>JADMNL010000023.1:363680000-366640000 GCA_016271365.2 Neoceratodus forsteri | reverse complement strand
CCCTCAGTGGCAAGATTTCTACTTGGCCAAAACGATTAAGTCAGCTTACAATATCTTCCACGACATTCTATCAAGGGCCTTTAATAAGTATGTTCCTGATTAAAGTTCAAACTAGGACCAAAGCCTGTAAATGGTTCACGCCTCAGACCAAGTCCTTGCTTCTAGAAAGAGATAAGCTCTGGAAAAGCGCGCAGACTGAACACTGCAGAGGACTGGAACCAGTTCAGGAGACTACGAAATTTATGTACCAAAACAATCAGAGAATCGAAGGCCACCTTCTTCAAATCCGAACTCGACTCTGCCATAAAGAGCCCAATCAAGCTCTGAAACACAATCAATGATCTGCTAGGCCACTCCCCAGGAAATTCACTTCCAACCAAGATTACCTCTGGCAACTCGACTATAACCGAAAAGATGGATATACTTGATGCATTCAATAACCACTTTGCTACTGCAGGCATGGCATTTGGTAACTCCCCTGCAAACATACTTCGCTCCCAGACTGCCAGCCAACTGCCTGAAACTCCGATAGCTTCGCCGCCTTTCTTGCTTCAACCTGCCTCACTGAAAGAGGTAGAGGACCTCTTGCTTCAGTTGGATACTAGAAAAAGTGCTGGGGCCGACACCCTTGACCCTTACTTCCTAAAAATTGCCTACCACATACTAGTAATACCCGTCTCCCACCTTTTTAACTTATCCCTGTCTCAGGGCACCTTACCACCTATATGGCAGACAGCACATGACATACCACTGTTCAAATCAGGTGACCCTGGCGATCTCAATAACTACAGGCCAATTTCTCTCCTTCCGGTCCTGTACAAGCTCCTAGAGAAAATTGTAAATGCGCAGCTGAGGACTCACCTTGAGTCTAGGGAACTGCTAAACCCTGTGCAGTCCGGATTCGGAGCTAAACATAGCACTATCTCAGCCCTCGCCAAAGTTACTAACGACTGGCAGTGTAATCTTGAGAGCAAAAACTTTATTTGTGCTGTTTTCCTTGATCTAAGCAAGGCTTTCGACACCGTCGACCATAGTCTGCTCCTCTCTTCCCTTCAAACCATAGGTGTGGACCCCTCCTGTCTGCACTGGTTTACCGACCATCTTACAGGGCGCCTTCAACAAGTTAAAGCCGAAGGAGGCCTGTCCCCCTTAAAAACTCTGCAAAGAGGGGTACCTCAAGGTTCTATATTAGGGCCCTTACTTTTTGCAATCTACATTAACAACGTCGACTACTGTATGAAAGAAGCCAACATCCATCTGTTTGCAGATGATACAGTTCTCTACGTGAGTCGCCCAACACCTGAAGCTGCCTGCAATGACCTACAGTCAGAATTCAACCTTTTACAAAGCCAACTCCTCCAAAAAAAGCTACTCCTTAATGCCAAAAAAACTAAAGCGATGGTTCTCTCCTCTTTCATCCGTACAGCTAACCCTGTGTCCAGTGGGACAGTTCCTCAAATTACCACAATCTTAGGTGAAAACTAGAATTTGTTACAGAATTCAAGTATCTGGGAGTTGATAGACCAAAGACTCTCCTTCATTGAACATATCGAGGACTTACTAAACGACTTCGGCAAAGGCTTGGCCTGTTTTTTAGAATCAACCAATTTTTCACCAGAGATGCCAAGAAAAAACTGGTCCAATTAATTTTCCTATCATTGGTTGATTACGCTGATTTCCTCTATGGCCAATGCCCCAACTCTTCCATGGCTAAACTGGGCACACTCTACCATCGAGCACTGAGATTTATAATGGGACTTCCCTTCGTCACGCATCACTGCACCCTATATGCGGCAGTGGGGTGGACATCACTAAAGTTCAGGCACCACAGAAACACCGCTCTCTGGACCTATAGAGCCATCTCTAATAAGTTGCCTTACTATATCTCCTGCTGTCTTCCCCTGAATATAATTGGGAAATACATGTTAAGAAGTTACTCAACTATTACACTTAAAGTGCCCAAAGCAAAATCCTGCTCCGGCAGGGCAGCCATAAGCTTCATGCTACCTACCTTATGGAACGATCTTCAAAAAACCCATAAATTAAGCACTCTAATTGGTATGAATGCCTTCAAGATGCTTTATTTCCGTACAATCAGAGAAGTATGTAACTGCTTCACCCACTCAGACCCAGTACCGGTGTCTTCACTGGTATATAGCCACGCCTAGACCCAATTTTAAGTACTGACCCTCAGCTTGCTCCTCACAAGCCTAATTGTTCTCTCTCTTATCCCCTGTCTTATCAACACTAGGCCCGTCCATCCCCTTATCCTTCCTTTCCCAACCTTGGATAGGAGCTCACTACCCTTGGGTTGTGACATCCTACCATGCCCCGTACTTTATAGCATTAAATCCTGGGGCTCACACATACTCCTTTTCTCCATCCACCTTCTCTACACCCCATTTTACCAACTCTTCTCTGTGCACAGTGCCCTCCTAGCCTTTCTCCCCCTACCTCCCTCCCTTCCCTCCACCTTCGCCTCTAGCTGGTTTATATTTTTATTTTAATTTTTTTCTTCCATTACTTCCTCCTGCAACCTTAGATAACCTGCTTTATCTTCCTATAGACACTTCCATGTATGTAAATACCCTGTAATCTGTACATCTGTATAATTCTACGTACATATGAACTTCTTTTTCTTCCTCTCTGTAAACAGTATTATCTGTATTGCCTTGTAAATACCTGTGTTGACCTGTATATACAACTGTTCATGCTCCACCCAGGTCCATCTTGCAAATGAGCTTCTGCTCAACGATGAATGCCTGGTTAAATAAAGACTTGATTGATGTAGGTAAAATAACACAGGGCTCAGCACCGAACCCTGTGGCACTCTGCTGGACACTACTACTGGTTCAGAATACTCTCCTAGAACTCTTACACTTTGTGTTCCCCCTTTTAACCAGTTCTGGGTCCAACCTACCACTCTACTATCTATACCTATTTCTGCCATCTTTTTTTATCAAACCATCAAGTGGAACCTTATCAAAGGCTTTCTGGAAATCCAAATATATTACATCCATTGGTATATTATTGTTCACGTTCTTATTAATATATTCATAAAAACACAATAAATTTGTGTTACAGCCCTTATTTTTACTTAAAGGCATGTTAATTTATGTCTTCATAGCCCAATATCCTAAGGTTCTCCTCTGTTTTTATGTTGATTGCATGCATGCGCAAGAAACATATTGCGGCAGCTTGCTGCAGAAGCAGGTTGTGGAGGTGCGGCACTGTTGTGGTCAATGCCCCCACTGCCTTTTGAGGCTTGGCCCGCTAACCCCAATGGGGTGGCACGCTGCTGCTGACACTAGTTCAGCCAGTGTGCCACCACCCTGAAACGTTTTAGCCACTGCAATCAGGGGCCACCTCGTCATTGCAGCATCAGCCATTCCACTGCAATGAGGGAGTGACCCGTCATTGCAGGGCGGTACCTTGCATGCTCCTGACCCAGTTTGTCTGATGGGGAGCCCAGTCCCCATCAGCATAATGTCCCCACCCCCAAGTTTCTGTTGTATGCTGAGGGGGTGCCCAGTCCCCCTCGGCATCATGCCCCCCGTCTCTTGCCGACAGGGTGCCCAATCCCAGTCAGCTTCAGTCCCTCCTTCCCAGTTGAATTTGCCGACAGGGGGCCACTTCCCATCAGCGCAATGTCTCCCCCAATTTGTTGTCTACCGAGGGGTGCCCAATCCCCTCAGCTTTCTTCCCACGGTATGTGCCAAGCAGGGTGTCTAATCCCCATCGGCTCCAGCACCCCCAAACCACTCAGGTGGCAAGCTGGGAGCCCACCCCAGCATGCCAAATGTCCCTAAAAAAAAAAAAACAGTCCCAGTTTTTTTTTTTTGTTTACCCTGTAAACCAGAAAATGGTCCCTAGTTGAGTCCGTGGCCCCTGTCCCAACCCACACCCACCCTCTGTGCACTCCTGCCTCCTCACACCCCTCACCCCATACTTACCTCTGGAGCACAGTGTGACGATCTTCAGTGGACCAGGAACACGTCTGCGCTCTTCAAAGCCAACCGCAAACTGAAGAAATGTCAGTAAGCTGTATAATGGCATAAATAGGGGGGTTTCAACTTTTGTGCATATCTCAGGCATTTTTAGGAATTTTGGCACCAAATTTTCAACATGGGGTTATTAGGACCCCTCTTCATGAATTCAGTCACTGTCATGGAGTTATTTGGTCCCGAAAGGTGATTTTACGGTCACTGCATGGAATCACATTTCGGGACTGAGTAACGAAACAATAGTGCCAGTGTTCATAAGGTGGGCTCTCAAAAAGCCTATGTTGCAAATTTGGTTGAAAAAATCTGAAAAATGACTGTTTTACAAGCGTGCATTGCGCAGTTGCTACGCACGCTCTTAACTTTGTGAATTTGCAATACATTCACTCCAGATTTTCAACACTGGCATTTATCTACACCTCCTTATGAACAGCACAGATATAATTTTTCACATCCTGGCCGAAATGTGTTTTCACAGTTGCGGCGCAGAATAGCGCGGTTGCTGTGGGAAATCAGTGTACAGGACACATTAAGAAAATCACAGTGACACTGTTCATGAGCAGAGGTCCTAAAATGCCTATGTTGAAAATTTTGTGATGAAAGTCCATAAAATGACTGTGTTATGAGCGTGCATTGCGCAGTTTCCACGCACCTTATAACTTCACAAATTTGTAATATTTTCACACCAGATTTTGAACACTGACATTTTTTCACACCTCCTTATGAACAGTACAGCTGTCATTTTTCACATCCTGGCTGAAATGTGTTTTCACACTTCCAGCGCAGAATAGCACAGTGGCTTTGGGAAATCAGTGTTTGGGACAGATTAAGATAGAGCGAGTGCAAGAGGGGGAGTAAGAGAGCTCAACTGAGCTCTGTCAGGACTGCTCCAGATTTCTCTGTGGGAAGAAAAAGGTGTCAATGCAGGCAGGGGCCCAGTACAAAAGCGCAGCCTGCAGTGGCAGGAGAAACAGAATGAGAAAGTGAGAGAGGGGGAGTGAGCGAGCTCAATGGAGCTCTTTCGGGACTGCTTCGGATTTCTTTGTGGACAGAAAAAGGCACCAATGCAGGCAGGAGCCCAGTACAAAAGGGCAGCCTGCAGCACTGGGAGAAACAGAACGACCAAGTGAAAGAGGGGGAATGCACAAGCTCAGTGGAGCTCTGTCAGGTTTGGACGCAAGCCAGGGGTTGGCAGGGTAGAGATAAAATTGAGCATCTGGAGGACTGCTCTTCTATCCTGGGGTGGGATCCACGGACCCACCACTCTGTAGCAGCCCCCAGTGATGAAGGGAGCACTACTACAGCGGTGTAGTAAAGGGGGTGGAGTGTGGCAGATGTTGGCACACTGTGCCTAAGTGTCATTGCACGCCCGCACTCCTCAAAGGGGAGAAAAGTGGAAAATGGGCTACGGTCGGGCAGTCTAAGCTTCTGACCCCTGCTGCCTTCCCCGAATGGTGCTTCCTCAACCGTATCATGCTCCAGTGGTCGAGCTGGGAAGCTCCTTACCACCCCGCCATGGGGGGTAATCCGTGGAGGTGAGCAGGTCGGCCTGATGGGGGCAGGGCTGGGGGGGGTTGGTTGCAATGACCAAGTCGACCATAGCCCAAGGAGAAAATATGTACAAAAAAAGGCAGGATTAAAGGGGTATATCTCTACTAAGGTGGATTTAAACTAGTGGGGGGGTGGCCAAAAGACAGGTTGGTAGAAAGGTACGGACAGGGGAACCTAATGAGCTCACTGCCTTAGATATAGGTAAAGGCGGGGGCGTAGTAACCCTGGAAGGGGATGGGCAGAGTGGTCTAAGTGTAATACAGAAGGCACCACCACCCAGTAAGAATAAGGAGGAGAAAGGGTGCGGACTACTGGGAGGAGGGACACAGGCCAAGGAGGAGAAGAGTGAGGAGAAGAAGAGGTACAGGTGGAAGGTGGTCTGACTAAATGGATAGAGAACTGGTTACAGGGGAGGGTGCAGAGGGTGGTAGTGGTGAGGTAGCTCTCGGCAGCCAGAGCAGTGACAAGCAGGGTGCCGCAGGGCTCACTGCTTGGCCTGGTGCTATTTGGGCTCTTTATCTCCGATACAGCACATGGAGTGGGGAGCAGGGTTAGTCTGTTCACACATTATACCAAATCAAAAGCAAATTGTTATAGTAGCAGAGCCTCCACACACACACACACACACGCACACACACACACACACACACACAACTCCCAGCTGCTTAAAAGCCTGCAATTCATTCAAATCAATTCCATTTTCTTATGTACTTGGGGTTCAATGCCAACAAGTGTAAAATCATGTACCTAGGGCGCAGGAACCCCGATGCTGAGTATAGGATGGGGGGAGGTACTGATACTCACTAGACATGAAAGTGTCCTTGAGGTTATTATATCAGAGGACCTCAAGGTGGCAGTACAGCGTGACAAGGCTATGGGCAGGGCAAATTGGATTCTAGGGTGCATAAGGAGTGGCTTCTCCAGTAGGAGGAGGAGGGATGTTGTGCTGCCATTGTATCACTCCCTGGTATACCTCCAGCTGGAGCACTGCGTCCAGTTTTAGAGTCCACACTTCAGAAAGGACATAAGGTGGAGGTTTTCTAGAGGAGGGCAACTAAAATGGTTCAGAATTTTCACAGGAATCCCTACAAGGAAAGGCTGAAGAATCTCAACATGTACACTCTGGAAGAGAGGAGGGCGAGAGGTGACATGATCAAGATCTACAAAGTACCTCACAGGGGTAAAGAGGATACAGTTGGGGAGTTTCCTTCAAATGAGGATGTGCACCCAAACCAAGGGACATACAATGAAACTGGGGGGGGGGGCATTCAGGATAGATGTGAAGAAATATTTATTTACTGAAAGGGTGGTAGACGCATTGAACAGACTGCCAGTAGAAGTGGTAGAAGCTAAAATGGTAGGGGGCATGAAGCATGCATGTGATAAACATAGGGGTATATTAGAAAAAGGGGAAGGAGGGGGGTCAACGGAGATCAATAGGGCTATGGAAGTGATGTAGGTTCAGGTTCATTGCAGGAAAAATCCATTAAGCAAGCTCATTCACAAGGAGGTCCTGATGGATGCAGGCAGAATAAGACATGCAGTAACATATACAGGCAAGAGTTACAAGTAGGTAGAGAACACTTGGGCAGACTGAGTGGGCTGAGCGGTCCTTTTCTGCTGACAAATTCTGTTTCTATGGCATGTGTTCATTCAGGTGCAATGTTTATTTAAAGTTGGGCCTACCATACATCCAGATGTAAGGTACAGTAAATTACCAAATTAGAGTCAGCCCACTTACAGTACAATAAACAGAACCCCAGTGCTTCGAGAAGCCTGTACTCTTCATAAGGCTGCTTAAAGAGCGGGGGTTCTATTTGCAGTGTCCACACCAGTATGCTGATCTTAAAATCAAACAGACGAGGCATACTGATGAGTCCTGGTAGGACGAAACACGTGTCTATGTCATCTGTTAGCACCCTTTTCAAACTGTGTGAGAGGCCTTTCGGCACCATGCAATTCTGCTTAAAGTTGAACCAGCATAACATTCTGTGGTGATTTGCACATGCAGCCCATGATGCTTTGCATTGTGTGGGCATGTGTGATTTTGTATTTTCTTGAAACTTGGCTTCCCAGCCAAATGCCCTTTGGAGTAACCCTTGTCTCAGTATTTACGCACAGAGGTTCTTTGTCTTTTAAATAGTTTTTTATTTTAATGGGTTCACCACAACATAACCAAGACACACTGTCTTAGGGTACCTGGTTCATTCCACTGGGGTGTCAAACAGACGAGGCATACTGATGAGTCCTGCTAGGACCCTTTGCAAACTGTGTGAGAGGCCTTTCAGCACCATGCAATTCTGCTTAAAGTTGAACCAGCATAACATTCTGTGGTGATTTGCATATGCAGCTCATGATGCTTTGCATTGTGTGGGCATGTGTGATTTTGTATTTTCTTAACATCAATGCCGCATCTGAATGAATACTTGATTCTTGCTCACTCCATTCCTTCCCCACTTTGAAACCTGCTTGTCCTGAGTTAGTTTGGGGCTGGCAGCACCTCGCCTGTGTTGGAAGATGACCAATAAGTGGCACTGAAAAACATCAGACTTCACAGACTGTGAAGGCAGCTGCTCACCCACCATCTTGGCAAGAAGAAGGCTGCAGCTGTGGCCACTGATGACTGTTGGGGTGTGAGGATGGGGGGACCAAAGGGGACAGACATAAGGAGATAAAATCATAATAAAAATTGTGAGACCTTCACCAGCTTTCCAAAATGCTTACCAGTGAAAGAACACACTATGAAGTTTTTCAAATGGCAACACAATCTGGTGAACCCTCTGTCTGCCGTCTGACACCAGGCATCAACCAGCATAAAATTGCTTAAAGAAGTCTATGGTCATGTGGTTACTGAAATACTGGAGATTACAGATTTATAAGAACGAAAGAATATCACACAGAAGCTGGCATGTGTCTATAGCAGCTGTCTCCTGCTTCTCAGTAGTTCTACTTACACCCTTGAGGTACTTGAATGTTTCTATCATGTCTCCTCTTTTCTTCCTCTCTTCCAGCAAGTACACATTGAGGTCCTTTCATTTCTCCTCATAAGTCTTGTGTTGCAACCTCTGTACCATCTCATTCGCCTTTCTCTGGACCATCTCCAGCCTGTTAATATCCTTACGAAGGTGCGATCTCCAGAACTGCACACAGTACTCCATGTGAAGCCTGACCATGGTTTTATATAATGGCATCACTACCTCCCTCCTTATGCTGGTGATACCCCTACCTATGCATCCCAGCATGTCACTGGCCCTCCCAGCTGCCTTACCACTTTGACATTTTCAGATCTGAAATAAGAACCCCCAGGTCCCTTTCCTTCTTTGTGACTGTCAGCAACTCCCCCACCCCCATCCGGTATCTTTCCCCAGGGTTTCTGTGTCCTAGATGCATAATTTTTCACTTCTTTAAATTAAACTTCAGTTGCCAGTCCTCAGACCATTTTTCAAGCTTCCCCAGGTCCCTCCTCATTTTCTCCACCCCCTCAGGGGTATCCACTGTGTTACAAATCTTGGTGCCATCTGCAAATAAGCAGACCTTTTCCTTTAGCCCTTCTGCAATGTCACTAGTGAACACACCGAACAGGACTGGCCCCAGGACCAATCCCTGCGGCACCCCACTGGTCACTCCCACTCTCCAGACTGCACCCCATTTACCACCACTCTCTGCCTCCTGTCTGTTAACCAGTTTCTAACCCACTTTACCACCCTTTCCCCCATGCCCAGCCTACTCAGCTACTTTATCAGCCTCCTATGTGGGACAGTGTCAAAGGCTTTGCTTACATCAAGGTAAGCACTGTCCACTGCCCCACCCTGATTTACTTCCTTTGTCACCCAGTCAAAGAGATCAATCAGATTTGTGTGACATGACCTCAGCACTGTGACTCCATGTTGCCTATGGTCCTGGGCTACAATGGCTTCTTGATGCCCCACTATCCTTTCTTTAACCAGTGTCTCAATGATCTTCCCCACTACTGAGGTGAGGCTGACCGGCCTATAGTTCCCAGCCTCTTCCCTACTGCTGGATTTGTATAGTGAGACCACATGTGCCCTCCTCCAATTCTCTGATACCACCCCTGTGTTGAATGACTCAGTGAACATGGCTGCCAGAGGTACTGCTATTTCCCTTCACAGTTCTTTAAATATCCTTGGGTGTATGCTATCTGGTTTCATCACTTTGTCCACCTTCAATTAAGTCACCTTCTGCAGGATTCTTCTGCCTGTGAATGGAATACTGTCCACCTCTTCACGCCTTTGCAACTGCTGTACTGCTGTGGCCCTTGCCCCTCCCCCTCTTTTGTGAATACTGAGCAGAAAGACACAATGGATGTCTTTGGGGGGGGGAGCACATGACAGTTCCTAGGCATGGTACTTTCACTTCCAAATACCTAAACTGCACATATAAGCAAGCAACATTCGGCATTGACAAATGCTTGTTGTTTTAAGCACGGTTTCGACTAATTTACCTAATGTAGAAGTCCAACTCACTAGTCTATAAGTTGATGTTTCATCCTCATTTCCTTTCTTATACAGTGGTATAACTGTTGCCAGCTTCCAATCAGTAGGAACGTCTCCTGTTTTGAAAGATTCATTTAAAATTGCCATCAATGGGTATTGCATTTGCTGTACTATTTCTTTTATCAGTCTAGGACTAATATTGTCTGGGCCTGTTGATTCATTTACCTTGATTTTACCCAGTAAATCCTCGATTTCTTCTTTATTCACTTCTAAACTTAGGTCACTATTAACATTCCCATTGATATTATATTCTTCAACATCCCTTTTTTCATATACTATACCAAAATATTCATTAAAGGCCTCTGACATTTCCCTAGGTTGTTGGATTTCATTACCATCCTTCTTTATTGGTCCCAGAGTATTTCTCTGCTTGTTTTGGGAATTTAAAACTCTTGCATTTAATTTGTTCTGTATACTGCATTATACAGTCCTGTAACCTCTACTGAGTACAGTATGCATGTGTAAGACCATGACCTCCTACATGTAACTCTTTGATACTGTACCTCTGTAAACAAAACTTGACAAAAAAAAATCCTTGTGGGGAAAAAAAAGTTTAGCACACTCAATATACCCACTATGCATTTTTAGGTCTTACAAGTTTGGGGCATTTACCTGCTTCCAGATGGATACCGGCAATCAAGAAATATTGCAAAGAACAGTTATTTATTGTAACCATAGATCTTTCTAGAGACTCTTCTACTGGGCCACACCTTTGGAACTATGAGCCGTCAGCGGCAGGACCGCTGTGAAATGTTTGTGAGCTGGTGGCCACCTACAATGATTTGCAATGTTGGCACCTGTATAAAGTGGGTGGCTCCATTGCTCCTCAGTTCCCCTCCAGAGACAAGCATAGAAAGCCTCTTACTGTGAGGAACCAGGGGACCAAACCAGTACAAGGCACACAAGGAGAGACTGGAAAATAGTATGCATAAGGCACATATGGACACCTCTAAGCAAGACAGTGGACAAACCTGCTAGCAAATACCTCAGAAAAAGGGGCGACTATGCTGTGGCCCAATGGAGGAGATTCTCTCAAAGATTTACTGGTATGGTATAGTAAGTTACCTATCCTCATGCCAAAGGTAGCCAAGGCATAGACTAGTTTGCCCATGGTGACCACCTTGTGTGACTCCTTGTTAGTGGGGTGTGCAGTGACCTCCTTGGGCACCATGGCTTGGTTCTCAGCCAGAATAAAAAATAGTTACGTACTTACCGTAACAGTAGATCTTCGAGAGAATCTCCTCCATTAGTCCACACCTTTGGAACTAGACACCAGGCACAAGGACCAGACAGAAACTACTGCTAGCCGGAGGGCCACCCACAATGAAGTCATGTGTCAGGATCTGTACAAGCGTAGGTGGTCACATCACTCCTCAGTTCCCCACCAGAGAGTAGACTTTGAGGAACTCCAACTCTGGGGAATGAAGAGATAAGACCAGCCCAGGCATACAAGGTGAGGCATAGGGCTGGATATATAATGTATATATTAGGTTCAGTTGCACAATATCTTTTGTAATCCTCCCTGAAGCAGAAGGGGGATGGAAGGAGGGACAGCATGGAGTAATGGAGGAGACTGTCTTGAATACCTACTGTTAAAAGCATGTAACTGTTCTATCTTCTTTGAGGATCTCTCTAAAACATAGAAATATAGACTTTGACGGCAGATAAGGACCACTTGGCCCACCTAGTCTGCCCATTTCCCTACCTACAGGATAAGCAGCAGATCCTAGTTAACCAACAGCCTATTTCTTCCTACCCCCCACAAAAATTGCCTTATGTCTGTCCCATGCATTCTTGAATTCTCCCACAGTTTTAGACCCCACAGCCTCCTCAGGAAGGCTGTTCCATGTGTCCACCACCCTTTCTGTGCAAAATACTTTCTCACATTGCCCCTGAACTGCCCCATCTATCTTCAAATTGTGTCCCCTTGTTCTTGCACATCTTTTTCTGAAAGATGCTACCCTCTTGGACTTTGTTGATTCCACTGAGGTACTTAAAAGTTTCTATCATGTCCCTCCTTTCCTCAAGAGTATACATATTAAGCTCCTTTAGTCTCTCCTCATATGGCTCCTCTTGCAGACCCTGCACCATTTTAGTTGCTCTCCTCTGGACAGCCTCTATCCTGTCTATGTCTTTATGGAGATGGGGTCTCCAGAACTGGACGTAGCCTCTCCAGATGGGGTCTCATCAACTGTCTGTACAGAGGGATAACAACTTCCTGTTTTCTGCTGGTGATGCCTCTCCCTATACATCCCAGTATCCCCCAGCCCTCCCTACTGCCTTCTCACATTGCTTACTAACCTTAAGGTCATCTGATATGATTACCCCCAGGTCCCTTTCCATTTTTGTTGTTGTTACCACCTCCACCCCCAATTGTGTAATCTTCCCCGGGTTTTGTTTCCCAGGTGCATTATTTGCAGTTCTTGCATTGAATCCAAGTTGCCATACTTCTGACAATTCCTCCAACATTGCCAAATCCCTTCTCATCCTTTCCACACCTCGTGTATCAACTGTGTTGCAGATCTTTGTGTCATCTGCAAAGAGCAATACTTTTCCTTCCAGTCCCTCTGCAATGCCACTTATAAAGACATTGAAAAGGACTGGACCCAGTGCTGAACCCTGTGGTACCCCACTAGCAACCCCTCTTTCTTCAGAGTGGACTCCATTTACAATTACCTTCTGTGTCCTGTTGTCCAGCCAATGTTTTACACAGGCTACCATCCTGGGACCCACTCCCAGGCTGGTTAATTTGACTATTAATCTTTTGTGTGGGACTGTGTCAAATTAGTTTGCACCTTTTGAATTATTCCCAAGCAGTCCCATACACCAAATCGGAGGTGGTTACAACCTGATATAATCAGGATAGTAGATCTTGCAGTACAGTAAGCCTGGAATCAGCATGTGTAGGACAGACCATTTCCAGACTGTAATGCTTAGTGAAAGTATGGACAGTGCTTCATGTTGCTGCAGCACAAATATCAGCAGCAAAAAACATTTCTGAAACAAGCAACATAAGTGACCACCCCCCTAGTGGAATAACCATGAACTACACCAGAAGTTCCTTACTGTACAGTACTTCCTATAACCGAACTTGATACAATGTGCCATTAGTTGAAGCTGCACTGTTCATACACCACAGCACCCTCTATCCCAGAGGCAAACAAAACAAAAAAGCTGAGAGGACCTTCTGCAGTCCATGGTGCAATTCACATAGTATAGTACACTTATGTAAGAAGTTACCGTAACAGTAGATCTTTGAGAGAAGCTCTTGCAGCAGGTAACACAATAAGAACTGTAGCCATCAGGTGGCAGGACCCCACGGAAAACATCTAGCTAGCAGTCTTTGGCGGGGATCGCTCCCTGACGTTGGCCCGCCCAGACGTTACATATGGCAAAAAGGGTGGGTGGTCCCCGGTGTCCCTCAGTTCTCCCACTACAGACTCCAGAATTGATGATGGAAGGTTAACAGAAACAGAGAACCAAGGCAAATACCGTAGAAGGGGTTCCATGTGATAAGAGCAATTGCTGAACAGCACTGAAATTCAGTTTCAGAGATGTACAACTGCAGCGCCAGTAAAAGCAGCACAAAAACATGGTATTTTGCCCTAATGCAGGGGGATGTGGCCCCCGCACCCCCTAAATTAAGATTCTCAACTCCGGGGGGAGGGGAGATACATGTTGAGGGAGGGCATTCTGTGTAAAATATTTAAAAATCCTGGCCAGCCCAGTGGTACTGAGGGTTGAGGCACTGGACGCCACACCTCGCACCGCGCTGGTGACCTGGGTTCAGGAACGGACTCAGGCCACCAGGGGCTGGCAGGGGGAAGGAAGGATCGAGCATCTTGTGACAGCTATCCTTCCTTCGGGGTGGGTGAGGGACATGCGCCGCACTGCAGTGACACCCAGCAGAGGCTGTGTTAGATACAGGAGGGGAATCTACATGGGGAGAGCCAGCGGACGTCTGCATGTCACTTCGTTGACGTCATTGCACATCCGGCTCTCCAGTGGGCAAAAACAGAAAAACTCAAGGGTGTCTCCGCCTCCATGAAGCCCTCCCTGGGTTTCAATTAGCCTCTGCCGCTGGATCCCCCAACCAGATATTGGTTCTGTGGGCTGGATAGGGGATCAGTCCCGCGGTCCTGCCCTCCGGGGGGAAAGCCGGGGGTGACCGGGTGATCATGGTGAGACAGTAGGTGGAAGACCGGGGGCCGTGACTAGGGTGGAAATCTGGCGGGAAGTCCTGCAAAAAAAAAAAAAAAAGCATTCAAAAATCCCTGTCTTGGGCCAGGCGCAACAAAAAGCACCAGCGCCCGGTCCCGAACCCTGCATCCCCACCACCCCAGGCCAGCACAGACCCCATCACGCCATGGCCCAGCTGGAGTGGTAACCTGCTTCCCCTCTCACAAACCCTCCGCCCCTTGCTCAGTGCTCGCTCAACCCCCCATGCATGTATACACACGTGATATCCCGTCACTCGTTTACGACCTAATCCCCATCTGGTCGCCCTCCCTACACCCTCGCCATCGGGACAGTCGCCGCAAGTGGGTCGCCGATTTGGTAGCGTCCACTTATGGTGAGCCCTATACAAGGTATACCCACAGGAGGCAACCGTAATGTTGCCAATGCAAATCATGTGCAGTAGAGTGTCCACTAGGGGGAAGGTGGGCAGGAAGCCATACCTGCTGCAAGAGCTTCTCTTGAAGATCTACTGTTCTGGTAAGTTCTTATGTAACTGTACTATCTTACTTTGAGAGTCAGCTCTTGCAGCAGGTAACACAATAAGGACTGAGTCCCAAGCAGTAAAAGTGACCCAGACAGGAGTTTGGAGGAGGAAACATATGAGAGCCAGCAGAGGAGCGTCCTCAAGAGAGAAGTCCCTGCAGAACCGCAAGACTGAAGCTCGCTCTGTGTCTGGAGGCAATGTCTAAACTTTAGTGTCTAACAAATGTATGGACAGAGTTCATGTGGCTGCTGCACAAATGTCTGCTGTAGACACATTTCAAAGGGCAGCAAAAAATGCTGCTACCCCCCTCATAGAGTGACCCTTCACCAGGCCTGGCAAGGGCTTATATTTCTGGTAACAGCATGTAATACAGTTAACCAGCCATTTTGAAAGGGTCTGTTTGGCCACAGGCGCCCCCAGACCCAGGAGGCAAATGAAACAAGAAGCTGATCTAATCATCAAAACTCTCTTGTCCTAGAATGGGGTAGAATCGCAAAATGCGATGAACGTTCAACATGTGGAGAAGAGCCTCGCCCACATTAGTATAGTCTGGATAGTATACGGGAAGGTGGATGTCTTGATTCAGGATAAACTCAGATACCACCTTCAATAAAAACTTAAGACTGGTCCTCAAGGCCACCCTGTCCTTGTGGAAAATCAAATAAGGCTCCTTACATATCAGGGCCTAAAGTTCGGAATTTCTTTGAGCAGAAGTAATTGCAACTAAAAATAACGCTTTCCAGGAAAGGAAGCGAAGCTCGCAGTCCACAGCTGGTTCAAAGGGGGGGGTAAGGTGAACTTTTCCAACACAAAAGTAGGTCCAAGGGAGGGATGGGGTCTCTAATGGGGGCTTCAAGTGAAGAATACCCCTTAAGAAAGTCTGGGTTACCTCCAGCTGAGCCACAGTTCTGCCCTGGACAGAAGTATGATAGGCAGATATGGCTGACAGATGTACTTTAATGGAGGAGTAGGCCAATCCAGAGTCTGAGAGGGACAAGAGGTACTCGAGGATCATGTTCACTGAACAGACCAATAGGTCTAGTCAGCAGGTGGAAGCCCAGATGCAGAAGCACTTCCACTTCATGGCATAAGTGGCTCTGGTGGAAGGCTTTCTAGTTGCCACCAGAACAGTGGCAACCTTGTCTGAGACTCCAAAGCACAACCTGGTTAGGTCCTCAGGAGACACACATGGAGATGCAGTGACTGGAGTTTGAGATGGACCAGGGTCCCATTGTCCTGAGAGAGCAGGTGAGTGCTCAGAGGTAGAGGAACTGGTGGTTCTGCTGCCAGCTGTTGCAGCAGTGGAAACCAGATCTGTCATGGCCATAACAGTGCCATGAGGATCATCTGTGCTTCCTATGCATGCAACTTCAGAAGCTTCTTCTGAAGAAGTGGGAAGGAAGGGAATGCATAAAGAAATCTCCTGCTCCAGGAAAGGGACAATGCGTCTCACCAGAAAACTATTCCCTGTATCTAGCGAGCAAAAATTGGGCAATTTTGCATTGGTAGGGGAGGCAAAGAGGTCCAGTTCTGGCCTGCCCATCTGTCGAATATATCGTCAGCAACTGATTGCAAAATGGCCCATTCATGTGCTCTGGACCGGGTCCTGCTGAGTGAGTCCATCAGGGTGTTCTGTACGATGGGAACATGAACTGCAGAAATATCCAGGTGGTGAGCAATGGCCCAGTTCCAGACCTGCATGGCTTCTTGGCAGAGGGGGTAAGAGTGTGTGCCCCCTAGCTTGTTGATGTAAAAAAGCACTGCCATGTTGTCTGACTGAATCAGAAGGTGTCCCAGGCAGAGTACCGAGCTCAGAGTTTGTAAGTCATACAGAACCACTCTCATCTCCAGAATATTGATGTGGAGAATTTCCTCTGCCGGTGACCAGGTGCCCTGTGTCCAGTGAACGTCCAGATGTGCTCTCCAGCCTATGCCAGAGGCATCTGATGTCAGGACTTGGGTCGGAGTCATCTTCTGAAATGGCATCCCCTCAGATAAGGAAAGGGACATCATCCACTAGCCCAGTTCTTGGCAAACCAGTTCCAAAATGGAAACTGGAAGATCCATGTCATCCCAACGTTGATCCCACTGGACTCGGAGAGTCCACTGAATCATTCTGATATGCAATCTGGCAAGTGGGACGGTGACAAAGGAATTGGCCATATGGCCTAGGAGCTGAAGAATCAACCTGGCTGGGATCCCTGGGAGGGACGAGACTTGATGGGCCAACCTCCGGAGACGGAGAGCCCTGTCTTCTGGGAGGAAGGCCTTCCATCTGGTGGTGTCGAGCAGCACTCCGATAAACTGCAGGGACTGGGACAGAATCAAGGAGGACTTTGGCACATTGGTTGTGATCCCTAGTTCTCCAAAAAGAAAGTAGGTGGCCTGAATCGTGTGCTGCAACTGTCCTCTGGATGGGACCATAATGAGCCAGTTGTCCAGATAAGGAAAAACATAATGCCCCTCCTTTGGAGGGTGGCTGCAACCACCACCAGGCACTTGGTAAAAACCTTTGGTGTCGAGGATAGACTAAAGGGCAGTGCTCTGAACTGGTAGTGTCTTCCTTGAAACTCGAACCGGAGAAATCTCCTGTGTGGTTTTGCCACCAGTATGTGGAGATATGCGTCCTGCATGTCTAGAGATGCTAACCAGTCCCCTTGGTGAATCATGGGCATGATCTCCTGAAGTGCGACTATCCAAAACCATTTGTATTCTACAAACTGGTTGAGGTCGCTAAGGTCCAAAATATGGCTCAAGTCCCTGGTTTTTTGAGGACCAGGAAGAAGTGAGAATAAAAGCCTGTGCCCCCTTTTGTCAGGAACACCTGGATCTCCACTTGAATGAGCTCTGCATGCACCTGGGAGCTGCGGGAGAGGAGGGGGGCCTGTCCGGTGGCTTTTGAAGGAACTCGATCGAGTGTCTCTTGTCGATGAGTTGTAGGACCCACTGGTCGGAAGTGATCTTCCACCAGTCTGGGATCTGGGTCCGGCATCCAGCCTGGTGTCAGACCAGAGCCTTGGCCTGGCTGAGACTCATCTGGCGACGGCAGGCAGACAGGAGGCAACGTCGGGACAGTGACATTAGACCCAACGTTAGTGGTCAACGCCTAGTCTGAGGCTGTCATGCGACGACCCTCAGGAGGGCTATGTCCTGACTGTTCATCAGCCAGGGGAGAAGACGTGACTGATGACATCAGGGACTGTGTCATCGGTGCCAAAGGATGTGTCACTGGGGGGGGCAATGTCGGTCAACTGTCATCAGTGGGAATCACCACTTGATGAAAGATTGGTCAACGAATGTTTGTCTGATGACAGTTTGGATGTGGTCAACAAATGTTTGTCCGATGACAGTTTGGACATTGTTATCCATGGTCCAGCACCCCTGATTGCACCCCCACTTTGTGGGCAGCAACCTTTAATTTGTCTCTGCTTTTTCTGCCCCCGGCCGCCCAGCACCTCAGCCTGGTCATGGACCCTTCGACCAGTAGTGGATCCAGGATTTTACAATGGGGGGTGCTGTGGTGGTGTGCGGACTTGATATGCAACTTTGACATTTTTTTAATCCTTTATATTATCTTTTCCATTAAAATGTTTGACTAAAAATAATAGCGTAATCTATTGTTTTGAATGTAGATTTTCTTACATTCAATATATTAGACTTTTCCAGCAAAGTGAAATGTAGCAGTAGCAAGGAAGCAAGTTACAATGGGGAGGGTGCACCTGCACCCACTAAAACCCCCTAGATCCGCTACTGCCTTTGACTTCCACACACTCATACTGGCCGTAACTCCCTGATACCCAACTGGCTTACCTCCCAGGGTGGGGTTGCGGCACTGGCCCTAAGTGCCGCATCCGATGGGATAGGTCAGGGAGCCAGCCTGAGAGCGCTAATTGAAGCTGAGGGCAGACTTCATCAAGGGCGGCCAGCAGCTATTTTCTAGTCTGCCCCAGAGGTGGGGACGAGCAATGACATCCAGCATCTGCCCTGCCCCTCTTGCGTGTTGGCAGCAGTCACCTGTGGTTCCCCCAGCCTCCACCAGGGGTCCCTTGGGCACCGGATACTCTACCCTCCCTTCCCCCTGGAGAATGAGAGCAGTCCATGGGACACGCAATCATTCTCCCCTGGCCGGCCCTCCGACTCCCCAGGTCTGTTCCCGAACCCGGGTCGCTGTTGTTGCAAGTGGAAATCCAACCACTGAGCTGGTGGGCTGGTATGGGCAGCAACCTATGTAGGTATATGTACTAACCTTAGGACGAAGACACTTATCGTATGAGCATAAGTGTCAGGATCTGTGTTCTACTAATGCATATTATGCTTCATTATGTTTTACTGATATATTTTAGCTATGAGAGATGCTTTTTACTCTATTTTTACTATATTCTCTATAAATGAGGCAACAGTGCCATCTTTAGTAATTGTGCACCATTACAAGTGCAACCGACCTTGGGATAATACGTGGTCCCATTGTACTGTGTTATCTTCTGCAAGCTATGCAAGTTTCATACTAGTTAGAATAGTTACTCAGGCCACCTGTTTTTGGCCAATTATATACATTTTATGTACCTTCTTTAGCCATTGCTATGGTTATTATCGGGGTATTAGACCCTCTGTAGCACGTAACTTCTCTGAGAAGAGAGACTGCATTACCTAGGTAAGGAAAACTGGTGGTTTTCCCAGTGATTACACTGTTGATAGTAAGACTATTACTGATCTGTAATAAATTTCATTTATTACACGAGTACCACTTGTCTGTTGTCTCTTCCTATTGTGCCATTCCACTAAGAATCTGAGAAAATAATTTATTACCAAGTTACATTTGGCAACCGTGTGCAGGTTGGAAGGTACAAAGGAAGATTCCCATTCAATTTATTTTGAATGTCGAGTAGTGTAGTGTGATGTTCACCTACTTGGACCTACTCATGTTTACAGTGGTAATGGTAGTGGCGGACCCACACCATCTTGGTCTCGGGCATGGCAGACCCACACTGGACTCCCTTACACTCCCTCTGCGAGTGACAGCGTACCACCTTGGCATCACCGTTCACCCACCAGGGACTAGAAACTAGTTGGTGATGGTACTGAGGCATTCTGACCAGTTTTCCAACTGCTTATTTGTTTGTTTGCATACCCCTTCTTTGTCATGTCTGACCTGTACACAGAACTGAGACTCGATGTCTCAAACTACCTCACATCCCATGGTGGATGGACAGACTTTGCACTGGACACAAAATCTGCTGACAAACTATTGCTGCTAATATCTGACCAATACCTAGAGTCGAAACAAACAACCAAAAAGTACAACCTTAAAGATCTTTTGGTTAAAACCTTACATCCCGCTGCTGAGAGTCTCACAGTGAGGTGTGCCTCCCTTGAACTGCAAAATGCGTCTCTAAAAAAGATAAGGGCTTGCAGGCATTGGAGTTACAAAAAAAGGAACAGAAACTAGCAGAGGAAACCCAGTCACTCCGTGATGCTAATTCCAGACTGCTGCACTGTACTGTTCAAGACACTGAGTGAGAGATACTGTATGTTTATTAAGAGATGATTGTGAAAGGCTGAAATGTGATAAGAAACAGTATATCTGAATGATATTCTGAGTGATACGAATGAAGGTTTGAGAGAGGAGAATGCTGAGTTGAAAGAAGATTGCAAGCGTGTGAGTTGTGAGTTGGATAAAGAGCTTAGGGAAAACGTTGAACTAGGCATCACTTATAGAGTGCTGCAGAGAGACGTTGAGAGAGGTATTGATCAGGGCACTGCAAAAGTCTGTCACAAGAAATGTAGACAAAAGATGGTGAGGTTGTGCCATCAACGGGAGGTTCCTGCCGGCCATGTTAAGGCCATGAACAGGTTTCAGTATACGTCCATTGAGACCGCATCATCCAGCGATGACGACTCCGACTTTGCTGATGAGGCATGCCACGTTACATGCAAATCCAGCCCCCATGGTGGAGCAACTTCCACTGGCCATCCACAAGATGGCGCCAACGTCAGCATGCACACTGCTTCGCTGGGTCTAAACAAACATGGCGAATGCCACATACAATGCCAAGATGGCGGCCCCCATGACACAAGTAGAGGGCCTGTATTCCATGGTGCACCTCCACTCACTCCTCTCACCAGGGGAGATGAGTCAGAGATCCGCGACATGATTAAGGATGCAATTAGTCGGATCACTGTCCCGGAAGACAAAAAAAAGGGCCATCCAAGACCAAACTGACAAAATGCTAAAAGATTCTGTTAATCAGGAACATGCTTACAAGGCAACTGCTGACGCGGCAGTGGAAGCTGCACTTCATGGAGCTTGGGGACGTGAAGAACTCTGTGCAACTACGCACACCTCCAACCCCCTACAAGTCACTGACTCTGTCCTGAAAACTGCACAGAGCATCAGACAGATGGGCCCAACCGACAATCTCAGCTACCACATGGAGAAAGTGCTCTCCCTTTGTGAGAAGCTCTCCTTCCAATCCAAGTACCAGGTTGACGATCGAACCTAACCTCTGGGCCAAGCTCTCAGAAACAGTATGCAACTCCAACACCCTTGCTTTTGATGACATCTCAGTGGCCTTTATATCTGCCAACTCCCCCGGGTGTTGTAGGAGCTTGCTTGGCCTACAAGATTAAGCAGAGCACAAAAGAAAGCCCTGAGGTCTACCACCAATGGTTATGGCTCGCATACAGCACTGACAAAGGCCTCACAAATGAAGATGCAGATAGAGACCAAACTACCTACAAGGATTTGTACATCCGGAACATGACTCTGGCCTTGCCGGAAAAGGTTGGGTTTAATGTCCACCCAAGTACTGATACGTTTGCGGCTATCCTGACTAAGACAGAGCATGCCTACCAGGGCTACCTCCGTACCCTTACTTCCGGCAAATCCAACAAGGCGGCTGCAGTACAGGTCACTGCAGTACAGCACACCGCTGACACCCCTACCCATTATACGGTAGAGGAAACAACCAAAGAAATTACACCCCTTCTGAAGACAAGCAGTTGCACGGGGTGGGGGGGCGGAACTATAGAAACAACAGGAACAGAGACAGAGGCAATTGGAAAAATCCTAATGCCCAACAGAACAGTCAGAACTGGAATGGTCCTAGCTATTGACAGATCAAAGATGAAAACGAGACCCTCCACAAGCTGTTGGAGGAGATCCGTGCCGAGAGGGGCGCTAAAGCTACACGAACTATAGCAGCCCTAGCCCTGACCGCTGAATGGACAAGCGGCCAAGGAAATCTTTTTTTGACCCCAACTGTCGGATGCTTGAAAAGCCGAGGGAATTCTTTTGTGGCTCTGGTTACTGGCCAGGCCAATGTGACATCCAAGGAGGGAACCAACCGTACAGGCCGTTGCAGCAGCTGTGACGTCACAGGTACACTTGTACCCATTTAAAGACATACAGAAGGCCTTGGAAGATTCTGCAGGCCTTCGGTTTCAGGAACAGGATGATGATGCTGAAGATGAAAATACTGATTGACAATTACAGGCCTCAGTCCAGATTGTGAGTGATTTGATCGTCGACACAAATGGTCAGCCTTGTGTAAAGGTCACGGTAGGGGACTGCCAACTTACCATGCTTCTGGATACCGGAGCAGCTATGTCAGTCCTCCATGACAAGGACCCAGTCTCAACTGACTGGTCTACTGGCTAGAAGACTAGTGCGCAGGGTGTAGATGGTACCCAGCTACACATCTACTGATCTATTCCTCTACCTGTGGTGGTAGGCCACCTCAGGACTTATTTTGCTTTTGACCTCATGATCCTACATCATCACTCCAGCATCTTGGGAACTGACTTCCTAGCACTACATGGCTGTGTAGTGGATTTAGCCAACAGGCTACTCATTCAGATCAAAGGACAATGTCATGCTCTCACCATACCAGACTCGCACGTGGTGGCAGCCATCTCCCAGAACAAAAATGGACAAAAGGAGCACTCCAGATGGAAAATAGTTGCACGAATACATGCTAAGATAGCATTTTATTGCATGTCAGTAACGAACCAGGAACCCCTGCGCTTCGGCGTTCGTGCCTTCAAAGGGACCATTCCTGACGGCTACACCAGATGTTTTAGAAAATACCAGCATGTATCGATCTTTACAGATGGCTCTGCCTCTTATGTAGACAGCGAGCAGGTAGCAGGGCTTGGGGTGCTCATATTAGATCAAGATGGTGATTTTAGGCGCATTTCTAGGAAATGTGCTGTCATCTCCTCACAGTATGCCGAATTGGCAGCTGTGGCGCGTGCTTTAGAAGTTATGCCCCATGGTACCAAAGATGCCATCATCTTTGCAGACTCCAGCTGGGTCTGTTCCTCCCTTACTGAATTTCAACCATTCCGAGAGAAAAATACAGGTTACTCACCTGTAACAGGAGTTCTAGGAATGGTATATGTTGTTCATCCACACTTATTGGCAGGTTCCTTGCCGCTTTAAATCTTGCCGGAAGGTCTTCAAGCTGGCTCCTCCCACCCACCCGGGTGGTAAAACTCTTGGCTCCACCCCATGACGCCAGATCTAGCCCGCTGGAAGCAAGGTTGTGTGTCGAAGCGGGGGAGGCCGGGTGGGTCGTGTGGATGAACAACATATACCATTCCTAGAACTCCTGTTACAGGTGAGTAACCTGTAGTTCTAGGGACATGGATATGTTGTTCATCCACACTTATTGGCAGACTCCTAGCAGTTCTCCGGGAGGAGGGAGGCAAGGCGCACACCGCCTACTTAGGTATAAAGACTGGAGAACCAAGGCCCCGACCAACATCCCGGCGTGACCCAAGGTCGATGTGGAAGGGGAACGGTATAGCCTGCTTCCAGGTAGGAGCCCTGCGGATATCCTAGACAGGAGTATCCTCGGAAGCAGCCACCAATGCAGCGGAAGGGCGGGTAAAATGAGCACTTATCCCTCTGGGAGGCTCCATGCCCGCCCACCTACAGCGGAGACTTATGCAGGAGGTGACCCGCCTGCTCATTGTCCGCTCGGCTGCAGGTCTGCCAGGTCTTGGCTTCAGCGTAGATGACAAACAGCTGGCGAACTCTCGAACTTCAGCCTCGCTCCCTGGGTAGGCGGCGTCGAATAGGGTCCCAATGGATCCTATATAAGGCCTCGAGGCATGAATGGGGATGAACCCCGACAGAGACAATGCCCGGATAAGGAAAGACTCCGCCACCGCCTATGGAAGGAACTTCGGGTGGGGCGCAGGACAACCTTGTCCCTGTGGAAGGCCAGATAGGGAGATTTGAAGGAGCGCCTGGAACTCTCTCCTCCTTCTGGATGGCAGAGAAGCCCCAAGAAGGTGTACTTCCACAACAGGTGGGGAAACTCGCACCTGTGCAAAGGTTTGAATGGCTTGCCCATGAGCTAAGCCCATACCAGCGAAGATCCCACAGAAATGGGGATACTCTCCCCGAAGGGGAGGTGTGATCGAGGCCTAGAAAAGCACCAGACCACCTTTTCTGCACCACCAACTGCCTTCCGACCCGCGCCCGGAAGACTGGGGTGACCAACAGAAGCACCTAGAGGGTCGTCGGCTGAAGCCCTAGTTTCAAAGGAAAGGACCGCAGATGGTCCGGAATACTAGCCGAGGGATGGGAGAGAGGCCCCAGGCCCCATCCCAACACCAGATGGAGAACTCATCCATTCGAAGGTGAGCATGTTTGGCCGACTCCTGGCAGGACGCCTCGAAACTTCGAGGACCTTGCCGGAGGACCCCAGGCCTGGGCCCTAGCCGCACAGGACCAGGCCTTCAGGTCAGGGATTGAAGGTCCAAATGGAAAACCTTCCCTGAAAAACAGAGATCAGGGCCGGGCGGGTGGGAAGCCGCCCGGGAGCCTGGGGCAGAGACTGAGGAGAGCTGGATACCAGAGCTGGCAAACCAGTCTGGGGCTGCCAGCATCGCCTGCATCTAGACCCTCCTCACCTTGCCCGTGGGTCAAGGTAAATGGGGGAGAGGTGTAGAAGAGGCCCGGGGTCCGCGGCCTCGACGGCATCCCCTACAGCGAACCCTGCTGAGGGGGCAGGCATGAGACAGTCTCGGCCTCGTATTCTCCCTGGAGGGAAGGAGGGAGAAGATCCTGTGCTACCTCCGGCAGGGGGGACCACTCGTGAGGCGCAGCCTATGACCGGCTTAGGGCATCAGCCAGGGTGCTGGAGGCTCCTGCCATCGAATGGTTAGGAAAAACGCCTCTCAGCTGCGTGAAAAGACCCAATGTGGAGAACCTCCTTACGCAGAGGCAAGGGGCTCGTCTGAACCTGGCGGGTTAGGTAGCACATGGTCATGGACTGAAACCACTAGACCCCGCACAAACGGAGCGAGCGGTGCAAACAAGCGGACCGCCTAGAGCTCCAGAGGGTAGGAAAGACATTGGGACTCCCGAGAGGACCAGAGGCGGAGCACTCTGTATTCCCCTAGATGGGCACCCCCACCCATCCGAGAAGCATCGGTCGGAGAAGACCGTCGACTCAGGGCAGACAAACAGGATGTTCTCCTGTAAGAGCTGGAACGGTCCGAGGGAGAGCGTTCCCCTAACTCCTGGGCTGTAGTCACGAACTGGTCTGAAGGAACGCAGCGCCGTGACCGCTGGCTGGCCAGTCCCCCCCAAGGGGGACGCATGAACCGGCAGGTCCAACAGACCACGCTGGAGCTGGCCGCTGTGAGGCCCAGGAGGTGCAGGAGGTCCCGGCAGGGCGCGATTGCCCAGTCAGACCCGACTAGGTAAGGGAGGAAGAACCTCAGCCCTGTCCGCCAGGAGCCGAGCTCGGACTCAAGAGTCGAGCCTCGTCCCGAAGAAGGATCACCCGCTAAGATCTGAGTTCCAACGTGGCTCCGATAAAAGGAGACCAGTCTGAGAGCCAGAACTCTGGATCGTCCCCTTCCGTCTGGAAGGGTTGCAGTCAGGCCGCCATCCGGGTGGGGTTATGCCCGGACCCTTCGATGCCGCAGAAGCTGCTGGGCAGAGACCGAAGGGCCTGGCCTGGAACTTGTAAAGAGATCCCCCGCTTAAGAAAGGGAGGAGTCTCCCAAGAAACAGACGGAACGAAGGTACGTACGTCCTGGAGGTCCAGGAAGAAGCCTCGTTCTGAGGATGGGATATCTGAGGCATAGAGACTATCCGGACTGCGGAAAAAAATGGGCGCAAGCCCCCATCCATTTGGGACCAGGAATACCTGGACATGAACCCAGGGTCTGAAGGAGGCTCCACAACCTTCCCGATCACCTCTAATTAGAGGGTCAGGCAAGTCGGCTCAGCGGGCCGACAACTAGGCTATGGACCCCAAGTCCCCCGTGGGGAAACGGCTCGAAAGAGTGGTGCCTGCTCGCAATCCTGAGGCAGGGCCTTCCCCTGGCACCTCCGATACCCAAAGGTCCGGGAAGCAGACCAGGTGGAGGAGGGGCAGAGCAGTCTCCCCACGGGGGAACCCGGGTAGGAGCGACAGGGCCGGGGACAGCGCCCCTAGCCCGTCACTGGGCAGGCTTGGAGGAGGAATTGGCTGAGGGAGCTCCTGGGCCTTTGCCTCCCTGCTTCCTTTTAGAGGAAGATGCTGGTTTGGAGTCAGGATGCCCAGCGCAAGCCTGCTGGCCCTCGTGCTGGGCCGGTCGAGCTGCAGGGGCCGGGGAGCAAAGGGCCTTACGCAAAGGCTGCTGGCTGCCCTTGTCCCTCCGGGCTGGAGTGACCGAGTCCAGAGTGGCATCGGACTTCTTGGTCCCCTGGAGGTGTCCCTCCACTCCAGGACCGAAAAGGTCAGTCCCCAAGAAGGGGATGTCCGCCAACTTGTGCTGGGTTTTCAGTGAGAAAGAGATAACCTCAGCCATGCCCTGCGGCACATGGCCACTGCGGCCACCACTGACCTGGCACAGGAATCACCTAAGTCCAGAGCAGTCTGAAGCTACTGCACCGCCCTACCCTGGTCCCGCACCCGCCAGACCGTGGTCTGCAGGTCAACCGGGAGATGAGGGAGCACCTCGTCCAGGGAGCCCAAAAGGGCATGGGAGAAATGTGCCATCAGTGCAGCCGAGCTGGCCTGTCGGAGGCCTAGGGAGGACGCAGCGTAAACCTTGCGCCCAACATAGTCCATCCTTTTGGACTCCTTGTCAGGGGGCCTATCCACATCCCGAGCGTTCCCAGAACACTGGAAAACATTGTCGGTAACTAACCCCTCAGCCGAGGGGTGCTCAGAGAAACCAGGCAAAGAACCGACAGGGACAGAGTACTTCCTGGCCATCCTGGCCGAGGACGCAGGGCAGGAAGTAGGCTGCCGCCAGAGCTCCAAGGCCAGGCCCATGATGGCCTCGGCCACCGGGAAGGCCTCCAAGGGTGAACCCCTTTGGTCTAGAATCTCCATAAGGGGATAAGGGGCCCGTTCGGACACGAGCTCGAGCTGCATCCCAGTGAATTCTGAGAAGAGCTGAAGCAGACCCATGAAGGACGATGGGCTGTCGTCCACAGATCCTTCCGGAGAGGACCCCGGGTCCTCCCGACTGGGGAACATAGAGGAGTCGACTTCGGACTCCGAGGGGTCCGCAAAAAGCTGCCTCAGGCCTGAGTCACTCTTCGTCTGCTGAGGCCGGGCAGGAGTGAGAGGGACAGACAACCTGCGGGACAGGTCATGACCCAACCGAGGTTCCACCGAGGGTGGTGGGGCAGCAAGGATCGGACGAACAACCAGCCCCAGAGTGGGCACCTCGACTGCAGCAAGCGGTTGAGTCGACCGATCGGGCGGCAGCTGCCTGCTGGACGGGGAATGAATCGGAGTCGATTGATTCCCAGACAACAACAACTGCTGCCACATGAACTCCTCGTAACGTCGAAGCCACTCCTCATCCGAGGAGGGAGACGAGGAAGAACGGTAACGCCACTTAACTCGGTGCCCCGGCCGAGAACGCCGAAGTCGGCATGAGCGGCTTGAACGAGAGGATGACCGAGACTGAGACCCGAATCCTTGGGGGAACAGAGGGCGGGCCTGGGAAGGAGCGGGACGTGCCCGCTCCTCCCTCGGCTCGGAAGAAAGGGCCGAGGTCTGTCGACCCGAAGGAACAGGCAGAACCTCAGCCTCCGCCGGGGGAACTGGCGAAGGGATGGCGGCTCCAGCAGAAGACAGCCCAGATGACGGGTCGAGAGACTCAACAACGTCGATGGGAGTCCTGGCGGCTGACCTGATGGGGACACAGTGAGGCCAGAGGCCTGAGCCGCACCCTCGACTGAAGTCGAACGTCGGCCGGCAGGGAAGGGGGAACTCTCTCGCTCCCTCCAGCGCCGACGATGGGACTTAGCCTGCGACTCCTTGGACTTGGGCCGAGAGGCAGGTCCCAAAGATCCCTCTCCTTTCGAGGAAAGGGACTGGCGAAGCTCCATGAAAGAAGCTGAATGAGGAGAACTCAAGGAGAGTGAGATAAGCGCTGTGACCAAGGAGGAGGGGGGAGCAGCCGCCCCCTCCCTGGAGGAAAGAAGATCGAGCTGCTCAGCTGAGACAGCCGATGCAGACACTGCCCGATGATTCTCCGAGGAATTTTCCGGAGCGGAAAAGGTTTCAGGTCGCCCGAGCCCAGAGCAGCGCCGACGATCCTCCAGAGAGCTGGTCGAAAGGGCACAGCAAAAATCACAAACTTGCGGATCATGATCCAAGTCGAGGCAGTAGACGCACGTGGAGTGCGGGACTTTCCTGGAGGAATTAACCGGGCGCCTCCGGGAGCCAGAAAATGAATGATTCATCGCCGCAGCGAGAGAAGAAGATCGAAGTTTAGAAAAACTTCCAATTAAATTCGGAGACCGAAAATTTCAGGAACCAGTCGAAAATGTAGAGCGCTAAGGAGGGAACCTGAGCTTCCAAGCGGTAAGGAAGATCTGGCGTCATGGGGTGGAGCCGAGAGTTTTACCACCCGGGTGGGTGGGAGGAGCCAGCTTGAAGACCTTCCGGCAAGATTTAAAGCGGCAAGGAACCTGCCAATAAGTGTGGATGAACAACATATCCATGTCCCTAGAAATAACTTTACATCATCTGATGGCACACCTTTCAAGTACAGGGATCTGTTTGTGCATATACACACCCTGATACAACAGTTTACACACAAGCCGTTTATCCACAAGGTAAAGGCCCACTGTAAATCTGACCCGTATCATGAATTCAATGACTGAGTGGACTCACTTGCCAAAGCAGGTGCTCGAGGAGGGGAGACATGGTCAATGACTCACCCAATAGCTGTGGCAGCCGTTTTCTTAGCTGCCAACACCAGGTACAAACCACAATCAGAACCTCCACTGGACCATTCTGCTGCACAGAAATCTGACCCAGAATTAAAAGATGTGTTCAAATTCCTGGACAAAGGAACTGAACAGGAACTACCTACTGGTAGTCCATTCAAGAGACACTCTGACAACATACACCTGTCTACTGATCAGAAACTCATCTGGCATTGAAAGAAAGATACAGGTGATAAACTGTGGGTTGCACCACAATTTTTGCGAACCAGATTCATTCATATGGTTCATGTCACCCCCACTGGTGGACACCAGGGGGCAGATAATACCATCCAGAGACTTAAAACCATCGTCTGGTGGCCTGGTATGACCAAGGTCTTGGAGCACAATGTGGACAACTGCATAGTGTGTGCCCAGAACAACCCAATTTCAGTGAAAAGAAATGTCAAACTATTGCCTCAATGGCAATCTGGACCATGGAATGCGATTCAAATCGATTTCATTGGCCCCTTGACTAACTCAGGCAAGAACAACAAGTATGCACTTGTCACAGATTTGTTTTCTAAGTGGGTGGAGGCATTACCCACTAAGAATAACATGGCAAAGACAACTGCCAAGATCCTGGTGGATCAATTGTTCTCCAGGTGGGGCCTACCCCTTAAGGTAGACTCAGACCACGGAAATACAGGTTACTCACCTGTAACAGGAGTTCTAGGAATGGTGTATGTTGTTCATCCACACTGTCTGGCAGGTTCCTTGCCACTTTAAATCTTGCTGAAAGGTCTTCAAGCTGGCTCCTCCCACCCACCCAGGTGGTAAAACTCTTGGCTCCGTCCCACATGATGCCAGATCTAGCCGCTGGAAGCGGGTTGTCTTCGGTGCCGGGAGGTCGGGTGGAGTCGTGTGGATGAACAACATATACCATTCCTAGAACTCCTGTTACAGGTGAGTAACCTGTATTTCTAGGGACATGGATATGTTGTTCATCCACACTGTCTGGCAGACTCCTAGCAGTTCTCCTGGAGGAGGGAGGCAAGGCGCACACCCCCTACTTGGGAAATAAAGACTGGAGAACCCGCCCCAAAACCAGCATCCCGGCGTGACTCAAGGTCGATGTGGTAGTGGGTGATGAAGGTGTGTGCTGACTTCCAGGTAGCAGCCCTGCAGATTTCCTGGATAGGGACGTCCCTGGAAGCAGTCACCGATGCAGCGGTATGGCGGGTAGAATGAGCTCTTATCCCTCTGGGAGGCTCCATGCCCGCCAACCTATAGCAGAGATCTATGCAGGAGGTGACCCACCTGCCTATCGTCTGCTTGACTGCAGGTCTGCCAGGTGCGGCTTCAGCGTAGGTGACAAACAGCTGGCGATCCTCTCCCCGAACTTCAGCCGTCCGCTCCTTATAATAAGTGAGCGCTCTTCTAGGGTCCAAAGTATGGAATCTATATTCGGCCTCCGAGGTGTGATTGGGGTAGAACACCAGCAGAGTCAACACCTGGTTAAGGTGAAATTCCGACACCACCTTCGGAAGGAATTTCGGGTGGGGGCGCAGGACAACCTTGTCCCTGTGGAAGAACAGATAAGGAGACTTGATGGAAAGTGCCTGGAGCTCTCCCATCCTTCTGGCTGACGTGATAGCCACCAAGAAGGCGGTCTTCCATGACAGGTGAGAGATGTCACACCTGTGCATCGGTTCAAATGGCCTGCCCATGAGCTTGGCCAATACCAGCAGTAGATCCCACGGAGGTGGAGGTTCTTGCACCGGAGGGGATATGTGATCAAGGCCTTTGAAAAAAGCACCCAACTACCTTCTCCTGCACCACCGACTGCTTCCCGGCCCGCATCCGGTAAGCAGAGATGGCTGCCAGGTGCACCTTAAGGGTCGTCGACCAAAGCCCTTGCTGAGAAAGGGACCACAGATAGTCCAGAATGCTTGCCAAGGAACAGGAGGAAGGGTTCAGGCCCTTGCCCTGAAACCAAATGGAGAATCTTTTCCATTTGAAGGTGTAGCATTTTCTGGTTGACTCCTTACGGGACGCCTCAATGACGTTGAGGACCTCATCGGAAAGACCCAAGGCCTGGAACTCTAGCCGCTCAGGAACCAGGCGTCAGGTGCAGGGATTGAAGGTCTGGATGGAACACCTTCCCTGATTGACTGAGATCAGGTCGGCCGGGCTGGAAGCAGCCGCCGGAGCCTGGAGCTGAGACTGAGGAGATCTGGATACCTCAGAACTGGCGGGGCCAGTCTGGGGCTACCAGAATCACCTCGCCTTGTCCCTCCTCACCTTGAGAAGCACCTTGTGGATCAAGGGAAATGGGGAAAGAGTAGAAGAGGCCAGGGTCCATGGCCTCGAGAAGGCACGCCCTGCTGAGGGGGCAGGGAAACAGTCTCAGCCGCATTCTCCCTGGGGCAAAAGGTCGCCTGAGGCGGCCACAGTGGGAGAATAGATCTTGTACTACCTCCGGCAGGAGAGACCACTCGTGGGATGCAGCCCCTATCTGGCTTAGGGCATCGGCCAGGGTGTTGGAGGCTCCTGCCACATGAATGGCGAGGAGATCCGCCTCCAGGCTGCTGCCACAGTGACCAAATGCGGAGAGCTTCCCTGCACAGAGGCATGAGCGGCCCCGCCCTGGCGGTTTAGGGTACATGGTCGTGGTATTGTCCGTCTGGACCTGAACCACTTGACCCGTCAGAAAACGGAGCGAGGCGGTGAGGGCTAGATGAACGCCTCAAGCTCCAACAGGTTGATGTGGCATCGGACCCCGAGGGAACCAGAGGCCATGCGTTCTGTGCTCCCCCAGATGGGCACCCCAACCTATCAGAGAGGCATCAGTCGATAGAGAGACCGTCAGCTCAGGGCAGACAAACGGGATGCCCTACTGCAGATGTGCTGGGACGGTCCACCACTGGAGAGCGTTCCACATCCCCTTGGTCACTGTCACTAGCTGATCCAGTGGATCGAAGTGCTGTGACCATTGGCTGGCCAGTCCCCATTAAAGGGGACGCATGTACCATGGGGCCCAACAGACCATGCTGGTGCAGGCCGCCATGAGGCCCAGGAGGCGCAGGAAGTCCCGGGCAGGGCGCGATTGCCCAACCAGAAATGATTGGGAAAAGGAGGAAAGAACCTCGGCCCTGTCTGCCTGGAGCCATGCTCTGGCTCGCAGAGAGTCGAGCTCTGCCCCGATGAATTGTATCACCTGCTTTGGCACGAGTTCTGACTTGGCCTCGTTGATGAGGAGGCCAACCTGAGAGCAAACCTGGAGGACCAGATCTCTGGACCGCTCCACCTCCGCTCTGGAGGGGGCTGCAATCAGCCAATCATCCATGTAGGGGTACACCCCGACCCTTCAGCACTGCAGGAATGCTGTCACCACTGCCATGCATTTGGTGAAGACCCTGGGAGCTAGGGGAAGGCCGAAGGGCATGGCCCGGAACTTGTAAAGGGATCCCTCCGCTCTGAGGTGGAGGAATCTCTTATGGGACGGATTGGGACATGAAAGAACGCGTTCTGAAGGTCCAGGGAACAGAACCACACACCTCGTTCCAAGGATGGGATTATCTGAGCCAGAGTGACCATCCTGAAGGTCCGAGACCTTAGGAACCTGTTCAGGTCATGCAGGTCGAGAATGGGGTGCCAGTTTTGGGACCAGGAAGTACCTGGACACAAACCCTAGGTCTGGAGGAGGATCCGCCACCTTCCTGATCACCTCTTTGTCGAGGAGCAGGGCAATATTGGCTCAGCAGGCCAACAGAGGCTGCGGACCCTGTGGCCCCCTGAGGGGCGACGGCTCGGAAGGGTGGGGCCTGCTCGAACTCCAGAGGCAGACCCTTTCCTACCACCTCCAACACCCAGCGGTCCGTGGTGATAGCGGACCAGGCGGAAAGGAACTGGCGGAGCCGTCCCCCCAAGGGGGGAACCCAGGGGGGAGTGATGAGGCTGGGGGCGACACCCCTCAACCTGTCACTGGGCAGACTTGGAGGAGGGACTGGCCGAGGGACCTCCTGGGCCTTTACCTCCCTGCTTCCTATTGGAGGAAACCGCGAGCTTGGGTTTGGAATGCCAAGCGCGAGTCCGCTGGCCCTGGTGCTGTTGGGCTGGACGTGCCACAGAAGGGCGAAAGGACTTGTGCTGCTGCTGTCGGTGGCCTTTGTCCTTCTGGGCGGAGGTGACCGAGTCCAGAGTGGCACTGGACTTTTCAATCCGCTGGAGGTGACCTTCCACTCCAGGGCCGAAGAGGTCGGTCCCCAAGAAGGGGACATCTGCCAGTTTGTGCTGGGTATCCGCCGTGAAGGTGGATATCCTCAGCCAAGCTCTGCGGCGCATGGCCACCGTGGCTGCAACCGATCTGGCACAGAAGTCTCCTATGTCAAGAGCCGTTTGGAGCTGCTGCTTAGCCACTGCCCTACCCTGGTCCCGCACCTGCCAGACCGTGGTCTGCAGGTCGGCCGAGAGATGAGGGATCACCTCATTCACCTCACCTCAAGTGTGCCATCAGCACGGCTGAGCTGGCCTGGCGGAGGCCAAGGGAAGACGCAGAGTACACCTTGTGCCCGGCGTAGTCCAGCTTTTTGGACTCCTTGTCGGGGGCTTGTCCACGATCCCTAAGCGTTCCGGAGCCAGAAACAGCCTGTCGGTGGCACCCTCGGCAGAGGGTGTTCAAACCCGGCAAAGAGGTAGAGACCAAGATACTTCCTGGCCATCCTGGCCGGGCGCAGGGCAGGAAGCAGGCCGCTGCTAAAGCTCAAGGCTGGGCCAACAATGGCTTCAGCCACCGGAAGAGCCTCCGTGGGGGTTCCCCTCGGTCCAGTATCTCTGTCAGGATGATACTTGGCCCGCTTGAATCATGGGCTCGAGCTGCATCCCGGTGGACTCCGAGATGAGCCGAAGCAAACCCATGAAGGACGGATGGGCTTTGATCCGACTGGCCCCGGAGGACTCCAGGTCAACAGGCCTGGAGAACAGGCAGGATTCGTCGTCGGACTCGGAGGAGTCATCGAAGAACAGCCTGGGGCCTGAGGACACCTCTCTACCTGCCGAGGACAGTTAGGAGTGAGGGTGACCGACAACCTGTGGGGCAGGCCTTGACCCAACCGAGAGTCCTTGGTCGGCGCCCCCGATTTCGGTTGTGGAGGCGGAGGTTCCACCACAATCAGTGGGGCAGCAAGTTTCGGCCAAACAACTGGCCCAGGCTTGGGCACCTCTGCTACAGCGAGGGGATGTTTCGGCCGCTCAGGTGACAGCTACTTGATGGCTGGGGAAGGTGACGGCATCGGCTTGGTCCCAGACAGAAGTAACTGCTGCCACATCAGGTCCTCGTAGCGTCAACGCAATTTGCGCTGAAGCCTCTCCTCTTCCGAGGAGGAAGACAAGGATGAGCGGCGGTGCCGAGACTGCCGATGTCGGCGGGATCGGCTGGACCGAGACGAAGTCCGAGACCGAGATCCTCAGTGTTTCCGAGGACGGGTCTGGGAAGGGGCGGGGGACACCCGTTCTTCCCTCGGTTCGAAAGCCTTAATCGGGGACTGCTGCACTGGAGGCACAGGCAGATCGTCGATCTCCACCGGGGAACTGGTGAAGAAGGGTTGTTGGCCTCACCAGTCGACAGCCCGTCCGACGGGTTGAGAAAGATCTCGACCACGTCAACGGGTGTCTTGGCCGGTTGGCCTGACGGGGACACCGTGAAGCCAGCGGCCTTAGCCGCAACCTCGACCGAAGTCGACAGTCAGCTGTCCGGGGAAGGAGACCTCTCCCACTCCCACGAACGCCGACGATGGGACTTACCCTTTGAGTCCTTCTTTTTGGACCGAGAGAATGTCCGATGGCCCTCTCCCTTCATGGAAAGGATTGGCAAAGCTCCTTGAGCAAGCTGAATACGAGGTACCCAGAGAGAGCGGGATAAATGCCGCAACCGAGGAAGCGGATGATGCGGCCTGGCCCGCCTCCTCCTTGAGGGCGATCATCTGCTCGAAGCTGGTTAGCCACCAGCCACGCGTAACTGCCCAATGGGCCTCTTTCGACTTGACCGCAGGTAGCGCTCGGGTGCCCAAGCTGTAACTGGGCAGCGGTCCTCCAGGACATTGGCCCAGCGAGCGGCATGACTCGCAGGCCTGCGGATCGTGTTCTAGGCCGAGGCAGTAGATGCACGTGGAGTGCGGGTCCGTCCTGGACATCTTCTGCCCACAAGGGCACCACCGAAATCCGGGAGTCGATTTGTCCATCACAGCTGCGAGGGAGAAAGATGACCGAAGTCTTGAAAATTTTAAAATGAGTTTCGGGCAAACCGAAGAATTAGGATCCAGTCTATCACGCAGAGCGTTAAGGAGGGAACCTGAGCTTCCAAGCGGTAAGGAAGATCTGGCGTCATGGGGCGGAGCCGAGAGTTTTACCACCCGGGTGGGTGGGAGGATCCAGCTTGAAGACCTTCCGGCAAGATTTAAAGCGGCAAAGAACCTGCCAGACAGTGTGGATGAACAACATATCCATGTCCCTAGAACCAGTTTTACAGCTGAGTTGATGAAGCAGACACTCCAAATGCTTGGAGTAGATCATAAATGTCATATCCCATACCATCCTCAATCCTCAGGTCAGGTAGAAAGAGCAAACAGAAGAATCAAACAGATGTTATGCAAATTCATCAATGACAATCCAAGGATTGGGCTTCCCTCTTGCCACTACTACTGACAGCAATTGGGGCACTCCTGCAACAACTACTCAGTACACACCATATGAGATTATGACTGGTAGAGCCATGAGATTACCTGAGCACCTGTTGATTGATATCCACACGCCTACTGCAGATAAAGTATTTGTGGACAAATATGTTGAAAAAACTTCATGACGACATCATGAAGACACACCTGTTCACTGCCAATCATATGGGTAAAGCTCAACAACAAGCTAAAGCTCATTTTGATAAGCATGTCAAAGAAGTCGACTGGCAAGTTGGAGCTCAAGTTATGCTCCTCCAATACAGACAACCAACTCATTCATATGCCAGCAAATGGGAAGGTCCACATCCCACTGTCAACAGACTCAGTCCTGCTGTTTATCAGATCAAAGTTCAACAGCAAAAACAGACCACCGACAAGTGGTTCCATGCTAATCAGCTCAAGTTGTATAAAGGTGATTCATTTATTTTCCCAACCCTCTTAGGATGGAATAGTACCCCTCACTTAACAATCCTTTTCCGTTTCTTGCAGATACACTGGCAAGATGGCTATCTTGCATAGCCTCATCCTGGTGGGACTACTTTATTTGACTAACTCTCAAGACAAACCCCTTTTGACTCAACACAGACAATGTATAGCACATTTGCTTGATAAACTTGAACATTCAGCTAGAGATATCCCCAGCCCACAGGGAGTTCACATTGAAGTCCCCAACAAAATGATTACTGTTCAGGAAGGCTCAGACACCTATCTTAATGCCATGTTTGTAGCGCAAGACAAATCCACATTGTAGATACAATGGGAAACCGATTTTAATGGTTACACACTTCCTGTAGCTCATTTGTCCAAGGGTACTTTCCACGGATGGCCCAACACAGGGATTGCACCAAATGGTACACTCTATTCGGCAAACTTCTAGACATACTAGTCTCTACAGCTTGACTGCCTTAATAGATCCTACCTTTTGTGACCACCTCAACTCTGAGGAATCACATGCTTTCTGTCTTCATAACTATGTGGCTACTGAAGCTATGTTCCTTTCTGTAGTCCCACCCACCGAAGTAGAACTAACTGAATGTCCTGTCCAGGAGGCTGGTCCTCCTAGTTGTTTGACTGCCACTTCCCTTCCAAGAGCTTTGATTAATAATGTACAATTCATGCATGTTCCAGTTATTTTCAGTCTTACACATTGGAATATGGCTGAGATTGGTCCCTGTCATACGACCAACACTTCTAAATTTTTCAGTAGGATATTTAGACTTTATAGCTGCTTACCAAACCCGCACAAATGATCCAGTTAGTGGATCCCATGTCACGGATCACTTAGAAGTCTTCAGACCCGCACTTAATGCTCAAAGTAAATCACATGATACTGCAGATATTACCGGTGCAGCAGGCACTGTCTCTGGCCTTTTTGGTTCAGGAATGTCTATCTGGAATAGAGCTGATATAGCTGCTATTAAAGCATAAACACTTAATTTTCAACAAGCTATTTAAAATGATGTGTTACCACCACTGTTACATGGTGTAGATGGTTTAAGTAAAGAAGAAGGTTTTACTGTTTAAAATATGCAGGAACTTGCCAAAGGGTTCAATGTTACTAAAAACAAAATTAATGAATTAATTTTCCAAAACAATAAGGAGGCAGATAAGAAATATATTGCCAGTGAACTTTTATGCTCCGCCTATGGTTCTTATGCAATTGTCACTGTTAACAATCTTTTCAGGGACTTGGAAACAGGTCACATTCCAGATCTTATCCATGATCGAAGACTAGCTAAATGGTATTGTCCTCACTGCAAATTTATGCCATGCATTATGTTGCATATGTAAAGTTCTGTTAATATTTCTATGTCTAGAGGGGGTGCTGTGGAGCCCAAGCAGCGAGCAGCAATTTACTTCAGCTCACAGCAACAGAGGATGAATCTGCCTTAATCCTCTTATTTGAAGCCTCAGAATCTTCAATCTAATTCCACCATTGGAAAGAGTGACCCAAAATTAGTAAGAATTGACAATCCTAAAAAAGATAAGGGATCTGGAGGAGTCGGGAAAACTAAAATAACTGGTGGTGCTGGGAGCTCAGAAGCAGCCATGCTGTTGGAAACCAGGCCTGACTCAGGAGAAACCATCGCTACCTTGGGACACAAATTGCAGACCCTTATAGCCTCTATGTCTACCCTCAACCAAAAGGTAGACAATTTCAACAGCAGGGTCCTTAGTTTAGAAACAGCGGTGGACGATCTCAAAGGAGATATGCAAGATGTACACAGGCAGGTTGAAACTTCCTCTGGGGGCCACCAGTTTACTGGTAAAGAAAAGACAACACCTGAGGGCAAGGCTGGAGGACCTAGAAAATCAAGCCCATGGTGCTAACATTAGAATAATAGGTCTCCCCGAAGGCACAGAGGGAGAACATCTGACCTAGCAATCAAGGAAGTGGTTAACTGAAAAACAGTCCCCAGAACTAACCGATATCGACTGGGAGATCCAAAAAAGCTATAGAGTCACTCTTCGTGGCCGTGCACAAAATCAAGAAGCGCCCCGTACCTTAATGTTGGTCACCTCGGGGCTCGCAGCCCACAACCGAATCTTGTAATATGCCCGGAGAGCAGCACCATTGTTCCAGGAGGATTAACAGGTCCACATATTCCCGGATATCAGTTACACGACGAGACAGTGCCATAAGAAATTCGAGGGGGTGAAGCGGGCCCTACAAGTCCTGGGAGAGCTGCATACAATTATTTTTCCTGCTCGGCTCCGTATTGTGTTTAACATCAAGACCTATATCTTTTCAGATCCCACTGAGGCCGGTAAATGGGCAGATCGGAGGGCAGCTGAATCTCGGAGGCGTACAGTCAATTCAGATGATGACATCAAAGCAACTACTTGAGTGCTGCACCCCAGGCTTTTGAACACTTTCCTTTCTGGGGTAACGGTAAGAAATAACCTTAACAAAGCTCTTGTTGGTCTGAGGACTTTATGTTGATAGCTCTTATGCTGTTATATCTGAAACTATTTATTTTTTTTGAATATATTATGTTGTAAAGTACACTATCACAAGTTTGAATGTGAGCTCCACGATTTAATCCAAGTGTTTACTTTCTACTCATAGGGGGCTTGACTGGGGGTGAAGAGTAGATTAGCTCTTTATATCGTAGTTTAATACTGTGCTGCTATTTCTTTTTTCTATATATAAAAACTTAACATCAAGCTCTAACACATGGCACCAAATGCCCCTTTTGGGGCAAAAGCTTTATAAGGACTGAAACTGCTGGACAATTTAATTTCATCCGGTTTACCATGTAGCTCATGGGCTTATTAATCAGCACAAAATGTTGTAATTTTCATGTTTGCAAATATATTATAGGTTCCTCCTAATGTAGTACCTTTATATGGTAGATGCAAAAATATACTTTGATTAAGGGTGGGGTTCTTGTATCTCTTCCCATTGGGTATAAGCACTCAGCTCTTTGGACTACAATATGTATAATTCATGTCTTGTATATGACAAAATGAAAAAATAAAGTATAAAAAAATATATATATTTTTCTATGTCTACCACTAGAAATCTTGGGTATGTTTCACGTTATCCAAACCAGAAACCCTGTCACTTTACTAAGAAATGCTCCATCCATGACAGCATGTTTATTACTTTTACTGTGTCACTACCTTGCTTTGATTCACAAACTTCTGTCTTTGACAAACTGGCTGCTATTCATTCCATCAGACATCTTAATGAGAACATTTACTGAGAACAAACTGATTTACCCTCTTTACTTGTATACCAGTCTGTTCTACAAGCTTGGGTCGCACCGCATACCAACTGCTGCACCAAGAAGGGATATTATTACCTGTGCTGCTGTGATGTATTTGACATTGTTAAACCTGTATGTGGATACTCCCCTGAACATCTCGACTGGTCTTACACTTTGGGTGATGATCTGCCGTCCAACCTGACTGATGATTCTGAATTTTCGCAAGCTGCATCTTCAGCGCCTGTTGCCAAAACAGCTGCATCCTGAAGAAACCTGGAAGAAGTACATCGCTTCACTTCATGGCTCACCAACCAGTCTTTCGCCTGTCCGGTATGTCTACAAAAATAGAGGGTTCCAACTGTATGAGTTACCTACAATTCTGATGGGCAGTATTGTGTAGTGAAATATCATAAATCCTTTGCTTATGGTGCCAAAACTTGTGCTATTAATGCTCCTAACTTCTGTTTTACTCCACAGCAGAAAACAGTAATTGGTCACACCGCGATCACTCCTGTTCCTCTCCCTGAACCAGATGTTATTGATACTGATCTGCAATACTTGCTTGCATTATCTTGATATCTGCCCATGTTTAACGTGCACATTGACCCTTTGACACTATCCTTGCAGTCTCTTTTAGCTAGAAAAGATTTGCATTAGATTTATATTAGCAATAATATTTGTCAGGCTGGTGATGCTATTAATGATCTTATTCACAATGGTGATTTAAGCACTGCTCTATCCAATACTTGGTTAGAATTGACTTTCAAAGCTTATTATGCAAGCATTTTTGATTGTTTTTCTGATACTAACCCTTTGCTGTCTGCGACAAATTCCTTTACAAGGCTCGTGTGTCGGGCTTGTAAATGACATTTGTAGCTCCATCCCACTACTTTTCTGTGGTTGTTGCCTTTTCTTTTGAAGGCAACAAAGGGGGGGGAGATGATATCCATGGTCCAGCACCCCTGACTGTACCCCCACCTCGCAGGCAGCAACCTATGTAGGTATATGTACTAACCTTAGGGTGAAGACACTTATCATATAAGCATAAGTGTCAGGATTTGTGTTCTACTAATGCATATTATGCTGTATTATGTTTTACTGATATATTCTAGCTATGAAAAATGCTTTTTACTCTGTTTTCACTGTATTTGTATAAGTAAGGCAACAATGCCATCTTTAGTAATTGTGCACCATTACAAGTGCAGATGACCTTGGGATAATAAATGGTTCCATTGTATTGTGTTATCTTCTGCAAGCCACGTAAGTTTCATACTAGTTAGGATAGTTACTCAGGCCACCTGTTTTTGGCCAATTATATACATTTTATGTATCTTTAACTTTTGATATGGTTATCGGAGTATAAGACCCTCTGTAGCATTTAACTCCTCTGAGAAGAGAGACTGCATTACCTAGGTAAGGAAAACTGGTAGTTCTCCCAGTGATTACACTGTATGTCTGTATTATTGATCTGTAATAAATGTAATTTATTACACAAGTACCACTTGTCTGTTGTCTCTTCCTATTGTGCCGTTCCACCAAGAATCTGAGAAGGTAATTTATTACCAAGTTACAATGTCCTAGGGAGCTGAGAGGCTGACCTCCTGGAGGAGTGCCCTTAAGCCTTACGACTGTCCCAGGAGTAGGTGCCTGACACTGAGGCCGACCGGAAGTGGTTTGACATTGGCTTAGAAAGCTCTGGATGCCGGTCTGTAGTCTGAGCAGGTGGGTGGATCTTGAGAGGCTGCAGGGTGGAACCTGAGTCATAGCCTTTCTCTCCCAATGACCGAACCAGGGCAGGAGGTTTGACAGTCATTAGTCAGGAGGGTGAACAAGTCGCCTGGGAGGCAGAGTCTGAACTGCCCCAGGAGGGAGAGCGGGAGTCAGATGAATGAGATTTTGAGGGAAATCTCTCCTTTTCCTTCTCCTTCCCTGACTTGTGGTGGGAAGAACTTCTCCTGGGAGTGAACTCTCTCTGCATGGCTGCCAGGCATTGTTTGGTCAAGTAGGCCAGAAGGGTCTTCTGGCAGCAGATCTGAGTCCTGCTATAAAATTTCTGGCAGTGCTGGTAGGCCTGGGTGTCATGGTTTGGGCCCAAACACAGCAAGCAGGTGGAATGGCCATCCCTAGAAGGGATCTGTTTGCCACAGGCACACTTCGAGAAGTGCCTTTGTATAGATGACGTCGTTGAAGACGACATACAGGAAAATTAACTGGAGAAAAAGTGAACTCTTTCAGTGAAAAAGCAAAGAAAAACTGCTCAAAGTAGCAAGAGGAGGTCCGTGGAGCTGATGAATGCGAGTCAACAGCAGGAAAGGAACTGAGGGACACCGGGGACCACCCACTCTTTATACCATACATAATGTCGGGGGAGAATCGACGAGGGAGGAGTGGTCCCTGCTGAAGACTGCTAGCTAGAAGTTTTCCATGGGGTCCTGCCGCCTACAGTCCTTATTCCGTCACCTCCTGTAAGAGCTGATTCTCGAAGTAAGATCTGAGTATTCTATGTATGGAGCAGTGCCTCACCCGGACTGGCATGCTTAGGTCAGTAAATGCAATGGCTGTGTCTTCAGAAGCCATGCACGCAGATGTGGGGATATCAGGTCCAAATGCACAAGGGATCTCTTTGTCCTGGTACTACAAACCCCCAACACAAAGGTAGGGTCATAGGAGGTTCCACTGCCATCTGTTGCATGAAGCAGAAATCATATCTGTGAGGCCATAACAGAGCAATAGGAACGAGAGTGGTACGCACCAGACATAGTTGGAGCAGCACTCTCTGTATTAAATGAACTGGGGGAAACGAATATAGAAATTTCATTTCCAAGACAGGGACAATGCATCTTGCAAGAAAACTCCAGTCCCCAGAATGAGCATGCAGAAGCACAGCAGTTTTGCATTGTGTGGGGATACAAAAAGGTACAACTCTGGATGACCCCATCTTGCAAAGAGGTCATCTACCATGGAGGTCAGCAGTTCCCATTCATGCATCTTGGACTGTGGCCTGTTTAGTCAGTCTACTAAGACATTTTGGAGACCTGGGAAATGCACGTCTGACAGTTATAGGTCATGGGACAGAAGTCAGTACCACAATCTCACTGCTTCCCTGCATAAGGGATAGGAATGCGTGCCCCCTTATTTGTTAATGTAATGCCTCACACAGGCAATGTCCATCTGTATTGACAGTGGGCATGGGCACAGATGCTCCTGGAGTGCCTGGAGGCTGTATAGAATAGCTTTCATCTCCAGCGCATTTATGTTTAACCTGCCTCCCACTGAGGTCCAAGAACTCTGTGTCTGATAAAGGCCAGTTTGAGCACCCCAGCCAGATGCATCCATGGTGAGGGTCTCTACAGGAGCTGGTACAACAGATTTTCATGATCCATCCGCCATAGCAATGCTCTGCTAAGCAGGGACGTGATGAGAACTATTTGGTCCAGCTTGTCCATCAGCTGATCCCACTGGACCCTAAGTATCCACTGAAGGATTCTCATATGTAGGCAAGCCAGTGGCACTGTCACAATGGCTGCAGCAATTAGCCCCAGGAGATGTAATGATGTTATCGCAGAGACATAGTGATTCCTGTATACCAGGATTTCTCCAATGGTTTCATACTGGATTTCATACTGGAACATAGGAAAGTCAAGAAGGCATAGCCCATGTAAGCTTTCCCCACAGTGGCAGCAACCTAAGTCACCAACTTCATTTAGGTATTGATCTACTCTGATCTTAAAAACCTCAGCAGTTTCTGCGTCTACAACTTCCTGTGGTAATATATTCCACATTCTAATTGCTCTACTCTTAAACCCATTGTTTCTTATATCCGTCCTACATACTGTCTCCCTCAACTGCTTATGCCCGCTCAGCTGATATATCTGATCTTTAAATTCCATCTCCATCCTCATACTTTCATCCTTTAAAATTTTAAATAGAAACAGCATGTTCCCCCTAGCCCTCCTATCCCTCAAGGTCCACAATCCCAATTTCTTCAACCTTCCCCCATAATCCAGATCTTCACACCTTCCAATCATCCTTGTATATGTCTGCTGTGGCCTTTCATCCATTTAACATCCTTCACTAGGTAAGGACTCCATACCGTTGAACAGTAATCCAATACAGGCCTAATCAGAGTCATAAACAATGGCATCAGAACCTCTCTACTTCTAGACTGGAAACCTCTTCTCATACTGTTTACCAAAAACATTGCTTTGTTTGATACATTCTTACACTGTATATTAATCTTTAAATCACTCTGGAAATAGATTTCCAAATCTCTTTCACATGTAGATACCTTCAATTTTATACCCTTCATATATTAATTCTGGTGAATATTTTTCCTTCCTAAATGCATTATAATACATTTGTCCTCACTAAAATTAATTCCATTTCCACCTGCCCACTCCAAAATTTGTATCATATCCCTTCCAAATGTTAGTCTATCATCGAATGTATCTACAATCCCTCCTATTTTTATATCAGCAAATTTCTCCAACTTATTTCCACTATCTATTTCCAAATCTCGTATAAACAATCTAAACAGTAAGGGTCCCAACAACGACCCTTGGGGAACACCACTTCCCACCTTTTGAGGTTTTGACAACACACCCCTGATCCTAACCTGCTGTTTTCTATTTGTTAGCCACTGTTCCACCCATGTTATAATACTAGCATCTATTTCAAACTTAATCAAGGTAAGGTCAGCCTCCCTGGGGAAGCCAAACCTGTTCCGGGAGACTCAAGCAAGTCTGATGTACTGTACTTAGATTTTGAGTTTTGGATATTTTATGTGAAGGGATGAGACAAACTGAAGGAGGACAACAACAGGTGAATTTATGTATTTGTTTATGAATTGGTGACCAGGAAAGGCACACAGAGCCAAGGCTCATTGCAGGGGTACCTGGGGAGGGTTAGGGAGTGAATACAATTCAAAAGGTAACTGCAGAGCAGTCAAGCAATACAAAATGAACAGTAGTGCAAACAAATAGGAATAAAGTACAAATGACGACGGGTGAAAATTAGCCAGTTAGACTAGTGGTGAACAGTCCAAATGCAAGAGTTAAGCAGGTACTAGGAGCTGGAGCAGGAGGGAGCAAAAGGATCCCTGAGAAGCTGCTTAAAGAGCAGGTGTCTACTTGTAATAAATAGAAAACTATTTTATTTATTGTATGTTGATGTGTTAGTACTTACTTTCTACTTTTATAGTGAAATATTTCTTAGTGCAGTGAAACAAGTGGATTTTCACTTTGCTTTTCACACTGCTAGTGAAAAAGAATTCGGCAGAATTTTGGTATTGTGATGTCAGAAACTGCCAGCTACTTAAGAGCCAATGTATTTCAATGAGAAACTAAATACATTTTCTATCTTTTTCAAAAGAATGTGATACTTATTCCATTAACAAACTTTGCCTTTTATAGGTTTCCACTATTGTGCTCCATCTGTATGAATTTATGTTTTTAAAAAACATAATTAGTTTCTCTTTTCTTCTTTCCAAGTAAAATCTGGTTATGATGAAGAAAATGCCACCTGCTAAATTATAACAAAAGATCACATGTTATCAAAAACCCCATATTTCTATTAAATATATCATATTTTGGTGGTAGGAAGTGTTTATTTCTCCATAAAAGTCTGAAAACAGATTTGCAGTTTCCTACTGAAATACACTGCCAGCCTTGCCAGTTAAGAGTTTCTGACATCATAATACAAGGATTCCATTGGATTAGATTTTCACTAACAGTTGGCAAAACACAAATAAACTTATGAAAAAGTAAGTAAAGAAACAAATAAAAGCAAACTTGATGATTGCAGAGCCATTTGGAGGCCCCAACCATCATTCTTTAAGATATGCATCCTTACTGAGCACTTGATGTTTAAGAGCAGGGTAGGATGGGGAGAGGCAGAGGTGGGAAGGAAAGTTATTCCAGATACAGAGCAAATAGACAGAACACAGTCTGACCCATGAAGGTACTGCAACAAGGGGTAACAATGGATCGAGAGTCAAAATAGCAGAGCAAGTAGGCTGGCCTATGGATGGAGATTTCATGTGTGTGTGTGTGTGTGTGTGTGTGTGTGTGTGGGGGTGTTATAATAAATACAATAAAATGAGAGACAGCTACCCAAAGGAGTTCCAGTTTGTTCCTGATGTACTGTGCAAAGTATGCTATTTTTCTATGGGGAGGCCCATGATTATTTTAGTATTTGGGGGAGGCGCAATATCTTTTCCATGGCTTGGGGAAGGTTCACTATGACAAAGTCTGAGAACTAATGTTGAATATCAACTTTGCTTGGGCAATCATATTTTCTACCCTGTCTTGTGGCAGGAACACACAACCCTTTTCTCTGTCCAAGACCACCTATATACTGCAGTGTGTGGCAGGGGATCATTACAGATTCTGGCACATTTAATGTGACCCCCAATCTTTGAACAACTGCCTTGTCCAGGACAAGGCATGTAGTAAGGCTTCCCTGGAGCTGGCTTTAAAGAACCAGTTTTATCAAACTGAGCTACTCTCTGAGTCAAACTGCCCTACCAAGTTCTGGTCCACCATAAAAATGCTATCTGGCCACTCTCCAGGAAGTGCGCTTCCTTCAAAGTTACCACTAATAATATTATCATTAACGATAAATTAGAGATACTGCAGGCTTTCAACAATCACTTTACCACTGCTGCCCTGGCGTTTGATAACGCACTTGTAAGTAGCCTTCTTCCTCAGACTAACACCCAGCCTTCAGAACCAAGTAGCAATAACATGGACTTCTCCTTTTCACCCACCACCGAAAAAGAAGTTGAAGATCATCTTCTACGACTAGCTACTAAAAAAGTGCTGGGGCTGACTCCTTAGACCCATATTTCTTGAAAATAGCATACCATATACTTGCTACACCTATAACACACCTATTCAATCTGTCCCTAGCACAAGGCTCCATCCCCAAGGCATGGAAAACTGCTCACATCATTCCCCTGTTTAAAGCAGGGGACCCCTGTGACCTAAATAACTATAGACCAATCTCCCTTCTTCCCATACTTTCAAAACTTCTGGAAAAAATTGTGGATATGCAGCTGAGATCTCTCTTAGACAATGCTAGACTACTCAACCCAATGCAGTCTGGCTTTAGAGCTAAGCATAGTACAATTATGGCACTGGCAAAAGTTACTAATGATTGGCAATGGGACCTAGACAACAAAAAATTTGTTTGTGTCATGTTTCTGGACCTCAGTAAGGCTTTCGACACTGTTGACCACTGCCTGCTCCTCTTCACCTTAAAAACTATAGGTACGGACTCAACCTCACTGGACTGGTTCCAGGATTATCTCTCTCTGATAGGCAGCAAAAAATTAAGGCCGAAGGTGAGCTCTCTCCTCTCAAACCAATAAAAAGCGGAGTGCCACAGGGTTCCATACTGGGCCCTCTACTGTTCACCATCTACATTAAGAACTTGGACCCAGGCATTACAGAAGCCAGTATCCTTGCCTCTTTAGATTTCACTGGCGGGTTCCTTTTCTCTGGTCTCCCTAGCTTAAGGCGTGCCTTGTGGTCGTTCAGAACGTTGGGATGGAAGGCCAAACAAAATGTGCACGATGAGGTGTCATGTGCGATGCTGAGGCAGTACATGCATGTTAGGTGGAGATTGGTGTGCGACATTTTCTGGCCGCAGGAACACCGGCAAAATCCAGGGGACGATTTGTCCTCCATATCTGAATTGGAATCAATAACTCTTAACGAGTTTAATAGCAAGTTGCGGTAAAACCGACGTTGTGAAGCCAGGGCCTACAAAATACTAGAGTAGCACGAGGGACCTGTATCTTCCAGTGAAAAGGAAGATCTGGCGTCATGGGGCGGAGCCGAGGTATTTACCACCCGGGTGGGTGGGAGAAGCCAGCTTGAAGACTTCCGGCAAATTTTAAAGGGTAAAGGGACATGCCAAAGAGTGTGGCTGAACAACATATCCATGTTCCTAGAAGGAGGGATCATCTGGAGGGGACCTAGGAGAGTCCTTAGTTTCTGGGGGGGGAGGAATTCCCCGTCTGCAAAATCAGAATCCTCGTCCGCTTTATCAGAGGAGGACGTAGCCGGAGAAGGGGATGGAGATGAAGGTCGTTTCCTCCCCTTGGGATGTGGACTTGGGTGCTCACCCCGATTCCCCTAAGGCTCTGGGGGTGGCCCCATAGTTGGTGGTGGAAGGACCATGTCTGAGGGTCCGTATAGGAGGTCCCCTTTCACAGTATTCCACCAAGTGGTGAATAGGTTACCAATTTCTGAAACCGGGACGGCTGCGGGGGTCGGAGTCTGGTCTGAGGGAGCAGGCATCTGGGGTTCTGGCCCAACGGGTGTCAGGTCTGGGACCCTGGCATCAGGAGGCTGGTACCCAATATTGCTCTGAAATGGAGGGGCATCCGGTGTGGCCTTATCAGGCGTCTGGTCCCTCGGAAGAGGGGCAGACGGCTGGTCCTCATCTGGTGACTGCCCCGTGTCTGGCATCGCGGAGCTGGATGACAGGGTAGGTGACCGACTAGGTCTGTGCTTGTCAGAAGGAAGGCACACCTTCACCTGAGGGGGGGGGAGGCGTCCGCGCCCGGACGACCTCCTGCCTACCGGAGGGTGGTTCTGCCCTTTTGCATTTCTCCAAAGAGCTGGGCCTGTCCGAGGCCCAGGGCAGGCTTTCCTGGGTCGACCCTGAGGATTGGAGAGGTCAATGAGCCAAGGAAGAGTGGTGTCCCGGACGAGGCAGACTCTCTCTGTTTGCCCTGGGAAGAAGCAAGGGTGAACTTAGTTGAACGGGAGGGTCGGACGGCTGGGCCAGAACTGAACCAGAGGAAGATGCAGACAGTGCCTGCTTTGCTGGCGACCTGGGATGGGATTCAGACCTGGCCAGATCCTTATCCTTGTAGGAATGCTTCCCCCCTGAAGACCCCGCCTTGGGTGAGGAATCCTGGCGGGAGAGGATGAGCTGCCGGAACCTCGCTGCATGGCCACAACTTTCTTCTCCAGGAGGAATGTCTTGAGAGCATGGGCCCTTCTGGCTTGAGTCTTTTGGTTAAATTTCTGGCAATGTGTGCAGGCGTCGGGCTGGTGCTCCAGGCCTAGGCAAAGGAGGCAGGTCACGTGGCCATCTTTGGCCAGGATCTACTTTCCGCAGGCACACAGACTTTCGCTGTGGTGGTGAGGGTGATGACAAACAAGGCGACTGAAGAACTAAAGTGATAACGACTAATTCTAACATTCGAGGCTGTCGACTGCTAAGAGAGGCATCCGTGGAGCCAAACTACGTGGGTCAGCGGCGGGAAAAGAACTGAGGTGGCGCCAGGGGACCGCCCCCTTTATACGTCTGCGGTCCCCTGCCTCAGACTGCTAGCTACAAGTTTTCCATGGGGTCCTGACACCTGATGGCTTCAGTCCTAATAGTATTACCTGCTGCAAGAGCTCGATCCTTGAAGACAGATCTGCCAGTATGCCTGAACACAGAGGCGGTCACCAGGCTCTTGGCCGAAGGATGTTCTGTGAACCCCGCAAGGGACCCCATCGGCATCGCATACTTGCAGGCCATATGGGCAGATGGAGCTGGGCAGGAGGCAGGGCGCTGCTAGAGTTCTAGGGCTGGGCCAACAATGGCCTCAGCCCCAGAAATGGCATCCGTCAGGGTAACCCTTCTCTGGAGAATGTCCGTGACAGGGTACTCCCCCTTTTTCTGGATAGGTTCCAGGGGCATCCCTGTGGACTCAGAGATGAGGCAAAGAATGTTCTGAAAAGACGAAGGACCACCCTCCATTTCTATCCCCATCAGCCAATTCATCATCCCCAGGATGAGAATGTAAGCCGGTCTGATCCGAATCCGAAGAGTCCAGATACAACGGTCAACCACCGAGGTCACCTTTGACCCGCCGCAGGCGGTCCGGGGTGACAGTGACCGAGAGACAGCAGGGAAGCCCGGTGTCTAGTCAGTCTCCCTTGCAAGGAGCCCCTCCCACAGGCTGCTTGGGCAGCGGTTCCACCATGATTGGTGGAGAGACCAGTAAAGGCTGAACTGGGGGTTTCATCGGCTCTGTGGGAGGGGGAAACCATGTTAATCGGCTCTGGAGGAGTTGGCTTTGGCCTGGGAGGCAAAAGCCAGGTAATGGCCGGGGTTGGAGCTGGGGTTGGCCTGTTCCCGGTCAGAATTAGCTGTTGCCACACGATGTCCTCGTAGCACTGGAGTTTCCACCAGAGCCTCTCCTCATCAGAGGACGACGATGGTGTTGCCGCTTCTTAGAGCATTTATGGCTCTTCCTTGGTTTTTCAGTCAAGGGGGTCCGAGACCTTGACCAAGATCGGACTGGCAGATTCGGTCGGGAGACAACGGCAGGACCGGAGTCTTCCCGGGGTCGGGGACCACTTTCTCGATGGGATTCTCTGCAGGCAGGGTCTCCTCATCGGGGAAAGAAAAGACCGGAGTCCGATCCAAAGAGTCGTCAGCTGGAGTCTGCAACAATGTGTCGGTTGGGTCGATCACAATTTTGACCTCGTTGATCGACTGCTTGGTCAACTGGCCAGATGGCAAGGCCGAGAAGCCAGCGGCCGCAGAGGTGATCTCGACCGAAGTCGAGACTGCCGGTTCCCGAGATCGAGATCTCTGCCAATCCCAAGAATGTCTTCGTTGAGACGAAGATGATCCCGGGTCCTTTTCCCACTTAAGGGACAGAGAGGAGTGCAAGCCCACAGGTGCCTTCCCCTTAGTCAGGAGAGAATGGCATAACTCTGAAAGAACCCGAGAAGGTGGAGCCCAGGTTGAGCAGAACGAAGAAGCTCCTAGAGGAAGATTCTACGGCCCGAGCCACTTCCTCCTCGAAGGCTTGCAAATGCTCCAATTGCTCGGTGGATCCCACGGCCACGGAAACTGCCCACCGAGCCTTCCTTAGATTTCACCAGAGGATTGTTTTTCTGGCCTCCCCAACTTCAGGCATGCGAAACGCTTGTCAAGGATGTTAGGGTGAAAGGACAAGCAGAAGTCGCACTTCAAAGTGTCATGGCCGACACCTAGGCAGTAAATGCACATGGCGTGGGGATCGGTGCGCTACAATTTCTGGCTGCCTGAGCACCGGCGAAATCCGGGGGAAGGCTTTTCTTCCATAATCGAACTTGAAGAGTTACGATCGCCAACGCGAATTAGACAAAGTTTCAGAATAACCGAAGGATTAGAAGCCAGGGCCTACAAAATGCAGGAGCATGAAGGAGGCAAACTGAATCTTTCAATGGAAAGGAAGATCTGGCGTCATGGGGCAGAGCAGAGGGTTATACCACCCAGGTGGGTGGGAGGAGCCAGCTTGAAGACCTCCGGCGATCCTTAAATGGCGGTCGACAGTAGCAGCATTCCGCAAGGTCCGATATGTGCATGTCAATGGCGGGCGTGGGGGATACCCACTATATAGCGTCGGGCCATCAGTCATGTGATGCCGGATGGGCAATCCCCCGCCAGACACTGTTAAGTTTTCCGTGTGGTCCTAGTGCCTGGCGTCTCAGTTCTAATGGTGTTGCCTACTGCAAGAGCCTTCTCGAAGATCAGGAGTGACATAGATCCCTCATGGTGGTACCTGTTGTGGCAAGATAGGCCTATACCACTTCATTAATGTTCATATTTCATGTGTTTTGATGTGCTCCAGAGTTAAAACACTGTCCCTTTAAAGACAGGGAGAGATTTTAAAAAGCTACTTAACATTTAAGGTCTGGCATTCATCTAGGAATGAGCCAGACAGGGTATGTTTTTTATTTTGATTTGAATACATTGAATGCATTAAATTCGATGAGTCAGTGACAACTGCTATAATAATTAATCCAAAAATTACTGTAATAAATTAGAGCTCTGTTATACACTTATACAATAGAGTTAACCTTTAGGTAAAGTCCACTAGCTGGGAGAGAAGAAATATAGTTATGGGCCCTGTATTAGATATTTAAATAACGAAAGTTAAATAAATGGCTGAAACATACATAAATTTACTAGCGGGTATCAGGCACAAGCTTCAAGGGTTGTTTGAGAAAAATTATTTATAACCTACGAACACAACTGTAATATTAAGCATATATCATTTATCCATTCTGCTCATTGCAATTGTCAGTGTTCATCTTCCAAGAGGGGTCTCCCTTCCACAGAGTCATCTTCAGATTGATTCATTTCAGCCTTATGATAGTCTCCTGAATAATGTAAGCCTTTAGTTGCTCTGGATCAAAAAATATCCTCTTATCTTCCCTGTGTATCAGAAAGCATTTAGCTGGATAAAGGATTTTAAAAGAAGCTTCAAGTTCAGTAAGATCATCTTTATAACTTAGGAACTGTTTTCGGTGTTTTAATGTCTCAGACAATATCAGGGAAGCTATGACAGACTATTTTAAAGTCATTTTCCTTGCTGTTTGGAGAATAAGGTCTCCATCAGTGTCACAGGCCAAGGTAAAAATTTTAATACTCTTGGGGCCCATAGTGTCCTTACAGATATTCGCTGTTTTGTCCTTGACAAAAGACTTGGGTAGACTCGGGTGAGGGTAAATCGAAGTTCACATCGTGGTTAGTGGAATTAGTCAGGTTGGTTGGAAGTAAATCGGCTTTTCTTAGAGGAACCCGAAAAGCCTTAGTAATAAAAGGCAGACTGCTAACTGGAAGCTTCAGTACCATGACAGAAAGTTCTTTTAAAAGCTCATGTAATGACTGAAAAGCTTTGTTGCAGGAATTAGGAATTCCTACCAGCCTCAAATTTTTGTAACACAAAGTGTTTTTCATATTTTTATTTTTCCTTTGTTATGCTATGATAGGAGGAGGAGGAGGAGGAGGAAGTATAGCGCAGTGGTCTAAGGCTCTGAGCTGCAAATTTGGTGACATCCAGCAGACCAAACCTGGGTTTGAATCCCACAGCTTCCACTTGCATACTGTGTGACCCTGAGCAAGTCACAACCTCCTTGTGCTCCCAGGTCGCTCCTGTAAAAAAACTTTCAGCTTAGTGTGCTATACCTGGTTAAACAACTAAATAAAAAAAAAAATGATAGCTTTTAAATTTGTTGTGGCCAAAGCCTCATTAGTAAGGGATTTCTGTTGGAACAACCACCAGGTCATTTTGCATAGTAGCCTCAGTTGATTTGATTTCTACATCTGTTTTTATCATTATTTCCCCGAGTTAACATCTCTGATCAGCAAGTTAAGCTTTTTATCAAATGTCGAGAGAAAAGAAAAATTGGTAAAGGAGGTAGAAGCTTCCTTGAGCGATTTAAACTCCACTTTAGTTGGTAGTACTACACTAGGAAGGCTAGGGGGAAAGAACAGGTTACTCACCTGTAACAGTAGTTCTAGGAGTGGTATATGTTGTTCATCCACACTTACTGGCATGTCCACTTTCCCTTTAAGGATCCACTGGAAGTCTTCAAGCTGGCTCCTCACACCCACCTGGGTAGTATATACCTCGGCTCTGCCCCATGACGCCAGATCTTAGCCCGCTGGAAGCAAGGTTGTGTGTGTCTGCAGCCAGGGAGGTCGGGCAGGTCCGTGTGCATGAACAACATATACCACTCCTACAACTACTGTTACAGGTGAGTAACCTGTTCTAGGATCGTGGATATGTTGTTCATCCACACTTATTGGCAGACTCCTAGCAGTTCTCTGGGAGGAGGGAGACAAGGCGCACACCCCCTAGTTAGGGAACAGAGACTGGAGAACTGAGGCTCCAAAACCAGCATCCCAGCGTGACTCAAGGCCGATGTGGTAGTGGGTAATGAAGGTGTGTGATGACTTCGAGGTAGCAGCCCAGCAAATTTCCTGGATAGGGATTTCGCTGGAAGCAGCCACCGATGCGGCAGTATGGCGGGTAGAATGAGCTCTCATCCCTCTGGGAGGCTCCTTGCTCACCAACTCATAACACAGACCTATGCATGATGTAATCCATCTAGCAATGGTCCGCTTTGCTGCAGGTCTGCCAGAAGCAGCTTCAGCGTAGGTGACAAACAGCTGGCAAACCTCTCCCAGAATTTCCGCCGTCCTCTCCTTATAGTAGGAGAGAGCACGTCGCAGGTCCAAGGTATGGAGCTTGTACTCCGCTTCCGAGGTGTAGACTGGGTAGTAAACCGGCTAAGTTCACACCTGGTTAAGGTGAAACCCTGACACCACCTTCGGAAGGAATTTCAGGTGGGGGCGCAGGACAACTTTGTCCCTGTTGAAGACCAGATAAGGGGAGTCCACCGAAAGCGCCTGGAGCTCCCCTATCTTTCTGGCTGATGTGATAGCCACCAGGAAGGCTGTCTTCCACAAGTGTGACAACTCGCGCTTGTGCATGAGTTCAAATGGCTTGGCCATGAGCTTTGCCAGTACCAGCAGTAAATCCCACGGAGGTGGAGGTTCACGCACCGGAGGGGATATGTGATCCAGGCCTTTGAAAAAGCACCCAACCACTGGCTCCTGCCACATCTGCTGACCGGCCAGTGCCCGGTAAGCAGAAATGGCTGCCAGCTGCACCCTAAGGGTCGATGACCATAGACCCCCTTTGGAGAGAGACCAAAGGTAGTCGAGAATGTTAGCCACAGGGCAGGATAAGGGTCCAGGCCCTTGTCCTGACACCAAGAAAGGCATAACATTTCCTCGTCAATTCCTTTCTAGATGCCTCCACCATAGTGTAGACATCTTCGGAAAGACCCAAAGCCTAGAATTCTAGTCGCTCAGGTACCAGGCTATGAGGTGCAAGGATTGAAGGTCCAGATGGAATACCTTCCCCTGATTAAGTGATATCGGGTCCGGGCATGTACAAAGCCGCTCCGGGGGCCTGCAGCTGAGGCTGAGGAGATCTGGATACCAGAACTGGTGCAGCCAGTCTGGGGCTACCAGGATCACCTGCGCCTTGTCCCTCCTCACTTTGAGCAGCACTTTGTGGATCAAGGGAAATGGAGGGAAGGCCTGAGGTCCACGGCCTCGAGAAGGCATAACCCTGCTGAGGGGGGCGGGCATGAAACAGCCTCAGCTTGGTGTTTTCCCTGGGGGCAAACAGGTCCACCATCAGTTTGCCCCAACAGGAGAACAGGCTGTAAGCTACCTCTGGTTGAAGAGACTACTCATGGGATGTTTGGCCTAGATGGCTGAGAGCATCCGCCAGATGGTTCGAGACTCCTGCCACATGGATGGCTAGGAGATCCGCCTTCAGTCAGCCCACGAGGGTCCAGATGCGGAGTGCCTTCTTGCACAGCAGACAGGAGTGTGTGCCACCCTGTTTTGCTGAGGTAGTACATGGTCGTGATATTGTCCAGTCTGGACTTGAACCACTTGACCCTGGAGCTGAGGAGCAAAAGCTGACAGTGCCAGTCTGACTGCTCTGAGCTCCAACAGGTTGATGTGGCATTGGGACTCCTCGGTGGTCCAGAGCCCATGGGCCCTTTTGTCCCCCATGTGGGCTCCCCAGCCCATGGGAGAGGCATCAGTCGTGAGAACGACCGTTGGCTCGGGGCGGACAAACGGGATCCCTTCCTGCAACCAGTCTGGGGTGGTCCACCATTGGAATTGACCGTGGTGCTGAGCCAACTGGACAGCCAGCTCCCACTGGAGGGGGTGCATGTGCCACCAGGCCCAACGAGACCATCAAGGTGCACGCCGCCATGTAATCCAGAAGGCGCAGAAAGTCCCGGGCAGCATGCAACTGCCCAACCAGAAATGATTGGGTAAAGGAGGAAAGAACCTCCGCCCTGTCTGCCAGGAGCTGAGCTCTGGCCTGACAAGAGTTGAGCTCTGCCCCGATGAAGCCCATCACCTGAGAAGGCACGAGTTCTGACTTGGTTTCGATTAGGAGGCAGAGTTGGGAGCAGGTCTGGACAGCCAGATCCCTGGATCTCTCCACCTCCTGTAGGGAGTGACCTGCCAGAATCTAGTTGTCGAGGTAGGGGTAAATTCTGATCCCCCCTGATGCCATAGTTGGGCCGCTACCACTGCAATGCATTTGGTAAAGTCCCATGGGACTGTTGACAGGCCAAACAGCATGGCTCGGAACTCGTACAGGGTCCCCTCGACCCTGAAGTGGAGGAACCGCCGATGGGACCGATGGATAGGGATGTCAAACAACGCGTCCTGCAGATCCAGTAAACAAAACCACATGTTTCGCTCCAAGGATGGTATGATCTGGGACATAGTGACCACCCAAAGGTGCGAGACCTGAGATATTGATTCAGGTCGTGGAGATCTAGAATGGGGCATCAGCCCCCCACCCGCTTGGGCACCAGGAAGAACCTGGAGACAAAGCCTGGGTCCGCTGGAGGATCCGTCACTGGAGCTATAGCCTCCTTGAGGAGGAGCTGAGCAATGTCATCTCGAAGAGCCGAATGGGTGTGAGCGGATATTCGTTCCTCCTGAGGGGCACGAGCTTGGCTGGGAGGGTATTGCTCGAACTCTAGAGGCAGTCCCTGACAGACCACTGTGAGAACAGTACAGTTACGTAAGAACTTACCATAACAGTAGATCTTCGAAAACAGCTCTTGCAGCAGGTTACACCATTAGGACTGAAGCAGGCAGGCGTCAGAACCCCACGGAAATTTTCTAGCTAACAGTCTTCAGTGGGGACTACCCCCGATGTCAGGCATAGTACATAAGGAGGCGGTCCCCCCATAATCCTTAGTCCTTCGGCCGGAGACTCCCGGCCGCTGGATGACAGAAGAGGAGACCGAGGATCCGCCACCAGATGACCAAGACTATAGAACAGAAACATCCCATCCCGTAAGATGGGTGTTTGACTACGACCTACCTCCAAAAGAAGGGGGATGGTGGGCGGGAAGGTAACTGCTGCAAGAGCTATTCTTGAAGATCTACTGTTACGGTAAGTTCTTACGTAACTGTACTATCTTACTTCGAGATACAGCTCTTGCTGCAGGTTACAACATTAGGACTGATTTCCAAGCAATAGTGGCAATCATGCCCCACTGGGAGGAGGAAAGGCAGAGATCTCAATATTACTCGAGCCTAGGACAGAAGTCCCTGAAGGACGGCTAGACCGAACCCTGCTCTTCGCCTCGATGCAATGTCCAGACTGTAATGCCTGCTAAAGGTATGCACAGAGCTCCAAGTAGCTGCAGCGCAAATAGCTGAGGTGGAGACGTTCTTTAACGCAGCAAAGGAAGTAGCCACCCCTCTCGTGGAATGACCCTTGACTGCGCCCGGTAAGGGTTTATTGCGCTTGTCATAACAGAAAGAGATGCACTAGATGAGCACATCGACAGTGACTGTTTGGAGACAGGAGCTCCTTTCATCCTGTGAGCAAACGAGATGAAAAGTTGGTCCGTCTTTTGAAACTGTTTGGTTCTGGTCAGATAGTATCTGAGGCACTGATGCACGTCGAGGGTGTGCAGAAGGGCTTCTCCTAACCTGGTTAAGGGTGAGGGCTGAAACCACCTTAGGCAAAAACTTTGGGTTTGTCCTTAGGGATACCCTGTCCTGATGGAAAACCAAATAAGGCTCTTTGCACATAAGAGCATGTAATTCTGAGATCCTTCTCGCCGAAGTAACAGCAACCAAAAATAACGTTTTCCAAGAGAGAAAACGTAGCTCGCTGGTTCAAAAGGTGGCAGCGTAAGCTGCTCCAGGCTGAAGGGTAAGTCCCAAGGAGGAATTGGATCCTTGATAGGTGGCCTAAGGTGGAGGACTCCCCTTAAGAAGGCACGAGTAGTGTCCAGCCGGGCCACCGTCCGATGGCCTACTGGGGCATGGTAAGCAGAAATTGCCCAAAGGTGCACTTTAATCGAGGAGTAAGCCAGTCCGGAGTGGAAAAGGGAAAGCAGGTAGTCCAGAACCAGCTTTTCGGGACAGTCTAACGGCGAAAAACCACGCGCTTCAGCCCACAAACAGAATCTATGCCATTTCATGGCGTACGTTGCGTGGGTTGCCGGTTTTATGGCAGCAGAGAGTACATCTGCCACTTCTTGCGAGACTCAGTATCTCATCATGGCTACGTGTCTAGGAGCCAAGCGTGCAGGTTCAATGAACGTAAGTCTGGGTGGACCAATGAACCCATCTCCTGAGACAGTAGATCGCAGCTGATTGGCAATGGAACTGGAGGTTCCCGGGATAGCTGGTGCAGAAGAGGGAACCAAATTTGTCTGGGCCAGAAAGGCATGATCAAAATGAGCGTCGCTTGCTCCCTGTGCAGTTTTAAGAGAACCCTCTGGATCAACGGGAAAGGAGGGAAGGCATAGAGGAATCTGCCCGCCCAGGAGAGTGACAATGCGTCTCGCCAGAAAACACCAGACCCTGGATCTAGCAAGCAAAAACTGGGCAGTTTTGCGTTGGATGGGGACACGAAAAGGTCTAACTCTGGAGTGCCCCATCTGTGAAACAGATCCTCTGCCACCTCCTGTCGAAGTTCCCACTCATGGACTCTTGCCTGAGAGTGGCTCAGACTGTCTGCGACGGTGCTGTCCACTCCCGAGACGTGTACTGCAATCAGGTTTGCACCGTGTTGCAATATCCACTCCCACACTCTCATGGCCTCCCTGCAAAGTGGGTAGGAGTGAGTGCCTCCTTGTTTGTTGAGGTAATTCATCACCGCGGTATTGTCTGTTTGTAACAGGAGTGTACCCGGTGGAATCTCCGACTGGAAGGCTTGCAGAGCGTAAAGGACTGCCCTCATTTCCAAAATGTTGATGTGGAGATGAGACTCCTGAGCTGTCCAAATGCTCTGAGACCAAACACCGTCCAGGTGTGCTCCCCACCTGAGCCCTGAGGCGTCTGTGGAGAGTGTCACAGTTGGAGACGGCGCTATGAAGGGAACCCCCGCGGAGAGGTTCCCCGGATTTAGCCACCATTGCCAATCCCAAATCACGGCATTCATGATTCAGATTGGCTGCTGCAGATGGTCTTGTCTTTGGTCCCATTGCATCCTTAGCATCCACTGGGTTACCCGCATGTGGAGACGTGCCAGCGGGACTGTTGCAATGGCCACAGCCATGTGTCCGAGCAGGCGAAGGAACGTTCTGGCTGGGACGGTCTTCTTCACCGACAGGTCCCTGATGAGGGATCTGATGTGTTCCGCTCTGTCCAAGGGAAGAAAAGCTTTCCCTCTGACGGTGTCCAGAACTGCTCCTATAAACTGCAGTTTCTGGGACGGGACCAGGAGTGACTTCTCGTAGTTGATGAGAATACCCAGTGACTGAAAAAGGGACTGGGTGCAGTGAATGGCCATCATCAGTGCCTCCCTGGAGGGTGCCATGAGAAGCCAGTCATCCAGGTATGGGAACACATAGTGGCCTTGTCTCCTCAGAGACGCCGCTACGACTGCCATGCACTTCGTAAAAACGCGAGGTGCCGATGACAGCCTGAAGGGAAGAGCTCGGAACTGATAATGGCGTTCTGAAACTCGAAGCGCAGGAACCTCCGGTGCGCTTGAGCAATCGGAATATGCAGGTAGGCATCCTGCATGTCCAAAGACGCCAGAAAGACATCCTGCTTCAGCATGGGAATTAGGCCCGGAAGAGTCACCATGCGGAAGTGTTTGTAAATGACCGAAAGGTTGAGGTTGCTGAGGTCCAGTATTGGACGGAGGTCCCCTGTTTTCCTTCGAACCAGGAAGAAGTGAGAATAGTACCCTAGTGTCCTCTGGTTCTCTGGAACATGCTCTAAGGCTTCTTTTTCCAGAAGCGCAAGCACCTCCTGCTGTATGAGCAGGGCATGTTGACCCAAATATCGGGAAAGCAGGGGAGGTCTTGTGGGTGGGCTGCCTACAAATTCTATATAGTGGCCTTTTTTGACTAGTTGCAGAACCCACCTGTTGGTGGTGATTGCCACCCTGGCAAGTGGTGTGCAATGCGATCCTCGACTTTCTTTTCCCGTTGATCCTGAAGAGGGGTGGGGGCCGGGAAGGAGTCATGCTGTGGCAGCGTTCGATCCGGTAGGCTGTGCCGACTTTGCTAATCGTTGGCCTCTGCCTGGGGATGACTTGGCCTGGGCTTTTCGGGTTAAAGTGCCCCTCTGCTGTTGGCCGGAACGTGGCTGTTGCCTTTGTAGCCAGCCACGGAAGCGGCTCTGGTTCCTACGAAAGGAACTGGGCCGAGACCTGTACATGGCCTGTACAGATCGGACTGCCTTCCCTGCATCCTGAAGTCTGGAAATTACTTTCTTGGAGGCTTCACCAAACAGGACCTCACCGTTAAAGGGGACGTCTAAGATGTTTTTCTTGACATCCGGGGTAAAACCGGAGACACGGAGCCAAGAGTGTTTCCGGAGACACACGCCTGAGGCTGCAGCTCTGGCTGAAGAGTCTGCAGAATCATATGCGGCTCTGAGCACCTGGGTCCCCACATCCGAACCCATGCGGAGGAGGTTCAAGAGCTCCTCCTTTTGGTCGCCATCGGGCATCTTCTCAACCAGGTCCTGTCCCTGTTCCCACAGTGCGTTCTGGAACTGAACCATGTGGGTGAGGTAATTCAGTGACCTGATGGCACAGTCACAGCCGTTCGCGGCGCCTCACCCAGGACATCCAGTTGCTTGGATTCCTGGTCTGGTGGCTGTGTGCTCAAATGCTGAGGTCTTTGAGACCGGTCATGCGAAGCAGTGATGACCAGGGAGTCAGCCAGAGGATGGTTCGCCAAATACTGGTCCTCCCTAGGGTCCTTGTATAGGCGGTCAGCCTTCTTCGGCACCGATGGAGTGGAATGCGGATGTTTCCAGGCAGCCTTGGCGATGTCCGCAAAGGTATCCACCAAGGGCGGCACTATCACAGGCTTCGGGTCTTTCTGCCGAAGGTAGCGGGCAAGGCGTTGTCTCTCGGGGTCGAGCTCTTCAGCATCCCACCCCATATTCTCCTGGATGTGCTTCATGATCTCCGCGAAAGAGAGATCATCCGGAGGAGACCTAGGTAGGTCGTATGGGTCTGGAGAGGGAATGCTGATGGGAGAAGGAGATCTGGAGCACCCTGAGGTGTCAGATCTAGAATGCTCCTCAGATGGGGTGTACCGGCATCGTCTGGGTCTCTTGGGACTGGGTGACCCTGAGGTGGATCTGGAGGGAGGTCTTCTCCTGTCTGAAGATCTGCCATGAGGAGGTGGTGTTTGCTCCTTGGGGGTTGGCGACCATCCTATGGGCCCCTTGGGTGGAGGAGGAGGAGGGGGCGTAGGCAGTGAAGGAGTAGGGAGCGGAGTAGGACGAGGACGTGTGGCGACCACATCTTTTCTGATGGTGTCCCACCAGAAGGTGAAGAGCTCCTTTACCTCTGCCAAGTTCATGCTCGACGACGGGCTCAGCGCCGCTGGCCTGTCACCGGGGTCAGGTCCCTGGGGGTCTCCCGCTCTGGGGAAGGTTCCCGTGGGAGCCCGGTGTCTCCCGCCTGGTCCTCGGGCTGTGTGGTATTCTCCCCTGACGAGTCCTTCTGACCGGCGTCAGCCAGCGATGGTGGTGCGGTCCTTTTCTCTGGGGTAGCCGACGTCTGTCCCCTGGCCGACGCCCTCGGAGGCGAACGCCTGGCCGGCGACTGGTGTTTTGGTGTCGCCGGTTCCTGGGAGCGCCAGTGATGCTTGGCCGACGGGTGGGCTGACAGGTCCGGTGTCCGTTTGAGGGACGTCAGGTCCTTGGTCTTGCGAGGAACCGGATCCGACCCACGCAGAGGCTGGGAAACCGACCTGGCATTGGAGTCCAGCCGGCAGGAAGAAGATTTATGGTGCTCCCCGGACTTCGACGAGGCCTTAGATGGAGTGGAAGATGCCGACAGCCTGGAAGTCTTCAGGGGCTGCAAGGAAGAGGAACCACTGGAGGATCCGACCTGAACTGGGGGAGGTTGCGATTGAGCCCTGGAAGGAGAGCGGTCCGATCGCGAGTCGGAGCTTCAGGAGTCCGAGGCCCTTGCAGGGAACCTGGGCCTCTCCTTTTCCCAGTGTTTATCCCAGTGCTTGTGGGTTTTACCCGACTACTCCCCCTGGAGGAAGGTTCTTTGTCCATGGTCTTCAGTTTCTCCTCTAAGAGAAACGCTTGAAGAGCCTTCTGGCGGCGGATCCTGCTGCGACTGTTGAAGCCCTGGCAGAAGGAGCAGGCCTTAGTGTCGTGTTCCGGGCCTAGGCAGCGCACGCAGGCAGAGTGTGGATCCTTGAAGGGGATCTGTTTGCCACAGGCACACTTCGATTAGTGACCCTCCAGAGAAGTATTTGGAGAGGACATCAGTTGAATCCAAAGTCGTGAAGGAAGACGAAATTGTCGTAGCTCTAAAGATCGTCGCACGCTAGAAAAAGGACAGAGAGGCCGATACTTGCGATGTCAACGGCGGGAAAAGAACTGGGGATTATGGGGGACCGCCTCCTTATGTACTACGCCTGACGGGGGTGGGACCAACGTCAGAGGTGGTCCCCACTGAAGACTGCTAGCTAGAAAATTTCCGTGGGGTCCCGAAGCCTGCTGGCTTCAGTCCTAATGGTATAACCTGCTGCAAGAGCTGTATCTCGAAGTAAGATCCACCTATCTGAACTGACAGCGGACCAGGCGGAAAGGAAGTGGCAGAGCCGGCCTCTCATGGGAGGACCCAAAGCTTTCGTGACGGGAGTAGGGGGTGGCCGCCCCACCCCATCACTGAGCAGGCTTGGAGCAGGTGGCTCAAGGAGCTGAGGCTCTGCCTCCTTTATGGGCCTGTTGGGGTCCAGGTTTGGGCCGAGGGCGCCGAGCTTGAGCCTGCTGCTGATGCTGTCCCCCTTGGAAGGAGGACTGCTGAGCCGCAGGAGAAGAGTGCCGAAAGAGCTGCTTCTTCTTCTGCTGGTTCTTGCCTGAAGAACCCTTGGCCGAAGTGGCATTGGACTGTTCTATGTGCTGAAAGTGACTGGCCACTCCTAAGCCGAACAGGTCGGTCCCAAGGAAGGGCATGTCAGCCTCAGCCAAACCCTGCAGCGAGAAGCAACTGTGGCAGCCATCGAGTGGGCACAAGAGTCCCCATGTCCAGGGCCGTCTGGAGCTGCTTTTTGGCAACAGCTCAGCCCTGGTCTCAGACCTGCTTAACCATGGTGAGATGTGGGAGGACTTCATCTAGCAACCCTAGAAGGGCAAGAGAGAAGTGTGCCATGACGACGGTCGAACTTGCCTGATGAAGGCCCAAGGAGGAGGCCGCATAGACCTTTCTTGCCGAATGGTCCAAGAGCTTGGACTCTATCGGGTGGTCGTTCCATGTCGGCAGAACTGCCAGTACGCCTGAACACAGAGGCAGTCACCAGGTTCTCAGCCTAAGGGTGCTCTGTGAACCCCGCTAGGGACCCCAAGGGCACTGCATACTTGCGGGCCATGCAGGCAGAGGGAGCCGGGCAAGAAGCAGGGCGTTGCCAGAGTTCAAGGGCCGGACCAACAATGGCCTCTGCCATGGGAAAGGCCTCCGTCAGGGTATCCCCTCTTAAGGATGTCAGTAAGAGGGTACTCTGCCTTTTTCTGGATGGGTTCCAGGGGCATCCGTGTGGACTGAGATGAGGCGAAGGATCCCTTGGAAGGAGGAAGGATCTTACTCCAACCCTAGGCCAACAGACAACTCATCATCCCAGGATGAGAGTGAAGCCTGGTGACGTCCGAATGCTAGGAGTCGGGCTACAACAGCCTGCTGCCTAAAGCACCCTCGACGTACCGAGGACGGTCTGGGGTGACCATGACCGATAAATGCTGTGGAAGCCCGGTGTCCAGTCTGTCTTCCTTAGAAGGAGCCTCTCCCACAGGCTGCTTAGGCAGCGAATCCACCACAATGGGTGGAGAGACCGGTTTAGGCCTAAGAGTTAGAGTTGCCGTCCCCGCAGGCGGGGGAACCGAAGCTTTCAGTTCAGAGGTCGGCTTTGGCCTAGAAAGCGACAGCCAAGTAATGGCGGGGAAGGAGCTAGGCCAAGCATGCCCGGACAAGATTAGCTATTGCCATGAGGTCCTCGTAGCGCCGGAGTTTCCGTCAGAGCCACTCCTCATCTGAAGAGGACGAGGATGATCGATGGCGTCGCTTCTTAGAGCACTTATGGCTCTTCCTCAGCCTTTCGGTTGAGGGGGTTAAAGACGTCGACCCAGATCGGGCGAGCCAACTCGGACGCCCTGGAGACACTGGCAGGGCCAGTGACTTCCGGGGGTCCGGAACTGGGTCCTCGATGGAGACATCAGCAGGCTGGGTCTCCTCATCAGGGAAGACAAGGACCGGAGTCCTTTCCAAGGAGTTGTCGGCGGGCAGCGACAGAGGTCAATGACAATCTTGATCAAGGTCTGAGGCCTTGGCCAATGAAGCGATTTCAACGCAGCGAGACCACATGCTCCTGGGACCTCTCTCAGTCCCAAGAACGCCTTCGCCAAGACTAAGGCTTACTCAGTTCCTTCTCCCATTTATGGGATCAGGAGGAATGTGAGCCCTCAGGCGCCTCTCCCGGGGTGTGAAGAGACTGGCACAACTCCCGGAAGGAGCCCGAAAAAGAAGAGCCTAGGTTGAGAGGAACAAAGAAGCCCCAAGAGTCGGCGGCACAAGCCCTTATTTCCTTGAACGCCGTCATGCGTTCCAGTTGCTCGGTGGAGCCCGCAGCCATGGAAACCGCCCACCTAGCCTCCTTGAACTTCACCGGAGGGTTCCTTTTCTCTGGTCTCCCCAATTTAAGACATGCCAGGTGGTCATCCAGAATGTTGGGATGAAAAGTCAAGCAAAAACTGCAGGACGAGGTGTCATGGCTGACACCTAGGCAGTAGACGCATGTGAGGTGGGGATCGGTGTGCACATCTTGTGGCCGCAAGAACAATGAAATCCGGAGGAAGATTTTTCTTCCATGATCAAAGACGCAAAGCGCGATCGCTAACACGAACGAGTTTTAATTTCAGTAAAACGGAGGTTTTGATAGCCAGGGCCTACAAAATGCGACAGCACGAGGGAGGCGGAAAGGAAGATCTGGCGTCATGGGGCGGAGCCGAGGTATATACCACCCAGGTGGGTAGGAGGAGCCAGCTTGAAGACTTCCGGTGGATCCTTAAAGGGAAAGGGGACATGCCAGTAAGTGTGGATGAACATATCCACGATCCTAGAACTATCCGTACCCAGAGAAAGCATGTCTTTATAGGTAATATTAGAGACCACAGTTCCCCCTACCTTTACCCCAACATTCTCTTCTGAAATGTCCGAAGTGTTCATCTCTTTCCTCTTTGCTGGTGTTGGACACACTCCCAACTGCTGCAGTTTCATTTGGCTCTGTGTTCGTTGGCTCTGAAGTGGAGAATTTGATTTTAAGTCCAGGTTGATGCCCTTAAAGTCCCCCACAATGGTAGGTAATCCAGTAGTGCCCAACATTTGCTTCTCCCAGTATCAGGTGTGTCGGCAAAAAGTGATCAATCGGGCCCTTCCAAATCGGCATATCAGTTCCCGAAGAGGACAGACAGGGTGTGTGTGTGTGTTCCAAGGATTATATCCCTCGCATCAAAGGGCACTTAGCCATTCCAAAACAAAAGGCCCCAGTGGGAGGTCAGCCTCCTACAGCAACAGGAAGAACCATACATGGGCATAAGACATGTTAGAGGGATTTTAAACATGGAACCAATGACACCTGCAGGACAAGCTGAACTGTCACACCCATCCAAAAGGTGAGGGGGGCCTGAATATGACATCACTCTGACTTTGAATTACACACATTTTGAAATCAGAGCATTCTCTTGGAAGTTAAAGCTTGAGAAGGAATTGTATTCCTTGGGAATCTCAGAGCTGAGAGAACTTACCAAGCTGTTGTATACTTTCTGAAAGTACATGTATTTCTGGGAAACACTCTGAAAAAGACCTGGGTTTTATGAAAGTGGACTTTTCACATTCTGAACAGAAATTCAGATTTTTAAGTCAGATTTTGGGAACAAAGACTTTGCATCAAGACAACCCTGAGTTCTGCAACAGAAGGCAATTCAGAGAATCATTTTCTTGCCAACTATCTTGTTTTCTAAAGAACTTCACCTACAGAGTTTTTCCTCAAAAAGGCCATTTGATCTTTCTGGACTCCTAAGCATCAGGATAAGGTATAGTTTTAGAATTAAGTGTAGTGTTTTTCTGTATACCCATCCAATACTTACATTTGTATTGTCTACATTTCAATCTTCCAAATTATAAAATTTACTGTGTTCTTTAAGCAAACTGTTATAATTTCTGAACTCTGCCTGGGGTCCGATTGTGTGATGCGATACATTTTTTAACAGATGGGTTTTGTAAGGACTGTATGCCTTGCTAATTTGGAAAACCGCTCAGCTATCCTACAAACCATATTAGCTAGAGGTTGCCAGCTGGGAGTGGGCATTCTAGCCTGAGAACACAGTACAAAAGTCAGGGGGACTAGAGACATTTCCACCTTCCCACTGAGAAAAGAAAGGTTGGTGACTAGGGCTCCAGATAAGATTTTATGGGATGAGTACTGTATGTCTCATTTTGAAAGTGAGGCGAGTAAAACCAAATTCAGATGTGTACAAATGTCTGTACAGAGTGGAGTGAGGAGTAATTTTTTTTAAAACGATGTAGTTTTTTTTCCTAGGTAAGAACTGATCAAGTGCCAACAATGCTCCAGATAATGTTGGCAGGCAGGAGTAATGTACTCACCAGTTTTAAAACATAGTGCGTAAAACAAAATTGGATGCATAAGAGTACTGTAAATCTGCAAAACAAAAAAAACTTTCTTTTGAATCACCAGTTATATTATGAAGCACTATTCTTTGGTGTGAAGTATTTATAAATGTTGAGTGAGTATCAGTACTCCAACATTTTTTTCTGTAGAGTATTTCCTAAAATGAGGTGAGTAAAACAGATCGATACTCCCCTCATCTGGAGCCATGTTGGTGACACTTCCTGAACCCCACAACTGCTCACAAGTTCCATAAAAGGGGACATCCCTCCAAAAAGGAAGTCCTGCCATGCCCACAGGACTGGGCTCATGACACCTGTCAGCATCCTGGCCTCAGCTATCTGCAGTTGATGCATCACACCTCCACACAGCCCTAGGTAGAGAGCATTTCAGTAAGTCTGCTAGTAAAAGGCATGGATGACCATAGCCAGGTCAGCAGGTGACAAGTACAGTTACGCAAGAACTTACTGTAACAGTAGATCTTCGAGAGAAGCTCTTGCAGCAGGTAATACCATTAGGACTAAGGCCATCAGGCATTAGGACCCCATGGAAAAATCTTCTAGGTAGCAGTCTGTGGCAGGGGACTGCCCCGGACGTTGGCTCTGCCCTGACGTGGTATAAAGAGGCAGCCCCCCAGCGCCACCTCAGTTCTCCTGCCAGAGACCCAGCTGATAACACAGATGGAGAACAGAGGAGGATCTCCCATCCCCAAAGAGAAGATGTAATATTTGTCCCTGGGGGCAGGTGGTTGGGAAAGCCACCTGCTGCAAGACCTCCCCTTGAAGATAGTACAGTTATGTAAGAACTTATTGTAACAGTACATCTTCGAGAGAGGCTCTTGCAGTAGGTAATTACATATAGGACTGACCTGGCAGGCATCAGAACCCCACGGAAACATTTCTAGCTAGCAGGCTATGGTGGGGGACCGCACCCACGTCATGAGACGTCAGTATAAAGGGGCGGTCCCCCACGCCCGCCTTCCAGTTCTTTCCCACCAAAGGCCCAAAAAAGCAAGACGAGAGAGAAGCGGATATTTCCCTTTCCGGAAAAGGAGCTGAAAAAGCTAAGGGGGATGGAAGGCAGGATGGCATTACCTACTGCAAGAGCGCCTCTTGAAGATCTACTGTTATGGTAAGTTCTTATGTAACTGTACAATTTCACTTCGAGAGGGCTCTTGCGGTAGGTAATTACATATAGGACTGAATCCCAAGCAGTCTGGAACCAAGAACAGCACTCGGGAGGAGGAAAACTAACACATCAATAGAACCTCCGTCTGTAAGGGTCTTAAGAGAAGACCTTGCAGAACAGACAACCCGAAGCCTGCTCTACGGCGAGAGGCAATGTCTAAACTGTAGTGTTTTGTAAAGATATGGACAGAAGTCCAGGTTGCGGCTGCACATACATCTGCCGCGGACACATTCTTGAAACAAGCAGCAGAGGCAGCTACTCCTCTGGTGGAGTGACCCCTGACTTGACCCGGCAGTGTCTTGTGGTACTTGTAACAGAAAGTGATACAATGAGCCAACCACTTCGATAGGCATTGCTTGGAAACTGCATTGCCCTCCCATTTGTGAGCAAAAGAGACGAAAAGCTGGTCCAATTTCCTGAGATCCTTAGTCCTAGTGATACAGTATCTCAGTATCCTATGAACATCCAAAGTATGCAAGGGGTACTCCCCTTGATTGGAGTGTTGCGTAAAGAAAGCGTGTAGCTCAATGGATTGATTCAGCGTAGATTACGCTACCACCTTCGGGAGAAACTTAGGGTTGGTGCACAGAGCCACACATTCCCTGTGAAAAATCAAATAAGGGATTTTGCACATCAGGGCCTGATGCTCGGAAATTCATCGAGCTGAAGTAATGGTCTCTCGGAAGAGAGTCTTCCAAAAGAGGAACTTCAAGTATGCTGAAGCTGCCTGTTCGAAAGGAGGCAGAGTAAGCTTCTCGAGAACAAAGTTCAGACCTCAAGGAGGAGCAGGAATGCGGATGGGGGGTCTCAAATGGAGAACCCCTCCGAGGAAAGTCTTAGAGACTTCCAACTCGGCGAAAGTCCTGTCTCCAAAAGGGACATGGTAGGCTGAGATAGTCCCATATGGACCTTCAAAGAGGAATGGCTGAGACCCAGGTCAAAGAGGTAACGCATGTAGTCCAGAACTCTCAACAGGGCAAGAGAAAGGCTCGAAGTCCTTTGAAGAGGCCCAAATCGAAAGACGCTTCCACTTCATGGCGTAGGTGGACCGAGTAGAAGGCTTTCTGGCCTCCACCAAAATATTTGCGATGAGCGGAGAAATCCCGAACCGGGTTTGAGCAACATCCGCAGGAGTCACGCATGAAAATGAAGGGATGTGAGACCTGGATGAACCAGGGTCCCCTGGATCCTGGGTCAGCAAGTGCTATGACAGAGGAAGAGGAAGTGGAGTTTCCTCTGAAAACTTGCAGAAGAGAAAACCAAACTTGCCTGTGCCAGAGTGAAGCAATGAGGATCATCCGGGCTCCTTCTGAACTGAGTTTGTGTAAGACCCTCAGAATTAAGGGAATTGGATGGAAGGCATAGACGAATCTGTCCCTCCAATCGACAGACAGAGCGTCCCGCCAGAAAATGCCTCGCCCTGGAGCGAGCGAGCAGAAAGCAGGAAGTTTTGCGTTTTGAGGAGACGTGAACAGGTCTACCTGAGGGGTTCCCCAGCGCAGGAAGATATTATCCAGTTCCCATTCGTGGGCTTTGGCTGAAGACCGACTGAGGTGGTCTGCCAGCGTGTTTTCTACTCCCAGAACATGAACTGCTGTCAGGTGAATGTTGTGCTGAATAGCCCAACTCCAAACTCTCATTGCTTCCCCACACAGAGGGTAGGAATGAGTCCCTCCCTGCTTGCTGATGTACCAGACTATGCACATGCTGTCTGTCTGGACTGTTAGATGACTGGGAAGAATGCAAGAGTTCAGAGCCTGGAGAGCATACAAGACGGCTCTGAGCTCAAGCACATTTATATGAAGAGTCTGGACCAGAAGCCCAGAGTCCTCCGAGACCCTAGATGGGATCCCCAGCCATCTCCTGAGGAATCTGTTAATGTTTGGGAGGGGGGTTCGATACAGAAAGGAACTCCCTGGCAAAGGTTCTCTTGCACCATCCACCACTGCAAGTCCCTGACCATGGAATCAGAGACCAGAACTTCGTGATCTAGGTCGTCCGATGTCTGGTCCCATTGAGATCGAAGTGTCCACTGAGAGATCCTCATATGGAGCCGAGTGCAAGGGACTGTCGGAATAGCAGTCACCATGAGCCCAAGGAGGCGAAGGACTGACCTAGCACTGACCCTTCTGAGACTGGACAACAGACTTGAGCCTGGAGGGTGTCCACCCTGTCCGGAGGCAGAAAAGCCTTGCCGATGGTCATGTCCAGGATCGCCCAGATGAACTGGAGTCTTTGGCAACGAGCCAGATGGGACTTGGCTTGGTTGATGGTGACACCCAGGCTGGTGAAAACCTGCAGGGTAAGGGAAAGAGCGTAGGAGTTCCTCTCTGGATGGGGCCACCAGGAGCCAGTCGTCCAGGTACGGGAATACCTGCACTCCCTGGCTACGCAGGTGGGCCGCTACCACTGAAAGACATTTGGTAAACACTTGGGGAGCTGAGGAAAGACCAAATGGGAGGGCCTTGAATTGGTAGTGGTCTCCCTGAAACGAAAACCAAAGGAATTTGAGGTGGGAAGGGCAGATAGGGACGTGTAGGTAGGCATCCTGCAAATCCAAAGCGCACAACTACTGTCCCTGCTGAAGAAGCGGCAGAAGGCTCTGCAGGGAGAGCTTTCTGAAGCGTTTGTACTCCACGAACATGTTCAGGGAGCCGAGGTCTAAAATAGGCCTCACGTCTCCCTTCTTTGGAACTAATAAGAAATGGGAATAGCAACCTGTCCCCCAAAGGTGGGTGGGGACTGGCTCTATCGCCGCCTTCGAGAGAAGGGAGGAAATTTCTTCCAGGACCAGAGGAAGATGTTCCGGGGAGTAAGATGACTTGGGGGGTGGTTTTCTGGGTGGTTTCTGAAGAAACTCAATTGAGTGTCCTGCTGCTATCAGCTGGAGCACCCAAGCATCTGATGTAATCCTCTCCCAACCCAGTAGATGGAAGAAGAACCTCCCTCCTATTGGTTCCTCTGGGGAGTCCAGAGGCTGTGGGAGAGGAAAGGAGTCAGGAGGTGTGTGGCAATGCAGCGCCCCAGGTTCCCGCAGCTTTTTTGGGGTGGGGGAGGCTTGGCTGCCGGAAGTGACCGACGTTTGTTGGTCCGCTTGCCCTGAGGTTTTGCTTGAGGTCGAGAACATCTGCGAAAAGGGCGACACTGTCCCTGAGGGGGCCTGTACTTTGAGTCAACGGACTTGAGTGCAGTGCCCTTCTCTTGCAGGTTGGTGATGATGTCCTTGACATCCCCACCGAATGGCACTGAACCACTGAAGGGCACATCCTGAATTGCGGATTGTACTTCAGGGACCAATCCTGACACCCCGAGCCAGGAATGACGCCGAAGACCTACGGCGAAAGCCGAATTCCGACCAGCAGCGTCCACTGCATCGTACGTGGCACGGAGCATATGCCAACTGGCCGAACTAGCAGATCGGACAAAATCGGCCACTTCCTGTTTGGTCTGAGACTCAGGAAGGGAGTCCAGTTTGGATTCCACCCGACTCAGGATCGTCTTCTGGTAGTCCACCATATGTGCAACATAGTTCAGGGCCCTAATCCCCAGGGTGGAAGAAGCGTACACCTTCTTCCCATACTGGTCCATAAGACAGGATTCCTTGTCAGGTGGAGACAAGCCGAGATGTTTTGGATTGGCCAACTGGCCATGAGCAGCGCTAATCATGACTGAGTTGGCCTTGGTGTGTATTCAAAGAATCCACACCCTCAGGAGCCTGGTATAGCTGATCCGTCTTCCTCGGAAGGCGGGCTAACGGGGACGGTTGCTTCCAAATAGTGGAAACAAGGTCTGCGTGAGGCTCAATCCGGGGTGGAATCAATGTCGGAGAGGTTTTGGGCAGATCCAAGTGAGCTTCTTCCACTGTGGATCTGGCTCCAGAGATTGCCACTGGTGAACCTCCTGGATCTTTCTCAGTAACTCCGGAAAGGAAGGATCTTCCAGAGGAGACTTCGGAGTCCTTGGCCTGGGATGGTCTGGAGTACGTGGCTCGTCATCAGGATCGGAGCACCCCACCCCCCACCGAGTGAGGTCTCCAAACAAGAGGAGGAGGAAGACTTCTTCCGACGCGGGGGAGGAACGATCCCCTTGGGAAGACATTGGGGAACCGTATATTCCCTAACTCTGGTGCATGAGGGTTCACTACTGGTGTCGGGTAAGGAGGAGAGAGTCTCTCGTCTCCGGCGTAGGGGATCCTGTGCAGGGTCTGGCGCCAGCAGACGGCTCTCCACCTCCCTGGTGAGCTGAGCCTTGGCCTCAGCCCACTAGGCAGCCAGAGTCTCCTTCAAATCCACTGGCGGCGGTAGAGGAGGAGGAGGAGAGGGATACGGATACTGTGGGTATCCGTAGGGCGAGAATCCGCAACCAGACTGTGGGAATCCTGGCATCGTGTACTGAGGCGCTGGATACTGCAGTGCTGGATAAAGAGGCGCCGGGTATTGCGGCATTGGATACTGTGGTCCTGGGTAGGACGGCACCTGATTAACCAGGGTTGGATACTCGGGAGCCAGAGACTCTGACGGAGCAGACGGCCCTGGGAGAAGCCCAGCGGGGCGGCCAGGTGGGGTTGCGGGTTCTCCACCGGGCATCGGGCCCGCGCCAGTGGGTCTGGCACTATAGGAGGAGCCCTGATGTCCGCGTTCCTCAACCTCCATGTTGACCGGGACGGAGGGCTAAAACCTAGGGTCCAGCAATGGAGACACGGGAGCCTCGGCAGGCAGCGGCAAGCCTGGGACGTTGGACTGATCCAAGGGGTCTGGCGTAGTCTTTAAGCATGCGTTCGGAGGGGCTGGCGTCTGAGCTTACTAGCAGGATCCGGGTGGGCGTTGGAGGGCCGGCGTCTGACTTGTCTCGGAACATCAGTCCGATGGCGGTCGCATTAGAAGCGAACTTGGCGGAGTGTGCGAGGAATGTACGTCTCCCAAAGAGCGCAGGCATCTTATCGGCCCTGTCCGAGGGACATAGGTAGCATCGGCGTCCGGCTACGAACCCACTCAATCTAGAGTGCCGCGTGGCAGCGCACTCCAGGGCAACGCTTCCTTTGTCCTGGAGGCACTCTAGTGTGAGCCTGGCCGGTGGGGCGCCACCTTTCTGGACACCACCAAGACTGCCAGTCGGTCCCTGAAGGGGACGTTACCTGAAGAACGGCGACTCCAGCTGGAGTCACGGAAGCCATGGAGGTGGAGTCCCGGTGCTTCTCTTTTTCCTATGTCCTTCGGGCGAGGTAGAAGCCTGCCTGAGCTTCTTCAGCTCCTTCTCCATGGAGGCCATCTTTTTCTTCAAAACGTTGCCCTCCAGGGACTGCTGCCTCAGTTTACGGGTGGCTGTGTTGAACTGCTGGCACTTCTCCATGGGGTGTTCCAGGCCTAGGCAGAAGAGGCACAGGGAGAGACCGTCCTTAGGCGGTAGCTGGGATCCGCACGAGTTGTACTTGTTCTTATGCAAATCTGAGGGCGTCGAGGACAACACAAACGAGAAAAACTGAGAACTAAGTCGGTAAACAAGACTGTTGTAGGACTGACGAGCGAATGAACTTTACCGCGAGGCACTTTCACAAGTCGATGGCGGGAAAGAACTTGGAAGGCAGGCATGTGGGACCGTCCCTTTATACTGACGTCGGTCACCTGATGTGGGGGTGGTCCCCCGCCAGATACTGCTAACTAGAAATTTTTCCGTGGGGTCCTGATGCCTGCCGGGTCAGTCCTACATGTAATTACCGACTGCAAGAGCCCTCTCGAAGTAAGATCTACTGTTATAGAAAGTTCTTGCATAACTGTACTATCTCACTACGAGGGGGAACTCTTACAGCAGGTAATACCATTAGAACGGAGTCCCAAGCAATGCCCAAGAAGAGACCCAGATCGGAAAGGGTGGGGGATAAAAGAAATTGTGGAATATTAGGAGAGAAGTCCCTGGGTCGAAACCTACTCTCCTTCTGGAAGCAATGTCTAGACTGTAGTGCCTCACAAAAGTGTGCACTGAACTCTTAAGTAGCAGCCACACAAAGGTTCGCTGATGAAACATTCTGAAGGGAAGCAAAGGATATCGCTATCCCTCTGGTGGAGTGTCCCCTAACCGGTCCTGATAGGGGTTTGTTGTGGTGCTGGTAAAAAGTCCTGCAGTGCACTAGCCACTGAGGGTCTGTTTTGTGACTCGTACCCCAAATTTCCTGTGGGCAATGGAGACAAACTGGTTTGTCTTTCTATTGGAACTGCCCTGGCCAGGTAGTAACGCAAAATTCTGTGTACATCCAGTTTGTGCAACAACGCCTCCCCTTTGTTGGAGTACTCTGGGTAGTAAATTGGTAGTTGAATGTCTTGGTTCGTGAACTCAGACACTACCTTCGGAAGAAATTTAGGTTTTGTACACAGGGCCACCGTCCCTGTGAAAAATAAGACAAGGCTCTTTTACACGTCACAGCCTGCAGCTCAGAAATCCTCCGAGCTGAGGTAATTGCAACTAAAAGTAATGCCTTCCAAGAGAGAAGGTGGAGCTTGCAACTTGCGGCTGGTTCAAAAGGTGTCAAGGTGAGCTTTTCTAAAACAAACCGGAGGTCCCAGGATGGCACTGGGTCTCTCCTGGGGGGGTTTAATATGCAACATACCTCTTAAAAAGGTCTTGCAGATGTCCAGCTGTGCCAGAGTCTTGCTGTTTGTTGGTGCATGGTAAGCTGACAGAGCACAGAGATGCACCTTGATGGATGAGTAACTTGAGACCCAAGTCCGACAGGGGGAGAAGATACTCCAGCACAGATTACCAGACAATCCGGGGGGGGGGGGAGCCCAGAGAACGAAATCACCCACAAGCAGAAGCGCTTCCATTTCATGGCATGTGTCGCCCTGGTAGAGGGTTCTTGCTGCCACAAGCACCTCTGCCACTCTGAAGGATACTCAAAATCTATCCCTAGCTAAGTCCGCAGGAGCGCAGCATACAGATGCAGGGACCGTATGGCCAGATGAACCAAGGTCCCTTGCTCTTGGGAGAGCGAGTGAGTGGAGAGGGGCAACGAAACTGGAGGTTCCGATGCCAGCTGTTGCAACAGCAGGAACCAAATCTGTCGAGGTCAAAATGGTGCTACCAGTATCATTCTGGCTTCTGCCTGCAGCTTGAGCAGGACCCTCTGAAGAAGAGGGAAAGCATATAGAAACCTCCTTGTCCAAGAGAGGGACAATGAGTCTCACCAGAAAACACCAGGCCCTGGATCTAGTGTGCAGAAATTGGGCAGTTTGGCGTTGTATGGGGATGCAAAGAGGTCCAGTTCTGGCTGACCCTACCTTTCGAAGAGGTGGCCTACGACTTCTTGCTGTAGTTCCCACTCGTGGTTCTGAGACCAAGAGCGATTTGGGCATCTGCGAGGACGCTGTGGATGCCTGGAACATGGACTGTCAAAATGTCCAGTTTGTGATCCACTGCCCAAGACCAAACTCTCATCACCGCTCTGCATTGGGGATACGAATGTATACCCCCTTGCTTGCTGAGATGGAAGACTACTGGGGTATTGTCTGACTGGACCAGTAGAGGTCCGAGAAGGAGCACCCCTTGGAAGGTTTGAAGGGTGTATAGAATGGCTCTCATCTCCAAAATGTTTAGGTGAAGAGCTCATTCCGTTGAGTTCCAGGAGCCCCTTGTCTGATGTGGAGCAAGATGAGCTGCCCATCCCTGACCCGATGCTTCAGTAGTCAAGAGTCTGCTGTGGACTGGGTCACTGGAAGGGAACCCCTATGCTTAAATGGGCCGGGGTGAGCCACCAGGTCATGGATTGACTGCACTGGAGATCCGAATGGGCTTCTCTAGCTCGTCCATACCTTGATCCCACTGAACCTTGGTGCCACTGCAGGATCCTCATGTTCAGACAGGAGAGTGGAACTGTAACAATAGCTGTTGTCATGTGGCCTAGCAGTTATAGAATCACTCTTGCTGGAAGTAAGTCTGAGTCCTGTACCCGGTGAGCGACTTCTCTTAGCCTTGCTGCTCTGTGTGGACACAAAAGCTCTCCCCTGGACTGTGTCCAGGACTGCTCCAATGTATTGCAGCCTTTGAGCTGGACATGGATTGACTTGGGCAGGGTTAGGATGATGCCCAGAGTCTGGAATAAGCTGAATGTCTCCACTAAGGTCCTGTTTAATTGGCCTGTTGGTGCAGTAAGAAGCCAATCGCTCAGGTAGGGGTATACAAAGTGATCTCTCCTGAGGGCCGCCGCTACCACTGCTAGGCAGTTGGTAAAAACCCTTGGTGCCGAGGACAGGCTGAATGGCAGTGCCCTGAACTGGTAGTGTCTTCCTTGTAAGGTGAAGCGTAAATACTTCCCGTGGGATGGCAGGATCTTGATGTGCATGTAGGCATTCTGCAAGTCTAATGAGGACAGCCAGTCTCCTTGGTGGAGCATCGGTAACAGGCTTGCCAGGGTCACCATTCTGAACAGTTTGTATTTGATGAAGGTGTTCAGATGACTCAAGTCCAGAATGGGGTAGAGGTCTCCCATCCTTCGGGACAAGGAAAAAATGGAAACAAAATCCCTTTCCCCTTTGAGCAAAAGGAACCTGCTGTATAGCTCTTTTGTCCAGTAAGGCCTGTACCTCTGCCCTCAGGAGGAGTGCATGGGAGGGTGAGCAGTGGGAGGATACTGGTGGGTTGTTTGGTGGAAACTGGGTGAACTCTAGGGAGTATCCCCCTTTCTACTACCTGGAGAACCCATTGGTCCGATGTTATACTGGACTATCTGGATAGGCAGAGGGAGAATCTCCCTCCTACCACCTCCCCCCACACCAGCTGTGGTGGCGGGGGTCGGTAGGGAATCATGCTGTGTTGGAGGGTGCAGGCAAGGTAAGTCTTGGTGCCTTGGGGTTTTTGGGGCTCTGGGTGACTAAAGGGAATGGGTGGCCTTTTCTTTTGAAGCCTCCCTTATGTTGTGTCTGGCACCTTCCTTGCTGTCCCAGATTTTTCCGAAAAGGACTGCGGCGTGCGGATTGTGGCTCAACCCGGTACATTCTGTGGACTTCAGATAAACAGGTTATTCACCTGTAACAATAGTTCTAGAAGTGGTATATGTTTATCCACACACACTGTCATGTTCCCTTCCACTTTAAATCTTGCCGGAAGGCTTCAAGCTGGCTTCTCCCACCCACCCAGGTGGAATAACCCTCAGCACTGCCCCATGATGCCAGATCTTAGCCCGCTGGAAGCCAGGTGTTGTGCGTCCGCAGCCAGGGAGGTCAGGTGGGTCTGTGGGGATGAACATATACCACTCCTAGAACTACCGCTATACGCGAGTAACCTGTTTTTCTAGGATCGTGGATATGTTGTTCATCCACAGTTTTTAGCATACTCCTAGCAGTTCTATGGGAGGAGGGAGGCAAGGTGCACACCCCCTACTTAGGGAACAGAGATTGGCGAATAGAGGGCCCCAAAACCAGCATCCCAGTGTGACTCACAGTCAATGTGGTAGTGGGTGATGAAGGTGTTTGCTGACTTCTAGGTAGCAGCACGGCAGATTGCCGGGATAGAGATGCCCCTGGAAGCAGCCACCGATACAGCGGTATGGTGGGTAGAATGAGCTCTTATCCCTCTGGGAGGCCCCTTGCCCGCCAACTCATTGCCAGACTAATGCATGATGTAATCCACCTTGCAATCATCTGCTTTGTTGCAGGTCTGCCAGAAGCAGCTTCAGCGTAGGTGACAAACAGCTGGCGAACCTCTCCCCGAATTTACACTGTCCTCTCCTTATAATAGAAGAGAGCACATCTCAGGTCCAAAGTATGGAGCCTGTACTCTGCCTCCAAGGTGTAGCTGGGGTAGTAAACCAGCAGGGTTAACAACTGGTTAAGGCGAAAAGTACAGTTATGTAAGAACTTACCGTAACAGTAGATCTTCGAGAACAGCTCTTGCAGCAGGTTACACCATTAGGACTGAAGCCGGCAGGCATCAGGACCCCACGGAATTCTTCTAGCTAGCTATCTTCAGCGGGGACCGCCCCTGACGTTGGTCCCGCCCCCGACATCAGGCGTAGTACATAAGGGGGCGGTCCCGCCAGATTCCCCAGTTCTCCCGCCGGAAACTCCCGCCTGCAGAATGACATCAGAATGGGAGACCAAGGATCCGTCATCAAAAGACAGAGGGTGTAAGCCCCTGCCCAAGGCTCGGTAGGCCATGCCTCCTCCAAGGGGGAATGGTGGGCGGGAAGTTACCTGCTGCAAGAGCTGTTCTTGAAGATCTACTGTTACGGTAAGTTCTTACGTAACTGTACTATCTTACTCCGAGAAACAGCTCTTGCAGCAGGTTACACCATTAGGACGATTTCCAAGCAATGGCGGCTTGTAAGCATTCTGGGAGGAGGAAACTAGAAAAGATCTTGACAAGTCCTGACTCTAGGACAGGAGACCCTGTAGCAATGCCATTAGAAACTGCTTCCTCCAACAGATGCAATATCCAGGCTATAGTGCCTAATGAATGTGCACAGAGCTCCAAGTAGCTGCGGCACAAATGGCAGAGGAGACATTACAAAGTGCTGCAAACGAGGTAGCCACCCCCCTTGTCGAATGGCCCCGGAATGTACCCGGGAGGGGCTTCTGTTTGCTGTCATAGCAAAATGAGATACACTGGACAAGCCAGCAAGAGAGACTGCTTTGAGACTGGTTGGCCCAGCATCCTCTCAGCAAAGGAAACGAATAGTTGCTCCAACTTGCAAAGCTGTTTAGTTCTATTCAGGTAATACCTTAGACAGCGGTGAACATCCAGGGTGTGAAGCAATGCCTCTCCTCTATTGGAATATTTAGGAAAATATACAGGTAAATCGATGTCCTGGTTAAGAGTGAGGGCAGAGACCACCTTAGGCAAAAACTTAGGATTCGTCCTCAGAGATACTCTGTCCTGGTGGAAAATTAAATAAGGCTCCTTACACATGAGAGCGTGGAGCTTGGAAACTCTCCTTGCTGACGTGACAGCAACCAAAAATAACGTTTTCCACGACAGAAAACGCAGCTCGCTATCCGCGGCAGGTTCAAAGTGGAGAAGCGTGAGTTGTTCCAGGACAAAGAGTAAGTCCCATGGAGGAACTGGATCCTTAATGGGTGGCCTAAGGTGTAACACCCCTCTCAGGAAATCTCGAGAGGCATCAAGCTGTGCCACTGTGCACTGTCCCACCGGGAAGTGGTAAGCAGAAATCGCGCAGAGGTGCACCTTAATAGAGGAGTAAGAGAGATTTGAATGGAATAGGGAAAGCAGGTATTCCAGCACCACTTTCACAGGCATCCCTAGAGGAAGGCCGCGTGCTTACGACCACAAGCAAAAGCAGCGCCATTTCATGGCGTCGTCACATGCGTTCCGGCTTTCTGGCGCGGAAAGAACTTCCGCCACCTCTTGCGAGACCCCGTGTCGCAAAATGGCTATGTCTCTGGGAGCCATGCATGCAGGTTCAGTGAACGTAAGTCCGGGTGGACTAGAAACCTTCCTCCTGAGACAAGAGATGGGAGCTGAAAACCAGCGGACTGGAGGTTCCAGGATAGCTCGTTAACAAGGAACCAGATCTGTCTGGGCCAGAATGGGGCTACCAGGATCATTGTGCATGCTCCCTGCGCGTTTGAGAAGAACTCTCTGGATCAACGGAAGGAAGGGAAGGCATAGAGGAATCTGTCCGCCCAGGACAGGGACAACGCGTCTCGCTAGAAAACACCAGGCCCTGGATCTAGCGAGCAAAAACTGGGCAGTTTTGCGTTGGATGGGGAAGCGAATAAGTCCAGTTCTGGAGTACCCCATCGAAGAAACAGATCCTCTGCTACCCCTTGAAGAAGTTCCCACTCGTGGACCTTGGCCTGGGAATGACTCAGGCTGTCTGCGATTGTATTGTCCACTCCGGGAACGTGAACTGCAATCAGGCTCACGCCGTGTCGGATTACCCCAATCCCACACTCTCATTGCTTCCCTGCAAAGGGGGTAAGAGTGTGCGCCTCCTTGTTTGTTGAGGTAATACATCACCGCCGTATTGTCTGTTTGAAGCATGATAGTATTTGGCGGGATCTCTGACTGAAAGGCCTGCAGGGCATAAAGGACCGCCCTCATCTCCAGAATGTTGATGTGGAGATGAGCTTCTTGAGGGGTCCACATTCCCTGGGACCTCACCCCATTCAGGTGTGCTCTCCACCCCAGCCCTGAGGCGTCTGTGAACAGAATTACCTCCAGGGACGGCGCTGTGAACGGAACACCCGCAGAGAGTGTTCCTGGGTCTAGCCACCACTGCCAGTCTCGAATCATGGCATTCGTGATTCTGACCGGCTGCTGCATGTGGTCTTGCCTTTGGTCAGACTGCACCTTGAGCATCCACTGAGTTACCTGCATGTGGAGCCTTGCCAAAGGGACGGTTGGAATGGCCGCAGCTATGTGTCTGAGCAAACGAAGGACCAGCCTGGCAGGAGCAGTCTTCTTCGCCGTGAGGTCCCTGATGAGGGATCCGATGCATTCCGCTCTTTCGTCGGGAAGAAATGCTTTCCCTTGGATGGTGTCCAGAACTGCGCCTATGAACTGCAGCTTCTGTGATGGTACGAGGAGAGACTTCTCTCGTAATTGATGAGGATGCCCAGAGACTGGAACAGAGCCTGGGTGCTCTGGATAGCCAGCAACAACGCCTCTCTGGAGGCGGCCATGAGAAGCCAATCGTCCAAGTACGGGAACACATAGTGGCCCTGTCTCCTTAAAGACGCTGCCACGACTGCCATGTACTTGGTAAAGACCCTGGGGGCCGATGACAGTCCGAACGGAAGAGCTCGTAACTGAAAATGGTGGCCGAGAAACTCGAAGCGCAGGAACCTCCTGTGCGCTTGAGCCACAGAGATATGCAGGTAGGCATCCTGAATGTCTAGGGACGCTAAGAAGGCGTCCTGCCTTAGCATGAGAATGAGACCCTGAAGGGTCACCATGCGAAATCGTTTGTAGGCAACCGATGTATTTAGGTCGCTGAGGTCCAAGATTGGACGGAGGTCCCCTGTTTTCTTGAACCAGAAAGAAGTGGGAATAGTATCTGGATCCTATCTGGTTCTCTGGAACATACTCCACCGCTCCCTTCTGCAGGAGCGCGGTATTTCTTGCCTGATAAGCAATTTGTGCTGACCCGAGTAACGGGAGAGCAGAGGAGTCCTCGAGGGTGGCTTGTCTGCGAATTCTATAAAGTGGCCTCTTTCGACCAACTGAAGGACCCACCTGTCGGTGGTTATGGACTGCCACCCTGGCAGGTAGTCCGCACTGCGACCCCCGACCTTGATGTCCCGTTGATCCTGAGGGGCGGGGGCCGGGAAGGAGTCATGCTGTGGCGGCGGAGGGGCCCGCGGGCTGAGCCGGCTTAGCTGGGCGCTGACTTCAGCCCGTGGGCAACTTTCCCTGGGCTCTGCGAGAAACGGAGCCCCTCTGTTGTGGTCCGGTGCGGGACTGCTGTCTCTGCGTCCGGCCCACGGCAACTTTTAGTTTCCTACAAAGGAACTAAGCCTGGGTTGGTACATTGCTTGGACCGACCTCACCGCCTTCCTGGCCTCTTGGAGTTTGGTGAGGACCTTCTCAGAGGATTCACCAAAAAGAACTACTCTGTCAAAAGAGGCGTCCAGGATGTTCTTCTGGACATCCGGGGTGAATCCGGAGACACGGAGCCATGAGTGTCTCCGGAGGCATACGCCCGAAGCTGCCGCTCTGGCAGAGGAGTCCAGGAATTGTACGCAGCTCGCAGCACCTGGGTTCCCACGTCCGAACCCGTACGGAGGAGTTGCAACATCTCCTCCTTCTGCTCACCGTCTGGCAATTTGTCCGCCAGGTCCTGTCCCTGCTCCCACAAGGCATTTTGGAACTGTACCATGTGGGTTAAGTAGTTGAGGGATCTGATGGCGCAAGTAGTGGAAGCATACGTGCGCCTGCCCATAGCGTCCAGCTGTTTGGACTTCGGGTCCGGTGGCAGGGTGTTCAAATGTTGTGGTTTCTGGGACCGGTCATGAGAGGCTGTGATGACCAGAGAGTCAGCCAGAGGATGTGAAGCCAGATACTGGTCCTCCCTAGGGGCCTTGTACAGGCGGGTCAGCTTTCTTGACATCGCTGAGAGCGAGTGTGGATGCTTCCACGCTGCCTTAGTGGACGCCATTTAAAGTGTCCACCAAGGGTGAGTACCACCACAGGCTTGGGATCTTTCTGCCAAGATACCTGGCAGGCGTAGTCTCTCGGGGTCTAATTCTTCCGCATCCCAGCCCATGTTCTCTTGGATATGCCTCATGATCTCTGAGAACGATGGGTCATCCGGAGGAGATCTAGGAAGTTCACGTGGGTCCGGAGAAGGGATGTGGATCGGAGAGGGGGATCTGGATCCTTCAGAGAATTCCGATCCCGTGTCCTCTGAAGGCGAACGGTGGCGTCTTCTGGGTCTCTTAGGGCTGGGTGACCCTGAAGAAGATCTGGACGGAGGTCTCCTTTTGTCTGGTCTCCCCCAGGAGGATCTGCCGGCTCCTGGGGGGAGGTATTCGGCCTGCTGCCCCGGATGGAGTAGGGGGCGCAGGGGCCGGTGGTGTCGCAGGTGGAGGAGGAAGGGTGGGAACCACATCCCTTTTTATGGTGTCCCACCAGTAAGTGAACAACTCCTTGACCTCGGATATGGAGAGGCCCTACGACGGACCGGGCGCCGATGGCCGGTCATCGGGTTCTGGCGTCGGCTCCCCAGGGGTCTCAGGTCCCGGAGAGGGCTCCTTGGGGGGTGCGACAGGACCGGGTTCGCCCGTCTGGTCCTCGGGCTGGCTCAGCTCCTCCTCCGTAATCGTCTCCTGACCGACATCAGTGAGGGCGTCGGGGTCCTCTTCTCAATGGGAACGGGTACGGACGTCGGCCCCTCGGCCGACAACCGAGAAGATGTAGGCCTGACCGGTGACGAGTGTCTGGCGGTCGACGGTTCCTGGGACCTATGGTGTAGGGCCAGCGTCGGACGGGCCGGCGCCGGGTCAGACGACTTCTTCAAGGAGGTAAGCTCTTTGGTCTTCCTCTGGGGAGGAGGAGGCAAGGAGGCAGACCTGACGTTGGGTTCGGAATGGCGGGAACCAGACTTATGGTGGTGATGACGGTCCCCCGACCTAGCCAGGGCCTTAGAAGAGGAAGATGAGGAAGGCCTGGAGGTCTTGGCCTGTGAGACAGAAGAGGAGCCCGAAGGGGTCTTCACCGCTGCGGGGGGAGGCTGAGAACGGGCCCGGGAAGGAGAGCGGTCAGACCGGGAGCTGGAGCTACGGAAGTCAGAGGCCCTAGACGGGGACTTGGATCTAACTCTCTCTCTGTGCTTCTTGGGGTGTCTCCGGGCCTTCTCTGAGGATTCCCCCTTGGAGGCTGTGTCCATGGCCCTGATTTTTTCTTCGAGCAGGAACGCCTGAAGGGCCTTCCGGCGACAGATCTGGGTCCAGCTGTTGAATCCCTGGCAAAATGAGCAGGACCGGGTGTCATGGTCTGGGCCCAGGCACCGGACGCAGGCCAAATGCGGATCCTTAAACGGGATTTGCTTCCCACAGGCGCACTTCGAAGGATGGCCTTCAACAGAGGTTGGAGAGGACATCAGACAGCAAAAGAGTCGAAAAAACGAACTTTTTCCCGAAGGAAGAAACTTAACCGAGCATCGCGTGCTAGAAACGAGCCGAAGGGTCGAGACATGCAAGTCAACGGCGGGAAAGAACTGGGGAATCTGGCGGGACCGCCCCCTTATGTACTACGCCTGACGTCGGGGCGGACCGACGCCGGGGCAGTCCCGCTGAAGATAGCTAGCTAGAAGAATTCCGTGGGGTCCTGACGCCTGCCGGCTTCAGTCCTAATAGTGTAACCTGCTGCAAGAGCTGTTTCTCGAAGTAAGATCTGACCATCTTCGGAAGGAATTTCGGGTGGGGGCATAGGACAACCTTGTCCCTGTGGAAGACCAGATAAGGGGAGACCACCGATAGCACCTGGGGCTCCCAAGTCCTTCTGGCAGATGTGATAGCCACCAGGAAGGCAGTCTTCCGCAAGTGTGACAAGGCATACTTGTGCATTGGTTCGAATGGCTTGCTCATGAGCTTTGCCAGTACCAGCAGAAGATCCCACGGAGGTGGAGGTTCATGCACTGGAGGGGATACGTGATCCAGGCCTTTGAAAAAGCACCTGACCACTGCCTCTTGCGCCGTCGGCTGACCGGCCCATGCCCGGTAAGCAGAGATGGGTGCCGGGTGCTTCCTAAGGGTCAATGACCGAAGACCCCCTTTGGATAGAGACCAAAGGTAGTCAAGAATGTTAGCCACTGTACAGGGCAAAGGGTCCAGGCCCTTGCCCTGACACCAAATGGAAAACCTTTCCATTTGAAGGTGTAACATTTCCTGGTTGATTCCTTCCTGGATGCCTCCACCACAGTGAAGACATCCTCTGAAAGACACAAAGCCTGGAACTCTAGCCGCTCAGGTACCAGGCTGTGAGGTGCAGGGATTGAAGGTCCAGATGAAATACCTTCCCGATTGAGAGACATCAGGTCCAGGCATGTGGAAGCTACTCTGGGGGCCTGCAGCTGAGGCTGAGGAGATCTGGATACCAGAACTGGAGAGACCAGTCTGGGGCTACCAGGATCACCTTCGCCTTGTCCCTCCTCACTTTGAGAAGCACTTTGTGGATCAAGGGGAATGGAACGAAGGCGTGGAGGATGCCTGGGGTATACGGCCTCGAGAAGGCATCCCCCTGCAGCGAGCCCTGCTGAGGGAGGCAAGCATAGAACAGCCTCAGCTTGGTGTTTTCCTTGGAAGCAAACAGGTCCACCATCAGTTTGCCCCAGAGGGAGAACAGGCTGTTCTCCCGTTGGGGCAAACAGATGGTAGACCTGTTTACTTTTGCATGGAGAGAACACTCGTGGGAGGTCTCACCTATGAGGCTGAGAGCATCCGCCAGATGGTTTGAGGCTCCTGCCACATGGATGGCTAAGAGATCTGTCTCCAGATGGCTGATGAGGGTCCAGATGCGGAGTGCCTCCCAGCACAGCAGACGGGAGTGCGTGCCTCCCTGTTTGTTGATGTAGTACATGGTCATGGTGTTGTCCGTCTGGACTTGAACCACTTGATCCCAGAGCTGAAGAGCGAAAGCTGACAGTGCCAGTCTGACTGCTCTGAGCTCCAACAGGTTGATATGGCATTCGGATTTCTCGGAGGAGGGTCCAGAGCCCGTGGTTGTCCCCCATGTGGGCTCCGCAGCCCATGAGAAGCATCAGTCATAAAGATGAGCGTCTGCTCGGGGCGGACAAACGGGATCCCTTCCTGCTACCGGTCTGGGGCGGTCCACTAATGGAGTATGTCCCACATCTTCTGAGTTAGTGATCAGCTGGTCGAAATGACCGTGGCACTGAGTCCACAGGGCGGCCAGCTCCCATTGGAGGGGACGCATGTGCAACCGGGCCCAACGGCCCACTGAGGTGCACGCTGCCATATAACCCAGAAGGCGCACAAATTCTCGGACAGGGCAGAATTGCCCAACCAGAAATGATTGGGCAAAGCAGGAGAGAACCTCTGCCCTATCCGCCGGGAGCAGAGCTCTGGCTTGACAAGAGTCGATTTCTGCCCCAATGAAGCCCATCACCTGAGAAGGCACGAGTTCCGACTTGGCCTTGATTAGGAGGCTCAGTTGGGAGCAGGTCTGGAGGGCTAGGTCCCTGGACCTCTCCACCTCCTGTTGGGTGGAACCCGCTAGGAGCCAATCGTCAAGGTAAGGACAAATCCTGCCCCACCCCCATCCCCCGAGATCGGCCGCCACCACCACTGCAATGCATTTAGTGAAGACCCGTGGGCCCGATGGGCCGAACAGCATGGCTCGGAACTCGTACAGGTTCCCTTCGACTCTGAAGCATAGGAATCGCTGATGGAATGGACAGATTGGGACGTAAAAGAACGCATCCTGCAGATGGTGAACAGAACCACATTTCGCTCCATGGATGGTATGATCTGGAACCGAGTGACCATCTGAAAGGTGCGTGACCTGAGATACTGATTCATGTTATGCAGATCTAGAATGGGGAGCTGGCCACCCGTCCGCTTGGGCAGCAGAAGTACCTGCAGACAAAGCCTGGGTCTGCTGGAGGATCCGCCACTGGAGCTACAGCCTCCTTGAGGAGGAGCTGAGCGATGTCTTGGAGAGCCGACAGTCTGAGTGGATACTCTTTCCTCCCGAGGGGCATGAGCTCGGCTTGGAGGGTACTGCTCGAATTCCAGAAGCAGTCCCTTACCGACCACCTCGAGAACCCACCTGTCCGAAGTGACAGCGGACCAGATGGAAAGGAAGTGGCGGAGCCGGACCCCCATGGGAGGACGCAGAGCTGGCATGACGGGAGAGGGGTTGGCAGCCCCTGCCTCGTCACTGAGCGGGCTTGGAGGAGGATCCAGTACCCGAACATTGGCCTCCTTTACTGGCCTGGGAGGGTCTGGACTTGGGCCAGGGGTGCCAAGCTTGAGTCTGCTGCTGTTGCTGTCATCCTCCATGAAAGAAGGACTGTTCAGCCACAGGGGAAGAATGCCAAAAGGGCTTTTTTTTTCCTTCTGCTGGTTCTTGCCCAAAGAACCCTTGGCAGAAATAGTGTCCAAGGTGGCACTAGACTGCTCAATGCGCTGAAGGTGACAAGCCACTCCAGGGCCAAAAAGGTCAGTCCCTAGGAAAGGCACGTCAGCTAGTTTGTGCCAAGTATCTGCCAGGAAGGAGAAGAGCCACAGCCAAGCCCTGCGACGAGAGGCAACTGTGGCTGCCATCAAATGGGCAGAGGAATCCCCAATATCCAGGGCTGTCTGAAGCTGCTGTTTGGCAACAGCTCGGCCCTTATCCCGGACCTGCTTGAAAGTGGTCTGCATTTCCGCGGGGAGATGTGGGAGGACTTCATCCAAAGACCCTAGTAGGGCGTGGGAGAAGTGTGCCATAATGACGGCCAAACTTGCCTGATGAAGGCCCAAGAAAGAAGCCGCATAGACCTTCCTGGCTAAATGGTCCAAAAGCTTGGACTCTCAGGAGGTCAGTCAGTACTGGCAGAACTACCAGTACGCCTGAACACAAAGGCAGTCACCAGGCTCTCAGCCGAAGGCTGCTCTGTGAACCCCGCAAGGGACCCCATGGGCACCGTATACTTGCAGACCATGTGGGCAGACAGAGCTGGGCAAGAAGAAGGGCGCTGCCAGAGTTCTAAGGCCAGGTAACAATGGCCTCGGCCACAGGAAAGGCCTCCATCAGAGTATCCCCTCTCTTGAGGATGTCCGTGAGAGGGTACTCTGCCTTTTTCTGGATAGGCCCAAGGGGCATCCCTGTGGACGCAGATGAGGCAAAGAATGCCTTGAAAAGACGAGGGACCTTCCTCCATCTCTAACCCATCGGCTGATTCGTCATCCCCGGGATGAGAATGCAGGTCAGTCACATCTGAACCCAAGAAATCCAGATATATAACGGTCGACCACCCAGGTCACCTTCGACCCAAGGGCGGTCCGGGGTGATAGTGACCGACAGATGCTGGGTGAGCACGGTGTCCAGCTTAGGTGGTGGTTCCACCATGATCAGTGGAGAGACCAGTTTAGGCCCAACTGGAGGTTGCCGGCTCCGTGGGCAGGGGAACAAACTTTATTGGCTCCGAAGGAGTTGGCTTCGGCCTAGAAGGTGAAAGTCAAGTAATGGCAGGGGTGGAAGCAGGGGTTGGCTTGTGTCTGGTCAAAATCAGCTGCTGCCACGAGGTCCTCGTAGCGCCGGAGTTTCCACCGGAGCCTCTACTCGTCAGAGGACGAAGACAACTGATGGAGTCACCTCTTTTTACAGCGTTTACGGCTCTTCCTCAGCCTTTCGACTGAGGGGGTCCGAGACCACGACTGAGTTGGACAGGCAGGTTCGGTTGCTCGGGAGACACTGGCGGGACCGATGATTTCCAGGGGTCGGGGACCATTTCCTCGATAGAAGTCCCAGCAGGCTGAGTCTCCATGTCGGGGAAAGTCAGAATTAGAGTTCGGTCGAGAGAATCATCGACTGGAGTCGACGATAAGGGATTGATCGGGTCAATGACTATTTCTACATCGTCTATTAACAGTTCAGATGACTGGCCAGACGGCAAAGACGAGAAGCCAACAGACGAAGAAGCAATCTCGACCGAAGTCCAGACCGCATGTTCCTGGGACAGAGATCTCTCCCGCTCCCAAGAACATCTCCATCGGGACGAAGGCTATCCCGGATCCTTCTCCCGCTTATGGGATCGAGCGGAGTGCATTCCCGCAGGACCCTCTCCCTTGGTCGGGAGAGACTAGCACAACTCTCTAAGGAACCCGAGAAGGTGGAGCCCAGGTTGAGCGGAACGAAGAAGCTCAGAGTAGTTTCTGCATACCGAGCCACTTTCTCTTTGAATGCTTGCATGCGTTCCAATTGCTCGGTGGATCCTGCAGCCATGGAAACCACCCACTGAACCTCCTTGGATTTCACCGGAGGGTTCAGTTTCTCCAGCCTCCCGAACTTCAGGTGTGCGAGACGGTCATCAAGGATGGAAAGCGAGACATAACGCATTTCGAGGTGTCATGGTTGACACAGACAGTAAAACGCACACGGTGTGGGGATTGGTGTGCAACATTTTCTGGCAGCAAGGGCACTGATGAAATCCGGGGAAGACTTGTCTTCCATAATCGAAGGTATAGGAGTCGCGATCGCTAATGCGAACTAGACGGATTTTTGGAATAAAGTACAGTTACGAAAGAACTTATCATAACAGTAGATCTTCGAGAACAGATCTTGCAGCAGGTTACACCATTAGAACTGAAGCCAGCAGGTGCCAGGACCCCACAGAAAAATTCTAACTAGCAGTATCCAGCGGGGGACTGCCCCTGACAGCCCCTCCCCGTCAGGCAACATATAAAAGGGGTCGGTCCCCCAGCATCCCCAGTTCTCCCGGCCCAAAGGAGACATCTGAAGGGGGAGACCAAGGGTCCGCTTCCAAAGGAAGGTTTGTAATAGGTGGCAAAAGACGCTGTAGCCTAGAAACTAGGTCAGAAGACTCAACCTCCAGAGGGGAAGGTGGGAGGGAAACTACCTGCTGCAAGAGCTCTTGCAGCAGGTTATACCATTAGGACTGATTCCCAAGCAGTAACGGAACAAATTCTTAATGGGAGGAGGATAAGAGAGATGTCTCAGAGTTCAGGACGAAAGTCCCTGAAGGACCGCCAAGCCGAAACCAGCTCTGCATCTAGAGGCAATATCCAAACTGTAGTACCTGATAAAGGTGTGTACAGTGCTCCAGGTTGCTGCTGCACAGATAGCTGAAGTGGAGACATTTTTGAGTGCAGCGAAGGAGGTAGCCACCCCATCATAGAATTGCCTTTTACCAGTCCCGGTAAAGTCTTGTTGCGCTTCTGGATTTCACGTGTCGTATCGAGAGAGCAGGCATCTGTGAGGCCGATGATGGAGTCTCGACAGCAGGAAAAGACCTGGGGATCTGCCCCCTTTTATGTGATGCCTCACATTGGGGAGGGGCCGACGTCGGGGCGGTCCCCCGCTGGATACTGCTAGCTAGAATTTTTCTGTGGGGTCCTGGCACCTGCCGGCTTCAGTCCTAATGGTGTAACCTGCTGCAAGAGCTATTTCTCGGAGTAAGATCTGAAGGTTTTTGAGCCAGAGCCTACAAAATGCATGAGCACGAGGGAGGCAACCTGAATCTTCCAGCTGAAAAGAAGATCTGGCATCGTGGGGCGGAGCTGAGGGTTATACCACCCAGGTGGATGGGAGAAGCCATCTTGAAGACTTACGGCAAGATTTAAAGTGGAAGAGAACATGCCATAGTGTGTGGATGAACAACATATCCATGATCCTAGAAACAGCTTTACCTGAATCTTGAAGTCTAGTGATCAGTTTTTCAGTGTCCTGACTGAACAGGATTGGTTCTTGGAAAGAAGAATCCAGAACAGCATCCTGAAGATCCTGTTGGAAGCCTGAAACCCTGAACCAAGCATGCCTCAGCATATAAATGCCGGTGGCTGCTCTTCCTACTGCTGTATCCGCGGAGTCATAAAAACTCCTGAGGCCATGCTTATCCATGTCCATGCCAGACAATGACAGCAAGGAGTTCCACCTTACCCTCCAAATCTGGCTGTGCCTTGGCCAGGTCCATTGCCTTTGCCAACAGGGATTTTTGGTAGATGACCATGTGGTCCAGGAAGTTGAGTGACCTAATGGTACAAGCTGACAAGGAGTACACCTTGCATCCCAGCTGGTCCAACTTTTTAGATTCTGGGTCTGGAAGTCGGGCACTCATGTTGCGTGGTTGTTGTGCCCTGCCATGGGCAGCTGTCAGGACCAGAGTCTGCCTTTGGGTGTTCGCCCAGAAAAGGCTCCCCTTTTCGTGTCTTGTAAAGCCCTTGAATATGGCGTATAATGTCCAAAAAGGATGGGTCATCCGAGGGTGACAGTGGTGAGTCCCTCGGATTTGGAGACGGAATGGGGAACTCATCTTCTGAGGAAGAGTCTGAAGATGAGTCCCCTGCGTCGTCCCCTGAAGGCGTCCGGCATCTGGTGAAGGATGGAACGGACTGAAGTCTTTTGCGGCAGTCTGACCCAGGCGTCTGCCTGTCTATCTTGCGGCCGTGGCTCCTTCAGCGTTAAAGGCCGCTCAGAAGTGAAGTCTCTAGGTGAAGGATGTACTGGAGATGGATCCCTTTCCCCTTTGATGGTATTCCACCACGCATTAAAAAGTGCTCCCATGACTTCCATAGATGTCACGCGATTGATGGCAGCTTAAAAACGGAGCTTACACCTCAGGCACAAATCTTGGTTTAATCGATCGCCATTGCATGTTTTTTGGGGCTAATTTTGTGCTATGCAAGGCTCATATGCGCAGTCACACCATGGGACGCACAAAGAAGAAACCTCCTATGGACAGCTTCTGTCAGAGTATAGGCAGAGAACACCAAGAAGGAGCTGCTGTTATAACTATACTCTACTGGGACGAAAGAACTAGAACTCTACTACTGGGACCTTCAATTTAGGATAAACAAAAAGTTAGCGTGTGTGAGTTAGCTGAAGTGAACTGTTATCTATGCAGTTAACTGGGTGACTGTCTCAGGTGGCTGAGGGGAATTCTTCTCTGTGCGATTAACCAAGAGTAGAAAGCTGTGAAGTAGGGGGAGTGGCTTAGCTAGAAGGAAGCCAGGTTAAATCCAGACTTAAAAACTGCCCTAGATAACTTCTGCCAGAGAACACCAAGAAGGAGCTGCTATTATACTTCTCTACTGGGACTATATTGCCCTCCTTCCTTCCCCTCCACCCTAAGACAGTTCTACTTTTATAGGCACAGGATTTGACTGACAACAGGAACTTCCTGTTTGGGAGCAGAAATCAGAGCCACCAAAGACTCACCATCCTAGAAGGAAAAGAGTAGCTTTCCGTCCCCCACTAGCTGCTGGAGGTCTGACTGAGCAAGTAAGGAGACTACTGAGAAATACAGGAACTTCTTTTCTCAGAACAGGAAGATCAGGAGCTTAAAGGGCACAGAGGCAGTAAGTAGGGAGAAAAACACAGAGAAGAGAGTAAGTATTCCAAACAACAGTTAAGGGGCTAGAAATAAGACATAATGAGAGTGGTGCAGTGACTGTGGAGCAGCAGTCTTCCGGGAGATGTTCTGGAGGATGCGGTGTTGTCCCATCTGCAGGCACCTCTCTGGGCTAAGGGAGGAGGTTGCTCATCTCCAGGCTGAGTTGGCCAGCATTTGTGGGACCTCCTCTCCCACCCAGAGACCACCAGGGCCACTGCCTCAGAGGTTGCCAAGACAGAGGAGTGGTTGGACCACAGTGGGCCCAGGGAGGGTTAGGGTGGTGGAACAGGTGCATCCCTCCAGCTGTACCTCTCCACAATTCATATGCCATTCTGGCAAAGTGTGTTTCCTCTATGGGATGCTGGGAACCTCCACAAAGGAGACCCACAGGAGGGTGGCATGGGACCCCACAGGGGAAGGAAACAACTCCTGGTGGGGGACTCTATTGATAGGGGGCGTAGAACTGGGGGAGGAAGGTAAGGTGCCTACCTGGCACCATGGTCTGAAGGGACAGGGGGCGAATCCTCAGCATGGCTGGAGCAGTTGCATGGGGGAAGCTGGATGTCATTGTCTACCTAGGGACAAATAACCTAGCTGAAAAAGGGATCTGAGCAGTGCAGGATGTGTTTGTGGAGTTGGGGAGGGGCCTTAGACAAGTAGCATGCATGGTAACCTTCTCGGAGGTGCTGCCTGTCTATAGCATAGATGAGGCTAGGGTGCTCCACACCATGGGATTTGGCTTCAATGGGGACTGGGGGTCCACCTGGAGTGATGCAGGCCTATACTGGCATGATGGTCTGCATTTGTCTAGGAGGGGAACCAGGATCCTAGGTGATAGGTTTAAAATACAGGTTACTCACCTGTAGCAGGAGTTCTAGGAATGGTATATGTTGTTCATCCACACTGTCTGGCAGGTTCCTTTCCACTTTAAATCTTGCCGGAAGGTCTTCAAGCTGGCTCCTCCCACCCACCCGGGTGGTAAAACTCTCGGCTCCACCCCATGACGCCAGATCTAGCCCACTGGAAGCCAGGTTGTGCATCGAACTCGGGAAGGCCGGGTGGGTCGTGTGGATGAACAACATATACCATTCCTAGAACTTCTGTTACAGGTGAGTAACCTGTATTTCTAGGGACATGGATATGTTGTTCATCCACACTGTCTGGCAGACTCCTAGCAGTTCTCCGGGAGGAGGGAGGCAAGGCACACACCCCCGACTTGGGAAATAAAGACTGGAGAATAGAGGCCCCAAAACCAGCATCCCGGCGTGACTCAAGGTCGATGTGGTAGTGGGTGATGAAGGTGTGTGCTAACTTCCAGGTAGCAGCCCTGCAGACTTCCTGGATGCATGTCCCTGGAAGCAGCCACCGATGCAGCGGTATGGTGGGTAGAATGAGCTCTTATCCCTCTGAGAGGCTCCATGCCCGCCAACCTATAGTGAGATCTATGCAGGAGGTGACCCACCTGTCTATCGTCCGCTTGGCTGCAGATCTGCCAGGTGCGGCTTCAGCGTAGGTGACAAACAGCTGGCGAACCTCTCCCCGAACTTCAGCCATCCGCTCCTTGTAGTAAGCGAGCGCTCTGCTAAGGTCCAAAGTATGGAGCCTATATTCGGCCTCCGAGGTGTGATTGGGGTAGAACACCAGCAGAGTCAACACCTGGTTAAGGACACCACCTTCGGAAGGAATTTCGGGTGGGGGCGCAGGACAACCTTGTCCCTGTGGAAGACCAGATAAGGAGACTCGATGGAAAGCGCCTGGAGCTCTCCCATCCTTCTGGCTGACGTGATCGCCACCAAGAAGGCGGTCTTCCACGACAGGTGAGAGATGTCACACCTGTGCATCGGGTTCGAATGGCTTGCCCATGAGCTTAGCCAATACCAACAGTAGATCCACGGAGGTGGAGGTTCCTTGACCGAAGGGGATATGTGGTCAAGGCCTTTGAAAAAGCACCCGACCACTGTCTCCTGTGCCACCGACTGCTTCCCGGCCCACGCCCGGTAAGCAGAGATGGCTGTCAGATGCACCTTAAGGGTCGTCGACCGAAGCCCTTGCTGAGAAAGGGACCACAGGTAGTCAAGAATGCTTGCCAAGGAACAGAAGGAAGGGTCCAGGCCCTTGCCCTGACACCAAATGGAGACTCTCTACTATTTGAAGGCGTAGCATTTCCTGGTCGATTCCTTACAGGACGCCTCAACGACGTTGAGGACCTCGTCGGAAAGACCCAAGGCCTGGAACTCTAGCCGCTCCGGAGCCAGGCCGTCAGGTGCAGGGGTTGAAGGTCCGGATGGAATACCTTCCCTGACTGACTGAGATCAGGTCCGGGCGGCTGGAAGCCGCCTGGAGCCTGAGCTGAGACTGAGGAGATCTGGATACCTGGAACTGGCAGGGGCCAGTCTGAGGCTACTCAGAATCACCTGCGCCTTGTCCCTCCTCACCTTGAGAAGTACCTTGTGGATCAGGGGAAATGGGGGAAAGGCGTAGAAGAGGCCCGGGGTCCACGGCCTCGAGAAGGCATCCCCCTGCAGCGAGCCCTGCTGAGAGGGATGGGCATGAAACAGTCTCAGCTTCGCATTCTCCCTGGAGGCAAACAGGTCCACCTGAGGCGTGCCCCAGTGGGAGAACAGATCTTGTACTACCTCCGGCAGGAGAGACCACTTGTGGGACACAGCCCCTATCCGGCTTAAGGCATCGGCCAGGGTGTTGGAGGCTCCTGCCACATGGATGGCAAGGAGATCTGCCTCCAGGCTGCGCACGAGTGACCAAATGCGGAGAGCTTCCCTGCACAAAGGCATGGAGCGCGTCCCGCCCCAGCGGTTTAGGTAGTACACGGTCGTGGTATTGTCCGTCTGGACCTGAACCACTTGATCCCGTAGAAACGGAGTGAAGGTGATGAGGGCTAGACGAACCACTCGAAGCTCCAGCAGGTTGATGTGGCATCGAGACTCCCGAGGGGACCAGAGGCTGTGCGCTTTGTGCTCCCCCAGATGGGCACCCCAACCCATCAAAGAGGCATCGGTCGATAGAGAGACCGTCGGCTCGGGGCGGACAAACAGAATGCCCTCCTGCAGACGTGCTGGAACAGTTCACCACTGGAGAGCGTTCCATATCCCCTGGGTCACTGTCACTAGCTGATCCAGCAGATCGAAGTGCTGTTACCATTGGCTGGCTAGCCCCCATTGAAGGGGACGCATATACCAACGGGCCCAACGGACCATGCTGGTGCAGGCCGCCATAAGGCCCAGGAGGCGCAGAAAGTCCCGGGCAGGGCGCAATTGCCCAACCTGAAATGATTGGGCAAAGGAGGAAAGAACCTCGGCCTTGTCTGCCGGGAGCTGTGCTCTGGCTCGTAGAGAGTCGAGCTCTGACCCGAGGAATTGGATCACCTGCTTTGGCACGAGTTCCAACTTGGCCTCATTGATGAGGAGGCCAACCTGAGAGCAAACCTGGAGGGCCAGATCTCTGGACCGCTCCACCTCTGTTCTGAAGGGGGCTGCAATCAGCCAGTCGTCCAGGTAGGAGTACACCCGGACCCTTCGGCGCCGCAGGAAGGCTGTCAGCACTGCCATGCATTTGGTGAAGACCCTGGGAGCTAGGGAAAGGCCGAAGGGCATGGCCCAGAACTCGTAGAGCGATCCCTCTATTATGAAGTGGAGGAATCTCTGGTGGGACGGACGGATTGGGACGTGAAAGAACGCGTCCTGGAGGTCCAGAGAACAGAACCACATGCCTCCTTCCAAGGATGGGATTATCTGAGCCAGAGTGACCATCCTGAAGGTCCGAGACCTTAGGAACCTGTTCAGGTCGTGCAGGTCGAGAATGGGGCGCCAGCCTCCCATCCGTTTTGGGACCAGGAAGTACCTGGACACAAACCCCGGGTCTGGAGGAGGATCCGCCACCTTCCTGATCACCTCTTTTCGAGGAGTAGCAAGGACATCGGCTCGGTGAGCCGACAGAGAGGCTGCGGACCCGGAGCCCCCAGAGGGTGACGGCTCAGAAGGCGCGGGCCTGCTCAAACCCAGGGCAGGCCCTTTCCTACCATCTCCAACACCCAACGGTCCGTGGTGATAGCGGACCAGGAGAAAGGAAGTGGCGGCCATCCCCCATGGGGGAGAACCCAGGGGAAGTGACGAGGCTGGGGGCGACACCCCTCAACCCGTCACTGGGCAGGCTTAAAGGAGGGACCGGCTGAGGGACCTCCTGGGCTTTTTCCTCCCTGCTTCCTATTAGAGGAAGCCGCAGGTTTGGCTTTGGGGTGCCAAGCGCGAGCCTACTGGCCCTGGTGTTGGTACTGTTGGGCCGGACGTGCCGCAGGCGCAGAAGGGCGAAATGACTTATGTGGTTGTTGTCGTCGGCCCTTGTCCTTCTGGGCGGAGGTGACAGAGTCCAGAGTGGCACCGGACTTTTTGATCCGCTGGAGGTGACCTTCCACTCCAGGGCCAAAGAGGTCGGTCCCCAGGAAGGGGACATCCGCCAGTTTATGCTGGGTATCTGCCGTGAAGGTGGATATCCTCAGCCATGCTCTGCGGCGCATGGCCACTGAGGCTGCAACTGATCTGGCACAGGAGTCTCCAATGTCCAGAGCCATTTGGAGCTGTTTTGCCACTGCCCTTCCCTGGTCCCATACCTGTCTGACTCATGGTCTGCAGGTCGGCGGGAGATGAGGGATCACCTCATCCAGGAGCCATGAGGGCGTGGAGAAGTGTGCCATCAGCACGGCCGAGCCGACCTGGGCGGAGGCCAAGGGAGTATTCAGGCACACCTTGGCGCCCGGCAGTTCCAGCTTTTGGACTCCTTTGTCGGGGACTTATCCCACATCCCTAGCGCCCCGGAACGCGGAAAACGCTATTATTACCAACCCCTCGGCGGAGGGGTTTCAGAAAACCAGACAAGAGACGGTAGGGACTGCGATACTTCCTGGCCGAGGCACAGGACAGGAAGCAGGCCGCTGCCAGAGCTCCAGGTTGGGCCAACAATGGCTTGAAGCCACTGGAAAGGCCTCAGTGGTGATCCTCGGTCCAGTATCTCAGTTAGGGGATACTTGGCCCACTTGGATACGGGCTTGAGCTACATCCCGGTAGACGCAGAGATGAGCCGAAGCAGACCCATTAAGGATGATGGACTTTCGTCTATCAACTGGCCCCCGGAGGACTCCAGGTCAATGGGCCTGGAGAACAGGGAGGAGTCGTCGGACTCCGAGGAGTCCACGAAGAGCTGCCTGGGGCCTGAGCCACCCTCCACCTGCCGAGGACGGTCGGGAGTGAGGGTGACCGACAACCTGTGGGGCAGGCCCTGACCCGACCGAGAGTCCTTGGTTGGCGCCCCCGATTTCGGTTGTGGAGGCGGAGGTTCCACCACAATCGGTGGGGCAGCTGGTTTCGGCTGAACAACTGGCCCAGGCTTGGGCACCTCAACTACAGTGAGGAGTTGTTTCGGCCGCTCGTGCGACAGCCACTTGATGGCTGGGGAAGGCGATGGCGTCGGCTTGTTCCCAGACAGAAGCAACTGCTGCCACATCAGGTCCTCGTAGCGTCAATGCAATTTGCACTGAAGCCTCTCCTCTTCCGAGGAGGAAGACGAGGACGAGCAGCGGCGCCGCTTACTCCGGTGCAGAGACCGAGACTGTCGGTGTCGGCAGGATCGGCTGGACCAAGACGATGTCAGAGACCAAGATCCTCGGTGTTTCCGAGGACAGGTCTGAGAAGGGGCAGGTGACACCCGCACTACCCTCGGCTTGGAAGCCTTGACCGGGGACTCAGGCACAGGAGGCGCAGGTAAGTCCTTGGTCTCCACCAGGGGAACCGGTGAAGAAGGGTTGTCAGCTTCACCAGTCGACAGTCCGTCTGACGGGTCGAGAAAAATCTCGACCGCGTCGACTGGTGTCTCAGCCGGCTGACCTTGACGGGGACACCGTGAAGCCAGCGGCCTTAGCCAGCAACCCTCGATCAAGTAGAGTAGACTGTCCAGGGAAGGGGACCTCTCCCGCCTCCCACTAACGCCAAACGTGACGCCACCTTCGAGTCCTTCTTTTTGGACCGAGAAGAATGTCCCGATGGCCCCTCTCCCTTCGTGGAAAGGGATTGGCAAAGCTCCTTAAAAGAAGCTGAAGTAGGAGGTACCCAGAGAGAGCGGGATAAATGCCGCGACCGAGGAAGAGGATGATGCGGCCTGTGCCGCCTCCTCCTCGAGGGCGATCATCTGCTCGAGTTGCTCAGCTGAGCCAGCCGCCGCGGTAACCGCCCAACGGGCCTCCTTCGACTTCACCGGGGTAGCGCTTCGCGCCCAGCTGTAACCGGGCAGCGCGGTCTCCAGGACGCTATACGAAAAGGAACGGCATAACCTGCAGGCTCCGCGGGTCATGGTCTAGACCGAGGCAGTAGACACACCGTGAGTGCGGATCCATCCTGGACATTTTCTGCCGATAGGCACCGCCCGAAATCCGGAGTCGATTTGTCCATCGCGAGCCGTGAAAAGTAATTTGACCAAGTCTTGAAAATCTGAGAATAAGGTTTCGTGAACCAAGAATTAGGATCCAGCCCATACGCAGAGCGTTATGAGGAACCTGAGCTTCCAAGCGGTAAGGAAGATCTAGCGTCATGAGGCGGAGCCAAGAGTTTAACCACCCGGATGGGTGGGAGGAGCCAGCTTGAAGACTTTCCGGCAAGATTTAAAGCGGCAAGGAACCTGCCAGTGTGGATGAGCAACATATCCATGTCCCTAGAATGCTTCATTTTCAAGCATTTACACTAGCCAAGGGGTGAGGCACTGGAAAGGAGCGGGAAAATCCTAGCGCCCGCACCCCCCCCCCCAAAACAAAATCAGGGAACTAAGTGAGGTAAACACCAAGATAGAGATGTCGATAGGGAGAAGGGCAGGGGTAAATGGAGAAAATGACAAAGGCAATAAGGACAGGGATAGGACAAAAAGGGGTAAGACCATCAAGAAATGAAAATTATGTATCTACCGTAATTCTTGATCTTCTCTTGTAACTTCACCATTCGTTACTGCTTGGGTGTCAGCCGGAGGCGCGCACCCACCACGGAAGATTTTTTTTTGAGTCGGCTCTAATGGCACCGTACACGAGAGCGATGCGCTGCGTCATGCACGAGGGTTGGCCGTTAGGTGCCGCAGATGACACCTCCATCTCAGTTCTGGCCAGAAAAAGGTTAAAGGAAAAAAAAGGGGAGAATGAAGCAAGAGAGCTGAGGGATAGAAAAAGGAAAGGATATAAACTGAAAAAGGAATAAGCCAGTAGAGGACAGATGGAAGAGGGAGAATATCTACCCTAGGGGACCGCAGGGCCTCCCATCTGGGGCGGCTCTAAGGGAGGAACAGATAAAGAGAAAAGGAAGAGTAAGCAGAAGAAAGAGAAGAGAAAAGGGATGTTGAGAGGGGAGAACACTGCCCATAGGTATATTGGTTGAGAGGGTTATAAGCTCGGAACCAAAACCAAGGGAGCAAGAATCCCTTCTAATACGATTGAGGAAGGTTCAACTGAACCGCTTGTAAAATTGGACACAAGGGCAGGTTCTCTAATATCTCATCATCCTAACCCCCTACACTCTAGCTGGGAGCTTACAGACTACCAGGACAGAGAACTGTTAAGGAAAAAGAGCACCCAACTATGAAGAGTGGGGTAAGCCCCTTAACACCTCATTAAGTGCCAACACTGAAGTGAGAGTGTAGGGATTAGGCCCTACAAGTGGCAGCTTTGTATGAAGGATAGAGTGGGAACTCGATTGGGCTGCCAGAAGGCAAGGCTAGGGCAGCAGCTCTAGGTTAAGTGCAGAAGCACCAACTAGAATGAGCCGACAATTAATACCTGCCAGGGGGAACCTACATTTTTGAGGCAGAGCCAAAGGGACGGCTCTCGAGCAGTGAGCTGAGCATCGTGAGTTAAGGAGCCCAGAGGTCACCCTAGGACAGTCAGAAAGAGTTCCCTCAGAATAGGTGAAAAACCCACTGCTCCTCTTTACCTTGAGGAAAAAGATCCATTCAAGAAAACGAAAACAGAATTTTATTTTTGGCATAAAGGCCAAAAGAAGGGACAGGAATGAGACAGGAGGGGGAGACGCCACAGTAGGAAGCCGATGAGGGGAAGGTGGATGGGTATCAGTAATGAATGGTGAAGATACAAGAGAAGATCAAGAATTACGGTAGGTACGTAATGTTCATATCTTCCCATGTCAATCTTCACCATTCATTACTGCTTGGGTGAGTACCAAGGGGGGGGGGATAAGAAACCCTGAGGGAGCAAGACCCCCAGCCTCCTGTTGGTGAGAAACAGAAGGGAAGACCCAGGGCTAATCAAGTGAGAAACCTATGGTGGAGGAGAGCTAGGAGGTGTCCCCGAGGATGGGGAGACAGAGGAAGGACCTGCAGAAGTCTAGCTCTGGAGGAAAAAGATGAGTCCCCGGAGCGGAGCGAATCACCCCACGCTGGGCCTGGGGTGACAACCTTGATAGACGAGCCATGCGTCGTCTAATACAGATCGCTGTCCCTGCAAGCCACCTCATTGGAGTCCTAAGATGCCCTTGGTGTCTTGCCAGCTCCAGGCCTACAGCAGAGAGGCAATAGCTTGTCTGGTTTGCTCTTATCAGGCATTGATGCTAAGATTTGGGAAAGCATCGACCACAAATGCCTACTGTAGGCAGCATGGTGAGCCTGATGTGATGCAATGCATAACATCGCACGAGAGGAAGAAAACACTCTCTGCCCCCACCGGTCAAACTGTAGAGAATCTGAATCCGGTGGACGGTTATGCGCCAGGCGGCGGCGCCCGGGAGTCTCTAGGTATGCCAATCCTGAGGGTGGGTTGGGCAGAGTACCTAGAGATTTCCGATGGGGCACAATACCTTCGTTAGCGGTCTGCCGGGGCTGGAGAAAGGGCGGCTGGTGACTGCCAGGAATGGACAGACTCCTCCTGGAAGGGAATAGGCCAAGATAGTACCACCAAATGCTGGGCACTGAATTCACCGAGGAATTCACACGTCTCCCGTTCGGTATTGTTTCACCCAACATAGGAGATACGAAGATCCCTCACCATCCTTGAAAGGAATCGCTGATATTCAGTGAAATCAGCATCTAAGGAGAGATGAGCAGTGGGTTCCTCTCCCTCAGAGGAGGGAGACGAGGATGATGGAGAGCTCGAATGTCCAGAGGACTCCTGCGGCAGTGGGGATAGGCGAAAAACCTGCTCATGCATGTAACTAACATATGAGGGGAAGGCCGCCGCAGAGCCTCTGAACGTCTCCCAGGACAACTGGCCTGTGGGACCGACATGGCCAGGGAGAGAGGCGGGTGGCTGCAGAGGAATGGGAGAGGGGTACCTACGGCGAGGCAGCTGTCCTCTGCTGGGGCTCTGGAATCCGGGGAACGGAGCCAGAACTGGCGGGATCCCGGACAACAAACTAAGTCGCAAAACAGAACCCTGGGGATGCCAAGCCTGGAAGAGCCTAGTAGGGAATCCTCCCCTGTGACGAACCTGGGGCTGCATGGATCCAGAAGGGCAGCCCACAGCAACGCCAGTGGAGGGGTCCCTGGGGCTTGAGAGGGAAAGACAGGGCCCAGCGCTACAGCTCCTACCTGCCCCCCCGAGGGGTGGCAGATGAAGACCGAGGCATCTGAACCCTGTCCCTCACCTCAACCCCTCGGACTCCGAGAACGCCCTCCTCCTTGACCCCAGCGACCCCCCACTCCGAGGGGGTGCACCAGCACCAGGATCGGCAGCTGCCATGACCCCAGGAGGGAGAGCCCTTCCCTCCACCTCCACTCCATCCCCTCCCAGGACCCCAGACCACCCCCAGCCTGGGAGGCCTCAGGAGAGCACAGCAGCGGTGACAGAGGAATAGGCGCGCTGGGCCGCCTAGCACCTCGTCCCATCAGAGACCCTGACTCCGAAGAGTCAGGGTGCCAGGACGGGTCCACATCTGAATCATCTTCCTCTGAGGAGGAAGAGATCAGCTGGACCACAATACTGGCAACCCCGGGGATCTCTAGTGAAACGGCGCCGGTGCAGGAGGCAGCGCCGGATGACCCTGGACCCCTCGCAAAACCTAGACCCGGCCCCGACTCCCTAACGGTGTCGGCCAGACCCACGGCACTGTCCTCGGTGCCGGGACCCGACTTGGCACCGCCAGAAGAACTGACCGGGCCCATGGCGCCGATCACCAGCACTGGGATACGAAACGGAGCCGGAAGGCGGCATCGAGGGTCCACCGATGCAGGGCCCAACAGACCTGGGCCTCGACACTGGGGGAGCCTGCACCTCCGAGGAGGTCACTGCTGAGGCGGTGTCCCCACCGCGGCCCCGGGAGGGACCTTGGCGTTCCTCCGAAACAGAAAAAGAAGCTTCCTCCTCTACAGACCGTATAGGCCTGAGGGGACCCGGAGGAAGGGTTTAGAGACCTTACCTGGGAATCCCTGGAGCGGCGCCGTCTCCCGAAAGTCGCGCGGGGCCTTGCCGATCTTAAATGCGCAGACTTCCAGGACGTGATGGTCCATGGAGAAACAGGTGTCGCACGCATCCATATTGTGGTTGGGTCCCAGGCAACGGAGACAAACATCATGCCAGTCCGTGATGGAAAAATGCTGGCCACAGGAGCACCGACGCATAGGGGTGCGGCCCGCCTTCGACTTACATTTTGCCCCCAAACCTGACATGATGCGAAAATATTAAGACTAAAACAGCAAAGCTCTCGGCACCAAAGAAAGTGAGAAAGAATGGTCTTACCAATGACAGCGCCGAGAAAAACAGGAGGAGGAGTCTGGAAAGTCGATGACACAGGTAGGTCTAAAACTGAATCTGACTGGGCAGCAGGTGTAGCCTTGACGGCAGGAGAAACAGAACTGAGATGGAGGAGGAGTCTGCGGTGCCTAACGGCCACCCCTCGCACATGATGCAGTGCGGTCTCGTGGGTGGCGCCGTTACAGCAGACAAAAAAATCTCCTGGCAAGGTGCACACCTCGCAGACACCAAAGCAGTAATGAATGGTGAAGATTGAGAAGGGAAGATATGGAGGTATGAGGTACCAATGCCTGTAGTCTGGGTAACAAGCTCCCAGAACTTGTGGCCTTGATGGAAGAGGGATGCATGGATCGTAGCAGTCACAGAAACATGGTACACAGAGAACCATGACTGGTATGTAAACATACCAGGGTACACAACACAGAGGAGAGACAAGGAGGGTAGAAGAAGGGGAGGAGTAGCTCTCTATGTAAGGGAAAGGATAAAAGCAAAAGAACAAGAGAGTAAACTGAGGAGAGAAGGCACTGTGGGTCACCTTAGAGACTGAAAATGGCACCACAATCCGGATAGGGATTGTATACAGACCCCTATGTCAGGGAGAAGGAATGGATAAGGATATGATAGAAGGCATCCTTAGGATGGCAGAGAAAGGGTAGAAATAGTTGATGGGGGACCTGAATATGCCATATGTTAACTGGAGCACCTTTGCTGCAGCCACACCAAGAGCAGGGCCATTCTCGATGCCCTACATGTGGCATGCCTCAGACAGCTAGTGTTGGAACCCACTCATGAGGGAGCAATCTTAGACCTCGTACTCTCAAATGGGGACAGTGAGAGGATCTCGGATCTAGAAATGGGTAGCCATCTGGGAACAAGTGACCAAACAGTGTGGTTCATGATAAACTCTGTTACAGAGTCAAGCCATACAAAAGTGAGTACTGGACTTCAGGAGGGCTGACTTTGGCAAGATGGGAGTGCGCCTTAGAAAAGCACTAGCAAACAGGCTAGGAGGAAGGATGGAGCAACAATAGGGAAACATCAAAAATGCCACCACAGAGGCAACAAGCCTTTGTGTGAAGCAAATAAACCAAAATGAAAGAAAAAGCCACTATGGTTCTCAAAAGAGGTGGCGGGGAAGGTTAGGGAGAAAAAGATAGCATTTAGGAAGTATAAGGAAACAGAATGAGCAGGACAGAGAACTGTACCAGTTAAGGCAGAAGGAAGCAGGGAGGGAAGTCAGAATAGCAAAGGCCCAAACTGAGGAATAGATAGCCAACTTTGTTAAAAAGGGGGATAAGAAAAAACAGATTACTCAGCTGTAACAGTAGTTCTAGGAGTGGTATATGTTGTACATCCACACTGTCTGGCATTGTCCCTTTCCCCTTTAAATCTTGCCGGAAGTCTTCAAGCTGGCTCCTCCCACCCACCCGGGTGGTAAATACCTTGGTTCCGCCCCATGACGCCAGATCTAGCCCGCTGTAAGCAAGGTTGTGTGCCTTAAGCCGGGGAGGTCGGGTGGGTGCATGTGGATGAACAACATATACCACTCCTAGAACTACTGTTACAGGTGAGTAACCTGTTTTTCTAGGAGCGTGGATATGTTGTTCATCCACACTGTCTGGCAGACTCCTAGCAGTTCTCCAGGAGGAGGGGGGCAAGGCACACACCACCTACTTAGGAAAAAGATTGGAGAACCGAGGCCCCAAAACCAGCATCATGTCGTGACTCAAGGTCGATGTGGTAATGGGTAATAAAGGTGTCACTAACTTCCAGGTAGCAGCCAGACAGATTTCCTGGATAGGGATGTCCCTGGAAGCAGCCACTGAAGCAGCAGTATGGCGGGTAGAATGAGCTCTTATCCCTCTGGGAGGCTCCTTGCCCGCCAATTCATAACACAGACTTATGCATGAAGTGATCCATCTTGCAATAGTCCGCTTGGCTGCAGGTCTGCCAGAAGCGGCTTCAGCGTAGGTGACAAACAGCTGGCGAACCTCTCCCCGAATTTCCGCCGTCCTTTCCTTATAGTAGAGGACAGCATGTCTGAGGTCCAGAGTATGGAGCCTGTACTCAGCATCTGAGGTGTAGTTAGGGTAATATACCGGCAGAGTCAACACCTGGTTAAGGTGAAACTCTTGACACCACCTTCGGAAGGAATTTGGTGAGGCGAGGACAACTTTGTCCCTGTGAAAGACCAGATAAGGGGAGTCCACCGAAAGCACCTGGAGCTACCCCTGTCCTTCTGGCTGACGTGATAGCCACCAGGAAGGCCGTCTTCCACAAGTGTGAGAGCTCAAACTTGTGCATGGGTTCGAATGGCTTGCCCATGAGCTTTGCCAAAACCAGCAACAGATCCCACGGAGGTGGAGGTTCATGCACCAGAGGGGATATGTGATCCAGGCCTTTGAAAAAGCGCCCGACCACTGTCTCCTGTGCCAATGTCGGCTGACCGGCCCGCACCCGGTAAGCAGAGATGGCTGCCAGAGGTGCACACTAAGGGTCGATGACCAAAGACCCCCTTTGGAGAGACCAAAGGTAGTCTAGAATGTTAGCCACAGAGCAGGATAAGGGTCCAGGCTCTTTCCTGACACCAAATGGAAAACCTTTTCCATTTGAAGGCATAACATTTCCTGGTCGATTCCTTTCGAGATGTTTCCACCACGGTGTAGACATCCCGGAAGACCAGAGCCTGAAACTCTAGCCACTCAGGAACCAGGCTGTGAGGTGCAGGGATTGAAGGTCAGTGGAAGACCTTCCCTGGTTCAATGATATCAGGGCAGGGGAATGTACAAAGCCACTCGGGGCCCTGCAGCTGAGGCTGAGGAGATCTGGATACCAGAACTGGCATGGCCAATCTGGGGCTACCAGGATCACCTTCACCTTGTCCCTCCTCACCTTGAGTAACACCTTGTGGATCAAGGGAAATGGAGGGAAGGCGTAGAGGAGGCCTGGGGTCCATGGCCTCGAGAAGGCATCCCCTGCAGCGAGCCCTGCTGAGGGGTGGGCATGGAACAGCCTCAGCTTGATGTTCTCCTGGGCGAACAGGTCCACTAACGGTTTGCCCCAGCAGGAGAAGAGATAGTAGCTACCTCTGGATGGAGACCCCACTCATGGGATGTCCTGGCCTATGGATTGAGAGCATCCGCCAGTTGGTTCGAGACTCCTGCCACATGAATGGTTAGGAGATCCGCCTCCAGCCGGCTGACGAAGGTCCAGATCCAGAGCGCCTCCTTGCATAGCAGACGGGAGTGCGTGCCGCCCTGTTTGTTGAGGTAGTACAGTGTTGTGGTATTGTCCGTCTGGACTTGAACCACTTGACCCCGGAGCTGAGGAGCGAAAGCCGACAGTGCCAGTCCGACTGCTCTGAGCTCCAGCAGGTTAATGTGGCATCGGGACTCCTCGGGGGTCCAGAACCCGTGAACTCTGTTGTCCCCCATGTGGGCTCCCAAGCCCATGAGAGAGGCATCGGTCGTGAGGATGACCGTCAGCTCGGGGCGGACAAATGGGATTCCTTCCCGCAAATGACTCGGGACGGTCCACCATTGGAGAGCGTCCCACATCCTCTGGGTGACCGTGATCAGCTGGTCGAAGAGACCCCGACGCTGAGACCACTGGGCGGCCAGCTCCCATTGAAGGGGGCACATGTGCAATCTGGCCCAACAGACCACTGAGGTGCACGCCGCAATGTAACCCAGGAGGCGCAGGAAGTCCCGGGCAGGGCGCAAGTGCCCAACCAGAAATGATTGGGCAAAGGAAGAAAGAACCTCCGCCCTGTCCGCCGGGAGCCGAGCTCTGGCTTGACGAGAGTCGAGCTCTGCCCCAATGAAGCCCATCACCAGAGAAGGCACGAGTTCTGATTTGGCCTCGTTGATTAGGAGGCCCAGGTGGGAGCAGGTTTGGAGGGTCAGGTGCCTGGACCTCTCCACCTCCTGTAGGGAGGAACCCGCCAGAAGCCAATCGTCTAGATGGGGGTAAATGTGAACCCCTTGACGCCGTAGATGGGCTGCCATCACTGCGATGCATTTGGTGAAGACCCGTGGGGCCGATGACAGGCCGAACAGCATGGCTCTGAACTCATACAGGGTCCCTTGACCCTGAGCCGGAGGAACACAGCTGATGAGACCAGACCGGATTGAGATGGTAGAACGCATCCTGAAGATCCAGTGTACAGAAATGAAAATTATGTACCTACCACAATTATGATCTTTCTGTATCTTCACCATTCATCACATATGGGTACTGGCGGAGATCAGGACCCGAGGGAGCATTTTTTTTTTTTTAAAGGATAGGCAGAGCCGACAGCATCGGGCGCGCGCCGAGGCCGACCGCACTGCGTGGCGCTCGAGCGCTGGCTATTTGGCTGTGTCGATCTACTCCTACCAGTTCTGAGTCACCAAGAGGTAAGAGGAAGGGATGGAGGTGGGACAAGAGAGTCCAAGGACAGAAAAAGGAAAGGAAAACTGAACTAAAAGGAGAAATAACAACTGAGAGGACAGCAAGAAGAGAGAGACTAAGAGGGATTGGGTAGGGGCCCCAACTCTGGAAATGGAGGAAGGGAGGGAAGAAAATTTAGGAGAGAGTGGGAGGTAACAAAGTATCCAAGACCCTTGTCCGTCACCAGATTACATAGGAACTGCAAGGAGTAGCAAAGCTCTCTGCCAGAATTCAAGGCACAGAATAACTGGCAAATACCGCAGAAGCAGAGTCGGCTATTCTGGAGAAGGACAGGGTACAGGGACTTAATACTCTCTCAGGAAAGATGTTTGGTGAAAAAAGGGGATTTCCTTTTTTTTTTTTTATAAACAGCTGGATGGAAACCAGAAGAAGAGGAGGGCAACCACCAACTCCCACCCCATCGGGGTGGAGACATGCAGAGAAGGAGTGGCCAGACTTACTTAAATGAGAATACCCCCTGTGTGTCCCTACTTTACCCCGCTCCAAAAAGAGAGGTGGAGCCACAGAGGAGGGGACCCAGAGACTGAGCCGCAGAGGGGATGGTGGGGGGGTTGTGATGAATGGTAAAGATACACAGAAAGATCATAATCACGGTATGCACGAATTTTCTATCATCTCATCTGTGTCAATCTTCACCATTCATCAGATAAGGGTGAGTACCAAGCCCCGAAAGGGTTGATTCATTACACCCAAGGGACAGAGTCCCTTAGCCCTCAGTGGGTGACACACTAAGGGGAACCTTCCGGCCTGAGGGAGGCCCAAGAGTGGGAGAGCGAGACAGAGTCCCCCAGAGGGGAAGGAAGTTGCCTCGACAAACGCTGTCTCGCCTCACGGGAGAAGAGGTAAGTTCCCTGGTGGTCGGAGCGAATCACCCTACGCCGGGCCAAGGGTGACAACCGGGAAAGACGAAGCCACGCCGATGATCTAGTGCAGATCGCTGTCCCTACAACCCTGGTAGCTACCTCGCTGGCGTCATAAGATGCCCTCGCTTGGTGCCTTGCTAGCTCCAGGCCATGTGCAGAGAGCGCGATGGCTTGACTGGTTTGCTCAGAGTCAGGCAAAGCAGCTAGGATCTGACCTAGCACAGACCACAAGAACCTGTTGTAGGCTGCATAGTGGGCCTGGTGAGCAGAAATGGAGGGGAGCAACCGTGCTGAGTAGAAGGTCCTCCTCCACCAGAAATCAAAATCCGAGAGTCTTGATCTGGGGGCGGTCACGGTGGAGGCGCAAAGCCCATCAGGGGTGTCCAGGTGTGTCAAGCCAGACTGCGGTGAGACATAGAACCTGGAGACTCAGGAGGAGCGCAATACCTCTGGCTGAGGTCCCTAGGGCAGGAACTCCAGAGAAGGACCTCTGCCAGAGAAGGACCCCCCGAAAAGGGAGAGGCCAGGGGGCACCCACAATGGTGGCCCCACCAAAATCTGCCTTAGAAAGGCAAAGGGCCGCATGCCTCAGGATTGCTAACAGACAGGGGTGAAAGGTGAAGGTCCTCCATCATCACTCACGAGAGGCTAGCCACCTGAGAGATCAGCGGCGGAGAGATATGGACAGAGGGTTCCTCTCCTCAGAAGAGGGGGATGAGGAGCTGGAGGTCACCACACGCTTCTGAGGGTGGCTGCACGGGAGGTTGAAAACCCAGCTGTCCATAGCCTCCACAGCCCTAACGTGAGGCAGGGAACGAGCAGCCACCGCTCTGAACTGCTCCCAGGTGAGAGGGCCGCTGAGGACCAAGAATGCCCGGAGCGCTGAGAATGCGGCAGAGGGATAGGGGCAGAGCCGAGAAAAGAAGTCGGCTGACCTCCGCCAGGGCTAGGGAGCAGACCATGAGCACCGAGGAGGGTGCCCCGGAAGACCCACAGCCAACAGCTGTACAACCACGTTGGTCCTGCCTAGGCTGCCCCAGAAGAATCCCGAGTGAGGCACCGGGCCGAAAGTCCAGAAGGACGGTCCCTGCCTCAAAAGAATGGGACCACCTCAAGGAACCGGAAGGGAAGGGTGGAAACTGCACTGCTCGCCCCAGGCCCGGTGGACCCCAGAGAAAGGCTGACGCGCTGACCCCAAACCCCTCGACCCCTCAGAGTCTGAGAGGGTCCTCCTCCTCGAGAGGGCCAGCCTAGGTAGCTGGCAGCTCTGGGCTGCCCCCGAAGGGGAGACCCAGGGAACAGCACCCTCCCCTCCTGTAGGCTTCTCGGGCCCCAAAGTTGGGCGATCAAGACACACTACTGGAGGGAGTACCACCACCGAGGGGTCGAAGAAACCCCCAAGGCCAGGTTGCAGAGCAATGGTGGCACACACCACTGCCTGCTGGTCAGCACCACTGACCCCAATCTCGGGACCACCTGACGCCCTCAGAAGGGGGCTGGCTACGACTGGCCGATGAGACCACTGGATCGCTCTCCTCTGCAGACAACCCCAAAGGGTGTGACTGCCCATCTGACTCGAGCCCGACTCAGACTCAAGAGGTACAGTCTAGCAGAAGCAGTAGGAGGCGAGAGAAAACCACTTTGCCAGAGGGCCCGGCAGCCACAGAGCAGTGCCCGAGGCGGCACCCCATGCTCCTCCGCAACCCCGCTGCCGGGGCTCACAGAAGGTGCCAGGGCAGCCTCGGCCAAAGGTCCAGAGCCAGGGTCAGCTGCGGTGTGCCGCAAGTCCACTAGCACCGGGGCGGTACCAGGACAGAGACGCGCCGATGGTAGCCCCAGCAACAACCTCGGCGCAGACGACATCACAGACCCTCGGCTCGCGAAGCGGCACCGAGGACCAAAGCGCGCAACGGCCAGAGGGTGGACTGCTGCCGAACGAACACCGCTAGGTTCTTTGGCGCCGCGAGCGGCACCGACTGCCGATGGCCCTTGCGACGCCGACCGCGCAGGTATGGCGCCGCGGCTCAACCTCGACGCCGAGGTGAGACATGGCGATGCAGATCCAGGCCCACGACGCCGCCGAGCAGCGCAGGCGCCGTTAGCCCACGGTGCCGACCAACGGCGCCGACCCAGGCCTTCCCAGCTGTGGGAGCGACACCGGGGAGCCTTCACCCCGGCAGGGTGATTGCCGGTGGTGGCGCCTCCCCGCCCACTCCAAGGGGAAGCGGGACAGCCTCCGCGCCGCTGGGAGGAGCCTCAGCAATGGCCAGGCTATAGGCAGCCGAGGCTCCCTCTCCTCCTCGTCTGTAGAACCGGGAGGGGACCCGGAAGAAAGGTCGAGGAGAGCACGGCTTGGCCGAAAGTAACCCTACCCCTGAAAGTCGGGCGGAGTCGCCCCCACTTTCAACACGCTTGTTTGAGGATGCGGCGGTCCATGGAGAAGCAGGCGTCGCACGAATCCATGTCGTGAAGCGGGCCAAGACACGCGAGACACCGGTCACGCTGGTTAGTAACGGAATATTTGCGGCCGCACGGGCACCAACGCATAGGGGGCCGACCCGCCTTAGAAAACTTTTGGCCCTCTGACCGAGACATGACCTACGGAAAAAAACACCAAAACAGACTCGATGTCGCAATACTTCAAATAAAAAGGAAAGATCTTATCGGCGACGTCGAGTGGAGGCAGAACCCAGAAATACAGGTTACTCACCTGTAACAGGAGTTCTAGGAATGGTATATGTTGTTCATCCACACTCATTGGCAGGTATCCTTGCCGCTTTAAATCTTGCCGGAAGGTCTTCAAGTTGCTCCTCCCACCCACCCGGTGGTATAACTCGGCCCGCCCCATGACGCCAGATCTGGCCCGCTGGAAGCTCAGGTTGTGCGTCGGCCGGGAGGTCGGGAGGGAAATGGTGGATGAACAACATATACCATTCCTAGAACTCCTGTTACAGGTGAGTAATCTGTATTTCTAGGGACATGGATATATGTTCATCCACACCTGGTTGGGCAGACTCCCAGCAGTTCTCTGGAGTGAGAGGCAAGACGCACAATTCCGTCACTTACTTGGGAAAGAGACTAGATGAGAACCGAGGCCCCAAAACCAGCATCCCGCGTGACTCAAGGTCGATGTGGTAGTGGGTAATGAAGGTGTTTGCTGACTTCAGGTAGCAGCCCTGCAGATTTCCTGGATAGGGACGTCCTGGAAGCAGCCACTGCTATGAGCAGTATGGCGGTAGAATGAGCTCTTATCCTCTGGGAGGCTCTGTGTCGCCAACTTATAGTAGAGATCTATGCAGGAGGTTACCCACCTGCTTATCGTCCGCTGGCGGCGGTCTGCCAGATGCGTTTCTTCAGCGAGGTGACAAACAGCTGGCAACCTCTCCCATTTCAGCCGTGCGCTCCTTATAATAAGCGAGCGTCCTTCTAGGTCCAGAGTATGGAGCCTATATTGGCCTCCGAGGTGTGATTGGGGTAGAACACCGCAGAGTCAACACCTGGTTAAGGTGAACTCCGACACCACCCAAGTGAAGGAATTTCGGGTGGAAGCAGGACAACCTTGTCCTTGTGGAAGACCAGGTAAGGAGACTCGATGGAAAGCACCTGGAGCTCTCCCATCCTTCTGGCTGACGTGATAGCCACCAAGAAGGCGGTCTCCACGACAGGTGAGAGAGAGCACACCTGTGCATAGGTTTGAATGGCTTGCCCATGAGCTTTGCCAATATACAGCAGTAGATCCACGGAGGTGGGGTTCCCCATACTGGAGGGAAATGTGATCAAGGCCTTTGAAAAAGCGCCTGACCACTCTTTCTCCTGCGCCACCGACTGCTTCCGGCCCGCACTGCAAGCAGAGATGGCTGCCAGGTGCACCCTCAGGGTCAGTCGACCTAAGCCTGACTAGAAAAGGACCATAAATAGTCCAAGATGCTTGCCAAGAACAGGAGGAAGGTCAAGCTCCTTGCTCCTGACACCAAATGGAAAACCTTTTTCCATTTGAAGGCATAGTATTTTCTGGTCGACTTACGGGATCGCCTCAACTAATTGAGGACTCGTCGAAAGACCCAAGGCCTGGAACTCTAGCCGCTCAGGAACCAGGCCGTCAGGTGCAGGGATTGAAGGTCCGGATGGAACACCTTCCCTGATTGACTGAGACGAGGTCCAGGCGAGCTGAAGCTGCTCGGAGTCCTGGAGCTGAGACTGAGGAGATCTGGTACCAGAACTGGCGGCCAGTCTGGAGCTATCAGAATCACCTGCGCCTTGTCCCTCCTCGCCTTGAGAAGCACCTTGTGGATCAAGGGAAATGGGGGAAAGGCGTAAAGAGGCCCGGGGTCCACTGCCTCGAGAAGGCATCCCCCTGCAGCGAGCCCTGCTGAGGGGGGCAGGCATGGAACAGACTCAGCTTCGCGTTCTCCCTGGAGGCAAACAGGTCCACCTGAGGTGTGCCCCAATGGGAGAACAGATGCTGTACTACCTCGGCATGAGACATCTCGTGGGATGCAGCCCCTATCCGGCTCATAGGGCATCGGCCAGGGTGTTGGAGGCTCCTGCCACGTGAATGGCTAGGAGATCGCGCCCAGGCTCTCGAGTGACCAAATGCGGAGAGCTTCCTTGCATAGAAGCATGGAGCGCGTCTCCGCCCCTGGCGGTTTAGATAGTACATGGTCGTGGTATTGTCCGTCTGACTCGGACCACTTGACCCCGGAGGAATCGGGCAAAGGCAGTGAGAGCTAGGCGGACCGCCGGAGCTCCAGCAGGGTTGATGTGGCATCGGGACTCCCACGGGACCAGAGGCCATGAGCCCGTGTTCCCCAGATGGGCACCCCAACCCACTGGGAGAGGTATCGTGGTTTAGAGAGATCGCCGGCCCGGGCGGACGAACGGGATGCCCTCCTGCAAATGATCTGGAACGTCCACCACTGGAGAGTTTCCACATCCCCTGTGTCACCGACAAGCTGGTCCAAGGGATCAAGCAATGGCAGACCACTGGCTGGCCAGTCCCACTGAAGGACGCATGTTCCAGCTGGGCCCAGACGGACCATGGTGCAGGCCGCCATGAGACCCAGGAGGCGCAGGAAGTCCCGGGCAGGGCGCAATTGCCCAACCAGAAATGATCGGGCAAAGGAGGAAAGAACCTCGGCCCTGTCCGCCGGGAGCAGCGCTCTGGCTCAAGAGAGTCGAGCTGCGCCCGATGAATAGAATCACCTGCTTGGCTCAGTTCGAGTCTCGGCCTCTGTTGATAAGGAGGCCCAGTTGAGAAGCAGACCTGGGGCCAGATCTCTGGACCACTCCGCCTCCCTTCCTGGAGGGAGCTGCTATCAGCCAATCGTCCAGGCAAGGGTACACCGGACCCTCGACGCGCCAGGAGATGCTGTTCACCACCGCGCATTTGGTGAAGACCCTGAGCTGGAGACAAGCCGAAGGGCATGGCTTGGAACCTCGAAGAGGGATCCTTCCGCCGGAAGTAGAAGAATCTCTGGTGAGACGGACGGATAGGGCGTGAAAAAGCGTCCTGCAAGTCCAGAGAGCAGGAACCACATGCCCGGCTCCAAGGATGGTATTATCTCGAGCCAGAGTGATCCATCCTGGAAGGTTCGTAGACCTTAGAACTTTGTTTAGTCTGTAGGTCGAGAATGGGGCGCCAGCCCCCGTCCGCTTCCTGGAACCAGGAAGTACTGGACTGAAACCTTGGTCTGAAGGAGGTCCACCACCTCTGACCACCTTCTGGAGGAGAGGCGGTTCGGCTCGACGGGCCGCCAGTGAGGCTGGGATCCCGAGCCCCAGGGGTGACGGCCTGAAGGGTGGTGCCTGCTCGAATTCCAGAGGCAGGCCTCTTCACCACCTCCAAGACCCACCTGTCCGTGGTAACAGCGGGACCAGGCGGAACGGAAGTGCTGGAGCTGCCTCTACTGGGGGACCCAGGGTAAGGTGACGGAATGGGGCGACACCCTTAACCCATCACTGGGCAGGCTTGGAGGAGGACTGCTGAGGGACTTCCTTGGCCTCTTTTCTCCTGCCTCCTGTTAGAGGAAGCCGCGGCTTGGTTTGAGATGCCAAGGCCGAGCCTGCTGGCCCTGGATGCTGTTGGCTGGGGCGCAGGGGCTGGAAGGACGAAAAGGGCTTAGGGTTGTGGTCATGCGCTTAGTCCTCTGGAGTCGAAGAGACCAAGTCCAAGAGTAGCATTGGACTTCTCGATCCTCTGCAGGTGACCTTCCACCCCAGGGCCGAGGTCAGTCCCAAAAAGGGAACATCCGCCAACTTGCTGGGTATCCCAGTAAAGGTGGATATCCTCAGCCAAGCCCGCTTTGTATAGCCACTCGCGCCGCCACCGATCTGGGCACATGAGTCCCCATATCCAAAGCAGTCTGCAGCTGCTGTTTGGTCATTGCCCTGGTCCCGCATCCCGTTAACTGTAGTCTGCAGACGGCGGGAAGATGAGGGATGACCTTATCCAGGAGCCCAACAGGGCATAGGAAAATGTGCCATGAGGGCGGACTGAACTGGCCTGACGAAGACGGCCGAGAGGACTTGGCGTGAGACTTTTGTCCGATATAGTCCAATTCTTGACTCCTTTGTCAGGAGGTTTGTCCACATATCCTGGCGCCTGGGCGCTACCGGAAAACGCTGTCGGTAACCAACCCCTCAGCAGAGGGGTGTTCAAACCGGACAAGGAACGGTAGGACCGCATACTTCCTGGCCATCCTGGCCGGCGCAGGAGCAGGAAGCAGGCGCTGCAAAGCTCCAGTGCGGACCTACTGTGGCTTCGGCCACCGGAAAGGCTCTCCCGGAGAATCCCTCGGTCCAGAATCTCCGTGAGGATACACGGCCCGCTTGGAAACGGGTTCGAGCTCCATCCCGTGGACTCGAGATGAGCCAAAGGAGTCTAGGAAGGACGACCGGCTATCGTCCATTGACTGACCTCCTGAAGACTCAAGTCCAGTCGCTTGGAAAAAGGAGGAATCATCATTCGGACTCGAAGAGTCCTCAAGAGCTGCCTCTGGCCTGAGCCACCTTCACACCTGCCGAGGTCGGTCGGGAGTGAGGGTAACTGACAGCCGATGTGGGTAGACCCTTAGCCGACAGAATCCTTGGTCGGAGCCCCAGATGGTGGCTGTGGAGGCGGAGGTTCCACGAATCGATTGGAGCAGCTGGTTTTGGCGAACAACCGGCCTGGGTTAGGCCCTCGGATAAGTCGAGGGGTTGTGTGGCCGCTCCGGTGACAGCTACTTAATGGCCGGGAAGGCGACGGGGTCGGCTTACTCCGGCCAGGAGGAGCTGTTGCAACATAAGGTCCTCGTGACTTGCCGACGTCATTTACGCCGAGCCTCCCTCATCGAGGAGGGACTGACGAGCGGCGACGCTTACCGTGGTGCCGAGACCGGGACCGCCTATGACGGTGGGATCGGCTGGATCAGCGAAGAGGTCCGAGACTCGAGAGTCCCGGAATTTCCGAGGTCGGGTGCGGGAGGTGTCGGCCGGAACCGCCTCCTTCTGCTCGGATGGTCCATCCGAGGGCTCGGAACCGGAGGCACAGAGACGAGCCCGCGGGATCCTCAACTCCTCCGGGGGAACGGGAGGGGTCGGCTGCTAAAGCGACAGCCGTCCAATGGAGTCGAGAAAATCTAGAGCTTACCATGGTGAGTCCTCGGTCCAGCTGACCTGGCAGGGGGACACCGTGAGGCCAGTGGTGACGAGCAGTCGACCCGAGCCGGCGGTCGGCGGCCGGGAGAGGACCTTTCCCGCTCCCAAGATCGTCGACGGAGGGACTTACCCCTGTCCCTCTTTTTGGACCGAGAATAAGGTCCGGCAGACGTAGGTCCTTCTCCTTTAGTGGAGAGGGACAGACAAAGCTCCTTAAAGGAAGCCGTGTAAGAAGAGCCCAGAGAGAGCGGGATAAATGCCGCGGCCGAGGAAGATACGGCCCGCGCCGCCTCCTCTTCGAGGGCGACCATCCGCTCGAGCTGATCCGCCGAGCCCGCCGCAGCGGACACCGCCAACCGGGCCTCCTTGGACTTCACCGGAGGGAAACGCTTCTCGGGACGGCCCAGTTGCAATCGGGCAGCACGGTCTTCGAGGACGTAGGCCGAGAAAGATGAGCACAGGTCGCAAGCCTGCGGGTCGTGCTCAAGGCCTAAGCAGTAGACACACGTGGATTGTGGATCCGTCCGAGACATCTTCTGCCCGCATGGGCATCTCCGAAATCCGGGAGTCGATTTGTCCATCGCAGCCGCGAGGGATAGAAGACTGAAGTCTTTTTCACAAAATTTATTTTTAAATCCGCAAACGGAGAAATAGGAACTAGTCTCAAGCGCAGAGCGCAGGAGGGAACCTGAGCTTCCAAGCGGTAAGGAAGATCTGGCGTCATGGGGCGGAGCCGAGAGTTATACCACCCGGGTGGGTGGGAGGAGCAAGCTTGAAGACCTTCCGGCAAGATTTAAAGCGGCAAGGATACCTGCCAATGAGTGTGGATGAACAACATATCCATGTCCCTAGAACTAGTAAGTTACCAACGGACTGAAACGTCAAACGAAAGGCTGAAAGGCCTAAAATTCTTCTGAGACAGCTTCGCAGAAGGCGACCTCGACGGCGGGAGACAAAAAACTAGTAGGCAGGTGGAGTAGACAGCTAGCGGCAACCCTTGAGCGCCACGCAGTCACGTCGTGTGCCCCGAGGGCGAGCCGATGCTGTGTCGGCTCCGCCTATCCTTTTAAAAATAAAAATAAAAAAAGCAGCTCCAAGGGTCCTGATCTCCGCCAGTACCCATATGTGATGAATGGTGAAGATTGACAGATAAGATCCACGCTTCCGCTCCAGAGATGGTATGATCTGGTTCAGAGTTACCATCCGGAAGGTGCGAGACCTGAGATATCGATTCAGGTCGTGGAGATCTAGGATGGGGCGCCAACCCCCCGTCCGCTTGGGCACCAGGAAATACCTGGAGACAAAGCCTGGGTCTGAAGGAGGATCCGGCACTGGAGCTACCGGCTCCTTGAGGAAGAGCTGAGCAATTTCGTCTCAAAGGGCCGACTGAGCGCCAACTGAGATCCTTTCCTCCCGTGGGGCACGGGCCCAACTAGGGGGTACTGCTCGAACTCAAGAGGCAGTCCCTGCCCAACCACTTCCAAAACCCACCTGTCCGAAGTGATACCGGACCAGGTGGAAAGAAAGTGGCGGAGCCGGCCCCCCACGGGAGGACCCAGAACTGGCGTGACGGATGTAGGGGAGGCCACCCCGACCCGTCACTGTGCCAGGCTTGGAGGAGGCACCTGGACCCAGCACCTCGGCCTCCTTTGAGGGCTGTTGAGGGACCTTGCTGGGCCTAAGCTGGTGGAGCCTGCTGTTGCTGCTGACCTCCTGGGAAGGAGGGCTGTCTAACTGCAGGGGAAGAATGCCGGAAGGACTACTTTGCGCTTCTGCTGGTTCTTGCCGAAAAACCTTTGCAGAGGTGGCATCTAAGGTGGCATTAGACTGCTCAATGAGCTGTAGATGACCTGCCACTCCCCGGACCGAAGAGAATGAAAGCAAGGCAGGGCACGTCAGCTAGTTTGTGCTGGAGTATCCAGGAAAGGAGGAGAACCTCAGCAAAGCCCCGTGGCGCGTAGTGGCTACCATGGCAGCTAGTGAACGGGCACAGGAATCACCAATGTCCAGAGTCAGCCTGGAGCTGCTGTTTAGCAACAGCAAGGCCCTGGTCCTGGACCTGCTTGACCGTGGTCGACATGTCTGCTGGGAGATGAGGGAGGACTTCAGCCGACCCCAGAAGGGCGTGAGAGAAGTGTGCCATGATCACTGCTGAGCCAGCCTGATGAAGGCCTAGGGATGATGCTGCGTAAACCTTCTGGGCAGAGTGGTCCGTATTTTTGGACTCCTTGTCCGGAGGGAAGTCAGTATCCGCAGAGCTGCCCGTGCACCTAAACACTGAGGCAGTCACAAGGCTCTCAGCCGAGGGATGCTCAGTGAAGCCCGCCAAGGACCCCATGGACACCACGTACTTGCGGGCCATGAGGGCAGATGGAACTGGGCAAGAGGTAGGACGCTGCCAAAGTTCCAGTGCCAGGCCAACTATGGCTTCGGCCACTGGGAAGGCCTCCGTAGGGGTATCCCCCCTCTTGAGAATATCTGAGAGAGGATATTCCGCCTTCTTTTGTATGGGCTGAAAAGGCATACCTGTGGACTCTGAAATGAGTCGAAGGATGCTCTGGAAGGAAGAAGGCCCTTCCTCCAGGCCTGTCACTGACAGCTCACCATGTGAGTGAAGGCTGGTAGCATCAGAATCCGAGGAATCTGGATACACAAGGGTCTCCTACCCAAGTCCCCTCAATGCGCCCTAGGGCTATCAGGAGTGACCGTAATGGACAACCCTATGGGCAAGCTCTAGTTGGTCGGCTGTCCTCCAGAGGGAGCCCTCCTGAGGCTGTTTTGTGGTGGTTCCACCAAAATTGGTGGGGAGCCCATAACAGGCCAAGCCGAAATATGCACCGGTCCCACCGGAGTCCCCGGAACCGAGTGAGTCGGTTGGTTGGCCTTAAGAGGTTGGGCCAAGTAATGGCCGGTGCCAGCCGGAGCAGACTGCTTTTTGACTCGACAAAAGAAGTTGCTGCCACATGAGGTCCTCTATAACGTCGACAGAGCTCCTGTCTAAGTCTCTCCTCGTCCGAGGAGGATGAGGACGGTGGCGGGCGCCTCTTCCGGGAGTGTCTGTGACCCTTCCTTCCTCAGCTTCATCGTACTAACGGGGTCCTACTTCCTCGACGAGACCGGACGGGCCGGCTCTGTCGGTCGGGAGAAGGTCTCTCTTCCCTCTGGCTGTCTACACTTTTCACTCCCTATTTCCTCTTCTTCACTGCTGCTGTTACTACACCCTTCTACTTCTCTGCTAAATCACACCTCACCAATGCTTCCTTCCCCACTGCAGTTTTACTTTTCTACAGCCACATTACTACCTTCATCACCTCGATGTCTCTTCCCTTACATCAGCAGCTCCTAACACTTATCTGGGCAACCTGTCTCCTTCTCCGTACTCTAACCCTGAGTCCTCCCTCAAATAAACCACCTAACTCACTTAGCCTCACCATCCTTCCCTCCCCTGACTATAACATTGCCGGGACACCCTCCCCAGTCTCCGTTACTTGGACACACTACCACTTCTGTCCCTGTGCTTCCCTTATACAAAGGCCAACTTCCTTTCTACTACTTCACATATTAAAATGCCAATCTCCCCCATCAAGCTCCCGTACCTCTTGTGCATGCTTGTCAAGACCTCCGCCTTGATACAAGATTACAAAAATTCACCTCCTGATTATCGCACTCTTGCTCTTATCCTTAGGTGATATCAGCCCTAACCCGGGCCCATGCCCCATGAGCACACCATCAACTGCACATATAACAGTTGGCCCCTCCTCGATGGCTCTCATGTCTTGCCCGAGGTTAAAACTTGTTCACCTAAACATACGAAGCCTGCTCCCTAAGCAAGACCCTATACAGCCTCTTGCCATCTCCCTCACCTCGGACATTATCATCCTTACCGAAACGTGGCTAAATAGTAAAATACCTGACACCTCTCTAACCATCCCAGGTTACTCAATTACCTGGCAAAATCATACAGGTGAGGTGGAGGGGTGGCAATTTATGTTTCCTCTACTCTAAAATTTACCCCCATCTTCACCACTTCAGTCCCCAAAGCCTATGAGGCACTCATACTGAAACTCTTCCTTCCCTACTTAATTCCTATATATATATATCACTGGCGCCTATTGTCATCCAGGCCTCCCCTCTCAACTTCCTCATCCAGGCCTCCCCTCTCAACTTTCATCAACCTCATCAGTTCAATAATTTCTCACCCCCTCGGGCAAAGTATATATCATGGGCAATTTCAACGTGAATTGGCTCTCCCCATCCCTAAGTAAAATACTCCAGGCTATCCATGCCACACTCTAATCAACTTATAGTGGAACCGCATGCCTAAACCACTCTACAGGAAACCACTTCTTAATTGATTAGGCCCTCACCTCCCACCCTCATAGAGTTGTCAAAGCTAGCATACTTACCTGATGCCTTGGCGACCATCACATGACTTACTTAGTATGCAAAATCCACAGGTCAAGGCTCCTCATAAGGACCTACAAACCCCGATCATATAAATCCTGGACCTCGCTCCCTTCTAAACAACCTCGTGCAAACTAACTGAGGAGCCTATCTCCTTGTCTAACTCCATTCATGTTGCTATGGTCTATTTTCATGAAGAATTCTTTGAAGTATGGAACAAGCATGCCCCTTTGCATCGTTCCAGAGTCAGGGAAACCACCTCCTGGATCACCCCAGAGCTTCTAACATGCCTACGAGCACGTGATAAAGCATGAAACATATATAAAGCTACTAAGGTTCCACATGACTATAACATCTACCATACCTTGTGCAACAAGTGTACCAAAGCCACTCATCTAGCCAAAGTTGAGTACTTCTGTACCACCTTCCAGTCTAATATAAATAACCCCTCCAAATTCTGGAAGGTCATACACTCCCTCTTCTCCCAACCCCACTCCCCCGTCCTCTCCTCCTCCTACCCCGCTCCTCAAAATAAATTATGCTTAATTCTCTGATCCTCCTAGTGTGGCCTCAGAATTTAATTCATACTTCACTTCCTGTGCTTCTTCCCTTCTAGCTTTTCTCCCATCCCCCCTGCCTATTGCATCCTCCACCTCTCCGAATTCTCCCTAGCAGTCCATCAGAATAATTGACAGTGCTTCTCTTCCCCCTCCCTAGTAATACTCCGTTCTGGGCCCTATTCTGTTCTCCATTTTCCTAAATGACCTCCCCTCAGCATGCTCTCTCACCTCCATTCACATGTATGCTGATGACACTGTCATCTTCTCCTCTGGCCAGTCCCTGGATAACGTGGCAACCAGTGGCTGTGGAGCAGCAGTCTTCTAGGAGACGTTCTGGAGGATGCAGTGTTGTCCCATCTGCAGGCACCTCTCTGGGCTGAGGGAGGAGGTTGCTCATCTCCAGACTGAGTTGGCCAGGATTTGGGGGACCTCCTCTCCTACCCAGGGACCACCAGGGCCACTGACTTTGCCTCAGAGGTTGCCAAGAAAGAGGAGCGGTTGGATGACAGTGAGCCCAGAGAGGGTTAGGGTGGTGGAACAGAGCACATACCTCCAGTTATACCTCCACAATTCATATGCCGTTCTGGCAAAGTATGGTTTCTCTATGGGGCACCTGCAGTGAAGACCAAGGAAGATGCTGGGAGCCTCCACAAAGGAGACCCACAGGAGGGTGACATGGGACCCCACAGGGAAAGAAACAACTCCTGTTGGGGACTCCATTGTTAGGAGGGTAGAACTGGGGGGAGGAGAGGAGGTAAGGTGCCTGCCTAGTGCCATGGCTTAGGAGGACAGGGAGTGAATCCTCAGGATTGCCAGAGCAGCTGCACGGGGGAGGGAGCTGGATGTCATTGTCTACCTAGGGACAAATTACCTGGCTGGGAAAGGGATCAGAGTAGTGCAGGAAGAGTTTGTGAAGTTGGGGAGGGGGCCTTAGACAAGTAGCATGCACGGTAACCTTCTCGGAGGTGCTGCCTGTCTATGGCATGGGTGAGGCTAGGGTACTCCACACCACGGGATTTAATCAGTGGTTGAAAAACTGGTGCAGAGCTCAGGGGTTTGGCTTCATTGGGGACTGGAGGTCCACCTGGAGTGATGCAGGCCTATACTGGTGCAATGGTCTGCATCTGTCCAGGAGGGGAACCAGGATCCTAGGTGATAGGTTTAAATGCTTTATTGGTAAGCATTTAAACTAGCCAAGGGGGGAGGCACTGGAAAGGAGCAGGGAAATCCTAGCCCCCCAAAAGAAATCAGAGTAGTAAGTGAGGTAACACCAAGATAGAGACGTTGATAGGGAGAAGGGCAGGGGTAAATGGAGAACATGACAAAGGCAATAAGGACAGGGATGGGGCAAAAAAAGGAGTAAGGCCATCAAGAAATGGAGGGTAATGAGTACCAATGTCCATAGTCTGGGCAACAAGCTCCCTGAACTGGTGGCCTTGATGGAAGAGGGATGCCTGGATATCATGGCAGTCACAGAAACATGGTACACAGAGAATCATGACTGGGATGTTAACATACCTGGGTACACACAGGAGAGACAGGAGGGGAGAAGAGGGAAGGAGTAGCTCTCTATGTAAGGGAAGAGATAAAAGCAACAGAACAAAAGAGTAAACAGGGAGGAGAGGAGGCACTATGGGTCACCTTAGAGACTGGAAATGGCACCACAATCTGCACAGGGGTTGTATACAGACCCCCCCCCGGGGGAGGGAATGGATAAGAATACGATAGAAGGCATTCTTAGGATGGCAGAGAAAGGGGAGATACTGTTGATGGGGGACTTGAATATGCCAGATGTTAACTGGAGCACCTTTGCTGCAGCCACATCCAAGAGCAGGGCCATTCTCGATGCCCTACAGGGGGCATGCCTCAGACAGCTAGTTTTGGAACCCACTCATGGGGAGCAATCTTAGACCTCATACTCTCAAATGGGGACAGTGAGAGGATCTCAGATCTAGAAGTGGGTAGCAATCTGAAACAGGTAACCACCGAACAGTGTAGTTCATGATAAACCCAGCTACAGAGCGAAGTCATACAAAAGTGAGGGTACTGGACTTCAGGAGGGCTGACTTTGGCAAGATGGGAGAGTGCCTTAGAAAGCACTAGCAAACAGGCAAGAAGGAGGGGTGGAACAACAATGGGGAAACATCAAATCTGCCATCACAGAGGCAACAAGCCTTTGTGTGAAGCAAATAAACAAATCAAAACGAAAGAAAAAGCCACTGTGGTTCTCAAAAGAGGTGGCGGGGAAGGTTAGGGAGAAAAAGGTAGCCTTTAGGAAGTATAAGGAAACACAGAAGGAGCAGGACAGAGAAATGTACCAGTTAAGGCAGAAGGAAGCAGGGAGGGAAGTCAGAATAGCAAAGGCCCAAACTGAGGAAAAGATAGCCAACTCAGTTAAGAAGGGGGATAAAACCTTTTATAGGTACATCAGGGAGTGTAGAAAGACAAAGGGAGGGATAGTGAGGCTGAATAGAATGGACAGTGGGTGGGCAGAGAGGGACAGTGAAAAAGCAAGGATACTGAACAAATACTTCTGCTCAGTATTCACAAAAGAGGAGGAGGGGAGGTACCTAATCCAATTAACAGAAGTACTCTGGATAGGAGGGGTCGATTCCAGTCTTTTCACAGAAGAAAGGGTTCTGAAAGAACTCCTAAAACTGAAGGTGGACAAAGCAATGGGACCTGATGGGATTCACCCCAGAATTCTAAAAGAATTAAAGGGAGAACTAGTGACACCACTAACTACCCTTTTTAACAAATCATGGGAGGATGGTGTGGTACCTGAAGACTGGAGGAAGGCATATGTGATTCCCCTTCACAAAAGTGAGAGAAAGACAGAGGCAGGACACTACAGACCTCAGTTTGACCTCTGTGGTAGGGAAAGTGATGGAATCGCTTCTGAAGGAAAAATGTTGAGTACCTATAGGCCAGTGGGGCTGCAGGACCCAAGGCAGCAGGAAGGTCATGTCAGACGAATCTAATCAACTTCTTTGACTGGGTGACCAAAGTAGTAGACCAGGGAGGAGCTGTGGACATGGCCTACCTAGACTTCAGCAAGGCATTTGACACCGTCCACACAAACGATTAATAAACAAATCAACCAGCCTGGCAGTGGGTCCCAGGGTGGTAGCCTGGGTAAAACATTGGCTGGATGCAGAGGGCAATAGTAAACGGAGTCCACTCTGAAGAAGGGGGGGTTACTAGTGGGGTACTGCAGGGTTCAGTACTGGGTCCAGTCCTTTTTAATGTCTTTATAAGTGACATTGCAGAGGGACTGGAAGGAAAAGTATGCCTCTTTGCAGATGACACAAAGATCTGCAACAGGGTTGATACACAAGGAGGCGAGGAAAGGATGAGAAGGGACTTGGCAAGGTTGGAGGAATGGTCAGAAGTATGGCAGCTTGGATTCAATGCAAAGAACTGCAAAATAATGCACCTGGGAAACAAAAACCCAGGGGAAGAGTACACAATGGGGGTAGTAACAACAGCAAAAATGGAAAGGGACCTGGGGTAATCATATCAGATGACCTTAACATTAGCAAGCAATGTAAGAAGGCAGTAGGGAAGGCTGGGAGGATGCTGGGATGTATAGGGAGAGGCATTGCCAGCAGAAAACAGGAAGTTGTTATCCCTCTGTACAGACAGTTGGTGAGACCCCATCTGGAGTACTGCATCCAGTTCTGGAGACTCCATCTTTGCAAGGACATAGACAGGATGGAGGCAGTCCAGAGGAGAGCAACTAAAATGGTGCAGGGTCTGCAAGAGAAGCCATATGAGGAGAGACTAAAGGAGCTTAATATGTATACCCTTGAGGAAAGGAGGAGAGGGGGACATGATAGAAACATTTATGTACCTCAGTGGAATCAACAAAGTCCAAGAGGGTAGCATCTTTCAGAAAAAGAGATGTGCAAGAACAAGGGGACACAATTTGAAGATAGAGGGGGGATAGCTCAGGGGCAATGTGAGGACGTATTTTTTTTCACAGAGAGGGTGGTGGATGCGTGGAACAGCCTTTCTGAGGACATTCTAGGGTCTAAAACTGTGGGAGAATTCAAGAATGCATGGGACAGACATAAGGCAATTCTTGTTGGGGGGGTAGGAAGAAATAGGCTGTTGGTTAACTAGGATCTGCAGCTTATCCTGTAGGTAGGGAAATGGGCAGACTAGGTGGACCAAGAGGTCCTTATCTGCCATCAAAGTCAATGTTTCTGTCTTATATTTCGCTAAAATTTTGCCCTCAGATACCCTGACTGCATTGTGCATTCTCAATCCCTCTAAGAATTGCTCACCTGATAGGCTTGCTCCTAAGCTGCTCTTTCTATCAGCTCCAGTAATCGCAGTCCTCTATCTTATTTAGTTTTAGTTTAGTTTATTTCAGAGATCAGATATACCTTTGAGTCATAGACTCCTTTACAAAGGTTCCATGTCACATGTAATAGATACAGGTACACAATACAGAATGCAGAATACACAGGACAATAAATGTTACAGAGTAAAGACTTTTTTTTTTAACAAAAAATAAATTAGCTAAAACTTCAGAATAGACAGTTTGAGACAGTTAGAAAGAAATGGGAACTTAACATCCCTGGAGGCGGAAATGAGAATATCTGAGGAAGGCCAGCCAGAGGCCTTGTCAAGAAGTAGAGGGACAGGGGAACTGGTTCATGTGCAGTCACAGATTGTAGTAGAGTGAAGGTGGGCCCTAAGGTGCAGTTTAAAGTGACCAATTCTTTGATCAAGACGCAAGGAGGAGGGTAGGTTATTCATCCACAAGAGTGCTCTGTAGCAAAAAGATCTTTGGAATTGAGTAGTACGACAGGTAGGAACAGCGAGACGCTGGGAGTCAGAGCTACGTGTGTGCTGAGTTTTTGAGTCCAAGGTGGTTAAATGGGAGAGAGCAGCCTGGGAGAGGCCAAGGGAGATTTTTTTAGCAAAGACACAGGTGTGGAATTTTATCCTGTTGTCTAGGTTAAGCCAGTTGATGTCCTGGTATGTGAAGTGGGTGTCGTAAACCTGTCACCCTAATACCAGGCAGCAGGCCTTGTTTAGGACAAGTCTAAGACTATCAAGGGCTGAGGAGCTAGCCCCACCGAGAAGTCAGAAGGCGTGAGTCGAGCAGAGAGAAGTATGAGGAGGAGATAGCAAGCTAAGGACTTCTGGGGTTAGGCAATGTTTATAGTGGTGCAATAGCCCTAGTCTAATATGTAGGGCCTTGCTGAATATGCCCATGATAGGTAAGGCCAGAATCCAAAGTGATGTCTAGGTACTTAAAGGAATGCACAAATTCCAGGGGTCTGAGACGCAGATAATATTTGAGGAAAGCGTCCTAGCCTGGGGTTCTGCTGATCTTGAAAGCATAGCTTTGGTTTTTGTAGTTAATAGTAAGGCGTTGAGAGACAAACCAGCTTTCAACAGCCTTGAAGGAGGACTGGAGGGAGTGGTGGAGTTGAGAGGGGTCTGGGTTGGAGGAGAAGATGACAGCGTCATCAGCATAAAGCAATAGGTTGGAGGGGCAGGATGAGGGAAGGGAGTTAAGGAAGAGGCTGAAGAGGAGAGGACCCAAGATAGACCCTTGAGGGACTCCTGAGAGGACAGGCGATTTGGTGGATAGGGTATTGCCGATATTAACTTGAAGAGACTTATTGGTGAGATAGTCTGCAAACCAGCCCACTACTTCCTGTGACAGACCTAGGTTAAGTAAGGTTGTTTGAAGTAGTGAGTGGTGGACAGTATCAAAGGCCTTCGTGAGGTCAGTGAAGATCGCACCTGTGATATGGCCTTTTTCCAATGCAGTATGGATGTGTGACGTCAGTTCAAGCAAGGCAGCGGCTGTGCTGTGACCTTTGCGGAAACCATGTTCTTGAGTGCAGAGAAGGTCATATTTGACTTACTTAACCTCTTCTTTTCAACAGCCTCCATCCCCTCTGCTTGGAAGCATGCCATCATTCTCCTACTGCCTAAGGGTGACAATTTCTCTGCCCCTGCAAATTACTGACCCATTTCTCGTCTACCTACCATTACTAAACTCCAAGTGCACCTGGTTCTCACTCAACTCTCCTCTTACCTGTCTGACTCTAGTTTTCTCACTCCTTTCCAGTCCGGGTTCTGGAAGAATCATTCTACAATCACTTCCCTGATTAGGCTAACAGACTCCATCCTCTCTGGGATGGATAGTGGCCAAATCACATCAGCTGTCTTTGTCGACCTTGCTAAGGCTTTCAACACCGTCTCCCACACCCTCCTACTAAACTCCCTCTCTGTGGCTGGTCTATCCCCCTCTGCCACTAACTGGTTCAGAGCCTACCTGGTAGGTAGGACCCAGTCTATCAGAATAGCTGACACTGTTTCTCCTCCCCTCCCTATTAATACTCTGTTCTGCGCCCTATTCTGTTCTCCATTTTCCTAAATGATCTCCCCTCAGCATGCTCTCTCACCTCCATTCACATGTACGCTGATGACACTGTCACCGTCACCTCTGGCCAGTCCCCGGATGACGTGGCAACCAGACTTCAGCATGACTTCGATAAAGTTCAGCACTGGTTTTGCTCTCATCAACTCTCCCTTAATGCCAGGAAGACAGTCTCTATGACCTTTGGCACTAGGCAGAGACTCTCCAGGCTCTCCCCACTCCCTCCATACATGTCCTTGATGGGACAGTCCTTGAGGACACTTCATCCTTCAAGTATCTTGGGGTGTGGATCAACCAACACCTCAACTTCTCTGGACATGTGGTCACCACCCTGCCCCAACCTAGGTGCACTATACAGGAACCGTAGCTGCCTCCCACTGCAGGCCTAACGTGAACTAGTCCAGAAGATGATACTTCCAATTTTTGACTACTGTAATGTAGTCTACAGTGCTGCTCCTAAGTCTTCCCTCTCTAGATTGGACACCCTCTTTAACTTATTCTGTCGTTTTGCCCTAGACTCAACCCCTCACCCACCACTGTGACCTTTATCATTCTCTGGCACTCCCCTCACTTGAAAGCTGTCGTCAACTTCAGTCTGCCAAATTTGTGTCTAAATTTTGGTTCAACTCACTTCCTCCCTATATTAACTCCTCCCTCTCGGTCCCCCGCCACTCTCTCAGTTCTTTTGACTCCTGTCTACTGGTGGTCCCACGGTCTACCATGGTTGGTCAGTTGGCCTTCTCTCATCATTTCCCTAAATTATGGAATGCTCTTCCCAATCAGATTTGGCTCTCATCCTCCCCTTACTCCATCTCTACTGCTCTGCATAACTTCTTCTCTGTAAACTGTAGCTGTGTTTAATTCACTGACCCCCCCTTTTTAATCCTTTCCATTTCTTATCCCCCTCCCTCCTTTACATTATTATGCCTACTCCTCCCTCCCCCCTTCTTCCTCACTTCCACTACCTGCCTTTCTGGTTATTTATCTGCTATCCTCCATGTTTTTATTATGTACTTTCGCCTTTACCCTAATCTCTCCACTACCATCCACGCATTTTGCTGCCCTGTTAGGATCCATTGCACTTATTTAATATGTTTTATAATATGTTTTTCATCTGTATGTGAACTTTATATTAAGACATGTAATATGTGTAAAATGACTGAATCCCTGTAAAATTGTTGTTGCTGTTCTCATTGGATGTAGTGTCCCTCTCCCCCAGGTCGCCCCGTGAGATGAGCAACTTGTTCAGTGTGCCTTTCCTGGTGAAGCATTTCAATAAATAAATCAAAATAGCTGTGCCCCTTTTATGTGGGTGAATCCCCCCAAGAAGCTGCATAGACCTCACCAACCCAGAGCCTTCTAAGCTTCTGGTGCTCCAGACTCCGTGGAGTGCGTCTTCTGCAAGTGTGCAAGAGTAACTTTATACCTGTTTATTTCCTGTACCCCAGGCCCTCTTAATTGGGCTATTAAGGCCTTTCACATTATAAGTGAGTACTGAAAAATAAGCCATAATACGAAAAATAGAACATGGGGAATAAGTGAAAACCAGGGCCCCTGGTAAGTATCCAGCCCGAAGGAGCCCCCCTCCACACATAACAACGTAAAAGGTGCACAAGGAAATACATATCAAACCGCCTGTAAAACCAATCAACACTATACAACAGTAAACTCATGGAACCAGTTAAACGGCATAGCACTACAATAGTAAAATATATGAAAAAGAGAAAGTACAGTTACGTAAGAACTTACTGTAACAGTAGATCTTCAAAAAGAGCTCTTGCAGCAGGCAGTAACCATTAGGATTATGCTGCCAGGCACTAGGACTCCACAGAAAAAATCTTGCTAGCAGTCTATGGTGGGGGACCGCTCCCTGACATCAGCCCTGACCCCAATATTGCCCATGGTATAAAGCGGTGGTCCCCTCACCACTTCAGTTCGCCTGCGGAGACCTGGCTTTATGAAGGATGGGAACTGAGGAGGTTCTAACATCCCTAAAGGGAGAAGAAATTATACATTCTTAACAAGGGAGGAGGGAGAAAGCATGCCTGCTGCAAGAGCTCTTCTTGAAGATCTACTGTTACGGTAAGTTCTTATGTAACTATACTATCTCACTTCAAGACAGAGCTCTTGCAGCAGGCAATAACCATTAGGACTGAGTCTCAAGCAGTACAAGGATATAATCCAGGTCAGATGGGTGGTGGATATAGAAATCCATGGTAGCTCCTAAGAGAGACATCCTTGGAGAACAGCTAGGCCAAAACCTGCTCTCCTTCTGGAAATAATGTCAAACTTTAATGCTTGATGAATATGTGGACAGAACTCCAGGTGGCTACAGCACAGAGATCTGCTGCCGACACCTTTTTGAGGGATGCAAATGAAGTGGCAACACCCCTGGCGGAGTGACCTTTAATCAAGCCCAGTAAAGGGTTGTCATACTTTTGGTGGCAGAAAACTATGCAATTGACCGACCATTTGGACAAAGTCTACTTAGTCACTGGTGCCACTAACATTTTCAGGGCGAAAGATACAAACAACTGATCAGATTTTCTTAAAGACCTGGTACGATCAACGTAAAACAAAGAACTCTGTATACAGAGTACACAACAAGGCCTCCCCTATATTCGAGTGCTCTGGGTAACAAACTGGGAGATGAATGCCCTGATTAAGAGTGAACTCGGACACCACCTTTGGGAGAAACTTAAATTAGTGTGCTGAGATACCCTGTCTCTGTGGAAAATCAAATAGAGCTCTTTACACATCAGAGCCTGAAGCTCGGAAATCCTTCGAGCTGATGTGATGGCAACTAAAAATAGCACTTTCCAAGACAAAAAGCATAGCTCACAACTTGCAGCTGGCTCAAAGGGAGGCAACATAAGCTTCTCTAATAAAAATAAGAGATCCCATGGGAGAATAGAGTCTTGAATACTTGGCTTAATATGCATCACACCTCGCAGGAAGGTGCGGGACAGATCCATTTGCGCCAGGTTCCTGCCATCCACTGGTACATGATAAGCTGATAGTGCAGAAAGATGTACCTTTATGGACGAGTAACTAAGACCTGCATTGGACAGGGAAAGGAGATACTCCGGGACCGAATTCACCGGACAGGTGAACGGGTCCAGACGATGGGCACAAGTTCATAGGCAGAAGCGCTTCCATTTCATGGTGTAGGTGGCCCTGGTTGAGGGTTTTCTTGCTGCCACTAGAACCTCCGCTACCCCTGCTGACACCCCGTACCAGTCCCTGACTAAGTCTGCAGGAGCCATGCATGTAGGTGCAGTGATTTGAGATTCAGGTGTACAGAGGTCAGGGTTGCGAGGGCAGGAGTCCAAGCCCTCCCCACTGCCCACACACAGACACTGAAGGACACCCCGGAGCAAGTCGAGGATTTTCAAAGCATGGGATTCCTGAGGGTCGGGTCGCGAGGGCAAGAGTCCAAGCCCTCCCCACTGCCCACACACAGAGACTGAAGGAACACCCCGAAGCAAGCCGAGGATTTTTCCAAGCATGGTGGCAGTGTTTCTGCTCTGCAGCTGCTTCCCAGTCTGAAGAAGAGCTCTAGCCCCACCTGCGCTAACGGCAGGCTCCCCCACCACCACCCTTGGTCGGCTCTCGTTTATATAGTAGTGGTGCTGTCATACCTCATAGCTCGTAAACCAATCAGCCCACTTTCCCACTAGTCCCTTATATTTCCCAACCACTAGTGGCCACCGTTGTGCATACTGTCATCTCTCTCTTCTACTCCCAAGAAAGAAAAAGAAAACCATTAATGCAGTTCCTCACTGCAATTTTTACTATGCTTTGCATAGCCTCATCCTCCCTCCCCCATTAAACCCTACCCTACCTGACCCCCTGTCACCTCACTTCCCACTCCCAAGCCACACCCACTCCTCCTCAGCTCCAGTGAATCACTCCTCTACAAAGGGCTTGAACTGGTCACTGGGGGCCTCTATCCTCCCCCTCTTTCCGCCTCAACTCCCACCCTATTCCTCCAACTCTACTCAACCCCTAAGGCAAACCCCACTCACAAATCGCCCCAACCGGAGGGGCGCACCAATTAAGATCTCGCGCCTATTAAGACACGCCCTGGTTTTCCTACTGCTCATAGCAGGGGATGTTGAACAGAATCCTGGCCCACTGGCACCCACAGCTGCCCAACCAACAGCACCTCCACTCACCTCCCAAAGGTCTCAAAATCGTGCATTATTAATATCTGTAGCATCCTAAATAAAATAGCAGCCCTCAAACATCGGTCCTCGCCCTTTGCCCAGACATTGTGATCATCACGGAGTCTTGGCTGAAGCCCCGTCACCGGGATGAGGAATTCTCAATACCCGGCTTCTCAATAATCCGCCAAGACAGGCAGGGGAGGAAGAAGGGTGGCGGCACTGCTATGTATGTTGCCTCAAACCTCCAGTATTCTGTAATTACCTCTCTAACACCCTTGACAAACATTGACTCCCTCCTGGTCAAAATCCCCCTACCCCACTCCATCCCTGTTTACATATCAGGGTCATATTGCCCACCAAACACTCCGCTAACCAGCATCCTCGACCACCTTGGCAACCTGAGGGCCCTCACAGAGGGCGGTGAACTCCATATCCTTGGTGATTTCAATCTGAACTGGCTGGGAAGTGCAGCATCAAAAACACGAAGTCAAGTAAATGTGCTAAACTTGCACCAACACATAGGGGAACCCACCCGCCTAAACTACAAATCAAACAATCACACACTACTGGACTGGGCACTCACTACCCACCCACACAGGATACTCAATGCAGGCCTCCCTACGGACTCTCTTAGCGACCACCATATGATCTATATAGTCGTAAAATCTTCCATCCCTGGCTCCCCACCCGCCTGCTGCACTGCAGAGCATACAAATCCTTGATCTCCCTGCTCCTCTTCACCTCACCACACCACTGATTGTCCCCCCACTCATGCCACTTCCATGGACGAGGCCCTGAGCTACTTCTCCTCTAATTTCCTTGCTATCTGGGACCTATATGCCCCGCTAAGGAGATCCAGAGTAAGAGGCTCACACTTGCCCTGGGTAACCTCTGCACTCATGGAACAACTCCAGGCCAGAGACGAGCATGGAAATCTTTCAAGGCCACAGGTTCTCAACCAGCCAAAGGGCACTACGGGCTCTTGAACGCCTGCACAAGACTCATCCGGCAGTCCAAATCAAACTACTTCAAAACAACTTTTAATAAAACCACCCACCCTCACAATTCTGGAAATCCATAAAATCCCTCCTCACCCCTCCAACAAACCTCCCACCCCCACCCTCAACCTCATGAGGCAAAATCATAACTGACCCTTCTCTGGTTGCCACCGATTTAATGCCCTTTTCTCCGCCACTACTGCCTCCCTACTCTCCTCCCTCCCACCCCCACCCTCCGCCTCTCGCCCTCCCCAAGGACCCCCCTGCCCCCTCAACGCTCCCCCTGGCCTCCTTCTCACTCAGACCAGTCACCCCTGACCAGGTGCTGAATATTCTCCACTCACTAACCTTCCAAGGTAAATGCCCAGGGCTAGATTCTAAAATGCTACAGCTCTCCGCCCCGGCCATAGCCTGCCCCTAGCTGTGCTCTATAACCTGTCTTTTAAGTTACACACCATCCCCACAAAATGGAAACAGGCCACTATCTTCCCCCTCCCCAAGGGAGGGGACCTCTCCTCCCCATCGAACTACCGGCCTATATCTCTGCTCCCAATCCTAGCCAAAATTAAAGAGCGCCTTGTCCTATCCCAGTTACACACCTATCTAGATTCAATCTCCTTTTTCACCCCTTTTCAGGCCGGGTTCAGAAAAAATCACTCCACCACCACATCCTCCTTCGCCCACCAACTCCATCCTCACAGGCATTGACAAAGGAGATATAACTGCAGCTATTTTATTGACCTGGCAAAGCTTTTCGACACGGTTCTCACTCCCTACTACTATCAAGCTTGCCCAAACTGGCCTGTCACCATCTGCACTCAGTTGGTTCTGCTCATACCGAACAGGCAGACACAAGCAGTCCGCATCGGTACAGCCCTATCCCCCACCCTCCCTGTCACCAGCGGCGTACCTCAAGGGTCTGTACTTGGCCCACTGCTCTTCTCAATTTTTCTAAATGATCTGCCCACTGTCTGCACAAAATCGGGCATCCATATGTGTGTAGACGATATGGTGCTCTTCGCCTCCGGTCCATGTGGTGCCGCCGTATCAGCTTGCCTTCAGAAGGATTTCGACTCCGTCTAACGCTGGTTTCTGGAGAACCAACTATTCCTCAACTCAAAAAAAACTGTCTCCCTCACCTTTGGCTCCCGAGCCAAACTATCCCGGCTGACCGATGTGCCCACATTCTATACCTTGGTTAGGTCTCCACTTGAGGCCTGCTCCACATATCGCTACCTTGGCGTCTGGCTGGATCAGCACCTGGACTTCTCAGCACATGTAGACGCACTGCAAAAAAAACTACATCCCATGCTGGGAGCTCTCCATCGCAACAAACATTGTATCCCCCTTCCAACCAGGCAAGAAATGGTGCAAAAAATGATCCTCCCAATCTTTGACTACAGCGGCGTCATTTACGGTGCTGCCCCCCACATCCTTAGCCAGGCTAAACCCCATTTTCAACTCCTTCTGCCGGTTCGCTTTGGACCTCCCTCCCAATACCCATCACTGCGACCTCTACCAGGCCCTTGACCTCCCGTCACTCCAAAATCGGTGATTGCTGCACTGTGTTAGAATTACTGCTAAATTCTGGTCTCTCTCGCTGCCCTCCTACCTATCAACATCTCTAACCGCCACACCCCCACCTACCTATGATCTCAGGAACACTGACGCCAGGCTTCTTCTCATTCCCCACAGATCCACCCGATCAGGTCAGGTAGCTTTTAGTTTCAGACTGCCCAAATTATGGAACTCCCTGGCAGCCGACATCAGACTCACTACAAGCACTCCCCAACGTAATTCTCTCCTCAAAGAGCACTTTGCCATCAACTGCACATGCTTTCCCCATCGCTAAATTCCCTGCAACTTCTGGTCCCATTTCTTAATTCAGCACCTTTTTGCTGCTGACTCCTCTCTACTGCTGCTGTTAGATTCGCTGGCCTACCCGAATAGCATGTAACCTACCCACACGATGATGTTTTTTTTTTCCATCCCAGTACATCGCCTATCATACTCCTCATCCTCATCCTTTTTTTTTTTTTTCCCTTGTACCGACCATATGCATCCCAGATTCTGATGCATCCTTCCGGATTACCTTATTGTTATCTGCTAATTACACATGTGATAAATCTGGGCCACTGTTGTTACCTATTAAATTGTATGTACTGATTTATTTTTGTATGTTTTATGCTGCACTATGTAACCCCTCTCCCCAGGGCGCATCTGGAATCGAGCGGTACTCTGCTCAGTATGCCTTCCTGGTAAATCTCTTAAATAAATAAATAAATAAGAGTCCCTTGCTCTTGGGAGAGCAAGTGAGAGGGCAGTGGCACAGGAATTGGAGGTTCTATTGCCAATGCTGGAGCAACGCAAACCAAATCTGCCGAGGTCAGAATGGTGCTATGAGAATCATGCCTGCTCATTCCGCTTGAAGTTTGAGCAATACTTTCTGAAGTAGTGGGAAGGGAGGGAAGGCATAAAGAAACCTCCCTGTCCAAGAGAGGGACAGCGCATCTTACCAAAAAAGACCAGGCTCTGGATCTAGCGAGCAGAAACTGGGCAGTTTGGCATTGAGCGGGGACGCAGAGAGGTTCAGTCCTGGAAGTCCCCATCTTTTGAATAGATCATCTACTACTCCCTGTAGTAGTTCCCACTTGTGGGCCTGAGATTGAGAGAGCAGCTTAGGCTGTCGGCTAACGTGTTTTGTATCCCTGGAATGTGAACCACTGTGAGTTCCTGATTGTGCTCCACTGCCCAGTACCAGATTCTCATGGCCTCTCTGCAAAGGAGATAGGAATGAGTGCCCCCTTGGTTGTTTTTTTTTTTTTTTTCCATCCTTTTTTTCTCCAGTCACTGCTCTGCTGAAACTCCCTCAGACATCCTGGCTTGTTCCTGCCTGCCTGAGATCCCCCATCCCGAGTCTCCCCCACGGTACTCCAACTCCTCGCTCTTACCTTGCAGCAAGAACTCCCTGGCTTGTACACCCCAAAGTGGGGCCACCACTCCTACTTGTTGCTCTTCTGAGGACAAGTTGGCTGCAGGCAAGGCAAGGGGTGGAGAAAGAGAATCAGGAGACCAGGTGGGTGGGATCCGGTGGTGGGCATGGAGGCCAGGTGTCGTCATCTACTCAGCGGTGCAGGGTTTTTCCTTGTTCATACACGTGCTCCCCTCCCAGAGGCGTGGACATGCAGTGACGTATAGCACTAGACGGGCACGTTCCCACACCTGCCTACAGGACATCTGCTGACACCTCACCCCAACTTGATGTGGTCCCATGTTCCATTACACCCAGCCTCTGCTGGGTGTCGCTCTTCTCAGGTTCCCAGCCCACCCCTACCCAGGAGAGGAGAGCTGTCGTCGGACGGCTCAATCCCCCTATCCTCCCGGCCGACCCTCAGCAACCCAGCTGGTTCCAGACCCGGTCACGGTGGTGCAGGTGTGGCGTCCAGCGCCTCCTCCCTCAGCGTCACCGGCCAGCTCCCCCCTTGCTTGTTGATATAAAAGACCACCAAGATGTTGTCTGTCTGGATCAGTAAGGGGCCAGGGAGGAGGTCCGTCTCAAATGCTTGTAAGACGTACAGAACAGCTCTCATCCCCAACACAGTGATGTGGAGGATGCATTTCAAAGGAGTCCACATCCCTCTTGTCTGAATTTCTTTGAAATGCATGCCCCACCCCAGTCCCGAGGCATCCATTGTCAGGATTTGCTGAGGACTGGGACTTCGAAAAGGTCTCTAGTTGGGAGGGGGTGAGCCACCATTTCAAAGTCAGATGCACTGCATTGGAGATCCAAACTTGCTGCTTGAGATTGTCCAAACGCTGATCCTACTGTACCCTGAGGTTTCACTTAAGCACTCTCATGTGGAGACGAGCTAAGGGCACTGTCATGATGGCGGCTGCCATGTGGCCTAGGAGTTGTAGAAGCATTCTGGCTAATATCTGGCCTGAGGAGGCAATTTTCTGAGCCAGCAGCCTCAGGTGATCAGCCCTATCTGAGGGGAGGAAGGCCCTCTCTTGGACAGTGTCCAAGACAGCCCCTATGTATTGTAATCTCTGACTGGGCCAAGAGATGACTTGGGAAGATTCAAGGTGATCCCCAGGTCTTGGAACAGTCAGAAAGTACTTTTGAATGTGTGACGCAGCTGGTCCATTGTGGTAGGTGTCAGAATCCAGTTGTCAAGGTAGGGGTAGATGTAATGTCCCTGCCTCCTGAGAGCTGCTGTCACCACTGCCAGGTACTTGGTGAATACTCGAGGTGTCAAGGAGAGGCCTAATGGCAGCGTCCAAAACTGATAATGCTCACCCTGGAAGGTAAAGAGAAGGTACTTTCTGTAGAATAGCAGGATTTTTATGTGCATGTATGCATTCTGCATGTCCAGGGAGCAGAGCCAGTCCCCTTGATGTAGCATGGGCAGCAATCCTGGCAGTGTCACCATCCTGAACCTTTTGTATTCTATAAAATTGTTCAGCTGACTGAGATTCAGGATGGGACGAAGGACCTCTGTCTTTTTTGGAACTAAGAAGAAGTGGGAGTAATAACCCCTTCCTCTTTGAATCAGTGGGACTACCTGGATTGCCTTTTTGCTCAAAAGGGCTTGGATTTCTGCCCGAATGAGGCCTGTGTGGGTTGGGGAGCAATGGGTGAAAATTGGTGGGTTGTCTGGAGGTATTTTGGTGAACTCCAGCACGTGTTTCCTTTCTATAATTTGGAGTACCCACTGATCTGCCGTAATGCTGGACCAACCAGTGAGGTAAAGGGAGACTCACCCTCCTACTGCCTCCCCCTGTAGCTCCGCCAGAGGAGGGGGGGGCAGGCAGAGAGTCATCTAGAGGTAGCTGGGGTGGGTAAGGAAGCTCTGGCATTTTTAGCAGTCCTTGGCCCTGTGCCCCTGTTGATAGAGGGGTACCTTTCCTTTTGTATCCCCTCTATGCTGCTGCTGTTTCCCCTGTTGGCCTTGTTGCCTGAGAAAAGGTCGACGTCTGGCTGGGGTGGCTCTTATACATCTTGTGGACTTCGGAAACTGCTTTTCCTGAGTCCTGCAAGCATGTGATCATCTTTTCTGCCTTCTGGCTGAAAAGAACTGATCCTTGAAAGGGGGCATGCAGGATAGCATCCTGCAAATCCTGTCGGAAGCCTGAGACCCTCAACCAAGAGTAGCGCCGGAGGCATATCCCAGTGGCAGCTGCTCTGGCAGCAGTGTCTGGCGAGTCATATGAGCACCTGAGGATGTGTTTGCCAACATCAGCACCAGGCTGTAGGACTGCTAAGAGCTCCATCTTATTAGGGGAGTCAGGTTGTGACCTAGCCAGGTCCATAGCCTTGTTCCAGCGAGACTTCTGATACATAAGTGTGCCAGAAAATGTAATGACCGGACCGTACAAGTGGCAGAAGAGTAGACCTTTCGGCCAAATTGCTCCATTTTCTTTGACTCCTTATCTGGTGGTTGGGGGCTCATATACTTCAGCTGCTGAGTCCTACCATGTGCGGCCATAAGGACCATAGAGTCCGCTTTTGGTTGCTCGCTTAAATGTGGTTCTTCCCTAGGGGTCCTATATAAGTGGTCAGCCTTCTTAGGAACTGCTGAGATTGTGGAAAGGTGCTTCCAGGCTAGCTTCATAACATCCTGGAAGGGCTCCACTACTGATGGGATGACCAAGGATTTTGGGTCAGTGGCCCCTAGGAATTTCGCCAGACGGTGTCTCTCAGGGTCTAAATCTTCCATCTCCCACTGATTACGGAACTGAATGTGTCTCATCACATCTAGGAAAGTGGAATCATCTGGAGGAGACCTTGGAGAATCCCCTCTTGGATCCAGAGATGGAGGAGACAAGTCATCTTCTGACAAGCCGTAAGAGGAGGAGCCTCCACTGGACTCCTCTGAGGATGTTGACCAGCGTCCACTAGAATGATTCCAGCATCTAGAGGAGGATCTGGATGATGGGTGACAACCATGCTTCCACCTTCTGGGGGACTCCTGTCCATCACCATCTGGAGCTGGGCATGATGGCGTTGGGGGTGGCGAAGGCGATCTGCATGGAGGATGGGTCGGTCACTTAGGTGGAGCTGTTATGGGGTCCCCGCAGGATTGGGGTTTGGCTCCAGTGGTCTGGGCAACAGATCCCCTTTGATTGAGCTCCACTAGCTGGTGAACAGAGCACCAACCTCAGCCAGCAGTACCCAGGGGCCTGGCCGTGGGTCTGGCATCAGTATAGGGGCACCTGAGGGGCCTTGCATTGGACCCTTCAGTTTAATCCCCCCTGTCATCAGGTCTGATGGTGCCGCTGTGTCTGGCATCAGATCTGGAGGTATCTCATCCCCCAAGTGTTGGGTGCCGTGGCGTCTGCTCATCAGGCTTTTGAGGGGGAGGTAGTGAGGCAGTGAGTGGTGCCTGGTCCGTGGCTCTCTTAGAGTCAGGCATCAGGTCACCCATCATCTGCTCCATGGTCGGAGACTTTTTAGAGCCCTGTGAGTCAGACGATGGCTTGGAGGGTGTCGTCTGCTCTGGCTCCGTAGTGGAGTCAGAGGGCGTTGTGGTCTGTTGTTGGTCCAGAGCACTGGCTGATGACAGTTTAGAAGGTGAGCATGGTTTCTTGTGGTGCTCATGTTCCTCATGCCTCTTCTTGTCATTGGACCCTGTCGACTTGTCTGACGACCGTGAGGCAATGGCCTTAGTGATGGCAGGCTCCGACCTGCCGCCCGACGATGTGTGGGTCAATCCTTCTGGCTGAGACCCTTGCAAGAGCTTGTGGGGCCTGATAGCCAGGAAAATGGAGGCGTGGGAAGGCCCTAGCATGGAAGACCCCCGCCGGACACCTGGGTGGAGGCGAGAGGCTTCCTTGACAGTAACCCAGGAAGAGCAAGGGAAACTGTAGGGGCTGAGTCCAACCTTGTGCTGGAGGTGGAACTTTTGGAAGCCTTGTGTGGAGACCTGGTTCAGAATTCTGACCTGGACCTATCCTTGTCTCGATAATGATGCTTCCCACTCGATTTTTTCTCTCTGTCAGGGAGGAGTCCTTGACTGAGGAGGAAAACGAGCTGTGCCCCGAGTGAGTTTTCTGCATAGTGGCCACACAGTGTTTAAGGAGGTAGGCTTTTAAGGTCCTCAGGCGGTGGATGCGGGTCCTCCTACTGAAGCTGAGGCAATGCGGGCAGGCGTCCGGCTTATGGTTGGGGCCTAGGCACAGAAGGCAGGCCGAATGGCTGTCTTTTGCCGGGATCTGCTTGACACATGTGCACTTCAATTTCTACCACTCTGTGAATGAAGTTGGCTGGGTAGACATACACAACAAATTCAGTAAATTTGACAGAAAAAAGAAACCAGTAACTGTGCAAAGTGTGAAAAAAGTGGTCGACTGGTAGCAGGAGGCGTTCGTGGAGCCGAGAAGCACAGGTCGATGGCGGGGAAAAAAACTGAGGTGGTGCCATGGGACCACCCCTTTATACCATGGGCAACATCAGGGGTGGGGCCAACGTCAGGGGGCAGTCACCTGTCATAGACTGCTAGCTAGAATTTTTCCTTGGTGTCCTAGTGCTTGGCGGCATACTCCTAAAGGTTATTACCTGCTGCAAGAGCTCTATCTTGAAGTGAGATCAAGGCAAATGTGACCCCCAATTGTGTCACCCTATTCCACCCTCTAAATGTTAACCAGAAGGGGAAGCCGGTGCAGTATTACAAAACTGCCCCCAGACTAAGTGTTCCAAATGGAGTGCTTCAGCATCAGATGGAGTGTCAAGCCCTTCATGAGCTCAGAACTGGTCCCACGTCCCCGAGCAACCTCCTCCCTGGCCCCATCCCCTGCCAATCACTAAAACAATACAACAAGAGCCCCATTACCATAAGGGCAGAGTCTCTATGGACGGAGTCAAGCACCACCAACCAGAAAACAGCTAATCTAGTTGAAGGAAGAGCTCGGAGTCTCTCCACTTACCAATGTATACATAGCTTCACCCCGAGGATGTAAATATGTAAAAACTACTTACCATAGTCATCTTCTTTCTTCCAAGGGTCTCTTATTGTATGCTGACAATATGCAGTATGGTCTCACAGGGATTTATTTAACCCTAAAAATTGATTAGCGTTTTGCTCATAAAAGTGCTAAATCTTTGTGAAAATGCATAGCTCTTGCCTTACTGTGTTTAACAAACATAACACTTCTAGAAAATCTATATAAATACTTTCTGTACTGATACTATAGTCCCAAGAGAAAAACTGCTAATCAATTATTTAAAACCCTGGTCTCACCATAGGACTGCCCTGGAGCTAAAAAGGTTAATAGAACCTATGCAAATAGTGAAATGTTAGGCTCACCTCAATCTCAGTTTTCAAACCACTGTCCCTTGTTGCACTTCCTGCAACCGTCAGATTCTTATGAAGCATGCATAGATAACTAAACTAAACTAAATTCTGATCTGGACAGCTGGTAGGCAGGGATCCCAGAAAGGGGGAGCCAGATGAGCTTACCCCATGTTAACAGGGTAGGAGTTGGAGTAGAGGCACAGGGGAGGGAGAGGAGGAGGAGGGAAAACCCGGGAAAGGTAAGGAAGCAAACGGGGTGGGGGCGGTGGTCATGCTGAATGGGAGGAGTCTAGGTAAGAAGTCAGCTGAGTTGCAGGCTTTTCTGGCAGTTGTAAAGGTGGACATTGCAGCCATCATGGAAACGTGGGCCACCCAGTACCAGGACTGGGATATGATGATCCCAGGGTATAGAATATTCAGGAAAGATAGGACTAAGGGGAAAGGGGGGGTGGCATTCTATGTATGGGAAGGGATACGATGTATAAGGAAGAAAGGGGAGGAAGGCAGAAAAGAGGCTTTATGGATGCAGCTTCAGGACTCGAAAGGTAGGACACTGAGAGTGGGAGTAGTATACAGACCACCAGCGCAAGGGGATGACCTGGACAGAGAGCTAGCTGAGCAAATCAGAAGGGTCTGTAGGAAGGGGAAGACAGTGGTGGTGGGGGACTTCAACCTACCTGGGGTGGATTGGAGCACTCCAACTACTGTGAGTGAAAGGAAGCAGGTCATGCTAAAAGCATTTCAGGACAGCTTCCTGGTGCAGTTGGTACATGAGCCGACTAGATTCGAGACGACGCTGGTCCTGGTACTTTCAAATTGTGAGGCTGTATGAGAACTGGCCATGGAGGACCCTCTGGCTGGCAGTGACCACCACTCGGTGTGGTTCATGCTCAATATGGGTAGGGAAACAGGGGGTATGGGGACCAGGGTGACTGACTTTAAAAGGATGGGTGAAATTTTGGATATGTCTACCAGGCATTCAGCCAGACATGGATGTTTCTTAAAAATGGGATATTATTAAAATGGGGCTGACAGAGGCCACTGGAACTTGTACAAAGACAAGGAGTAAGAAGGGGAGGGCAAAGAAGCCCAGTTGGTTGACTTGAGAGGTTATGGAGGAGGTAAGAACCAGAGGAAGGCAGTTCGGAAACTCAAGACATCGGGTGGCAGGGTTGACAAGGATGAGTATACGAAGAAGTCCAGGGAGGTTACCAGGCTAGTCGCGACCAAGGCTTCAAGAGAGCTAAGACTGGCACAGGGTATTAAGGAAGGGGGAAAAGGACTTCTTCAGATACGTTAGAGAAAGAAGGAAGAACAAAGACCAGATTGTGAGGATTAGGAAGGACGGAGAGTGGGTGGAGAATGGGGTAGATCAGGCAGAGGCATTAAATGAATACCTCTGCTCTGTGTCTATGAAGGAGAAAGGGGGCAGATACCTCAAGGAAGGGGTGGAGTCGGTAGTGGGGGGGTGACTGACGTATGGATTACAGAGGACAGAGTTCTAGAAAGGTTAAGGGCACTGAGGGTGGACAAGGCACTAGGACCAGACAGCATTCAACCTAGGGTACTCAGGGCACTAGCAGATATCCTGGCAGGACCACTGGCTGACCTGTTCAATACCTCCCTGGACACAGGATGCATACCACAAAACTGGAGGATGGCCCATGTGGTGCCCATTCACAAAAGTGGCCCTATGGATGAACCAGGCAACTACAGACCAGTGAGCCTCACATCAATTGTGGGGAAGCTCATGGAGACAATCCTAAAGGAGAAGCTAGTGACCTTTTTGGAGGACAGTGGTCTCCAGGACAGCCAACAACATGGGTTTGTCTCAGGCAGATTCTGCCAGACAAATCTAATTGAGTGTTATGACTGGGTGACCAGGGAGCTGGACAGGGGCCATGTGGTGGATGTCCTGTATTTAGACTTCAGCAAGGCCTTTGATTCCATGCTACATGGGAGGCTGGGGGCGGAAGCTGGAATACATAGGGGTGGGAACAAAGATGACCAGATGGATCATCAACTGGCTGAATGGAAGGCAGCAGAGGGTGGTGGGGGGTGGATTCTCATCACCAAGGGAAGTGACAAGCGGGGTGCCACAGGGATTGGTACTGGGACCAGTTCTGTTTGGGATACACATAGCTGATATCTCACATGGGATCCAGAGTAGGATCAGTCTGCTGGCTGATGATACGAAGATGGGAGCTGTGGTAGATGACATCGAAGGGTGGAAGGGGCTGCAGGAGGACCTGACTAAACTACAGGAGTGATCAGAAACATGGCAGTTGGGGTTCAACGCCAAGAAGTGCAAGGTACTGCATTTTATTTATTTATGTATTTTTTATTTAGTTTTGTTTACCGGGTAGGTACATTAGCCAGAAAGACTATTTTCAGGCACGACCCAGGAGAGTACAGAGACAAACTTCAAGAGAACATCATGATACATAATACAAGTTACATGTAGATATTTAAACATAACAGTAGCAATATGACAAGGAATTGAGGTAGTAAGACCAAATACAGCATTTAAGTTACATGAGACAATACAATCAGGTCAAAATTAAAGTGACCAGACACTGATTTAACAATGAGGGATAAAGTGCTGAGCGAGCGATACCAGCCAGGCAGAAATAGATGAAGGGGGAGCTGGGGAGAAAGTGGAGGGAGTAGAGAGGCAATAGGTTTGAGGGGTGTAGAATGGGTTAAGTATAGGTACAGCTTACCCAGAGGGTACAGCAAGTAATGGAAGATGAGAGCTGTAGAGTTTGAGAGGAGCAAGCAGACAGGATTACCCAGAAAAGAGAAAAGGAAACAGAGGATGAAAATGTTAGAAATAAGGAAGTAAAACTGAGAGGAAGTGCTCCATGTTGGGGTGGACCCCAGGCTCCCAAGTAACAACTGAGAGGGGGGTGGAGTTTGAGAGTAAGGGCTAGGGTGTTTTAAGGCAGGAGCATATGTGGGAGGAGAAGAGATAGTGTCAAAGTTCTCCCTTAAAGGAGATGTGGGATGCAGATTGACGTAGGGTTAGAGGGAGTGAATTCCAGAAATAGGATGCATGACAGGCAAAGGCACGGCCACTTTTTTTGGTACGATGTCTCAGGAAAAGGACAGGGGCATTTTCTGCAGAGCATTAAGCATAATTGGTTTTCTGGTAAGGAAGGAGACAGGCCAGTGGTTTGGGTATATGGGATCTGATAATGCTATCAGTGATGGACCCGAGTACGTAGGACCTTAGTTCTTGGGGTGGAAGCCATCCTAGATCTTTGTAGAGAAGGCAGTGATGTTTCAGCCAGGGGGGCGGGGAGCAGGATGCAAAATGACAGATGTTATTATAAGTAACATCCCACTTATGAAGACTCGAGTTGCAGGCGCTAGGAGCTAGGAATCAGGGGAGCAGCTATAAGCTGGGAGGGATGCAGCTGGAAAGCACTGAGGAGGAAAAGGATCTGGGGGTGCTTATAACAGGCAGCATGAACAACTCAGCTCAGTGCAGGAAGATGGCAGCAAAAGCCAACAGGATGCTGGGGTGCACAGCAAGGGGAATCTCCTCCAGAAATAGGGAGGTGATCCTTCCCTTGTGCAGATCTCTGGTCAGGCCGCATCAGGAGTACTGCGTGCAGTACTGGTGCCCATTCCTGTAGAAGAACATCAAATTGTTGGAGGGGGTGCAATGTAGGGTGACCAAGATGATCCAGGGACTGGAGGGAAAGTCCTAAAGGGATGGATTTGGGCGAGCTGAATATGTACTCCCTGGAGGAGAGGAGAGATGGGGGGATACAATTGAAACCTTTAAATACCTTAAGGGGATAAATTATAGAAGGGATTTTCCAGCTTAAAAGAGGGAGGAGGGATATGAGAGGGCATCAGATGAGATTGGAGGGAAGATTCAAGAGGAAATCCACGAGACATTGTTTCACTGAACAGGTAGTGGACAGGTGGAATGCTTTGCCCAAGGAGGTGGTATCCTGTAGAACAGTGGACAGTTTAAGAGGGGTTGGGATAGGATGGGGGGTTGTGATAAAGAGGGGTGGGGAGGGTGGGGCAGCTGCAAGTTGAGGGCTAGCTGCACAATTGAGCAGACTCGATAACCGTAAGGCCTGCTTCTACTGGCATTTTCGTATGTTCTTTAATTATTCTAATATAAAACCAATTCCCCACAGACCAACCCCTCTTTTAAACTACAGGGGCTTCCTTAAGACTCAAGTCACATTTGCCCAAGAAAACAAAAAAAATATACCAACAGATTTGCAATAGGGTATGGACAGCTGGAATGCAGTGCCCATTAGGTTCTAGCAGGGGGAGGTAGGGTGGGAGCACATAATACAGTAAGATACCCTTGGAAGAAACAAGATTACTATGGTAAGTAATTTTTTCTTCAAACCCCAGAAAATCTTACTGTATTCTGACAATATGCAGACTACCTAAGCAGTACCTTTGGAGGTGGGCAGAGAACCTATTTAGGGAACAGGCTCTGCAGTACTGCTGTGCCTAACCTAACATCACTTCTGGCCTGGTAAATGTGTGGACAGTTTTCCAGGTAGTTGCTTTGCAGATTTCCAGCAGATGAATGTGCCTAGCAGCTGCTATGGAAGCAGCTGTTCCCCTGATAGAGTGGGCCCTGATACCCGCAGGGAGCTGTTTGCCCACCTTGCTGTAGCAAAACTGAATGCAGGCAACAATCCAGCATGCAACAGATCTTTATGTAGCTGGTTTACCTTTTCCCAGTTCCCCATAGGTCAGGAAAAGCTGAGCACTGTCCTGCCTGTGGCTCTTTGTATGGTCCAGGTAGTAGATGATAGCTCTTTTAACATCCAGGCTATGCAGACTACATTCCCCTAAAGTGGAATGGTCTGTGAAAAAAACTGTCAGTGTAATGGACTGATTGAGGTGGAAGTTAGATACCATCTTAGGAAGAAAATTCCTATGAGTCCTGAGGACAACCTTGTCTCTTTGGAATGCAATGTAGTCAGACTCTGTGGACAGGGCCTGGAGCTCACTAATCCTCCTGGTAGAGGTGATTGCCACCAGGAACACTGTTTTCCAGGTTACATATCTGAGATCTGCTGAGGACATGGGCTCGAAAGGAGGCTGCATGAACTGGGCAATACATATATTAAGATCCCACACTGGTGTAGAATCCCTATGTGGGGAATGCAGATGCAACAGACCCTTGAAATATTCTCTGAATACTGGGTCGAAGGCAGGGATGAGCCCCTGCCTGCCGATAAGTAAACAGAGACAGCTGCCAGGTGCACCTTAAGAGTAGATGGTCTTAGGCCAAGGCAGTGAAAGTGGGTCAAATAATCCAGAACAGCTGGCAAACCCACCTGACTGTGATCTATGTCTCTTGTCTGACACCAGATGGAAAACCTTTTCCACTTTAGATGTGTAGATCTTCCTGGTGGAAGACTTTCTAGAGACCCTGAGGACCTCCATGACTCCTACGAGAGGTGCAAATTGGATTACTCTAAGTCCTCAAGAGCCAGGCTTTGAGCCTGAGGGACTGGAGGTTGGGGTATAGGAGCCTGCCCTGGGAGGATGTCAGCAGGTTGTGCCTCCTGGGGATGCTGACTGGTTTGGCCACTGACAGGGAGAGAATTAGGGAATACTAGGGATGCCTGGCCCAGTCTGGAGCAATGAGGATCATTGTTGCTGGCTGAGATCTGGGCTTGTTCAGTACCCTTAGCAACAATGGAAAGGGAGGGAATGCATACAGGAATTTCCCTGTCCAATCCAGCAACAGTGCATCCAGTGGGACTGTGCCCCCTCACAGGAGGTCTTCAGCAGAACTGAGGTAGCTGATGGTTGTCTGGGGCTGCGAAGAGATCCTCTTCTGGAGTGCCCCATCTCTTGAAAACAATCTGCAGGACCTGCTTGTTGAGTGACCACTCATGGTGGTTCTGGTTGATTCTGCTGAGGGCATCTGCCAGAACATTGTCTTTCACTGGAAGGTGGACTGTGGAGAGAGAGAGATATCTCCAGGGAGTATGCCAGACTCCAAATTTTCATGGCCTCTGTGCATAGTGGAGTTGACCTTGTGCCTCCCTGTTTGTTTATGTAGTACATAGTGATTGTGTTGTCTGTCCTGACCTGCACCACCTGGCCCTGTAGCATGTTGGTGAAGGACTGGATGCCCAGGAGGACTGCTCTGAGTTCCAGCAGATTTATGTGTAACAATGACTCCTGCTTGAGCCATGTGCAATGAGAAGGGTGCTCCCCAGGTGTGTTCCCCAGGAGGGAGGCATCTGTGGTTAGCACCAACAAGGGTTTTGTTTCTGCAAGAATGGTACGCCCTGTCTGAGGTTGTCCCTCTCATGTCACCACTGTAGTGCTTGAAGGAGAGTTCCTGTTACTGGCACTAGCTTTGACAACAAATCTCTTTTTTGATGCCAGTGTGACCTGAGATGGCTGTCTTTCATTTGAAACCTGGCCCCTGACACTGTTGCTGTTCAAGCTGCCATGGCCCAGCAACTGTAGAAAATGCCTTGCTGGCCTTGGGGTGTGCAGCTTGAAAGAGCTGGCTAGCTGTACCAGGCTGTCCACTCTTCCCTGTGGAAGGAATGCCCTTCTATTTACTGTGTCCAACTTGGCTCCTATGAACTCCAGGAGCTGAACTGGTTCTAGCACTGACTTTTTCAGGATCACTAGGAATCCTAAGGATTGCAGAGTATCCTGTGTGACTGCCAGAGCATACCTGACCTGATGAGGTGATTGACCTATGAGCAGCCAGTCATCCAAGCAGGGAAACACTGCCACTCCCTGCCTCCTTAGGTGTGCTACAACCACAGCCAAGCACTTTGTGAACACCCTTGGGGCAGAAGTCAGTCCAAAGGGCATTACCCTGAACTGATAATGGCCTGATGTCAATCTGAATCTGAGATACTCTCTGTAGGATTGCCTGATGGGGATGTGGAAATAAGTGTCCTTTAGGTCTAGAGATGCTAACCAATCCCCCTGCCTTAGTGTTGGGAGGATGGTTGCCAGAGTCACCATCTTGAACTTTGGTTTTGACAAATGTCTGTTTAGATGTCGGAGATCCAGTATGGGTCACCACTCCCCAGTTTTCTTTGTTGTGAGGAAGAAACTTGAGTACAGGCCTTTTCCTCTTTGTGCCAAGGGGACTGTCTCTACTGCCCTTTGTGACAGAAGGTTGGATACTTCCTTCTCCAACAGAGCTGTTTCTGATGGGGTAGACAGCCTGAAAACCCTTGCCCTCAGCTTTGGCATGAACTTGAAGCGGAGAGCAAGGCACTGGCCCACTACCTCCAGGACCCACTTGTCTGTGGTGATGGTTTGCCACTCCTGGAGATAGTGGGCCAACCTGCCCCACTACCGCGGTTGGGGAGGTAACGCAAACAGACACCGCAGGGTGCCTGCTTGGCTTGAGCTGCTGGCTGTGTGCTGGGGCTAGTATGGACACTGCCTCTTCTGCCCCTGCCTCTAAAATACCCCCTCTGCTGATGATATTGGGGAGCTTGAGGCTGAAAGAATGGCCTCTAATGGGCCCTGCCCCTACCACCTCTGGCTTGGTACCTTTGGGGTGTGGATGCACTTTCTTTGGCAACAGCACTTTTGTAAGCAGTCTTGTAATCCTCCATTTTCTTCATATAAGCCTCTGTTTGCTCTCAAAACAGAGTTGTGGGCTCACATGGAAAATCCAAAGCCTTTGTTTGTGTATCCTGGGCCAGGCTAGTAGTCCTGAGCCAAGCAAACCTTCTGAGAGACACTGACGTTGCCATCTGCCTGGCTGCAGTGTCGTTGGCATCAACTGCCATCCTAAACTGGGCCTTAGAAGCTTATATGCCTCTTTTTGCAGCCTCTTCCAGGTCAGCTGCCATGGGAGCTGGGACAGCCTTTGCTATTTCTAGGATAGTATTCCAACATGTTTTCTGATACCTGGAGACATAGGCCATATAAGAGGTCTGTCTAATAGCCAGAGAGGACCCCAGGTAAGTTTTCTTAGCCATGGAGTCTATTTTTCTGTAGTCCTTATTAGGGGGATGTGATGCCAGTGGGATGCCAGCTTTGTCACAAGCTGCAGCCTGTACCACCGCCTCATGGCTAGGGTGCCAAAAAAGGAATTCTGCTGCTCCCTTGGCTACCCAATAATTTTTATCCAGTTTTTTGTCCACTAGTGGCATAGAAGGAAAAAATTACTCACCAAAGTAATGTTGTTTCTTCTAATGGAGTCTTGCTGTATTCTGACAAAATGCAGTTAGCCCCAGCACTTGAACTGCCCTGGAGACTCTATGCAGAGCATAGAACGTTGTGCTTCAGCTCGGTTTTCAAACCTCTATCCCTGGTACATTCTAATGTAACCATCAGATTCTTATGAGCACTAATGCTAACTAACCTAGCTTTAAAATGTGAGTATTTTTTTTTTTTTTTTGAAAAATTAAGCCACAGGCCAACAAGTACTTGGGTCAAAAAAAGACTCAAGTTGAGAACCCAAGAACAAGACCTTGATCCAGATAATGGCAACAACTATATGAATAATAATCAGTTTCAAAATATTAACACTCATCCTGGCCAGGATAAGATCAAAAGAATACACCTCTGGGGTGCAACACTGCACCTGCCAAATCCCACATCCCAAAAGAAGGTTCTGAGAGAGGAGGCAGGTCAGAATACAGCAAGACTCCATTAGAAAAAACAACATTGTTATGGTGAGTAATTTTTTCTTCAAACAACATGAAGTCTTGCTGTATTCTGACAAAAAGCAGACTACCAAGCAGTATCCCTTTGGAGGAGAGATCTACAGAACCTACTTTGGAAAAAGGCTCTGCAGTACTGCTGTGCCAAACCTAGCATCACTTTTGGCTTGAGTATCCAGACAGTAATGCTTGGTAAATGTATGAACCAGTTTTCCAGGTGGCTGCTTTACAGATTTCCAAGAGGGGAATATCCCTAACTGCCGACACAGAGGCAGCTGTACCCCTGGTCGAGTGAGCCCTCAAGCCCGAGGGAGGCTCCTTGCCCAATTTTGTGTAACAGAACTGAATGCAAGAGACAATCCACCTGGCTATTGTTCTCTCGGTGGCAGATTTACCCTTTCCCACTTCTCCATAAGTGAGAAACAACTGAGAGCAGCCATTTATATGGGCCTTAGTATTGTCCATATAATAGCTTAATGCCCTTTTACATCCAGACAGTGCAGCCTTCTCTCACCTGAAGAGGAATGATCAGTAAAAAACACTGGCAGGGACATAGACTAGTTAAGATGAAAATCTGAAACCACTTTGGGGAGAAATTTTCTATTTGTCCTGAGCACCACCTTATCCTTGTGAAAGGCGATAAAGTCAGGCTCTACAGACAGGGCCTGTAACTCAGTGATCCTCCTGGCAGAGGTAATTGCCACCAGAAAGACTGTCTTCCAAGTCAAGTGCTTTAGCTCAGTTGAACACAAAGGTTCAAAGGGAGGCTGTATGAGCTGTGCAATGCAGATATTCAGGTCCCAAGCTGGAGTTGGTTCCCTAAAAGGAGGGTTAAGATGTACCAAACCTTTGAAGAATTTACTAAAGACAGGGTGAGACGCAAGGGAAGATCCCTTCCCTGCAGAAAGAAAAGCAGACACAGCTACTAAATGAACCTTAAGAGTGGCAGGCCTGAGGGCTAAGAAATGTTAGAAACGATAGAAACGTTCAAGTACCTCAAGGGAATCAACAAAGTCCAAGAGGGTAGCATCTTTCAAAAAAGGAGGTGTGCAAGAACAAGAGGGCACAATTTGAAGATGGGGGGGGGCGACTCAGAGGTAATTTAAGGAAGTATTTTTCACAGAGGGTTGTGGATGCATGGAGCGGCCTTCGGAGGAGGTTGTGGAGTCAAAAACAGTGATGGAATTCAAGCATGCATGGGACAGTCATAAGGCCATTCTAGGGGGTTGGGGTAGGAAGAAGTAGGCTGCTGGTTAACTAGGATCTGCAGCTTATCCAGTAGGTAGGGAAATGGGCAGACTGGGTGGGCCAAGCGGTCCTTATCTGCCATCAAATTCTATGTTTCTATGTTTCTATATGTATGTTTCTAAGCCATTTAAATGGACTAAATAGTCCGGAGTTGTGGATAGGCCAGCCGAATCTGGCTGTACATTCCTCTGAGAGCACCAAATGCGGAATCTCTTCCACTTAGAATTATATGTTTTTCTGATGGACGGCTTTCTGGAGACCTTCAGAATATCCAGAACCCCTTGTGAGAGATGCAGCCCTGCATACTCTAACTCTTCAAGAGCCAGGTCTTGAGCCTGAGAGAATTGAGATTGGGATACAAAATCCTCCCCGAGAGGAAGTCAGAAGGACATGCCTCCTGGGAAGACAGAGGGGAACTGTGACTGCCAGGGACAGTAACAGAGGGTACCAAGGTTGCCTGACCCAATCTGGTGCCACCAATACCACTGTACAGGGCTAAGACCTGATTTTTTTCAGCACTCTGAATATCAGAGGAAAGGCATACAGAAACCTGTTTGTCCAATCCAACAGTAGAGCATCCTGAGGCACAGACCCCAGGAGTGGAGGTCTGCAGCAGAACAGTGGAAGTTGATAATTGTCTGGGCCTGCAAAGAGATCTATCTCTGGAGTGCCCCACCTCCTGAAAATGATATGGAGAACTTGGTGATTTAGGGACCACTTGTGGTGACCCTGAGAAATCCTGCTGAGAGCATCTGCCAGCACATTGTCCTTTCCCAGAAGATGCACTGCTATCAGGGAGGTCTGGAGAGAGTAAGCCAGAGACCACACCTTCATGGGTTCTGTGCACAAGGCTGTGGACTGAGTGTCCCCTTGCTTGTTTATGTAGTACATAGTGGTGGTGCCATCTGTCCTGACTTACACTACTTTCCACTGTACTGATTCTGAGAATTCCTGAAGGGCTAGAAGCACAGCCCTGAGTTCCAGTAGGTTGATGTGAAGAAGAGACTCCTGCTGTGACTATGTGCCTTGAGCAGTGAGGCTCCCCAAGTGAGCTCCCCAACCCAGAAGGGATACATCTGTGGTGAGAATCATTGAGGGTGCCTGGTTAAGGAAGGGGACTTCTTACCTGAGATTGTCCTCCTCCATCCACCACTGGAGAGCCTGGACACGAGTCTGAGTTACTGGAATTAACTTGGTAAGATAGTTCTTTCTCTGAGACCAGAAGGACCTGAGGTGAAACTGAATGTCCCTCATTTGGAACCTGGCCCCCTGGACCACTGCAGTGGAAGCTGCCATGTGGCCTAGAAGCTGGAGAAAATGCCTGGCCAGATGAGACACTTGAGGTCTGAAGGAGGCTGCCAGGTCTGTAAGGGCCCTTACCCTTAGAAGGGGAAGAAAGGCCTTTGCCTGAATAGTATCCAGTTCTGCCCCTATGAAGGTGAGAAGCTGGACTGGCTGCAGCACTGACTCAGAGAGATTGAGAAGGAATCCTAGGGAACACAGAAGCCTCTGGGTTATGGCCAGAGCTGACCTTACTTGATCTGGAGACTGACCTACAATGAGCAAGTCATCTATATAGGGGAACACAGAGATGCCATGCCTTCTAAGGAAGGCTACAACCACTGCTAGGCATTTTGTAAAAACTCTGGCGGCAGATGTGAGGTCGAAGGGCATTGCTCTGAACTGATAATGACCTGAGGGCAACTGGATCCTGAGGTACTTTTTGTGGGAGCATCTGATTGGAATGTGAAAATAAGCATCCTTGAGGTCCAGAGAGGCTAGCCAGTCTCCTGGCCTCAGAGAGGGAAGAATGATTCCCAGGGTCACCATTTTGAATTTTGGCTTTGTAAGATGTTTGTTCAGATATCTTAAGTCTAGGATGGTCACCACTCTCTTGACTTTTTTGGGGGTAAGGAAGTACCTCGAGTACAACCCTTTTCCCTTGTGCAACAGAGGAACTTGCTCCACAGCTTTTTGAAGCAATAAAGAAGAAACCTCTGCCTCTAAGGCAGCTGTTTCCAGAGGTGTGGCAGACTTGAAAGACCTTGCTCTGATTTTGGGAAATTTCTTGAAACTGAGAGGAAGTCCCTGGCTCATCACTTCCAGGACCCATTTGTGTGAGGTAACAGACTTCCATGCCTGGAAGAAATGAGTCAGCCTGCCCCCTACTGGAATAGGGGAGGTGACTCGGTCTGACACATCAGGTGTCTGCTTGGCAGGGGTCCTAGGCTGGGAAGTGGATGCAGCCCTGCTCATCCCCCTTCTGCCCCGCCCCCTAAAAAAAATCCTCTGCTGGAAGGTAGAAGAGGCCTGTGCTTGGTAAAAAGGCCTCTGAAAAGGCTTACCCCACTAGCCCTAGACTGCTGCTTCTGAGGAGTAGCCTGCCTTTCCTTGGTCACTGCACTCTTATAGGTGGTCCTATATCCGTCCATTTTCTTCATATACATCTCTGTCTGCTCCCCAAACAGAGAGTTCTGTACCACAGGAAAATCATTGGCCTTAGCCTGGGTATCCTGAGAAAGGCTAGTACATCTGAGCCAAGCAAATCTCCTTAAGGAGACAGATATAGCCATGACTCTTGATGAAACATCATTCAAGTCCCCTGCAGCATGAAACTGAACCTTGGATGCCTCAGTCTCATCTTCAACCACCTGTTCCAGCTCCTTTGCCAGCTGGGGAGGGGCATTCTTTGCTAGTTCCAGAATAGTATCCCACCTAGATTTCTGGTACCTATATAGGAGGCCTGCCTGAGTCCCAAGGAGGATGCTAAGTACTGCTTTTTGGCCATAGCATCCAGCTTCCTGGAATCCTTATCTAGGGTGTGTGAAGCCAAGGGGATATTAGTGTAACCCTAGGTGGCACTATCCCAAGGGCTACTGCCCCTGCCTGCTTGGCTAGTTGCAGGTTAAGGGGCCTGGGTACTGAAACGGGTGCCTCCACCCGGAGGACAGAGTTGTTAGTAACAAGGCTAACCTGGGTACAGCCCTCCGTGATACTGTAACCCCCTTCTTTCCCCTCTAGTGGACTAGACAATATGCAACAAACACTTTCACAGTGGCCCCCTATTTAGCATACAAATCCCCACACTGTTTGCACTTACCACCAGGCTGGTTCCGTCAGTTCAACCCTGGAGACCCCCTGTAAAACAAGGTTAAGCAGAGCAAATAACAACAGTACAGTGCTTTTGGTACAAACTGGAACCACAGTCAGATTAAATGCAAAAAGAGTTAGATCTGATTTATTTAGAGGAATTGAACAAGGGAGGGGCCTAATCAGGTTGACTGATTCTAAAACTGATCTAGTCAGGCAATTATGCATGCACTTTTAGTCCCTGCACAGTCACATGCTCTGGGTACCCAGTTGGAAGTAAGGTGGGCTAGCCTGGAACATTGCCCGGGGTAGGCTGGCGTCGCAGCTGGTTGGGGCCCTGTGATGAAAAGAAAAGGCATGCACAACCACACACAATTTGCAATCCAAAGCCAGGAGGCTCAGTTCGTGATGATTAGACAAAACAATTAAATCAGATGACACACTTTGATTGAGCTGTTGTTGCAGGGAGCTACCCTGGTGTTTACTCACGCTACCCAGTACAGGACACAGGATGGATGAAATGGAGACTGCAGAATGACTTGCTGGTTTGCCAGGAGAAGCAGGACCCACACAATTCACTGTGGTGTCATTCCTGTTTGTGATGTTGAGCAGGGGACTGATCCCCAGGCAGGTCTCTTGTTGATGGTGTTCTGTGTGCCTGAAGTAGCTGGCTGGGCCAGTATGGCAGGGCCCAGGCCAGGTAAGACAGTTTGGATATCAGTCCGGGAAGGCTAAATGCAGCTCCCAGCAATAGTGGCAAAATTCAACAGTGGGGAACCAAATCGCGTCCCACTAATAGCAAACAGCACATTTATAGTAAAACAATCACTATACCACAATGCAGATAGCAGGCCAGCAGCAATATCAGTGTCTCTGAGCAAACCAGGAATTCTGTGGCAACTGGATGTCCTGATAGGCCGATCACGTACAGCAAATCTTCGGTCTTCTTCAGGTTTAAATCTGGTCACTCTTCAGTGGCTTTGTCACACTCCAGTTTGTATATAGTCCGATTGCTAAGCCTTTCAAAGGATTCCCTCTTGAGGGACAGCAGGCAGACAGGCCAGACTCAGCCTTTCCACCAATCTCTCGCGCGAACTATGCAGAAGCAGCTACCCGAATCTCTTGAGCTGTTCACTCTCCAAACTACCTCCAGACTGACTCACTGCAGCAGGCAGCTTGGGAATTTCCCTTCGGTCCAAAAGGTTTAATTCATTGATTCATCTGTCTGTCAAAAGCAAGGGCTCCTCCTCCAGGTGCATTTAGGCGCCAAAGTCTCAAAACTACAATTCCTACAGAAATTCACTCCCAGAAGACCCCTGTGGACAGACTCCATTTTAGGGTCCCAAACGTACTGATTGGCCCATTCTGGCAGACCAGGACCAAGATGGCGGTGATAAACACAACTGTCCATGCTACAAAGAAGGCAGGTTAGACAAACTACAATATCATTACTATTCTAATAGATAATCAGCAAATAAGTACAGCTTCTAATAGAGCTCCCTCTGCGTAAATAGCAATGGTAGAATGGAGTGATTATCTGGCAGCCCAGGTGGGACTCGAGCATAGAAACACTCAGGCACCTCCCAGATTAAATAAACACCATGTTATAGGCAGCTCTTAAAGAGACAGAGCACAGAGGCATTACGGCACTCTCATACAACACTTTAAAAATGCTAAGACATCACACAGGATACCAGCCTGGCAGTGGGCATTTAGGCACACCCAAGGAAGACTTTCAGGAACCCCCATTTGTTGGGAGTTACATTAGCCTTGTCACAGGCTGCAGCCTGCACTACCCCAACATGACTGCAATGGTTATTAAGGAATTCCGTCCCAGAACCTGACAACATATACCTCCTGTCCATCTTTCTATCCACAGGAGGTATAGAGGTGGGTAGTTGAAGGATTTTTTGTGCCTGTTTCCCCAAAAATGTGTGCAAGTAACAGACAGTCTTTTTGACTCTGGGACATCCATAATTTCCACAAAGTCAGGTTCCTCTTCCTCCTCAGAGGCTACCACAGTGGGAAGCTGAAGAGTTTCTGCCATCTTTTTGTAGAACAGAAAGTGAGAAGGGGACTCAGAAATTCCTGGGGGGGAGAAACTGAATTAGGCCTGTCTGGGGAGATGTCAGGCTCCACTGGCTCATCTAGGCCTCCAAAATCATCATCATCTTCCTTCTCTTCCTCTTCCTCTCCTTCTTCTTCTTCTCCCTTCCACTCTAATTCATAAAAAGCCTCTGGATCATAATCGGAGTGAACCTGAACCGACTCAACCGACTGTCTTGTAGAAGTTGTCGGTTCGATCGGAATGGGTCGGAGCGATTGAACTATACAGATCGCTTTCGCAATCTCCTCAGTGGTTGGGATCTGCAGATTTGGATCCGAACCAGACAACTTTCTTTTTCTTTTTATCGGAACTGATCCCTCAGAGTCTACTTTCCGTTTGCCCAAGGAGGTATCGCCTGGATCAGCAGGCACCTCCTCAGGTTCGGTCAGAACTGAACCAGGCTGGCCATCTGGATCAGCGGATTTTTCGGATGCTTTTTCCTGCAGCCAGTTTAAATGCTTATCCAGCGTGGCTTTAGGAAAATTTGCACAAATTTGGCAGTCTGTTTCAGGTGGTCAAACCCCAAACAACAAACACAGATGAGGTGGGGATCAGCTTTAGCAAAAGCCTCCCCACACTCCGTGCAGTGCTGAAACCCAGTGGGACCGGTTTTCTTCTTGGGTTTCCAGAAATTGTGCTTTTTTTTTTTTTTTTTAAACCAAGTTACCCTATGAAGGCGTTCAAGCCAGGTAACACTAAAACTTTCAGTCACCAACCAGATCAAGGGTTGTGAAAAAAAACAGAATAAACCTAGTTTTTTGAGACCGAAAGATACCAGAACCCACTACCAGAAAAAAACTTTACAATTTACCATAGAAAAGTATTCGGTTCTACACCTGACCGACTGATGAAGAACTGAAAGAAACAAAATTCTTATCACTATCTACTAACTACGCTACCTGTACCATAGACAGAGATTTGATGACCGAAAAAATGATAACGGTTGTACAAACCGAATGATTTTTTACTACCGACCCAAGTAGCGAGGAGAAATCTCCGGAGTGTCTTCAAAGGCGGAGTATAGAATCTGACGGTTACATTAGAATGTACCAGGGACAGAGGTTTGAAAACCGAACTCGAGCTCAACGTTCTATGTTCTGCATAGAGTCTCTGGGGCAGTTCAAGTGCTGGAGCTAACTGCATTTTGTCAGAATACAGCAAGACTTCATGTTGTTTGAAGTAGGTGTCTGCAATATTTTGTTGACCTGTTTCTTCAGGGATTTATGGATGGGCAACAGTAGTCTCTTTGACACTGGGACGTCCATCATCTCCGTATAGTCCTGTTACTCCTCCTCCTCCTCCTCCTCCTCCTCAGTGGACTCCTGAGTGGGGAGGTCCTGGGTTTGAACAACTTGCTTCATAAAAGCAAAGTGAGATGTGTAATTCTCAGATCCCTTATTAGGGGAATCAGCACAGTGAGGATCAGGAGAAATGTCTGGCTCAATGGGCTCTCCATAATCCTCCTTCTCCTCCTCTTCATCCTCATCATAGAATTCACCACTCTGTTCCAGAGAACCAGGAACCGAGGTTGAACCAGTGCTTGTGCCTGCAGACGCTTTTCAACCGGAACTGGAGTTCTAGGTTGCAGTGACCAAATGATCCTGATTGCGTTTGCAATCTCTTCAGCGGTTGGAACCAAGGTCTTTCTCAGTTGTAGTTTCTGCGATGTGTGTTTTTTTTTCTTTTCTCTTTTACCTGCAGTAGCCAGTTCAGCGGCTGTATCTGCAGTGCATTTCATTCCCAAGGAATTAGCACCCCTGTCAGAGGGCTGTTCCTCCGGTTCCTTTTGAGGAGGGGTCGGTTTATCAGAGGCTGGGTCAGCAGCCTTTTCTGACATTTTTTCCCTATAGCCTTTTAAGTCGCCTCTCAAGCGTGGACTGCGGAAAGTTTTTACAGATTTCACAATCGCTTTCAGGTGGTCAAGCCCTAGACAGACTACACAAATTAAATGAGGATCAGCCTTAGCGAACAGTTCCCCACACTCGGTGCGATGCTGAAAACCTGTAGGGTCCATTCTTTACTTGGTTTTCTGTAACATCTAAACCAGCCAAGAAAAACCTTTCTCTTATTTTAATTTTTTTTTGAATGATCCTAATTTACACTCATTTAAATTCATGGCAATAGACAGAGTATGTCGTAGTCCAAGGGGTGGGGACTATGATAACTTTGTCTTATGAAGAGAACATTTCTGGATATTAACATTGAAGGCAAATTTGAGTCCTGGATTAAATGGTCCTTTAGAGCTATACCCTTATCTCAAAAAACGTTAAAATGCTTATACTTTTGTATGTTTTATGTCCTAGGACATTGAATAACTTTGGGCTATTCAGAACTTTGCTATTTTGGTTTCATTGCTTTAAATATTATGGGTGGGATATTCAGAGTAGTTGTGCCATGCGCAATAGGGATGCACCTGCGCAAGAGCGGATATGCGCCATAGTGCGATATTCAGTGGGAGCCGCAACACAACACGCAATGCGCTGCAGCACAACAGAAATGAATGCATGCGCAAATGCAGAGGGCGTAACCAGGAATAATGTGCGCAGTGCGATATTCATCAGTAGGTGACGTGCACAGTAGCGGAGCAAGCGGAAGTTGTGCGACAGTGGAAATGAGTCAAAATAAAAGGGAACAAGAGAGGGGAGGATGAAAGCACCACAGAGGAGCCATAGTGGGGGAGTGTGGAGACAGAGTGGCAGGGAGGCAAGACAGGAAGCAGGGGGTAGGTGTGGCCAGGAGGTGGATGGGGGCCCTCCAGAGGTGTGTCCGAGTGAGAGCATAATTTAATAAAGGCAAAGCTTCTGCTTAATGCAAAGAAGACCAAAGCTATGATATTCTCTCGTAGTGCCGCCACAGGTACCTTCAATACCCCGCCCAAAGATTTTATTGTTACCACGTTAAATGAGCCTCTGGAAGTTGTCACCAAATTCAAATATCTGGGCATCTGGATTGACAACAAACTCTCCTTCAATTATCATATCGAAGACGTCTCCAGAAGGCTTAAAGCCAGATTAGGTTTCTTCTTTAGAAATAGGCCCCTCTTCCCTTGAAATTCGAAATAAGCTCGTCCAGGCCACTTTTTTCCCCCTTCTCGACTATGGCAATGTAATTTACTTCTCTACCACTCTCACAAACCTAAGTAAATTGGACATCCTTTATCACCATGCGTTATGGTTCATTACCAACTCCCCTTACCATTCGCACCACTGTGACCTATATGCAGCTGTTGGATGGACATCTCTCATTACTAGACACCTGCTCCATGCTGGTTTATGTACCCTTAAACTGCTCCTGCATAAATTACCGCGCTATCTCTCATCTCTCATTAGCATTTCACATAGTGCATACTCATTATGAAAATCTGATTTTCATTCTGCTTGATATTCCGAGGACACGGACCTCCTTTGGTAAACGTCCTATTGCGGATGCCCTTCCCTCTATTTGGAACCAATTACAGACCGTGCTGAAACTAACTAGCACAGTTTCAATTAAATTCTATAAAGTGCTAAGCTTGGCCAAGATAAAAGATACCTGCAACTGTCATTAAGTACCTTCTTATTCCCATGTGTGCCATGTGCATTCTTTGGTAAGACCGTAATTGCCTTGTGCATGTTAACTACTTATTGTTCGCACTTTCATTTATATCAAGATACTATTTCACTCATTGGCTCCTGACTTATATCTGCTACCTTTGCTGCAGCAATCCAACTCCTGCTTTCCTTTCCCTTCCTACTCCTGGCTCTGTCCACGTATATACTTCTCCGCTCACCCTATCAAACCATTTTTACCTCCCTTACCCTTTACATTCTGTTGTTGTTGTTCTGTCTGCCAAAATGTATGCAGTGCAAACACCAGTTACCATGTTTTCAGTTGTCAGTATGCTCTCTAGAAATAGTCACCCCGTGTTCCACTAGTTGCTTACCACCTACAGTCATCCCATGTGGTGTCCTTGTATCTAATATCTTGCTTGTATTATATGATGCTCGCATTTATGTATATGTTGTTTATCAATTATTTATGTATATATGTTGTTGTAAGTCTACATGTCATAGGACCTCCTTGTGAATGAGCTTGCTCAATGGAGTTTTCCTGCAATAAACTTGAACTTGAAACTTGAACTTGAACTTGAGAGAAGGAGTGTGTGTGTGTGTGTGTGTGTGTGTGTGTGTGTGTGTGTGTGTGTGTATGCAAGTGGGCTGAGCATGCCACAGAGAACAGAGGGCAGTGGCAAGAGGCAGGGCACACAGTGGTGAACAGTCAGAGGTGTACCCGGTGCAGGGGCAGCACCAGCAACACACAGCTGGGGGGGGCCAAGTAGACAGTCGTCCAGTGGGGGGGGGGGGACACCAACCAGGGATATGGCCAGTGCCACCTTCCAGATGGAGGTGGTAATGAAGGGTGTGAGAAGGCAGGCAGCAGGGAGGCGCAGTCATGGAAGGACCCATCGGCGGTACACCCAGAACAGGCTGTACCGTGCCTGCACCACCTTCTAATAGTACAGTGACACTGAGATTGTGGGCCAGTACCGCCTGAACTGGGTGATTCTGAAGCAGCTCTGTGAGCTGTGCAGTGATGAGATGCAGGCACCCACATGACTGAGCCATGCGCTGTCTGTGGAGACTAAGGTCACAGCCGTCATGTGCCTGCTTACCATGGGCACCTTCCAGAGACCAAGAGGGGACACGACAGGCATAACCCAGTCGGCCGCGTCACGCCTACTCACACAATTCCTGAGCACACTGCTGCCACATGCTGCAGAGTACATCCATTCCCCCAGCACACAGGCGGAGCACACAGCACACATACAGGAGTTCCACAGGGTAGCACGGTTGCCTGGCATGCTCGGAGCCATAGACTGCACCCATGTAGACATCCGCATTCCACCTAGCTCAGAGGCAGCATACATCAACCGCAAGAGTTACCCAAGTGTCAACTGCTAGACGTGTGCAATGCCAGGGGCACATAATCAATGTCTGTGCCACACACCCTGGAGGAGCACACGATGCCTTCATTTGGCACCAGTCCACACTGTACCATAGGTTCGAGAGTGGGGACATCCCCACTGGCCATCTGGTAGGTGAGTATGCATAGCACGCTGGACGATGGGTGCAGACGGGGGGGTGTGGGGCATGGGCAGGGGTGCCATGGGGAGTGGCCATGATGGCCCATGGCACAGTGTCACAGACTACCATGCTAATGACTCCCCTCTACACACAGGTGGCAGTGGTTACCCGCTACGGCCCTGGCTGCTCACACCATACCGGCGCTCCACGACCCTAGCACAGCAACAGTACAAGCAGCACTGGGACACCATCGCAGAGGAGAGGAGCATTTTGGACAATGCAGGTAGGTCAACAGGGTCACGTGCAACCACCGGGGCAAGGGCACAGCCCACAGACAGGTAGGGGTGGACACCAGGGGAGGATGGCATCAGGGGCGTGGGAATGGGCGGGGGACCGCACACAAAGGCAGGGACAAACAGGGCTGCACACAGCATGCACACACACCCCAACCCATGCCCACAGGGCAATAGGCACACCCACCCCAACAGACCCCCACACCCACACAGGATCCAACACTACCACGTTCAGTGGCTGGCACTGTGCATGCCTCAGATGCTGAGCACCATTGCACAGTGGCAGACAGCACTACTAAGGCATCGCCATGCACATGCCACAGTGGCCAGCAGCTGGGAGGGTGCACAGGGACCATGTGTGCAGGGCTGGGCACCTCACCCATGCAATGCACAAAGAACACCACAGTGCACACAGGGCAGTGGCAGACAGTGGCCGTAGAGGGGGACAGGTCAGTCATGCAGCACAGTACCACGGCCGCCATGGATGCATAGGCAGCCCTGCTGAGACCTTCCAGCTGTAGCAGGCTGACCATTGGCCTCATGGGGTGGCACCTAAGGGCCCCCAGGGGTGATGCTGTGTGAACGCGACCAAGTCCGTGCAGGGGTCTGCAGGCCACCAAACATGCCCACACCAGACATGCTAGGTATGCCCACAGCCGAACCCGGCATCGACATGGCAGGGGTCGCACGATGCCGAGAACGGGGGGGGTGGATATAGCACTCTGCTGGGTGTGCGGCAACTGGGCACCATCCGGTTGGCCAGTGTAGCCATGACAGTTGCCATTGCAGTGGTCTGCCTGTCAATGGCAGCGGTCACATCTGCCCGCTGCTGAGCCAACTCTGCCAGGAGCAGGACATGGTCCCTGCTTTGCCGCTCCTCTGCCTGGCACAGCACCACACAGAGTGCATCCACCTCCGCCACGAGCCGCATCTGTTGATCCACTGAAACCTGGAGAAGACAGCTGTGGTCATCCAAGGGGCCATCTGCATGTCCAGCATGCTGTCCCCCCCGTGGTGTTCCTGGCCCTGCTGCACAGCGCCTCTCGATGATGGGTGCCACACAGTGCTGCCATCCTGGGGTACGACTACACGCGGTGCACTGCCACTGCCCCTCACCCCTGTCCCCATGTCGACACTGGCCAGCTGCTGCTGCTGCCCCCCCTCCGGCTGCCGACTGCCAGGCACCACTGGCATGGTGAATGCACTGTGGAATGGCTCATGAGTTGATCTGCATCACCTAACTAAATATCGCGCTGTTGCACCTTGCTCAATGGTGTTGAGCGTGCTCAGGCTGTGGCGCACCACTGTGACGTGCACAATCGGCGCCGCACCATGCATGCCCATGGTGCTGACGCTGATGCTAGTGGCGCTGCTGATGCACTGTGCGCGGAAGGCAGTATAGGACACAGCCACTACTGTGCCTGTGGCGCGCTCGTGCGCTATATGCCCAGAGGGGCACTCATGCTATGGTGCACTGTGGGTGCCATGGCACCACAGCGTGGTAGGCCACTGCATGGTGACACACACATGCACCCTACCGCGCTACATGCAGGGCTTCCCAATAGCGCTGTGGCGCTCCATGCGCAGACAGACCCTTGACCCTGTGGCTGACCTTTGCCCTCGAGGCACCATGCGTCCACATGGCTAACCCCTATTGCGCAGACTGGTGCCAGCGCGATTCTGACTGGCAGCGCAGTACTGCACTGCCTCTGCACTTGGGGCATGTGCGCTACAGGGTGCCATTTTGTGCTTGCCAGTGACAGCACCATGCCGTACACCAGAGCACCAGTGTGGACAGCGGTGGAACTGGCTAACCTGGTGACACTTGTGGAGCCCCATCCAGGTGCTTTTTTTGGCCAGGTACCCCTCCTGAGGCCACGGACAGCGGTGTGGCAGGAGGTGGCGGAGGGCCTTGAGGAGGCCACAGGGAGCAGCAGGACCACTGAGCAGTGTCACCACCACTATAGGGACCTCCAGCAGCGTGACCCCAACCGCCTAGGGTGACTGCAGGCGCGTGCCCGGCGGGGCACCGTGTCATGGCCAGGTAGGTGCTCCTTCACCACACTAGTAATATCCGTCTGTCCTGGTATTACGGTGGTCAGCAGGCCATGCCGCCGGGGGGGCCCATACCTGTGTTGCCTGTTGTGGGGGAGCTTCGTGTACACCCTGCGCCACCATGTCACAGCTGGAGGGGGCTATGGTTCTAACGTGTACTGATGGGACTCTCTGCATGTTTGCACTCTAGGCCCAGAGGATCGCCATAGGGCCCAGTTGGCCTGGGAGCGTGGATGGCAGGTCGACAATGGAGGTGTAGCCATGCAGGCAGGGCACAGTGGTGGTGTCGGGGGTCAGCAGTGCCCTGTTGACTGGGATGCAGGTGAGTGCTGTGTTTCCCCTTACACCTGTGCATGGTGGGTTGCAGGGGTGGTGGTGGGGCATGGCCCCCCTACACGTGGCCCCTACCGCCGTGCACATCCCACTGTGCCCTCCACAGTGTCCTGTGGGTCTGCACATGTGGGTGGGTGTCGCAGGTGGGCTGTGTGTACACTGGGCACCTGGCTGTGCCACTACCATCCCACTGCATTACCATGACACTGGATGGCCACGATGGTGCTGTGCAGTGCATGGGCGGTGGGGGTCTGCAGCGGTTTGCATGACTTCGGGTGCCCGGGTAGGTGGGTCATGTGGGTGCACCCACTGTGGGTGGTCACATGCCATTCCAGGGGTGCAGGCCACTGCTGTACGCCATGCACATTGGGTGGGCTGTGTTGGTCTGGCCAGTCGCACATACTGATTCTGCTCCCTTGTCCTAGGTGGACAATGCTGGACGACCCTGGAGCGTAACATACAGGAGATCCTGCAGGTCACCCAGGCCACGCTGGAGCTGCTGCAGGGGATGGAGAGGGGTGAATGGCGGTGGCACAGAAGGCACCACAGGAAGCACAGGGATAAGAGGGACTACCAGTAGGGCCTGCAGCACTTGCACTGTTCCTTTCCCTCCCTGGACTGTACCTCGCACCCCTATGTTCCCCTCCTTGCTATTCCCTTTGCTGTTTGCCCTTCCCCCCCAAGTTGTAGCCTTGCACTTCCCCTCCTCTACTGTATATATATAGCTTTGTAAATAGTTCCTGTTGTTGTTATTACCTGTTACAATATACATGTTTTTCATACTACGACTATGTTGGTCTCTGATTTGCAGCGGGGTATGGTGCCTTGCTGCAGTGGTGTGCATGGCAACTGAGGGGTAGTGCTGGCCTGGCCATGGGTGTGTCCACCAGGGATCCTCCACTGGTGTGAGTGGGGGCCATGGGCACTGTCTGGGGTATGTGTGCTGTGCCCTGTGCACTGTTTGCCTGTGTGCAGCGGGTTTTGGTGCATGTGCTATGTCCCAGCCACCCATGTCAGTGTGTGCTGAGCCCGTGCGGCTGTGCCCCTTGCGTGTCTGTAGTACGCACGGTTGTGCCAACCCCACCACCGCATGCATGGCTGCTGACGTGACATTGGTGACAGTCCATGCCAGCCACCCTCCAGGCATGGTGCCCTAGCAGCTGGCGTTCTAACCCCCGGCCTATTGCACGTCTGCCTCTGGTGACACTGTGGGAGGTGCTGTTGTTGTCCCCCTCCATGCAGTCTATGGTGCCTGGGGCAGTGTCTGTGGTCTGGTGACTGTCACATGGGGTCCTGCTGCATGCAGGCGGCGGCCTGGTTCGTGGTGCGCACACCACATGGCAGGCTCACCAGCGCCATGGTGGTGTGCAGGCCGTGGGTACATGGCACCATTGGACTCACAACAGCAGCATCTGTTGCTCCGCTATGTGTGGCTGTTTGAAGGGGTACCCTTGGGACTGGGGGGGATTGTATGTGCCCTGTGTTGCCTCCTGTGTGGCACATGCCTCCATGCACCACAGTAGGCTGCTGTGCTGTCTGGTGGGGCCACTGCTGGGACAGGGTGTGTGAATGGGTGGGTGTGTGGGGTGCCGTCCTGCTGGTGGTGGCATCTATGGTGGGCCTTGTCATGTGCGGGGCCCCTCCGGTACTGATGCCAGGTCGACCTCCTTGCTGTGCCACTGTGGGGGCCATGCAGGGGGTCTTGTGTATGCTGTGGTGGTGTCAGTGGATGGTGTCAGCTCACTATGGGGAGGTTCACGGTGGGGCTGTCGTGCATGGTGTCATGGGGCACCAGGTTGCATTGTCATGGTGGTGGTGGTGGTGGCATACTTTCGGTGCCATGCACTGTTTGGTCATGCATCTGGGCTGGGTGTCTCAGGATCGCTGTACAGGGGTGGTCAGCATTGGTGTGGTGCCGTGGCATGGGTGGGTCCTGGCCCTCCTTGTGCTGCAGTCACTGTTTGCAGGGGACAGTGCTGGGGCACCTTGCCCTGTGGGTGTGGACTGCTGGCCCATGTCTACTGTTGGATCAGTGCGGGGTTCATGGGCTGGTGGTCCATTCAGCCTCACCTCTGGTTGTGCTGCTTATGGGGACCTTGCCCTGGTGGGGGTTTGGTCTGTCTGTCCTGCTGCATGCTCCTCCACACATGGCACATCCATGGCTAGTGCACTGCTGCTTCCTGTCTTTGTCCCTGTCCCGGTTGGCCCAGAGCGTGGACAGCAGGTCGACGGATGGAGGTGTGGCCATGCAGGCAGGGCACTGTGTGTGCTACTGTACATCGACCCTGCTCCACTGTGCATCCCTTGTTGCGCCATGGTGCATCGGGTGCAATATTCAGCTGCATTGCACAGGCACACCGTGGCCTGCGCTTGGTTTGAATATCACGCCCATTGCGCAATGGCGCACTGCTCTTGTGCCTGCTCCCGCTATTGCATATCTTTTTGGCACAGTCTGAATATCTCACCCCATGGTTTGATATGATAATTGTTGTCAGTTTTAATTGGAATGAATAAGCTTAGACTGATTACAATTTAATTGCTCTACTAGTCTTAAATGATTTGTTTAAATGATTGCCTCTTTTAATTAATTTCAATTGTGAATTAGTTCTATATAAATGCAGCGTTTTTTAGATGTCCTTTAGCCTTTGAGAAAGGATTGTTGGTCAGTCCAAAACATGTCAGGCAAATGTTTTAATTCACGGTTTAAAAATAAATGGTTTTATTTATGCGTCCCTCTCTTCTGAGTTTGTGTGTGCCAGAACCTTTGTTTTAATAAAATTAAGATGGCACTGTTATGAAGCTCTACCATAGTCGAAAGCTGAGAGATGTGTGTCTCTAAATCCTACACCTTCTGCCCTTGAGATTTGAGATCCCAGCATGTGTCCACAAGCTCCTGCCGAATATCTGCCCGAGTGTCATTTAATCACTGCAGCTCCCAGGACACTTTTTAGGGCTGCGGTGGGTGGGAGCTCTGTAGTCCTTTTATGATCAGTGAGTAAAAGGACTCCACGTTCTTTCCGAATGAACAACATGTCAGATTGCGTCAATGTTGCCTCTGCGTCTGTGAAGCAGTCTGCCCATATTGTCCCTACTGACCGTGGCACTGCACTGTTTCACATTGCCGGTGGTGAGGCTTGTGTCCCACATTCAAAAACATGTGTGCCCCACATTTGCCAGTGACAGAAGCCTGATAATTACAGGACCTTTATCCAATCTAACTGAGTTACCTCCCTCTTCCTGCCTTTGCCTAGGGGTCGGTCACAGACTAAACAGATAACATTTTTAGAGGTTTTGGAGTTCACGCAGATTGTTGCTTCTGCACCTGTTGTCCAGTCCCACTCCATCCTTCTTCACCATCTAGTGCCATTCCCTCTCTGCTGTCTGTATCGCTGTCCTCTCTCTCCATGCACTGCACTGGTTCCATGACCTTACACACTCCTTCATCCCAGCCTGCCCCCTTCGCTACTGGCCGATCAGAATTTCAACAGCAGCAAACTTGCTTAGTCACGGGCCCCACCCCCCTGAGAGCCATGTAGGAGCAGTCAACCACTGCCCACATCCACAGAAATTCTAGGCCCCAGCACTAACTAGTTTAGTGCCACCGTCATGCCAGATCGGACCGCCATCAACTTTCCACATGTGCAACTCGTGAACGGCAGCCCCGATTGCATCTTGTTTTAGAGAGCCAGCATTGTCTGTCATGTTAGAAAAAGACTCTGATGGCAGGATCAAAGAAACTTAAGCAATCCAACATGTTAAAAGCAGCATGCATTGTTTTTGTTCTTTTCATGTTTATTCACCCAGGATAACTAAAACAAAATACAAAAACATCTAATTTTAAAGGATTCCTGTTTCTTTCCCATTTAAATATTAGTATGGATTAATAAAAGGGAGGTCAGTTTACAAGTGTTGGATTTGATCTAGGATCTTATGGTTCGAAATGCTAAGTGTTTATTATTTAACGCCTCCAGTACGGGAAGTCATCAGCACTTGCCAACAGGATCAGAGGAGACAGTATTAGCCATGGAAAATGAAAGCCATGAAGGATATGGGAGTCTCTTGGATTGGCTTGTTAATGCAGCACGAGCTACTGTACCAGGGCATTGGGTGTGTGGTGTCACAGCACGGCAGCTTGTTAACAGCTGATCAGACATCAATTCAATGTGTTAGCTGCTCCCAAGATCTGTGACAGGCCATGAAAACTTTTATTTTCTTTGTGCTGGCAGCCATATTCTGTCTTTTTTGGGCTGGTCCCATCAGTCTGAAGGAGTAGGCTGCAGGAGGATTTATAAGGAACAAAATTTGCTGTCACAGACAGTCTCTCCCTCAACGAGTCTCTCTCTCTTGGGACTGGTAAGCTTAATACTCCAAGGTACACAGCTTTTTTTCAGCCTCTCTTAAGGCAACGATATAAACTTCCCCCAGTAATATTTTGTAGACATAAATGAGCTTCATTTTGATTATTTGACAGATGCATGCCACAGCTCTGTTATTTGTTTTAGAAGCCCGGCAACATTAGTTTAGATGCTATGTTCTGCTGCTGTTTTCCTGTGTTTTTCCCCTATAACCTTCCATTTATACATTTTATTTTACAAAATGTCACCTCAATCATTATTTCCACTGTTTTGGCACACAGGAAGACATCTGGAGGGGGTAAAGAGAGAGCAAAGAGTAGGTGAAAGGGGGAGCTGGTCTAAGAGTACAAAAAGCCAGTGAGTTGGCTACTTATAAACAAAGGGGATAACTAGCACCCTGGCTGCTAGCTTGTCTGCCATTTGCCTGTCCCGTTAAACAGGCTGAACTGGAGTTGGGAGCGACTGTCTGTCCCTTACCACCAGAAATCACTCAGTTTCCCATCCAGTCACAGATGCTGGGGTGCTGGGGGAACACAGTAGATTCACTGTTGAGTTGGGGAGGTTTTCATACTGTGTCTGGTTACCATGGAGATGAGGGATCTCTGTTTGTTGCCAGGCTGGAGTTGTGATAATACTGGGTACATTTTGATTTTGAATTTTTGTCTAGACGATAGTGAGAGGAGAGAGATAATTGGTTTCTGTACACTACTCCCCGACACACACACACACACACACACACACACACACACACACACACACACACACAACAAGGCAGGTCTGTAGGAGAACTACTCGTGGTCAGCTAAACTGGCTCAGTTCTACATCAGATAGTTCTGGACCTGAACACGTCTACACTCTTCAAAGCCAGACCACAGACTGAAGAAGGTATGACGTTCAATGTATTTCATTGGGAGTTGAACTTAGAGGCATAACTTGGGTATTCTTGCATATTTTGGCCCAGATTTTCAACATGCCTTCATTGGGACACCACCTCATGAAAATGTCACTGTCATTAGGCAAATCCATTCTGAGAGGTGATTTTGTGGTCACTGTGCAAAATCACCTTTCAGGCAGGAGTTGAACATTTCTCTGCCCGCTATTCATTAGGTGGGGACATAAGAAGGGTATGTTGAAATTTGGTGTAAAAATATTAAAAATAAACAAAGTTATGAGTCTATGTTGAATTTGCAAGCAAGCCTCAGTAACTTTGGTAATTTTCAATATTTGTATCCCAAATTTACAACATAGCCATATCTTTCAGTATCTCATAAATGTGACAGCTGTCATTTTTCAAATCCTGGCCAAAATTTATTTTACATCCCAAGAGGTGATTTCATGGTCCCTGCGCAAAATCACTTTTCAGGCAGGGGTTGAAAATGTTCTCTGCCCTTGTTCATAGTGGGGTCATAGGAAGGGTATGTTGAAAAGTTGGTGTAAAATATTAAAACTCAACAAAGTTATGAGCCTACATTGAATTTTGTGAATGCAGGCTGTATGTTTGGTAATATGCAATATTTTAACTCCAATTTTTCTTTACAGCACCTCATAAATGTATAAGCTGTCATTTTTTCAGCTCCTGCCCAAAATGTGTTTTAGCGTCCTGAGAGTTGACTTCACAGTCCCTGCGCAAAATAACCTTTAAGCCTGGAGTTGAATATTTTCTCTGCCCATCTTCATGAGGCAGGCTCATAACGAGGCTATGTTGAAATTTTGTGTAAAAATATTAAGAAAATAATTGACAATATTTTTGCCCCAAATTCCTTAGCTACAGCCCTATCAGCTCTGGCCAGAGTTTGTTTGGAAGTGATAGTGAAAATAGTTTCATCTTCTTCACTTGAATCGCTACTGGAAGTTAGGTCAGGGGAATCAGACCACCACGAGAAAGAATGGCTATCACTGACCGCCTGTGCAGCTTCATTAGATTGTTTTTTTTCCCCGCATTGTTAGTAGCAAATTCCCAAAGTCTTTGCCTAGTTGCAGTCATGAGGTCTTCTAATTTATGTTTTCTAATAGTGCTGGCCAGTTTAGTGGTAAGGATGGTACCAGATTAGGATTCACTCGAGGGAGCCCCACCAGGCTCAGTCCACCGTGGAAGGTGATGTCACCGGAAGTCCCAGAACCTGGTTTCATTTCATAGCACTATAGTTTTAGCAAACATATTCAGCCTCATCTTAGTTGTATTTCTTATTTTTAAAAACTTTGTTGCACTATGACTTGGTTTAAAAAACATTTTTTATAGCACCCGCATGAGTCATATGCTTAAACATAAGTTTTTCAAATGCTCTGGACTATTTAAGTGTACATGAGATCTGTTTGACCTCAGACTAACTAAGCCTACCATCCTAGAAATTAACAGTTTAGGTGGACTTCCACTTTTCTCAACTACAGAGGATGTTTCTGACTGGTTTTCAGTCCCAATAATTCCGCTGAACACACGGAGGCAGTGGGCTCTGTACATCTAACCTGCAACTGTACTGCAATCATTTGTGAGTAGTAATCTCCCTCTTTTCCTCTGTGTAACTTGCCATACTCTTCTACCACGGTTCACATACACTGGTCTGTACGATAAATGCAATAAGGAAGTTATAAAAAAATCTTCCCCATTCTACAATTTCTTCTACCACCACTTTCCATTCCTGAATTGTGGGTTGTGTATTCTTTAACAATTTTCGAGTGATAGTCTTCAGTGCAGCTACCACGCAGGTGTTTCAAAGGTAGCTGAATTCTCTCCCTATCACTGCGCTTGGTTTGAGGCCCAGTATCAGAAGGGTCCTGACAGGTCTCCTGCAAATGTAAGTATCTCACTTACAGTAGTCTATGTTTCACACTCCCCCAGTAAGGTCTTAAATTTCTCACAGGCCCAAAATATATGCACATGGGTCCCTACCATTTCCCCACATTCTCTCCAGCACTCCCCTGTCAAATTTCTATCCCATTTGGTTTTAATAGCTGGAGTAATGAAGTACTGAATTTTAACTTCCCTGATCTTTTTTAAGAGTGCATGTTTATTGGCCACCAATAGGAAGTGCTTGTTAAAACCCTCCAGGACTTCGTCTATGGTTGGGGTGTCGAGAGTCTGGGCCCAGTCCATTTCTGACAGGGATTTCAAAAAGGCCCCTTTGTGCAATGCAGGGTAGTTTCTGGACCAGAAAGTCCTTGGTGGTTGTTTGGGTTGGCTATTTTTCCACACCAGGAAGACTGGCATGTGGTCACTGAGGGAGTCTGCGTATGTTCCAACTATTTTGGCTCTGTCAGGATTGGATGCTAGCACCCAATCAAGGGTGGTACGTTGCCTGTTTTATGGTTGAACCGTGTAGGTTCACTTATTAGTTGGGTTAATTTCGCTCCTCCTAGGCTGTCTTTTACTTCACCCTTTAGTTTGGTGCACCAATTAAGGTTAAAGTCCCCCAGTATAATCTTTTCCTTGCCAGGGATGTTTAGGATGGTATCTGTGAGTATTTTCAGGGCTCCCATTACTTTCTTTGGGGTGTTGTATATGCATCCAATTACAAGAGGCTTTATTCCCCCTGGGAGGAGTTCTGTGAACACTGCTTCACAGCCCTCTTTTTCAAGATCAGGAGTAGTCATCTGGGTAGCTTTGAGTTGGGATTTTACATTGAGGAGGACTCCTCCGCATTTCTTCCCTTTCCTGTCTTTCCTAAATGTATTGAATCCCTGTAATTCCACCTTGTGCGGAAAAATATTGGGCTTTAGCCAGGTTTCCGAGATGACAATTATGTCTGGAGAGTAGAAGCTAGCCCCGGCTTCAAGTTTGTGCACTTTGGGTCTGAGGCTGTTGATGTTCATGTGTACTAGCCTCAGTCCCTTGGCATTCTAACCTCAGGCGCAGTGGGCATGAGGTTTGGTATACTTGTCCCATGGGGCCAGAGTTTTGCTTGACACCCCCCACCATTAGTAGCAGTAGGCTCAGGAGAAATGTCAGGTATTTGGTTAGTATGTGAGAGGGGAATGTAATTGTCCTGATAAAGCATAGTGTTTGTGGCTCTCAAATAAATCTCTAGGTATTTTAACTTTGTAGACCCCATTTCATCAGGTATATTTTACATTTCTCTGAATGGTACATAATTAAGAGTCAAAATCTCTGTTTTTGATTCATGTAGTGTGTACTTTGAGACTGCAAAGAATTCTCTTACGAGTGCCTTGACTCTATCCAGGGAGCCTACTGTCCCTTAGATACAGAAGCACGCCATCTGCATAAAGTGCTCTTCTATGTTCTGTTGGGCCTACTGGGATTCCTTTAATGTCTGGGTCTTGTTGGATTTTCTGAGCCAGTTGTTCTACATTCAGGGCAAAGAGGATGGGAGATAAGGGGCATCCTTGTCTTGTCCCATGGCCTAATTTAAAACTGGTGGAAAGATGGCCATTAGCCCTAACATAGGCTTTGGGGCTTGATATAAGGTTTGTATGTGCCAGTAAAAGCAGAGGAAAACTCAGACCTTAAAGGACCCTGTATAGGTTGTTCCAGTGTAAAACATAAGGTTCTTGGCTAGTGGTCCCTGGTAATCCAATAAAGCCACCTGACACCAAATGTTGTTTTAAATCAGTTGCAATTTATTAATACCAAATAAGCCCTAACAATTTTACCTCTAACATGATCAAATCTAAACAGCTGACGGCTTTTTACCACCAGGGCTACAGGTACAGAAAAGTGGAGTGAACCGCTCCCTTTTCTGGGTGTTTTAGCATCTATAGCAGTCGTAGCTATTCCTCTAAAAACACACTGGCCATGACATTTAGGTCCTATATTTATACCCCAAAAATGCATGGACGGGATTAGAAATAGGACACTTGGGGGGGGGGGTGCTGATGAGCATGTACAAGAGTAGATGCTAAAATCCTGAGCTCCATCCTAACTGGAATAAAATTTCATAAAAATACTTCTTTTGGTGAGTTTTGAGAGTTTCAACCTGCATCAGCTTGTAACCCCACCGTCTTTCATTTTGCAACGACAGGCGGAGTGCTGTCTGAATCTGACAGCAATACCAGGCAGGCTGGGTTCAGGGAGGAATAGGTCACTCGGCACAAGGGTTAGGTTTGGTTACTCTGCACAGGGGCACCCAAGTAACTCCGACCACAGAAAGCAATAACTGCAATGTCCAGTACCAGAAATGGGATTCTAAAGTGTGGCTTTTATTCACATCCAAACAGAATAAACAAAGCATAGATGGACCCTCATGAAGCTACACTTCTGGTAATGCAGATTAAAAGAATAAAGAACACTTCTTCTACACTTTAGCCCTCCAGCTCTGAACCCACCGGGCACACAGCCCGGACTTGCACGCTGCTTTGGGTACACAGTCCGAACCTGTACACTGTTCTGGGTTTTCCCTGACTCGGCTACCTTGCCAGCCACTGGTACACCTTCCATATGTCATGGAAACATTTACTGGTGGCTCCCTAAACCACCTGAGAGCACCTCAGCTCTATCAGGGAATTTTCCTTTTAATCCCACGTCTGGGTACTTTCCGCAGGCACTGGCCAAGTACCTCAGAGAAAGTAAAGGTGCCATGGAGCAAATCCGTAGAGGTGAATTTGGTTACTACTGAAGGGGGGTCTCCCACCTCTCGCTCCCACAATTCATACCTGGCCATTTCTCTGGACAGTAAACACCTCATACTGTAAAGCTTGACAATGTAGATTATGGCTAAATGTACTGTATGTCACATTTCCTCTACTTGTCTTGCTTTCCCTTTGTGCTGGACTTGAACATACTTTTATTTATTTAGTTTTTGTTTACCGGGTAAGTGCACTAGCCAACAGGTGACTATTTTCAGGTACGACCCCGGAGATACAGGAACAAAACATAGTGAAGATAATAACAAAACAGAACAGTTGCAAAGACAATGAAGCAGGGTTACAGGTCACAGGTACAACAAATATAACATTGTTCTACAGTGGTAGATAGCAAGAGAAATCAGGTACTGGTGCCAGGACAGACCTCATTGATTGCACCAGGCAGACATGGTGTAAGGAAGAAAGGGGGGACATGATGGAGGAGGGAGGCTAAGGATCCGAGAGAGCAGGATTAGGACTAAGCCTAGGGAACCACTGTCTGCAGCTCCGAGCACAGAAATGCTTTATGGCTTCAGCGGCTCAGGGTACTGTCATGCAGCCGGGCTCATGGAACTCCTGCTTGGGCACGAAACACGGCTGGCAGCCTCTGGGAAGCGGACCTATTGGGGATCTCTGAGGCTGTACATGGTATGTCCATGCCTGGAATGTGGCAGCAAGTTTACAGCTTTCACGGTGGGGGTAGGGAAAAGCAGTCGGACTCTTGGTTCCGGGGCCGGGCATACTAGCGCCGTTCGGTCAGGACTATACGGGCAGGGACATTACAGCAGCACATAAGTGACTAGGCGAAAATTATGGATTAGTGGCTAGAAAGCCTTGACAGTCGACCAGCCACCTGGTCCCAAAGACAGGTATGGGAGCAGCAAGTTGACAGGGTAAGAGTTTTGAAGAGGCATGGTCTGACGGCTTTAGCGGCAGAGAGCGGGAACTTGTAACCAGACTCATGGGTCCGCTCTCCGGCTAGAGGGTGTCAAAAAAGGCGGGGGTCGGAGGTGTAGTACGGCAACCATGCGGCATCGGCAGCCAAAAGTAAGGAAAGTGCCCAAGCTCATGGTTCTGTTTCTGGGCATAGAAGCTGTATTCTGTCAGGGTGTGGAGGGACTTTACGGCTTTAGCGGCAGAAGGTGTGGATTTGTAACCGGGCTCATGGATCTACTCTCCAGCTTGAGAGAGTGTCAAAAGGCAGGGGTCGGAGGTGATTATGGCAATTTAGTGGCTTCAGTGGCCGAAAGTGCGGAAAGTACCCGGGCTTATGGTTCTGTTACCGGGCGTGGGAGCTGAGCTCTGTCGGGGTATGGGGGGGGGGTTACGACAGTCCAGTGGCTATGGTAGCTGAAAGTAGGGACAAGTCACCATTGCCACGGGTCCGTAGCAGGGCAATAGGAGTGGCACACAGACAGGTTTAAGAGGGAATTATAGGAAGGATTGGTGACTAAAATACAGGGAAGCAGAGCCAGGCGAGCAGTCACGGACAAGCCCGGGGAGGTACATACAAGGGTAGGGAGGGGAGAGGCTAACACCTTGGTTGTACCAGTATCCAAATACACAAAAATCAGTCCTGCTATATATACCAGTACAAGTTGAAACAGCAGTTTACAAGCAAATGATGTGAAGGGCAAAAGGCAAGGTGCAGACATTTTACACAGTACTTAAAAGAGGCATAATTTCATATAACACAGCAATTGTATAGTACAGTAGGCTACATTACGAGTAGTTTAAATAAAGGAATATAGGATATCAGCAGATAGATAGGTGAAGGAATTAATAGCAGGGAGAGTGAGCATTTGGAGAGAGGGACCTAGCATGGGGGAGGTGAGGCAGGAAAAGGGGGAGTGGTAGGACAGGCTCAGGTAGGGTCATAGCAGGCACATTGGTCCAAGATAGCTAGGTGGTTGCGTAGCCCACGCTTGAAGAGGTAGTGCGATGATGCAAGTCTTAGATCAAGTGGCAGCTTGTTCCACATTTGGGGGGCAGTATGCCCGAATGCACCAGACCCTTTTGAGGTGCGGCAACGGGGGACTTTCAGGAGAGATTTATCAGATGATCTTAGATCACTAGTAAAGGAAACGGGATGTAGTAGCTCAGCTAGTGATGCTGGTCTGTCAAGTCTGATGATGGAGTCGCAGAGACAGCCCAGATAGTAAAGCCTGGTGGCGGAGGGAGAGAGCCAGCCAAGGTCACTATACAGTTGGCAGTGATGCTTGAGCCGAGGGGCCTTTGAAGCATACTGGCACACATTGTTGTAGGTGACATCCTATTTTTGCAAGGCAGTTTTATGTGCCATAGTCAGGATGGGAGTGTAGTAGGTGAGAGTTAGTAAGAGGATCCCTCTGGCAATGGCCAACTTGGCAGCAGGTGTAAGCATATAGCTGGTTCTGTAGGCAGCCCCAGTTTGCAGTTCACAGTTTTACAGGTTTCTTGAATGTGGAGGTTCAGGTCCAGAGATTGGTCACGTAGGATACCAAGATAGTGGAATGTGGTGACTACCTCAAGAGGGTCCCATCCAGGTCCAGGATTTTAGGGAGAGAGCAGGATCTTAGTTTATAGGCGGTGCCCAGTAGCATAGTTTTGGTTTTGCTAGAGTTCAGGATAAGGCAATGGGAGTTTAGCCAGTGTTGTACAATGTTGAAAGCAGAGGTCAGAGACACGTTTAGGTTGTCGATATTATCCGAACTGGCATAGATGACCAGGTCATCAGCGTAGAGAAGAGAGGCACAGGATATGATGTTGCTAGGTAGGTTGTTAATGAACAATGAAAACAGGAAAGGGCCAAGTATTGAGCCTTGTGGCACTCCAATGTTGATAGTGGTGCTGCCAGAGAATGAAGAGCTTAGTTTGACAGCTTGGGACCTATCTGTTAAGTAGCTCCTGAACCAGCTTGTGATGAGAGATGAGAAGCCAAATTCTTGGAGGGTGGACAGGAGCAAGGGGTGATCCATGAGGTCGAAAGCCTTGGTAAGGTCAATGAAGACAGCACCTGTAAGCCGACCTTCGTCCATGCTTGTGAGAGTGTCTGAGGTGAGTTTGGCTAGCGTTGTTGTGCTATGATTTTTCCTGAAGCCATGCTACACTTCAAATAGCAGTTTTGAGGATTCAAGGAACTCAATGGTCTGGGTGGCTACAAGTTTTTCTAAGATTTTGCTGAGGACCGAGAGAATCGCTATTGGTCTATAATTTGAGATTTCGTTCTTGTTTCCCTTTTTGAAGATAGGAGTAATTCTTGCAGATTTCCAGATATCTGGAAAGGTACCGTTGGAGAGGGACAGTGTGAACACCTTGGCTAGTGGATCAGAGATGAGGTGAGCAGCTGCCTTTAAGAGGTGTGGTTCCAGAGAGTTAGATCCAGGGCTGGTATTGTCAGATATGGTGTTTAGTAGGTTAAAAACTTGGGCGCCAGACACAGCCTTGAAGTAGAAGGACTTAGTTGCTTGAAGCCCAGGATTATAGGTTGGGGGGCCGGCTAGTTCACTAGCAGCAGAGGACTGAGATGCAACAGGTGCTGGTGGTAGTGTGGATGTGTAAGGAGACAGATCAGAGAACAACTTATTGAAAGCATTTGCTATGGTGAGGGAGTTGTTGCAGTGGATACCATCTAGTATCATTTCTGAGGGGGTTACAGTTTGTGGGGTACCAAGGAAGGTCTTTATGTGACCCCAGCATTTGCAGGGATCATGTGCTGAGCTGGATAGCAGGTTCTGGCAGTACTTACTTTTTGCAAGCCTTATCTGCTTTTTGCAGGAGTTTCTATGTTGCTTGTAGATTGAGTGGTCCCTGGGTAGACCAGTGCTTTTGAAGTGCTTCCATAGTTTATCCCTGATTCTAAGTTGCGGAGTAGATCTTTGTAGCCATCTCGTTTGTCGTCCCTGACCCTTCTCTGCACTTTCGGTGCATGCCTATTCTGTGCTTCCTCGAACTTGGTCAGGAACACGTTTAGGGCATCTTCAACTTTTGTTGCTTGGTAGATTTCAGACCAGTCAGTGTTGGATACGTTAAAGAGAAAAGTGTTTAAATCCATATGTACAACGTTGGTAAATGTGACCAAGTGGGGCTGGGGAGAGGGTGATAGACCAGAGCGCCATTGACAGACAGTGGGTGAGTGGTCGGTTATAGCATCAGCCAGGATACCTGCCTTTGTCATGTGTTCAGGTCTATTTGTGAGAATCCAATCTATCAGAGTACCTGACTGAGAGTTTATCATCCTGGGGTTCTCAGTTATAAGCTGATGGAAGTTAAGACCTTGGACTAGAGATGCTAGAGTGCTATGAGAAGGCCCAGCCAGTTAAGATTTACATAGCCTAGTATAATGGCTTCATTCATGTTAATAGTTCGCGATGTTAGCTTGAGGTAGTTCATGAAGCTCTCACCCCTCCAGTGGGCGGATTGTAGAGACATAATATGTGCAGATTTTTTTGCACCTAGGGACAAAATTGCATGTAAAGACTCACAGATCCATTGAGGGTTATTGGCAGGAGACATTTTAATGCTGAGGTGGGTTTTGTGGTAAATGGCAATGCCCCCACCCCGTTTTGACCCTGGCCTGTCCTGTTGGATAATGGAGTATCCAGGTAAGTTACACTGGGCATCCTGGATTCGAGGTTTAAGCCACGTTTCCATGAGGCACAGAATGTCGGGTCCAACTACTTTGATCCAAGCCTCAAGTTCAGCCAGATGGCTCAGTAGACTTCTAATATTCATATGTGCTAGTAGAAGACCTTTTCTAGACTTGCCCTTTGAGTTGCTCAGGGTGCCGTTGTAGTGGGGAGCCAGGATTTAGTTTCACGTTGCCTGCAAGCAGTAGCAACAGAGAGGCTAGAAATCCAAGCTGTAGTCTGTATAGAGTATCAGTAGATTTATGTTTCTTCCTTTGCTTATAGTAGGTACTGAGTACGAGATATGTGCATCCTTTCTTTAGAAAAAAGTATTGCCAGGCGGGTTTGGAGTAATATTTGGCAATGAGTAGGTTTGAAAACTAAAATCACTGAGTGGGGGTGTCATGGTGTATCTCATGAGGTAGAGACAGAGAGAATGTGTTTAGGCAGAGCAGGAAAAGAAGGCAGATCAGAGGTTAGTAACTTTTGTCTACACACGGTGGCGGCGGTTCAAGAAGTAGGAGGAACATGATAGCTGCTTTTATTGAGAGGGAGTTTAGGTTAGAGAAGTGAAGCAAGGATTTAAGGAGAGGTTTTAAGGTAGGTTTATGTTGAGGTGAGGCGGTCAGAGAGAGTAAAAACTCCAGGAGGAGGGAGACCGAGTAAGATGGATAGAGTGGGGTGGGATTATACGACTAGTGGAAGGGACAGAGACCACCAGGCAGGACAGCAAGCAGTGCTGTCTAGCAGTGAGTAGGGTCTAATGCCCCCAGTGGTTAGAGAGCATAAGGAGCCAATGGGAAAGTGGACACTTAGTCATATGACCAACATAAGCCTATATAGCTAAAGGGTCGACCAGGGTGGGTGAGGTGGGGCGGGTGGGGAGCCGGTGCAAAGTGCCGGCGGGGCCAGTGTTCACCGGAGGAGCTGTAACACTAGCCATCAACAGCTCACCGCAAGCGGGGAGAGTAGACTGCTCACCGCGGTATATGGTGCTCACAGTCCCACAACACGTTTAGGCAGTCCAAGTGTCCAAATTTCAAGGTGAAAACAGTCACTTTCAGTGAAGGGTGGAACCAGCTAGTGCCACCAACCCTTATTGGAGAGAACCAGTGGGAGAAAGTGGGAAAAACGTACCTTTCGCACTTTACACTTTTAGCGGCACAAGGTACCAGTGAGCGGCTGGGCTCCTGGCCTGGCATAGCCCATTACTCTAGGCCCCTCACTGATTAAGCAGTCCAATCCTACATTACAACTGTATTGGCTGTCTTTTTTCCTGACCCACAGTAACAGTCCCTTTAGTTTCCTTCTGTTAAGGTGAAACATACATAGCCCTCTTTCAGAGCGAACTCACCCTTTGGTTGCAGGTGCCTCACAGGCGATTCCTCCACAGGAATTTCTCTCTCAGGGCTTCTGGTGCTGCAGCACAACTTGAAATAGGCAGCTTCTTCCCTTAGCTGGAACCAGGAGGGTTGCCCCTGGAAAACAGGCAAACCTTTCCTCCCCATCCCCTCAGGGATGGGGCACTTGGACCAGTAACAGCAGTCTCCACCACTTCAATAGCCAGTTTCTGTGTTCCTCTTACGATGGAAACACACACCTTCTTAACAGTAGCTCTAAAACAGAGCTTAAAGCTCTGTGAGCCTGCACACAGACAGTTGTACTATTGTCTCTCACCAAGACTGAACACGGACTCAATTCAAAATCCCCAATGTTCTATGCTAACCTCCAACTGCAACATTCCAGTGTGGCTTATGCAGCTGCGAAAGTTCTATGGTGATGTCATCCCTCAGTCTCAGCTGAGACTGAGAACAGAGTGAAACAGTGTGAAATCCATTTAACTGGAGTTTCACAAGCTGCCTTCCCTGAGTACCACTAGGTCTTACTGGGATTCTAGTAACCCCGGGTAATGGGGGGGTTACACTCACCCTGGGCCAGGAAAATGCCTGTCCGCAGTCATTATTTACCCAGCTTAGGCCATCTCACCCTATGTGATACCTGAGGAGGGGTGTGATCAGGCCCCCTCCTACCATGTGCTAGCACAGGCAGGCAACATTAAGGGCCTAGAGGCCTTTGGCTGACATATCAACCTCTACTCTACCAGCTAACTATGTGTGCCTAGTGGCTCTGGTAGAACTGTCCAGAGCATAGCCCTAATAGATCAGCACTGCAACCCCTACTGCAGATCAGGGCCACAGCCTGCCTATCCCCCCTAACTCTCTAGAGAAAACCTGTCTGCCTTTAACTCAAATCCCAAAACAAACAGGGGATCTCCCCGACCTTGGACACCATGCAACCACACACCAGGAGCTAATACCATACCATTACATTACTCCCTAACTCCCCCACAACCATACCTGTGGAAGAAAAAGGTTACACACAGTAACAACAACAACAACAGTACTTTAAATACTGCACACTAAAGTACTAGTGAGGAACTCCAATGAGTCCCTCCTCTTTTTCTTGTCTTCTCTTCTATCTTCTTCAGGAACACCTGCAAGAAAAAGAAAGACAACACACACTCCTAATCTAAGCTGAGGCTGAGAACAGAGTGAGACAGTGTGAAATCCATTTAATTGGAGTTTCACAAGCTGCCTTCCCTGCCTACCACTAGGTCTTACTGGGATTCTAGTAACCCCGGGTAACAGGGGGGTTACAAACTAATACCAGAAACACTGATGGGAAGGGGGCTCTGTGGAGTCTGAGCTAAGCAGACGCAGAAGATACAGCTCTAATTTCGTATATTTTAAAAGCTAATTTTATAAAGCAGAAACCTTGTAAATTCGGAATAAACAGATATCTGTGTGCAGCGGAAGATACTAGGATTAAGATGGGCAACCCTAAGAAGAAGGATCAGGGTCAAATGACTGCTGGAGGACCATCTACAAGATCGACAGTATAGATGGTTCCATTGGAGCAGAGACGGAGAATCATTACAGTCACCAGGCCACAAGTTAAAAACTCTGATCGCATCCATGACTGTAATGAACAACAAACTAGATGGCCTGGCTGGTCGGATCACCTTAGTGGAGTCATCAGTCCATCAATTTCACACTACAGTAGAGGAACTACAGCAACATGCAATAAGTAATGTGAGAATGGCAGGTCGAGCAAGAGAAGCTCAACACATGGGAAATTGCCTGGAGCTGCTTGAAAATCAAATACAGAGCTCTAATATATGATTGATTGGACTTCTGGAGGGTTTGGAGAGGGATCACCCCTTGCTCTTCTTCAAGGAATGGATTATAGAGCAATGTTCTGGACAAGGAGACTTTTCTGAATGGCACTTTGTTAAAGCTTACAGAATTTGGCCATGTGGGCAACATACTGAGGACACTCCCCGGGTGCTTATGATGCAAGTAGATAGCATGGGCACTCGAGATAGCATCCTAAATTTGGTGAAATGGCTCGGACCTCTAAGTGTACAAGGTCACACTGTGATTTTGTTCCCAGACCTCTAATATGCTACCCATCAGCACCACAAGAAATTTAATGCGGTCAGGAGGAAACTCTGAGATATAGAAATTACATACCTACCATAATTCTTGATCTTCTTGGACAGAGTCTCCACCACTCATTCACACTGATGGGATCTACACTGGAGGTGCTAGGACCCAGTGGGAGCAAACTTTTTTGCCAGAGGGTTGGCGCCAGAGATGGAGTCATGAGGAGCGGCACTGCGAGCCTCGGCTCGTGCGGCAATGACTATCTCAGCGTCGACCCTCCAACCGCATCAGTACCTTTTTTTTCTGAGAAGGTCCGGATGACCCGTATAAGAAGGATCGAATAAAGAAGTCTTCACAGCCTAAAGATTGAGGAGTGAAGACCAACAACAGAGGAGAGCTCGGAATGGTGGTGAGCATGTGAATGAGTGGTGGAGACTCCATCCAAGAAGATCAAGAATTATGGTAGGTACGTAATTTCTATATCTTCAAACAACATGAAGTCTTGCTATATTATGACATATGCAGTGAGTCCCAACCTTCGAACTGCTCTGGAGGTGAAAGAGTTAACTTCCATGCCAGGTATGGAACGCTGAGCTCGAGCTCAGTTGAAAACTCTGTCTGTTGTTCTTCAAACTCAAACTGTCAGATTCTTTTATCTCACCACTGAACAGTCGCCCGAGATTTTCTCCTTCTGCTCGGTTCATTTTGTTGGTTAAAGTATTATTTTCAGTTTGTTGACCGATTTAAACCGCAAACTGTCGGTTCAAGTTCTGTCTGTGGTATTGTGAGTACTAGACAGGTTTTACATTTATTTCTTCTGTATGGAACTTGTAAGTGGTTATCGGTTTGGTTTGAACCAATCAGGTTGTTTTAAAATACATTAATCTGTCTTCAGAGTGTGGTTACCGGTTCTTATCGGTTCTAAAAAAAACAGATTTTATTACAGGTTTTTCCACGACCGTGACACGGTTGGGGAACCGATAAGAGGGTCTTGCTTACAGATTGCCCTAAACGGGCAAGTTTGGTTAGGACTGGCACTATGTCTGAGAAACCCAAAAGAAAAACCGGGCCCACTGGGTTTCAACCCTGCAGTGTCTGTGGGGAAGTCTTTGCCAAGGCCGACCCCCACACCACCTGTGTTTATTGTCTGGGGTTTGACCACTTCATTGCAGACTGCCAGATTTGCAAAAATGTTCCTGCAGCTACCCTGGAAAAGAGAGTTGGTAGGCTCAGGGAAAGGGAGGCCAAGAAGTCCGCTGACCCGGATGGGCAGCCCGGTTCGGTTCCAACCAAACCGGAGGGAGTGCCCTCTGACCAGGGCGAGACTTCCTCGGGCCAAAGGAGGGCCAACTCAGAGGAGTCGGTTCCAGCAAAAAGGACTAGGAAATCAGCTGGTGTGGAGCCAAAACTTTCCTCTCCAACCGCTGAAGAAATAGCCAAAGCGATTAAAATTGTCCAGTCGCTTCCGGTTCCGACCGAACTGGCACCATCAGGTAAGCGTACGGTTCGGCCGGTTCCACCGGCTCAAGAGTATGATTTAGAGAAATTTTATGAACCAGAGGAGGGGGAAGAGGAGTATGAGGAGAGTGAATGTGGATTTGAAAGTCTGGATGTGCCCATTGAACCGGACATCTCCCCAGACAGACCTTCAGGAGTGTCTCCTCCTAGGCTTTCTGAGTCCCCTTCTCATTTTATGTTTTATAAAAAAGTGGCTGAAACCCTCCAGCTCCCTATGGAGGAAGCTGTGGATGATCACGAGGAGCCTGACCATGTGGAAATGAAGGATATCCCAGAGTCTAGGAGACTGTCTATTCCTTTGCATAAATCTTTTGGGAAACAGCAAAAATTCTAAAAACTCCTCACACTATACCTCCTGTTGATAAGAGAATGGACAAGAGGTACACATTGTCAGGCTCTGATACAGAGTTCCTACACAACAATGCAGCCATGTTAGTAGTGCAGGCTGCAGCCTGTGACAAGGCAAATATTCCATTGGCTTCACACCCCTGACAAGGACTCCAGGAGGATTGATGCCATGGCAAAGAAACAGTACATGGCAGCATCCTTGGGACTCAGACAGGCAAATTATATGGCTTAGTTGCTAAATACCAGAAATCCAGATGGGATACTGTTTTGGCTCTAGCAAAACAGGTCCCTGGCCAGCTTGCCAAGGAGCTGGAGCAGGTGGCTGCTGATGGTATTGAGGCATCTAAGGTGCAATTCCATGCTGCAGTGGACTCTAATGATGTGTCAAGAGTCATGGCTACATCTGTGGCACTTCGCAGAATGGCTTGGCTCAGATGTACTGGCCTGTCACAGGATACCCAGACTAAGGCCATGGATTTTCCTGTTGTGGGTAATTCTCTGTTTGGGGAGCAGACAGAGAATTACATGAAGAAAATGGATGAGTATAGGACCACCTATAGGAGTGCACAGGCCAAGGAAAGGCAGGCCACTCCTCAAAGGCAGCCTTCCAGGGGCAAGGCAGGCCTTTTCATAGGCCTTTTTACCAAGCCCAGGCCTCCTCTTCAGCTTACGCCCAGAGGGGGTTCTTTAGAGGGAGAGGCAGACGGGGTACAAGCAGGCCTGCTTCCACCCCTCAGCCTAAAGCCCCTGCCAAGCAGGCACCCTGATGGGGTGGCCAGGCTGGGACTCTCAGCTACCTGTAGGGGGGTGGCTGGCCACTTTATCCAGGACTGGAAGTCTCTGACATCAGACAAGTGGGTCCTGGAAGTAGTAAGCCAGGGACTGGTTCTCAGATTCAAAAAATTTCCAAAGATGAGAACCAGGTCCTGTCCACCTGCAAATCCATCAGAAGCACTTGCCCTAGAGGCAGAAGTCTCTACCCTCCTGGCTCTCAGAGCCATGGAAAGGGTTCCACCCCTACACCAGGGCAAATGATTGTACTCCAGGTACTTCCTTACCCCAAAAAAGACAGGAGAATGGCGGCCCATCCTGGATCTCAGATACTTAAACAAGCACCTTTTAAAACCAAAATTCAAAATGGTGACTCTGGGAATTATTCTACCCTCTCTAAGGCCAGGGGACTGGCTAGTGTCCCTGGACCTCAAGGATGCCTGCTTCCATATTTTCATCAGAAGCTCCCATCAAAAGTACCTCAGGTTCGAGCTGCCCTCAGGCCATTACCAGTTCAGAGCAATGCCCTTTGGCCTCACCTCTGCTCCAAGGGTATTCACAAAATGCCTGGCAGTAGCAGTTGCCTACCTAAGAAGGCAAAAAACAGCCATCTTCCCTTACCTGGACGACTGGCTCATAGTAAGCCAGTCTCCAGACCAAGTCAAGTTACATCTTCAGATAACTCAGCAATGGCTTACCTCTCTAGGTTTCCTTCTGAATCTTCCAAAGTCAGTTCTAAAGCCTGTCCAGCTCCTCACCTTCATAGGCGCAGGACTGAACAATGAGGAAGCCAGAGCCTTCCTTCCTTTGGACAGGGGAAGGACCCTGGTCTCTCTGGCCTCCTCATTCACCCTGCAGGCCTCTCGACCAGCAAGGCATTTTCTACAGCAGTAGTGCAAGGAGCAAGATTTCAGATGAGGGACATCCAGTTCCATTTGAGAGCCTTTTGGTCTCAAAGAAAGGACCCTCTAACCAAGTTGATCCCAGTGACTCAAACCCTGATCCAAGCCCTACAGTGGTGGCAGGATCAGAGCAATCTGGGACAAGGGGTTCCCTTTGTCACTCAGTCTCACTCTTTAATCCTTACTACAGATGCATCCCTCTTGGGGTGGGGAGCTCACATGGGCGACCTCATTACCCAGGGACTGTGGTCCCTCAGGAATCTCTGCTCCACATCAACCTGTTGGAGCTCAGAGCAGTTTTTCTAGCACTTCAAGCTTTTTCCAAATCTGTTCAGAACAAAGTTGTACAGGTCAGAACAGACAACACCACTACAATGTGGTACATCAACAAGCAAGGAGGCACTCGGTCTACGGCCTTGTGCACCAAGCAATGAAGTTGTGGTCTCTGGCTTACTCCTGAACACCTCCCTTATGGCAGTTCACCTCCCAGGCAAGGACAATGTCCTGGCAGATGCTCTCAGAGATTTCCTAGGCCATCACGAATGGTCACTGGATCCCTGGTCCTGGAGGTAATATTTGCCAGATGGAGCACCCAGCAGATAGATCTTTTTGCAGCCCCAGACAATCACCAACTTCCCCTTTTTTGCTGCAGGCCCCCAGTGTTGGGCTCAGTCCCTCTGGATGCCTTAGTTCTCAATTGGGAAAGGACGTTTCTCTATGCTTCCCCCCCCCTTCCCTTTCCTGTTCAAAGTGGTAGTCAAAATCAGAGCTCAATCCTGCAAAGTGATTCTGATTGCTCCAGATTGGGCCAGACAACCCTGGTATCCACTCCTACTGTCCTTAGCAGTACATCTTCCCCTGTGTCTTCCCAGGAATCACAATCTGTTAACCTGTGCTCAGGGAAGGGTTTGGTACCCGAACCTCAAATCTCTCAATCTCAAGGCCTGGCTCTTGAAGAGTTAGAGTTTGCTGATCTACACCTCTCCCAATGTGTAATGGATATATTGAAGGCTTCTAGGAAGCCTTCCACCAGGGCTACTTACAATTCCAAATGGAAGAGGTTTTCCATATGGTGCTCTGGGAAGCATATTTCCACAGAATCTGCTGATTTACCCACAGTCATGGATTATATGGTCCATTTAAACACTTTGGGGCTGAGACCAGCTACCCTAAAGGTGCATTTGGCAGCTGTGTCTGTTTTCATTTCAGCAGGTAAACCCTCTTCTCTTTCAGCTCATCCTGTATTCTCTAAGGTTTTTAAGGGATTGCTTCACACCAACCCTCCATTTAGGGACCCTGCCCCTGCCTGGAATCTTAATGTTTGCATTGCTCAGCTTATGCAACCTCCCTTTGAGCCCTTGTCTTCAGCAGAGCTTAAGTATTTGACTTGGAAGACTGTGTTTCTGGTAGCCATCACTTCTACCAGACGCATAAGTGAATTACAAGCTTTGTCAGTGGAGTCTGATTTTATCTCCTTTCATAGAGATAAGGTGGTCTTTAGGACTAACGGGAAGTTCTTGCCTAAGGTGGTTTCAGATTTCCACCTTAATCAATCTATCTCTCTTCTAGTGTACTTCACTGACCATTCCTCCTCTGGTGAGAGGAGGCTGCACAGCTTAGATGTGAAGAGAGCCCTTAGTTACTACATTGAGCGTACCAGGGGTCACAGGTTTGACTCCCTCCAACTGTTCCTCACTTATGGTGAGGTTGGTAAAAGGAAACCTGCCACTAAAAGATCCATTGCCAGGTGAATTGTCTCTTGTATCCAATTCTGTTGTGAAAAGCTGGGTAAGGTTCCTCGCTCAGGCCCGAGGGCTCACTCTACCAGAGGTACAGCTGCTTCCCTGGCTGCTGCCAGGGACATCCCCATTCTAGAGATTTGTCAAGCAGCTACCTGGAAAACAGTTCACACTTTTACCAAGCATTACTCTCTGGACACCCAGGCTAGGAGTGATGCTCAGTTTGGCAAAGCTGTGCTGCAGAGCCTATTTCCTAAGTAGGTTCTGCCCCTCCTCCATGGAGGTACTGCTGTGTAGTCTGAATATGTCATAATATAGCAAGACTTCATGTTGTTTGAAGAAAAAATTACTCATCTTAGTAATGTTGTTTCTTCTAATGGAGTCTTGCTATATTATGACCTCCCCCCTGCCTGCCCCTCTCAGAACCTCTGCTTTTGGGATGTGGGTGGGCAGTGCAGTGTTGGCACTTAGTAGATGCCCACCTTGTTTTTTCACCCCTCCCTTTTTTGGGGTGACTGGGTGTTGTGTTTTTTGAGTCTTTGTTTTGGGACCAAAAAATGTGTTCTTATATTTAGTAGCCAGTTGGCTAGTGTAGGTTTATAGCTTCCACACAGGATCTTAGTGAGTTTAGCTCGTAAAGATCTGACAGTTTGAGTTTTAATAACAACAGACAGAGTTTTCAACTGAGCTCGAGCTCAGTGTTCCATGCCTGGCATGGAAAGTTAACTCTTTCACCTCCGGAGCAGTTCGAAGGTTGGGACTCACTGCATATGTCATAATATAGCAAGACTCCATTAGAAGAAACAACATTACTAAGGTGAGTATTTTTTTCTTCCTGGACATAAAGTCTCCACCAGTCATTCACACTGATGGGAGAGTACCGAGCTAATAATCCCCTGAGAGGCTGGCAGGAGAGACCAAGAGCTCACAAATTTAGGACAGAAGTTCATTAAGGATGGTCCTGCCAAATGAAAGATGTCACCTGGCATGAACATCCAGGGCATAGTGCTTGACAAAAGTATGCACTGGGCTCCAGGTAGCCACATTGCAAATGTCTGCAAACGAGCATGTTGCGGATTTCCACCAGGGATGCTGCAACTGCTCTAGTAGAGTGAGCATACACTCTGCCCTCCAGCTTAATCTGTGCCATGGAATAACAGTGGTGAAGGCATGCCACCAGCCACGCTGAAATACAGCTGATAGCGACAGGCTGACCCAGCCGGGTCTCACTGAAGGAAACAAATAGTTGTTGAGCTTTGCGAATTTGTTTTGTTCTATCTAAATAGAAACACAGAGCTCTTTTGACATCTAAAGAATGAAGGGTATGTTCTCCTTCATTTTGGAAGTTTGCAAAGTAAGTAGGTAGGACTAAAGGTTGGTTTAGATGGAATTCTGAAACAACCTTAGGGAGAAACTTAGGATGGGTCCTAAGAACTACTTTGTCCTTATGAAACACAGTATACGGAGGGTCTGTGACTAAGGCATGTATTTCAGAGACCCTGCAGGCCGAAGGCCATTTTCCAAGTGAGAAATTTCAGCTCACAGGTAGCTAGAGGCTTGAAAGGCTTTCAAGTGAGCATGTCTAGTACAAGATTAATGTCCCAGGCTGCGACTGGACATCTGATAGGAGGTCTGGTATGCAGAACACCCTTAAGAAACCTCTTAACTACTGGTAACTGAGCCAGTGACAAGGAAAGTACTGGCTCATGATAGGCTGAAATGGCACAAAGATGAACTTTGACTGTAGAGTATTGTAGACATGAATTTGAGATGTCTAAAAGGTACTCTAGAACTTTATTTGGTGGGCAGGAAAAAGGATTCAAAGAGGATTTTGCACACCAGAGAGAAAAATGCTTCCATTTGGCTGTGTAAGTTTTTCTAGCGGCTGGCTTGCACGCAGCCAAAAGAATATCTGAAACTCTACGAGAGACATTGAACCTATTCACTTCTATCTCTTCAGGAGCCAAGCATGAAGGTGAAGCAACCTCAGATTGGGATGGACCACATGCCCCTGAGTCAGAAGGTTCATCTGAAGGAGAAGCGCTTTCAGAGGGGTTTCCGACATACTGTTGAGTAACGGAAACCATATCTGTCGAGGCCAGAAGGGAGCAATGAGGATCATTTTACCACCCCCAGAACTCGAACTTGAGAAGTACTCTCTGAATTAGAGGAAGAGGAGGAAAGGCGTATAGAAAGCGTTTTGTCCACTGCAGCCTAAACGTATCCTGACAGAAAATGCCAGGCCCTGGATTTCTGGAGCAGAAGAGAGGCAGTTTTGTGTTGAGTGGGGATGCAGAAAGGTCCAGGTCTGGAGTTCCCCAATCTGCGAATAGTGACTGAACTACGGTTGAGTCGAGAGACCATTCGTGGGGATCTGTCTCCATTCTGCTGAGACGGTCTCCCAGTTCGTTCTGCACTCCCGGCAGGTAGACCACCTGGATTAGAGCCTTGTGCTCTAAACACCATTCCCACACTCTCATCGCTTCCCTGCATAAGGGGTAAGAGTGTGCACTGCCCTGCTTGTTGATGTAATACATTACTGCTTTGTTGTCCATTTGAAGGAGAATGTTCTTGTGACAGAGAATGTCCTTGAAAGCACGGACTGCATAAAGGATGGCTCTCATTTCTAGGACATTTATGTGAAGTTGGGACTCATCTTGAGTCCACGTACCTTGGGTGTGGAGATTCTGACAGTGAACTCCCCACCCCATCAGGGATGCGTCCATGGTAATGGAAATCTGATGATCCAAGGGAGCAAAAGGGATACCCCTCCAGAAAGTTGTCCTCTTGTGACCACCAGGTGAGTGGCCTCTTCAGAGGTTCTGTCACCTTGATGAGAAAGGACTGAGGGTGAGTGGTTGGGGACCACTGAGTACTGAGCATCCATTGAGAGGTTCTCATGTGGAGGCGTGCTAGGAGTACAGTGAACATCGAGGATGCCATGAGACCCCTCATCCGTTGCATCAAGATAGCTCAAACCAAGCTGTTCTCTGTGATGTATCGACATCTGTAGGATATCGCTCATCTGTCCTCTGGTAGAAAAGCTTTCACACAGGAGGTGTGCAGAAGAGTTCCTATAAAAAGGAGCTTCTGGGAGGGCTGCAACTGTGATTTCTTGAGATTTAGCAGAACTCTCATGGATGTGAGAAAATCTGAGGCCATGGTTATGGCGTTGAGAGTTCCTTGCCTGGAAGGACTTGCTAGAAGCCAGTCGTCCAGATATGGGAACACTCGTATTCCGATCTTTCTGAGATGCACTGCGAGAATTGCACAACACTTTCTAAAAACCCGTGGTGCCGAGGATAGCCCAACGGGCAGGACTCTGAACTGATAATGCTGGCCCAAAGCCACAAACCTTAGGTATTTGTGATGCTTTGGGTGAATAGGAATATGTTGGCAAGCATCCTGCATCTCCAGGGAGGCTAGCCAGTCATTTTGATGACGCAAAGGTAACAGAGTTCCTAGCAATATCATTTTGAACTTCTACTTGGGAAGAAATTTGTTTAGTTTCCTGAGGTCCAAAATTGGGCGCATGCCCCCAGTTTTCTTTGGAACTAGAAAGTAACGGGAGTAGAACCCAGAATGCCGTTGCTCCAGCAGAACTATTTCTACTGCCCTGTTGTTCAGAAGGTCTTGTATCTCGGTAGCGAGAAGTTCTGATTGAAATACTGACAGCCTGGGCTGTCGTTTGGGGGGACGATCTGGAGGGGTTTCCGAAAGACTGAGGGAATACCCCTTGTGGATTATCCAGAGGACCCATTTGTCTGATGTTATGGACTTCCACCGGTTCTAGAATTGATTCAGACAAGCTCCCACCACTGAGGAAGAGTCCCCCTCAGGCAGCTGAGGTGGGACTTGGACTAGAAACTCAGAAGGCGGCACTAGACACTTTGGGCCCTTGTGCTTTCTGTTGCATTTACTTTTGAGGCTGGGGGGCTTGGTTTTTATTAAAACCTCCCCTGCCCTTGCCTTGAAAGGACTGACGGTTGTGAAATTGATGCTTATTAACAGTCCCCCCAGAAGGGTCAGGAGCAGGTCGAACCAATTTAATGGCAGACCTAGTTTTTTGTGTGGCCTCTAGAGCTTGTTCTACTTGAGGACTGAAGAGATACATACCGTCAAAGGGTAACACCATGACCTGTTGCTGGGCATCATTTGTGAAGCCTGAAGTGAGCAGCCAGGGAGTGGCAGATACAAATGCCCGCCACCACCGCTCAGGAGGCAGTATCGAAAGCATCCATAACTGCTTTAGCCTGCTGGCTGTTGGACTTGATACCCTGGTTATGGTTTAAAGAAGCTCTGAATTAGCGTCTGACTCCAGTAGTGCTTCTACCACTTGTTTGAGTGAATGCCAAAGAACATATTCATATTGAGAGAAATAGCCCTGGTAGCTGGCAATACGCATACCCAGGGTGGATGCAGCAAAGACTCTCTTACCTGAAGTATCTATCTTATGAGATTCTTTGTTTATAGGTTGGGCTGTAGTAGCCTGAGGAGGACTGCCTTATCATTCTCTGCCAAGACTACAATAGCGTCCACAAAGGCTTGGGAGGCCAAAATGGGTTGATCCTTGGGAGCAGCATACTTTCCATCTATGGACTTAGCCACAAAAGGAACGAGAGCGGGATTATTCCATACCATTTGAGAAAGCATCTCAAAGGAAGGCTGTACTGGGGGGGGTTAAATCCATAGGGATCTCTGGGACATGATGGTATTGGAGCCTTAAAAGCTTCCCAGGATCGATATCTGTAGTCTGGAGAGAAAGAATGGAATTCATATTTTTCAGCAGAGACTTAAATGACAGGTCCTCGACCACATGCCCTGTAATAGGATTATATCCTGTTCCTTCCACGTCATCACCCAGCCTAAGGCCAGTGTTAGGCTCAATATCATCTCCTGACAGCCCAGGAGGGACTGTGTGGACAGGAAAGGAGTCAAAATCAGAAGGAAAAAAGGAAGGAAAAGGGTTCGGAGTCAAGAAGCCCTGAAAACTGGAAGACATCACACCAAGCTTTGGGACCCAGCGCAGCGCACGGTGGCGACAAAGCCCTTGGCTTGAAAGCCGCCGCGGTGCGATGATGGTGCCAAAATGCCATACGGCACTGAGGACAGCGCCGAATGGCTGCACGGCACCAAGGATGGTGCCGAAAGGATGCACGGCACCAAGGACGGTGCCAGCAATCCCAACGGCACCGAGGAAGGCGCCCTCAGACGCATCAACGCTGAGGATGGCGCCAAGTGACCCATTGATGCCAATGGCGCTGAAACAAACACAGGGCTCCGAAAACTAGGATTTGAGGAGAAAGAAGGAAGAATACCAGGAGACAGAGGCATAGGTGTGGCCCCCTGCACTGCAGCCATGTGAGGGGGGAAAACACCTGAGCATGGAGTCGATGGCACTGAAGAAGGCGCCGCATGACTAGGGGAGACCCAACCGCTTACCCGATCCCCTCAAGGGTCTGAGGCCCCTGAGTGACCGGGCCAGGCAGTTGGACCAACTCTAAGACCATTGCTCCATCAGAGCAGCCCGCTGATGAAACTGCTCATCTGAAGCCCTACCAGAAGTTGGGAAAGTGCTCTGATGTCGAAGAGGTCAGTGACCAAACAGAAACCGCGACTCTGGAGGAGGAGACAAGCAACTGACCCAATGACCAACCATCAACACACAGACATATCAGAGGGTGACCTCGAGTGATGCCTTCTCTTTCTTGACCTGTGGTCCGTAGAAGAGCTCAAGGCCGAATGGTGCCGAGAATGTGACCATTTTCTTTTGTGCTTCCAGCGGGACCGCCCCTCCCCTCAGGCACTGGACAATCCATTTTCAGACCCCATCCTCCGGAAAGGGTGGCGGACTGGACCCTGCCCGCCTGACTGAACAGCTTTCATACAAAGTCTCCCTACCGTCACCTGACCCGCTCATGGTCAACTCTGTCAATATAGGCTGAGACTTCTTTCTCTAATAAGAATAAACTATAGTAAGTGGTACTTATTTGAGAAATAGTACAAAATAATAAACTGAAAACTATGCTGCTAGTTTGAAGTTTGACTCCCGGCGGGCGAGCGACGTCATCACTGAAGCGCACTTGACAGCGGGAAAAAAGGAACTGAGGCAGTTGGAGAGTTGGCCTTGAGATGGTCATTGCCACACAAGCCGAGGGCTTGTGGCGCCACTCCTCATGGTTCCATCTCTGGCGCAGACCATCTTACAAAAAAGTTTGCTCCCACTGGGTCCTAGCACCTCCGGCGTAGATCCCATCAGTGTGAATGAGTGGTGGAGACTTTATGTCCAGGAAGATCTACAAATAACGAATGCCATTCTCTTCCCAACAAAGCTCAGACTCGTCCATCAAGATAAGGTATTTATTTTCACTGACCCGATAGACACTGGGAAGTGGGTCACCCGACTGAAAGCCCAACAGTCTGGTAACCGGGCTCAGATCCCTGAAAATGAGGATTCTTCAGATGATACCTGAACTGACTGGCTGAGACTTTTGTTTCAAGTCTGCTCGGCAGTCTAGGCAGTTGTAGGTGCTCAGTGGTCATACTATTGCCTTACCTTACTGCCCTGTTTTACACTGAGGCCCAGATATTCAAACTGCACCAGTTTGTGGCGCTAGCCTGTGTGCCGCTCAAAATAGTTGCACAGGGGTGTGGCCAGGGTGATATTCAACAGAGTTGCGCTATGGCGCATCTGCTTTTAATATCGCCCCCTGGCCACCCCCACTGTGCATGGCGCAGTCCAGCGCAAGTGGTCAGAGTGGAGCACTGAGATGCGGTGATGCAAGTTCCATTGCGCCATGCACAGCACCTGCGATATTCAAAGGGTGACATGCAAATGGGGCCATAATTTATGCAAGACGCACGGGGGGGCCATTTTCATCTGATTATGGCCCCATTTGCATGCCATTAGCATGCAGATGCCCGATCCCGATGACTTGCGCCTGGCTCCCTGCCAGCAGCAGCCTCGGGGACCGACGCCCTGCAGCCCGGATCGGGAAGTCCCATAAGGGATGTCTCTAATCCCTGGTGGTCCAGTCGACCGGAGTAGCCCGATCAAGAGGTAATTAGGTAGTTCGATCGCGGCATAGCCATTCGCCCTTCTCCTCGAGTAGCCCGACGCAGGCATAATTTACTTCGCTTCTATTAGCCTGGATTACGGCACAAGAGTCTTCCCCAAAGCCCATATATCTCTTTGCGGTCCAGTGATTAAATGGAAAGCTCGATCGCGGCGGCATTTCACTTCTGCGGTCTTGCGATCTAGTGGATTTCTCACCTACCCTCATTTCAAGCCATGGAGTTTACCACTCGTCAGCGGTGGCAGCACTACCTTCGCTGCCGCCTCACGCCCGCTGACTGACAGTTCGGCATGGCTGCACGCCACTGGCTCAGAGCATGAGCCAATGGGCGTGAAGCCCATACCATAGTAGTCTGCCCTGATTAGTACGGTATGGGTTATACTCCCATTGGCTCATGTTCTGAACCAATGGGCGGCAGCCATACCAAGCTGTCAGTCGGTGGTGGGCGGGCGCAGGCGGGTAGGGTGCTGCCACCTGCTGGCTGATGGGGGAGTGGGGTGGTGGGGCTCGTGAGCGAGTGGGGTGGGGTCCACTAGATCACCAGGGATTTATCATTTGGGGTGAGGAATGCCGCCTACTTATCAGGTCTCGTCGTCCACTGGACCACCACAGATATTGGGTTTTGGGGAGGAGATACTGATGGCCGCGATCGGCTAATGGGGTGGGTTAGTTATGCCCACAATCGCCGGCTATTCGGGGAGGGGGTTGATGAAGGTCTGCCTGCGGATCGGGCTACTCGGGAGGGGGTTGGATTAAGGTCTGCCCGTGATCGGGCTACCGGGGAGGGGGTTGGATGAAGGTATGCCCGCGATCAGGCTACTCGGGGACAATGTTATGCCAGCGATCGGCTACTCGCGTCCACTGGACCACCAGGGATATTGGACTTTGGGGGGTCTGATGCCCACAATCGGGCTACTTGGGGGTTATCGTTATGCCCGGGCGATCGGGGGAGTAGGATTAGTCGATAGTCCACCCACAGGTGGCAGCTGCTGTGTTGTGCCCTGAAATGCAGCAGCTCACCTGTGGGTGGCCTTCGACTTGTTCCTTTTTGGCTTAACTTTGTAGCAGGCGCAGGTAGGGTTGCGTGCATAACTCTGCACGGCCCCCGCTGAATATCGGGCTGTGCAGTTTATGCATGGGCATGCCCCCCCTACCTGTTCCTGCATACATTACTGATGTGCCCCAGGGCATCGGGATTTGTGCGGTGCACTTTTCCCCTTTAAATATCGCACCGGGTGCATCAGTGGGTTGTGCATGGCGCAACACAGTTGGGCCATGCGCAACCCTTTTGAATATCTGGGCCTGTGTTTAAAAGGTTTATATTTTCTTGAATTATTGGCTCTAGATTAAATAAAGTGAAATATTCATTAATCCTTTATCAGATAAAAGAGCCATGTTACAGAACTATAAAATTAGCCAAAAATGCTATTCTGTTTCATTCGTAAACTTGAATATTTTCGAAGTTTTTGGAGAATGTGGCAGTGTTCTTATTGTGCTTTAGTATTTACACAGAATGTTATTGAAATGTGCTATTTATCCTGTGACTCTTTCTATTTTAGTGGGGTTGTTTTTTCTCCCCACATAAGGACATACTTTAGGTATATAAGGTGGACCCTAGGCTCTGTGAGTGTGGTTCATGTTAATACTTTTGAGACATTTATGGTTTTCGTTTATTCTACCTGCTCTTGGGTGACAGCTACACAGGACGTCAGACTTTCAGCATTTAAATTTATACATTTTTAGATTCCCTCCTCCTGAGTGTAGCAAATGCTTGGAGATACTGGAATCCTGTATAAAACTGAAGTGTATATTGGTTTCCTGTGTGAATCAAATGTTTTATGTTGTTTCCATAATGCAGTGTAATGTGATAATGTTTTACATGCAAAACTAATAAATATAAAGTTAAAAAAAAAAAACACTGATGGATGAGTATCTGGCATCCAGCAGTACCAAACCTCAAAGAAATGCCGGTAAAAATGCTAGGAAACTTCCGAAGCTGAACCTCGTGGCAGAGGGACGAGGCCCAATTTCATTATCAGCAGCAGAAATGGCTGCCCTTGGTAAAGAGGTCACATAGCAAGTGGTGGTGGCTCTCAGTCCAAGACTAGACAAATTAGAGGCTAAGCTTGAAGGAATTGCAGAACAAAATGCCTCACATGCACCTCACCTGGATGAAGCTGAAAAATGCATTTCATCTCTTGAGGATACTACCAACCCATTGCCGCAGTAAGTCACACAACTGGAGAAGGAGCTCTCTGAATTTTGAGAGCTCTTCGATTACCAAGAGAACTATTACAGAAGACTGAATTTGCAATTACAAGGGTTGCCCGAGGGTCTGGAAGGCAAAGACGTGGATAAATTCTGCTCCATGATGCTCCCTGCCCTGCTGGGACTTAGCTCCAAGGGTGGTCGGCACAAGCTTGAAAGAGCTCATTGGGCCATGAAGCCAAAACCGGCGGTGGGCCAGCTGTCTCGACAAACTGTATTCCACTTCCACAACTGTAGGGATTGCCAGGAGGTCCTCAATGCCTACAGAGGGGTGAAGCAATTGACATATGAGGGGCACAGACTCTACATCTTGCAGGACTTCTTGCAACACCTACAGAGGAGAAAGAAGCCCTTCCATTCCATTATGGGTAAGCTATGCAACTTAAAGGTGGACTTTTCCTTCTCTTACCCTGCTCTGCTTAAAATCAGATACGAGGGAGCGTTTTACTCCTTCTGGGAGGCGGAGAAAGTGATAATCTTTGTGCAGGACCTACAAAAGAACATCTCTACATGAAGCTGCTGATGGGAAGAACAGCACTTTTCAACTTTTTGATTCTGCATTCAACTCTCAACTGATGTGATTGGACCTTAGGACTACCATATTGAACTAACTGCAGAGCTGACCCTATAACTTGTTAATCCATCCCTGATCCAACTTGGGGCTGTGGGCTGACTCCTGCCTGCCACAGCTGTGGCACTCTCGGGCCCTACCGGGGGTGGGGGGATATGACCACGCGGGGAACTGATTTGCAAAACTGGGCAAATTCAGAATTGATCCGGGGATGGTCCCCTCAAGTGCCCACTAGCAATGATCGGACTTTGCCATGGGAGAGCCATTCTCTTTTCGCCTCCATTCATAGCTGATTTTGGCATGGGAAGAAGGTCTGTTTCAAGGTAGGTGCTGGGTGAGCGGGTGGGCAGGAGGGGAAGCTACTGCACATGTTTTTATTTTCATGATTTACTTCCATTCACCTGACCTGGCCCAAATATAACTCCAATGATTAATTTTCCCAGTCGTGGGTATGGAGGGGGGGAAGGGGCAACAGACCCATACCTTCCTAAGGATTTGTTCAGGAGTGCTAAGACAGATTGACATGGCCCAATTGTGGTAAGCAGGATGGGGGGAGCTCTGATCTTGCAAACTCATGCCATGAGGGTGCACCGCGAACGGAGAGAGGGTTGATTTAATAAGTGCACTGGTGAGAGGATCTTGGCCACGGACTTCAATCTCCAAGGTGGGGGAACTCGGACTAGTAAATGGCTTGGGGGGGTGATAGCATAACCCCTCCTACATAACAGGTGTTTATTTTTGGATGGGGATGAGCTGTTGTATATCAACTAGCACTGAGTAGATTGCTTGATCCTCAATCATATCTGTATCTGCATTCACAAGGATGCCAAAGAAGTTATTACAGTTGGATCCGGGGGGGTTGGGGGAGGGTTAGTGTGTCTATTTGGAAATTTGTTCCTGCTGTGGCTGGTGACTGGTGCGTCTTTGGACACCATAGAACTTTCTTACGGAATAGGGGGAGGGGAAGGAAAAGGGGTCTCATTGGTTATCAAAGTACTTTAGGGTGTTACATATAACTATTTCTTGCAATATAGATATGTCTAGTGTGTTGTTGTTCAGGGCATGTCTATTTTTCTAATGTTATGGATGGCTGGGAGATACTTGGGGAAGAGGAGGAATATCTAGAGGCAGTGAAGGGGGACAAGGCAGGGTGGGTTAAAGTTGTTATGATTTTGTGTTGGACTTCTTTCCTGTGTTCAAATATTCATTACTCTTTTTAACTCTCGTTCTGATCTTGCTGTATTCTGCACAGGGTTACCTACAAGGCAGCACAGCGGGGTTTACTGGCACCACTGAGCCTGCCTGGAGTCTCTTATGACCTTGACCATGGTTAGGATAGAGGAGACAAAGTAATATCATGGAATTTAAAGGGATTTACCTCCCCAGTTAAACAATGTAAGATCTTAATGGCCCTCAAATGTAAGAATACCCAAGTGGCCCTTCTACAAGAAACCCATTTGACACAGAAGGAGCATGTGAAACTGATAGGTGGCTGGGTGGGCTCTTGCCACTCTGCCTCCTACAACTCTTACAAAAGGGAGGGTGGTTCTATTTCACAGGAATTACCCCACAGAGATCATTTGTGTGGTCCGGGACCCACTGGAGGGTAGATATGTATTTGTGGTGGGAAAGATCTGGGGTCAAATACTCACCTTCGGATCTGTGTACACCCCATCAGTCTTTGACCCAAGCTTTTATCAGTGAATGCTGGATGTAATAACTAAGGAGCAGTTCCCGGACCTTATCTTGGGTGGTGATTTTAACTGCATAATGGATGGGACCTTGGATTACTCAGGTACTAGAGTCCGTACCAACACTGCAACTAGTTCATGGAAGAGAGGTCTCCTAGGCTTGGACTTAATAGATTGTTGGCGGGCAAAGAACCCGGGTGCACGGGAATATACTTACTATTCAGCCCTGCACTGCATCTGGTCCTGCCTAGACCACATATTTTTGAATGGGGCAATGTATGCACAGGTGGCGAAAATCACACATAGCCCAACTGTTATATCATATCACTCAATGGTGGAACTGGACCTACACCTTAGAGGGGAGGCTCCTGGTGGGGGGGGTGCTTCCCCACCCACCTACCTCCTAGCAAAGAAGGACTTTCAGAAGTACCTACAGAGTTACTGGGAAACTTATATGTCAACGAATAAGGGTTCAGTGGCCTCACAAGGAACATTTTGGGAAGCCGACAAGGCTTACATGAGTAGGGCCATCATTAGTTACATGGCCAAGATTAAAAAAGGAAAAAGAGAATGAGCCACTAAACATGAGCACTTAATTAAGGAATTGGAGCAAAAATTAATTGAGAGGGGAGGAGGTTAAGGCCCAGCTGAGGATGGCTCGGGAAACCCTAAATGACTGTTACATGGAGGCTGCGGGATCCAGAATTTTTTTTCCTCTCGTCAGAGAATTTATAAATGGGGTAACAAGCCAGGCCCCTTGCTAGTCAAATTGATGAAGGGGGGGTAGGGTGAACAAAAGGATAACGGTGATTAGGAACAAAAAGAGGGAGATTATACATGATAGCCAATGCATTCAAAATTGTTTTAAAGAATTTTATGGTGCCTTGTATCGGGCTGAATGCATGGGCACAAAACACTTAGCACAAAGCTTTTGGATGGTATTAAATTTCCACAACTGGTAGGGGTACAAAATGCGTGATGCTGCATGTTACTGTAGAAGAGGTCTCCAGAGCTATAGGTAGCCTCAAATTGGGAAAGCGGGAGGGAGGTGGATGGTTTTGGGGCAGAATATTATAAATCACTTAGGGCACCTTTGGCAGGACCCCTGCAGGACCTTACAGAAGAGGCTGGGGGGATACCTAATAACGCGCCTAGAGGCTAATGTCTGTGTGTTGCCAAACCAATAAGGATAATCTGGAATGTTAATCTTACAGACCCGTCTCTCTCCTTAGTTATGACTGCAAAATTATAGCAAAGATGTTGGCTAATAGGCTGGAGCAGGTGCTGCCCTTATGGTGCACCCCAACCAGACGGGCTTTGTGCGGGGCAAAATGTCATCCATAATATGAAGCATCTCCTGAACATTGTAAGATGGGGCCCTCAGCATCCTGGGTAGGCGTGTGTGCTGTCCATGGACGCAAAGAAAGCATCTGACAGAACTGAATGGGACTACCTGTTATGAGGTCTTGCGGCGCGCTTTGGGGTGGAAGATGGGTTTGTCACCCTGGTGTGAATGCTTTACAGAAACCCTAAGGCGAGGGTACTAGTGAATGGCCTCCCTCCGAGGAATTCCAGTTATATTGGGGCACGAGCAGGGTGCCTCTCTCCCCTTCTATTTGGTATGGCCATTGAACCACTGGCAATCCGGATCAGGGAAAGTCCAATCATCAGGGGATAGTTGGGGCTAGGGGATTCCATCATAAATTAGCAGCTTTATGCTGACAACCTTTTATTTATTTATTTATTACCCACTGGAGGATTCTGTCCATGCCTTACTTCAAATACTAGAGGAATTTGCCATTTTTTCAGGGTACAAATGAAACTCCAAATTCAGAGATACTTTTCTTGGGGAATGATGGTAGGGTTGTAGACCAGTCCTGGGGACTATGAAGTGAAAGAACACCTTACCTACCTGGGGATCAAGGTAGAAGGTAACTAAATAAGCTGTATAAATGGAATTATACTCCCCTCTTCAACACTGTCTTGGCTGATCTCAGCTGATGGAGGGCCCTCGATATCCTGGTATGGCTGAATTAACCTGCTAAAAATGAATATACTGCTACACATTCTGTATGCACTGCAGATGGTCCTATTCTGTCCCACTTCATGAGATATTGCCAAATTAGAGAAAGGATTCTCAGATTTTATATGATGAGGCAAGAAGGCTAGAATGAAGCTAGACCGACTGAAAGCGCCGAAGGAGAATGGTGGATTAGAGTTCCCAGATGTAAGGGGCTATTACCTCGCCACACAATTCAGATACATACACAACGTGGGTTAATAGAGGAGAAGCTGTTTCGTGGTTAGACCTAGAAGAGGAAGGGACGGAAGGCATTAGATTAAGTTCTTACTTATCACCGTCAGGGCTTAAAACCTAAAAGAAACTGCCCAGTCCAAACTCGTTGGCCCTAGCTGTCTTGGAAGCCTGTGGTGAGTAGAGGGGGTGCAGCAACTGATCACAAATTTTTCATTCCAGTGGTTGGAAATCCAGATTTCCTGCCGGGACTTGGAAACCCAGGATTTGAGATCTGGGAACAAGGGAGTGAAAAGCATAGGAGATCTATGTGACGGGGTGGTGATATATCCCTTTGCTACCATAAGGGTCTCTCTAGGACTTCCGGACACACGTTTTTATAGATATTTACAGGTAAGGAATTTTCACGGGCAATTAAACAGAGAACAAGGGGGAAGCGCATCACTAGCAATGATAGAACAGGAAATATATAGAGCCAGAACCCTGGAAAAGGGAATGATTGGAAGGGCAGCCAGGTAGGACAGGCTACAGCTGCCCGACACCACTGCAAGAACCAGGTCTTAGTAGGAGGTTGATCTAAGAACCAATATTGCAGAGTACAAATGAAAAATTATAACAGCATCACATATGGGGCTACTCCTGTGCAACCATTTCAAGGAATCACAGTATAAATTTATCCACAGGCTCTTTTACCCTCCCAGTCTGGTTCACAAATATCATCCGGGGATAATGGACAAATGCCAGAGATGCTAGGTGGTGAAAGACACCTATTTTCATTATTTGTGGGAATGCCCAATGCTGCAGACATACTGGAGGGTCATTGCCCAAAGCGTCTTCCATATTTCTGGTAAGAACATAGACTTTTCACCCATCTCTGCTTTTTAGGGTGGGGGTGCTAGAGGATGGGGAATGGGCATTGTATGCAAGGTGGATGGGGGTGGCCCTGGTGGTAACACGGCAGATCATTCTAAACACATGGGTGTTGGGGATGACTCGACTCTGATAATATGGAAGAAATGTGGTTGCCTTAGCGACAACCTAAATTGTCATGAGTTCGAAGGAAAGGACACAGTGGATAGGACTGGCCAGGGATGGGGGAGGGGTGTGGGTGGGGATAGGCAGCCAGGTAAGGCTAGGTGGGGGAGGGTTTGCGATGTCATCTTACAATGACTAATATGACAGGGTGAGTCAGCAGGGGAGGACTGGACGGAGGTAGGGTGGGGGGCTTTGAGGGGTATAAAGAGCCTGCAGAGCAAGGCAGCCCTCTTGTTGCTGGGATTCACTTTTGCAGAGTTCAGTACATCGACTGGCAGATTCAATTTGAAGGTAAGGTAGAGGTTTATGTATGGTGGGGAAGGCATGGAATCAAGGGTCCGGAGGCCAATTCAGGTGAAGCAGGCCAGGCAAGTAGAAAAGATGCCTTGCTGGCTAGGTTAGTATGGAGTAGCAGTGTATTTAAAAGAAAAAGGGAAAGAAAAAAGGTTTGTTTCAACTGTTGTTTGACCACATGGTAGGAAAGTGGGTTTATGTCACTTCACTCCCGCTTTCTCGCTCCCCGACATTTCACTCCTGATGTCTCGCTCCGACGTCAATTAGCTCCTGCTAACTTCACTCTTGTCACTTTTACTCCCAATACTGCACATTGCATACCTAACTTATTTATCTCTCACTAACTTCACTCGCTAACGTATCATAAATTATCATGGTTTGCTCCTTCATCAGTTAATTATACAATCTGATACCACTGGCTACTAAAGCAATTGACTACCATTGGCCACAGCTAGGCTACTGAAGCCATTGACTACCATTGGCCACAGCTAATTATGTACCTGAATAAAGAGTTTTAACAGTCTTTTTAACAGTCTTAATCCTTCGAAACCGCAATCACTTCCTGGGTTACTGGAACAGACAATCACATGACAACATTCCCATGGCAACAGAGGGCAATGCTAGGCAACACATCAAATGACTGGTTTGGAGACTGGTTGGGAGATCGCTAAGGTAAGACAACACAATTTCATGTATTCATTTACTGAAGACAGTATTTTTTAACACTACCCGTATGCCTCATGTTGGAGTGAATAATTATGTTAAGGTAGCAAGTGAAGTTGCTGTTTACTGTTAAGATTGCTGTTTATGTTAAGGTAAAGTGAGAGTTGCTGTTTACTGTAGACCCAGTATTGATTTACTGACCTCATGTAGATGCCTCATGTAGTGTAATGAAGGAGTGAAATGACAGGGGAGTGAGATTCCATGGGAGTGAAATTAACTGAGAGCGAATGTGGGGGAGCATAATTACGTGGAGTGAAATGATGGGAGCGAAATGTCGTGCTCCCTAGGAAAGGAGGATTGGGCCTGCATGGGCCAGGAAATGTTTCAGTACACTAGAAAGGCACTAAGACAAGCAGTAATAGGTAGCCTCTCTAGAGAAGTGAAGTTGGTATGTCAGGAGCATCATTTGGTACCCCCGCGCAGAAGGGGCCAGGTAGCTGGTTTTCATGCTGTCCTCTGTGGCAGTAGAGGTTGCGGGGGTCCCCAGTGCCGATAGAGTGGAGGGAGGCCAGGCGAGCTCCTGGCAGGAGGAAGGCACCAGGTGGTGCACCATGGAGATTCCAGGAAGAAGCTCTGTCAGGGCAAATGATGAGCACGTGACCGCAAGGGCCATGTAAGCAAGGCCAGGTGCCTGTTTTACTGCGCAGGGGAGAGGGGAGCAAGAGCTGAAAGAGGAAGGCCCGGTCTGGGGGCCTAGGTAGTGGAAAGAGAGTTAGCAACCTCCCGGGTTGCAAGAAGGACTAGGTTCCCAAGCAGCTCAGGCCCCACAGGGCTGCTTTGGATAACTCTGGGATGCAGTGCTAGCATATTTACCCCACCCCGATCTGGGGGGCGGGTAGCAGCGTGTCTCCAAGGACCAGATTTGAAAAAAAAAAGAAAAAGCAGATAATTGGGAGGCTTTACTGTAGTTGTTTGAGCCTGTTCTTGGCATGAGGGGTTTGATCTCTTTCCATGATGTGGGTGTCTGTGTTGCTGGGTGGCTGGCCAGTAGGGCATGGTCGGCAGTCGCTTTGGCATTTGCGTAGTGGGCCCATGTGAGGCCTCAAGCATGCCAGGCGCGTCGTGCTTGGTTCCCGAGCACCATGCATGCTGCAGTAATGCGGTGGGCAGGCGCATGTGCAGGCAAGGGAGGCAGCGCCATTTTGTATTTTTCTTGGGTTGGGAGGCACAGGCCAGTAATAGGCTTAAATTACACAGTGACAGCTCGGTTAGCCAGCAATGGGGCACAGACCACCAAAACACAAGGAGGTTGGAGACAGAGAGCATTAGATTGGGTTGCAGAGACAGTTTAGCTAAAAAAAAATAACCCGGCAGGTTGAGCTCGGAGTAGCAAGTGACTGGGGGGAGCTACCCTGGAGTTGCAACAAGACAGGTATACTGAGGATACAGAAAGGGAGTTTTCAAGGACACTATACAACAATACCATGGCGTGAGGCCAAGATTTTTGGTGGGGATCAGTACAAATTGTTCACAACAAGATAGCGACCACGCATGATGGAGGGGTTGGTTATGGCATTGACTTGGGGTACTGCCTAGTGCATACATGTTAAAAGACATAGACGACAGGAGCTTATTTAACAGGGTCAGAACTGCCCATGGTGGCAGTAAGCAATTCTGAGTGAAATGGGCTTCATGGGGAGAGTGTAAAAAAATAAAGGGTTGATACCCAGGTTGATTTGTATATCCCCGATTCCCCAGAGCATCCAGATGATGAAGCAGGCAGCGGAGATGATGTTGAAGGTCAATGAAATGCTAGAAATGTCATGAAAAGGGAGGCAAAGAGGAGGCCGTAAGAGCAAGGGGCTTAAAAAGGCACCAGCGAAAAGCCCGATGGAGAAGGTTAACGAGCTGAAAGAAGCAGCAAAAGAGAAGGAGGCAGCGGAAGCCACTGGGAAGAGCAGAATGCCAGCAAGCGGATCTAGGAAGAGCTCAGCAGGGAAAAGGCTACTGCAGGAGGTGCTGGAACAAGAACCAATGTGGAGTCGGAGGGAGAGGAGGTCACAAATGGTAAGGATGGGGGAGATCAGAACCCAGAGTGGGATTTGACTGAGTACTTGGTGGGCATGCTAGGTGATATGGGGGACAAGGGAACAGAAAAGATTGAGAAGGCACTGGAGGAACTAAAAGCAGCCGGGGAGAAGGGGAACAACAAGAATACCACGGAGGGCAATAACGGGATACCAGGCATGACGTTAGGGGACCACGTGCCCCTAACTATTAAAGAAAAGATGTGGAAGGGGGAATACGTGGATATTTTTGCACTGGCAGACAAAGAGACGACAAAAAGATATGAGCAGAAGGAGACAGTAGGAAAATCTGAGGTGGCAGTGGCATTAGCAATAACAGGGAATAAGGTGGAAGAAACAAGTTACAAGGGAAAAAACATTGACACTTGGCAAGCAGGGTTTACCATATTCAGCGCCATCCTCCTGGAGAGGAAGCTGGAGTTAGCCATCCCACTGCTCATGTATGTCGCCACCATAAAGGATGCCTATAAGGCAAAGATGGGGCTGGGCTGGCTAAAATACGACAAAGCTTTCAGGCAGAGGATGGCAGCCAGGAGGGGGATCTAATATGGGATTCCACTCACTCGGAATTATGGGTTAGAACCCTGCCAGGTTATGCGGGCGCACAGGGGAAGGGAGTAAGCAAGGGGGAAGCAATCAGCAGTTCAAAACATGCTGGGTTTCTCAACAAGGCGCCATGCTCTGGACCAACTGCAAGTTCTGTGACACATATGCTCAAAGTGCGAGGGCTGCACCCGTGACATGCTGCAGAGCCATGTGGAAAATCAAGTGGTCAAGGCAGCAGTGGACAGCCTTTTCATTTGGGGGGGTAAGGGAGGATATTACCAGAATGGGAGAGGGAGGGGATTCCAGGGGAGGGGGGGTTACAGTGCAATCTGTGCCAGTACCCAATGAAAGAGAGGCGGAAAAGGGGGAGTTGGAGTTATGTTTAGCTAGGACTCTGATCAGGGTGGTGGTGGTTAGGGAATGGACAAAAGGGTATCCAGATATGCGGGCCGTAGGATGTTAGCAGAGGGTTTTGAAAAGGGTTTCAACCTGGAATATTGGGGGGTTAGAAGGAGCATGAGAGCAAGAACCTGAGGTCAGTAAAAGAAAAAGACGATATGGTGAAGAAGAAAATAAGGAAGGAAACGGAAGTAGAAAGGATAGAGGTGCCATTTGAAGAACCGCCAGGTCAATTTCAAAGTTTCACCACTGGTCTAGTACCAAAGAAGCAACAGGGGAATTGAGGTTAATCCATCATTTGTCTTATCCAGTAGGTGCATCAGTGAATGATTAGTGAATGATGAGTGTAGTGCAGTTTCAGTGTCGACATTAGAGCAAGCAGTGAAGTTGATAAGAGCAAAGGAGGGGACATGGCTAGCAAAGTCGACGTTGAGTCAGTTTTTCGGCTGCTACCTGTCAGACAGGAAGATTGGGACCTATTGGGATTTTGCTTCCAAGGGTACTTCTATTTTGACAAGGCAATGCCCATGGGCTGTTCAACAGCCTGTGCCAAGTTTGAAGCATTTAGCACATGGATGCAATGGGTGCAGGGAAAAATGCATGGGCAAAAAGCGGTGGTGCACTACTTGGACAATTTTCTACTGACAGGAGAGGGCAGGACAGAGGCAAAGGCACTGCTCAGGGATTCAAAGACATGTGTGACAAGTTGGGGGTGCCACCAACAGAGGGCAAGATGGAAGGTCCAGCAATGAAGCTTTGAATTCTTGGGTATTAAGGTGGATGCAGAACAACAGATTTTAGGTTGCCACAGCAGAAAATAGCAAGGCTACAGGAACTATTGCAGGAAGTCAGGAAGGAGATTCCACTAGGGCAGGTGCAGCAACTCTTGGGGCACTTGAATTTTGCCTGCAGGCGGTAGCCCAGGAGGATTTTCTAGGAGGCTAGTTGGAGTAACAGGAGCAAAACTGCTGCACCACTGGGTGGACATCACGAAAGGGATGTGTCAGGATTTGGAAGTGTGGCAACAGTTTCTGGCAGATTACAACGGGATCATGTTTTGGCAGGATGATTGGCTAGAGAGTAATGACCTGGACCTATACACGGACACATCGGGGTCAGTTAAGGTTAATGGAAGGTGGATTGCAGAGGCGTGGCCAAACACATGGAGGGAGAAGGGTTTGTTGAGAGACATTACATTATTAGAGATTTTCCCAATATGGGTAGCAGTGCTAACATGGGGCAAGCAGCTGCGGAACAAGAAGATAATGTTTTGGTGTGATAACAAAGCAGTGGTGGAGGTTATCAACTGGCAGGGAGGTAATTCGGATTCAGCAAACAGGGTTTTAAGACAACTGGTGGGGCCTAAGGTTAAACATGTAATTTAGAGCTAAGCATATTGAGGGGGCAAAGAATGACATAGCTGACAGCCTTTCCTGTTTACAGCTGGACAGGTTCAGGTCCGTGGCGACACAAGCGGCAGCACAAAGAACACAAGTAGCAGAGCAGATGTGGGAAATCAGCTGGAAAGAGCCCGAATGTTATATAGGAGCTCCTGATCTGCAAACACCCTAAAGGCATGTGAAGGGTCATGGGGAGCATTCCAGGAGTTCTGGGAACGGGAAGGGTTCAAGGTAAGTGAGCCAGTTTCACAGGGCCAGATAGCAAAGTACATGGTGCCAAAATGGAAGGCAGGGATGGCAAGTGGGACTATGAGGTGTAATTAGCAGGGATAGGTTGGGCATGCAGCACAAAGGGGTGGGGGAACCCAACAAATTTAAGGTGAATCAGTGCATGTTGATGGGTTGGCAGCGTTAAAAGGCAGAAAGGTCGATTTGAAAAAAACAATTGCTAGAGGAAAAACTTTCAGAGCTAGTAAGAGTCCTGGGGCAGATTTGCACATCTGATTTCGAGGCGTGCCTTTTTAAAGCCATCTTTACGGTCATAGCAAAGGGTGCCTTCAGGGTCAGTGAGGAGGTAGCGGGTGACAAGAGAGACAAGATAGGGGGACTGTGGGGTGAGGAATTGCAATGGGGCCAAAAGAGGGTAATGATTTGGTTGAGGCATTCAGAGACTGATCTGGTGGGAACAGGGATGGAGATAGTATTGGAAAAACAATTAGTAAGAACGGCATGCCCGTCACCTCGCTATGGGAAACATAAGGCAAGGAGGCTGGGTGGGGGCACAATTTTCGCCCAAGGATGGTGTCGGGTCAGCATGCTACCAGGTAACGGGGTACTAAAAAAGGGCAGCACACATTTGGGCAAGAACCCACACAGCTATTCATCTCACTCATTCCGGATCAGAGCCGCATCAGTGCTGGCAGCAGAAGGTCAGAAGAGGAAGTGAAGAAGGTCGGGAGGAAACTGTTATAACATGTTGTCTTTGTCTCCTAGGTCAGGGGAAGGACCAGGCGGGTGTGGATCATTGGGCACTCATACGGTTATTGGGCAGAAAAATGGTCCGCCATCCATCCGGGAGGAAAACAGCTAGGGCAAGACCCCGACAAAGTGAGAGTTTATTGGAGAGGGGTCCAAGGCATGAGATGGGCACAGATCATGCCATCCTTGGAGGAGTTGAAGTTAACTTGGCCATGACCGGATCTGTTGGTAATTCACTTGGGGGTAATGATTTGGGGGATTGGCCTTGGGGGGGGCGCTGTGCAAAGATATCATAAGGGATTTAGGTTTAATAAAGCAGTGGTGGCCGCAGGCACAGATAGCATGGTCAGAAATAGTACCCAGGATGGTTTGGCAGCAGGCCAGAAACATAAAAGGGGTGAAAAAGCTAGGAAGAGAGTAAATAGGGGTTGCAGCATAGTTAAGGGAGGATGGGGGATATACATAGCATACAGCGACATATCATTTACTAACCCGGCTCTTACAGACCAGATGGGTGCATCTTTCCATGGTGGAGCATGTCTCCACGTGCTACAATTGGAGGGCAGCCTGGAGTTGTGGGGAAAAGAGGGGAAGGGAGCTTAGAGTGGGGGAGTTAAAAAGGAGGTGCAGGAATTAAATATGGGTCAGGGTCAGGCACCCGGACATGAAGGCAGCAGACAATATAGGAGGGACAATAAGAAAGCAACAAAAGAGGGTATCAGGTATCACTTCAGCACCCTTACCCAAGTAAAATACTGCAATGGAAAAGAAGAAGGGGTTTCGGGCTTTCCAAGCGTCTGGACCCCGAGAAGACGATGGAGAATCAAAGACATTTCAAAGACAATTGGAAGTTATTGGATTTGTATAGACTTTTACATGGAACTTTATACCTGGCCAACGTGTGGAGGGGCCAAAGCATAAAATGTTTGTAAATACGTAAATGTTTGAAGTGTGGACAAGGAATGGAAATTATGTGGTCGTTTAATAAATTAATTGCCAGTCGAGCACCCACAAAACTTGTCTGTGCCTCATTTCCCAGGGAATCTCCCTCCTGACAAATGTTGCTGCCCGTTAAAGGACAACCTAAATTCTCAAGGGGATTCTGAAGGGAAAGGACAAGCAGTGGGTAGAGCTGGCCAGGGATGGGGGTGGGGGAATAGGCGCCAGGTAAGGCTAGGGTGGGGTTTGCAAATGTCATCTTACAATGACTAATATGACAGGGCAGGGATCAGTAGGGAAGGATTGGATGGAGGTGGGGGCTTCAAGGGTATAAAAGAGCCTGCAGAGCAAGGATCCCCTCTTGTTGCTGGGATTCACTTTTTTGCACCCATCCACCCAGAATGTTAAACAGTGGGGAACAGAAGGCGATTAGGAAGATGAGAGGAGTAATGGGTCTGGATCACGCAAGAGGGTGATGGGAAAAGTGGAATCAGTCCATCGAAGACTGCGAGTTGGCAAAAGAGGCCAACGGAGGTCAAAAAATTAAAGGAAAAAGGGAGACCACACGAGGGTAGGAGGACAAAAAGGGTTGCCACAAGAGGGCAACAGATTGAAGAAAAGAAAAGACTCAGGAGGTTCTGAGGGGAGAAGGTTTTTAAGGGAGCTTAGAGTGGGGGGGTTAAAAAGGTGGGGCAGGAATTAAACACCGGTCGAGGTCAGGCACCAAGACGTGAAGGCAGCAGATAATATAGGAGGGACAATAAGAAAGAAACAAAAGGGGTATTGTGTTTCACTTCAGCACCCGACCCAAGTAAAATACTGCAATGGAAAAAGAAGAATGGGTATTGGGCTTTCCAAACGTCCAGACCAGTGAGAAGATGATGGAGAATCAAAGACATTTCAAAGACAATTGAAGTTATTGGATTTGTACATACTTTTACATGGAACTTTATACATGGCCAATGTGTGGAGGGGCCAAAGCATAAAATGTTTGTAAATATGTAAATGGTTGAAGTGTGGACAAGGAATCGAAATTATGTGGTCTTGTTTACTAAATTAATTGCCAACCGAGCACCCACAAAAACTTGTCTGTGCCTCATTTCCCGGGGGAATCTCCCTCTGACAATTTGCTTCTCAGTACCCTGGCTACAGACTAACCCATGCCTTGAATGGCAGAGAAGAAAAATTCATACAGGAATGGGACACACTTTTGGCCTCTCTGTCTCTCTCTCTCTCTCTCTCCCCATTTGAGGCACAGGCATTGAGGGTGGGACTGATGGAATAAGGAGGCATGTCAGCACTCTGTCTGGGCCGATTTGGGGCTGTTGTAGTATCTAGATGGCTGGGTTTGGTATTTAGGAGGCCCTGAAGTTGTCATGGTACCAACAGCTTGTATACTCTACTTTAGTACCCTGTGCAGGTATGGTACGGAATACTAACAGATTAGATTGCAGAATGAACTACCAGTTCTTTTCCTCTTTTGTTCTTCACTAAACTCTATAGCCTTTTTTCTCATCTTTCTCTTATAATGCACTCACAACTGATTGTTCCTCAGCTGCAACACAGGGATGTAAATCTAAGATGGAGAATATGCAATAGGGACAAGCAAAGGATTATCTATGTGTTGGAATTTCATGGCATATATTGTATACACAAGTTCCCTTATGTTATTTGAGGTCATAATTAACTGCCATGGTTATACACTGCACAACATGTTACATAATTGAGCACAATGTTAATCTATTTTATTTATTCCTACTGTTGTGATTTACTGCTGTGAAAACCAATAAAGATATAATACAAAAAAAGAAAAGAACTAGGACGCTCTTATAGCGTAGCTGTTACAGCCAGCTGATAATCTTGCTAGGTTTGCAATAGAGTCACCCTCTTATAGGGATTAGAAATAAGCTCTTATGGCGTAGCTGTTACAGCCAATTTCTTCTACAGTTCTCCTCATACAGGAGGTTAGAATTATAGTAGGCCTCAGGGCACTAGTATACTTCTATGTGTTGATGCCTCTTTTCATTAATTATATAGGTCAATTCTCAATGGCTACCCACTGTTAACCTATTAGCTACCAATTGTATAGGTTTGATCGCTGTTCATTTCTTTAATTTTTTTTTTACAATATGCCTGTTCACTGACTGTGTCATTTTCCACTACTTAGCTACTGCTTGTATAGGCCACACTTCATCACCTGTAAGTTCACAGCTTCTCTTTACCTGCTTGTACACTCTTGTACTCTTAGGCCCGGATATTCAAAGGGGTTGCGCCCTGGTACGACATTCAAAGGGGCAGGCTGCGCGACGCAACCCCTGATATCCCGGAAACGTGGCTATGCAGCGCAGATGCAGGGGTGTGCCCATGCATATAAGACACATCCTGATATTCAGCCCGGGATGCGGTGCATATGCTAGGCAACCTCATGCCGCAAGACTGGCGCCACGTGCTGAGCCGGTAAAAAGGCTCAATGCCAGGGCACCTACAGGTGGGCGTGCCAGTGCATGGTGCAGCACAACATCCACCAGCCATGGGTGGCCACCCAGCCAGCAGGTACCACCATCTACAAGCACCCTGACTTGGTAGGCAAGTGCCCCACCCCCACCCAATCGCAGGCATATGTAAATATGAGATCCCTGGTGGTCAGTGGCAATCCCCATCGCCCAATCATGGGCATTTGTATATCAGATCCCTGGTGGTCCAGTGAAGCCCTTATCACCCAATTGTGGGCATATACATAGAACAGATCCCTGGTGGTCCAGTGGTCCCCCATCGCGCTTCATGGGCATTTGTATTGTATGATACCCTGGTGGTCAGTGGAAGCCCCCTTGCCCAATCATGGGCATTTGTAATAATATGATACCCTGGTGGTCCAATGGAAGCCCCTTGCCTGATCGTGGGCATGTAGCGTTTAAGATTCCCTGGTGGTCAGTGGGAGGCCCCTCTTGCCTGATCATGGGCTGCCATTCCCAGACAGGATTACCTGGTGGCCAGTGGTACCCCTCTCCCGCCTCCACAGGGTCCCTCGCCACCCAGCACCCCGTCATCAGTGGGTGGCAGCACCCTGCTCGCATGCCGCCTGCCAAATGACAGCATTAGTATAGCTCTGTACGTTTAGTGGTCCACAGGGTGGCACTAATGTGGTATGAGATTGTATTTCATATTACAGTCCGATGATGTGAAATGAATGTGTCTGGTTCACATATTGACCTGTGTGTAGTACAGTATGAGTTCTGTGCTCATTGGTCCACGCAGTGGACCAATAGGCATAGAGTGTACTGTACACTGTAACTGTCGGCAGCCAGGCGGCATGTGGGCAGGGTGCTGCCGCCTGCCAATGACAGAGGGGATGCTGGGTGGCGGGGGACCTCTGTGGGAAAGTGGGGAGGGGGGTACCAGTGACCACCATGTAACCCTGCCTGGGAATGGCAGCCTATGATCGGGCAAAGGGGGCCTCCCACTGGATTACCAGGGAGTCGTAACATTACATATGCCCACAATCGGGCAAGAGGGATTCCCACTGGACCACCAGGGTATCATAATATTACATATGCCCTCGATCGGGCGAAGGGAGGCTTCCCACTGGACCACCAGAGAATCTTACTATTATAACAGCCCACGATCAGGTGTATGGGAGTGGGCCGGCTGCAGTGGCACATCAGGGTGTCAATCCCCGATGGCTGCAGCTTGGCAGGGCGCCAGGTGCAATTCGGTGGGGATCGTGTGCATCACATGCAAATGGGGCTATAGTGACATGCAAATGGCCCGATTTGTGCCTTGCATGCACAATGGCCTCATTTGCATGCCCCAGGTTGAATATAGTGGGTGAGGTGCCTGGCGCAACTGCACTTGCGCTGGCACATTCCCCTGCTCCATTTCTATGTCTTGCACTGGCGTAGTGCCACTACACCGTGCGCAGTGTGTACGCCTCTGTGCCATATTCAGCGGTGCTGAGCCATGGCGCAGCACCGTTGAATATCGCCTGGTCCATGCTCTGAAGCAGCCCTGTTGTGCTGTTCCCAGGCTTGCACCACTGTCCGGCACAGTCTGAATATCCAGGCCTTATTGTTTATTATTGTTACTATTTATCTGAAGTGGAGCCTTTGGAAACGGGTCTATGACTCAAAGGGTTGTAATTCTATTTTCTCAAATAAAATAAATAATATTTTAGACAGAACTGAATGTTGTTGCACCCTTTTCTCTGTTCCTTACCCTGTGGTCCGTTGCTGAATAAACTGGTCCTTTTCTTGAATCGTGCCTCCTGCTGTCTCTCCATTTTGGTGAAAGTAACAACAGGTAACCAAGTAGGAGAAGAACTGCCTTACCACCTAGTGGATGTACTCTGATAATCTGATTTCTAATATTCATAAACAATAAAATACCTCCACTCTCTCTGTCTTACCACTTAAAGAAGAAAAACAATAACTTCCCCGCTCATTTCATTTGTGGGTGCACACACGCCCCACACTGACATCATTGCATGTGTGTGCCTCCAGAGGACCAAAGCTGGAAATACCCCAGGGCCAGCAGTATGATGACGTCCCTGGACCCCTGTTTGACTGACGCCTCCAGCTGCAGCCTCAGCTGGGGCTTCAAAAAGGTGGATCTCAGTTTCTCCCTTCAGGAAGCCCTGCAGCAGGAGGCAAGCTGTGGGCCCACCAGTCTGGGGTGACCTGGGAAGGATAATGGGTAGGTGGTCCAGGAGCAGAGAAAGGAGGTAAATCTCCTGCCTGTCCCTTGAAGCATAAACAAAACTGAAAAAAGAAGAGAACCAAGGCAGTATGGATGCAAGGGATGTTCATGTCAAACAAATCTGACAGATTTATTTGATTGGGTGACCAAGGAATTAGAGCATGGTGGGAGCAGTGGACATGGTCTACCTTGATTTCAGCAAGGCGCACATAGGAGACCAGTGGGCAAGCTGGTAGCTTAGGAGTGGGTCCAAAAGGTAGTAAACTGGTAAGAAATTGGTTAGGGATAGCCGACAGAGGGTGGTGGTAAATGGAGTTCACTCCAAGGAAGGAAGGGTGACCAGTGGGACGATCAGGGTTCAGTGCTGGGACCAGTCCCTTTAATGCCATTGTCAGTTAGATTGCAGAGGGCTGAAAGGAAGGTCTGCCTCTTTGTGGATGACACCAAAATCTTTAATAGGGTGGACACTTGTGGGGGATGAGCAGAGACCTGAGAAAACTCAAGTAATAGTCAAGGGTATGTCAACTGGGTTTCAATGTGAAAAGTGCAAAATAATGTTCTTGGGGCACAGAAACCCAGGGCAGAGTATAAAATACAGGTGGGACTGTTACATTAATGACCAAGCAGGACAGAGTCCTGGGGTTAATCATCTCTGATGACCTAAAGGTGGTCAGGTAGTGCAACAAGGCAGTGGGAGGGCTAGGGATGCTGGAGTGCATAGGGAAGGGTATCGCCACCAGAAAGAGGGAGGTGGTGTTGCCTCTGTATGAATTGCTGGTAAGACCCCACCTGGAGTAGTGTGTCCAGTTCTGGAGACTACATCTCTGGAAAGACACAAGCAGAGTGGAGGTGGTCCAGAGGATGGCAACTAAAATGGTGCAGGGTCCACATCAAACAAATAAAAAAGTCCTATTTAGAGGAACTAAAGGTGCTCAATATGTACACCTGGAAGGGGAGGGATATGACAGAGACCTTCAGATACCTCATGAGGGTAAATAAGGTTGAGAAGGGAATTATTTTTTTTAGAAGAAAAGGTACTCAAGAACAAGAGGACATGCTATGAAGCTGGGGGAGGGACATGTAGGAGAGATGTCAGGAACTACTTCTTCACAGAAAAAGTGGCAGATTCATGGAACAGCCTTCCAACAGAGGTGGTGGGGCAAAACAGTGGTGGGGTATAAGAATGCATAGGACAGGCATAGGGATCTTAGTGGACGGGAAGGGGGAGGGAATTGCTGTAGATCAAGTATGGCCACCTGTATACTGTAGGTAGGGAAAAATCGGCAGACTGGGACAAGCAGTCCTTATCTGGCATCAAATTCTATGTTTCTGTTTCAAGTGTTGTGAAGGGAATCAGGGGTAGAAGGGGGGAAAAGACAGGCTAGAAGCAAGATATGATGGGAGGGAGACAATATTGTAGAGGACCGGGCCCAGGACAGATCCCGTGTTACGTCGCTAGTGACCACCCTCTTCTGATTTCACCCCATTAACCACAACCCAGTGCTGCCTTCTCTTTAGCCAGTTACCTAGCCATCTTACTATGTCCCTGTCTGCAACCAAATCCTCCATCTTCTTTAGCAAGCATCTGTGAGGCACCAAGTCGAAAGCCTCACTGAAACTGAAATAGAATAAATCCACGGCATGGCTGCCATCTGATGCCCTTGTCACTCAGTCAAAAATATCAGATTAATCTTACAAGACCTCCCTGCTACAAACCCGTGCCACTTACCAACCTGGACACCGCTGCTCTTCTGGTAGTCTCTGAGGTCCTCTTTGACTAGTGACTCCATCAGCTTCCCTACAACAGAGGTAAGACCAAGAGGTCTACAGTTCCCTGCTTGTTCCTTGTTACTCCCCTTTGGAATGTAACTATGTCTCCCACCCTCCAGTCCTTTGGAATGATCCTAGTCTGTAAGGAACTACTGAACAGTCCTACTAGGGAGCAACCAGTTCTGCTGTCAGTTCCCTGAGCAACCTTGGATACATCCCATCTGGTCCCAGGGCCTTCTCTATCTTTAGGGCTGCTAGTCCTTTCCGGACCCTTTTGCTTGTAAATACTGGCTGCCTCATCCTTGGGACCCCCTCTGTAGCTGCTCTGATACCACTCTCTGGGAAGGGCCCACTGTCCTCCCTAGTGAAGACAGAACAAAAATAATCATTAAAGAGGGCAGCCTTTTGCATGTCTTCCCATATCACCATACCTCTCTCAACCATCAGATAGTCTAATGATCCCCCTCCTTTCTTTCTTTTTTCCCCCAATTCACTGGAAGAACATTTTTTCTCCACCCTTGACCAGCTCTGCAATGCGAAGCTCTGGGTCTGCTTTTGCCTTCCAAACAGCCCTCTTTGCCTCCTTATTTCTCAGTAAGTATTCTCCATTCCTCCTCCCCTGCTTTTCTTTGTTCCTGGTGAAGGCCTTTTTCTTGGCCCTCACTGCTTCCCTGACCCTTGCCAAGAACCATAATGGTCTCCTGAACTTGTTCCTTTTGGTTGTCATTCTTCTGCATAACTTTGATGCCTCAAGAATGTCTGCCTTTATGGGGGGCGTGGCCAGCAGCCAGCTAGAGAAGACGTGTCTTCAGAGAGCTCCATCTATCTGCTAATATAAAACTAATAAAATCACTACAGAACTGCTAAACTACGAGTTGAAACCTCAGGCAATACATCTTCTAAATCAAGAGGTATCATTTGCTGCTCCCAAGAATTATTCTGATGCCGAACAGAGCAATGGGGAGAACGAAGCATGCGGCCATGGTGGAGTCGAGAAGGAGCAAAGATCAGCAGCTGGGAGATCCTGCATCTAGCATTAGCACCAAAACCATGGCAGGAGGAACCCCCAAACAGTGCTTTGCTGCAAGTGATCAGGGCTCTCCACAAGAAAGTTGAGACCCTAGGGAACCGGTTTACAAGAATGGAAACCAGAATGGATGTGCTGACCACAGAAGTGAAAATGGCTACCGATTCAGTGAATAAATCTGCAGCTGCAGTCGCTGGCATTCTAAATGAAAACAAACTGTTGAGGCTGCGATTGGAAAACTTAGAGAATGGTGCAAGGGCAGCCAATATTCGCTTGTTGGGTATCCCAGAAGACTGGAGGGCTCTGACCTCTTCGGTATGTTGTATCACTTTTGCTAAATACCGACTTGGACATTTAATCTCAGATAGTTAAAACCTACCGCATTACTCCCTGGAGAGCACAACCAGAGAATCTTCCCCCGAACTGTTATGATCATCACAGGTGGCTCACATATTCAAGACCAGATCTTGGAAGCAGCTAAAATGAAGGCCCCGCTAAAATTGAAGGATGGTACCCTGATACATCTCTTCCCTGACCTGAGCTTTTCAACCCGACAGTGTAGGAGGCCTTTGATGGTGTTCAAGCAGGCCTCAGAGCGCTAAGAGTCACGCATGTGTTATAGCAACCGGCGCGGCTGAGGATGTACTATGCAGGCAAGACCTTTGTTTTTTCTGACCCTTTGGAGGCTGGAAAGAAGTTGGATTTTATAAAACAAGACTTCCACCATACGAGATCTGAGCACTCTTCAGATGAAGAAGATTGATATGGCTATATGATTGTGGCTTTGAAGTGCTCCGGTGTTTTTGGGGTAGGTTATAGCTTCAGAAAATGTAACAATCTGCAGCATTGGGACTGAATTGTAATAGTTGTTTTTTCTTATGAAGCACATTTAATTTTGTTATATACTTCTACAGTTCTTGCTTGCCATTTAATTTTAGTGTTCCATGGTTACCAAAAGTAGCCTTATAATTAAGTAGAGTTTAACACCTAGTAAATGAGAAGCTATGTCTAGCACAATAGTATAGTGAGATGTTCTGTTGAAAATCTTGATGAGAGCTATAATAATTTCAATAGTTGGAGTTAATGGACGAACTCTCTGATCTGACTCGTCCCACCTTAAAGTTGATTATTACCGAATGTTTGCTTAATGGTCTATAAACTGCCTTTTGGCGGTATATGGTGAGTTCTTCACCTGGGATAAATTTTCTTTTATATGCTTATCGCATTAGACTATTAGTGTGCTGCAATGGCTACATGTTGATTTTATTTCTAACTAAATTGTATATTGCTTAGATACACGGTTACTCCCAATGAGGTAACACAGGATGTCAAATAATGTATCCTATCATTACATGATGTCTATGATGCTTATTCCTATATTTGTAACCAAGGAATAATCATTTACAATGTACTACATTGCAAACTAATAAAAATAAAGTAGAAAAAAAGAATGTCTGCCTTTATTACCCCCTAACTCTGTTCCACACCTCTTATGCTATCTACTCTGACTAACTGGTTCTGATCCAGCTCCCTCAATCTGTCCACCCTTCTGAAATCATGGACCTTAGCTCTTAACTGGGGTTTTCTAGTCCCAAGGGCCAGTTCGAACCAAATGGAGTTGTGTGATGTTCTCCAATGGCTCCTGTACTCTCACAGTTTCTAGCACCTCTGAAATGGGAGCATCACATTGCACTATTCTAATGCATCTGATACCTCCGTTCAATTTTTCTGTCTATGCCTGCAAATGAAGTAGGTGCAAACATGATCCTGAGGCTGGTTTTTGGAGTGATTTGTATATAGGGACCAGCAGCCTTCTTAAAAATAAACAGAGTACAGAATTTGTTGGCAGATTAGGACCACTTGACCCAAACAGTCTGCTCATTTTCCCCTACTTACAGTACCACCGCAGACCCTACTTGTTCCCCGGTTCTTTCTCCTCCCCATTCTTTTCCACCAAAATTCCTTTATGCCTGTCCCATGCTTTCTTGAACCCCACCCTATTTTTGTCCCCACCATCTCAGCTGGCAGGCAGTTCAGGAATCCACCTCTCTTTCTGTGAAGAAGTATTTCATCACATCTCTCCTGAATCTAACCCTCCAGCTTCATAGCATGCCCTTGTTCGTGAATGCCTTTTTCTGAAAAATACTTTCTTCTTGTACCTTATTTACCCACTTGAGGTATTTAAAGGTCTCTATCATATCCCCTCCTTCCTCTATTTCAGGGTATATATTTAATTCTTTATTTCTACTCATTGGGCTTTGGTGCAGACCTCTCACTATTTTAGTTACTCTCTGTTGTATCACTTTCACACTGTCTATGACCTTCCAGAGATGTGGACTCCAGAACTGTACACAGTATTCTAGGTAAGGCCTTACCAGCAATCTTTACAGAGCAACACCTCCTCCCTCCTTCTGCAGGTGATACTCTCCCTATGCACACCCACATCCCACTAGCCTTCCCAACTGCCTTGTTACACTGCCTGGCCATCTTTAGGTCAGAAGAGATGACTGTCTCCAGGTCTCTCTCTCGCTCCTGCTTGGTTGTCAACAACAGTCCCCCATTTTGTAGTCTGTCCCTAGGTTTCTGTGCCCCAAGTGCATTATTTGCAATTTTTGCATCGAAACCCAGCTGCCATACCCTTGACCACTCCTTGAGTTTTCTCAGGTCTCTGCCCATCCATAGAAACACAGACTTTGATGGCAGCTAAGAACCGCTTGGCCCACCTAGTCTGCCCATTTCCCTACCTACTGGATAAGCTGCAGATCCTACTTAACCAACAACCTATTTCTTCCTACCCCCACAAGAATTGCCTTATGTCTGTCCCATGCATTCTTGAATTCTCCCACAGTTTTAGATCCCACAACCTCTTCAGGAAGGTGGTTCCATGTGTCCACCACCCTTTCTGTGAAAAAATACTTCCTCACGTTGCCCCTGAGCCATCCCCCCTCTATCTTCAAATTGTGTCCCCTTGTTCTTGCACATCTCTTTTTCTGAAAGATGCTACCCTCTTAGACTGTGTTGATTCCACTGAGGTACTTAAATGTTTCAATCATGTCCCCCTCTCCCCTCCTTTCCTCAAGGGTATACATATTAAGCTCCTTTAGTTTCTCCTCATATGGCTTCTCTTGTAGACCCTGCACCATTTTAGCTGCCTGCCTCTGGACTGCCTCCATTCTGTCTATGTCCTTGCAGAGAAGGGGTCTCCAGAACTGGACGCAGTACTCCAGATGGGGTCTCACCAACTGTCTGTACAGACAGATAACAACTTTCTGTTTTCTGCTGGTGATGCCTCTCCCTATACATCCTAGTATCCTCCAGCCCTCCTTACTGCCTTCTTACATTGCTTGCTAACCTTAAGGTCATCTGATATGATCACCCCAGGTCCCTTTCCATTTTGTTGTTGTTACTCCCTCATTGATGTGTATTCTTCCCTGGGTTTTGTTTCCCATGTGCATTATTTTGTGCTTCTTTGCATTGAATCCAAGCTGCCATACTTTTGACTATTCCTCCAACCTTGCCAAGTCCCTTCTCATCCTTTCCATCCCCCTTGTGTACCAACACTGTTGCAGATCTTTGTGTCATCTGCAAAGAGACATACTTTTCCTTCCAGTCCCTCTACAATATCACTGGTAAAGACATTAAAAAGGACTGGACCCAGTACTGAACCCTGTGGTACCCCACTAGTAACCCCCCTTTCTTCAGAGTGGACTCCATTTACCATTACCTTCTGCGTCCTGTTGTCCAGCCAGTGTTTTACTCAGGCTACCACCCTGGGACCCACTCTCAGGCTGGCTAATTTGTTTATTAATCTTTTGTGTGGGACTGTGTCAAATGCCTTGCTAAAGTCTAGGTAGGCCATGTCCACAGCCCCTCTCTGGTCTACTACTTTAGTCACCCAGTCAAAGAAATCGATTAGATTCGTCTGACATGACCTTCCCGCTATGAATCCATGCTGCCTTGGGTCCTGTGCCACACTGGCCTCTAGGTACTCAGCAATTCTTTCCTTCAGAGTGATTCCATCATTTTCCCTACCACAGAGGTCAAACTGACAGGTCTGTGGTTTCCTGCCTCTGCCTTGCTCCCACTTTTGTGAAGAGGAATCACATCCGCCATCCTCCAGTCCTCAGGTACCACACCATCCTCCCATGATTTGTTAAAAAGGGTAGTCAGTGGTGTCACTAGTTCTCCCCTTAATTCTTTTAGAATTCTGGGGTGAATCCCATCAGGCCCCATTGCTTTGTCCACTTTCAGTTTTAGGAGTTCTTTCAGAACCCTTTCTTCTGTGAAAGGACTGGGATCGACCCCCATCCAGAGTGCTTCTGTTAATTGGATTAGGTAACTCCCCTCCTCCTCTTTTAGAATACTGAGCAGAAGTATTCATTCAGTACCCTGCTTTTTCACTGTCCCTCTCTGCCCACCCACCCACCGTCACTCTATTCAGCCTATCCCGCCTTTGTCTTTCTATGTCCCTAATGTACCTATAAAAGGTTTTATCCCCTTCTTCAACTGAGTTGGCTATCTTTTCCTCAGTTTGGGCCTTTGCTATTCTGACTGCCTTCCCTGCTTCTTTCTGCCTTAACTAGTACAGTTCTCTGTCCTGCTCCTTCTGTGTTTTCTTATACTTCCTAAATGCTATATTTTTCTCCCTAACCTTGCTTGCCACATCTTTTGAGAACCATAGTGGCTTTTCTTTTCATTTTGATTTGTTTATTTGCTTCACACAAAGGCTTGTTGCCTCTGTGATGGCAGTTTTGATGTTTCCCCATTGTTGCTCCACCCCTCCTTCTTGCCTGTTTGTTAGTGCTTTTCTAAGGCACTTTCCCATTTTGACAAAGTCAGCCCTCCTGAAATCCAGTACCCTCACTTTTGTATGGTTGGACTCTGCAGCTGAGTTTATTGTGAACCACACTGTTTGATGGTCATTTGTTCCCAGATGGTTACCCACTTCTAGATCTGAGATCCTGTCATTGTCCCCATTTGAGAGTACGAGGTCTAAGACTGCTCCCTCCCAAGTGGGTTCCATCACTAGCTGTCTGAGGCATGCCCCCTGTAGGGCATCGAGAATGACCCTGCTCTTGGACGTGGCTGCAGCAAAGGTGCTCCAGTTAAAATCTGGCATATTCAGGTCCCCCATCAACAATATCTCCCCTTTCTCTGCCATCCTAAGGATGCCTTCTATCATATCCGTGTCCAGTCCCTCCACCTGAGATGGGGGTCTGTATACAACCCCTGTATGGCTTGTAGTGCCATTTCCAGTCTCTAAGGTGACCCACAGTGCCTCCTCTCCTCCCTGTTTACTCTTTTGTTCCATTGCTTTTATCCTTCCCTTACATAGAAGCTAATCCTACCCTCTTCTACCCTCCCTGTCTCTCCTGTAGGTTGTGTACCCTGGTATGTTAACATCCCAGTCATGGTTCTCTGTGTACCATGTTTCCATGACTGCCACATTATCCAGGCATCCCTCTTCCATCAAGGCCACCAGTTCAGGGAGATTGTTGCCCAGACTACGGGCCTTTCTGCCGCCATCATTTGGAACTTAGTTCCCTACCACATTCACTTTGCCAGCTAGGTGGAGGCATTTAAAACCTTTTTATTTGAACAAGCTTTTGATGGAACCTGACTTTTCCATTTATTTTCTATTTATTTTATCCTAGTTATTTTACATTGTAAAGCACTCAGAGCTCTCATTGGATTAAGTGCTATATAAATAAAACTTGCCTTGCCTTTCTACACCCCCCCCGGGTGTCCACCCTATTGCAGATTTTGTTGTCATCTGCAAAAGGCAGACCTTCTCCAACAGCTCCTCTGTAATGTCACTTATAAAGACATTAAATAGGACTGGTCCCAGCACTGATCCCTGAGGCACCCCAGCCCCCCTCCCTAGTGAACTCCATTAATCACCGCCTTTGATGCCCATGTTCAAACCCTTTCTATATATCTTGCTTAGTAGTCTCCTATGTGGAATGGTGTCAAAACCTTACTGAAATCTAGGTAGACCACATCCACTGCTCCACCCTGATCTAATTCTAGATCATCCAATCATAGAAATCAGATTCATTTGACATGACCACCTACCAGTGAGTACATGTGGTCTCAGGTCTTTTAATCCATTGGATTCAAGACATTCTACTATCAGCAGTGAGACCATTAAGTTTCCCACCACTGATGTCAGACTGACTGGCCTATAACTGCCAGCCTCCTCCCTGCTACCACTTTTGAGAGGTGGGGCTATATCTGCCCTCCCAGTCTTCCAGAACCAGTCCTCTTTCCAGTGAGCTGTGAAATAGGACTGTCAGAAGTAGAGCCATTACCTCCCTGACCTCCCTCAATACCCTAGGATGTACCCCATCTGGTTCCTTTGATTTGCCCACTTTTAGATTAGCGAGTCACTTTAGGACTCTCTCCTCTGAAAAAGGACTGGCGTCTACCTGCCTCCCTATAGAACTCGTTACTTTTCTGTGCCCCCCCTTCCTTCCACTGTGAACACTGAACACAAGTATTTATTCAGGATGTCTACCCTTTCCTGGTCCCCCTCTGCATAGCCCCCCATCCCTTTGTACCATATAGTCCCTCCTCTGGTCTTCCTCCTTTCACTACATACCTAAGGAATGCCTGGTCTCTTTTTTACTGCTTAGGCTATTCTCTCTTGACTTTGCATCTTCATGCTCCTTACTACTTTCCTGCTTCTCCCTGGTTCTTTATGCTTTCTCTCACATAAAGTGCCACACCCCTCATTTTCTTCCACCCTTTCTTTCCTGAACAGAGTATAGCCTGGTATGGTTATGTCCCAGTCATGTTGCGCACTATGACTCCGTTCAGTAACGGCCACAATATCCAAGTCAGCCTCGCCATGATGGCCTCTAGGTCCAGAATCTTATTTCTAGACTTCTAGCATTCACACAAATGGCCTTCCAGATTTTGTAACCATTCTATTATCCCTCTTTTTTATTTTTGCCCTCCCTCCTTCCCACTTTGCTTTTAATGCTCCTTTTTGTTTCTACCACCCTACTTCCCTTATTAATTTTCACCCTGAAGTATTTCGCTCCATTCAGGTTCTCCCTACTTTCTACTACAGTGCGTGTGCATGCAGCTTCTGCCTCCTCTGTTTCTTCCACCACCCTCCTCCACTAGTTTTAAAGTTCAATGAAGTAACATTTAAACCATTCACTGCAGACTGTGGTCCACCTCCCAGGCGGATGCAGGCCATCAACTGCGTTAAGGTCCTTATATCTCCAGGTTGGACCGCAGTCTGCAATGTAGCCAAACCCCCTCTTCTCTGCACCATTACTTAAACCATAACATAAAGCTCCTGGTGCAGAGATTCCCATGTCATAGAGAAGTAGCACCTCTACGAAAGCCACTGAACCAGCTACCTCTCCAGCTCTCTGAACTTTCCTTGAACTATCTCAGTCCCTTCCCTAGCCAGATCATTAGTCCCCAGTTGGACAATGACATCCAGCTCCACATCCCTTCCAGCTTTCCTAGCAATCCTCAGGATCCACTTTTCATCCCTCCGAGCCATGGTGCTATGTAGGCACCTAACCTCCTCCCCCTTCCTATACCCAGATGTCTACCCCTCACAATTGTGTCACCCACCAGATATTACTTTCTCCTTCTGGTTACTCTGCCACCCTTTCTGGAGTTTTCCACTAAGGAAGGCCCTCATATCATCCCTGTTCCTTACCATAGGTGCCTCCTCCTGGAAGTCCTGCCCTGCCAGAGTGGTGTAGGAATTATGCAGTGATACTGATTGAGGAATATGCCTCTGACTCTCCACCCCACCCCGCTGGAGCCCATCACAGTGCAGTCTCTCCATCTCCTAAGCACCTTCTGAAGTAACAGTGTCAGACTTGTTGATCCCTGGGTGGGAGAAGAGGTTGCCCTTATCCTAACCAACTCAGCCTGGAGTCTAGCAACCTCCTCCCTCAACCCAAATGTGTGTGCAGATGGGCAGCACCACAGTCTCCACATGGTTACTCTGAAAACTGCTGCCCCACAGCCACTGCACTAGTCCTAGCAGTTTCAATTCCTACACATCCCTGCGTTATTTGGAAATACTCATGTACCCACGTGTGACAAGGCAAGTGGGATGCTGGGGTGCACAGGGAGGGGTATTACTAGCAGAAAGAGGGAGGAGGTGCTGCCTCTGTATAGAACACTGGTAAGACCCCACCTAGAGTATTGTGTCCAGTTCTGGAGACCACATCTCCAGAAGGACATAGAGTGAAGGTGGTCCAGAGGAGAGCAACTAACTTGGTGTAGAGTCTGCATCAAAAGCCCTATAAGCAGGGGTCAGTCTTAACCTCTTCTTGTACTAGCCAGCAGGACAAGTTGATTCAAACTTGCAATAACCTTCAGATTGTTGCACTAGCCCACAATTATAATGATAAATTGTGATCACTTAAATAGGAAAAAAATACAAGCCAAGAAATACTTGATTATTGCACATTTATCCTGCTCCCACATTGCTTCCTGTCCAGCAGAAATTTAAAAAATACTGCAATGCCATCACACATAATGTGCCCCCATTGGTATGTACCATGGCCACCTCTCTTCCATTTTCTGCCCCCCCCATGAACTAGAGGCTATCACAACAGCAACTGTTCAATCAAGCAGTTCTAGTTCTGTATACACAATAGCTGACATCACCATGTACTTCACCACACTCTCACCATCACCCACACGGCAATGAACACACAGTCAGGCAGAAAAAGACCCCCTCAGGCCCCACCCACCCTGTGATCAACCGGAGACCTCCACTTCTGGAAGTTTTTATACAGTGTTAAGTGAGCCAGGCATAGATCTAGGATTTCTTTGCAGTGGGGCCACAGACCTAGAGGCTTAGGAAATACAAAACTTTGTGATATTTTTTATTTTAAAAGTATTGATTTTAACATGCTTTGCCCCAACAATAACAGATTTTATTTAAATGGTGTCCTTTAATCATACTAAGGAAACAGTACAGTATGAAGCTATAGTATGTCTGTTTCTATATAGGATAACCTATGCACCCCAGGAATGCCTATTTTAACCGCTCAAATTATATATTTTGTTATGGTTTATTTTTCTACCATACATGCTACAAAGCTTTGTTTTTAAGATGAAAGGTCATGCTGGGTGGTATAAAGGTGGGACTGCATAGATGGCATGGTTCATTTAGAAGAGCTGAGAACCCCACTCTTGCCAGTAATGGCAGCTATGGATTCTGGATGGTTAATGGTCATTTCAGAGTCTGGTCTGCAGTGGTGTCCAGGAAGTACAGAGATGAAATATTTGAGGGGAGAGGAGAGCTATGGTGAGACTGGGATAAACCTACCACCTGCAGGGCAAACCTTTATACCTTTTAGCATTTTGTGACTGAAATGTTGGCTGCAGACACTCAAATGTAGGTAAATGAGGGCACTGTTTTAATAATGAGAGACAAATTGTTAGACACACATTCAGAAAACTGGAAGCTAGTGACCTGACAGCACTCTACCATTGGTCACAGCCTGGACACTTGCAGAAAGTCTTAATAATAGAGTGATAATGACTCACATTGAGTCATTTATTGGATCCCTGTTGAAATGCTCAGATAATTGCAGCTCTTAATGAGCTGTTACTCACACCAGCCTATCTGGGACACAGAAAAATTATCACGAAGGATCAGAGCCTGCTAAAGCAAGGACTTTTTTAACTTCATCAACAGCCATGGAAAACTTGCATTAATCAAGACATATAAGTAGAGAGAGTTAGCTGCATTAGCCCTGGTCAAGTTGCACTAGGTCTTGGGCTAGTTAAAACTAACCCCTGCCTGATGAAGAGAGATTAAAGGACCTCAATATGTACACTCTGGAACAGTGGAAGGAGAATTGAGCTACAAAGAGACATAGAAATTGTCAGCAGATAAGGACCGCCTGGCCCATCTAGTCTGCCTGTAAACCCTTGTGCTGGATTACTGCTTCTGACCCACCTGCTGCTGTACCTCTGTGGTTCCCCTATGCCTGTCCTAAGCATGCTTGAATCCATCCACTGTGCTCACTCCCACCTCCTGAGGCAGACCATTCCATGCATCCACCACCCTCTCTGTGAATGAGAACTTCCTCACATTCCTTCTTAACCTCCCACCTTCCAGGTTCATGTCATGCCCCCTCATGCTTGTGCTCCTCCTGCATTGGAAAATGCTCCCCCCCGCACCTTGTTTATACCCTTGAGGTACTTGAATGTTTCTAACATGTCCCCTCTTTCCCTTCTGTCTTCCAGCAAGTACATATTGAGATCCCTTAATCTCTCCTCATTAGTCTTGTGTTGCAAGCCCTGTACCATCTTAGTTGCCCTTCTCTGGACCATCTCCAGCCTGTTAATATCCTTATGAAGATGCGGCCTCCAGAACTGCACACAGTACTCCATGTGAGGCCTGACCATGGTTTTATATAATGACATCACTACCCCCTCTTTTGCTGGTGATACCCCTGCCTATGCACCCCAGCATGCCACTGGCCCTCCCAGCTGCCTTAGCACTCTGCTTTCACATTTTCAGGTAATCCAGCCAATAACCCCAGGTCCCTTTCCTCCTTCATGACTGTGAGCAACCCCCTCCCATTCTGTAGCTTTCCCCAAAGTTTCTGTGTCCCAGCTGCATAATGTTGCACTTTTTTGAATTAAACTTCAGTTGCTAGTCCTCAGACCATTTTTCAAGTTTACCCAGGTCCCTCCTCATTTTCTCGACCCCCTCTGGGGTATCCACTTTGTTACAGATCTTGATGTCATCTGCAAACAGGCAGACCTTTCCCGCCAGCCCTTCTGCCATGTTACTAATAAAGACATTGAACTGGACTGGCCCCAGGACTGATCCCCGAGGCACCCCACTGGTCACCCCTCTCCCCCTTAAGAGACCTTTAAATACCTCATGGGGGTAAATAAGGTACAGGAGGGGAACATTTTTCAGAAGAAAAGGTGCTCAAGAGCAAGGGGACATGCTATGAAGCTTGAAGGGGGTAGATTCAGGAGAGATGTGAGAAAGTACTTTTTCACAGAAAGAGTGGTGGATTCCTGGAGCAGCCTTCCCATGGAGGTGGTGGGGGTAAAAACAGTGGTGGGGTTCAAGAATGCATGGGATAAGCACAAAGGAATCATAGTGGAAAGGAAGGTGGGAGGGAGAAAGAGCTGTAGACTGAGCATGGTCTGATGTAATAGCATATGTAGGAAGAAATGGGCAGACTGGATGGGTCAAGAGGTCCTTATCTGCTACCAAATTCTATGCTTCTCTGTTACCCTTACCCCGATAGGATGTTACTGGTTTTTCCCTTCGTTGTTTATGTCCCTTGTACACTTATTATCAGACTTGGCCTACCCTTTGTCTTCCATCTATCCTTATATATCTTTATGCCCAATAGGGTGTGTAGTTTTCTCATTTTGATGTTCATTTTCTTCTTGTACACCTATCCTAGAGTGTTACTCCTATTCCTGTTTTGGTCTAACCTTTTGCTTGACACATTCCTTTATCCCAACAGGTTTTTCTAGTATTTCCCATTTGTTATTCCTCTTGAACACCTACCCCTAGCTAGGAGGTTGCAGCTATTTCTTTTGGCCTATCCTGTACCTTCCACCCATCCCAGCAGTGACTGCAACAACAGGAGTGAACAGATACTTCACCTTAGTCACTGGAAGGGTCCCATTTCCTGCTTCTTGTAGCATCATAGTCATAAATTCTGCTTCCTCTCCATCCTCTTCTGTTTCATGGGAGGGGATACTGGAAGTGCCCACAATTTGCCTAACAAAACAAGAATACAAAGTGTAATCCTCTGTAGGGCTTGGAGGGGAGCCACACTCCTGTTCAGGGCCAGTGGCATGTTCAGGTGAACCACCTGGTTTGATTTGTTCACCTTCCTCCTCCTTGTAGCACATTATCCTCCTCCTCCACAGGCAGGTGGGCTGCAGCTTGAGCCGGGGGGGTTGGGGGGCAGGCATATTCAGGAAATAACAGTACTTACTCAGTTGTACCCTTTATGCATTCAGTAACTGGCTACCTTTACCCAGCAGAATAAAGCTCCAGAGCTGTTTGCTAGTCAGAAAGGCGATCCTGGGCCTAACATCCCCCTGCAACTGTCTCCAACCAACATAACACCAGAAACATGGCCAGAAATGCCCTTAAGCCTCCTTTCTAGCTTACTCAACTAGGCAAGTGGTCATTTGCTGTATGGGCCACTAACTGGTTGAACAAATTGCCTGATACAATGCTGAATTTCCCCAACATTAATCAGTTTAACAGATATTTGCAGTTCAATGCAACTGTAATCATTAAATAATTTTACCTGGTTTCTGTCTGTACATAACGTGACTGTATGACTTTAAATACAGCGATCTAACATAGAAACATAGAAGTTGACGGCAGATAAGGACTGCAAGGCCCATCCAGTCTGCCCATTTTTCTACCTTCTGAATGTGCCATACTTCATCTCTGTCAATGGCCTATTTATTCATACTTATCTGTATTGCTCCTTTATGCCTATCCATGCCTGTTTGAAGCCCTGCACTGTATTTATATCCACCACTTCCAGGTAGGCCATTCCATGCATCCACCATCCTGTGAAAACAACTTCCTCACATTACCCCTTAATTGGCTTCCCTCTATTCTCATGCTTGGTCCTCTTATCCGATTTTTCTTATATTGATACATTAGACTCTTTCACCTTGTTAATGCCCTTAAAGTATTTGAATGTTTCGATCATATCACCTCTCTCCCTCCTTTGCTCTAGGGTATACATACTGAGCTCCATAAATCTGTCCTCATATGTTTTCTGGTGCAGTAACTGCACCATTTGGATCCCTTCTCTGGACACCTCCATTTCGTTAATGTCCTTGTGCAGATGCGGCCTCCAGTACGCCATGATACTCAGATGAAGCCTAACCAGTGTCTTGTAAAAAGGGATTATTACCTCTTATGACTTGTGATACCCCTACTAATACACCTCAACATCCCTCTAGCCTTACCTACTACTTTTCTGGTCTGCTTGGATGATTTCAGGTCATCTGTAATGATGCTGATGCCCAAGTCTCTTTCTTCCCTTGTGATTGCCAGCAACTCCCCTCCCAACCTATAGGTAGCTTCAGGGTTTCTCTTCCCTATGTGCATGATCTTGCACTTCTTTGGGTTAAACCCCAGTTGCCACTCTTCAGACCATTTTGCCAGTTTTTCCAGATCCCTTCTCAATCTGCCCACCCCATCTGGATCATCTACTCTGTTGCAGATCTTGGTGTCATCTGCAAACAGACAAACCTTACCCGTCAGTCCATCTGCAATGTCACTGATGAAGATATTGAAGAGGACTGATCCCTGAGGTACCCCGCTTTTGACTTGCATCTCTTCTGACTGTATACCGTTTACCATCACTCTCTGTTTTCTGCCCACCAACCAGTTTGCCACCCAGTTGACCAACTTCTGACCCACCCCAAGCCTACCCAGCTTATTAATCAATCTTCTATGTGGAACATTATCGAAAGCTTCGCTGAAGTCAAGGTAGGCAACATCAACTGCACCCCCTTGATCCACCACTCTGGTTACCCTGTCAAATAAATCTATGCGATTAGTTTGACAGGATCTTCCTGTCATAAACCCATGCTCTCTTGGATCCTGTGAGCCTATGGATTCCAGCTGTTGAACTATCCTTTCCTTAAGGAGTGCCTCCATGATCCTGCCAACTACTGAAGCAAGACTGACTGGTCTGTGGTTCCCTGCCTCCCCCCTGCTGCCACTCTTGTGCAGCGGGATCACAAGAGCCCTTCCCCAGTCTTCTGGGACCCCTCCTGTGCTCAGAGACTCACTAAACAGTTTATTTTATTTTTTTATTTTATTTATTTCAATTAGGATTAATATCTTTGAGTTAGAGACTAATTTTCAAAGGTTCCAAGTCAAGGACAGAACAATACAATACAATACAATTCAAATACAATACAGATAGCAGAGATCACATGGTAAGCATCATGCAGAAAGAAAACAGTGTTACATGAGGTTCAAGACTTGTTTGTTTAAGGTACAGTTTCACATAAATAAAGTGCATTCTGTTAAGGTAGCAGGGTAGGGCTGGCCATAGTTGGAAATAACATGTCAGCAATATAACGAGCTTATAGCAAAAGGATGATGGGGGGTGGTAAGCAACAAGTGGTGTTGTCAAAGAAGGAGATGTGGGTAGAGTGAAGGAGGAGTGGTAAAGTGGTGAAAGAGGAGAAATGCAGAAAAGTATGAAATCAATGTATAAGAGGTTTGGGAGGGAGAGAGGAGTAGAGCAAAAAGAGGTAAAATCAAGTGGTTCAGTAGGTCATTTGTTTGCGCAGCTGCAGATTGAGACACTCTTTAAATGGGACCGAAGCCCTCTTTTGAAATGACTTAGTTTAGTGCCTCTGGTCAGCATGTCAGGTACATCATTATACCATTTAGGTCCCATAAAGGTAATGGATTTCTGGGCCAGTGACATGTGCTTGAAAGGGACTTGGGAGTCCACCTTTTGTCACTTCTGGTTTGCTTGGTTTGCACAGCTTTCTTGAACAGACTGCATAGGGAATCCGGCATAAGGCCTAGTTGTGCTTTTTTAACAATCAGGCAGGTTTGGTATTGGGTTCTTAGGTGCAGTGGAAGCCAGCCAGTCTCGGAGTAGAGGACACAGGTGTGAGTCCAGCGGTTGGCTCCAAGTGCCAGATGACAAGTCCTGTTAACAAGGGTTTTTATCCTGTTAAGGGCAGTGTCTGGCCCTGCTATGTAGATTGGTAACCCACAGTCAATGGATGACAATACCGTGCTGCCTGTGGCTATTTTGAGGGCAGCAGGTGTCATCAAACGCTTGTTCCTATAGAGGATGCCCAGTTTCATGTTGGTAGTTTTGACAATATGATCAATGTGGTGAGAGAAATTAAGAGTGTCTTCTAGGAAAACACCCAGTTATTTAAAAGAGGAGACTTGTTCAAGTGTGTCTCCTTTTTGGTTTAGTATACGAAGTGGGCAGAAATTCCTTTTGTTCTGGGGGACCGAGAATAGCATTCTTTTGTTTTTTTTATGGTTTAGTAGCAACTTGTGTTGGTGGAACCATGTTTAAAGTTTGTGGAAGCTGTTGAGTAAGCCTTTCGTGATGTCTCCGTGTTCCCTACCTGGGACTGATATAACGTCATCATCAGCATATAATACGATACATGCTGTGCAGACATCAGGGAGGTGGTTAATGAACAGGCTGAAGAGGAGTGGTCCTAGTATGGACCCTTTTGGGACCCCCAGGGCCACTACCTTAGGATCTGAGAGTGTATCGCCGATTCTAACTCGTTGAGTTCTTTGCGACAGGTAGCTGCGAAACCAGGTGACTGTATGTGGGGCCAATCCTGTTGTGAGCAGGGTGTTTAACAATAGCTGGTGGTTAACTGAGTCAAATGCTTTTGTGAGGTCAATGAAAACTGACCCCACCACCATCCCTTGGTTATAGAGCCGGGTGGTGGAATCCACAAGTGCTGTGATACTAGAGTTTTTTTTTTTTTCAAAAACTGTGCTGGTTGTTGCACAGGGGATTGTGCCTGTCAAGGAAGTCAGTGAGCTGTTCAGAGACTATTCTCTCGAGTGCTTTGGAGAGGGGCAGGAGGATTGAGATAGGCCTATAGTTGGCGGTGAGTGTTTATTTCCAGATTTGAAAACTGGTGTCATCTGAGCTGATTTCCATGTGTCAGGAACATGCCTGATCTTAGGGAGGCATTAAATACCTTTATGTCCGGGACTGCTAACTCATCGGCGTTAGGGCGACAAGTTTCATATCAATTAGGCCACTCTCCATTCTAGTCTTTCAAGAACCCTCTTTACATACTTGATGGTCTTGGATATTGTGACTTGCCTAAAGTAAAAAGGCAGCAGCCCATCCCTTGTGGAGGGGGTGTGTGTTGCCATGCAGCTGGTTATATTGTGGGTTTAGGAATTCACTGGAAAGCACCCCAAGAGATCAGTGAATGAGGCATTGAATTGTTGGCAATCAGTAAGCGTTTCTGGATAGGCCCTTTGTCAGTAGAAATTAGGCCAGGTGGGGCCCTGGTAGTCCTACCAGTTAGAGATTTTACTGTGTTCCAAAGCCCTTTAGAGGACCCCCACCTTTTATTCAGGAGAGCCTTGAAGTAGCTTGCTTTTGCAGTGCGAATGAGCCTAGTACAGGAGTTTCTTGCTGCTTTGTATGCACATACATCCTGTGGCTTTCCTGAGGCCTTAGCCTTGTGCCAAAGATTATCTATGTCATGCATTTGTTCTAGGAGTGAGGTACTGAGCCACGGGGTGTGGGTTCCTTTGACTTTTTTGGATTTGAAGGGAGCGAAGATGTCGAAAGCCCAAATGAGTTTCGGAGGAACTCTAGGGCATGGTTGCCATCAGTAGCATGGTCCAATGGTGACCAGTCAATAAGGGTCAAATGGAGTTTGAAGGCATTTAGTAGCCCCAGCCTCAGCACATGATTAGTAGTGACCTTCGGCTGGTACTTTGTGAACCTTAGTCCAGGTGCACATGACTGGCGAGTGGTCGATGAGGCCAGGCAGAACCATTACATCTGATATATGTTCAGGATTGGAGCATAGTAGCCAGTCAATGAGAGTACTGGTTCTGTTTTGTAGTTATGCCTTGTGGGAAGGGTAACCATCTGTGTAAGGTAAGTCCAACTATCATGTTTCCGGCTACTGTTTCTTTATTTGAGTGCCAGTTGACATTGAAATCCCTACAATTACCTGCTCCCACTTTTCTCCCAACTGTTGCAGGTTCTTCTCAAAGAGTTTGAGCCCTGCAGCCTGCTTCACTGGGGTATGTGAGCCGTTATTAGCAGTAGCACTTTGTTTTGCTGCCCAATGGAGAGTTTGAGGTGGAGGATTTCAGCCTGACTTGTGTGCAGGCTGCAGTCCAGCATCTGCACTTTAATGTCATTTCAGACATAGACTAGGCAGCCACCACCCCATTTGGAGAGCCTGTCTTGGCAGAAAGAGCTGTAACCCTCCAAAGATACAGATAGCCAGGTCTCAGTGAGGGCTATAATGTCCGGATTCATCTGTTCCACCCATGCTTGAATCGGTGAGAGCTTAGGGAGGAGGCTGTTAATATTAAGTGAGATGATTCCCAGCGCTCCTTTTAACCTGGGTTGCATGGGGGTGGTCCTGGCAATGGGAAGTGAGCTTCCTTGATGTGGATAGTGAGGGGGTGGCCTAGGGTTGGGGTGCACATTCCCAGATATCAGCAGAAGGAAGAGTATGAGCTTGAGGCTTATAGTGTATTCTTCTGGCATCTAGATGCCAAGCCCCTTGTTTTCTTACAGTATTTGAATTTATGAGGTCAAGTCGGCCATACAGTAGAGCTGCAATGGGGTAGGAATAGATTTTATCCTCAGGGATCGTAGCTAGGGCTAGGGGGAGATTAAGCAGCCCCTGGCTTCCTGTTATCATTCCTAGTGTTAGGGACCAGTTCTGCCCTGCAGTGATAAAGTCGAGTTAGGTTCCTGGTCAGGTCCATGTATGGCAAAGTTTATGCCCACCAGTAGGACCAGGAACAGCAGGAGGATCAAGAGTCCCTTCATTTTGTGGCTTAATTCTGACATTCTGTGGCTTCAATAGTTACTGGGTGAGAATATGTTGTCTCTGCAGCTATCAGCCTGTTTATTTCAATGATAAAGTGTGCTTTGCTGTGATTGGGCAGTGAGTGGGGCCAATGTGTATTTAATAGCGGTTGGGGCAGGTGGATGGGAAAAATTAAATTACAGGGTCTGAAGCGAAGCGGGAGGAAGCAAGCTAAGGCTCCTCCATGCTGCAAGGATGCACCAGCTATGCCTGTGTCTTAGTCAAGTCCAGCCCTGCAGCACAGGTTTAGCCAATAATGGTTGTGTCTGGCGCAGGAATCAGCCAGTGGTATTAGTGGATTTCAATGCCGCTGTCTCTGTACCTTTGGGAGCTTGTGGAGGCTGGCAGGTTCAGGCATCTGGTTTTGGTGGGTGGGGGAATGCCAGCCGGCAGGGCAAGCCAGTTCTGTGGAGCGGGCGTGAGCGCAGTGGTCTTGCTGAGCTGGAATCTGTGGAGAAAGTGAGGAGAGTAAGAGGTTAGTTATCTCGGAGTATGGGGAGGAAAATCAAAGAGTTCAGTGCTTGTGGGCGTGAGTGAGGGGATTAGTGGGTTTGGACAGCTGGGGGGGTGGCCAAGAGGATCAGCCTGTCTGGGCGGATGGCGCCAGTTTAAAATTCCGAATCGGGGACAGGAACAATAGGAGTAGTAGTTAATCCCCTTGGGCTAGTTACAAGTGACTACTTATCCTTGTGGGTGGGAAGCAAGAAGAATGAAAGAAATTGGCTGTAGAGTTCATTCCCCTAGCACAGTCCAGGCTTAGAAGTTATTTCAGGAGATAGTAAAGTACAGAGCAGCTAGAAAGTTTCAACGCCAGCACATTACAGTAATCCATTAAATCCCTGAATCCCTTATCTAGCTAGAATCCTTCAAGCAGCCATTGTTAAAATTCTCCTAGCACAGTCCAGGCAGAGAAAGCAGTTTCAGGGAATAGTACAGAGCAGCTAGAAAGTTTCAACACCAACACATTACAGTATTTCATAAATCCTGATTCCCTTATCTAGCTACAGCCCTCAAGCAGCAATTTCTAAAATTCCCCCAGCACAGCCTGGGCTGAGAAAAGTAAATTCAGGAGATACAAAGCAGTAACAGTAAATCATTCCCAGTGCGTAGCATAAGCACACATTGGAGCTCTAAGTGCAGTAATGCAGTATAAAATAATTTGCAATAAGGCTGTTTACATTAATTCAATTAAATTACAGGGTCTGAAGCGAAGCAGGAGGAAGCAAGGTAAGGCTACTCCATGCTGTGGTGCACCAGCTATGCCTGTGTGTGAGTCAACTCCAGCCTTGCAGCACAGGTTTAGCCAATAGCGGCTGTGTCTGGCACAGGAATTAGCTAGTGATATTGGCAGATTTCAATGCCACTGTCTCTGTAACTTTGGGAGCTTGTGGAGGCAGGCAGGTTCAGGTGTCTGGTTTCAGCGGGGGAATGCCAGCCAGCAGGGCAAGCCAGCTCTGTGAAGCAGGTGTGAGACGTGGCAGTCTTGCTGAGCTGGAATCTTTGGGAGCTTGTGGAGGTAGGTGGATTCAGGCGTCCGGTTTCGGCGGGTGGGGGAATGCCACCCAGCAGGGCACACCAGCTCCGTGGAGCAGGTGAGAGACACTGCGATCTTGCTGAGCTGGAATCTTTGGGAGCTTGAGGAGGCAGGCGGGTTCAGGCATCCAGCTTCGGCAGGTGGAGGAATGCCAGCTGGCAGGGCAAGCCAGCTCCCACGGGCGGGCACAAGACACGGCAGTCTTGCTGAGCTGGAATCTGTGGGCTCTGCTAGTTCCACCCATAGCTCCTTTAGTACCCTGGGATGTATGCCATCAGGTCCCATTGCCTTGTCCAGCCTGAGCTTAGTGAGCTCTTGTGGGACCCTTTCTTTTGTGAAGGGACTTGTGCACACCTCCCTTCCCCGTGTCCATAGTGCTGAGCTGTGGCACCTGCCCTACCTTCTCCTCAGTAAATACTGAGCACAAGTATCTGTTTAGGATAGATACTTTTCCTTGGTCCTCCTACATACACTTTCATTTTAGCAGTACACCCTCTGGACTTTCTCCTTTCACTAATGTATCTATAGAAAGTCTTGTCCCCTTCTTTTACTGTTCGTGGTGGTGTTTCCTTGGTTTGTGCCTTTGCCTGCCTTCCCTTATGGAAGTTTGGTATGCCTACCTATCTTCGTCCCACTGCGTTCCCTTGTATTTCCTGAACGCCAACCTTTTGGGTCTGACCTTTTCTGTTTTTGAGAACCACAGTGGTTTCCTCCTTCTTTTGCTCTTGCATTTCTCCCTAACACAATGGGATGTTGCTTCAAGTATTGCATCCTAATGCTTACCCACTTTGCCTGTACCCCTCACCTGTATTTCTTCTTGCCAGGGCTAGCTTAACTCTGTTGGCCATCTTATCAGTCAGCTCCTCGAGTCCCTCATTTTGCCTTGGAATGGGATGATATAGTTCTAGTGGCCAAATTGAACCATACCATGTGATGGTCACTGGCCTCAGGTGACCTTCTACCTGGAGATCTGTGATACTTTCCCGTTAGTCAGTACTAGATCCAGGATAGCCCTGTCTCTTGTGGGTTGTTGTACCAATTGTTTGAGGCTCTCCCTCTGCAGGGAATCCACTATGTGCCAGGTTCTGGTATATGTTCTTGCTGGTATTGACCAATCTGTATCTGGCATGTTGAAGTCTCCCATTATCAGAGCCTCCCCTTTAGCTGTCATGTTTTGTATATCTTCTAACAGTAATGTATCTATGTACTCCCTCTGGTCTGGAGGCCTGCAGACAACCCCCATTCATATGGCTGTCCCATTTCCTGTTTCCAGGGTGACCCACAGTTCTTCTGGCTCCTTATGTGCATTCTGAATTTTATATTTATTAGTTTACATGTACTTCAGATACAGATACATATATCGTCTTGGAAGCAACAATATGATTATACATTCCAACAAGGAAATTACCTTCCTATGTTATACAGGATAGCAGTATCTTCAAGTATATTCCACACACTGGAGAAAAAGACAATGTTTTAGGTTATAAACTATAAGACCAAAATTCTGTTAGCTGTAACCCAAGAGCAGGTGGATTAAACCTTAAAGTAAATGCTAAACAATTTCCAAAATTGCCTCGCTTTCTAAGCATTGGGTCCACCATTAAACCTAAAGATTAAGTCTGTTATATTGTAAAGACCTCTGAGAACAATAGCAGTCCACGTCTACATAATTATCTAAAAACCATAGTAAGTCTCCGGGAGAACACAGCTTGATTCTCCCAGGTGCTCAAAAAGCTGCAACTTTTACTTAAAACTTATATAGGGCTCAACATTCACCCATTTAAGAGGAGAAAAGAAAATGATCATGACCCGAGGGTCAAGGACCCTACATTTTTAAACCAAAGTGGTATACTAAATGGGACAGAACAGCCTTTGTGAAACTGGATGTCTGCAGGCTAAACAACAGCAACTTGTTTAATTAGAACAAGTAAGAAGTAATAAAATGCACCCATTTATATTTATTAGTTTACATCACCCATTTAGGTTTCCTCTAGTGATTCCTCATCAGAGTGCCTTTTTCGGTCATCCTTGTTCTGAGCTTCCATTCGAGTGACCCATTTACCAGCATCAAATGGGTCTGTAAACTAAATACCTTGTCAAACAGAATGTGAAGCTTAGCCAGGAACAGTACAGCGTGGGGTATATCAAAGTCCCGCAACTTTCTCCATACCCCATCGAATTTCTTTCGATGTTGTCTGGTAGAGATCCAGAAAGAGCTGTACTGTGTGGTCTTGCACACTGAGCGGGCCCAGATGCTTGGCTAAGGCTAAAACAGAGTCTCTAGTGTCTGTCCTGTTGGCTACAATCATGAGGACCCGAGGGACCAACTCCACCTGTTTGCCTCGAGACCGAATGCAATACTCCTTGAGGAACTGCCAGTCCGGGAAGTCTCCTTGGCCCACAAACTGCTCTGGGATCCAGTCTTTGAAGAAAAGCAGGGGGTGATACCCTTCCAGTAGGCCAATCATTCGGATATTCATGCTTCTTACTTGGTTCTCTAGGCGCTCCAAAAGGTTTTGCATGTGTTGTGTCTCTCTTAGTCGGCCAGCATTTATTACATTGCATTTGGTAGCCTGCTGCTGCAAGTCTTGTACCGTGCCTGATAATTGTTCCACCAATGACTCGACCAGTGTAATTCACTCTGCTAGGCTATCTAATTTGGTGTTCATTGTTGTTATTGAAGAGATCAACGTCTTTAACTTGTGGCCCAGCAATTGTAGGGTTTCCTCTCCCTCAGCGTTGGAAGGCAGGGCCTGCCCGGTTGATCTCGTGGTCGAGGTGCTAGCTGTTTCTTGGGAGTGATCTCTCTCATCTTTCTTTTTAGGGTTGCCCATCCTGATCTCAGGTATCTCCTTCACTTGTAGAAGTGGTTGTTTTAGTTAGATAAGACCTTAAAGTATGATTATATCTTATTTAAATTTTATACAGATAGCGTCCGTCTAACTCAGGCTCCACAGCACCCCCCTGGATTTCTGTAGCTTTGATATTTTCACTGACATAAGGGCCACTCCCCACCACCTCAGTCTCTTCTAGACAGTACATAGCAGGTACTGAAGTCTCCCTAGTGTGGTTACTGGTGAACCATGTCTCGCTAATGGCTACTATGTCCAGTTTAGCCTCTGTCATTGTTGCCTCCAGGTCTGGGATCTTGTTTCCCAGACTGTGGGCATTTGTGTATATGATTTTCCACTAGCCAGACTGTGGTGTGTTAGTTGAGGGGCGAGGTCTGGCTTTTCCCCTTCGCATCGTATGGGGAGCCGGACCTTTTTCCTTAACCGGTGATGCAAATGAACTACAAACACGCTGAACTCCTGTTTGATCACTAGCTGAGGGGGAAGGGTGCTCTTCCCATTCGATGTATTGGGTGCTACATCCCTCTCCCCATTTGCTAGTTTTTTTTTACTTATATTTTATTGTTTCATAGAAACAGCATAGTTAATACCTCCTACCAGGCATACAATCTTAAATGTAAGGAGCCATGCAATGGATGACAGAATACTAAGCCTTCGTAGGCAGGAATAAGGAGGTGGGGGTATTTCAACAATATTTATACATCACTGAGTTCAACACAGATGCACCTCACAATATTGAGTCAATCATTCTATAATGATAAAATCCAGCATATTTTATGTTCAACCATTTGGCTGATGTGATCCAGAACCTAACATGTGAATAACCAAAAAATGATTAGTACACCTCCTCCCTGTGTAGAACTTCAAAACCCTATACAGGATGTTACATTTTATATTTTAAAAGAAAATATTCCACAAATGACTAATAAAACTGCCAGAACAACCAAGTATAACAGCTTTACTTATATTTCTGAGGGATCCTGGAAGACACCTGAAGGGGAGCTATAGTGGCAGCACATGAGAAAGTACAGTTATGTAAGAAGTTAGCGTACTAGTAGATCTTTGAGAGAGGCTCTTGCAGTAGGTACTCACACGTAGGACTAAGCCACCAGGCATTAGGACCACATGGGAAAACTCTAGCTAGCAGTGTCCGGCGGGGACCACCCCCTAACATCACGTGACTGACGTCAGCGTGGCGCTATATAAGGAGAGGTCCCTACAACCCACCTTCCAGTTCTGCCGCTGGAGATCGGTAAAGGTGTAACAGGAGACTAGGAGAGGGCTCCTGGAGCCTAAAAGGCACAATATGAAAAACCACAGAAGGAAACTCAGGGGGAGGTTAGGTTAGGAAAAGCAGTACCTACTGCAAGAGCCTCTCTCGAAGATCTACTGTTACGGTAATTGTGACGTTGGCCAGCTGGTTATGATTATTGTATGATATTGGTATTATAAATAAATGGTCAGTGTATGAAATGTCAGTCTGTGAGAGAGTTGGGCCTTTGAATTACAAGGTCAGCAGCTGAAACCACAGGATGTAATTAAAACTGACCAGGGGACCAGTTCATTAACTACCTTCCTTCCAGTGGGCATTTTTTTTACCTTTTATGACATGCTCAGGCTTTTGAAGTGGAAACAAAATCTAAAGTTTATGACGTCGGGAAAGAAAAGGTAATTTAGCTGCTCATATCAAGTTTAACACCTAAATGACAAATGCTGGGATTGCTAAGTTCAAAGGAAAATGGTTAATTAAGGAGTTATATATAGGAAATGTCTTTTTTCTTCTGCCGTCACATTATTTAACATATCTCCTGGTAGGAAATCATGTTTGTAATTTTATATTCTAAAAGGAGGAGCTATATGACTCATCAAGTGGGTGTGGAAATAGAGTTGAAAGTATATCTGAAATGGAACATATCTTTTTGGGCTCTTAAGAAACAAAGATCTCTTTAATTTAAAGGCACCTACAGAGGTAATACATTAGACAGAAAATATCTAAATGTATTGTGGTAAGAGTTTTATTCTGTAGTTTTCCTTTTTTTTTTTCTTTTATGTGATTGTGATGCTCTTTGATATTTGTTCTGTATTTTATCTTACTGTTTTTATCCATTTTCAGTAAACATTTTCTTTAAGATACTGCCTGGGTCTCCTCAGTCATTTTTTGCATGTTATTGCTGAATGGATATTAAGTCTGACAACTGTTCAAGGGCTTGATGGTGTTACTAAGCTTGGTAAAAGGTAAGAATATACCCAATGTCTGCAACTGAAACAAGCAGTAGACGCAGCCATGCCTCTGGTTGAACGTCCTTTCACCTGACCCGGAAGGGTTTTGTTGTACTTCTGGTAACAGAAGAAAATGCAGTTTGCCAAACATTTGGACAGACATAGTTTAAAAACAGCTATGCCCTCTCTTTTGGGTGCAAAGGAGACAAACAACTGGTCCGATTTATGGAGGGACTTGGTCCTGTCCGTATTAGTACCTGAGAATTCTATGTACACCCCAGGTATACAGAGCGCTTCTCCTTTGTTGGAGTATTCCAGATAGTACACGGTAGATCCATGGCTTGGTTCAAGGTGTATTCGGACACCACTGGGAAGAAACTTGGGATTGGTCCACAAAGCCACCCAGTCTCCATGAAAAATCAGATAAGGTGTCTTACACATGAGAGCCTGAAGCTTGGAAATTCTTGAGCTGAGGTGGCGGCCACTAGGAAAAGCACTTTCCAAGAAGGTAGCGCATGTCTGCACTTGCTGCTGGCTCAAAAGGTGGCAGGGTGAGTTTTTCAAGAATGAAGTTTCAGTCCCAAGGAGCAGCAGGACTCCTGATTGGGGGCTTCAGATAGAGAATCCCTTTCAGAAAGGTTTTGGATACCTCCAAATGTGCCAAAGTCTTTCGTCCTATTGGGATATGATAGGCAGAAATAGCCGAAAGGTGGACCTTTAGGGTCGAATATCTAAGACCCAAGTCATAAAGGTGCAGCATATAGTCTAAGACCCTTGTGACTGAACAGGAAAAGGGTTCAATCCCTTTCGATTCTGCCCAGAAGGAAAATCGTTTCCATTTCACGGCATATGTAGCTCTGGTGGAAGGCTTCCTAGCCTCTACCAAGATCTGTGCTACCCTCGATGAAACCCCGAAATGAGCAGCCACTATGTTAGAAGATGAAGGGACTTGAGACCTGAATGAACCAAGGTCCCCTATTCCTGAGTCAAGAGATCTTGGGAAACTGGCAGTGGAAAGGGAGGTTCCACTGACAGTTGTTACAATAGAGAAGAACCAAATTTGTCTGCCAGAAGGAGCAATGAGGATAATTCAAGCTCCTTCTGCCTGCAGTTTCATTAGAACTCTCTGGATCGATGAAAGTGGAGGAAAGGCGTGCACAAACCTCCCTTTCAGCAAACAAGACAGCAGCGTCTGGCATGAAAACACCATGCCCTGGGTGAGTGAGCAGAAGACTGGTAGTTCTGCGTTGAATGGGGAGGTGAACAGATCTATTTGAGGCCTTCCCCACTTTGCAAAGACTTTGTTTACCACTGACTGTCTTAGCTCCCACTCGTGTATTTTGGCTTGTGTGCAGCTCAGTGCATCTGCCAGTGTGTTCTGGACACCTGGCACATGTACTGCTGTCAGAAGAATATTGTGGTTGACCACCCAGTACCACACTCTCATTGCTTCCCTGCAAAGGGGATGAGAGCATGTTCTGCCTTGTTTGTTTATGTACCAGACTACGCATGTTGTCTGTCTGAATCATAAGATGACCTGGGTGAATGAGATGGTGAAAGGCTTTGCGCACATTCAGCACTGCTCTCATCTCGAGTATGCTGATATGAAGAGACAGTTCTAAGTCAGAGCAAAGACCTTGTATCTTGTGAAGACCCAGATGTGCTCCCCAACCCAACCCAAAGCATCTGTCGTCAGGTTTTGTGAGGGACTGCCTGATCAAAACAGAACCCCTTTAGAGAGGTTGTCCTGTTTGAGCCACCACAAGAGATCGTTTGCCACTGGGATCCAAGATCATACTCTCATGGTGCAGTTCATCTGCCCTCTGGACTCTGAGGGTCCATTGTGAGACTCTCATATGGAGTCTGGCCAGAGGCACCAAAGGTATGCCACAACCATGAGCCCCAGAAGTCATAGGGCTGGTACCCTCTTATGTGAGGCCATTTGTACCTGGTGCTGCAGGGTAGATATCCTGTCTTGCAGTAGGAAAGCCTTGCCATGTACCATGTGCAAAGCTGCCCCAATAAATTGGAGCTGCTGGGAGGGGACTAGGAGGGATATGGCATAATTGACCGTAATTCCCACCCGATGGATAGTGTCCAGGGTAAGGTGTAAATCCTTGACTAAGGCTTCCCTGGAGGAGGCTGATGTCAGCCAGTCATCCAGGTAGGGAAAAACTTGGACCCTGTTCCTGTGAAAAAGGCAGCCAATACCGCTAGGCATTTCTTGAATACCCTGGGGGCCAAGGAATGGCCAAAGGGTAGTGCTCTGAACTGGAAATGCTCCCCCTGAAAACAGAATCAGAGGAATTTGAGGTGCGGTGGACAAATCATGATGTGTAGAAACGCATATTGTATGTCCAGGGCCCAGAGCCACTGACCGTTCTGTAAGAGAGAGACGTATGCTTGGAAGAGACAGCATTCTGAACCTTTGTACTGAACAAATAGGTTCAGAGAGCTCAGATTCAGAATTGGTCTGAGGTCACCAATCTTCTTAGGAACCAGGAGAAATGCAAGTAGAACCCTTTTCCCTGATGCTTCACGGAACTGGTTCTAATGCTGCCTTTGCCAACAGAGCGTGATTTCTCTCTCACCAAGGGTAGGTGGTTGGGCGCGTCGGATGAATGACCCAGAGGTCTTCTTAGGGGTCTGTCTATGAATTCTATTGAGTGACCTTTCACACCAGTTGGAGAACCCACGAGTCTGTTGTTATTCTCTCCCACTCTGGTAGGTGATGGGAGAACCTGTCCCCTAACGACTCCTCTGGAAGGCATACCAGTGGAGGTGGGAGGCTTAAGGAGTCAGGAAGTGGAGGACAAGGCCGAGGCCATGGCTCCTGAGGCTTTATGGGACTTAGCTGGGGGAGCTCTAGCGGCTGAGGTTGCCCGACATTTATTCGGATGCCAGTACTGATTTGGTCTTTTTTAGCAATGTTGCTGCCTCCAAAATGGCTGTTTCTGCTTCTGTGGAGGCTTGTACAGAAACTGTACTGAACATAGGGCCCTGCCCTTATCTTGGAGGTCAGTGATTATGTTCTTTACATCCCCGTCGAAAAGGACCGACCCTCTAAAGGGAGTATCCTGTATGGCCGACTGGACCGCTGGTGCCAGGCCTGAGATCCGTAGCCAGGCGTGACATCAAAGACTAACCGCGGCAGCTGAACCCCTACCTGCAGCGTCCACTGCACTGTAGGTGGCATGCAACATGTGACAAGAAGTGGATCTAGCCGACCGTACTAGATCTGCCATTTTGTCTTTTAGGGTAGAGTCCTGAAGAGAGTCTACCTTGAAATCCAGCTGACCTAGGTAGTCCTCCATATGGGCGACGTAGTTTAGTGCTCTGATCAATAAGGTGGAGGAAGAGTACATCTTTCTCCAATACTGATCCAGAATTTTAGATTCTTTGTTGGAGGGGAGGCACTAAGGTGTTTGGGTTTAGCAGACCTATCATTGGCTGCACTAATGACCACTGAATCGGCCTTAGGATACAAACTGAGGAAGTCTTTATCATCTGGAGACTGATAAAGCCTATTGGCCTCCTGGCTACTGGGGCCAGTGAAGTAGGTTGCTTCCATATAGTGGTGACTAAGTCTTCATGTGGCTCAATCCAGGGTGGAATGAAGTTTGGGGAGGAATCGGCCAAATCTAAATGAGCTGCCAATCTGTGCCTCTGCAGGTCCTGGGCAACTGTGCACCAATCATAGGCTGCTTGGATCTTTCTTAGAAGCTCCAAGAAGGAAGGATCCTCTGGAGGGCATTTGGGAGAATCCTTTGGTTTCCAGTCATTCGGTGTGGGTGTTTGCATGTTGGAGTCAGAATGGAGCATGTCACTATCCAAGTCTGAGTGGTCATGTTCACTAGGAGAGCTGATGGATGGAAGCAGCAGTTCCACAGGGCTGGAAAATTCCGTAGGCCTAGAGAACTCAGAGGGCTTCATATGAGAATCTGGATGATTGGCCTGCTTTTGGCCCTTGGGGCCAGATGATGAAAGGATCTGACACAGGAGGCCTCGGGGCCATCGCCAGCTGATGCTTCTCCAGCTCTGGCGTCAGCTGTGACTTTGCATCTGCCCACCAGTTCTTAGGACCGCCTGAAGGTCCACTTGAGGCTAGGGGTGGAGGTTATTAAACCCGTAGCCAGTGTACTAGTAGCAGGGGTAGTTAAGGCCCGATAGAGGGTAGCCCAGTACATGAAATACTGACGTTGGATGCTGTGATGGTGGGTATACTGGCACTGGGTACTAAGGAGGGTAGCCCGGCGATGTCCGTAAGGATTTCCAAGTGGTCCTGACGGAGGGGTGGACTGCCCTGCCAGAGGAATAGTCAGGTCTGTACTGCATCCCACGGGGTGTTCAAAAGGCCCCGATGGAAGAGGCAGATGAGAGTGTCCCAAAGGTCCTGGCATTTGGTCTGATGGAGGGCCTTGTGGGACTGCATCACCCAAGTGGGTTGGAGGGACTATTATCTGGTCCAACGCTGGCTCTGGTGACTGAGGCACCGGCGGATGGGTTAACAAGACCCCTGTCAGCCGGTGATGATCTGCCTCCATGTCCCCCGCAGGGGAGGTTGAAGGTACCGCTTCTGCCAGTAGTAAGGGAGAGGAAGGAGTAGTGTCCTTCATCAGCTGCGTATCTAGTGTCAGCTGTATTGTCACCTCTTTGTCAGGCCTGACGAAGGATCCGGTGCTGGTCGTCCATCAGAGGAGCAGTCGGCTTAGCAGCCACTGTCGTGCGAGAACCGGCGGAGCTGGAACTCAACTGACCAGTCCCACTTGTACCACTAGGCCTTGAAATCTTGGAGGCCATAGAGGAGGTGTGTGCCTCCTGATCTTGGGAGGCTCTCATTGGGCCTGAGCTCGTGCCAGATGGGTGGGTCAACAGTCGAAGACGAATCCCTGGAGGGGATGTTACCTGAAGGGCCACGACTTCAGCGGAAGCGGTGAATGACTGGAGACCCTTCCCGGTCCGATGTCTCTCCTAGTCCTTCTTCTTCTTATGGTGGCCCTCCGGAAAGGGCGATGATTGCCTGAGTTTCTTCAGCTCCTTTTCCATATTGGCCATTTTTTCTTTTAAAGATAGGCCTCCAGAGACTGCTGCCTATGTTTAACGTGTAGCCGCATTAAATTTCTGGCAATGCTCGGACCCTTCCACCTTATGGCCTGGGCCCAGGCAAAAAAGGCAGAGGGAATGACCATCCTTGTGAGGGAGCCGAGTTCCACAAGAGTCACGCTTGTTCTTATGCGATCGTGAAGGCATCGGAGACGACACAGACAACAATTTTTGTTAAACAAAAAGCGAGAAATATCACGGATTAATAGTGAAACTATTTGAATAATATTCATCAAGATGGCGTTAACAGTAGTAGTGTTCTTCCATGAGGTCCAACATGTGCAGGTCGACGATGGGAAGAACTGGAAGGCAGGCGTAGGGACCACTCATTATACAGTGTCATGCTGACGTCCATCAGAATTTTTCCATGTGGTCATAATGCCTGGTGGCTTAGTCCTACATATGAGTACCTACTGCAAAAGCCCTCTCAAAGTAAGATCTAGAAATCTTAGCTTACTATAATATAACTGGAATGGCATAAAGAAATAAGGATGCTGTTCAAGATAGCTTATAAACCTGAGGCATACCCCTAAAAATTTCCCAGATTAGAAAAATACATGAGACAACATGAAAAGAAACACGTTGTAAATTACTACAATATAGGCTGCCACGAGGTATCTGCCATTACCACTCCAGAGGCCTAAACCAGTCTCTAGTCCTTACTGAAGAACCACATAAAATAGCTCAGAGTGATCAAATAAATAAAAAGTTACTGATTAGGTCCTTCGGGTGTCAGAATCGCTGTCTCTCGTAATCGAAGGGCAGTAAATTCATGCTCCAGTACCTCCACCTTTTTGCCAGCTTCAAACAAGTCGGTTTAAATATATCTGTGGCCTCCATAATTTTTTGTGTAACTTAATTTTTATTTCTCTTTGTTAAAACAAGTACAGACCATTACATTTACCCTTTACAGGAACAATTACAGGTATGTAGTACACGGTTAATTAGTTGTACATGAGATGATAACACAATCTGATTTTATTGTCTTTGCATTCCTAGGAGCAAGTTAAATGTCTGTTAACTGAGTCCACACTGGATACACCAAAGGACGGTGCAGCAATTGTCCCCCAGTGAGTCTCCAGCAGTCTGAAGTCCATAGACCATCTTTATCCTCTGTTCTCCCAGGATCTACATGCTTATTACTGTACTTCAGTTAGTAACAAAAAATTTAAAAACATAAGAATTGAACCCTAACATGAATAAGGTAAATACTGACCTATTAAATAAAACATTTTGTTGTGCATGGTCATTACTACCTAAACAGTGTATCTGAAACTAAAATCTGGTGCTCTGTCAAGAGTCCTCCAGACTACTCTAGTCAAGGCCGTTCACAATCCCTCCGATGGGGGAGCCCTGGTGAGCCATTGGGACCATTCCCGCAAGAACTTCTCCAGATGTAGGTGGATTGAGGCTGTCAGCCTCTCCATCCTCTCTAACTCCTCCACCTTTTGGAGCCACATGGAGAGTGTTGGGGGGGTCTGGGGAGAGCCATTTAAGGGTTATGCACTTAAGAGCGGCCACCCTCATGACGTGGAATAGCTTATGTTTTCCACTAGCCCCAACAACCTGCTCTCCGAGGCCCAACACCAATGCCTGAAAGGAGCAAGGGTAAGGGAGATTCCAGTATTACCTGAATTTGTGCGTGTACCTGTTGCAGGTTGCCAGAATCATGTCAACACTGGACATCCCCACAATATGTGCCAGCGTATACCTTTGTCCCTGCACTTTCTCCAACATCGATCTGAGCTGGAGAAACCAAAGTGTTTAGTGGGTGGGAGTCAAAAGAACCTTTATAATTATTTTCCAATTAAATTCCTGTACGATGGGGACACGGTAACCTCCAACCTTTTCCAGTCTCTGTGTCCAGCTGTGTAACGAGATCGCTCATGATTCAGTTTCCCATTTCAAATGCAGCTGATCACTCTGTATGGGGTTGTACCTAACAAGAGGAATGTATTTGAGATATTGGTTTCATTTTACTGACAGGCGGACCCACCAGTAAAACAGATCCTCCAGCTCAGAACGGTCCTAAGTACCTTCACTTGATTTGCCTCTATGGAGGAAGTTTCTAACCTGTAAAACCTAAAATGGTCTTCATTTCATAGCCCATATTTTTGTTGCAGTTAGGCAAAGCTCATGCACTCCTCTCGCATAAAGAACTGTGCGAAAAATACAGTTACGTAGGAACTTACCATAACAGTAGATCTTCGACAGAGGTTCCTTCAGTAGGTCATTATATATGGGACTAGAGCCACCTGGCATCTGGGCCGCATGGCAGACATTTCTAGCAATACCTGACGGGGAACCGCCCACTCGACATCACAAGACCAACATCAGCGTGGCCGTATATAGTGGGCGGTCCCCACGCCCACTCCCCAGTTCTTTCACGCTGTTGCCTCATGTCAGTCGCATAGCAGACTTCCATTAGCGATCGTCGTGAATAGTTCTTACGTCAGATTTTTCCCCTCGCTATTTTTCCAATATCGGTTTCCTTTGCTCCCAGGTCGGCAGGCAAAACTGTTTCTAAGCAGTGCTTTTTCAAATAGTTAGGTATATGTTGTTTAAGTTCTTTTTGGGTGATAGGGGCGCCCAGTGCCTCTCTCCCTACTCCACCTAGTTTCGGTAAATCTATGGAGCCCAAATATTCCTCCACCTCCTGTGTGTGATTTGGGCCCCTTTCCTGACCATACAGGGCCTCGTAACAGGTTGCGAACCCCTTCGCGATTTCCTTAGGCTTGCCTGTCGGGGGGTCCCGGGGGTTTACCGTTGATTTTAAAACTGTTCTGTTAACTGCCTCTCTCCTGAGTTGGGCTGCCAATAGGGTCCCCACCTTGTTTCCGTGCTCATAACAGAGCTGTTTCGTATACCTAAGCTTGCCTTCAATTTTCTGGTCTAGTAACCTTCCCAGCTCTCTCCTAACTACCTGCAATCTTACCTCACTTTCAGGATTTGTGTTTTTCTTGTGCAGTGCTTCCAGAGAGGCTATTTCTTGTTCTAGTTTGTACTGGTGTTTTATACTCATCTTTTTTAAGTGGGAGGAAAAGGAGATTATTTTACCCCTCAAATAGGCTTTCAGGGCATTCCATAACATATGTGGGGGGCATCATCTCCCTTATTTAGTTCTAAGAAGGATCTGATCTCCCCAGAAACCATTTCCTTAAAGTCAGCCCTATTCAGCAGACTGGTGTTTAACCTCCAGGCTGAGTCCCTTGCCACTGGTCCAGAATGGAGAGTCATGTTGACAAGGGCATGGTCCGAGATCGTGGAAATACCAATCTTTGATGTTTCCACCAGGTAGGCTCACTCCGTGGACACCGGAGAAATCCAACCTACAGTAGAGGCTATGTCTGGGTGAAACAAACCTGTAGTCTTTTACTATCAGGTTCAAGTGTCTCAAATGTCGAGCAGACCAAATTCAGTCATAATTTTCTGGAGGGTGGAAGAAGACCGGGGCCTGGGTCCCGAACTCCCTGCACCGTCCTATCCAGGAGGGAAGCCAAAACTGTACTGAAGTCACCTCCTATAATGTTTATGCTGTTAGGGTCAACTCTCCCTGGGTGAGGGTGTCTAAAAGAAGGTGTGTCGTAAGTGCTCCTCATTAGGGGCATAAACTTTCAGTAAGTTTACTTTGTGTTCTCCTAGGTCTCCCATTACCTGGACAAATCGACCTTCTGGGTCTGTGAAAGCCTCTGTCACATTAAGTGGGCAATTTTTTCTTAACAGATGGCTACTCCTCTTTCCGTGTGTGTACTATATAGTGGGATGTGTGGACCTTACCCACTCAGGACCTCCTTAACGTTTATGGTCTGCAGGTCCAAGGTGTGTTTCTTGAAGAAACATACTGTCAGCCCCTGTCTATTTCGTTCCTGCAGAAGTCTGGAGCATTTTATAGGACTATGCAGTTCTCTCACATTATATACAATAACCTTGAGTTCCCATCTCGGAGGTCCCAGGGAGGGCCACATGCCTCCCATAAGCATGACCACATTTTATCATCGCACAACAGTCTTAACAATAACTAACCTGAACAAACTAATCGAACTTTGCAATTTTAACATCTCAACAAATATTCTTAATAACCTTCTATAGAGAAACTTTTAGCTTTTTGGTTTACCTTTACTTGGGGGGGGGGGCTCAAAATTTTGCCCCTATGTAAGTGACCTCAAGGTGCAAAACTCCCCTGTACTCTCCCCCAAGCTGTCACCCTTATTAAGGGAAAGACTAGTAGGAGGAGGAAGATGGTACACGAAGAGCTTTGCTAGCCCCTCTTAGCGTTTTAAGCTAGCGGGGGTTGTCGCCCATGTGACACACACTCAAAGACTACGGTATGTCCACTGGTGGCTGTCGTCTGTCACCCACCTTATCAGTTACAAACTGCAAGGTCAGCCTAGTGTTAATACCCCTTTGGGGGGATGGGAAGGGATAGGTGGGAAGGGAGGAAAGGATAAGGGGAGGGGTGCTGCGAGATGTTTGGAGCCACCAGATAGGGCAGTTGCAACACCCAGGAGCCCCATCAGCCATATATGTTTTTCTTTGTTTTTCCCCCTTTCGTCTCTAGGCCTGCCCTTAAACATTAAACTCTATCCAGCTTGACACAATACTATATTTTAAACCAACCTTCCCCTTCCACCTTAAGTGGTGAAAAGAGGTTCAGAAATTGTCATGTCCTTTGGGCAGATCTTGAACTTCGAGCCCTGCCCGTGTGTCAGTTTTAAAATGGGTAGAAATATCATGTATCCTGATTGGCTGAAATGGTTTGGAATCCAGTGGTATAAAGAGTAACAACCACTGGGTTGGGAACCCTTTGGCCAACAGTGCAGAGTCCACCTTGAAATAAGTGCCTTTTCCACATTCTGATGTGGAATGTTTGACTTCATATTAGTAAAGCACAAGAGTTAGGCAAACTGGCAAGTGGCAGTACAATAAAAACACACCAAACATGTGAGCCCATAACATAAATGAACAAAAAATGGCAAGACAAAGTAATCAAACCTCAGTAGCAATGGTTTCTTGATCACTGACCTTCTTCTAAGTACACCTGCAGTGTTTGTCTATGTAGGCCGCACATCCAGCTATTTGCAGTAGGTGTAGAACCGGAGAATGCGATCTCAGCATACGGCAACTGTCCCACAAGCTCACTGTACGCTCGCCTACCCTTCTCCCAAAAAACTGGCAAATCATTGCTGCCACCTTCCCCCCATAGCTGGAAAAGTGAATCGCCGTTCAAAATAATAATAAAAAATGTTCCAATGCGGTCATTTGGCAAAAGTCTTGTTCAGGCCACAGATCCATCGGGTGGTAGTTCCACCATCGCCACAAACGTAATGACTGCTTACCCTCCACTCCGGAAAAAAGTTAAAGAAGTAGCGACCGCTACGATCATGGAGGGAATTTTAAATAAGTAAATGTAAAATTCAAATGCCAAACTATAGTGAACCTCAGTGGTCACAATAAAGCATTTACACTAACTGAAGCAGTAAAAAAAAAAAGGGAAAATAAGTAAAGGTTGTAACATGACAGTTTCTCGAGACAAATTAGAACGCTGCAACGGCAAACAATTTTAAAACAGCCTCATAGGCAAAAAGTTGAAACATTCAATCGCCCAATACACTTAATAAGTGGAAAGGTAAGATAAAACACTGTTACTGTCATGTATCCACATAGTTAATAAAGAAGTTGACATAAAATAACAAAAAGTCGGTAGTTAGCTAGGGATAAATGGGTAAATGTGTAACAGCAATGGTAACTGGCAACATGACTAAATAGTAATTGTGAAACTGTATTAATATGCTGCAATTTGGGAGACCTGGATTTATATCCCACATTTGCCGACGGAGAGCCCAATCTTCCGTTGGTTTCACTGCCCTCCCAAAATATCGTAGTGCCAACCTGGGAGCCCACCCCAGCTGGCGAAAACTTCCTAGCCAACGGGCTGCCCAAACCCCGCCGGCTTCACTGTCCCCCCAAAGCTGCCTGGTACCATGCTGGGAGCCCAACCCACCGTGGCAAAACTTCATTTGCCAATGGGTGCCTCAATCCCCTGTCGGTTTCAGTGCCCCCCTCCCAAAAATGACCATATGCCATACTGGGAGCCCACCCCAGCGTGGCAACAACTTCCTTAGCCGACGGGGTGCCCAATTCTCCGTTGGCTTCACTGTCCCCCCCAAGCCATGCTGGAATCCACCCCAGCATGACAAAAGTCCCTGTGTGTAAATAAATGTAAAAAACCTGAAACAAAAAACCTTCCTCGTAGATTCTTTCGCCCTCCCCAACCTCACACCCACCCTCTATGCTCCCACCTCCCCACACCCCAACCTCAACCCATACTTACCTCCGGAGCCCAGCGCGACAATCTTCGGTGGACCGGGAACACGCCTGCACTCTTCAAAGCCGAACGCGAACTGAAGACATGCCGGTAAGCTGTATAATGGCATAAATGGATTATTTTCAACTTTAGTGCATATCTCAGACATTTCTGGGAATTTTCTCACCAAATTTTCAACATGGGTTATTTGGGGCCCCACCTCATGAACTGTGACACTGTTATTTTGTTAATCAGTCCCGAAAGGTGGTTCCGCAGTCACTGTGCGGAACCACCTTTCCAGAATGTTTAATGAAATGACTGTCACAATTCATGCACAGTGGTCTTATTTATTTATTTAGCTTTCGTTGACCGGGTAAGTGCACTAGACAAATCCTGCCTATTTTCAGGCACGACCCGGGGGAGGGGGATACAGATGAATGCCAACTGACCTTGAACCAGATTAAGCTGTTGGTGGTATTTTTTTAGTGAATGAGGGAAATTTGGCCAGGACACCGGGGAAATTCCCCTACTCTTTTCGATAAGTGCCATGGGATCTTTAACATCCACCTGAACTACCACCAATCCAGGCAGATGGGACCTCGGTTTAACGTCTCATCGAAAGACGGCACCTCAGAAGTGCAGCACCCTCTCATGCTGCACTACAGTGTCAGTACTGGGATATTAACCAAGTGCCAGATGTGGGAACTGAACCCACAGCCCTCTGATCTCCCAGCCTCAGAGACAGTGTGCTACCTACTGAGCCACTGACACTGACAAACAGTCTTAAACTGGCTATGTTGAAAATTTGGGAAAAATATTCCCCAAAGCGACTGTTTAGCGGCGTGCGTTGCGCAGTTCCTACACCTTCGTAACCTGAGCATTTTAATATTTTCACTCCAGATTTTCAGTATTGTCATTTCACCACCTCCTTATGAACAGTACAACTGTCATTTTTCATATCTCACCCAATTGTGTTTTCAGTACATGTAGCACACAATACGGGTCGGGTGTGCTGCAAATCAATGTTCGGACAGATAAATAAAATCACAGCAACACTGTTCATGCACAGTGGTCTTAAACTGGCTATGTTAAAAATTTGGCAAAAATATTCCCCCAAACGACTGTTTTACGAGCGTGCGTTGGGAAGTTCCTACGCACATTCGTAACTTCGAGCATCTTTTAATATTTTCACTCCAGATTTCCAGTATTGCCATTTCACCACACCTCCTTATGAACAGTACAACTGTCATTTGTCACATCTCACCCGAAATGTGTTTTCGCACATGTAGTGCACAATGACGTGGTCGGTGTGCGAAATCAATGTTCGGGACAGATAAAGAAAATCAAATTCATACTGTTCATGAGCAGAGGTCTTAAGCTGGCTAGGTTAAAAATTTGGAGACAAACGCCCATAAAATGACTGTGTTACGAGCATGCATTGTGTCAGATATGGCAAAAAAAAAACCCAAAAGTAAAAAACATTAAGAGTAAAAATGTGCTGCAGAAATTGGTGTTGAGTGACGCAGAAGTTCCGCAGCAAATGAGAACCCTGCTGCAGAACTTTGATCCGATGTGCTGCAGAAAAGTCGGGGCCCCACCCACAACCCTCACTTGCACACTGTGTGATCCTGATTTAATAACTGAACTTCCCTGTGTTCCCAGGTAGCACCTGTGAGAAAGTTACCAGTCAGTGTGGCTTACCTCTTGAAAAAATATAGAACACAGAATAGAGAATTAATAAAACAGTAAGAATAGTCAAAAATCAAGGTAATAGAATGAACAAAAAATAGCAATTAACAGCAACCTTTGAAAGCTACAGTCTACTTTTTCTAATTGATTGATAATTTGTATTTTACCATTGTTTATCATTTATCCCCAATAGGTTAAAATCGACAACCATGTCAAACATTCCTGAATTATACTTCTCACTACTGCAACATCCTAGAATACAAGAAATACTACAGCAAGCAGAAGACAAAACAGATGACACAAGTGGCACCGCAAATGCCGTAATGAGTAATGAAGCTACAGCAATCCCCGCAGATGTCAAAGCTATACTGCAAGTAGAGAAAGACAGTGCAGAGACACCAACAACTACACCCTCCACCAGTGAAACAGCTGAAGCCACAAAAGAAAAATCCAGCGGATCTGTAAGTAAGCATCTCACTCTAACTGATGATCAGTTGACAGCCATAGAGAAACTTAAAGATGAGTGTAACATGGTTAAAACCACAAACTGGGCTCATAAGATTTTCTTGAGTTGGGTGTCAAAATGTGAAATAGCAATGGATTTGAAAACTATCCCAATTAGTGATTTGAATACCATACTTCGAAAATTCCATGCTGAAGTTCGTAGTACCGGTGAACAGTACTCCATCTCTAGCTACCTTGGGCTTGTGCAGGTCTCAACAGACTACTGAAGAGTCCTGACATCGGGCGCTGTGTTAACATCATAACAGATAACTGTTTCACCACTGCGAACAATGTCTTTCTTGCAGTAGTCAGGCAGTACAGAAGAGAGAAAAAGGACATGACCACTCACCACCCACCACTATCAGATGTTGACCTGCACCAACTGAAGACTTCTTCGATACTGTCACCATCAACACCTTCAGGGATTGTTCGGAAAGTATGGGTTGATGTACAGTTACACATGGCTCATAGAGGGAGAGAGGGACAAAGGCACCTACATCCAGAGTGGTTCAGAACAGATAAAGATGAAAATGGTATTGTGTCAGCCTCAAATACAACGAAGCAACAAAAACCACAAAAGTCACACACTGATGGCAACCGAGGCCAGTATAGGGCTTCATATACACTTCACCAGATGACCCTCTGCCCAGTGAACTCATTTAAGCTGTACCTGTCAAGCTACCACTAGGGCACCAGCTTACCTTCACCCACTACGTGCAAACCAGGAGTACCTAAACAACAGTCCGATCTGGTATTCCAAGGAACCCATGGGTGTGAACTACCTCTCAGGCATGATGCCCCGATTGAGCAAGGAATGTAATCTAAGTCAAAGGTACACAAACCACTCAATTCGAGCCAACGCAGTTCGTCTACTATCAACTGCAGGACTGAAAGCACGAGAAATAATGGCAGTAACAGGACACAGATCCGAAGCAAGCTTGAGAAGTTACTGGAGTGCCTCTGCTGAAGATCGCAAAAAGTGGAGTGAAATCCTAGCACAAACCACAGAAGAAAACCAAAGAACAGAATCTTCAAGCAAAATACAAAAGTTAGACCCTTCAATCAAGAAACGAAAACCAGAACCAGAAATAGAGTCAACCACCAGCACATCTAAGCCACCATCCAGAGAAACAACAGTATTAGAAAACATGTCATTTAACCTCATGACCCCAATATTCCATGGTAAAGTGCAATTCATAAACTACAAGTAGACTGTTGCTTGCTAATGTTGTTAGTAAATACTATTTTTTACCATTCAAAAAAGTTTACCAAGGGACTATTTTATCTCAATGTTTCAAGTAATTCTCTATTTTGTATTTAAAAAAATGGTACAAAGTTTTCAAAATATAAACACCTTGTCAGTGTCCTTTTTTCCATAGTTACTTCCCATTTTATAAGCGCAATAAGACACTCCAGGGTGGTGGTTGTTATGTGATAACCGCACACCTAGGTGCGGAAGGACACTCGGCCTTCGGCCTTGTACCTCACCACGCACCTAGGTGTGCGGTTATCACATAACAACCACCACCCTGTCGTGTCTTATTGCTTACTTCATCAGCGCACTCCAGATGTTTCACTTCCCTTCATGACTTGAAACTCCCTTGTGGGGACAGGATCTGTGTGCTTCTGCTGCCGCCTGTTTGTTGGATGTATCTTTTCTTGTACTGCCCTCCAAAGATATCTTGGTAGGCGAGGGCCTGGAGCCAGGTGCCACTCCACTTGTTGAAGATCTTTCTCCTGACATCCGTGGCGCCTCCTCAATTGAAATGCCCACGGACCTCAAAAATTCTCCGCATCCTTTAGTTCCACAAATCTTTTTGCGCCATCAGAGGTAATCACCTTCAAGCATGCCAGATATTCAAGGAATGCCTTCAGGCCCTTCTCCATTTAAAAAAAAAAATTAAAATTTGCCTCTGGACTAACAGCACTTTGCACCTCTGCTGCAATGTCATGGGGGTTTAGACATGCTTTAGGAACAGGAGCTGGTCTCCAAAAAATACTTCCTTTTTGCTCCAGGCCACTTTAAGTACCTGTTAATTTACCCAAAAGTTGAGGAAAGCCATCACTATGAAGCGTGGTCTGGCACTGCTGTTTTTTGGTGGAGCTACTAGTGATCTATGGGCTCGTATTAGGCTGAGCTGCAAATCCTGGGGTAAGGGCAAGATTTCTTTTAAAAGTCCCTCCACGTATTTAATCATGTCCCCAATTCTGTCTTTTCAGGCAAGCCATGCAACCGCACATTATTGCGGCAGTTGCGATTTTCAAGCTCTTCTATTTTGTTAAACAGCTGTTTCCTCATGATGTAGATCTAGCAGTGTGGAGCTGTGCACCTACACTGTAGTCATCAAGTTTGTGGTCGCCTCCTCCAATACCACAGTTCGGTGCTCTATGGCCTGAGTATCCCTCTTATTGTCTGCTACTAGGGATTCCAGTTTGGAAAGTGTGTCCCCGACCTTCTGCAGCTGCCCAACTAGTTGTTTTGATGCGATTGTATATTCTTGTTCCCGGTCCTCTTCTGTTTTGAGACTGTCCAAATGGTTTTCTATCGGGGCTGCTGTGGGTCCAGATGAGGGTGTGGAGGCCTGCCAAAAAAGGGTTGACTGTTTCCTGGTTTTCTGCACCAGGTTGGCAGATGATTCTCTATTTTTATGTCTCATGGACATGTTTACAGATGGAGGAGCTTGTTGCTACAGCGATCTATGGTTTATTCTGTGCTGGATGGATGTGGATATTTGGTGAGCAAGCGGAGCCATCGGACTAAGCTGCCATTTACCCGGTGATGTCACCGGAAGTCCATGTGGCCTCCATAATGTATACGTAAATGAGCAGGCATCAATAACGAGTGCACAATTTCCAGACTCCAGACACGGGCTGTCACCGCATCGAACTTCTTCCTTCTTGCGCAGGGAGCGAAGGAGAGATCTGGAAAAAGGTGCAGAGTAGTCCCAGAGAAATTAATATCTTTGACTCCCTTAGGCTTGTGGGAATAAATCCTGAACAGCAACACCGCTGCTAACTATCAAGATGGCTCGGAAGGTCGGGCTGCATTGGGGTGACTCATGGGAGATCTGATAAGCTTTGAGGAATTGAGGAGCATCACAGTCCCTGAGTCTATGCCCAATATGCCGGGTAGCCAGGATTGAAGAAAGGCTATAAGGTCAGAACCTTCACTACCTTCTGGCAGCCCAACCAATCTAAGATTCACCACTCTCTGGGTATTCTCTATAGCTTCCATTTTATATCTGAACTGGTTGTTTTCTTGTACCAACTTGGTAGTCACATTAACAGTTTTGGTGGCCTGTGCCTCGGCCTGTGAAGCTGTCTTGGTGGTCGATTCAATTTTCAGGTCTTGCTTGCCCATGCGGCAAAGGATCTCCTCTACCTTTCCATTAATGGCCTTCATGGATAAGGCCAGTGAATTCCAGGGTGGTGCACTAGACTCAGAGGTTTCAACGGGTGCAGTCGGGGCCTGCTGCTCTGTTGTTTGTACATTTTTAGAGCCACCTGTTCCTCCCTTAGTCGTTCCGCCCATGGTAGGAATTGGTATAGTTCGGTTCCTCTTCTCAAGTTCTACTTGGTACTGTTGTTCATAAATCAAGAAAATAGGAATATTTTCATTTATTTTGTTAATAAGATTACAAGTCTGCAGTGACGAAGTGAAGCCTGTCTGTTAGGCAAGAGTGCTCAACAGCACCCCCCAGTTTAAATATTCTGCAAAGACATCAAACTTCTGCCTCAATGCACCAACTCCCTCCTTAGTCAGACACAGTCCATCGAATTTAAAGAACTTTTGCTCCCAAAACTGTTGCCAGTTACCTACAAATTTGTGTCCTTTTTCCTGGCACCAGCCCTTGAGCCACATGTTTACCTCCCCTATCTCCCCTTCTCTGACCTTCCAGCCATCTGCCCCCCTCTCCCAGACTGGCACGACCTCAGAAGGAGATGCCAGATGAAATAGATGAGTTTGTCTCCCAGCCTGGTCAGGCATTCCTTGGTCTCCACAACTGACCGGCTGGTGAGATTGTTAGTCCCTATGTGTACCAGGACATGTTTCTCCTGCTTCCTGCACGATTTTAGCAATGCGGTCTGTGTCTCTCCACACTGATGTACCTGGGAGACATCTGATCATTACTCCCAGCCAGAGGTGAGTATCAACTCCTGAATCATGGAGTCTCCTATGATTGGAAGTGTTTGGATTTCCTTTTTGTTTTGGTCTCTATTATGGGTGAGTTTTGTAGTGCTAACTCCTGAGCTGCAGTATCGTCTGCCCCTTTGTCTGATTTCAGAGATAGAGGCAGATACCTGTTTGTACTTTTTATATGGTTTGTGGAAGCGTGATACACTAGTGAGTACAGTGATGGGGCACCCAGTTTCTCCCTTCTAACAACCTGCCAACCTCCTGGACCAATAACCCTCTGCGTGAAAGTACGTCAGTTGAATGTTGGGGAAATGGCGGCGGTTCTTGTAATACATTTCCTCCTGAATATGCGATTCGAGGTGTGCAATCTCTGCTCATGCTGCCGGAACTGAGCCCTTAGATCTCCGATGGTCCGCATATAGGATGATGTGTCCTAAATCCTGTATAACTGCCATTTTGAAAAGTGTCCCACAGTACCTGCAGTTAATAATATCCATTCCAGTTGAGTTGCTGAGTTTATAACCTGGTCCGAATACTCAGAAGGAAAATGAAAGCAAAGTTAAATTATTTTTATTTTCTTAACATGCTTTCACCCACCAGAACCGTCTACTTTCCCCACCTCTCTACTGCCTTCTCTCCCAATTTTCCTTAACCTTACCTCCTGCCCTCATCCTGGCATGCCTATCCCTGCCTCCTTTCCAGGCTTTACCCTCCCCTACCCCTTTAAATCCATTCTCTCCCTCCTCCCCTCTTATCCACAGAATAGCTCTTACTCTTATCTTCTTCAGATACTTTCTTTTGGTCCTTCAGTCCATGGTTGCTCATTAGTTGACCTATCGTGTTCCTACTTTTCAAATGTGAACTGCATTGTTATTGTATTTTGTAACTGCTATCTCTACTTTGTATTTTGACTATTTAAACTTGCACTTGTTATTCTATTTCTATTCCTGTCTCAAACTGTATTTTGCTATGCACAGACGATTTGTACTTTGGACATGTTAACCCTCTGTTGCACCCATTGTTGTACTGGTATTACTGTTTGTTTTTATGTACTTCAACTTCTACCCTCCCGGGTCATCAGGGGGGGCCATGTCAGCTTTCCGGGGTGGGGGGCGCGCGTGACTGCACCCCCTAAATGGCACCCCGTGGGTCATGCCTGAAAATAGGCATCTCCATGCCTCGCGCACTTACCTGGTTACAAAAAGCAAATAAATAAATTTTTTTTTTTGTTTCTTTGTTTTTGTATAACTTTTTACAACAAGTTAAATTAATTGTGCCGCTTTAAGTGAAGTCACTGTGTGGCTACCACTCCAATCCTCCCCTTCCTGCTTTGCTACAGGGCTTGTCACGACTGTGCTACTTTATAAAAGGAGTGTAGCATGGGGTGGTTGGGCCCTTCCCCTGCCGAAAAAGGAGAACCATGGACGAAAGAAAAAAGGAGGTAAAAGCAGAAAGAATCAACCAACAACAAATGCAGACCCTATCCCCTCAGTCTATCTCGTATGTGCTCCTGTAATTAGCCCTGAAAGCTTAGCCTAATGATAGATAAAACTGTACAACCTGTAAGCACAAAAAGTAACATAACCTGTAAGCACCACCTGTAACAATTTAACAGACGATATACCCTGCAAAAAACACTTTGTTACAGAGAAAAATAAAGCTGTAATCTGTAAGCACAAAAAGTAACAACCTTTAAGCACAACCTGCACAATTTAACAGAAAATATACCTTGCAAAAAACATTGAAACAGAGGAAAAATAAAGCAGTGATCTATAAGCACAACAGTATCAACCTGCAAGCACACCCTGTAACTATTTAGCAGAAAATATACCCTGCAAAAAAACAATTTCAATCAGAGAAAAAAATAAAGCAATAAACTGTAACACCTATAGGCACAACACAGTGACAAAAATATGTAGGCACAATCTTGAACAATTTCACAGAAAATACACCCTGCAAAGAAACAATCTGAACTGGAGAAGATAAAGCAGTAATCTGTAAGCACAAAACAGTAACAAACCTTTAGGCACACCCTGTAACAATGTAGCAGAAAGTATACCCTGCAAAAGCAATTTGAATCAGAGAACTATAAAGTAGTAATATGTAAGCAAAAAAAAAAAAAAAAACAGTAACAAAACCTGTAAGCACAAAAGAAAAAAGTATGCACAGTAAATATGCCTAGCCTAAAGAAGCCTTAATGTTTGTGTTGCTTTTGCGCGTACAGAAACACATTGCATCAGCTTCCTTCACAAGTGAGTTGTGGAGGTGTGGCAGTTTTGTGCCGAATAGCAACAGTCCGTTCTGGGGTTGGTCTCTGCCATGGCAAATAGAGAAGCATGCCGCTATGATCAAAGAAACTGGCCGCTGCAATCAGAGAGTGCCTTGTCACTATGCAATCAGCTGTTTTTGCTGCGGGGTGTCCCTGACTGCAGCAGCCAATTACAGCTGCATTGTGTGGTGTTCCCATGGCTATGGCTTCTCCGTCGGCATCTCACAGTCCCCACGAAGCCAACAGATAGTCGCTGCCCGCTGTTCAGTGTGCCCTCCTGGTGAAACATTTCAATAAATAAAAGAAAAGCCGATGGGGGTGCCCAATCCCCCTGTCGGCATGCACCCTACCCGGTTCATTTGCCAACTGGGTAGCCCAATCCCCATCAGCATGAAGTGCCCCCCCATTTGTTGTGTGCCGAGGGGGTGCCCAATCCACCTCGGCTAATGTACACTCCCCCCCTTCAAGCACAAGCACTGTGTATGGCGGCCAGTGTCAATCCCTGTCGGCTCCAGCCCCCAAAAAGAAGCACCCAGGTGTGCGGCATGCTGGGAGCCCACCCCAGCATGCAAAAGCGTCCCACATCATCCATTTTTAAAACCTGTAAAACAGAAACGGTCCCTCGTGGTCTTTCGTGCCCCTCCCCAACCCACATCCACCCACTGCGTACCCACCCCACACTTACCTCTGGAGCCCGGCGCAATAGTCTTCAGTGGACCAGGAACATGTCTGCACTCTTCCAAGCTGACAGCGAACTGAAGAAATGCCAGTAAGCTGTATAATGGCATAAATAGGGTTTTTTCAACTTAAGTGGATATCGTGGCCATTTTTGGGAATTTTTTCACCAAATTTTCAACATAGGGTTCTTGGGATCCCACCTCATGAACTCAGTCACTGTCATTTTGTTATTTGGTCCCGAATGGTGATTTCACGGTCACTGCGTTGAACCACCTTTTGGGACAGATTAACAAAACAATAGTGTCTGGTTCATGGGGTAGGCCTCAAAAACCTATGCTGGAGATGGCATCCCAAAAATGACTTGTTTTCTTGGCGTGTGTAGCGCGGTTCCTGCACCGCTCGTAACTTCGACAGTTTTTAATATTTTCAATCCAGATTTTCAACATTAACATTTGACCACACTTCCTTATGAACAGTATAGCTGTCATTTTTCAATTTCACCGAAATGTGTTTTTGCACATGTAGCGCACAATGGCGTGGTCGGTGTGTGAAATCAATATTCGGGACAGATTAAGAAAATCCTAGTGACACTGTTCATGAGTAGAGATCTTAAAAGCCTATGTTGAAAATTTGGTGACAAAAGTCCATAAAATGACTGTGTTATAAGCGTGCATTGAGTTTTCACGCATGCTTGTAACTTCACAAATTTGCAAAATTTTCCTCCAGATTTTCAACACTGGCATTTTCCACACCTCCTTATGAACAGTATAGCTGTCATTTTCACATCCTGGCTAAAATGTGTTTTCACACTTCTGGCGCAGAATAGCAGTCTGTGGGAAATCAATGTTCGGGACAGATTAAGACAATCACAATGACACTGTTCATGGCGGAGGTCCCAAAATACCTATGCTGAAAGTCTGGTGTAAAAATGCCCACAATAATTACGAGTGTCGTTGCAGTTTCTATACCGTTCGTGACTTCACCAGTTTTTTATATTTTTACTCCAGATTTTCAACATTACCATTTTTTACACCTCCTCATGAACAGTACAGCTGTCATTTTTCACATCCTGTTTGAAATGTGTTTTCGCACCTGTGGTGCCAAATGGCGCAGTCGCTGTGCAAAATCACCTTTCGGCTAACAAACTGATAGTGTCACTGTTCATGCGGTGAGGTCACAAAAGCCCATGTTGAAACCTTGGAGTAAAAATACCAAGAACGCCCAGGGCATTAGGGTTTCTGACCATAACGCCCTACCCTGTAGGGACTGACAGGCGTTGGGGTGTGACTTGGGACTGTCGACAATAATGCTCATGCCATTATACTCCCACCTCCACCCTGTAGCCAGTGACAGGTATCGAGGTTCACCTTGGACTCTTTGGCCCCAGAGTCAGGGGTGTAGCCAGGGATTTCAGATCTACACACCAAGTGGACTCACTGCTACCCTCCCCACTGGTTGGGTGTGCTACCACCCACCGGGTGTAGCCAGAAAATACAAATGTACACCAGGACCGTGGTTCGTTGCCTCATTTGGCACAATAAATACAACTTTTATATCTCATGACGATGGCTGTTGCCATGCATGGGTAAATACAAATGCCATTCATTGCTCCCCAAGACACCCACATACCAGCCCAGAGCCTATGAAATGGTATTGTCCTTGGGATGCAAAGACAGTATTAATGACCAGTCCTTCTAGTTTTGACCCCAATGAATAAAATCACAGAAAGGTTCAGCATTTTCATTTTTAGTTTTCATGGAAAAAGGAAGCAGTTCTGAGCCTATTTGCTACCCTTAAATAAAACTGCACACCATGGAGTGCCCAGGTATGCCTGGCTACATCCATGCCCCGAGTTCACCCCTTCTCCTATACTATGGGCAGACTGGATGGGCCTTGCTGTCCTTATCTGCGTCCAGCGTCAACATCTATGTTTCTATGTTCTATACTGCACCCATTTCAGCATATTTCCTTATGGAATGAGGTGAGTATAAACCAGTTTACAAGGCACACCTCGACACTTGTCAGTGTCTGCAGGGTAGGGTGAGGTGAAATGTCGCGGACCGTTATGGGTGATGACCCAAAGGCACACCACAATGCCTGTCCATCTCTGCAGGGTGGGGCGGAGTTGGTGTCAGTTCAGTACTTCACTGCCATTCCTATACTGCATCTGTCTAACTCCTGCACTTCCACTGCTAATGCCAGCAAGCAACCATTCGGCATTGACAAATACTTGTGTTTATGTTAAATTCGTCCTCTGTCACCTATTCTCTGGCTGTTATTGAGAGAGACAGAGTGTGGTGAAGGAACAACGATCCCTACTGGTTGTTTTATTTCAGTTCTATTACTGAATTATCTTACTTAATTTATCACTTTGGTGACTGTTATTACCCCCCCCCCCCAAGGGCATATGAGTCTGGTCACCCCAAGATGCATGGGCTAATGGACCTACAAGATATAGGGTAAAGGACCCCCCATCAGGTGCAGTGACTGCCCCTGGTACATGGACTGGCCCATCATCCTCCAAGTAGTGTGTTCTGGTTCCCACGCCAGCATCAGGGTACTAATCTAGCCCAATGTCATTGTACTGAATCCCCACCACCATGTACAGTGTCTGGTTTCATCCTCCTCCATGTGCACGCTTCTAGTCTACCAGGCATGGTACAGGGTCCTCCCTCATGTTCAGGTTACTGTCCCTCCCCATGTGGGGCGCGCCCCCAAATGCAGGGTTCCGGTCACTCTCGGGCAGGGCACTGTTCCACATGTGCATGGTAGTGGTCCAACCATACGAGCAGCTCTCCCCAGTACTGGTACCAGTCCCCCAATGTGATGGATACTCGGCCCCTCAGGTGTATGGGTCTGGTCACACCCCAGGTGCATGGGAAATGGTCCCTAAGATGCAGAGTACTGGCCCCCCATCAGGGGCAGTGACTAGTCCCCCCCAGGTTCAGAGACTGGCCAACCATCCCTCAAGCAGTGCGTACTGGTCCCAACCCCACTGTCAGGCTACTGGCCCCCCACCATGTGCTGTGTACTGGTTCCCAGCTCAGTGTCAGTGAACTGGTCCCCCCCACCCTCATGTGCAGCACACTGGTCCCCTCCCTCCCCCCCATGTGCATGGTTCTGGTCTCCTTCCCCCACAGTGCATGATACTGGGCCCTTCCCCCACCCCTCATGTTCAGGGTACTGTCCTACCCCACCTCCCCACAGTGTTGGTATCTGCCACCCCCAGGTGCAGGGTTCTGGATCAGCCCAACCAGCAGTGTGCTGCTCTCCTCTTCCCCATGTACTGTTAACGGTCCCCCAATTTGACAGATACCCTTCCCGGATGTGTCGTGTCTGGTGACTCAACCCCACAGGTGCACTGGGAAATGGTCCTCAGTGATGCGGGTACTGGCACCCCATTAGGGAAAGTGATTGGACCCCATCCCCCCCAGTTTCCCATCATCACCAAGTAGTGTGCTGATCCCCACCCTAATGTCCAGGTTACTGGCACCCCTCCACCGTCACTTGCAGTGTACTGGTTACCCCCACTCTCCCCATGAGCACGGTTCTGGTCCCCAGGTGCATGGTACTTGGCCCTTTCCCAACCCCCATGTTAAGGTGCTATCCCACCCCACAGGTGTTGCTACTTGGTCCTCTCCTCAGATGCAGGATTCTGGTTCAACCCAACTCAGCAGTGTATTGCTTCCCCCTCCCCATGTTTGTGTACTAGCCCCCCCCCCAGGTGATGGGTACTCGCCCCCACCTATTGGGTTTAAGTATCTGGTCAACTCCCAGTTGCATGGGAAAATGGCCAGCCAAGATGCATGGAACTGGCCCCCCATTGGGCCAGTGTTTGGTCCACCCCCAGTTTCCCATCATCCTCCAATGAGTGTCTACTGGTTCCAAAGCGCTTGTACATCAAATGGGCATTATAAAAATAACATCATTAATCGATAAAACCCAACAGTTTAAACTATATAAATTACGGAGACGGCCTAAAAACTACTATAAGTCAGGCTAAATAAGTGTGCTTTCAATGTGATTTTAAAACTCTGGACAGTCAGGCAGTCTCACACCCAACGAGGTAGAGAATTCCACAGGGTTGGGGCCACAAAACTAAAAGACCTGGCCCCAGATGTTTTTAAATGGGCCCTGGGAATCTTTAGCAGTCTCTCGTCGGTGGATTGGAGAGGGCAGTAAGGGCAAAGGAGATCTTGCAAGTAACTAGTTCTCTGATCATGTAGGGCTTTATACGTCAGCAAACTGACCTTGAAGGCGATCCGCCACTGTACTGGCAGCCAGTGCAGTCCGTGGAGTACAGGCGTCATATGACTGGTCCTAGAAGAACCTGTCAATAGCCTGCCTGCCGCATTCTGCACTAGCTGCAGGCAGCGGATATCAAACCCCGGTAGCTCTAGGTAAAGGGAGTTGCAGCAGTCACGGCGGGAGGTAACAAAGGCGTGGACCAAAGTTGGAAGATCGTCGGGAGGAACCAAATGTTTCACCTGCGCGATATTCCTCAAATGGTAAAAAGAGGTTTTGACTACTGCCGACACCTGAGATTTCAGGCTTAGGCCATCGTCAAAAATAACGCCCAGGTTCTGCACCCAGTCTGAGGCAGTCAGCTGTACACCCCCACACCACAACTCAGAGGGTAATTCTGCCGACATGCCCACCTCTCGACTATCTGGGTCCACAACCAGCACCTCGGTTTTAGCTGGGTTCAACCTAAGCCAACTCACACTCATCCAGTCTTGGATCTCAGCTACACAGTCGTTAACACTGAGAGGAACACATCCTGATTGGGTACAAAGAAGAAGAAGAAGAAGAAGTCAGCATTTATATAGTGCTTTTCATACACAGTATCCCAAAGCATTTTACAAGCAGTGCTAGACAGGTAGTGAAGTGACTGAATGTATGGTGGCGGCCATATCGCACATCACCACCCACACGCAGCCTGGATAATTGCATGAACCGGTTTATGGGAAGGGGAATGTTGGCCAGGACACCAGGAATGTTCCCTGCTCTTTGCGAAGAGTGCCCTGGGTTCTTTTACTTCCACCTGGACACCCACCAGGACAACAACACCAGGATGGGCAGAAGGGACCTCGGTTTAACATCTCATCCAAAGGATGGCACACCCCAGCAGTAGAGCACCCCCCCCCAATACTGCACTCGGATGGCAGCGATTTTTAGGTGCAAGTCCAATCCCGGTGTGGGACAAGAACCCAAGGCCTTCTGGTCCAGAGACGGAAGTGCTACCAACTGAGCCACGCTCAGGACATGTACAGCGGAGTATGATCTGTATAGCAGTGACAACTCAAACCGTACCGCCTAATGATCTCTCCCAATGGCAGCATATACACTGCAAACAACATGGGAGACAGAATGGAACCCTGCGGTATCCCACAGTACAGGGGGAGAGGGGCTGAGGAATAAACTCCAGACTCCACTCTCTGAGTACTACCCTCGAGGAAAGATCAAAACCATCTGAGGACTGTACCAGACAGTCACAGATGAACCGCAGGCGTTGCAACAGTATCCCATGGTCAACAGTGTCAAATGCTGCAGAGAGATCGAAAAGGGCCAAGATGGAATGGGTCCTACAATCTCTTGCTATCAGAAGGTCATTTAGTACCTGTGCAAGGGCCGTCTCCGTGCTATGTCTCTTCCTAAATCCTGACTGGAGAGAATCATAGACATTGTGGCTGGTCAAATGGTCATCCAACTGCGACACAACCACCTTCTCAATAACCTTACCCACAAAAGGGCAGGTTAGATACAGGTCTGTAGTTCGCCAAACAGTCCTGATCCAGAAATGTTTTTTTAAGGAGGGAACAAACAACTGCCTCCTTCAGGGGATCCAGAAATATCCCACTCTCCAATGACCTCCAGACTATTTTGGCAAGGACCGGGCTAGATTTCTCTATGCATCCTACTAGGAGGCGTGTGGGGCCAGGATCCAAACTACAGCAGGTTGGTCGCAACATCTGGATGTCCATCACAATGTCAGTGATTGCAGGTCGGCGAAAGTCAGATCAAGTAAACTGAGGGCCTGACATCTCCTGCCGACCATCGCAGCTCCCATTAGAGGGTGCCAGATCTAACTGTGGTAACCTTATCTGCGAAGAACTGAGCAAACACATCACACCGTTCTTATGAAAAAGCTCCCACAGGCAGAAGACAGATTGGACTGCACAACCTGTCCACAGTCCGGAAGAGCTGAGCTGGTCGATTCTCTGCAGCAGCAATCTCCCTGGACAGGAATTCAGCCTTCTTACAGGTGATTGCAGATTGATAGGCCACATAATGGTCCAAGGTCTCATCAAACCAAGGAGACCCTGAATGAAGAGTGGGGGGATGAACATGAACAGGAGCTATGGAATCCAGGGCTGCCACCACCGCTTCTATAGGCACACGATCCCTGGATCCATGCATTCACCCTGTATACCTGATAGATCCAGCACTGCTATTAGGCCATCTGAGGTAACACCCCTCAAAGGGCAGTACTGGACCATTTCAATAGGGGCAGGCCTACTGCGGGAAGCCACAAAACTGAACCCAATGGTGTGATGGTCAGACCACCCGACTGGCTCAACCACCAAACTGGATATCTCCATCCCCAGGAGGAACACCAAGTCCAATGAGTGACCACCAATATGGGTCGAGGAGGTAACAACCTGTGTAAGGCCCAGCGAACTCATTAGCTGGAGGAAGTCATGTTACTGGCACCCCCACTAACAGTGTACTGGTTACCCCTCTCCATGTACATGGTTCTGGTCCACCAGGTGCATAGTACCTGGCCCTTCCCCAATCCCCCCATGTTCAAGGTACTGTCCCACCCACCCCACATGGAACTACTATTGCTCCCCTCACATCCCCAATGCATGGTTCTGGTCACCTCCCAGGTGCTGGGCACTGGTTCCTTCACACGTGCATGGTAGTTGTCCACCCGCATGATCAGTGTATTGGTCTCCCCACCCCTGGTACTGGTACCTGTCCCCCAATGTGATGGGTACTACGCCCCCCAGGTGTAGGGGTCTGGTCACCCCCCAGGTGCATGGGGAAATGGTCCCACAAGATGCAGAGCACTGGCCCCAATCAGGGGCAGTGATTGCCCCCCCCCCCAGGTTCAGAAACCGGCCAATCATCAATCATCCCTCAAGTAGTGTGTACTGGTCCCAACTCCACTGTCAGGCTACCGCCTCCATCATGTACTGTGTACTGCTTCCCAGCTCAAAGCCAGTGAACTGGTCCCCCACCTTCATGTGCAGCACACTGGTTCCCTCCTCCCTCTCCCATGTCCACGGTTCTGGACCCCCCAGCACATGGTACTGGACCCTTCCCCCACCCCTCATGTTCAGGTACTGTCCCACTCACCTCCCAAAAGTGCTATTATCTTCCACCCCCCACAGATGCAGGGTTCTGGATCAACCCAAATAACAGGGTATTGCTTCCCTTCCCTATGTGTACTGGTAACAGTGCCCCACCCCCAAGGTGACAGGTACTCCCCCAGGTGTGTGGGTGTCTGGTGACAACACCCAGGTGCACTGGGAAATGGTCCCTCATAATGCAGGGCACTGGCCCCCCGTTAGGGAAAGTGATTGGTCCCCCAGCCCCCCAGTTTGCCATCATCCCCCAAGTAGTGTGTACTGGTCCCCATCCTAGTGTCAGGTTATTGGCACCCCCTCCAGCCCCACTTGCAGTGTACAGGTTACCCTCCTCACTTTCCCCATGTGCATGGTTCTGGTCCCCCAGGTGCATGGTACTTGGCCATTTCCCAACCCCCCACCCCATGTTAATAGTACTGTCCCACCCCACCTCCCCACAGGTTTTGCTATAGGTCTCCTCCCTCAGATGCAGGATTCTGGTTCAATCCAACTAGCAGTGTATTGCTTCCCCCCTTCCCCATGTAGTGGTACCACCATCCCCAAGGTGATGGGTACTCACCCACATCCACTGGGTGTAAGTGTCTAGTCAACCCCTGGTGCCGCGGAAACGGTCAGCCAAGATGCATGGTACTGGCCTCCCATTAGGCAATGTTTGGTCCCCCCAGCTTCCCATCATCCTCCAATTAGTGCAGTCCCTCCACACAGTGTGTGATACTGATACCCCACTAATAGTGTACTGTGTTCCCCTTCCTCTATGTGCATGATTCTGGTCCACCAGGTGCATGGTACTTGGCCCTTCTCCAACCCCCATTGTTCAGGGTACTGTCCCACCACCATCCCACCTTCCCATAGCGGTTGCCTAATGGTCCCCTCTCACCCCCAATCGTGGTTCTGGTCATTTCAAAAGCGCTGGGAATTGGTTTCCCCACATTAGGATGGTAGTTTGTCCAACCCCATGATCAGCATATTGCTCTCCCCTGGTACTGGTCCCCTGAATGTGATGGGTACTGGCCCCTCAGGTGTAGGGATCTGGTCACGCCCCCAGGTGCACAGGGAAATTGTCCCAGGAGATGCAAGGTACTGGCCCCCACCAGGGGCAGTGACTAGCCCCGACACCCCACCTAAGTCCTAGAGACCAGAACATCATCCTCAAGCAGTGTGTACTGGTCCCAACCCCACTTTCAGGCTATTGGACCTCCCCTCACACACATACTATGTACTGGTTTCCACCCCAGTTACAGGGGACTGGTCCCCCCTGCCTCCATGTGCAGCAGGTATAGGATAATGGGGGAAAGCAGAGATACTAAATGAATACTTCCATCTTCCCCAGCGAGAAGGACGGACCAGTGCTTTCAGGAGGGAAAAGAGGAGCTGGGGGGATGGGAACACAGATGTAGTGATAGAGGAGAACAGAGTGAGTGAGGGAGGGGCTGCTGGCACTGAAGGTGGACAAATCACCAGGCCCAGACAGTGTACATCCAAGGGTACTAATGGAGCTGGCAGGGCCACTGGCATAGAAACATTGAAGTTGATGGCAGATAAGGACCGCAAGGCCCATCCATTCTGCCCATTTCTTTTTCTACCTTATGAACGTGTCATCGGCATTTGCTGTCAATGGCCTATCTATTCATACTTATCTGTATTGCTCCCTTATGCCTATCCCATGCCCGTTTGAAGCCCTGCACTGTATTCATATCCACCACTTCACCAATCTGGACTGTCTTGTACGGTATGGGCTGCACGCCCATTGGCTCTTGCTCTGCACCAATGGGCGTGCAGCACCAGGCAGCTTTCACGTGGGCGGGTGGATGCTGCCACCACCGCGGGGGGGAGCGGTGGTGGGACACCAGATCACCAGAGATAAGGGTCTTGGGGCGGGGGGTTATTTTACATCTATGCAGCCCGCGATCGGGCTTATCAGTCCACTGGACCACCAGGGATAAGTTTGGGGGGTTTATTTACATCTATGCAGCCCGCGATCGGGCTTATCGGTCCACTGGACCACCAGGGATGTGACAGGGAGGGGTGGGAATTATTATATACCGCCCGCGATCGGGCATTTCAGTCCACTGGACCACCAGGGATGTGAACGGAGGGGGTGGAATTATTATACATACCGCCCGTGATTGGGCATTTCGGTCCACTGGACCACCAGGGATATGTACGGAGGGGCCACATTGCTGCCCGCGATCAGGCTGCAGGGTGCGTGGTCCTCGATGGCTGCTGCCTGGCAGGCGCCAGGCGCAAGCCTCGGATCATGCACCTACATGTGTTAATGGCATGCAATGGGGGCTATAATCAGATGCAATGGCCCCCTGGCGCCTTGCATAATTATGGCCCCATCTGCATGTCACCTTTTGAATATCGTGATTTTGCGCATGGCGCAATGGTACTTGCGCCACCGCAGGTTGAATGCTCCACTCTGACAACTTGCGGTGGCGCAAGTTCCACTGCGCCATGCACAGTGGCTGTGGTTGGGGGGTGATATTCAAAGGAGTTGCTCAATAGCGCAACTCCTTTGGATATCGCCCCGGACCCACCCCTGCGCAACTATTTTGCGCAGCGCAAGGGCTTGCGCCTCAGAATGGTGCAGTTTGAATATCCAGCCCACAGTGTCTGGTGTTAGTTAAAATAATGTAAAGTATTTTATCATTTCTGGTGGCATGCTGGACTTTTTGTTCTAACCCAAGTTCGTTGAATATGTCTAAGTAGAGACTGCCAGTTTTTCTAGTCGCAGATGCCAATGTCCAATTAATATTAGGTTAGTTAAAGTCACCAAAGATCATGAGGTTATTGGATGGATCAAGGTTCCCAATATAATTCAATAATTTGGTGTCATTTTCTGGGGTCATTGAGGGCAGTCTGTACTCTAGGCCTAAGGTAAATGGGGGACCCGTCTGGGGGGACAGTTTGACCCAAACGGTTTCCAGGTTAAGAGTATCTCCAGGAATTTCTTCACATACAATTGTTTCGTGGAGATCAATGGCCACATCTCTACCCTTCCTGTGATCCCTACTTTTGGAATAAATGTTATATCCTTGAATGGTTTTGTCCCAAGGATCATTTTCATCCCACCAGTTTTCCGTGACTAGGGCAATTTGGATGTTGTTGGTTGCTAGCAGGTTTTTAAATTCGTCAAATTTGTCAGTCAGACTTCTAGCATTAATTAATACACCCCTCCAACCAGGGTTATTAGGGTTAGGTTCATTACTGCTCACTTTGCAGGGGTTCTTAAAATCCCTAGGAGCCCTCCCCCATATACCAGTTTAAATGGAACATTAGGACCTTGTTTATTTTTTTCCCCATAATCATGGTACCGAAGTGGTTTAGGTGTAGACCGTCCCCTTTAAAGCAGGCTGTGTTGTTAAATGTAACGGAATTGTCCATGAATCCAATGTTTTCTAAAAGACAATACTATCTGAGCCAGTTGTTTAATTTTTGAATAATAAGGTTTTTGTATGAATGTTTCCCAGTAGTGCGCAGGACCACAGACAGCATGATTTTACCTTCTTTTTTTTGATCTGATCGACTATATTTTTATAGCCAGCCTGGATGTGTCATATCGTGGGAAAAGGTCATTGATACCCACATGTAAGATAACTAAGGGCTTGGTAGTATTCTCAAGTGAACCATCCACGAGGTCTATAATGTCCCTAGTCCATGCCCGGGGAGTGTGCTTACTGTTGTATGTGCCTTCGCCCTCGCAGACTGCGGTGTCTACCCCCTTAGGACTGAATCTCCTATTACTACAATATCCCTTGGTAGGTGGGTGTTTTTTCAACTGAGTAAGGTTCTGTGGGGACACCTAGAAGTGAGCAAGGATTGTTAGGTGGCTCGCTGGATTTTAGGATGAGTTTTCAACTGAGTCATCAGTGTCTAATGCCAAACTTTCAAATTTGTTAGATAGGGTAATGGGCAATGAGTCATGTTTGTGAGAGACAGCAGGTGTAGACACACTGGTTTTGTGGATTGGCTTAGGGGGAGAAATCAACACTTTTGATTCATCATTAGTTATACAGTCAGTGTGAATTATACTAGTTTCCCGGACTACTTCATCAATGGCATTTTCAAGTAGTTTAATGTCTTTCTGAGTCTCTCATCTCTTGTGTAACTGACAAACCTCATCCTGTAATGTAGTGATCAGGGTACACTTATCACACACAAACTCCTGGTTAGGTGCCTCATCTGTGTACATGTTACACTGGGAGCACGTTTTTTCCTTATTCTTTCCTCGTTTCCCCTTTGCCTGAACCATTATAGTGTGATGACAAGCACAAAGACAGTGACAATTTAGCTATCCGGTTAGGTTGTTTACCTGTATCAGATGCAAGATCTTATGGCTGTCCAGTTCCCCCACGGACACAGCAGACATCTGAATGTGTGTGTGTAGCCCTTCTCACAGCAGGGCTCGCTAAAATACACTAAAATTCCCCAAGTGAAACTTCAAGGGTTACAAGTGGTGCGAGTGACAAACTGTGTAATTTAGAGCAAAATGCATCCAAATGCAGCCCTTTTTTCCCCCATAATTTATTAATTTTCCACAGTAATACAAAGTACAACAAAAAGGAAAAAAAAAATCTCACATTAAACACAGACAATAAAGGACAGTTTCTACAGTAATCCAACATTTACCCATTAACCCCCCACTACCTCTTCTATATAACTTCTGCCCACAATACCCCCCTTCCCTATTAGTACCCACCTGGATTACTCCACTGTAACCAAAAGTTACACTAACAAGACGAAAACAAAAATAAACTAATAATAACAGTCTAATCAATTGTGCAGGCTGTTAATACATTAATAATAGGTTTATCTTCCATATTATATCCTCTCCAACTCATTCCCCCAGGGTACTACCCCCACCTTTCCCTAATTCATCCTTTATATTTGCCTCCACTTCCCTTTCAAGCTCCCTATCAGTTCCTTCTATCCTTGCAGGCCTTTTCTCAATGTGCTCATCTCTCCTGCTGACAATGTGGCCATGAATGTTCCCCACACCTCCTAGAATTGATCCTCTCTAATTTTGTTCACATAATATAATCTTTCCAGACATAGTACTTGCAGACACATATTTTTCCATGCTTGAATCGTGGGCACTTCATTAGACACCCATGTATTTAATATGCAGTGTCTGGCCAAAATAACCAAAATTCGTACGCATCTTGGAAGGGGGTCTCCTGTCCTCATCCTCTGAAACATCTACTCCGAACAACATGACCACTGGGTTCTGATCTATCTGCCTACCCCACACCCTACCAACTTCCCTGGCTATGGCTTCCCAAAACTGTTTTAAGATTGGGCATTCCCAGAAGCGATGCATATATGTTCCCCACACCTCCCACAGAGGGGATATCTCAGGGCGGAATATATGAACCATACTTGGAGGGCAATAGAGTCTATTTATTATAGACTAATAATCCTTTATGGAGTTGCAATAGCAGGTCCCAGCCCTGATCTGGTATCATCCTCCCCCAAATCTCTATTCCATAGGGCCCTAGTTTTGTTGGTATAGTCAGGCATGCATTGCCGCCCCATCCTTGCCGCTCTTCCTATTACTCCACCTGACCCCATCCGGGTACCAAGAACCACTGTTTCTATCTGCTCCAAGGGAGTCGTCTTGGCTTCTCACTATTGTTTTAGCATAATTACTTGCTTGTAAGATTCGAAACATCCCTGCCCCTAGGCATTCCCCGAGCTCGACTCCCGTCACTATCTGCCCTTTTCTCCACATATCTTTTACACATTTTATACCCTTTTCCTCCCATACCAGGAAACCTTTGTCTTCTAGTCCTGCCAAAAATCCAGGGTTCCCCCTAATTGGTAGTAAAAGTGTTTCTTCCCCAGATCTCACACCAAACCATTTCAACAGCTGTTCCCAGCCTTCCAATACTGACATCACTAGTGGGTTCGGGTTCGCCTGCCTACCATATACCTTCTTACCTCCCCCCCCAGGAAAGCTGATACTCTTACCACTCCTTCCCCTTCCTCTAGGTCTAACCACCCAGCTTCTGTTGGTCTATTTACCCAGTCACCGCATAATTTTTTACATTTGGTAGATTTAACCCACCCTTATCCCCCTCTGTCTGTAGTTGAAAAAGACGCACCCTTGGTCGTTTCCCCCTCCATAAGAAGCCTACAAAAGCTTTATCCACCCTTTTCATATCTGTCTTGTTTAGCCCCATGCGCAGCATTTGCATCAAATACAAAATTCGAGGTAGAATGTTCATTTTTATAAGATTTATGCAGCCTAACCATGATACAGGCAGATTCCTCCATCTTCTTAGTTCTTCTTCTATGCTCTGTACCATTGGTCCATAATTTAGCTTATACAGCTGGTTTAGGTCATGCCCAGTTCGGATTCCCAAATATGTAAATTCCTTTTTCACCTTTTTAAGACCCCAGGCTGTGTTTTCGAATCCTCTTTCAATTTCTCCCCACAGCATTATTTCTGATTTGTGGAGGTTTATTCTATATCCCGAGAAGGCCGCAAATTTCCCTATCAACTCTAACAACGGAGGAACTGAGTTGGCCGGATCCCGAGCATATAGTAACATAACATCTGCGTATAATGTAATCTTGTGTTCTTTACCCGAACTCCCAATCACTCCTTTAATGTCCTTCGAATTTCTAATTGCAATCGCTAAAGGCTCTATAGCTATTGCGAATAATAAAGGCGAGAGAGGGCAGCCCTGCCTGGTACCCCTTTCAAATGCAGCCCTTTAATGAAATCCTAAGTACAGGATTCACTCGAGTGTGCACTGGTAATTTTTTTTGCAGGTTACAAAATTAAAACGACTAAACTAGAACTCAGACTGCAAGCAGTCTCTCTTCCTGGTTACCAGGATAGCAACCAGGGCTCTCAAGTATCAGAAAAGTTTCATTTAGACAAAAATAGCACTTGAAATAGCACCCCCAAGTTAGCACTACACCTCTAGCTGCAGGCACAGCGTGATTTACTGGTGTTTAGTTAAGCGCTCGCAGCAGGGCTCGTTAAAATAGTGCAAAATGCCCCGGAAGTGAAACTTCAGGGGTCACAAGTGGTGTGAGTGACAAACTGTAATTTAGACTAAAATGCCTCCAAATGCGGCCCTTTAACGAAATTCTAAGTACAGGATTCATTTGATTGTGCACTGGTCATTTTTTTTGCAGGTTACAAAATTAAAACGACTAAAATAGAACTCAGACTGCAAGAAGTCTCTCTTCCTGGTTACCAGGATAGCAACCAGGGTTCCCACGTATACACAAGTCAGTAAAGTTTCATTTAGACAAAAATAGCACTTGAAATAGCACCCCCAAGTTAGCCCTACACCTCTAGCTGCAGGTACAGTGTGATTTACTGGTGTGCACTCTAAAACCAGACATTCTAAGCATCTCAGAAACTTGGCTAAACAGCACTGTCCCTAACCACTTGATCTCCATTCCTGGCTACTCACTGCTAAGGCAAGACCATGCTGGCAGGGGTGGTGGTGTGGCCATTTATGTCCTAGCCTCCATCCAATATTCCATCATCTACTCATCCTCCAATCCTGAGACCCATGATTCCCTAGCGATCCATGGGACCCTCCCGTTCACTCTCCCAATCTTCATAGCCGGCATATACTGCCACCCAAATGTCCATCTTTCAGTCGTGCTAGACTTCCTAACCTCCATCATTTCCCTTGTTTGCTCTGAGGAATTATTCATCCTAGGCAACTTCAATATCAACTGGTTGTCACCTAAAACTACCAAAACTAAAAACAAAATCAGAGCCCTAAACTTCTCCCAACTGATCTCCGAACCCTCCCGCCCAAACCACAAGACACAACACTCCATATACTCGACTGGGCCCATACCTCCCACCCCCCGCGCGTCATCACCTCTGGCATCCTCCCCGATGCTCTCAGTGAAAATAACCCAATAGTCATAGTTAGGAAAGTCCACAGAACTAAATCACTACACAAAACCATACAACTACGCTTTTTCAAGTCTCCTGACCTTGAACCTCTCGAGTAATCTTGCCACTTCTGACCGGTCCCCCTAACCTCCTTCCCCTCAGTTGATAAGGCCCTAGCCTACTTCAAAGAAATCTTTATTGTAATCTGGAACGCCTTTGCCCCACTCAAACAAACCAGAGACAGAGATAACAATTTACCTTTTTTTTAAACTTGTTTTATTTAATAACATTCAGCTTTAAGGTACACATAACTTATCACTTTAAGATCACATTGTCAATCAGAGTTCTCACTTAGCGTACAATTTTCTTATATAGTCTTAGGCATTTAATATTTCAGCTCTAAAAACAAACATTGGAAAATAATGAAAATTAATTCTGGCAAATAGTATAGAAAACAACAGGCAGGATCTATCCTTTGTGGCGACTGTACAGTATCAATATATTAAATCTTTAACTTTAACTACCATGAGGATATTATATTCTCACTGAGGGCGTGTGTTATTCAATTTCATGATTCCATACCCATTTATCTTCCCCATCTAAACCCTACTCCACCTTCTCCTGACAGAGTTCCCATCTTGCCCATCTCGTCATATAGGTTCCTACTCGATTCTGTAAACCCACTGAGATTTGCTCATTCTGTTGAATTTGCGTTGTTATTGCTTTCTATTCTTTAAGGCGGGGGCTATTTGAAACCATTTTTTTATTGCTTTGTATGCTGAGGCCAATAAGATTGCCCAAAGATATTTCTGGGCCTTGTCTCTTAGCCCGGAGGGTGGCCAACCTAGGATTAAATGATAAGGTTCTAACTCTTCCTGTATGTCCAATATACCCTTTATGTGTTCTGTAACTTGGGTCCAGAAACTACTTATACCTGGGCAATCTAGGAAAATGTGCATTGCGAGGCTTTCCCTCGCCACACTCCCTCCAACACCGAGAGGTGCCCTCCCAGACCGCAAGAATGTTGTGGAGGGGATGAGGAAAAATCTCACCCGCACCTTCCAAACGAATTCCCCCCATGTCGGAGATGAAGTGGTTGCCCACGTGTCTCTCCAGATCCTTTCCCATTCTGCAGTGGTCATTGGGCGCTTAGTCTCCTGCTCCCATTTTGACTGTACCGAGGCTATAGCATTCCCTGCTCGATGAGTGTTATATTTATATAGGACCGTTATTGCTTTCTCCCCATACTGCGAGGACCATATTTGCACACATGGAGGGTCTGCACCAACTGCCCAAGTATTCTTATCCTGTAGCCTCAGTTGGCTAGCAATGTAGGCTTTTATTTGATAGTAGAATAACCTATCTTTTTCTGTCCAATTAAATTTTATTTTGGCTTCCTCAAAACTCATTGTTTCGTCGCCTCTCACTAGTTGCCAAGGGGCCTCTAATCCTTTATTCGAGACTTGTACCAGGGATTATTGAATGCTGGAACCAAGATTAGCCATTTGTATCTCCAGCAGTGGTGCTGATATTTCTCGGTCTTCATACCCATCTGCCAACCTATGAAGATGGACAGGGTTGCGAATGGAGCTGTTCTCAGGGTCTCTCCGAGGTGTTTAGGTGAAAAAAGACTCGCCCGAAGGGGGACCTGTGCTTCTCTTACAGAGTCAATCTGCTTCCAGCGCACCTGATAAGTTTTGTTTACCCATAATAAAGCTAGCCTCGCCTGAGAGGCAGACCAATACTCGCGCAGAGAGGGAAGGGCTATACCCCCTTTATCTTTAGGGAGAATAAGCTTCAAGAAACTCACTCTAGGCTTTTTATAATTTCATAGATAGTTATTTCACAGTTTTTGCCAAGAGAGAAGTTCTTTGGATGTGAGGGGGCAAGGGACACACTGAAATAAGTATAAGAATCTTGGGAGAATATTAATTTTTAGGGTTAGGTTTCTAACACAAAATGTTGTGGGGAGCAGGGACCACCTACTTAGATCTTGTTTTATTTTTTGCACTAATGGGTCGTAGTTTTGGGTAAATAAACATCTCAGGTTTGTAGGGATTTGTATTCCTAAGTACCTAATACTTTCTTTCCCCCACCTAATTGGGAACTGTTTTTTAGTCGAAGGGGTCGGGTGATAGTTGAAGGTCAGGGCTTCTGATTTACCCACATTGAGGGTAAACCCTGAGAGGCTGGCAAAACGTTCAATAAGAGTAGAAAGCGTCTGTAAAGATTTTTCTGGGTTAGTTACACTACCAGTCAAAAGTTTTAGAACACCCCCAATTTTCCAGTTTTTATTGAAATTTAAGCAATTCAAGTTCAGTGAATAACCTGAAATGGTACAAAGGTAAGCGGTAAACTGCTAGAGGTTAAAAAAAAGTTTAGGTTAGCAAAAACTGCTGTAGAGAAATTGCAAAGAAAGCCAAGGTGTCAGTGAGTACAGTTTCCTACACCATCAAAAGGCACTTGGAAACTGGAGGAAACTCTGACAGGAAGAGGTCTGGCAGACCCAAAGCCACAAAAGAATCAGAAGACAAGTTTCTGAGAGTCAACAGCTTGCGTGATAGGCGGCTCACAGGACAACAGCACAGAGTGACTGGCACCCTGAACCAAAAGGGGTACCACAGCATTTTGCAGCACCATGCAATACCCTCTGGTCTACGCCTAGTTGGTCAGGGGTTCATCCTACAGCAAGAGAATGACCCAAAACATACCTCCAGGCTATGTCAGAACTACCTTTGAGGAAAAGAACAAGACGGTAGGCTTCAAATCATGGAATGGCCAGCACAGTCTCCAGACTTAAACCCCATCGAGCTGGTTTGGGATGAACTGGACAGAAGGGTGAAAGCAAAGCAACCTACAAGTGCAACACATTTGTGGGAACTTCTGCAACAGTGTTGGGAAGAACTTCCCGAACAATATTTGATGTCCATTGTAGAAAGAATGCCACGAGTGTGTTCAGCGTTACAGTATATCTGCAAAAGGTGGCTACTTTGATGAGTCAAAAATTTAGATTAAATTTTGTTAAACAAAATGATTCTATGATTTCTTTTTTATCTCCAATTGTTTATTTGTTCTATACTTTAATTGCAGAGTACATTGAGACATTAACCTGCGTAAATTTCAATAAAAACTGGAAAAATGGGGGTGTTCTAAAACTTTTGACCGGTAGTGTATATATGACAAGATGTCGTCGGCAAACAAGGCCAACTTCTGTTCCATTCCCCCCACCACAACCCCCTGCAGTTCTTGCACTTGTCTCAGGCTCTGGGCCAAAGGCTCATATAAAAGCGAACAGAAGAGGGATGGGGGCAGCCCTGTCTAGTCCTCGCTGTAGAATGAATTTCTCCGAGATGTGGCCATTGGCTCGTACATATCCTATGGGGCTTCTATAAAATCTGAAAATGGTCTCTACAAAGGGGTAGGGAACTTGAGTACAAGGAGGACTTCTCTTAAATATTTCCAAGTTACCTTATCAAAGGCTTTTTCTGCATCGAGTCCTAGTAAGATCGCAGGAATACTCTTATTGTTAATTTGCTCTATAATATAGGCCGTACGTCTCACATTGTCTTGGGCTTGTCGACTGGGAATGAAACCGCTTTGGTCCATATTTATTACTAGCGGGGCGATCTCCACCATGCGTTTGGAAAGTACAGTAGCCAGTATTTTACAGTCGGTGTTTAAGACCGAGATGGGGCGATACGAGGGGCAGAAGGTTGGATCTTTGCCCTCCTTGGGTATGACTGAAATTATAGCCTCGTTCCAGAAGTGGGGGATCTCTCCCTTTTGTGAAGTAACAGATGCAAACACTCTGGATAGTAGGGACAACAGCACCTTAGAAAAGGTCTTATAAAATTCCCCCGGGAGCCCATCCGTCCCAGGACATTTGCCTGTTTTTAGGTGTCCTATTGCAGCTGCGATCTCCCTGGATGTAACTGGCTAGTAAAATCTCTCCCTGTTTTTGAGTTAAGGTTGGGAGTTGAAGGGGGTAAAAACTTTGGATCTCTCCTTCAGGAGGGTCTAATTGTTCCGTATAAAGGGCAGAGTAGTAGTCCCGCAGGGCCTCTGTAATGGTTCTAGTAGTGGTTTCCATGGCTCCAGTGAATGGATGCTTAACTTTAACTATCGTGGCCTTAGCCTTTCGGTTTCTTCTTTGGGCTGCGATCATTCTGGTAAATTTCGGGCCCCCATCATAATATCTGTTACGCAGATAAACTAACTTTCGCTCCACCTCATAGTTTAAAATATTGTTGAGCTGTTTTTTAAGAGTGTTCAGTTCCTTTGTTCGTTTTTTACAGTGTTATATTTTTTGCTCTTCCTCTAGATTAGCTATTTTGGTTTCTATTAGAAGTCTCCCTTCCTCCCTCTGTTTTTTCCTAAATGCCGAGATTGCGACAATTTTCCCCCTCACCATCGCTTTAATAGTGTCCCATAGTACTGAAATCGGTGTCCCTTGTAAATCATTATCCTGTACTGCCTGAGTTATGGCTCTGAAATCTCCTCCTGTGTTTCCTTATCCCTGAGGAGTGATACACTGAGCCTCCAGAATATCCTTTTATGGGGGGCTAGGGAATGGATCTTGCAAAAAACGGGTCTATGATCTGAAAGAGAAAAATCTCCCTACCAAATTTCCATTATACTACCCATATACTCTCTTCGCGTTATTAGATAATCTAAGCAGGAGTACGAATCATGAGCCTGGGAGTAAAAAGTACGTCGGTTATCTGACCCCCGCAACTGCCTCCAGATATCCTCAAAACCCAACTCCTGCATCAACTTCTGTACTTTTCTACCCAACATTGAAGCTCTAGTCTGGGTAGAACCACCCCGCCCCCCAGTTATATCCAGGTTAATGTCCCCTCCACAGATCAAAGTACCCTTAGCCCAGCTCGCTAAAACAATTTACCTTGGATAACCCCTGAACTTCTGGCCTGCCTCAGGGCTAGATATCGAGCCTGGAAGCGTCATAAAGCAACCCAGCATCCTAGGGACCTTGTGAACTACCACATGCTTCGAAATGCTTGCACCAGGGCTACAAGGTTAGTCAAGTCTGAATATTTCAAATCTGCCTTCATCACCAACATAAATTCCCCTTCAACATTGAAACATAGAATTTGATGGCAGATAAGGACCGCTTGGCCCACCTAGTCTGCCCATTTCCCTACCTGATGGACAAGCTGCAGATTCTAGTTACCCAACAGCTTACTTCCTCCTATCCCCCACTAGAACTGCTTTATAATGTATGGTAGAATGCTGTTATATGTAGAAATCTACCTTTTATAAAAAGTTTTACCACTGATGTGGCGTCACGATGTTGTTAATCCATCGATGAGTACGTCACATCGATGGAATTAACAACCGGGAGCAGGATGCGCATGCATGCAACTTGATCGGGCGCCATAAACGGCCACGGGGTGAGAGCATGACTCAGAGCAGAGTGGCGGGGCACAAAAAAAAAAAAAAAACCTGCAGTAAGGAACTGTTTTCTCATTTTTTAAACATAAATGGTACCATACACTATGAAATATAATGTATGGTACATCGATCGTCAACTGGTTTTTTATCCCATTTTGAGGTCGCCATGGCGACGTAAACCTCAAGAGCAAAGGTTAACAAACTGGTTAACAATCTATGAACATACATTATCCTCTATATGTCTGTCCCATGCATTCTTGAATTCTCCCACTGTTCTTGACTCCACAACCTCCTCAGGAAGGTTGTTCCATGCATCCACAACCCTCTCCGTGAAAAAATACTTTCTAACATTACCTCTGAGCCGTCCATCCTCTATCTTCAAATTGTGCCCCCTTGTTCTTGCACATCTCTTTTTCTGAAAGATGCTACCCTCTTGGACCTTATTAATTCCCTTGATGTAACTGAAATTTTCTATCATGTCCCCACTCTCCCTCCTTTCCTCGAGGGTATACATATTAAGCTGCTTTAGTCTCTCTTCATACAACTTCTGGTGTAGACCCTGCACCATTTTGATTGCCCTCCTCTGAACAGCCTCCACTCTATGTCTTTGTGGAGAAGGGGTCTCCAGAACTGCACACACACAGTACTCCAGATGGGTTCTCACCAACTGTCTGTACAGAGGGATAACAACTTCCTGTTTTCTACTGTTGATGCCTCTCCCTATGCATCCCAGTATCCCCCTAGCTGTCCTTACTGTCTTCTCACATTGCATGCCCACCTTTAGGTCATCTGATATAATTACTCCCAGGTTCCTTTCGATTTTTGTTATTAGTATCTCACCCCCCATTGTGTACTCTTCCCCTGGGTTTTTGTTTCCCAAGTACATTACCTTGCACTTCTTCGCACTGAATCTGAGCTGCCATACATTTGACCATTCCTCCAACCTTGCCAAGTCTCTTTTCATCCTTTCCACCCCACCTTGTGTATCAACCCTGTTGCAGATCTTTGTGTCGTTTGCAAAGAGACATATTTTTCTTTCCAGGTGCTCTCCAATGTCACTTATAAAGACATTAAAGAGGATTGGTCTCAGTACTGAACCCTGCGGTACCCACTAGTTACCCTCTTTTCTTCACTATGGACTCTGTTTACTATTACCCTTTGCGTCCTGTTGTCCAGCCAATTTTTTATCCGGCTACCACCTTGGGACCCACTCCAAGGCTGGCTAACTTGTATATTAATCTTTGTGTGGGACTGTGTCAAATACAGGGTTTTAAATAATTGATTAGCAGTTTTTCTTGGGACAATACTAATTGTACAGAAAGTATTTATATTGGGTTTCTAGAAGTGTTAGGTTTGTTTAACACAGTGAGGCAAGTGCTATGCATTTCACAATGTTTTAGAACTTTTATGAGCAAAACGCTAATCAATTTTTAGAGTTAAATAAAACCCTGAAATGCCTTGCTAAAATCTAGGTAGGCCATATCCACAGCCCCTCCCTGGTCTACCACTTTGGTCACCCAGTCAAAGAAATCTATTAGATTAGTCTGACACGACCTTCCGCTGTGAATCCATTATGCCTTGGGTCCTGTGCCTCACTGGCCTCTAGGTACTGAACAGTTCTTTCCTTCATAAGTGATTCCATAATTTTCCCCACTACTGAGGTCAAATTATCCGGTGTGTAGTTTCCTGCCTCTGCCCTGCCCCCACTTTTGTGAAGTGAAATCACATCCACCCTCCTCCAGTCCTCAGGTACCACCCCATCTTCCCATGATTTGTTAAAGAGAGTAGTCAGTGGCCCTATTGCTTTGTCCACCCTCAGTTTCAAGAGTTCTTTCAAAATCTGTGAATGGACTGGTATCGACCCCCCTATGCAGAGTGTTTCTCTTGTTTGGTTTAGGTGCCTCCCCATCCTCTTCTGTTGTGAATACTGAGCAGAAATATTTGTTCAGTATCCCTGCTTTTTCATGATCACCCTCTCCCCACATTCTCTCCCCTTTATTAAGACTCTGTATCCCTCCCTTGGTCTCTCTTCACTCCCTAATGTACCTATAAAAGATTTTATCCCCTTTGTAACAAAATTGGCTATCTTTTCCTCGGTTTGGGCCTTTGCTATTCTGATTGCCTTCCCTGCCTCCTTCTGCTTTAACTGATAAAAGTTTTCTGTCCTGCTCCTTCTGTGTTTCCTTATATTTTCTGAATGCTATCCTTTTCTCCTTAACCTTCCCTGCCACCTCTTTTGAGAACCATAAGTGTTTTTTTCCTTCATTGTGTTTTATTGATTCATGTCACACAAAGGCGTGTTGCCTCTGTGATGGCTGTTTTGATTGTTCCACTGCGCCATGCACAGTGGCTGTGGTTGGGGGGTGATATTCAAAGGAGTTGCTCAATAGCGCAACTCCTTTGAATATCGCCCCGGCCACACCCCTGCGCAACTATTTTGCGCAACGCAAGGGCTTGCGCCTCAGAATGGTGCAGTTTGAATATCCAGCCCACAGTGTCTGGTGTTAGTTAAAATAATGTAAAGTATTTTATCATTTCTGGTGGCATGCTGGACTTTTGTTCTAACCCAAGTTCGTTGAATATGTCTAAGTAGAGACTGCCAGTTTTTCTAGTCGCAGATGCCAATGTCAATTAATAGGTTAGTTAAAGTCACCAAAGATCATGAGGTTATTGGATGGATCAAGGTTCCCAATATAATTCAATAATTTGGTGTCATTTTCTGGGGTCATTGAGGGCAGTCTGTACTCTAGGCCTAAGGTAAATGGGGGACCCGTCTGGGGGGACAGTTTGACCCAAACGGTTTCCAGGTTAAGAGTATCTCCAGGAATTTCTTCACATACAATTGTTTCGTGGAGATCAATGGCCACATCTCTACCCTTCCTGTGATCCCTACTTTTGGAATAAATGTTATATCCTTGAATGGTTTTGTCCCAAGGATCATTTTCATCCCACCAGTTTTCCGTGACTAGGGCAATTTGGATGTTGTTGGTTGCTAGCAGGTTTTAAATTAGTCAAATTTGTCAGTCAGACTTCTAGCATTAATTAATACACCCCTCCAACCAGGGTTATTAGGGTTAGGTTCATTACTGCTCACTTTGCAGGGTTCTTAAAATCCTAGAGCCCTCCCCATATACCAGTTTAAATGGAACATTAGGACCTTGTTTATTTTTTTTCCCCATAATCATGGTACCCAAGTGGTTTAGGTGTAGACCGTCCCCTTTAAAGCAGGCTGTGTTGTTAAATGTAACGGAATTGTCCATGAATCCAATGTTTTCTAAAAGACAATACTATCTGAGCCAGTTGTTTAATTTTTGAATAATAAGGTTTTTGTATGAATGTTTCCCAGTAGTGCGCAGGACCACAGACAGCATGATTTTACCTTCTTTTTTTTGATCTGATCGACTATATTTTTATAGCCAGCCTGGATGTGTCATATTGCGTGGGAAAAGGTCATTGATACCCACATGTAAGATAACTAAGGGCTTGGTAGTATTCTCAAGTGAACCATCCACGAGGTCTATAATGTCCCTAGTCCATGCCCCGGGGAGTGTGCTTACTGTTGTATGTGCCTTACGCCCCTCGCAGACTGCGGTGTCTACCCCCCCTTAGGACTGAATCTCCTATTACTACAATATCCCTTGGTAGGTGGGTGTTTTTTCAACTGAGTAAGGTTCTGTGGGGACACCTAGAAGTGAGCAAGGATTGTTAGGTGGCTCGCTGGATTTTAGGATGAGTTTTCAACTGAGTCATCAGTGTCTAATGCCAAACTTTCAAATTTGTTAGATAGGGTAATGGGCAATGAGTCATGTTTGTGAGAGACAGCAGGTGTAGACACACTGGTTTTGTGGATTGGCTTAGGGGAGAAATCAACACTTTGATTCATCATTAGTTATACAGTCAGTGTGAATTATACTAGTTTCCGGACTACTTCATCAATGGCATTTTCAAGTAGTTTAATGTCTTTCTGAGTCTCTCATCTCTTGTGTAACTGACAAACCTCATCCTGTAATGTAGTGATCAGGGTACACTTATCACACACAAACTCCTGGTTAGGTGCCTCATCTGTGTACATGTTACACTGGGAGCACGTTTTTTTCCTTATTCTTTCCTCGTTTCCCCTTTGCCTGAACCATTATAGTGTGATGACAAGCACAAAGACAGTGACAATTTAGCTATCCGGTTAGGTTGTTTACCTGTATCAGATGCAAGATCTTATGGCTGTCCAGTTCCCCCACGGACACAGCAGACATGCGCAGATGTGTGTGACGCGCGCCCTTCTCACAGCAGGGCTCGCTAAAATAGCACAAAATTCCCCAGAAGTGAAACTTCAAGGGTTACAAGTGGTGCGAGTGACAAACTGTGTAATTTAGAGCAAAATGCATCCAAATGCAGCCCTTTTTTCCCCCATAATTTATTAATTTTCCACAGGAGTTTCACAGGTACCCTCTCACCAAAAAAAAAACAGAGAGACTAATGTCTTAATCTATCGTTTGTTATTTAAATAAGTTAACTGTAATTCGATAATTTTGCTTACTATTTAAGCAGGGTGTACAACATAGCAATATTTTACGAGCAGTACAAGGAGTACAGTTACAACATTGAAACTAGAAACTGCCACCCAATTTAAACAATATTACCTGATGAAGTGAGCTTCTCCTGGTCTGTTATTGACTTGGAAGCTGTCAAAGGACACGAGGTGAAGCAAAGGCCCTACCCTTTTCCAAGTTCAATAACTCCAGAAAGTGCCCTACACTTCACAATGTAATATTGCTATTGTAAAACTTTTGAAACTCACCTTGGCATTTTAAACAGTGGAAGTGAGTGGCTGGAGTGCATGCTTAGACTATTTGTTTTACATTAGCAGACTCCTTCAGTGACGTTGCCTCTCTTGCATAGCCAGTTAGTGCATTAAGACATTCAGCCCAATGCTCCAGGTATACGATGAGGATTACTTCATCTCTTTGGTTGTTGAATGGCAAGGCAAGGCAAGTTTTATTTAAGAAGATGCAACTCCTGGAGGCTGGGTGCCATCACAGAATCAAAATAGATACAAAACAACATAATAATAAACATTTATATACAATATACCAAACAGTTAAAACAGAATTTACTACCCTCAACAGCAACTAAAATCAGAATAGAGTAGAAACTAAATTAAACATCGATTTCCTAAAAAGGCAGGTAGGGACTATAAAACACAGTCCGGGAAGACCTGATTATACAAGAAGGCCTTGAGGCGGGCCCAAAATACCTCCACAGAAGGGGACAACCTGACGGCTAAAGGAAGCGAATTCCACAGGATGGGGGCGGCGACACTAAATGCTCTGTCACCAGCAGTTTTAACCTAGTCCTGGGAGATAGTGAGGAGGCCCTCAGAGGAGGAGTAGAGGAGCGGACTGAGACAGCAGGTGCAAGAAAGATCCTTCAGGTATGGGGCCCAGGCGGTGTAGGGCCTTAAGGTAGGCTTAAACCCACGCCAAGAGGACCCTCCACCCTAACTGGCAGCCAGTGCAGTTGATGCAGCACCGGGTGATGTGAAAATACCTGAGACTGTCCTGTCAACAGCCTTGTTGCCGCATTCCGCACCAACTGCAGTCGGGCGCAGGAGTACCCCCAGAGACCCAAAGATAGAGTGCATTACAGTAGTCAACAGGCTTTGCATTAATGCACTATTGACGTCCCGCTTGGGCCAAAATCCTAATTTTGATGCACTACTTTAAAAGCACTGCATCTGCTTTGATGCAGCCCTTCTCTGCTTAGTTGGTGCTGCTGTCACTTTAAATGCACAGCTTCTCCATGAGACAGCAAGACGGGTGGTGTTGATCGGTCCTGTATTTTTTTCTTTACATATCGGAGGCGAGCTGCAGTGGTGATGTGACTGTAAGAGGCGAGGGACACAGCTGAGTGGCGCCAAGTTATCAAGATGGGCAGCAGATTTGACAGTAAATCTGGCAGAAGGATTGTGTGGGCCAGCAGTCTTCTTCAGTTTGTATACCTGATCTGCATGCAGTTGAGTTGGCGGCAAAGACAAGCAGTAGTCCCTGTCTGTTTAGGTCGGGAAGAGCAGGTGGATCTGGAGAACTGAGCCACGGAGGAGCCAGGAGTGATGGGCATGACAGTGGCAGCAGTAGCAGAAGATTGTGCCTGGTTTGGCAGTTCCACCTACAAGGTAATGGTGTCCAGATGGAGCAAAGAAACATGTGTTCCTCCTTCCTTCTTTGTGTGGGTCCTCCCAGTGTGTCAGGATCCAGGACAGTGCCACACTGGAGACTGGGTGACATTCATTCAGGACGACATCAATTCAGAGGGAGGGAGAGAGAGAGACTGTAAAAATTACTGTTATTGGTAAAAGCCAAGCATTTTCTTGTAAATCTGGTCAGTGTATCCGAGGTAGTACCCCCTCCCCGCTGCAATGAAGTGAAGCTTGACTCAGAGACTGGCTTCCTGCATTTTCTGTGGGCAGGCTGAGGAATGAAAAGTTACTGGCTGCTAGATGATTTTCATGGCTGCCCCATCATAATTAGGAAAGCAGAATTATTTTCTCTGGTTTCCTGGCACCTAAAAACAACAGCATTGTATTGGTGACTTCTGCTCCACAGACTGCCTTAGCAACGGAATCCAATTCAGTCTGTGGAGCAGTCCACGCCCCAGGCAAACAGAGATTGCACCTCGCTTTGCTATTGATGGCAGCTGCAGGCATTTTCTAACAGCCGTAACTACTTGTATGTATCTGCCGGTATTTTTATTTTTTTTATTCCTCAACAGCCTGACACACAATAAAAAAAAGGCAGGAAGGGTTTCACTTTTACGTGTTATGCAGGGCAGAGTACTGCTGTGTTGATGAGGCATGGCAGTAACATGTATATACTACACCTTTCGGCAAAGGGAAGCAGAGCATTGTTTAACCAAGAGATGCACACTAAGCTGAGAAAGCTTGATTCCAGGTGTGACCTGGGAGCACAAGGAGCTAAATGACATGCTCGGGTCACACAGTATGTAAGTGGGGCTATGGTTAAACCAGGTCTCCAGGTTTGCAGTTCAGAACTATGAAACCACTAACGCCATACTGCCTCCTAGCTGACATATTACCATTTTAAAAAAGTCATTTTTGTTTTTTATGAACATATAAATTTGGTGCAGTGACTCCAACTTTGGCTTCTGAACCCCTACTTTGGGAGAAGGGTCAAACTGAACCCTGATTTCTAACCCTAGTGCAAGGCCTGAGTCAAGCCTGACATCACGTAAGGTATGCCACCAAAGTGGGAGGTCCAGTATGGAACTATGACTTATCCTGGCTATTCCTCAGATGATAAAATCTGGTATGAACAACGGATGCCACCTGAAAACCAAGTGTCAATCACTGTCAAGAATAACACCCATGTACCCTAGAGGAGGTCTTCAATGGTACAGAGCCAAGACAAAGCCCTGTCTCTGCACCAGAGGCTAACCTATCACGCCTCTGTTCGACTCTACCACCCAGAGTACATCACAATATTACTGAGGGTTCCAGTCACAACTAGCTGGAGGCCATCCAGTCATTGATCTCAACAAGGTGGCTGGTAAGCACTTCCACTGAGCAAGATGTGCCAGGGCAAAGGAATGATACAGCTGGATATCATCAGCATAGCAGTGAAAACCCCAGACTGTACTTCCTAATGAGGTTCTGAAGGCAGCATATACGGGCAAACAACATCGGCAACAAGACCGAACCCTGAGGCACCCTCACAACAGGTGACCAGGGAGGAGAAGAGATCCCCATCACTACCCTCTGCATCCTGTTAGATAGAAAATACTCAAAACCAGCAGATAACAGTGCGGCGAGATCCACATAATTCCCTTAGGCAGTCAAATAACACTCAATCATCCACCAGTTATATGCTGAAGAGAGATCGAAGAACAAGAATTGTCCCTCACTGATCTCTAGCCCTAAGGAGGTCGTATACACCGAACTAGTGCAGTTTCTGTGCTATACCTGTACTGAAACCCAGACTGCAGCAGCTTGTACAGATCATGGGCCACGAGATGCTCCTCAAACTGAGCGCCACCACCTTCTCCACAATCTTACCCAAAAATGGGAGACTGGAATGGGACGGTATTTGCGCCCAGCATCAGAGGTCCAACAATGTTTTTTTCAAGAGGTCTCACCAATACCTCCTTCGAGACATCGAGGAACCCCCCCCCACCGACAAGAACACTGGACAATCAAGGCAAACACCAGGCCAACGGAGTCAACACATCTCATTAAGAAACGAGGTGCCACCAGGTCCAGTTCACAAAGGTGTGTCAAAGCTTATAGGCAATCTCACCGACCTCAGCCACCTCCAACCAATCTAAACTCACCCCAACCAGACAGAGTGCTGTCTGGTCACCCACAGCCACCACTGTCGGCCAAAGTCTGGTCCACTGGTGGAACCCCTCCTGATGCCAGAACACCCTGTCCACCGAGAAAAACTGAGCAAACTCCTCACACAATGCTCGAAAAAGGCTAACTGCACTGTAGACAGGGAAGGATGAAGAAGCCTGTCCACAGTTCAGAAAGAGCACAGTTGGTCAGGCTCTCTCAGCAATCTCCCAGGACAGGAATTCTGCCTTCTTATGGTTGATTGTTCTGGTATGCAACCATAGTGCACACGAGATACCAGTTTGTCAATTTCAGGGACTTCCGCCAGCAGAGCTCTAATTTCCAACCCAAAGTCTTCATTACCTTAAGCTCCCCATCATACCAAGCAGACCTCAGGTTAGAAGACCTGGGTTGTACACGGGCTGGTGCGAGGGAGTCGAGTGCACCAGACTGCGCCTTATTACAGGCATCCACTGCCATGCACACCCCCCCTCCAAAACATGCACTGTCCACACTAGATAGGTCAGTCACCACCAAAAAACCTTCAGGGGTCAACCCCCTCAAAGGGCAATAGCTGACCATCTCTGTAGGGGGATGGCTATCAAGGGGGGCCCCTAACCAGAACTTCACCGTGCAATAATCGGACCAAATGACCCGACCAATGCTGAGACTATTTATCTCAAGCCCCAACAAGAATACTAGATCTAACAATATGGCCACCCTGATGAGTCACAGGAGGAAACTTCCTGCGCAAAGTCCAGAGATGACATCATCTGCAGGAAGTTGTAACCAAGCTGAGAAGATTCATCTCGGCCAGAACAATAAACCCCCAGCACTAAACATCTGGGGACCTCCAATGTCTCCCTGATGATGAAATAATCCCACCTCCTGCAAGAAATCTCCCACCGCCCCAGAAGGGCGGTAAATCAGAAGAATCAAGAGCAACCTGCACGGACCCCACAGATGGCCACATTCAACTGAATGTGGGTGCACTCACTGAGTGCAGAGTGACACACTTTGCCTTTGGCATTTTGTCTTAAACAGAGTTCAGCACTCTCCCCCAACCCTGTCCCCATAAATGCATGGCCTGCCCAATATTTCTAAAGTGACTATGTCCTATTGGGTATTGCTTTCAATTCAAAGAAATGGAAATGAAAGTCTGTGAACCATGCTGAGTTTAAATATATGCTGTAATTTTATTTTTATTATGTTTTAAATGTTCCTCACCTGCACAATGTAGTTTACAACTGCAGGCCTTAGTACCAGTGGGGAACTGATGTCTTTGGAGCAGTTGAAGCTCACAATGAGGTGGTGCCAAAGTATCTTTATAAGAAGTGCTCAACTGCATTGTGTGACTCGGCTGCCCCAGACAGTTCCCCACCAGCGATAGCACTGCAAATATAAACAAAGCTTTGGGGAGGGAGCTTAAGAACTGCTGATGCCTTAAAACTTTGAAAAACATACTGTTTGGGTACAGTCCATCTTACATTCTATATATATTCTATAGGATTTCTCCCTGTCCATTGATTATTGCGAGAACATTTGCATGAATCGTGATCTTTATTTCTTAGAGTTCATCCACACTACAGCTGACTCCTACTTCAAGTCATAATCCTCTGTTGTACATAACAAACTGTTGTCACGGGGAGAAACTGTGATGTCAAATCAGTGCAGTATGACCTCGGTAGGAGAAAGCAGGAATAGATGAACCTTCAGGAGCAAAGATCTGTTGTCATGCAGCTGGACCACAGTAATAAATAGTGAGGAGGAAAAATACAGAATGAATGTGAAATACAATCTGAACATGTCTAAATATAGTTTTTTTAAGTTCTACTGAAGGCGTCAGCTGCTCTTAAAAGATAACAAATAACAAAAACAAAATTCCAGTATTTTTTATGGTTCCCAGGCTCTCCTTTTCCATTTCTTTGAGTTGAAAAGCAGTGGCCAAACTTAAAGTAATAATAACCCACAACAGACTGTGAGTGAATTACATATGAACATACAAAGAAGCCAGCAGAAAAGCCATTTGGTCTGTTAAGTCTGTTCTTACTGCAGGTCCACAACTTGAGCTAATATCGCTGCCCTCCTCCTCCTCCCATCCCTCTACCCATGATCCTTACTTTTCTTCTATGCCTATACCAGCCTCTCTTAGAGATGCCCACTGTCTTCAATGAGATGACCTCTTTCAGCAGTGCATTCCAGTGTCCACCACCCTCTGTGAAGAAGTACTTCCTGACCTCCCTCTAAGCCTTCCATCCTCCAGCTTAAGACTGTGCCCCTCATATTACAGGTTGCCACTCAGATTAAGAAAATCTTCAACCTTATTTATCCCTTTCAAGTACCTGAAGGTTTCCAGTAATCTCTCTCTCTCTCTCTCTCTCTCTCTCTCTCTCTCTCTCTCTCTCTCTCTCTCTCTCTTTCTCTCTCCTGTCTTCCAGGAGTACATGTTCAGTGCCCTCAACCTCTCCTCATATGCCTTGCCCTACTGACTGGCTATCATCTTTGTAGCCCTCCTCTGGACCTTCTCCAACAGGTTAATGTCCTTTTTGAGGTGTGGGCACCAGTACTGAACTCCATAATCTAGATGGACCTTACCAGTCACCTGTACAAGGACAGTACAACCTCCTCTCTCCTACTACTGATCCCCCTAGCTATGCATTCCAGCATCTTGTTTGCCTTTGCTTGCTTTCTTGTACTGTGTGGGTGTTTCAGGTCACTAGTGATCATCACTCCCAGGTCCTTCTCCTCCTTGGATGCAGATACTCGGACTCCACCCAGGTAGTACTATGTCCTGGGATTCTTGGCTCCAAGATGCATAACTTTGCATTTACTGACATTAAAGCCAAGCTGCCAGATCCTGGACCACCTCCCCAGCTTTTCCAGATCTTTCTGGCGGTTCGGTATCCCTTCAGCTGTGTCCACTCTCCCATACAGCTTGGTGTAATCTGCGAATAGGCACATTTTGCCCTTAATGCTATCCTCAGTGTCACTGATGAAGACACTGAACAGCACTGAGCCCTGTGGGAACCCACTGGTTACCTCTCTAGTGCCATATAACTCTCCCCCCACAACCACCCTCTGGGTTCTGTCCCTCAGCCAGGTTTTCACCCATCTAGCCATCTTTTCCCCATCTGCAAGATCCACCAACTTCCTGATCAACCTTTTGTGGGGCACAGATTCAAAGACCTTGCTGAAATTAAGACAGAGGATGTCTACTACTTGGCCCCTGTCTACTGTCTTAGTGACACAGTCAAATAAGTCAATCAGATTTGTTTGACACGATCTCCCCCCCAATAAACCCATGCTGCCTCTCATTCTGGAGACCATGCTCCTCCAGATATTCCACCAACCCTTCATTTAGAATGGTCTTCATGAGCTTGCCCACAATGTAGAACTGGGGCATTAATGCATGCCCTGGGTGCACTGTGAGGCATGAGGGCAAAGCCTGAGTGCTCTCCAACCACCCGTGAACTGTAATAAATTTCCCTCCTTTCATGATGGTGGAATAGTAAAAAGACAGTTTAGAGATGTCAGACCCTGCATCCACCAACCACCTATGAGTGAAAGCCTACAGTTAGCACCATTACAGGTTAACATCCTAGCACAGATAAGAGATCTCTTACGGGTTCCTGTGAGGCTGGGAGATAATGGTCTCAGGAGACCATCCAGTTGTACCTGTAAAACAAAAAATAGCAATAGGGTCACAAAGGATCTGCAGCTCTTTATGAACTAACAATGACAAACAATGTAGGATAAACAAAAAACATACTTATCTGATACATGTAGTCAGTGTCTTCCTTCACCCAATCAGCATCCTGTCAGATCTGTGGACATATAAGGGAAAATGGGTCAATATGAAGAATAAAAATACTGATCAGCTGGGTCAATTAGGAAGGACTTATAATGGTTAAAAAAGTGGGTTGTGTGTTGGGGGATACAGACTGGTACCTCACCATCGACCTGGGTTTTAGAATGGACTCTGTCACTCAGGGGCCATCATGAAGGAGAGACAGTGCTCCTAGAACTGATTTTCTCTTGGAGGTGGGGGCCATTGTACTCCAGCAATGGACTGATGCAGGGCAGGGCGAAGACACTAGCTGTTATCCTTCTTGCACCATTGACAGGGGCTCTGGACTGCCAAACTAGTGAAACATCTTGGGATGGGTTGACATGGATGGCTAATGAGAGAATGACCCTTTCCCTCTGCCTCCCACCCACAGAGGAGTGGCTATACAAAGGTCCAAATTTAGTCCATGGGATGGTGGGTGATGTAGCTAGGTGGCTGATGGCAGTATGGCACTTCTCCATGGTGCAGGGCCTGCTCTGACTGTGGCATCACACTGGCAGCTGCTATTTTTCCAGTTTTCATGCCGCCCACCTCATGCGACAGTACATAGTCTTGTCAGACCTCACCATGTGCAGATCCATGTATTTTTGAACTCCTATCAGTCCACCACCAGAAAAATGAGAAGAGCCAGTTTGCCCACTGCTTTCACCAACATGTGCATTCTATTGACCACACCAAGCGAAAAACAGCAGACTCTTCCATCATTGCCAACATGAGTGGCTCAACAGCCTACCAGCATGGTCAGCCTTCCTCTCCTCAAATAAACTAACAGACAGCTCCATAACCCCAGTCTCCCCCAACAATGCTCCCCTTTTACCAGCACAGCCAGCTGCCCCATCCACATGGCCAGCCCCTTGTCACTCACATTACTCCCCTTTTCCCATGCATGTGCTTGCCTAGGTTACTACTTATGGTCACATCCATGGACAACATCCAACCTCACATCTGGCTATCCTCCCCTTCAAATATGGACTGCATCCCACAACACCACCGGGACCACCTTACTGACCACATATCCAGAGTCCACACCCTTCCATTAGCACAGCGCTCCTTACTGGCACACTGCACAAGATCAACATCATTCAGCCAACTCCCTTCCAAACATAGACCAAATCCCCACCACCAGCATAATAATCTAGCTGCCCCACCCAAAATCAGTCACATGTATCCATGTCCAAATCAGCTGCACCACCAACCACAGTGAATCACCTTGCTGTACACTACCCCCCAACCATCACCACCTACAGCATCACACTGGTGGTACCTCTAACACCTCATAGAACTTTTTGTCTTACATTCTGGAACACTTGCCTGTGCAATTGGCTGTAGTAGGCAGGCAGTAATCTCCCCCAAAGTTCCTTGCCCTATTACATTCTGCCCGATATGCAGGCAGAAAATGCTGAAGACACAAGATAAAAATGTGTTGCACTATGGCTGGCAGCAATCACAGAATTATAGCCCCAACAAGCCGACATCCACCACAATATAAACAAACTGGCTAGATGAATTTCACCCCACACTTCACAACACAACACAATATAATATATATTATATAGACAGCCTTGGCAAAGAAAACTGCTGTAGGCTTTCCTTTTTAAATATTTGTTTGCAATTTTATATCCAGGGCCATACTGCAGATGTGACTTTCAAAAATATTACCCCTGCAAGATTTGTTTCCACTTTGTATGCAGCATCACAAGTCTTACCCCTGTCTACCACCCCCCCCCAATGCCACAACACAACCAGCAGACAGATGGTGTGCTTCCATTTTCTTAAAGTTCAAACTGGCAAAAGTTTTACAAGAAAACTACAGTAAATGAGAATGATCTACCTTTAAATTGTAACGGCAGTGTTGCAGGCAGGTATGGCAAAGCAGGGTTGCAGTGGGCCTGGCATACATTTTGTAAAGGAGAAGTCTTCGTACACTCTATGAGTTTGTTTCCTTCACCTGATCAGCTGTGATTGTTCCTGGAGGTCTCGCTGTAATATACTTCACTGTTTTTTTTTAATCGGTTGATTTGTAAAGTTTTATTAATAAATAAATAAATATGCAGTCTGCAATCCATTTGCATTTGAAGAGATCCTTTTCACAGTGTCATCACAGCAACAGTCTTCTATGGTGTCACGCTGAATAATGTCCCATGTTGCATGACTACTGCCAACATGTGGTTCCAACTGTCAGTAAATGGGGAACATAAATAAGTGACACACATTCCTTCCAGTGTGTAGTGCAATGTGTCAAGAGTGCTGCTCTGTCTGAATAGTTGTTAATGACAGCATGTGCTTAACACAGAGAATGTTTAAATGAATAAATACTGTAAACAAATGATCTGTGTTGTGTTCAGTTTTCATCTCCTTCTGTATCACAAGCATATACTTCCTTATTTAGTTTTTTTATTTAGAATGACAGTGCATGGAATCCACTGTACCTCAATCCCAAGGTATTGCCGTTTTCAGTATTGATTGGGTCACATACCTGTATTTTTCCTCCAAAAAAACATATCACCGACTCACAGATTTAATTATAAGTTTCCATACATCAGCACCGAGTGAATGAAGTGATCACTTTTTAATGTAATTTTTCATATTTTATTTTCCATTTAATTTCATTTTATTGGTCAAACTGGAAAGGCATGTGATCATTGCTGCCTGTTTACACAAGTGTCCAGCATCACCTTTGAATTATATCAATTAGTTTTTCCAGCATTGCTGAAGTACTAATTTTAACTCATTGTAATACTGCATACCTTCAAGGGAGGTCTGAAGCTTTGCTAGATTATTTTAGCAAATTTTCAGGAGATTTTCTGGAGGAAATATTTTATATACTGTAAATGTTGGGGTTTGGGGACTGCTTATGACCTCAGAAGCTCTGCGTTGCGTTTTGGAGCTTATACACACTATATGCACATTGAATTCAGTAAATGTAATTACTGTCCTGCAACACAGCAGTGTCTTTGTGTTTGATGAACACTGATGAATGTTGAGCCAACTTCTTGTAACTGTCAGAGCCAGAAATGACCACATTAACATCCATGTGTGAGCCGGGCAGTGCACAGTCCCCAGCATGGGTAGAGGATGGCTCTGGGAGCCTACAGCAAGGGGATCACAGCGGTGGTTAAGTAAAAAAAAGCAGAGGTCCAAGAAAGGGAGAGGTTCATCAGAACACCAGCTGTCAATGGCCCTGCATTACATTCCCATTACATAAGGGAACAGCATGGTATTCTCACCATAATTTGATGTGCAGCCATACATCAAGGATTCCAGTCTGCCACACTGCTCCCTTCCTGCTTTTATTCATCTACTACATCAAGCTTGATGTCACTTCTGCTTGTTTTATTTCTACTCATTCTGGTCATTCCCTGAGGTTAATTTTTTTGCGTTAAACCAGTGCGCTATGTCCCGTACGTCCTCCCATTTTCACCAGACATTACCACATTCTTTTGAATTCTGTGTTTCATGGGCTACTGAACTAGAAGTCCAAAGCTGCAATACTTCCTGACCAGTCTTGGAGTTCTCGGAAGTCTAACACTGCAAAGCTTTCTGACCAGTCTTTCTGTCTTTCAAGTTCTGTGAGAAACAAGTGTAACCCCCATGGGCGCTATCCCATGGATATTATCCCTGCCTGCATGACTAGGGTGCAGGTTGAGGGGCCTGAGCTTGGTAAATAGATGCCTCCACGGAAGAATTGTTTAAGTGTAGCATAGCTGCTCTGGGTATAGCCCTCTGGAACACTGATACCACCCCAAATGACACCAGTCAGCAGATAAACAATCACCATTAATGTCAGAATACAATGTTGAACCTACTCTTGGCACACTTACCACCAGGGCTGGTTCAGCTGCACTGGACCTGGAGACCCCTGTAAAACAGGACCTGCAATAGAACAATGCAATGGCTATACAGCATCTCCTCCACAAAGGTACATGCTAGCCAAGTTAAATGCAGAAAGAACAGAATCTGGTTTATTCAGAGGACGTGAACAAGGGTGGGGAAGCAATCTGGCATTTGATTTCCTATCTGATTTAGTCAGGTTAAACATGCATGCACTAAGAGTCCCTCTAGCACACTTACACACACCCCCTGGGTACCCAGTTGTTACTCAGGCTAGCCTGATGCATTGCCCAGGTAAGCTGGCATTGCAGCTGTTGTTGAGGCCTTAGAAAAGAAACAAGCAACATGCGCTTTAACCCACAATTTAAATTCGGGCCAGATGGCTCAGTTCATAATAATCGACAAAATAAATCAGATAACACTAATACAAACGTACAAATCTGCTAGCAGAATAGACCAACGGTCTATCAAAGTCTGCCCAGGTGTGCAGCTAGCACCCTAGATTGCAGCTGCCCCAGCCTCCTCCTCCCCAGTGTCCTCCCATACCTGTCATAGCGCCCTGCCCCAGACCCTTCCTCTTGCTTTGTCCACCTTCTTAAAGCTTCCAACTGTTATACATGTTACCACCCCTCTGGTAGCACATTCCAGTTAGACACCACTCTCTCAGTGAAGTAGTGCTCATCTCCCTCTTAAATCATCCCCTCCAACCTTAGTCCATGCCCCTCATCTCCTTACCTGTCTCAGTTTAAACCCCTCAGTGCTTGATTTATTTACCCCTCAAGTATTTGAATGTTTCAATCATATCCCCATCCCTCCTCTCCTCCAGTGAGTACATATTCAGCTCCTGCAGCCTGACTTTGTAGTCCTTTCCTTCCATCCCCTTTAACATTTGTGTTGCCCGGCTTGTACCCCTCAGTAATGTTATATCTCTCTTCAAGTATTGCCTCAGTATTGCACAGTACTCCAAATGGGGATGACCAAGGATCTGTAGAGAAACAGGATCACTTCCCTATGCCTGGATGAGAAACCCCTTGCAATACAACCCAGAATCCTGCTTGCCATAGCTGCTTTCCTGCATTGGACAGAGTTGTTCATGTTCACTGCTACCAACACCCCAAGTTCCTTCTCCTCCTTGGTGATCCCTAGCCTCACCCCTCCAACCAGTAGTCCCTCCTATGGTTTTTTGGCCCGAAGTGCATCACCTTATACTACTTCACACTGAATCCTAGCTGCCACTTCTCCGACCATGTCTCTAGTTTGGTGAGGTCCTTGTGCAATTGTTTCCATTCATCCTCTTTGTCCACCACTGCCCCCATTTTGGTATCATCTGTGAACAGACTAACCTTGCTCCCAACCCCATGTGGCTATATTGGAGATAAAGAGCCCAAATAGCACCAGGACCAGCACTGAACCCTGTGGCACCCCACTTGTCACTGCTCTGGGTGTCGAGAACTCCCCCCCAACAACCACCCTCTGCATCCTTCCCGTAACCAGTTCTCTATCCAGTTTGACAGCTTTTTCTCCACCCCCACAGCAGTCAGCTTCCCTCCAGCCTCCCATGAGGCACTGTATCAAAGGCCTTGCTGAAGATCAAGTACAGGACATTTACCACATGACCCCATCTAGCTCCTTTGTTACTCAGTCATAATTCTGTATTAAGTTTGTTTGACAGGACTTCCCCGAGACAAACCCATGTTGCCGCCCATCCTGCAGGCCATTACCCTCGAGGAATGTCACCAGCCTCTCCTTCAGTATAGTCTCCATAAGCTTTCCCACTATGGAAGTGAGAATGACCGGCCAATAGTTTTCTGGCTCTTCCCTAGGCCCATTCCTGTGTATGGGCACCATGTGGGCCACCCTTCAGTCTGGAGGCACACACCCCGTTTCAAGTGAGGTTTTGAACAGATCTGCCAGTGGCTCGGCCAATACCTCCGCCATCTCCCTCAGCACCCTGGGGTGGATGCCATCAGAACCTGGTGCCTTGTCCACCCTTAACACCCTCAGCCCTCTAGCACTCCATTCCTATGATCATTTTGTCTGTCACTTCCTCCCCTCTTCATCCACCCCCAGTCCATAATGGTAGTGGTCCATCCCTCTTCTTAGTGAAAGCAGAGCAAGTACTCATTCAGCATTTCGCATGATTCGCCCTCTTCCACCCATTCCCTCCCACTTTATCCTCACCATGTGTTCTTTCGCTTCCTCTTTTCCCTGACATATCTAAAAAGGTCCTTCTCCCCTTCCTTTAGGCCCTGTGCTGAACTTAATTTCCTGGAGGCCTTGGCTTTTTTCACCAGCCTAGCCACCTCCTTGGACCAACTCCCATAAAGCCTCCTTATCTTCTTCCTTCCTTGTTCTCCTGTACTTCCAATATGCCGCCCTCTTTTCCCTCATCCCTTGCAGCAGTTCACTGTTCAGCCAGCATGGTTCTTCTTACTCCTAGCCCTGGTGCAGGCTACTGCAACCTCTGTTAGCCCAGTTTTAATAACTTCACACTTTTGCTCTGCATCCATCCCAGGCCTTATATCCTGGAGTCTCCCTTGCAGTATTTCTCCCATCCTCCAAAAATCCACCATCCAAAATCCACCACCTTCATGCTTATGCCTCCAGTCTCCCTGCCCAATGTGAGTATGAACCACACTGTTTGGTGGTCACTACAAGCAAGTGGGTCCTCAACCCTTACCTTCCCCACTGCCTCACCATTTGCCAGTACCAGCTCCAGTGTGTTTACCAAGCCTTGTAGGCCCACTTACCATTTGTGTCAGAAGGCCATCCTGGATTGCATCCAGAGTACCTGCTCCCTGGTGCTGTTGGTGGCAGGGGTGCTCAGTCAGCCCTGGTAGGTTGAAATCCCCACCATCACCATCACAACACTCTCCTCCTACACACCCTCCTTATCTGCTCTGCCAACTCCTCATCCAGTTCCCCCTACTGAGTTGATGGGCTGTACACCACCCCCAGCCTCAGCTTTCTACCCTTGGAGTCCAGAAGCTACACCCAAATTGCCTCCGTCCTCCCATCCTTCCTCTTGTCCCTTATGCATTTGATCCCTTCTCTCACATAGAGTGCTACCCCCCCTTCAACTCCCTGACCCCTCCTGTATATACTGTACCCCAGGAGCTAGATCCAAGTCATGGTACTCAGTGGCCCAAGTCTCTGTTACTGCAGCAGTGTCCACATTTCCCTCTGAGAGGAGTGCCTGAAGTTCCGCAATTTTGTTTCCCAGGCTTCTTGCATTTAGGAGACCACCTTCCATCCATACCCCTCCTTCCTCTTTCCCCTCTTCTCCTTGGTCTGCTCCCCTCCTCTTGGTAGCCACACCCTTTTTTCGCCTTGTTATTATAGGGTGGTGGTGTCTTCTGCACTTCACGCTGCCTACCCTGCATGCCCCTTCCCTGAGTCACTTCACTTCTACCTTTACCAGTATCTGAGGGGTGAGCTCACTAGGCTCCCCTATCCAGACCTTTTACTATCCACAGTCCTCTTGCCTCCCGCCCAGTGTAAATCCACCTTAGTTGATATATACCCCTCAAGTCCACCCTTTAGTACTCCCTCCCTCCCCACTCAAGTGTAGCCTGTCTCTTGTGTTTAAGTCACTATTCCTCAGATCCTACCCCAGTTTGTCACTAAACCATAATTCTTGGTGTGGCACCATTCTCTCAACCAATCACTGAACTCCTGTATCCTTCACTTCTTCTCCATGCTCTCAAACAATACGGGAGTACCTCCGAAATGCCACCAACTCCCCAACCCCTTACACTGCCTGCCCAACTCCTCAGACCTCCCTTCACCACTTCTACAGGCTCCCCTGCCAAGTCATTTGTACCCATGTGCAACACTAGGTGAGGTTTCTTCCTCCTTCGATGCGCGCTTGAGCAGTGCCTGCCCTGCCCTGCCCTTCCAGCGGTCAGCAGGAATATCTTCCAACCCAATCCGGCTGTGCCTTTCCTTCCTTCCACCACATCTAACCCCTTTCAGTATAGAATCCTCCAGCATGAGTAACCTGCTGTTCCTGTCCCTTACCCCTTTCTTCTCTTTTACCTTTCCTCTACTCCAGAGTTCATACTGCCCTGCTCCTCACGCACTCCAGCTGCCCCTCTGCATGTCCTGCAACTGCTCCCCTGTTTCTACCTCACTCCCTGTCTCTGCCTGGTCTTCTCATCCCCCAATCATCTTACCAGCCTGACTTCTGCCTATTGGGCTTTCCTGTTGATCTCCCCTCCACTCCTGTCGATCTCCAACCCCTCCCCTATCCCCTCCATTGCAGATTTTGAGCACCCATTACCCACGACCCACAATGATTTCAGCTTTGCTGCAGGGAACTACCCTGATGGTTACTCATACTACTGAGACAAGGAGGCAGGATTGACAAGATGAAAACCTCAGGATGGTATGCTGTTTTGCCTGAAACAGGGCCACATGATAGAAACATAAATTTGACGGCAGATAAGGACCACTTGGCCTCATCTGCCCACCCTGTCTGCAGATTTCTTTTCCACACCCTAGGCAATGTCCCAGAATGATGGTCGATCCTGTTTGATGGTGTTGCTCAGGGCCAAAGCCCAGTGGGTCTTTCATTGGATGAATCTCTGCAGCATGAGTGGCAGTCTAGAGCCAAGATGGTGAGGCTCAGACCAGGTGAACAGTTTGGATTGCAGTCCATTTTAGGTGCTGGATGCAACATCCAGCTAGTCGCGACACATTCAGGGGTGTGGGGACAAATCATGACCCACATTACACATTCAGCACAATTATAACCAAAACGGCCCAGATACCCAGTTCAGATGACAGTCTGGTTGCAATAAAGTAGTGTCTCTGCGCAAACCATACGCTCTGCAGTTCTCTCCAATTCCTGACAGGCCGATCACTCCAGGAGCCAGTCTTTGGTCTACACCAGGTGAAATTCACTCTCTCACAATTCAAGATTCTGGTCTCAATAACAGCAATTTGGATAAAGTCCAATATCAGATCGCAGGCTTCTTCACACTGGAAGATGGTAGCAGGCAGGCCAGACACAGCCTTCCTGCTGAATACCCGCTACCATGCAGGAGCAGCTGTGTGCTGTTCCAGGCTGACAAGTTGGAATCTTGTCCACAACACAGTCTCAGTGGATCATATAATATAATTTAATATGTATTTAATGATTTATGCAGTCAAACATTCTGGGACATTGCCTAAGGTGTGGAAAAGAAATCTGGCAGACAGGGTGTGCAGTGTTTGCTGTGCAAAGTGCTAATGGCAGTCAGGGCAGGCATGGAACATATCAAAATCTAAACTATAATATAAAAGTGCCCAACAAGGTTAGACTGCATGGGGAGGGCAGAATTGTTCAAGTTGAGCAAAGAATACTGGCAACACCTATCCCACCAAACTCTATCAGTAGATAGGCAGCAATTGGAATCACAAAGGCTATGCAATATCCTCCAGAAGCATGTCTTTCAGTACTGGGACATTGATTGGTGAAAATCTAGCTTTTCCCGGGCAGAGGTATTGATCAAGGGTATAAGACTAGTAATCCCCCACCCCACCTGCTATTCTGTAACAGGAAAGTAATTTGGGGTGCATAGTTGGTCATCATCCCCTGATCCTCCTACCATTCAGTGCCTTGGCAGTCACCAGAGAATAAGACTGCAATCCCAGCACCCCATAGGACAGGTAGGATGGTGGTGTTCCTTCTGGTGGCTGAGGGTAATGGAGGCAGTTCTAGCATTGATCAGCCATATCCAACATTGTTCAGCTAGAGTGAATGTTGTGTATGCTGGTGTTCCATCTTAGTTCCATTCTATCAAGACTTGGGAAACTTTGTGAATGACAGGGTACAGTACACATTGCAAGTCCACTGGTTGGCAGGATCCACCAATGGGCTTCAGGTGTACAGTAGCTGTCATTCGAAACAGCTCTATCAGCAGGCAGCTGTGGCAGCATACAGGTGGCTTGAGCTGCCCACTGACATTAGGACCATGCCTTGATGGGGAGCGGGGTGGGGTGGGGGTGCCTGAGTGGGTGGGGGTCTAGTGGATCACAGGTTTGACTTAAGGGATTACGGTGAATGTTTGATTAGGTCAAGCTGGTGGGAGGGTCAGTTATTATTTCTTTACCACTACAGTGTGCAGGATAAAATCGAGTGGTGGGAAGGGAGGGGGCTCATATATGTTTTATTTACTGTTGCAGTGTGCAGCAAACAGTCGGGGTGAGTGGGCAGGGAGGGTTCACTTATGTTTATTTACTCTTGCAGTGCATGGCATACAATTGGGATGGCAGGCAGGAAGGGCACTGGACTGCCAGGTGGGAAGCTGCCAACTCCTGTCTGCAGTGCAGTGGCCTGTCAGTTGGTGAACACCCTCTTAATCTACTTGTTGTAGATTTATCTTGAGGAGACATATCTCCGGACTTGCTCTGGGGATGTAGAAACATAGAAACATAAAAGTTGATGGCAGATAAGGACCACAAGGCCCATCCAGTCTGCCCATTTCTTTTTCTACCCTATCAATGTGCCATCGGCCTTTGCTCTGTCAGTGGCCTATCTATTCATACTCATTTGTATTGCTCCCTTATGCCTATCCCATGCCTGTTTGAAGCCCTGCACTGTATTCATAGCCACCACTTCTTGAGGTAGGCCATTCCATGCATCCACCACCCTTTCTGTGAAAGAGAATTTCCTCACATTCCCCCTTAATCGGCCCCCCTCTAATCTCATGCTGTGTCCTCTTGTCCTGCTATTTTTCTTATATTTAAACATGTTAGACTCTTTCACCTTGTTAATGCCCTTAAGGTGTTTGAATGCCTCGATCATATCACCTCTCTCCCTCCTTTGCTCAAGGGTATACATATTGAGCTCTGTTAATCTGTCCTCATATGTCTTCTGATGCAGTCCCTGCACCATTTTGGTTGCCCTTCTCTGGACTGCCTCAGTTTGGTTAATGTCCTAGTGAAGGTGTGGCCTCCAATACTGCACAGTACTCCAGATGGGGCCTAACCAGTGTCTTGTAAAGAGGGAATATTACCTCCCTCTTACGACTTGTGATACCCCTACTAATACACCCTAACACCCCCAGCCTTACCTACTGCTTTAGAGGTCTGCTTGGATGATTTCAGGTCATCAGTGATGATGATGCCCAAGTCTCTTTCTTCCTTTGTGACTGCTAGCAACTCCCCTCCCAGCCTAAAGGTGGCTTCAGGGTTTCTCTTCCCTATGTGCATGATCTTGCACTTCTTTGCATTAAATCCCAGTTGCCACTCTTCTGACCATTTTGCTGTTTATCCAGATGCTTCTCATTCTGCCCACCCCATCTGGATCATCTACTCTGTGCAGATCTTGGTGTCATCTGCAAACAGACAAGCCTTACCCTCTAGTCCATCTGCAAGGTCACTAATGAAGATGTTGAAGAGGACTGGCCCAGGACTGATCCCTAGAGGTACCCCACTTGTGACTTGCATCTCTTCTGACTGTATACCATTTACCACCACTCTCTGTTTTCTGCCCGTCAACCAGTTTGCCACCCATTTGACCAACTTCTGACCCACCCCAAGCCTACCCAGCTTATTTATCAATATTCTATGTGGAACAGGTGAAAAGCTTTGCTGAAGTCAAGGTAAGCAACATCAACTGCTCCCCTGGTCCACCACTCTGGTTACCCAGTCAAAGAAATCTATGAGATTAGTTTGACAGGACCTTCCTTTTGTAAATCCATGCAGTCTTGGATCCTGTGCCCTATGGATTCCAGGTGTTGCACTATCCTTTCCTTAAGGAGTGCCTCCATAATCTTGCCCACTACTGAGGTAAGACTGACTGGTCTGTAGTTCCCTGCCTCCTCCCTGCTACCACTTTTGTGGAGCGGGATCACATGAACCCTTCTCCAGTCTTCTGGGACCTCTTCTGTGCTCAGAGACTCACTAAACAGTTCTGCTAATGGTTCTGCTAGTTCCACCTTTAGCTCTTTAAGTACCCTGGGATGTATGCCATCAGGTCCCATTGCCTTGTCCACCCTGAGCTTAGCAAGCTCTTGTAGGACCCTTTCTTTTGTGAAGGGAGTAGTGCTCACCTCCTTCCCCCCTGTGTCCATGGTGCTGAGCTGTGGGCCCTGCCCTACCTTCTCTTCATTAAATACTGAGCAAAAGTATCTATTTAGGATAGATGCTTTTACATGGTCCTCCTCCTCACATGCTCCCTTTCTCCATTAAGCTTAGCAATACCCCTCTGGACTTTCTCCTTTCACTAATGTGTCTATAAAGTCTTGTCACCTTCTTTTACTGTTAGATAGTGTTTCCTCAGTTTGGGACTTTGCCTGCCTTACTGCCTCCCTGCTTCCCTTAGGGAAGTTTGGTATGCCTCCCTATCTTCATCCCGCTGTGTTCCCTTATATTTCCTGAAGGCCAGCCTTTTGGCTCTGACCTTTTCTGCTACTGTATTTGAGAACCAAAGTGGTTTCCTTCTTCTTTTGCACTTCCTTTTCTGTCTAACACAATGGGATGTTGCTTCAAGTATTGCATCCTTAATGCTTGCCCACTTTGCCTGTACCTCCTCACCTGTGTTTCTTTTTGCCAGGGCTAGCTTAACTCTGTTGGCCATCTTATCAAAGTCAGCTCCTCTGAAGTCCCATATTTTTGCCTTGGAATAAGATGATTTAGATGTAGTAGCCAAATTGAACCATACCATGTGATGGTCACTGGCCCCCAGGTGACCTTCTACCTGGAGATCTGTGATCCCTTCCCTGTTAGTCAGTACTAGATCTAGGATAGCCCTGTTTCTTGTGGGTTGTTGTACCAGTTGTTTGAGGCCCTCCCCCTGCAGGGAATCCACTATGTGTCTAGTTCTGGCAGATGTTCCTGCTGGTATTGACCAATCTGTATCCGGCATGTTGAAGTCTCCCATTATCAGAATCTCCCCTTTAGCTGTCATGTTTTGTATATCTTCTAACAGTAACGTGTCTATGTCCTCCCCCTGGTCTGGGGGCCTGTATACAACCCTAGTTCTTATGGCTGTCCCATTTCCTGTTTCTAGGGTGACCCACAGTTCATCTGGCTCCTTGTGTGTATTCTGAATTTCTGTAGCTTTGATATTTTCATTGACATACAGGGCCACTCCCCCCCCCCCCTTTTTGCACCTCAGTCTCTTCTGAACAATACATAGCCAGGTACTGAAGTCTCCCAAGTGTGGTTACTGGTAAACCACATCTCACTAATGCTACTATGTCCAGTTTAGCCTCTGACATTATTGCCTGCAGGTCTGGAATCTTATTTCCCAGGCTGTGAGCATTTGTGTACATGATTTTCTATTGGCCAGATTTCTGTGTGTTAGTTGTTGGGTGAGGTTTGGCATTACCCCTGTGCGTTGTATGGGGAGACAAACCTTTTTTCTTACCTGGTGATGCAAATGAACTGCAAACATGCTGAATCCCTGTTTGACCACTAGCTGAGGGGGGAAGGGTGTTCTTCCCATTCAACGTATGGGGTGCTGCACCCCTCTCCCCATTTGCTAGTTTAAATATTCTGCAAAGACATCAAACTTCTGCCCCAATGCACTGACTCCCTCCTTAATCAGATGCAGTCCATCAAATTTAAAGAACTTTCTCTCCCAGAACTGTTGCCAGTTCCCTACAAATCTGTGTCCTTTTTCCTGGCACCTGCCCTTGAGCCACGTGTTTAGCTCCCCTATCTCTCCTTCTCTGACCTTCCGTCCATCTGCCCCCCTCTCCCAGACTGGCAGGATCTCAGAGAAGGATATGCCAGATGAAATGGATGATAGTTTGTCACCCAGCCTGGTCAGGTGTTCCTTGGTCTCCACAACTGACCGGCTGGTGAGATCATTAGTCCCTATGTTTACCAGGACATCAATGTTTTCTCCTGCTTCCTGAACAATTTTAGCAATGCTGTCAGTGTTTCTCCGCACTGATGTACCTGGGAGACATCTGACCATTACCCCTGGCTGGAGATAGGTATCAACTCCCCGAATCATGGAGTCTCCTATGATCAGAAGTTTTTTGGATTTCCTTTTTGCTTTTTTTGTTTTGGTTCCTGATTTGGGTGAGTTTTGTTGTGCTAGCTCCTGTGCCACAGTGTCCTGCTCTGCAGTGTCCTCTGCCCCCATGTTTGATTTCAGAGATAGAGGCAGATACCTGTTTGTAGTGTTTATATGGTTTTTGGAGGTAATATGTTGGAGAGCAGAGAGTGATGGGGCACCCGATTTGCCCCTCCTAACCACCTGCCAACCTCCTGGTCCAACTACCCTCTGCGGTTGAGGTTTTTCTGTTGGATGCTGGGGAAATGGCGGGTGGTTCTTATAATGTATTTCCTCTTGAATATGAAATTTGAGGCGTGCGATCTCTGCCCATGCTGCCCAGAGCTGAGCCCTAAGATCTCCAATGGCCCAGCATGTAGGACAGTGTCCTAAATCCTGTAAGACTGTCCTTCTGAAAAGTGTTCCACAGTACCTGCAATTAATTATATCCATTCCAGATAAGTAGCTGGTTTATTACCTAGTCAGAGTAATTAGAAGGAAAAAAAATGCAAGTAATGGTTTGATTGTGTTTTGTTTTTGTTTAACTTGTTATAACAAGTTAAATTACTAGTGCCCCTGTAAATGAGCTCACCTTGTAGATGCCCCACTGATCCGCCCCTTCCTGCTCTGCCACAGGAAATGTCACAACTGTGGTACCCTATAAAAGGAATGTAGTGTGGGGTGGTTGGGGATGGGGTGGGAGGCTGGGCCCTTCCCCTGCTGAAAAAGAAGAACCACGGATGAAAGAACAAGGAGGCAAAAGCAGAGACAGTCAACAACAAATGCAGTAACCCTGAAAGCTTATCCTAATGTTAGATAAAACTGTAAAACCTGTAAAGCATCACCTGTAATAATTTCAGAGAAGATATACACTGTAAGAAACACTTTGCTAGAGAGAAAAATAAAGCAATGAAATGTTAGCAACAAACAGTAGCAATCCCTGTGAGTAAAAAATTAAAACAACACCACACAGTAAATCTGCTTAGCCAAAAGAAGTCTCAATCCTTTTCCGTTGCTCTGGTAAGGTTCTCTGCCTCCAATGTGGATTGTGAATGGGGCTGCGCACCATATGCACGGGCATGCCCCCTGCACAACCCCTCCAGTTGTGCTACATAACATTAAGGGTGGTGTGTGATGCACATCAATCGCTTGCCAGAATTGCGCCAGTGCACAAGTTGGGGTTGCACCGGCACATCTCGGGTGTGTTGGATGCATCCTTTTTGTGAATCCTGCCCCTAGAGTGGATCATACTCCTGGACAGGTGAGTCCATTATCAAGTAGCTTGTGGCTGCAAAATATGCTAAGTTAAAATGTCAAGTAATTAATAACTGAGCCATTTCTTGCATTTCAAGTAAAACAACTGAAAAATGTTCTAAGTCATATAAACAACTAACTCTCAAGCTGGATTATGTTTAAGTACAAAATTTCAATTAATTCCTAGCTACAGTATTTTTTAGTCTCATTTCTCAACTAATGAATAAGTAAACAAAAACAATTCCCAACTAATTGCTAGAAGGCAAAGTTATACATTAACTGAGAAAAACTCCTCAACCAATGATCAGGCATAATGCTTAACTTTTTAGTTAGTCATTACCTAATGAAAAGGTAATCACTAGTCATTTGTTAACTTACTTTTTTGAATGGGCCCTTTCCCAGGCATATTTAACATGGTCAACTGAGTGGCTCTGAAGGGACCGTAGAGCTTGGTATGGTGAGAAATAAGATGTCAATTGTGGTTTTCTCCCATCAGGGTATGTTCGATCAGGGACACTAGTGTTGGAATCCCCCAGTGAGGTGGTTCCAATTTTATGCACAAATTCAGATAATCCCAGGCCTGTAAATAGCAAAAAAGTGTGTTTGGCAAATGATAGACAGTCACCAAATCCACAAAGGTTCAAATTGTAGAGCCCTGTAGGAGTTGAAATCAATACAGCAGGCCCAAATGCTGAAAGCAAAAGTCTTGGCAGAAAGGAAGTCTAGAGCAGGAAGTCTAGGTGCCTAAGAAGGAGAGAAGCTGGCATTTGAAAGGGTGCAACTCTTTTCTCGTAGCATCTGGAACCAAGTGTGGAGAGTGTTTGTCGTGTAAGGGTTGTCTGTCTGAGAAGGGTTAGATGGTGACATTGCAATCATTAAAGATTTTTCAGGGTGAATAAGGTCCCCTCCAACAGTTTGAGGTCTTCCAGTGTGCTTTATAACTATCAGTTAATCAACAGAGCACAGTGCGAAGCTGTTCTGCTTCGTGATAAATTGACAAGTCGGGAGGCAAGACCACCCCTAGTTTTAGGGAGTTCTAAAACAGACTAGCAGATTCTGGGATTCTTGCCTTGCCATATATACCATGTGATTAGTTTATTCCATGTTTGAAAATATAAAGGAGATGGAGTGACAGGAAGAGTTTATGCTAAATAGAGCATTCTTTGCAAAATGGTCATGCGAACGCTGTTAATCTGTTGAATCAAGAGAAAGGGAAGGTGAGGCCAGGTTTTGTGGTCTCTGCATCATGCCTGTGTGAATAAGTCAGAATTGAGGGTGCTAACTCTATGTGCCTCCATAGGAAGGAGGACTCCTAAATATTTGAGATAGAGGAGATTCCATTTAAGTTGACATTGTCGTTGTATGTCCTCGGAAGGGGTACAATGAGTTGTGAGAACTTCAATTTTCATTATATTAAGACTATAACCAGCAAGTTGTCCAAACTGTAAAAGAGTAGTCCATGGGGGAAGAGGGTCTGATCTGGGTTGGCTAAATGTATTAAAAGATCATCAGCATATAATGCTAATATTTGTTCCCTGTAACCTAGATGTATACTAGTTATGGCTGGGTTTTGGCAAAGAGTTTGGGCTAAAGGCTCCAAATTAAGGACAAATAAAAGGGGTGATAGTGGAGAGCCCTGCTGTGTCCCCCGTTCTAAAGTGAAAGTAGAGGAAATTTAGATATTAACCTTAATGTAAGTTATAGGATGATCATACAAGATCTGTAACATATCAACACATTGGGAGGGATTGCCAAAAATGGCATAATACTTCAAATAGAATCGGCCATGCCACCTGGTCAAAAGCCTTTTCTACATCCAAACTAAGCAGCAAAAATGGAAGATTTGACCAGGCAGCATGGTGGAGAAAAGATTCTTTTAATGCTGTCCTGCATTTGCCAGAAGGAGACAAACCCCAACTGATCCCCATCAATCAGCAGTGGTAGTAATGGCTCTAGGTGTTTAGCCATCATGGAAGTAAATATTTTTTAATTCAAAGTTAAGTACAGAAATCCCAGTTCATTATTTTAACTTATGGTTACCACCCATCCCGTTTCCCGTGGAACAGTCCAGCTTTTCAAGGTGCCATCCTGTCTTCCGCCCCTCCCAGCTGTGGGATGCTAAATGTACAGCTTTTTGCCTGTGTAGCAAATATTACTATAAAGTCTACCTGTGTGCCATCCCAGCAGTCTTCCCTTCGCTCCTCCGAGGCTCGGCCATGGTACATAAATTCATCATTGCTTTGCAGTGTGTGCAGCAGCACCAGCCTCCTCTAGTGAGCAACGTCAGCTGGTCATGGTGAGTGAGGTGGGCAGTGGCACAACTCAAGTTAATTGTCCAGGTACTGAAGCCATGCTTGCACAGCTTGGTTATGCCCATCCAACTCCCTGTGTGGCTAACTGTCTTTGTTCATTTTTTGCGGGCTTCTCCGGATTTTCTTTGTCATGGGGGTGGCAGGGGGCGGAGCTCTGCTTCATCTGCTGCTGTCCTGATTACTTTCAATCAGGTCCACACAGTGCACCTCCTGCTGATGTCTGTGATGACTGTGTCACTGCAGAGTCATCCAGGAGGTGTGGCTAGCAGATGGCGGCATATTTAAATGCCGCAGTTAAAGAGAGCAAGACATCATACCACCACCAGCAGCACTGGGGAAGAGTAGCAGTGAGTGGAGCGTTAGTTGGGAAAGGAATATGGGAATCAGCAGCAGCAGCAGCTAAAGCTAGCCAAGAAGAAGAAGACTGGGCTTTCTTTTCTGGAGATTGAATGGAAGAGCAGGCTCTCGGTGCTCTGCTTGCAGCAGGAACCAGTTGGGTGATCAGAGTGACGCCATACAAGCAGAGAGCTGGTCTCTGTTTCTTTGGGATGGGAGCTGTATGCCCACCTACACCTAACTTGCTTCTGTCTGTTCAGGACCTCTGAACAGAGAGATTTCTCTCTGGCACAACAAATCGAACTAAAAAGCTGTAAATCACTTGTAGGTTTGGGCAAGTCATTGGAGCTAAGCTAAGCTAAGCAAGGCAAAACGGGTGTCTCAAGAGAGAGCAGGATCTTCTGGATCAGGACAACACTGAATTTAAAAATCCCATCACTTTGCTGGACTGAGGAGGACTCTGTCTGCTGGTTGTGTTTGTGGCTGTCACAGTGGGGAGCCTCTAGAGTGAGTAAATTCTGCAGTCAGGTATGTAGACTTCCAGCTACTGTTTACATTTTACTCTCCATTAGGACTCAGTTGTTACCAGTCATGCCACAGTAAATGTAATGTATGTGTGTGGTGGGATGGAGTCTACCTTTCTTGTTGTAATAATTGTTGTGATTGTATTAGATATTTTTTTCAAAAAGCTGGACTCATAGATAGAGCAGAGATCTACAACAGCGGAATAAGACTGCTGTTTCGGGTTGTTCCAAAAATGTGGGTCTCCGACACTTTTTCTGTGTCTCTGAGTCCAGCTTTCTGAAGAAATACAGTATATTATATCTTATGGTATGACTTTTTTTGTCTATCAGCTCTAAATCCCTATATGAAAGATTGATTTTTCCCCTGGTGGCAGGTTATTTCATGGGGCAAATGCATCAGGAGCAGCAAACACAGAGACAAGCAACAGTAGCAGTTTGTACAAATGCAGTTGTCTCTGGTCTGGGCAACAGAGAAGCAATGTTAGTTTATCTTGGATACATGAATGACAAAAAAAGTCATTACAATACCCAACTTTGTCATAATGGCCTCTATTTCCATAACTCCCAAGGTCTGCAGAAAGGAACACTAGGTGATCAGCTGTTGTGCTTCCTGGCATGTCAGCAGTGTTGGAATAATTTATCATGACAACAGCCTGCCAGGGAAAATCAGTCTTTCATTTATATACAGCAGATGTTTTGACAAGGACACTCACAAATAAAATGGTACACAACAACATGTATTGCAGTGTGCTCAGCGTTGCTGCAGCTAAGGAATTCAAGGATCTGTGGTGAATTACAGCTCCTGTAGTCACACAGGAGCTAGCAAAGTGTTTCTCCACAGATTCCTGAGATTGCATATAGAGGTCTAAACTTAAAGTACAGAGCTCATGCAGTCTGTTACATAAGAATGTACTGTGTTTACACCTCTGTACCTTCTTGTTTGTTTGTTTTATTTATACTGATAGGACCATGGGCCAAAAATGACCCATTTTCATGAGCGATCAGTGTACAAACAACAGTTAAGTACAATATAAAATACATACATCTTTAAAAAATACAAATAACAAAAGGAAATATACACATACCAAACATATAAATATGTCACAACATTATCATTCAAGAACATTTACACTTACACTCTGTAAAAAGATACTCTTTCAACCTATGCCTAAAGGAGCCAAGGGAAAGATTCACGCAGTCAAAAACAGACTGTATTGTATTTAAAAAAAGTCGGTAACGTGTAGAATAATGCCTTTTGTCTTAGGGAAGTATGCATTCTTGGAATGCAAAGAGAAATATTATCTGTTGACCGTGTATTAACACTAGAGTTCTGTTTTCAAAGATTAAAGAGAAACAGTCTGGGACTTTGTTAAATATCACCTTTTTTCCCCAAGATACCTAACTGGAGTTTATATCTTCTGCCCAAAGGTTTTGTGTGTCTGTTATTTATGAATGTCTATGTGCTCTCAATATTACCTAATGTGTGCTGCCTCAAAAAACTTTGTTAGAGGTACACAGTCATCCTTTTTTGCATCGTATGTTTTTAACTTTTTACGTAAGAAATAATACAAGTCCTTTTCTAAAATGTATTGATCCACAGTCTCTCACACGCTACATATGATGGCAAATGAGAAAATTTTGAATAGAAGACAACAAGCCTGATTGATTTCTGTGAACATAATTTTATTCTGCATAAGCACAAATTGATCAACACAGGCATGCTTGTTGCTGTTTTAGAAAAACACTATTTAAGATTGCGACCATTCTTTTATGCCCTAGCAACTGATGAATAGATTTGCACATCATGTGATGTGAATAGTCTTATGGTGGCTCTCTTTCTCTCTGGATGGCACTGCAGTGTCTGTTGTGGATGTGCATGTCTCTGTTTAAAAGCAGCAGTACTATGTAAAAAAGAAATCTGCGTTTTTGTCAGTTTATTAGTTGTGCTCTGCTGATCATCTACCTGGTACTCTTTCCCACTGGCATTGTACTATCCCCCAATAATTTGCTCAGTTATCCTTTGCTTTTGTTTACATTCCTGCACTGGAACCCACTCTGCTGCCAACTGTGCATGTGTTTCACTGGCAGTACTACACAGGGACCTCAGGAGTGTTCAGCACAGGGTCCCACTGCAGTAACCAAAAAATAGGATGCGATGTGTGGGGAAGACTCAGCTGAAAATTAGTCAGCCGCCATATTTATTGTCACTTGTGGTGCCACAAAAAATTTGATTAATTGCAAATATCTAAAAAAACTAAAGATGACTGAAGAAACAATATTTACAGATATGGAAACTGGAACTGTGGTTGGCAGTCACATAATTACAGCCAAAAAAGTAGAATTTTGATAAATCACTTCCTGATTTGGTAGTAGTACTACTGCTTTAGTATAATTGGAGACAGTCTGACCAAATGACAGCAGTGTACTTTGAGTCATCACAGGTGCTACTGGAATAGGAAAAGAACTATGGTGGCTTTGGCCCCTATTAGAATTTGGTGTTTTGTTGTTGTGGCCACACCTGTTATCATTTGTGGACCCTTGCTATATTCCTTCTGTTTCCGTATTTTGGTAGCTGGGGGAATCAAACCAAATTCTGCTGGATGTACAGTACCAAGCTCATTACTCCATACAGATATTCTTCCCATGTACCTTGGGCCTTGCAGATGGTTGTTTGAACATACAAAGTAGGGCAGGCAGCTAGCAGTACAGACTAGGGGCTTGACTGTCTGAGACAGTCCAAATCTCTAGTCTGTACTGCCAGGCCAGGCTGCTGCCTTCCCCAATTGGTACATTTGGTTGCAAACAACCATTTGCAAGGACCAAGGTACATAGGAAGGATATATTGTCAAGGCTATAAATGCCGTTCACTGCTGCCATGGTTAATGAGCAATGTTATTTCAAGTTGTGAATTGTCAACCCTGTTTAGTTTAGGCATTCTTTTTCATGGTTTCGGGCCTTCTTTAGCTGCAGTGTATGTATGTTACAGTATGCTTTCAGAACAAGGGTCTAGGTGCATGTGTGGAATAACCTATATTCCATGCTGTTCACAGCCTCTATAGCTGTTTCAGTGATGTCATATAACCTTACCTTTGTAGCCATAATGGCTGGCTTGTGGTGCTTTGTTTGGCTGCTGTACACAGAAGTTGCATTGTGCTTTCAGACCATGATTGGTACACATGTGATAGTGCTTCCAAGTAAGATGACTCATAGTGCACCAGTTTAATGTGTGATTGAATATATACTAAAAGCACATTGTAACATTTGTGTTAACTGCACAGGTAAGTAATAGGGCTTAAAGAATGAAGCGATCTGCGCTGACTGCATTTTCAAACAATAAGAGACTCTGCAAGTGGCAAGATGTGTGGAAGAAAGAGTTTAACTTGGTCAAAACGTGCAGCAACACACTTAAAGCCTTCTGCAGATAATGTAAACGAGAAATCCTGGTGTCACATGGTGGACAGAATTATCTAATGAGGCATGAGAGCACCAAGTAACACAAGGCAGCCATCCAATGCTAAACACAGCCATCTTATGATGAAGTGGACCAGAACTACTAATCTGGATGGAACAGAGCTAAAGGTGACTGCAGCTGAAGTGGCTGAAGTGTTTCATGCAGTGCAGCACAACATCTCATATAATTCCTTGGACTGTGGACTCAAGCTGTCCAGCCAGCTGTATGGGGACTCTGAGACTGCCAAAAAAAAACTGGTCTGTGGAAGAACAAAGGCAGAGACAATTGTAGAGAATGTTCTGGGACCACATTCTCTGGAAAGTCTTCTAAAAGATCTCCAAAGTCCAGGGTATCATTTTCAATTGCATCAAATGCTTCCAACAAGGGCAGCATAAAATTATTCCACTGGTAGTGAGGTACTTTGAAAGGAAGGTGTTGTTAATGCTATCTTGGACTTATGAAGACCCAGATGAATCTGCTCAGGCCATAACTGACCAGATTTAATCTATTTTTCAAAGGCATTGCTTACCATGGGCCTCTGTGTCTGCATATGGTGCTGACAATGCCAGTGTGAACTATGGCAAGTGATCTGGAGGTATACCACACAAAGAGAACTGTCCATCACTCCAGAAGGCAAATTGCCTTGCTCACATCCTCCACAATTCAGCAAAGAAGGCAGCAAAACTTACTTATGACGTGGAAGTGTTCATCCTGAAAATGTTCAGCCATTTTTCAGGCTCTGCCACAAGAACAAGAGATTTAAAATAGTTTTTTGATTTTTTTTGGTATGGAATATGAGTCCCTTCTGAGGCATGTGCCAACCAAGTGGCTGTCATTGCTGCCAGCAATTGACAGAATAATAAAAAATCTTGCTGCACTACAGTCCTATATCCTGTCACAAGGAGAGAACACGCCTCACCAGATCTGGCAATACTTTGCAGACAAAGAACATGGTGAGGACACACTTCCAACATTGCCACAGTGCTACCTATATTTTCTTAGTGCAGTTCTGATTGATTTCACGAACATATAGCCACCCTAGAAGTACCCAAACTGACAACTATGGAAACCTTTGCTGTGATTGCCTCATTTAAAAAAACTTGAGTTCGAGCAGAACAAGTTTTTGGTGGAAAGCTCCTTACAATCATGAAGGATATGGACACTTTCTCTTGTAAAATGTTGGAGATTGTACCTTTTCCTTGAAACTGCTGTCAGATACTTAGAGCAGTGGTTTGACTTCAGTGACAGTAACTACCTGCAGAAAGTGTCCCTGCTGTCTTTGAAGGGACCCTTTGCCTTCGATGATTTGTTCGATGTTGTTGCTGCCCTCTCTCTGCAGAAATCCATAAATACAGACAGACAGTTTCAAGACTATTCAGTCTTCAGGCCCCTCATATCAGACTTGAGTAGACTGGACCTATCCACAGGGGAAAGTGACACAAGATTTGTGTGAATGCACCAGACCTGCTTGCTCTGCATCCAGTAATCGCACGTATCATGAGCATCCCACCTTCAAATGTTTTTGCTGAGAGAGTGTTTTTTCTCCTAAAGAACATGTGGACTGATGTAAGAAATCATTGCAGGGTGGAATTAATAAAAGCTGAACTGACGGTCACAATAAACTATCGAATGATATGTGGTGAATTCCATTCGAAATATGGAACAGGTTCTTTTGCAGGCTGTTAAATCAAACACAAATTATAGTTTCAAAGCTAAGAAATGAGGTATAGAGCCATTTTGAGAGGGAGAGGTAGAGAGCTGTTTTGAGAGAGGGAGAGGTATGGAGCTGTTGAGAGAGAGAGAGACAGATAGCGAGAGAAAGAGAGAGTGAGAGAGGGGTATGGAGCTGTTTGAGTGAGAAAGGTGGAGCAGTTTTGAGAGCGGTGAATATCATTTTTTTTATTGCATGAAAAGTACTTGCTGCTTTACTTACTTGGTTGTTAAACTTCATGTTTTTTCAGTAAAATCTCTCTTCTCTTGCAATATTGAATTGTCTGGTTCCTTATTTCCAACTTACCACAGGCAGGAGGTGTAGCCAGGGATTTCAGATCTGCGCACCAAGTGAATTCACTACAGCTCCCCCTTGTTAGGGTGAGCTACCTCCCAGGTGTAGCCAGACAATATACCATGTTTGTTGCCTCATTTGGCACAATAAATACAACTTTATATCTCATGACAATGGTTGGTGCCATGCATGGGTAAATATGATGCCATGCATTGCCCCAAGACACCTACATACCAGCCCAGAGCCTGTAAAGTTGTATTGTCCTTGGGATGCAAAGGCAGTATTAGTGACCAGTCCTTCTAGTTTTGACTCCTATGAATAAGATTACAGAAAGGTTCAGCATTTTCTTTAGTTTTCATGGAAAAGGAAGCAGTTCAGAACCTATTTGCTACCCCCTAAATAAAATTGCATACCATGGAGTGCTTGGAGAATGCCTGCCTAAACCCATGACTACAGGTTATGAACATAGACTCCGTTCAAAGGCTATTACATGGGTGAATATGCAAGGAATGCAGAGTTAAGGCATACATTGAGTGGGCAGTGATACATGACCCAGCATCCCAAATATCCAGATTGGTATCTATGTTGTATGTTTGCCACGGGCCCACAGCACACACGTTGGTCTGCCAAAAGCCATGTCACGCGCTTTTGTCCTGATTTGGGATGCCCAAAAGAGGACAACCCTATTTTAATTAGTGCACTGACACTTTAAAATCATTGGGTTTATAAAGTTAGCCTTTGCAGATCACTGCCACCCCCAGTAGAAGCCTCAGTACCAGTGGCAAAAACCGGGGATGTGGTCTGGCTGCCTCTGTCCTCGTGCTCAATGTACTCTAAGCTTTTTTGTTGTTGTTGCCTTTTGCAAGTTTTTGGGGTGTTTTTTCCTAAAAGTGAGAGGTATTTTGTATGCAGTTTCAACTTCCTTGGGCCACACCAGTGGACCAGTGGTATTGAGTTGTACTGCTGAGCAGGTTCTTGGATTTGTAAGTGAGCTCGGATCATCACGCTGGGAGGTAAGCCTGGTAGGAAAGGCTGCTGCATGACAGTGTACCTCTGGTATAGAGGATTGGCAGCAGGCTCCACCACCTAAGCTGCCTCTGCAGCTAAACTGGGAAGCTTGCTTCTGCCTCAGAGCATGCAGTGCATGTGTGAGGCCATAGAAAAGGCTAGGCTATATCAAGGGAGGAGGGTGGAAATATACACAAATACTACAGGTTGTCATGTAAACTACAGTAGGCACACTTAAGCCCTGGCACAGTAGATGCTGGCTGTTACTAGAATCAACAAATGGATCCAAGGGTAAGCTGCAAGCCACGGGAAAGGGAGGGTGCAGGCAGGAAGGGTAGCTAACTCAAACAGTACCACAAAACCAAGTCCTATGCCTGCACTCCAAACAAGGATCCACACCAATGTCAAAGGCTTTATTGCAGTTTTCAAGGTCTAGTATCAAGATGTGCTCACTGGCCAATTAATGGATTAAGACTTCTTGGAATGGAGTATGGCCCACCTCCTAGAACCCTGCTATGAAAGGAAGAGTTGCAGGGTAAGATGTAATGGAAAGGGGGATGGGAGGTAGTCTTAGGTCTGAACAGGGTAATTCCCTGATGCTGAGCGGCAACTGGGGCTGGGGAAAAACTTTATGTAAAAAAAAAAAAGAAAGATTTAGCCTGATTAAATTCTGTTGTTAGAATGCTCTAGACTGAGATAATCTTTAACTGTTAGTTGTTCAATATTATTTATGTTAGAAGTGTGATATTGCTTTAATCTTTAAATCTATATGTGTTGTTACAGTTGTACCTTATTTTGGAAAAGTAATAACATTTTATGAAGTAAAAAATTCTAAGTTGTGGGGCAGCATTCCACATGTGAAGCTAATGTTGTTCTGTTGATGATTTATAATGCTGCATCAAGTATTTATAAGTGGTTTGCAATAAAACTACGTTTTTAATTTTTTGTATTTACAACACTAAGACATGTTTACAGTGCTGGTTTATTTATTGAAAAACTCAACAACAGTATTTTGCTGCAGAATACAAATGTGTGTCTGACTCAGCCAAAGTATAACCTTAGAAAAACAAGCAATTGTCAATGCCGAATGTTTGCTTGCTGGCATTGGCATTGGTAGTGTAGGAGTTAGAGAGATGCATAATAGGAATGGCAGTGAAGTACTGAACTGAAGCCAACCCCACCACCACCCTACAGAGAGTGACAGGCATTGGGGTGTGCCTTTGGGTCGTCAGGCATAACAGCCATGCCATTTCACCACACTCTACCCTGCAGACACTGACAAGTGTCATGGTGTGCCTTGGGGTCTTTGGCCCTTATGCTCACCCTATTTCATCAGGAAATACAGTGAGATGGGTCCTGTATAGGAGAATGGGGTGAACTTTGGGGCTGAAGAGTCCAAGGCAAACCTCGGTGCCTCTCACTGGCTGTAGGGTGTGGAATGGTATGAGCATTACAGGTGAGAATCCCAAGTCACACCCCTGGTGCCTGTCAATCTCTACGGGGGGGGTGGGCATTATGGTCAGAAACCCTAGCACCTCAGGCTTTCATTGGCATTTTCACTCCAAATTTTCAACATGGGTTTTTTGTGACCCCCACCTTATGAACAGTGGCAATATCAGTTTGTTAGCCGAAAGCTGATTTTGCACAGTGACTACACCATTTGGCACCACAGGTGCAAAAACACAGTTCAAACAGTATGTGAAAAATGACAGCTGTACTGTTTATGGGGGGGTGCAAAAAATGGCAATGTTGAAAATCTGCAGTGAAAATATTTAAAAAACTGGTGAAGTCACGAGCGTGCATAGAAAATGCACAACGCACACCCGTAATGCAATTAGTTTGGGATTTTTTACAGCAGATTGTCAATACAGGGATTTTGGAACCTCCGCTCATGAACAGTGTCACTGTGATTTTCTTAATCTGTCCCAAACAGTGATTTCCCAAAGCAACCACGCATTTCTGCGCTGGAAGTGCGAAAATTTTTTTGGGTCATGGTGTGAAAAATGGCAGCTGTACTGTTCATAAGGAAGTGTGGAAAAATGCCAGTGGCGAAAATCTGGACTGAAAATATTAGAAATCTATGAACTTATGAGGGTGCGTGGAAACTGCACAATGGTCACTCTTAACACAGTCATTTTATGTACTTTTTTCACCAAATTTTTAACATAGCCATTTTAACACCTCTGCTCATGAACAGTGTCACTATGATTTTCTTAATCTGTCCCGAACATTGATTTCGCACACCGACTATGCCATTGTGCGCTACATGCACAGAAACACATTTTGGGCAAAATGTGAAAAATGACAGCTATACTGCTCATAAGGAGGTGTGGTAAAATGGCAATGTTGAAAATCTGGAGTGAAAATATTGAAAATTTGCGACCTTACGAGCATGTGTAGGAACAGCACAACGCATGCTTGTAAAACAGTCATTTCTGGGATTCTTTTTTGCCAAATTTTCAACATAGGGTTTTTGGAGGCCTACCTCATGAACTGTGATGCTGTCATTTCATAAATCGGTCCCCGAAAGGTGGTTCTGCGCAGTGACCGCGAAATCACCTTTCGGGCCTGATTAACAAAATGACAGTGACAGAATTCATGAGGTGGGGTCCCAAAAATCCCATGTTGAAATGTGGTGAAAGAATTCCCAAAAGTGCCTGAGATATGCATCAAAGTTGAAAAACCCTATTTATTCCATTATGCAGCTTACAGGCATTTCCTCAGTTACGATCGGCTTTGAAGAGTGCAGGCGTGTTCCTGGTCCACGAAGATCATTCGCCGGACTCTGGAGGTAAGTATGGGGGTGAGTTTGGGGTGTGGGAGGCAGGGTGCACAGAGGGTGGGGAGGGTCAGGGCAGTCAGTGAGGGAAGGTTTTTCTTTCAGGTTTTCCTTCCTTAGATAGCCGTGACTTGTGCCATGCAGGGTGGGCTCCCAGCGTGGTAGCTGGAAGAGCTGTTTTGGGGGGGCAGTGGAGCCAACAATGGATTGGGCAACCCCGTCGGCCATACGGACTGTTGCCATGCTGGGGTGGACTCCCAGCGTGGCACCCGGTAGTCTCTTGGGGGGGGGACAGTGGAGCCGACGGGGAATTGGGCACCCCTGTCAGCCATACAGACTGTTGCCACTCTGTGATGGGCTCCCAGCATAGCACCTGGAACTCTGTTGGGGGGGAGTGCAGCAGAGCTGATGGGGGATTAGGCACCCCCATCGGCCATACAGTGTGTGTGCATGGGTTGGGGGAACGCATGAGCATGCAATGTGTGTCTGTGTGGGAGGAGCCCTGAGCACGCACTATCTTATCGCTGCTCACTGAAGCACAGCTCCCTTTCAACTGTAGGGAACTGCATTTTCAACTGCTATCATAGACAGCTGCAGCATTATTGGCGAACTGTGGTCTCGCCTGCAAACACACTGACTGAATTGGAAGACAGGGTGCCACACCTCAAAAACTTGGATGATGGCACTATGTTTCTTGCACATGCATGCAAGCAAACATAATAAGTGCATTCTGATTTTGTAGTAGTCTGAGAGACAGCATTTGCAATGTTTATATAGCTTGCACATGTTTTCTACCATTCAGTTGACATTTTCAAGTAATGGCGTTTTCATAATATTTATGCAAGTTATGGTCTTAGATCAGACATCAATGATGGCCTTATGGATACCCTAGCAAAATTATTATTAAGGGGCCCCCTGTAACCCTGCTTTTAATTTATGACACTGTACTATGGCAGTTCATGAACTCCTAAATTCCTTTTATTACCAACATTTACATAACAGCAAAATGTGTTTACATTCATTATTACGTTAAGGTTTTCTTCTCCAAAAGGCTTTCAAACCAAAGATTAATACTCAAACACAGATGTTAACTCTTACATTGAAGGATCACAGACCCTGCAGTATTAACTCTTACACTGAAGGATCACAGACTCTGCAGAAATCTTAAGAGTTCTCTGAAGGTAAGAAGACCAAGGAATGTGGGGTTCAATGTATATAGAACATAACTCTGAATTGATGGATAATGGTCTTAGCTCGGAGTTTTGGGACCTTGACGGGAGCAAAACAGGCACAATTGGCCCACAAACACTCATCACAGGGGTGAATAGATCCTTCAGCAAGTGAAGTATAGTGAAAATTACCATTTTCAAGTGTTAGCAAGACCTACATGGGGTATACCTGCTAATATCCCAGAAATCAGCAGCAAATACAGAACAATGTACAAGTACTGCTGTATTTAGGATGCCAGGCACACTACTCTCCAGCCCACAGAACTTTCCTCTCCCTTCCCCTGTGATATATGCCGTCCCTGGTGATCTCCATTTCCCTTTGTCATACCCTGACCCACCAACATTTACTCTGGTGTTTTAACGGTATGTCTCTCCTCTTCTCTCATCCACGATCTTTTGACCTGATGGTCTGGTTTTATCTTCTGACTCATCAGTAATTGCCCTGGTAATCCATTAGGTTCTTCTCCCTACCCTCCCATTCTTCTAAGCTGTTGTGCAGCCCAGTGGTTCCCCTCTCCCACTTCCTGACCCATTGCTCTATTTTAGGTGTTTGTGGGTATCTGATATTCAAGTATGAGAGCACAGGACTCATGTTAACACCTGCTCCTAAAAAATGGTAATATCAGGTGTGTGCCACAAGGTTGGGCCGTGAGGTTAACTAAACATCCTGCTTGGTTCCATGTACATTTACATAGCTGCTCCCCCCCATTCCTATGTGCCCACAGCACTAGTTAAACAATAAGGCATGACAGGGTGTGCTTTGTGCAGGGATAATAGCCCTCCTCAGGTGAGATGAAGCTTAGAACAAGAAAGTTAAAACAAAAAGAAAAAGGAAAAAGTAGTAGTCTTACTGAGCCATTGTAATTTTTTTGTTTGGCTAGGAAAGTACAGATGCTGTATTTTTGTTAAATCCAATAAAGCAGAGTCTGCTAAATGTAAATAGGCCAAAGAGGTCAAGAGTCTTTTTCCAGTGCTGTTGTGCTGTAATATCAGTAATGGGTTCTGAGTTCCTCAATCGATCAGGTTTCTGGATTTTTCATACCCATTTCATAATTATTAGAGCAAAGTATATCTCAAAGGGGTCTTGTGATCACTTTGCAACAGCATTTATAACGTGTAATGGGGTTCTTAAAGTATGTTCAGATCTCCCCATAGCCATTGACTCATTGTGTAACCCTTGTGTCTTAGCAAGTATGTTGACCTCCCAGTATTAGAGCACACTCAGCTGTGTAATTAGGTAGGTGAGGGGCAAACAAACTTCTAGGAAAACATAAAGTGAACTTACAAGTTCAAATGGGTAGACTGGGTGGGCCATAGGCCCTTGTCCTTTGATCCCCCTCCCAGAAATAAATCTCTCCACAACTGTTTCTGTTGGATGCATGCTGGCAATATTTATTAAAGGCATGCAAGTTATATTTACATTCCCCACTTCAATTTCAACAGTATACAATACAGTACAGTACCACCACAAAATAATTTGTTCTGTTTCTTCTTTCTGGAAACCTGCCGACTTAATCATCTCCTCCCTGCTTGTAGCATTTCAGGGTCTGGACACCATCTCATCTGGCCCCCCCATCATCACCAAAACCAGGTACCACCGCCAGAAACCCCCCCTTGGTACCACCACCACTTTGTACCACTAGCAGGTACTCCCATTTACCCGGGCCAAACCCGCACAGTGTCAGTTCGGTCCATACCCCACTAGGTCCGGACAAGTGATCCGGCCCCTAGTATCTATCCCTCCCCTTCCCCCTCTACTTCCGTGCCTGGGTTCCTCTGCCCCAGCCCATGCTACCTACCTCCTCCCCTCTCCTGCCCCCTTTTCCCTTTTGTTCCCCTTTTCTTGTCCTTTTTCTCCTTTCTGTGGCCACCTGTTGTGCACCACCGGGCCCTGTCAGCCCCTGGGCCATATGCTGACCTCCTGCAGCTGCTTGATCCCATTTTGGGGTCCAATGGGGACCGTACTTTATACCCTCTACTTCCTGTGTAGTGCCAGCCAACGGCAAAAACTCTCTACTTAGTGCAAGGTGGTGGGTGGGTGGGAATCATTATCCCAACAAAAAGAGGGAGACCCCCAGTACACAACCTGGCAATAGCTCTCCTCTCTAATTATCCCACACTTCTTCTTCTCCTTACCTTCCCTCTTTTTTTTTCAATATGAACTACCAACCCCAGTACATTCTCCCAGTGAAATGAAAAACCAAGGAATGTACGGCCTAGGTACCTTGTATAGTGCCTTACTCTTAATTGCCAATGCTGTGCTGAGAATCATTATCCCAGCAAAAAGAGGGAGACCAAAAGCTCTGCAGGCTCTTACATAGCCCAAGCAAGCCCCACCTCCCAGCACCCCTCTCTGGCCCCTCCCCTTCCCTTGACCAATTGGGAAGCTCTCTTGTCCCTAGTCATTTGACCCTGTCTGACATCCCATCCCCCTTCAATTTCCTATCCCCCTCCCCCCTTTTCTTTTCTGGCAGGGGGACATTAGACAAACTGGTCTGCCTTTCATTGGCATGCCTGATTGTCCTTTGATCCCCCTCCCAGAAATAAATCGCTCCACAGCTGTTTCTGTTAGATGTACACTTGCAATATTTATTAAAGGCATGCAAGTTATATTTACATTCCCAACTTCAATTTCAACAGTATATAGTACAGTACAGTACCACCACAATAATTTGTTCTGTTTCTTCTTTCTGGAAATCTGCCGACTTGATCCTCTCCTCCTTGCTTGTAGCGCTTCGGGGTCCGGACAACATCTGATCTGGCCCCCCCTCATCATCACCAGAACCAGGTACCACCACCAGGTAACCCCCCTTGGTACCACCACCAGGTACCACCACCACCACTTAGTACCACTAGCAGGCACCTACCTACCAGGCCCAACCCACACAGGGTCAGTTCCCAGTCCATACCCCACTAGGTCTGGACACGTGATCTTGCCCTTAGTATCTATCCCTCCCCTCTACTTCCATGCCTGCATTCCTCTGCCCCAGCCTGTGCTGCCTATGCCTCCCCTTCTGCCCCTTTTTCCACTGACCCATCTCCAGCTTGCGAAGGATGATGGGGCTCCCCCTTTCGGGCTAGAAAAAACCTGGCCCTTCCCTCTTCTGTAGCACCCCTACCCCCATAGCTCCTGCAGCTCTCAGTAGGGATGCTTGCCCCATGCCGGGCCTGCCCCCTCTCCCTTGTAGGCATCACCTACCCATACCACCTGCCCTTGGGATGGGCCTGGACCACCATGCCTTCTAATCAGCCTTGCACACTGCTGCCTAGTCTGTTGCTGCCTGCTCTCTCTCTCTCTCCCAGGGGCACACTGCCCCCTAGGAGCCCCGCTACGGGGCTGGCCATGCATGCAGGTAAACCCACCATGACCTTGTTAAGCCCACCAGGGTGAGGGCGGGCCCCCATGCCTCCGATGTTGTGTCCTTGCACTGCTGTGGCTGAGGCCCAGCTCCCTGGCCCTCTGCCAGGAGAAGCTGCTGCCTCTCCCTGATGAGAGGGAAAGCATGAATCCCTGCAGTCTGCCCTGGCTCCCAGTGCCTCCTTTGTGGCTTTTTGGGCCTGCCCTTCCATGACCCCACGTAGCCCCAGCCACCCGGCATCCTGCCTGCTCTGCACACCTCTGGCTGGACTCTCCCTTGCATCCCTGTTCTGGCCCCTTCCGGTGCAGCCACACCCCTGTTCCAGAATGCCCCTCCTCCTATCCGGGCCCTGGCAGGGTGACCCTGCTTTTGGCACCTGCCCCACCTCCTTCAGCAATTCCTGTGCTGGGCCCTTCTAGCCTCCCCATAACCCAGATGTGTTGCCTTCCATCCTCCCTCTCACCTGTCATCCATGTCCCTTGTCGCCGCCCACCTCCTCCTGGCTATACCCATGCAGCCTCCCATGGTTATCCCCCTGCCCTCTGTATGCTCACCGCTGGACCCTGAGGTGGCCCGGCTCTTGTTCTGTCCCCCATCCATGGCTATACAGCTCCATGGTCCTTCCTCATCCTGCTCTGGGTTACGGCTCATTGATCGCACTTGCCCCAACTACCGGGGCATAGGAACCTTCCAGACCCAATATCCTGCCCCTGCCTTGTAGCCCTCGTGCCACTGGCCAGGTTGTTCATTTTCCTTCCTTTATTCGGGGTCCCATGCACCACACACTCCTCTTTCTCCCCTTGAGGCTGCCCTCCTGGCCCCCACAGTATGATTGCCATAGCTTGCCACTGCCCTAGCTCTTGCTCTGCTGCTCCGAAAGCCTCATGCTGTTGGGACCCCACTACTGGTGTGCTTCCCTGTTCAGCCCCCATGGCTCCCCAGCCTGGGGCTCAGAATTGGCACCCCTGTGCCAGACCACCCTTCCCAGAGCCCCTTTCCCTCAGCTTATCTGGGAACTACCTGGCACAGGGGCTGGACCCCTCCTACCTGTACTGCTGTGACCAGCTAGTTCCCCACCTTGGGTTAGCCCTTCAACTTCTGGTTGGTCCGTGCCCTCTGGATCTGTGTCCAATAGCCCCCACTTCTGCCCGCTGTTGCTCAGCCATCCTTCCCACTGAATCCTTGTTCTTGGCCCAGACTGGCTGTCTGGTCCACCTTCACTCCTTCTGGATTCTGGATATCCCCCTTGGGATCAGTTCACTTCCCCTGGGCGGGGCACCCCAAGGCCCCTTGACACCCGCAAGCTCACGGTTCAAAGATCCTCCTCTCTTGCTGAGCTGGTCCCCCTCCCCTCGAGCTGGGTAGTCCCGTGAGACCCCTGTTCACAGATGGACCTACAGGGTACCTCCCAGGTGTGCCCCTTTTCCTGCTCCTGGGCCCCACCTTGTATAAGCTGTCATTTCCTACCCTGGCCTTCCCACTCTCTGTCGGCCTGTGTTCCTCCCTCAGCAAGCTTTCGCTGCCATGAAACAACATGGTGGGTGGACTCCCCTAACCTAATTCCCTACCCCATCTCTGTGCCCTCACCTCCCCCTAGGCTCTGCCCCCATGGGGTCCCAGGGCCCACTTCTCACTCGTGCCAGCCCTTCCATCCACGCTGGGCAATACCTCCCAGGGCTGGCCTTGAGGGGATCTCTATTAACTAAGGGCCTCGCTTGATGGTGCGCCGGTGTACGAGGGGACCGTGGGCTTCCAAACCCAGTGCCAGACCCCTTCTGGGCCTTGTCGCTCTGGTCCCCCTGACCTCTGCACCACATCGCCTCCTGAAATTAATTCTTGGGACTATATCACCTCCTGAAAATCCCTCCCAACTGGATTTAGTCTTCCTACACCTGTCCCTCCCCCAGATCCCTCCATATCTTGCTGTTGTGAACGAGGTTCCCGGGTACCCTCTGGGACATCTCTCTGTGGCCTACCCCAGTCTCTCACTCCAGGGCCTCGACCACCCCCAGTGGATTACCCTGCTATCTCTGGCAATCATTGCTGACAGATTTTCTTCCCTTTTTTTTTTGCAAGACTTTTTCCCGCTACCTGTTAATCGGATATGGCAAAATATGCCCTAGCCATGTCCAGTGGGTGCCACCGGTATGTACCCTTTTCCCCCACCTGCATACTGCTGGCCTGCCTAGCCTTGGAACTCAGACTGGGCTGCCTAGCTGTGGATGTGCTCCTCCCCAGCGCCCCTGACCTTTGCTTTTGTGACCAGATCCTGTCCGCATTGGATTGGGGACCAGATCCCCCAGCTGCCAACAGCTGAAAAAAACCCTTAAGCCTCATAAACCTATCCTGGCATCGCTTGAATGCTCCATTCTCCCCTACTTTGCCCCCTCTGGAGAAATTGCTCCTGGCTGACCACTAGGACACATCACGGCTTGAAATTCCCCGACACTCTCCTTGTTCTTACTACGGCCCCACTGGAGAAAAATTCCCCGGTTCAAATTTGCCTCTTTTCTGCCCCACTTGAACTCCCCCCTCAGAGCTGCACTCCTAGCCGTCACCTTATTCCATCTTTGGTTGATCCCCAGGAAAGTACTTTGTGTTCCTCCCATTTCATCTAGGGGGGCATGTCTCACCCTTTTTCCCACTGCCCCACTCCAACCAACTCACCTCAGTACCAGCACTGGGCCAACCCCCCCCCTCCCCATTTTGCTTCTTCTTTTTTTTTTTTGAATAAACCCGGCTTGCTGCCTTTTGACAACCATTTGCAACTACCCCCAGCCCTAGGAAGTCATTCCTTGTTTTAGCTTTGGCCTGTTCCCCTTCAGTGTGTCCCTTGTGCCACCCACCTGCAGCATTGCCTCAGAGCTATTCTGTATGCAGCAGGGGGCCTCAGGAAACTCCCCAGTCCCAGTTCAGAGGAAGGACAAAAGCAAAACCTTCATGTGAACTCCTGTGCACCCTTACAGCTCACCCCTTTAGCTGTAGCATAGCCTAGAGGCTAGAGGAATGAGGTGCCAATGAGCTTGGTATGTACAGCTGACCAAACCAGAGTCTGCTTCTCACAACCTCCACCCGCACTCTGTGTGACCCCGAGCAAGTGACCCACCTCCCAGTGCTCCCAGGTCACCCTGAAAACAGGCACTTGTGCCTAGTGGGCCTTCCCGATTACCCCAGGGCTAACACAAATCAATAAAAGCTGCGTCGACCTCAAATAACCGGCATGCTTCCTTATGATTTTTATTTACTTATTTATTTTTTTTCTGAGTGCACCGCCTGACACAGCCAGGCCCACCTGCTCTCCCCTTCGCCTGCCCAAATGCCCCAGCTCGTTTCCACTTTTAATTTAAAAAAACTACCAACCCGGACGTTACTGGCACCAACAGAAATCACATCTCGTCCTGCTGTGCAGTATAACACATTTGCACTGCATGCAACTTCATCTAAGAACTTGCCCTGCATGGACAAACCATCTAAAACACAATTCCAAACATGGGAGCTATAAATCTACCCCCAGTACACAACCTGGCAATAGCTTCCCTCCCTAATTATCCCACATTTCTTCTTCTTCTCCTTCCCTCCCCTCTTTTTTTTTTTAATATGAACTACCAACCCCAGTACATTCTCCCAGTGAAATGAAAATCCAAGGAACCTACACGGCCTAATGCCTGAGTACCCTGTATAGTGCCTTACCCTTAGTCGCCAATGCTGTGCTGAGAATCATTATCTCAGCAAAAAGAGGGAGACCAAAAGCTCTGCAGGCTCTTACATAGCCCAAGCAAGCCCCACCTCCCAGCACCCCTCTCTGACCCCTCCCTTCACCAATTGGGAAGCTCTCTTGTCCCTAGTCATTTGACCCTCTCTGATACCTCTCTGACATACCATCCCCCTTCCCTTTCCTCTCCCCCTTCCCCTTTGCTTTTCTGGCAGGGGAATATTAGACAAGCTGGCCTGCCTTTTATTGGCAAGCCTGATTATCTGCCGACACTGTCTATGTATCTACTGTATGTAAGGACCCCACTGAAAAAAGGACACCCATTCTCAGTTCCCAAACTGTGGGTAACAGTGTTTGTTGCTATGGTAACAAGAATAAAAATGTATTGTACTTCGGAATGCCAATCACAGAAGGCTACAAGAGAGAGAATGCCCAAGTGCACTCCAGTCACAAACATTGTCATGCCTGTGGAAGTAAGTGTAAATTGTCCTCCAGCTGGTGCAAATGCTATACACATAGTCAGATTGCACCAGAAGAATACAAATGTCATTACTGCTGTTTGGAAATTCTGGTCAGTGAAATCTTTATGAACAAAATCAAAGAAGAACTAGAGAAATTTTATAAAAAATATGTTAGATATAGCGTTTTGATTTGTGTATGTAGTCCTACTGTGCCCTTTCCTTTCTTTGCCGTTGAGATTTTTTTCCACATTTACCTATTTGTTTCATGGCTTGTGGGGATACTCATGCTTGCTTTTTTATTATCTTCCTTTTCACCCACAATGCCTCTTGTCCAATGTGATGATGCATTAGAGACCATTGATGACTTTTTGCCTTATCTGGAGCTACATATGCTATTAAGTGCCTCTTGTTTTTGGCCTCAGCTTTAATAACTCTTTCTAATCCAATCTTTATGTTTCCTAGATGTGTGTCTAGGTCTATCCAGCAAAAGTGAATGTTTTGGTGGTAAAGCTATTCTTTTATCAAACCACACACAGCCATAAGCACCACATACTGTACATCATGCCAGTCATCTATACTATATAAGTAGTAAAGACTACCTGTTTTCTTAATAAATAGCCCACTTGGTTATACCTCAGGTGTTGCCAAACTGTGAATGTAGCCTTTAGTAGTGCTCACTGGATAATGAGAGGTACTTACTAGCACAGTTCAGTTTCTGTGAACAATAGACAGAAAGCCAGTACTCATTGACTCAATGATCTTCAATGAATTATTGTCACATGGGACAGGAGATATTGTGGGAAAGACAGGGGAATAAAAGAAGCAAGCAAAGAGCTCTCTAGGAGCAATAAAACAAGTAGGCAGATTTAGAGAAAATCCTAACAGCAAACAAAAGCAAGAATGCACTAGGGCTATATGCACAACTCTAAACACTCTATACATACACTCTACATGATGAACTTAGTACCAATTTATAAGGGGGGGCTGCAGGGAGGAGGCGAGTCTTCACCACTCTGTCAGCCTCACAGCAGTGGTTGGTAAGGTGATGGAGGTGTTAATAAAGGAAAGAGTGGTAAAATACTTAAAGGACAATAAACTATTAGATGAAAAGCAACATGGCTTCACAAGTGTGAGATCCTGCCAGAAAAATCTAATTGAATTTTTTGATGGGGTAAAAGAGATTATTGATCATGGAAGGGCAGTTAATGCGGCCTACCTGGACTTCAATAAGGCCTTTGACTCTGTTCCCCACCATAGACTAGTAAATTAGACAGAGATCCTGATGGTGGATCAGAAAATAACTAGATGGGTGTAAAACTGGCTGAAGGATAGAAGTTGGAGGGTGGTGGTAAATGGTGTACACTCTAGGATAATGAGGGTGATGTGTGGTCTTCCTGAGGGGTCAGTACTGGGACCAATCCTTTTTAACATATATATCAGTGATATATCAGAGGGATCTGAAGGAAAAGTGTTACTTTTTTGTGGATGATGCTAAGTTATGTAATAGGGTTGACATAGCAGGAGGGTTGAGGACATGAGGAGAGATGTGAGCATCCTAGAGAGTTGTCAGACATTTGCCAGCAGAAGTTCAATGCTGAGAAGTGTGCAGTAGATCCATGTGGGTGTAAAATCTCACTTGCTGGGTACTCACTGGGGTGAGAACTGATAAAGCAAACAGAACAGGAAAGGGACCTAGGCATTATAATCTCAAACAACCTTAATGTAGGATACCAATGTAGTAGGACAGTAGGTAAAGCTAATAGATTGATGGCGTGCATAGGAAGGGGTATAACAAGTAGGAAGAGGGAGGTGTTGATGCCTTTATATAAGACCATGGTCAGACAGCACTTGGAATATGGGGTATTGTTCTGGAGGCCACATTTAAGAAAGGATATAGATGGGTTGGAGAGTGTTCAGAAAAGGGCAACAAAGATGGTGCAAGGTATGCAAGAGAAGCCATACGAGACTAGATAGAGAGAATTAAATCTATACCTGCTGGAGGTTGGAAGAGCTAGAGGTGACATGATAATGACTTTCAAGTATGTGAAGGGAATAAATAAAGTGGATGAAGGTAGCTTATTCAAAAGGAAAGTAGAAGTTAAAATAAGGGGCCATAATTTAAGACTGGAAGGGGGAAGATTTAAGAGCAAAGTAAGGAGATGTTATTTCACTGAGAGGGCGGTGGAACCCTGAAAGAGAGTATCTAATGAGGTGGTGTGTACAGAAACAGAGGAGGAATTCAAGAGGATGTGGGACAGACACAAAGCGTTGACGTGGGCAGAGGAAAATATCCCTGGGAAGTGGAGACAAACAGGGGCGGGTGGAAAATGGGCTGACTAGATGGACTAGGATGGTCCTTTTCTGCTGACATATTACTATGATATTATGATATGATACACAACATGTTTTTTTGTAAATTTTGACTATAGCTTTCTTTTAAAGGGATGTAACCACATGAAGTACATAGGCACAGGTAACAGAAAACACAGGCTCTGAACAAGCATGAGCAACTGCAATACATATTTGGGCATGTGTGCATGCATATGTGTGTGTGTGTATGTAGGTGTGATGGTGTGTGTGTGTATGTAGAGTGTGTGTGTGTGTGCGTGCACACGCAGGCATCGTGTGTGTGTGTAGGTCTGTGTGTGTGTGTGCGTGTGTGTATGCACTGAAGTCTATGACTCCAGTTGCATAAGAACATGAGCGCGATGAAAAATGATTAAGGATCTATTGTGTTTTTCTTCAGTCATCCAGACAGCTGCACCATAATGGGAAGGCAGTAAACAGAAAGGAAGTAGGGTATAAATAATAAGTTGCAGTGGATTTACATATTTATCTTCATTTGTGAGTGATAGGAACCATAACTCATGAGTGGTAAAGCCACAAGTTAATTAAAGGGGCACTGTCAGCTTTTCCGCTCAGTTATCATTCATTTTATAGTAGTGGATCTCTAGGCACATACCTGTGTAAATCATGTTGTAGAATGCCCCTGCATAAAAGAAAACTTAATCCGTGTACCTGTTTTATGCAAATTAGTATCTTTTTTTATAACATTCAGGCCACATTTAAATTCCCTGCCACCGGAAGCAGATTCAGGGCAAGAATGCACTGAGAATGCGAGTTTACCAGGAGCGCTGTACCTGGCATGCACTTTTTAACATCACCATCCCAACAACCATGTAATCCAGTGCATGAAGTTATTTTAAGATGCTCCTGGCATTTTGTAACAAAAAGCGAGCACTCGTTTAGCTGCAAAATAATGCTGAAATCTGGTTCGAAATCCCGCATCTTAATAGCGGCACATTGCGTATGTCGGGATCTTTCCTCCTGGTGCTAATGTGCATGCACGGGATTTCAGCACCAGCTTTCAACACTAGTTTGCGGCTGAACGAGTGCTCAGTTTTTTTGTTACAAATACCAACAGCACCTTAAAATAACTTCATGCACTGGATTACATGGTTGTTGGGGTGGGGATATTCAAATGTGTACGCTGGGCACAGTGCTCCCAGTAAATGCGCTTTCTCAGCACGTCCCCGCCATGAATCTGCTTCTGGTAGGCAGAGAATTTAAATGCTGCCTGAATGTAATGAAAAATATACTAATTTACAAAAAAACAGGTACACGGATTGCATTTTCTTTTATGCAGGGCATTCTACAACATCATTTACACAGGTAGATCCACTACTATAAAATGAATGATAACTGAGTAGAAAAGCTGACAGTGCCCTTTAAGATATGGCATGGGCTGGCTTTGAAATTTTATGTTCATGAGGGTATTGGTCTGTTGACATTCTTACAAGTGGCAAAGCCATGAGTGAGACAGAAATAGAAACATAGAAACATAGAATTTGACAGCAGATAAGGACCGCCTGGCCCACCTAGTCTGCCCATTTCCCTACCTATAGGATAAGCTGCAGATCCTATTTAACCAACAGCCAATAGATCAATATCATCAAATGAAAATAACGATGATATCTTAAGTCATGCCATGTCATATTAAATTTATAAAAGGGGTTTAGGTGATTTTGTGATAGACGTAGTAAAATGTTACAAAAGTAAAAAAAGTAAAAAATGTGAATGTAGTCTAACCAATTAAATAAAAAATAAATGGCATCTTACATGAGAGAATAAATGTCTGAGCATGATCAGTGTGGCCAAAATGCGTGAAGTAAATATCTCAGCATACTCAGTGACCAACTTCATTTATTTCTCTCAAAAATAACATTTTTATCTTGGCAAATTTAGTTGTACATCTGTTGTATAAATGAAGATGTTGCTACTCTTTTGGAGATAAATGTGCTATTCTACTGCAACCAAGCATGTATTTGATACATAATAGGCTATTTGTAATGCTTAGAGCAGTGCTTTACCTTGTTCCTTTCTTCCCATTTCCATCTCTAGCTAGCTCACTGTGCTCTGTGTTGTGTTCTATATAAAGGTAACATTTTCTAAGTGAAATAACGTGTTCTCAGTTCAATATCATGGCCCTGATATTCCAAACAACCAGTTGCACCACACAAAACATACTGTAGGGCTTCGTACACAATAATACTGGAACCTCAGGATGCCATATCAAACCAGGCAGGGTGCCCTGTTTGAATATCAGGCTGTATTAGTGTCATGCTAAGTGCATTTCCGTGACACTATCACAGCTCCCTGCTGGCAACAGCCCCCCCCGGGAGCAAAGGGGATTTCACATCCAAAATGGGATAGCACTTTTGCCCCTGGTGGCCATATTCAGCAACTAGCATGCTAATGACCACATACTGTATGGCATGCGGGGTGCTAAGTGGTCATTAGCATGCCATAATGTGGCCAGTGACAGCTCTGCACAATGTCCTCATGCACAAATGAATGGAGTTATTGCTCAGAACGATGGCCATTGCCTCCATCCTCATCCAACCCCTAACAATGAATCCCCGGCAGCCATGTGGTTCCCCTCCCGTCCTGATCCCTGAGATAATTGAGCAATTGACCACAAGGGGGTGTGGGATATGGGGGGAATTGGCAAGAAGTCCATAATGTGTGGGTTCCCTCCCTTGATACAACAGTTTGTAAAGTTTGGGGGCTGGTGAGAAAAGTCACAAAGTCAAAAAGTAGAAAGAGCCAGCCACTCCATGAAAGTTCAATATTTTCTTAAGTTTATTTATTCTTTTTTTCTTTATTACGAATAGATCCTCATACACCAAAGTTTCATCACATATGTCTTCTTCAGGGTGGGTATCTAATATTGAACATAATTCTAAAGTATTTTTATGAGAATTTTTCATATTAAATTCATATTTTAAACTTTTACCAAATTTGAAACATGATGTAATTTTTATTCATACCATTAGGTGGCGGGTGTCATCTATCATATTTTAAATACTACTTCTTACTATAAATACAGTGATTCTAACATTTAAAATTCTGACTATTTCATTTTAAATTGTTTTTGTTTCCTTTATTGTCGCGCGAGATAAAATAGCTCTGGGTTTCTGTGTTGCCAGTGGTGCCGTCGCTCGATGTTTTTTCCGGCTTTTGACAGGAGCACAGACGGATGCCAGAAATATGTGAACTGCAGTGTCCATCTGGGAAATCTTTTTTTTCGTCCGCCTAGAACATCTTGTTTTTTAATGGGAAAATGTATTCTGAAGAGTGAATGGATGTGGACGCCCATGGAGTTTGCTTTTTCCAGATCGTTAATTCTTGATGCTGTGCTCAGCTTGCGGTGTCACCTGGCAGAAAGAGAAGATGTAATGGCAGATAATTTTTGACAATGTTGCCGCTTTGTTTCATTTTTTGTTGAAAAGGCAGTTATCACCGGAAGTGATCATTTGGGAAAGAGAAATGCAGGGTGGATATGTGGTCAGAGATGGCCATTTAGCAGGGATTTAAGATGGCTGTTTTGCAATGCCAACAAGGGGTCGGGTGGATTTGGGAGATGCAGCTGACTGGCACCTCTGCTGTGGGTATATTATAGATTTACCATGACAGAAATGTACCAGCTAGCCAATCACGGTGCAGGATTTTGCTTTAACTTTTATGTCCATGGTATAATTAAGTAATAAAGCACTCCAGGTGTGGTATATCATGGGATATCGTCAAGCCCAGGCGGTTGGGCATGAGGCCACAGGCCAAGTGTGTCCACCACTGAGAAGTGACAACATCCCAAAATATATCACACCCTGGAGTGACTTCTTACTATTATGAACTGAGTTTCAAGATTTTTTAAATGAAAAAGATAAAAGAAACAGGGGTTAAAATGTTTTATGAATGAGTTTTTGGGTGGTATAGAAGTACATTTTGAAAAAATAGTTCTCAGACAGTAGAGAGCAGGGAGGTTGGTGGTGGCTGAATTTTTTTGAAGCCGTGATGATGTAGTCTGATATCATCACGGCTTCAAAGAGCTCTCAGTCAATCACATTCCTCTATTTACGATCCTCATTTCATAATGTGAATTACAGCCCATGTAGTCTAGTGGACCCCTCCTGCCTGATCCTCTAGATACTGTAAAGAACTTCCCTGGTAGTTTAGTGGACACCCCTGCCCTGATCACTGAGGTACTTAAATAACTGCCCTGGTAGTCTAGTGGACTTCCTCCTTTTGATCCCTGAGATGTTGTAAAGAACTGCCTGGTAGTCTAACAAATGCCTTTTCATGTACACCTCTTTATAGCATTAGTACACCCCCAACTACCCCTCCCTGGCCCACCCACTCAGCCCCTCCCACCCTCATCTGTCACACAATTAACTCTCAGAATGCCCATTCACATTGGTGTGCAGTGGTCAAAATGGCGACTGGCACAGACCCACCCCTCACTACTATGGCTGGCAGCCATTGATTAACTAGCGAGTGAACAAGCATGAATGTACTGAAAAACAACTCTTTCTACAGAACAAGAGCACTAGCTCACTAACAGTCAGATGGTGGCGGCCGTGGTTGTGATAGAAGGAGCTATGCCAATTGCCATCTACACCACTGCACACTGATGGGATTAGATTTCAAGACTGAATTGACTGGCAGGTGGAGGAAGTGTTGGCAGATGCAGAGTTGGGGTAAGAGCGGTGCACTAGATTGCCAGAGCAGTTATTTACAGTATCTCAGGAATTTGGGTGGGGACCACTAGACCACCAGAGCAGTTATTTAAGTATCTTAGAGATTAGTCAGGAGTGGAGCCATTAAACTTGCTTTGCTTGCTACAGCTTCATCAGGGGGCATGCTTTAAACAACATAACAGCCATTTAAATAGTTTATCTGTGGACAAATCATGATAACATCTTAGTTAACTTGCAACAGTTCTTAATAAAATGGCTGTGCACATGGTTAACATTCAGCAGTAAATTAGGAAGTGAGTATACCACCAAAGTGTGATTTAAAATCTAGTTATCAAAAGCGCTGCACACAAATAATTTAAAATAAGCACACCATTACATTTCAAGTATATATCCAGGTGGTTGGGTTGGGACTTGAACCTGAAATCTTCAAACATAATATTGTACTATAATAATAACAAAAGAATACACGTCTGATACATAGCTCCTGGTAACAATAAAAATCAGCACTCTCATATGAGTTGGCATTCTCAAAGAGCAAAATAAATTTATGGAAAAATACACAGATACACAGAAATATGACGAAAGTGAAAAGCACCACGACCCATCTAGTCTGCCCAACACCCTACCTCCCCCCTTCTGTTATGCTTCCACCCTCTTTTCCCAACCCCTTAAATCTATCCCAAGCCCTCTTGAACCCCTCCACCATTTCAGCTGCCACTACCTCCTCTGGCAGCTTGTTCCAGGCGTCCACCACCCTATCCGTGAAAAACTGCCCCCTGACATTACCTCTGTATTGCCCACCTTCCAGTTTGAGGCTATGTCCCCTCATGTTCACTCCCTTCTTCAATTAGAACAAGCTGTTACCCTCTGTCTTATTTATTCCCTTCAGATACTTAAAGGTCTCAATCATGTCCCCCCTCTCCCTCCTAGTCTCCGGAGGGTACAAATTCGGCCCTTTCAATCTTCTCTCATAGGGTACATTCTGCATCCCTCGTACCATTTTGGTTGCCCTTCTCTGCACCCTCTCCATCAGCTCAATATCTCTTCATAGGTGAGGCCTCCAGAACTGCACCCATACTCCAGATGCGGCCTAACCATGGTTCTGTATAATGGCATTAGCACCTCCCTCTTCCTGCTATTAAAACCCCTCACAATGCAGGCCAACATTCCATTGCCTTTCCCATGGCCCTGCTACACTGACTGCCCACCTTGAGGTCATGCAATACCATAATCCCCAGGTCCCTTCCTGTTTCATTCTCCTTAATCACCAACCCCAGGGAGTAAGTTTCCTCTATTCTTCCTCCCCAGGTGAATCAGCGAGCACTTTTGTGTATTAAACTTTAATTTCCAGGTGTCAGATCACCTCTCCAGCCTCTCAGGTCCCGCCTCATGGCTTGCACCCCACTAGGTGAATCCACCCTATTGCAGACTTTTGTACCATCTGCAAACAGGCACGCCCGTCCCTCCAGACCCTCTGCTAGGTCACTAACATAGATGTTAAGAGTATTGATCCTAGCACACTGACCCCTGTGGCACCACACTGGTCACCTGTTCCCTGGAATGTCCCATTTACCACCACTGTCTGACTCCTTCCTTCAACCAGTTTTCCACCAACCTGGTGATCCTGTTGTCCACCCTAGTCTGCCAGCTTATGTACCATTCCACTATGTGGAGCAGTGTCAAGGCCTTATTGAAATCCAGATAGGCTACGCCCACTGCTCCTCCCTGGTCCACTATCTGTGTCACCCCATCGGAAAACTGTATCAGGTTAGTCTGACAGGACCTTCCCTCGGTGAAGCCATGCTGTCTGTCATCCTGCATGCCATTCATCTCCAAGTATTCTATCAACCTGATCTTAAGTAGTGTTTCCATTAACTTCCCCACCACCGAGGTAAGACTAATAGGACGGTAGTTTTTGACCTCGTCCTTCTGCCCCCCCCTTATGTAGTGCGACCACCTCTGCCCTCTTCCAGTCTGTTGGCACCACCCCTGTGAACAAGGACAAGTTAAACAGCCTCGCTAGATGTGGTGCCAGTTCATCTGTCACCTCCTTGAGAACCCTTGGGTGTATTCCATCAGGCCCCATTGCCTTGTCTACCCTAAGTCTATCCAGCTCTTCCCTTACTCCTTCAGCAGAAATTCTGCCATAGCCACCTGCCTGTGGCTGTCACCCTCCCACCCTTCCTGGTCCACTACCCTCCCTTTCCTCCGTGAAGATTGAGGCAGACATAGCTGTTTAATGCCTCTGCTTTTCAAAGTCCCCTTCCAGTACTGTTCCACTTCCTTCCTTATCCTTCCAATCCCATGCTGTGCCTCCTCCTTTCTTCAATGTACCTAAAGAAGGTTTGTCTCCCTTTCTTGCCTGTCGCTATCTTCTCCTCAGTGGCCTCCATAGCCCTCCTTATCTTTTGCCCTGCCTCCTTCCTTTTCCCTGTAGGTTTCCTGTTCTCATCCTTTTGTGTCCTCCTGTACCTCTTAAATGCTCTAGTCTTCTCCTTGACCCCCTAACGCCACCTCTCTAGTAGACCATAGGGGTCTTTTTCTGTCTTCTATTCTTTCTTACCCTTCTTATACATAGGTCCATGGCTTTAATGACCCCTCTTGATGGCTGCCCATAATTCCCTCCACCCCTACATCCCCTATCCTAAACATTTCTTCCCAACTACCTTCCTCATTCCATGAAAGTCAGTCTTTCTGAAGTCCATTACCTTGGTTCTTGTCCTAACCCTCTCCGCCCGCTCACCCGGAACCTGACAGCTCTGTGGTCACTGGTGCCAAGCTCTTCCCACTTCCACCTCCTTCACACTGTCCCCATTTGTGAGGACCACATCCAACAGGTTTACTCCCTAGTGGGCTTATTGACCTTTTGTTGCAGGAATATGCCCTGAAGGGCCTCTAAGATGCCCCTGCTCCTTGCGAAGATTGCTGTCTGGGCCTCCCAGTTGATGTCCGGAAGGTTTAAGTCCCCAACTAGCACAATTTCCCCTTCCGTGTGATCCTCGCTACTGATTCTACAAAGTGTCTGTCTCCTTACTCCCCTGCATAGGAGCCCATAGACTACCCCGACACGCAGGTTTCCCCCTGTCCCTGTCTTGGGTGACCCACATTATCTCTGTTTCCTCTCATCCTGCCTTTCCATGTCCCCAATCCCTTCCCTGATATATAATGCCACCCCTCCCCCCTCTTCCCCTCCCGATCTTTCCTAAACAACTGATACCCTGGGATCACCGTCTCCCAGGCGTAGTGCTATTCCACCAAGTCTCACTCACTGCTACAATGTCTAGGTTCTCCTCCATCAAGGTGGCCTCCAGTTCTCCCATTTTGTTCCCCAGGCTCCTGGCATTTGCAACCAAAGCTCTCCAACATATAGCCCCATACCGTCCTTCCTGCTGCTAACTGTTCCCTTGATGAGAGTTGTGATTTGGGGAGGCTGATAGCCTCTGCTCTGCCTCATGTAAGGCTGGCCCTATAAATAGTATTTATATGAGATGCCACTAAAGTATCTCTCCAAAGCAAGATACCACTGTTACTGCAGATAGTTAGAATGATGAAATATCATGTTTAAACAGGCAATTCCTTATCAGATCCAAAGTGCTTTATATGGAACAATGGACAAAAATACTAGTGTAGATCACACTCCATGCCCAAGGGAATAATAACATTATACCACTAAGTTTGGCAGTAAATGAAATTTGCATGGAAGAGTGCCAGAAATAAAGATGCAACCTATGCAAGTAAAATAACGAATTTAAAACATATGAGGGAAGGGTGGGAAACCAGCTGACGTGGTGTATTCAATCTTTCCACTAGACAAGTCATGGGTTGTTCTGGGACTCAAACCTGGTGCCAAGAAATGAGATTTTTTTACTAAGACTGTAATTTCAAAGAGCAATTAGAGTATTTTGCTCCATGTAAGAAAACTAGTCTCTCCAGGTTCTGGCTTTACATTGTAAGTGGCAAAATTCTGTCACAGGTTTTCAGTTGTAAGATACTGTTTTCTTTATTGTGCCAACAGTATTTCCATAAATTTCGAATTTCAAAAAAAAAAAGAAAGAAAACTAGTCTCAACCCTTTTATGAGGAGTCAGTCTCAAGCAGAACAATACATTCTGAGAAACAGATACAATAGTTTGAGATGCCACAACACTTTGTTGCTTAAGACAGTAAAACTATTATTGTGGACGGGTCATTAATTGTAGTGCTATTGGGGAGAACAGACATCATAATCCTTGCCTGAGACACAGTGCTTTTTTTGAGGCATATTACCAAATGACATGTATAGTTGACACTCCAACTATAAAACAGTAACAACAGAAGTCACTATGAATAAATGTAATAAAATCTTACACAGAAAGAGAATGTTGATTTTTAGATAAAAGCTACACATAGATCAAGGCTAATTAATAATATAGAATACAAAGATAGGAAACAGACTGACCTGGTGGGTAAAGGACTGTGGTGGACATGGAACACACAACCTAGTCAGGGACAGGTGGTTTGCCCCATGTTCCCCTCCAGTTCCCTGCACAGCGCGAAGGGATATAGGGCATAATGCCCCTCATTCCCTAACATCCCGGACAAGTGCAGCATGGGGGGGAGTAATGGTATAAGAGAAGGAACACACTGACTGCAAAGAGGAGACAGGGTCTGTTAAGGCATGCGATGCAGAAATGGCATGCACAGACGATAAGGCCACAGCACTGGATTTTAATTTGATTCTGCCCTCAGCCCTCAGCTGGGTTGATTTTCTCCTGTAAGAGACTTGTGAGGACAAATTATGGCATGCCGCTGTGCTTTGACGTAATGTACATTGTGGGGTGTGGCAAGTGACACTAGTCAGAGGCAATGCCAATGTAAATGGGGACCCAGGGCACCTGATGCATGCCACTGGTGGACATGGACCAGTGGTTTGCACTCATGGCCCAACCAATGCCCTACCAGGAGGGGCAGTGGATGGGGGAATGGAACATACCACTTGGCAGGGGACTGGTGGCATGACTACATCCCTCACAGTTCCCTGCCTGGAAGAGGAAGGGGCCACCATGTCCACCAGACATCTGACCCCTAACTACACTGGCATTACCTCATGTCAGTGCCTCTGCACTAAATAGACACGTATGGGGAGATGTGTAAAAGACTGCAGGGTGGGGAGTGCTGGCTTGAGATAATTGAATGGGGTGTTGTGAGGGACATGTAGGGACATGGTGTTCACCACTGATATTTTGTACTTTCACCGATTCAATCTATGTGCCACTGTACTTGCAATGATTGACTCAAGACACAATTATTGATTGATCGATTGATTGATTGATTGATTTCAAAGGTTTCACAGGAAAGACATACTGATCTTGAGGAAGTATGCAATAAAAAGGCAAGGGAAAATACACAATGTCAGATTCAGTAATAATAAAAATAAATACAGTAAAAAGCATACAATAAAATGGAGTAAAAATAAATACAGTGCCCAGTACCAATTTACAGGTAGAATGTTCAGGGCTACAAAAATAAAGATGAAACATAAGCAAGCAATAACACACAACGAGGTGTGGGTTATCTCCTGAAAAGAGCACACCCAGGTGTGTTATGTGGCACGAGGTGCTTGCGCCGACTGCCTTATGTACTTGGGTGTGCTTTTATCAGGAGATAACCCACATCTCGGAGTGTGTTATTATGCTTATAAAATGGGTTTCACAAGTAAATATTTAAGAAAAAAATAAAATAAACAGAGGGAAAACATTTTAATAATTTGTGGTTTTATTACGTGAAGTAATAAAATAGTTCCTCTATTGAGGTAATTTCTGTACTGTGTGATGTCCACTGCATGCCCCCTCATGTCATCTCTCTCTGCATACACTTTTAATGCCCCATTGTTTTCCTCCTATATGCCTATGGCCCGGATTTTCAGGCTGCACCAGGCTGTGACACAAAGCCTAGGCACAGTTCACAACAGCTGCGCAGGGGCGTTGACTGGGCGATATTCGAGCTGCACCATGGCACAGCATCATTGAATATCGCGACCCTGGCCACCCCGCGAGTGTGCATGGGGCAGTGGCACTGTGCCAGCGTAAGTGTCCAGAGTGGAGCAGGGAGATGCGCAAGTGCAACTTCCATTGGGCTATGCGCAACAACCGCGATATTCAAAAGTGCACATGCAAATGGGGCCATAAGGTAAGCAAGGCACAAATGGGGCCATTTTCATGCCATTATGGCCCATTTGCATGCAGGTGCACCGATCCCCGTCGACTTGCACCTGGCGCCTTGCCAGGCAGCAGCCATCAGGGACTGACGCCCCCTGCACAGAGCGGCAATGTGCCCCACTGCCCGATTGTGGGCATATGTTGAGTGAAATAAACGTCCAATATCCCTGGTGGTCCAGTGGGCCACTCGCAGCCTGATCGTGGGCTTATGTATAATAAAAGCATGTCCAATATCCCTGGTGGTCCAGTGGACAACTCGCAGCCCAATCGCAGAGCTTAAGAACAAAAGCACGTCCAATATCCCTGGTGTTCCAGTGGACCGCTTGCAGCCCGATCATGGGCTTAAGTATAACAAAAAGCACATCCAATATCCTGGTGGTCCAGTGGACCACTCACGGCCGATGGTGGGCATATGTTTAAAAAATGGCGATCCAATATGCCTGGTGGTCGAGGTGGTACCATCCCACACCACCACTAAGCCCCGCTCCCCGGTCAGTGGTGGGTGGCAACACCCCACCTGCCTGCCGCCTGCTGACTGACAACATAGGTAGGGCTGTACGCACATTGGTCTACAGCGTGAGCCAATGGGCAGTAGCTCCGTAGAAGTATCACACATTCCAGGTATATGAATGGCTTCATTCACATATCTGACCGTGTAGTATGGTACAGGTTGCACACCCATTGGCTCACGCTGTGGACCAATGAGCATACAGCCCTACCTACGGTGTTAGTCGGCGGGCGTGGGCAGGTGGGTGCTGCCGCCCGCCACTGGACAATGCGGGAGAGGAATGGTGGATCAGTGGGTGGGTGGGGGATACTGCTGGACCACCAGGGATATTGGACGTTATTTTTAAACATATGCCTGCGATCAGGCTGGAGCAGTCCACTGGACCACCAGGGATATAGGACATCATTTATTTAAACATGCCCGTGATCGGGCTGACAGCGTCCACTGACCACCAGGGAACATTGGGATGTACAGAGTATGCATGGGCACACCCCCTCCCCACCTGCACCACATACATTACTGATGTGCTCCGGCGCATCGGGATTTGTGCCAGGCACAATCCCTGTTTGAATATCGCACCGGGGCGCAACCCTTTTGAATATCCGGGCCATAGTCTTAATCCCCTACTGTTGTCCCCATTTTCATATAGTGTTAATCTCGCACTGCCATATTAGGTCTACTACCTTTCTTGTGTATGGGGTGACAGATGCTGTTAACCAGTCAGTGGGAATTTCAGTTTTCTGTAAGGATCTATTAAATGTTATTTTTAGTGGAATTGATATTGCTTCATGTGTTTCGAGAAGAAATCTAGCGCTGATTAGATCAGGCCTTGACTAGTAGTTTTTTAAAGATTTGATGAGTAGGGCAAAATCTGAAACTTGATGATTTTATAAATGTGACTTGGTTTAGGACTCACCTGGGATCAACTTGTGGGGCATAAAACTTTTATTTGAGAAGACCGAGCAAAAGTAAGTGTTAAAAGATTGGCTATGTCAGTGTCTGAGTGTACAATGATACCATTATGTTAAGTGGCCCTACCTTTCTGGAGTTTCCCATTTTATTGTTTAAATAGGAAAAAGTGAGTTATATCCATCCTGGTGTGTGCCAATTCAAATTCTATTTTCATTTTGGCTCGCTTGATCATGTTTTTAGTTTGTGTAGTTTTTATACTCTGCATAAACTATGCTTTTGTCCATAAGATTGACTGGTTTTGAGTTTTATGAAGTTTTTTTTTCTTTTGATTTGTAATCTAATGGATTTATTTAACCATTTTGGTATCCTGCCCTTTTGTTATATTTATTTTTATGGGTACATGATTTTACTCAAGTTTATGAATCATGTTTTTTAGTTTAATCCATGACTTGTTCACAGAGAGTCCATAGAAAGCCTTTTCCCACTGAGTGATTGATTTTGTTGATAATGTCTTTAAAATAGGCACTGTCATAGTTCCTATATGTTGTCTCTTTTTTTAAACTGTGATGTTCTCCTGTCGTGCACATGTGCCAAACCCTTGTCCTCACAGACCCACAGGCTGGGCGTGCTGTAACCTGCTTCTCTGCATCTTGATTTTAAAATTGTTTTGTTTTCTTTTTTTTTGGTTTTATTGAATTTGTAGTTTAAAGTTTTTAGCTAGGCAGGGTTTGGCAGTGAGGCAGTTGGCTTAGATCGTTGACCGACTCATGATGTGTTTCTGCATTATGTGCTGTGGCGCTTGAATGGCCCCACTAGTGTCTGGATGATAGCTGCATGATTTGTGCTACAGATTCCGTCCACTCAACTTGAATACTTTGTGTTGGGAGGAGTTGAGAGGAACTTCATGCTGGGTAAATCAGGATGAGTGGAGCTGAAGAGAGGGAGCAGGACTGTTCAAGTAACGATATGAGGAAAAGCTGTGTGGATAAGTGGAGTTTTTTTTTTTACCAGAGGACATTTTGGTGATGTGGACTGGCCAAGTGAGATCTTCAGGCTTTGGATGTGATCTAGCCCATGCACCGAAGCAGGAGCTGAGTGGTGGGCTTTGAAATTGTGCTTGGTGGGGCTGGCCATTGGTGATGGGAATGGGCCCAACTCTGTCTGGTGACTGCCAGCTGGATTTGCTGCTTCACGAGGGTCTGGGCTCTTGTTCAGGCAGGGAGCTGGCTGACGAACCTGTGGTTCCCTAGATCCTCGAGATTGGCTATGGTGTGGCCATTGCCTAGGTGTCGGTGGTGTAACAAGTATTTTGGCTGCAGTCCCTATGTATGGAGTTTGAGGGCCCTGGCTTCTGCCAACTGCCGACTCAAATTTTTCACCTGGTTCCATCGAATTGGACCTTCCTCCTGGATTACTTATACCTCTGGATTACTTATACCTCTGGATTATCCCTTACTTTGCTCAGGATTTATGGTTTAAATTCCTCCTTGTGGTTTCCCTGGTGGTGAGAGGACCTGGGCCCACATTTTATTTACTTTATTTACTTTTTGAAAGAATGTTATTTGGATTTCTATTGACTTCATCTGAGCAGATTCTGGATTTTTAATTTTGGGCAGTGAGAGTGCTGGACTTCTCTACTCCCAGGCCGTGAGAGGGTTGGGGTGTGAATTATAACTTTTGTTCTGCATTGCCTGTGAGAGGGGATTGCATGAGTTTTTGAGCCATGTGGGACTGAATTATCCATATAGTGTGGGATAGGGTGGTATTTTAATTGTTTTATTATTTGTTTGGGTGGGCATTTTCATTTATTTATTATCTTTGTTTTGTTTGAGTGGGTAATTTTATTACTGCTGTTTGGGGTCTTCTTTGGGTTGGGTGCTTGGGTGTTGTGTATTTTGTACTGGATTCGTCTGTGGAATGTGTAAGCCTCCCTCCCCGGTCATGCGCTATTCGTCCTCTAACCTCCGCTCCCTCTGCCCTCCCCCCTCCACTGATTTTGTCAACTTACCAGCACTGTCGTGCACTGGGTATTGTTCGTAGCAGGGGGCGTGGGGGCGGGGTAAGTGGACATTGGAGGACGAATGAACGAGCCTCTCACATTGGGGTGGTTAGGCTTAGAAGACTACCTGGGGCAAAATGGAGTCTGGATCGTGGTGCTCCATGTCTAGTCCTCATACCTAGGGCACTGCTACTTCTGGTGGGCAAGTAGCCGGGCAGTCTCTAGTGGTTCATTCACTCGAGCGGTGTTATGCAATGCCAAATCTATTAAGAATAAGACTGCAATTATTGCAGATCTTGTTGGAACAACTGATCTGGCTTGCATCACCGAGACCTGGCTGGATGAAAATGCTGGGCCCATACTGGATGTTGCAGTTCCGCCGGGTACCGTGATACACCTCTCAAGATTGGATCGTGGAAGGGGTGGTCTGTTTCAAGACCTAGTTGGGCCCCAAGAGTGTACCAGTTGAGGAGGCTGAATCATTTATCATTTGAGTGTACCATGGAGGTAGGTGAAGGTTGTAGAATAGCTCTTATCTACACTGCCCACCCAGGGCCGAGGTTATTTCTGCAGGAAGTAGTGGATTTTGTGGTCGACATGGTTTTGGAGTCGCCCAGACTGATGGTTCTGGGTGACTTCAGTGCCTGGGTCAATGATGAACTCTCACAATTTGGACAGCATTTCCTCCAGTTGATGACATCTCTGCGCCTTACACAGTTTGTTACCTCTGCCACCCATAAACATGGTCACTCTCTTGATTTGGTCTTCCTCCTTGGGGATTGAGGCCTCTGACTTGAGAGTGGAACCTGTCTGTTGGTCTGATCACCACACCGTGAGGTTCAACTTTTGTGCCACTCTTTGAAGGCCTGCCCCTGTGGAGATGGTCAGTTACTGCCCTTTACGGGAAGTGAGCCCTGAAGGCCTAGCAGCGGTGATTGACCTCTCAGAGTTTTCTGTGGTCAGCTCGAGTCCAGACACTTCGGTCATGGCCTATAATAAGACCATTTCTGTAGCTCTGGACTTGATTGCTCCTGTCCGTGTGTCCTCTCCCCTTCACCCTCAGGCACCTTGCTTTGATGGGTCTTTTGAGGAAGTTTTGGCAATTATTACATAGGTTAGAGTGGCGTTGGCAGAAATCTGATGGGTGTGTGTGTGTGTGTGTGTGTGTGTATAGGCTTGCAACTCAGATGCCACTGCAGTGTGCCACTGCTTGATTGTAACTGTAGTGTTTGGTAATGCTGATATATATAAAAAGCTGTTTAAACAACAAGGGTATATCAAGTGCTCTATGTTGTGGACAGTGGACTGTCCGTGGTGGTCTCTGCTGGATATCATCATTCATCTTGCATGCATGTGTTTTATGTGCATTAATTTCCTCAGCTTGGTGTGGCACAACAGGGTCTGGGTGACACTGTCATGTCTATGGCAGGCATGGACTGGCCTGACTGGGTCATGCATGACAGTGTCGCACTGCCGCCTGCCCCACTCCTGGAGGAGGAGAGACAAATGGGAGAATATACAATAACCACACAAAAAAAATGCATTTTGGTTGCATAGTTTATGGTTTATTATGTCTTTTGGGATGTGTGTGTGTGTGTGTGTGTGTAGGTGTGTAAAGTGATACACACAAGATGTGTGTGTGGTGGCCTGGCCTTGGGGTGGCCTGAGGGGGGGGTTTGGCAGTCCAGGGTGTTTTTAAATTGGGAGTCTATTTGAATGATGTATACAGTATATTTATAACCAGTTACTTACTGTCCTGGCTTTTGGATGAGCCTGCAGAGGAGGGGCAGTACCAAAAGTGTACATGCCATGAATCTGGATCCAGTGGTCCTTGCACCCCAAGTTGGCATCCAAAGGTGGTTTCAGTCCATCCGGCCAGGCCTTCAGGCTCCACCCTGTGTGAGACTATGGAGGAGCAGATGGCCCATGGTCACTCCTGGAGGGACAGGGAGGGAGAGCTGCTGCCTGCTGCGTTAGTGCAGGTTGACCATCTGCACTCCACCTCCTGACCCTCCCTCGAGTTCAGCCAGGGTTGCCTGTGACAGCATATGAGTGTGTGTGGTAGGCAGCCAGTGCCTGGACCTTCTGCACCACTGTGCCAGACCTCTGGCCTGCCCTACATTGCATATTGTGTTTTTAGTTGGGATGTGACCCCTGTGGCTGTGGGCTTATATGGGCAATGGGTGTGGACAGTTGTGGCTGTTGTGTAATTGGAATGGCACTGTATGTGAATTAATATGAGTGTGATTTCATTTCAGTTCAAGTGAAGCTAGTATCCGGATATATGACCATAAAAGGTTATTGAAAATTCTGCAATGTCTGTGGCTGTTAGAATCCCAACAAGCCTTACATTAATCCCTGTTACACTGTCGCTTACAGCCTGATCACTATAAATGAAACTAACATCGCTAGCTCTCCTCCTGGGGCTGTGTGGGTGGCTGTTTGTGCTTGTCTGTGTCTGTAGGTTAGTTTTTGTTCATTTACATGTTTTCTGCTGGGAATACCTGTGCCATTCTTGCACACAACATTGGTGAAAGTTTCGGACTGAATTTCTGCAAATCGCCATCATCAGGTATCAGCTTTTAATTTTAAATCAACTTCTCTTGAAGCCTCCCAAGGAAGCATATGCCTTACAACCAGTCTTACAAACATGGTGAAGCTGGGTCCTGCAACTGAATCAACATGGCATCCCCAGGATCACAACAACAGCTGCAAGGATTCTGAGTTGGACGTAATTGTCCACCTAGGGACAAATGACTTGGCTCATCATGAGGTTAGAGCAGTGCAGGAGGACATTGCAGAGTTGGGGAGGGGCCTAAGACAAGTAGCAAACACAGTATCCTTCTCAGAGGTGCTGCCTGTCAAAGGCATGGGGAGGCGAGGGTAATTGGCACCATGCAGTTTAATGAATGGTTGAAAAATGGTGCGGAGCACAGGGTTTGGCTTCATTGGGGACTGGGGTTCCACCTGAGGGACACCAGCCTATACTGGCAGGATGGTCTGCATCTGTCCAGGAAGGGAACAAGTCTTTTGAGCAATCGGTTTAAATGCTTCATTGGCTAGCTTTTAAACTAGTCAAGGGGGAGGCACTGACAAGCAGCAGAAAAATCCCAGCCTCTCCCTACAAAACAGGGTACTAAATGAGAAAAAGACCAAGGTAGAACGGTCAGTGGGGGATGCTGCAACAGAAGGTAAGGCCATCAAAAAATGGAGAGCAATGAGTACCAATGCCCGTAGTCTAGGTAACAAGCTTCCTGAATTAGTGGCCTTGATGGAGGAGGAACATCTGGATATCGTGGCAGTCACAGAAACATGGTACACACAAAACCATGACTGGGACGTAAACATACCAGGATACACTATCTACAGGAGGGACAGGGAGGGTAAAAGAGGGGAGGAGTAGTTCTTTTACATAAGGGAAGGAATAAAAGCAACAGAACAAAAGGGTAAACAGGGAGGAGAAGAAGCACTGTGGGTAAATTTGAGACAGTAATGGCACACAATCCGCGACAGGGGTTAGAGGCAGATTCCTCTCAGGGGAGGAAGTGGACAAGGAAATGATAGAAAGTATACTTAGAATGGCAGAAAGGGGAGATATTGCTGATGGGTGATCTGAATATGCCAGATGTTAACTGGAGCGCAGTTGCAGCTGCCACTTCGAAGAGTGCAGTTATTCTAGATGCCCCTACAGGGGCATGCCTTGACAACTAGTACTGGAGCCCACTCAAGAGGGAGCAATATTAGACTTGATTCTCTCAAATGGAGATGGAGAGAGGATCACAGATGTAGAAGTGGGTAGCCATCTGGGAACTAGCGACCATCGAACAGTATGGTTCACAATAAACACAGCAATAGAGTCAAGCCATACAAAGACAAAAGTACTGGACTTTAGGAGGCTGACTTTGCTTAAAATGGGTGAGTGCCCAAGGAATGCACTAGCAAATGGGCGGAAGGAGGTGGAAGAACAATGGGGAATAATAAAACTGCCATCACAGAGGTAACGAGCCTTGTGTGAAGCAATAAACAAAACAAGACGATGTAAGAAACCACTATGGTTCTCAAAGGAAGTGGCAGGAAGGTTCAAGAGAAAAAGAAAGTATTCAGGAAGTACAAGGAATCAGCAGGAGCAGGACAGAGAACTGTATCAGTTAAAGCAAAGGAGGCTGGGAAGGCAGTCAGAACAGCAAAGGCCCAAACTGAGGAAAAGATAGCCAACTCAGTTAAGAAGGGTAATAAAACCTTTTATAGGTACATCAGGGAGCAAAGGAAGACCAAGGGAGGGAGTAGTGAGGCTTAATAAAGGGAGGGAGGGTGGGCAGAGGGAGAATGTGAAAAGGCATAGATATTAAAAAAATATTTTTGCTCAGTATTTACAAAGGAAGAGGGGAGGTACATAAAACAAACAGTAGTAACACTCTGGATACAGAAGTTGATACCAGCCCATTTACAGAAGAAAGGGTTCTGAAAGAACCTTAAAACTGAAGGTGGACAAAGCAATGGGGCCTGATGGGATTCATCCCAGAATTCTAAAAGAACTAAGGGTAGAACTAGTGACACCACTGACTACCCTCTTTAACAAATCATGGGAGGATGGGGTGGTACCCGAGGACTGGAGGAGCAGATGTGATTCCCTCACAAAAGTGGGAGCAAGGCAGAAGCAGGAAACTATAGACCTGGTAGTTTAACCTCAGTGATAGGGAAAATGATGGAATCACTTCTAAAGGAAAGAATTGTCAGCGATCTAGAGGCCAGAAGGGCACAGGACCCTAGGCAGCATGGATTCACAGCGGAAGGTCATGCCAGACTAATCTGATAGATTTCTTTGACTGGGTGACCAAAGTAGTAGATCAGGGAGGGGCTGTGGACATGGCCTACCTAGACTTTAGCAAGGCATTTGACACAGTCCCACATAAAAGATTAATATATAAGTTAGCCAGCCTGGGAGTGGGTCCCAAGATGACAGCCTGGGTAAAGAATTGGCTGGAGAATAGGACACAGAGAGTAATAGTAAATGGAGTCCACTCTGAAGAAAGGAGGGTTACTAGCGGGATACCGCGAGGGTCTAGATAGGACTAGTCCTCTTCAATGTCTTTATAAGAGACATTGCAGAAGGACTGGAAGGAAAGTATGTCTCTTTGCAGATGACACTAAGATCTGCAACAGAGTTGATGCACAGGGTGGGGTGGAAAGGATGAGAAGGACTTGGCAAGGTTAGAGGAATGGTCAAATGTATGGCAGCTTAGATTCAATGCTAAGAAGTGCAAGGTAATGCACCTGGGAAACAAAAACCCAGGGAAGAGTACACAATGGGGGTGAGATACTAACAACAACAAAATGGAAAGGGACCTGGGGTAGTCATATCAGATGACCTAAAGGTGGGCAAGCAATGTGAGAAGGCAGCAGGAGGGCTGGGGAGATACTGGGATGCATAGGGGAGGCATCACCAGTAGAAAACAGGAAGTTATTATCCTCTGTTCAAACAGCTGGTGAGACCCCATCTGGAGTACTGTGTGCAGTTCTGGAGACCCAATCTCCGCAAAGACATAGACAGGATGGAAGCTGTCCAGAGGAGGGCAACTAAAATGGTGCAGGGTCTGCACCGGAAGACATATGAAGAGAGACTTAATGAGCTTAATATGTATAGCCTCGAGGAAAGGAGGGAGAGGGGGGACATGATAGAAACTTTCAAGTACCTCAAGGGAATCAACAAAGTCCAAGAGGGTAGCATCTTTCAAAAAAAGAGGTGTGCAAGAACAAGAGGGCACAATTTGAAGATAGGGGCGTGCCTCAGAGGTAATTTAGAAGTATTTTTCACAGAGAGGGTTGTGGATGCATGGAATGGCCTTCCGAGGAGGTTGTGAGTCAAAATCAGTGGTGGAATTCAAGCATGCATGGGATAGTCATAAGGCAATTCTGGGGGTGGGGTAGGAAGAAGTAGGCTGCTGGTTAACTAGGATCTGCAGCTTATCCAGTAGGTAGGAAATGGGCAGACTGGTGGGCTAAGCGGTACTTATCTGCGGCCAAATTCAATGTTTCTATGTTTCTATGTTTCAACATTCTCATCTGACCACTCTTAAAGCAACTGCACTTGTGGACTTTAAAGAACAAAGGAATTTTAACACATTTTGTGACTGAATCAACATTTTGTCTGACCTTTTCCTAAGGTATTGTACTTGTCTCTGAGGACTTTGAAGATCAAAGGAAACATACAGACAAAAGGATTTCACACATTGCATATGCCTACTGTCTGACCTACTCCCAAGGTATTGTACTTATCTCTGAGGACTTGAAGAACAAACGAAACATATAGACAAAAGGATTTTACACATTGCATATGCCCAGGCCACAGTTTATCACCTTTCAGGAACTTTAACATATTATGTGATCCTGATCTCAACAGTACTATAGTACTTCTCTTAAACCCTCTGGCACCAAACCCACCCAGTCTTTTTTTTTTCATTTTCTCTGTTCTTCACCATAGTGCTTAGCTATCCACCTTAGCCCACTAAAACTGTACCCTCCACCCTCCTGAGTGTCATTCAGTTCTGCTTTGTCAGCATCGTCAGTCATTCGCTCACTGAACCTGGGGGAGGGGAGCAGATCCCAGGGTGGCTACCCAGCAATAATGGATGGCTGCAGGTGTTACAGTTGCCTATGCTTCACCAGCAATGTAAATACTATCCTTAACAGTTTCTTTTTTATTTTAACAAATCCTGCACCCCAATTGGGTCATCAGTAGACACCAGCTCTATCAATAGTCTTTTTCTGTAGTGTTTTCGCTCCATTCTGCCATTGCTAATTCGCGAGAGGAGCCCTACAGGAGCTGTGACTGTTATCTGACTATCTCCTTTAATAATAATAATGTTGTAGTCTGTCTGACCTGCCTTTCTTTGCAGCATGGACATTTCTGTTAATCCCCACCATTTTGATTCTGGACTGCTAGTTTGGACCAATCAGTACCTTTGGGGAACCCTAAAATGGAGTCTGTCCCCAGGGGTCTTGTGGGACTGAATTTCTGTAGGAATTGTAGTTTTTACACGTTGGTGCCTAAATGGACCTGGAGGGGGAGCCCTTGCTTTGACAGACAGATGAATCAAAGAAATTGAGCCTCTTGGATCTCTGGGAAAGTCCCAAGCTGCTTGCAGCAGAGAGTCAGTCTGAGTTTGGAGTTTTGAAGAGTGAACAGCTTGAGACATTCAAGCAGCTGCTCCTGCGTAGTATCGCGGGAAACTGGTGGGAAGGCTGTGTTTGGCCTGCTTGCCCCATCTTCCCTGTAATGGAGTTTCTCAGCATAACAGTGACATCAGACTGTATCCAAATTTGCTGTGATTGTGACCAGAATCCTGATTTGTGACAAACTGAATCATCCTGAAGTGGACCGAAAAGTTGCCTCTGTGCGATTGGCCTGTTGGACTTGAGACTGCTGCAGAGCATACGATTTGTGCAGAGACACTGTGAATTACAACCGGACTGTCATCTGAACTTTGGTGTTTACCTTGCTTTTACTACAAGTGTGCTGAATGCTGACAGTGGGTTGTGATTTGGTTCCCCACTGCTTGAATGTGTCACGCTTGCTGGAAGCTGCATCCAGCAACTACTGGACTGTTCTCCGAACTGTTCACCTGGTCGGAGCCCTGCCACTTTGGCCCAGACAGCCGCTCACGCCGCAGAGAGACAACCGATGAGAGACCTGCCTGGGGATTTGGCTCCCTGGTTAACACCAACAAACAGGATCGGCACCATGGTGCTTCGTGTGGGCTCTGCTTCTCCTGGCTATCCAGCACTTCATCCTGAGGTCTTCATTTCATCCATCCTGCATCCTTACTGGGTAGCGTGAGTAAACATCAGGGTAGCTCCCTTGCAACAAAGCTCAAATCAAAGTGTGTCAACTGATTTAATTGTTGTTGCTAATCATTTTGGGACTGAGCCATCTGACTCCGGATTGCAAATTGTAGGTTAAAGTGCATGTATGTTTCTTTCCACCACACGGCCCCAACCAGCTGCAGTGCTGGCCTACCCTGGGCAACACTTCAGGCTAGCCATAGTTCCAACTGGGTACCCAGAGTGTGTGTGACTGTGTTACAAGGACCTTTGAGTGCATGCCTTATAACCTGACTTATTCAGATCTCAAATCAACCACCAGATTCTGCCCCCTTCCTTGCTATTGCCCCTTAAATAAATCAGATCTAAATATTTTTGCACTGAAACTGGTTGTGGTGTACCTCTGTATGAACAGCATTGAAATACTGTTGGTTGTCTTGCTAAATCTTATTTTACAGGGGTCTCCAGGCTGAGCCTGCTGAACCAGCCCTAATGGTAAGTGCAACAAATGTGGGGTTAAAACTGTTATCCGGGACAATTTGCAATTGTGTATTCTGTGAGTCATTTAGGCCACTAGAGGGAAAAAAGGGGGTAACAGTGTCCCGGAGAGCTGTACCCAGGTCAGCTACGCTACCACAAACCCTGGCCTCTGGGTGGAGGCACCCGTTTTCAGAACCCAGGCCCCTCAACCTGCATCTGGTCATGCAGGCAGGGGTAGTATCCCTTGGGAAAGTGCCACCTAGGGGTTACATCTTGGAGGCACCGCTGGGATTTGTCCTTCTAGTGGTCAGAAGTGGGTACTACAATCCTACGCTTAAAATTTGCAACAAAATGGAGGCACTTGCTACGCCTAAGTTTAAGATTGCCCCCCATTAGCTGTTAGTGCACTGTATGATGCGGTGGAGCAAGGCTGAGGGGGTAGACCCCAACAGGCCATTTTGTTAATGGACATCCCATTAGGGACCACTAATGCAACTATTATAGAGACTGTTGAACAAGTTAAGTGTTTGGGGGAGGTTGAAGTGAAAGGAGGGACTCAGATCTGTTTGACCAAACCATGGTGACCCTCCTCTCCTGTAGCCTCCCCAAAGATCCTGAGGGAGTGCCCACTGTTATTTTGCCTGAAGGGTCCCAGAGAGGGTGGCAGGTCATTCATTTGCATAGTGACCCTGCTGCTCCCAGGGGATTCCCAAGTGTAGAGGGGTTTAAAGACAAATTGCTTAGACTACTAGCTACTGAGGGGCAATCTGCCAAAGAGTTAGTAAAGATGTTAGATCTTTCTGAAGACACCACTCCCTTGCAGTCCCCTATAGCATCTCCTGCCACCCCTAGAGCTTCCCCCTATGGTAATCTCCCCTATTGTAATACCCTTAGTACAGCTGGACTCCTACCACAGACTGAGACTCTTCTTGGCAATGGTCCCAGTGCCCATGGGGGAGGACGATCTGGAAACATGGATGGACTATGCCACCCCCCAGGCCAGGAATGGTAGTGCTCTGAGGGAGAGAAAAGGAAAAGGCTAATGGAAAGCTTGAGGGGCCCTGCACTGGAGGTCATCAGCTTTCTTTGTTCCACTAGCTCTGCTGCTGAGTACCTCTCTGCCCTGGAGGGGGTTTTCAGTAGCACTGAGTCGGCGAATGACCTGATGTGGAAATTCAAGTCTGCTAAACAATGGAAGACTGAGAAGTTATCCATGTTTGTTACCAGAATTGAGCTGGCTCTGCAGAGAGCCCAAAGAAAAGGGGGGAATGCCTGCCAGTGAACTGAATCAAGTTTGATTAGAGCATATTTTGAAGTCTGCCAGGTATTCTAGTGTGATGATATTGAAACTGAAGTTGCAAGATAGGAGGGCAAACTCTCCTGAATATTGCTACCTTATGAAAGAGATTCATGAAGGGAATGATGAAGAAGGGTGGGAGGCCTATGCTGGGGTTGCCTCATACCAGTCAGACCCCTGATCAGTGATGAGTCTGAACTACAACAGATGAAAGACCTGATTAAAAGAATTGGAAGAGATGAGAGCCAGCCAACAAGCCACCAAGGTGGCAAAAGATGTAAATTCTTGTCAAGTGCCTCTCGAACAAAAGAGTGAGATCCCACCTGGAGGGGTGGGGGTGCATGTCATTTCCTCTGAGACCCCTACGGAGAGTAATCTGATGGAAGAAGTACGAGAGTTGAGAGCCCTGGTAGGAGACCTCATTAGGGCCACTCAAGTAGCTGACTCCTGGAGAGGTTCAGAAAGCAGGGTAAGCGAACCCCAGATCAGAGAGGGACCCCGGGACGTGCCTACCCCGCCTAAACAGGGGAGTGGTCCCCCTCCCCCTAGAGACTCTAAAGAACCTATCTTTGGTTACCACTGTGGGGAAGATGGGCATACCAAGCCCAACTGTAGCTTGCCCGAGAATCTGAGAAAGATTACTACAAGGCTACTGGCTTTAGTGCAGCGAAGGAATATAGGGCCTCAGACTGGGCCTGCAAAAAAGACTTATTCCTCTAAGACTGCCATAAAACAGATGACTAAGATCTCTTTACCTGATTGGTCCAAGGTGATAGGCCCATCAATGGAGACCACCGTAACAGTGAATGGCATATCTGCAAGGGCCGTACTCAACAGTAGAGCACAAGTGACCATAGTGTTTCAAGACTGGTACATAAAACACCTGTCTGATGTGCCCCTGCAGCTCCTGGAGGGTCTGCATGTGTAGGGGTTAAGCGAAAAGTCCTACCCATACTTGGGATATATTTGGATCTGGCTGTCTTTCCCTACTGCGGTGGTCGGAGTAGATGAACAAATAGAGACGTTAGCTCTGGTGTGCCCTCCTACAGGATTGTATGATGGGGTTCCTTTACTCATTGGAACCAATGCCCACATGTTTGGAAGACTAGAGAAACAAGGGCAATGGACTGGGTGGGCTCTGAGAATTCCAGCCTTGATAAAGAGAGCCTATGACCTGCAGAAACAGACTTCCGAAGCGGACAGAGACGAGCCAGTGGAGATAGTGTGGAAGAAAGATCGTGATTCTCTGGTACTACCGCCCAACGCTCAGTGCACCATTCATGGAAAAGTTCGCCTTAGAAAGGATGTGAAAAATAAAATACTGATGCTAGATGCCCCTGGTGAAGGGAAGTTGCCAGAGGGGTTATTGGTTAAACCCAGTATCTTACCTGTCCGTGCCCATGCCTATGCATGGTGAGTGATGGTCCAAATCCGGAATGTGTCTGATCGAGAAATTCGAGTGAACAGGGGGTGTACTCTAGCTATGGTACACTGTGCGGGCACTGCAATGCTGCCCAGCAACAAATATTCTGGTGAAAAGGAGGAGGTGACCCTGGACCTATTCGACTTTGGTGATTCCCCACTGTCTGCTCAATGGAAGGCCCGAGTCAGTCGGAAGCTTGCCCAGAGGGACCAAGTATTTTCCCTGAAGGAATGGGATGTGGGATGCGTCCATAGTGCTGAGCAAACTATCAGACTTCACGATGACAGGTCCTTCAGGGAGCAGTCCCGCCGCCTTGCCCCAGCTGACATCAATGATGTTCGGAAGCACCTACAGGAGATGCTTGCTGCTGGCATTATTCAAGAGTCAAGAAGCCCCTATGCATCTCCCATCACAGTCGTGTGCAAGAAGAATGGGTCCATAAGGATGTGTGTAGATTATTGGACCCTAAATCGACGGACTGTACCAGATCAATACTCCATGCCCCGCATACAGGATGCCCTGGACTGCCTGAATGGGAGTCAGTGGTTTTCAGTACTTGATCTATGAAGCGGGTATTATCAGATCCCGATGGCTCCAGAGGACCGTGAGAAAACAGCCTTTATCTGTCCATTAGGGTTCTATGAATTTCTGAGGATGCCTCAGGGGATTTTGGGTGCCTCTGCTACTTTCCAGAGGTTGCTGGAACGTGCAGTAGGAGACATGAATCTGTTAGAATGTCTAGTATACTTGGATGATGTCATCATCTTCGGACGCGCCCTAGAAGAACATAAGACCAGATTATTCAAAGTTCTTGACCGTCTGGAAGAATTCAGCCTCAAATTATCTATAGGCAAGTGTCAGTTTTTCCAAACATCTGTAAAATATGTGGGACATATAGTGTCAGCTGAGGGGATACAGACAGACCCCAGTAAAGTAGAGTCTCTGACCACCTGGTCCCAGCCAACTAACTTAAAAAAACTACAGCATTTCTTGGGGTTCTGTGGCTATTATCGGTGGTTCATTAAAGACTATTCAAAGGTAATCCAGCCACTTCTCAGTCTCACTCAAGGTTATCCTCCTACCAATCGCAGGTACAAGAAGGGATCCCTCAAGGAAGAAGAAAAGGTGTATGTCTGAACAGGTGAACCATTTGGAGCCTGTTGGACCCCTGAGTGTGAGGCAGCATTCTTTAAGATCATCTATCAGCTTACTCATGCCCCAGTACTTGCCTGTGCTGACCCTACCAAGCCGTATGTCCTGCATACGGATGCCAGCCTGAAGGGACTTGGGACTGTGTTGTATCAAGATTATGAAGATGGCCTGAGACCTGTGGCCTTCGCCAGTAGAAGCTTGACACCATCTGAACGAAATTATCCTGTTCACAAGTTAGAGTTTCTCACTCTAAAGTGGGCCAGTGTGACCAATTTCACGAGTACCTCTATGGGGCCAAAGTATTGGTAAGAAACTGATAACAACCCCTAACGTATGTGCAGACCCCAGCAAAGTTGGACACCACTTGCCACCAGTGGCTTTCTGCTCCGTTGACTTACGATTATGCGGTTGAATACCGCCCTGGACTGAACCATATTGATGCTGATGCTCTTTCATGGCGGCCAAGCCCCCAAGACAACTGGATGAGGCTGTCAGAATGCTCTATTAAAGCATTGTGCCAAAAATTTGACAAAGACGAGCAGCCATCTGCAAATACAGTGGACTGTCTGGTGGACTGTTTGGGGCCCCCCGATACTTGCGTACCTGCAGCCTATGGTTGTTTTTCTGTATTGTACATTAGTGCCCTGTCCCGTTTGATAATGACAATATTCAGTGGGCTCAATCCCAAGATCCCATGATTCAGCCTGCACTTGATGCCCTTCCTGCGGGGAAAGCGTGTCTAAACTACGTTCTACTGACTTACGAACTGCCTTATTATTCAAGGAAGGTCCCGACTAAAGTTGCAAGATCAGTTATTCTGTTGAGAGACAGTAGATCAGTGTGGTCAGTTGGACAAGCAGCAATTGGAGCTACCCACGGCTTTCAAGCAGCTAGTACTGAGGTCCTTGCACAATCACGTGGACACTTCGCTTTGAACGGCCCCGACTTGGTGGGGTCTAGATTCTACTGGCCAGAAATGGGGTCTGATGTTGAAAACCATGTCAAAACCTGCAGTCGGTGCCTTCAGAAAAAAAGCTTTGCCTCAGAAAGCCACTCCTCTTGTTAACATTTCAACCAGTGCCCCCATGGAACTGGTTTGCATAGACCTTCTGTGTTCGCAGCCTGATCAAAAGAACATTGGTAATGTACTGGTAGTCACCAATCACTTTACCCAATATGCACAAGCTTTCCTGACCAAGGATCGGACGGCCTCTATGGTGGCCAAGGTGCTAGTAGAAAAGTTCTTTGTCCATTTTGGTGCACCCCAATGTATCCATTCTGATCAAGGAAGGGACTTTGAAAGCAGATTGATTAAGGAGACGCTCTCCCTGTGGGAGTGTGAAAGTCTAAAATCACTCCTTACCACCCCTAAGGGGACCCCTGAATGCTTTAACAGAACTCTCCTAGACATGTTGGGCACTCTTCATCCTAAAGATAAGCTTAAATAGAGCCAGCAGTTTAGCACCTTGGTACACGCTTACAATTGCACCAAAAGTGATGCTACTGGGTTCTCTCCCTATCGCCTCATGTTTGGGAGGGAACCCCATTGCCTGTAGATGTCTGCTTTGGAGTCTCTATAGATGGGGTCAGAGCTGAGAACTATTTACAATATGTGCAGAAACTGAAAGCTCAATTGAACCATGCATACCAACTGGCTCAAACAATGGCTGCCAAACGAAACATTGCTAACAAAGAGAGACATGATCAACGGATAAAAGCTCAGGAGTTGTTGCCTGGGGATCGAGTGCTATTACATAACTTGGGATTGCATGGCAAGCACAAAATCGCCGACAAGTGGCACCATCTTCCACATGTGATAGTCAGCAAGCTGGATGATTTACCTGTGTACAAAGTGCACCCTGAGAATGATTCTAAAGCCGTCAAGACCATACACAGGAACCACCTACTGCCTATTGGCCAAGTGATCATTGATGCTGAACCACCAGACATTGCCCCTCTGGACCGGTGACTCATGCTGCTGCCAAAGGACAGTCAACCTGCTCCAGTTGTTCCAGAGCCAAGGCCTTCCCCTGGCAGGCCCAGAGTGACAGTAACTGTCAGTCCACCTCTGATGATAGCGAGTGTGACAATTTTCATTACCGTCCATGAACTGAGTCAATTGTTTCAGGTAACCCTATGTATAATTGTGGGGATGAAGCTAGGCCTTCAGGACTGCATAACCCCCCAGCTTCCTCCTTAGAGCCAATGCCCCCTGAAAGTGAGGTGCAAGTATTACGTCTGAGGTAGCACATTCTTTACATCTAGCAGAACTGTTTGAATTACCTGAGGAGGAATCTAATGTGGTAAATCTCTCTGGTGACATACCAGCCCTTAAAGAACCCTAAAAAAAATGTTGACAGCATCCCTCCAGTGCCACAGAGTTTAGTGGTCCCAGAGTCCCTTCAGGATGAGCAACCTGGGTTCTCTTCAGAAGATAATAATGAACAAAGTATTTTGGACACAGAATCTGCAGAGCAAGTTGCTGATAGTGTTCCCAATCTGAACATTTCAACCAGTGTAGAGGCACCCCTCACTACAGGAGAAGAAACCAATGCCAGTGTTGACCGCCCAGAGCCTGTGTCTGTTCCCCCCAAAAAAATCTGGATAAGCTGTCAAACCAGTGATGCACCTCAGCTATGACTCCCCTGGGAGGCCTGTGGATCTGCCTCTCAATGTTGTTCATAAGGGTGTTTACATTTCAAGGGGCTCACTGCCCAAACTGAGCCTGTCTGCCACTTCTAAGTTAATTGTTCTTCCCTCAGAACATGGTGCCCCTGTCCCATCTAGCCCTAAGTTAGCTGATAGGAATTGGTCCCCATCTGTATTGTTTAAAGTGCAAGAAACTATTACATGAATAAATATAGTAATGTTATTGCGTAGATCATAGTAGAATCAGTATTGAATGTATGAAAAATGCAAAGCTGTTGTCATTATGAATATAGTATATGTGTAGAGTATATTCAATGAGTATAGTAATGTGATAAGTTTATGTTTAACTGATGCATCAGTCATTATCTTGTCTTGTATAGTAATGTCACGTATATAACGTATAGTATATTGTCTTTTCCATGCTATTGTGGTATAGACTTGACGTGAAACCAAGTTCTTTCCAGGTGGGGAAGGTGTAACCCCCTTACAAATGGGGGTTCCCAAAAGTCTTCCTTGGGCTTACCTAAATGCCCACTGCCAGGTTGGCGTTCTGTGTCCCAATAATTTAAAAGTGTTTGCATGTGAGTGCCCAGCTAGCCTCCATGTCTGTCTCTTTAAGAGCTGCCTATTTCGTAGTGCATAATTAACCTGGGTAGGGGCCAAGTAGTTTCAGGCTCGAGTTCCACCCGGGCTGCAGTGTTATCGCTCCATTCTGCCATCGCTAATTGCGCAGAGGGAGCCCTACAGGGATATGTGACTGTTAGCTGATTATCTGCTTTAATAATAATAATATTGTCATTTGTCTGACCTGCCTTTCTTTGCAGCATGGACATTTCTGTTAATCCCCACCATCTTGGTTCTGGACTGCTAGTTTGGACCAATCAGTGCCTTTGGGGACCCTAAAATGGAGTCTGTCCCCAGGGGTCTCGTGGGAGTGAATTTCTGTAGGAATTGTAGGTTTTACACGTTGGCACCTAATGGACCTGGAGGGGGAGCTCTTGCTTTGACAGACAGATGAATCAACGAATCAAACCTTTTGGATCTCTGGGAAAGTCCCAAGCTGCCTGCAGCAGAGAGTCAGTCTGAGTTTGGAGTTTGAAGAGTGAACAGCTTGAAACATTCGAGCAGCTGCTCCTGTGTAGTAGCACGGAAACTGATGGGAAGGCTGTGTTTGGCCTGCCTGCCTGCCCCATCTTCCCTGTAAGGGAGTTTCTCAGCATAACAGAGACACCAGACTCTATCCAAATTTGCTGTGATTGTGACCAGAATCCTGATTTGTGATAAACTGAATCATCCTGAAGTGGACTGAAGATTTGCCTTGGTGCGATCGGCCTGTCAGGACTTGAGACTGCCGCAGAGCATATTGTTTGTGCAGAGACACTGTGAATTGCAACCGGACTGTCATCCAAACTTTGGTATTTACCTTGCTTTTACTATAAGTGTGCTGAATACTGATAGTGGGTCATGATTTGATTCCCCACTGCTTGAGTGTGTCACACTTGCAGGAAGCTCCATCCAGTAACTACTGGACTGTTCTCCGAACTGTTCACCCGGTCTGGGCCCTGCCACTTTGGCCCCAGAACAGCCATGCCAAGAGAGACAACTGACAAGAGACTCGCCTGAGATTCAGCTCTTGCTCAACACCAATGAACAAGATCGGCACCACGGTAGCTTCTGTGTGCTCCTGCTTCTCCTGGCTATCCAGCACTTCATCCTGAGGTCCATTTCATCCATCCTGCATCCTTACTGGGTAGCGTGAGTAAACACCAGGTAGCTCCCTGCAACAAAGCTCAAATCAAAGTGTGTCAACTGATTTAATTGTTGTTGCTGATCATTTTGGGACTGAGCCATCTGGCTCCAGATTACAAATTGTGGGTTAAAGTGCATGTATGTTTTCTTTCCATCACAGGGCCCCAACCAGCTGCAATGCCAGCCTACCCTGGGCAATGCTTCAGGCTAGCCGTAGTTCCAACTGGGTACCCAGAGTGTGTGTGACTGTGTTACAGGGACCTTTCAGTGCATGCCTTATAACCTGACTTATTCAGATCTCGAATCAACCACCAGATTCTGCCCCCTTCCTTGTTATTGCCCCTTAAATAAATCAGATCTAAATCTTTTTGCACTGAAACTGGTTGTGGTGTACCTCTGTATGAACAGCATTGAAATACTGATAGTTGTCTTGCTAAATCTTATTTTACAGGGGTCTCCAGGGCCAAGCCTGCTGAACCAACCCTGGTGGTAAGAGCAACAAGTGAGGGGTTAAAACTGTTGTCCAGGGCAAATTGCAATTGTGTATTCTGTGAATCATTTAGGCCACTAAAGGGAAAAAAGGGGGGTAACAGTGTCCCAGAGGGCTGTACCCAGGTCAGCTATGCAACCACAAGCCCTGCCCTCCGGGTGGAGGCACCCGTTTTCAGTACCCAGGCCCCTCAACCTGCATCTGGTCATGCAGGCAGGGGTAGTATCCCTTGGGAAAGTGCCACCTAGGGGTTACATTAGGAAGGAACAAATGTTCTCATTTCTTGACTTGAGCTGTGACTCTGGGGTGGGTAGGGCATTGGTCCAATAATAGAAAGGCTTTGGGTTGCTGCTTTTGTTTTCACAGGTGCTGATGCACAGATGGAATGAAACAGTCAACGAACCACTTGCAGAAAATTTCACCAGTCATCCATGCGTTTCTGCTACTCCCATAGGTGACACGTAAAGCAGACACGTTAACATGATGTATGCAGCATGGGTTCTTGAATTTTCCAATACACAGGGGCCAATGTTTGTGGCTGTGAGTTGCCAGGTGATCTTTGCTCACCTTAAGGCCCTTGCTAGCATTCACCGCTGATTTGGCAGCCAGGGTTACATAGGGGAGGCATCTCCAAAATAGCTCTGTCTCGTCCCCATTGTGGATTTTCTCAGGCAAGCAACCCTGTATGATCTCCTTTAATTTTGGTAGGAAGGCTTCAGCAGCAGCGTCATCACATGATCACAATTCAGGAACAAGGATCCTTCTAGAATAACACATTACAGATCCTTGAAACACTTTGATTATTTTGATTTAATTGCAGACCTGGAGAAGATAAACTGGGATCGTTTATAACTAATCCCAGATTTGGATTTAGCCTGGGAATACTTCCTGTGGGAATTACTCCAGGTCTGCAATGAACATATGCTGCTCAGAGCGAGGAAAGTAAAACATAATTCCTCAGTCTGGTATAATTCTTGGTTAAGGAATAAGAAACAGGCCAAAGACAAAGCATGGGAAAAGGTCAGGCAGTCAGGGAAGCCTGAAGATTGGCAGTTCTACAGAAGAGTAAGAAATACATGTGTCATGGGAGTAAGGGAAACTAAAAATACATTTTTTAAAACAAAAATATCTGAAACTACAGGGGATTCCAAAACATTTTGGGGTCTTATAAAAGACTTATATGGACATTTTAAAAACAGCCTAGTTATTCAATTGTCCAATCAAGAAACCTTTCAACAAGATTGTTCTTTGCCTGATAAATGTAAAAAAAAATTTATAGATTCAGGTAAATGTTTTGACTTCACATCTAAACATCTGGATCATCACTATAAATGCACTGAAGAGAATCCCTTGTACTTCTCTTTTCAAAATATTCAGCAGTATGAGGTCCTAGATTTATTCCTTTCTCTTAAAGTCAGTGGAAGCTGTGGACCAGATGGCCTGACTTTGACAATGCTGAAATATTCTGCTACCATATAGCTGGTCCTCTGACTTATCTGTATAACAGATCTATTTCTTTAGGTTATTTTCCCAGTGGTTGGAAACTGGCCAGAGTTGCCCCTATTTTTAAGGGAGGGGATTCTGGGTACCTAAATAACTATATACCTATATCATTACTGCTCCTAGTTAGTAAGATTTTAGAGAAATTGTTGGGCTGACAACTAACTGCCTATTTGGAGAGTCAGAATTTTCTAGATCAGTATCAGTTGGACTTTAGAAAACAACATGGGACCTTGGCTGCTATTTTGAGGGTCTTGGATGATATTTTTATCAGCAATGGAGGCTAAGCATTATACTGGTGCCATTCAGATCGATCTCCAAGGCCTTCGACACAGTAGACCATCACATTTTGTTGTCCCAACTTTATGAGGTGGAATTCAGTGGCTTAGCCCTGGGCTGGTTCTATTCTTATTTATCAGATATATATTAGATCACTGCAGTAAATGGCAGGTGTCAGCTCCATTATTGGTGGAGTGGGGTGTCTCCAGGGCTCTGTCCTAGCGCCTGCTCTTCCTTATATATTTAAAAGATCTAGGAAAAATGTGGGACATGCTTCTTATCATCTTTATGCAGATGATACTGTAATTTATTCATTCAGACCATCTCTCGGTGGTGTCCAATCAGTTCTCCAGGACAGCTTCAGTAGTCTCCAATCTTTTTTCACCAAAACAAAACTTAAATTGAATATGATCAAAACAAAATGTATGATTTTTGAGCTGCTTCGCGGTTGATAAAGATGGGGAATTGATTGTTTTGGATGATGCCAGGTTGCCCTAGAGTATGGACCTACCAATATTTGAGGTTTTGGCTTGATCAAGCAAGGGCTGGCAACAAGCATGTTGATTATTTAATTACCCAAGTTAGTAAAAGGGTGGGATTTTTATATCGACATAAACACTGTATGAAAGCTGATACTATAAACCTAATTGTAAAGATGCAGATTTTACCACTTATCGATTATGGGGATATTCTATATGGCAATGCTACCTCTGATAGACTACATAGGTTAGATATTTAATACAATCGCTTATCTAGTTTGACATTGAACTGTCCCAGGCTGGTCCACCACTGTGAAATGTATAAGCAGCTAGGATGGCTCTCCTTACCAAGTAGAAGAGAACTCCATAAAAGTATTTTTTCTTGCAAATGTGGGCTGGGTATGGTCCCCAGGTATTTGAGGGATAAATTAAAATTCAGGGACCTTGATCCTTCCCTAAGGAAAAGTTACCTTATTGGAGATGCAGGTAGCCAATAAAAAAACAAAACGATCAGAAAAATTCTTTCGTCAAATTATCCCTAGATAATGGAGTAACCTCCCAGATGAGTTAAGATTAAAAAACATAAGAAAGACTCACCTATGTATGCTTTGAAAATATATCTTCTTTCCCTCCCTGTGCCTTGTACTTGTTAAAATAATTTTATTTTTACATGTTTGTGCTGCAAATTTTTGCTATTTGTATAATGTTTGTACTTTTGGAAATTTGTATTATTTGCAGTAATTATATTTGAGATACCAAGATCACCATTGTAAATGAGCTTTGCTCTCACGGTTTAACCTTAAACAAACAAACATGATCATGCCACCCTGGTTATGGCAAAATGGCAAATGCCATGGTGACACTGGAACCATCACAGCCAGCCAAGTGTATTGCTTTCTCTCTGATAAGAGAGCCCAAGACCAGCACACTGTTGGCACTTTGCTGGGAAATCTACAGCTGGGTGGCAAGATCGATCTCAAGCTCATCAGCTCTGCAGAGTTTTTTACTCTCTTATCCATCACTGTCAGTATGCTCCTCCACAAATCCTTGCAAGGAGGGTTCTTGCTTCCTGCACATACAGACAGTGGATGTTGAAAAGCATGTTTCACTTGCAAATTTGGCAAGACTCTCACTCGCCTTCAGACGACTGAGAATCTTTAGTTTGGTGTCCACACAGTACACTGAAGGCTTCACCTTACAGACAGTTTTAAGTGAGTGTGATGGGTGGTGGTGGAAGAACAGTTGTCTTATACAGTACTGTACTAATTAACTAACCACCGACACATGGCTGACAATCAGCTGATGCCAACAAGCAGGCGATGACAATCAGCCAATCAGCAGACTGTGAGATGCTGCAGTAAAAATAGGAGCCAGGGTGCATGTTTGTTATAGCTGTGTGTTCGTTGTACTTGGGTTCGTAATAGCAAGGAAAGACTATAGTATTCCCACGTTACGTCCATAAGGGATTCTATCTGGTGCCAATCTTTTGCTTTTAAAATGAAGATTCAGAACACTTAGTGCAAAAGAGAGTATTTTATTGCACTAATAGTTTTTTAAATGTATAGGTATTTTAGTGTTTAAACCTTGCAATACATTTTGCTAGAATATTCATTGCAAGGTTAGCATATATTAACATATGTATCTGTGCAAATTTCAATGTCTGACATTTGAACAAGCATCGCTTGACTAGTTTAGACCAATCTGGGCTCATGGATGCACATTGCTGAAGAAAACGTACATTAGTCGGTATATAAACAAGTGAGCATCTTACTCAGAGACAAACAGAAGCACCAGGGTTTGAAGAAAACTGAACTACCACTATTTTTTTACAGTCTAGAAAAAACCTGAACATAGAAAACTGCTCTATAAAGCTTGCTAGTTTGATTAATGTTGACTTCTTGACTGGCAGTTTATCCCTTGTTTGCTAAATAGTATTGTATAAACAGGTTTATTCAAACAAGTTATACGACTCAAATCAAGAGTGTGCAGGAATCAGGACTGATGTAAGCCTGGGTCAAAACAGACTGTTTTAAGTCACTAACATGGAATTTAAAGTAAGTATATAACTTGTAAATCTATACATATATATGATATTACAAGAAGTATTTTATTGTTCTGCTCAGTTAACTTTTTTTTGTTACTTTTCACATTTTAATGTGGCACCTAGATAGTTACTCTTAGTCATCCTAAATGCAGACCTTACAACCCTAGCTAACAAACATGCCCCACTTGTAAAATGTAGAGTGAAAAAGACCTCATAACCATGGTTCACCACTGGACTGAAAGCAACCCTAGTCCAACGGGACAAACTTTGGGCATTAGTGAGACAGATCAAAGCCCCTGCAGACTGGACGGCTTTTAGAATTTTGAGAAACACTTGTACAAGACTTGTCAGAGCAGCCAGAATCAATTACTATGTGGAAGCCCTAAAGAGTGTGTCACAGCGTCTGGGAATAAACTTCAGATGAGGCAAATTTACAAGTTTAAAATACACCGTGGTATGATATTTACTTTTCAAAAGTTAGAAAAATAATAAATGAAAAGAAAAAAAAATTTCAAAGAAAATCATTATTAAACATCAGTAGTTACTCATATGATACAGTCCTGGGTCTTAGAGCTCCTAAGACCCTTCTCATCTGCATTCAACAGCTTTGTCTACAGTAGCACCTCTCCTTCACTCTCAAGACTGAACTCTACTGGACTGAACTGAAGTGAACTCAGTGAAGAGGTTTTATATCTTTTGTGGGGTCACCTGACTGAGTCCTTTCTATTTACATGTCTGAACATGTTGTTTCAGAACCAAGGTTTTTGTTTCAGGGATTTCTGGTTCAGTTTAAGGTACAGTGTAGCATTCTACAGATATTGACTATATAGCTCTGATCCACAGTGACTAAGCACTTTTATAAAGCATACCACATTCTTCTGTTTGGCCTCATATATAGAACCTTATACAGTAACAGGTTTATAGTGTGAATTTATGAAAATACCTTAAGAATTTCTTATAACTGTACTAATCATGAAATTATTATTGTTTTATATGGCTTCTGAATCCTTTTTATTTAAAGAGGCTTTATTAACTGTATGTATTCCTATTTAAAATAGCCTTCATGTTTTTTGTACACAAAATGCACTTATGCACTGTACACAACATCTCTCTGGGTATTTGACATCATTCTAGGGACTGGATGGATGGAAATGGAAAAGGAATGTAAAGAGAGAACTAGTAGGAAGTTTAGCAGGGATAGTAAAGAGCTATGCTAGATGGCCAACCTGGGGGTGGGGAAGAAGAAAAGCAAAGAGAAAAGCGTTAACTGTTGCGCAACAGAAGTTTTGGTAGCTTGGAAATAAGGATATAGAAAAGTGGTCCATCAGTCACAGCCGAGGGTGTAGCCTAACTCTGACACACACCTCCCTTCTTAAGAAAAGACAGTTATCAAAACTATACTGTTTTTTCAAGAATCCCCTCTCAGTCATAAATATTCTACCAAAACAGTAGAATGGGGTTGATTAAAACTTCTTTCACCTACTATGAGAGCTTCACCCCGGGGTCCCTTAATCATAAACAAACAAAGGGTGACAAAATGTCATCATACAGACATCCTTCTTAAATATATACCCTGGGGCTTAATTCACACAGTTCAGCATAGTACCGTCTATGCTCTCAGAGGACTTCAGCCTGTAGCGACTGTCTACCCCCTAACTATTTCACTCTGGTTACTAGAACTCAGACATTTCATATGTAATATCAGGTGCCCATCAATAGGCATCATTTCAGCACCCATCACTTGCCATTGTTTCAGCCCTGTGCACCCACTATTGTACCTTCATCAGTACATTAAAAAAGAGGAAGTAACTGTGATGTTAGCCATCTGCCTGTTACTATTTGTATCATATTTTGATATAAATACATGTTTTGAATTAGAAACACAGGCCAAACAGAAAAGCCACATGGGATTTTGGAACAGAGAGAAAAGTGGGGATCTGCACTATTCTGACCCAGTGGAAAATCTACTTAACAGCTTCCTTTAGACATCAGGTTGTAACAGATTGTAAAACCAGCATTTACTTTGAATCTGGGAAACTGGCCATAACAGACTGCATTTTATAACCTATCAGGAGGAAAGCAACTTCTGACTGATACAGTACCTGTGAAAATCCTCACACAGATAGGAGAAATAGCTTTCAGGATGTCATTCTGAAGATCAAAGGGGTAATTCTGCCTGTCATAAATCCTGCTCTGTCAGACTCACTAATTAAAAAAGTATATATATATAGAGGACAATGTATGGGTCGCTATCGGTAACCAGCTCGTTAACCGTCGAGAGGTTGCCATGGTGACCTTGTAAACCTGAGCGCGAAGCTCGAGAGGTTTACGTAGCCATGGCAACCTCAAGACAGTTAAACCTGCTGGTTGCCAATAGCAAACCATACATTATATTTGATAGTGTATGGTTCACATAACAAATTAAAAAAATACAGCAGGAACCTTACAACTGCTGTTAGATCCATCACTGCCGCTAATTTCGGGTCATGCTCACCACCATAGCCATTTTGGTAAGGTCATAGATTTCTATAGCGGGCATGTGCAGACTGTTCCCAGTTGTCAACCCACTGATGTGATGTACCATCGATGGGTTAACAACATGGTGACGTCACATCGATGATAAAACATTGTTATAAAAAGGTAGATTTCTACCAATAACAATGTTCAACCATACATTATATTTTTTTTAAGTGGGATGTTTAGCAAATGTACAGATGCCTGTGACAAATTCAGTGCAGGAACGAGAGTGACCTCACAGCCAGCATCACCACAGAGCTGTGACCTCACAGGCTGGGTGGGACCTTTTCCCCTCATGATTGTCAAGCTGCAGAGGGAACAAGATATACTTGTGTTTGGACTTTTAAGAGACACTTTTACTTCTGAACTCCTAAGAAGCACTTCTACCAAAGATAGGTAATTTTAGCACCACTATTTACTAACTGAAACTGAGGTAGGATCAGTTACTCAGTAAAAAGACGGTTTGTTTATACTTGTCCTTTTCTTTTTATGACTGTATCATTAATATTATATGTTCTGTGTTTTGTATTTTACTTACTATTTTTAATTCTAGTAAACTTGGTTTTCCTTAAAATTCTGCCTGAGCCTTTTTCTCATTTTGAGTGTTAATGCTGTGACAGTGTTGATAATTCTGACAGAACTGTTAAGTGCTTACAGTGGGTTACCATATGCAACAAGGTAAGAAAAATACCAAAGTCTCAACTGAGTAGAAGGGGACTGTGAACCAGGTGGTGTAGCAGCTGAGTTAAGTATTGCACTGCATTCCCAAAGAGGGTGTGATATTTTGACCTGTTACCTGGGTGCTAGCTTAAAAGCATTCATATATGACCCCAGGACTCGAGACTGGTAGTGTCTGGACCCAAAACACACAGGAGGATTACCCTGTTTGTCTCCTGTTCATATATTGCACTTTGAGGTTGGGCACTGTGGGAGCAGAGGGCCTGACCCCGGAGTGCGCTTTGTGACAGATCTGGTTGGCAGTGGGTGATCTAAAAGATTTTGGTTTGCAGTGCTGCAATCAAAATATTTGTCTACATACTGTGAAATTATTTGGTGACATGAGCATTAACAGTCCAGTGTGTCAGACTGAGAAACTGTAACAGGTCACACAAAAAATAAGACAGTGATTTGAAAAAAAAAAAGAAAGAAAGAAATATATCATTGTGGTTACAGTCTAAGTTCCTTACATATTTTATTTGTTTTTTGGGTGCAAGCTAGTGTAGCCATAGATTAGGGAAGAAGATGGCTGCCACCTACAGGGAGTACACTGCGGAATACCTGAGGCAGTTGTGCCAGTAGAGAAGAGTCTGTTGTGAGGGGTGAAACAAACAGCACCTCATGGAGGCTCTTGTGTCAGCCGATGTATGAGTGATTCCCCAAGATCTTGAGTCACAGTCAGTGACTGAAAGGGACCAGACCTTGGGCATGGAGGGGCCAGGGTCCACCATAGTTTTGAGTCCCAGGAAGGAGGACAGCGGGACCAGTGTAAACCGACAGCCACAACAGGGGAAGGTCACCACCATGCTGGGGCCAGAAGGGATCAAGCTGCAGTTGTGGAGAATGGAGATGGAATTCGAGCAGAAAAGGTTTGAAGCCCAGCAGCGAAGGGAGCTTGAACAGAGGAAGCTGGAGATGGAGAGAGAGAAAGAGAGAGAGAGAGGAGAAGTGAGAGCAGTGAGAGGAGAGAGAGAGAGAGAGCACCAGATGAAATTTGAACTGGAGAAGCTACAACTCCAAAGACCAGTGCCAGAGCAGGTAAGTGGTATGGGTGAACCTGTGACTCCAGGACTCGCTTACAAGTTAAATTCTAAATTGATAGCTGAATTTAAAGAGGGGGAAGATATGGATGCATTTTAAATTCATTTTGAAAAAGTATGCATTCAGGTAAAAATTCCCAGAGAGTCCTAGAGCTTCCAGTTACCCCGCTGCTTACCAGGAAAGCTTGTGACGCATTGGGTCAAATGGACAATCAGGACAGTAATGATTATGGCAAACTTAAAGCTGCATTGTTAAAAAAGTATTATTTGACAGCTGAAGCATACAGAGTCAAGTTCCATAAGCTCAGGAGAAGCCCTGACATGAGCTACGAGGAACTAGCTACTAAACAATGTCAGTTTTTGAAATGGTGGGAAGGGGTTAAAGCAGACTCTGTAGAGAAAATTGAGGATGTTGTACTTTTGGAGCAGTTCTTTTGGGCTTGCCCAGCAGAGCAAAAAACTTGGCTAGAGGACTGAGATCCAAAAATGGTGCAGGAGGCTGCCGAGCTCTCGGACCGCTATACCAGGAGCAGACCTGCTCTGAAAGGGAGTGGGGTGGGTGTGGCAGTGCAGAAAGGGAAACACGTGCCTTCAGGGCAGCTAAAACCCTCACTGCCTCCCCAGAAAGCAGGCAGCCCCAGGTTACAAAGAAAGGATTTGCCTGATAAAAGAAATGATTGTTGGTTTACAAACAACCTGGGCATACTGCCAGACAGTGTCCTAAAAGGCACAGAGCGCACAAAGTGGTGCTGGGAAAGAGGTATTTTATTTGTGCATCCCAAAAGCATGCCAATTAACATGAGGAGCACATGCACCTAATTACTGTGAATGGGGTGCAAACCCATGGTCTAAGGGACACGGGGCATCCCTTACTTTCGTAAAAGGGGATTTGGTTGAGCCTGGAACATCTTATACCCAATCAGTTTGTTACAGTACGGGATTCACTGGGGAGGATAAACTCTGCCACTTGCTAGTGTCCTCCTGGACTGGGGTGAGACAGGAGAGACTGTGCAAAAAGTTGCAGTGGCAGAAAATCTGGCCCTGGACGTGATTATAGGGAACAATCTCCAAAAGGGGATGGTGTGTGCAGTTACCCGCAATCAGGCGGCAAAGGCAGATTGTAGTTCCCTGGACCCCATAGAGGCCCCTATGGAAAACACTGAGAGGCTAGTTCCCTAGCCTGTGTCTTCCGATACAGAGAATAGTGAAAGGGGAGTAGAAATTCCCCAGGTAGCAGTTAACAAAACAGCTACAGAAGATTACTCTGAGAAAGGAGGGTAGCCAATTGTCACAGAGCTAGGGATCCTAGTTTAGGAACTGAGGGGGACCTGTCCCATGCCTTGGAAATGTGTAAAAATTTTGCAGCTGCTCAGAAAAATTACCCTAGTTTAGAGAGACTGAGGGCTTGGGCAGAATCTGATGGAGCACAGGGAGGTGACGGAAGACATAGCATGTACTGGGACAATGGACTGCTGTATACGCAGGATGTAAGGACAGAAGGAGGGGTGATGGGTAGGCAGCTTGTCATTCCCCAGGGGTACCATGAGCAGTTGCTCAAGATTGCTCATAATGATGCTGGCCCGGTGGCACTGAGGGTTGAGGCACTGGACGACACTCCTCACGCTACTCCAGTGATCCAGGTTCAGAAGCGAGCCCGGGTCTCTGGGGGCTGGTCGGGGAGGAGAGGATCGAGCATCCGATGACCGCCTCTCCTCTTGGGGACACAGGAGAGACGTCTCCCAGTGCTACTGAACCCCTCTTGGAGGCAGGATCACTGTACTGGGAGCACTCCTGCGCAGGCAGGGGGCTGCCTGCCAACGCAGTGGCAGCACACCGGCACTAGATGTCACTGCACGCCCATGACACTGAGAGGGGAGGCAACAGAACATGGAAAACCCAGCTCTGCAGGGTAGGCGATGGTATCTGACCCCCATGCCCACTGCTGGATCCCACCCTGCCTGCCTTCCAGTTCCTCCACACGGGCCCTCACCTGCAGCTTGGCCAGCAATTAAGAGCACCCAAAGAGAGGGGCATCCTTCCCGTGAGGGGTATGCCGGGGTACTGGCTGCAGGGGGAAGAGAGGTGGCCTGGGATGGAGAGACCTCAGGCAGGCAGGATCAGACCAATGCCTGAGAGAGGCCCCGCAGGCTGTCACTAGAGGGACAAATAGTTGGAAAAAAAAAGATTGCTCATGATATCCCCATGTCTGAACATCTGGGAACTGCACGCACTATGCAGCGATTGGCCCAGAATTTCTATTGGTCCAACTTCACCTAGCAGGTGAAGGACTATTGCAGGTCTTCTCACCTGTGCCAAGAAATAGGGAAAGCAGGTAGTAAAACCCAAGCTGCCGTAATTTCCTTGCCCATAGTGTAGGAGCCATTCCAGAGGGTAGGAATGGATATTGGGGCCTTTGAATACCCCCAGCTCCTCCAGGAAGACATTTATCCTAACAGTGGTGGATTATGCCACCCGTACCCAGAGGCAGTCATCCTATCCTCACTGAGGACAGACAAAGTGTCAGATGCCTTGTAGTGATTTCTCCTGTGTCGGGTTCCCACAGGAGGTTATCACTGATTGAGAGGGTTCCTTCATGCTGAACCTGATGAAGTGTTTGTGGGAGAAGTGTGGGATGGTGCAGAGATGGACATCTTATCACCCACAAGCCAATGGGCTTGTGGAAAGGTTTAATGGTACCCTTAAATTGAAGCTCCAAGCATCTGCTGAACAGCACGGGAGGGGCTGGCAGAAATACCTTCCCCACCTGTTGTCCGTGACACAGGGAGGTGCCCCAAGAGTCGACAGGGTTTTCCCCCTTCTAGCTGTTATATGGATACAGGGTGCGTGAGCCCCTAGACTTGATCCGGGAGGACTGGGAAGGAAAGCATGCCACCCTGGGAGCTCCCATAGTAGACTATGTCCTTAAGTTTAGGGAACAGTTGAAGGAGCTTATGGGAACAGCCCAGAGCAACCTGGAAGCAGCCCAGTGAAAGCAAAAGGTATGGTAGGACCACAGAGCCAGAGCTCACTCGCACACTGTGGGTCAGGAGGTCATGGTTCTAATCCCAGTTCGGAAAGATAAGATGCAGACCAAGTGGGCAGGACTGTACAACGTAGTCAGACAGGTCAATGATGTAAATTACATTATAGAACTGCCTGACAGGAGACATACCCAAAGGATGTGCCATGTCAACATGAAGCCATATGCAAATAAAGCTGACATGGTCTTTGCAGTGTGTAGTCCTGGGAAGGGAATGGATGAGGAAGACCCCCTTCTGGATTTGCTGGAAGAAAGCAAGCGGGATTCCTCTGTGGAGGCAATCATAATGTCACCCCAGTTGACCTCGGACCAGATCCAGGAAGTAAGGGAGATTTTAGCAGACTTTGCCCCATTGTTTAATGCCAAGCCTGGACTAACCCCCTTAGCGACGCACAATGTACAGACAGGGATGCAAGCGCCAATACGGCGAACAGCATATCGGGTGTCAGAGGCCATCCAAAAGGACATTAGGAGGGAGGTGGAGGAAATGCTGAATTTAGGGGTAATCCAGAAATCGCACAGCCTCTGGGCCTTACCCATAGTCCTTGTTCCCAAGCCAGATGGCTCTACTCATTTTTGCATGGACTATCATGGACTGAATGCAATCACAAAGTCGGACACCCACCCAATGCCACAGACAGATGAACTACTGGACAGGTTGGGAGGGGCGGCATACCTTACTGCTATTGATATGACAAAAGGGTATTGGCAGGTGGACATTACTGCCTGAGCTAGGGATAGGTTGGCATTCATCACTCCGATAGGGTTATTTGAGTTTAAAGTAATGCCTTTCGGAATGAAGAACGCCCCAGCCACCTTCCAAAGGTTGGCGAACCAGGTGTTGAATGGGACTGAAAAGTACACCATGAGTTACCTGGACGATATTGCCACCTTCAGTGCCAGCTGGGAGGAACACCTGTCCCACCTTAAGGAAGTGTTTGGCAGGATACAGAGGGCCAGGCTCACTGTAAAAGCTGAAAACTGCCAGGTGGCTATGGCTAAGGTGGCATACCCAGGGCATGTAGTAGGGCAGGGACAGATCCATCTTAATCAAGCAAAAATTGAGGCGATCGAGGCATGGCTCAGATCTGAAGCACAGAATCAGGTTCAGAGTTTTCTAAGGACCGCAGGGTACTATAGAAAATTTGTATCAAACTACAGTGCCCTGGCAGCTCCCCTATCTGGCCTGTTAAAGAAAAGAATGCCTAAAAAGGTAAAATGGGAACCAGTCTGTGAACAAGCCTTTACAAAGCTAAAGAAGGCACTGTGCGGTGCTCCTGCATTAGCCAGTCCCGACTACAGTAAACCATTTGTAGTCCAGACAGATGCCTCAGACATGGGTATTGGGGTAGTACTTAGCCAGACTTCTAACCAAGGAAAGATCACCCAATAGTGTACCTCAGTAAGAAGATACTTCCGGGAGCAGGCTTATTATCAGTAGAGAAAGAATGCCTTGCAATGGTGTGGGCACTAACAAAATTACAACCATACTTACATGGGGCACTTTGAGGTGCAAACAGATCATAACCCCTGTTTGGCTGACACAAATGGTAAAACAAATGGTCGCTCTTTATGATGGAGCCTTGACTTGCAGGGGCTACAACATGACTGCTACCCACAGGGCAGGGGCAGCAAACACAACGCAGATGGGCTATTGCCTCAGAGCTAGTGAACTTAATTTGGGAAACTCATCCCATGCTTAGAATAGATTCCCCAAATTCAGTCTAGGAGGGAAGAATGTTATGATAGCCATCTGCCTGTTATTATTTGTATCATATTTTGATATAAATACATGTTTAGACATCTGCTTAGAAACACAGGCCAAGCAGAAAAGCCACATGGGATTTTTGAACAGGGAAAAAAGAGGGGACCTGCACTATCCCTGACCCAGTGGAAAATCTAATTAAGAGCTTCCCTTAGACATCAGGTTGTAACAGATTGTAAAACCAGCATTTACTTTGAATCTGATCCTCACACAGATAGGAGAAATAGCTTTCAGGATGTCATTCTGAAGATCAAAGTGGTAATTCTGACCAGTCATAAATCCTGCTCTGTCAGGCTCACTGATTAAAAAGTATATATATTTTTTTTATGAGATGTTTAGCAAATGTACAGATGCCTGTGACTAATTCGGTGCAGGTATGAGAGTGACCTCACAGCCAGCATCACCACAGAGCTGTGACCTCACAGGCTGGGTGGGACATTTTCCCTCATGATTGTCAAGCTGCAGAGGGAACAGGATATACTTATGCTTGGACTTTCAAGAGACACTTTTACTTCTGGACTCCTAAGAAGCACTTCTACCAAAGTTAGGTAATTCCAGCACCACTATTTATGAACTGAAACTGGGGTAGGATCAGTTACTCAGTAAAAAGGCGTGTTTGTTTTATACTTGTCCTTTTCCTTTTATGACTGTATCATTAATGTTATATGTTCTGTGTTTTGTATTTTATTTACTATTTTTAATTCTAGTAAACTCTGTTTTCCTTGAAATCTTGCCTAAGCCTTTTTCTAATTTTGAGTGCGAATGCTGGACTGTGTTGATAATTCTGATAGAACTGTTAAGCACTTACAGTGGGTTACTGTATGCAGCAAGGTAAGAAAAATATATAAGAAAAATACCAAGGTCTCAACTGAGTAAGAAGGGAGTTTGTGAACCAGGTGGTGTGCCCACTGGGTTAAGTATGGCACTGCATTCCCGAAGAGGGTGTGATATTTGGGCCTGTTACCTGGGCGTGCTAGTGAAAAAGTGTTCATATTTGACCCCAGAACTCGAGACTGATAGTGACTGGACCCAAAACAGACAGGAGGGTTACCCTGTTTGTCTCCTGTTCACATATTGCACTTCAAGGTTGGGCACTGTGGAAGCAGAGGGCCTGACCCCTGGAGTGTGTTTGTGACAGTAATACACAGCAGTTTTATGCTGACTTCTAACTTCCTCCATCTAGCTATCAGGGTGCCGTACAGGCCTATACCACAACTTTCTCCTGGGCGAGTTGTATCCAGCTCTAACCCCATTCTAACACATTGTTTCCACTCAGGGGCCCAATCATAGGTTTCATCCCATACCTAGATCCTCCATGACCCTAGGTTCTTCATTTTATAGCATACAGTATAGACATTTCTTTTATGTTATACATTTCTTGTAATCATTTCATACTTTTCATTTACCCATTTCCCTTTCATATATTTTCTGGTAGACAAGGAACCTTCTTATGCTGAACATCAACCAGCCAGTTCCTAACTCCCAAAACCTTTTGGGTTTCCTTTCAGCTCTTATTTGTAACATACCAGGGTTTTCCTTTCAACCCTTACACCTTTCTGGCACCTTTAACAGACTGTACTCAGCACCAGCCTTAAAAGCCATATTCATTTTAAATATTACATGTTTCATACATTTCATCCCTTCAGCTACCATGGTGTCTTCCCTGTTGCTTGCAGTCTTCACCCCAGTATGCATATGTCCTGAAACAGTCTTACCTGGGGCCTTCATCTTGTCATTCTCCAAGTAGCAGCAGCCTGGAAAGATGGGCAACAATGGGATCTCAAAAGTTGCTGGAGACAAAGATTCTATCAGGGGGTCCTCCTCCTCCTCCTCCTCTTGAACCCATGGATCCTGGTCCTCTGCCTCTATCCTCCAGTTGGGAACCCTCCATCAGCACCTGGCAGTGGTGCTCCCACTCTCTCCATCACTGGTCTGCCTCCGTGTTTCATCGAACCCCAATCCAGGCAATAGCTCTTCTCCAGTTCTCCTCACCTGGGCTCTGGTATGCTCTGGTAAGCCCTTCCTCCTCCAACAGATCCTTGGCATCCACAAGATTCTGGAGGTACACCATCCTGCTCTTTGGCCCCTATGTCAGGATACCAGGGCTGGTATCTGGGTACTGGTCTCCCCCCTTGTTTCTCTGGACAACCAGTACTATCCCACTTCTGACACCAAGTTTGTCACAGCATGTGGGAATAAACTTCAGATGAGGCAAATTTACAGGTTTAAAACACACTGTGGTGTGATATTTGTTTTTCAAAAGTTAGAAAAATAATAAATGAAAACAAAAATAAATTGCAAAGAAAATCACTACTTAACATTAGTAGTTTCTTATATAATACAGTCCTAGATCTTAGAGCTCCTAAGACCCTTCTCATCTGCATTCAACAGCTTGTCTACAATAGCACCTCTCTCCTTCACTCTCAAGACTGAACTCTACTGGACTGAACTGAAGTGAACTCAGTGAAGAGGTTTTATGTCTTTTGGTGGGGTCACCTGACTGAGCCCTTTCTATTTACATCTGGACATGTTTGTTTCAGGGGACTTCCTGGTTCAGTTTAAGGTACAGAGTATATCTCCACAGATATTAACTCTAGATCTCTGATCTACACTGACTAAGCACTTTTATAAAGCATACCACATTCTTTTGTTCAGCTTCAAACATAGAACCTTACACAGTAACAGGTTTATAGTAAGAATTTATGAAAATACTGTAAGGATTTCTTATAACTGTACTAATCATGAAATTATTATTGTTTTATATGGCTTCTGAATCCTTTTTATTTAAAAAGGCTTTATTAACTGTATGTATTCCTATTTAAAATAGCCTTCATGTTTTTTTGTACACAAAATGCACTTATTCACCTTACACAACACCTCTCTGGGTGTTTGGCATCATTCCAGGGACTGGATGGATGGAAATGGAAAAAGAATAAAAAGAGAGCACTAATAGGAAGTTTAGCTGGGATAGTAAAGAGCTACGCTAGGTGGCCAACCTAGGGTAGGGAGGAAAAGAAGAAAAGCAAAGAGAAAAGCATTAACTGTTGCACAACAGAGGTGTTGGTAGCTAGGAAATAAGGAGATAGAAAAGTGGTCCATCAGTCACAGCCGAGGGTGTAGCCTAACTCTGCCACAGGGTGCCAAAGATAATTCAGCTAAAATCTGGCAGACAATCAAAACTGTCAAAGGCCATAGAATCCCCTTCAATCCCCATTGAAATCACAACCCAAGGTACCATGATCTCTGATCAAGCAGCATCCTAGAAAAACTAAATGCACACTTTACGACAGCGGGTCTAGCATTCGACTCCTCTCTAGTTGCCGGGCTCATTGACTGTTCCACACCTAAGGATATCCCCTTGGATCTGAGGATTCATGACTCTTTCTGTCCCTCCCTAGTAACATTCAAACCAGCCGATGACCTCTTAAAAAAACTGGACACAAAAAAGAGTGCTGGCACGGATGGAATTGAGACCACATTCCTAAAGTTAGAGTATCGTCTCCTAACCACCCCAATAACACATAATTTTAATCTGTTAATCTCCTCTGGAATGGTTCCCTCTTGCTGGAAAACAATCTTCATACTGCCTTTGTTTAAATTGGGTGCCCCATGTGACCTTAACAATTATAGACCTATTTCCATCCTCCCGGCTCTGTCAAAACTCTTAGAAAAGCTAGTTAACCAGTTAAAAGAACATCTTGAAAACTCAAATTTATTCAACCCATTACAACCAGGCTTCAGGAAAAATCACAGCACAATCTCAATATTGGTCAAAGTAACAAACGACTGGTTCACCACTCTTGACAATAAACACCCCACAGGAGCTTTCTTCCTAGATATAAGTAAAGCCTTCAACATGGTTGACCATGGCCTCCTACTTGTTAAACTTAAAGAACATGGCCTGAACAACTGCTCTGTCAACTGGTTCTCCAGTCATCTTTTGGGTAGACTCCAACGTATTAAAATCAACAGGCTCCTTTCCTCTTCCTTATTGCTCACAAAAGGGGCAATCCCTAGGCTCCACTTTAGAACCACTCTTGTTCTCAATCTACATCAGCTCCCTAGGTAACAATATCCATAATTCTAAACTACACTTTTTCGTGGATGAAACAGTATTATACACAACAAAACCCTCCTTGACAGACTTGGGCAATGACCTGCAGATTTTAGCCAACTGCAACGTAATCTCCTAAACTCCAAATTGTTATTGAATGCCAAGAAAACCAAGGCAATGTACTTTCTCTGCCATCATTCTTCAACATCTCAAGTAAATAGGTCACACTGGCACCTATCATAACCCTCCTAGGAAACTCACTTGAGGTTGTGGATTACACACTTAGGAATCTGGTTAGAAAGCAAACTATCTTTTGTTGCCCACATTGAATCCCTCTCTAAAAAACTAAAAGCAGGACTGTTTTACCTATAGGAATAAATCCTTATTCCCAGCAGATATTAGGAAAAGGTTAGTACAAGCCACCCTCCTTCCACTTATTGACTACGCAGACATTACTTACAATAGCAGTACAATGTCCAACTTATATAAGTTGGACATCCTCTACCACTGCCTTACGCTTTATAACTAAAGCTTTATAGAACACATCACTGTGCCCTCTACTTGGCAGTGGGCTGGACATCCCTCGCCACAAGAAGGATGTTCCACACTAGCACCTGGGCTCTGAGAAGTACACTGAAAAACTACCACCGTACATCACTTCCCTTTTTCATAGGTCACACAGCTGTTATTCCTTAAGGAAAAACACTTTCATCTTGCTAGATGTGCCCAAACTGTGCATATGTCATAGCACAGCTGCAATCAGTTACGTCATCCCGGCCATCTGGGATAAAATACAATCCTCAGTCAAGCTTACAGAATTAGTTTCTGTGAACTTTTTTAAATCCCTGTCCAAGAAGGCACTTAAGGAAACGTGTTGCTGCCATAAAGGCTAGTACTTCCCCTCTATTGTTATGCTAATACAGTAAGCACTTCTCCCCCCCCCCAACTATCTTTCCTCTCTTCCCTGGCCTCTAGCTACTATAGTATTCCTACATGATTAGTTTTTAAATGATGTCTCCCTCCTTGTTTTTGAATTGTGTCATGCCAATTTACTGTAATATGTACTGATGTTGCCTGTCTCCTTATTTGTTTGAACTGCATTATGCCAATTTATTGTACTGTATTTTGATGTACCACATTGTCTTACCAGGACATCCTTGTAAATGAACATGTTCAATGGAGTTTTCCTGCAAATAAACTTGAACTTGAACTCTTAAAGGGGCAAAGTTCTTAAAAGTGGACTGTGGAAAGTTTCTCTTTAGTCTTATGTTCAGCTATTTTATCTTTATTTAAAAAAGCTTTCAAAGGCCATATCATGTTTTTTCCTCTCTTCTCTTGTTATCCATATTATTTACAAGCTATAAGGCACCGCTTGATCTTATATTTGTATTTAGAGGATAATATGTAAAGCTTGCTTTGGTGCAGCAACTAAACAGGACTGCTACCTAGCTATCATTTTGGAGATAACAAAATACTCTCCTCATTGCATTTATTTCAGGAAATTATTAGTGGCTATAGTAGAATGGACATCAGTGCTAACATGGACTAAGGACATCCACAGACATAGTCCCACTATGTAATCTGTCTCTTGTCTTAGAATTAAAAATGTTAGAATGTACAGTATCTATATATTATCTATATCTATATATTAGAATTGGGAAGGATTTCCCAGTTCATTAGGCATGGGTAGTCTAACAATGGAAATGTTTCTGATTGTCTTAAAGCTTCATAGTTGTAAATTAACTAGACAAGACTATGGTGCCATTAATGTATTTTTGGAATTTATTAAATGTTATTTATTTTATGGACTTCAAAAAAAAATCAAATAAAAAAAAAGCTTTCAAAGCTGGCTATGAGGCACTGGGTGATGGGGGATCTCCTGGCACACTGGCAACCCATGTTCGTGCCTGAGCCTGGTACATCAGGAGCAGAGGCTAGCAGAGAGGGTATAGGGCATCCACTAGATGCTCTCCTTCTGGGGTGGGTGGGTTCTGGTCTGCACCACTCTGGAGTGACCCCCAGTGGTGATGCATGATGCGGCATTGGTGCACACGCACCACCTGTGTGTCATGCTGAGAGGGACGCTAGGTTCAGCCACTGTGGGTACGTGGGGGAGCAGGGACTGAAAACCAGAAAATCTCCACCCGATCGGGTGGATGACAGTCACCAGGTCCTCAGTTGCCATGATAGCCCAGGATTGGCCTGAGTTGACCCCACAAGCCCCTGGGATATGTCAATATGCCTACAGACACTTCCCCCCCCGGAGTGAGGGGACCCACCTGATGAAGGGTTACGTCGGGTTACTCTGGGACCACCAAGATGGGGCAGCGGATGGTAATGGGGGCATGGTGGTGGGGCATGTGCAGCCTGAAGGAGTGGGTGGTTGGGGGTCGGGGAGGAGCAAAGCACCAAACCTGGGAGGAAGTGGAGAAATTGGGAGCAAAGTTCAAGATTAAAGAAACACAAGTGACTTGTGGAAAGGAACGAACTGCTTCAAAGCTCAATATCTCTATGAAGTCCTGGGACAAACACTAATCACAACTGAAAAAAAAGTGGCGCAGTATGCTATTTTTGTATTTCAGAGTCTAATAATTCCAGAAATTACTGGGCTGGGTGGAGAACATGAAAACAAGTGGAAACGAGAGCACTGTATAGCACTTTCAACTTTTTTGAAATGCTGGGTAGCGTCTTTTTACCACTAATTGGTCCTGGCTGTCTTGCACATTTTGAATAAATGCATTTATAGTTGTTATCATTGTCTTTCTGGGAATATTATTAATTATTATTACTACTATTATTTGTTCAAAAAATGTGTCACATTTTCCCAGAGCTGGATGTGTTCCCTGCAACAGGGTTGGCACATAACATCCTCTCGAACATGAGGAGAATTTCAATGGAAAGTAACGGTGCACTTCTTCAGAACCCCAGTTAATACACAACACTTTGGCTCCATGAATTCTGCCCTTTGTTGGCCTAAGTGTAGCATGGTAGGATCCCACTACTACATTTTTTGGGAGTGCTCCAAGTTACAACAGTTTTGGCAACAAATAAATAGCCATTTGCAACAAATCCTGGAGGCGCCTGTCCACCTTGGATTTTCCTACAAAGTCCTGGGGTTCCAAGATACGACACACCTACTCATGTCCAGACTTAGCAGGCAATTATACCATGTGCTTAGAGTGGCAGCACTTAAATTTATTACCCTAACCTGGCTATCAGATAAGCCTCTAACTATATCACTCTGGGTTGGGAAGGTGAGGGACTTAGAAGTCATGGAGAGACTTACAGCTACTCTTTGACTTTGACTAGACAAGTTCTTGGAAATTTGGAGGCCATGGCATCTGAGAATGGAACAGCGGAGATTGGGAGAGAGTATGGAGGAAGGGAGTCGGGGGCTCTTGTTAGATAACGAAATGGAATAGATGGACACATTGAGGGCATTCTTTATACTAGAATGTTGGACACTCTTGTAGGCACATCAAAGGTACTTAATGAATATGAAATTCTGAATGCTCTCAGGTTGTAGAACGTTTTAAAGGAACACTGTCAACCCCTTAGGACTCAAAGTGTCCCTTGTTTAAAAACACATTTTATGATTGCAACATTCCGTAAAGATGGTTGGTATAAATGGTTGTTTGATTCTGATTCTTCAGACTGCCCACCATACTGGTGTTACCACACAAAAGCAGGTTTGTTTACATTCCTTGATCAACTCCCACTGCATCTTTCCTGGACTTGGGAACACCCACAACACAGTCTAGCCCCTCATGATGCAGTGGGAGTTTAGGAGGCTACTGCCTCATGAGTGACTGCACTGTCTGGGTGTGTTTCTAATGCTCAGGAAGTATGCAGTAAGAACAGATCCAGGATTGTAAACAAAATGAGGTTGTTTATAAATATACATTAGCATGCATTTCAGTTCTACTAAACAAGGAGACAGACAAAACAAACAGCAACATCAATGAATTTTAGAGAAGGTAAGCAATCATAAAATGTGGGTTTTTAACTAGAAATAATATGATGAAAAACAGGTTGACAGTGTCCCTTTAATCCAGGGATAGAAAGAAGTACACCACACATATAATTATTTATTATATATTTTTATTTATTTAACGTATAATTTTTAATGATCTTGATTTTCCCAGCACAGTTTGTTGATGAACCTCAGATTTCTGCCTTTCACCTATTCTGATCTTCATACTGATGCTTATATGTGGCTTTGATTCATAGCATTGAAACAACAGTCTTGATCAGATATCAGCCTGACAGTTCTTTGTAAGACAGTAATCAATAATTTTATTCATCCATAGTCTGCAAGACAGAAGGAGACAACAAAGGACATTTGTTTTTTATATATAGTTTCATTGCTTGATAAATTACACGTTCTTGGCTGTTCAAGTGGTTGAATGCACAGTGATATACCTTTGTATGCTTTGTGCTGGAATAAAAACTACAGTAGTAAAAAAAACAAGTGTCACATAAGTGTACTTACAGATTTATTTAGCATAGACCTAGCAAAGGGTTTTTTTCTGGCATCATTTTATCTAGGCTGGAAGTTCTCTTGTTTTGTCTATCAACTGTCAGAGCATTTTTAGCATCGTGGCAGTAATCACCAAAAGGAAATAACATTTTGAACTCTGATTTAAAAACAGAGGACCACCATACTTTTAATAAAAAAGAAAGAAGATAAACCAATCCCTCCAAAAAATAATGTCTAATCTGCTGGTCCACTGGTGCAGTGGTTGGATTTCCGCTTGCGATGCCAGCGACCCGGGTTCAGGAATGAGCCTGGGTAGCTGGAGGGCCGGCCGGGGGGAGAAGGATTGAGCATCCTATGGACAGCTCTTCTTCTCCGGGGGGAGGGTAGGGGACTGGTCCAGCGCCTGCTGGCTCCTAGCGGAGGCTGGGAGTATCACAGAACGCACGTCCCAAAGCTAACTGGGGAGGAGTGGATGTCGGTGTATGCCGTGACATCACTACGCTGCCCCCAACAGAAAAAGGGAAAAAATTGCTCGCTGGCTGCCGGATGACGACTCTCTGTTCCCTGAGTGCCTCCAGTACCTTCCCAGGGCCTCTTGTTCCTCAGCAGCATCCCTGGGCCCTAGCAGTGTGTGCTGGGGCCATCCCCTCTCCCCCGGTGCCTTCCCCCTCATCGGAGGGGGATCTGCCTGGCGAAGGGATATGCCGGGATATCCCGGGGATCGGCTGCGATCTGAGGACCAGAGGAGGGCTGGGTAAGGACAGTGGGGCTGGGGGGGAACCTGTGGAGCCTGAAGGAGTGGGGGACCAGTGAAGCATGGGAGGCAGAAAAAAAAATAATGTCTAATAGTAAAACTCTATCATGCACAAACACTACAAATAAGTAAAGGGAAAATAAGCAGAGAGTGGGTTCCTTAAATTTGGGAATGACAGAGAATAGCATAGTAGACCTCAAGAAAACAAAACAGATCTTCATGGAAAATGTTATACATACATCTGCACCTACCTACAGGTGGGAACATTTTAAATAAACCTCAAATAAAGGAGCAACATAACAAAGATGGGGAAACTATTCTGTAATCAACTGTTGTGGGAACCATCCAACTTAAAGAAACATCTCTCTGCCACATACCTTTCCAATGAGACAGATCAGATGGAGGAATGTGATTTAAATAGAGCTTCCAAAAGGGAAAATAAACAGGAAGTTATATTGATCCAGCCCCTTTCCCCACAGAATCTGAGTGGGAACCATTCCCAAAATCAGTCACAAGTTGGATGATCCAGCAGAATTAGATTCATTGGAAATTTCATCAAAGTTAGCTGGACTTGGTGAGAACACAAATCATCAAGAACAACCACAAGACTACCATGCACAGGAGGGAACCCCTGATTTAGTGTTAAAATACTCTGTCCCATTGACTTCTGGGCTGATTCTGAAAGGCAAGGCGCAGGTCGCGCAAAGGTGACTGCGCCAAATGCTGATGTGCCAGGGTCCCTGTGTCCGATTCCCTAATGGGCAGGGTCCCCACAGCTACATCCTGTACTCTAGACAGCCCAGGTGTGTGCGCCAAGGAGGAAGGCGCTGGGGCACAATAGTGACCATAAGCCACCAGACCCTGCCAAAGTGTAAAAAGGATGATTCACCTTGAATCTCAGCTGCCTTAATGTATCTTAATATAACTGGTCATAAAAACATTTTCTTTTAAACCAAGCAGACCTGCAAATGCTTAACCCAGGATTCATGGAACAATCTACATTGAACAATATGTTGTAAGCTTCCTAACTTCAAGGACATTCAAAATGCTAACTGAATAAATTCATTAGATTCAGACAAAGTGCAAGGAGCTAACAGCTTCAAAAGTACTTTAAAATCATGACCCAGCGCTTCTTAGGTCACTGAGTCATACTATAAGGGGCCTCACCTCTGAAACCATATAGCTGAATGGGGAACTGGGCCCTTGAAACAGGGAACTACCTGCTACCAACTACCTAGCACCATAAAACCACAATGAGATAATCTTCTATCACTTCATCTTGAACATGTGCAATGGAAGGTCTTGTGGTCATAAGTCTATTGATTGTCACCTCATAGACAAAGTTCAAAAGGACAAATAGGCAGGTCAATGACAGAGCCCCCAATGACTCAGAACATCTCTGCATGTATGCTAAAAGACTTCTGACCCAAGACAAGCTTCTGTCTAAATATGGCTATGCCATCCCAAAACCTCATGCTACTCTTGAGGTAGAATGAAATTTAAGGATATTTCTGAGGAAGTATTCAGCTTATATAAGGTGTCTCCAAGGACCAACAAGTTGTAATTACCTATTAGCTGCTATCTGAATCTGTGTTTCCACGCTGGAAGAGATCTCACATCTACACTACTTCTACTGAACTCTACAACTATCCTTCTGCAGAACTCTGAAGACTTGTGGTGTCTGCCATGAGTAAGAGACATTGAAACTTGTACTGACATTGTAATTTTTCTATTTTGCAAGCCTTGAAGAGAAAAAGAACTCAGAGAGCCAGGAAGAAACCTTCTTCACACAGCCATCCAAGATACTTCAAATCTCCAGACGTCAGGGAGATAAAGAGACTTTGCAAAAAGACTGGTTGAGTAGCAACTTTAACTTACAGTGCTTGAAAATGTATCTTTGAAGAATCCTGGTTCCATATATACACACAGATATGCATAAATAAACTGCAGTGAAATATTGTTTTAAATGCTAGCAAAGATTATTAGTACCAAAGAATTGTGTACTGGTTAGTCAAGGTTATTCTAGAGAGAAAACTACCTTAAAGTGCCTCCAGATAGGGACTACTAGGCCTTATACGTATGTAGTGAAGATTGTGTAATGATTTTTTAATTAGTGTCAGTGGCTCAGTAGGTAGCTTACTTGCCTCAGAGGCTGGGAGATCAGAGGGCTGTGGGTTCAGTTCCCACATCTGGCACTTGGGTTAATGTCCCAGTATTGACACTGTAGTGCAGCACGAGGGTGCTGCACTTCTGAGGTGCCGTTTGATGAGACGTTAAACCAAGGTCCCATCTGCCTGGATTGGTGGTAGTTCAGGTGGATGTTAGATCCCATGGCACTTATCGAAAAGAGTAGAGGAAGAGCTTATTAGAGAATCAGACAAAGCAAAACAAGAATACAAAACTGCTAGAGTACAAAGAAAGGAGAAAACAAAAAAAAATAATAGAAGAGCTGCAACAGAAGACAGAAACCAAAAATACACTAACAGTGTCATGTGATAGGTACATCCGTATCAGTAATCCAAGGCAGGTTTCACCAAAGTTGCAACAACCGAGACTTATCCAACATTTTCATCTCAGAAAAATAAATCATTTGGAATTCATACTAAATCTTACCAAATAGATCTAAATCAGAAATATGAAGCTGTTGTAGGGTAAAAAGGCAGCGAGAATTCCAAACATACCATTTGATATTGACAAAAATAAGATTCAAAGTACTCCTGTCCCATTTTAACCAGGATAAAGGGTAATCCCCATACATTAGTCTAGAATAAGTAACACTTTGGAAAACAGGTATCTTAGTCATAGTATACAGAAAAGTCCAAAAAAATGATATATAAGAACAAGAAAAACAGGTGATCTAGTGTTTCAGGTTGAAGGACACAGAAGGTCTGGAACAATGTCGTTCTGCCATCTGTTTATGTTTTTGATTGGCCTTAACATTGAGATGTTCATGACAGGTTAGCCAGTGGAAATCTTTCATTTCAACCAGAATCCTACAATCCAAAAGAAAGCATTGTAACACCGTCCGAAGGTGCAAAAGACACTTAGGAAAAATATCAGGCTCTCGGAAATGAGTCAGAAGAACATGGGAGTAAAGTTGCTTTTTAGTGTTATTCAACACCATCAGAGACGTAATGTGCCATTGCCGAAGTCGGACAAAAACATCCCAAAGATAAGCTAAGGGAGGGTCAGAACGTTGTAGCTGTCGGGTTTGACCGGCTACCCAAGAATGTACAGAAAGAGTGAAGAAAACACCTACTCCAACATCTAGCAGTAGGTAATAACAAGGGTCTCAACTTAACAGAAACAAAGTTACAGTAAAAAAAAAAGAACAGGGTTCACCATATTCTGCCCTCATCATGTAAAGGCAAGTAAAGAACTGTTCCATGAGAGGATTAAGGAAACTGCCCCAAAAGGATTGAAAGAAAGACTATAAATTGTATTTCGCAGGACTTTGGTACCAGAAAAACAGCACTGGGAAAGTAAAATGGGCAAAAGAAAAGTTTTAATGAGATAAACCTTTTCCGAAAAGACATCTGTTCAGACCAAGAGTGAACCAAAGCAGTCCCTAAGCTTAATTTTCATATCCCAATTCACTACATCCATTTAGGCATCACAAAAATGATTCCTAAAATGCAGAAAGCTTTGAGTGGGTGGAATACCCACCACAGTGGGAGGAGGAGAGGGTACACCAAAAGCCATCCCTTACTCTTAGTTAGATTGAGTCCCAGAAAGAGAACCAAAGTCCTGATAACATCGGATTGCCCTTTCTGCTGAAACAACATCTTTCACTAACATAATAAGATCATTGGCATAGGTGAGGGCTTTATAAGGTACTAACTAACTAGGCAAGTGTGTCGGGTGAATGTCCTGGGTCGAATTAAGAAGACGCAAAAGAGGATCAATAGTGAAAACACAGAGCAAAGGGCTGAGGGGACACCCCTGACGGACCCCCTTCAGGATGGGGAGATAGGGTCCCAAATAGCCATTAATACAGGGCTTCACCGTAGCACTTTTATACAACAACTGTAGCCATTTTACAAAAGTCAGGGGAACACCATATCGAACTAAGGTAAACCATAAAAAGAAGTGACTGAAGTTATTAAATGCTTGTCTCTGGTCCAAAAAAAGCAGGAGCCCCTCTAGAAGTGAGACAGCATTACTAGTAAATACTTCACGTAATAAAAGTAATGGATCCGTTATCGACCCTCCAGGGACAGTACAAGACTGGGCAGGGGAAATGAGATACGGAGCAACCGTCAAAAGGCGATTATTTAAAATCTTGGACAATAGTTTGAAATCAGTATTTAGAAGACTAATTGGTCTCCAATTAGTAATATCTGATTTATCCCCTTTTTTTAAACAGAAAAAATGAGCACGCCCGTAGTCATATCCAGAGGAATGTCCTGGAACTGCAAAAGAAAACTGAAAACCACTATGAGTTCCATAGAAAGTTCTTGACCCAAAAGCACATACAATTCAGAGGGAAGACCATCAGGACCAGGTGATTTATAAGTGACCAACAATTTAATGGCAGCAGAAAGTTCAGAAAAAGACAAGGGATCAGATAAAACCGAAAGAAGGTCAGGAGGGGCCACAGGGAGCGTAAAAGTCCGAAAAAAAGAGTCAAAGTCCAACCGTTGCAAAATTGGGGTATCAAATAAACAGCATGAGCAGAGGCAATCCGGAGGAGTTGAGGGTTAGAAGTATGGAGGAATCCCTGTGTCCCTGAGAGCCGACATTAATCTGTGACCAAGATGTGTCTGATTATGTAGCAGTGGGAAGACTTCGGGAAGAGTCCCAATTGTATAGTATCGCTTTAAAAATGCAGACCTGCACTTTGAGAGGAGTAAAGCTAACATTTTCTTCTTGATAAGAGAAATCTGGGCCGAGAAGTCATGGGTAGCGGAAGAAGAGAGGAAAATCAAATGTTGCAAATGTTCCGATCAGTCAAATATTCCAAATAGGCAGATGACCGAACAGACTTCCATCCTTAAAAGCAGTATACGAGGTTCAACTTTGGTCTCCATCCACGGAAGTGGATTGTCAAAAGGTCAAAGGTTGTTTTTACAATGAAGAAAGCAAATAATATGTTGAAAAAAGGGGCTATGGTCCAAAAGCGTGGAATTCAGCTTCCAATACCCAGGTCCAAGCCAAGCCCTAAGATCACCCAGGTGTAAAGCTAGAGAACAGTGATCAGACTATTCCACTGGCAGTACTGTAGTCCCAGCAATCTGCATTGCCTTAGATATAAACAAAAAATCAATCATAATGGATAAAGATCCTTTATAAAAAGTTCTATCCCGTTTACCAGTATGGGACAAAAAAGCATCCTTCAACCTAGCTAAATGTGTGATTGAGTTAAGAGGAGTCATATCCCCAAAAATTTTCTCAGTAGTCATCAGAGACCCTCTGTCCAGCTTACTGGTCCCACAATTAAAATCCCTTCCCCATATGACATGATGAGCCGCATGGAGATGAGGACTAATAAGGTGAAACATTGAGGTCCGTTCTGCCTTTGTTTGGGGAGCATAAATAGTAATAATCCTAAAGGAAACAGCATGGATATGAAAATCCAGTAAAAGTACACGTTCAGGTATTAAATCCAATAATTTTAGGACAGTGGGTTGAATATGGTGAAACAAGATACCAACACCAGAACACATTTCCAGGCCCAAAGACCAATAGGATACCCCTGAAGTCCATTCTCTAGTGGCCTGTGCTATAGCAGGAACAGTTCAAAGTCTTTTATACTGCAACACGAAAATACCCAGGAGTTGAGAGTGGAGAAAATTATAAACCACCACCCCCCCCCCCGTTTCCAGATACTCTGAATACTATTGACATTAGATGTCAAAAGAAACAGAGAGGAAGTAAAGGCATAAAGCGAGTCAGAAAAGGAAAGTTCAACTCTTCTTTTTCTTGACCCCACTTCTCTTGGGGGCAGGTTGTGGAGTAGAAGCTGAAGCCTTAGTAGACACTACCTCACCCACAACGTCTTGGGAGTGAGAGTCAACAGAGGAAGCAATTGACTCAGTCTCAGAAATGGAATCATCCTCCAGCACTTGATATCTATTAGAAGAGACTAGAGGGGCAATCTTGGGTGTCTTAGGTAATGGTTGGGATCCAGATTGATGTTTCCTGGTAGTCATCCTCCCTCCGATGGAGTCTGCCACAGGTTGGGGAGGGAGCATATCAAGCCGGGGAGGCTCAGGCGATAAGTCCTGGGCGGTTCATGTGACCGAGTGATAAGCATCATCATCCAGAAGGGGGGGTAAAGGGGCAAGGGGCAATCAGGTGGGGGAGAGGAGGTGGGACAGAGGCATCCAGGACTGGTCCGTTAGAAAGAACATTATCTCCTGGTGTCAGGAGAACTTCAACAGCCTTCCGAGATACATAAGCACATCGATGAGTGGACCACGTATCAGCGCAGTGGAAGTGTATGCTCTCTGGGCATTGGCAACCAAAAGCCTTTGCTCCTCAGAATCAGCAGAAGCCCATTGATGGTGTGCAGCTTCAGAGCAGGAGGCATAAGCATGACCAGTGGTACTACAAAAATTACAGCAAACAAGGTTAGTACAATGGCCATCTGTGTGACCAGAGGCACTACATAAGGAACATTTTGGTGATCACAAAGCACTACTGATATGGCCAACTTACACTTATAACATGTTTTGGACTGACCGGGATAGAGGACTCTCCTATCCCTACAAAAAAAACTGTTTGGCAAATGTTGGAAACCTGAATCATCAGATCATAAAAGAACCTTGATATGCCAACCTTCCATCCAAATACCCTCGGAATCAAAAATGGCCTCAGGAGGACCAGTCACAGTGCAGCGTTGCTTCAACCAGTAAAGGAGATCAGCAACACTAACCCCTCATTGTGAAACATGACTGTGATTGACTTATGGGCCGGTCTGGTTAAGGGAGCAACCTCAAAACAGGTCCAAAGGGGAGTGTTTTTCTTTTAGTGGTAATGAGCCCAGAACTTATCATGGCCACTACCCAGCTTAAAGCTAACATCAAAGACATTTTCTGCGGACACATGTATTAAAGCATACAATTCTGAGACAGAAAACTAAAACAATCCTGTAAAAGAGTTTTACCAACATACATACGGTCAGGAAATACCTCTAAACCCCCTCAATAAACAATATGAACTGCACTGTGGTGTTTAGCAGGATACGTGTGTTGAAAAAAGGAAGCATAATTCCTAGGGTTGCGGGAATCAATGGGTGGAAGCAAAGCCTCAGTCCGGACAACAGGGATGTTTCTGGGGATATCAGAAAAGTCAGAAATGTCACTCATGCCATCTCCTTGGACATCCTGTGGAAGGTCCACAGGGTCTTCCATGGGCATAGGAGGAAGAACAGGGTTCTGGGTCAGTTCCAAGTCTGGAGTTAAGTGCAATGGAGAGGGAACAACAATAATAGGTGAAGCAGGAGAAGGTTTAATAGGTGAAACAGAAGGCAAAGGGTCATTCAACTTGAGCAAAGAATTAGTAATCACAGAGGGAGGTAAAGTAACAGGAACCAGAGAAACCCCAGGAATCTTGACTGGTACAAAGCGAAATCCATTTACGTGAATCAGGAGAATGCACCTAGCCAGCCACCACAAGGGAACTGTCGACAGTCCAAGAATCACCTTCAGGAGCAGGAGTATCAGCCCAATGGTACTTGCTGGGTTGTCCCTTCTTAATAATGCGGTCCTGCTGTGGTGAAATCGTAGTAGCTGAGAGGAGAACACAGGAGCTGAACTTTGGTCCGTGACCGTGTCGAATACTGTGGGTGGTGCAGTATGCATGAAGTTGGACTGGTATCCATTGTAATCCTGGCCCCTGTCGGTCCGGTGTCAGTATCAGGCCGCTCCTCGGTCGGATGAGTGTGGGAGCAAAAATGGCCAAAGAGCTCCTGTTTCCTACAGAGATGATCTGCTTTTTCCAACAACAAAAGCTGTTCCAAAGTGGGCTGCGCCTCTTCCCACGTACGGGACCCTGCCAAAGTTGGGTAAGGAGAAACCTGTCGACGAACCATGTCAATCTCAGACTCAGGCGACATAAGGGCCATAGAACCATTGTCGGGAGCAATTGCTGCAGCATCAAAAAATATTTCAGAATCAAGCAAATCTGATGTCATGGAGGAGACAAGACGCCTCAACTTGCTGCCCCTCCAGCACCTCACCCATCAGCACAGCAACTGAGTCAGCCATCTTCAGTCAGCCAAAGGGTCTTCCTACTGGAGAGTAGGGGAATTTCCCCGGTGTCCTGGCCAAATTTCCCTCATTCACTAAAAATACCACCAACAGCTTAATCTAGTTCAAGGTCAGTTGGCGTTCATCTGTATCCCCCTCCGCCCTGGTTATGCCTGAAAATAGGCAGGATTTGTCTAGTGCACTTACCTGGTCAACAAAAACTAACTAAATAAAATGGTTCTTAACACCAGCAAAACCAAAGCCATGCTGTTAGGACCAAGAGCCCTTGGACTAGATAGAACACATCTACTCCAACTCTCGTCCCTTGAGGGTAACAAGCTCGAAGTGGTCTCTTCGACTAAGTACCTTGGCCTATTGACCAAGGTCTCACGTTCAAACAACATGTGGACCAAGTCACGAGAGTAATCCATACAAAACTCGGATTACTGTATCGGCTCAAGGAATTGCTGACCCCAGAAGCTAGGGCTGCTATTGCAACTAGTGTCCTACTTCCTACTCTAACATATGCTGCCCCGGTCATTCAGGGTATCACAAAGCTGGAGTCCGGTAAACTACAGACCCTATACAACAAGGTGACCCGCTTTGCCACCTTATCCCACGCCAGGAGCCACCACTGCGGGGCATTGGCAAAGCTTAACTGGCCATCTTTCGAATCTCGCCTCAGTTACCCTGTACTCTGCCTGGCGAAGAAGATAGTGTACTCGCCTCCCCAAGTCTTGGGGACTCCTCACAGTAAAAATAAACCAGCGCAGCCTTAGTTCCTCGGGCCACACACTACTGGAGGTCCCCAAGGTCAGGACTAAGGCAGGACAAAATCATTCTCTCATACTGCTCTTCCTTGTGGAATAACCTCCCTGTGGAATCAGAGACACCCCATCATTACCGTGTTTCCGCACAAGACTCAAGACCCATTTTCCATCAACAAGCATATGCCAATGCGTCCGCCCTTGACACTACTACAGTGACCTCTGCAGCCTGTTCACCTAACTATAATCTTTAGCCCCTAACAATGTTGCACTAAGTCTCTCCTCCCCCAATCTTAACCTATTAATGCTCTTGAACTATGTTACCTAGGGAATCTACAGTACTGTCTCAATAATGTCTCTGTCAATGGATTATGTAATGAACAACACTGACCATTCAGATATATCAATCCTATTTAACAACTATGAGTAAACAGCCGAATACTGTATACCCTTAAACTATGTCACCTAAGGAATCTAGAGTACTGTCTCACTAATGTCTCTGTCAATGGATGATGTAATGAACAACACTGACCAATCAGATATACCAAACCTATGTAATGTCTGCTATGTGTAAACAGCCGAATACTGTATACCCATGATAACCTGTACTTCCATATGTTTTCTACTGTTTATTATCTCTTGTACTGTTATTCCCGGGTCGCCCCTGAAAAAGGGACCTTGGGGCCCAGTGGAAGCTACCGGTCATCAAAATTCAATAAATAATAAAATAAATAAATAAAATTTAAAGTGCATGAAGCAAGACAACAGTCTGAATAAGGTTTTCTAAAAATACTTTGTACTATTTAAGTGTTAGAAATATATAAAATGTTAACTGTGTGTTGAAATAAACAGCTTTTAGTTGCACTGCATGTCCAAGTGAAATCTGTTGTCTCAGGAATTAACCACAAAAACAAGTAGGCACAATTTACTGTTACGCCTTTCCTTAAGACAGCCACAGAATTAAACTGATTAATACTAAATGTGCTTACAAGCGCACCTGAACAGGTGCCACAAGCCTCTACAATGCCCACCGGCAGGTGCAGGCGCTATCCCCAAGCCCAGTTCCCCACAATGCACAGAAAGGACCCCCCACCAGCCCCGATCCTAGTATATGAATAAGTAGCCCCCACCAATCTCTGAAATAATTAATAAATCCCAGTATAGTGACACAAAATGCCTGTATCCCAAAGTAACCCTGGTGGTCTAGTGGACCCACCCTCAAACCCGGCAGTGTCCTACCACCCCGCTTCCCCGACCCATACCCAGCCGACGACTGGCAAGCCCACCTCTCACCACTGTGGCCAGCCACCAACTGAGCTTCAGATGAGTGTGTACTGTAAATAGTACGCACTCAGCGAATGACAGCTGCTATGGGTGGGAGTGGGGTGGTAGGACACTGCTGGGTGGAGGAGTGGGTCCACTAGACCACCAGGGTTACTTTGGGACATGGGCATTTTGTGTCATTGTACTGGGATTTATTAATTATTTTGGGGATCAGAGGGGGGGATACTTATTCATATTACTGGAGATTGTGACCGGGTAGGGGGGTCCTTTCTGTGCATTGTGGAGGGCTGGGGCTGGGAGGGCTATGCTGTGTTCTTTTTGGGGAATGGGGCTCAGGGGGCTACATGGTCTAGGAGGCACAATGTGGCAACCCGGTGGAGTGTTAAAATACAAGTATGCCAGCTCATAGCTGGCATAACTGCACATGTCGGATATCCTCGGTGGGTGCAGATGCTGCCGTAACCACCCCTTGCGCCAGGTCGCTGCAGGTCTGGGGCACACTGGTGGCACAAGTCCACCTTGCCACAAGCAGCCTGCATGTTGTGCAGGCTGCCTGAATACCACTGGCGCATCTGTTGGTGCAAGGTGCCTATGCCTGTCATGTTGGACATAAGTCACCTGCACCTGGTGGATGCTTCGGAATCATGCCCTAGAATAGTTAATGACCTAGAAGACCAACATATGGCAAACATCTTATTCCTGGAGCAATTATACATACTCAGGGATGAAATATATGTTATTGTTAAAACTACTCTAGCACACCGTGAGCCTCGATTGAAAACGATTAATGAATTTATGAAAACAGGCCTCAATGATTATTTTATTTATTTAGTTTTTGTTGACCAGGTAAGTGCACTAGACAAATTCTTGCCTATTTTCAGGCACAATCTGGGGAGAGGGATACAGATGAATGCCAACTGACTTTGATCCAGATTAAGCTGTTGGTGGTATTTTTTAGTGAATGGGAAATTTGGCCAGGGTACCAGGGAAATTCCCCTCCTCTTTTTTAGAAGTGCCATGGGATTTTTAACATCCACCTCAACTACCACCAGAACAGGCAGATGGGACCTCGGTTTTAACGTCTCATCTGAAGAGCGGCACCTCAGGAGTGCAGCATCCCCTCATGCTGCACTGCAGTGTCAGTATTGGGATATTAACCCAAGTGCCTGATGTGGGATGGAACCCACAGCCTTCTGATCTCCTGGGCGCAGAGGCAAGTGTGCTACCTGCTGAGCCACTGACAATAAATTCCTTAAGTCAGACAGTGGATTACCAGTCTTTAGAACAGGAAGAAGATTCACTGCACCAGTATGTAGCAGTGCCAAGGCTAGCAAAAGCCCTAAAAATGGGAAATAGAAAACACTCAAAACGGCACAACAATCGGAACAGTATAATGAAAGAATTGGAAAAAATATAACAAAAAGAACAGCAAAATCAAGACAAAAAAAGCAGAAAGCTATAAGTCTAGATATTTCTTGAATATAATTGTCACCGGGTGGGTATTCAGGATAACAAATACAAGGCAGAAACAAACCACAGTGAATAAGAAATGCCCAGAGGCATTTATCATTTATTTTGTCATAAAATGAATGAAAATATTTACAGAAATCAAATGAAAAACATCAAAATAAAGGTTAGTTGCGTTCAAAACAAAGGCCACTGCTTTTGGTCTTAGCAGATTCTAGGCTTCAGTCAGAATGACCAGTATGAGCCCACACCAATGGGAAGTCTTTCTCCTACCTCCGTCAGTCTCCAACTGACTCCCTATCTCTATCTAACATCAAGCCCCAGTGGAAGGTTTAAATACATTCTGGGTGGGGTCACCTAACTAGACCCTTAACTGAAAATACAAAAGAAAACTAGCTAGGTTAGTTTATAATCACCAGGTGACCCACCATACATTATAATATAACACTACACATTGATTTAATCAAATAACCAAGCATCAAGTGTAATACTAGGCTAGTAAAACTTCATAAATGCTTTATTTTGCATGGCAACTAACATAGGGCCCCTCCTCAGTTACCTTTGAGTGACAGGTAAGGCTGTATATATAGGGGACTGCAGAGGATGCTGCTCCCCCATAGACAAGGCCCCTGGAATTCTGTGATTCTGCAGTTGCAGAATTTTCCACAGAATTTGCATCATGCCACAGAATATATATAATACAGCAGAATTCATTGTTTTTGGTGATTTTTCATTAAAATATATTGTTTTTCTAAAGTGTCAGGCTTTCTTTCCCATCTCACTTATCCTGAAGCCCCTCCTCTGTGCTCATCATGTGATATCGAAGACATCACATCATATTTAGCCAATGGCAGGACTGCGTTCTGCCAGAGAAATGAATAAATCATGCCGCAGAAATTAGAAAATGCTGCCGCAGAAGCCAAGGAGCCCTGCCGTAGAAATCAGAAAATTCTGCCGCAGAGTACTAGGGGGCCCTGCCTATAGAAAACCTCAGATGCAGTTCTGCAGACAGGTAAGATACTGAACTGTTTAATTTTCTTCCTGGGTTTATATGGTAACTGCAAAACATTAAAGCTCCCTCAGGAAAACTCAGAGCTGCAGTAACCCCTTTTATCATTTACTAATTTCAGGGCTTTTAATGCACCTGTTTTTTTTAAATGAAGGGTGGGGATAACAAACAGGCCTTCTCTGGAACACACACAGCCTGGAGCTAAATACAGAATAGCCCCATTTAAAGCAGAGGTCCCTTATAATTTCTTAAAGCATTTTCTGTTTCAAGCATAAATTCAGCACTGCAGACATTTTAAAGTCCTACAGGTATGCATATACAAACACATTTAGGAACATACGAAATTACATTTATATTCCTAAAGCCCATGAGCACATTATTCAACCTCCAGCAAACAGCTTGGTTAAAGCATTCTGCACTTTAAATCTAGCAGCTCTTTGGTATTTGTGAAGCCAAATAATTCAAGCCCCTTATAAAGCATCTGCTAAACAATTTCTTTTTTTTTATATTACACAAGCACCTTGCATGTTTATGCATTTAGCACCTTAAACAGTACTTTAGGAATTTGAGGCACTTTATTCAGGTTTAATTCCTTTCTGGCAATTTGCACGTTATATAGCAGGCAATATGTACTGTTGGGATCATTATTTTAAACTATTACTTTTCTTATCTATGTGGCTGCACTGCAGTACTCTATTCTCCATTCTATGCACTGAATACTTTTCTCATGCATTTTACTTCTTTAAATGTACTAATACACTTTACTCCTACAGTTAGCTAAATGGGGGTGAGGTAAGATCTACATCTCCTTACTGGGCGCCCACCCATGGCAGGGGTCACCCTGTCACAATAATAGAAAAAACAAGAAAAAGATTACTGGTTCAGATTTGCCTATCTGGTTCAAAGACAGAATAATAGAGAAGAAGATTAAAGATAAGACTGAAGAAACAGCACATAACAAAAGCAGGGAAAATCTAAATTTGCCAAAAGAAAAGAATGCAGAGAACCAAAGAAGAAGGAAATTGATTATTCATGAAATAATACTTCTGTCCTTATAGAGCCAAATACTAGCAAAGGAAAACAAGAACAATAAATTGATGATGTAAACTAAATGAACGCAGCTGTGGAGGCAGAAGATGCTATAATTACTACTAATAGAGCCTTATAACTGAAGTACCAAGTACAGAAAGCTCTAATGTTCATATATGGATCACTAAATGATGTAGTTATTAATATTAAGGGTAGCCACAAAAACAGAAATGAGACAGAGGAAAGCCTATGGAACTAGTTTATAATCTACTGGAAATAGAACTAGGGATCCCAAGCTGGCGGAATAATATTATTTTATGCTTTAGAAATGGAGTAGAGAATGAAAATTCTGTCTCTGTGATAGTAAACACACTTGAGATAACTAAATGGATATGGACACAAACATTCATAATTAGCCACTTGGAAATCAAAATTGAATCTCCTATTATTATTCTCTCCTACTTCACATAGCCAAAATAGAACTTTGTTGATTTTTTTTTTTTTATGAATATGTGCTTATTGAAATAAAAAAAAAATTACAACAATAACAATATACTTACTATTTTCAAACTAATAACAGAGTTCACAAATGTATAAGAATTCTACAAACTCTAAAAAAACAAAACTAGTACATATGTCTAATACAGTGGTTCTCAAATGGTGAGGCCAGCCTCCCAAGGGAGGCCCCAAACTGCTCCAAGGGAAGCCTGGTCAAGTTTGAGAATGTACAGTATTAACATTTTAAGTTTTGGATGTGTTTTGTGATGGGAAGAAGCAAACTAAATATGAATAATGGCAGCTGAATTTCTTTACTTATGAACAAACTGGTGAACAGGAAAGGTCCAAGGAGCCAATGCTTCTGTCTAGGTGTGTATTTATATATAATAACTGGTCAGCAATTTCTCTGAATGTACTGACCAGGTTGATATTTTCCATAACAACCAGCTGGTTGTTATGACATTCATGAGCCATGCCAGTCAAACTATGCTGCTGCCTCATTGGCCAACATTCTGTATGTGGGTGGGGCCAAACAGTCTCACAAACTGCTGGAGAAAAATTGCTGATCTGTTATTATAAAAAATAAAAGATGGAGAGGGTGTTTAATGTGAGAATTTAATGCACACCCTCATTGTGGGATGCTTTGATAAACCCCTCGGGCTTCACCCTTGGGGTTTATGTAGCATCCCACAACTCAGGTGTGCATTAAATTCTCATATCAAACCCTTCCCCATCCATTATTCTCTATGTAATTTGGCGACTAGAAGGCACATTGAGTCAAGGCTTGTTTCTGCAGTAGGTGTTTGTTGTTATGTAAATTGATGACTGGGAAAGGCACAAAGACTCAAGGCTTGTTTCTACACTAGGGCATGGATATTCAGAGCGGATGCGCCATGTGCAACAGGGATGCGCCAGCGCAAGTATGGAAATGCACCACTGTGTGATATTCAGCAGGAGGCGGCTGCGCAGCACAATAAGCAATGCGCCAGAGCGCAACAGTAATGAATGCATGCGCAACCATAGGGTGCGGAACCATGAATAACATGCGCAGTGCGATATTCAACAGCATGCGCCATGCGCAATAGCGGAGCAAGCGGAAGTTGCGTGACAGTGGAAATGATAAAAAATGAAAGGGAGCAAGAGAGGGGCACAAGAAAGCAACAGGAAGCCACAGGTGGAGCGTGGTGACAGACAGCCAGGGTGGAATAGAAGGAAGAAGCGCAGGACTGGGCAGGAGCAGGACAGGGCCCACCAGAACTGAGCCATAGACAGGGTAGGAGTGGGTGTGCCTGTGCCACTGTGCAGCAAAGGGCGTGGAGTGCCACAGTGGACTGAGGGCAGTGGCAGGAGGCAGGACAGCCACAGTCAAAGGCCGGAGGTGTACCCAGTGCAGGGGGAGCATCAGGAATGGACAGTGGGGGGAACAGGACAACAGCTGCCTGGGGGGGAACACCAGCCAGGGACATGGCCAGCGCCACCTTCCAGATGGAGCAGTAATGATGGGTGTGAGAAGGCAGGCAGCAGGGGGCTTGGCCATGGAAGGGAACCCGTCCGGTGGTGCGCCCAGAACAGGCAGTACGAGCCCACACCAGCTTTGAACAATACTCTGACACAGAGATTGTGGGCTGGTACCGCCTGAACCAGATGATCCTGAGGCAGCTCTGTGAGCTGTGCAGTGATGAGATACAGGCACCCACACGACAGAGCCATGCTCTGTCAGTGGAGACGAAGGTGACAGCTGTCATGTGCCTGCTCACCACGGGCACCTTCCAGAGATCAACAGTGGACACGACAGGCATAACCCAGTTTTCAGCGTCACACCTACTCACACAATTCCTCAGCGCACTGCTGCCACATGCTGTGGAGTACACCTGTTTCCCCAGCACACAGGCAGAGTGCACAGCACACACAGGCGTTCCACAGGGTAGCACAGTTGCCTGGCATGCTCGGGACCATTGACTGCACCCATGTGGTCATCCGCACACCACCTGGCCCAGAGGGTGCGGCATACATCAACCGGAAGGGTTACGCAAGCATAAACTGCCAGGTAGTGTGCGATGCCAGGGAGTGCATTACCAATGTCTGTGCCACGCACCCTGGGGGAGCACATGATGCCTTCATCTGGCACCAGTCTGCACTGTGCCACAGGTTTGAGAGTGGGGACATCCCCACTGGCCATCTAGTAGGTGAGTATGCATATCGCGCAGGATGACATGAGCAGACATGGGGGGGTGCACAGTCAGAGGTGCCATGAGTACCAGCCAAGTTGGCCCATGGCATAGCGACGCAGACCATCATTCTAATGTCCACCCTCTACACACAGGTGACAGTGGTCCCTGGCTGCTCACACCATACTGGCACCCCACGACCCCATCGCAGCTACGGTACAATGAGGCACATGCCACAACATGGAATGTCATCGAGCGGGTGTTCGGGATGCTGAAGGCATGGTTCTGGTGCCTGGACACATCAGGTGGTGCCCTACAGTACAGCCCCTCGAAGGCCTGCGGGCTATTCCTGGCTTGCTGTATCCCGCACAAATTGGCCATCGACTGTGGGACAGCCGTAGAGGTCCAAGAGGGGGACAGCAGTGGGGACGATGAGGACACCGGTCCAGCTGGTGATGGGCAGTCACCCCCTGGGTGAAGAGACCCCCACCTGATCCGGATGTCACAGCTGTACCGGGACACCATTACAGAAGAGCACTACACAGGTAGGTCATGGGCCATGCGCAACCACCAAGGGCAAGAGCATAGCCCACAGACAGGCAGGCAGGGTAGGACACCAGGGGCGGACAGCAGTAAGGGAATGGGTCTGAGTGTGGCATCGCACACAGCATCAGGGATGGGCAGGGCCGAACATGACATGTGCACACACACGCACACACACAAGACATGCACAAGGGGTAAACGGCATGCCAACCCCAACAGCCACCCCCACACAACTATGCCTGGTGGCCATCACTGTGCATGCCTCAGATGCTGGGCACCACTGCACACTGGCAGACAGCGCAACATAGGCATCATCATGCACACGCCACAGTGGCCAGCAGCTGGGAGGGTCTGCACAGGGACCCAGTGTGTGCAGGGCTGGGTACCCCACCCGTGCATCGCACAGTGCACACCACACTGCACATAGGGCAGTGGCAGACAGTGGCCATGGTGGGAGACAGGTCAGTCATGCGGCACAGTACCACGGCCACCACGGATGCGTGGGCGGCCCCACCGAGACCTGCCAGCTGTGCCAGGCTGACCACTGGCCTCATGGGGTGGCAGCGATGGTCCCCCAGGGGTGACACTGCGTGAACGTGACCATGTTCACGCAGGGGTCTGCAGCCCACCGAACATGCCCATGCCAGGTGTGTTCGGTATGCCCACAGCCGAACCCGGTGTCGACATAGCAGGTGTTGCATGGCACCGGGAATGGGGGTGGACATGACACTGCGCTGGGTGGTGGCTGGCCACCGAACTGGGTGCCCAATGTGGCCATGACAGCTGTCAATGCATTGGTCTGCCTGTCAATGGCAGTGGTCACATCCGCCCGCTGCCAGGCCATCTCTGCCAGGAGCAGACCACGGTCCCTGCTGCGCCACTCCTCTGCCTGGCGCAGAACCGCACTGAGCACATCCACTGCCATCACGAGTCACAACTGCTGATCTATTGAAGCCTGGAGTAGATGGCTGTGCTCGTCAAAGGTCATCATCCGCTGGTCCAGCATGCTGTCCCTCGTGGTGTTCCTGACTCTGCTGGCCAGCACCCCTTGACGATGGGCACTGTACATCAGAGCCATGCCGGGGCACGTCCACACGTGGTGCACTGCCACCACCCCCGACACGTCCCCCCCATCGCCACTGGCCGACTGCTGGCGCTGCTCCTCTGGCTGCCGATTGCCAGGGCTCACCGGCGCTGCCGCAGCGGCCATAACAGCCCCACCACCCTGGATGCACACCAGTGCTGCCCCACTGGGGCATACAGGCACAGGCTGGGACTGTGTTGTTATGCAGGCTGCCACGGCAGCACCACCCACAGCAACGCCCGTGCGGTTGCCTGCTGTGGGACCATCCTGTGTCCCACACGTATCACTGTCCAGGACGTGTGGTCCATCATCATCGGTGCTGGATCCGGCAGCAATCTGTGTCCCAGCACACTGGAGACCGTGGGCGCTGTCATGCTGGGACACAGGCAGGGCCTCGTCCGCACCCGCACCACCCTCATCAGTCCGGACAGACGTGCAGGTATGCACTTGTCCGGTCCCTCGGACACCTGTGGAGGGGGATGGGCAATCCTCCGTGTCCAGGGCATCCTCCTCGGTGGACACACCCACCATCGCTGACCCATGTAAACGCACAGGAGCTGTAAGGGAACACATTAGCGTTAGTGGCTCCGCCCTGCTCTGTGGCATTCCCTCCACCACCCACACAGTGACAGCACAGGACCTACCATGCAGTGATGAGCTGCCACCCATCTGGAAGCCATCACCAGGAACACCCTCGATGGCACAACGCCGCATGCTGCTGGCCACTCGCTCCTCCTGTGGCATCAGGCGTGGTACATCTGGCTGGCCCCCAACGGTGGCAGCATGTGCAGCCCTGATGGCGGCCACCTTGTCTTTGATCCGCCTCCTGTCTGTGCCGACCTTCTTCTTACACTCCTGCATGGACCGTTGGTGGCTGCCATGCTGGTTCACGGCATGCGCCACCTCACCCCACGCCACAGCACGGGCCAGTGGCGTTCCCTGCTGTCCGCTGAGCAGTGGTTCCCTGTCACGATATGCCTCGAACAGGGCATCTGATTCAGCCCTGGTGAAGTTGGGCCTCCTCCTCCTCCCCCGTCCCTGTTCCTCCTCTTCCTCACGTTCGGTCATGCTCGAGCCTGTGGGAATGACAGGTGTTACCTTGGACTGTGCAGTCCCATTCAGCCCTCATAAACCACAGTCCCCACATCCCAACAGCATGCAACCCACCACAATGGACTGCAATACCTAACCATGTCCTCTGCAGCCCCAGGTCGCATTTATATAGCGCAACGCATGCAAATGAGGCAAGGCACAACTGTAATTGGATGCTAATGCAGTGGTTGCGCCGTGGAATGGCTAATGAGCTGATTTGCATATGCTGGCTGAATATCACGCTGTTGCGCCATGCGCAATGTTGGTGAGCGTGCTCAGGCTATGGCGCAGCACTGTGACGTGTGCAATCGGCACCGTACGGTGCATGCCCGGGATGCTGACACCGACGTGTGCTGTGCTGCTGACATGCTGTGTGTGGGAGGCAGTGCAAGGCATGGCCACTACTGTGCCTGTCGTGTTAGTGCACTGTTCGCCCATGTGGTGCTCGTGCCTTGGTGAGCCGTGGCGCCATGGAACCCACAGCGTGGTAGGCCACTGCAGGGCATCACACACAAGCACCCACCGGCGCTACATGCAGGCGTCCCAATGGTGCTATGGCACTCCGCTGCGGACAGACCCTTGACCTGCGGTGGAGCCTTGCCCCCTAGGCACCATACGTCCGCATGTGTGCACCCCTATCGCGCAGTTTGGTGACAGTGCGATAGGGACTGGCAGCGCAGTACCGCGCTGCCTCCGCATGTGGGGCATGTGCACTACAGAACGCCATTTTGATTCCGGTACCAACAGCAGGATGCCTCATAGGAGAGCACAAGTCTGGAGCACGATTGAGCTGGCCAACTTGGTGGCCCTAGTGGAGCCACATGCTGGTGCCCTATTTCGGCAGGATCCCCTCAACAGGCCACGGACTGCTGTGTGGCAGGAGGTGTCTGACAGCCTGGAGGAAGCGACTGGGATCGGCCAGACAGCGGAGCAGTGTCGCCACCGGTATGGCGACCTACAGCGGCAGGATCCTGAATGACTGGGGCATCTCCAGGCACGTGCCCAGCGAGGCACCATACCAAAGGCCAGGTAGGTGCTCCATCCGAACATTAGCAGTGTCCGTCTGTCCAGGTATCGCGGTGCATAAGGCCACGCCGCAGGGGTGGGGGCCATCTAGTGGGGTGGTGGTGGGGGTGCATCATGGCTGGGCTGAGCGGGAATGCACACACCGGGGGGGGCTCTGTTACTGACCTGACCTGATCACTATTCCCCCCCGGACTTTCCCTCACACCCCTTCATCCCACTCCCTGTTGTACACCCTTGCCCACCCCCACCTGGTATGTGGCCCTTCCCCCCCCCATATTGTAAATAGTTTGTTTTGCTGTTTTTTGTACAATTCATTACTCAATTACAGACATATTTGTTATGACAGCTGTGGTGGTCTCTGATTTGCAGTGGGCATATGGTGCTTGGCTGCAATGGTGTGCATGGCATCCAGGGTGATGCGGGCCTGCGGTGTGTGTCCGGCAGGGACTCATCTACGGTGTGGGTGGGGGACTCGGTCCCTGTCTGTGGTATGTGTGTTGTTCCCTGTGCACTGGATGCCTGTGTGCAGTGGTCCCTGGTGCATGCGCTATGTCCCTGGCACCCCTGTTAGTATGTCCATGGCCCATGCAGCTGGCCCCCTTGCATGTCTGTGGTATGCACGGTCTGCTGGCATGTCATTGGTGGCTGTCTGTGCCGGCCACCCTCTGGCCACGGCGCAATGGCGGCTTGCCTCCTGTCACCGGTATGGTGCATATCTGCCTTGGGTGGCACTGTGGCCTATGCTGTTGTTGTCCCCCCTCCATGCTGTCGCTGGTGTCTGTTGCAGGGTCTGTGTTCAGATGTCTGTCACTTGTGCTCCGGCCACATGCTGGTGGCGGACGGCTTCATGGTGCATGCGCAGGATGGCTGGTACACCTGTGCCATGGTGGGGTGCAGGCCATGGGTACACAGCATCAGTGGTTGCACGCCAGTGGCATTTGTTGCCCCGCTATTGTGGCCCTGTGTCGGGGTGCCCTTGGGTCAGGGTGGGTGTTTGTCCGTGCCCTGTGTCGCATCCTTGTGGCGCATGCCTCCATCACCACTGTGTGGCTGTGCTGGCTGTTGGGGCCAGTGCTGGGACAGGGTGTGTGCTTGGGTGGGTGTGCTGATGGTGGGGTCCAGGGCAGGCCTTGTCGCATCGCGGGCTCCCTCGGTACCCTCGCAGGGTCGATCTCTCTGCTGTGCCATGGGGGGGGGGCCATGCAGGGCAGCACTGTGTCTGCAGTTGTTGCGTCGGTGGCTGGTACCGCCCGCTGTGGGGTGCTCACAGTGGGGCTGCGATGCATGGCTCCATGGTGCACAGGGTTACACTGTCACAGTGGGGGTGGTGGCATGCATTCGGTGCCATGCACTGTTGGGTGCTGCTCCTGGGCCAGTTGTGTGGGGATCGCTGTACAGGGCATGCTCTGCATTGGTGGGATGGGGTGGCACTGGGTGGCGGCCCTCCCTTGTGTTGCGGTCACTGCTTGCCGGGGTGTGCTGGGGCACCATGTCCTGGCTGTGGATTCGGTGCTGGTGTTCATGGGCTGGTGGTCCATCCAGCTCCACTGGTTTGCAGTTCATGGGTTGCGGGTGGTGCTGTCTGGCCTGCTGCATGCTCCTCCGCCCATGACTCCATGGTGGTGCCCCTGGATCCTGTCTCGCATCCCTGGTTGTGCTACTGCGCTACTACCCTGCTCCACTGCGCATCCCTGGTTGCACCATGGAGCAGTTGGCGTGATATTCAGTTGTGTTGCGCAAGCGCACCTTGGCCCACACTGTGTTTGAATATCACGTGTGTTGCGCAGGGGCGCACGGCACTTGCGCCTGCTCCTGCTATTGTGCTACTTTGTGGCGCAGTCTGAATATCTGGGCCCCGGTGTTTATAAGCAGATGAGTGACTGGGAAAGGCACACTGAACCAAGGCTTGTTTTTACAGTAGATGTTTATTTGCAAATGAGTGACTGGGAAAGGCACATAGAGCCAGTGTTTGTTTCATGTGTCACCTGAGGGAAGAGTACGTGAAGCTGCTTAATAATATTGTAAGAGGGGTGAGATGAAGGTGGCTAGGTAATTTGGTCCAGATAGAGAAAACAGAGCAATAAGGGCCCACGAGTCAGGAAAATAGAGTGACAAGGATAACCTGGGGTGTGGGGTTGGGGGTGGAGAAAAATAAGTTGACTAAAAAGAGAATACACTCAGTAAACTTTTGTTAGTCTTACTTTATTCCTGGTGTACTGTGCAAAATATGATATTTTTTTCTATGGGGAAAAATGTTTTTTCCCCAAATTTTGAGGGAGGCTTGAAATCTTTTCCATTGCTTAGGGGACGCTCACTGTCATAAAGTATGAGAACTAATGGTCTAATATAAAAGGCATCATGGGCAGACTGGATGGGTCTAGCAGTCCTTATCTGCCAACAATTTCTATGTTTCTAAGTAATCACATCTTCTAACTTGGTAATATGCATTCTACTTATAATAATACTGTCTTACTTTGTAACAAGTAGTAAACTCTGATTTATGATCTACAATTCTCACATAACAAGAGAAGTTAGAACAAAAGAAGAAACAGGAGAAAGCAAAAGATAAAGGAAGACACACGACTAGAAAAAGGAAATGGAAACCGGACAAATTTGGATTTGTGTGACCTACAGACTACTCAGGTGACTTAGTTATGTTTGATCTTATTTGTCACAGAGAATGGAAAGACATAAAGAAGAGAAAAACAATAAAGAACTAAAAAAAAAAATTTTACAAGTACCTACTCTCGAATGTTCCTAAGCAGAAAGTTGTATAGATTTCCTAGTTTGTTAATGAAACCAGTTACATTACCTTTTAAACCATATGAAAGTCTTTCAGTTCTAACGGCCTCTAAAATGTAATTTTCCCCATTCACCTATTGATGGATGTCTTTTCTCAAAGAGAACTTTGTTAATGATAAGAGAATGCATACAAAGGACTTATAAACTATCACTCTAAATAAAACTTGGAAAATGCAAACTGATCAAAAAATACACTCACAGCTTATCTTAACTATTCATGGTCTGGAGGTAACTCACCAGGAAAGTCAAACAATAATGCAAACCATATACATGGACTACAGAATTGGGAAAACAATGGTCATAGAGTGTGGCTATAAAGGAGTGAAGTAGGTATGAGGGATCATAGTATTAATTACTACGGTCAAATGTTGATAGGTATAAGAGACTGAGGGCCAGATATTCAGAACTGTGCTCTGGGGCTAAAGTAGCACTGCCCGGCAGGCAAACGTAGCCCGGACCAAAAAGCAAGCTATATTCAAAAGGAATAGCCCGGAGCTAAACCAGTTGAATATAGCAAGCAAAGAAGCCGGGCAAACAGGGCCAGGAGTGCAGGGCAAAAATAGCCCAGGAATAAGACAGCACTGAATGTAGCAAGAGGGAAGTGCACACTGCCACTGCAGTCCATTAGACCCCGGAGAAAGCCAGTGTTGCAGGTGGAGAGCATTGTGTGCGACTGCACAGAGATGTCTCACATCTACTGCAAACAACAATGTAAGCCACACACACTGCAGAACTGTGCTATGCTGACGTGAGGTTTTCCCATGCTAACCTGATTACACAGTGCTAATGCATTAGCCCGGTGCAAGCTAGTTAGCCAGGAAATAGGGCTATATAAAGCTCCCATGCAAATGAACCTACTTAGGTAATCTGTGGACAAACAGGTACATTTGCATCTCATTAACTGCTGTAGCATACATTACCACGCGGTTTGCCGGTGCTATTGCATGGAGCACATAGTGATACCTATTGGTCGGAATGGTAGTAGCAGGCTGGATACAGCAGGCCAAGGCATGCCCACAGCGTCCCCTGTTGGTCAGCAGGGACGTACGGCTGGAAGCAGCAGGAACCATAAGGACACGCACAAACAGAGCAGACATCCTGCCCATGCAGCACTGCAAGCTGTACAACACAAGGTACATATATATATATAGAGAGAGAGAGAGAGAGAGGACAGGGAGGGTGATAACTATGATGACACATAGCTAGATATATGACTGATACACACACACACACACACACATATATATATATATATATATATATATAGTAGAGAGAGAGAGAGAGAGAGGGAGGGGGGGAGATAGTCACACATGTCTACTGGCCATATGTGCCCTTGTAGATGCCTCCCCTCAAACAACATAGGCACCCTACGGCAGGTGTTGGTGGAACACAGTGGGGGGACCAACAAATGCATGGGACAAGCATACGGCATGCCTGGTGGGGGCGGGGGGACATATGCTGTGGGCTACTTAGGACATGCAGCATATCCATACATGAGGGACCTGGGCAGATTGGCTAGGCCAGGCTGTCCGCCCTGCCATCATGGTCCCTGTTGCCATGTGTGCCTGTTGCACCCTGGTAGTCTAGTGGCCCCCAGCATGTTACCTGACCCCTGTTACATGTTAAATATAGTATTTATCCTGGTAGTCTAGTGGTCCCCCACCCCCTATCATGTTTTCCGACCCCCGTTGCATGTTTAAAATAGTATTTATCTTGGTAGTCTAGTGGTTCCTCCACCCCCAGCATGTTTCCGACCCCCATTGCATGTTTAAAATAGTATTTATCCTGGTAGTTTAGTTGCCCCCACCCCCAGCATGTTTCCCGACCCCATTACATGTTTAAAATAGTATTTATCCTGGTAGTCAGTGGTCCTCCTCCCCAGCATGTTTCTGACCCCATTACATGTTTAAAATAGTATTTATCCTGGTAGTCTAGTGGTGCCCCACCCCAGCACATTTCCTGACCCCGTTACATGTTTAAGTAGTATTTATCCTGGCAGTCTAGTAGTGCCCCCCACCCTCCTGCAAGTTTCCCGACCCCAATCCCATAATATAACATATTTCCCTGGTGATCTAGCAGTCCCCACCCAGGGTGCCACCCTGCATCAACCATCAACCACGAATCGAGCTGGTGATCAGCTCAGCCTCGCACACCACCACGGCGGCCGTGGCGGGGAATGAATGACGCCACTGCATTCATTACAGGCGCATCATTCCTCGGTCGGCAATGGTGGTGTCGAAAAGCTGACGGCTGGGTCATAACTGATGGGTGGGGTGTCTTGGTGGCATGCTGCAGTGAGGGGCACTGTTCAAGTATGTTATATTATGAGGATCTAAAGATGGGAAACTGCTGGAGGGGTGAGAGGGCCTACTAGACTGCAGAATGGTAATAAATTCTCTACGGAACAGGGGTTGGGAAGCGCGTGCTGGAGGTCTTCAGGCACCACTAATTCGAAATGTGAGACTTTCACGAGGCAGGGGTGGAGATCACGATGCTGGGAGAGACCACTAGACTACTAGGGAGTATGACTTTTCTATGGGGCACGGGGGTTGGGATAAGTGCTGGGAGGGTACCGCTGCTATTAGCGCTACATTAAAAGCAGCTTTTCTTCGGTGGTAACTAGCGCCGTGATACAGGTCGTGCTCATGCCTGTAGCGTTGCGCTCTGTCTTTGAATATGCCGGTGCACCAGCATTCAGGGCCCCTCCCCTGCATTCATTTTGGTTTTGTGTCAGCGCTAACACCTAGCACTGGCGCTAACAGTACATTTCAATATTGCAGTCGGGCGCAAGGTTGGCACTAGTCCAGCGCAACAGCTTTGCACCCGGCACTGAGCTCTGAATATCTGGCCCTGTATCCTTTATAATCAAATTCTGATGGAAGCTTACAAACTGGGCAGTTTGGGAATACTGATCTGTGATACTGCAACTTTTTTTAGTAATGCACCACACTTATGGGTATACTCCCTGAGGTAAACCAAGTAAAACAAAAAAAAAACTGAAATAAAGAGGGTTGCCAAGTGACAACATCAAATATGTTCGAACCACTAAGCAAAAAAAAGAATGACTGACAAAAAAACAAAACAAACAAAAAAAACAGATACAGGTATAACAGACGGTAACAGTGATTACTTGCCAACAGAAGTACACCAAATAAAAACCAATGGTATATTATTATGGAACACTGCAGGGATCCAAAGAATCTAGCTGACATGTAATTTACAACATTCTTAATGCATTATCAGGTGACAGCCCTCCAAGAAAGCTGGTCAAAAGATAAAATATGCCTAGAGGGATTTAACTGTATTTTAGCAAAAGCTGTAAAGAAAAACGTATTAGATAGATCACTAGGAGGGCTAACATTTTTATTGAAAAAAATCAAAGCACATAGTCATTAAAGTGAAATTGACAGTTCCTGCGGATATCATAATAAGGATATTATTGCGACTAGAAATGGCAGAAAATTCCTTTAATTTCTAGAAAACATTGGGCTGATTGTACTTAATCTGGTAATAGAAGACTGCCCAGCAAACTGTACATTTCTCCCTATGTGGGACTTGTGTGATAGATTATTTTGTAACACTCTATTGGCAATTCTTTGATTTCAAAATACTCACAGAAATAGAGAGATCGGAGAGTGTTTGCTTTCCATTACAATTAATACTTAAACCATCCCAGCCAGATTTAATCTCTTTAGAGCAAGATCGTCTCCAGGCATACGCTGAGATTGTAAATGAAAGGAAAATTATGTTTTCAGAAGAACTCGAAACACATTATCTGATATATTCAGAACATAAAAGGTAAACATTCTGACAGAAGTATTCACACCAGCCAACACGGTTAAGGTAATGCATGAAGGAATGAAAATAATCTTTGAAATTACTGGTATCTTGCCATTTCTTACAAATCTAAAAATCATGTTAAAAACAAAACCTGGTTTAATGATGATAGCAAACAGTATAAAACTGCAGTGTCTCAATATATCCATTTTGTGAAGCAAAATCCATCTCGTGAAATTTATTCTATACTAAACAAGTCCTCTGCCCCAACAACTGGTATGTTTAAAACTAGGCTCCAGGACAATCTCACTGCCAACAGCTCCTGTGACTGCCCAACTAACCTAGTTTCTCCACTTCCTGCCTGCTCTAGTGGTCCCCCCACTGGATTCTACCCTCACATCTTTGTACCCCAATGCTGCACTTTTCACCTCTCCCACCCTACCTACATTCCTTCTCCCTCCCTTCCCTCTCCCTATGACTCTGGCACTTCTTATCTCTTGTCTGTTTTCTCTGACAAATGCCGCTGGCTGCCTTGCTTACAATGCTACCCTTGAATTGTATTAATCTGTAATCTGTTTGCAATGTCCACATTGCTGTAATATCTGTCTTGATGTTCCCCATAATTTGTATTTCTCTGACGTGGAACCTTTGTAAAAGAGCCTTGGCTCGAAGGTATTTGTAATCCTAGACTTAATAAAATAGAAAAATAAAATAAACACTATAAAATATTCCTGAAAGAACAAAAAACACTGTATAGAAAATAGCAATGGAGGGAAATGCTTCAAGCTATTACAGAACATAAGAATAAATGATTTTGGCTCCTAGTAGCAACGGGAACAGGCAATTACACTGATAATATATCTGGTCATACTTAAACCACTTACATGGACTAAATATTACCAAAAGATTTTCTATGACTGCTATGATTTATAGGACTATAACACAACAATAACAAAATGACAATTACCCATTAAATCCATAGACATTACACCAATGGAAACAATGGAAGAAATAAACATGATAAAGAAATGAAGCCCGTGGCCCAGATAAAATCTCACCATATGTATACAAAGTGGAAATAGAATGGTGGCATCACTTATTACTTTATTAGCAATATTATTCAACATAATGGTAGAAGGTGATGCAGTCCTTCAGAGTGGAAAGGTAGCATAATTGTTCCTATTTTAAACAAGATTGGCCAGAGCCGATAGGGCTGTGATGAGCTGCCAGTGAGCAAAATTACACATGTGCATAGAAATTATTGAACGCCTGGTGTAGCTTAGCCATTTTGGAGGTGTTGCACAAAATTTCCAACATGACCTTTTTGGGACCCCTCCTCATGAAGAGTGCCAATGTAATTTTGTTCACTTGTCCCAAAAGGTGAATTCGCAGAGCGACCATCCCATTCTATGCCACAGGTGCAGAAACACATTTTGGGCAGGATGTGATAAATGACAGCTGTACTGTTTAAAAGGAGGTGTGCAAAAATGGCAATGTTGAAAATGTGGAGGGGAAAATATTAAAAAGTGGCAAAGTTAGGAGCGTGTGTAGAAACTGCACAACACATGCTTGTAACGTACTCATTTTTTGGAAATTTTTCACCAAATATGCAACATGGGCTTTCTGGGACCCCACCTCATGAACAGTGACGCTGTAATTTCGTGAATTGGTCCCGAAAGGTGATTCCACACAGTAACCACAAAATCACCTTTCGGGACTGAGTAATGAAATGACAATGAAAGTTTTCACGAGGTGGGGTCCCAAGAACCCCATGTTGAAAATGTGGGGCCAAAATTTAAAAAAATGGATTATTTATCAAAATAAGTTGAAAACCCCCATTGAATGGCATTATAGCATACTTACCTTTGATTCCTGAGTTTGCAGTTCGGCTTTGAAGAGTGCAGACATTTCCAGGTCCAGAGAATATGACAGTGCTGACCTCAGATGAAGTATGGGGTAAGGGGTGCAGGGAGGTGGGTGCTCAGTGGGAGGGTGGGCAGGGGATAGGGACTCAGGTGATGATGAGGGACCATTTTCTTATAAAAAAAAATGGAAAAACACATTGGGGACTGTTTTCTTTATTTACAGAATAACCCCAAAAAAGCAGACATTTGGGCACACTGGGGTGGGCTCCCAGTGTGCCATGAGTGGGGTGGGTGGGTACATGATGCAGACACAGGGATTGGGCACCCGATGTCGGCAGGGAAAAGAATACATTTGGGCACACTGGGGTGGGCTCCCAGTGTGCCACATGAGTGGGAGGAGCGACATAATGCCAACATGGGGACTGGGGACCCCGACGTCTGCAGGGAGAGAAAACATTTGGGCACACTGGGTGGGCCCCAGTGTGACACGCATGGAGGCTACGTAATGCTGACATGAGGATTGGGGACCCTACTGTCAGTGCTTTTTCTTTGTTGCCAGTGCTGGTGGTGGCAATGCAACTGCAAATGCATCGTACTCACGCATGCACAGTTGTGGTGAATGACACGTTGCCATTCACAGCATGATGGCGCCAGCAGAACTGCGCATGTGTGTGAGTTGAGCATGAGCAGTTCATGCCATGGAATGCAGAAGTAACAGTGGAAATAGTGCGGCTGTTATTCTGTAGCGGCCAGTCGTGGCGGAGGGTTTCAAGCTCCACTGGGCTTTCAGAAGGATACTTCCAAAAGTCCAATGGAAAGTTCTATGATTGGCCATTTTAGAGCTACTGGTGAACCCAAAATGGCTGTAGGCTCCACCCATACCCCTAAAAAAAAGGCAGTTGTAACCTCCTGAGAACTACAGTCTGATAAATTTAACTGATTGTCTTGGAAAAGAAGCAGATAATACAATAAATATTTTAAGCAGGTTTTGTAAAGCATGTTCCACAACTGACCAATGTTTTATTTTGCATCATATAACTGAAAAATATCATGTTAGCAGTGCCTTCCACTTTACATGGCATTTATCGATTCTAAAAGGTACTTTTGATGCTATATCCAGGCCTTTATAAATACATAGATGCTGTCGGCAGATAAGGACTGCTAGGTCCATCCAGTCTGCCTGTTTAAGCTGCCTAATGAAGCATCCAGTGACCCTATCTGGTCATTGTCTTTAGTTTTTTCCTATCTTTATTATTCCTTTGTTTCTGTCCCATGCATGTTTGAAGCCCACTACTGATACGGGCTGCCACCACCTCCTGGGCAGGCTATTCCATGCATCCACCACCCTTTCCATAAAAAGAACTTCCTGACATTTCCTCTTATGCAGCCACCCCTTAGTCTCATGTTGTGTCCTCTTGTCCTGGGACTACTATTAATCTGGAATATGTCATTCCCTTCTACCTTGTTAATGCCCTTGAGGTACTTGAATGTTTCTATCATGTCACCTCTCTCTTCCTCCTTTGTTCCAGCATGTACAAATTGAGGTCCCTCACTCTCTCCTTGTAAGGCTTGTGATGTAATCCCTTCACCATTTGGTCGCCCTCTTCTGCACTGTCTCTATTTTGTCAATGTCCTTTCGCAAGTGTGGTCTCCAGAACTGTACACAGTATTCAAGGTGAGGTCTCACCAGGGTCTTGTACAGTGGAACTATTACCTCACTCCTTCGGTTTGTGATTCCCCTTCAATACACCCCAACATCCCACTGGCCTTTCCCACCACTTTGCTGCCTGCCTAGTGGCCTTTAAGTCATCTGTGATTATGATCCCCAAGTCCCTCTCTTCCTTAGTTACTGTCAGCAGCTCCCCCCCAACCTGTTGCTCGCCCCAGGGTTCCTGCTCCCCACATGTATGATTTTGCACTTCTTTGCATTAAACCTTAGCTGCCATGCCCCCGACCATCTCTCCAGCAGTTCCAGGTCTTTTCTCATCCATTCTACCTCTTCCGGAGTATCCACCCTGTTGCAGATCTTGGTGCCATCCGCAAACAGACAAACCTTTCCCTCCAGCCCATTTACAATGTCACTGATGAAGACATTGAAGAGGACTGGCCCCAGAACTGACCCCTGAGGTACCCCACTGGTCACCTCCCTTTCATCTGATTGGGTTCCATTCACCACTACCCTCTGTTTTCTGTCCCTTAACCAGTTTCCAATCCAGTTCACCACCTTGCATCCCAACTCTAGGCTGCCTAGCTTGTTGACCAGTCTCCTATGTGGGACCGTATCAAAGACTTTGCTGAATTTATTGTGGGCTACATTATCACAAATATCTGTGGACAAAAAATATTATTCAGATAATTATAAATTTATGTAAAAATAACTGCACAACAGTTAGATATGATCTTCACAGTGATCTATGGGAAAATTTCCCCTGAAACAGATGTCTCAAGCAATGGGAGCATCACAATTCACTCCTGATGACTCGCTCCATGACAACTCACTCCTAACAATACAATCCTGTGCGTTTTCACTCCCACAACTATCCGTCCCCTACCAATTTGCTCCTGCACTCTATTATATTAAATCTGTTACCTGCAGGTGTCCTTCGCTATCCACATTTTCTAAGAAAGTGCTCGTGGTGCTTGCTGTTGTCAGCACTTGCTATTGGGTGACTATGCTCAGCAATTCCTTGTACTTGTATTTGATTGGCAGTACTTGTATTGGGTTGACTGCTATTGGCAGTACTTCTATTAGGGTTGTATTGGGCTGTGTCACTGCCTCAGTGCCTTTGCAGTACTTGTATTGGGTAAACATTATTAAATCTTTATTAAAACAATCAGTGGCATCAATAATCAAATATATATGCCACACCACTAAAATTCTTCAGTTGTTCTTTCAGAACAATTTTCCAGGATATAGGCCAACCTCTCCACACTGTCATGGTAAGCACGCTTCAATCCAGTGGGTGCATAGCCTGCAATTAATTGCTCAATTGCCGAATCCTTTTTTCTGCACACCTCTGAGTCCATCTATGAATTTCCAAATCGTGGGTGCACCATGCAGAGAATGTTCTGCTCCGTGATGGAACACCTCCACCACATTATTTGCTTTTGTCCTTCTGTTTTGCACGCTGTCATAGTGATTCCATAGTTCCACGCCATACTGTGGCTGTCTGCATCCATTCCCCTCGATTCCTTCTGCCTATCCAGACACCCTCAAAATAGTCAACAATAGGCTCTAGTGTTGTGGGGAACACATTATTTGTTTCATCTGTGATGTCCTCGAATCTTAAAATCACCTGCCCTGGAGGATAAAATGCCAGTGCAGGAAGGTATTTAAGTGCAAATGCGATGTTCTGCAAGTATTTTACTGACAATCTGTCTGTCTGGATTTTTCTGTAAATGCTTTGGGTGAAATGGAAAAAACATCCTACTTGTCATGCTTGGGGAAAACAGCCTTAAAAGCATTTATTTTGGCTAACTCAAAGTCTGTCATCGCTACCTCCGGGGCCAGGGTTGGATTCAATTGTTTCAGGGCAGTGAGTATTCTCTGGAAGGTAGCTCTTCTTTTCCCTGGCAGTAGTGCATAAATAGTGGGTTGCATGTTTTCAAACTTCTCACCCAGTATCACATACATCTGCTGGAAAGGGGGGTGCCATGCTAAAAGTGCCGTCCGAGTACCAATTTTTTGCACGCTCAAGGAATCGCAAGTTGTTTTCAGTGCCAAACATCAAAATCCTATCTTGGCCTGGCCCACTGTCATACAACCAAAAATTCACCATGATTTCTCCAGAGTCAGTTGTGTATGTTTTCAATGAGGCTGGTATCGTTAGCTCAGTTAGTTCTTATCAATTAGTTTCCCTTGTGTAGCCAGGAACACATGCTCCTTGGCATGAATTAGAACCTGTGCTGTAGTGTCCTGTGTAGCTGAAGCCCTCTGCTTTGCCACATTAATAGCTTCAGACTTTTCAACAGCACAGGAATCAGGAGCTTGTGTGTGTGCTGATAAAATGTGTGGATAATTGTCGGGTCTTCTTCTCTGACAGTGCGCACTCTAGCATTGCACCCTTTTGGTTTTCTGACTGCACGCTCATATTGCCAAATTGCTTTGTCTTCATGACCACACTTATGCAGTGTATAGATGTAGTTGGATTCATTGACAAGCTTCCTCCTGTTGTGCTCAGATAAGATGAACTGCCCGGTCATTTTGAGTTAGTGACACTCTGACAGCCAAAGAAAAAGTAAGGGCAAGGTAAGGAAACTTGCATTTGATGACCAGCAGCCTTAAAGTAACCACTGATAGTGTAAAGCTGCAATCTGTAATTACAGTGCTGCCAATTGGATTGGACATTACAGTTCTGCTGACTGAACCTTAGTTAACTTAACTCACACTAGCACAGACCAGTACAGAGTATGCACATATTAAATGATATTGACAGATCACTGTACTTGTACTCAGTGGCAACAATTAACTGTCAGATCAGCTGTCACTGCAGGAGCAGGAGCATATAGCCAGGAGCATATTGATGGGAGTGAATCTGAGTGAAGCAAGTTGATAAGGGAAGCGAGATGTGGGGAGTGAGAGATTGGGTGCAAATTGTCAGGAACAATTGACGTAGACCCCAAGTGATGTCTACTCGCACCCTTGCTGTTTCATCTTTTCATTAATGAGCTACCATTACTAGCAGGAAATAAGGGTCATCCTCCATTTGTAAAAGGAACAGCAGTACCAGCTTTAATGTATGAAGATGATCTAATTCTTCTTTCACTCTCCCTCGTCAGGCTGAACTGCATATTGAAAGCTCTGAAAATGAATTGCAGGAAACATAAACTTATAAATATCTCGAACAGTAAGACAATGGTTTATGGAAAGAAAAAAACATAACCTGGAAAATAAATAATATTAAGTTAGACACTGAAAAGTGATTTTGCTCTCTCGGATTATTCTTCTCATCAAACAATTCTCAGAGTAAACATATACAACATATTAGTAGTAAACTAATGTAAATAAAGGATGCTATACTATAGTTCAATGCAAAATATGGGAGATCAACTTTATTGCCTGTTCAAAGAGCCAGAGAAATGAAAATGAATAGCATTGCTCTATATATAGCAGAAATGTGGTCATCCTATAATTATACGAATACTGAATTCCCGTTCAACCATTTATATAGATCAATATTGTATACATCAAAATCTGCACCTGTTGAAACTGTAAGGGCTGAGCTGGGGAGATGGAAAAATAAAGCTTTATTGAAGACTAGGAAAACAGCCTATTGGATAAAGTGCATGAACACAGAAGACTGTAAACTAGACAAAATATGTTTGCTGGAAAAATTGTCATGCTATCCTGAGAGTCATTGCCCTTGGTTCAATGAAATACAAACAGTACTCTGAACACTTCTATTGAATCATCTTATGATAAGATTGCCTGAAGACCATTAATATATATCCCATGTATATGACAGAAATCAAATAAAGAATGCAAAATGTGTCACAAATTGAAGATTCAGAGTGGATAAGAAATCTGAAAAGCTATCAATGATACTCTAAAATGAAGCTTACCCGTAATTATTGTACTCTAAAATGAAGCTCGACCATAATCTTGAACAATATCTAAATTTTTTTTAACTGAACGTACAGACAAAATATTTTTATACTTCAGATTTGAAACATTTCCCTCTAAACTGTTGAATTACAGGTAGACAATCTCATTCTTCTTATGCAGATTTAAAGTGTGATCATATCACTGGTTTTATGCTTACATGTCTATGTTCCCTATATGTACCCGGTCCCCCAGGACGTTCCGTGAGATAAGTAACTTGTTGTCCAGTGTACTTTTCCTGGTAAAACATTTCAATAAATAAATTGTGAATTGGGAGACTATGAGACACTGTATCATATTTTCTGTGTTGTAAGAAATTTGTACCATTAGAGTAGAATGTCTATCCCCATATCTGAATCATAATATACTGTACCTGCAGAAGAAACTGTACTTAGAGTTTTAATGAACCCATGTTCAGAAATAGTTATAATGGATATGGTAAAATACCTTTATTGACTGTATGCTATTTTATCTAGAAGACATAAAACTAATAACATTAAGACTCCAAATGTAATAAAAAATTATCATTGCACGACGAGAACTTTTTCCTAAGGTCCTACAAAATCCCTGTCCTCTAATCAACCTGTTTTTAACCTGCATCTCCAGATGCTTTTATCCCCTGTTAAGGGAACATTTGTGACTACAAGCATGTCACAATACCAGATATCCCAAATCTGGTATGTCTTGTTTATACTCGGTGGCAGGTGGTAGGCCATTGAGTTTCTAAAGCAATTTCTCTTAAAGGATAGACCAAATGAAGTTTCAAAAGGTCCATCTTCCTTATGTAACTGTAATTTTAATGGTGATAACTAGAATGTATTGATGTACTGACAGCAACTTTATTCTGGTACACGACCATGATGCTATTCACTAAGGATATTTAAATTTTGCATATTTATAGAAAAATGTACACACATTGTAATACTATTTTGTACATAATGTATTTTTCTTTTAATTCATTAATTTTATTTGTTTACCAGGTAAGTGCACTGATCCAAGGGACCATTTTCAGGCATAACCCAGGCCATGGATGTGGCACAAAAGAAAAAAAAAAAACACAATGGGGACAGGTACAATAGGAGTTTCAAGTATAATACAGAGCACTGGAACACATTCAATTGAAAAGACTTGTAATGAGTCAGTAAACTTTACAGAATTGAACGCTAGCATAAAACACCTGCACCAGTATGCATCCCTACAAAAACACTGATCACGCTGAGCCGCAACAAAGCAGCCTACAATGGTCCTTAGGCTATTTACATGGTTTGATCTGCACTAGCGCACCTCGTTCGCACCACTCACAATGGTGCAGATCAGGCCATGTAAACATACCTCTAAAATTCAACAAGGGCTTTGATTCAGTGCCATACAGCAGGATGCTAAAAAAGCTGGAAAACTTGTGATATAGGATGGGCTTATCAGGTGGCTCGGAAGCTGGCTGGGGTACAAGAAAGCAAAGGGTAGTGGTAAACAGAGTCACATTAGAAGACAGGAGGGCTACAAGTGGAGTGCTGCAGGGGTTGTTCTGGATCCAGTCCTATTTAATATGTTCATTAGTGATATCATGGAAGGAATCCAGGGCAAAATGTGCCTCTTTGCAGACAATACATAGCTCTGTGACAAGGTACACGTGACGTGAAGCGAGGCTGGAGATGAGAGGACCCAGAGACACTGTAAAGGTAGTCTAAAGTCTGGTCATTTAAGTTCCATTCCAGGAAGTGCAAGGTGATGCACACTGGCAAAAACAATTCAGCCACAGATTACTGCATGGGGGCCGGGGGCAGACAGCCAAGACAGTGGAGAAAAGGGACCTAGAGGTGATCATAAGAAGTAGCCTCAAAACATCCTGTCAGTGTAACAAATTGCACAGCATAGCAGCAAGGATGCTTGACTGAAAAGTGAGGGGCACAAGGACTGGAGATGGGAGGTGATGCTGCCCCAGTACAGGTCCCTGGCAATGCTACACCTGGAGTAATGTGCCAGTTCTGGAGTCCACATCTGATGAAGGATAAGCATAGGCTGGAGGTGGTGCAGTGCAGGATCACCAAAATGATCGAGGCGGCAAGACATGTCCCACGAGGACAGGCTGGCAGATTTTAATATGGACACTCCGGCTGACAGGAAGAAGAGGGTGAACATGGTCAAAACCTACAAGTTCCAAAGGGGAATAAACAAGGTAGACAGCGGGGTTCTAGTCACCAGGAATATCAACCCAATGATGAGGGGGTCATAGCTGGAATCTGGTGGGGGACATTTAAGAGACGTATCAACAGGGGTTCAGTTAACTCCATTTTTGGAGTATTTGACTCCCAAAAATAAGTTAAACACTTCCAAAACAAAGGGGGAAGAAGTCATTGACTTCCAGATGTAAAACAAAAAAATTAGATGACTTTCAACATTGTAGGCATGGAAGTCAGAAATTATGGAATTTTTTGAAAGAAACTGTATTTTCCCACTGGTATATTGAATTAACATTTATAAATTGGTAATTTCTAGAATATTGACTTCCACAACTGGGATCCTGGAAGTATTTTGAGTTCCAAAAAATTGGAATGACTTCCAGATTTTGACTCATGGAAGTTTTAAGACTTCCACTAAAAATAAATTAACTGAACCCCTGCGTATCAGGAAGTACTTCTACACCTAGACAGTAGTGGAAAAATGGAATGAAATACCAAGGGAAGTGGTGGAGGCAGGGTCTGTTGCCACCTTCATGGCAGGCTGGGATAAATTCAGGGGAATTGTAGTCAGGGGAGTAGGGTTCAAGGATGGGAGTGGAGAGTGGTGGGAAGATGGAAACATAAGATAATCACCAATGAAGCCATAGGCCGATAAAGTGTAGGTGAAGTTTTGGACAGACTGGATGGACCTTGGGTCTTCCTCTTAAGTTATTTTTCTCTGTTTTGAAGTTTTATATTTATGTCTTCACAGAGCCTGGTTGAAACCCTGGCACATGTTGCATTTAATGTTCTGGGCTAGGCCCACACAACAAATGCACAATTTGTGATTGCCGTCATTATGAATCTGTTTTCTTTATCGACAACAAGGAAAATCACTTTACTTGGCAACAACATATACTAACAATGAGCTTTCCTGAATGAGAAGCTACCAGAGAAAATTGGTGAAAATTTGACAATGAAAAATACTTCCACTGGTCTGACGTTTGCTGTTTAAAGCAGCAAGAGGAAGGAGGTCAGGAGCCAGATTAAGGCATATGCAACATAGGCACAGGCCTATGGCCTTGCCTGTAAGGGGCCCCAGCAATCCCCAAAATATATTTACTATGTATCCTTTTCTTTCTGCTTGAGCTGCATGTTTTTTGTAAATGACTCCGCCACTGAATAAGGCAGGGGCTGAACTGTGACATGACTCTCACCTCCCTGATTAGGTGTTAAGTGCAGCTGACAGCTTCAGGGCCCCCAGTCAGGCTGACCTTTAAGGTGTGAACAAGCCCATTTCCTTTTCTTTGTCTCCCACGCCCATTTAGAATCCCAGTTTAGAATCCTACTCTTAACTATAAAAGATTAACAGTGCAATTCAATGTGTATGCTTTATATTTAACCTCACTCCTAAAATTAAGAAATCTACAATAGATTTCAATGGTACAATTAGAAATCATACTCTTTTTTTAATTCTCTCATCTCACTTATACTGAAGTTCTGACCTTGATACAACTCTGTTTTCAGGGTAAACGAATGTATTTCCAGATTCCCATCAGTAAATCTTGCCATTCATGGATCCTGGCTTACTTATCAATAACAGAAATGTTTGATCCTGGGAATGATTCCAATTCTTCCAATAATCACTCACTTTGCAGTATTCTTAAATCCATAACCCCTAGTGAACCACAAACTTAACTCCATCATCACTCAGGATCTAGCCTCTTTTAGAGATGGGTCCCTACCCTACCCAACAAAACTCCCACATCCCGGTTCATACTACCTGATAGGAGAATATGATAACACCCAGACTACGAGTACCATCGCAGCATTTGGGGTAGGGGTTTGGAGAAGTGCAAATCATGACATTTTGCATACAAAAATTATTTTTACCAGGCCAATTAGTAATTATTTTCTCTAAATTATCAAAACTCATGGTATTATTAATTTTCCATACTGATATTATTAGTTTCATTAATTTTGAAGCATTTTATGCCACTTTTTAGGGACAGTAAGACCATTTTTTAAGTGTTTCAGTAACTGATATGCAATAGCCAAGAGCTGTGGTAATGGTGAAGGGGCATGGTTACAGTGAGGGGGGCCCCAAATTTCTCTTGGGCCTAGGGCCCCAGGTTGTCTTAATCTGACCTTGAAGGAGGTACTGCTAAATGTTATTTCTCTACTACTGGGATTATATAGCCCTCCCTCCCACCAACCCCTTCCCCCTTAGCCAGTTCCACTTTTATAGGCACTGGATTTGACTGATAACAGGGACTTTATGTTTGGGAGCAGGAAGGAGTGATCACAGAGGCACAAATGACTCACCATCCTAGAAGGAAAGAGTAGCTCTCCTCACCCCTAGCTGCTGGAGGTCTGACTCTGAGCAAGTAAGAAGAAGACTATTGAGGAATACAGGAACTTCCTGTCCCAGAACAGGAAGGGCAGGAGCTGTAAGGCACGAAGGCAGTAGGAAAGTAGGGAGAAAAAAGAGGAAACAGAAGAGGAAAGAGTAAGCATACAAAGCAACAGGTGAGGCCACAAATAAGACATGATGGGGAGTGGTGCAGTGCAGTGGCTGGGAGCAACAGTCTTCTGGGAGACGTTCTGGAGGATGCGGTGTTGTCCCATCTGCAGGCACCTCTCTGGGCTGAGGGAGGAGGTTGCTCATCTCCAGGCTGAGTTGGTCAGGATTCGGGGTACCTCCTCTCTCACCCAGGGACCACCAGGGCTGCTGCCGCTGCCTCAGAGGTTGCCAAGAAGGAAGAGCAGTTGGACAACGGTGGGCTCAGGGAGGGCAAGGGTGGTGGAACAGAGGCGCATCCCTCCAGTTGTATCTCTCCACAATTCATACGCTGCATGGGACCCCACAGGGGAAGGAAGCATCTCCGAGTGAGGGACTCAGTTGTTAAGAGGGTAAAACTGGGGGAAGGGAGGGAAGAAAAAGGGAGGTAAGGTGCCTTCCCGGTGCCATGGCTTGGAGGGACAGGGAGCAAATCCTCAGGATCACTAGAGCAGCAGCACTGGAGAGCGAGCTGGTCATCATTGTCCACCTAGGGACAAATGACCTGGCTAGGAATGGGATCAGAGTGTGCAGGAGATGTTTGTGGAGTTGGGAAGGGGCCGTAGACAAGTAGCATGCACAGTAACCTTCTCGGAGGTGCTTCCTGTCTATGGCATGGGTGAGGCTAGGGTGCTCTGCACCACGGGATTCAATGAATGGTTGAAAAACTGGTGCACAGCTCAGGGTTTTGGTTTCATTGGGGACTGGAGGTCCACCTGGAGGGATACAGGCCTATACTGGTGCAATGGTCTGTATCTGTCTGGGAGGGGAACCAGGATCCTAGATGATAGGTTTAAATGCTTCATTGGCAAGCATTTAAACTAGATGGGGAGGCACCAAAAGGAGCAGGGAAATCCCAGCCCCCCACACAAAACAGGGTAGTTAGCAAGGCAAACACCAAGGTAGAGAAGTCTATAGGGAGAAGGACAGGGTAAATGAAGAAAAAGGTAATGACAGTAGGACAGGGATGGGACTAAAGGGTAAGGCCATCAAAAAATGGAAGGCAAGGAGTACCAATGCCTGTAGTCTAGGTAACAAGCTCCTGAACTAGTGGCCTTGATGGAAGAGACGCCTGGATATTGTGGCAGTCAGCAGAAACATGGTAACACAGAGAACCATGATTGGGATGTCAACATACCAGGGTACACAATGGACAGGAGGGACAGGGACAGTAAACAGGAGGAGGTGCTTTCTAGGTAAGGGAAGGGATCAAGCAATGACATTAAAGGGTAAACAGGGAGGAAAGGAGGCACTGTGGGTCCACCCTGAAGACAGGAAATGGCACCACAATCCGCAAAGGGTTGTATACAGACCCCACCTCAGGGGAGGAACTGGACAAGGAAATGATAGAAGGCATCCTTAGGATGGCAGAAAAAGGGGAGACATTGTTGATGGGGGACCTGAATATGCCAGATGTTAACATCCAAGAGCAGGGTAATTTTCGATGCCCTACAGGGAGCATGCTTCAGACAGCTAATGTTGGAACCCACTCGGGAGGGAGCAATCTTAGACCTGGCACTCTCAAATGGGAACAGAGAGAGGATCTCAGATTTAGAAGTGGGCCGCAATCTGGTAACAAGTGACCAATTTTGGGAGCAGTCAGGATATCCCAGCTGAGAGCATTGTACCAGTGCGGAGCCCTGTAGGCTAATGATCTCTGTCCCATAAAGGTCCGACATCTGGGAACCTGGTAGGTTTGATTGCTGGTGTTTCGTGTATGCTGGGTGGTACAGTGCATGTTTAGGAACTTTTCGACGCCTGGTGGCATGAGGCCTAGGTGTACCTGTTTTGTTAGCAGGCAGGTCTGATACTGGATCCTACAAAGGAGTGGGAGCCATCCAGACTGGGCATATAGCTCACAGGTGTAAGTAAGGTGGGCAGCTCAATGAGTAGTCTCACGGGCTTTGTTTAATGCCACTGTTACCCTTCCGAGAGGGCAGTAGGTGAGGCACAGCCATAGATGGCTTTACCATAGTCAATCTATGGAGGTAACTGAGCTGTGGATTGCCAGACGCAGAGCATCTGAAGTCATACAATGCTTGTGCCTATGTAGCATTCCAATTTGAATGTTTACGCCTTGGCCACATTCTCGGTGTGCTGTGTATAGAGAGGAAGTTATCAATGTGATCCCAAGGTATTTGAAATGCTTGACCTGTTCGAGCTACGCCAGTGCCATTCCGGATGTTGAGAGAATGGGCTTTATGTTTGCTATGCACACTGCTGAAAAGCATAGCCTTGGTTTTGCTGAGGTTCAGGATCAATTTGTGGGCACTGAACCATTCTTCTACCCTCACAAAGTCAAGCTGTAGATGATGTTAAATGAGGTTCGGTCCTGGTGGCTGGTAAAGATGACAGCATCGTCTGCAAATAGTAACATTCTCTGGTGAGAGGCACTAGGGAGATTATTGACGAACAGACTAAATAGTAACAGCCCCAGGATGGAACCCTGGGGGACGCCTGAGAGGACTGGCTTCTGATTCGAGGTGGTATTGGCAATCCTGACTTGTTGGCTAACTCTCGAACCATTGCAGCGCTTCATTAGAGAGACCAATGGAGGAAAGCTGTTTGAGAAGAAGTGAGTGGCTGACAGTGTCAAAAGCTTTTGTAAGGTCAATGAACACTGTACCGGCACAGTTTCCCTGATCAAGTGTGTTGTGGATGAAACCCGTAAACTCCAAAAGGGCAGTGGTGGTATTGTGCCCTTTTCTATATCCATGCTGTTGGGGCATTGGATTTCATATTTCTCCAGCTATTCAACTAGCTGGTCTGAGACTACGCGTTCAAGTTCTTTGGCAAGTGGAGGGAGAATGGAAATGGGCCTGTAGTTGGTGTGAAGCGCCCTGTCACCATTCTTATGCATGGGTGTGACAAGTGCCTGTTTCCAGCGAGATGGGAACTGTGCTGATCTAAGTGAGAGGTTAAAGATCCTTGTGATAGGCAAAAGGATTTCTTCCAGGACAAGTGAGATTAGTTTGAGATCAAGAGAGTCACTGCTGATACATGGTTTGTGGATGGCCTTGCAAATGTAGGTTCTTGCCAGGTGAATTGGAGTCTCTTTGAAATGGAACTGTGGTGTGCTGCTGTCAATGGAGGTGTCAGGAGGGTGAGTTCTAGTATTAAGTGTGTCAAAGAAATCAGGCGGCAGTACACTACCCAGATCCGAGAAAGCATCATTGAATGTATTGGCAATTACCCCGAGATCAAGAACTGGGGTTCCATTGATGTTAAGCATTGTGGGCGGTACCTTGGGATCTTTCCCGTGAGATCTTTAAGGTTACACCAAAACTTTTCCCATCTCCCAGGAGTTAGTGAGCATTTCCTGAAGTAGTTACTTTTACAGGTTGAATAGCATGCGTACATTTGTTTCTGGCAGCTTTATACTTTTGTATGCCCACTTGCCTGGATGAAGCTCTTGCACAGTGCCAGAGGTGGTCCCTCAGTTTCATCTGAGATATTAGCTCAGGTGTTATCCATGGGTTTGGTTTCCTCTTACCTTCATCTTCCTGACAGGTGCAAAGGTATCATGAGGCTGCAGCGGAGTGTGAGATGAGGAGTTCCAGCACTGTGTTGATATCAGTGATAGTGTCAAGAGGGACCAGTCAAGTTTCAGAGATAAGATCTCAATGATTCAAGGAGACCCGGCTTCATATCCTTGCATATATAAGCTTGGGGGCTTGGAACTTGTTGGACCACACAAATGTAACGGGGAGTGGTCACTTATGGTGTCAGGGAGCACATCCACATGGAAAATATGCTCGGACGGTTAGTCAGGATCCAGTCAAGCAGGGTGTCAGAACCTACCTTGTAGTTACATCTAGTGGGGTGGTGACAAGCTGGGTGAGGTGTCTGCGCTGCAGCAGCATCCTTACAGGAGCAGGCCTCAAGCGAGAGCCAGTTTATGTTGAAGTCTCCTAGTATTATTGTTTCCGAGTTAAGACGCTGTCCCCTTAGATATTCCAAGATGTTGTTGAAACCAATAGCTTGCTCTTTAGGGGGAAGGTACACAGAGGCTATTGTCAGTGCTTTGTTACCCTATGCAAGCTGTCAGTGTATGGTTGATGTTCCCCCATAGGGTGTCCAATTCTGGGCAACTACACATCATGTGGGATGGATCTGCCCCAGGTGCCTTGCATCTGGGGCATTTCTCCTCTGAGCTGGCATTGAATTTGGCGAGTCTGTCCGGAGTATAGTAGGCTCTATGGGTTGTCATAAAGTGTATGTATTTGTATTTACTTTGTATTGTAAATGTTCAGCCCTCCTCTAGTACATCCCCCCATTCCTCCTCCGTTATCATTTCTCCCATGGTGGTTTCCCACCAACGCCTGTGGTGGTCTGTCTTGCTTGGTATCGGCTGCATTAGTATTTTGTATAATTTAACCACTATAGTTCTTAAAAGAGGTGGCAGGGAAGGTAAGGGAGAAAAAGATAGCATTCAGGAAGTATAAGGAAACACAGAAGGAGAAGGACAGAGAACTGTACCAGTTAAAGCAGAAGGAAGTGGGGAAGGCAGTCAGAGTAGCAAAGGCCCACACTGAGGAAAAGATAGCCAACTCGGTTAAGAAGGGGATAAAACCTTTTATAGGTAAATTAGGAGCAGAGAAAGATCAAGGAGGGATAGTGAGGCTTAAAATTTTAAGTGGAGGGTGGGTGGGCAGAGGGTGACAGTGAAAAGCAGGGATACTGAATGAATACTTTTGCTCAGTATTCACAAAAGAAGGAGGGTGAGTACCGAAACCAATCAATAGAAGCACTCTGGATTGAGGGATCAAGACCACTCCATTCACAGAAGAAAGGGTCCTGAAAGAACTCCTAAAATTGAAGGTGGACAAAGCAATGGGGCCTGATGGGATGCACTCCAGAATTCTAAAAGAACTAAGGGGAGAACTAGTGACACCACTGACTACCTTTTTTAAAAAATCATGGGAGGATGGTGTGGTACCTGAGGACTGGACGAGGGTGGATGTGATTCCCCTTCACAAAAGTGGGAGCAAAGTATAGGCAGAAAACTACAGACCGTTAGTTTGACCTCAGTGGTAGGAAAATGATGGAATCACTTCTGAAAGAAAGAATTGTTGAGTACCTAGAGGCCAGTGGGGTACAGGACCCAAGGCAGCATGGATTCACAGCAGGATGGTCATGTCAGACAAATCTAATACATTTCTTTGAATGGGTGACCAAAGTAGTTGACCAGGGCAGGGCTGTGGACACGGCCTACCTAGACTTTAGCAAGGCATTTGACACAGTCCCCCACAAAAGATTAATAAATAAGTTAGCCAGCCTGGCAGTGGGTAAAAAATTGGCTGGACAACAGGACACAGATGGTAATAGTAAACGGAGTCCACTCCAAAGAAAGGAGGGTTACTAGTGGGGTACCACAGGGTTCAGTACTGGGGCTGGTCCTTTTTAATGTCTTTATAAGTGACATTGTGGAGGGACTGGAAGGAAAGGTATGCCTCTATGCAGACGACACAAAGATCTGTAACAGGGTTGATACACAAGGGGGGTGGAAAGGATGAGAAGGGACTTGGCAAGGTTGGAGGAATGGTCAAAAGTATGGCAGCTAAGATTCAATGCAAAGAAGTGCAAAGTAATGCAACTGGGAAACAAAACCCAGGGCAAGAGTACACAATAGGGAGGTACTAACAACAACAAAATGGAAAGGGACCTGGGGTAGTCATATCAGATGACCTAAAGGTAGACAAGCAATGTGAGAAGGCAGTAAGGAGGGCTGGGGGGATACTGGGATGCACAGGGAGAGGCATCAACAGTAGAAAACAGGAAGTTGTTATCCCTCTGTACAGACAGTTGGTGAGACCCTATTTGGAGTACTGCATACAGTTCTGGAGACCCCATCTCCACAAGGACATAGACAGGATGGTGGTAGTCCAGAGGAGGGCAACTAAAATGGTGCTGGGTTTGCACCAGAAGCCATATGAAGAGAGACCAAAGGAGCTTAATATGTATACCCTCGAGGTAAGGAGGGAGAAGGAGGACAAGATAGAAACTTTCAAGTAACTCAAGAGAATCAACAAAGTCAAGAGGGTAGCATCTTTCAGAAAAAGAGATGTGCAGAACAAGGGGCTCAATTTGAAGATAGAGGGGACTCGCTCAGGGGCAATGTGAGAAAGTATTTTTTCACGGAGGGTGGTGGATGCATGGAATGGCCTTCCCAAGGAGGTCATGAGGTCAAAAACAGTGAGGGGAACTCAAGAATACATAGGACAGACATAAGACAATTCTGGTCGGGGGTAGGAAGAAGTAGGCTGTTGGTTAACTAGGACGCGCAGCTTATCAAATAGGTAGGGTAATGGGCAGACTGGGTGGGCCAAGCAGTCCTTATCTGCCATCAGAGTCTATGTTTCTATGTTTCTACTGTCTCGTTGGTCAGAGAAAAAGAACCGAAGTAGTTGGGTCCACCCAGGTTATAAAGGTGATGCTGTGCAATAACGTTTAAGTATGGATGTGGAAGGCCCCATCTTGCAAAAGCTTCCTGTGAGGTTCTGACACTGCCTGCTTACAGTCCAATGTATTATGGCTATATGGAGATGCCCTCAAAAATCATGTACTGCCACACCCACAAACTTATGGAAAGAGTGGAAATTAACCCCATGCAGTAAATAAATGAGTTAATGGGCACCATCCCCCTAAAGTACCTAATGCGTTAACAGGCACCATCACTCATGCAGCACTGAAAAAGTTAATGGGCAACCCCTATCACCGAAAGGGTAAACGGGCTCAACCCCCCTGTAGCACAGAAAGGGTTAACGGGCTTTGTCCTCCGATGCACAAAAAGGGCAAACGGGCACCACCGGCCCAGCATCACTGAAAAAAGTTTAGGCATACAGTCCCACTGTAGCAATGAAAGGGTTAATGAGCATGAAATATGGCTAATGAACAATACTGCAATTTATATTTATTGGGTTTATCAGGAAAAAATCCATTGAGCAGTGCTCATTTACAAGGAGGTCCTTTGTTAAGACAAGCAAATAGCACAGTGAAATCAAAAAATAAAATATATGGGTTCAGAGAGAGACAACTACAGTTTGTTTTACAGAGAATCATATGAAAGTTAATACTACCGTAGACAATAATATATGGCAATATTATGGTAGAAGAGTATTGAATAAACAGTGACAAGTGCCATCATGAGACACCAGACTTTTTCAAACAGAAACTTTGTATCTACCTGGAGACTTTCTTGCTATAGTGACTTTCTAGATGTAACCTTGAGGACACACCACAGTTGAGCCTAATAAGTGAGCTAAGAATAACAGTTTTTTATAACTTGTTCCAGAGAGCAGGGACTGGCCTTTACCAAAACAAGATGAAATCCTAGAGACATCAAGGTGGACATAATTTCTCCTTGGTTGTACAATCATGCTATGATGTATAGAGACAGGGTGTTAAGCAAGGGCTTTGTATGCACTGATATAGAGGTTTCTCAACTTCCTCATAGTCAGCGACAGCCATCCAACAGCTGTATTGAGGATAGTGGGTTCTAGGTTGTAAACCAGTTATAAACCAAAATGACCTGTGGAAAAGAACATCTAGTTTGACTAAATGCATAGCAGTTGCACTTCTGTAGCTTAGGTCACCACAGTCGAGTAGTGGCAGGAATGTAGCTTGCACTAATCTTTTTTTTTTTTGCCTCGGCAGAGAAACAGAATTTATTTTTAAAACAGAAGCCTACTCTGAGGCAGAGCTTTTTGCAGAGACTGTTGATATGTTTATTGAAGGATAGTTTACTATCCCGCCAGAGAACAAGGTATTTAAAGGAGTCCATAGCTCCAACTTGTCTCCCAAAATGGTAGTAAGGCTAGTAGGGGGAAGCATCCAAAGGCTGTTTACTTCTTGGGGTAAATACCATGAATTTAGTTTTGGATGCATTGAGGAGACATTTAGAGGTACAGATGTAACCTGCTTTCTTACAGCATCAGCCTGCCTTGCTGCTGACATCTCCCCCAGTTAGGAATTGCTCTACTGTGCTTGGCTCTCAAAGGGTGTACAAAACATTTATATTTACCCTGGGAACTGGGATGGTCTATGACACTGGGGACTTCCATAATCATGGTGGGGCACCAATAAACTACAGTCATCACACAGGAATGTCCTCTCCTTTAGCTAGGGTCAAGTAATAGGCTTTATTCTGTACAAAGATGGAAAACCAACAAGGTTTTGCCTGCTGGGAGGCTGCAGGTGCAGAACATATGAAGGGTACAAAGTTCACTGCATTGTACACAAAGTCCAAGAAGGTCCCTGAATTAGGGAGCAAGCAAAAGTATCTTTGTCTATCTCTTCTGGGATTGGAACCAAGACAGAGCATGTCCTCACAGGACTTGAACACTGGGTTCACAAAGCAAATTTTTCCACACATGCAGAAACATTTTTGGGGGTAGCTGGTACCCTTACTGTGAATACTTTTGGCAGAAACTGGTAAACTCTGTTGGGGATTGCTGGGGCTCAATATTCAAATGTGTGCAAAGCACAGTGCAAGAATTGCCTTTGCACCTTGCGTTGCCCAAAGATGCTATATTCAGTGGAATAGCGTAGCAGTGCTATTCAACTGAATATAGAAACCATGCTGACCAGCGCTATGCTACTTAGAGGTGCCCTGACAGGGTTCCGAAGTAGCCACCAGAATGGATAGTGCCAAAGAGGCGCTATTTAATATTCAAAGGGACCCATACAAATAAGCCCCATTGGGCATGCAAGGCACTAAGAGGCAATTTGCATGCCTATTATGGGCTCATTTACATAGTGAGTGAGGCAAGTTGTGAGAAGTCCTCAGCGCACCCCCAACTGCCCAGTCCAGCTATGTATACATCCCTGGTGCTAGTGGTAACCCCTGCTGCTAGCCTTATCCCACACATTTTGAATCCCCTGACTGTGTTTTCTCCCACCACCTCCTGGGGTAGGCTGTTCCATGCATCCATCACCCTTTCCGTGAAGAAATACTTCCTCCCATTCCCCCTTATCTTGCCCCCCTCCAATCTCATATCATGCTCCCTTGTTCTTATGCATCTCCTAAACTGAACGATGTCTTCCACTTGCGATGCCCTTAAGTTACTTGAACGTTTCAATCGTATCCCCCAGTCCTCATTTCTCCTTGAGAGTACACATACTGAGGTCTTTTAATCTCTCCTCATATGCCTTCTGTTGCAAGCCATGCACCATCTTAGCTGCCCTTCTCTGAACCGCCTCCACCCTGTCTATGCCCTCCTGCAGATGCAGGATCCGGAACTGAACACAGTATTCCAGATGAGGTCTCACCAGTGTTCTGTACAGTGGCATCACCACCTCCCTTCTTCTGCTAGTGATTCCCCATTCTGTGCACTCTAGCATACCACTGGCCCTCCCCAATGTCTTTGTACACCACTTGGCCACCTTTAGGTCATTTGAGATGATTATTCCCAAATCCCTTTCTTCCCTTGTGACTGTCAGTAACTCCCCCACCCCCCATCCTATAACTCTCCTCAGGGTTTTTGCACCCCAGGTACATGATTTTGCACTTCTTTGCATTGAATTTTAGTTGCCATACCACAGACCATTGTTCCAGCCTCCTTAAGTCCCTCATTTTCTCCACCCTTTCTGGAGTGTCTAACTCTATTGCAGATCTTGGTGTCATCCATCAAATAGGCAAACCTTCCTTCCAGTCCTTCAGCAATGTTGCTAATGAAGACATTAAAAGGACTGGCCTAGGACTGCTCCCTGTGGTACCCACTGGCCACCCCCAATCCTCAAATTGGACTCCATTTACCACCACCCTCTACTTTCTGTCCCTCAACCAATTACTGACCCAATTCCCCACCTTTTGGTCCACACCCAAGCTCCCCAGCTTGTTTACCAGCCTCTTATGTGGAATGGTGTCCAAGGCCTTGCTAAAATCAAGGTAGGCGACATCCACCGCTCCACCCTGATCCACCTCCTTTGTCACCCAGTCAAAGAAATCGATCAGATTTCTCTGACATGATATCTCTGCTGTGAATCCATGCTGCCTTGGATCCTGTGCTCCACTAGATTCCAAGTGTTCCACACTCCTTTTCTTAAGAAGTGCCTCCATAATCTTCCCCACTATTGAGGTGAGGCTGACCAGCCTATAGTTGACCTCCTCCTCCCTGCTTCCACTATTATGAAGAAGGACTACATAGCCCTCCTCAGTCCGCTGGAGCCACACCTGTATTGAGGGATTCATTAAACAGGTCTGCCAGTAGTGCTGCTAGTACCATCCTTAGTTCCTTTAATATCTTAGGGTTTATGCTGTCTGGCCCCATCACTTTGTCCACCCTCAGTTTTGTGAGTTCCTCTAGGATTCTCTCTTCTGTAAAAGGACTGGTGTTCACCTCCCACCCCTCTCTGATTCTGGTGGATAGTTTTGGCCCCTCTCCCTCCCCTTTTTCAGTGAAAATAGAAGTATTCGTTCAGTATTGATGTTTTTTCTTGGTTACCCTCCACACACTCACCTTCTTCCTTTCTGAGCCTTAAAATCCCACCCTGGCCTTCCTTTTTTGCTGATGTACCTATAAAATGGCTTGTCCCCTTCCCTTACCATCTGCGCTATCCTTTCTTCCATTTGTGCCTTTGTGCTCCTAACTGCCTCTCCTGCTCCTTTCGTCTATTAGGTACACCCCTATCTTCTTCCTTCTGTGACTCATATTTTCTGAAAGCCAACTTTGTCCCATACCTTCTCAGCCACATCCTCTGAGAACCATACTGGCTTTTTCTTTCTTTTGCCCTTGTCTCTCTGCTTATACGGAATATGGCAATACTTCCCCCCATTTCAAACTACTAAACCCCACTTACTAGCCTATGTATTAAAGGGTATGGAATAAATAATGATAGTTACTAAACTGCCATCCCTTATAATCACCCTTCTTCTGCTAGTAACAGTGAAATATACTGGGAAACAACCCAATGGCAACAGCAGCCTCTGGACCCTGGTCTTACAAAATAACAGCATGAATGGTACAACCAGTTGAGCAATTACTAACCTCCGCAAGGATTTGTACCTACTGATAAGCAGACCTGCCTTACCAATGACCCTACCCCTTCACTCGTCCATTTGTCAGACTCTTTTCTCTCATAAGTTAATACTTGAGAAAGTTGAAAGGAGGCTACATGGGACCAACCTAAAGCAGCTAAAGTCTCAAGCCCTGAGACTCACTATGCTGCTGCTGCTATTGTCTGCAACGTACACCCAAACCCAGGTCCAGCTAGTCAATCAATGGGGAACATTAGGATGCACAGCTCCCTAATGCTTGCCTCTATGAAATATGTAGCCTACTACCCAAAATGGACATACTCCAGGTATGGGTTCTCCAGCACCAGCCTGATGTGTTATCCATAGTGGAAACGTAGCTCACACCAAAAGTCCCAGACTCTGCTATCTCCCTGGATGGCTACACGGTTTTCAGATGTGATAGGATCAGTAAACGAGGGGGTGGTTGTGCAATCTACATTAAGGACATGTCCTTCCTGTTCTGGACACTGGGATCAAGGTCCAAACACTAGGGGTTAAACTCCTATTGGGAACCCACTGTAAAGGACTTGTAGTGGTCTCAGTCTATATCCCCCCTAAAGAACAGGCCAGTGGCTTTAAAGCAGTTATGGACTACCTAAGTACCATACACCCCAGCTCTGAGGTTATAATGGCTGGTGATTTCAATATCAATTGGTTGTCCCAAGAGGTGGCCCCTTACAGGGACACTATTTCCTTCATCAACATTACGCAGATGGTCGACTCTCCCACCAGGTTGAACTACCGTTCGGGTTCATGTACACTAATGGACTGGCTGCTCATTAATCATCCTGAAAGAATATCAAACACCACTGCCTACCAGAAGCCATAAGTGACCACCCTCCAGTTATGTGTACCTAGACAAACAAAGTTACTAAACCCCCTGCCAAAACTATTGCTAGCCCATTGTTAAAAAAGGGGAAACTCGATTCCCTAAAATTACAACTTAGGCAACAATACTGGTCCACTATCGATTCCACCTATGATGTCAACCTAGCCCTTGACTACTTCATTAGCATTTTAACTCAGCATGTGACATCTATGCCCTACCCAGGAAGAAAGATCAAGGGTGAGCAGTAATCCTGGAACCACCTCCTCCTTACCCAAATGAGGGATAGGGATAACCTTTGGCACCTGGCGGCGTGCAATGGCAAGCAGTCAGATCTGCAGAATTACAAAAGGCTAGGAATGCCTGCACCAGGGCAATTTGTATCGCCAAAAGTTACCACTTTAAGGAGGAAATCACCACCTGGGGTAAGGTAGGATGTTCTGGCGGCACCTAATGGCACTCACAGGGAAAGTTAATAAATCCACTCCAACCACGTTAAACATAAATGGGGTAATCACCCAGGGCCTAAAAGCTATAGCAGATGTTTTTTAACTCCGTGTTTACTGATCTCAATAGTATACTTCCCCCAGATCAACTAGTAATTGAAGAAAACCAGAACAACGAATCTACTGACAGCCATGGCCAAGGTCCTCCTCTCTTCTATTTCAAAATTGTCTCAATAAAGGAAGTCAAAAAATACATTCAGCGAGTCTTAGGAAGTCAAGGTTTAATAAGTGACACTTTAGACCTCAAACTAATAGCCCTCACGCTGGAAGAAATACTTGCCCCTCTAACAAAAATTCTCAATCTGTCCTTGGGGACTGCAACACTCCCCTGGAAATGGAAGTCAACTGTAGTTACGCCCATACGTAAAAGTAGTGACAGGGCATTACACTCTAATTACTGCCCTATATCCATTCTCCCTCCGCTCTCCAAAGCCCTGAAGAAGACTGTATCAGATCAACTAGTGGAATATCTCAGCAAGTATCAAATTCAATGTCCCCAAAAGGACGGTTTTTGCTAGACACATAGTACCACTACTGCACTTGTTGAGTTCACCCAGTTCATACATAAGGCACTAGACTGTGGGCAATTGGTAGGGGCTGCATTCACTGACCTCACCAAAGCATTTGACATGGTCAACCATGACTTGCTGCTCAAACAGTTAACTACCACAGGGCTCTCCACCAAAGCAGTGAGCTAGTTCCAGAGCTACCTTACAGACAGGGCACAACAGGTGAAAATTGATGGAATACTCTCAGAGAACCAGAAAGTTCACATGGGGGTCCCTCAAGGATCCATCTTAGGGCCCATGCTCTTTAGTCTATTCCTAAACCACCTCCCTTTTGCATGCCAGGATAACATCCTCCTCTACACAGATGATGCAGTTATCTATACTAGTCACCCTGATCTTTCTCTCTTGGAGAAACAACTTCAAATGAATTTATCCAGTGTCGACACCTGGTTCCAGGAGCACACACACACACCTCTAAAATTATGAAAAAACAAAGATCATGACCTTTGCTTCTCCCTATAACAAACATAAATCCTACCAGCTCACAATTCGCAACAACCTGAACACCACTCTTGAACTGGTCAACTCCTTCAAATACTTAGAAGTCATGTTTGACAGTGTATTGTCTTTTACTAACCATACAGACTATGTAGCCAGAGCTGCTAATGCACAAACAGGATTACTATATAGACACAAATGGTTCCACCCATTCAAAGCACCAATGTTAGTGCACCTGGGCATCAGGGTGCCAAGTCGGGATTTCACTGACACCTGTTTTTGTGGGGAGCTGTACCACTGCCCCTCCCCCATATTATTATTCTAACTCCGAGGGGGGTAGTAGAACTCGGAGAGGGGGCGCGAATCCCAAAATCAGCACCCTGATGTGCCAGCTCTCTAATGGCTGGAAAGGGACACAAACACTGCATGACTGCTGAGGCACTTAGGCTAGCAGTGAACAGCTTGGTCATTTCCACTATTGACTATGGCTTAGCAGTTTATGGGGCTGCAGATGACTCCTCGCTGAAGAGGGTGGCCACGTCACTGAATAAAGCCTGCAGGCTAATCACCGGGGGTCCATAAGTATACGCATACATGTGATTTATATGCACAGACAAGTTAGCTACACCTGAAAGGTAGGCTTCAGTATCAGACTTGCCTGTTAGCCAAAAAAACAGCATTAAGGCTCATCCCACCAGTAGTCCAGAATCTAAGTCTTGCAATGAACCCCAGTCAGACCAGAGGTACCTACAGCAAGCCTTATAAGGTCCCTTTCTGTTGCACTTCCCAAGGGCAGAGATCTTCTGAGTACCATGCCCCCCACTTGGTTCAACTCTCTTGCTTGTGATGTACTTGCTGAATTTAAGCTTGGGCCTTTTAAATATAAGCTTAGACGGCATCTCTCAACACTCTGCACCTGTGACTGCCCAACTTAGGGCACCTTGGACTCCACTACTCTAGACTTGATCCTTGCACTTGAATTCTTGCCATTGTCACCCTATTTATCTCTACCACCCAGAACCTGCCTTTCTTTCTCCTCTGCTTCCTACCACGCTCGTCCCTTTCTGGCGCTACTACCCTCCTTCACTTAATGATGCCCCCTTTGGCTGACCTGCCCTACCCATAGACTTCATGCCAGGTATCTTGCACACATTGAAATTTACTTGCCTTTTGGACTCCTAGTGGACTGTGTATTGCTCTCTGTGTTTTTGCCTCAATATTTATACTGTGTCTTGTACAACGGTAGTCTAAATGATGTAGCTCCTTCCTATTGTAATTCAAAATGATGTGCTTCCTCCTATTCTAATTTCTGCCCTGTCCTAGTTTTAACTTTTTGCATGGATTTGTCTTCATTACCCTCTGTCGTGGAACCTTTGTAAAGGAGCTCTCAGCTCAAAGGTACTTGTATACCAAATCAATAATAAATAAATAAAATAAATAAATAATACACTGGTCTGTTACCTCCACTGTGGCTCCTTTTAGGAGTGCTCACTGTTCCTTCCCTCCTCCATTTTCCTTCCTCATCAGGGCTTCTTGGATACATATCCCCACCCTAGCAAAGTCTGACCTCCTGAAATCTAAGACCCTTGCCTTTGTGTGGCTTGACTGTGTCCCTGTAACCATATTACACCACACTATGTGGCGGTCGCTGACCCAAGTGCCCTTCCACCCGGACTTTCTTGACTCTGTCTCCATTGGTTAGCACCAGGTCCAGAACCGCCCTGTCCCTGTTGGGTTCTAGCATTAACTGCCTGATGCCTGCCGCATGCATGGCTTCCAGGATGTCTCTGTTCCCGGCTGTTGCAGACTCTGGAATCGTCCAATCTACATCTGGCATATTAAAATGCCCAGCAGCAATATCTCCCCTTTTGCTGCCATCTCGTGCATTTCTTCCAAGAGCACCCTGATCTATAAATAAGAGGTGTGCTCCCACCTGGACATACAGCGGCCAGCTAAGGAGGTGTGAGGAGGGCTGTGCCAGTCACCATATGGATATTGCAAATGTAAGTGGGGGGTATATCTGGTGCCATGGGGGGACCACTAGATGCCAGGAATATTTTGTTTTACTTACAGATGGGCAATCGGGAGGGGTTAGCACTAGGACAATCAACATTGTGCTGGGGCCAGCAATCGGAGGGGGCTGGGGTTATCACTAGCACCAGGGATACTCAACATTTTGCGGGGCTGGGAATCGGAGGAGGGGTTACCACTAGCAACAGGGATATTTAACATTCTGCGGGGTTGGCAATCAGAGAGAGAGGTACCACTAGCACCAGGGATCCTTTTATTTTAATAAACAAGGTGCCAATTGGCTGTGTGTGGGGAGTTACCACTAGCAACAAGGATATTTAACATTCTGCGGGGCTGGCAATCGGAGGGATGGGGTTACCGCTAGCACCAGGGATATTCAACATTCTGCGGGGCTGGCAATTGGACGGATGGGTGTTACCGCTAGCACTAAGGATATTCAACATTCTGCCGGGCTGGTAATCGGAGGGAGGGGTTACCACTAGCATCAAGGATATTCAACATTCTGCCGGGGCTGGCAATCGGAAGGATGGGGGTTACCGCTAGCACCAGGGATATTCAACATTCTGCCGGGGCTGGCAATCGGAGGGATGGGGGTTACTGCTAGCACCAGGGATATTCAACATTCTGCCGGGCTGGTAATCGGAGGGAGGGGGGTTACCACTAGCATCAAGGATATTCAACATTCTGCCGGGCTGGCAATCGGAGGGATGGGGGTTACCGCTAGCACCAGGGATATTCAACATTCTGCCGGGGCTGGCAATCGGAGGGATGGGGGTTACTGCTAGCACCAGGGATATTCAACATTCTGCCGGGCTGGTAATCGGAGGGAGGGGGGTTACCACTAGCACCAGGGACATTCAACATTCTGCCGGGCTGGTAATTGGAGGGAGGGGGGTTACTGCTAGCACCAGGGATATTCAACATTCTGCGGAGCTGGCAATCGGGGTTGCCACTAGCACCAAGGATATTCAAAATTTTGCCTGGGCTGCCAATTGGAGGTAGAGGGGGTACAACTAGCACCAGGGATCCTTTTATTTTAAAGATCGGGCCATAGCTAAACCTTTATGTCCCCTACCTCACACTCAGGAAAGCATTAACAGACACTGTCCTTCCCAAGCATCACTGAGAGTTAAATAGCACTGCCCCCCCAGCACTGAAAGGATTAATGGGCAGCAGGACCTGCAGCACTTAAAGGGTTAATAGCACCCCCCATCAGTAGGGTTAATGTAAACTGCCCCCCCCCACAGCATTGAAAAGATTTTATAGGACACCGTCCCCCAACATCACTGAAAGTGTTATTTGGCAAGGTCCCCTGTGCATCACGTGTCAATGCTGCAGGTGGCATTGCCCTCATGTTTGTTTTTTGTTTTTTTACCATTTTTTCCACCCCTTGGCTCTTGGTTGGTTGTAAATCCCAAATGACCTCCCGGCCCACACCCAGATATCAGACTGACTTCCCCGTATCCCCCACGGCCTGCCCTCTGTGGTAGGGTAGTGAGGAGCATCCCCAAGCTCAACTTACCTTAAATGGATCCAGACTGGAGGAAGCGCCATTCGGGGTAGGGCCGCGGAGGTCAGAAGCTCATGCTGCCTAACCAGGAGTCCTTTTTCCTTGTTCTGCACGGTCCCAGAGGCAGAGCGTGCAATGATGCCATCGACAGAACCGCGCATGCTCTTGTGCACGCACACAGTCAGGCAGCTGCCCCACTTCTATCCTAGTAAATGCAGCATTGGTGTGCTAGCCCTCAGTCACTGCTAGCCAAGCATGCACCAATGTCTGGTGACCCCCAGAGAAGGAGAGCTGTTCTGGATGCTCGATCCTTCTCCTCCTGCCAACCCCGGCGGCCTGTGTTTGCTCCCCGAATATGGGTCGCCAGAGTGGCGCAAGATGTGGCATCCAGCACCGCAACCCTCAGTGCCATCGGTTAGGCAGCATTGCCCTTATGTTACCTTTTTGGTGCTGCAGGGGTGGACCAGTGCCTATTAACCCTTTGGGTGATACAGGGGAACAGTGCCTGTTAACCCACTGTGGAAAGGCAGTGCCTGTTAACTGTTTTGGTGCTGCAGGGAAGGAAGTTTCCTGTTGACTGCTTCAGTGCTGCAGAGAAAACAAGCATTTGTCAATGCCGAATGTTTGCTTGCTGGCATTGGCATTGGTGGGGTGTGCCTGTGGGTCATCAGGCATAACGGCCATGCCATTTCACCACACCCTACCCTGCAGACACCAAGTGTCACAGTTATGCTCACCCCATTCCATCAGGAAATACAGTGAGATGGGTGCAGCATAGGAGAATGGGGTGAACTTTGGGGCCAAAGAGTCCAAGGCACACCTCGATGACTCTCACTGGCTGCAGGGTATGGGTCGGGGTGGATAGTATGAACATTACAGGCAACAATCCCAAGTCACACCCCTGATGCCTGTCAGTCTCTACAGGGTGGGGCGTTATGGTCGGAAACCCTAACGCCTCAGGCGTTCGTTGGTATTTTCACTCCAAATTTTCAACGTGGGTTTTTTGTGACCCCCACCTTATGAACAGTGGTGATATCAGTTCGTTAGCTGAAAGCTGATTTTGCACAGTGACTATGGCATTTGGCACCACGGCTGCAAAAACACATTTTGAACAGGATGTGAAAAATGACAGCTGTACTGTTCAAGGGGAGGTGTAAAAAACTGGTGAAGTTGTGAGCGTGCGTAGAAACTGTGCAACGCACACCCTTAATGTAATTCGTTTTGGGATTTTTTACAGCAGATTGTCAACACAGGCATTTTGGGACCTCTGCTCATCAACAGCATCACTGTCATTTTCTTGATCTGTTCCAAACAGTGATTTCCCACAGTGACCACGCATTTCTGCGCAGAAAGTGTGAAAACACATTTCAGCCATGTTGTGAAAAATTACAGTTGTACTGTTCATAAGGAAGTGTGGAAAAATGCCATTGGTGAAAATCTGGACTGAAAATATTGCAAAGTCATGAACTTATGAGGGTGCGTGGAAACAGCGCAACGCTTGCTCGTAACACAGTCATTTTGTGGACTTTTGTCACCAAATTTCCAATATAGCCATCTTAAGACCTCTGCTCATGAACAGTGTCACTGTGATTTTCTTAATCTGTCCCAAACATTGATTTCACACACCGACTGCGCCATTGTGTGCTACATGCGTGGAAACACATTTTGGGCGAAATGTGAAAAATGACAGCTGTACTGCTCATAAGCAGGTGTGGTAAAATGGCAATGTTGAAAATCTGGAGTGCAAATATTAAAAATTTGCGAACTTACAAGCGTGCGTAGGAACTGCGCAACGCACGCTTGTAAAACAGTCATTTTTGGGAATTTTTTCCCAAAATTTTAAACATAGGGTTTTTGGGGACCTACCTCATGAACCGTGACACTGTCATTTCATACATTGGTCCCGAAAGGTGCTTTCACGCAGTGACCGCAAAATCACCTTTCGGGACCGAATAACAAAATGACAGTGCCAGAATTCATGAGGTGGGGTCCCAAAAACCCCATGTTGAAAATATTCCCAAACATGCCTGAGATATACATCAAAGTTGAAAAACCCTATTTATTCCATTATACAGCTTACCAGCATTTCCCCAGTTTGTGGTTGGCTTTGAAGAGTGTAGGCGTGTTCCCGGTCCACCGAAGATTGGCGCGCTGGACTCCGGAGGTAAGTATGGGGTGAGGGTGTGTGTGGGGAGGCAGGGTGCGCAGAGGGTGTGTGCGGGTGGAGGAGGGGGTCAAGACAGTCAGCGAGGGAATGTTTTTTCTTTTTAGGTTTTTTTTTCTTTTAGGAAGACGTCGCGGGACGTTTGCCATGCTGGGGTGGGTACCAGCGTGGCAGCTGGAAGTTTTTTTTGGGGGGGCCAGCTGAGCCAAAGGGGATTGGGCACCCCCGTCGGCCACAGAAAGGTTTGCCACACTAAAGTGGGCTCCCAGCATGGTACCTGGAAGTGTGTTGGGGGGGCAGCAGACAGACATTTGCCATGCTGGGGTGGGTTCCCAGCGTGGCACCTGGAAGGCTGTTTGGGGGGCAGTGGAGCCGATGGGGGATTGGGCACCCCCATTGGCCTTACAGATTGTTGCCAAGCTGGGGTGGGCTCCTAGCGTGGCACCTAAAACTCTGTTGTGGTATGGCGCGGCCGGCGGGGATTAGGCACCCCTAGCCGTACATACTGTGTGTGGGGGAAGTGTGCGTGAGCATGCTGGGGTGGGCTCCCAGCGTGCTACTTGTTGGGGGCTGTCTGCGCCAGCTCTTTTACTGCAGTGCCGACGTGTAGGCACTTTGCATACTGCCGATGTCAGTATGCAAATTGCCTACACACTGCAGTGCTTTTCTTTCAACTGTACGCCGCTGCATTTGCAAATGCTGTCATAGACAGCTCTTATATTCATTGCCGCGGTGGGGCCATGCCTGCAAAAGGCAGTAGGGCACTGGAAGTAGGGAGGCACACCTATGAATTCTCGTATGGTGGCACTGTTTCTTGCACATGCGTGCAAGCAAACATAACAATTGCCGATAAACTCTTACAATGCTGCAGGGGGATGGTACCCATTAACCCTTTCAGTGATATATGAGTGTGTGTGGTGCTCCTTGTCAAAAAATTCATATAATTTTTTTAAGCAAAATAGGATTTCTGACGCCCTAAGATTTATCATCTACATGTTTTTAAATTTTTCAGATGTTAGAGACAGTTTTTATTACTAAACTTGTACTTTTTTTTTCGTGACTTTATTTCTCCCCTCCCCCCCTCTCGGCTGGCACCTCCTTCCCACCAATCCCCCCAGCCATGTCACCCCAATTTCCCCCAGGACTTACCTTCACCCAGTATCCCCCACAGCTTGCTTTCAGTGGTAGGGGGTTGGGAGTCCCCTTAACTCGCCAGACCAGATCCAGATGCGGGAGGCACCTAAGTTATCAGGGCACTAAGTCTGCAAGGGCTGGTGATCATCGTGCAGGGCCAGGATATTTTTCCCATTTTCTCCCCGGCACAGAGGAAGAGCATGCAATGACGCCAATGGCCATGTCCATTCACATATCGGGACTGTGTAGTACAATACGGTCTGCATGCCCATTGGCCCACGCTGTGGACCAGTAGGCGAAGCAACTTCACACTATGCGCTATCAGCGTTGGCGGGCGGCTTGCGGGAGGGGGTGCTGCTACCACCGCTGACTGGGGGAGCAGGTGATGGAAAGAGTGGGCAGGTTGGGAGGGGGTACGGTACTGCTGGACCACCAGGAGTGTTTTTAATATTACAGCCCATGATCGGGCATGGAGATAGGTCCACTGGACCACCAGGGAGGTTCTTTATAATTACAGCCCGCGACTGGGCATGGGGGGGGTGCTACACCACCGGACGGTGCCGCCAGAGCTCGGGTGGCCACCCACAGCTGGCAGCTGTCGTGTTGTGCCCTGCATTACGGCAGTTCACCTGTGGGTGGCCAGCTGTTGTTCCATTATTATATGGCGTAACTGTGCGCGGCGCATGTAGGGGTTGAGCATGCATATTCTCAGCACATCCCGGGCTGAATATCAGGATGTGCAGGATATGCATGGGCACATCCCCCTTACCTGCACCACATATATTACCGATGCACCCAGACACATGGGGATTTGTGCTGCGCATATACCCCACTGAATATCGCGCAGGGGTGCATCAGTGGGTTCTGCATGGCGTAACCCGTTTGAATATCTCACCCAATACATACAATAAATACATACATATAGATGGGAACAGCAGGATAGCACAGTATGCAATCAAAATACATTGTAGTGAGTGGAAAGGAAGGCGGATGACGGAAAGGGAGGGGTAGGAGGTGGAACAGTGGTAGGATAGAGGAATAAGCAAAAAGGTTGGGTTGAGGAGGAGTGAAATACAGAAAGAGTGGGCAGACTGGCAAGGTGGGCTACCCATGGAAACAGTGGCAGGTAGAATTTGCAAGGAGCCAAAGTTTTTTTGTTTTGTTTTCGCTCATCTTTATTCAAGAGTTTGGAGTACATTTCATACAAAATCCAAAACTGTAGTGTTCCTGACTACAGTACATACATACAAATATATAATTCAAGTTTTGGGTTACATACTGCTGTTCCATTTTATGGTCGTTTGTCAGATCAGACTCTTGGTTTCACTAAATATCTATTCCCTTATGGGTCTAATCCTCCAATACTCTAGCACTAATCAAGATATAGTAGTAATTAAACTCATTACAAACCAACTTTATATCTCGACGACCTTCAAGAAAGAAAGTAAAATCAATAACAGTCAGTATAATCAATAAGTATAATTTCATTTTGCTCAGATTAATGAAAAGGGATAAGTGGAATAGGAGAATACATAGAAACACAGACTTTGATGGCAGATAAGGACTGCTTGGCCCACTTAGTCTGCCCATTTCCCTACCTAGAGGATAAGCTGCAGATCCTATTTAACCAACAGCCTATTTCTTCCTACCCCCCCCCCACAAAAATTGCCTTGTCTGTCCCATGCATTCTTGAATTCTCCCACAGTTTTAGACCCCACAGCCTCCTCAGGAAGGCTGTTCCATCAGATCACCACCCTCTCTGTGAAAAATACTTCCTCCCATTGCCCTGAGCCATCTCCCTCTCTCTTCAAATCATGTCCCTTGTTCTTGACCTCTCTTTTCCGAAGATGCTACCGTCTTGGACTTTGTTGATTCCACTAAGGTACTTAAACGTTTCTATCATGTCCCCCCTCCCTCCTTTCCTCAAGGGTATACATATTAAGCTCCTTTAGCCTCTCGTCATATGGCTTCTCTTGCAGACCCTGCACCATTTTAGTTGCCCTCCTCTGAACTGCCTCCATCCTGTCTATGCCCTTGTGGAGATGGGGTCTCCAGAACTGGATATAGTACTCCAGATGGGGTCTCACCAACAGTCTGTACAGAGGGATGACAATTTCCTGTTTTCTGCTGGTGATGCCTCTCTCTATACATCCCAGTATCTCCCCAGCCCTCCCTACCGCCTTCTCATGTTGCTTGCCAACCTTAAGGTTATCTGATATGATTACCCCCAGGTCCCTTTCCATTTTTGTTGTTACTACCCCCCATTGTGTAGTCTTCCCTGGGTTTTGTTTCCCAGGTGCATTACTTTGCACTTTTTGCATTGAATCCAAGTTGCCATACTTCTGACCATTCCTTCAACCTTGCCAAGTCCCTTCTCATCATTTCCACGGCTCCTTGTGTATCAACCCTGTTGATGGAATGCCTGACAGCAAGAATAGGTCTCCGGGAAGAGAAATTCTGAGATCTATGGAGCCCCTGGCTGCTCCGGAACCCAGGTCCTAACTAATAGAATAGTTCTTGATTCCTGAACTAATCATATTCAGCTATTCAGAGAGTTATATAGGAGCACGGGGGGGGGGGGCAGAGAGGTGTCCCAATGGAGAAAGGGGAGAAGAAAAATCAGATTATCATTACAGCTTATTAAAAATTATTACTATCTACTTAATACATCTCTACACTGTCTGTTCCAGTAACTTGTTAAAGTTAATCTATTCTAGTCCCTCCGCCCCCTTTCAGGGAAGCAAGCTCCTTCTACTAGTTAGGACCTGGGTTCCAGAGCAGCCAGAGGCTCCATAGATCTCGGAATTTCTCTTCCCCGGAGACCTATTCTTGCTGTCAGGCATTCCATCTCACAGATGGAGTCCACTCTACTTCGCCATTCCGATAACATGGGGGATCCTCTTTTAAGCCAATGAGTTGTAAGACACTTAAGGGCTGCTACCATAAAAATTGGGGCTAGTTTTCTCTGGGGAACAGGAAGATGCAGGACCGTGGGTAAGCCCAGCACCCATTTGGTCATATCTCCAGGGATGTTCACTTTCAGTATTACATTAGTTGTGATTCTTATCTCCTCCCAGAACCCTTGTATAACTGGGCAGTCCCAGAAGATATGTAGGTGGGATCCTACTGAGCTGCAGTCTCTCCAACATTTATCCGAATTAGATCTTTGAAAATGTTTTGTAATTTTTGGGGTGCAAAAAAACCTGATCAAGACCTTCCAATAAAATTCTCGCCAGTTAGGTGAAGAAGTTACTCTCCAACTTATAAGTACTCGCTTCTTCCAGGTATCCTCTGCTATTGGGTTTACCCCCTCCTTATGCCAGGCCTCTTTAATACTGCTTAGTGGAATGACTTCTTCTGAGATCAGCCGAGGGTAGAGGTTCGAGATATATTTCCCTTTTAGATTTATTTTTGCCATATTATACAGTATATAAAGTCTTTCCATGCATTCTTCTGTCTACCCACCAGGGACAGATAACCAGGTGTACTCAAATAATGTCTTATCTGCATATATCTGAAAAATTCAGACTGGGGTATTTTGAATTTAATCTGTATCTGCTGAAAGGACATGAGAATTCCATTCTCTACCAACTGTGCAAATCTTGTGATTTTATTTCTTTCTCACCTTTCGTAACCTGAGTCTGTCCCTGCGGGTATGAAGTCTGGGGTGTATCTAATTAATGACAACGGGCCTAAGGTACCCTTCCTCCCTCCCATTTTATGCCTGGTTAATTGAAGGATGCCCACAGAGTGTTGCAGCCATGGGTTCTTAATGTGGTTTATAAACTGTCTCAGGAGAGCCAGGCCTGGTAGGGTGAATAAGGGAACAGGGCAATCCTCACCATTCTCTATTTCGTACCATCCAGAATCTAAACGTTGTTTCGCCCAGGTGTTCACCGCCCCCATCTGGGCAGCTAAGTAATAGCTCTTCAAGTTAGGTAGACCAAGGCCTCCTTGTGACTTAGGTTTTGGAGTACAGATTGTCTGACCCTGGCCCACTCCCAGATATATTTGGTAATGCCTGACTACTTTGTGCCAAAATTCCTTAGGGGTCTGGATTGGTAAGGTAGAAAAAAGGAACAGAAATCTTGGCAGCAGATTCATTTTCACTGAATCTACCCTGCCTGCCAAAGTTAATGGAAGCAGTGACCACCCAGCCATATCTTTCTGCATATCATCCCATAGCTTGTTATAATTGGTAGTAAACAACTTAGATAGAGCTGTAGTAACCTGCACTCCAAGATATCTGATCTGGTTTTGTTTCGCCCATGTAAATAGGAAAGTTCTCCTGAACTCCGGAGGGCATAGTCCACCCAGAGTCAATGCTTCCGATTTATTATAGTTAATTTGATATCCTGATACTGCTCCAAATGATTCGAGGACCCGGAGCAAATGCGGCAATGAGCTTTCTGGGTTTCTCCAGAAGAACATGGAGTCATCAGCGTATAGTGCAATTTTATGTTCTATGGTCCCTATTAATAGCCCGTCTATATTTTTGTTCTGACGGATTGCTACTGCCAAAGGGTCAAGGAAAACAGCAAACAACACCGGGGAGGCTGGCATCCCTGCCGGATGCCTCTGTGGAATAGGAAACCTACCTGAATTAACCCCATTCACTCTGACTTGCCTGGGATCCCAGTACAGATTTTCGATTATCCCTAAAACTTTGGGGCCAAATTGCATTTTACCATTGTTTTATAGAGGAATCTCCAATTAACTCTGTCAACACTTTTCCGGCCCATCGATATTGCCAATTGAAACTTGTTTTGGTTTGCCTGAGCGAAATAATATTTAGTAGCTGCCTAATACTATTAGTTAAATATCTTCTTGTTATAAAACCAGTTTGATTCGGTGAACCAATTTGGAGGCCACCTTCTGCAGATCGATCCATCAGAATCCCGTAAACAGTTTGAGATCCACATTTAACGATGAGATAGGGCGGTGATAGGCGCATTGCTCGGATCCTTACCTTCCTTATGGATCACCAAGATCTTGGCATATCTCCATGAGTCAGGTACCTCTCTCCTCCCTCCTGTATATGATTGAAACATGCCAGAAGAGGGTCACCAATTCCTCTTTCAAGGTTTTGTAGTACTCCGATGGGAGGCCATCTAAATCTGGGGATTTCCCATTTTTTAAATTCGTAATTTTCTGCAATAACTCTTGCCTAGTAATTAGAGCCTCTAAGCCTTCTCTTTCTTCTGACACTCTAGGTTACTCAGGGGTAGGGGTTCTAAGAATTGATCCACTGCTATCAGATGGGAGTCTCCAACGTCAGACCTATACAAGTTTTTATAAAAATCAGAGAAAGTCTCTGTCACCTTCACAGGATCCTCTTTCCGTGCACTTCCATTCTCCTGTTTTCTGATGCTGCCTACTGATCTGTTTACCATCTGCTTTCTCATGGCTGCCGCCAGAACCCTTCCCGCTCTATTACTTTCCACATAGTACTTTTGGTTAATTCTGCGGAGCAATCCCTCTCCCTGCCTAGCTAAAAGATTCTTGAGTTCTGTTTTCTTTTGTAACCAGTGTCTTTTATCAATAGGGTCCAGTGTTACCTTATGTCTGAACTGCGCTTCCTGTAAGTCTTGCTCTAATTTCTTCAGGCAATGTTCTCTTTTACGTTTTTCTCTCGAGCTATAAGATATAATCTGCGCTCTCAGGTAGGCCTTAAGGGTGTCCCAAACCATAGATGGGGAAGGGGATCCTCCTGCATTGGTCTCCAGGAACATCTCCACCTGTTTCGACATCTCTCCCTTAAAATCTTCTGAATTCAGGAGTCCAATATTTAGTCACCAGTTTGAATTTCTGACAGTCGGGGCTATTTGTAAAATCAACTGCAAAGGAGTATGATCCGACCATGTCACAGGTGAAATACTGGAAGCCTGAACACAAGATAAGCTCTCCCCAGATAATAAAAACATATCTATGCGGGAGTAGCTCTGGTGTCGTGTAGAGTAAAAAGTGAAATCCCTCTCCCCCGGGTGCCGATGTCTCCAGGTGTCCTTCAACCCCAACTCATCCATGAGGCATCTGAAGTATTCGGCCCTATTCTCTACCTGTGCTCCTTGACCTCTTTTATCCCATCTAGTAGAGATCACCCTATTAAAATCCCCTCCAACAATGTGTAGGGCTTCCGGTTCCTCCAGGGTCCTCAACAACTCTTTCTTAAGAAATAGTCTATTTTCCCGAGATTCAGTTGGGGCATATAGGTTCAAGAGTATGCAACGTACTCCATATATTGTTACCTGCAATCTGACATAACGACCTACTGGGTCAGCCTCCACACCAATCACTTTAATTGGAGTATTTCTCCTAAGCAGTATTACCATACCCCTCCTTTGTGGATTTTGAGGCCATGAGGCACTATAAACCTCCCCCACCCAAGTTCTGCGAAGCTTAGAATGTTCCAGCTCATTGAGATGGGATTCCTGTATGAATGCCACATCCGCCTGGTGTCTGCCCAGTTCCTGCAGAATCCTAGTCCTTTTAACTGGGCTATTAAGACCCTTGACATTGTACGAGATGAATGTTAATGCCATCCTGTACCATTAAGTAACAGTTATTTGTCCCAGACCCCTCCATCAGGACCCCCAATCTGCCCACCCACCACACCCAGTCCCCTCCTACCTCCCACTTCAAATCTGTCTAGGCATTTGTAAACAGTAACTTCAACCACTTAACTCTATCAAAACAAAGAGGAGAATAAAAGGCCCCTCTCAAATTAGAGTAACTTGAATTCGTGGCTTCCAAACGTGGTTGTAGTCCCTACCCTTATTAATGTCAAGTGGGTAGGATGGTACAACACCTTCGATTGCACCTAACCCAAGCCCAACTGGGCTAAAGGGATACAAAATCCCATCAGCACTTGGCTGAAACCAATACCCCTTCTGGCTCCCCCGTGTGACCCCCCCCAATCCGTCCCACCTCCGTATGCATCTAAATATTTTAAACAGATATTAAACATAAAACAAGCTAGTCTAGTTTTCTTGAAAAGCGAAATGATTATGTAGCTCTTTTGAGATCTGTTAGAGAGTGGTAGTAGCACTTTTACATTCCTTCGTTCATTCTTTCCATATTGTTTCATGTCGCCCATCTAGTAACTATTTTAACAGGAAAAGAAAGGGAAAAAAATGTATATATATATGGATCTGATGCGCACTTGTGTGCTTCCCATGGTCAACATATTCATGATCCCCCCCGCTTCCCCGGTCCATTACCAAATGCATAGTACCAGTCTATCTCTATGAGCTGAAGACATTTGTTTCTTTTATTTTAGGCCCCGTACACATGGGTCTACCATAGGTCTAATAAATTCTATCCGCATCAGCGGCCTTCCTCACATTGTTTCTTCAGGTAGGTTTCTCTGTGTATCTCACTTTTTCACCCCCTTATTCCATTTGGTGCTTCTACCTGAGCATTGAGGCAGGGAAGAAACCTGTGTGGGAGTCAGAGTTTGCGATCTCTCAAACTGCTCAAGCGGGTGGTTATCCAGTTTGTTACTTGCAGCTCTTCACGCAGATTTTCCCCTTGGGCCTGCCATTGTGTACCAGCGCCGCTCTCAGTTCTCTGATCATCTCTGGGTCCGAGCAAAGGCCACGAGATATCACTGCTTCAGAATTCTGCAGCTTCTAAAATTTTAGAAAAGTACGTATACCAAATCAGCTGTGATTTTTAAAGTGGCAGGGTAGTCCAAGCGTGCTTTAACTCCTTTGGCCCACAGTTGTTTCAAGATTGGGAAATGTTTCTGTCTACAGTCCATCGTGGCAGGGGCGTAATCATGCTCGAAAACTAGCCGTACATCGCCAAACATTACCTCCTTTTTCACCCATGCCCGCTTTAATATCTCGGACTTGGTGCGGTAATCTAAAAAAGCTATGATTACCGATATTGGTCGTGCTTTTGGATCAGTCGATTGGGCTATTAGTGATCTGTGGGCCCTTATAATGTTTAGGGGAAAGTCCTTCTCCAAGCCTAGAATTTCTCGTAGAAAGCTTTCAGTAAAGGAGATCATCTCGCCGGATTCTGTCCCCTCCGGTATCCCGTGGATTTGGATGTTCACCCTCCTCGACCTATTCTCTAAGTCTTCTAGCTTTTGTTGTAGCCAGATCTCCCGGTCATGTAATTGAAGGATGGCACCATTATGTAAATCAATAGCTTTGGATGTCTTTTTTTTTAATTTGATCTTTTTCCATGGCAGGACCCCATCATTGATCGGCCCTGGTCACGGCCCCTGGAAGCCTCCACCACCATCTATGGCTGCCGAGCTCCCCCAGTCACCCCCGGCTTGCCCCCCAGAGGGTGGGGCCACGGCCACCTTCTTCGGTGAACACGGAACCAATATTTAGTTGGGGGACCTGCAGCGATGGTGATGAATCGAGGTCTTCCGGGAGGGCTTCATGTAGACGGTGGTCCTTGCCCGCCTCGATTTTCTACCGTTTTTCCTTAAGGAGGCCGGGACGTGCAATGACGCCAGCGTCACCCCGCCTCCCAGAGCTGTGAGCGTCAGTCGCCTGAGATCTCCCGGCCTCTGCCAGGAGTCCTCAGTGCACCGATTGCCTCCCCCCGGAGAAGAAGAGCAGTCCTTGGGACGCTCCATCCTTCTCCCCCCGGCTGGCCCTCCGACACTTTGGATGTTTCTGTTGCGTTCTGCTCCAGGTCAGCAATTTTTTTTTTTATTCTTTCTGCTCTGACTTCACCTCTGTCAAATCTTTTTGAATACAAGTTAGGGTATCTCCTTACCCGTGTAGCTCTTTGTACAGCATTTTAGAAGTTATGGTAAAGGCAGCTTCTTCTTCTGAGCTATCATTCGATGCAGGGTCTGAGCTTGAAATACTCGAGCGCCGAGGTGATCTGCGGCCTTCATCCCACGCCTCAGGGTCTTTACTGACCTGATCTAATTTCTCCCCCTCTGCCATAAAATCCTTCAGTCGCTGTCGAGTTTTAGCCATCATGTCATCAATTTTGCACTGTTTTCCTCTGGAAGCCAGCGTGGGTCACAGATGGGGTTAGATTTGGGAGTAGTCCCAGAGGAGCCTCAGTGAGATCAGTCTGCCATTAATGCTGATGTCACTGGAAGTCCAAAGAGCCAAAGTTTGAGTCGGGATTTAAACCCACAGTGAGTGTCACTGGAGCAGAGTTCAGCTGGCAGTCTATTCCATAGTGTAGGGGCTGCTGCCAGCAATGCTCTGCCTCCCATGTTAGTGGTTACCCTGGGAACGGTTAGAGGAAGGGTGCTGTTTGAGTGGAGGCAGCGGTGGGGAGTTTGGGTCCTGAGGAGGGCCACAAGGGGGATTCCTGACCAGTATGGATTACAGTATTCACCAGGCAGCAGAGGGCAAGGTCGAAGCGACCCTGTAGCTGAAGCCAGCCAAGGGAATCATATAGGATGCAGTGGTGTGTCGAAAAAGGGGCCAGTAAGGCAAATTGGCAGGTGCTGTTGTAGGCAGCGGAGAGCTTAGCCATAGCGGTTGAGTATGCCCTGGTGTAGATGGGTGAACAATAATCCAGAATTGGGCGTAGATTACCCTGGACAATGGCTAGTCTACCCTCAGGGGTGAAATAATGTCAGAATCTATAGGCTGCACCTAGTTTCTGATGAAACCTACGAACAAGGGAATTGACAAGCTTGGAGAAGGTAAGGGAAGGGTCCAGTAAGACTCCTAGATATTTGAAAGTATTGACATCCTCTAGGACAAGGCCATGGGGGAGGCAATGTTTAGGGGGGAGTGAGTCCTGGCTTTGGCAAGGAATGGTTTTGATCTGAACAACATGGATTTTGTTTTTTAGCATTTATCAGGAGAAGAATATTTGTGAGCCAGTTGTGGGCCGCAGCATAGTTTTGGGTGAGGGCCGAGGAAATAGTGGCGGTGGATTTGTCACTGTAGAAGAGCACTAGGTTATCAGGGTAGAGGAGAGAGTGACAACTAAGACTGTCTGAGGGAAATGAGTTAATAAATAAGGAGAATAGAAGGGGGCCCAGAATGGAGCCCTGAGAAACCCCTATGGAGACAGGCTGAGTAGGGGAACAAGCCTGGCCGATACAGATGAATTCGGAGCGGTTGGTAAGATAGCTCTGGAACCAGTTTGTTACTTCCTGGGAAAAGCCCAGGTAAGTTAGCTTGGAGAGTAAGAGGGCATGGTTGACCATGTCGAAGGCCTTGGAGAGGTCAACGAAGACTGCACCAGTAGCTTTACCACTATCCATAGTCATGAGGATGTGGTCGGTCAGAAGTGCTAGGGCAGTGGCAGTGGAATGGTTCCTGTGGAAAACATGCTGTTGGCTACACAGGAGATTGTGATTGCCTATGTGCTCAGCAAGCTGGTTGTGGATGGCCTTCTCGAGCAATTTGCTAAAATGGGGGAGGATGGATATCGGCCGATAGTTGTCAGAGGATTGGGGGTTGCCAGCTTTGAAAATGGGGATAACCTTAGTGGTCTTCCAGGGGTCAGTCACGGAGTAGGTGGCAACAGCAAGGTTAAAAATTAAGGTGAGTGGTTCGGCAATGGCAGGCGAGACCAACCTGAGGAAGAAAGGAGACAGGCCATCAGCTCTAGGTAGCCATGATTCAAAAGGCTTTTGAGGAGCTTTGTGGTGTCTGCGCTAGAGAGAGCTTTGAAGTAGAAAGAGGGGCTATGCGGGGGTAGTAGGGCTGGCAGAGGAAGGTGGAGGGTATAGATCAGAGACTGAACTACTGGATATACTGTTTTGGAGTTTGTCAAGGTACATAGATAAGTCAGTGAATTTGCCATTAAATGTGCTGGCCACTTCCAGGGGGTCAGTAACCAGACCATCTGGGGAGCTCAGGTGCAGAGTAAGCTTGCTGGTGTGGGGGTTTAGCAGAGAGCCAATTGATTCCCAGAATTTCTTGGGATTGACAAGGTTAGCCTTTTGGAGACTGTGGTAATGATTTAGCAAGGTGCTTACATTGGTTTCTCCGACGCCTGTAGGCATCCCAGAGGACAGGGGAGCGGGATGCTTTGTAAGTGGACCAAGCGTGTTCCCTGTCCTTCATGAGGGTTAGGAGATCTTTGGTGACCAAGCGCGAGTGGCACCTCTGACTCGTCTAGTGGTGACAGGAAAGAACATGTCCTGTAGAGTAAAAAGCATGTGAGTGAAAGTGGTAACTAATGGGGGTCACATCGTCAAGAGAGTAGAGAGCAGACCAGTCCAAAGACCAGGTCACCGCAAGAAGACTGGTAATGTTGGGGTTGTGGAAATTACGGAAGAATAGGTATTTGGGTGGGCGCTTAAGTTTGGATGACCAAAGGAGATACGTTGGGGAGTGGTCGCTAACGGAGTTGGCCATTGTGCCTGTGTGCAGTATGTGGTCTTCCCTGTTTGTGAGAATCCAGTCCAGGAGTGTCTGTACGTGGGTTATGTCTGGTGGGAAGCATGATAGTCTGGACCAGGGTGTTTGGCTTTAGCAGGGAAATGTAGTCCGATTTATGACTGCTCAGCCAGTTCAAATTGAAATCCTTGAGGAGGATGGAGTCCCTATGTGGAGACAAGGAGCTCAAGCCCATTAGGAAGCTGTTTAGTCCCATAGTTCTGGTGGTGGGGGGATTATAGCAACAGCCAATATAGAGTTTCTTGCAGGATCCTAGGGTTAGGTCAGAAAGGATCCATTCACTTGGAGAAGTGGGGCCAGAACTGAGGACGATATTGGCTGTGAGAGGTTCTCTGAAGAACAGAGCAACACCACCTCCTTTTTTCTTTCCTGGCCTGTCAAGACGTGGTAGGGAATAGCCAGGTAGTTGATAGTTGTTTGCAGTATGATGTTGCTTTAACCAGGTTTCAGTAAGACCCAGCATGTGGGGTTTGTGTAGTGTAGCCCATGCCTCCAGACAAGCTCAGGGAGCTTGGAAGAAAGGCTACAGATGTTGATGTGTGCAATTTTTAGACCAGGGGCATTTGTCCAGATGCTTGAGCAGGGGGTAATGTGGGAGTCTGTTGGGCCAGGGTTACACTCAACATCTCTGTCTAGGAGGAGGAGGAGGAGGGATAGTAGATGTAGATAAGGGTGGGAGACCAGGAGAAGGAGGTCAGGTAGTAGCCAAGAAGGTGGCGCTCCAGACTGGAGAGGATGTGAATAAAATCTATGATGGCTACCACTGGTGTCTGAGCTTCAAATGTGTCCTGCAGTCTCTCTGTACAGTATATGCAGGTAGACTTTGCCTGTTAACAATGTGGATGCTACTGGCGTGTTGGCTGGAAAATCTATTAACTTTCAGTGCTTTGGTGGGGGAGGGCAGTACTTATAAGGCCAATTGCTGCAGGTGGATAATTCTTGGTGGACCCTCCCTTAGGCTTGTCTCCAGCTTCCAAACTCTGAAAATCCTTGCATATATGTTATCTGGTTTCTAATTAAATGGGGTTTTCTGATCTCTGTAAGTATTTAGAAAATGCAAACACAAAGCCTCTGTAAGTGAAATGCTGTTATAAAATGGGTCAAAAATTTTAAGTTCCCTGATTGGCTAATCAGCACTCTTGCCTGTGTCCTTATAGAGTCATATCATGCCAACCTGCACTACATCAAAGGAAACCAACGCTGCACAGCTGCATATCAATAGTCCTGTGCTGCCACAATTGAAAACCCACTTCTCCTCAGTCGACCCATCTGAAACATTCACACAGTCGCACAGCGCCGAACGCAAGCTGTGGTGACAAATTCAGACTCAGCTTTAAACATACAGTGAACATTCACCTTAGTCTCTAATCTGTTTGTATCACTAGCGCTCTCCAATCTCCAGCCCCCAATCCATAAAACCCCAAATCCATCAAGTCAAATAAAACAAATGTCCAATGGCTCCCTCGATCCGTTTCATAAGCACTCCGTATGGTGGCCACAACGGGACACGCTCGGTCCGACTCAAGCGGGACTTGAAATGTAAGGTAATGACTAAAGTCAACACACATAAACAAGCCTTCCTTGGGTAACCTTCATAAATAAATCAATTTATGAATTAGCTAGAACACTTTTTTTTTTACTTAAGACCTGCTGTCTTCAGCTAGCCATTGTGAAAACCGAACACAACCTCACAAAAGTAAGCCGCAGCTTTCAAATGCAGTTTCACACCAATTGTCCTTACTGGCCGACTGAGTGTGTCAGCAGCTTAGAAATAAAACAGCACACCCAATTTTTAAAAACCTGATACAAAAAAAAATCCGAGAGGGTCTGTAAAGCTACTAAAATCAGCAATGATGACCAAATACAATAGATATATTATCCGAGCCATCTCTTTAATGTCCACTGCTGTAGGTGCAACTAACCCTGCCCACCCCCATACTACTGAAGGACCTTCCTGCCTGCCCCTCAATCTCGACAATGTCCCTGGACTGCCGATCCATCTTTCCCCTACCCATTTTTACCTACCCCCTTAGGTTTATACAAGGATGTATATTCCACTGCAACTCCAGAGAAATTGTACATCTTTAATTGTAAACCTGTATTTTATACCAACATGTAACTAAGCGTATTCTGTGTTCAATGTCTGCACCTGTAATGTTGTATCTGCACAATGTTCTATTGTCTTGCCCTCCCTGCGACGAGGTGCCTTTATAAATGAGCCCGACTCAAAGGTTGTAAATCCGACTTGTACAAATAATAAATAAATATGGAGCCCTCTACTGCTGCAATAGGGGGACTATTTTTCACTAATTAATCTGTTAAACCTTTTGATATTTATGCTTTGTCTATGTTCTTCTTTAAAAAAAAACTTGGGATGGGGCCCATTTATAAGAGCAATAAGATACTCCGAGGTGTGGGTTATGGCCTAAGAACACTTCCCAGGTTCTAAAGGCACTCAGCGCAAGCGCCTCTTGCCTCATAACGCACCTAGGGCATGCTCATATCAGGCCATAACCCACACCTCGTCATATCTTATTGCTGGCGTAACACTGTGTCACCCCTAGGTCCTCTGCCCTATCGATTTTCCAGGTGGGCCCCCAGTAGAAGCTTTGCTGGTAAGCAACATGCACCACAGCCTGACCCTGTGCCAGAATACCCATTAACCATTTGGGGCTGCAGGGGGAGTAAACCAGACTGTGCCGATTACTCCTTTCAGTACTGTGGCGGGGGCGTGGCCTATTTTGACCCTTTCAGGACTGCAGGGAAACACACCTTCATTAACCCTTTTGGTGTTTGCATTTATTCATGCAAGGTAGACTCCGGCCCCAAGTGCAATAAATGGTACGGAGACCCCTCCCCACATATCTCAGGAACCATATCAGAACAGATAATCTACAGGAGGGAGCCGAGTTGGGAGACAAAGGGAACACGTGCTGCTGCCGCCTCCTGGCTCTCCTCCTCATCAAGGCGGACAGCACAGCTACTGCTCCCGTTGTAGCTCCGGCAGAGGTTTTCTATCAGCCCATCGCCATTACCTTCCGGGGCCTACTACTGGGAGGCCACCGATCCCAAAAATCGAGCTGCGCCACCACCGTACCCGATCCAGTCCGGATCCCACCATCCGAGCTTTGCTACTACCCGCGACGGCCCAGGGGAGCTGATTAACAGCCGAGGGGGCGGGGCCAGACCGCTGATTGACAGCAGCTCGGCGCGACGGAGCACTAATTAATCGATAAGGGGCCGGGCCATAGCGGACTGCGGAGCAGATTTAAAACTGTAGGGCGGGCCGGATCATTGATTGACATGTGGGGGCGGGGCAAGAGCGATGATTAGACACTGAGGGGCGGGGTCGGATTGCGGATTGACCGCTGAGGGATGTGCCTGAGCGCTGATTGACAGCTGCGGGGCGGGGTCGCTGCCCAGCCGCTGTTGTCTCTCGTTTGGCAGCTGCAGACGTGATTTGTCTCTCAGTCTGTAGTTTTGGGTAACGTATCGAGGTCCACTGCACAGAGACGGTGGGAGGAGGCACCATAACAATAACCCGGCGGGGGGCAGGGAGAATAGGGCGGAACTGAAACTGTTCCCTCTAAAATTTGCTGCAATAGCTAGCAGGGTAGGCATCGGTGATGTGTCATCAGGCTGTAGTGTCGTCTTAACACCCGAGACCGCCGGCCGCCTCTTTGAGCTAACCCCGGCACCTCCCATCTTCCCCTACCGATGTGCCGCCAAAAATATGCTCCAGCAGCAGTAGGGCAGATTTGTGGTACTGTTGAGCAAAACAACATCAAAAGCATACAAATCCGTGTGGACAGAGACATTCGAGTATACATAAAATAAGCTGGTGCAGATGTGATACCCCGAACTTAGTGGTTCCCCAGTGTCTCTAGTACAGTAGCTTGCCCCAGCCCAGATGCCCCTAGCAAATGTAAGGTGACGGGAGGGGAAGAAAGACCAGTGACAAGGGGACCCACACAGTAAACTGATCGGCTGCAGTGCAAAACATATATATATATTTTTTTGGTTAACAGTCCCCTGCAGCCAGTTTTGCCGCCCCAGCTAGAGTGGCATGAGCAAGTGCCACTTTCAAAATGGCCAGCTCACGCTGGACTGTCAGGGACTCAGCATCCTGAACACTGGGGGGGGGGGCTTAAAAAATGGTGGTCAACGCGGTGGGTATAGGGAGCGGTAGTGGAGCGGCAAGAGAGAGCGCTTTTCAGGCGTTCTGAAGAAGTACAGCCAGGGCCTGACTTGCATGGTCCAAGGAACAGGTTACAGGAACACAGGTGAAGAAAGAGCTTACCTGCTGTCCTTCCCTTGTTCCTCCTCAAGCAGTCCAGTCAAAGTCATGGTCCCCTCGGCAGTTAGTGGTTCTGGAGTCAGTTGGCCACGATGTATGCTCTGTTTAGCCCTGTTTATTATTTTGTTTTAAAATAAAGTTTTCAATTTGGTCCCTCGGCAGCTGCAGTGAGAAGCAGGGCTGCGTTGGTGAGAAGGAGCACCGGGAGGAAGAACCATCTGCCATGCCCCAGTGGGGACCCCTGAGTAGCTCCACCCTGCTGTGCCAGCGTCCTCCGGAAAACCTTCTCGTTTATTTATTTATTGAAATGTTTCACCAAGAAGGAACACGGAACAACAAGTTGCTCGTCTCCCGGTGCGACCTGTGGGGATGGGGTACAATGAGGATGGAAACAGAGATTCATAATAATGTAACAGAAAACAAAACCGTTATATTCGGTAATAAAAATGTATTTATTTATTTAAGAGTTTAACCAGGCAGGCAGGGCTGCAGCTATGAATTTTGGGGCCCAGGACAAGTCAATGGAAATGGGCCCCTTTTTCCCAAACCAGCTAATGCCAAGGGTAATGCCAGCTCCTCAGGTGGGCCCCTCCTAAGCTCAGGGCCCCAGACAACTTCCCCACTTTCCCCCCCATTACTGCGGCCCTGCAAGCAGGCATGCTGAGCGGCTAACCACTCATTTCCAGATGCGACCTGGGGGAACAAGGGAGGGGACAACAAAACACAATACTTCGTACAGTTGAGGCACAATATGAAAGACTAAACACATAGGTAGCTAAGGCAGAAATGCAACTTAAGACTAGGCAGGCACAGAAACAAAGCATTGCAAATGCCATTGCATTGTACATATAAAGTTAACATAACTATTTGTAGACTTTAAAGAGGATTGCGTACCATGTCAATATAACATGGTATGGAGGTCCAGTAGGGCTTGGGGCCTACTACTAATGTGTAGGCCCGGTGCAGGAGCAGACCATGAGGAAATATTCGTGGAGGCGGGTGTTGAGGTGTCTAAGATTAGAGAAGTGGCGGATATCTGTTGGGAGGTCATTCCATAGTTTAGGTAAACGGTAACTAAGCGCAGCCTGGCCTATAGAGGTACGACAGGGATATGAAAACGCCTTGTATCCGAGTGACGGAGGAGTAAGCTCGCCGGGTTGAGTAGTTAAGGCAGAATTCAGGTAGGGGAAGGCATGGGACCAGCATTAGGAGCAACTCTAGAGCAGTGGATTAGTCTGCGGGGCTGAGAGTGAGGGAAAGGCCGAGGGACTATAGGGTCACAGTGGTGCGTCAGTTTAGGACTTTCCAGTATGAAGCGGCAGAAGGAATGAAAGAGTGTGTCCAGGCTGGTCAAGTGGATGGTGAGGCGGTACCATAGACTACATCCCGTAATCAAAATTGGAAGTATCATTTTTTGCCGCAGTTGCGCCTGGCCGAGGTAGGCAGGCAGACTTTGTTATGATAGAGGGCCCCAGTTTTGGAAGCAATTTTTGTGAAGGGAGTCTATATGGGTTGAGAAGCCTAGATATTGTCGAGCCAGACGCCTAAGTATGGAACAAGGTACAGGATTCTATGGGGCAAGGTCCAGGGTTAGGAAAGGAAGATGGTGAGTCGGAGAGCTATGTTATGAGCCAAAAGTTAGTGAGATTGTCTTTTGCATTTAAGAAAAGCTGATTTGATCTGAGCCAATATTGAACAGCGTTGAAATCCTGCTGCAGTTGGGCATGTACTGTTTCTGGATGGGCCAGTGTTGTAAAGCACAGTATCGTCTGCATACATTTGTATAGCAGAACGGGAGCAGACTTGCGGTAGTTCATTCAGGAAAACTGAGAAAAGGATTGGGCCCAAGACTGAACCTTGAGGAACTCCCATGGTGATAGGGAGGGGGGACGATATGCTGGGGCCAATTCTCACAGTTTGCTGTCTGCCATGCAAGTACTCCTGAAACCAGTTAGTGGCAAGGTCAGATAGGCCAGCAGCCTTTAGTTTGTCCAGTAGGATTGTGTGGGAGACGGTATCAAAGGCTTTGGCCAGATCGATGAAGATGGCCGAGGTGATATGGCCTTTATCCATAACTGAGAGGATATCATTTGTGACTCTTAATAGGGAGGTGACAGTGGAATGAGATTTTCGGAAACCTGATTGGTTAGGGGTGAAGAAAAAGGACTCAACTAAGTATTGGGTGAACTGAGCAAGGACAAATTGTTGTATTTTTGCCAGAGTTGGGAGAAGGGAGATGGGTCAGTAATTCCCTGGAGAGGAGGGGTCCCCCCCCTTTAGGAAGTGGGATGACAGTTGCCAGCTTCATGCTGTGGAAATTGTTGACGTTGAGAAGGAGAGGTTGAGCAAGTCAGCTATCAGGCGGCAATAGCAGGGGCTGAGAGCTGAAGTAGTCTGGAGTCCATGCCGAGGGACATTTACCCTTGTTGGGGTTTAGGTTACACAGTGCTTGGTAGACTTGGCTGGGGAGCAAAGTCCGGGAAGGAGAAGGGGGAGGTGTGCTGCAAGTTAAGAGTGGTAGTTGCCTTGAGTGGGAAGAGTAGGCTCTGTACAGGAGGAAAGCTGTTGGTGAAGAAGGTGTTAAGCAGAGGCAACTAGGGGTCAGTGACAGCTGAGCCGAGGATGGATAGGGCAGGGTAGGTGGTTGTGCAGGCGTGGATAGGAGTGATTTTATAGTTTTCAAATTGGGTTGGGTGGTTAAGATTTGTGCTAAGGGCCAGCGAAAAATAGTTCTGTTTGGCTAGTCGGATCGATTTCGTGCAGGAGTTATGAAGGGCTCGATAAGATTGAAGGGCTTGATGGGAGCTATTAAGCAGTAGTACACCAAGATACATACAGTTTTACAGGGACCGACTAATTGTGTTTGGGAAACAGCAGGTAGACAGCATTGTTATACAATTGGAGTGCAGAGGGGAAGGAATGAAGGGGCGAGGCTTATAGATGTTAAGACTGATGAAATATATACAGTACCACAGCTGAGAGAGACCCGACTCAAAACAAGTAGTGCAGGTAGGATTATGAGACACAGTACATCAGAATACAACAGAGTTTCAGAGTTAATACTCAGAGACAAAAAGATTAAGTCACGAGGGGAAGATGGGCAAGTGCTTTATTTTGATGAGACTGCACTGTGTGGGAGGTTAAACCCATTACTCTCAGGATGTTGAACCCCTGCAAGAGACTAGAAGGCAAGTTGGAGGAGGAAGTGAGTAGGCAAGTTGGAGAAGAGGGGGGGATAGATGGCAGGAAGAGACAGGAGTAGTTAGAAGGAAGACTGGATATTTGGGGGACTTCAGGAGGTAGGGAGGGTGGTGAAGGAAAGGAGGGGTAGAGGAAGAGGGAAGGTTTGGTTGGCGAGTCAGCAGCTGCAGTGAAGGACAGGTGCTGACTGCCTGAACTATTAATTTTTTTAACATTTGTTTTAAACGTGCTGGACAGCACCCTGAAAGACAGACACAGACGTAAAGAGGTGGTCAGGCAAAGCCCCAGATAGAGGGAACGCCTGGGAGGCGGGAAAGTGGGCGGGGAGGCCCAAATTTAAATAAAGCTCTAAGGAGAGGAGCGAGGAGCTGAGTAGGCCTAAAACTTGAATTAATTAAGCTCCAAGAGGAGGAGGAGTGAAGGGCAGGGTGGGCCCTATTAAAATAATAAGCGACTCCATAGAAGAAGGGGCAGACCAGCCCCTGTTGCAATAAAAGAGAGCTCAGGTGGGCTACATGGGTGAGGACAGGCAAGCCCATAGTGTGTTTATTTATTTATTTATTTATTTATTTAAATAAGTACCTGGTGGGCAAAGTAAGGACAAAGCAAGACACATTTAATAAAAGATAGCACCAGTAGGGCTAGGGGTCAGAAGGGGCTAGTAGCCCAGGTAGCCTTCAGAAGCTCAAGCTAAGGGCTAGGGTTAAATAATTAAAACATTTAAGTATAGTATGACTCCAGCTTGGAGAAAGGAGTGTATAAGCCTAGTTAGCCACCACAGCAGTATAGCTGCCAAGAGCTAGTAACTTCTAGCTTAAAAGTGTTTTACTGACCCTTACAAGGGAAGGACAGTTACCGTGGGACCTCTGCACATAGGTTAAATTAATCGGCCCTTGGACAGGCGGGCAGGACTGCTGTTTACCATAAAAACCCTAAGCACATACCTATTGGGGGAGGCATAGTCTAGGATCCCTGAGTAACTAGGTATATCAAGCATTTAGCCAGGTTTCCCCTTGTGTAATACCTGCCCAAGTACAACTGTTATATAAAGTAACTGTGGTGAATACTGAGTGAACATTTAAAAATGAAAGTGTCAATGCATTCAAAGTGACAGTATCGAATTGCTGTGAAGAATGTTGACGGGCAAGAACTGTTTTGTTCCAAGACATTGTCTCACAGCCCAGCACTTCATGCTAAAGTGGGTGGGGCACCTGTCCTAGAGTACTGTGCCTGGTGACCCCACGGGTGTCCGAGTACCAGCCCCAGATCCTGCATTCTACTTGAACCCTGAGGCCCAGCCTTTTGTCCCAGGAGCCCATCCCGCTGTTCCTGTGTTGGGGCCCAATCTAGGAAGTGTTTTGGATAGTCAAAGAGGCCACCTGGCATGCCTTCCTCCACCAGACAGTGAGCTGCAGCTCCAGCCCCTGCCCCTGTTCCTGATATAACCACAGATAGTGTAGAGGTACCGGGTCAGCCCCAAAGGGGGACAGTAGACTATGAACCTAAGGGATCCCCCCCACCAGTGAATCAGTGCCAGTGCCTGATGACACCCTGCCTAGACAATCGGGCCGACCTCAACGGCCAACTATACAGCTCATGTACAACACTCTGGGTGAGTCCACAAACCTGTCTATCCATGCCATCCACATGTAATGCCCCAAAGCTGGGGCATCCCAGAAATTTGAATTAAGTAAAAAGATTAGGGGTTTACAGGTGCCCAGGGTGCCTGCCCTAGGTACAGACTGCAGGGTAGACAAATAAAGGCCCCCTTAGATGTGAATTTCCTCCCCTATAGTGTGGAAACACTCTAAATAATGAGAAAAGTGCCCCATGCACTTAAAATGCTGTAAAAGATAAAATTCTTGTAGCTCCAGTAACAATGGCCTGGATGGAATGCTGTGCTGAGCTGCTCATGCACAGCATTCCACTCCAGCCACTCTAGAACCCTGGTGGGTTTAAGTTTTAAAAAAATATTCAACAGTTAGATGTTAAATTAGATAACTGGATGAATAAATGGGACCTGGGTGTATGATCCATCAATATGGAGGACAATCTCGATGGGCCACTGGCCTACTTTTGTCCAAAAAAACAAGTAACCAAGTTGGGCAGTTGTTCCTGGGCAGAGGTTGAGGAGACAGGACACAGAAGTCATAGGGACAGTTCAGGGCTTACCTTGGGTTGAAGCTGTCCCTCTGGGCTTGCTGTTGTCCTGCTCTGCCTCCCCTGTCTGAAGACACCTATTGCTGCTCGGTGTTGCGGTCGCTGGTGCCATCGGGGCACCACGAAGAGAGTAAACGGCCATCCATCGCAGTTTGGGCTTGAGAGCCCCGTTTGTTTATTTATTTTAGCCCCTGTACTAATTTTAAATTAATTCCGGTCCCCCGTTGATGGCTCACAAGTGCTGCATCGCTGCAGGTTCGGTTGGACTTTCTAGGCCCCCCCCCAGTCATCCCCCCAGCTGCCTGTAGCAATCCCTCCCACTGCCAGCTTACCGCCCACCTCCCGTGACCTGTAAGTGGGTTATTTCAGGAACCAGTTGCTCTGGTTCTTTCTCTCTGGCAGCCTTGGAGAGAGTGGGCCTTTGCAGAAGAATCATATGGTCTGTTTACTAAACCTCTCACCACCCAGTGGCCTTTACAAGGTCCCTGCTGGGAATTGCATTTAGTATCAACTGTTCTGTTTGCTTCCCCTTTGTAGCTACCATCGTAGAATGATGATGTACACAAAGACGTCAGATCTTTGGACTCCTGTGACATCTGAACTGCGGTAGAATTGTGTGGTTATAGCTAAACCAAATATTGTTGTGGGTAGTACATATCATCTGATTTTCGCCTAAATTTAGTAATAAGAATAAGAAATGTTGAATAATTATAGAAGTGTTGTGGCAGTAGGCCTAAATACCTATGCTATTCCTGTTTTATGTAATTTTAGCAGTCATTGATAAAACTGTTCTGTCCTCTTTACCGCCCTATTGTTTTGGGTGCCTTCTCCTTCTCTTGTGACTGTGTCTCCCTACCCACTGGTACTAAATAAATGCCCTGCGGGCACTGAAACTCTAGGATGACTCCTGCCTCTCCTTGTCTGGGTAACAGTTATCTTACCCACAATAATTCAGACCTTGGTGACTCACTCATCTCTTTCCACCATCTTTGGAGCACAGTACCACAGAGCACCTCTAGACCATCACATAGTGACATTTTTGGCATAGTCGGCAGGATTCAGATAATTATTTATCCAAGGAGTCCAAAGTTGGAGTTGCCTAGTAAGAAGTACAGATGGAGCCAGGGTGTAGTAGCGGATTGTCTGGGGGAGAGAGAGAGAGTGTCAGTTGAAAGAGACCAAGATGGGCCTCAAGGGAGTATTCCACCATCTCCCTTAACCATGCCGATTTACTTTGGAGCGTTATGGCTTCCGCAGTTTTCTGAAGTAAAGGATGGAAACGGAACCAGCAATCCAGGGCAGTTCCGCTCAAAGATGCAGGCTATGTTTAGGTTATGTCAGATTCCCAGGCAACAGAAGGTTGAAATCCTAATCGGGCAACTAAAAGGGGCTGCTCGCCGAGAAGTTCAATCCTGGCCGAATGGAGTGAAAGTCACAGCGGAACAGATTCTACAGAGGCTGCAGCAAATCTTCGATGCTAGAACTGTATCTGACCTCAAAATAAAGTTATTTTCTCGCACCCAGAAGCCCCAAGAGACCCTGAGGGAGTTTGCATTGAGTCTGCAAGAGCTATTGCGAGCTATAGAGAGGGTAGATGTAGCAGACGTCCAAGATGCAGACCGAGTGCTGGTAGAAAAGTTCATTGAAGGGGTGCAAAGTGAAGCCCTGAGGAGAGAGCGCCAAATGCTACACTTGCAAGACCCCGAGGTTGATTTCCTAGACTTTAAGGAGAAAGCCATTCGGGGTATTTGGTTCGGGACACTCCAGAGATGAAGCTCAGGTATATCCGCAAATGGCAGCCTCAATGGGAACTCAATGGCCTGCATATCCTACAAAAGGGTGGAAGGAAGACAACTCTTGGAAATCGAGACTTCATCCTGAGGAAATGTTCCTACAGAGATTGGAGCACGGAAGAGAAGCAGTTGCATACCCAAGCCGGTGTTCAGAGCATGAACAGATGTGTGGACTGAGGATACAGACACCGATCTGTTCTGTGCGGGCCAGCACCAGTTAACACTCTGAGCTGACTGAGCAGATTGCCACCCTGACCCACCAGATGGCGGAGATGTGCAAAGAAATGCAACTCTTAAAAGCAGGATGGAAAAATGAGAGATGCTTTAATCAGCCGGGGGAAAAGAAAGAAAAGAGAATGATCAAATAAATCATCCAAGAAGGAGTGAAGGGAGGCTCCCCACGGATCAGTTCGATGGCCAAGGAAGGCCCATATGTCATCGATGTGGTGGTAGTGGCCATATAGAATCAAGATGTAATCAGCCAGCAGATAACACCCTGAATTTAAACAGAAATTCTTCGGGGATGAGGCACGACCCTCGAAGAGCAGACGATCAGGTCCAGCAGTCCCATTAGAACAGTTCTGTTTCATTGGCAGAAGTCCGATGATACCGGTCAAGATAGACGGTATTGAGCTTATGGCATTGTTAGATACAGGATCACAGGTTACTACGTTACAAGGATGAGAGTTCTGGAGATACTGGACACCCGATGATCTTAAGCCACCTCCTAGATCTTGGATGAAGTTAATAGTGAGCAATAGTGATGAAGTACCATATCTGGGATATCTAGAAGCTAATATCCAACTAGGGAAAAAACATCCAAAGCAACACAGGCATTATTGTTAGTGACCTAGAAAGCGATCATTTGCCACCACTAATTTTGGGGATCAATGTTTTACAAAATTGCTTTGACGAGCTAGTGTACATTCTCCAACAGCAAGCCAAGCACGTACCCCAGGTGGAGAAACATGCCCTGCAGCAAACCATCTATCATCTGCAATGCCACCAATGGTTTGCTAACGCTGAGGGTGAGATCAGCAAAGAACGAGTGACAGATGCTAGGCCAGTAATATTGAAGCCGGGCACCGAAACCACCCTTTGGTGCAAAGCAAAGGTGGGCCCGAGGGGTCAGGATTATGATGCTCTAGTGGAACCTTATCCTACAAACAAAGAAGAACCAATAATAGTGGCTCGGAATATAGCTACTGTAACCAGAGGTTGGATACCGGTCAGAGTGTTGAATTATGGGACTTATGATGTGCAACTTTACAGAAATCAGCCGGTTGCCCAGATCCACACTGTGTGCTTGCAAGACATTATTGAGGCTGAGGAAGAGATAAAGATAGTGCCCGAAGAAGGAATGGAAAGTGATCAGATTCCAGAATGGGTTAAAGAGATTACGGTAGGCAATCCCAATACCACTGCTAAGCAAAGAACTGATGTTCTAGAAGTAGTTTTACACCGCAAAGAACCTTTTAGCCAACACCCCTTGGATTTCGGCCTAGCTCGTGGGGTACAGCATCATATCAGTACCCATGGACATCCACCTATCAGGGAACGATTCCGACCTATCCCACCAGCTATGTACCAGCAAGAAAAAGAGATGATTAGAGAAATGAAAAAGGCTGAAGTGATCAAGGAAAGTCACAGCCCATGGGCACCGCCAATTGTCCTGGTAAAGAAGAAAGATGGTAAGATCCGATTCTGTGTGGATTATCGCAAATTAAATGTCATCACCCATAAGGATGCATAGCCTTTGCCTCGGATAGAAGATTCTCTCACGGCTCTCCAATCTGTGGCCGTATTCTCCACTCTGGATTTAACCAGCGGATACTGGCAAGTTCCTATGGCACCAAAGGATCAAGAGAAAACAGCCTTTATTACCCCCATAGGTCTTTTTGAGTTTACAAGGATGCCTTTTGGACTGTGTAACTCCCCGGGAACTTTTCAGAGACTGGTTGAACATTGTCTTGGAAGCCAGAATTTCAATATCATTTTGTTATATCTGGATGATATCATTGTATATTCAAAGACTCACGAAGATCATCTACTCCACTTGGACAAGGTCTTCCAAAGATTAATCCGATATGGTCTTAAAATAAAAACCTCTAAATGTCATCTGTTACAAACTGAAGTGAGTTATCTGGGACATGTAGTCTCCGCTGAGGGAGTGACACCAGACCCAGAGAAGATGGAAGCAGTAAAGAAATGGCCTACTCCTACTGCTATTAGAGATGTCCGAAAGTTCTTGTGATTCGTGGGATATTATCGTAGATTTATCAAGAACTTCTCCAAAATTGCTGTGCCATTACACAAACTTTTAAGAGGATCAACAGAGGGTTGAGTCCCAAAGAATCGTCTAGTTGCATGGAGAACTGAACAGCAAGAAGCATTTGATCAGTTAAAGAAAGTACTAACTGAGGCTCCTATATTGGCGTATCCAGATTATGCGAAACCTTTTCTTTTATATACCGATGCCAGTAACAAAGAGTTGTGCGCGGTACTTGCACAAGAACAGAATGGCGTAGAAAGAGTAATAGCCTATGCAAGCTGAAGGTTAAGAGGCTCTGAGTGGAATGACGCCTGCTATAGCTCTTTCAAACTTGAGTTTTTAGCACTGGTATGGGCTATCACAGAGAAATTCCGGCAATATTTGGCTGTCACCGCTTTCACGGTTTTCACGGATAATAACCCTTTGGCACACTTGAATACTGCGAAGCTAGAAGCCCTCGAGCAGAGGTGGGCCTCTCGGCTTGCGAATGATCAATTCTCCTTAAAATATTGTTCTGGTAAAGCGAATACGAATGCAGATGTCTTGTCTTGGATGCCTGGACAAGAGGAAGCAGAAGTGGACGACACCTTCCTGGAAAACATAGAAATGCCACCTTTTCTGCAGGTACCAGCTGAGATTGTACAAGCATGTCGTCAAGTTGCTCCTGAGCCGAAAGAAGAAATTCAACCAGAAGTGGATGACACGATTGTAAACCAAAAAAAAATCTATGGGTGAAATTACAAGACCAGGATCCTATTGTCAACCAAGTAAAAGCTTTAGTTGCTGCACAGAAACATATGACTCAACGAGAACGAAAGAAGCTGAACATAGAAGCAATGAAACTTTGGAGACATAGAACTCGACTGGCCATAGAAGATTGCCGTTTAGTTAAAAAAAGTAGAGATCCTACTACACACATGGAATTGACCCAGATCATAATTCCAAAGACCAGCGCGTCCATAGTATTAGAGGCGTACCATGATAACTCAGGACATTTTGGTCACAAAAGAACTGAGGCTGTTATCAGAAGAAGGTTTTACGGGATAGGAATACATAGCAATATAATAAAGTGGTGTGAGGAATGTCCAGCCTGTAATTTAAAGCGCAGAGAAAAGATTAATCAGAGAGCTCTTCTCCATCCAGTAGTTAGTAATGCGCCTTTGGAACTAGTTGCTCTTGATCACTTAAAGTTAGACCCAAGCACAAATGGACACATCTATGTCCTCACTATGGTTGATCACTTTTCTAAGTATGTGGCTGCGAGCACAGTAAAGACCTATCTGCTCGAACTACTGCTGAGACCTTTTTGAGATGTTTTGTATGACCTTTCGAATATCCTACAAAAATCCTTACAGATCAAGGAACTTCTTTTGAATCCAAACTGTTTCATGAACTTTGCACCCTTTATGGAAGCCATAAGTTGAAAACCACTGCTTACCACCCCAAGACAATGAACTCTGCGAAAGTATGAATCAGACTCTGCTGGAGATGCTGCGAGCCCTACCAGAGTATAAACATCCCTGCTGGCCAGCTTTGCTTCCTGAGCTCACATATCTATATAATAATACCATCCATTGCTCTATGGGTTATACACCTCATTATCTAGTGTTTGGATGCCACGGAAGACTTCTGATTGACCTAGTGTTAGAGGTACTGCTGGAGGAAACCAACGTAAAGAAACCAGTTATGAATTGGGTACAGGAACATAATCAACGTTTGTGGGAAGCTGGACAAATTGTCGGCAAACACATGGAACTAGTACGGCAAAAGCAAAAGGCAAATTATGACATCAAGGCTAAGGCTACACCTTTACTTGTTGGAGAAAGAGTAGTGTTAAAGAAAACCCAAAAATGCAGCAAATTGTCTTCGAAGTGGGAACCAGAACCATATTGTATTATTGAGATACCTTATCCTGAACTACCTGTATACAAGATCCAACAAGAATTAGGAAGTGGTACCAAGATTGTTCACCAGAATCTCCTAAAAGCTTGCACTTTCAGAGACGCTGTTATCGCTAAGGATCAGGACAGTCCTACGCCAAAGGAGAGGCAGGAGTCCATAAAAGACAGAATGTTGGAACTAGAATCGTCCACCAGTTGGTGTAAAGAACCATGGATTCGCACTTCGTATGTAAACTCTCTTGACCATCCAAATGGTGTACCAGTGATAGATTCGGAAATGCCAGATTTCCTAGAAAGAGAATGCATTATCCAAGAACCTGTAGGTTTCCAACCCCGCAGATCCCAAAGATCGAATGCAGGTGTTCTCCCTAGAAGGTATATCACAGAAGCCTCCCAACTTGTACCGTGGTACCCCATGTAGATCTATTCAAAGTAATTCCCCAGACACAGTCACTTTAGTGTAGAAATTTAAAGATTTACAATAATAGTAGATGTTTTAAGAATTTAGAAAATTTAAGAGCGTTTTATTAACATAACATTTCATAAAGTGTTAAGTAAGATATTAGAGTGTTAAGAAAATGTATTTTATAAGGTGTTTTAAGGAATACATTGAGACATGTATTTTTAGGCGGGCCTGAATCTGTAATGCCACAAAGTCAGGGCATCCCAGAAATTTGAATTAAGTAAAAAGATTAGGGGTTTACAGGTGCCCAGGGTGCCTGCCTTAGGTACAGACTGCGGGGTAAATAAACAAAGGGGTCCCTTAAATATGAATTTCCCCTCCCTATAGTGTGGAAGCACTCTAAATAATAGAGAAAATGTCCTGTGCACTTAAAATGCTGTAAAAAGATAGAATTTTTGTAGCTCCAGTAACAATGGCCTGGATGGAATGTTGTGCTGAGCTGCTTATGCACATCATTCCACTCCAGCCACTCTAGAACCCTGGTGGGTTTAAGTTTAAAAAAAAAATATTCAACAGTTGGTCAGTTGTTTCTGGGTAGAGGTTAAGGAGACAGGACACAGAAGTCATATTGACAGTTTAGGTCTTACCTTGGGTTCAAGCCATCCCTCTGGGCTTGCTGTTGTCCTGCTCTGCCTCCCCTCTCTGAAGACGCCTGTTGCTGCTTGGTGTTGCGGTCGCTGGTGCCATCAGGGCACCACGAAGAGAGTAAATGGCCATCCGCCACAGTTTGGGCTTAAGAGCCCCGTTTGTTTATTTATTTTAGCCCCTGTGTTAATTTTAAATTAATTCCAGTCCCCCGTTGGCGGCTTGCAAGCGCTGCATCGCCGCAAGTTCGTTCAGCCTTCTAGGCCCCCAGTCATCCCCAGCTGCCTGTAGCAATCTTTCCCACTGCCAGCTTACCACCCGCCTCCGTGACCGTCTTCAGCCTCCAGAAGTGATAAGGCGGTGATCGGCAGCAACTGCCTTCATGCAGACCACCTGAAAGAAAAGACTTTTCTTTTTGTTTTAAAAGTGCGCATAAAGCGCAAAGAAAGGTGGCCGAGCGCCGAAGGGGCATCGGGTCAGTAGGACCCTGTATTTTAAATATTCAGGAGGGAGGTGGGGTAGTGATTCCTAGGGGAGGGGCTAGCACTGTGAGGCCAAGCAAGGGCCTCATAAATATTCATTAGGGGCGGGATTTGGGGCAGCAATCTGCCGAAAGAGTGGCTGCAGGCTCAGAGAGCCTTTCAAATTTAAAGGGGCCCTGCCACTTTTGGGCCTAATAAATATTTAAAGGGGCAATCCAGGCCCACTGTATTTAGGGCACCAGGCCCAGAATAAGAGAGGGCATCAGGCCCAGAATAGCGTGGGCTATTAGGCCCACAGTAAAGAGGGCACCAGGCCCATTTCGAAGGGCACCAGGCCCACTGAATAAAGGGCACCAGGCCCAGTTTTAAAAAGGCCATCTGGCCCCCAGCTAAAAGGGCACCAGACCCACTGTATTTAAGGTGCCAGGCCCCAAGTAAGTGTAGGGCTTTAGGCCTGAGGTAAATGTAGGGCATTAGGCCCGAGGTAAAGCAGGGTCCCAGGGCAGCCCTGGCCTAGTGGATTAAGGGCAAGCCAGCCTAGTGGTGGTAAGGGCAGCCCCGGCCTAGTGGATTAGGGCAAGCCAGCCTAGTGGTAGTAAGGGCAGCCCCGACCTAGTGGATTAGGGCAAGCCAGCCTAGTGGTAGTAAGGGCAGCCCCGGCCTAGTGGATTAGGGCAAGCCAGCCTGGTGGCAGTTAGTAGGGCATATAGGCCCCATAGCAAGTAAGGCATTTAGGCCTTTAGTGTTCCGGGCAATTAGCATAGGGCAAGTGGTACCCTCAGTATAGTGATTAGGGCATCCATTGCAAAATGTTCAGGGGTAGCCAGATCCTATTCAGGAAGGCCCTACAGTCAGGAAAAAGGGTCCATCCAAGGGTGCTCAGCTCACAAATACTGCAAAGTAATTGTAACAACTGTACTGTTCATGCAGATGTTTGTTGCTAAAGTATCTGAAAGACTGTGAACTTACTAAGAAGCACCAAGACTGTATTGTTTATGGATTGTGGTTATTTGCCCTGGTTATCCGAACTATTGCCCTAAGTATTTGAACTATTGCCCTAAGCATCTGGACTATTGCCCTAAGCATCTGAACTATTGCCTTAAGCGTCTGAATTATTGTCCAAGCATCTGAACAATTGCCCCGCCTGTAATAATCACCCCTAAATTTATAATTTGCCCTTCCCCAGGCAAATTATTTTATCATTCCACAGTTCCTTAGCATTGCAGAAAGGTGCATCTTTTAGCTACATTGTTACCAGCGTATGGGGACAGTCTCAATCTTCTACCACACTGCAGTCCCATAGTGTGGTCTATAATACTACGTACTCAGAATCAGTCTCTACCCAGAAGGGGATGTCTGTTAATCATTGTTCACCCAAGTGGGATCGACCATCAGATCGTCTCCTCCATCTGTGTCATCCGACGAAGTCGAGCCCATCGCCAGTCGTACCCGCCATTTCTTGTTTTTCACAGCTCGAAGTTACGTCTGCTGAAGTGCATCATGACAGCCGTGCCAGTGTCATTTCATATGGTTCCTGATCTGGAGGTCCCGAAGTTGGTCGCCATCCACAGAAGAGTGTGCACATCCTGGAGAACCTGGTCTGTGCCCCTGGTTGTTCACCGAAAGTTGAGTCCATCGAAGCCCAGTTCGGAACACGTCTGCTGTTTCTTTATTTTTTTCTAGGTTCTGGTGGCAAGATTGCAGAATCAACCATCCTCTCTACAGATTCTTCTGGTTCTGGGTCCTATTGGAGATTCTTTAGAGTCTAGCCCTTGGAGTGCTGCAGCATCATTCAGGTCGTGGTAGTCCTCGAGTGGATTCGTCGCCACGCAGATCCTGTTTTCTCCTCGTCCTTGGAAGCCCTGGAAGTGGGTTTTGGCCAAGAAATCCTCTGTCTTCAGTTTGGAATCAGACAGCCTGTAAGTGGTTTATTTCAGGAACCAGTTGCTCTGGTTCTTTCTCTCTGGCAGCCTTGGAGAGAGTGGGCCTTTGCGGAAGAATCATATGGTCTGTTTACTAAACCTCTCACCACCCAGTGGCCTTTACAAGGTCCCTGCTGGGAATTGTGTTTAGTATCAACTGTTCTGTTTGCTTCCCCTTTGTAGCTACCATTGTAGAATGACGGTGTACACGAAGACGTCAGACCTTTGGACTCCTGTGACATTTGGACTTCGGTAGAATTGTGTGGTTATAGCTAAACCAAATATTGTTGTGGGTAGTACATATCATCTGATTTTCACCTAAGTTTAGTAATAAGAATAAGAACTGTTGAATAATTATAGAAGTATAGTGGCAGTAGGCCTAAATATCTATGCTATTCCTGTTTGAAGTAATTTTAGCAGTCATAGGTAAAAGTGTTCTGTCCTCTTTACCGCCCTATTGTTTTGGGTGTCTTCTCCTTCTCTTGTGACTGTGTCTCCCTACCCACTGGTACTAAATGAGCACCCTGCAGGCACTAAAACTCTAGGATGACTCCTGCCTCTCCTTGTCTGGGTAACAGTTATCTTATCCACAATAATTCAGACCTTGGTGTCTCACTCATCTCTTTCCACCATCTTTGGAGCAGAGTACCACAGAGCGCCTCTAGACCATCACTCACAAGTCACTGCTTCCTGTTCTGTATCCCTCATCGTGTTGCCCTAGGGAGGCCGTGGGGAAGTGTAGGTGCACCCCCTGTCTTAACAGTATATAATCCATTGATGTGGCTGGACCTGATGCAAGCCTAGCTGTGAACGTGATTATTGTTGGTGCTAGTTAGGAACCAGGTGTCGAGCTAGAAAAGTGCGTGCTACTTGTTATGGGTTCCTACAAAGAGAAAAGGCAGCTCTATTCCCCCCAAAAAGCAAGAGAGGAGGAAGGCTGCCTGCAGGAAGGGAGGCTTTGGCTACCCCTCCCCCATGGCAGGAAGAAGAAAGGGGTGGAGAAAGGCAGAGCTGGGGGGAAGAGAGGAAAAGTTTGAGGGGAGGGAGAGAGTTTTGGGAGAGAGAGGAGGGACAGCAGGGTGGAGGAGCAGGAGGAAAAGGAATCCCAGGCCCCCCAAAGGAAACCAGAGGGCTGTTTTGGTGGTTTTGCCTGGCAAAGGCTCTGGGACTGCATCCCTCTCCCCCCTTTCAAGCATAAGGGACAGGAAGGAGTCAGACAGCCACTGGGGCTGTGCAGGAGGGCCTTCAGGTTGGTTGCTCAAAAGTACTGGGCAGACTGTTTGGCCTGAAGGTACTGCGACCTCAGGCCTGGGGCGTCTTTGGGGCTGAAGCATCAGGGACAGATCTTCCTGCTAGAGGAGGAGCCAGGGAGACTAAAAAGGCACTGGGGGAGTTGAACTGCTGTGTCCCCCCATTGCAAAGATCAGAGGAACCGTGGAGAGAAGGACGAACAGGCCTGCCTGGTGAAAGCCATATACAAAGGCCTGCTGGCAAAGCTGGAAAGGCCAGGCAGGTGAAGAACTATGCCACCCATTTCATGGGAGATGATGTGCTGTGGACTGCAGGGGTCATTGCCCTCTCCAGGCACTGTGAGTACCCCGAGTTGCAGCTCAGGGGAGTCCATTGTTTTCTTTGCCTGGAGGGAACCATCCTCTACACCAGTTTATCTTTGTTGTTTTTTTTAACTTGTGTGAGTGTGTAAGGGCCCCAACGGTAAACAGCAGGCCTGCAGACTAAGGGACCATGAGGTACCCACTAACTGTGACTGGTCTGGGTGCACCCAGGGGAAAGGGGGGAAGTAGGGATAAGTGAATGTTTGGTAACCAGGAGGTTTTGGAGGAGTAGCCCCCGCCTACTTTGTCTTAGCTTGTAGTAGTAAACTGGATATTTATTGTTCATCTGTTTCACCTGCTGTGTGTGTAAAACCATTGTGGGGAGTGATTGTGGGTCTGGGGGTCATCTCGGGCAGTTGTTAGAGGGAAGACCATTACTTATCCTGGGGAAACATTCTTACCTGTTCTACCCACAGGAGGCGATGCAGGGGCCCCAGGTGGAGGCACTAAGGCACCACAGAAACTATCAGTAAGGACGCAGGCCCGGCCCCTCAGGGAGGTACTGCTGAGTCCCTGAGACTTCCAGGGCAGCCCAGGTGAGTGGGATTATTGGGGGGGGTGTAATGAGTGGAGGCACAGCTGAGATTCATTCACTGACTTGATGACCCTGTGACTGCCCAAACGCAATTGTGGTTGACTTCCCTACCCCACATTCAGTTGTATCCCTTTAGTATTCCTTGACTTCTGTAGTTGGGTGACCATTTGCACTGGGACCAGGGAGATGGCATTCTAGGATGTAGAGGACTGGTGCGACTTTGAGGGGCTAGACTCCCATAAGATGCTACTTGTACGTAACATGGCCATGGAGTGATGGAAGGAGGACATATTAGACTTTTTAGAGGGGGTCTTGCCCAACTGGGGGGGTTGAAGATCCAGAGTGTGGCGACCAACCAAGTCCGGAGGAGGAGAGATATCACCCTGGAGGCTGAGAAGGATTTGGGGTCCATGGAGATGCCCCCCCTTGGTCACCCCAGGTGGGTCCAAAGAGACCTGGACCCTATCAAAGAAAGGCTCGGCCAGTGGCCTCCCCTCGGGGAGCCAAGCCCTCGAGCCCCCCACCCAAGGGAAAGGAGGGTTTCGTAACTCGTCTGGGGGAGTGGCTCAAGGAGGAGGAGGGGAAGACCCTGCATGATATCCGGCCTCTGCTCCCCGGTGGGGGGGTTGCCTCCAATAGGGATGCTGGGTGACTTGATCCCCTACCTGCAGGTGGCCCATGAACAGTATAAGAGGTTGCGCACTTTCTTGGGCGCCCTCCCCACACCTGCGGGGGAAGACAATTTCCACTCCTGGAGCAGCCAGGTGGCCCTGATGATCCAGATCCGGGGGAACCCGGAGGAGGAGAAGTCCAAGCAGGTCTTGGAGAGCCTCAGGGGTATAGTGCTAGACATGATCTGTTCCCTCCAGGCCAGCCAGCCCCACTGCACACCCCAGGACTATTTGGACATTCTGCAGAGCACCTTTGGAGTGGCTGAAAAGAAAGAGGCAGTGCTGGGCCAGCTGTGGGGCACCACTCAGAAAGTGGGTGAGAAGCGGTCCCAGTACATTATCCAAGTCAAGACTGTGGTGCGCAAACTGGCGGAAGCGGGGCACGACCCTCCTGCCAGGGTGGCGCAGATGCCGTTGGAGCAGATACTGAGGGGAGCAGTGCTTCCCCCCTGACTGTGGTTGCCCTTGGGCTACGGCTCGAAAGAGCAACCCCCCCTTCAAGCAGCAACTGGATGAGGTCAAGGAGGAGGAGGCACAGCAGGAAGTGGGGGCCCTGCAGGGCACTCATCACCATCAGCGCTGCTTTGCAGCCTGAATTGGTTGGGTCGCCAGACCTGGGGGAGGTGTTGCTTGCAGTCCAGGGCATGAAGGACCTGGTATGGGCAATGAAGCTGGCCATGGAGTCCCTTTCTCCCAGCCAGAGAGGCACCTGACACTCGGTGGCCACCCTGAGCTGTACGGCTCCCCAGTCCAGCCCTTGAGGGTCCCTAAGGCCCCAGGATGGGTGGATTTGCTTCAGGTGTGGGCGGAACGGCCATACCAGGTGGGGTTGCCGCAGGGAGGTGAACCTCCAGCTGGTAGCTGAGAGGCACCTGGACCAGGAAAAACTCCAGCGGGGGCCAGTAAGGGAGCAACCGTCACCCCCAAGATGGCCTTGCTCCACCCTCTGGACCGACCCCTATATACCTACCAACCAAGACGAGCTAAGGGGCCTAATCAGCCCTTGGGCTGACACCGAGGTTCTGGTGGAAGGGGTGGCCTGCTCAGCACTGCTGGACAGTGGATCCCAGGTCACCATCATCCACCGGCCCTTTTATAACCAGCATCTCACCCACCTCCCCCTCCGACCTCTGTCTGGATTGTCCCTGTGGGTATCGGCAGCATGGATTACACTTACGATGGGTGTTGTGTGGTTAGTTTCTCCTTCCTTTTTTTTTTAAATAGGGGTTTTTATTTTATTTTCATATAAAATATTACATTTATGCTCATATTCTGTACAATGCTTACATACAGTAAGTGTTTTCATACAGCAATACAGATATTTTAATCTAAGCATCCAAGTCTTATAAATAAACCATGTGGAACAATCAACATTTCTTTCAGATGTTAAATAGATCTCAAACGTAACTCAGCTTTCATAGCCCCTGCCTCTGTGGGGTTCAGAATTATCATTTACTGGTATCATCAGTGACAGTTCGGGTTGTTTCCCTAGCGACACCCCCAGAACAGGCCACGCACCTAGGTGAATTACCTTCTGGCTTTCCCAATTCAATAACTTAGGCTTCCATAGATTGGACTCCATTAAGGAATGAAATCTGAATAATGGTCAAGTTGGTAGAAAGCCTATTTCCCCCATCTATTATTAAAACTCTTTTGTCTTGTAACCCCCCTGTTACCTGGGGTTACTAGAATCCCAGTAAGACCTATTGGTAGGCAGGGAAGGCAGCTTGTGAAACTCCAGTTAAATGGATTTCACACTGTCTCACTCTGTTCTCAGTCTCAGCTGAGACTGAGGGATGACATCACCATAGAACTATTGCAGCTGCATGAGCCACATTGGAATCTGCAGATGGGAGTTAGGTTAGAATGTTGGGAGTTTTTGAACAGTGAGCTGCAGCAGTTGTGTGTGAGCAGTCTTGAAGAGAGGAGCACAGCAGTCTGTGCACTGGCTCTTGGAGCCTAAAGCTCTGATATAGAGCTACTTTAGGGAGAGGTGTGTGTTTCCGCCAAAAGAGGAACACAGTAAGCTGTTCGTGAAGTGGCGGAGACCGCTGTTACTGGTCTCTGTGCCCCATCCCTGAGGGGATGGGGGTGGAAGGTTTGCCTGTTATTTCTGGGGCAACCTCCTGGTTCCAGGTAGGGAAGAAGCTGCCTTATTTTCTAAGTTGTATTGTGGCACCAGAAGCTGTTAAGATTCGCCTGTGGGGCACCTGCAACCAAAGGGTGAGTTCTGCTTTTGTCATGGGGCCTATGTTTCACCTGAACTGTTGTAAAGTGGGGATTGGACTGCTTAATCAGTGGGAGGCCTAGAGGAAGAGGCTAAGCCAAAGTAAAAGTATGTTCAAGTCCAGCACAAGGGGAAAGCCAAGACATGTAGAGGAAATGTGCTATACTTTTACCCCTTAATCTACACTGCCAAGCTTTTCAGAAAGCGATGTTTAAGTATGTTCGAGTCTAGTACAAGGGGAAAGTCAAGACATGTAGAGGAAATGTGCTATACGTTTACCCTTTAATCTACATTGCCAAGCTTTTCAAAAAGAGTTGTTTAATGTCCAGAAAAATGGCTGGGTATGGATTGTGGAAGCTGGAGGTGGGAGACCCCCTCCATCTTTAGTAACCAGGTTCACCTCTACGGATTTGCTGTGTGGATTTTTTGCTTTGCCTCAGGCACTTGGCCAGTGCTGAGGGAAGTACCCAGGCGATGGGATTGAAGGAAATTTCCCTTAAGGGTCGAAGGCTCTAATGTGGTTTAGGGAGCCACGGAAAATGTGTCCACTGCCATATGGACAGGGTTCGAGTGGCCGGCAGGGGAGCCGGGCCAGGAAAAACCCAAATAGTGTACAAGTCGGGCTGTGTACCCAAAGCAGCATGCAAGTCCAGGCTGTGTGCCTGGTGGGTCCGGAGCCTGAGGGCTGAAGTGCTGAAGAAGTGTTCTGTTACTCTTATCTGCATTACCAGGAATGTAGCCCCGTGGGGGTCCATCTATGCTTTGTTTGTTCAGTTTGGATGTGAATAAAAGCCACACTTTAGAATCCCATTCTTGGTATTGGACATTACAGTTATTGCTTCCTGTGTTTGGATTTACTTGGGTGCCCCTGTGCAGAGTAACCAAACCTAAGCCCTTGTGCCGAGTAACCTAGTCCTCCCTGAACCCAGTCCCCACCTGGTACTGCTGTCAGCTTCAACAGCATACCACCTGTCATTTGCAAAAAGGCAGGGGTGTAGGGATTACAGTCTATTATTCAGTTTGGAAGAAATGTGTTCCAAGTTATACACTTCATAGGTAAGACTTCTCCAGGCCTCTTTTATCGGAGTTATAGTTGTGAACCAGAGGCGAGCTATGACTTTCTTGGCTATCAAAATTAGCAGAGCTACCATTTTATATTGTGCCCAATTCATGCGCTCGCTGCGAGGGGGTGTCACCGTCAGGACAAAGGCTGGGGTAAGCCAATCAGAGATATCAAACATACTGTTAAGCTCCTCCAGAATGTCTTTCCAATACCTCAGCAGTAAAGGGCATGACCAAAATATATGCTCAGTTCCTGCCTCAGAATGACCACATCCCCTCCAACAATGACTTCCCTCTCCCTCCCCAAAGTTAGCTATAGTAATTGGGGTTCTGAAAAAACGAATCCTAACTTTCCATGCCAATTCCCTCCAATAAGTATTTGGCAACATTTTAGAATAGTAATATGTTGATTGTAACCAAATATCCCTCTCAAGTTCCATGTTCAGGTCCTTAGCCCATTTTTTTCTAACCTTATCAAAGTCTGTCGTTCTTTTGGGGTGAAGAGCCTGATAGAGATTGCTAATAATGTGCTCTTGGGTTTCTCCTTTTAGGCTATGAGTGACCATCTTAATTAGATCAGAAGGGGATTCTGCTATTTTAGCTAGCGTCTCTTCAAAAGGGAGCAGTTTGGTTTTAAGAGCCAGATAAGTTTTATATTCGTTTGGGGTATTTTGTATATGGATTGTAGGTAAGAGAAGGAGTAGATCCCTAAGGGACCCACTATTTGAAAGGTAAAGCTAACTGAATAGCATTCCCACCCTCGCAGTGACCATGTCAGGACAGGGGTACAAAAATCTGTAGCATGAGCCAACGCCTTGACAAAAAGCCTCTCACCTGTGGTTAGATTATATCTAACCACATTGAGCCAGTTCTTGAGAAATCCCTTTGAGATGCTGAAAAAGCGGGAAATAGAGAAACGTCATTAGGAGTCCACTAGAAGTTAAGAAGGGGGGTAATCTAAACCATTCAGGGTTAATTCTATATCTTTCCAGTATGCTTTATATGGTGTATTCATAAGCAGGAGGGCTGTACGAGTTTGTGTTGCTCTGGCATAATCCTTCAAATGTGGAAGGTTGAACCCTCCTTGTATCTTGGGCAGTTGGAGTAACCTGTATTTCACCCTGGGTGTCCTCCCTCCCCAAATAAATCTGGAAATCAATTTATCCCATGACCAAAAATAAAATTCAGTGGGGAATCCAGGTAATGTTTGTAAAAAAAAAAATAGTATGCGTGGTAGGACATTTTGCTGTATGGTCTCCACTCGGTTAATCATTCCTATAAACAACTGTGTCCATCTGGATAAGTCTGCGGTAATCTGTTGAGTGATGGGTTCTAAGTTTACCAGCTCCAGGTGTATCAAATTTGAAGCGATCTTAATCCCTAAATATCTCATCTCTACTTTATGCCAGCGAAATGGGAACTCAGTCTTCAGCTGTCTGGAGGGTGTAAATGAAAAATTAAGGACTTCAGTTTTAGAGCAATTTATCTTGTACCCAGAAAATTCTCCAAAGGTAGTCAGTTGTTCCCATACTGTCCACACAGAAGATTCAGGGGAGGTGAGGGTCAAAAGAATATCGTCTGCAAATAAGGTAAGCTTGTGTGATCTACCCCCCCCAGTGGAATCCCCTCTATTCCAGTATGCTTTCTTATATTAGCAGCCAGAGGCTCTAAATAAAGGGCGAGTAACAGTGGGATAGCGGGCAACCTTGTCTAGTGCCTCCAGATAATGGGAATGGGGGGGATAGGGATCTGTCCAACTTAAGATAGGCTATAGGGGATTGGTACATAGCCTGAATCTGATTAATAAATGTTTCAGGGAAAGCGAAAGCCCTTAAGGTTGCCCAGAGAAAGGGCCAGGAAACCCTATCGAAGGCATTCTCAGCATCCAGCCCTAGAAGAATTAGGGGCATCTGCCTTTGAGTAGCATGTTCTAAGAGTAACAGAACCCTGCAGACTGCGTCCTGTGCTTGACATTTCATTACAAATCCCACCTGGTCCTAATCAATTAGCTGGGGCAAAAGCATATCAATTCTGTGGGCCATAATAGACATAAAAATGTTGTAATCACAATTTAGTTTTGATATGGGGTGGTAAAAGGCCATTAAGGTAGGATCTTTCCTTGGTTTAGGAATAGCTGTAATTTCAGTATACCTCCATGAGGGAGGGGGGAGACCGCCCCCCTGGATATCTAAAAAAGTAGATAATAGCATAGGTGTTAGTAGTTTCTGAAATTTTTTATAAAATTTGCTCAGGTAGCCATCCGGACCTGGGGCTTTTTGAGTTTTAGTCCTCGTAAGGGCTATTTTGATTTCCTCTGAGGTTATGGGACTCAGTAGTCCCTCTGCCTGTTGTAGGGACAGGCAGGGCAAATGGGTATTTTCTAAGTAGGTAGCTGGCTGTTGAGGGGTGGGATGTATATCTTCAGTATGCAAAAGTTTGTAAAACTTTGCCATAGCTTGTCTTATGGCTGTAGGATAGGAAAGCAATTGGTTGTTCTCAGGGTTTCCGAGCTTAGTGACCATAGCTTGTTGCTTATAGCCTCGGAGGTGCCTGGTCAGATTTCTGGCCCCTTTGGGTCCCCCCTCATATCAGTTAAGTTTTAAATATAACAACTGTTGTTGTATTTTTTGATCGGTCATTCTCTGTAGTTTCTGCTTAATAGTCAGGTATTCTGGCTTAGCCAAAAGATCTCCCTGATATATTTTTTCTTGTAATTCAGAAAGGGACTTACGGAGGTCTTTCTCCAGAGTTTCTCTGAGTCTCTTTTTATAGGTAGAGTATCTAATAATTTCACTTCTCAACACCATTTTGAGAGTGTCCCATTTCAAAGTTGAGGAACTCTCAGGGGAGTCATTATTTGCCTGAATTATTGGTATCTGAGTTTTGACTCTCTATAAATTCAGGATCCTGTAGATAGGTGAGATTAAGTCGCCATAAAGTTTGCCTTTTAAGTTTAGTAATTTGCAATTTTAATAGAATTGGAGCGTGGTCAGATAGTATGGAAGTCCCCAAAGACGTATCTCTAATAGAGTCCAAATGTTCAATAGTCAATAGGAAATAATCTAATCTGGCCGACATATTAGTTTTAGGTGAATGGTGGGTATAGGCTCTGGTAGTAGGAAAGAAGTGCCTCCAAACGTCTATCAGGCCAAATGTGGGAAGGGCACGTCTCAGAAATTTTTGGTGGGCCGAGGCCCGGTGTTTGGAGGGTTTGAAGGAATCTAAGTTGGGGTTCAGAGTGACATTCAGATCCCCTCCTATTATGCATATTCTCTGAACTTGGGGTAATAATACGTCAAATAAATTCTGGGCTACGTGGGCCTTGCTTCCACGGGGAGGTAAACCCAGGCCAGAGTGACCTGTTGCGAGTATAGTTGACCTATAACTATTACATAATCCCCCTCCTGGTCCTGAATTTGTTTTTGTATGCAGAACTGCACTCCCCGAGGGATCAGAACTGCTGTACCACTCCAATTGCCAGAGGCATGGGACGATGTTATTACTGTTTGGAATCCCCATGTTTTTTAACTTAGCATGTTCAATTTGAGAAAGATGGGTCTCTTGTAAGAGAATTACATCCAGCCTGATCTGTTTAAAAAACTGCAATAAACGTTTACGTTTAATGGGATTATGAATGCCTTTATCATTAAATGACATAATTAGTGACGTATCAGCCATCATTGATCTACCCTTGGGATTATCATCCTTTTATATAAACCATCTTCCTCTTCCTCCTCCCCTCTTCCCTGCCAACATCGGAGTCTCAACCCTAGATCTCCCTCAAGACATTGCACAACATTAAAGAAAATCTGTAAGATATTAGTAGTGGGTTTTAAATCGTGTGATGTTGTTCCTTGCACCTGTCGCTGAAAAATCTTCTTTGTACTTCTGGAAAAAATTAGTAGCATTGCATATAAACATTCCTCTAACAATAATTGGCATGCCAACAGGGCAGGAATAAACTGCTGTAAACTAATTAACCAAACTATGGGTAACCTTATCAAGGAGTCCCTGGGCCGTATTTTCAGTGGTAGAATTTTTACCTTAGCTGATTCAACTGCATTAGCCCAAATATTTATCAAATTGTAAGAACAGTAGAAGAAAAAATAAATGCTTCCAAGGTGGGGGAAACCACAAATAGTTTCCCTTTTAAGACTGGGGGAGCAAAGATGGAAATAAGCTGCTACCCAGAATAGGGGGGTTTAGTCGTGACAAATCTTGCCCAGGGCCCTCTGTGGGCCTACTTTTCCCACAAGTAAGGAGAAAAAAAAACATGTAAAAAGAAAAAGGGCTGGAAGGGTAAAAGCCCCATACATGTAAGTCTGATGACTTCTCTAATGTAATACCCAGACATCTCCCCAGCCTCACCACTAGAAGACTAGTAATAAATTAAAGACATTGAGCCTCAAATTATATAGTAGCATCACAGTGCATCTAGTAAAGGAATCATAGTCCACAGTTAAGTCCATGCATTTGAATCTGCTTCCCAGGTGGCGGATTTCTTCAATGAAGAGTGGAGCCCCACATTAATCCCAGTCAGAACACTTCGGAGATGTGGTCCAGCATTAGGCCTCGAGATATGCAAGGGGGGTGGAAACAAAGGGAAGAGACAGGGCTAGCAGATCTCACCCCGACAAGCAACCATGCGATTCCCAGTTATAGAGGGTTAAGTCGCATGCTCCAGAGTCAAGAGCAGATCCAAGACCCAGGCTAGGAACATAATTTAAATATATACACTTTTGCTCCCTACCTCATCACCTCCCTCCCCCATCCTCCATGGTGGCCCCACATCCCGATTGTCTTACACCCCACACTGCAAGTGGAAAAAGAGTTTACCATGAAGGTAAGGCTGTCTCCATAGATCAGGGTGCTTTAAGTGTGGAAGTATCTCTGCTGAATTGCTCCAGTCATTGTTTGGGATCCAGGGTTTTGTGGGAGATCTCTCTTGTGTCCGTCTTCAGTGTTTGGTTGTTCACTGTCTGCCAGTGCAGGGGTTTCGGAGCCTGTGATGTGTTCTGTTGGGTTCTGTTCGGGAAGACCAGGCCTTTGGTGGTTAAGGCTTAATGGGCCTCCAACGCATTGGTGTATTCCTGCTTCCCCTCTGGCATAAAGACGACCAATTTCGCTGGGTAAGGCGTGTTAAATTTAATGCTGTTGGCTTTCAGCGTGGGAAAGAGTGGGAGGTAGGCCCTGCGTTGTTTCATTGTCTGCGGCGCATAGTTGTGGTCAATGTAAAATCTGGTTTGCTCATAGAAAATTTTTTGTCTCCTTCATGCAGTGAGCAGGATTTGTTCCTTAAGCGCATAGTTGTTGAAACGCGCTATAATTGAACGTGGAGGTGCTGTCTGGGAGGAGGGTTTCAGCGCCAGAGCCCTGTGCACCCACTCTAAATCCAGAGGCATGTCTGCAGGAAGATCCAGGGCCGACCGGAGGAGGTTTGAGACAAAATCTTTTATTTTGGGACCCTCGATCCCTTCCGGAATGCAGTATAGCCTTATATTTTTGCATCTAGCCCGGTTTTCTGCATCTTCTTGACGGGCTGCTAGTATTTCTTGCTGCTCTTGAAGCTGTTGAACAAGGGTGTTGAGATCATCCACCCGGTTCTCCGTGGCTGAGATCTGGTGCTCCGTATCGTCCACCCCTTGTTCTAAGAGAGTGACATCCTTATGGATTTATGCATACAATTGTTTGATATCTGCCTAAAGGTGCACAATTCATGATAGATCGTGTCTAGTTTGACTTTTTTGGATTTGTTCTTAGGTGTGTGGTAAGCTAGTGAGGTATTCTTAGCTGGCAATGTCGGAGTTTGTAGAAGGGCAGTGTACGACTCGGAGGCCTCGGAGTCAGATCGGAGATAATCTTCCACGTTGTCCACCGTTCTTTGAGATTTTAGCAGCTCATTTCCTTTATCCCCCCACTGATTCATTTTGTGTGCAGAGTATTTAGCAGAAAGCTGAGATTGTAGAGGAGGAATTACCAGTGAGAGAGGCAGAGTGAGGTCTCTAGGCAGCCATCAGCTTCCGGGGCGGAACTGGAAGAGTATCTCCTTCCTGACAAAGGGAGGGGTATCCCCACCCTCCATAGAGGCCCTAGCATTGGTCTGTCCGGAGCCAAAGAGCATGTTGGACACCCCGGTGCTTATTGGGACCAATGCCAACATGTTTGAGCATTTGGCCCAGATGTGTCATGACCAGGGTGGCATAGGTGAGCTCGCAAGCCCATTGGTTACTGCTGCCATGAAGCAGTTGAGGCTTGAAGTAACTGGCAATCCCACAGGGGTCAACAGAGTCGGGGTCAGGGTGGTTCGGCGATTGGAAGGGAGGGAGACTGACTCTCCCCCCAGGGGCTGAGTGCCAGGTGGTAGGAATTGCCCAGTTTGACCGATCCCCCTTGGGGGAAGCGCTCATGCTCGATGCCCCTCCCCTGGGTGGTCTGCCACCTGAGCTATTAGTCCAGAGGGGGGTGCTGCTGCCCCAGCCAGTCCCCAGGCCCAGCGTGTTACGGTTAGGGTCCGGAATGAGTCAAGAAAACCGGTGACCTTCCAAAGGGGTTGTGTGTTGGCATCCATCTTTCGGTGTGACAGGGCCATGTCTGATGCCCCTGGGGAAGAGATAGCCCCATCCTTGTTCGATTTTGGAAGTTCAACCAATCTCTGAGGCCTATAAACAGAGCCTGAGCCAGAAGTTGGCGAAGCGCCGGCAGGTCTTCTCTTTGCATGAGTGGGACACGGGATGTGTCACCGGGGAAGAGCACCACATCCAGCTGAGAGACGACCACCTGTTCAGAGAGCAGTCATGGAGGTTAGCCCCCAGGGATGTGGAGGGTGCCGGAGTCATCACAGAGTACCACAGCCCATATGCTTCCCCCATTGTGGTGGCTAGGAAAAAGAGCGGAGCGGTGAGACTGTGCGACTACCATTCGCTAAACAAACAAACTATCCCAGACCAGTACACGGTGCCCCAAGTGGAGGATGCACTGAGCAGCCTGTCCGGGAGCAAGTGGTTTTCCATGCTGGACCTTTGGAGTGGGTACAACCAGATACCCATGGCCGAGGAGGACAAGGAAAAGACCGCTTTCATATGCCCACTGGGATTATACCAGTTTGAGTGTATGCCCCAAGGCATATCTGGGGCTCTGGCCACCTTCCAACATTTGACGGAAAGGGCTGTGGGAGACATGAACCTGCTGGAGGTCATAGTCTATCTGGATGACCTTATCATTTTCGGGCAGACCCTGGAAGAACACGAGGCCCAGTTGATGAAGGTCCTGGACTGACTAGAGGAGTTCGCCTGAAGGTCTCCATCAAAAAATGACAGTTCTGCCAGACACAGGTTAAGTATGTTGGGCATATAGTCTCAGAAAAGGGGGTACAGACCGACCCAGCTAAAGTAGAGGCCCTCAAATCGTGGCCACGGCCCACCACTTGCGCGCCCTGCAGTCTTTCTTGGGGTTCTGTGGGTATTAGTGGTGATTCACAAAGGATTACTCCCTGGTAGTGCATCCCCCGAATTACCAGATGCAGGGTTATCTGCCGATGAACCAGAGGAAGGGTCAGGCCCCCTGCCAGGACTACCTGCTCATTGGGGAATGTTTTGGGTCCCGTTGGATGCCGGAGTGTGAGGAGGCTTTCCGTGAGATCATCTGGCGATTGGGGGAGGCTCCAGTCCTTGCTTTCGAGGACCCATGTAAACCCTACGTCCTGCATACTGACGCCAGCCTTAGTAGGCTAGGGGCGGTCCTGTACCAGGAGTATCCCGAGGGGTTCTGTCCCTTGGCATTCGCTAGCTGGGGTCTGACTTCCTCTGAGAAGAACTACCCAGTGCATAAACTGGAATTCTTGGTGCTAAAGTGGTCAGTCACGGAGAAGTTCCATGAATACCTGTATGGGGTACTGTTCACTGTGCACACGGACAACAACCCTCTGACTTATGTCACCACCACAGCTAAGTTGGATGCTGTGGGGCATCAGTGGTTGTCAGCCCTCTCCACGTATAACTTCAGCCTGGAATATCGGAGTGGGCGGGCCAGTGTGGACGCAGATGCCCTATCTCGCCGTCCGCACCCTGACACCCCAGAACCCCCGGTCCGGGTCGAGCCGGCTCTGGTGCAAGAGTTCTGCTCCTGGGCTGGGCCACCTGGCAACGCCACTGACTGTCCCACCCGGAATACAGAGGTGCTTGGAGCCCCCGAAGCAATCCCTCCAGCTTATCTGAATTTCACGGGCCTGGACCTTTCATCTTTGCTGCAACCTAGTAAGGCAGATTTGCAGCGGGAGCAAAGGGTGGACCCTGGCATCTGAGATCTGCTTTGGGCCCTCTCCGAGGGGGGTTCACCCCGGCAGGTGTGGAGCACCCACCCTGAGGCTCGGGGGCTGGTTAAGGAGTGGGACAAGTTGGTGCTGCGGGATGGGTTGGTAGTGCAGACAGTGCAGGACCGAGATTCCTCGGCCATTCAAGACAGCAGCTGGTGTTGCCCGGAGTCTACCAGGAAGTGGTCCTCAAGTCACTGCATGACGATATGGAGCACCTAGGCTATGACTGCACCTTGGACGCCTGCTGGGCCAGGTTCTATTGGCCGCGGATGATGGCAGACGTGGAGGACTACTGCAAGCGCTGCTTGCGTTGCATCCAACCGAAGACCTTGCCCCAATGAGCCACGCCCTCGGTCAACATCCAAACTAGTGGGCCCCTGGAGTTGGTGTGCATGGACTTCCTGTCCTTGGAGCCAGATCGGAAGAACGCAGCCAACATACTGGTCATCATGGATCACTACACCCTGTATGCTCAGGCTTTCCTCACCAGGGACCAAAAGGCAAGCACCGTGGTTAAGGTCCTGCAGCAGTACGTCCAACACTATGGTCTCCCTAAATGGGTCCATTCCAACCAGGGCCGCAATTTTGAGAGCCATTTGGTGAGGGAGTTTCTGGCATGTTATGGCGTACAGAAATCCCACATGACCCCTTACCACCCCTAAGGGGACCCCCAGCCCGAGCGGTTTAACTGAACACTGCTAAACATGTTGGGCACCTTGGACCCCGCCAACACGGCTAATTGGGGTCAGTGGGTGGGGCAACTGGTGCACGCCTACAACTGCAGGAAGAACGATGCCACCCAATGCTCCCCCTTCTACCTCATGTTTGGTCGCGAGGCCCGGCTGCCCGTGGACCTCTGTTTCAGGGTATCTGCTGATGGGACATCCCATAAATTGTACCTGGAGTACACCAGCGACCTAGGGGAACAGCTCTGTGTGGCATACCAATTTGCCTCCGAGGCAGCAGCTCAGAGCTGTCAGGGAAATAAGAGGAGGTATGATGCCAGAGTGCACAGCCAGGACTTGGAGGTGAGGGAGAGGGGCATGCTGCCAAACCTGGGGTTCCAGGGTAAGCACAAGATCCAGGACCAGTGGGCCCCAGATGGTTATCTAATGGTGGAGAAACTGACTGGCCTACCGGTATACCATATTAAGTAGGAGCATGGCCGGGGGCTCGAGAAAACGATACATTGAAATCACCTGCTCCCCATAGGGGAGATTGTGCCTACCATGGCCTCAGAGTGCAACCTGCCAATGGCAAGGTGCCTCGTTACCCGAGGGACGTGTGAGCGGTGGGGATGTTTTTTTCCCCCACCCCGGGACACCCCACTATGGACCCTACTTCAGACACCCAACAGCCCTCCATGGGACCCTAGGACTCCTCCAGTGAGGCGAGGGAGGAGGGGGACTCCTTTTGTCTGCAGTGGGGAATGGGGCCCGATGGCTCCCTCGCCTGCAGGGAAGGGTCCTATGGGACCTCCGCCTCCTCCACCAGCTCCAGCCACTTGGAACCCCTGACCTACTTGGAACCTGAGGCCCCGCCCTTTGTCCCTGAGGCCCGTCCCCCATCCCAGCATCCAGGCCACACCTGGAGAGGGTTTCAGGGAGGCAAGGGCCCCCCACCGGCATGCCTGCCTCCACGAGATACTGAGTCACCTGCCTTACGGACTCTGCCCAGGTTCTGGACCCAATCCCCTACAGTGTAGAAGTACAGGGATTGCCCAAAGGGGGGGGATGACATACCATGGCCTTACCGGACTGACCACACCCCCTGCCCTGGTCTGGTGCCAGCTGATGCCTTGCCCCGCCGATCTGGCCGGCCCCCCGACCCGCCGTGAAGCTCATGTACGAATCCCTAGGTGAGACTGCAATCTGCCCCTTGAGATTCTCCTCCAGCCTGTGGTGCTGGTTCTCCATTCTCTGGTGTGTTACTCTAGAGGGGTAGTGGAGGCATGTAGGTGCCCACCCCTTCTTACCTGCATGTAGTACGCTACCACGATCTGACCTATCCGAGCTTGTTTGGGGATCCGATGGTTGCTGGTACTAGTTAGGGACCATGGGTAGAGTCAGTAAAGTGCCTATTGTTGGTCATGGGTGTCCCAGAGGGGCTTGTCGGGATGCCAAGTTTCCTTCCAGGGCAGTGTGTAAGCCGCCCCCCAGCCCGGCGCTTACATAAGATGGGTGGGGGGCTCCCTATGTCCTAGGGGTACTCACGCCTGGTGACCCTGTGCGGGGGCCCCGAGTACCAGCCCCCCTGCATTCTACTTGAACTCTGAGGCCCAGCCTTTTGTCCCAGGAGCCCATCCCACTGTTCCTGTGTTAGGACCCAATCTAGGCAGTGTTTTGGATAGTCAAAGAGGCTATCTGGTGCACCCTCCTCTACCAGACAGTGAGTTAGTTGCAGCTCCAGCCCCCACCCCTGTTCCTGATCTAACCCCAGATAGTGTAGAGGTACTGGGTCAGCCTCAGAGGGGGACAGTAGACTATGAACCTAAGGAAGAGACCTCCACCAGTGAATCGGTGCTAGTGCCCGATGACGCCCTGCCTAGACAATCGGGCCAACCTCAACAGCCAACTATACAGCTCACATTCGACACTCTGGGTGAGTCCACAGACCTGCCCATCCATGCCATCCACAAGTCACTGGTTCCTGTTCTCTATCCCCCATCGTGTTGCCCTAGGGAGGCCGTGGGGAAGTGTAGGTGCACACCCTCTCTTAACAGTATATAGTCCATTGATGTGGCTGGACCTGATGCAAGCCTAGCTGTGAATGTGATTATTGGTGCTAGTTAGGAACCACGTGTCTAGCTTGAAAAGTGCGTGCTACTTGTTATGGGTTCCTACAAAGAGAAAAGGCAGCTCTACCCCCCCCCTCCAAAAAGCAAGAGAGGAGAAAGACTGCCTGCAGGGAAGGAGGCTTTGGCTACCCCTCCCCCACGGCAGGAAGAAGAAAGGGGTGGAGAAAGCTAGAGCTGGGGGGAAGAGAGGAAGAGTTTGAGGGGAAGGAGAGAGTTTTGGGAGAGAGATGAGGGAGAGCAGGGTGGAGGAGCAGGAGGAAAGGGAATCCCAGGCCCCCCAAAGGAAACCAGAGGGCTGTTTTGGTCGTTTTGCCTGGCAAAGGCTCTGGGACTGCATCCCTCTCCACCCCCTCTCTCTCCCCTTTCAAGCATAAGGAACAGGAAGGAGCCAGACAGCCACTGGGGCTGTGCAGGAGGACCCCTCAGGTTGGTTGCTCAAAAGTACTGGGGCAGACTGTTTGGCCTGAAGGTACTGCGACCTCCAGCCTGCGGCATCCTGAGGGGACTGATGCATCAGGGACATATCTTCCTGCCAGGGGAGAAGCCAGGGAGACTAAAAAGCATCAGGGGGAGTTGAACTGCTGTGCACCCCCCCCCATTGCAAAGATCAGAAGAACTGTGAAGAGAAGGATGAACATGACTGCCTGGTGAAAGCCATATACAAAGGTCTGCTGGTGAAGCTGGAAAGGCCAGGCAGGTGAAGAACTATGCCACCCATTTCATGGGAGACGACGTGCTGTGGACTGCAGGGGTCATTGCCCTCTCTGGGCACTGTGAGTACCCCGAGCTGCAGCTAAGAGGAGACCATTGTTTTCTTTGCCTGGAGGGTCAGGTGGGAAATGTCCTCTACACCAGTTTATCTTTGTTTTTTTTGGAACTTGTGTGAGTGTGTAAGGGCCCCAATGGTAAACAGCAGGCCTGCAGACTAAGGGACTGTGAGGTACCCACTAACTGTGACTGGTCTGGGTGCACCCAGGGGAAAGGGGGGAAGTAGGGATAAGTGAATGTTTGGTAATCAGGAGGTTTTGGAGGAGTAGCCCCCACCTCCTTTGTATTAGCTTGTAGTAATAAACTGGATATTTATTGTTCATCTGTTTCACCTGCTGTGTGTGTAAATCCATTGTGGGGAGTGATTGTGGGTCTGGGGGGTCATCACGGGCAGCCGTTAGAGGAAAGACCATTACTTATCCTGGGGAAATATTCTAACCTGTTCTACCCACAGGAGGCAATGCAGAGGCCCCAGGTGAAGGCACTAAGGCACCACAGAAACTATTGGTAAGGATTCAGGCCCGGCCCCTCGGGGAAGTACTGCTGAGCCGGGGCAGCCCATGTGAGTGGGATTATCGGGGGGGTGTTACATTGTTATTTACAGGGACAGTGCCAAAGCCAGTGCATGCTCCCTGACTGTGAAACTGCCCTGCATGTCCAAATTTGCCATGTTTTGTTCGGAGACTGTGTACATTGCCCTAAAGTTGGCCTGCATGGTCACTGCATGCTCTGAGTCTGAGATACCTCCCCTTGCATGCTATGGCCCTTTTCTGAAGAAACAGCACTTGTCTAGAACCTGTGACTTGCCCTTCATGATATTGGATTGGCTTGCACGTTCCTGAATTGTCCTGCACACTCAAACTACCCTGCCTGTTTCTAATCACTCTTTTGATGATTATTTGACCCAAAGACTGCTGAGACCAGCAACCACTAGGTGAAAAGACAGTTTGTGCAAAGATTAAACTGTACTTCTGCCTAGCTGTATGCTTACACTTTCTCCTGCATGATGCAGACACTGTACACCCAGCTGTATCCTGACAATTTGGGGCCAGTCATCAGAATAGGAACAGAATAGTCTGTTAAGGAACTCCCTGTCATGTGCTGTCTTCCCAGTCTTCAGGCCAGCCCCTTCCTAACAAAGAGTGAGATAGTGTAGGGAACCACACCGGTTCACAGATAGGGATTCGACACCCAGTGAGTTGGGGTTTTGTTTCAAGTCTTCAGCTCTTCAGAGATTCTCCCGAGGTTGATGGCCCAGGGGTGTTTCAGATCTTCAGTTTCATTCTTCGGGTCTCTTCCCATGGTCGGTGGTGATAGCCTGGAGGTGTTCCAGATCTTCAGTTTCCTCAGTTCTTCAGATCTCTTCCCGAGATCACTGGTGATGGCTGGAAGCTCTTCAGTTTGCTACAAGTCCTTGGAAGTGCAAGTGTTCTGTTCTTGTCCCAGAGCCCATTGTGACAGCCCAGAGGTCCTCTGTGGAATAAAAATGTGTTGTTCATGTCCCTGGGTTCTGTCAACACCACTGGCCAAATTCTTTGTTCTTCATCTTCTCTACAATCCAGCCAATGGAAAGCATGTGCTCAGAGGTTTTTCAATTCACATTCTTCTGCAATGCCTCATCTATGGTGCCTGATGGATCCATTTGAACTCTGGGGTGAAATTGTACAAATTCAGAGTCACAGAAATCTTGCAGTAATGCACAATACAGTTTAATAATGATTTTAGTAATTACAGTTATAGCAGTGACCTTAAAGCAGCAGTACTAGTTAACCAGGCAGTTTCGTCATTTATTTATTTATTTATTAGCTTTTGGTAACCGGGTAAGTGCACTAGGCAAACTGTCTGTTTTCACTCAGGCATGACCCGGGAGGGTACAAGTCAAACATACAAGGGTTAACAGATACACATACATTGCAGTACAATTACAAATTAGAGTTAAATAGGTTTGCAGAAGTACAGGTAACATAGTACATCGGTGAGTGGTATATATCCCATGGTCCTAGAGGTAACAAAAACAAGCAAAAAGGTACACTAGGGGGATAAAAGGTACAAGCAAGAAGGAGCAATAAACTAAGACCAGTTAGGAGGCAGATAATCAGACTAAAACAGAGAAACCAAAGTGCTTATATGTAGCTTGTGGGGCGCTGTGGAGCACACCTACAGACCAGGCACACTATAGCTTAGTTTTTCCGTAACTTTAAAATATAAATTTTGCATTAAAGCTACTCTCAATTGTGGAACCAGTTGCTGAACTGGACAGTGAGCTTCTTCTGAGCAGTTTGGTACTAAAATTGTACAATGGGGTGCATACAAAAAGGCTAGTGGGAGCAGCAACAAAAATCCTTCTGCAGTGGATGCGCAAGCCGCTTCCACCACTATGCTACTTGTGACTAGACTCAAACCTCCATGGAAAGCCTTGCAAACCTCAATGCAAGCAATCGATTTGAAAATGGAGTCGATCTTGCAGTGTTTTGCGGAGCAGGATGTCAAACTAGAGGTAGCCTCAAGTACAGCTGCCTCAGCAGAGAAGGTCGCTACACAAGCCTTAACTGCAACCTCTAAACTGGTACAGGAGAACTCACAGCTGCGGTACCGACTAGAGACATTGGAGAACGCAAGTCAGGCTTCCCATGTTAGACTGATCGGACTCCCGGAGGGGACTGAAGAGGACAATCTTGTGGAATTCCTGCAGTCCTGGCTTCCTGGTGCTCTAAGCATTAATCCATATCTACTATCTGGCCAAATATGTAAAGCCTACCGAATTTCTCCACAAAATGCAGGGTCTCAGGCTGAAGCTCCCCATACAGTTTTGATTGTGATGGCCAACACGGGGACCTGAGATCTACTTCTGCAGGCCGCAGGATCCACAGACTATCTCAACTATAATGGGGTCATGCTACACTTGTTTCCAGACCTCTCCTAAGCTACAAGAGTGCGTAGGAAATGATTTGATGGCATTCGAGCCAGACTTAGAACCCTTGGGATAACACACTCTTTGCTGATGCCGGCTTGGCTCTGTATTCATTACGGGGGGAAGACTTTCCAATATACTGACCCTCATGAAGCCGGGAAAAAAGTCAAATCTATTGCTAAAAAGTTCAACGCTGGAGGAGCTGAACAACAAGAGAAATCAAAGGATGAGACCTGATCTGAACTGTTAAAAGTATCTTATTTTGCTTCCTTATGGAGCTTGCTGGTAGTTTAGCAATTTGGTTATTTAAAATGCAAGATGTTACTGCCCATGTTTTATAACTCATAACCAGTTCTTGACCTGTTGAAAAGGATTGTTTTATATCTTTTGCCTACACTGTTTTAAGGGGCGGTACTAATTCTGCAAGTTAGAGAGTGGCTGAAATATCCTTGTATCCTTTTTCGAAGTAACAGTCTGGATCATATGGGTTTAAGCTATTATGTGCTTCCATTCTAAGAATGTTATACTCAGTTTTGGGGTAATTTCAACACTTTGTTGTGTTAACTTTCTGAATTTTTACATTTAGGACTGACCACCAAAAGGCTTTGTGGGGTGCAGCCGATGTTGGAAAACCCTTATTTTCTTGTTTATATAATAGGAATACCCTAATTACCTTAAACCAGATTGTGCGGATCCATCCTGGACATTTTCTGCCGATATAGGCACCGCCTAAATCCGGAGTCGATTTGTCCATCGCGGCCGTGAGAAGTAATTTGACCAAGTCTGAAAATCTGAGAATAAGGTTTCGTGAACCGAAGAATTAGGATCCAGCCCATACGCAGAGCGTTATGAGGAACCTGAGCTTCCAAGCGTAAGGAAGATCTCGCCATGAGGCGGAGCTAAGAGTTTAACCACCCGGATGGGTGGGAGGAGCCAGCTTGAAGACTTTCCGCAAGATTTAAAGCGGCAAGGAACCTGCCAGTGTGGATGAGCAACATATCCATGTCCCTAGAATGCTTCATTTTCAAGCATTTACACTAGCTAAGGGTGAGGCACTGGAAAGGAGCGGAAAATCCTATACCGCACCCCCCAAAACAAAATCAGGGAACTAAGTGAGGTAAACACCAAGATAGAGATGTCGATAGGGAGAAGGGCAGGGGTAAATGGAGAAAATGACAAAGGCAATAGGACAGGGATAGGACAAAAAGGGTTAAGACCATCAAGAAATGAAAATTATGTATCTACCGAATTCTTGATCTCTCTTGTAACTTCACCATTCGTTACTGCTTGGGTGTCAGCCGGAGGCGCACCACCACGGAAGATTTTTTTGAGTCGGTTCTATGGCACTGCACACGAGAGCTGATGCGCGCGCATGCACGAGGGTGTACGTAGGTGCCGCAGATGACACCTCCATCTCAGTTCTGGCCAGAAAAAGGTTAAAGGAAAAAAGGGAGAATGAAGCAAGAGAGCTGAGGGATAGAAAAAGGAAAGGATATAAACTGAAAAGGAATAAGCCAGTAGAGGACAGATGGAAGAGGGAGAATATCTACCCTAGGGGACGAGGGCCTCCCATCTGGGGGCTCTAAGGAGGAACAGATAAAGAGAAAAGGAAGAGTAAGCAGAAGAAAGAGAAGAGAAAGGGATGTTGAGAGGAGAACACTGCCCATAGGTATATTGGTTGAGAGGGTATAAGCTCGAACCAAAACCAAGGAGCAAGAATCCTTCTAATACGATTGAGGAAGGTTCAACTGAACCGCTTGTAAAATTGGACACAAGGGCAGGTTCTCTAATATCTCATCATCCTAACCCCTACACTCTAGCTGGGAGCTTCAGACTACCAGGACAGAGAACTGTTAAGGAAAAAGAGCACCCAACTATGAAGAGTGGGGTAAGCCCCTTAACACCTCATTAAGTGCCAACACTGAAGTGAGTGTAGGGATTAGGCCCTACAAGTGGCAGCTTTGTAAGCATGGATAGAGTGGGAACCTCGATTGGGCTGCCAGAAGGCAAGGCTAGGGCAGCAGCTCTAGGTTAAGTGCAGAAGCACCAACTAGAATGAGCCGACAATTAATACCTGCCAGGGGGAACCTACATTTTTGAGGCAGAGCCAAAGGGACGGTCTCTCGAGCAGTGAGCTGAGCATCGTAGTTAAGGAGCCCAGAGGTCACCCCTAGGGACAGTCAGAAAGAGTTCCCTCAGAATAGGTGAAAAAACCCCACTCGTTCCTCTTTACCTTGAGGAAAAAAGATCCATTCAAGAAAAACGGAAAACAGAATTTTTATTTTTTTTGGCATAAAGGCCAAAAGAAGGGACAGGAATGAGACAGGAGGGGAGACGCCACAGTAGGAAAGTCGATGAGGGGTGGTGTAGGGAATAGTACTGAATGGTGAAGATACAAGAGAAGATCAAGAATTACGGTAGGTACGTATTTCATATCTTCCCATGTCAATCTTCACCATTCATTACTGCTTGGGTGAGTACCAAGGGGGATAAGAAACCCTGAGGGAGCAAGACCCCCAGCCTCCTGTTGGTGAGAAACAGAAGGGGAAGACCCAGGGCTAATCAAGTGAGAAACCTATGGTGGAGGAGAGCTAGGAGGTGTCCCCCGAGGATGGGGAGACAGAGGAAGGACCTGCAGAAGTCTAGCTCTGGAGGAAAAAAAGATGAGTCCCCCGGAAAGCGGAGCGAATCACCCTACGCTGGGCCTGGGGTGACAACCTTGATAGACGAAGCCATGCCGTCCGTCTAATACAGATCGCTGTCCCTGCAAGCCACCTCATTGGAGTCCTAAGATGCCCTTGCTTGGTGTCTTGCCAGCTCCAGGCCTACAGCAGAGAGGCAATAGCTTGTCTGGTTTGCTCGTTATCAGGCATTGATGCTAAGATTTGGGAAAGCATCGACCACAAATGCCTACTGTAGGCAGCATGGTGAGCCTGATGTGATGCAATGCATAACATCGCACAAGAGGAAGAAAACACTCTCTGCCCCCACCGGTCAAACTGTAGAGAATCTGAATCCGGTGGACGGTTGTGCGCCAGGCGGCGGCGCCCGGGAGTCTCTAGGTATGCCAATCCTGAGGGTGGGCTGGGCAGAGTACCTAGAGATTCGATGGGCACAACACCTTCGCTACGGTCTGCCGGGCTGGAGAAAGGGCGTCCAGGACTGCCAGGAATGGACAGACTCTCCTGGAAGGAATAGGCCAAGATAGTACCACCAAATGCTGGGCACTGAATTCACCGAGGAATCACACGTCTCCCGTTCGGTATTGTTTCACCCAACATAGGAGATACGAAGATCCCTCACCATCCTTGAAAGGAATCGCTGATATTCAGTGAAATCAGCATCTAAGGAGAGATGAGCAGTGGGTTCCTCTCCCTCAGAGGAGGGAGACGAGGATGATGGAGAGCTCGAATGTCCAGAGGACTCCTGCGGCAGTGGGGATAGGCGAAAAACCTGCTCATGCATGTAACTAACATATGAGGGGAAGGCCGCCGCAGAGCCTCTGAACGTCTCCCAGGACAACTGGCCTGTGGGACCGACATGGCCAGGGAGAGAGGCGGGTGGCTGCAGAGGAATGGGAGAGGGGTACCTACGGCGAGGCAGCTGTCCCTGCTGGGGCTCTGGAACTGGGAACGGAGCCAGAACTGGCGGGATCCCGGACAACAAACTAAGTCGTGAAACAGAACCCTGGGGATGCTAGCCTGGAAGAGCCTAGTAGGGAATCCTCCTCGTGATAACCTGGGGCTGCATGGATCCAGAAGGGCAGCCCACAGCAACGCCAGTGGAGGGGTCCCTGGGGCTTGAGAGAGGAAAGACCAGCGCTAGCAGCTCCTACCTGCCCCGAGGGGTGGCAGATGAAGACCGAGGCATCTGAACCCTGTCCCTCACCTCAACCCCTCGGACTCCGAGAACGCCCTCCTCCTTGACCCCAGCGACCCCCCACTCCGAGGGGGTGCACCAGCACCAGGATCGGCAGCTGCCATGACCCCCTCAGGAGGGAGAGCCCCTTCCTCCACCTCCACTCCATCCCCTCCCCAGGGACCCCAGACCACCCCCAGCCTGGGAGGCCTCAGGAGAGCACAGCAGCGGTGACAGAGGAATAGGCGCGCTGGGCCGCCTAGCACCTCGTCCCATCAGAGACCCTGACTCCGAAGAGTCAGGGTGCCAGGACGGGTCCACATCTGAATCATCTTCCTCTGAGGAGGAAGAGATCAGCTGGACCACAATACTGGCAACCCCGGGGATCTCTAGTGAAACGGCGCCGGTGCAGGAGGCAGCGCCGGATGACCCTGGACCCCCCGAAAAACCTAGACCCGGCCCCGACTCCCTAACGGTGTCGGCCAGACCCACGGCACTGTCCTCGGTGCCGGGACCCGACTTGGCACCGCCAGAAGAACTGACCGGGCCCATGGCGCCGATCACCAGCACTGGGATACGAAACGGAGCCGGAAGGCGGCATCGAGGGTCCACCGATGCAGGGCCCAACAGACCTGGGCCTCGACACTGGGGGAGCCTGCACCTCCGAGGAGGTCACTGCTGAGGCGGTGTCCCCACCGCGGCCCCGGGAGGGACCTTGGCGTTCCTCCGAAACAGAAAAAGAAGCTTCCTCCTCTACAGACCGTATAGGCCTGAGGGGACCCGGAGGAAGGGTTTAGAGACCTTACCTGGGAATCCCTGGAGCGGCGCCGCCTCCCGAGAAGTCCTCTGGCCTTGCCGATCTTAAATGCGCAGACTCCAGGACGTGATGGTCCATGGAGAAACAGGTGTCGACGATCCATATTGTGGTTGGGTCCCAGGCACGGAGACAAACATCATGCCAGTCCGTGATGGAAAATACTGGCCACAGGAGCACCGACGCATAGGGGTGCGGCCCGCCTTCGACTTACATTTTGCCCCCAAACCTGACATGATGCGAAAATATTAAGACTAAAACAGCAAAGCTCTCGGCACCAAAGAAAGTGAGAAAGAATGGTCTTACCAATGACAGCGTCGAGAAAAAACAGGAGGAGGAGTCTGGAAAGTCGATGACACAGGTAGGTCTAAAACTGAATCTGACTGGGCAGCAGGTGTAGCCTTGACGGCAGGAGAAACAGAACTGAGATGGAGGAGGAGTCTGCGGTGCCTAACGGCCACCTCGCACATGATGCAGTGCGACCGTGGAGTGGCGCTGCCACAGCAGACAAAAAAAATCTCCTGCGGCGGGTGCACACCTCCGGCAGACACCAAAGCAGTAATGAATGGTGAAGATTGAGAAGGGAAGATATGGAGGGTAATGAGTACCAATGCCTGTAGTCTGGGTAACAAGCTCCCAGAACTTGTGGCCTTGATGGAAGAGGGATGCATGGATATCGTAGCAGTCACAGAAACATGGTACACAGAGAACCATGACTGGTATGTAAACATACCAGGGTACACAACACAGAGGAGAGACAAGGAGGGTAGAAGAAGGGGAGGAGTAGCTCTCTATGTAAGGGAAAGGATAAAAGCAAAAGAACAAGAGAGTAAACTGAGGAGAGAAGGCACTGTGGGTCACCTTAGAGACTGAAAATGGCACCACAATCCGGATAGGGATTGTATACAGACCCCTATGTCAGGGAGAAGGAATGGATAAGGATATGATAGAAGGCATCCTTAGGATGGCAGAGAAAGGGTAGAAATAGTTGATGGGGACCTGAATATGCCATATGTTAACTGGAGCACCTTGCTGCAGCCACACTAAGAGCAGGGCCATTCTCGATGCCCTACATGTGGCATGCCTCAGACAGCTAGTGTTGGAACCCACTCATGAGGGAGCATCTTAGACCTCGTACTCTCAAATGGGGACAGTGAGAGGATCTCGGATCTAAATGGGTAGCTATCTGGGAACAAGTGACCAAACAGTGTGGTTCATGATAAACTCTGTTACAGAGTCAAGCCATACAAAAGTGAGTACTGGACTTCAGGAGGGCTGACTTTGGCAAGATGGGAGTGCGCCTTAGAAAAGCACTAGCAAACAGGCTAGGAGGAAGGATGGAGCAACAATAGGGAAACATCAAAAATGCCACCACAGAGGCAACAAGCCTTTGTGTGAAGCAAATAAACCAAAATGAAAGAAAAAGCCACTATGGTTCTCAAAAGAGGTGGCGGGGAAGGTTAGGGAGAAAAAGATAGCATTTAGGAAGTATAAGGAAACAGAATGAGCAGGACAGAGAACTGTACCAGTTAAGGCAGAAGGAAGCAGGGAGGGAAGTCAGAATAGCAAAGGCCCAAACTGAGGAATAGATAGCCAACTTTGTTAAAAAGGGGGATAAGAAAAAACAGATTACTCAGCTGTAACAGTAGTTCTAGGAGTGGTATATGTTGTACATCCACACTGTCTGGCATTGTCCCTTTCCCCTTTAAATCTTGCGGAAGTCTTCAAGTTGGCTCCTCCCACCCACCCGGTGGTAAATACCTGGTTCCGCCCATGGCGCAGATCTAGCCCGCTGTAAGCAAGGTTGTGTGCCTTGGCCGGGAGGTCGGTAGATGTGGATGAACAACATATACCACTCCTAGAACTACTGTTACAGGTGAGTAACCTGTTTTTCTAGGAGCGTGGATATGTTGTTCATCCACACTGTCTGGCAGACTCCTAGCAGTTCTCCAGGAGGAGGGGGGCAAGGCACACACCACCTACTTAGGAAAAAGATTGGAGAACCGAGGCCCCAAAACCAGCATCATGTCGTGACTCAAGGTCGATGTGGTAATGGGTAATAAAGGTGTCACTAACTTCCAGGTAGCAGCCAGACAGATTTCCTGGATAGGGATGTCCCTGGAAGCAGCCACTGAAGCAGCAGTATGGCGGGTAGAATGAGCTCTTATCCCTCTGGGAGGCTCCTTGCCCGCCAATTCAACCTGAACTTATGCATGAAGTGATCCATCTTGCAATAGTCCGCTTGGCTGCAGGTCTGCCAGAAGCGGCTTCAGCGTAGGTGACAAACAGCTGGCGAACCTCTCCCCGAATTTCCGCCGTCCTTTCCTTATAGTAGAGGACAGCATGTCTGAGGTCCAGAGTATGGAGCCTGTACTCAGCATCTGAGGTGTAGTTAGGGTAATATACCGGCAGAGTCAACACCTGGTTAAGGTGAAACTCTTGACACCACCTTCGGAAGGAATTTCGGGTGAGGGCGCAAGACAACTTTGTCCCTGTGAAAGACCAGATAAGGGGAGTCCACCGAAAGCACCTGGAGCTACCCTGTCCTTCTGGCTGACGTGATAGCCACCAGGAAGGCCGTCTTCCACAAGTGTGAGAGCTCAAACTTGTGCATGGGTTCGAATGGCTTGCCCATGAGCTTTGCCAAAACCAGCAACAGATCCCACGGAGGTGGAGGTTCATGCACCAGAGGGGATATGTGATCCAGGCCTTTGAAAAAGCGCCCGACCACTGTCTCCTGTGCCAATGTCGGCTGACCGGCCCGCACCCGGTAAGCAGAGATGGCTGCCAGGTGCACACTAAGGGTCGATGACCAAAGACCCCCTTTGGAGAGAGACCAAAGGTAGTCTAGAATGTTAGCCACAGAGCAGGATAAGGGGTCCAGGCTCTTTCCCTGACACCAAATGGAAAACCTTTTCCATTTGAAGGCATAACATTTCCTGGTCGATTCCTTTCGAGATGTTTCCACCACGGTGTAGACATCCTCGGAAAGACCCAGAGCCTGAAACTCTAGCCACTCAGGAACCAGGCTGTGAGGTGCAGGGATTGAAGGTCCGAGTGGAAGACCTTCCCCTGGTTCAATGATATCAGGGCCGGGAATGTACAAAGCCACTCCGGGGCCCTGCAGCTGAGGCTGAGGAGATCTGGATACCAGAACTGGCATGGCCAATCTGGGGCTACCAGGATCACCTTCACCTTGTCCCTCCTCACCTTGAGTAACACCTTGTGGATCAAGGGAAATGGAGGGAAGGCGTAGAGGAGGCCTGGGGTCCATGGCCTCGAGAAGGCATCCCCCTGCAGCGAGCCCTGCTGAGGGGGGTGGGCATGGAACAGCCTCAGCTTGATGTTCTCCCTGGAGGCGAACAGGTCCACTAACGGTTTGCCCCAACGGGAGAAGAGATCGTAAGCTACCTCTGGATGGAGACCCCACTCATGGGATGTCTGGCCTATGCGATTGAGAGCATCCGCCAGTTGGTTCGAGACTCCTGCCACATGAATGGTTAGGAGATCCGCCTCCAGCCGGCTGACGAAGGTCCAGATCCAGAGCGCCTCCTTGCATAGCAGACGGGAGTGCGTGCCGCCCTGTTTGTTGAGGTAGTACAGTGTTGTGGTATTGTCCGTCTGGACTTGAACCACTTGACCCCGGAGCTGAGGAGCGAAAGCCGACAGTGCCAGTCCGACTGCTCTGAGCTCCAGCAGGTTAATGTGGCATCGGGACTCCTCGGGGTCCAGAACCCGTGAACTCTGTTGTCCCCCATGTGGGCTCCCAAGCCCATGAGAGAGGCATCGGTCGTAAGGATGACCGTCAGCTCGGGGCGGACAAATGGGATTCCTTCCCGCAAATGACTCGGGACGGTCCACCATTGGAGAGCGTCCCACATCCTCTGGGTGACCGTGATCAGCTGGTCGAAGAGACCCCGACGCTGAGACCACTGGGCGGCCAGCTCCCATTGAAGGGGGCACATGTGCAATCTGGCCCAACAGACCACTGAGGTGCACGCCGCAATGTAACCCAGGAGGCGAGGAAGTCCCGGCAGGCGCAGTGCCAACCAGAAATGATTGGGCAAAGGAAGAAAGAACCTCCGCCCTGTCCGCGGGAGCCGAGTGCCTGGCTTGACGAGCCGAGCTCTGCCCCAATGAAGCCCATCACCAGAGAAGGCACGAGTCCTGATTTGGCCTCGTTGATTAGGAGGCCCAGGTGGGAGCAGGTTTGGAGGGTCAGGTGCCTGGACCTCTCCACCTCCTGTAGGGAGGAACCCGCCAGAAGCCAATCGTCTAGATGGGGGTAAATGTGAACCCCTTGACGCCGTAGATGGGCTGCCATCACTGCGATGCATTTGGTGAAGACCCGTGGGGCCGATGACAGGCCGAACAGCATGGCTCTGAACTCATACAGGGTCCCTTCGACCCTGAAGCGGAGGAACCGCTGATGGGACGGACGGATTGGGATGTGGTAGAACGCATCCTGAAGATCCAGTGTACAGAAATGAAAATTATGTACCTACCATAATTATGATCTTTCTGTGTATCTTCACCATTCATCACATATGGGTACTGGCGGAGATCAGGACCCCGAGGGAGCATTTTTTTTTTTTTTTTTTTAAAGGATAGGCAGAGCCGACTAGCATCGGGCGCGCCCGAGGCCGACCGCATGTGCGTGGCGCCGAGCGCTGGCTATTTGGCTGTGTCGACCTACCTCCTACCAGTTCTGAGTCACCAAGAGGTAAGAGGAAGGGATGGAGGGTGGGACAAGAGAGTCCAAGGGACAGAAAAGGAAAGGAAAACTGAACTAAAAGGAGAAATAACAACTGAGAGGACAGCAAGAAGAGAGGAGACTAAGGGATTGGGTAGGGCCCCAACTCTGGAAGTGGAGGAAGGGAGGGAAGAAAATTTAGGAGTGGAGGTACAATATAATCCAAGACCCTTGTCCGTCACCAGATTACATAGGAACTGCAAGGAGTAGCAAAGCTCTCTGCCAGAATTCAAGGCACAGAATAACTGGCAAATACGCAGAAGCAGAGTCGGCTATTCTGGAGAAGGACAGGGTACAGGGACTTAATACTTCTCAGGAAAGATGTTTGGTGAAAAAGGGATTTTTTTTATAAAACAGCTGGATGGAAACCAGAAGAAGAGGAGGGCAACCACTCAACTCCCCACCCCATCGGGTGGAGACATGCAGTAGAGAAGGAGTGGCGCTAGAGCTGTACTCCTTAAATGAGAATACCCCCCTGTGTGTCCCTACTTTACCCTGCTCCAAAAAGAGAGGTGGAGCCACAGAGGGAGGGGGGACCCAGAGACTGAGGCCGCAGGGGGATGGTGGGCGGGGTTGTGATGAATGGTAAAGATACACAGAAAGATCATAATTACGGTATGTACGTAATTTTCATATCTCATCTGTGTCAATCTTCACCATTCATCAGATATGGGTGAGTACCAAGCCCCCCGAAAGGGTTGATTCATTACACCCTAAGGGACAGAGTCCCTTAGCCCTCAGTGGGTGACACACTAAGGGGGGGGGGAACCTTCCGGGCCTGAGGAGGCCCAAGAGTGGGGAGAGCGAGACAGAGTCCCCCCAGAGGGGGAAGGAAGTTGACCCGACAAACGCTGTCTCGCCCTACGGGAGAAGAGGTAGGTTCCCTGGTGGGTGGAGCAAATCACCCTACGCCGGGCCAAGGGTGACAACCGGGAAAGACGAAGCCACGCCGATGATCTAGTGCAGATCGCTGTCCCTACAACCCTGGTAGCTACCTCGCTGGCGTCATAAGATGCCCTCGCTTGGTGCCTTGCTAGCTCCAGGCCATGTGCAGAGAGCGCGATGGCTTGACTGGTTTGCTCAGAGTCAGGCAAAGCAGCTAGGATCTGACCTAGCACAGACCACAAGAACCTGTTGTAGGCTGCATAGTGGGCCTGGTGAGCAGAAATGGAGGGGAGCAACCGTGCTGAGTAGAAGGTCCTCCTCCACCAGAAATCAAAATCCGAGGAGTCTTGATCTGGGGGCCGGTCACGGTGGAGGGCGCAAAGCCCATCAGGGGTGTCCAGGTGTGTCAAGCCAGACTGCGGGTGAGACATAGAACCTGGAGACTCAGGAGGAGCGCAATACCTCTGGCTGAGGTCCCTAGGGGCAGGAACTCCAGAGAAGGGCCTCTGCCAGAAACGCAAGGACGCCTCCCGAAAGGGAGCAGGCCAGGGCGGCACCACAATGGTGGCCCCACCAAAATCGCCTAGAAAGGTAGCGCCAGATGCTCAGGATTGCTAACAGACAGGGGTGAAAGGTGAAGGTCCTCCATCATCATCATCACGAGGAAGCGCTGTACCTGAGAGATCAGCGGCCGGAGAGATATGGACAGAGGGTTCCTCCTCCAGAAGAGGGGGATGAGGAGCTGGAGGTCACCACACGCTTCGAGGGTGGCTGCACGGGGAGGTTGAAAACCTGGCTGTCCAGCCTCCACAGCCCTAACGTAGGCAGGGAACGAGCAGCCACCGCTCTGAACTGCTCCCAGGTGAGAGGGCCGCTAGGACCAAGAATGCCCGGGAGCGCTGGAGAATGCGGCAGAGGGATAGGGGCAGAGCCGAGAAAAGAAGTCGGCTGACCTCCGCCAGGGCTAGGGAGCAGACCATGAGCACCCGAGGAGGGTGCCCCGGAAGACTCCACAGCCAACAGCTGTACAACCACGTTGGTCCTGCCTAGGCTGCGCCCAGAAGAATCCCCCCAGTGAGGCGACCGGGGCCGTAAAAGTCCAGAAGGACGGTCCCCTGCCTCAAAAGAATGGGACACCCTCAAGGAACCGGAAGGGGAAGGGTGGAAATCCGCACTTCGGCTTCGCCCAGGGCCCGGGTGGACCCCAGAGAAAGGCTGACGCGCTGACCCCAAACCCCTCGACCCTCAGAGTCTGAGAGGGTCCTCCTCTCCCGAGAGGGCCAGCCTAGGTAGCTGGCAGCTCTGGGCTGCCCCCGAAGGGGAGACCCAGGGAACAGCACCCTTCCCTCCTGTAGGCTTCTCGGGCCCCAAAGTTGGGCGATCAAGACACACTACTGGAGGGAGTACCACCACCGAGGGGTCGAAGAAACCCCCAAGGCCAGGTTGCAGAGCAATGGTGGCACACACCACTGCCTGCTGGTCAGCACCACTGACCCTAATCTCGGGGACTACCTGACGCTCCTCAGAAGGGGGCTGGCTACGACTCGTCGATGAGACCACTGGATCGCTCTCCTCTGCAGACAACCCCAAAGGGTGTGACTGCCCATCTGACTCCGAGCCCGACTCAGACTCCGAAGAGGTACAGTCTGAGCGAAACAGTAGGAGGGCGAGAGAAAACGACTTTGCCAGAGGGCCCGGCAGCCAGAGCAGTGCCCGAGGCGGCACCCCATGCCCTCCGCAACCCCGCGGCCGGGGCTCACAGAAGGTGCCAGGGCAGCTCGGGCCAAAGGTCCAGAGCCAGGGTCAGCTGCGGTGCCGTCAAGTCCACTAGCACCGGGGGCGGTACCAGGGACAGAGACGGCGCCGATGGTAGCCCCAGCAACAACCTCGGCGCAGACGACACCGACAGACCCCTCGGCTCGCGAAGCGGCACCGAGGACCAAAGCGCGCCAACGCCCAGAGGGTGGACTCCTGTGCCGAACGAGACACCGCTAGGTTTCTGGCGCCGCGAGCGGCACCGACTGCCGATGGCCCTGGGCGACGCCGAACCGCGCAGGTATGGGCGCTGCGGCTCAACCTCGACGCCGAGGTGAGACATGGCGATGCCAGATCCAGGCCCACGACGCCGCGAGCAGCGTCAGCGCCGTTAGCCCACGGTGCCGACCGACGGCGTCGACCCAGGCCTTCCCAGCTGTGGGAGCGACACCGGGGGAGCCTTCACCCCCGAAGGGGTGATTGCCGTGGTGGCGCCTCCCGCCCACTCCAAGGGGGAAGCGGGACAGGCCTCCTGCGCCGCGGGAGGAGCCTCAGCAATGGCCAGGCTATAAGTAGCCGAGGCTCCCTCCTCCTCGGTCCGTGTAGAACCGGGAGGGGACCCGGAAGAAAGGCCGAGAGAGCACGGCTTGGCCGAGTGCGAACCCTACCCCTGAAAGTCGGCGGAGCTCGCCCCACTTTCAACACACGCTTGTTTGAGGATGCGGCGGTCCATGGAGAAGCAGGCCGCACGTAATCCATGTCGTGAAGCCGGTTAAGACACGCGAGACACCGTCACGCTGGTTAGTAACGGAATATTTGTGTCGCATCGGCACCAACGATAGGGGGCCGACCCGCCTTAGAAAACTTTTGGCCCTCTGACCGAGACATGACCTACGGAAAAAAACACCAAAACAGACTCGATGTCGCAATACTCAAATAAAAAGGAAAGATCTTATCGGCGACGTCGAGTGGAGGCAGAACCCAGAAATACAGGTTACTCACCTGTAACAGGAGTTCTAGGAATGGTATATGTTGTTCATCCACACTCATTGGCAGGTATCCTTGCCGCTTTAAATCTTGCCGGAAGGTCTTCAAGCTTGCTCCTCCCACCCACCCGGGTGGTATAACTCTCGGCTCCGCCCCATGACGCCAGATCTGGCCCGCTGGAAGCTCAGGTTGTGCGTCGAGCCGGGAGGTCGGGGAAGGTGGATGAATATACCATTCCTAAACCCCGTTACAGGTGAGTAATACAGGTTACTCACCTGTAACAGGAGTTCTAGGAATGGTATATGTTGTTCATCCACACTCATTGGCAGTATCCTGCCGCTTAAATCTTGGCCGGAAGGTCTCTCAAGCTTGCTCCTCCCACCCACCCGGTGGTATAACTCCGCCCGCCCCCATGACGCCACAGATCTGGCCCGCTGGAAGCTCAGGTTGTGCGCTCAAGCCGGGAGAGTCAGGATGTAGGGATGAACAATATATACCATTCCTAGAACTCCTGTTACAGGTGAGTAACCTGTATTTCTAGGGACATGGATATGTTGTTCATCCACACTCATTGGCAGACTCCTAGCAGTTCTCCGGGAGGAGGGAGGCAAGACGCACCCCCATATACTTACTTGGGAAAGAGAGACTGAGAACCGAGGCCCCAAAACCAGCATCCTGTGACTCAAGGCTCGATGTGGTAGTGGGTAATGAAGGTGTTTGCTGACTTCCAGGTAGCAGCCCTGCAGATTTCCTGGATAGGGACGCCCCTGGAAGCAGCCACTGCCAGCAGTATGGCGGTAGAATGAGCCTTATCCCCTGGGAGGCTCCATGTCCGGCCAACTTAGCAGAGATCTATGCAGGAGGTTACCCACCTGCTTATCGTCCGCTGGCTGCAGGTCTGCCAGATGCGCTTCCAGCGTAGGTGACAAACAGCTGCTTAACCTCTCCTCGATTTCTCAGCCGCGCGCCCTTATAATAAGCGAGGCCTCTAGGGTCCAGAGTATGGAGCCTATATTCGGCCTCCGAGGTGTGATTGGGGTAGAACACCTGCAGAGTCAACACCTGGTTAAGGTGAAACTCCGACACCACCTTCGGAAGGAATTCTCGGTGGGCGCAGGACAACCTTGTCCCTGTGGAAGACCAGGTAAGGAGACCCGATGGAGCGCTGGAGCTCCTCCCATCCTTCTGGCTGACGGATAGCCACCAAGAAGGGCCTCCACGACAGGTGAGAGAGAGCACACCTGTGCATAGGTTCGAATGGCTTGCCCATGAGCTTTGCCAGTACCAGCAGTAGATCCCACGGAGGTGGGGGTTCCCGGACTGAGGGAAATGTGATCAAGGCCTTGAAAAAGCCCAGACCACCTTCCCTGCGCCATCGACTGCTTCCGCCCGCTACCTGTAAGCAGAGATGGCTGCCAGGTGCACCCTTAGGGTCGCCGACCTAAGCCCTTGACTAGAAAGGGACCATAAATAGTCCAAGATGCTTGCCAAGGAACAGGAGGAAGGGTCCAAGCCCTGTTCTTGACACCAAATGGAAAACCTTTTTCCATTTGAAGGCATAGCATTTTCTGAGACTCTCGCGGACGCCTCAACTACATTGAGGACCTCGCTGGAAAGACCCAAGGCCTGGAACCTAGCTCAGGAACCAGGCCGTAGGTGCAGGGATTGAAGGTCCGGATGGAACACCTTCCCTGATTGACTGAGAGCAGGTCCGGGCGAGCTGGAAGCCGCGGGAGTCCTGGAGCTGAGACTGAGGAGATCTGGTACCAGAACTGGCGAGGCCAGTCTGGGGCTATCAGAATCACCTGCGCCTTGTCCTCCTCGCCTTGAGAAGCACCTTGTGGATCAAGGGAAATGGGGAAAGGCGAAAGAGGCCCGGGGTCCATTGCCCTCGAGAAGGCATCCCCTGCAGCGAGCCCCGCTGAGGGGGCGGGCATGGAACAGACTCAACTTCACGCTCTCCATGGAGGCAAACAGGTCCACCTGAGGTGTCCCCAAAGGGAGAATAGATACTGTACTACCTCCGTAGGAGAGACCACTGTGGATGCAGCCCCATCCGGCCCAGGGCATCGGCCAGGGTGTTGGAGGCCCCTGCCACGGAATGGCTAGGGAGATCCGCCTCCAGGCTGCGACGAAAGTGACCAAATGCGGAGAGCTCTTGACAGAAGCATGGGAGCGCGGCCCCGTCTCTGGCGGTTTAGATAGTACATGGTCGTGGCATTGTCCGCCTGACTCGGACCACTTGACCCCGGAGGAACGGAGCAAAGGCGGTGAGGCTAGGCGGACCGCCTCGGAGCTCCAGCAGGTTGATGTGGCATCGGGACCCTCATGGGACCAGAGGCCATGAGCCCGGGTTCCCCAGATGGGCACCCCAACCCATCAGAGAGGCATCGGTCGACAGAGAGACCGTCGCTCGGGCGGACGAACGGGATGCCCTCCTGCAAATGATCTGGAACGGTCCACCACTGGAGAGCGCTCCACATCCCTGTGTCACCGACACATGCTGGTCCAAGGGATCGCAGCGCCAGACCACTGGCTGGCCAGTCCCCACTGAAGGGACGATGTTCCAGCGGCCCAACGGACCACGCTGGTACAGGCCGCCATGAGACCCAGGAGGCGCAGGAAGTCCCGGCAGGGCTTAGATTGCCCAAACCAGAAATGATCGGGCAAAGGAGGAAAGAACCTCGCCCTGTCCGCTGGAGCCGCGCCTGGCTCGAAGAGAGTCGAGCTGCCTCGATGAATAGAATCACCTGCTTCGCTCGAGTCTCGACTTGGCCTCAGTTGATAAGGAGGCCCAGTTGAGAGCAGACCTGGAGGGCCAGATCTCTGGACCACTCCGCCTCCTTCCTGAGGGAGCTGCTATCAGCCAGTCGTCCAGGTAAGGGTACACCCGGGACCCCTGCCGCCGCAGGGAATGCTGTCACCACTGCCATGCATTTGGTGAAGACCCTGGGAGCTGGAGACAAGCCGAAGGGCATGGCTTGAATCTTAAGAGAGATCCTTCCGCTGGAAGCGAAGGAATCTCTGGTGAGACGGACGATAGGGACGTGAAACGCTACCTGCAAGTCCAGAGAGCAGAACCACACGCCGCTGCCCAAGGATGGTATTATCTGAGCCAGAGTGACCATCCTGAAGGTTCTGAGAGCCTTAGGAACTTGTTTAGGTCGCAGGTCGAGAATGGGGCCCAGCCCCTCGTCTGCTTCGAACCAGGAAGTACCTGGACACAAACCCTGGGTCTGAAGGAGGGTCCACCACCTCTCTTACCACCTCCTTCTGGAGGAGGAGAGCGATGTCGGCTCGACGAGCCGCCAGTGAGGCTGGGGATCCCGAAGCCCCCCGAGGGGCGACGGCTCTGAAGGGTGGTGCCTGCTCGAATTCCAGAGGCAGGCCTCTTCCCACCACCTCCAAGACCCACCTGTCCGTGGTAACAGCGGACCAAGTGGAACGGAAGTGCCGGAGCCGTCCCCCCACGTGGGGACCCAGGGGTAAGGTGACGGGGATGGGGGCCACACCCCTCAGCCCGTCACTGGGCAGGCTTGGAGGAGGGACCGGCCGAGGGACCTCCTGGGCCCTTTCCTCCCTGCCTCCTGTTAGAGGAAGCCGGCGGCTTGGGTTTGGGATGCCAAGGCCGAGCCTGCTGGCCCTGACGTTGCTGGGCCGGGCGCGCCGGGGGCACAGAAGGACGAAAGGGCTTAGGCTGTGGTTTGCGGCCTTTGTCCTTCTGAGCGAAGAGACCGAGTCCAAGGTGGCATTGGACTTCTGATCCTCTGCAGGTGACCTTCCACTTCAGGGCCGAACAGCTCAGTCCCCAAGAAGGGGACGTCCGCCAATTTGTGCTGGGTATCCGCCGTAAAGGAGGATATCCTCAGCCAGGCTCTGCGGCGCATGGCCACTGCGGCCGCTACTGATCGGGCACAGGAGTCTCCAATGTCTAGAGCCGTTTGGAGCTGCTGTTTCACCACTGCCCTTCCCTGATCCCGCACCTGCTTGATCATAGTCTGCAGGTCGGCCGGGAGATGAGGGATCACCTCATCCAGGGAGCCCATGAGGGCATGAGAGGAGGGCGTGGGAGAAGTGCACCATCAGTACGGCCGAGCTGGCCTGACGGAGGCAGAGAGAAGATGCAGCGTACACCTTGCGCCCGGCATAGTCCAGCTTTTTGGACTCCTTGCTGGGGAGCTTATCCACATCCCAGCATTCCCGGAGCCGGAAAACGCTATTCAGACCAACCCTCCGCAGAGGGTGTTCCAAAAACGCAAAGGGTCGGGTAGGGACCGTGATACTTCCTGGCCATCCTGGCTGAAGGTGCAGGACAGGAGGCGGCCGCAGCCAAAGCTCCAAGGCTGGGCCAACAATGGCTTCAGCCACCGGAAAGGCCTCGGTGGGAGAATCCCCTCGGTCCAGTATCTCCGTGAGGGGATACTTGGCCCGCTTGGATACGGGCTCGAGCTGCATCCCGGTGGACTCCGAGATGAGCCGAAGCAGACCCATGAACGATGATGGGCTCTCGTCCATCGACTGTCCCCCAGAGGACTCCAGGTTGAGGGGCCTGGAAAACAGGAAGGAGTAGTCAGACTCCGAGGAGTCTGCGAAGAGCTGCCTAGGGCCTGAGCCATCCTCCACCTGCCGAGGACGGTCTGGAGTGAGGGTGACCGACAACCAGTGGGGCAGACCCTGACCCGACAGAGTCCTTGGTCGGAGCCCCCGATTTCGGTTGTGGAGGTGGAGGTTACACCACAATCGGGTGAGACGCTGGTGGCCGAACAATCGGCCCAGGCTTGGGCACCTCAACCACGCCAGGTTGTTTTGGCCTCGGGTGACAGCCACTTAATGGCCGGGAAGGCGACGCGCCCCTCGACCGAAGTAGCGTCAACTGTCCGGGAACGGACCTCTCCCGCTCCCACGAACGTCGATGGTGGGACTTACCCTTCGAGTCCTTTGACAGAGAAGAGTGTCCCGATGACCCCTCTCCCTTCGTGGAAAGGGACTGGCAAAGCTCCTTAAAAGAAGCTGTGTAGGAGGATCCCAGAGAGAGCGGGATAAATGCCGCAACCGAGGAAGATGAGGATGCGGTCTGGGCAGCCTCCTCCGAGGGCGATCATCTGCTCGAGTTGCTCAGCCGAGCCAGCTGCCGGACACCACCCAATGGGCCTCCTTGGACTTCACCGGCGGATAACACTTCTCAGGGCACCCAAGTTGTAGCCGGGCAGTGCGGTCTTCAAGGACGTTGGCCGAGAAAGATCTACACAACCCTCAGGCCTGCGGGTCGTGGTCAAGGCAGAGACAGTAGACGCACGTGGAGTGCGGATCCGTCCTGGACATCTCCTGCCTGCATGGGCACCGCCGAAAACCAGGAGTCGATTTGCCTATCGCAGCCGCGAGGGAAGAGTTTGACCGAAGTGTTAGGATCCAGTCTATACGCAGAGCGTTAAGGAGAGAACCTGAGCCTCCAAGCAGTAAGGAAGATCTGGCGTCATGGGGGGGAGCTGAGAGTTTTACCACCCGGGTGGGTGGGAGGAGCCAGCTTGAAGACCTTCCGGCAAGATTTAAAGCAGCAAGGAACCTGCCAGACAGTGTGGGTGAACATATCTATGTCCCTAGAAAAATTACTTATCATAGTAGTCTTATTTCTTCCCAGTGATGCTCATGTATTCATAACTTTATGCAGTAAGCCTGGAGGGTTGGACTGCCTGGAGAGATGGAACACATGCAAATGAGTAGAATTCTTTCCATGTGAGCATCTTTCAAATACTACCTCTAACAACTGTGGTGTTCTAACCTCTTCAGATCTGTGAGAAGCCTGGGAGTCAGGCATTAGGAACTAATGCAAGTAATATTCTATAAAAAGAGGGGTGTCCCCTAATTAAGGCATAGAATTTAGAAAAAACTCCAAAGGGAGGATAACTCTTGACAAAAAACCATATCAAATAAAACTCCAAAAGGAGAACATTGAAAAACTCCAGTTTAAAAATGATTAAAACAGAAATGCAACAAAATCAATACAGCTGTGGCTCCAGCATGCGGAGTGCAGAGGCTGAAGTTCTGGAAGGGGAGGAAGTTATGAATACCTGAGCATCACTGGGAAGAAACACGATTACTATGGTAAGTTTTTCTTCTAACCTCAATAATTCTCAGGATATTCATAACTTTATGCAGACTACCAAGCAGTACCACTGGAGGTGGACACGGAACTTAATTTGGAAACAGGCTCTGTAGGACTGCCGTCCCAAAACTAGCATCATCCCTGGATAAAATATCCAGGTTATAGTGTTTTGCAAAGGTGTGTACTCTCTTCCAGGTAGCTGCTTTGTAAATGTCCACCAAGGAAACCTTCCTGGCAGATGCAAGGGTAGCAGCAGTTCCTCTTGTAGAATGCGCCCTCAGTCCGGTTGGGGGCTCTTTACCTGCCTTAGTGTAGCAGAACTGAATACACTGGACTATCCACTGAGAGATGGATCTTTTGGTTTGTTGAATTTTGTTGACTCGGTAAGCCCAATGGGCCTAGAAGAAAAAATTACTCACCTTAGTAATGTTGTTTCTTCTAATGGAGTCTTGCTATATTTTGACAGATGCAGTTTGTCCCACCATTAGAACTGCTCCGGAGGTGAAAGAGTTAACTTCCATGCAGAGCATGGAACTTAGAGCGTGAGCTCGGTTAGAGAAGCTCTGTTAGGGTGGTTTCAAACCGAAACCGTCAGATCTTTACCAGCAAACTCACTAAGGCTCTGTGTGGGAAGCTGTAACTCACACTAGCCAACTGGCTACTAAAATATTCACATTTTCCTGGTCCCAACACCAAGACTCAAGTCAGGGACCAGAAAATAGATGAAATAACTAAAAAAACACAACACCCAAACATAAAGGGGCATCAATAAGTGCCAACAGTGGACTGCCCACCCCATACCCAGTAGAAGTTCTGAGAGGGGCAGGCTGGGTAGGTCATAATATAGCAAGACTCCATTAGAAGTAACAACATTACTAAGGTGAGTAATTTTCTTCAAACAACATTAAGTCTTGCTATATTATGACAGATGCAGACTACACAGCAGTACCTCCATGGAGGAGGGACAGAACCTACTTAGGAATAGGTTTGCAGCACGGTTGTGCCAAACTGAGCATCCCTCCTGGCCTGGATATCCAGGGAGTAATGCTTGTGAAAGTGTGTACTGTTTTCCAAGTAGCTGCTTGACATATCTCCAAGATAGGGATGTCTCTAGCAGCAGCTAGAGATGCAGCTGTACCTCTGGTGAGTGAGCCCTCAGGCCTGAGGGGGGAACCCACCCAGTTTTTGATAGCAAAATTGATACAAGAGACGCATCCACCTGGCAATGGATCTCTTAGTGGCAGGTCTCCTTTCCCAACCTCACCATAAGTGAGAAATAGTTGGAGGAGTCAAACCTGTGACCTTGGTACGCTCTATGTAGTAACTTAGGGCCTCTTAACATCTAAGCTGTGCAGCCTCCTCTCACCAGAGGAGGAATGGTCAGTGAAGAACACTGGAGAGAAATAGATTGGTTAAGGTGGAAATCCGAAACCACCTTAGGCAAAAACTTCCTGTTAGTCCTGAGGACTACCTTATCCCTGTGAAAGGAAATAAAGTCAGTCTCCACTGATAAAGCCTGTAACTCACTTATGCGCCTGGCAGAAGTGATGGCTACTAGAAATACAATTTTCCAAGTCAAATACTTAAGCTCTGCCAAGACAGAGGCTCAAAGGGGGGTTGCATCAGCTGAGCAATGCAAACATTAAGATCCCAAGCAGGGGCAGGGTCCCTGAATGGAGGATTGATGAAGCAATCCCTTAAAAACTTGGAAAATACAGGGTGAGCAGAAAGAGAAGAGGGCTTCCTGCTGAAATGAAAGCAGAGACAGCTGCCAAGTGCACTTCAGGGTAGCTGGTCTCAGTCCCAAAGAATTAAGATGGACCATATAATCCAATACAGTGGGTAAATCAGCAGATTCCGGGGAAATATGCTTCCCAGAACACCATATGGAAAACCTTTTGCACTTGGGAGTTATAGGTAGCCCTGGTGGAAGGCTTCCTAGCAGCTTTCAAGATTTCGAGAACACTTTGAGAAAGTTGCAGATCAGCAAACTAACTGCTCAAGAGCCAGGCCTTGAGGTTGAGGGATTTGAGATTCGGATACCAAACTCTCCCCTGAGCACAGGTTAACAGATTGTGGTTCCTGGGGAGACACAGGGGAAGAAGGACTGCTAAGGACAGAAGGAGTGGGTACCAGGACTGCCTGGCTCAGTCTGGAGCAATCAGGATCATCTTGCAGGGCTGAGACCTGATTTTGACTAGTACCTTGAACAGGAGAGGGAAGGGGGGAAAGGCAGAGAGGAACTTCCCTTCCCAATCGAGGAGAAAGGCATCCAGGGGGACTGAGCCCAACAATGGGGGCCTGCAACAAAAAAGTGGAAGTTGATGATTGTCTGGGGCTGCAAAAAGATCTATCTGAGGAGTGCCCCATCTGGCAAAAACCATCCCCAGTACTAGGGGATCCAGTGACCATTCGTGATGGCCTTGGGAAATCCTGCTGAGAGCATCTGCCAGGACATTGTCCTTGCCTGGGAGGTGAACTGCTATGAGGGAAGTGTTCAGGGAATAAGCCAGAGACCACAACTTCATCGCCTCGGTGCACAAGGCCGAAGACCGAGTGCCCCCTTGTTTGTTGATGTACCACATTGTAGTGGTGTTGTCTGTCCTGACCTGTACGACCTTGTTCTGAACAGATGCAGAAAAAACCTGAAGTGCTAGAAAAACAGCTCTGAGTTCCAACAGATTGATGTGGAGCAGAGATTCCTGAGGGGACTATAACCCCTGGATGGAGAGGTCGCCCATGTGAGCTCCCCATCCCAAGAGGGACGCATCTGTAGTAAGGGTCAAGGAGTGGGACAGAGGGATGAAAGGCAGCCCTTGTCTCAGATTGCTCTGATCCTGCCACCACTGAAGGCCTGGATCAGGTTGAGTCACTGGGATTAACTTGGATAGGGGATCTCTTCTTTGAGACCAGAAAGCTCTCAAATGGAACTGAATGTCCCTCATCTGAAATCTTGCTCCTTGCACTACAGCTGTGGAAGCAGCCATGTGTCCTAGGAGCTGCAGGAAATGCCTTGCTGGTCGAGACCTGCAGAGTGAAGGACGAGGCCAGGGCCACCAGGGTCCTTACCCTTTCCAGGGAAGGAAGGCTCTGGCCTGCTTTGTGTCAGTTCTGCGCCTATAAAGGCAGTACCTGGACAGGTTCCAAAACTGACTTTGGAAGATTGAGAAGAAAGCCCAGAGAGGTGGCAGCTGCTGGGTAACTAGCAGGTGTGATTTGACCTGGTCTGGAGACTGACCCACAATGAGCCAGTCGTCCAGGTAGGGAAAAATGGCAATCTTTTGCCTTCTTAGATGAGCAACTGCTACTGCCAGACATTTTGTGAACACCCTTGGGGCAGAGGTAAGGCCGAAGGGCATTGCTCTGAACTGATAATGGCCTGAGGGCAGTTCAAATCTGAGATACTTTCAATGGGAGCTTCTGATAAGAACATGGAAGTAGGCATCCTTGAGGTCCAGGGAAGCTAGCCAGTCCCCTGGCCTTAGGGAGGGTAAAATCATTCCCAGAGTCACCATTTTGAATTTTGGTTTTAAAAGGTGCTTGTTCAGATATCTTAGATCCAGGATAGGCCACCACTCTCCTGTCTTTTTTTGGGGTAAGGAAGTACCTGGAGTTCAGACCCTTGCCCTGGTGTGGGGAAGAAACCTTTTCTACAGCTCAGAGCCAGGAGGGTTGAGACTTCTGTTTCCAAAGCAAGAGTCTCTAAAGGGTTTGCAGGTGGAAAAGATCTGGCTCTCATCTTCAGAAATTTTTTGAAGCTGAGAACCAGACCCTGGCTCACTACTTCCAAGACCCACCTGTCTGATGTTAAAGACTCCCAGTCCTGGACGCAGTAAGCCAGCCTGCCCCCTTACAGGTAATGGAGAGCCGACCCTGGGCATCCCATCAGGGTGCCTGTTTGGCAGGGGCTTTAGGCTGAGGGGTGGGAGCAGGCCTGCTCGTACCCCATCTGCCTCTCCCTCTGAAGAACCCCCTCTGAGCATAGGCTGAAGAGGAGCCTGGGTCTGGTAAAGGCCTGCGCCTACCCTGGGGCTGCCTCTGAGGAGTGGCTTGCCGCTCCTTGGCTTGTGCACTCTATAAGTGGTTCTATATTCATCCATTTTCTTCATATAATTCTCTGTCTGCTCCCAAACAGAGAATTTCCCACCACAGGAAAATCCATAGCCTTAGACTGGGTATCCTGTGACCAAGTAGTACACCTGAGCCGGGCCAATCTCTGAAAAGCCACAGATGTAGCCATGACTCTAGAGGATACATCATTAGAATCCACTGCAGCATGGAATTGCACCTTAGATGCCTCAATACCATCAAGGCCACCTGCTCCAGCTCCTTTGCAAGCTGGCCAGGACCTGTTTGGCTAAGGCCATGACAGTATCCCATCTAGATTTCTGGTATCTTCAACATAAGCCATATAGTTTGCTTGTCTGAGTCCCAAAGATGCTGCCATGTATTGTTTTTTGCCATGGCGTCAATCTTCCTGGAGTCCTTGTCAGGAGGATGTGAAGCCAGGGGAATATTAGCTTTATCACAGGCTGCAGCCTGAACTACCCCAACATGACTGCATTGCTGTGAAAGAAAATCTGTATCAGGACCTGACAAAGTGTACCTCCTGTCCATCTTTTTATCTACAGGAGGCACAGAATTAGGAGCTTTTAAAATTTTTATTGTTTCCTAAAAGATTTATGTTAAGGGATGGACAATCTCCTGGACTCTGGGATATCCATCATCTCTACATAGTCAGGCTCCTCTTGCTCATCCAAAGCCTCCTCTAAAGGAAGCTGGAGGGTCTCAGCAACTTTTTTATAAAACAAAGAATGAGAAGGGGACTCAGAAAGCCTAGGGGGAGATTCACCTAAAGGTCTGTCTGGGGAGATGTCCGGTTCAATGGGCACATCCAGACTTTCAAAGTCACATTCACACTGATCATAATCATCCTCCCCCTCCTCTGGTTCATAAAACTCTTCTATATCACATTCTTGAACCGGTGGAACCGACCGAACCGACCTTTTTCCAGATAGTGGCGGTTCGGAGGGAACCAGGGACAGTGACTGGACAATCTGTATTGCCCTGGCTATCTCTGCAGCAGTTGGAGAAGGAATTTTGGACTCCACACCTGCTGACTTTCTAGCTCTCTTTGCTGGAACTGGCTCCTCAGAGTCAGCTTTACGTTTGGCCGAGGAAGTCTGGCCCTGGTCAGAGGGCACTCCCTCCGGTTCGGCTGGCACCAAACTGGGCTGGCCATCCTGGTCAGTGGACTTTTTGGCCTCTCGTTCCCTGAGCCTACCAACTCTCTTATCTAGGGTGGCTGCAGGGAAATTCTTGCAAATCTGGCAGTCTGCATTGAGGTGGTCAAACCCCAGACAATAAACACATGTGGTGTGTGGGTCAGCCTTGGCAAAGGCTTCCCCACAGACACTACAGTGTTGAAACCCAGTGGGCCCGGTTTTTCTTTTGGGTTTCTCAGACATAATGCCAGCCTAACTAAAACCTTGCCCTTTTGATGGCAGTGCCAGGCAAGACACCCTTATCGGTTCCCAACCGTGTCACGGGTCGTGGAAAAAACCGTAATGAAATCCGTTTTTAGAACCGATAAGAACTGGGAACCGCACTCTAACAAGCCTTAAAAGGCTTCAAAACCAAGTATAAATACAATTCGATCGGTTCAAACCGAACCGATAAACATTTACAAGTTCCACACAGAAAACCTATCTATTACTTACAATACCATAGACAGAGCTTGAACCGATCGGTTTGCGGTTAAAATAAATAATATTGCAGTTAAATTCAACCGAGAAAAGATGCTTTAAACCGAGGAAATGAACCGAGCAGCAGGAGGAATCTCCGGAGCGACTGTTCAGTGAGGCGGAGTAAAGAATCTGATGGTTTCGGTTCAAACCACCCTAACAGAGTCAGGCTTAAGTTCCATGCTCTGCATGGAAGTTAACTCTTTCACCTCGGAGCAGTTCTAGTGGTGGGACAAACTGCAACTGTCATAATATAGCAAGACTTCATGTTGTTTGAAGTCTCCTTTTCAGGGGCGACCCGGGGGAGATACAGATGGTAAGCAATTGAATTTGAACCAGATTAAGCTGTTGGCGGTATTTTTAGTGAATGAGGGAAATTTGTCCAGGACACCGGGGAAATTCCCCTCTTTTCGATAAGGGCCATGGGATCTTTAACATCCACCTGAACTACCACCAATCCAGGCAGATGGGACCTCGGTGTAACGTCTCACCTGAAAGACGGCACCTCAGAAGTGCAGCACTCCTCTCATGCTGCATTACAGTGTCAGTATTGGGATATTAACCCAAGTGCCAGATGTGGGAACTGAACCCACAGCCCTTTGATCTCCCAACCTCATAGGTGAGTGTGCTACTTACTGAGCCACTGACACAAACTCCAGCCTTTTGTGGCATAAGGTTCATGCTGGAACACCAGAGAGAAAATCTCTTCCATTTGGAAGAATAAGTCTTCTGTGTAGAGGGTTTTCTATAACCCTTTAAAATATTTAGGACAGCTTCCAAAATATATACATTTTTTTTTTGGCAGGACCCTGTCACTTTATCGGCCCTGATCACGACCCCTGGAAGCCTCTGCCACCATCTATGGCTGCCGGGGTCCCCCAATCACCCCCGGTTTGCCCCCCCCGGAGGGCGGGGCCGTGGCCAGGTTCTTCGTGACCCACGGAACCAGTATCTAGTTAGGGGACCCATGGCGATGGTGGCTGCTCGAGGTCTTCTGGGAGAAGCTACATTAGGCGGTGGCCCTCGCCCGCCTATTTTTTTTTACTTTTCCTCACGGGGGCGTGAGGACGCCAGCGCCCGCCCCGCCCCAGAGATTGAGCCGGGCAGCGTGAGATCTCCCGGCCTCCACCAGGAGTCCTTAGCGCTCAGAGTGCTTCCTCGCCCTCCCGGAGAGGAGAGCAGTCCATAGGGCGTTCATCCTTCTCCCCGGCCGGACCTCCGACTGACCAGGTCCGTTCCCAAACCAGTGCGGTATGTAGCGGAAATCCACCACTCGCCCAGCGGGCCAAGCTTCTGAAATATTTAAATCTGCATACTTTTGAGGCTGGTTTACCTTTTCCTACATCCCCACATGTAAGGAAAAGTTGTTTTCCATTTTTCCTATGGTCTTTAGTGGCAGTCATGCAATGGCTGATAGCCCTTTACACATTCAGACTGTGTAATCTTTTCACCAGAACTGGTATGGTCTGTGAAAAAGAGAGTGATTGGTTCAGATGAAAGTCTGAAACCACTTTAGGGAGAAACTGTCAGTTCTGAGGACTACCTTATCTCTGAAATGAGATATAGTCTTGGTCAATACAGAGATCTCGCTAATTCTCCTTGCAGAAGTAATAGCCACTAGGAAGACTGTTTTCCAAGTAAGATTTCAAGTGGGCAGTAGCTATGGGCTCAAAGGGAAGGCCCATGAGCGTGGCTATACACACATTCAAATCCCAAGCAGGCACTGGTGCCCTGTGAGGTGGGTGTAAATGCATCAGTCCTTTAAAAAATCTTTTGAAAAGTTTCAGATGCTACTGACACCTTGGTCCCCACAGAAAGGTAGGCAGATACCGCTGCTAAATGAACCTTAAGAGAACTGGGTTGCAAACCTTGTGAGTGCAAATGAGTGATAGTCCAGCATAACCGAAACTCCAGCCTTTTGTGGCATAAGGTTCATGCTGGAACACCAGAGAGAAAATCTCTTCCACTTTGAAGAATAAGTCTTCTGTGTGGAGGGTTTTCTATAGCCCTTTAAAATATTTAGGACAGCTTCTGAAAGATTTAAATCTGCATAGTCTAATTCCTCAAGAGCCATGCTTTCAGATGAAGGGACTTGAGATTCGGGTACAACAATGTTCCCTGAGCGGAAGTCAGGAGATTGTGTTTGAGGAGCAATTGTATCGGTTTGCTGACAGACATGGAAAGCATAAGAGTGGACCATGGCTGCCTGGGCCAATCCGGAGCGAACAAGATCAGAGATGCTGAGAGGAATTTTAGCTTCAGTAACACCCTGAAAGCCAGAGGGAAAGCATACAGGTTTAGTTTAGTTTATTAGTCTAGGAATTAATACCTTTGAGCCAGGGCTCTTTTACAAAGGTTCCACGTCACAAAGAACATTTAACAAAGCACGATACACATTACAGGTGCCTGCCTGTCCAATCCAGAGGAACTGTGCCCTGTGCTGGTGGTCTGCAGCAATACTGAGGTAGCTGATGGTTCTGGTGGGATGCGAACAAGAGCATCTCTAGAGTGCCCCACCTTCTGAAAATAACGTGTACCACCAGCTTGTTCAGAGCCCATTCGTGATGTGCCTAGTTGATGCAGCTTAGTGCATCTGCTAAAGTATTGTCCTTCCCTGGCAAGTGAATTGTCTGTAAAGAGACCTTCAGAGAGTACGCCAGTGTCCAAATCTTCATGGACTCTGTGCAGAGGGGGCCTGACCTGGTGCCTCCCTGTTTATGCAATACACTGTGGTGGTATTGTCTGTTCTGATATGAACCACCCTGCCCATTATCAGTGAAGAAAAAGCCTTTAGGGCTAGTAATACTGCTCTTAGCTCCAGTAAATTTGTGTGCTGAAGGGACTCTGCTGCTGACCAGATTCCCTGAGTCGTGTGCTTTCCTAAGTGGGCAACCCAGCCCAATAGGGATGCATCTATTGTAAGTACCAGAGAGGGGTTCTCTCTGAGAAGGCACTCCCAACCTTAAATTGGATTCCTGTTTCCACCACAAGAGGGCCCTTAATAGTGGCCTTGTCAATGGTATGAGCTTTGAAAAAGGGTCTTTTTTCTGACTCCAGTGAGCCCTGAGGTGAATCTGGATCCTTGAACTGTGCCTGTGGATGCAGCCATATGGCCTAGTAGCTGCAGAAACCGTCTTGCAGTTTTTGACCTGTTCAAGATGAAGGAGTTTGCTACTGACTGAGACTTTGCACCCTAAGTGTAAAAAGGCCCTGCCCTGAAGCGTTTCTTTTGGTTTATTATGAAACTCAGACTCTTAAGAGGACCTGGGTGATTCTTAGGGAGTTCCTTACTTGGTCTGGTGAGTTTCCCATTACCAGTCAATCATCTAGGTAAGGAAGACAGTCACTCCCCATTTTCTTAGATATGCCACTACAGCAACTAGGCACTTTGTGAACACCCTTGGTGGCGAGGAGAGACCGAAAGGAAGAGTTGAAAACTGATAGTGGCCCAAAGGAGTCTGAATCTGAAATTTTCTGTAAGATTCCTTTACGGGGATGTGGAAATAGGCGTCTTTCAAGTCCAGTGATGACAGCCAGTCCCCTTTTTGGACTGTTGGCAATATTCGAGCCAAAGTTACCATTTTGAACTTTGTTTTTTTTCAGATGCTTGTTCAAAGCTCTGAGATCCAATATTGGACGCCACTCCCCACTTTTCTTTGTTGCTACGAAGTATCTGGAGTAAAAACCCTTTCCTCTCAGGGTGGTAGGGACCAATTCCGCTGCTTTGAGATGTAACAATTTCTGAACCTCTGCTTCTAGTAGTGGTCTCTCTGCTAGAGGAGGTGAGCAGCAAACCCTGGTCTTTTGTGGAGTTAAAGATCTGAAATCCAGAGACAGACCCTGACCACCACTTCCAGCACCCACTTGTCTGTGGTGATGCTTAGCCAAGCCTGGAGGAAGTGGGACAGTCTGCCTCCAACAGGGAGGGAGGAGGCGGCCTGAGCCTCAGGAGTTTTGCTTTGGTTGGGTTTGAGAGCCCCTTCTACCCCTAGAGTATCCCTGTTGTGGATACTGCTGGTACTGGGGCACGGCTACTGGCTGGAAAAAGGGTCTGGTCATAAAAGACCTTTCTCAGTACCCCTTCATAGGGCCTAGTGGATGGAGCAGCATGCTCTTTAGCAGAGTTGCTTCTATAGGTTGCCTTATACTCATCCACTTTTTTCATGTATGCAACCGTGGATTCCCCAAAAAGAGTGCGTTTCCGACTAAAGGAAAATCCAGTGCCTTGGATTGAGTATCCTGAGTAAGGTTAGTGGCCCTGAGCCAAGCAAACCTTCTCTGTACCACGGTGTTGAGCCATCCATCTGGCTGCAGTGTCATTAGAATCAGCAGCCATCTGGATCTGGTACTTAGCCGCCCCTCCAGTCCAAACCTGGCAGTTTCAGCCAGGTCTTCAGACAAGGGTGAGGGGGCTTTCATGAACATGTCCAGTACCGACTGCCACAGGGAATTTTGATACTGGGCAGCCATAAGCTTGAAAAGTAGCTTGTCTCATGGCCAAAGAGGCTGATAATTAACCTTTTTTGGCCATGCTATCCATTTTTCTGGAGTCCTTGTCCAGAGGGTGGGAGGACAGGGGGACTCTGGCTTTGTCGCAGGCTGCCTGCTGTATAACCCCTTGATGGTCAGGATGGGAGAAAAGGAAATCAGCTCCCGTCCTGTCCAACTGATACTTTTCATCTATTCTATCAATAGGAGGAACAGAACTGGGGATCTGTAGAAGTTCTAGGGTATCTTTTGAAAAATTTGTATACTGGCAAGAGGGCTTCGGCCTCCGAGGTGTGATTGGGTTAGAACACCGGCAGAGTCAACACCTGGTTAAGGTGAAACTCCGACACCACCTTCGGAAGGAATTTCGGTTGGAAGCACAGGACAACCTTATCCCTGTGGAAGACCAGGTAAGGAGACTCGATGCACAGCGCCTGGAGTTCTCCCATCCTTCTGGCTGACGTGATAGCCACCAAGAAGGCGGTCTTCCACGACAGGTGAGAGAGTTCACACCTGTGCATTGGTTCGAATGGCTTGCCCATGAGCTTTGCCAGTACCAGCAGTAAATCCCACAGAGGTGGAGGTTCTCGCACCGGTGGGGAAATGTGATCAAGGCCTTTGGAAAAGCGCCAGACCACCTTCTCCTGCGCCACCGACTGCTCCCCGGCCCGTGCCCAGTAAGCAGAGATGGCTGCCAGGTGCACCCTTAGGGTCGTCAACCTAAGCCCTTGACTAGAAAGGGACCATAAATAGTCCAAGATGCTTGCCAAAGGACAGGAAGAAGGGTCCAAGCCCTTGCCCTGACACCAAATGGAAAATCTCTTCCATTTGAAGGCATAGCATTTCCTGGTCGACTCCTTACGGAACACCTCAACAACATTGAGGACCTCGTCGGAAAGACAAGGCCTGGAACTCTAGCCGCTCAGGAACCAGGCCGTCAGGTGCAGGGATTGAAGGTCCGGATGGAACACCTTCCCCTGATTGACTGAGAGCAGGTCCGGGAGAGCTGGAAGCTGCCTCGGGAGCCTGGAGCTGAGGCTGAGGAGATCTGGGTACCAGAACTGGCGGGGCCAGTCTGGAGCTATCAGAATCACCTGCGCCTTGTCCCTCCTTGCTTTGAGAAGCACCTTGTGAATCAAGGGAAATGGGGAAGGCGAGAAGAGGCCGGGGTCCACAGCCTCGAGAAGACATCCCCCTGCAGCGAGCCCTGCTGAGGGGGGCGGGCATGAAACAGCCTCAGCTTCGCGTTCTCCCTGGAGGCAAACAGGTCCACCTGAGGTGTGCCCCAATGGGAGAACAGATCTTGTACTACCTCCGGCAGGAGAGACCACTCGTGAGATGCAGCCCCTATCCGGCTCAGGGCATCGGCCAGGGTGTTGGAGGCTCCTGCCACATAAATGGCTAGGAGATCCGCCTCCAGGCTGCGCATGAGTGACCAAATGCAGAGAGCTTCCTTGCATAGAAGCATGGAACACGTCCCGCCCTGGCGGTTTAGGTAGTACATGGTCGTGGTATTGTCCGTCTGGACTCGACCACTTGACCCGTGAGAACGGAGCAAAGGCGGTGAGAGCTAGGCGGACCGCTCGGAGCTCCAGCAGGTTGATGTGGCATCGGGACTCCCACGGGGACCAGAGGCCGTGCGCCCGGTGTTCCCCCAGATGGGCACCCCAACCCATCAGAGAGGCATCGGTCGATAGAGAGACCGTTGGCTCAGGGCGGACAAACGGGATGCCCTCCTGCAGATGAGATGGAACGGTCCACCACTGGAGGGTGTTCCACATCTCCTGGGTCACCATCACTAGCTGGTCCAATGGATCGCAGCGTTGTGACCACTGGCTGGCCAGTCCCCACTGAAGGGGGCGCATGTGCCAGCGTGCCCAACAGACCACGTTGGTACAGGCCACCATGAGACCCAGGAGGCGCAGGAAGTCCCGGGCAGGGCGTGATTGCCCAACCAGAAATGACTGGGCAAAGGAGGTAAGAACCTCGGCCCTGTCCGCCGGGAGCCGTGCTCTGGCTCGTAGAGAGTCGAGCTCTACCCCGATAAACAGAATCACCTGCTTCGGCTCGAGTTCCGACTTGGCCTCGTTGAAGAGAAGGCCGACTTGAGAGCAAACCTGGAGGACCAGATCTCTGGAGTGCTCCACCTCCTGTCTGGAGGAGGCTGCTATCAGCCAATCGTCCAGGTAAGGGTACACCCGGAACCCTTGGCGCCGCAGGAACGCTATCACCACTGCAATGCATTTGGTGAAGACCCTGGGAGCTGGAGACAGGCCGAAGGGCATGGCTCGGAACTCAAGAGGATCCCTCTGCTCGAAAGCGAAGGAATCTCCGGCGTGTCGGACTGATAGGGACGTGAAAGAAAGCGCCCTGCAGGTCCAGAGAGCAGAACCACCTGTGTTCCAGGGATGGTATTATCTGAGCCAGAGTGACCATCCTGAAGGTTCGAGACCTTAGGAACTTGTTCAGGTCGTAGGTCGAGAATGGGGCAGCCCCCTCCGCTTCGGAACCAGGAAGTACCTGGACACAAACCCCGGGTCTGAGGGAGGGTCCGCCACCTCCCTGATCACCTCCTTTTGGAGGAGGAGAGCGATGTCGGCCCGACGAGCCGACAGTGAGGCTGCGGACCCAGAGGCCCCCCGAGGTGCGACGGCTCTGAAGGGCGGGGCCTGCTCGAATTCTAGAGGCAGGCCTTTTCCCACCACCTCCAGCACCCACCTGTCCGTGGTAATAACGGACCAGGCGGAAAGGAAGTGCCGGAGCCGTCCCCCCACGGGGGGAACCTGGGGTGAGTGGCGGGGTTGAAACACTTACCCTCAAACCGTCACTGGGCAGGCTTGGAGGAGGACCGGCCAAAGGACCTCCTGGGCCCTCACCTCCCGCTTCCTGTTGGAAGAAGCCCGACTGGGTTTGGGATGCCAGTTAGCTGCTGGCCCTGACGTTGTTACCGGACATCAGGGCACAGAAGGACCTGAAGGCTTAGCTGTGGTTTGCGGCCTTTGTCCTTCTGAGCGGAAGAGACCGAGTCCAAGGTAGCATTGGACTTCTCGATCCTCTGCAGGTGACCTTCCACCCCAGGGCCGAAGAGGTCAGTCCCCAAAAAAGGAACATCCGCCAACTTGTGCTGGGTATCCGAAGTAAAGGTGGATATCCTCAGCCAAGCCCGACGACGCATAGCCACTGCGGCCGCCACAGACCTGGCACATGAGTCCCCAATGTCTAAAGCAGACCGGAGCTGCTGTTTGGCCACTGCCCTGGTCCCGCACCTGCCTGACCGTGGTCTGCAGATCCGCGGGAAGATGAGGGACGACCTCATCCAGGAAGCACAACAGGGCATGAGAAAAATGTGCCATGAGGACGGCCGAACTGGCCTGGCGAAGGCCGAGGGAGGACGCAGCATAGACTTTCCGCCCGCATAGTCAATTTCTTGGACTCCTTGTCGAGAGGTTTGTCCATCCCTAGCGTCTCGGCACGCCGGAAACGCTGTCGGTAACCAACCCTCAGCCGAGGGTGTTCCAAACCGGACAGGGAACCGTAGGGACCGCATGCTTCCTGGCCATCCTGGCCAAAGGCGCAGGACAGGAAGCAAGGCGCTGCCAGAGCTCCAAGGCTGGACCCACTATGGCCTCGGCCACCGGAAAGGCCTCCGTAGGGGAATCCCCTCGGTCCAGAACCTCCGTGAGGGGATACCTGGCCTGGTTAGAAACGGGTTCGAGCTTCATCCTGGTGGATTCTGAGATGAGCCGAAGCAATCCTAGGAAGGACGAAGGGCTATCGTCCACCGACTGTCCTCCTGAGGACTCCAAGTCCATTCGCTTGGAGAAAAGGGAGGAATCGTCCTCGGACTCGGAAGAGTCCTCAAAGAGCTGCCTCAGGCCTGAGCCACCCTCCACCTGCCGAGGCCGGTCGGGAGTGAGGGTGACAGACAGCCTATGGGGCAGTCCCTGAGCCGACCGAGAATTTTTGGTCGGAGCCCCAACTAACGGCTGTGGAGGCGGAGGTTTCAACGGAATCGGTGGGGCAGCTGGATTTGGCCGAACAACCGGCCTGGGAACAGGCCCCTCGGCTAAAACGAGGGATTGTTTGACGCTCGTGACAGCCACTTAATGGCTGGGGAAGGCAGCGCGTCTGCTTATTCCGGTCAGAAGGAGCTGTTGCCATCGAGTTCCTCATACCTCTGGCGCAACTTAGCTGAAGCCTCCCTCGTCCGAGGAGGAGGAAGAGGGACAACCCGGCGCCGCTTGCCGCGGTGCCGAGACAGAGACCGCCTATGAAGGCGGGATCGGCTGGACCGTGAAGACGTCCGAGACAGAGACCGAGGACAGTGCTGGGAGGTGTCGCGGGGAATCTGCACTCCCCTCGGTTCGGACGATTCAACCGAAGGCTCCGGAACCGGAGGCACAGACGAGCCGACAGGATCCTCAACTCCCACCGGGGAACGGGGAGAGGGGATTCTCAGCTTCTCCAGCCGACAACCCATCCAACGGGTCGAGAAAAATCTCGACCGCGTCGACGGGAGTCTCAGTCAACTGGCCCAACGGGGACACCGTGAGACCAGTGGCCGAAGCCGAGAGGTCGACCAAAGTCGACGGTCGACAACTAGGGAGAGGGATCTTTCCGCTCCCAAGAGAGTCGACAGGTGAGACTTACCCTCGTCTCTTTGGACCGAGAAACGGTCCAGAAGAAGTTGGACCCTCACCTTTGTCGAGAGGGTCAGACAAAGCTCCTTAAAGAAGCGAATAAGAGGCACCGAGATAAGCGGGACAAATGCACAGCCGAGGTAGAAGCAGGCAGCACGCCTCCTCTTCGAGGCGATCATCTGCTCGAGCTGATCCACCGAGCCGCTGCATGACACCGCCGACGGGCCTCTTTGCCTTTACCGGAGGAAATCTCTTCTCGGGCGCCCCCAGTTGTAAGCGGGCAGCACGGTCTTCGAGGACGAGGGTCGGAAGTAAGAGCACAGGTCGCAGGCCCGCGGGTCGTGCTCAAGGCCCAAGCAGTACTCACGGGAGTGCGGATCCGTCCGAGACATCTTCTGACCCGCAAGGGCATCTCCAGAAACCGAGTCGACTGGTCCATCGCGTCAGAGGGAGAGAAGATCAAGTCTTTTAGCAAAACTTTTTAATTTCAAAATTCAAGAATTAGAACAGTCTTATACGAGAGCTAAGGAGGGAACCTGAGCTTCCAAGCGGTAAGGAAGATCTGGCGTCATGGGCGAGCCGAGAGTTTTACCACTCGGGTGGGTGGGAGGAGCCAGCCTGAAGACCTTCCGGCAAGATTTAAAGTGGCAAGGAACCTGCCAGACAGTGTGGATGAACAACATATCCATGTCCCTAGAATACAGGTTACTCACCTGTAACAGGAGTTCTAGGAATGGCCGGGGTGAATCCGGAAACACGGAGCCATGAGTGTCTCCGGAGGCATACACCTGAAGCTACCGCTCTGGCCGAGAAGTCCGCGGAATCATACACAGCTCGCAGCACCTGGGTTCCCACGTCCGAACCCGTACGAAGGAGCTGTAGCAACTCCTCCTGGCATCTTTTCCGCCAGATCCAGTCCCTGCTCCCACAAGGCGTTTTGAAACTGCACCATGTGGGTCAAGTAGTTGAGGGATCTGATGGCGCAGGTAGCGGAGGCATATGTGCGCCTGCCCATAGCGTCCAGCTGTTTGGACTCTGGGTCCGGTGGCAGGGTGCTCAAATGCTGCGGCCTCTGGGACCGGTCATGAGAGGCTGTAATGACCAGAGAATCAGACAGAGGATGCGATGCCAAGTACTGGTCCTCCCTAGGGGCCTTGTACAGGCGGTCAGCTTTCTTCGGCATCGCCGGAAGAGAGTGTGGACATTTCCACACTGCCTTGGCGACGTCCACGAAAGTGTCCACCAAGGGTGGCACCACCACAGGCTTAGGATCTTTTTGCCGAAGAAATCTGGCAAGGCGCAATCTCTCTGTGTCTAGTACCTCTGCGTCCCAGCCCATGTTCTCCTGGGTATGTCTCATAATCTGAGAACGATGGGTCATCCGGAGGAGATCTTGGGAGCTCACGTGGGTCCGGAGAAGGGACGTTGATCGGACAGGGGGATCTGGATCCGTCCGAGAAGTCCAATCCCGTGTCCTCCGTCGAAGGTGAACGGCGGAGTCTTCTGGGTCTCTTGGGGCTGGGTGACCCTGAAGATGATCTGGACGGAGGTCTCCTATTTCATGATCTACACCTAGGAGGGTCCGTAGGCTCCTGGGGGGAAGGTACTAGGCCCGCATCCCTGGGTGAGGTAGGGGCCACGGGGGCCGGAGGAGGAGGTGGTGTGGGAACCACATCCGTTTTTATGGTGTCCCACCAGGAAGAAAACAACTCCTTGACCTCTGATATGCTGAGGCCCGATGACGGACCGGGCGCCGATGGCGGTCGTCTGGTTCAGCGTCGGTTCCTGGGGGAATGCGACAGGACCAGGTTCGCCCTCTGGTCCCTCGGGCTGGGTCAGCTCCTCCTCCATGATCGCCTCTTGACCGGCGTCTGTGGGAGGCGGGGGTCCTCTTCTCAGTAGTCGGACGTCAGTCCCGGCGGCGTCTGTGGGCGAAGGCCTGACCGCGATGGGTGTCTGGCGGTGGTGGTTGCGGGACCGATGGTGTTTGCCGACGATCTCTTGAGAGAAGTCAGTTCTTTGGTCTTCCGCTGGGGAGGAGGAGGCAAAGAGACTGACCTGGCGTCGGGTTCCGAATGGCGGGAGGTGACCCACCTGCTTATCGTCCGCTTGGCTGCAGGTCTGCCAGGTGCAGCTTCAGCGTAGGTGACAAACAGCTGGTGAACCTCTCCCCGAACTTCAGCCGTCCGCTCCTTATAATAAGCGAGCGCTCGTCTAGGGTCCAAAGTATGGAGCCTATATTCGGCCTCCGAGGTGTGATTGGGGTAGAACACCGGCAGAGTCAACACCTGGTTAAGGTGAAACTCCGACACCACCTTCGGAAGGAATTTCGGGTGGGGGCGCAGGACAACCTTGTCCCTGTGGAAGACCAGATAAGGAGACTCGATGGAAAGCACCTGGAGCTCTCCCATCCTTCTGGCTGACGTGATAGCCACCAAGAAGGCGGTCTTCCTCGACAGGTGGGAAATATCGCACCTGTGCATCAGTTCGAATGGCTTGCCCATTACCAGCAGTAGATCCCATGGAAGTGGAGGTTCTCGCCCCGGAGGGGAAATGTGGTCAAGAACTTTGAAAAAGCGCCGACCACCTTCTCCCCAGCATGACTGCTTCCCGCCCGCCAGGGGCAGAGATGGCTGCCAGGCACATTTTGGTGGTCACCGTAGACCGAAGCCCTTGCTGAGAAAGGGACAGGTAGTCCAGAATGCTTACCAAGGGACAGGCGGAAGGGTCCAAGCCCTTCCCCTGACACCAAATGGAGAACCTCTTCCATTTGAAGGCGTAGCATTTCCTGGTCGACTCCTTACAGGACGCCTCAACGACGCTGAGAACCTCATCAGAAAGACCCAAGGCCTGGAACTCTAGCCGCTTAGGAACCAGGCCGGCAGGTGCAGGGATTGAAGGTCTGGGTGGAATACCTTCCCGTGGTTGACTGAAATCAGGTCTGGGTGGGCTGGAAGCTGCCTCGGGAGCCTGGAGCAGAGACTGAGGAGATCTGGATACCAGAACTGGCGGGGCCAGTCTGGGGCTACCAGAATCACCTGCGCCTTGTCCCTCCTCGCCTTGAGAAGCACCTTGTGGATGAAGGGAAATGGGGGAAAGGCGAAGAAGAGGCCCAGGGTCCACGGCCTCGAGAAGGCATCCCCGCAGTGAGCCCTGCTGAGGGGTGGGCATGGAACAGTCTCAGCCGCATTCTCCCTGGAGGTAACGGGTCCGCCTGAGGCGTGACCCAGTGGGAGAACAGATCTTTTACTACCTCCGGCAGGAGAGACCACTCGTGGGACGTGGCCACTATCTGGCTTAGGGCATCGGCCAGGGTGTTGGAGGCTCCTGCCACGTGAATGGCTAGGAGATCCGCCTCCAGGCTGCACACGAGGGACCACATGCGGAGAGCTTCCTTGTATAACAGCATGGAGCGCGTCCCGCCCTGGCGGTTCAGACAGTACATGGTCATGATATTGTCCGTCTGGACCTGAACCACTTGACCCCGTCGAAACGGAGCGAAGGCAGTGAGAGCTAGGCGGACCACTCGGAGCTCCAGCAGGTTGATATGGCATCGGGACTCCCGAGGGGACCAGAGGCCGTGCGTTCTGTGCTCCGAAACCCATCACAGATGCATCGGTCGATAGTGAGACCGTCGGCTCGGGGCAGACGAACGGGATGCCCTCCCGCAGATGTGCTGGAACGATCCACCACTGGAGAGCGTTCCACATCTCTTGGGTCACTGTCACAGGCTGGTCCAACGGATCGCAGCGTCGTGACCACTGGCTGGCCAGTCCCCACTGAAAGGGACGCATGTACCAACGGGCCCAATGGACCACGCTGGTGCAGGCTGCCATGAGGCCCAGGAAGTCCCGGGCAAGGCGTGATTGCCCAACCTGAAATGATTGGGCAAAGGAGGAAAGAACTTCGGCCCTGTCCGCCGGGAGCCGAGCTCTGCCCCGATGAAGAGTATCACCCGCTTCGGCACGAGTTCTGACTTGGCCTCGTTGATAAGGAGGCCAATCTGAGAGCAAACCTGGAGGGCCAGATCTCTGGACGAACTCCACCTCCACTCTGGAGGGGGCTGCAATCAGCCAGTCATCCAGGTAGGGGTACACCCGGACCCTTCGGTGCCGCAAGAATGCTGTCACCACTGCCATGCATTTGGTGAAGACCCTGGGAGCTAGGGGAGGCCGAAGGGCATGGCCGGAGACTCGTAAAGGGACCCCTCGGCTCTGAAGCGGAGGAATCTCTGATGAGACTGGCCAGTTGGGACGTGAAAGAGACGCGTCCTGGAGGTCAGGGAACAGAATCACACGCCTCGCTCCAAGGATGGTATTATCTGAGCCAGAGTGACCATCCTGAAGGTCAGAGACCTTAGGAACCTGTTCAGGTCATGTAGGTTGAGAATGGGAGCTAGCCCCGTCCGTTTGGGACCAGGAAATACCTGGACACAAACCCGGGTCTGGAGGAGGATCCGCCCGCTTCCTGATCACCTCTTTCGAGGAGCGGGGCGAGATCGGCTCGGCGGGCCGACAGCGAGGCTCATGGATCTCGTGGCCCCCCGAGGGAGACGGCTCAGTGCTGCGTGGAGCCTGCTCGAATCTACAGAGGCAGGCCTTTCCCTACCACCTCCAACACCCAGCGGTCCATGGTGATAGCGGACCAGGCGGAAGGAAGGGCAGGCCGTCCCCCCATGGGGGAACCCGGGGGTGGCGAGGCTGGGGGCGGCACCTCAACCCGTCACTGGGCAGGCTTGGAGGAAGAACTGGCCGAGGGACCTCCTGGGCCTTTACCCCCTTGCTTTCTGTTGGAGGAAGCCGCCGGCTTGGGTTTGGGATGCCAAGGTCGAGATGCAGGGGCCGAAGGACGAAAGGACTTCTGCTGTTGCTGACGGCGGCCTTTGTCCCTCTGGGCGGAGGTAACAGAGTCCAGGGTGGCACTGGACTTTTCGATCCGCTGGAGGTGTCCCTCCACTCCAGGGCCGAAGAGGTCAGTCCCCAAGAAGGGGACATCCGCCAACTTGTGCTGGGTATCTGCCGTGAAGGCAGATATCCTCAGCCACGCACTGCAGCGCATGGCCACCGTAGCTGCTACTGACCTGGCACAGAAATCACCTATGTCCAGAGCAGTCTGAAGCTGCTGCTTCGCCACGACCCTACCCTGGCGGACCGTGGTCTGCAGGTCGGTCGGGAGATGAGGAGAATCTCATCCAGGAGTCCAAGAGGGCGTGGGAGAAGTGTGCCATCAGCACGGCCAAGCTGGCCTGTCAGAGGCCGATGGAGGATGCAGCGTACACCTTGCGCCCGGCAAAGTCCAGCTTTTTGGACTCTGTTGGGGGGGCTTATCCACATCCCGAGCATTACTGGAATGCCGGAAAACGCTGTCTGTGACTAACCCCTCGGCAGAGGGATGCTCCAAGAAACCGGGCAAAGAGTCAGTAGGGACCGCATATTTCCTGGCCATCCTGGCCAAGGGCACAGGACAGGAAGCAGGCCGCTGCCAAAGTTCCAAGGCTGGGCAGACAATGGCCTCAGCCACCAGAAAGGCCTCCGTGGGGGTATCCCCACGGTCCAGTATCTCCGTCAGGGGATACTTGGCCCGTTTGGACACGGGCTCGAGCTGCATCCCGGTGGACTCCGAAATGAATTGAAGCAGACCCAAGAAGGACAATAGGCTATCGTCCAATGACTGGCCCCCGGAGGACTCAAGGTTGACCTGCCTGGAGAACAGGGAGGAGTCGTGCGATGCCGAAGAGCTGCCTCGGCGCTGAGCCACCCTCTACCTGCCAAGGACGGTCGGGAGTGAGGGTGACTGACAACCTGTGGGGCAGGCCGTGACCCGACCGAGAATCCTTGGTCGGTGCCCCAGACTTCGGTTGTGGAGGCAGAGGTTCCACCACAATCGGTGGAGCAGCTGGTTTTGGCCGAGCAACCGGCCCAGGAATGGGCAACTCTACTGGGGCGAGTGGTTGCTTTGGTCGTTCGGGTGACAGCCACTTGATGGCCGGGGTCTGAACTGGAGTCTGCTTAGACCCGGACAACAGCAACTGCTGCCACATAAGCTCCTCGTAGTGCCGATGTAATTTACGCCTAAGTCTCCCCATATCCGAGGAAGAAGACGACGAGGAGGAACGGTGTCGCCGCTTACTTCGGTATCGAAACAGAGACTGCCGATGTCGGCGGGAACGGCTTGACCGAGATGACGTCTGAGACCAAGACCCTCGGGGGGACTGAGGGTGGGTCTGGGAACTCCCGCTCTTCCCTCAGCTCGGGCACTTTAACCGGGGACTGCGGCCCCGAAGGCGCAGGCAGATCCTCGGTATCCACCAGGGGAACCGGTGAAAGTGGGTTGTCTGCTTCACCAGTCGACAGCCAGTCTAATGGATCAAGAAAAATATCGACTGCGTCGACGGGAGTCTCGGCAGGCTGGCCTGACGGGGACACCGTGAAGCCAGCGGCCTCAGCCGCAACTTCGACCGAAGTCGACGGTCGGCTGTCCGGGGAAGGGGACCTCTCCCGCTCCCACGAACGCTGACGGTGGGACTTACCCTTCGACTCCTTCTTGGGCCGAGAAGAATGTCCCGATGGCCTCTCTCCCCTCGTGGAAAGGGACTGACAAAGCTCCTTGAACGAAGCCATATACGAGGAACTCCGAGAGAGCGGGATAAATGCCGCAGCCGAGGAGGAGGAAGATGTGGCCTGGGCCGCCGCCTCCTCGAGGGCAATCATCTGCTCGAGCTGCTCAGCTGAGCCAGCCGCTGCGGACACCGCCCAACAAGCCTGTTTTGATTTTACTGACAGGAAATGCTTCTCGGGGTGCCAGAGCTTCAATCGGGCAGCCTTGATCATCAGGAGCGTTAGCCGGCGCTGCTTCATGAGCCTGCGGGTCGTGATCTAGGCCTGGGCAGTAGATGCTGCGTTGAGTACATCCGTCCTGGACATTTTCTGCCCGCAGGGGCACCTCTGAAAGCTGGGAATAGATTTGTCCATCGCAGCCACGAGGGAAGATAAAGACCGAAGTTTAGAAAACTTCAAAACCAATTTCGGACGAACCGAAGAGTTAGGATCCAGTCTAAAACGCAGAGCGCTAAGGAGAGAACCTGAGCTTCCAAACGGTAAGGAAGATCTGGTGTCATGGGGAGAAGCAGAGAGTTTGACCACCCGGGTGGGTGGGAGAAGCCAGCTTGAAGACCTTCCGGCAAGATTTAAAGCAGCAAGGAACCTGCCAATAAGTGTGGATTGAACATATCCATGTCCCTAGAAGTACTGATGCCCTCCCATTACACAGAGACATGGCTACAAGTAAAAGACCTGAGGATCAAAACGGCTTATGGCTCGTTTGCTCACCCTGCTCATTTTGTGCGGGGGGGCCCAGCCATGATTGTCGATGTTGTTCTGGGGCTTCCCTTTATCAAGAGAGATTTCGTTCTTTGGTTTTAGCAACAGAAATCCCTTGGAAATATGCAGTTTAAATTCATCAAAAATAATTAGTAAATTGTATTACCTTGCTGGTCTGTGCAGATTAATCCTGTTAGCAGTCCAAGAGGATGGCCGTTTCTAATTGCATCTTTAGTTTCCAGTGGGACGGTTTGAGACGGAACTTTCTGGTGGTGCAACGATGTTCGTCCCCCCTTGGACAGCCTGCCTCTCCCGAATGGCGTTTGCAGCTGGACTAGAGATAAGCTTCATTTCCCTCTTCTGTTTGGAACTTATCGATGACTTTAAATGCTGGACGAATTAGTTTTAAATGTCCTGTTACTTAAAGTTGTAGTAATAGCTACTTTAGTCAATTCGGTTACCTTTAAGTCCAATGCAGTGGTAAAGTTGCTAAAGGGAAGTTTCTAATACTGTTTGAACAGTTTTGTTCTGTTTAACTGAAATGGTGGTGGGGAGGAGAGTGGTCCACTGGGGCCCCAGAACCTCCCTGGAGCATGATGATTTGATGTTTCAGGCAGTTACAGGCACCTTCCTGGAAGAATAACCTGGAGTACTATGAATCCCATATGTGTCTGGGGCCCAGGGTGTGGTTGGGGAACTCCCAATGTTTGTGGTTAGTTTGATGCAATAAGGTGCCCCTAATTTGTGGGGTTACAATTGACGACTGAAATAGGTCCTTACTGCATAGTGTATGCAGTATATAGTACAGTTATGTAGAAACTTACCATAACAGTAGATCTTCAAGAGAGGTTCCTTCAGTACGTCATCACATATAGGACTGGAGCCACATGGCGTCTGGCAGCAAGGCAGACTTTTCTAGCAATCCCTGACTGGGTCTGCCCACCCATCACGTAACAGACGTTAGCGTGGCTGTATACAGTGGGTGGTCATCACGTTTGACAGTTCTCCTGCCAGAGCCAGGAAGAGGCCTTACATCAGGAGCGAACAGGATTTGGAGTCCCTGTTAAAAAAAAAAAGTGAGGGGAAGGAGAAAAAGAATATGACCTACTGAAGGAACTGCTCTCGAAGATCTGCTGTTACAGTAAGTTCCTACATAACTGTACTTCGAGAGGGTTCCTTCAGTAGGTCATCACATATAGGACAGAGTTCCAAACAGTCCCTCCAAAGAGATACGAGATAAACTAGGGAGGAGGAGAAATAACTCCAACAGAAAAAACTGGAATCCAGAATGGACCCAGCCTAGGACAGAAGGCCCTGTAACGAAGCTAGGTCGAAACCAGCCCTCCGCCTATAAGCAATGTCCAGACTAGTGTTTGGTAAAGGTATGGACAGAACGCCAAGTAGCTGCAGCGCAGATATCTGCCGCAGAGACATTTTGCAAAAAGGCAGTGGAGGCAGCTATGGCCCTAGTAGAATTACCTCTTATGGTACCCCGCAGGGGTTTTTCCATACTTCTGGTAACAATACCTAATGCAGTTGCCTAACCATTTGGAAAGGCCCTGCTTAGAAACCGGTTTGCCCTTCGATCTGGGGGCAAAAGATACAAAAAGCTGATCACAGCTATGGAATTCTTTAGTTTGGTAAGTAACACCAAAGAATCCGATTCATGTCCATGGTATGGAGGAGTGCCTCACCTCTATTAGAGGGGGACGGAAAGTACACAGGAAGCTCTACTGATTGGTTCAGTGTAGCTTCTGACACCACCATGGGAAGAAACTTGGGATACGTTCTAAGTAACGCCCAGTCCTTATGGAAAAGATAGGGCTCTTTGAGACCACAGCATGAAGCTCCGAAATCCTCCGGGCTGACGTGATGGCAACCAAAAACAATACCTTCCAAGAAAGGAAGCGCAAGTCACAGCTCATGGCCGGCTCAAAAGGAAGAAAAGTGAGCTTTTCCAAAACAAAATTCAAATCCCAAGATGGAGTGGATCAGATGGAGAATCCCTTTCAGAAAGATTTCAGTGACTTCCAACTGAGCCACATGTTTACCATCCACTAACTTGTGGAATGCCGAAATTGACGAAAGGTGGACCTTCAATGATGAATATGAGAGATCAGAGTCTGACAGAGGTATTCCACGACTTGAGGGGCAGAACATGGAAAAAGGTTCCAACCCTTGACAGTCACACAGATGGAAAAGTTTCCACTTCATGGCATACGTGGAACAAGTTGAGGGTTTTCTGGCCTAAATGAGGACTTGAGCGACCCGGCAGGAGACCCCAAAGCAAGAGATCGCTATATCTGCAGGAGCCATGCAAGAAGATGCAGATTGCTGAGCCCTGGATGTGCTAGCCGACCTTGGTCGTGGGTCACTGGAAGTGGAACCGGTGGTTCCCTGGCAAGCTATTGTAGCAGCGGAAACCAAATGTCTCGACCAGAGAGGAGCGATGAGAATCATCTTTGCTTTCTCTGCTTGAAGCTCGAGGAGGACCCTATGGAGAATGAGAAATGGAGGGAAGGCGTACAAAAATTTCCCTGTCCAGGAGAGGGGGAGCGTGTCGTGTCAGAAAGCACCATGCCCTGGAACGAGCGAGCAAAAACTGGGAAGTTTTGCGTTGAATTGGGAGGCGTAAAAGTCGATTTTCAGACACCCCCAATGTAGGAAGATGGATTCTGCAATTCCTGATGTAATTCCCACTAATGAGCTAGGGTCAGACCTGCTGAGACCGTCTGCCAGGACATTCAGAATGCCTGGTACGTGCACGGCCACGAGGGCCAGATTATGCTAGACCGCCCAGTTCCACACCCACACTGCCTCCCTGCACAAGGGGCATGAGCGGATTCCTCCTTTTCTGTTGAGGTACCAAACTACTGACATGTCAGTTTGGACCAGCAGTGATCCCTTGGGAAGGAGGGTCTGGAAAGCCTGTAAGGCATACAAGACCGCCCTCATCTCTTGAACTTTTATATTTAACGTAGCCTCCAAGTTGGACCACAGTCCTTGGGCTTGGTGCTCCCCATCTCATGTTCGCGGCATCTGTGGCTAGTGATGCCAAGGGAGCAGAGTTCCGAAAGGGAAGGCCCAAAGAAAGATTGCAGGGTTCCCTCCACAAAAGCAATTCCTTCTGAACCGCTGAGGAGACCAGTACCGGATGGTCCAGGTCATCCAGGAATTGATCCCACTGCATGCTCAAGGACCACTAAGTGACCTTCATGTGGAGCCCTGCAAGAGGAACAGTGGTGATGGAGGCCACCATCAGGCTGAGAAGGTGAAGGATCTCCCGGGCTCGGATGGTCCTGGAAGAAGCAACTTGAGAAGCCGGACAGATCAGTGTCTTCACCCTGTCTGGGGATAGGAAGGCTCTGCAATGGACTGCCCCAATGAACTGAAGCTTCTGGGAAGGGATCATGGAGGACATCGAAATATTGACAGTAATCCCTAGTCTGCACAAAACGTCCAAGGTGAAAGAAAGTCTCTAGTAAGGAGTCCCTCGACTGGGATGAAATCAGCCAGTTGTCCAGGTAAGAGAAAACTGCAACCACTGCCAGACACTTGGTAAACACTCGGGGTGCCGATGACAGACCAAAGGGGAGCGCCTGAAATTGTAAGCATTCCCCCTGGAACTGAAACCGCAGGAACTAGCGGTAGCTGGGGATATGCAGGTAAGCATCCTGCATGTCCAGAGCGCAGTCAATGGTTCTCCAGAAGGAGCGGAAGGAGGCTCTGGAGTGTTAGCATCCCAAAATTTTTTGTACTCAAACTGATTTAGGTTGCTTAAGTAGAGGATGGGTCTGAAATCCCCAGTCTCTTTTGGAACCAGGAAAAAATGAGTGCAAACCCCCTTCCCCTTTGCCGAAGGGGAACCTGCTCTATTGCTTCCTTGAGCAAGAGGCTGTGCACCTCTTCTTGGAAGAGAAGAGCCTGATCCCTCCCTCGAATAGGAGAATCTTTTTGGTGTTGTTTCTGGAGGAAAGTCCAGAAACTATTATGTGTCCGACTGACACTAGCTACAGGACCCATTCGGGGGTTACTGCCCTCCACTCCTGCGTCGAAACCCCACCTGCTCCCCGTCGAGAGACTGAGGAGACAGTGGGGATAATAAGTCAGGAAGTGGCTGGATGTTTAGGGGGAGGGCCCCCTGTACGTCTCTGGTTCTTAGAGGCTGGAGGGTTGGCTGAACCCGTGGCCTTATGCTTGCCCCGACATCGTGCCGGGCTTGCTTCCTCTGCCTCCATGTCCTTTTCCGAAAGGGCTGCTGTTGGTTGCCAGATTGGCAAATGGACCCAACTGACATGTCCTTGGTGTCCCCACCAAAGAGCCCCTCCTCCTCCATCTGGAAGTGTAATGTCCCGACGGGTTTTCCCCAGAGACATGCACTGTGGTTATGGAAGAGCTGCTCAGGGACGGAGACCTTGGAGACCATGGCAACGGGAGTCTGGTCTCCAGCTCAGACTGCACCCCCTGCCACCAAGACTGAATCAGAGTTTTAAAGTCTGGCGTAGCTGAAGGAGTGGACGAGGAATAATGACCGGTGGTGGGTGGTAACCCTGGTAATGGTATAGATGGTAGCCAAGGTAGTACTGCCCATACAAACTCCAGTCTGGAGGAGGACCAGCCGGGAATTGGCCCCCCAAGATGATCGTGTGGGACAGTCCAGGGTCGTGTGTAAATCCCCGTCCAGATGTACCCATGTCAGACTCTCAGTAGTATAGATAGGCTGGGGATCCGGCATCGGGATAGCCATCACAGGGCCAGACGTCGGGACCTGGAAAGGTATCCGGCTTCTCAGTCAGACGAAGGGGCTCCGGACAGCAGAACCGGGTCTGGCGTCAGAGTCAACGGCTGAGGCTGACCGCTGGGCCCTGGCTGTGGAACAGTCGCTGGAACGTCCAGCATCGGCAAAGGGTTCACCAGATCCGGAGGGATTGGAGCTGTGTCTGCTTAATAGCAATCCCACCAGAGGGAGGAGAAGGGGCCTCCACTGGAAGGCCGGATGGCAGAGGAGGAGCCCCCTTCTCTGTAACCGTTAGGGGAGCGTGGGACTGACCTGGAGGCCTGGCATCAAGGGGTTCAACGCTATCCTCACGTGAAGTTCCTGCCAGTGAAGAGGGTACTGGCGAAGAAGAGGGGCCTTGTCCCCCTGGTCCTGCCAGTTGTGGTGCCGCTAGGCCCCAACGGGCGAACCATGCCCGAGAAGCTGTCAGGGACAGGTGTCTTAGCAGGCGGTGTCCAGAGCCCCCAGCCAACTTAGACAGGTGCCAGGCGGGTCCCCAAAGGTTGGGGAGCTGCCTTTACCGTGGCCATGCAGTTACTGGAGAGGACTGCCAGCTGACCCTCAGAGGATTTACCAGACATACCGCCTGGACTTCTTGGGCGGCTGGGCCTTGCTCATAGGGGGCTGTGTGGCCTCTTCCACGGAGCACTCCCGCTCAGTAGACTTATGGCGTTTCTTCGGAGGAGACAATTTTTCGGAAGAGGATTTCCGAATACAGTCCATCTGCTTCTCCAGAGATGCTAAGCGGGTTAACAGGTGGGCCTCCAAAGCCTGCTGTCTCTGCTTCTTGGTGGTCTGGCTTGAAGGTTTGGCACTCCAGTCAGGAGGAAACCGGATGGTCTGGGCCCAGACAGATGACACACTTAATGTGACAATCCTTATGTGGGATCACCGTGCCCCAGGACGAGCACTTCCTTAGGTGAAGACATCAAGTAGCAACTAAAGTTTGAGGCAAATAGGGTGAAGGAAAAATCCCGATGCAAGAACTTACACGATGATTGCTGTATGGACTGGCACGAGGAGACAGCGGGAAAGAACAGGAGGACTGGCGTGGGGACCAACTATATACAGCCACGCCAGTCATGTGACATCAGGTGGGCGGTCCCCCATCAGGGATTACTAGAAAAGTCTGCTGTGCGGCCAGATGCCAGGTGGCGCCAGTCTTGTATGTGATGACCTACTGAAGAAACCCTCTAAGTAAGATTGTTCCTTGCCTGGAGTGCACTACTCAGACTGCCTTCTCTACCAGATCAGAGAGGAGAGGGTCTGGTTTCCTGGTCCACCAGGGGCTCATTCCTTAGTGCATTCTGGTGTTTTTCCCCTAGGGCTTGTGTTCCTAGCCTTCCGAGGCTCCTCCACCCTCAGCCTCGGTTCTAAAGCTCTGGCTGAGCTTCCAGGTATCTAGTGAAGTAAATACAGGTTACTCACCTGTAACAGGAGTTCTAGGAATGATATATGTTGTTCATCCACACTATCTGGCAGGTTCCTTGCCGCTTTAAATCTTGCCGGAAGGTCTTCAAGCTGGCTCCTCCCACCCACCCGGGTGGTAAAACTCTCGGCTCCGCCCCATGACGCCAGATCTAGCCCGCTGGAAGCCAGGTTGTGCGTCAAAGCCGGGGAGGCCGGGTGGGTCGTGTGGATGAACAACATATACCATTCCTAGAACTCCTGTTATAGGTGAGTAACCTGTATTTCTAGGGACATGGATATGTTGTTCATCCACGCTATCTGGTAGACTCCTAGCAGTTCTCCGGGAGGAGGGAGGCAAGGCGCACACCCCCTACTTAGGGAATAAAGACTGGAGAACCGAGGCCCCGACCAACATCATGGCGTGACCCAAGGCCGATGTGGTAGGGGTAAAAATGGTATATGCCAGCTTCCAGGTAGGAGCCCTACAGCTATCCTGGACAGGGGTATCCTCAGAAGCAGCCACCGATGCAGCGGAAGGGCGGGTAAAATGAGCACTTATCCCTCTGGGAGGCTCCATGCCCGCCCACCTATGGCAGAGATCTATGCAGGAGGTGACCCACCCGCTCATCGCCTGCTTGGCTGCAGGTCTGCCAGTGTGGCTTCAGCGTGATGACAAAGCTGGCGAACCTCTCCGAACTTCAGCCCCACGCTTCCCTGGGAAGGCGACGCCAAATTAGGTCCCAATGGATCCTATATGCGCCCGAGGTGTGAATGGGGTTGAACACCGCACAGACAATACCCGTTAGGAAAAACTCCGCCACCACCTACGGAAGGAACTTCGGGTGGGGCGCAGGACAACCTTGTCCCTGTGGTAGACCAGATAGGGAGACAAAGGAGCACCTGGAGCTCTCCCAGCCTTCTGGTTGGCGTGGTAGCCCCCAAGAAAGTGTTCTTCCACAACAGGTGGGGAAATCACACCTGTGTATAGGTTCAAACGGCTTGCCCGTGAGCTAAGCCCATACCAGCGTAAGATCCCACAGAGATGGGGATACTCTCCCCGGAGGGGAAGTGTGATCAAGGCCTTGGAAAGCACCAGACCACCTTTCCTGCGCCACCAACTACCTTCCGGCTCGCGCCCGGAAGACAGGGGTGGCTATCAGGAGCCCCTTAAGGGTCGTCGACCGAAGCCCTTGCTCAAGAGGAAGAACGGACCATAGGTAGTCCAGAATGCTAGCCAAGGAACAGGAGAGGGGACCAGGCCCTATCCTAACACCAAATGGAGAACTCTTCCATTTGAAGGTGTAGCATATCTGGTCAACTCCTGGCAGGATGCCTCAACAACGTCGAGGACCTTGCCGGAAAACCCAAGGCCTGGCCACTAGCCGCACAGGGACCAGGCTGCCAGGTGCAGGGATTGAAGGTCCGGATGGAATACCTTCCCTAATAACAGATCAGGACCGGCTGGCTGGAAGCCGCCCGAGCCTGGGGCTGAGACTGAGGAGAGCTGGATACCAGAGCTGGCAAAACCAGTCTGGGGCTACCAGAATCACCTGCACCTAGTCCCTCCTCGCCTTGCCTGTGGGTCAAGGGAAATGGGGGAGAGGTGTAGAAGAGGCCCGGGGTCCGTGGCCTCAAAGGCATCCCCTACAGCAAACCTTGCAGAGGGGGCGGGCATGAGACAGTCTCGGCCTTGTATTCTCAGTGGAGGGGGGGAAGGTCCGCCCGAGGCGTGACCTAGAGGGAGAAGGATCTTGTGCTACCTCCGGCAGAGAAGACCACTCGTGAGGCGCAGCCCTTATCCGGCTTAGGCCATCAGCCAGGGTGCTGGAGGCTCCTGCCATCGAAATGGCTAGGAAACTGCCTCCCGGTTGCGCGCAAGACCCAATGCGGAGAACTTCCTTACGCAATGGCAAGGGGCTCATCCGACCCTGGCGGGTTAGGTAGCACATGGTCGTGGTATTGTCCGCCTGGACCTAAACCACTAGACCCCGCACAGACGGAGCAAATGGTGCGAGCTAAGCGGACCGCCTGGAGCTCCAGCAGGTTGAAATGACATCAGGACTCCCGAGAGGACCAGAGGCGGTGCACTCTGTAGTCTCCTTGATGGGCACCCCACCCATCAGAGATGCATCGGTCCGAGAAGACAGTCTACTCTGGACGGACGAACAGGATGTTCTGCAGATGAGCTGGAACGGTCCAAAGGCGAGCGCTCCTCAACCCCTGGGCTGCTGTCACGGACTGGTCCAGCGATCGCAGCGCCAGACCGCTTGGGTGCCAGCCCCATTAAGGGGACGCATAGACTGGCGGGTCCAAACAGACCACGCTGGTGCAGGCCGCCACAAGGCCCAGGAGGTGCAGGAAGTCCCGGGCAGGGCGCAACTGTCCAGTCAGACATGACTAGGTAAGGGAGGAAGAACCTCGGTCCTGTCCGCCGGAAGCCGAGCTCAGACTCAAGAGTCAAGCTTCGTCCCGAAAAAAGGATCACCCGCTTAGACATGAGTTCCAACATGGCTCCATTAGAGAGGAGACTGGCTTGAGAGCAACCTAGAGGGCCAGAACTCTGGACCGTCCCCCTCTGCCCTGGAGGGGTTGCAGTCAGGCCGCCATCCGGGTGGGGGTATGCCCGGACCCTTCGGTGCTGCAGGAATGCTGCTGAGAAGAGACCGAAGGGTATGGCCTGGAACTCGCAAAGAGATCCCCCGCTTTAGAAACGGAGGAGTCTCCCAAGAAACGGACGGATTGAAGTGTAAAGAACGTCCTGGAGGTCCAGGAAATAGAGCCACACGCCTCGTTCAGAGGATGGGATATCAGAGTCAGAGTGACCATCCCGTAGTGCGGGTCAAGGATGGGGTGCAAGCTCCTCGTCCGTTTGGGAACCAGGAATACCTGGACACAAACCCCGGGATCTGGAGGAGGATCCGCCACCTTCCTGATCACCTCTATCACGAGGGGCAGGGCAAATCGGCTCGATGGGCTGACAGCAAGGCTGCGGACCCCATGGCCCCCCCCGAGGAGCAACGGCTCAAAAGGGTGGGGCCTGCTCGCAATCCAGAGGCAGGACCTTCCCCTAGCACCTCAGATACCCAGCGGTCCGTGAAAATGGACCAGGCGGAGGAGGGGCGGAGCCGTCTCCCCATGGGGGGACCCGGGTAGGGGTGACTAGGCCGGGGACGGCGCCCCTCAGCCCATCACTGAGCAGGAGGGACTGGCCGAGGGAGCTCCTGAGCCTTTACTTCCCTGCTTCTCTTTGAAGGAAGCCGCTGGCTTGGGGTCAGGATGCCCAGCACAAGACTGCTGGCCCTCATGCTGTTGATGGGCCGGTCGAGCCGCAGGGGCCAAGGGACAAAGGGGCTTACACAAAGGCTGCCGGAGGCCCTTGTCCCTCTGGGCGGGGGCGACAGTCCAGAGTGGCAATGGACTTCTCGGTCCCCTGGAGGTGTCCCTCCACTCCGGGGCCGAAGGTCAGTCCCTAAGAAGGGGATGTCCGCCAACTTATGCTGGGTATCCGTGGAGAAAGAGGATATCCTCAATCACGCCCTGTGGCGCATGGCCACCGCGGCCGCTACCGACCTGGCACAGGAATCACCCAAGTCCAGAGCAGTCTGAAGCTGCTGCTTCGCCACCGCACTACCCTGGTCCCGCACCCGCCGGACCGTGGTCGCAGGTCAGCCGAGAGATGAGGGAGCACCTCATCCAGGGAGCCCAAAAGGGCGTGGGAAAAATGTGCCATCAGTGCAGCCGAGCTGGCCTGTTGGAGGCCTAGGGAGGACACTGCGTAAACCTTGCGCCCGACAGTCCATCCTTTTGGACTCTTTGTCGGGGGGCCTATCCACATCCTGAGCGTTCGCAGAACGCTGGAAGACACTATCGGTAACTAACACCTCAGCGGAGTGGTGCTCCAAAAAACTGGGCAAAGAAGACAGGGACAGAGTACTTCCTGGCCATCCTGGCCGAGGGCGCATGACAGGAAGTAGGCCGCTGCCAGAGCTCCAAGGCCGGGCCGACAATGGCCTCAGCCACCTGGAAGGCCTCCAAGGGTGAACCCCCTCGGTCTAGAATCTCCGTCAAGGGATAAGAGACCTGTTTGGACACGGGTTCAAGCTGCATCCCGGTGAACTCTGATGAGCTGAAGCAGACCCAGAAAGGACGATGGGCTGTCGTCCACAGAGTGGTCCGGAGAAGACCCCGGGCCCTCCCAACTGGGGAACATGAAGGAGTCTGACTCCGAAGGGTCTGCAAAGAGCTGCCTCAGGCCTGAGCCACTCTTCACCCGCCGAGGGCGGGCGGGAGTGAGGGTGACAGACAACCTGCGGGACAGGTCGCGACTCGACCGAGGTTCCACCGAAATCGGTGGGGCAGCAAGGTTCGGATCGAACAACCGCCCTGAAGTGGGCAACCCTCGATCAGCGAAGCGGTTGCATCAGTCGCTTGCAGCAGCTGCTTGCTGGACGGGAATGAATCGAGTCGATTGATTTCTGGACAACAGCAACTGCTGCCACATGAACTCCTTGTAACGCCGACGCCATCTGCATCGGGTTACCTCATCCGAGGAAGAACGGTAATGTCTACCAACTGTGCCAGACCGAGACCAAGTCGGGCGGGAGCGGTTTGACCGAGACCCAGATCCTCAGGGAAACCGAGGGTGGGTCCGGGAAGGAGCGGGGGGACACCCGCTCTTCCCTCGGCTCAGACAAAAAGACAGAGGCCTGTCGCCCCGAAGGTGCAGGCAGAAACTCGGCCTCCACTGGGGAAACTGGCAAAGGGTTGACTGCTCCTGCAGTAGACCGACTGGGTGACGGGTCGAGAGAAGACTCGACAACGTCGATGGGAGTCATGGCTGGCTGGCCTGACGGGGACACCGTGAAGCCAGCGGCCTGAGCCGCAGCCTCGACCGAAGTCGAAAGTCGGCAGACAGGGGAAGGGGACCTCTCCCACAAGCGCTGACGATGGGACTTACCCTGCGACTCCTTTGACCTGGGCCGAGAGGCAGGTCCCAAAGGCCCCTCTCCCTTCGAGGGCAGGGACTGACGAAGCTCCTTGAACGAAGCCTGAATGAGAGGAGCTCAAAGAGAGCGGGATAAGCGCCGCGACCGTTGGGGGAGACAGCCTTGGTCGCCGCCTCCTCCATGGAGGAAGAGAGATCGAGCTGCTCAGCCGAGAGCCGCCCGACGAACCTCAAGATTTTTCCGGCGCGGAAAAAAATTCCAGGTCGCCCGAGCCCCAAATGGGCCGTACGATCCTCCAGGACGCTGGTTGAAAGGGCACAGCAAAATTCGCAAACTTGTGGATCATGGTCCAAGTCGAGGCGGTAAACGCACGTGGAGTGCGGGTCCGTCCTGGAGGTATTCCCCGGGCACCTCAGAGAGCCGGGAAACTAAATACCCATCGCAGCAGCGAGGGAAGACCGAAGTTTTAGAAAACTTCCAAACTAAATTTGGAGAAATGGAAAAATCAGGAACTAGTCAAAACGCAGAGGCTAAGGAGGAACCCGAGCTTCAAGCGTAAGGAAGATCTGGGCGCATGGGGCGGAGCTGAGTTTTACCACCCGGGTGGGTGGAGGGGGCTAGCTTAAAGACCTTCCGGCAAGATTTAAAGCGGCAAGGAACCTGCCAGACAGTATGGATGAACAATATATCCATGACCCTAGAACTAGTACATTGTCTTTTATTGGGGCCCATGTTTAGGGTCACGCTGGGTGAAATTAATCCAATTCATAGCACAACCTCTACAGTTTTTTTTTTTTTTTTACTGTTACGGTTTGTTGATTTGCTTTTTTACTCTGTTACTCTTACAAGTAAATGCTTGTGTATTAAAGCATTGGTTAGGGGTTGCAAAAGTAGGGATTATGGAAAATATGGGTGTTGGTTTTAAAGTTATCCTCATCTATGGCTTCATTTAAGAATCTCCATTAATATAAAGGGGATTAATGGGGTGGTTAAATTAGCAAGGGTTCTCCAGGAGTTAAGATGGCATGACAAGAGTCGAGCTCTGCCCCGATGAAGCCCATCACCTGAGAAGGCACGAGTTCAGACTTGGCCTCGATTAGCAGTCAGAGTTGGGAGGGCCAGATCCCTGGACCTCTCCATTTCCTGTAGGGAGTGACCTGCCAGAAGCCAACTGTCAAAGTAGGGTTAAATTCTGATCCCCGACGCCAAAGATGGGCCGCCACCACTGCAATGCATTTGGTGAAGACCCGCAGGGCCGATGACAGGCCAAACCACATGGCTCTGAACTCGTACAGGGTCCCTTCGACCCTAAAGTGGAGGAAGCACTGATGGGACGGAAGGATTGGGACGTGAAAAAAAGCGTCCTACAGATCCAGCGAACAAAACCACGTTTCGCTCCAAGGATGGAATGATGTGGGACAGAGTGACCATCCGAAAAGTGAGAGACCAGAGATAGAGATATTGATTCAGGTTGTGGCGATGTAGAATGGGGCGTCAATGTAGTCTCGAAGAACCGACTGGGTGTGAGCGGATATCCCTTCCTCCCGGGGGGCGCGAGTTCAGCTAGGAGGGTACTGCTCGAACTCTAGAGGCAGTCCCTGACCCACCACTTAAAGAACCCACCTGTCCAAAGCGACACTGGACCAAGTGGAAAGGAAGTGACTAGCAGGCCCACCACGGGAGGACCCAGAGCTGGAGTGACGGGAGTAGGGGTGGCAGCCCCCACCCCGTCACTGAGCAGAAGGCTCCAGGACCTGAGCCTCGGCATCCTTTATGGCCTGTTGGAGTCCAGGCTTGGGCCGAGGGCACCAAGCTTGAGCCTGCTGCTGATGCTGTCCCCCTTGAAAGGAGGACTGCTGAGCTGCAGGGGAAGAGTGCCGAAAAGGCTTCTTCTGGTTCTTTCCAGAAGAGCCCTTGGCAGAAGTGGCATCCAAGGTGGCACTGGACTGAAGGTGACCAGCCACTCCTGGGCCGAACAAGTCAGTCCCAAGGAAGAACATGTCAGCTAATTTGTGCCGGGTATCCGCCGGGAAGGAGGAAAGCCTCAACCCAGCCCTGCGGTGAGAGGCAACTGCGGCAGCCTTCGAGTGGGCACAAGAATCCCCAATATCCAGGACCATCTGGAGCTGTTTGGCAACAGCTCGGCCCTGGTCTTGGACCTGCTTGATGATGGTCTGCAGTCCGCAGGGAAATGGGGAAGGACTTCATCTAGCGACCCGAGAAGGTCGTGAGTGGTATGCCATGACAACAGCCGAACTTGCCTGACGAAGGCCCAAACAGGAAGCCATGTAGACCTCCCCAGCCACCAAATGGTCCAAAAGCTTGGACTCCTTATCGGGAAGTTGGTCCGTATCGGTAGAACTGCCAGTATGCCTGAACACAGAGGCGGTCAACCAGGCTCTCTGCCGAAGGGTGCTCTGAGAACCCTAATACGGACCCCATGGGCACCGCGTACTTGCGGGCCATGCAGGCAGACTGAGCTGGACAAGAAGCAGGACGCTGCCAGAGTTCAAGGGCCGGACTGACAATGGCCTCAGCCACAGGAAAGGCCTTCGTCAGGGTATCCCTTTAAGGATGACAATAAGAGGGTACTCCGCTTTTTTCTGGATGGGCTCCAGGGGCATCCCGGTGGACAGAGATGAGGCGAAGGATCCCTTGTAAGGAGAATGGACCTTCCTCCATCCCCAAGCCAACGGACGAGTCATCCCCAGAATAAGAATGAAGCCCCGTGATGTCTGAATCAGATGAATCCGGATACAGCGGCCTGCCGCTCAAGTCACCCTTGACTTGCTGCAGGCGGTCTGGGGTGACCGACAAACGCCAGGGAAGCCCGATGTCCTGTCTTCTTTAGGAGCCCCTCCCACAGGCTGCTTAGGCGGTGGCTCCACCACGATCGGTGGAGAGACCAGTTTAGGCTGAACACGTGGTCTCGCCAGCCCCGCGGGCGGAGGAACCCAAGATTTCGACTCAGAGGGGGTCGGCTTCGGGCTAGGAGGCAGAAGCCAAGTAATGGCCGGGGTAGGAGCTGGGGTGGGCTTGTGCCCATATAAGATCAGCAGTTGCCACATGAGGTCCTCGTAGCGAAGGAGTTTCCGCTGGAGCCTCTCCTCATCCGACGAGGACAACCGATGGCGCCGCCTCTTTCAAGCGCTTATGGCTCTTCCTCAGCCTGCTGGACGAGGGGGTTCTAGACCTCGACCAAGATTGGGTGGGCTGACTCAGTCCCTTGGACATCAGCGGGACCGGTGACGTCCGGGGGTCCGGAACCGGGTCCTCGATGGGGACCCCAGTGGGCTGGGTCTCCTCATCGGGGAAGAAAAGGACCAGAGTCCTTTCTAAGGAGTCGTCAACAGCGGGTCAATGAAATTGATAATTTCAACCTCATCAACCGCATCTTTGGTCGCCTGGACTGACGAAAGGTCTGAGAAACCAGCGGCCGAAGAAGCGATCGACAGAGGTCAAGATCGCATGCTCCTGGGACTGGGACCTCTCAGTCCCAAGAGCGTCTTCACCGAGATGAAGACTTTCTCTTCCTTCTCCCGCTCACGTGATCAGGAGGAGTGCGAATCCGCAGGCACCTCTCCCCGGGTGGGGAGAGACTGGCACAACTCCCGGAAGGAGCCCGAGAAGGAAGAGCTTAGGTTGAGTGGAACAAAGAAAACCTGAGTATCGGCAACACGAGCCGCTTCCTCCTTGAACGCCTGCATGCGTTCCAATTGCTCGGCAGAGCCTGCAGCCATGGAAACTGCCCACTAAGCCTCCTTGGACTTCGCTGGAGGATTCCTTTTCTCTGGTCTCCCCAATTTCAAACGTGCCAGGCAGTCATCCAGAACACTGGGATGGAAGGCCAAGTAAAAGCTGCAGGAGAAGGTGTCATAGCAGACACCTAGGCAGTAGATGTACTTGAGGTGGGGATCCTAGGCGACATTTTCTGGTGAACTCTGGGGGAAGATTTTCCTTCCATAATAGGAGACGTAAAAATGTGATCGCTAACTCGAACTTTTTGAAAGCCAGGGCCTATGAAATCCGTGAGCACAAGGGAGGCAACCTGAATCTTCCAGCAGAAAGGAAGATCTGATGTCATGGGGTGGAACAGAGGTATATACCACCCAGGTGGGTGGGAGGAGCCAGCTTGAAGACTTCCGGTGGATCCTTAAAGGGAAAGGGGACATGCCAGTAAGTGTGGATGAACATATCCACAATCCTAGAACCTGTATTCTGTTCCGTCATTTTCTCTAGCTCTTTTTTCTTTCTCGTTTGGTTCATACATCAAGCTCTTATTTCTTTTTCACTTCCAACTAAGTGATACATTTATAGGTCTGTTTTAGGAATTATGTCTAGAATGGAGTTGAACTATATTTTGCTCTATACAATTGTAAGTGAACCAGTGTGATGAAGTGCTGCCATCAGAATGATTTTCTTTACAAGATGCAACAAAAAAGAAAAAAAAAAACCTGTTATTTCCAAAAAAACTGCTCCCACCTCAGCTAGGGTGACTGGTCCAAGGGTGGTGGTGACCAGTCCCTGGGCACTGTGTCAACAGGTGCATCAGGCGTCAGATTCTTGGTGTCTGGCAGTCTGACGTCCGGTTCTTTTGAAGACTGCTGGGTATCCGGTACCCCCGTGTCTGGGGAAACAGTTGCCAGGGCAGATGGCTGATCCTTCGGGACCTAAAGCCTTTCTTTTGCCGGAAACGTGCTCTTTTTCCGACAGTCAGAATGCCTAGTTGTCTGGGAAGCAGATGCCCAGTGTTTGGGTGGTGTAGGTATCCAGCACCAGACGACCTCCCGGCATTCTGCTGGTTCATCCAACTTCCTGCGTTTTTTTGACACCCCAGAAGGCTTTCGGGCAGTGGGCTCTGTGGATTTGCCCGAAGCCACCGCCTGTCCCTCATGGATTGACCCATGTTTATGGGGTCGGTGGTCCAAGGGGACCTGGATGGATGGCTGTCCCGTAGAAGACTCCCTACCTTTTGCCTGAGTAGAGGCAGTTTACTTCCTGTGTGTCCACAGAAGCTACTTTGGTACCTGGGGGGACGACAGATTCTGACCTCCTGCCGGAGGTTGAAGTTAGGTGACTTTAGGCGGGACTCTGATCTGGACCTCTCCTCCTGGTGGAATTTCCCTCCTGATCTCGGGGGGTGGGGGTGTGTGTGTGCTCCCTGGTTGAAGTGGACGAACTGTGTCCCGATGAGGCCTTCTGCATGGTGGTTACTTGCTGCTAGAGGTGATAGACCTTTAAGGTGTTGGTGCGGCAAATCCTGGTCTTGCCAAATTTGAGGCAGTGCGGGCAATTGTCCACCCAGTGGTCTGGGCCTTGGCAGATCAGGTAGGCAGAATGGCAGTCATTCTCCGGGATCTGTTTCCCGCATGCACACTTGGATTTTCGCCACTGTCTCGATGAAGACATTAAACGTGATGGAAAAAACTGCTGAGGAAGGTTGCTATACAAGAAAAAACTGCGCAATGCATGAGAAAAAAGCGGCAGACAGCAATTATGGTGTCTGTAGATCCAATGTTCGTGGGCTGATGGCAGGAAAAGAACAGAGGTGCCGCCGGGGTGATCCCCCACCGCAGACTGCTAGCTAGAAGATTTTTCCATGGGGTCCTAATGCTTGGCAGCCTTAGTCCTAATGGTATTACCTGCTGCAAGAGCTCTCCCTCCAAGTCAGATCATAGAGATCCTAGCAATATTCCTGAGATAGAAAAAAAACTGCTCTGACCAATGACACGTTCAAGGGTAAGACGGTTGTCAAGAAAAATGCCAAGATCCTTGACCGCACTAATCACCGACGGGGCGCCTTCAGCTCTATCACCATCACCTGTCTTGCTGGGGTTGTCTACCGACATCCAGTCTTTAATCTCAGCTAAACATTGGCTCAGCATATCTGAGGCGGAAAGGTCACCTGGGGCACAGGACAGGTACAACTGGGTATTATCCGCATAGCAGAGAAACCCCAGACTGTACCGCCTAATGATCTCTCCCAGCGGCAGCATATACAGAGAACAGAGGAGCCAAAAAATGGAACCCTGCAGAACAGCACAAGGCAGTGCCAAAGGTCCACAGAAAAAAATTCAAGGACTACGTGCTGCGATCTGTTAAATAGCAGCTATACCAGCGAAAAATTGAGACGCAACACCCATATATTTCTGAAGACTGTCCAAAAGCACCCTGTGATCCACCATGTCAAAACGCTGAAGACTGGTCCAAGAACACCAAGAAGATAGTGCCCTCGAACCCTCGCCATTGAGATCATGTGCCACCTTTACCAGAGTAGTCTCAGTGCTGTGCCGGGGTTAAACACCCTACTGGAGAGGTTCACAGATGAGTCTTCAGATGCTCAATCAGCTGGTCAACCAGTCCTGAAAGGCTTGCAGGACATACAAAATGGCCCTCATCTCTAGGATAATTATGTGGCAGGAACTTCCATTATGTCCAAGTGCCATGGGTCTGGTGAGGGCCCAGATGCTCTCTCCCTCCAAAAACCATCCCCAAGAGTCTGGTGAGATCTGATTTTTGGGGGGGAGATCAGGAAGAGAATCCCTTTGAATAAACTGCTGGGTTCCATCCACCACTGGAGCAGCTTCTTTACTGAAGTTACTAGAACCTTCGCAGTCGGTGAAGGGGAATCCACACTGCGGCCCCTAGCAGACTTAGCGAAAACGTTTGTGTAGTACTATAACTTAGCAGCCATAGTTCCATAGGTCTGGCCTGGTGCAGACATCCTCAAAGAAGATCATGGACTAATTTATTGGTCTTGTTGCTGAATATTTACCATGTTCTTGAATGTACTGTATTTCTCAAACTTGCCAATAAAGCCACATTTTAGAAACAGAATATTGACTGCTGTAGCTGCCTAGATGGCAAGAGACCCAATAAAATGGATCCTGGGACTTTTCTCCCATCAGGATTTTGTTTTATGTTCCCATGAAGCAACACTACAGACAGCCATCATATTTTACCACTTTGCAGGCACATGCATGCTCATTCCTCTATCAAGTAGGAAGTCAAATAACTTTCTAAATTATATCTACAACATGAAACCTCAACAAGCAAGTTATGATGTTACAAAATGTGGAATTTTTATTTGTGTTCCAATTTTCACCGTTCTGAAAAGACAAAAGAAGCTACTGCTGTCCAGGACAGGTTTTACCATTAACAAAATACAGATACAGGTACAACACATATGAAAACCGATCCATCCCAGCCTGTTTCCAGTCAACTTGTGCTGGAGCATTAATACATAACTAGGGACTTTAAAAAAAAAAAATCTGTACAGGTCAACAGGAGGAGACAACTACAGGATAAAAAGCAAATTAAAAAATTAAAATAAACAGTATGCTTTTGACTACATACCAGACATTTAAGTCTTATTTTAAAGACATTCAAATGGTTGAATTGGTGTTGCTGCATTTTGTTTGACCAGGTCAGTAATACAAAGGACACTTCCCAAGTCAAACAAAATCCAGCACCTCTAGGATCTTCCTTTCCCCCTTAAAAGGAGAGAGTAGAGCATACTGCACTGTGTCACACTTCCCAACACAGAGGCAACATCTTGGAATGGTTAACCGGGATCCCCAGCACAAACAACTTGGTGGCCGGAGTGTTCTTTGCTCAGGAAGCTGTAAAGCACTTAATATCGACGTCGCTTGTTTGCGCCAAAGTCAGATGGTGGTGTTCCTCTGTTGAATCCGGTTTGATTTCCACTCATCGGCCCTTGTCCTTCTGCTGTAGTGGCGGCACTGAAGCGATCATTAGTCTGTACCCAGCAAGATTCCAGAGACAAAACACAGGACAGAATGGAGGGAAACAAAAAGGGAGAGAAAAGTGTCAGCTTTATATCTCTGAAAACATTTTAATACTGCACCCACTATATTCTCCCTAAAATAAGTACAGACATTTGTGCAAGATGTTTGCTGTGTCAGTCCACCTGCATGTGATCTTCCTATCCCCATTCTGGAGGTGGGGATAAAGTTTAATATACCAATCCTGTTTCCCCAGACAATTAGAGTGTGAGGGACGCTGCACACTGCAAAGTCAGAGCAGTACAGAGAAACTAGATACAGCATCGGATGAGGTGGGGGGAGATCATGTCCCTTGAAACATCCTAACTGGCTACTAATAAAGCCTTGCCCGGTTCTGGCATGATTGGAAGACAGTCACCTACCAAGACGCATACTGTAAAGTGGTCTCTTAGGAAGGCAAAATGCCATACAGAATGTTGAGTCAAACAGCACAAGCATTTGCTTCACTTTACTGGCAGAAAACTGCCTGAAAATGCATGTAAAAAGTTACAGTACCAGCTAACCTGCCCATCTGTTTTGAAAGATATGCTGGTGCAAGCTTCTTACTTATTTCATATCAATTATACACTGCAGTGACATCCCTAGAGTGCCTTTTGCTCTACAGAACAAAGCCAGGCTGCAAGGTGATGAGGTGCAGGTTACTCAGACAGGTATGTTATATCGAGAGACAAATGGAAAATCGTGCAAATGGTACATACTACAGACCCCACCCCCGATTAGCACTAAAACAGAATTCTCTACCTTCTACAGTAGCTTTTAACATATATTAGCAGCAAGCTTCCAACATGCCCGCAGTCATCTTGACCACGCCAACCAGCTTCATGTGCTCACAATACGCTGAGGGCTGCTCAAAAGTTTCCGTTTAGTGCTTAAAGCTGTAATCTGTAGTTTTTGCTGTAGCTCTAAGAATGTACAACCTACATGGTTTAATCTCTTGCTCTGGGGCCTTCAGATTGCCAGGCAGTAGTGCTCTGCACCTTCATGCAGGCAACTCTGGCTGGTAACACTAGATAAGGCAGTACAGTGGCATAGGACAGCAGGAGTGCACATACCCGCCCTACGCATGCCAACAAGACTACCAGGGATAAAACCCTCCCCTTTCATCAGAAGGATTGCATATACTACCACTCAGGCTTTACGCCACAATCCTCCTCCCAAATTGTGAATCCACCACCCCTTTCCATGATAAAGTGGCAGATAATGTCAAGAGACTACAGCAAAAAACTTGCCAAATAACTAAAATGAACGAGTGATCAAAATCGGGAGTCAATGCAAAAGAAATGTGATCCTACTTGCTGTAATTTCTATTGTTCGATCCAATGGTGAACTGTTACGAATAACCAGTTAACTTAGAATGAGACTGCCTAGCTTAACTCATCTACAGGTCCACCTCGAAAATGAACATTGCTGAAGGTGATCGCCTGGCTAAGTAGATTTTGATTGACTGAATAACCAAAGTGCACATTTATGAGGCCATGCTATTCACCTGGGCACAGGAGCATACACTCAAATGACATTGTTAATCTAACAATGAGTGTTTGTTTAGCTGCCACTCGCCAAACTGCATTTAGGTATAAATTTTTGCATTTGGCTATTTTTTCTGGGCTCCTAACTGCCAAACTGATGACTGTGTGAGTGTGTTTGGATGCATGCCTGTGTTTCTAAATGAAATGTTTGTCTGCCTACAGATCAGAGGACAGCAAGGCAAAATTTCAGTAGCAAGTCTCCAAAAAACTACAAGTTTACATTTCCAGCTTAGACCCTGAACAGCTCAACTGAGGTTGTCAATTATGATGGGGTCCTGCTTCTACCCAGTGTACCACTGAGGAGACAAGCATAGGGAAGTACACTGACACTAGTTGTGGTAACTGAGCCAGTGATGATCTCGGCTGTAGTTCAAAGTTCTAGCCATCAGGCTTTATTACCTACCACAAAGATTTATAAGTGGCATCAGTATCCCAGATGATAACGGGGGAGTAGCAGGACCCTACCACTGAAAAATATGAACTGGATACATTTTCTTTTAGTGACTTGTGGCAACAGCAACAAAGGTTGGGGGGAGGGGGGACATTCAGAATCCAGATGTATCAAATACTGGTAAGTTACATATGTTGTCCATAAAGCAGTGCGTGCAACAATGATACATTACCATTCCCATGTTGCTGTCTGCCATCAGGGCTGCCGGGGTAGCAGGCATGTTGGCGTTGTTGCTGGTGCCGCCGCTGCCGGCACCAGTAGTGCCAGCAGCACCACCTCCACCACCAAGAGCTCCTCTATTGTTCATCCCCATCGAGCCTATGAGAAGGAGTATTTTAACCAGTTGCTTTGTGTCAGTGACCTGGCCTGCCACCTTCTGGCAAACATAAAACATGCACTGCAACAGTCACCCCTCCCCCCATGACTTTCAACATCCTGAACAAACATTTAACAAACCACTTTTATACAGGCTTTTTACACCACAGGCAGTGCATTACAATTAAAAAGTTTAAGGAAATCGATCAGAAAGATTATCTTTTCATACAGCATCTCCAAAACGAGGCTTCTACTCGACAGGGTACTGCTTCCTTGCCGCGGAATTCAACCTAGTGAATAGCCAATCAGTAGATTTTGCTGGTTCCACTCCTGCGCTGCATATGTTCCAACGTATGCAGAAGGAGCATGAGCGCGTGTCCCATTAGACAATGGGGCTACACTGAAAAGTAGATGTTAATTACCGCTGGGAGAATTAAAGCCTTCGTTTGAGAAAAACATCTGCTCTACCACAAGCTGGCCTTATCCTTCTAAGGCCTACCCAGCTTATTAGAAGACTGATTAATAAGCTTGGTAGGCTCAGGGTGGGTCAGAAGTTGGTCAACTGGGTGGCAAACTGGTTGACTGGCAATAAACAGTGGTGGTAAACTGTATACAGTCAGAAGAGATATAAGTCACAAGTGGGGTACCAAGGAGAACAGTCCTCTTTAATATCTTCAGTGACACTGCAGATGGACTGGAGTGTAAGGTCAGTCTGCAGATGACACCAAGATCTGCAGAGTAAATTATCCAGACGGGGTGGGTAGAATGAGAAGAAATCTGGATAAACTGGCAAAATGGTCTGAAGAATGGCAACTGGGGTTTAATGCAACGAAGTGCAAGATCATGCACATAGGGAAAAGAAACCCTGAAGCCACCTATAGGTTGGGAGGGGAGTTGCTGGCAGTCACAAGGGAAGAAAGACTTGGGCATCAGACAACCTGGAATCATCAAAGCAGACCACTAAAGCAGTAGCTAAGACTAGGGGGATATTGGGGTGTATTAGTAGGGGTATCAAGTCGTAAGAGGAAGATAAATACAGGTTACTCACCTGTAACAGGAGTTCTAGGAATGGTATATGTTGTTCATCCACACTCATTGCAGTATCCTTGCCGCTTTAAATCTTGCGAAGGTCTTCAAGCTTGCTCCTCCCACCCACCCGGGTGGTATAACTCTCGGCTCCGCCCCATGACGTCAGATCTGGCCGCTGGAAGCTCAGGTTGTCGCGTCGAAGCGGGAAGGTCGGGTGGAGTCAGTGGATGAACAACATATACCATTCCTAGAACTCCTGTACAGGTGAGTAACCTGTATTTCTAGGGACATGGATGTGATGTTCATCACTCGATAACGAACTCCTAGCAGTTCTCCGGGAGGAGGACCAGAGCACATACATACTTACGCAGGAAAGAGAGACTGAGAACCGAGGCCCCAAAACCAGCATCCAGGCGTAGTGGCTCAAGGTCGATGTGGTGAGTGGGTAATGAAGGTGTTTGCTGACTTCCAGGTGGCCCGCAGATTTCCTGGATGAGGACGCCCCTGGGCTAGCCACCGTTACAACAGTATGGCGGGTAGAATGAGCTCTTATCCCTCTGGGAGGCTCCATGCCCGCTAACCTGTGAGATCTATGCAGGAGGTTGCCACACACTTGTCATCACCGCTTGGCTGCAGGTCTGCCAGATTGGCTAGCGTAGGTGACAAACAGCTGGCGAACCTCTCCCAATTTCAGCCGTCGCTCCCTTATAATAAGCGGCGCCCTTCTGGATCCAGAGTAGGAGCCTATATTAAACCTCCGGGTGTGAGATTGGGGTAGAACACCGGCAGAGTCAACACTGGTTAAGGTGAAACTCAGACACCACCTTCGGAAGGAATTTCGGGTGGGCGCGGACAACTTCTCTGTCCCTGTGGAAGACCAAGTAAGGAGACTCGATGGAAAGCGCCTGGAGCTCTCCCATCCTTCTGGCTGGATGATAGCACCAAGAAGGCGGCCTTCCACGACAGGTGAGAGAGACACCTGTGCATAGGTTCGAGATAAACGCCCATGAGCTTGCCAGCACCAGCAGTAGATCCCACGGAGGTGAGGGGTTTCCGCACTGGAGGAAATGTGATCAAGGCCTTTGAAAAAGCGCCAGACCACCTTCTCCTGCGCCTGACTGGCACCCGGCCAGCGCCGGTAAGCAGAGATGGCTGCCAGGTGCACCATAGGGTCGTGAGACCTAAGCCCTTGACTAGAAAGGGACCATAAACAGTCCAAGATGCTTGCCAAGGAACAGGAGGAAGGGTCACAAGCCCTTGTTCCTGACACAAATGGAAAACCTTTTCCATTTGAAGGCATGCATTTTCTGGTCGACTCCGCAGGACGCCTCAACTACATTGAGGACCTCGTCGGAAAGACCCAAAGCCTGGAACTCTAACAGCTCAGAACAAGCGTCAGGTGCAGGGATTGAAGGTCCGGATGGAACCTCCCCTGATTGACTGAGAGCAGGTCCAAGGCGAGCTGGAAGCTGCCGTGAGTCCTGGAGCTGAGACTGAGGAGATCTGGTACCAGAACTGGCGAGGCCAGTCTGGGGCTATCAGAATCACCCGCGCTTTGTCCCTCCTCGCTTTGAGAAGCACCTTGTGGATCAAGGGAAATGGGGAAAGGCGTAAAGAGGCCCGGGTCCATTGCCTCAAAAGGCATCCCCTGCAGCGAGCCCTGCTGAGGGGGCGGGCATGGAACAGACTCAACGCGTTCTCCATGGAGGCAAACAGGTCCACCAGGGTGTGCCCCAAAGGGAGAACAGATGCTGTACCTACCGGCGGAGGGCCACGTGGGATGCAGCCCCTATCCGGCTCAGGGCAGCCGGCCAGGGTGGAGGCAGGCTCCTGCCACGTGAATGGCCTAGGAGATCCGCCTCCAGGCTGCACAGTGACCAAATGCGGAGAGCTTCCTTGCATAGAAAGCATGGAGGCGGCGTCCCGCCCCTGGCGGTTTTAGATAGTACATGGTCGTGGTAATGTCCGTCTGGACTCGGACCACTTGACCCCGGAGGAGCAGAAAAAGGCGGTGAGAGCTAGGACCGGCACCGGAGCTCCAACAGGTTGATTGGCATCGGGACTCCTTGAGGACCAGAGGCCATAGCTAGGTACCCCCAGATGGGCACCCCAACCCATCAGAGAGGCATCGGTCGACAGAGAGACCGTCGGCTCAGGCGGATCGAACAGGATACCCTCACGCAAAATGAGTCTGAACGGTCCACCACTGGAGGCATTCCACATCCCCTATGTCCACCGACTGGCTGGTCAAGGGATCATGGCGTGTGACCACTGGCTGGCCAGTCCCACTGAAGGGACGCATGTTCCAAGCAGGCTAGCAGACCACGCTGGTACAGCGCCATGAGACCCAGGGCGCAGGAAGTCCCGGGCAGGGGCGGTGCCCAACCAGAAATGATGGAACCAAGGAAAGAACCTCGGCCCTGTCGCCGGGGCAGCGCTCTGGCTCGAAGAGTCGAGCTGCGCCGATGAATAAAATCACCTGCTTGGCTCGAGTTCCGACTTGGCCTCGTTGATAAGGAGGCCCAGTTGAGAGCAGACCTGGAGGGCCAGATCTCTGGACCACTCCGCCTTCCTGGAGGAGCTGCTATCAGCCAGTCGTCCAGGGGAGTACACCGGACCTCGGCGCCTTAGAAATGCTGTCCTGCCATGTGCATTTGGTGAAGACCCTGGGAGCTGGAGACAAGCTGAAGGGCATGGCTTGGAACTCGAAGAGATCCTTCCTGTCGAAGCCGAAGAATCTCTGGGTGAGACGGACGGATAGGGACGGAAAAAACGCGCCCTGCAAGTCCAGAGAGCAGAACCACACGCTGCGCTCAAGGATGGTATTATCTGAGCCAGAGTGACCATCCTGAAGGTTCGAGACATAGGAACTTGTTTGAGTCGTAGCGGTCGAAATGACCAACCCCATCGTTCGGAACCAGGAAGTACCTGGACACAAACCCTGGGTCTGAAGGGTCCACCACCTCTTACTCACCTCCTTCTGGAGGAGAGGTGATGTCGGCTCGACAGAGCCGCCAGTGAGGCTGGGGATCCCGATGCCCCAGGGGCGACGGCTCTGAAGGGTGGTGCCTGCTCGAATTCCAGAGGCAGGCCTCTTCCCACCACCTCAAGACCCACCTGTCCGTGGTAACAGCCGGACAAGGCGGGCAAGGAAGTGCGGGCCGTCCGCAGGGGACAGGGAACCTAGAGGTGGCAGACGGATGGGGACACCCCGCCCGTCACTGAGCAGGCTTGGAGAAGGACCGGCCGAGGGACCTCCTGGCCCTTCCTCCACTCCTGTTAGAGAAGCGGGACAGGTTTGGGTGAGCCCAGCCTGCTGCTGGCCCTGACGTTGCCGGGGTCAAGGCTAAAGTACAGAAGGACGGAAAGGGCTTAGGCTGTGGTTTGCGGCCTTGACCTTCTGGCGGAAAGACGAGTCAAGGTGGCATTGGACTTCTCGATCCTCTGCAGGTGACCTTCCACCCCAGGGCGAAGAAGTCAGTCCCCAAAAAGGAACATCAGCCAACGTGCTGGGTATCCAGTAAAGGTGGATATCCTCAGCCAAGCCCGCCGGCCTGCTAACACTCGGCCGCCACCGATCTGGACATGAGTCCCCATCCAAAGCAGTCTGGAGCTGCTGTTTGGCCACTGCCCTGCCCTGGTCCCGCACCTGCTTAACGTAGTCTGCAGATCGGCGGGGAAGATGAGGAACGACCTCATCAGGGAGCCCAACAGGGCATGAGAAAAAAGTAACTGCCATGAGGCCGAACTGGCCTGTGAAGGCCGAGAGAGGGCGCAGCGTGGAGCTTTCGCCCGACATAGTCAATTTCTTGGTTCCTTGTCAGAGGTTTGTCCACATCCTAGGCGTTGCCCGCCATGACGCTATCGGTAACCAACCCCTCAGCAGAGGGTGTTCAACGGACAAGAACCATGGGGACCATGCTTCCTGGCCATCTGGCCGGCGCAGGAGCAGGAAGCAGGGGGCTGCCAAAGTTCCAGTGCTGGACCCACTATGGCCTCGGCCACGGAAGAGCCTCCGTTGAGAATCCCTCGGTCCAGAGATCTCCATTGAGGATACCTGGCCGTTTGGAAGCAGGTTCGAGCTCCATCGGTGGAGCTCCGAGGATGAGCAGAAACAGTCTAGGAAGAACTGACGGAGCTGCTCGTCCATTGGCTGACCTCCTGAAGACTCCAAGTCCAGTGGCTTGGAAGGAGAAGGAGGAATCATCAGGACCGGAAGGTCCTCGAGAAAACTGCCTCGGCCTGAGCCACCCTTCACCTGCGAAATTCGGTCGGGTGGGGTAACTGACGGCCGATGGGGTAAACCCTTGGAAGCCGAGAATCATGGTCGGGCCCCAGATAATTGGCTGTGGAGGCGGAGGTTCCACCGCAATCGGTGGAGCAACTGGTTTGGCAGTTTCTTGACCTGGGTATGAAACTCCTCGGGCAAGTCGAGGGGTTGTGTCCGGCCGTTCGGTAGCCACTTAATAGCGGGGAAGGCGCGGTGGCTTATTCCCGGCCAGGGCTGTTGCAACATAAAGGTCCTCGTGCAAGTGGCGTAATCGCACCGAAGCCTCCCTCATCAGGGAGGAGGGGCGAGGACAAAGGCGACGCTTGTGATTGCCCGAGACCGGAGCCGCCTATGGCGGTGAGAACGGCTGGACCTTGAAGAGGTCGAACCGAGACAGGGAGTCCCAGCGAATTTCGGGTCGGTGCAGGGAGGTGTCGGCGGAACCGACCTCCCTTCGGCTCGGAAGGTCCATCCGAGGGCTCCGGAACCGGAGGCACAGGCGAGCCACGGGATCTCAACTCCTCCGGGGAACCGGGAGAGGAATCTCGCTGCTAAGGCGACAGCCCGTCCAATGGGTCGAGAAAATCTCGGCTTCATCAGTGGGAGTCTGGTCAACTGACCTGGCAGAGGGACACCGTGAGGCCAGTGGCGAAGCGGCGGTCGACCGAGCGACGGTCGGCGGCCGAGAGAGAAGGACCTTTCCGCTCCCAGGAGGCGTCGACGGAGGGACTTACCCTTGTCCTTCTTTTGGACCGAGAAAAGGTCCAGCAGACGCAGGCCCTTCTCCTTTAGTGGAGAGGGACGAACAAAGCTCGCTAAAGGAAGCCGTGTAGGGAAAGAACAGAAACCCGGGATAAATGCTGCAGCCGGGAAGATACTGACCAGCCGCCTCCTCTTCGAGGCGACCATCCGCTCGAGCTGATCCTGACCCCGCCGCCGCAGGACACCGCCAACCGGCCTCCTTGGACTTCACCGGAGGAAACGCTTCTGGGACGGCCCAGTTGCAATCGGGCAGCACGGTCTTCGAGGACGTAGGCCGAGAAAGATGAGCACAGGTCGCAAACCTGCGGGTCGGTGCTCAAAGGCCTAAGCAGTAGACACTGCATTAAGGTGTGGATCCGTCAGACATCTTCTGCCCGCATGGGCATCTCCGAAATCGAGTCGATTTATCCATCGCGCAGCGAGGGATCAAGACTGAGAGTCTTTGCAAAATATTATTTTAAATCCGCAAGCGGAAATAGAACCAGTCACAAAGCGCGGAGCGTTAAGGAGGGAACCTGAGCTTCCAAGCGGTAAGGAAGATCTGGCGTCATGGGGCAGAGCCGAGAGTTATACCACCCGGGTGGGTGGGAGGAGCAAGCTTGAAGACCTTCCGGCAAGATTTAAAGCGGCAAGGATACTGCCAATGAGTGTGGATGAACAACATATCCATGTCCCTAGAATCCCTCTTTACAAGACACTGGTTAAGCCCCATCTGGAGTACTGCATGCAAGACTTGAGGCCACACCTTCACGAGGACAATAACCAAAGTCCAGAGAAGGGCAACCAAAATGGTGCAGGGACTGCATCAGAAAACATGAGGACAGATTAACGGAACTCAATATGTATACCCTGGAGCAAAGGAGAGAGAGAGAGAGAGAGAGGTGATATGACTGAAACATTCAAAACACCTTAAGGGCATTGACAAGGTGAAGGAGTCCAGCATGTTTCAACATAACAAAAACAGCAGGACAAGAGGACACAGCATGAGATTAGAGGGAGGCCGATTGAAGGGTAATGTGAGGAAGTTCTTTTTCACAGAAAGGGTGGTGGATGCATGTAATGGCCTGCCTCAGGAAGTGGTGGATATGAATACAGTGCAGGGCTTCAAACAGGCATGGGATAGGGATAAGGGAGCAATACAGATGTATGAATAGATATGACATTGACAGAGCAAATGCAGATGGCACATTCATAAGATAGAAAGAAATGGGCAGACTGGATGGGCCTTGCAGTCCTCATCTGCCGTCAACTTCTATGTACAAAGAAATTTGCTTTTATATGTAGCCCTAATGATTATAATGGGACACTCACATGCCTCCCTATCCATACAGAGCGTATGCACAGTGTGGGGGCAAAGCCTGCACCAGGAAGGAAGGACTGGCTGGACATCCCCTCAGGTCAAAACTACAAACTCTTCCCTCCCGAACATGGAAACACTTTAGTTATTCACTAGGGCAAGCTTCCTCGGTGAGAAAGCAGTTTCCTAAAATAGAAAAAGTGGTAAATTCCTTTAAGTTTGAATGCAGTCTTGTTAAAAGGTTTGGTTCTCGCAGGCCCCATCACCTTCAGCTAGAAAACCAAAGAGTGGGTGGGGCTCTATTGAAAAGATTAATTCTTAGCAGATAAAGATTACATAACCATAAACAAATTATCAAAGAGGCTCAGAAGACCATCATACTCAATACTGTACTCATTAAAAAAGTGTGGTCAAACAGCTTTTTAAATAAACAATGTCCCCCCTTTCCCCGATTTTGGCCCTTGTAATGAGGGTTGATAAGAGTCTTGAACACTAAGGTTTAGCTTTTATAGAAACACAACAGCAAATTGCCAGCATTACTTAAATGCAGATACCTTGGCTTTACACAAATGAAGAGTGTCTGTTTTGTCGTCACCACACTTACGGCACCCTATACCTTTTCTTGAAAAAGGTTACAATACTGGACCTTATTGAAAGTACCTGGGATAGAGAGTGGACTAAGAGATCATTATTTGTCGAAAACGAAACAGGTATAAGAGGAAACTCAATGAAACTGGCGACAGGAAGATGCAAGGATGCCTGCAAGCACTTTTTCATCAAAAGAGTGGTGGAGAAAAGGAACCGCCTGAAGTGGTATTGGCCCAATCAGTGAGCAGTTTTAAATTGGGGAGAGACAAGCACATGGACCTTAGGAAGGGGAGAGATGGCCACTAGTGTCCAAGCAGTATAAGGATGGGCAGACTGGATAGGCCAGTAGTCGTTTAAACATAGAATTAAATTGTTCGAAGACATGAATGATAAAGAGCCCCCGACGTCACTGACAACTCTGAAAAAACATTTAGGCAGTTCAGCTTATATTTAATATTTTTTTCTGTAATTCTCACTCCTTACTTTTTCATTACTAAGGATATCTGCATGTAAACAGGATCGCTGCCTTATCTGTCCTGGCTGCTTGCATACACTTGACATCACAGTTCTGTTTAGGTCATCACAATCTGTTGCTGTAGCGATAAATTAAAATTACGTACCTACTGTAATTCATTATCTTCCTAGACATCTTCACCATTCATTACTGGTGGGTCCAGCTGGAGGCGCTCTACCTCTGTGGGAAGCTTGTAGCTTTTCAGCTTTCCTCTGGAGTTGGAGCAAACTTCTAGAAGGGGTAAAGCTCCAGGGGCTCGGGGCAGGGGGACCCCAACCACTGGGCACGCCAAAGCAGAGGGTAAGAGGATGGAGACCGAGGAGAGGAGGAAGGAAGGAAAGAAAAGGAAGACAGGCACAGGTTGGGAGAGAAAAAAAAAAAGGGGTGGACCCCAACCGGGAGAACCTCAACGAAGAAGGGTTCCCCTCCGTGGACCAAAATGGAGGCCATCCACTTTATTACAGAGGTGGAGACAACTGGTAGCAGAGTACAGAAGATGTTTAAGAGATTGAGAAACTGTACTGACTCCAAGAGCTAAGGAATTGGTGTCAGTGCGCACAGCAAAGGGACAGAAAATCCCTGCCCTTGCCACGCAAGGGTCACTACCTTATCAGTCCAGACAGAGGAAGGGGGTCCACCAGAATCCTCCCCCCCCCCGTAGCAAAGGGGTGGGGAAAAAAGAACCGACCCCTGGGCAAGGAGGGGCCAACTGACTTGGCAAGCCCCAGATCCTTGAGAGGACTGCTGAACAACTCAGGTTGATGTCACCAGGAGATGGGAGGCAGAGGTCTATCACCTCAAGACGGGAGCAGGAGTTTGCAAAGGAGGTCTGAGGGGAGCTTGCTCCACAGGCAACTCAGGAGTGGGTTACCAATGAGGAAGGAGAAAGAGCGGGTCCTCAGAGCCCCTCAAACCCAGACAGGGCCTTGAGACAGGGGCAATCCCGTGCTCAAGGACAAAAGGGAGACGTGGGAGACAAAATGTCCCAGAGGTAAAGAGTGGTGGAACTCCCAGCCTTTGCCTTGAAGAGTCCTGCCAAGGCAATGTGGGGCCCCGGGGAGCCATTGGCAACAGGACCAGAACCCCCCCAACTTTGCAGCCTTCTCCCAATGCACCAGGAGGTGCCAGCGAAAAAAGGGGGGGGCAAAGCCCCTGCTTGCCTTCTGCCTACAAGTGGCTCCCTAGGACTTCTGGAGGAAGAGTTAGAGGATCTGGAGGTACCAGAGATTAAACCTGCAATTGGCTTTGGGCTGGGAGAAAACAAGCAGGGCAGAGGCACTGCCCAGAAGACGGGGGCCCAAGAGGGGAAGGTGGGCGGGGAGCAGTAATGAATGGTGAAGATATCTAGGAAGATCAAGAATTACGGTAGGTATGTAATTTTCATATCTTCCTGAGAGCAATCCTTACCATTTAGTATTGGTAGGTGAGTGCCAAGCAGCACCACTGTGGCACTGGCACCTCCAAGAGAGCTGAATCTTCCCTCAGCCTCCTATGGGGAAAAAGCAGAGAGGAAGGGGCCTCTCATGAGCCTGTTGAGGCCAGAGACTGGTCAGGGTGAGGCGAAGACTCCCGGTGCCTGGGAGAAGGAAGACACCCAGATAACTCTGATCTCAACCTACCAAAGAACAGGTGGGCCCCTTGGAAGGGAGAAGCAATCACCCTACACAGGGCCAGGGGTGATGACCTGGAAAGGTGAAGCCACGTCGTCCGCCTAATGCAAGCCACAGATCCTGCCAGTCTGGAAGCCACCTCACTGGTGTTACAAGACCCCTTTGCCTGGTGCCTCACTAGCTCCAGACTCTGCAGAAAGGCTCATGGCTTGCTTGGTCACCTCAGAGTTAAGCAAAGATGCCAGAAGTTGTCCCAGCACCATCCACAGGTGCCTCGCGACAGGCAGCCTGGTGTGCCAAAATGCACAAAAGGAGACGGTTGCTGAGAAAACCCTTCTATGCCAGTGGTCAAACTTGGGGCGGCATTGGGAGACTATGCCTGAATGGGTGTCCAAGAGCTCACCTCCCAAAGAGTGGAGGGACACAGAATTGAGACCCCAGGGGTGTGCAATATCTGCACTGACAATCCCTAGGGCCTGGAGAGAAGGCAGAGGGACGCTGCCAGACAATGCAATGCTTCTGTGAAAGGGTGAGGCCATGGAAGGATGAGAAGGTTTTTGGCGCTGAAGCCCCAAGGAAAGCGCGCGCCACATGGTCAAGATTGTGACTTGCAAAAATGAGACATGGAGCTCCCCAGCATCCCAGACAGGAACTGCTGAAAGCTGGTGACATCAGCAGCTGAGGACAGGTGAACAGAGGGATCCTCTTCCTCGGGGGAGGAAGACAAGGATGCTTAGGAGCCCAGTACAGAGTCAGAAGCGGCTGGAGGCTCAGGTCTAAAAATGACCTCGTCCAGGGCTTTAGGGCAGCCACTGACGCCCTGAACTGTTCCCAGGTCACGGACTCCTAACGGCCACAGAGGCCTGGGAGTGTAGGACGAGGATCAGATAAGTGGGGGCAGGTGAGTCTGGTGAGCCAGAGCAGAACCTCTCTAGGGTGGGGGGGCAGGGCTGTGGACGCACCCTCTGCAGGACGCCCCAACCAGACAGGGGCGGCTGAAGTGCTACCTATGGAAAAGGCAGCCACAATGGGGTGATCAGAGCCAGTCTGTCCCTTGCTCTCCTGGCCCCACCTGTTGCAGGACTTACCGGTTCCAGTAAGGAGAGAAGAGCCACCCGCTACCCTGGAAGTGTGCGCGTGCCAACCTCAAACCTCCCCATCCCACCAGATAGAGACCTGCTCCTCGGCTGGCCCTCAGTACCTGAGGGAAGAGGCTCGAGAACACTGGCACTGGAAATAGTGACAGAATCCATTACAGAACCCGACCCGGCACCAGACTAATACAGCACCAGAGGCAATGGAGGAGACTGCTCCAAGGGCAGACCTAGAAAGAACAGCAGCCAATCTCAGTACTGGACACTGAACAGCTGGGTGTAGGACAGCGACTGGACTCCTCAGAGTCTGGTAGCCAATCAAAGTCATCCTGATCCTCCTCCTCTGAAGAGGAGGAGATCAGGGAGACTGTCAAAGAGGCCAATCCCAAAACTCTTGTTACAGAGGACTGCACTGGAAGGGGACCCAACACCAACAGTGGCCCTGCCTCACGTGTCAGGAGCCAAAGCAGTGGTAACAGGCAACAAAGCGCACTCCACCAGCTCAAGCAGAGTGCATAGCTGTGACTGCAACACCAGGGCATCTGTGCCTCTGAGAAGGCAACAGACTGCGAGAGGTGCTCAGCCGCGCCCCCCCCACCCCCAAAGAGGCCGACTGTCCACCCAACCCCTCCTGCCTTAGTGATACCAGAATCAGAGGAGCCCTGCTCCCCCTCAGTAAGTATAGTACCAGAGGGAGATGTGCGGGAAGGGCTCAAAGTCCTGGCCTTGGCGTCCCGGGACAGATGCCGCCCTCTGAAGGTGGGAGGATCAAACCCACCTTCAACGTGCACAACTCGAGGACCAGGCGGTCCATGGAGAAGCCGGTGTCTCAGTTCTCCATGTGCGACGGACTCAAACAGGTTAAACAACGACCATGCCGGTCCGTCACGGTTATAAGCCTGCATACAGGCACGCCCCACCTTAGATATCAAGGAAGGCACCAAACCAGACAATCGCACAGTAAAACTGAATAGCAACAGATTTTGTACCACAGAAAAATAATAAAAAAATGTTTTTACTGGTATTATGGAGGTCTACGGTGTCAAGTGAGCGGCAGCAGAACTTCGGCAGACTACGCAGTCTACAATCAGCTAGCTCCCACAGGATGATGCACCTCAACAGTAGGAAAAACTGAGGTGGTGGAGGGGCCGGCGTCTTGCCAATCTGCAAGTGCCACCAACGTCTGCCTCGAGGGCGGCACCATCCCCTCCTCCAGAGGAAAGCTGAAAAGCTATAAGCTTCCCGCAGGGGCTAGACACCTTCAACTAGACCCACCAGTAATACAAACGTACGAAATTTGCAAGCAGCTAAAGGCCTAGAGGTCTATCAGGTCTGCTCGAATGTGCAGCTAGCACCCCTTATTCTGCAGCTGCCCCTCCCTTCCACCCTTCCCCTTCATTGACCCTCCCCCTTGTCCTGTCCCATCCCCTTTTGAAGGGGTCCACTGTTCTACTGGATACTAATTCAGCAGGTAATGCATTCCACCCAGCCACCACCCTTCTCTGTAAAAGTGTCTCCTCATCTCCCTCCTGAACCCTCCTCCCTCCAGTCTCGTATCATGGCCCCTGGTGTCCCTCCCCTCCCTTACTTTGAACGGCCCCTCTGTACCTGTCTCGTTTATTCCTTTCATGTACTTAAAGGTTTCAATCATGTCCCCCCCGTCCCTCCTCTCCTCCAGTGAGTACATGTTCAACTATCAGCCTCCTCTCGTATGATAAGTCCCACAGCTCCTTGATCATCTTTGTCGCCCTGTGCTGCACACCCTCCAGTAACTTAATGTCTCTCTTCAGATACGGGCGCCAGTACTGCACGCAGTACTCCAGGTGCGGTCTAACTAATGACCTATACAGTGGCAGAATCACCTCCTCCCTCGAGGATATACCCTTTGCAATACAACCCAGCATTTTGTTGGCCTTTGCAGCTGCCTTCCTACATTGTGCAGAGTTGTTCATTGACCCTGTAATGAGCACCCCCAGATCCTTTTCTGTCTGGGCTAGCTGCACTCCCCCCAACTCGTAACTCCTCCTTGGGTTCTTCATCCCAAAATGCAGCACCTTGCACTTTTTGACATTAAATCCCAGTTGCTAGGTGTCTGACCAGGTTTCAAGCTTTGCCAGATCATCCTGCAACCCCTGCCATCCCCCTAGGTCATCCACCACCGCTCCTACCTTAGTATCATCAGCAAACCAACTGATCTTGCTCTTGATGTCCAATGATATGTCTGCAAAGAATATCCCAAAAAAACACTGGTCTCAACACTGAGCCCTGTGGAACACCGCTTGTCACTACCCTTGGGTGTGAGAGCTCCCCACCCATCACCACCCCCTGTTGCCTTCCCTGAAGCCAGTTCCCCACCCATCTCACCAGCTTTGCACCTGCCCTGTGCCTACTAACTTACTTCCCAGCCTTCCATGCGGCACCAAGTCGAATGCCTTACTGAAGTCCAGATACAGGACATCCACTGCATGGCCCCTGTCCAGTTGCCTAGTTACCCAGTCATAGAACTCCACCAGGATGGTTTGGCAGGATCTGCCCCGCATGAAGCCATGCTGTCTGCTGTCCTGTAGTCCTTTGGCCACTAGGAGGGCCACCAGCCTTTCCTTCAGGATAGTCTCCATTAGCTTACCCACGGTGGATGTGAGGCTCACTGGTCTGTAGTTTCCCGGTTCATCCTTGGGGCCACTCTTGTGGAGGGGCACCACATGAGCCATCTTCCAGTCCTGAGGTACACACCCCAAATGTAGTGAGGCATTAACTCCCTTGCCTCCACAGGAGCTCTCTGAAGTTGCACCACTTGTCTCCTGTATACTGTTAACAGTAAATCCTGGGCCTTTCTAAGCAAAACCAAGCTATAGTCCGCATGCCACAAACAAATCCTAATAGCTCAAGAACCGTAAGTGCTAGACAAAGTATGAGCGGCAAAGTTCTTCAGCATAAAATTACCTTTCTAATGGTGGTATGCAAATGTGTATTTTTGTTTTTTTTTCTATGCTGGTTGAAATGGCAAGAAAAAATTTTTCACTGAAACCGGCAACATAAGCCACACAACCCATACCATAAACAAATGCGAATAACTCCTAAAGTATACATGATATACACAAAATATCAGTGGCAGAGTTGTTCACCATAAAATTACCTTTCCAACGGTGCTATGCAGTCATATATATTATATTCTGTTACACTATATATTAAAATATATAAGTGACTTCTCCTGACGTTGCAAGGGCACACTCGGAGTCGGTAGCAGACTTCTGCAGACGTCCTCAGGACACACCAGTGTATTTTACTGATGACTACAGGCGTCTGCTAGGAGACAATGAGTTAAATAGGTCTGCCAAAGGTCCTGCAAGGACCTCTGCCAGCTCCTTCAGTACCCTGGGGTGGATGCCATCTGGGCCTGGCACCTTATCCACCCTCAGTGCCTTCAAATCCTCCGAACTCTGCCCTCCATGATTTCCCCATCTGTCACCCCGTTCTGCCATTTCTCCCCTTGGGTGTCGCCCCTCTTCAGTAAATACTGAGCAGAAGTACTCATTTGATGCTTCTGCCTTATCGCACCCTCTGCTTCCACCCAACTCCCTCCTTCCTAATCCTTACAGCTCCTTTTCTCCCTGATGTACCTAAAAATCCTTCTCCCCCTTCTTAATGCCTTTTGTGCCAGCCTGGGTTCCGAGATGCCTTGTCTCCCCTTACTGCCCTTGTCACCTCCTTTGATTCCACACTACTCCTCCTGCCTCCCGCTTTCTTGTACTTCCTAAAGGCAGCTCTTTTCCTCCTTACCTTTTCCATGACCTCCTTGCTCAACCAGCTCGGTTTCTTAGCCCTAACCTGATTGCTCTGTGCCTTGCAGCAGGTTTTGGTTGCCTCCACTATCCCCAGCTTTATGAGCTCCCACCTCTGGTTAGTGTCCATACTAGACTGAATTCTGGCCAGGTACCCTTTTACCACTTCCCCCATCCTCCCAAAGTCGGCCCTCCTGAAGTCCAGCACTCTTGTGCCAGATTCCACTCCTTCCATGCCCATTTCCAATGCGAGCCATACTGAGTAGTGGTCACTCCCCGACAGCGGTTCCCCCACTATAAGTTCTCTCACAAAGTCCCCATCTGCCAGCACAAGGTCAAGGGTATTCCCCAACCTGGTTGGTTCACTGACCATTTGCAGCAGGAAGCTGTCCTGGAAGGCATCCAGCAGTACCTGTTACCTTCTGTTCCTGGTTGCTGGGGTATTCCACTCCTGGCATGTTCAAGTCCCCCACAATCACCACACTACCCTTCTCGCAGGTCCTCCTGATCTGTCCTGCTAGTTCCCTGTCCAACTCCTCTGAGATGGCAGCCTGTACACCACTCCCATTCTAAGAATCCTATTCTTGGAATCCTGGATTTGCATCCAAAGCGACTCCGTACTACCCTCCTCCCCTACACACTTTAGTATTCCTTCACATAAAGTGCCACACCCCCTCCTTTCCCAATCACCCTGTCCCTACGAAATAACCTGTACCCTGGTACAGACAAGTCCCAGTCATTGTATTGGGTGGCCCATGTTTCTGTGATGGCTGCAATGTCCACCTCTCCCTCTGCAATGAGCACCTGTAACTCTGCAGTTTTCCTCCCAGGGCTCCTAGCACTAAGGGTAACCACCTTCCACCCCCCCAATCCTGCCCTCCTTTACTAGCATCACCAATAGTACTTGCCATTTGTCACTGTTATGGGGGTAAGCTCATATGGTTTCCCAACCTGTGGTCTTCTGCATGTCCCCCGGTTTAAATTCCTACTTCCATGTACTCCTCCATCCTCTGTTTCAACACTTTCTTTCCCTCCTCACTCAAGTGTAGTCTGTCCCTGGTATAGAGACTGTCCTCCCAGGTCTCCCCAACAAAAAAAAAAAAACACAGCCCATACCCTTTAGCACACCAGGTTCTTAGCCATCCGTTAAATTTCTCTATTCTTAGCTTTCTTGTTGTGCTTGCCTTGGGCACTGGAAGCATCTCCAACAAAGTTACTGATCTTCCTGCCCCCTCACATAATTGTCCTAGTTCCTCAAACCTCCTCTGGACTATATCTACCGTCTTGTCAGCCAGGTCGTTCGTCCCAAGATGTATAATTAAATGAGGCTTGTCCCTACCCCTTCTAGCATATTTCCTAACAGACTGTCCCACCCTTTCCGCTGTCATTCCTGGCATGGCCTCCACCAAAAGGCGACTATGCCTCTCTCCCTTGCTACCCCACCCGACTCCTCTTAGTATCGAGTCCCCCAGCACTAAGATTCCACCACTCTAACTCCCTGCTTGCTTCCGTTCATCTCCCTCATTTCCGGCTCCTCTTCTTCCTCCTGCACATTATTTCCCCCCTGTTGCAATTCTCCCAGCAGAACTTTCCCCCGCTCCGGTTTGGTTCAGGCATTTATCAATTACTCTAATTTTATCATTTTTCTTCACCTTTTTCCCTCTCTAGCAGTGCAAAACTATTTTCTGAAGACCCTTCACAGATGCCTGCTCCCTGTCTCTTCATAGTAACCTGCTGATGAACGGTGAAGACTGATCTCAGGAAGATAGATGCCATGAACGGGATTATGATGTCAGGTGTAGGCAAGCAGAAAATACAGGTTACTCACCTGTAACAGGAGTTCTAGGAATGGTATATGTTGTTCATCCACACTCATTGGCAGGTATCCTTGCCGCTTTAAATCTTGCCGGAAGGTCTTCAAGCTTGCTCCTCCCACCCACCCGGGTGGTATAACTCTCGGCTCCGCCCCATGACGCCAGATCTGGCCCGCTGGAAGCTCAGGTTGTGCGTCGAAGCCGAGAGGTTAGGAATGTAGGGATGAACAACATATACCATTCCTAGAACTCCTGTTACAGGTGAGTAACCTGTATTTCTAGGACATGGATATGTTGTTCATCCACACTCATTGGCAGACTCAGCAGTTCTCCGGGAGGAGGGAGGCAAGACGCACACCCCAATACTTACTTGGGAAAGAGAGACTGGAGAACCGAGGCCCCAAAACCAGCATCCCGGTGTGACTCAAGGTCGATGTGGTAGTGGGTAATGAAGGTGTTGCTGACTTCAGGTAGCAGCCCTGCAGATTTCCTGGATAGGGGCGTCTCGGAAGCAGCCACGTTGCAGCAGTATGGCGGGTAGAATGAGCTCTTATCCCTCTGGGAGGCTCCATGCCCGCCAACTTATAGCAGAGATCTATGCAGGAGGTTACCCACCTGCTTATCATCCGCTTGGCTGCAGGTCTGCCAGATGCGGCTTCAGCGTGGTGACAAGCAGCTGGCGAACCTCTCCTGAATTTCAGCCCGCTCCTTATAATAAGCTTAGCCTTCTAGGGTCCAGAGTATGGAGCCTATATTCGCCTCCGAGGTTGACTGGGGTAGAACACCGCAGAGTCAACACCTGGTTAGGTGAAACTCCGACACCACCTTCGGAAGGAATTTCGGTGGGGCAGAGGACAACCTTGTCCCTGTGGAAGACCAGGTAAGGAGACTCGATGGAGCGCCTGAGCTCTCCCATCCTTCTGGCTGACGTGATAGCCACCAAGAAGGTGGTCTTCCACCACAGGTGAGAGCACACCTGTGCATAGGTTCGAATGGCTTGCCCATGAGCTTTGCCAGTACCAGCAGTAGATCCCACGGAGGTGGGGTTCCCGACTGAGGGAAATGTGATCAAGGCCTTTGAAAAAGCGCCAGACCACCTTCTCCTCGCGCCACCGACTGCTTCCCGGCCCGCGCCTCGGTAAGCAGAGATGGCTGCCAGGTGCACCCTTAGGGTCGCCGACCTAAGCCCTTGACTAGAAAGGGACCATAAAAGTCCAAGATGCTCAGCTAAGAACAGGAGGAAGGGTCCAAGCCCTTGTTCTGACACCCAAATGGAAAACCTTTTCCATTTGAAGGCATAGCATTTTCTGGTCGACTCTTACAGGACGCCTCAACTACATGAGGACCTCGTCGGAAAGACCCAAGGCCTGGAACTCTAGCCGCCAGGAACCAGGCCGTCAGGTGCAGGGATTGAAGGTCCGATGGAACACCTTCCCTGATTGACGGAGAGCAGGTCCGGGCGAGCTGGAAGCTGCCGCGGAGTCCTGGAGCTGAGACTGAGGAGATCTGGGTACCAGAACTGACGAGGCCAGTCTGGGGCTATCAGAATCACCTGCGCCTTGTCCCTCCTCGCCTTGAGAAGCACCTTGTGGATCAAGGGAAATGGGGGAAAGGCGTAGAAGAGGCCCGGGGTCCACTGCCTCGAGAAGGCATCCCCCTGCAGCGAGCCCTGCTGAGGGGGCGGGCATGGAACAGCCTCAGCCTGCTTCCCTGGAGGCAAACAAGTCCACCTGAGGTGTGCCCCAATGGGAGAACAGATGCTGTACTACCTCCGGCAGGAGAGACCACTGTGGGATGCAGCCCCATCCGCTTAGGGCATCGGCCAGGGTGTTGGGCTCCTGCCACATGAATGGCTAGAGATCCGCCTCAGGCTGCGCCGAGTGACCAAATGCGGAGAGCTTCCTTGCATAGAAGCATGGAGCGCCTCCGCCTGGCGGTTTAGATAGTACATGGTCGTGGTGTTGTCCGCCTGACCGGACCACTTGACCCCGGAGGAACAGAGCAAAGGCGGTGAGAGCTAGGCGGACCGCCGAGCTCCAGCAGGTTGATGTGGCATCGACTCCCTCGGGACCAGAGGCCGTGAGCTCGGTGTTCCCCAGATGGGCACCCCAACCCATCAGAGGCGATCGGTCGATGGAGAGACCGCTGCTCGGGCGGACTGAACGGGATGCCCTCCTGCAAATGACCTGAACGATCCACCACTGAAGAGCTGCTCACATCTCCTGTGTCACCGACACAAGCTGGTCCAAAGGATCGCAGCTGCCAGACCACTGACTGGCCAGTCCCCACTGAAGGGACGATGTTCCAGTGGGCCCAACGGACCACGCTGGTGCAGGCCGCCATGAGACCCAGGAGGCACAGGAAGCCCGGGCAGAGGCGCATTGCCCAACCAGAAATGATCGGGCAAAGGAGGAAAGAACCTCGGCCCTGTCCGCCGGGAGCCGTGTTTGGCTCAAGAGAGTCGAGCTCGCCACCATGAATAGAATCACCTGCTTCGCTCGAAGTTCGACTTGGCCTCAGTGACAAGGAGGCCCAGTTGAGAGCAGACCTGGAGGGCCAGATCTCTGGACCACTCCGCCTCCTTCCTGGAGGGAGCTGCTATCAGCCAGTCGCCCAGGTAAGGGTACACCCGGACCCCTCGCGCCGCAGGGAATGCTGTCACCACTGCCATGCATTTGGTGAAGACCCTGGGAGCTGGAGACAAGCCAAGGGCATGGCTTGAACTCAAGAGGGATCCTTCCGCCGGAAGCGAAGGAATCTCTGTGAGACGGACGGATAGGGACGTGAAAAACGCCGGGCCCTGCAAGTCCAGAGAGCAGAACCACACGCCAAGCTCCAAGGATGGTATTATCTGAGCCAGAGTGACCATCCTGAAGGTTCGAGACCTTAGGAACTTGTTTAGGTCGTGAAGGTCGAGAATGGGGCGCCAGCCCCCCGTCCACTTCGGAACCAGGAAGTACCTGGACACAAACCCTGGGTCTGAAGGGGGGTCCTCCACCTCTCCTTATCACCTCCTTCTGGAGGAGGAGAGCGATGTCGGCTCGACGAGCCGCCAGTGAGGCTGGGGATCCCGAAGCTCTGAAGGGTGGTGCCTGCTCGAATTCCAGAGGCAGGCCTCTTCCTACCACCACCAAGACCCACCTGTCCGTGGTAACAGCGGACCAGGCGGAACGGAAGTGCCGGAGCCGTCCCCCCACGGGGGGACCCAGGGGTAAGGTGACGGGAATGGGGGCGACACCCCTCAGCCCGTCACTGGGCAGGCTTGGAGGAGGGACCGGCCGAGGACCTCCTGGGCCTTTCCTCCTGCCTCCTGTTAGAGGAAGCCGGCGGCTTGGGCTTGGGATACCAAGGTCGAGCCTGCTGGCCCTGACGTTGCTGGGCCGGGCGCCGCGGGCGCAGAAGGACGAAAGGGCTTAGGCTGTGGCTTGTGGCCTTTGTCCTGAGCGGAAGAGACCGAGTCCAAGGTAGCATTGGACTTCTCTATCCTCTGCAGGTGACCTTCCACCCCAGGGCCGAAGAGGTCAGTCCCCAAAAAGGGAACATCCGCCAACTTGTGCTGGGTATCCGAAGTAAAGGTGGATATCCTCAGCCAAGCCCGCCGACGCATAGCCACTGCGGCCGCCACCGATCTGGCACATGAGTCCCCTATATCCAAAGCAGTCTGGAGCTGCTGTTTGGCCACTGCCCTGGTCCCGCACCTGCTTAACCGTAGTCTGCAGATCGGCGGGAAGATGAGGGATGACCTCATCCAGGGAGCCCAACAGGGCATGAGAAAAATGTGCCATGAGGACGGCCAAACTGGCCTGACGAAGGCCTGGAGAGGACGAGCGAGACTTTTCGCCCGACATAGTCCAATTCCTGGACCCTTGTCAGAGGTTTGTCCACATCCCTGGCGTTAGCCGCTCGCCGAAAACGCTGTCGGTAACCAACCCTCAGCAGAGGGGTGTTCAAAACCGGACAGGGAACCGTAGGACCGATACTTCCTGGCCATCCTGGTCAAGGCGCAGGGCAGGAAGCAGGGCGCTGCCAAAGCTCCAGTGCCGACCCACTATGGCCTCGGCCACCGGAAAGGCCTCCGTCGGAGAACCCTCGTCCAGAATCTCCGTGAGGGATACCTGGCCCGCTTGGAACGGGTTCGAGCTCCATCCCGTGGACTCCGAGATGAGCTGAAGCAGTCCTAGGAAGGACGACGGCTATCGTCCATTGACTGACCTCCTGAAGACCCAAGTCCAGTCGCTTGGAGAAAAGGAGGAATCATCTTCGACTGAAGAGTCCTCGAAGAGCTGCCTCTGGCCTGAGCCACCTTCACCTGCCGAGGTCGGTCGGGAGTGAGGGTAACTGACAGCCGATGGGTAGACCCTTAGCCGACCGAGAATCCTTGGTCGAGCCCCAATTGGTGGCTGTGGAGGCGGAGGTTCCACCGGAATCGGTGGAGCAGCTGGTTTTGCCGAACAACCGCCTGGGTATAGGCTCGGATAAGTCGAGGCTGTGGTCGGCCCGGGTGACAGCCACTTAATGGCCGGGAAGCGGACGACGGGTCGGCTTACTCCCCGGCCAGGAGGAGTTGTTGCAACATAAGGTCCTCGATCCGACGAATTTACGCTGAAGCCTCCCTCGGTCCGAGGAGGAGGACGAGGACGCAGTGCGACGTGCTGGCCATCATGTGCCGAGACCGAGACCGCCTGTGACGGTGGGATCGGCTGGACTGCCAAGAGGTCCGAGACCGAGAGTCCCGGAATTTCCAGAGATGGTGCGGGAGGTGTCGGCGGAACCGCACTCCTTCGGCTCGGATGGTCCATCCGAGGGCCCGGAACCGAGGCACAGGCGAGCCTCCATGGGATCCTCAACCCCTCCTAGGGAACCGGGAGAGGAATCGGCTGCTAAAGGCGACAGCCTTGTCCAATGGGTCGAGAAAAATCTCGACTTCATCGGGTGGGAGTCTCGGGTCAACTGACCTGACGGGACACCGTGAGGCCAGTGGCCGCAGCGAGCGGTCGATCAAGCCGACGGTCGATGGCCCGGGAGAGGGACCTTTCCCGCCCCAAGAGCGCCAACGGAGGGACTTACCCCTGTCCCTCTTTTTGGACCAAGAATAAGGTCCCGAAGACGCAGGCCCTTCTCCTTTAGTGGAGAGGGACAGACAAAGCTCCTTAAAGGAAGCCGTGTAGGAAGAGCCCAGAGAGAGCGGGATAAATGCCGCGGCCGAGGAAGATACGGCCCGCGCCGCCTCCTCTTCGATGGCGACCATCCGCTCGAGCTGATCCGCCGAGCCCGCCGCCGCGGACACCGCCAACCGGGCCTCCTTGGACTTCACCGGAGGGAAACGCTCGGACGCCCAGTTGCATCGGGCAGCACGGTCTTCGAGGACGAGGCCGAGAAAGATGAGCACAGGTCGCAAGCCCGCGGGTCGTGCTCAAGGCCTACAGTAGACACACGTGGAGTGTGGATCCGTCTCGAGACATCTTCTGTTCGCATGGGCATCTCCAAACCGGGAGTCAATTTGTCCATCGCAGTCGAGAAGGATAGAAGACTGAAGTCTTTTTCGCAAATTTATTTTTAACCGCAAACGGAGAAATAGGAACTAGTCTCAAACGCAGAGCGTTAAGGAGGGAAACCTGAGCTTCCAAGCCGTAAGGAAGATCTGACGTCATGGGGCGGAGCCGTGAGTTATACCACCCGGGTGGGTGGGAGGAGCAAGCTTGAAGACCTTCCGGCAAGATTTAAAGCGGCAAGGATACTTGCCAATGAGTGTGGATGAACAACATATCCATGTCCCTAGAACAGCAGATTAAAAGATAGTAATCCTCTTTGATATAACTGTCTTGAATAATAAAGGAAATAATTATGAAAATTGTATGAGCTATAAACTGAAATGCCTAAATCACACAAGTTTTTCTAATGGCGACAGGGGCTCTTTAAAGGAGAACTGCAATGAATCTGTAGTGGTTTGTTCTTTAGATCTGGTTCCAATTCAGTTACTGTTCTACCTTTACTGCACAGTTAACTTAGTGGATACTTCAGATTTAACTGGAACAGGCTCCATACTAAGGCACACTGATTCTGTAATCTGTGAGGGGAAAAAAGATCATGCACAAGTGGCATAATTATCAGGGGCTAAAGAATCATGTGAAGGAGACTACTGGAGGTTCTTTAAAGGGGACAAGAACTGATTAGTTATGTGCAGTTTGAAATGTATTTTCATAAATTATATTCATATCTCAAGCATTCCTGTTTAACTGTGTCAAAATAAAAGCTAAAGCTGTCAGTTATGTTTTGAATTGTTATCTTTGTATGGACAACATTCCGTGCAGTTCCTCCCATGGAACCAAAAATTTGAGTTTTGACCGTCACTTCATGATTTCAGAACCTTGGGCACTGTACTGATAAGTTCATGCTCACATTTCTGAAAGCATGAAGTGACAGTCAAAACTCATTCTTGGTTCCATGAAAGGAACTGCACAAAATGTTGTCCATACAAAGAAAATACAAATGACAGCTTCAGCTTTTATTCAGGCACAGTAAAAGAGACCTCATGGTCCATCCAGTCTGCCCTTCCCCCACAGCCTACCTCCTCCCTCCCTGGGAAACAGACTGCAGAAAAAGAGGTATTAATATAATTTATGAAAATAAGAGATTTCAAACAGCTGCATATAAGTAATCAATTCCTGTCCCCTTTAAAAGGTACATCAAAACCAATAATGGTGATGCATGTGGGCACAAATGATGTTGGGAGAAGGAGTGAAGATCTACAAAGGGACTGAGGAGTTAGGGAAGATTATGAAGGAAAAGGAATGTAGCATATTTGTCAGAAATTCTGCCAGTCCAAAGGGCCGGAATAGCAAAAACCAAGAGCACAGCGCAACTACATGGGTGGCTCAGATGCTGGACTGAGCGTGAGGGCTTTTCCTTCCTGAAAAACTGGGATGCTTTCAGGGACCAAAGACTGTATAAAAATGACATGCTGCATCTGAAGAAACACAGCTCTCGGGTACTATGCCTCAGGATAAGAAAAATTATATAAAATCATTTAAACTAACTAGCCAGGGGACAGCAGGAGGGGAATCTTCAACTTTAATTCCAAGGTCCATTCCCATAAAGAATACAAGGGCTAAGAGAGACTGGAAATGTTAGAGGGGGTGGAGTAGCTATTTACATAGCAGATCTCAGTAAAACCAATCTCTGGTATGGGACAAGGTAACAAGCTGGAACAAATTAAAGTTATGTAGAACTTACCATAACAGTAGACCTTCGATGGGAGCTCTTGCAGTAGGCCATTACCATTAGGACTATGCTGCCAGGCACTAGGACCCCAAAGCAAACTTCTAGTTAGCAGTCCCAAGCAGGGACCGCCCGTCAATGGTATACCAGAGGCGGTCCCATGCCACTCACCTTCAGTTCGCCCGCTGGAGACCCGTTGAGAGGACCAGCAGGCGAACCAGGAGGGAGCATGCCAGACAGATGCATAACTAACCAGGGGGAAGGAGGAAGAGAAAGTAGCACCTGCTGTAAGACCTTCTCTCGAATATTTAATGTTACCATAAGTTCTTAAATAACTGTACTATCTCTTGCAGCAGGCTATTACCATTAGGATGGAGTTCCAAGCAATCCCAGGGAAAGGAGAAAGGTAAGTCTGGGAGGAAGATAGAAGCACTGTAGCCCTAAGGAGGCAATTAAGACAGAAGGCCTTGGAGGACCGCAAGGCCAAAAGAACAAGTTACTCAGCTATAACAGTAGTTCTAGGAGTAGTATATGTTCATCCGCACTCTGGCATGTCCCCTTACCCTTTAAGGATCGCAGGAAGCCTTCAAGCTGGCTCCTACCCACCCGGGTGGTATATCCCTTGGCTCCACCCCATGATGCCACATCTTAGTCAACTGGAAGCCAGGTGTTGTGCGTTCACAGCCAGGGAGGTCGGGTGGGTCCGTGTGGATGATACATATACCACTCCTAGAACTACTGCTGCAGGGGAATAACCTACATAGATACATAGACAGTGTCGGCAGATAAGGGCCTATGGCCCACCTAGTCTGCCCATTTGAGCTTGTAAGTTCAGTTTGTTTTCCTAGAAGTCTATTTCCCCTTACCCCTGACCTCTAGAATTCCTTTATGTCTATCCCATGCATTCTTAAATCCCGTGATTGTTTCAGCCCCCACCACTTCCTCTGGCAGGGTGTTCCACTTGTCCACCACCCGTTCTGTGAAGAAATTCTCTCTCATGTTTCCTCTGAATCGTCCTCCCTCCAACTTCATCCCATGCCCTCTAGTCCTGAAACATCTTTTTCGCTTAAAAATAGTGTTTTCCTGCACCCTGTTCCTCCCTGTTCAAGGATCGTGGATATGTTCATCCACACTTCTTGGCAGACTCCTAACAGTTCTCTGGGAGGAGGGAGGCAAGGCACACACTCCCTACTTAAGAAACAGATTGGAGAACCGAGGCCCCAAAATTAGCATCCAGGCGTGACTAGAGGTTGACGTGGTAATGGGTAATGAAGGTGTTTGCAGACTTCCAGGTAGCAGCCCGGCAGATTTCCCGGACAGGGATGTTCCTGGAAGCAGCCACCGATGCAACGGTATGGCAGGTAGAATGAACTCTTATCCCTCTGGGAGGCTCCATGCCCAACTCTTAGCACAGACCTGTGCAAGGTGGATTACATCTTGCAATGGACCATTTTGCTGCGGGTCTGCCAGAAGCGGCTTCACTGTAGGTGACAAACACCTGGCGAACCTCTCCCAGAATTTCTGCCATCCTCTCCTTATAGGAGAGCGCACGTCGCAGGTCCAAGGTATGGAGCCTGTAATCTGCCTCAGAAGTATAATCAGGGTATACTGGTAGAGTTAACACCTGGTTAAGGTGAAACTGACACCACCTTCAGTAGGAATTTCGGGTGGGGGCGAAGGACAACCCGGTCCCTGTGGAAGACCAGGTAAAGGGTGTCCACCGAAAACGCCTGGAGCTCCCCTGTCCTTCTGGCAGACGCGACAGCCAACAGGAAGGCCATCTTCCACAACAAGTGTGACAGTGCACACTTGTACATTGGTTCGAATGGCTTGCCCATGAGCTTTGTCAGTACCAGCATCAGATCCCAAGGAGGTGAGGTTCACACACTGGAGGGGATATGTGATCCAGGCCTTTGAAAAAGCACCCGACCACGGTCTCCTGCGCCATCAGCTGACCGGCCCATGCCCAGTAGGTAGAGATGGGCACCAGGTGCAACCTAAGGGTTGCTGACCAAAGACCCCCTATGGACAGAGACCAAAGGTAGTCGAGAAGGTTAGCCACTGGACAGGACAGAGGGTCCAGGACCTTGTCCCGACACCAAATGGAAAACCTTTTCCATTTGAAGGCGTAACATTTCCTGGTAGGTTCCTTCCTGAATGCCTCCACCATGATGAGGACATCCTCGGAAAGACCCAAAGCCTGGAACTCTAGCCACTCAGGAGCCAGGCTGAGGTGCAGGGATTGAAGGTCCGGATGGTATACCTTCCCCCGATTGAGAAATACCAGGTCTGGGCGTGCTGGAAGCCGCTCCAGAGGCCTGCAGCTGAGGCCGAGGACATCTGGATACCAGAACTGGCGCGGCCAGTCTGGGGCTAACAGAATCACCTTCACCTTGTCCCTCCTCACCTTAAGGAGCACCTTGTGGATCAAGGGAAATGGAGGGAAGGCATAGAGGAGGCCTGGGGTCCACGGCCTCGAGAAGGCATCCCCTGCAGCGAGCCCTGCCGAGGGGGTCAGTCATGAAAGCCTCAGCTTGGTGTTTTCCCTGGAGGCAAACAGGCCCACCATCGGTTTTCCCCAGTGGGAGAACTGGCTATAAGCTACCTCTGGATGGAGAGACCACTCGTGGGATGTCTCACCTAAGCGGCTAAGAGCATCTGCCAGATGGTTTGAAGCTCCTGCCACATGGATGGCTAGGACATCTGCCTCCAAACGGCAAACGAGGGTCCACATGCAGAGCACCTCTCTGCAAAGCAGGCGGGAGTGCGTGCCGCCCTGTTTGTAGAGGTAGTACATGGTCGTGGTATTGTCAGTCTGGACTTGAACCACTTTACCCGGGCCGAGGAGCAAAAGCGGACAGTGCCAGTCTGACTGCTCTGAGCTCCAACAGGTTGATGTGGTATCAGGACTCCTCAGGGAGGTCCAGAACCCATGGGCCCTGTTGTCCCACTGAGGTGCATGTCACCATGTAATCCAGAAGGCGCAGAAAGTCCCGGGCAGGGCACAACTGCCCAACCAGAAATGATTGGGCAAAGGAGGAGAGAATCTCTGCCCTGTCCGCCGGGAGCAGATCTCTGGCTTGACGAGAGTCTAGCTCTGCCTCACTCACCTGGGAAGGCAAGAGTTCAGACTTGGCCTTGTTGATCAGGAGGCAGAGTTGGGAGCAGGTCTGGAGGGCTAGGTCCCTGGACCTCTCCACCTACTGTTGGGTGGGACCTGCTAAGAGTCAGTCGTCGAGGTAGGGATAAATCCTGACACTCCCCCCTTCCCTGGGCTGCCACCACTGCAATGCATTTGGTGAAGACCCGTGGGGCCGATGACAGGCCAAACAGCATGTCTCTGAACTCGTATAGGGTCCCTTTGGCTCTAAAGCAGATGAAGGGCTGATGAGACTGACAGACTGGGATATGAAAGAATGTGTCCTGCAGATCCAGTGAACAGAACCACGTTTTGCTCCAAGGATGGCATGATCTGGGACACAGTGACCATCCGAAAGGTGCGAGACCCAAAATATTGATTCAGGTCGTGCAGATCTAGAATGGGGCACCAGTCCCAGTCCCCCCCCCCGGGCACCAGGAAGTATCTGGAAACAAAGCCTGGGTCTGCTGGAGGATCCACCACTGAAGCTTCTGCCTCCTTCAGGAGGAGCCGAGCAATGTCATCTCAGAGAGACGACCGAGTCTGGAAAGATGCTCTTTCTTCCCGAGGGTCGCGGGCTAGGTTTGGAGGGTGCTGTTCGAATTCCAGAGGCAGTCCCTGACCGACCACCTCGAGAACACACCTGTCCGTGGTGATAGCGGACCAGGCAGAAAGGAAGTGGCAGAGCCGGCCCCCCATGGGAGGACCCAGAGCTGGCGTGACGGGAGGGGGGGAGGCAGCCCCCGCCCTGTCACTGAGCATGCTTGGCGGATGATCCAGGACCTGAACCTTGGCCTCCTTTACAGGCCTGGGCTTGGGCCAGGGGCGCCAAAAGCTTGAGCCTCCTGCTGCTGCCGACCTGCTTGAAAGGATGACTGCTGGGCCACAGGGGAAGAGTGCCGAAAAGGCTTCTGCTGTTTCTTACTGGAAAGACCTTTTGCAGAAGTAGCGTCCAAGGTGGCACTGGACTGCTTGATGCGCTGAAGGGGACTAGTCACACCTGGGCCGAAGAGGTCGCTACCCAGGAAAGGCACGTCAGCTAGTTTATGCTGAGCATCTGCCGGAAAGGAGGAGATTCTCAGCCAAGCCCTGCGGCGAGCGGCAACTGCGGCTGCCATGGAGCGGGCACAAGAACTGCCAATGTCCAGGACTGTCTGAAGCTGCTGTTTAGCAACAGCCTGGCCCTGATCCCGGACCTGCTTGACCGTAGTCTGCATGTCCGCGGGAAGATGTGGGAGGACTTTGTCCAAAAATTCCAAAAGGGCATGGGAGAAGTGTGCCATTATGGCGGCCGAACTTACCTGACGAAGGCCTAAGGAAGGCGCCTCAGATAGACTCCTTCCAAGCTGAATGATCCAAAAGTTTGGATCCATTTTCTGGAGGTCGGACCGTGTCGGCAGAGCTGCCACTACGCATGAACAGACGCAGTCACCAGGCTCTTGGACAAAGGGTGTTCTGTGAACCCTGCAAGGGACCCAATGGGCACTGCATACTTGAGGGCCATATGGGCAAACTGAGCTGGGCCAACTATTGCCTCTGCTACGGGAAAGGTCTCCGTTGGTGGTAGCCCCTCTCTGGAGAATGTCCGTGAGGGTACTCCGCCTTTTTCTGGATCGGTTCCAGGGGCATCCCTGTGGACTCTGATGAAACGAAGAATGCCCTGAAAAGACGAAGGACCACCCTCCATTTCTATCCCACCAGCTAATCTGAACTGAAGCCAAAGAGTCCAGATACAACTGTCGACCGCTGAGGTCACCTTTGAGCCGCCACAGGCAGTCCAGGGGTGAGTAACCCAGAGATGCTGGGGAAGCCTGGTGTCCGGTTGGTCTCCCTTGGAAGAAGCCCCTCCCACAGACTGGGCGACGGTTCCACCAAGATCAGTGGAGAATGGTAAAGGACAGACGGGTTTCACCAGCTCATGGCCAGGGAACAGTTGCTCTGCTCCGGACAAGTCTGCTTTGGCCTAGAAGCAAAAGCCAGGTAATGGCCGGGGGTTGGAACCAGGGTCAGATTGTTCCCGGTCAGAATTAGCTGTTGCCACATGAGATCCTCGTAGCGCTGGAGCCTCTCCTCAGAGGAGAATGAGGACAACCGATGGCGCCATCTCTTAAGAGCGTTTATGGCTCTTCCTCGGCCTTTTGATCGGGAGACAACGGCGGGACCGGAGTCTTCACTGGGTCGGGGACCACTTTTGACGATATTCTCTGCAGGCTGGGTCTTGTCAGGGAAAGAAAGGACCGGAGTCCGATCCACAGAATCGTCGACAATGGGTCCATCACAATTTCAACGTCTATCAACTGCTCTGTCAACTGACCAGACGGCAAGGCCGAGAAGCCAGCGGCGTTTCCACTTCATGGTGTAGGTGGATCTGGCTGAGGGCCTTCTCAGCCACGAGAATGTCTGCCACTTCCTCAGAGACCCTATATCTAGTTCTTGCTAAGTCTGCAGGAGCCAGGCATGAAGATGCAGGGATCCGAGGTCCGAATGGACCAGCGTCCCCTGATCCTGAGAAGTGCAAGCTCCGCGGCAGCTGCAGCGGAGCTCCACTGCCAGCTGCTGAAGTAGTGGAAACCAAATCTGCTGAGGCCACAAAGGAGCGATGAGGATCATCTCTGCTCCTTCTGCCCTGAAGAAAGGAGAAAGTGAGGGAAGGCATACAGAATCCTCCCTGTTCAACAAAGGAACAAAGCGTCTCGTCAGAAAACACCAGGCGCGTGCTCTAGAGAGCAGACACTGGGCAGTTTGGAGTCGAGTGGAGATGCAAAGGTCCAACTCTGGCCGATCCCGCCTGCTGAAAAACTGATCCGTTACCGACTGGGGAGTTCCCGTTCATGAGCCTTGGTCAGAGACCAGCTTAGGCTGTCTACCAAAACGTTTAGGACACCCGGAACATGAACAGCTGTGAGGTCTAAGCGATGTTCCAGCGTCCAGCACCAGATCTTCACCTCCTTGCAAAGTGGGTATACGAGTGTGTGCCCCCTTGCTTTCTGATGTAAAAAAGCAGCACTGATGTGTTGTCTGTCTGGATAAGAAGAACACCTGGCGACAGGTCCATCTGAAACACCTTCAAGGCGTTCAGGACCACTCATTTCTAGAATATCGATACGGAGTAGCTGCTCTTCTGGATATCAAATTCCTGGGGTGTGACTGTCTCCCAGATGAGCCCCCAAAGACTGGAGGCACCTGTGGTGAGAATCCGTATTGGTGGCTCCTGTGGAAGGGGACCCCTCGTACCAGGTTGGAGAGATTTAGCCACCAGGAAAGTGTCCTGCCCAGGTAGGAGATCCTGATCAGTTGGTTTAGGTTGTCTGACCTTTGGTCTCACTGCACTATGAGCATCCATTGTGGGACTTGCATGCAGGTAAGCCAGAGGAACTGTGGGAATGGCCACCGCCATGTGCCCCAGAAGTCTGAGGAAGGTCCTGTCTGGGACCAGAGGATCCACATCTACCGCCTAGGCTACGCTCCTAAGGCAATACCCCCCTTTCCTGTGGGTGGGAGGCCATACCCTGAACTGTATATCCTGGACCACTCCCATAAAGAGGAGTCACTGGCTGGGCTCTGGGAATGAATGACTTTGGAAGATTGAGTGATCCCTAGCTCTCGGAAGAGAGTAAATGTGTCAGAATGAGAGTGAGTTGAGCTCTGCAAGGAGCTGCCAGGAGCAAATCGTCTAGGTAAGGAAAGACACAGTGGTCATGGCATCAGAGTGCAGCAGCCACCACCGCTAGACACTTGAAGACTCTAGGAGCAGCCGAACAGTAAGGCTCAAAACTGGTAAGGTCTCCCCCAGAAGCGGAACTTCAGGTGTGGAGAAAAGACCCTGATGAGGAAGTAGGTGTCCTGCATATCCAGGAAGCACAGCCAGTCTCCTTGATGCAAGAGGGGAATGAGGCCTGGCAGGGTGACCATCCTGAACCTTGTGCACTCTATAGAGATTGAGCTGAGTTCAAGAATGGGCGAAGGTGTCCTGTCTTTTTCGGGACCAGAAAAAAGTGAGTGTGTAAGCCCCCAACCCTGTTCTGGGGGAACTGGCTCTATCGCCCACTTTTGCAAAAGGGCCTGAATCTCTCCTTCGGTCAAGGGAATGTGCAAAGGAGGATAATGGAAGGACCCTGGTGGCGTACTCCGAGGGATTTGCGTGAACTCAAGTGCACATCCTCTCCTTACGAAGTCCAAGACCCAGCTGTCCGATGTGATGTTGCTCCAACCCTTGACAATGGGAGAAGCAACCCCCTACTGCCCCCCATCACCTTCACTGGAGGGCCAGCAGTAATGAGTCATTGGGTAGATCCAGGAGTGGGCAGAGAGGGCTGGGAGACTTGGCGCCTCTTTGAGTAACTTCTTCTGAGAAACTGACTGCAGGTATTCTGCCCCTGAGGTCTTACGAAATGGCAGTCTGCGAAAGGGCTTCTGGTCCCCCTTCTGCATTTTTCAGGCAGACCAGATAGACTTCCCAGAGTCTTGGAGACGCAAGATCAACTTTTCGGGTCTCCTCCCCAAAGAGAAAGGAACCCTGGAAAGGGAGCTTCAGGATCCTGGACTGCAGATCCTGGGAGAATCCTCAGACTTCAAGCTAGGCGTGGTACCCAAGGCAAACGCCGGATGTAGCTGCCCTAGATGCCGTATCCAGTGTCGTACGAGGCCCTCAGAACGAGAGTGCCCATGTCTGAACCAGGCTAACATGTCCAGGAGCTCGGTGTTTTGTGCAGAGTCTGGCAAGGCCTGAGAGACCTCTAATCCCTTCTCCCATAATGCATTCTGGTACTGCACCATATGTGTAAAAAAAATTCAGGGACCGGATAGAGCAGGTGGAAGCAGAGAACCAAGGTGCTTCAGCTGTTTTGACTTATGAGCAGCAGTGATCACCATGGAGTCTGCCTGAGGGTGTTCCACCAGGAAATGCTCATCCCTCTGTGCCTTGTATAGCCTGTCCAACTTCCAAGACACCGGAGTAGTGGAAGGATGCTTCCAAGTGATCCACGCAAGATCCTGGAAAGTCTTCACAAGAGGAGGGACAACCAAGAGTTTTGACTCCTGCCTCAGGTACTTTGCTAGGCTCTGGCGCTTGGGATCCAGATCCCCGTCTCCCACCCACTGCAGGACTGGATAACGCCTCATGACGTCCGTGAATGTGGGATCGTCAGGAGATGACTTGGGAGTGTCCTCGTCTGGGGACACCGGCTTTTTCCTAGAAACGGAATGGTCGGAACCAGAGCTGGGCCCCGAACCTCTGCCCCTAGAGGAAGCTGATCCTGAGGAGGATCTGTGCCTTCCAAGAGAATGCCACCCACTGATGGATCGACCACTACTAGATGACTGGCGATGGCTGGTTGAGCGCTGAGGGCTTCATGATTGTCCTGGCTATAGGAGAGAAGACTGCCAGAACTATGTGACCGTGAGCGGCGTCTGTCGCCTCCTTGTGTGTAAAGTTCGCCCACAGGAGTTCGTGGAGCTGTGCGAGCGAAACTGTTCCCTGCTTAGGGGAAGATGGCTTAGGCATGGAAGCCGAAGGTTCCTCGGCCAGACTTTTGTCCTCTTCCTTATTTGGAGCCGGTTCTGGGTCCGGCTGGGGTGAAACATCCTTCTTGACCTGTCCCCACTAGAACTGGAATAGTTCAGTCAGTTCTTCATGAACTGCACCGCGGCCGAACCTCTTGAAGGTGAAGGCAACTCAGGCGTGGGAGGCGCAATAAGTGACATGGGGAGGACCGGCAAGTCCTTAGGTGTGGGTGTAGACTGATCCCTTGTCCTCCGGTGTGGACGTCCTGTGGACTAGCGAACATTCTGGCATGAGGCCTTGCCTGACGCTCTTTCTCAGACAGATGGTCTGGAGCTTGTGGGTGCAGGCAGATGTCTGTTTAAAGCAGCCATGCTGCTGAGGAGCGATGAGTCATAACCGGTCGAGAGACCGACTCCGGATCCTTGGAAGTCAAGGCCTTATCCGGTGTACAGATGCCTGGACCCTACCCGGTGGGCCGAAGTTCCAGTGGCTAAAGTAGAGGTCCCAACCACTGTGGCGGAGGACATCGGCAAGGGAGTAGCCTTCACCTTCAGGGAAGTATGGGCTGGAGAACCAGAGCCTTGGTTGCCCGCGCCCCCCCCAGTTTTGGCAGGAATGGAAGCTTCTTGCCACCCTGCAGAGTGGTGGGAAGAATGGTCAGACCCTCCTGAGTTTGACCCCGAGGTGGGCTTCTTTCGGTGAGGGGACCGAGAGCGCAAATGCCCCCTGAACCAACCCCGGTTCTTTTCCCGGGATTTCTGATACGAATCCTTTTTATCCTTATGTTTGCGAGAAGTAGAAGATTTCAGCTGGTGAGGCCTGCATCACTGCCACCTGCTGCTCTAGAAGATGGGTTTTAAATGCCTTCAGGCGGCTAATTCTAGTCAAGCCGGTGAAAGCCTCCACACATAAGTAGGCCTTGGTGTAGGTGGTTGACTGAGCAGAAGATAGACTTTGTGTTTATCTGTCACGGGTATCTAGCGACCACAGGCGCACTTCATCCCCTCTTCTCAGTGGACAAGATGGACAATGGGAAGGCGACAAACAACAAGAGGAGACGAAAAACTGACTTTTCGACTGAGAAAAAGGCAAAACAGTTTGGAGACGAACATTACTTCTTCCAGAAGTTCAAAAGAGCCAACATCAATGGGTCTGCGGCGGGAAAGAACTGAGGTAGGTCTGGGGACCGCCCCACGATATACCATCAGCCAGTGTTGGTCCCCGCTGGAGACTGCTAGCTAGAAGTTTGCCGTGGGGTCCCAGTGCCTGGCGGCATAGTCCCATTGGTAGTCCGCTGCAAGAGCTCCCACCTGAAGTAAGATCTTGGGTTAAATATAAATACAGACTTCGGCAAGAATGTACCCGTTTAATATAAAGACCACCAAACAAGAACTGGACAAGAATTGGATGATAGGTTGATTGAGCAACTAGGTAGCTTTAACCTAGATGATGGGCTCTTGCTCATGGGGGATTTTAATCTACCCACAATTGACGGAGACACAGGTGTGGGCAAAAAATTTAGAGACGGAGTTAAGAGTACTCTTGGGGACATGGCATTGGAACAATTCGTAAAATTTCCTTTTGGAGGAACAACATTCTAGACTTGGCTATAAGTAACCTAAGAGATTCCATTTCTGACTGCCGGGTAAAGCACCCATTGGGAAACGGCAATTATGACATGGCAAAATTAAAAGTAAACAAAATCAAAAGTAGTACCACAATAAAATGTTTTAGGAAGGCAGACTTCGAGGCCATGCGATGGTAAATTATAGTCTGGAACTGGGATAAGATGGAATCATGATCTCTGGATGAATGTGGGAGGTACTTATAAGCAACTTAAACCAGCTTATAACTAAATAGGTGTCAGAGGAAAAAATATAACAATGGAAGAATTCCCCCTTGGTTTAATGAGAAAGTTAATAAAATTATAAACGAAAGTGTGCAAGAAGGTAAAGAAAGGGAATACTTAACAGCAATGGGTTGCATATACAAGGACAGCAAGGGAATGCAAAAATTACATAAAGGCAAAGAGCAACTACAAACTGGGCCTTGTCCTATGCTCACATCAAACGGGGAGCCCATGTGATGGTGGGCCCACTGGTTAAAACACATTTGATCCCATAGACGCCATACGGCGTCTGAACCATCCATTGCTAGAGCCAACCCAAAATGGCCACCGGGAGCAAATGAGTTAACATTAGAGGGGGAATATATAACCAAGGCCCCTGGAATTCTGCGACTGCGGAATTTTCCACAGAATTTACATCATGCCGCAGAATATACATGGTGCCTCAGAATTCATTGTTTTTCATAAATTTTCATTCAAATATACAGCTTTTCCGTAGTGTCAGGCTTTCTTTCCCATCTCGTTTATCTTGAAGCCCCTCCTCTGCACTTATGTGATGTCATCAATGACATCACATCATATTTAGCCAATGGCAGGACTGCGTTCTGCCAGAGAAATTAATAAATCATGCCGCAGAAGCCAAGGAGCCCTGCGCAGAAATCAGAAAATTCTGCCGCAGAGCACTAGGGGCCCTGCTAACCAAAATGCTGAATGAGTGTTCTGTGTTAGTATTCAACAATACAACGGACACAGCTGAGGGGGGAAAAGAACTTGTGGTGAGACACCCAGAACATTACAGGAGGACATCCAGAATAGATGAAGGGGGTCTTGATGTTAATGCCAGGGCCTGATGGGGTCCATCCAAGGGTTCTTTACGAGCTGGCAGTGGAATTGGCAGGACCTAGATCTAATATTTTTTTAGGATTCATTAAAGTCAGGCAAAGTGGTTAATTCATGGAGGGAGCCAACAGTGGTGCCTATATTTATAGGGAGGAGAGTAGCAATTACAGACCTGTCAGTTTAATGTCAGTCTTGTCTAAGGTACTTGAGGGAATTAAAGGAAATAATTGAGGATCATCTTAGTACCACGGATGCATGGGATTGGTTACAACACTGTCACCTCTGGCAGGTCATGCCAAACAGGCTACTCACCTGTAACAGTAGTTCTAGGAGTGGTATATGTTCATCCACACTGTTTGGCATGTCCTTTCCTCTTAATCTTGCCAGAAGGTCTTAAAGCTGGCTCCTCCCACCCACCCGGGTGTCCTACCCCTCAGCTCCGCCCCATGACGCCAGATCTTTGCCTGCTGGAAGTTCAGGTTGTGCACTGAAGCCGGGGAGGCTGGGTGGGTTCATGTGGATGAACATATACCACTCTTAGAACTACTGTTACAGGCAAGTAATCTGTTTTTCTAGGGATGTGGATATGTCCAAGCAGTTCTCTGGGAGGAGGGAGGCAAGGCGCACACCCCCATACTTTGGAAACAGGTTGGAGAACTGAGGCCTCAAACCAGCATCCCAGCATGACACTAGGTCGATGTGGCAATGGATAATCAAGGTGTTTGCTGTCTTCCAGGTAGTAGCCCGACAGATTTCCTGGATAGGGATGTCCCTAGAAGTAGCCACCGATGCAGCAGAATGGCGGGTAGAATGAGCTCTTATCCCACTGGGAGGCACCTTGCCCGCCAACCTATAACAGATCGATATACGATGTGATCCATCTACCGATCGTCCGCTTTGTTGCAGGTTTGCCGGGTGCGGCTTCAGCGTAGGTGACAAACAGCTGGCGAACCTCTCCCTGAATTTCCGCCATTCTCTCCTTATAATAGAGGGCTCGTCTCAGGTCCAGAGTATGGAGCCTATACTCTGCATCCAAAGTGTAGTTCAGGTAGAACACAGGCAGAGTCAACACCTGGTTAATATGGAACTCTAGCCAGCATGGTCACGCCAATGGTTGAGGCGCTGGATGCCATGCCACCAACTAGTTCGGGAGCAAGCTCACGTGTTGGCAGGGAGGGAGGGAGATAGGATTGCTCTGTGCTCTCACAGCCCCTAGTGGAGCCAGAGCTGCACGTAAGGGAGCGTGGCTGACGCAAGCAGGGTTGCTGTGCGCCAGCGTCTGACGGCAGGGCCTCCGGGCACCTACAGGAGGAGAAGAAACAATTACTTACCATAGTTATTGTTTCTTCTAATGGAGTCTTGCTGTATTCTGACAATATGTAGTTAGACTGAGCGGGTCAACTGCCCCAGAGAACAAAGTTAAACTCTATGCAAATGCATAGAACGTTGAGCTCAAGCTCATATATCTATATACATCTATACAGACAAAAAATAACCTAAACAGGGGCAACATAAACAAGACAAAAATGCACGTAGAAGACTTAAGTCACAGATGCTTAGAGACGCCCAATCCTACCACTGGGTTAAGTCCTACAGGTGCTGCAGAAGAGCCACCCTTCAAGGTTCTGAAGGAGGTAGGGTGGGAGGTCAGAATGCAGCATTACTCCACTAGAAGAAACATTACTATGGTAAGTATTTTTCTCTTCAAACATGAAGTCTTACTGTATTCTGACAATATGCAGACCACAAAGCAGTGCCCCATGGAGGTGGGCATAGAACCTATTTGGGGAATAGACTGCAGTACTGCTGTGCCAAACCTGGCATCACTCGTAGCCTGAATATCCAGGCTGTAGTGCTTAGTGAATGTATGGACAGATTTCCAGGCGGCAGCCTTACATCTCAAGCAAAGGGACTTCCCAGGCAGCTGCCAAGGAGGCAGCAGTCCCCCCCCCTAGTAGAATGGGCTCTAAGGCCTGCTGCTGGGTCCTTACACAGCTTACTGTAAACAAAACTGGATACTGGTCATAATCCATCTTGCTATAGTCCTCTTTGCAGCTGGTCTGCCTCGACCAACCCCACCATAGGTAAGAAAAAGTTGAGAACAATCCTTCCTTAGCTCTGAGAGAAGAGAGAGTAGAGAGAAAGAGTAGAGGTAGAGAGAGAGAGAGAGAGAGATATATATAGATATATATAGATATATAGAGAGATAGATATGCACACACACACACCACATCCAGACTGTGGAGCCTGCATTCACCTGAACTGGAGTGCTTTGAGAAAAATACAGGCATCGTAATGGATTAAGATGGAAATCAGAAACCACCTTACAGAGAAACTTCCCATTAGTTCGGAGCACTGTCTTATCACTGTGGGGTGTAATATAGTTGGGCTCCACTGACGAGGCCTGAAGTTCACCGATTCTTCTAGCAGAAGTGATGGCCACTAGAAAAACAGCTTTCCAAGTGAGAAACTTGAGCTCTGAAGAAAACAGGTTCAAAAGGAGGTTGCATAAGCTGACCTATGCATATGTTAAAGTCCCATGCAGGGGTAGGTTCTCTGTGTGGAGGATGAAGATGTAGCAACAGTTTGAAAAGCTTTCTGAAAACTGGGTGTGCAGCCAGAGAAGAGCCCTTCCCTGCTGAAAGATGAGCAGAGACAGCAGAGAAGTGTACCTTCAGGGTAGATGGCTGTAAATGGAGTCTGAAGGTGGACCAGATGGTCCAAAAGTTCTGGTAACCCAGCTTGCTGTGGGTCCACGTCTTTCTAGGAGCACCAAAGAGCTCCAAAGAGATAGACCTCAGTTTGACCAACGAATAGGTTTTCCTACTAGCAGGTTTTCTGGAGTAAAGAATCTGACGGCTGCAGTTTGAACAGGGGCTTCAACCAAGCTCATGACGAACATTCTATGCAAGGCATAGAAAAGTTTATCCTTTGTTCTCCAGGGCAGTTGAAAGGCAGGACCTAACTGCAATACTCAGAATACAGCAAGACTTCATGTTTGAATCAAAAGTCAGCTACATACAGATACAGATACAGGGATACAGAAAGATCCATCATCTCCCTGTAATCCTCTTCCTCATCATCCTCCTGCCTGGCTTCCTGTACATAGAGCTGCAAAGTCTCAGCCACCTGCCTCAAAAGCAAAATGAAAGGTGGCCTCAGAGACAGATACAGCAAGTCCAGGCATTCTGGAAGATGCTGCAAAGGCCTGGAGCAGAGGCTGAGGAGATCTGGAGACCAGAACTGACATGACCAGTCTGGGGCTACCAGGATCACCTGTACCTTGGTCCCTCACCTTGGGAAGCACCCTGTGGATCAAGGGTAATGGAGGGAAGGTGTAGAAGAGGCCTGGGGTCCATGGCCTCGAGAAAACATCCCCATGCAGCAAGCACAGATTTTTTTGGGGAGGGGGCAGGCATATAACAGCCTCAGTTTGGTGTTCTCCCTGGAGACGAACAGGTCCACCAGTGGTTTGCCCCAGTGGGAGAACAGGCTGTGAACTACCTCTTGATGGAGAGACCACTCGTGGGATGTCTCACCCACACAGCTAAGAGCGTCCGCCAGTTGATTAGAGGCTCCTGCCACATGGATGGCTAGGAGATCTGCCTCCAGTCGGCTCATGAGGGTCCAGATGTGGAGCGCTTTCCTGCACAGCAGCCGGGAGTGTGCCCCACCCTGTCTGTTGAGGTAGTACATGGTCATGGTATGGTCTGTCGACTTGTACCACTTGACCCCGAAGGAGAGTAGCAAATGCCGACAGCGCCAGTCTGACCGCTCTGATCTCCAGCAGGTTGATATGGTATCAGGATTCCTTGGGGGTCCAGAACCTGTAGGCTCTGTGGTTCCCCATGTGATCTCCCCAGCCCGTGAAAGAAGCATCAGTCATGCGAAGGACAAATGGGATCCCTTCCTGCAAGCGACCCAGGATGGTCCACCACTGGAGAATGTACCACATCTTCAGAGTTAGTGACCAGCTGGTCAAAGTGACCGTGATGCTAGGTCCCCTGGACGGCCAGCTCCAATTACATGGGCACATATGCCACCAGGCCCATCAAACTGTGGTGGTGTAGGCCACAATGTACCCCAGAAGGCACAGAAAGTCCCAGGCAGGGCAAAAGTACCCAACCAGAAATGACTGGACAAAGGAGGAGAGAACCTCTGCCCTGTCCTTCGGGAGCCGGGCTCTGGCTCGGCAAGAGTTGAGCTCTCCCCAACGAAGCACATCATCTGCGAAGATACGAGTTCTGACTTGGCCTCATTGATCAGGAGACCAAGTTCAGTGCAGGTCTAGAGGGCCAGGTCCTTGGATCTCTCCACCTCTTGCTGGGTGGAACCTGCCAACAGCCAATCATCGAGGTAGGGGTAGACTGACTACTCTCGATGCCGAAGGTGGGCTACCACTACTGTAATGCATTTGAAGACCCATGGAGCCGATGTAGGCTGAAGGGCAAGGCTCTGAACTCGAAGAGGGCTCCTCCTGTTCAGAAGCGAAGGAACCATTGGTGAGACGGACAAATTGGGACATGACAGAACGTGTCCTGGAGATCCAGAGAGCAGAACCACATGGTCTGCTAGAGGGATGGTAGGATCTGAGACAGTTACCATCCAATGGGTGTGGGAGAAATGTGCCACGACGACAGCCGAGCTTACCTGACGGAGGCGCAGCAAAGAGGCAGCACAGACTTTTCAGGCAGAGTGATCCAACATTTTGGATTCCCTGTCCGGAGGTCTATCTGCAAGTACCAAATTACCCGAGTGTACAGATTCGATCAACAGACCCTCCGCAAAGGTATGCTCTGTGAACCCCAAAAGCAACCCTATAGGCACTGCGCACCTGCGAGCCATATGGGCAGATGGTGCAAGGCAGGATGCTGCCAAAGCCAGACTGGCAATGGCCTTGGCCACTGGGAAGGCTTCCATCGGTGAGTCCCCTCTCAAGGATATCCGTGAGGGCGTATTCTGCCAATTTTTGAACGAGCTCGAGAGGCATCCCCTTTGATTCGGAGATCAGATGGAGAATGCCTAGGAAGGAAGAAGGGCCTTCCTCCGTTGAGAGACTGCCGACAGATTCGTCGAGGGGACGAGAATGCAGGTTGGAGTCATGAGACTCCGAAGAGTCCAGATAATCGACCGGCCACCTAAATCTCCCTCAAGCTGCCTGGGGCGATCAGGCGTGAGGGTGACAGAGCCTATGCGGGAGGCCCGGAACAGTCAGACCCTAGTAAGAGCCCCTCCCAAGGGCTGCTTAGGTGGTGGTTCCACCGCTATTGGTGGAGAGAGAGATTTGGCCGAACCAGAAAGGTTTTGACTGGCTCTGCAGACAGAGGAACAGTTTTGACCAGCTCCAAGGGAGTCTGTTTCGGCCTGGGAAGAGAGCCAAGTGATGGCCAGTGTGGAAATCGTAGCCTGCTTCTGAACAGACAATCAGCGTTGCCACATTAGATCTTAGTAACGGAGTTTCCACCACAGCCTCTCCTCATTCGAGGACGACGAAGATGAATGTCAGCATCCTTTTTTTATAGAACTTAGGCACCTTCCTCAGCCTGTCGGTCGGAAAGGGTCAGAGACTTCAATCGTCCGGGGAGGGGAGAGACCAACTGGGTCACTTGGGAGACACCGGGGGACTGGCGATTTACCAGGGCCTGGGACCACTTCCTCGATGGGATCACCAGCGGGCTGGGTCTCCTCATCAAGAAGAGGCAGGACCGGGATCCTGATGAGTTTTCGGCCTCCTCAGGAGACAACTGGTCGAAAGGGTAGAGAATAATCTCGACCTAGCCTTCGACTGAAGTCTCTGCCGGCTGACCTGATGGGACCGAAAAGCCAGTGGCAGAGGCCACAATCTCAACTGAGGTAGAGACTGGAGATTCTTGGAACAGACATCTCTAAAGATCCCAAGAACGTCTTCGAGACGAAGAATCTCTTCCTTGTCCTTTTCATGGGACCGGAAGGCATGCAAGCCCGAAGGTCCCTTGCCCTTAGTGAGAAGAGATTGGCACATCTGAGAAAATTGAGCCTAAATTGAGTGGGACAAAGGGCCTTGAGGAACGATCCGCAGCCCAAGCCGACTCTTCAAGGCATGCATCTGTTAGAGCTGTTCGGCGGACCACGCAGCCACGGAGACCACCCATCAGGCTTCTTCAGATTTGACCAGCGGATTCAGTTTTTCTGGCCTAATAAATTTCAAGCGTGGGAGACTCATCTCACAGGCCTGGGTGTCGTGGTGCGACACCCAGGCGGCTGCCTGGCATCGCGGGTCTGTGCATGAGATCGTTTGCCCTCTTCCATGACAGTCGAGATCGCAAAGCAATGATTGGTAACTGAAGAGTAATTTTCAACAAATCCACAGACTTAGAAGCCAGGGCCTATTGAGCGTGAGAATGGCAAGGAGGCAACCTGCATCTTCCAGTGGAAAGGAATGATATTTCATGGGGCGGAGCTGAGGGTTATACCACCCGGGTAGGTGGGAGGAGTCAACAAAGATCTTCCGGCAAGATTTAAAGAGGAAAGTACATGACAGTGTGGATGAACATATCCACATTCCTAGAATAATTACTATTTTATGAAAGGGTGAACAGGGAACACGACAGAGGTTTGCCTGTACAGGTGCCACATAAGGAACTTAAGGCCCTGAACCACCTAGGACTGCATGGGAATATCACCAATTGGATACTATCAATTTGATCTGTCACTATAACAGTACAACTTCGACCGATGTCGCACGCTGCTGCTGCCTTTGCTCCATGGCTGTTCAATTCACTGCTTTCAAAAAACTTTTTTTTTTTTTTTTTAAACTGTGGCAGTTACGAACTGTCCAGACTGGAGAAAGTAGGCGTGTTGAGGATGTACAGTAAGAGTGGAGTAGGGCTTGAACGTGGGGAAGATTTAAAAATCAGAGCAATGATGTTTTAAATGTACTTTGCAAGTGCTGTTTTCGCTGTTGCCCACACACAAGACAATGGATGGGCAACAGTAAACAACAACGTTGAGTTCACTTTTAGGTTGTAATGACAACTTGGACCTCAAGCTTTGCTCTTGAGATCTACCTGGTTGTCATGACAACCTCTCAGTGAACACAGCATTGTTCACTGTTGCCCACCCATTATCTTTTTTTTTACTCTCTTTAAGCTCCCCCTCCTCACAGCTCTCCCCATCTTCGGCAGACACCTACGGCCTTATCAGCCCTCGCTCACCTACCTGGTGACCGGTGCAGTCCGTGCCCCATGGAGCTGTGGTTGTACCCCCGGGCGGGTACGGGGTGGGAGCCCTTACACCCCGACGCTTCTGTTTCATCGGCACGCCGTCTCCAGGCAGGCAGGGGCAATGAAGGTCAGGGCCTGGTGCTCCGTCTACTGGGAGGCTGCAAGGCTTTTTCCTGATCTCTCGACGTGCCAGGTCCCCGGACGTCAAGGCACTGAAGCGCTGACGTCTGGCACGTCACCCCCTCTGTTGGAGCATTGGGTTTGCTGTACCTCAGGTCTCCACCCGGGGTCAGACAAGAGCCAAGCTCTGGTACCCCCCTCCCACCGGAGAGGACGAGCGGTCTTTGGGACGCTCAAGTCCTCCCCTCCCAGCTGGCCCTCCAGCTCCCAGGCTCGTTCTTGAACCTGGGTTGCTGGCGTCGCAAGCAGAAATCCAACCGCTGCGCCAGAGGGCCGGCTTATCCTCCATTTTTAATGTAGCAATTAAATATTTACATTTGCCCGGCTCTTAACTTCCCAACAATGAGCCGAGTTGCCGATGAGCGCTGCAGCCCCACCCCTAAAACTGCAGTTTTAAGACATGCAGTAGGGAACAGGCCTGCGAGTGTGCCACATAATGAAATCGGGGGGCTGCCTTTTTTTTTTTTTTTTTAACTTAGTATTTATACTCCCCTCTCCATAACTACCCCTTTTCATGGGGGTCCTCAATCTGCCGCACAGCTATGCTGGCAGGACCGAGGGGAACGGCCCCTAAAAGTGCTCCGCTCCCAAGTACATGATCTCCGCGTAACCTCCCCAGGTGGGGCGGAGTAGTCTCCCTTGTACCTCCTCCGATACTTCAGGGATAGTGGGCCACTAAAACCGTATCCCTCGGCCCCTCCAGTCGCTGATGTGAGGCCAATCTTCTGGTGTGGATGTGGGTTTTTCCTTGCTCTCCCCACCCACCTGCCATCAGCACACAGGGAGGACCAATGAGTTGGAGGTTCGTAGAGACGCACTTTTGCTCAAGTCCTCTGCCAATGACGCCCTCCACTGAATTCAGTCTCCTCTGCTACACCAACACCACCCGTGGTCACCCAGGTGGCGGCAGTACTGCAGGAAGGAGAGCTGCCCTCCCCTCCCAGGGAAGACCAGAGGCACACTAGGCGCTCAATCATTCTCCCCTTGGCCAGCCCTCTGACACCTGGCACGCTACCAAACCCGGGTCGCTGGTGTCGCAAGCAGTAGTGCTACCACTGCAACGGCAGGCTCTCCAGAGGGGGGCTCTCTAAACATGCAGTTTCTTTGTTTCTACATGTATGGGACATATGACATTACAACCCCATACTTGAATAAGCAGAAACAAAGAAACAGTATATATGTTTAGAGAGCCGCCCTCCCCCAATTTCATTTAGCGTGCCCGCAGCCGCTCTACTCATAGCTGGAAGTTGAGCTGGGTAAAATAATGTAAATATTTCTGACTGCATTAAAAAGATCCATTATGGGCCAAGATAGCTCCTCCAACAGGTAGCTCCTTAGTAAGAGCTGCCTGCCCAGAACGTGGTAGCTGCTCTTTACCAGATGCGTACTCATATTTGCCACTGCCTGGAGGGCCTTAAACAGCTCCTGCTTGGGAGTACCCTCTAGGAGGGCTTGGGCTGCAGCTTTGGTCTTCCTCCAGTGGGTATTCTGGAATTTTAACATATGGCCCTAGTAGTTTGCAATTCTTAGGCCTAAGGTAGCAGAAGCAAAGGTTCTCTTCCCCAGGACATCTAAACTGGATCCCTGTCAGAAGGGAGAGAAACAGAGGTTACTCACCTGTAACAGCAGTTCTAAGAGTGGTATATGTTATTCATCCACACTTGTTGGCATGCCCTTTCCCATGGCGGCGTAAAGAAGCCACCGCCACCATCGCCAGGCACTTGGTAAATACCCACGGTGCCGGACACAGACCAAAAGGGAGCGCCTTAAAATGGAGTGCTCCCCTTGGAATTGGAGCCACAGGAAACTACAGTGGCTGGGGAAGATCGGGATGTGCAGTTAAGCATCCTGCATGTCCAGAGTGCACAACCAATGAAGGAGGGGGAGGAGACTCTGGAGCGTCAACATCCGAAACTTTTTGTATTCAAACAGATTTTGGTTTCTTAAGTCGAGAATGGGTCTGAAGCCTCCAGTCTTTTTTGGAACCAGGAAAAAATGGGAGTAAAACCCCCTGCCCTTTGCCAGAAGGGAACGTGCTCTATTGCTTCCTTGAGAAGACCTTTTTGGCAGACATTCTGGAAGAAGTTCCAGAAACTCTATGGTGTGTCCTACAAACATCAGTTGCAGGACCCCCCCCCCCAACCACCTGCTCCTCGTGAGACTGAGGAGGGAGTCAGGAAGTGGCAGGACATTCAGGGGGAGGGCCCCCTGCGTATCTCTGGTTCTTAGAGGCCGGAAGAGTGGCGGAACCTGTGTACTTGCGTTTGCCCTGGTGTCGAGCCGGGACCTGCTTCCTCTGCTTCCAGGTCTTTTTCTGAAAAGACTGCTGCTGCTGTTAGAATGCCTGATCAGTACATGGACCTAACTGATCTGAGGGCAAGGCTTCTGTCTTGTAGATCAGTAATATCTTTGGAGTCCCCTCCAAAAAGCACCGAGCCCCTGAAGGGGTATCCTAAATAGTCAACTATACCTCATTGGCAAGGCCAGAGATGCAAAGCCAGGAATGCAGTCTTAGGGTGATGGCAGTTGCCGAGGTGTGAGCTACAGAGTCGACAGTCATATGTAGCCTACAAAGCATGCCTACAGGAAAAGCGAGAGGGGCGAAGGTCCTTGGCAAGCTCCTCTGAGGCTTGAGGGTTCCATAGATTGGACACGAGCCTCTAACCTGGCCAGGATAGCCTTTTGGTGGGACACCATGTGGGCCACACAGCTGAGTGATCTAAGTGCTCATGTGGCCAAGGCAAACTTTTCTACCGAACTGGTCCATCTGCCTAGACTCTGGAGGAGACGTGCTCATGTGCTTGGGTGCAGTGGAGCAGTCATGAGCAGCTGAAATGACAGACTCTGCCTTAGGATGCTTCTTTAAGAACGGAGCTTCCTTCGGAGCATGGTAAATACTGTCCGCCCTCTTGGGAACAGCCGGGAGAGAATGAGGCATCTGCCAGACCTCAGAGGTGAGGTCCTGCTGAGGCCCGATCCATGGAGGAATGGGGACTAAAGGCAGGGATTAAATCCAGGTGTTCGGCTAGTCTGTGTCATGGGGTCTTGTTCCTCTGACTCCCCAGTCGAAGAAATCTGATGGACCTCAGAAGATCTGAGAAGGCAGGGTCGGTGGGGTAGGTAAGACTTCAGGAAAACCTCGTCTATCAGACCCCTGGGTTCCTCCAAGGCATCCTCCGCCAACTCGTCAGCATCCTCACCGTCTGCCCCCTCATCAAGGTGGTCACGGATGTCCGGAAGGGTGATGTCCTGACGTGCCGTCCCAGAGACGTGTACCGTGGACGGAGAAGAGCTTCTCAGGGATGCAGACCTTGGAGAACATGGGAGTGGGAATCTTGTCTCCAGGTGTGACACCAACTCAGAGTGCACCCCTGCCACCAAGACTGGATTAGGGTCTCGAAGTCAGGCATAGCCGGAGAAGGTGGAGGAGGTTGTGGCAGAGGGAGGAGGAGGACATTACTGGTGAAGGAGGGTTTAAATGATAACCTTGGTATCCCTGAAAATGGTGATAGGGGTTGTAACCAGGGTAGTACTGTCCGAAGGAACTCCATTCAGGAGGTGGATCAGCCAGGAAACGGTCCCCAGGATACCCAAAGAGGTAGTGTGGGACAGTCCGGGGTCTGGTGTAAATCCCAGTCAGATCTGACTGAGGGGATACCCATGTTGGACCCACCATAGTGTAAATCAGCATGGGGTCCAGTGTCTGGCTAGCCAGCGTCAGGGGAACAGACTGCACCGGCATCACCTGATCTGGCAATCTAAGATGATCTGGCATTGGAGGGGCTGGTGTCTGGGCCAGACGAAGGGAACCTGATGGCGGACTGGGTCTGGCGCTGGAGCTGAAGGCTGGGGCAGACTGCAGGGCCCTGGCTGTGGAACAGTCTGAGTATCCGGCGTCAGGACTGGAATCGCCAGATCAGACGGTGGGATCGAGGCCTCCTTCCCCGTGACCCCATCAGGAGAGTGCGGGATGGACCCTGAGGAATCCACAATGTTGAGGGGTTCTGTGCGGTCTTCGCCTGAGAGGGAGAGGGCAAGGGCAAAGGAAGAGGGGGGACATTCTCCCCCTGGTTCTGCCAGACGTCGGCTGAGGCAGCTGTGGGCTAGCGGAGAAACTACGCTTCTGAGCAGCCGCCTTATCAGAAGAAGACGCATGGGAGGAGCCCCAGACTTCACGGCTGGTGCCGAGCGAGTCCACGAAGACTGGGAAGTAGTCAGTGACGGCTGTGCAGTCCCCAGAGGAGCCAGGGACTAACTTAGCGACTATAGTAGTGCAGCCGGAACAGCCGGTCGACTGACCGGAAGGTTTCCCAGACTTGCCGTCTGGGGTCTTAGACGGCTGAGAGGTGGCTTTGCTCGAGGGCTGCGAGTCCTCAAGTTGGTCCATGGAGCACTCCCGCTCTCGAGATTTCTCCTTGTGGTACTTCTTGGAGGGAGAAGATTTCTCAGATGACTCCAATGTGGTCCATATGCTTCTCTAATGAAGCTAAGCAGATTTTTAGAAGATGGGCCTCCAAAGCCTGCCGTCTCTGCTTTTTGGTGACCTGACAAAGTTTGGCAGGATGAGACAGGGTGGTCTGGGCCCAGACAAATCACGCAATTCAAATGAACGTCCTTATGAGGGATCTGTGTGTCACAGGACGAGCATTTCTGGGTGAAGACATTAAGTAATAGTAGAATTCGAAAGGAATGACAGAAGGAAAAAATCCGATGCAGTAACTAACATGGCGATCGCTGCATGGAAGTCTAATGCGACCAACACGAGGCGACGGCAGGAAATAACTGGTGGGTGGGTGTGGGGACCGCCCACTATATATGGTCACACTGATGTCTTGTCACTTGACGTCGGACGGGTGGTCCCCCATCAGGGGTTGCTAGAAAAGTCTGCCGTATGGACAGACAGGTGGCGCCAGTCCTATATGTAATGACTTACTGAAGGAACCCTCTCAAAGTAAGATCCGTTATAGGTGAGCAACTTGTGTTTCTAGGGATGTGATATGTTCTTATTCACACTAGTTGGCAGACTCCTAGCAGTTCTCCAGGAGGGAGGCAAGGCGCACACCACCTACTTAGGGAGCAGAGACTAGAGAACCAAGGCCCCAAAACCAGCATCCTGGCGTGACTCTAGGTAGATGTGGTAATGGGTAATGAAGGCGTTTGCAAACTTCCAGGTAACAGCCCTGCAGATTTCCTAGGAGGAGACATCCTTAGGAGCCGATGTAGCAGTATGGCAGGTAGAATGAGCTCTAATCCCACTGGGAGGCTCCTTGCTGCAGGTCTGCCAAGTGCTGCTTCAGCGCAGGTGACAGCTGGTGAATCTCTCCCAGAACTTCAGCTGTTCTCTTCATAATAAGAGCGCTCGTCTTGGGTCCAAAGTATGGAACCTGTACTCTGCCTCCAAGGTGTAATTAGGGTAGTACACGGGCAGAGTCAACACCTGATTAAGGTGAAACTGACCACCTTGGGAAGGAATTTCAGGTGGGGGCGCAGGACAACCTTGTCCCTGTGGAAGACCAGATAGAGTGCCTGTAGTACCCCAGTCCTTCTGGCTGACGTGAGCCACCAATAAAGCAGTCTTCCATGACAAATGTGACATCTCACGCCTGTGCATCAGTTCTAATGGCTTGCCCGCAAGTTTTGCCAAAACCAGTAGTAAATATCACGAAGGTTGAGGTTCATGCACTGCAGGGGAAATGTGGTAGAGGCCTTTAAACAAACACCAGACCACCTTTTTATGTGCCAGTCTGCTGACCGGCCCGCGCCCGGTAAGCAGAGATGGCTGCCAAGTGCACAAATGCTAGTCACCAGACAGGATGAAGAGTCCAGGCCCTTGCCGACACCAAATGAAGAATCTCTTCCACATGAAGGCATAGCACCTCCTGGTCGACTCCTTCCTAGATGCCTCAACTATACGGAGTACATAGTCGGAGAGACCCAAAGCCTGGAACTCTAGCTAGCCGCTCAGGAACCAGGCTGTCAGGTGCCGGGATTGAAGGTCCGGAAGGAGTACGTTCCCCTGTTGACCGATATTGGGTCCGGACGTGCTGAAAGATGCCTCGGGGGTCTGTTGCTGAGGAGATCTGGATACCAGAACTGGCGCGGCCAGTCTGGGGCTAACAGAATTACCTGCACCTTGTCCCTCCTCACCTTGAAAAGAACCCTGAGGATCAAGGGAAATGGAGGGAAGGCGTGGAGGAGGCTTGGGGTCCATGCCCTTGAGAAGACATCCCCCTGCAGTGAGCCCTGCTGAGGGAGGCGGTCATGAAATAGCCTCAGCTTGGTGTTTTCCCTGGAGGCAAACAGGTCCACCATCTGTTTGCCCCAGTGGGAGAACAGACTAAGCGACCTCTGGATGGAGAGACTACTTGTGGGATGTCTGGCCTAAGCGGCTGAGAGCATCCGCCAGATGGTTCGAGGCTCCTGCCACATGGATGGCTAGGAGATCTGCCTCTAATCATCTCATGAGGGTCCAGATATGGAGCACCTCCCTGCACAGCAAACGGGAGTGTGTGCCGCCCTGTTTGTTGAGGTAGCACATGGTCGTGGTATTGTCCATCTGGACTTGAACTACTTGAGCTGAGTAACAAAAGCTGACAGTGCCAGTCTGACTGCTCTGAGCTCCAACAGGCTGATGTGGCATCAGGACTCCTAGCCCATAGGCCCTTTCGTCCCCCACATGGGCTCCCCAGCCCATGAGAGGCATGGGTCATGAGGACGACCGTCTGCTCGGGCAGACAAACTGGATCCCTTCCTGCAGCCAGTCTGGGGCGGTCCACCACTGGAGAGCGTCCCACATCATCTGGGTCACAGTGATCAGCTGGTCGAAATGACCGTGGCGCCGAGTTCACTGGGCAGCCAGATACCACTGGAGGGGGGCGCATTTACAACTGGGCCCAACAGACCTGAGGTGCACGCCGCCATGTGACCCAAAAGGAGCAGAAAGTCCCGGGAAGGGCGCAACTGCCCAACCAGAAATGACTGGGCAAAGGAGGAAAGAACCTCCGCCCTGTTCACTGGGAGCCGAGCTCTGGCTCAACAACAGTCGAGCTCTGCCCAGATGAAGCCTATCACCTGAGAAGGTACAAGTTCCTACTTGGCCTCGTTGATCAGCAGGCTGAGTTCAGAACAGGTCTGGAGGGCCAAGTCCCTGGATCTCTCCACCTCCTGTTGGGAGGAACCTGTTAGGAGCCAACTGTCAAGGTAAGGATAAATCCTGCCCCCTGGGCTGCCACCACTGTAATGCAATTGGTGAAGACCCATGGGGCCGATGACAGGCCGAACAGCATGGCTCAGAACTTGTACAGGGTCCCTTCGACCCTGAAGCAGATGGACCGCTAATGGGATGGACGGATTGGGACGTGAAAATGCGTCCTGCAGATCCAGTGAACAGAACATGCGTCACTCCAAGGATGGTATGATCTGGGACAGCGTGAACATCCGAAAGGTGCGTGACCAGAGATATTGATTGAGGTCGTGCAGATCTAGAATGGGGTGCCAGCCCCACATCCACTTAGGCACCAGGAAGTACTTTGAGACGAAGCCTGGGTCTGCTGGAGGATCTGCCACTGGAGCTACTGCCTCCTTGAGAAGGAGCTGAGCTATGTCGGACAGCAGACTGTTTGAGCGGATACTCTTTCCTCCTGTGGGGGCACGGACTCTACTTGGAGGGTACTGCTTGAATTCCAGAGGCAGTCCCTGACCGACAACTTCGAGAACCCATCTGTCCAAAGTGACAATGGACCAGGCAGAAAGGAAGTGGTGGAGCTGGCCCCCCATGGCTGAGGTGACGGGAGAGGGGTTGACAGCCCCCGCCCAGTCACTGAGCAGGCTTGGAGGCGGCTCCAGGACCAGAGCCTTGGCCTCCTTTACGAGCCTGTTGGGGTCCTGGCTTGGGCCTACTGCTGATGCTGCTCTCCACCTTGAAAGGAGGACTGCTGAGCCGCAGGGGAAGAGTGCCAAAAAGCCTTTTTCTTTGCTGGTTCTTGCCCGAAGAACTCTTGGCAGAAGTAAGCGTCCAAGGAGGCACTGGCCTGCTCAATGCGCTGAAGGTCACCAGCCACTCCTGGGCTGAACAATTCTGTCCAGAGGAAGGGCACATCAGCTAGTTTGTGCTGGGGTATCCACCGGAAAGGAGGAGACTCAGCCAAGCCCTTGATGAGAGGCAACTGCGGCAGCCATCGAGTGGGCACAAGAATCCCCAATGTCCAGGGCTGTCTGAAGCTATTTGGCAACAGCTCGGCCCTGATCCCAGACCTGCTTGACCGTGGTCTGCACGTTCGTGGGAAGATGCGGGAGGACTTCATCTAGTGACCCTAGAAGGGTGTGAGAGAAGTGTGCCATGATAAAGGCCAAACTTGCCTGACGAAGGCCCAAAGAGGAAACCGCATAGATCTTCCTGACTGAATGGTCCAGAAGCTTGGACTCTATCAGGAGGTCAGTCAGTGTCGGCCTTAACACAGAGGCAGTCACCAGGTTCTCAACCGAAGGCTGCTCTGTGAACCTCACAAGGGACCCCATGGGCACCGCGTACTTGCGGGCAGACAGAGCTGGACAAGAGGCAGGACGCGGCCAAACTGAGGGCTGGGCAGACAGCCTCGGCAACAAGAAAGGCCTCCATCGGGGTATCCCCTCTCAAGGATATCCGTAAGAGGGTACTCTGCCTTTTTCTGGATTGGCTCCAGGGCATCCCTGTAGATTCAGAGAGGAGGCAAAGGATCTCTTGAAAAGACGAGGGACCTTCCTCAGTTTCTAGGCCGATAGATTCATCACCACCTGGATGTGAATGCAAGCCTGTGATGTCCGAATCAAGAGGAATCCTGATACAATGGCCTACCACCTGCATCACCTTCGATTCGCCGAGGGCAGTCCGGGGTGACAGAGACTCGACGGGGAAGCCCAGTGTCTGGTCCGTTTTCTTTGGGAGGAGTCCCTCCCACAGGCTGTTTGGGTGGTGGTTCCACCACAATTGGTGGAGAGTGTTTTAGGCCGAACAGGTGGATTTGCCGGCTCCGTGAGCTGAGGAACAGATTTAATCGGCCCCGAAGGAGTCTGCTTCGGCCTAGGAGGCGTAAGCCAGGTAATGGCCGGTGCAGAAGCCTGAGTGGGCTTGAGCCTGGTCAAAATTAGCTGTTTCCACATGAAGTAATCGTAGCGCCGACAGCCTCTCCACATCCGAGGATAACCAATGGCATTGCCTCTTTTTAGAGCATTTATGGCTCTTCCTCAGCCCGTCGGACGAGGGGGTCAGAGACCTTGATAGAGATCGGACAGGCTGACTCAGTCGCTCAGGAGACACTGGCGGGACCGGTGATTTCCCCAGATCAGGGACCACTTCTTCGACTGGAGTCCCAGCAGGCTGGGTCTAGTCATCTGAAAAGACAAAATTAGGGGTTCGATCAAGGGAATAGTCGACTGGAGTCTGCGATATTGTATTGATCACGATTTCGACCTTGTCGACAGAATTTGGTCAACAAAAGCCATCGGCCAAAGAAGCGATCTCGACTGCAGTAGAGATGACATGCTCTTGGGACCGAGATCTCTCCCACTCCCAAAAACGTCTCAGTCGAGAAAGATGCTCCCGGGTCCTCCTTCTGCTTACGGGATCGAGAGGAGTGTGAGCCTGCAGGTGCCTCTCCCTTGGTCGGGGGAGACTGGCACAACTCCCGGAAGGAACTAGAGAAGGTGGAGCCCAGGTTGAGCAGAACAAAGAAGCTGAGAAGACTGAGCAGCACGAGCCGCTTCCTCCTCAAATGCTTGCATATATTCCAATTGCTCGGCAGATCCCACAACCGAGTTAACGGCCCAACGAGCCTCCCTTGGATTTCTCGGAGGGTTCTCTCTCTCTCCGACCTCCCAGGCTTCAGGCGTGCGGACTATCGTTGAGGATGTTGGGATGAAGAAGAGGGAGCCAGATTGCATTCGAGGTGTCATGGTCGACAGAGGCAGCAGACGCACAGTGTGGGGGATCAGTGTGCGACATTTTCTGGCCACAATGGCATCAACAAAATCCTGGGATGACTTGTCTTCCGTAATCAAAGACGCGAACTTGCTAACGCGAACAATGCAAATTTTCAAAATAACCGAGGATTTGAAAGCCAGGGCCAACGAGTTGCGCGAGCATGAGGGAGGCAACCTGAATCTTCCAATGGAAAGGAAGATCTGGCGTCATGGGGTGCAGCCAAGGTATATACCACCTGGGTGGGTGGGAGGAGCCAGCTTGAAGACTTCCGGTGAGATTTAAAGTGGAAGGGGACATGCCAAAAGAGTGTGGATTAACATCATATCCACTCTCCTAGAAAATAAGTTTCCCCAAGATTAAGCTCCTATGCTTGCAAGCCTGTGGCGCCTGAACCCACTGTCATATTCCTCACAGTGGTCAGAAAGATTCAGACACCCTGAATACTCCAGCTCAACATGATCTTCCTTGGAACTAGAAAATAGCAACACAAGGAGTGTGTGGCCTAGAGCAGTCTTTGGGCTCTACCTGCAGATTAAACAAAACCCTACTGTATGCAGCACTGATGCCGACAGACTTATCTACCAGCTAGGGTAGATGGGAACACGGCAGTTGTCAGGGACTGGGCGTGTTTCTCAAAGGAAACTAAACCCTCATATCTTGTAAACTGTTCCCATGTCATGAAACTTTCTGTAGCTGTTGGTATGTTTTCACTGTTCATGCTAGTCCTCGTAACTATCATGGGGGTCTCCATTTTATGGTCGAAATACCAGTCCACGAGAGCTGCATTAGTGTTTGAGAACACTGTCACAGCACCCACTTATACCATGTACCTCTATGCTGGAAGGACAAATATCAAACATTCTGGAAACAAAGTGAATGCAATTTAAAGGGAAAAAAAAACGTTCAACTCAGAAGGCCAACAGAAGGTAAATGTGGTATTTCACACCTCAGTGTAACTTGTTTTGTTGGATTCCAAGTTAGCATACAGGAATACTGTGGCGTCTAAAGGGTGCCAACAAGTTCTCATATGGTAATGCAGCTGTCTGGGACAATGATATCTCAACAACCAGCAAATGGAGAACCCCAGCATAGTTACAGGGAAAAGTATGAACACAAACTAAAGCAATCATGTATATCCCCAACACGAGTTGTCTGATGACGTGGAAACAAAATTTAGAATACAAGGGTGTGGTTTACCTTTAAGACTTAGACTTGCAATCTGCTACACCCATCAGGAAAAGCCAGCCCACACCAACTGTCTCCCAACAGGAGCCACCATGAAACATTTAACCATAGTACACAAACCTGTGCGCGCACACACACACATTTTGCTTTTGTACACTGATACATCACCAAACAGTATTGTTAACTTCACTACTTTATATAATCCAGACATTTGTGATGCCCAAGACCAATTTTTTTTGTTTAGTGCGCTTTCTGCCCCTACAGCCTAAAGGGCCCCATCAGTCCTGGCCCACTCACCGAGATCAATCACCTGCCATCTCCGGGACTTACTGCTGCTTCACAGCACCCTGGCTTGCTTCCAGGGGTAGGGCTGTCCGGTGGACCCTGACCCCCGAGACCTGGTACATACGTCCAGAGCAACAGTCACTGCCGTCAAACTGCAGCGGTCAGAGAATGTTCTCTTTAGCTACCCTGCCCCCAGGACACTGAGCTCTAACACGCATGTGCCTATGTGCCTGAGCACGGTAAATGTCCTCCCACCCAATTCCATGGCCCTGAGCACTGCCACCTGAGGTCACCCAGGTGACAGTGCACAGGCGTCCAATCACCCTCCCTCCAGCCAGCCCTCTGGCTTGTTGCCGAACCAGGGTCACTGCCGTCACAGGCGGTAGCTGTACTTTTGGGCCAGCCATCCTAGACCATCCTGGGGAGAGATGGCAGAGCCAGCAAGGACAGTCAACAGTTCTACATGACTTACCTCCCATACCCATCGATCCCATCCTCATGTCCTGTTCTCTCTACAAAACAAAAAGAAGAGTCAAAGCCACTAAGTAAACAGTTTTCCAACTTTATCCAATCATCCTCTGCCCCGAAATTCTGTTGGGTCTCAGTTATGATTACTGCAGAAAAAGTTTGGCCTCAACTTTGAAACCACTAACTCACATTTGGAAGGAATCTTATCGGATTTTCAGATAGCACTCTAGCTTAACTGACCTGTCAAGATGACCAGACATCTTTAATCTGACACCAAAACCTCACCCATTGGGTTTTGCATAGTCTTTCATACACAAATAACATTCACATACAGCCACAGACAAATGAATTATGAACAGAATGTTAGATGGGGAAGAGTCAGCCAGGACCCCTAGTATCACTTGGAACATGTAAAGGGGAAAAGCAATTTATTCAATTTAGAAGCTTTGCGATCCATATTTAATTGTACTTCAATTTTCCAGTTTTGTAATTTAAATGTACATTTTGAACAGTTCTCTTCATGGAAGTGCTAATTTGGCTTTACCGCATCACAACCTGTGTACAGAATGCCAAGAGCTGCAGATCTCATATATATCTATATCTATATCTATATATATATATCTTTTTTTTTTTATATAGAAATTTTTCAAGTCAGCTTTTATTTAACTGGTTTAAGACACAGGGACCCCTCCCCCAATTAAATCCAACTCAGCTTGCATTAATGGAACAATTCATCTGAAGCCAGTATTTACTGGTATCCATAGAAGGCACGCAGGCTGGCTCCGTGTAGTGAAAGATGTTTCAACTGGCACAATGATCAAACACACAACTTATGCACACACGTGACTTGTGCAGAGTTGCGCTGTGTGCCACATTTCAATGTAACAGATCAGAAAATGGCAGTGAATTTTGTGTGCGTTTCGAACAAGCACCTGACATGCAAATTAGGGTTACTCACCTATAAGTAGTTCTAGGAGAGGTACGTGGTGCACATCCACACTTCTGGTAATTTACTCCTTTCCCTTTAAATCTCTGGCCGGAAGGTCTTCAAGGTGGCTCCTCCCACCCACCCGGGTGGTATCCTCAACACCACCCCATGACATAAGATCTTACCTGCTGGAAGCAAGATTCAGAGTGCACCTTGCCACGGCAGGTTGGGTGGGTTGTGTGGATGTGCACCACATACCACTCCTAGATCTATGGTTACAGGTGAGCAACTCATTTCTAGGCACATGGATATGGTGCACTATCCACACTTCTAGCAGGCTCCTAGCAGTTCTCTGGGAGAAGGGGCAAGGTGTACCACCCTATTTTAGGGAAAAGGGACTGGAGAACCGAGGGCCCAAAACCAGCGTCCCGGTGTGACTCAAGGTTGATGTGGCAATGGGAGATGGTGTGCGCAACTTCCAGATAGCAGCCATGCAGATTTCCTGGATGGGGGCGTTCCTAGAAGCAACTACCGAGGCACCAGTATGTCTGGTGGAATGAGCCCCAAGTACGCAGAGGGAGGCTCCCTACCAGCGAATCTGTAGCAGAGGTCGATGCAGGAAGACAATCCACCTGCCATTCATCCGCTTAACTGGTCTGCCAGGTGTGGCTTCAGCGTAGGTGACAGAGCTGGCAAACCTCTCTGAACTCCAGCTGTATGCTCCTTTAAAGAGAGCATTTGCCTCAGGTCCAACGACTGGAGCCTGTGCTCAGTCTCTGAGGCTGATCACCTGGTTAAGATTAAACTCAAACAACCTACGGGAGGAACTTTCAGGTGGGGGTAGGACAATCTTGTCCTTGTGGAAGAACATAAGGAGACTCCACTACTAGCAACTGAAGCTCACCGATTCTTCTGGTGGGGTGATCGCCACCAAGAAGGTGGTCTTTCACGAAATGTGGCAGATGTGACACCTGTGCGCTAGTTCAAATGGCTTACCCATGAGCATCACCAAGACCAGCAACAAGTCCCAAAGTGGTGGTGAATCATGCATTGGCAAGGAAAGTGATCAAGGCCACTGAAAAAAGTACCCGACCACCTCTTTTGCCACAGTACATACCAGCCCGCGCACAGTATGCAGAGATGGCTGCCAGGTGCATCTTGAGAGTTGTCCAAGGTCCAACTGGGAGAGGGACCATAGGCAATCCAGGACGCTTGTCAGACAGGACAAGGGGGTCTAGCTCCTTGCCCTGACACCAAATGGAAAATCTCATTTGAAGGCACAGCACTGGCGAGTAGACCCCTGAGCGACCTCAATGACATGGACCTTGTCAGAGACCAAATGTCTGGAACTCTAGCTGCTAAGGAACCAGGCTGTCTCGTGCACAGACTTAAGGTCCAGGTGGAGGACCCTCCCCTGAGAGCAGATCTGGGCAGAGGCACAATCGCCAGAGGCCTGCTGCTGAAGCTGAGGAGATCAGTGTACCAGAAATGGTGCCGCAAGTCTGGAGCCACCAGGATCAGAGTCTTATCCCTCCAAACCTTGGAGCAACACCTTTTGGATTAGGGGAAATGGAGGGAAGGAGTACATGAGGACCGGGGTACAGGGCCTTGCAAAGCGTGCAAGTAGTGTCCATGTAGTTTTTTTTTTTACAGAGTTACAAAACAGCTTCATGTTCTATCAGGAGGCAAACAGGTTGACCAGCGGAGAAGAGGCGACTGACTACATCCTGGTGAAGGGATCACTCATGAGGGAATGCGTCCCGCCCTGCTTGCTGAGGTAGTACATGGTCATTGCGTTGCCCATCAGGATCTGAATGATCTGATCTGGAACTACAGGAGCGAATGCCGTCACAGCTAGACGCACTGCAGAGAGCTACAACATGTTTTGACATCGGGACTCCTTGGAGGTCAACAGCCTGCGGGCCCCCAACCCAGAGAAGTAGTTGTGAGAGTAACTGTATGCTGTGTGTGGAAAAACAGGACTTCTCCTTGCAAATGTTTAGGACTAGCCACCACTGGATGGTGTCCACATCAGCTGCGTCACCGTGACTGGCTGGTCGAGTTGCAGAGACCACTGACGGGTCAACTTCCAATGCAGGGGCGCATCCGCCAGCTAGACACTAGCAAAGCCACCATGTACACCAGCAGGTGTAGGTAGTCTCCGGCAGGGTGTGACTGCCCAAACTGAAGTGACTGGGCAAAGGAGGTTAAGATCCTCCACCCAGTCTGCTGGGACTTGAGCCCTGGCCCCCAACAAAGTCTGACTTTGCCCCCAAGAAAGATTATCTATGAGGGGCCGAGTTCTGACTTGGTTGTGTTAACCAGCAGGCCTGAAGGGCCAGATCCCAGGACTGATCCACCACCGCACTGGAGGAACGAACTGGCAATCAGCCCATTATCCAGGTAGGGGTACATCTGGACGCCGGGGTGCTGCAGGAAGGCTGCCATCATTGCTATGCAGTTGAAAACCATGGGCACAGAGGAAAGGCCAGACAGCATGGCCCAGAACTTGTAGAGGATCCTTTCTGTGCAGAATCAGGAACTGTTGGTGGGGCGGATGGATCATGATGCGCAAGATGATGTCCTGAAGGTCCAGAGAGCAGAACTACATGTCCAGCTTCAGAATGTCCATCCAGATGCCGGCCCAACGGTTGGATTTCCGCTTGCGACACCAGCAACCAGAGTTCAGGAACGGACCTGGGTCGCTGGAGGGCCGGCCGTGGGCAGAAGGACAGAGCAGCCTATGGACTGCTCCTTGGGGGGGGGGGTGCCCGGTGCGAAACGGACCCCTGGCAGAAGCCGGGAGTCATGCAGCTACCGGCGCTCGTCCGTAATGGAGGTAGGGTGGACACTGGACGTCACTGCACGCCCCTGCCTCCCGGAGGAAAAACAAGGGGTGGGTCCTCTGTCTACATGAAACCCTCTCCAGGCTTCAATTAGCCAGTGTCGCCACACTCCCAACTAGTTACTGGCTCCGTGGCACTGGAATTAGGGGAACCAGTGCTGCAGCAATGCCCTTCGGGTGACTGTTGGTGGGAGTCCAGGGGCCATGACCAGGGCGGAGCCTGACAGAGGACCTGCCGGGAAAAATAAAGAAAAAAGAATGTACATTGACCCAGAAGGAGGGGCAGAAGGCTCTGCAAAGAGCATCCCAGACCTTTTGTATTCTACGAAAAGATTCAGGGAAACGAGATCCAAAATTGGTCAGATCTTCTGTCTTCTTTGGGACCAGGAAGAAAATGGGAATAGTAACCCGTCCCTTGCAGATGGAGGGAGACGGGTTCTACTGCTCGTTTCAGCAGGGGAGCTGAAATTTCCTCCTGGACCAAGAGAAGATGTTCCCTTGAATAAGACTACTTCAGAGGGGGGTGGCGAGGTGATTTCAAAAGAAACTCTCGAGTATCCTTCTGCTATGAGCTGCAGCACCCAAGAATCTGTGGTTATCCTCTCCCAGCCCAGAAGGTGGAGGGAAAACCACCCTCCTACCGGTTCCTCCGGGAAGTCCGGAGGCAGTGAGAGAGGGAAGGAGTCAGGTGGTGTGGGGCAGCACCCGCTGCTTTTTTGGGCGGGTGCTTAGCAGCTGTGGGGGCCTGGCGTTTTGTGGCCCGCCTTCCCTGGGGTTTCGCCTTAGGCTGATTCCTTCTGCGAAAGGGACAGTGCTGCTGCTGATGAGGATGGTACATGGAATCAACTGACTTCAGTGCCGTCCCCTTTTCTTGCAAATCGGACATCACCAAAAAAAACACCGACCCCCCAGAAGGGTGCTTCCTGGATAGCAGATTGCACCTCCGGGACCAACCCTGACACACGGAGCCAAGCATGACGCCATAGGCCTACAGCGAAAGCTGAGCTCCGTCCAGTAGTGTCCACTGCATCGTATGTCGCACGAAGCATGTGTTGACTGGCCGAACGAACAGAGCAGACAAGATTAGCCAACTCCTCCTTGACTTGGGAGTCAGACAGGGAGTCCAATTTGGCTTCCACCAGAGTCAGAATGGCCTTCTGGTAGTCCCCCATGTGGCCGACGTAGTTCAGGGCCCTGATCCCCAGTGTGGAGGAAGTGTAGATTTCTCCCATACTGGTCCAGAAGGCGTTATTCCTTATCAGGTGGTGACGAGGTGTTTGGCATTGGCCGACAGGCTGTGAGCGGCGCTAATCACGACCGAGTCAGTACGAGGGTGAGAATCCAGGAAATCAACACCCTCTGGAGCCTGATATAGCCTGTTCAACTTCCTAGGAAGTGGGGCTGAAGCAGACGGCTGTTTCCATATGGTGGTAATGAGGACGGTGTGAGGCTCTATCCAGGGTGGCACCAAAGCAGGTTCTGTCACGGGCAGATCCAGATGTTCAGCGAGTTTCAGGCGCCGAGGATCTGGTTCCAGGGAGTGCCACTGATGAACCTCCTGGATTTTCCTAAGCAACTCCATAAAAGAAGGATCCTCCGCAGGAGACTTTGAAGGAGTCCTTGACCTGGGCTTCAGAGAACGTGGCTCGTCGTCTCTCTGAGCAACTGTTGGAAGAATCCGAGGACTCAGAGGGTGAAGAAGAGGATGAAGAGGAAAAAGACTCCCTTTCCTGACCTGGGGGAGGAACTGACCCCTTGGGAAGTCCACGGGGGAGCGTGTCCTGCCCCTCTCTGGATCCAGATGGAAGAACCCTGGAGTCCGGAGGTGGTGAGGGAGTGTGCCGCCTCGGACGTACGGGAACCTGGGACGGCACCATCAGAAGGCGGCTCTCTACCTCTTTGGTGAGCTGAGCCTTGGCCTCAGCCCAAGAGACCAGAGTCTCCTGCAGGTCCACCGGCGGCTGCGAGGGTGGTGGAGGCGGCGGGGGATAAGGATATGGGTTATACCCGTATGGAGCGTATCCAAAACCTGGCTGCAGGTAGCCCAGCGTCTGGTATTGTGTCGGAAAAACCCGGCGTTGGGTACTGTGGCGCCGGATACTGTGGTCCCGGGTACGTCTGTGTCAGATAGGACGGACGGTACCTGGGAGCTGGGGGGGCTGCCGAAGCAGACGGCCTGGCCGGTGGCCTCATGGGCGGGTCCACATTTGACGGCCCGACGGGAGAGGGATGTCTCCGAGTTGGGGCCGTGTCTGAGCCCTGGCGCCCAGGGAGCCGACGCCAGATCAGGCACTCAACGGAGGACGGTATGACGGAGGAGGAAGATCCCCAGCGTTGCCCGGGGATGGAGGGGAGAAATCCCCGGGGTCGGGCTGGGGGGGACTCTGGGTCCCCAGATGGCAGCGACGGCTGCGGGGAACCGGGTACAACGGACGTGGGAGGGTCCATTGTCTGTTCTTCGCCAGCCAGACGTCTAACGAGCTGACGTGTGGCTAGAGGGCGAGCTCCCGGCGAGCGCCGGAGGAGCTGGCGTCCGGCTTATGGGAGCCATCACTGGAGGCAGGTCAAGTAGAAGGATCGGCCTGGTCAGGGTGGAGTGGAGGCCGCTCGCCGCCCCGAAGGGTCGGGCGTCTTACCGGCCCTTTCTGTGCGGACGTCAGAGGAGCCAACATCAGACTTACGAGTCGCCCGCACTGGTAGGCCGCAAGCCTGCAGCCGAACCAGGGACAGGCTCAATTGCCCGGGCGCCGCAAGGCAGCCTTGAAGCCAGACTGGCGGGCTGGCCTTCTCGGAAACCTCCGAGGCGGCTGTCGAGGAGTGGTCCCCGGAAGGGACGTTACCTGTGTCCCGGCGACTCCCAAGAGAGATGCGGTAGAGGAGCCCTTGTCCCAGTGCCTCCTTATCCTTCTTCCGATGGCCTTCAGGGGAAGTGGACCCCTGCCTCAGTTTTTTGAGCTCCTTTTCCATTGAACTTATTTTCTTCTTCAGAATATGGGCTTCCAGGGATTGCTGCCCCCTTTTCCGGGTAGCAGCGCTGAAGCAGTGCTGGCACTTCTCGACCGGGTGATCGGGGCCTAGGCAGAACAGGCACAGGGAATGGCTGTCCTTGTGCGGTAGTTGGGCGCCGCACGAATCTCACTTATTTTTGTGCTCGGATGGTGCAGGGGACGACATACACAGACGATGGTACCCGACAGTCAAAAAAAAAAAAACCCAAATTATTTCGGTAAAAACATTAAGATTGGGCTGACAAAGCACGGACTTTTCCACGAGGCGCTGCACGAGCTAATGGCAGGAAATAACTGGAAGGCGGGCGTCAGGGACCGCCCCTTTATACGGACGTCTCCTGACGCCAGTCACCCGACGTGGGGGAGGTCCCTCGCCAGGGACTGCTAGCTAGAAATTTTCCCGTGGGGTCCTGTCGGCATCAGTCCTAAATGTAATTACCTACTGCAAGAGCCCTCTCGAAGTAAGATCTAGTGTTACAGGGGAGTAAAGTACAGTTACATAACTTACTGTAACAGTAGATCCTCAAAAAGAGCTCTTGCAGCAGGCGACACCCCAAAGGACCCCACGGAAAAATTCTAGTTAGCAGTCTAAGGTGGGGACTGCCCCCTGACGTTGGCCCCGCCCTGTCACCACCTCAGTTCACCCACTGGAGACCCGGCTAGCATAAAGGATGGGGAAACCGAGGAGGTTCTCACATCCCCAAGAGGAAAGGAAAAAAAAAGTTACTCACCTGTACCAGTAGTTCTAGGAGTCGTATATGTTCATCTACACTTGACATGTCCCTTTCCCCTTTAATTCTTGCTGGAAGGTCTTAAAGCTGGCTCCTCCCACCCTCCTGGGTAGAATAACCCTCAGCTCTGCCCAATGATGCCAGATCCTGGCCCGCTGGAAGCCAGGTTTGTGTGCCGCAGCCGGGGAGGTTGGGTGGGTCAGTGTGGACATATACCACTTCTATAGCTACTGTAACAGGCGAGTAACCTGTTTTTCCTAAGGATGTGGCTATGTTCACTCACACTTCTTGGCAGACTCAAAGCATTTCTCCAGGAGGAGGGAAGCAAGGTGCACACCCCCCTACTAGGAAACAGACTGGAGAACTGAGGCCCCAAAACCAGCATCCTGGCGTAACTCAAGGTTGATGTGGTAGTGGGTGAAGGTGTTTGCAGTCTTCCAGGTAGCAGCCCAGCAGATTTCCTGGATAGGGATGTCCCTGGAAGCAGCCACCAATGCAGTAGTATGGTGGGTGAAATGAGCCTTTAGCCCTACAGGAGGCTCCCTACCTGCCAACCAATGGCAGAGATCAATGCAGGAAGAGATCCACCTGCCAATAGTCCGCTTTGCTGCAGGTCTGCCAGGTGCGACTTCAGCGCAGGTGAGAAACAGCTGGCCAACCTCTCCCTGATCTTCCACCATTCTCTCCTTGTAACTGGAGAGAGCTCGTCTTTGGTTCAGAGTATGGAGCTTGTACTCTGCATCCAAGGTGTAGTTCGGGTAGAACACAGGCACAGTCAACACCTGATTAAGATGGAACTCCAACACCACCTTCAGAAGGAATTTCGGGGGAGATGCAGACAATCCTGTGGAAGACCAGGTAAGGAGACTTCACCGAGAGAGGCTGGCGCTCCCCAGTCGTCCTGGCTGACGTGAGCCACCAGGAAGGCATATTCCACCAGTGTGACATCTCACTTGTGCATCGGTTCGAATGGCTTGCTTGGAAACAAACCCTGGGTCGACTGGGGGATCCGTCACTTGGGCCACTACCTCGAGGAGGAGTAGGGCTATGTCATCTCAGAGCAGACGTGTGGACTGATACCCTTTCCTCCTGTGGGGCACAGGCTCGGCTGGGACAGTACTGCTCGAATTCCAGAGGCAGACCATGGCCAGCCACTTCTAGCATCCATCTGTCTGTGGCAACAGTGGACCAGGCACCCCCTATCCAGTCACTGGGCAGGCTTGCAGAAAGAGGGTCCAGACTGGAAACTGCCTGAACCTCGACCTCTTCTGCAGGCTGCTGGAGGCCTAGATTTGGGAAGAGGGCACCAAGCTTGTGCCTGCTGTTGCTGCCCACCCTGGAATGAGGGCTGTTTGGCAGCAGGAGCAGGGTGCTGAAATGGCTTCTGCCGTTTCTTGGCGCCAGAGGCATCTTTCTTAGAAGTAGCTGAATCCAAGGTGGCACTGAACTGCTCAATTCCTGAAGGTGACGGTCCACACCTGGGCTGACAAGATTGGTGCCCAGGAAAGGAATATCAGTGAGTTTGTGCTGGGTATCTGCTGTGAAGGTGGATAATCTCAGCCGAGCCCTGTGGCACATGGCAACCGTGGCTGCCACCAAAAGGCGCATGAATCTGAGGTCTAGGGTCATCTAAAGTTGCTGCTTGGCAACGGCTTGGTCCTAATCCCAGACCCGCTTGACCGCAGTCTGAATATCCATGGGGAGGTGCAGGAGGACCTCATCCAAGGAGCCCAACAGGGCATGACAGAAGTGTGCCACAATGACGAGACTGCCAGAAGGAGGCCTAGTGAGGAGCTGGCTTAAACCTTCCTGGTAGAGTGGTCCAATTTTTTGGACTCCTTGTCTGGAGGTCTACTGGTGTCGGCATAACTGCCTGTGCATCTGAACACTGAAGCTGTCACCAGCCCCTCAGCCAAGGGGTGTTCGTGAACCCCGCGCAGGACCCAATGGGCACTGCATATCTGCGGGCCATCCGGGAAGACGGCACTGGGCAGGGTGCTGCCAGAGCTCCAAAGCCGGGCCAACAATAGCCTCAGCCAATGGAAAGAATTCCGTAGGGGTATCCCCTCTTAAGAATATCTGTAAGAGGGTACTCTGCCCGGTTCTGGACAGGTTCCAGGGGCATCCTTGTGGATAGACACAAGATGGAGAACTCCCATAAATGACGAAGGGCCCGCCTCTGTCAACAGACTACCCATCAAATCATCCAGTGGACGCGAGTGAAGGTCAGTGTCTGTGGAATCAGAGGAATCTGGATAAATTAGTTGGCCACCAATGTTCCCTTGCACACGCCTGGGAAAGGGAAGCGCGAGGGTGACAGTCTACAAGGCAGACCTAGAACAGTCAGAGAATCCTTCATAGGAGCCCCTCCTGAAGGCTGTTTAGGTGGCGGCTCCACCACTATCGGTGGAGACCGTTTTTTGACCGAACCGAGCAGGTTTTACCGGCTCCGCTGGCAGAGGGAAAAACAGGTTACTCACCTGCAACAGTAGTTCTAGTAGTGGTATATGTTCATCTACACACCTGCATGTCCCCTTCCACTTTAAATCTTGCTGCAAGTCTTCAAGCTGGCTCATCCCACCCGGATGGCATAACCCTCGGCTCCGCCCCATGACGCCAGATCCCAGTTGGCTGGAAGCCAGGTATTGTGCGTTCACAGATGGAGGTCGGGTGGGTCTGTGTGGATGAACATATACCACTCCTAGAACTACTGTTACAGGTGAGTAACCAGTCTTTCCAGGATCATGGATGTTGTTCATCCACTCTAAGGCAGACTCCTAGCACTTCTCCGGCAGGAGGGAGGCAAAGTGCACACTCCCTGCTTAGGAACAGATTGCAGAACTGAGGCCCCAAAACCAGCATCCCAGCGTGACTCAAGGTAGATGTGGTAGTGGGTGGTAAAGGTGTTTGACTTCCAGGTAGCAGCCCCGCAGATTTCCAGGATAGGAATGTCCCTGGAAGCAGCCACCGATGCAGCAGTATGGCGGGTCGAATGAGCTCTTATCCCTTGGGGAGGCTCCTTGCCCACCAATTTATAGCAGAGATTAATGCATGATGTAATCCACCTTGCAATGTTCCATTTGGATGCAGGTCTGCCAGAAGCGGCTTCAGCATTGGTGACAAACAGCTGGCCAACCTCATCCCAAATTTCAGCCGTCCTCTCCTTATAATAGAAGGGGGCACATCACAGGTCTAAAATATGGAGCCTGTACTCTGCCTCCGAGGTGTAGCTGGGGTAGTAAACCAGCAGAGTTAACACCTGGTTAAGGTGAAACTGACCACCTTCGGAAGGAATTTTGGGTGGGGGCGTAGGACAACCTTATCCCTGTGGAAGACCAGATAAGGGGAGTCCACCGAAAGCGCCTGGAGCTCCCCCGTCCTTCTGGGAGACGCGATAGCCACCAGGAAATACAGGTTACTCACCTGTAACAGGAGTTCTAGGAATGGTATATGTTGTTCATCCACACTCATTGGCAGTATCCTTGCCGCTTTAAATCTTGCCGGAAGGTCTTCAAGCTTGCTCCTCCCACCCACCCGGGTGGTATAACTCTCGGCTCCGCCCCATGACGCCAGATCTGGCCCGCTGGAAGCTCAGGTTGCGCGTCGAAGGCGAGGAAGTGGTGGGTCGTGGATGAACAACATATACCATTCCTAGAACTCCTGTTACAGGTGAGTAACCTGTATTCTAGGGACATGGATATGTTGTTCATCCACACTCATTGGCAGACTCCTAGCAGTTCTCCGGGAGGAGGAGGCAAGACGCACCCCCATATACTTACTTGGGAAAGAGAGACTGAGAACCAGGCCCCAAAACCAGCATCCCGGCGTGACTCAAGGTCGATGTGGTGGTGGGTAGTAAGGTGTTTGCTGACTTCAGGTAGCAGCCCTGCAGATTTCCTGGATAGGGACGCCCTGGAAGCAGCCACCGCTGCAGCAGTATGGCGGTAGAATGAGCTCTTATCCCTCTGGGAGGCTCCATGCCCGCCAACTTATAGCAGAGATCTATGCAGGAGGTTACCCACTTGTAATCAGCTGGCTGCCAGGTCTGCCAGATGCGGCTTCGGCGTAGGTGACAAACAGCTGGCGAACCTCTCCCGAATTTCAGCCGTGCGCTCCTTATAATAGCGGCGCCTTCTAGGGTCAGAGTATGGAGCCTATGACCGACCTCCGAGGGTGTGATTGGGGTAGAACACCACGGCAGAGTCAACACCCTGGATTAAGGTGAAACTCGACACGACCTTAGAATTTGAGGTGGAGCCAGGACAAACTTTGTCCCTGTGGAAGACCAGGTAAGGAGACTCGATGGAAAGCGCCTGGAGCTCTCCATCCTTCTGGCTGACGTGATAGCCACCAAGAAGGCGGTCTTCCACGACAGGTGAGAGAGCACACCTGTGCATAGGTTCGAATATGGCTTGCCCATGAGCTTTGCCAATACCAGCAGTAGATCCCGCGAGGTGGGGTTCCCGCACTGGAGGAAATGTGATCAAGGCCTTTGAAAAGCGCCAGACCACCTTCTCCTCGCCATCGACTGCTTCGCCCGCGCCTGCAAGCAGAGATGGCTGCCAGGTGCACCCATTAGGTCGTCGACCTAAGCCCTTGACTAGAAAGGGACCATAAATAGTCCAAGATGCTGCCAAGGAACAGGAGGAAGGTCCAAGCCCTTGCCCTGACACCAAATGGAAAACCTTTTCCATTTGAAGGCATACATTTTCTGAAATCGACTCATACGGGACGCCTCAACTACATTGAGGACCTCGTCGGAAAGACCCAAAGCCTGGAACTCTAGCCGCTCAGGAACCAGGCCGTCCAGGTGCAGGGATTGAAGGTCCGGATGGAACACCTTCCCTGATTGACTGAGAGCAGGTCCGGCGAGCTGGAAGCTGCTGTGAGTCCTGGAGCTGAGACTGAGGAGATCTGGGTACCAGAACTGGCGAAGGCCAGTCTGGGGCTATCAGAATCACCTGCGCCTTGTCCCTCCTCGCGAGAAGCACCTTGTGGATCAGGGAAATGGGGAAAGGCGTAAAGAAGCCGGGGTCCATTGCCTCGAGAGGCATCCCCTGCAGTGAGCCCTGCTGAGGCGGGCATGAAACAGACTCGAGCAGCGTTCTCCTGAGGCAAACAGGTCACACCTGAGTGTGCCCCAAGGGAGAACAGATGCTACTACCTCGCAGGAGAGACCACTGATGGGATGCAGCCCTATCCGGCTCAGGGCATCGGCCAGGGTGTTGGAGGCTCCTGCCGCGTGAATGGCTAGGAGATCCGCCTCCAGGCTGTACAGTGACCAAATGCGGAGAGCTTCCTTGCATAGAAGCATGGGCGGCGTCCCGCCTAGGCGGTTTAGATAGTACATGGTCGTGGTATTGTCCGTCTGGACTCGGACCACTTGACCCCGGAGGAGACGGGCAAAAGCGGTGAGAGCTGGGCGGACGCTCCGGAGCTCAACAGGTTGATGTGGCATCGGGACTCCCGGGACCAGGAGCCATGAGCCAGTGTTCCCCAGATGGGCACCCCAACCCATCAGAGAGGCATCGAGTCGACAGAGGGCCGTCGGCTCGGGCGGACGAGCAGGATGCCCTCCTGCAAATGATCTGGAGCGGTCCACCACTGGAGGCGTTCCACATCCCCTGTGTCACCGACTAAGCTGGTCAGGGATCGCATGGCGTTGTAACCACTGGCTGGCCAGTCCCACTGAAGGGCGCATGTTCCAGCGGGCCCAACGGACCACGCTGGTACAGGCAGCCATGAGACCCAGGAGGCGCAGGAAGTCCGGCAGGCGCAGTGCCCAACCAAGAAATGATCGGGCAAGGAGGAAGAACCTCGGCCCTGTCCGCCGGGAGCCGCGCTCTGGCTCGAGAAGAGAGTCGAGCTGCGCCGATGAATAAAATCACCTGCTTGACTGAGTTCCGACTTGGCCTCGTTGATAAGGAGGCCCAGTTGAGAGCAGACCTGGAGGCCAGATCTCTGGACCACTCCTGCCTCCTTCCTGGAGGGAGCCTGTCTATCAGCCAGTCGTCCAGGTAATTTGCCCGGACCCTCGGCGCCGCAGAATGCTGTCACCACTGCCATGCATTTGGTGAAGACCCTGGGAGCTGGAGAACAAGCCGAAGGGCATGGCTTGAACTTCAGAGAGATCCTTCCGCTCGAGCGAAAAGAATCTCTGGTGAGACAGACGGATAAGGGCGATGGAAAAGCGGCGTCCTGCAGTCCAGAGCGAACCACCGCGGCGTTCCAAGGATGGTATTGTCTGAGCCAAGTGACCATCCCTGAAGGTTGAGACCTTGGGAACTTGTTTGAGTCGTGTGGAGGTGAGAAATGAAACCAGCCCCGTCCGTTCGGAACAGGAAGTACCTGGACACGAACCTGGGTCTGAAGAGGGTCCACCACTCTCTTACCACACTTCTGGAGGAGGAAGCGATAATCGTCCGACAGGCGCCAGTGAGGCTGGGGATCCCGAAGCCCCCAGTGACTGACTCTGAAGAGGTGGTGCTGCTTTCAATTCCAGAGGCAGGCCTCTTCCCACCACCTCAAGACCCACCTGTCCTGGTAACAGCCGGACCAGGCGGAATGGAAGTGCGGGCCGTCCCCGCAGGACCCAGAGAGTGAGTAGCGGGGATGGAGGCAGGCACCCTCAGCCGTCACTGGGCAGGCTTGGAGGAGGAACCGGCCGAGGGACCTCCTGGTGCCTCCTCCTGCCTCCTGTTAGAGGAAGCCTGCGGCTTGGGTTTGGGATACCAAGGCCGAGCCTGCTGGCCCTGGCGTTACTGGGCAGGCGCGCGAGGGCACAGAAGAACCGAAAGGGGAAGGCTGTGGTTTTGACGCCTTTGTCCTTCTGAGGCGGAAGGGCAGTCCAAGGTGGCATTGGACTTCTCGATCCTCTGCAGGTGACCTTCCACCCCAGGGCCGAAGAGGTCAGTCCCCAAAGGAACATCCGCCAACTTGTGCTGGGTATCCAGTAAAGGTGGATATCCTCAGCCAAGCCCATAAGCGCATAGCCACTGCGGCCGCCACCGATCTGCAGCATGAGTCCCCTACATCCAAAAGCAGTCTGGAGCTGCTGTTTGGCCACTGCCCTGCCCTGGTCCAGCACCTGCTTAACCGTAGTCTGCAGATCGAGGCGGGAAGATGAGGACAAGCCTCATCCAGGGGCCCAACAGGCATGAGAAAAATGTGCCATGAGGGCGGCCGAACTGGCCTGGCGAAGGCCGAGAGAGGGAGCATAGCGTGAACTTTCGCCCGACATAGTCAATTTCTTGGACTCCTTGTCAGGAGGATTTGTCCACATCCCTGGCGTTACTTGTGGCATGAGCAGCTATCGTGCCAACCCCTCAGCAGAGGGTGTTCAACCGGACAAGGAACCGGTGAGACCGCATGCCCTGGCCATCGGCGAAGGCGCAGGGCAGGAAGCAGGGCGCTGCCAAAGTTCAGTGCTGGACCCACTATAGCCTCGACCACGGAAAGGCCTCACGTCCGGAGAATCCCTCGGGTCCAGAGTCTCCCGTGAGGATACCTGGCCGTTTGGAAGCAGTTCGAGCTCCATCCCGGTAGACTCGAGATGAGCCGAAGCAGTCCCTAGAAGACGGGCTATAGTCCATTGGCTGACCTCCTGAGACTCCAAGTCAGTCGGCAGGAGAGAAGGAGAATCATCTTGGACCCGGGAAGAGTCCTCGAAGAGCCTCAGCTGAACCACCCTTCACCTGCAGGTCGGTCAGGTGAGGGTAACTTGACAACCCGATGGGGTAAACCCTTAGCCGACCGAGAATCCTTGGTGAGCCCCAGATGGTGGCTGTGGGCGGAGGTTCCACCGCAATCGGTCAGAGCAGCTGGTTTTGGCAACAACTTGACCTGGGTAGCAAACTCCTCGAACAGGCAAGGGGTTGTGTAGACGTTCGGTGACAACAGCCATAATAGCGACGCGGAGCGAAACATTCGGCCAGGAGGCTGTTACAACATAAGGTCCTACCGTCGAGCATAAGCAAAACCTCCCTCATCCGAGAGGAGAGAACGGCCGACGCCAACCGCCATGCCGAGACCGAGACGCCTATGGTGAAGCAGCTGGACCCTGAAGGTCAGACGAAACCAAGACCCAGAATTTCCGGGAAGTGGGTGAGGAGGTGTCGGCAGACCGACCTCCCGCGGCTCGGAAGGTCCATCGAGGGCTCGGAACGGAGGCACAAGCGAGCCACAGGATCCTCAACTCCTCCCGGGGGGAACCGGGAGAGGAATCTCGGCTGCTAAAGGCGACAGCCGTCAATGGGGTAGAAAATCTACACATCAGCAGGTGGAGTCTCCGGGTCAACTGACCTGGCCAGGGGACACCGTGAGGCCAGTGGCGGCCGAGCAGTCGAACCGAGAAAACCGACGGTCGGCCCGACCGGGAGAAGGATTCCTTCCCGCTCCCAAAGAGCGTCGACGGAGGGACTCTACCCCTTGTCCCTCTTTTGGACGAGAAAAGGTCCAGCAGACGCAGGCCCTTCTCCTTTAGTGGAAGGGACAGACAAAGCTCCCTTAAAGGAAGCCGTGTAGGAAGAACCCAGAGAAGCCAGGATAAAATGCAGCGACCGAGGAAAGATCTGACCAGCCGCCTCCTCTTCGAGGCGACCATCCGCTCGAGCTGATCCGCCCGAGCCCAGCCATAGCATGACACCGCCAACCCGGGCCTCATGGACTTCACGGGCAGCTGGGGCGGCCCAGTTGCAATCGGGCAGCACGGTCTTCGGGCGTGAGGCAGAGAAAGATGAGCACAGGTCGCAAGCCTCGGGTCGTGCTCAAGGCCTAAGCAGTAGACACGCGTGGAGTGTGGATCCGTCCGAGACATCTTCTGACCGCATGGGCATCTCGAAAATCCGGGGTCGGTTATCCATCGCAGCCATGAGGATGAAGACTGAAGTCTTTGCAAAATATTATTTTAAATCCGCCAAGCGGAGAAATAGGAACCAGTCACAAAGCGCAGAGCTTAAGGAGGAACCTGAGCTTCCAAGCGGCAAGGAAGATCTACGCCAAGGGCGGAGCCGAGTTATACCACCCGGTGGGTGGGAGGAGCAAGCTTGAAGACCTTCCGCAAGATTTAAAGCGGCAAGGATACTGCCAATGAGTGTGGATGAACAACATATCCATGTCCCTAGAATGCAGTTTTTCACAACAAGTGTGACAACATACGTGCATTGGTTCGAATGTCTTGCCCAAGAGCTTTGCCAGTACCAGCAGTAAATCCCACGAAGATGGAGGTTCACACACTGGACAGGATATGTGATCCAAGCCTTTGAAAAAGCGCCCGACCACTGTCTCCTGTGCAGTAGACAGCTCACCGTCCCGCACCCTAAGCAGAGATGGCTGCCAGGTGCACCCTAAGGATCGATGACCGCAGACCCCCTTTGGACAGAGACCAACGGTAGTCCAGGCCCTTGCCCCGACACCAAAGGGAAAATAGTCTTCACTTGAGGCGTAACATTTCCTGGTCTATTCCTTTGTGGATGCCTCCACCAAGGTGAAGACATTCTCGGAGAGACCCAAAGCCTAGAACTCTAGCTGCTCTGGTACCACAGGCTGTGAGGTGCAGGGACTGAAGGTCTGGATGGAATACCTTCCCCTGACAGAGATAAGGTCCGGGTGTGCTGGAAGCCGCTCCGGGGGCCTGAAGCCGAGGCTGACGAGATCTGGATACCAGAACTGGCAGCCAATCTGGGGCTACCATGATCACCTTCGCCTTGTCCCTCCTCACCTTAAGAAGCAATCTGTGGTCAAGGGAAATGGAGGGAAGGCATAGAGGAGGCCTGGGGTCCACGGCCTCGAGAAGGTATCCCCCTGCAGCGAGCCCTGCCGAGGGGGGCGGTCATGAAACAGCCTCAGCTTGGTGTTTTCTCTGGAGGCAAACAGGTTCACCATCTGTTTACTCCAGTGGGAGAACAGGCTGTAAGCTCTCTCTGGATGGAAAGACCACTTGTGGGATGTCTCGACCAAGCGGCTGAGTGTATCCCCCAGATGGTTTGAGGCTCTTGCCACATGGATGGCTAGGAGATATGCCTCCAGCTGGCTCACGAGGGTCAAGATGTGGAGCGCCTCCCTGCACAGCAGACGGGCGTACATGCCGCCCTGTTTGAGGTAGTATATGGTGGTGGTATGTCCGTCCTGGACTTAATCACTTGACCCTGGAGCTGAGGAGTGAAAGCCGACAGTGCCACCCTGAGCTCCAACAGGCTGATGTGGCACCGGGACTCAGGGTCCAGAACCTGTAGCCCTCCTGTCAACCTCGGGCGGACAAATGGGATCCTTCCTGCAACCGGTCTGGGGCAGTCCAGTGAGACCATCCCATATCTTCTGGGTTACAGTGATCAGCTGGTCGAAGGACCATGGTGCCGAGCCCACTGGGTGGCCAGCTCCACTGGAGAGGGCACATATGCAATCGGGCCCAACAGACCACTGAGGTACACGCCATAACCCAGAAGGTGCAGAGTCCTGAGCAGGGAGCAAGTGCCCAACCAGAAATGATTGGTCAAAGGAGGCAAGAACCTCCGCCCTGTCCAGGAGCCAAGCTGTTTTGGCAAGAGTCTAGCTCTGCCCCAATGAAGCCTATCACCTAAGAAGGCGCAGTTCCAACTAGCCTCACTGATCAGGAGGCGGAGTTGGGAGCAGGTCTGGAGGCCAGGTCCTTGTATCTCTCCACCTCCTGCTGGGTGGAACCTGCTAGGAGCCAATATGAAGTGGAATAATCCCCAGATGTGCCGCCACTAGAGTACATTTGTAGTGAAGACCCACGTGGGGCCGATGACAGGCTGAACAGCATGGCCCAGGAATTCATATTGGGTCCCTTGACTCTGAAGTGGAGGAACCACTGATGGGCGGACGGATTGGGGCAGCAAAAGAATGCGTTCCTGCAGAACCAGTGAATAGAAAGTACAGTTACGTAAGAACTTACCGTAAGCAGTAGATGGAGAAACAGATCTTGCAGCAGTTTACACCATTAGGACTGAAGCTGACAGGTGCCAGGACCCCACGGAAAACTTCTAGCTAGCAGTATCCAGCGGGGGACCGCCCCCGACATCGGCCCCTCCTTGACATCAGGAATCACAAAAGGGGGCAGTCCCCCAGCATCCCCAGTTCTCCTGCCGGAGACTCCCAGCCCAAAGGTGACATCTGAATGGAGACAGGTTCCGCTTCCAAAGGAAGACGTGTAACAGGATGGCGTCCAAGATGCTAAAGCCTAGAAACTAGGTCATAAGACAACCATCAGCGGGGAAGATGGGAGGAAACTACCTACTGCAAGCGCTGTTCTCGAAGATCTACTGTTACAGTACGTTCTTACGTAACTGTACTATCTTACAGAGAAACAGCTCTTGCAGCAGGTTACTCCATTAGGACAGATTCCCAAGCAGTTAGGGAACTATTCCCTGATCAGGAGGGTAGGAGAGATGTTGGTCAGATTTCAGGACAAGTCCCTTAAGGACCAAGCCGAAACCTGCTCTGCGCCTAGAGGCGATATCCAGACTAATGCCTGATCAAAGTGTGAACAGTGCTCCAGGTTGCTGCTGCACAGATGGCGGACGTGAAGACGTTCTTAAGTGGCGCTAAGGAGGTAGCCACCTCCTTGTAAAATGACCTTTTACAGGTCCTGGTAAAGGTTTGTTACACTTCTGGTAACAGAACGAGATACATTTCACTAGCCATCTGGAGAGTGACTGCTTAGCCACAGGTGCGCCTTGCATCCTGTGTGGAAAGGACACAGAGGTGGTCCGATCTACGATGGGCTCCTGTTCTAGCCAGACAGTACCTGAGGCTCCTATGTACATCCAAGGTGTGTAACAGGGCTTTTCTGTTAGAGTGACTGGGTTAATACACTGGAAGGTCTATGTCCTGGCTGAGCGCGATGGCAGAGAACACTTTGGGAAGGAACTCAGGATTTGTTCTTAAGGACACTGTCCTTGTGAAACACCAACAAGGATCACTGCACATTAGTGCATGAAGCTCAAATTCTTCTGGCAGGCTAAGAGATGCAGCTCAAATCCACGGCTGGTTCAAAAGGAGGTAGTATAAGCTGCTCTAGAACAAAGGGAAGATCCTAAGGTGAAATCGGGTCTGATGGGAAGTCTCAAATGCAGGATGCCGTGCAAGAAGGCTGAAAGCCTCTAGTTGAGCTTAGGGACCTGTGACCCATCTGTGAATGGTACGCCGTAATGGTGCAAAGGTGTCCCTTAATGGAGGAGTAGGCAAGCCCTGCCTCATAGAGGGATAGGAGGCAATCAAACTGACCTCTCTGAGCACTCCAACAGGGTCAATCCACAAGCCTGAGTCCAGATGCAAAATCTACGCCACTTCATGGCATAGGTAGCGTGGGTGGAGGGCCTTCTGGTTGCCACCAAAACATCTGCAACTTCTTGAGACCCCCTATCTCAAGACTGCTATGTCCTTAGGAGCCAGGCATGCAGGTTCAGCAACAGAAGATCCGGATAACCAAGGAGCCCGCCTCCTGGGACAGAAGGTGAGAGCTGAATGGCAGGGGCATTGGAGGTTCCTGGGTCAGTTGATGCAATGGAGGGAACCAAATTTGTCTGGGGCCAAAAGGCGCTATCAAAATGAGAGATGCCTGTTCTTGTCGGAGCTTCAATAGTACCCTCTGGATCAAAGGGAAGGCGGGAAAGTGTAGAGGAACCTTCACGCCCAAGAGAGGACAACATGTCTCGCCAGAAAACACCAGGCCCTGGACCTAGCAAGCAGAAATTGAGCAGTTTTGCATGAGGTCCAATTCTGGTGTCCCCATCTCCTGAAACAGGTACTCTGACTTCCTGAAGCAGTTCCCGTTAGTTGACTCTGGCCTTTAAACAGCTTAGATTGTCCGTGATAGTGTTGCCCACTCCAGGAACATGTACTGCAATGATTTCTGCGCCATGTTGTAGTACCCAATCCCAAACCCTCTGGGCCTCCCTGCAAAGGGGGTAGAGGAATGAGTGCCTCCTTGCTTGTTGAGCTAGTACATCACCGCAGTATTGTCTGTAACAGAAGGGTACCCGGTGGAATCTCAGACTGGAAGGCCTGTAGGGCATACAGGACGGCTCATCTCTAGAATGTTTATGTGAAGGCGAGACTCTAGAGACTACCAGGAGCCTTGAGTACTGACCCTGTTGAGGTGAGCTACCCATCCGGACCCCGAGGCATCCATGTAGAGTTACCGAAGGAGGTGGCGCAATGAAGGGGACTCCCACAGATAGATGCTCTGGGACGAGTCACCAGTGCCAGTCTCTGATGACAGGGTTCATGATCTGGACTGGATGTTGTGGATGATCTTGCTTTTGGTTCCACTGGGCCCATAACATCCACTGGGTGACCTGAATGAGTCAAGCTAGAGGAACCGTTGCAATGGCAGACACCATGTGCCCGAGCAGGCAAAGAACGGTCCTGGCTGGTACTGCTTTCTTTTCTATTATGTCCCTCATGAGGGATCCGATGCATTCTGCCCTGTCCTGAGGAAGGAATGCCTCCTTGAGTGGTGTCCAGAATTGCCCCTATAAACTGCAATTTCTAAGATGGAAGGTGAGACTTCTCCTGGTTAGTGGTGATGCCCAGGATTGGAAGAGGGAATGGGTATCCTGGATCACGGACATCAGGGCTTCCCGTGAGGGTGCCATGAGGAGCCAGTAGTGTAGGTATGACACATACTGGCCCGTCTCCGTGAGCTGCTGCCACGACTTTCATACACTTTTTGAACACCTGAGGCAGAGGGCTGTGCTAAGGGAGAGCTCGGAACTGGTAGTGGCGTCTCAGAAACCTCAAACGCAGAAACTTTTGATGCTCTCAGCGATTGGGAGATTAGTTAGCGTCCTGAATGTCCAGTGATACCAGTCATGCGCCCTGAGCATGGAGATGAGGCCCAGAGGGGTCACCATGCTAAGCGCTTGTACAACACAAAACTGTTGAGATTGCTGAGATCTAAAATTGGCAAGTCCCCTGTTTTTCTTTTGGGGACCAGGAAGAGTGAGAAAAATACAGGTTACTCACCTGTAACAGGAGTTCTAGGAATGGTATATGTTGTTCATCCACACTCATTGGCAGTATCCTTGCCGCTTAAATCTTGCCGAAGGTCTTCAAGCTTGCTCTCCCACCCACGGGTGGTATAACTCTGGCTTCGCCCCATGGCGTAGATCGGTAGGCCTGAATCAGGTTGTCTGTCCGAGGCCTGAGGGGAGGTCGGGTGGGTCGTGTGGATGAACAACATATACCATTCCTAGAACCTGTTACAGGTGAGTAAACCTGTATTTCTAGGGACATGGATGTTCGTTCATCCACCTGATTGGCAGACTCCTAGCAGTTCTCCGGGAGTGAGGAGGCAAGACGACACCCCATATACTACTTGGGAAAGAGAGACTGGAGAACCGAGGCCCCAAAACCAGCATCCCGGGCGTGACTCAAGGTCGATGGTAGTGGGTAATGGGCATGTTTGCTGACTTCCAGGTAGCAGCCCTGCAGATTTCCTGGATAGGGACGCCCTGGAAGCAGCCACCGTGCAGCAAGTATGGCGGGTAGAATGAGCTCTTATCCTCTGGGAGGCTCCATGCCCGCTAACTTATAGCAGAGATCTATGCAGGAGGTTACCCACCTGCTTATCGTCCGCTTGGCTGCAGGTCTGCCAGATGCGGCTTCAGCGTAGGTGACAAATAGCTGGGCGAACCTCTCCCGAATTTCCAGCCTGCAGGCCTTATAATAAGCGCGCTTCTAGGGTCCAGAGTATGGAGCCTATATTCGGCCTCCGAGGTGGAATGGGGTAGAACACCGCAGAGTCAACACCTGGTTAAGGTGAAACTCCGACACCACCTTCGAAGGAATTTCGGTGGGGGCCAAGAGACAACCTTGTCCCTGTGGAAGACCAGGTAAGAGACTCGAGGAAAGCGCCTGGAGCTCTCCATCCTTCTGGCTGGACGTGATAGCCACCAAGAAGGCGGTCTTCCACGACAGGTGAGAGCACACCTGTGCATAGGTTCGAATGGCTTGCCCATGGAGTTTTGCCAGTACCAGCAGTAGATCCCACGGAGGTGGGGTTCCTGCACTGGGGGAAATGTGATCAAGGCTTTGAAAGCGCCAGACCACCTTCTCCTGCGCCACGGGACTGCTTCCCCCGGCCCGCGCCTGCAAGCAGAGATGGCTGCCAGGTGCACCCTTAGGTCACGACCTAGCCCTTGACTAGAAAGGGACCATAAATAGTCCAAGATGCTTGCCAAGGAACAGGAGGAAGGGTCCAAGCTCTGCTTCTGACACCAAATGGAAAACCTTTTCCATTTGAAGGCATAGCATTTTCTGGTCGACTTACGGACGCCCAACTACATTGAGGACCTCGCCGAAAGACCCAGACCTGGAACTCTAGCCGCTCAGAACCAGGCCGTCAGGTGCAGGGATTGAAGGTCCGGATGGAACACCTTCCCTGATTGACTGAGAGCAGGTCCGGGCGAGCTGGAAGCTGCGTGAGTCCTGGAGCTGAGACTGAGGGAGATCTGGTACCAGAACTGGCGAGGGCCAGTCTGGGGCTATCAGAATCACCTGCTTTGTCCCCCTCGCCTTGAGAAGCACCTGTGGATCAAGGGAAATGGGGAAAGGCGAAAAGAGGCCCGGGGTCCATTGCCTCGAGAAGGCATCCCTGCAGGAGCCCCTGCTGAGGGGCGGGCATGGAACAGACTCAGCCGCTGCTCTCCATGGAGGCAAACAGGTTCCACCTGAGGTGTGCCTCAAAGGGAGAACAGATGCTGTACTACTCCGGCAGGAGAGACCACTGGGATGCAGCCCTATCCGCTCAGGCATCGGCCAGGGTGTTGGAGGCCCCTGCCACGCGGAATGGCCAGGAGATCCGCCTCCAGGCTGCGCATCATTTCAGTGACCAAATGCGGAGGCTTCCTTGCATAGAAGCATGGAGCTGGCCCCGCCCCTGGCGGTTTAGATAGTACATGGTCGCGGATTGTCCGTCTGACTCGGAACTTGACCCGCGAGCAGGACAAGGCGGTGAGACTAGGCGGACGCTCGAGCTCCAGCAGGTTGACATCGGGACTCCCGGGGACCAGAGGCCATGAGCCCGTGTTCCTCCAGATGGGCACCCCAACCCATCAGAGAGGCATCGGGTCGACAGAGAGACCGCCGGCTCGGGCGACGTAACGGGATGCCCTCCGCAAATGATCTGGAACGTCCACCACTGGAGAGCATTCCACATCCCCTGTGTCACCGACACAAGCTGGTCCAAGGGATCGTAGCTGCTAGGACCACTGGCTGGCCAGTCCTCACTGAAGAGGGGACGATGTTCCAGCGGCCCAACGGACCACGCTGGTGCACAGGCCATGAGACCCAGGAGGCGCAGGAAGTCCCGGGCGTGAATTGCCCAACCAGAAATGATCGGGCAAAGGAGGAAAGAACCCGCCCTGTCCGCCGGGAGCCGCGCCTGGCTCGAAGAGTCGAGCTGCGCCTGATGAATAAAATCACCTGCTCGGCTCGAGTCTGACTTGGCCCGCTGATAAGGGAGGCTCAGCTGAGAGCAGACCTGGAGGGCTGATCTCTGACCACTCGCCGCTTCTTCCTGGAGGGAGCTTATCAGCCAGTCGCCCAGGTAAGGGTATACATTGGACCCTCGGTGAGGGGCTGTCACCACTGCCATGCATTTGGTGAAGACCCTGGGAGCTGAGAGATGTCAAGGCATGGCTTGAATTTCAAGAATCCTTCCGCCGAAGCGAAGCGAATCTCTGGTGAGACGGACGGATAGGGACGTGAATAAAGGCCACTGCAAGTCCTGAGAGGTGTCCACACGCCGCTGCTCCAAGGATGGTATTATCTGAGCCAGAGGACCATCCTGGAAAGGTTCGAGACCTTAGGAACTTGTTTGTCGTAGTTTGAGAAATGGCGCCAGCCCTGGGTCTGCTTTGAACCAGGAAGTACCTGGACACAAACCCTGGTCTGGAAGTGAGGGTCCACTCACCTCTCTTACCACCTCCTTCTGGAGGAGGAGTGATACCGGCTCGACGAGCCGCCAGTGAGGCTGGGGATCCAGGCTCTGGGGGGCTGACGTGCCTGAAGGGTGGTGCCTGCTCAATTCCAGAGGTAGGGCTCTTCCCACACTCTCCAAGACCCACCTGTCCGTGGGTAACAGCGGACCAGGCGGAACGGAGGCAGCTGAGCCGGGCCTCTCACGGGGGGACCTAGGGGTGGCAGACGGGATGAAGCGAGACCCTCAGCCTGCCACTGGGAGGCTTGAGGAGGGACCGCCGAGGGACCTCCGGGCCCTTTCCTCCCTGCCTCCTGTTAGAGGAAGCCAGGTTGGGTTTGGGATGCCAAGGCCGAGCCTGCTGGGCCCTGACGTTGCTGGGTCAAGGGCTGCGGGGGAAGACGAAAGTGCTTAGGCTGTGGTTATGCGGCCTTGTCCTTCTGAGCGGAAGAGACCGAGTCCAAGGCATTGACGGACTCTCGATCCTCTGCAGGTGACCTTCCACCCCAGGGGTCAAGAGGTCAGTCCTCAAAAGGGGAACATCCGCCAACTTGTGCTGGGTATCCGAGCAAAGGTGGATATCCTCAGCTAAGCTCTGGCCGACGATAGCCACCGCGGCCGCCACCGATCTGGCACATGAGTCCCTCACATCCAAAGCAGTCTGGAGCTGTTGTTTGGCCACTGCCCTGCTCTGGTCCCGCACCTGCTTAACCGTAGTCTGCAGATCAGCGGGAAGATGAGGATGACTCATCCAGGAGCCTGGGCCAGGGCATGAGAAAAATGTGCTATGAGGACGGCCGAACTGGCCTGGACGGGTGCCGAGAGGACGCAGTGTAGACTTTTCTATCGGCTATAGTCCAATTTCTTGACTCTCGTCGTGAGGTTTGGTTCGACATCCCTGGCGCGCCGGCGCTACTGGAAAACGCTGTCGGTAAATCAACCGAAAACCGGATAAGGAACCGGGGACCGAGCATTCCTGGCCATCCTGGTCAAGGCGCAGGGCAGGTAAGCTAGGGCGCTGCCAAAGTTCCAGTGCCGGGACCCACTGAGGCCTCGCCACCGGAAAGGCCTCCGTCGAGAATCCCCGTCCAGAATCTCCGTGAGGGGATACTCAGTCTGCTTTGAACGGGTTCGAGCTCCATCCCGGGTAGACTCCGATGAGCCAAGAGTCCTAGGAAGGACGACGGCTATCGCCCATTGACTGACCTTCCTGAAGACTCCAAGTCCAGTCGCTGGAGAAGAAGGAGGAATCATCTTCGGACTCGCAAAGAGTCCTCGAAGAGCGCCTCTGGCCTGAGCCACCCTTCACCTGCCGAGGTCGGTCGGGAGTGAGGGTAACTGATAGCCGATGGGGTGTAAACCCTTAGTCGATCGGGAATCTGGTCGGAGCCCCACCTGTGGCTGTGAGAGGCGGAGGTTCCACCGGAATCGGTGGAGTAGCTGGTTTTGGCCGAACAACTGCCATTTGGTATAGGCCTCGGAGGTAAGTCGAGGGGCTGTGTCGCCGGCCCGTGACAGTTACTTAAGTCGGGAAGGCGCCGAGTCGGCTTTGGTCTCTGCCAGGAGGAGCTGTTGTAAACATAAGGTCCTCGCACTGCCGACGCACTTATACGCCGCCTCCTCATCCGAGGTGAGGAGGATTTGAGGGACGAGCGCATTACGCCGCTTATCGCGGTGCCAGACCGAGACCGCCCAGACGGTGGGAACGGCTGACCACGGGGTCCCGAGACCGAACCGAGAGTCCCGAATTTCCGGGTCGGTGCGGGAGGTGTCGGGCCGAACTGCACCTTCGCTCGGAAGGTCCATCCGAGGGCTCCGGAACCGAGGCACAGACGGCCCATCGGATCCTCAACTCCTCCCGGGAACCGGGAGAGGGAATCTGCTGCTAAAGGCGACAGCTCGGTTCAATGGGTCAGAAAAATCTCGACTTCATCAGTGGGAGTTCTCGGTCAACTGACCTGAGGGGACACCGTGAGGCCAGTGGTCAAGCCGAGCGTCGACCGGGCCGACTGGACGACGGCCCGGGGAGAGGGACCTTTCCCCGCCCCAAGAGCGCCGACGAGGGGACTTCTACCTGTCCTCTTTTGGACCGAGAAAGGTCCAGCAGACGAGGCCCTTCTCCTTTAGTGGAGAGGGACAGACAAAGCTCCTTAAAAGAAGCCGCGTAGGAAGAACCCAGAGAGCGGATAAACGCGCTTGAGGAAGATACGGTTCGCGCCTGCTCTTCGAGGACCCACCATCCGCCGAAGGATCCGCCGAAGCCCGGCCAACAAGGACACCGCCAACCGGGCCTCCCTTTGACTTCACCGGAGGGAAACGCTTCGACGCACTGCTGTAATCGGGCAGCACGGGCTCGAGGACGAGGCCGAGAAAGATGAGCACAGGTCGCAAGCTGCGGGTCGTGCTCAAGGCCTCGGCGGTAGACACACGTGGAGTGTAAGATCCGTTCGAGACATCTTCTGCCCGCATAGGCATCTCCAATCCGAGTCGATTTGTCCCATCGCAGCGAGGATCGAAGACTGGAAGTCTTTTGGCAAATTTTATTTTTAAATCCGCAACGGAGAAATAGGAATCCAGTCGCAAACGCAGAGCGTTAAGGAGGAACCTGAGCTCAAGCGTAAGGAAGATCTTGGCGTCATGGGCGGAGCGCGAGTTATACCACCCGGGTGGTGGGAGGAGCAAGCTTGAAGACCTTCCGGCAAGATTTAAAGCTGCAAGGATACTGCCAATGAGTGTGGATGAACAACATATCCATGTCCCTAGAAGTAATATTTTCCATTCTGGTTCCGTGGAACATACTCTATGGCCTCCTTGTCCAGGAGTGCAGAGATCTCTTGCTGGATCAGCAGGGCATGCTGACCCAAATAGCAGGAGAGCAGGGGCCTGGGGTCTGGACCGTGGGTGGTTGAGGAATTCGATAGTGTCTCGACTTACCAGCTGCAACACCCAGCGGTCGGAGGATATCCTCTGCTATCCCGAAATGTGAGGGGAGATGCGAACCCTGACATTCTCTTCCCCTTGATCCACAGGAAGGGCGGGGGCCAGGAAAGAGTCATGCTGTGGTGGTATTGGACCCCATGGGCTGGGCGGCCTTAGGATATTTTTGGCCCTGGCCCGCAGGGAACTTTGCATGACCTTTACGACCGCAGTTGCCCCAGGTTGCTGGCTGGAATGTGGCTGTTGCCGGCCGCGAAAACTATTCTGGTTCCTACGAAAGGAAACAGATTTGGGACTGCACATGGCTCTACAGTCCAGACTGCTTCCTGGTGTCCTGTAGCCTGGTGATGACCCTTTCAGATTCCTCACCAACAGGACAGCTCCATTGTAAGGGACATCCAAGATGTTCTTTGAAGTCCGGGGTAAAAGCTGGAGACCTCAGCCAAAGCGCCTCCTCTGAGACAAATGTGATTGCCCCTGGCTACCAAGTCCGCTGAATCGTAAGTGGCTTGGAGAACCTGGGTCCCCACATCTGACCCAGTCCAAAGGATACTGAGCAATTCATCCTTCTTGTCGCCATATGGGAAATCTTTCACAAAGTCTTGGCCCTGTTCCCAAAGGGCATTCCGAAACTGCACCATGTGCATTAGGTAGTTCAAAGACGTTAGAGCATGTAGCAGCTGCGTACATGTCTTCCCATCGAATCCAACTGCTTAAATTCCTGGTCCGGAAGCTGGGTACTCAGGTGTTGAGGCCGCCAACACCGATCATGAGATGCTGTAATGACCAGGGAATCGCCAGGGGTTGTTGCGCCAAATCAGGGTCCTCCAATGGAGCCCTGTAGAGGCGGTCAGCCTTTTAGGAATAGCTGAATGTGGACACTTCAAGCAGTCTTGGTGACATCCATAAGGTGTCCACCACAGACTTTAGGTCCTTCTGCCATAGATAATAAGGCACAGCGTTGTCTCTCTCAGGGTCTAAGTCCACAGTCTCCCACCCCATGTTTTCTTGGATGTGCTTCCCAATTTCCAAAAATGAGGGATTATCCAGTGGTGACATGGGAAGGTCTCGTGGGTCTGGTGATGGGGGACTAAAGGGGGATGGAGACCTGGAAGTATTGGACATTTCCAGCCTGGAGTCATCTCCTGGAGAGGGCTGTCTGCCTCCAGGTCATTTAGGGCTAGGAGACCCAGAGGGAGCTCTTGATGGGCGTCTTTTGCTCTTTGGATCTGCCCCTGGAAGGTGTCTGCTCCTTAGGGTCAGATGTCTTCCACCTCCACCTCGAGGCAATTGGGGTGAAAGAGGCTTGGGGGGAACCACATCCTTTAATGGTCTCCCACCAAAACTGAACAGATCTTTGACCTCCTGCAGATTCATGCCCGACAAGCGGACCTGGCGTCGGTGTGGGCCAGTCGATGGGGTTAGGCGTCAGGTCCTGGGGAACCACAGTCTGAGCTGCTTCCTAGGTAGGCAATGACGCGGCAACCTCTTCTCCTAAAGACTCCTGACGTCCGGTGGGGTGGCTGAGAGCAGTGAGAGGCGATCGATCAGACCGCTGGAGTTGGCCCTAGACTCTGAGGTCTGGCTGGGATCCTGACCTACCAGAGTCCAGATGCTTATTCTGGTGCTTCCCAGATTTATGAGAGGATTTCCCCTTGGAGGGAAGTCTCTTTTCCATCTTTTTAAGTTTCTCCTCAAGAAAAAACCTCTGAAGGGCCTTTTGGCAGCAGATTTGGGTCCTGCTGTTAAATTCTTGGCAGACTGAACAGGCCTGGGTATCGTGCTCCGGGCCCAGACACCTACACAGGTCAGATGGTGGTCGGCAAACAGGATCTGCTTGCCGTAGGCACACTTTGAGGGTTGTCCTTCAAGAGAGTGAGCAGGAGAAGTAGACATGGAGAATGTCAGAAAAATATTTGTAGATTTCACACGTGGTTCTGCTCAGGCGTCCATGAGGCAGATGCTGGCAAGTCGACGGCGGGAAAAGAACTGGGGATGCTGGGGGACCGCCATCTTTTATGTGATGCCTGACGTCTGGGAGGTGCAGATGTCGGGGGCAGTGCCCCACTGGATACTGCTAGCTAGAACTTTCTGTGGGGTCCTGGCACCTGCCAGCTTCAGTCCTAATGGTGTAACCTGCTGTAAGAGCAGTTTTTTGAAGTACAGCCACATGTTTTGCTCCAAGGATGGCATGATCCGAGACAGAGTGGCCATCCGAAGGTGCGTGACCCAAGATACTGATTCAGGTCGGCAGATCTAGACTGGGGCACCAGCCCCCAGTCTGCTTGGGCACTAGAAAGTACCTGGAGACAAAACCTGGGACTGCTGGAGGATATGCCATTGGAGCTACCTTGAGGAGGAGCTGCGATGTCTCGGAGAGCAGACACTCTGATGGATACTCTTCTCCCAGGGGTGCGGGCTCAGCTTGGAGGGTACTGCTCGAATTCCAGAGGCAGTCCCTGACCGACCACTTCAAGAACCCACCTGTCCGAAGTGACAGCAGACCAGGTGGAAAGGAAGCGGTGGAGCGCCCCCCACCACAGGAGGACCCAGAGCTGGCATGACGGGAGAGGGGGAGGCAGCCCCTGCCCTGTCACTGAGCAGGCTTGGAGGAGGGATGATCCAGGACCCGAACCTCTGCCTCCTTTACAAGCCTGGGAGGGCCTGGGCTGGGCGCCAGCTGATCCTGCTGCTGTCCGCTTGTCCTCCTTGATAGGAGGGCTGCTGGGATTTACGGGAAGAATGCCGAAAGGCTTCTGCTGGTTCTTGCCTCAAGAACCCTTGGCAGAAGTAGCGTTCAAGGTGGCATTGGACTGCTCAATGTGCTGAAGGTGATCAGCCACTCCAGGGCCGAAAAGCTCGATCTGTAGGAAAGGCACGTCAGCTAGTTTGTGCCGAGTATCCGCCGGGAAGGAGGAGCGCCTCAGCCAAGCCCTACAACGAGAGGCAACTGCAGCTGCCATTGAACAGGCATAAGAATCCCCAATATCCAGGGCTGTCTAAAGCTGCTGTTTGGCAACAGCTCGGCCCTGATCCCAGATCTGCTTGACCGTGGTCTGCAGGTTCGTCGGAGATGTGGGAGGATCTCATCCAAAGACCCAGGAGGGCGGGAGAAGCGTGCCATAATGACGGCCGAACTTACCTGACGAAGGCCCAAGGAAGGAGCCGCATAGACCTTCCTGGCTGAATGGTCCAAAAGCTTGGACTCTCAGGAGGTCTGTCAGTATCAGCAGAACTGCCAGTAGGCCTGAACACAGAGGCGGTCACCAGGCTCTCTGCCGAAGGGTGCTCTGTGAACCCCACAAGGGACCCCATGGACACCACATACTTGTGGGTGATGCGGGCAGACTGAGCTGGATAAGAGGCAGGGTGCTGCCAGATTTCTAAGGGCGGGCCAAAAATGGCCTCTGCTACAGGAAAGGCCTCCGTCTGGGTATCCCCTCTCGAGGATGTCCGTGAGGGTACTCTGCCTTTTTCTGGATTGGCTCCAAGGGCATCCCTGTGGACTCAGATGAGGTGAAGAATGCCCTGAAAAGGCAAAGGACCCTCAGTCTCTAACCCCCCGGCTGATTAGTCATCCCCAGCATGAGAATGCAGGCTGGTGACATCCAAATCAGAGAAATATGAATACAACAGTCGACAGCTCAGGTCACCTTCAACCCGCTGAGGGCAGTCCGGGTGACAGACAGATGCCAGGAGCCCATTGTCCGCCCGTCTTTGGAAGGAGCCCCTCCACAGGCTGCTTGGTGGTGGTTCCACCACAATGGAGTGGAGGAGGCTATTTTAGGCCGAACTGGAGGTTTTGCCGGCTCTGCGGGAGGGGGATCCGACTTGATCGGCTTCAAAGGAGTCTGCTTTGGCCTAGGAGGCGAATGCCAAGTAATGGCTAGGGTGGAAGCTGGAGCCTGCTTGTGCCTGGTCAGAATCAGCTGCTGCCACGAGGTCCTCATAGCGCCAGAGTTTCCACCGGAGCCTCTCCTCGTCCAAGGAGGATGAAGACAACTGATGGTGTCGCCTCTTTAGTGTTTATGGCTCTTCCTCAGCCTTTTGGTCAAGGGGTCAGAGACCTCAATCGAGACCAGGACAAGCAGATTTGGTCGCCGGGAGCCATTGATCTTGAGTCCAGTGATTTCCTGGGGTCGGGGACCACTCCTTGATGGGAGTCCCAGCAGGCTGGGTTCTCCTTGTCGGGAAAGTCAGAATTGGAGTTCGATAGAGGAATAGTCAACCGGAGTCGATAAAGGATTGATCAGGTAGATGACTATTTTACACAGTCGATAGACAGCTCAGTGGACTGGCCAGATGGCAAAGCCGAGAAGCCAGCGGCCGAAGAAGCAATCTCGACCAAAGTAGAGACCACATGTTCCAGGGACCAAGATCTCTCCCAAAAGTGTCTGTCAAGACAGACTATCCCGGATCCTTCTCCTGCTTACGCAATCAAAGGGAGTGCATGACTACAGGACCCTCTCCCTTGGTCGGGAGAGACTGGCATAACTCTCGGAGGGAACCCGAGAAGGTGGAGCCCAGGTTGAGCGGAACGAAGCAGCTCCAAGTAGTTTCTGCAGCCCGAGCCGCTTCCTCTTCAAATGCTTGCTTGTGTCCAATTGCTTGGTGGATCCTGCAGCTGTGGAAACCGCCCACTGAGCCTCCTGGATTTCATCGGAGGATTCAGTTTCTCCGCCTCCCCAACTTCAGTGTGCAAGACGGTCGGCGAGGACATTTGGATGGAAAGAGACATCGCATTTCGAGGTGTCATGGTCGCACAGAGAAGTAAATGCATGCGGTGTAGGGATCAGCGCTAGACATTTTCTGGCCGCAGAGGCACATAGACGAATCTGGGGAAGACTTCTTCCATGATTGAAGAATCAAAGTCGCGAATGTGAACTAAACGCATTTTTGGAATAACCGAAAGTATTTGAGCCAGGGCCTACAAAATGCATGAGCATGAGGGAGGCAACCTGAATCTTCTGGCGAAAAGGAAGATCTGACGTCATGGGGCAGAGCCAAGGGTTATACCACCCGGGTGGATGGGAGGAGCCAGCTTGAAGACTTCCGGCAAGATTTAAAGTGGAAGGGGAGATGCCAAAGAGTGTGAATTAACATATCCACGATCCCGGAAGTACAGTTACGCAAGAACTTACAATAACAGATCTTTGAGAGGAGCTCTTGCAGCAGATATTACTCAAGACTAATGGCGCCAAGCGTTAGGACCCCACAGAAAAACCTTCTAGCCAGCAGTCTGTGGCGGGGGTCAGCCTCCGACGTCCAATGTAGTATATAAAGGGGGCGGACGCCAGCACCATCACAATTCCCCGCTGGAGACCCGGCTGAAAAAGGTGGAGCCAATAAGTAAAGTCCCCTACTCAAGAGAATTGTAAGTAAAGAAATGACCTGGGGAATGGCGGTCAGGAAAGCTACCTGCTGCAAGAGCTACTCTCAAAGACCTACTGTTATGGTAAGTTCTTACATAACTGTACTATCCGAGAGGTGGAGCTCTTGCAGCAGGTATACACTTAGGACCAATCCCAAGCAATATCCCTAGATAGGTCCAGGTCAGAAAGGTGGAGGAATGACAGAAGCAGAGGGTGCCTACCTCTTATGAGAGCAGTCCTGCAGGATAGCCAGCCCAAATCCTACCTCCTCTATAAGCTATGTCCAAACTGTAGTGTCTAATGGATGTATGGATAGCGCTGCAAGTGGCTGTGGCACAAATCTGCTGCTGAAACATTCCTCAAATAGGTAAATGAAGTGGCTATTGCTTTGTGGAATGACCCTAACCGAGCCTGGTAAGGGTTTGCCGTGATGCTGATAAAAAGTGATAAAAGGCCAACCATTTGGTTAGGGTCTGCCAAGTGACAGGATCCCCTGCCTTTCTCTGAGCAAAAAGGAAACTGGTCAGTCTTGCGAACAGAATGAGTTTGGTCTAAGTAGTAATGATGAACCCAATGAACGTCCAGAGTATGCAACAGGGCCTCCCCCTATTAAAGAACTCTGGGTAATAAACCGGAAGCTGAATCTCCTGGTTCAGCGTTGATGCAGACACCACTTTCAGAGGAATCTTAGGATTTGTACGTAGCTGCACCCTGTCCCTGTAAAACACAAAGTAGGTGGTCTTGCACATCAGGGCTTGAAGCTTGGAAATCCTTCGAGCAGAAGTAATGGCAACTAAAAACACCTTCCACGAGAGGAGGTGTAGCTCGCACGTTGTGGCTGGTTGAAAAGAGGGCAGGGTAAGCTTTTCCAAAACAAAAAGATCCCACCGAGGGATGGGGTCCCTCTGAGGACTGATATGCAGGACACCCCATAGGGAAGCTTTGCATATGTCCAGCTGTACCAGAGTCCTCTCTCTCTCACAAGTGCATGGTATGCTGAAAGGGCACAGAGGTGCACCTTTACTGACGAGTAGCTGAGACCCAAATAGAGGAGAAGATACTCCAGCACATGCTTGACTGAGCAATCTAGAGGATCCAAGGAACGAGTGGTCACCCACAGACAGAAGCATTTCCACTTTGTGGCATAAGCTGCCCTAGTGAAAGGTTTCCTTGCTGCCACAAGAATCTCTACCACTCTCTTCAAAACTCCCAGTCTCCTCCGTTAGGGAACTGCAGGAGCCAGGCATGCAAGTGGAGAGTCCGTAGAGCTGGATGGACGAGTGTCCCCTGTTCCTGGTACAGCAAGCGAGTGGAGAGAGGAAGCAGCACAGAGGGCCCTGTGGCCAACTGCTGTAGCAGAGGGAACCAAATCTGTCGAGGCCAAAGAAGCACTACCAGAATCATTCATGCTCCCTCAGACTGCAGTTGAAGCAATACTCCAAACCAGAAGGAAGGGGAGGAAAGGCATAGAGAAACCTCCCTGTCCAAGAGAAGGACAATGCACCTCCCAGAAAACACCAGACCCTGGATCTAGCAAGCAAATATTTGGCAGTTTGACGTTGCATGGGGACACAGAGATCCAACTCTGGATGACCCCATCTGTCAAAGAGGTAGTTTGCTACTTGAAGCAATTCCCACTTGTGATTCAAAGAACGAGAGCGGCTCAGACTGTTGGCGAGAACATGCAGACTTCCTGTCACGCAAACCGCCAAGAGAAACAGATTGCATTCTACTGCCCAGTCCCAAATTCTCATGCATGGGGGTACGAGCGAGTGTCCCCTTGTTTGTTCAGGTAAAAAGACAACCGGGGTATTGTCTGAATGGATTAAGAGTAGACCCCAGGACAGCTGACCCTGGAAGGCATGGATGGTGCACAGAATGGCCCTCCTCTCCTGTACGTTGATATGAAGAGACGTCTATAGCAGACCATGATCCTCTTGTCTGATGCTCATTTCAGTGGGCACCTCAGCCTAGTCCCGAGGCGTCAGTGATAAGGACCTGCAACTGGCTTGGCCATTGAAAAGCTACTCCCAGCTCCAAGCGAGTCGGGTTTTGCCACCATTGGAGGGAGCAACGAACTGCTTCCGATATCCAGATGGGGCAGTCCAAGTCTTCCAAGCCCTGGTCCCACTGGACTGAGGTGCCACTGGAGGGTCCTCATGTTCAATTGGGAGAGAGACAGTGGCTATGGCAGCTGCCATATGTCCCAACAACTGCAGGACTACCCTTGCGGGGACCTGGTCCGATGTCTGGACCCTTCCAGACAGTTTCAGCTTGCATGGCACTCTCTCTCTGCAGGAAGGCCCTGCCCTCATTGGTGTCGAGCACTGCTCCAATACATTAAAGCCGTTGGACATGGGCTAATATTTTGGCCAGTTCAGAGTGATGCTTAGAGAAAACAATTCCTCAGTCTCCTTGAGCGTGCCCATCAGCTGGTCCTCCGACTGGGCAGAGATCAACCAGTCGTCGAGGTAGGAGTAGACAAAGTGTCCTCTTAACGCTGCAACTACCACCGCGAGGCACTTGGTGAAGACTCTGGGCGCCGATGACAGGCCAAAAGGGAGCACCCTGAACTGGTAGTGGTTGCCTTGGAACAGGAAGAGAAGGAACTTCCTGCGACAATTGCGATCTTTTATATGCATGTAGGCGTCCTGCAAGTCCAGCGAGCACAGCCAGTCCCCTTGCCAAGGTCACCATTCGAAATCTCTTGTACAGAACGAACATGTTGACATGGCTGAGGTCTAGAATGGGGCGAAGATCCCCCGCTTTCTTGGGCACCAAGAAAAACGGGGAGTAAAAGCCTCTGCCCTGCTGGGAAGGTGGGACTGGCTGGCTGCCTTCTGGAAGAGGGACTGGATCTCTTGCTCCAGAAGAAGTGCATGGTTGGTTGAACAGTGGGAGGGAGAAGGTGGGTTGTCTGGGGGAACGCTCAGGAGCTATAGCGTATCTCCTCTGACTGACCTGTAACAGTAGCACCCACTGATCTGAAGTGATATTGCTCCATTTTGAAAAGTAGAGGAGAATCTCCCCCACACCCTCTTCCTCCTGCGAGGACTGATGACTGGGGAGGCAGCTGAAAGTAATGCAGTTCCCTCAGAGTTGGGTGCAGGGTGTCTAGGAGCCTTGGTTTGGTGACCTTGGGTTGGGACGGGCCGACCATGGCACTTAACCCTTGCCGTGGAATTGGTGGTTTCCTTGCTGGCTTTGAGATTTACGAAGAGGGTGCCGATGTGCCGCCTGCGGTTCAGACTTGTACAGCTTGTGTATGTTTGCGACTGCCTTCTGAGTCTTGAAGGCCTTTTATGATGCCCTCAAGCTCTTGGCCAAAAAGGAGTGGACGCTGGAAGGGGGCATCCAAGATGACGTTTTGGAGGTCCTGATGGAATCTGGCCACCCTTAGCCAGGCATGCCTGCACAGACAGACCCCTGACGCTGCCGTTCTGGCTGCCATGTCCGCCAAATCATAGGACCATCAGAGGACATGCTTGTCCACATCCATGCCAGACTGGACATAGGCCAGTAGTTCATTTTGTGTGTCTGCATCAGGTTGGACCTTGATCAGCTCCATGGTCCCTCCGTGACTTCTTGTATGTAACCAAGTGGGCCAAGAAGTTTAACGAACGAATGGTCCTAGTGGCAGAGGTACAGACCTTCCCGCCCCAATGGTAGTTTTTTGGACTGGGTCCAGAAGCTGGGAGACAAGGTGTTTGGGTTGGGTGAGTCGTCCATGAGCTGTGGAGAGCACCATGGAGTCAGCATTTGGTTGCTCCCCAAGGAAGGGTTAATCTTTCAGGGCTTTATACAACCTAGCCGCCTTGCTAGGCACTGCTGATGTGGAGGACTGCTTTTTCCAGGTAAGCCTCGTAACATCTTGAAGACAACTAGAGGAGGTATGAACAGCGGTTTGGGGTCTTTGGCACTCAGAAATTTAGCCAAACTTTTACTTTCCAGGTCCAACTCTTCCATGTCCCATTCGTATATATATTCTGGATGTGCCTCATATCTAGGAAAGGATCTGGGAGAATACTTTGGTCCTGGGGATGGAGAACAATAGCCATCATCCGAAGACTCAGAAGACTAATCCCCCATGTCTCCAGACGTAGATGGACGGCCATTGGAAGAGGGAACAGTGGATGGTCTTAGTTTGCTTTTCCCTTTAGGACTGGGAAGTGTGCGAGAGCCTTCACCTGGCATCTTGTCCGGGGTTGGAGGCGGCACCAGTGTTTCTTTAGGTGGGGGAATAGAGTGGCGTGTACAGCAGATCCCCTTTCACTGTATTCCAGCATGAGGTGAATAGGGTCCCGATGTCCGCTAAGGGGACGACCAGTGGCAGGGCGTCTGGTCTTTTGAGGTGTTCGCTCTTGCTTTATCTGGTTCTGGGTCGGGCCCAGTGTGTATGAGAGGCGGCCATCCGACCATATCGTCTGGTGTGTGTTGAGCACAGTCAGGTGACTGGTTGTCTGGTGGAAGGTCTGGTGTCTGGTCACCAGCCGGCGACTGCCTTTTATCAGGCGATGGGGTCCTGCTTTCTGGTGAGGTCGCCCGGCCTGGGGGGTGCCTGTCGCTGGCATATGAACTCCCCTTAGCCGGAGGAAGTGACAGCAGGCGGAAGGTCTCCTGGCGGAGTCGTCAGACTTTGTGCCTGTCGGATGATCCACTGGATTTATGGCCCATCTCCTTAGGCCTACCAGCGGTCAACTGCCCCTCCTGGGTCGACCCATGCAAAGGTTATGGGGGTTGGTGAGCCAGGGTACCTGGGTGTGCGAGTACCACAAGGAAGAAAACGGCTTTCTGGGCTTGTCAGCAGAAGAGGGCGTCTTAGACCTGGTCCCAGCGGAGGATGGAAGGACTGACCCCAACGACCTGCCAGAGACTGAGGAAGAAGCTCTCAGGAGATTTTGGTGGGATTCTGACCTGGCCCCATCTCTCCCCTCCCCCAATGGTGTTTCCACGATGACTCCTCTCTATGGTGAGACTCCTTTGGCCAGGATCTGCTTACTGCACTGGCACTTCGACTTGCCGCGGTGGGGAGGGCGAAGACATGCAAAAAACAAACAAAAAAATGTACTGATCGACAAAAACTTTGAAAACTGCTTTTACCAAGTGCAAAAAAAAAAAAGTGGTTGATTGCTAAGGCAAGGCATCCATGGAGCCGAATTAAGCGGGTCGATGGTGGGAGAGGAACAGATGGCGCCGCAGGTCCGCCCCCTTTATGCTACACATTGGACATCTGGCGGAGCAGACGTCTGGGGTGGACCCCCGCCACAGACTGCTGGCTAGAAGATTCATCCGTGGGGTCCTAACGCCTGGCGGGATTAGTATTAAGTGTAATACTCACTGCAAGAGCTCCACCTTGAAGTCGGATCCGATTTTACTAGTTCTAATGGAGTCTGCTTCAGCCTGGGAGGTGAAAGCCACATAATGGCCGGGGTGGAAACCAAAGAGGGCTACTGCCCGAACAGAATAAGCTGCTGCCAAAGAAAAAAAAAAAAAAAGAATGAGTTGCTGCCATATCAGATCTTCATAGCGTCTGAGTTTCCACCAAAGCCTCTCCTCAGAGGAAGACGAAGATTAGCGGTGGCATCGCCTCTTGAGTGCTTATGTGCCTTTCTCGGCTTGTCGGTCGAGTGGGTCCAAGATCTCTACCTCGATCGGACTTGCTGAGTGGGTCGTTCCGAATCAGGGACCAGTTCCTCGATAGAAATGCCAGCAGGCTGGGTTTCCTCATCAGGAAGAGGCAGGACCAGGGTCCTGGTAAGCAAGCGGTCTGCCTCGTCGGGCGACAAGAGGGTTAAGAGTCGAACAAGCAGTCTCGACCGAAGTTGAGACTGGAGATTTTTGTGACCAAGATCGCTCTCGATCCCAAGAATGTCTTTGCTGAGATGAAGAATCTCAGTTCTTAGTCCTTTTTACGGGACTGGGAGATATGCGAGCCCGAAGGTCCCTCACCCTTGGTAGGGAGATAGGGGCTCATCTTCTGAAAAGAGCCAGAGAACATGGAGCCCAGGTTGAAAAAAAATCTGCTGAGAGCACTCCGCAGCCTGCTTTGCCTCTTCCTCAAAGGCTTGCATCTGTTCCAACTGCTCGGCAGACCCCACAGCCACAGAAGCCACCCACCAGGCCTCCTTGATTTCACCGTTGGATTCAGTTTCTTGGGCCTGCCCAACTTGAGCTGTGTCTGCAACAGCTTCTCTGCTGCCTGCAGGTGGCAGTGAGGGAGAACAGCTTTGTCATTCTCTGAAAGAATCACCGAAGCATCTGCAATGGGTTGTGATGCCAAGAACAGTCCGTCCTGGGGTGGGGGGGGTATACCTGTCTACTGGCTTGGCCACAGAAGGAACTGCACCGGCCTCTCCCACACTACCCAAGAGAAGGTCTCGAGGGGGAACAGGAGTTGCAAGACTCGCAGGGGCATTAGGAACTGTAGGTGCAAAAGCCTACCTGGATCCACAGCAGAAGTCTGTACAGCCAGTGTTGTCCCCATGTTCTTGAGGAGAGAGACTGGAAAGAAAGATCTCAGACTTATGTCTCAGCTGAGACAGAAGGCTTTACCATGGTATGAGTCCTCCTCGCCATCAGACAAGATCAGATCAGACTCAGTTTTCTACCTTGACCTCGCAGAAATCTGGCCCCGAGAGCCCAAAGCCTGGCCTAGGCAAGAGGTAGGCCGGAGACACGAAACCAGAAACGGCACTGTAGGAGCTGGCGGTACAGAGTGCCCCTGGCATTGCGTGAAGGAACCAGAGGTGCTGCCAGACGAGGAACGGAGTCCATGAACTACCATTAGACCCAGAATAAGAGGGAGAGGGAAGTGGTGTTGTGCTGGCCCCATGAAGGGTCAAAGTGAGGGGGAAAGGCAGTGGAACGGGCAAAGGCGCCTGGTACTGGCAAGGTGGGAAATGTCTGCCGCAGACAGCAAATGCACGTGTCGCCCTGAATGCCCAGACCATAGCCCAGCAGCCCTAGGCCTGAAGGCCCCGGAACAGAGTCCAGTGAAGAAGACAAGAAGAGATGCTGTACCCACTGCTCCATAAAAGCAGCCCAGTGATTAAACTACTCACTGGAAACCCCGACTAGGACAGAGGCGCCAGTGTTGAGACCAGTCTGTAAAGAGTGGAGGCCACCGAGACCCAGGAGGGGTCGGGTGGGCCTGCCACCTCCACTACCAAAGACCCTCGCAGACGCACTAGGGCGACCTGGTGGTACAGTCTCCCTTCCTCTATCGGGAAGAAGAACTCTAGGTAGAAAAAGCTGCCAAGGCCCGCAGCTCTAATACGAGACTGCCCTCCCTCCTCGAGCACTGGACTGCCTGTGGTTGGACCTCCCTCCGGAAAGGATGGCAGACTAGACAACCCCACTGCCAGAGCAGCTTTCCAGCTAAGTCTCCCTGCTATCACCAAAGTCGTCATGGTCGACTCAGTCGATGGCAGGGCCGGAGAGAATTTTTTTTTTTTTTTAGAATACATACTGAAACGAACTGAACAACTAAATGCTGCTGAGACATGAACTGACTAACGACAGATGAGCATTGTCACTGAAGCAAATTGCGGGAAAAAGGAACTGAGGCGGATGGAAGTCGATGCCAAGGTAGTCTACAGGCACGAGCTGATCTCGAGGTACCATGCATGCGAGTCCTATACCGCTCCCCATGGGAGTGTAGCACCTTTGGCTAGAACCCAGAAGTGTAACTAAATGGTGAAGATTTAAGTCCAGGAAGATCCTGAACTGATGTCAGCTCAAGTCCGAGGACAGACGTGCAGTGTTAGCTCAGCCCAGCCCAGTCTGAATTCCAGGGCTGGGGTCCTGGGGAGGGCAAGGGGGGGATGCCGGAGGTGGGCCCCGAGGAGCAGGGGTCCGCTTTTGCATGAAAGACCACCATACCAAAGAGAGCATTATAATCCACCTGGGGTGCTATATTATATACTGGCAGTAATAGGAGAGAAAGCATCTGGTTGGGGTAAGTCTGCTAAGGAGCCAAAGGGTACCCCCCCGCCTCGTGTAGGCCCGCCAGGTGCTGGGTAGTGATCTGGCGATGGGCCAATAGGCACAGATTGCAGCAGGGGCGATGACTGTCGGGCCAATACGCTGGGGCTGCAGCAGGAGACTGCCTGGAGCACCCTGGCAAAGGGTTCACTGGGCCAACCCAGCTAGAGAAGCTGGCACCTGAGGGAGATGGAGATCTCAGATTAAGAGCCAGAGGAGATGCTGTGGAGGAGACTGAGGTAGCCTGCTGCAGGCACTGCCCAGCAGGACTGGTGGCAGCCCAGAGACGGGAGCCAGCAAAGGCAGCGCCATGGCCCAGGGAAGATGGGCATAGGGCAGATGCCCTAGAGACAGACACCAGCCAAGCCATCTGGTTGAAATCCTGTGGAGGATATGGGCCCAGAGTGTCAGGGGCTGTGGGGTGGGAGACCAAGTCCCCTACCTGAAATAGCGGTAAGAGGGAGTTTTAGAGGGCTGGCAGAGCCAATCCTAGCAGGACGACAACTCCGTCGTGGTTGACTATTTGTGGGGTGACCGTGACAGAGTGGCTGACCAGGCCCATTCCTGGTGTTTATCCTGGTGGTTATGCTTCCTAGACTTATGAGCCACCAGTGGACTGTGCAGGTAAGGTCGAAGAGCTCCTGGCCTGCAGCTCCTTCTCCATCACGACCAACTTCTGCTTCCAAAGCTGGCTCTCTGGAGTTTTTAAACAACGTCTCCAAGTGGCCTAGTTGAATTTCTGGCAGGCTTCGGTATCATGGCTGGAGCCTAGCCTGATCAGACATGCATAGTGGCTGTCCTTTTCAGGGATCCGTTTGCTGCAAGCACACTTCATGGAGCAGCTGGAAGACTAGGCTGATGGAAAAGAAACTAAAAAACACCCACAATTCAATGTTATACACAGAAGGAAAACAAAAATAAAAAATTGAGAGAAATGGTAGTCTATTGTAGCTGCTGCATCCGCCAAGGACCGAAGTGCATGACTTAGCAGGAAAACAACTGGTGGTGTGTGTGTGTGTGTGGGGGGGGGGACGGGGGACGACCGCCCTCCTATATAGGCTATGCTGCCAGTTGACTGAGGGGGAGCAGTCCCCACGACAGACTGCTAACTAGAAGTTTTCTGTGTGGTCCTAGTGCCTGGCGGTGGGTTAGCTCCTACCGTGCATGGCCTGCTTCAAGAGCCTTCCTCAAGAAGATCTAGTTATTTAGCACAGTGCTGGACCCAGTTAAACATGGAAAAAAGTGGTTTTTGAAGGTGTTACTTCAGAGACTATACATAACACCCCCCCAAGCAAATCTGAACAGCATTTAATAACCTAGAAAAGACCATGTCAACTTTTTTCCACTTACATTGCTAACAAATGAACTTAAGTGCAATATCACACTGCATGCATTTTGAGGGATCAAGCACAAATTGCAATCACACTATGCATTTTAGGGATCAAGCACAAATTACAGTATCACAATTGCATGCATTTTGAGGGGGATCAAGTACAAATGCTTGAGTTCCCAGCACAAGAACTAAACTCCAAGACTCAAATTAATTCCCTGTAAACAAAAATGCCCCTTGTTTAGCATTAATGCTTAAATGAGATTCAGATTCTCACCAACTACCCAAATGGAACCCTCACATAGTGTGTGGGTCTTCAAAGGTGCCATCTCAATGCTTTTAACGGCCGGAAATCTCTTGTATGAAAAACATTTTTGTCCCTTAAAGAAGGAGGATAAGCATTGCCAATTTATATTTGCTTACCACCAGTTATATGCATAAACAAACAGGTTACAGCCCTCAGCCAATCAAGTTTCATGAATTTGAAACCCATTTTATATTTGACGAAATATCACTGCAAAAGGGATGTCGTTGAATATTCTTGTATTTTGTTTTTGCACTGCTTGCTTAGTGACTAGCCTTGGGGACAGAATACAAAATTGACTATTGCTCTCAATCTATTTCCCCCCAAGATAGCAAATAAAACTTGTCGCTCACCTGTCCTTCCTTGCCCCAACTTTCCTGCCTCTGCTGGTTAGAACAGTACAGTATATTCTAGTCAGTATGAACAGCATGGCATACATTAAAGTAGCAATGCAACTACTATTCACTGTTGCGGTGTTTTATTTCAGTATCTATTTGTCTACATATAGAACATTTTGTGCTTTTACTTTCATAAGTTACTGGGTTAAATTTTACAAAAAATCCTATAAAATAAAGTATTCAGTTTATCAAATAAATTGCATTGGTGGAGAATACTCCTGTATGGGGAATTAGTCATTTCAAATCATGCACACATCAAACTCCCAGAAACACAAACTAAAATTATGTACTCAATTCCTGATCTTCCAGAATATAGTCACCATTCATCACTGGTGTGTCTATGCTGTAGTAACTAGGACCCGTGGAGCATATGCCTTTAATGCTTTGAAGGCAGAGGACCAAAGATCACTTGCGCCCACAAAGCCGAGCTTGTATGGCGATGGCCTACTGACTGATACTGGCGTCCTGTTCATCAGTTCTGTTAGCTGAGAGATGAAACAGTAACAAAAAAGGGTTGGGGCAAGTGAGTCCAAAGGATAGACAAAAGAATACAGGATATAAAAAGAATAAAGGATGAAAATCCATCAGGAGAAGATGGGGTTGGGAGAAGGGTCTTTGTAGTGGCGAAAGGACTGAGCAGGAGGTGGGGGAGACAGCAAGTGAGCTAGCAGCGAGGACCCCAAATTTTCAGAAAGAAAAAACAGGTGTCAGACGAGCTGGCCTACTCTGAACTGAGGAAAGAGAATTGCTTATGCTCTAGAGGCTAGCTAAGCCCCAAGTGAGGAGCAAGGTCCACACAAAAGTCCAAGGAGTTGATCAGGAAAGGAATACTTCCAAGTCTCAAATGGGAGTAGAGTTGTGAACCCTGGAAAAGCATTGTGAGCCCAAGTTGTCCATCTGTAGGTATGAGATCTGCAATAGGCTAGAGGTTTAGGAGTCCCATGTGACCAAAACATGAGAAACAGAGCCCAAATGCCCGACAATAGCAAAGACAGGGCTTGAGAAACACCACTGATTCAGGTCTCCAGACCAAGGAGAGACATCTAGGAGCTCAAGAGGTAAAGGTGTAACCCCTGGAGAGAGAAAAAAAAAAAGAGGATCCATGCCAAAGCCAATGCCTGGCATAGGAATCCACAAAACTGAACAATTCCTGTATTCCAGACTCGCTTCCTCACAGAAATATCCCAAAACTAGGGAATTAAGAGAAAGATGTTTCAGGCCACTTAAAAGTAAATGCAGGAGGCGAACTGCAAGGTAAAAGAAAGCTGAACTGGCAAGGGAACTTTTAATACAATTCCCACAATGGTTCCTGTTCCTAGAGCACCTGCTCCTATACTGCAAGGAAAGGACAAGAAAAGCTTATCCAACAGCAAACCACTCTAGACCCATACCACCTGAAGGGGGTAGGGGTGGGACATAAAACAAAGGCTTCTTCAGCCCTAGTGTCACTGATGCTTTTATTTTCAAATCAGTCAGAATCTATTTATCCAGGCGGACATCACTGAGCAATGCTCATTTGCAAGATGGACCTGGTTGGATCAGTGACAATTACATAGTGCAATGCAAGGAACAAGACACAATATACATAGTGTTGATTTATACAATATACGTAGTTGAATTATCAGGTAAATTCTGCCAATTATACTAATTTGTTCATATTTACAATTTTTACATAACTAAGATCGTAGACAGAATATTGAAATATGGCATGGAGGAGGTGTTAGACTTGCATACACAGTTGAGTAGATGGTTTTGAAGGGGCGCAGGGTAGTGGTAAAAGAAGGATCGGGGTCAGAGGTGGGTGATGATGAGCTTCTGCTTTAACAGAATGGGAGCTACGGAAAGGGGGGAGGCAGGAAGGGGTGAGGGAACAGTAGAACAGATAGCGATGGGGGAAAAGATGTACTAGTGGGAAAGGCCATGGGAGAGTATGGAGGTATTGCAGACCATGTGGGAGATGGTAGGAACTGCGCTGGGAGAAGGATGGAGAAAGCAGAGAGGGCATGAGTCACTTTTGTGCCATCGAAATCATTTGCAATGCTCCTTGAAAAGCCTTGAGTAAAGGGTTTTGAAGGATGTAATGGATATGGGTATACTCAGTTTTAGGACCGTCTGCAATTTGTTCCATAGTGAGGGCAGCATGAAGCTGATGGCTGTTCTTCCAAAGTAGGTACTGACTTTGGGTACTTTGAGCAAAATGAAAAAGTAGCTTTCTTAGGGCACATTTGTTTATAGAAGTTTGAGTGAAGCAGTCTGAGATGTATTGCGGTAGTTGCCTGGATATAGCTCTGAATGTCCAAAGTGCTGTGTTTCTGTCCCTTCTGAAATGGAGTGAGGTCCATCCAACTGCTACATATCGAGAGCAATAATGGGAGTCATATGGTAGTCCTGTAACAAACCTCAGTGCCCTATGATAGAGCGTATCCAACTTACCCAAACAGGAGGCAGGGCAGCGACTATAAGAAGTCAGCATACAGTAGTCAATTAGAGAGAAATGTGGCCAGTACCAAACAGTTTTGCATTGCTTGTGAGGAAGTGCTTGATTCTAAAATAGAGGCCAAGTCTCTGACGGGGTTTTTTCAATAGCTCTTCCATATGTTCGGTGAAGGAGTCTGTTGTCGAGCCAGACTCCCAGGTTCTTTAACTTGGATACAAATTCAAGGTTTTCGACGAGAATAGTGGATAAGTGAGAGAGTGTGTGCGTTCCTGTATGCCTACACGGAGAGAAACATTGCTTTTGTGTTTGCATTAAACAAGTTTTTTGCTCAGAAGTTGGTGCTGGAGTAGGCTGAAGTCAGTTTGTAGAGCTCTGCAGGCTACCTCTGGGGAAGGGTGACAGAGTACTGTATCATTGGCGAATAGGTGTACAGTGGCCTTGGTGATGTTAATATCGATGTTGATATAGACAACGAATAGGATAGGACCGAAGATAGATCCCTGTGGTACACCTCTTTGTAGTGGCTTAAGGGGGGACAGATCACCTTCGGCCTTAACCTGTTGGAACCATCCAGAGAGGTAGTTATTGAACCAATCCAGGAAAACAGAATCCAGTCCTATGGATTTCAGGGATGTAAGGAGAAGGTCATGGTCGACTGTGTCAAACGCCTTACTTAGATCCAGTAACAGCGCAGATACAATTTCTGTTATCCAATTCCAATTGCCAATCAGTTACTTTTGCTAGGGCTGTGATGGTGCTCTGCTTAGCCCTGAAGCTAGATTGTACAGGGTTTAAGAGATTATTGGATTCCAAGTAGGCTTTCAGTAGAGTACTTACAATCTTTTCCAGAAGCTTAAGATAGTACAGGGAGGATTGTTGAGGTCGCAAGGGTCGCCTGATTTGTATACAATTTAAAAAAAAAAAGGAATGAAGAAAACAGTTAAGGACCTAAAAAAAATGTGTCAATGTTTTTTTTTTTCTTTCTTTAAACCACCAAGGGAAGGCTAGGAGAAGCGTTACAAACCGACCCAAAGGTTGTTTTGTTTTGGGGGCACAAAGAGGCATGTATAGGGAACAATCTGCCTCAAAGAGGTTTGCCCCTGAAGTTACCCCCCAAAGAAGGGGCAAGGCTGGAGAGGAAAGTAAAAGAAGAGACTGCCCAGAAGCCTGGCTATTGCATGGCAAGGTGGGTGGATTGTAGTGATGAATGGTGAAGACATTCTGGAAGATAAAGAACTACACCGAGTATGTATTTTTCATATCTTCCAAGAATCAATCTCCCCACTCAATATTTGGGGGGGGGGCATTCTCAGCGCAAAGCTTACCACTGGCAAACCCTGAAGGAAACAGTCATTCCCCTCAGCCTCCTGTGTGGGAAGACAGAGGCAGGGACCCCTCACGGGTCTGGAAGGCCAAAAACTGTCCGGGTCAGGCAGAGGCTCCCGTGGACTGGAAGCAGGAATGTGCCCTGTAAGCTCATGCCAGGCCTGGTGGAAGAATAAGTTGGCCCCCTGTAAACGTGACCCTATGCCGGGCCAAGGGTGACAACCAGGAAAGACGCAGTCATGCCATCTGCATAATGTAGACTGCAGTTCCCACTAGTCTGGAGACTACCTCACCAGTGCCATGGACACCCTCGCCTGGTGTCTCCCCAGCTCCAGACCCTGCACAGCAAAGTACTGTCAAGCTGCCTCACTATCTGGCGGAGATGCTAGGAGCTGACCCAGCGTTACCCACAGGTGTCTGCCATAGGATGCCTGGTGTGCAGAAATGCACAACATGGCTTGCACCGCTGCGAAGGCTATGACCCCCAGGAATCCAACTCAGAGTCCAACTCCGGGGGACTGACAATGGGCCCAGCAGCCCAGAGGGGGTGTCCAAGAGCTGAACCCCAGAAGAGGGGTGTGGCATGGCTCCTGGAGACAGTCGGGTGCAATACCTGTGCTGGACTTCCTTGTGGCTGGAGAGGCAGGCAGATGGAGGAAGACAGACATTTCTTGACTCTACACAAAGGCCTAGGACACAGAAGTATGACTGGATTCATAACTGTACTCCAAGAAATTTATTTTATTTGGTTTTGTTGACCAGGTAAGTGCACTAGACAAATCCTGCCTATTTTCAGGCACCTAACGGGAGGGGATATAGATGAATGCCAACTGATCTTGAACCAGATTAAGCTGTTGGTGGTATTTTCAGTGAATGAGGAAATTTAGCCAAGACACGGGAAATTCCTACTCTTTCGATAAGTGGCATGGGATCTTTAACGTCCACCTGAACTACCACCAATCCAAGTAGATGGGACCTCGGTTTAACGTCTCATCCGAAAGACGGCACCTCAGAAGCGCAGCACCCCTCTCATGCTGCACTACAGTGTCAGTACTGGGATATTAACCCAAGTGCCAGATGTGGGAACTGAACCCACAGCCCTCTGATCTCCCGGCCTCAGAGGCAGAGTGTGCTACTCCACTGAGCCACTGACACTGGTCAAATCACAGCATCAGGCATGCAGACTCATGGAAGAAATATGGGACAGCCGCAGCCCCCATCATCTCCAAAATTAACTACTGGTAACAAGTGTATTCAGCATCTAAGAAGTGAAAGGACTATCCACTTCCTCCAGTGGAAGACTACAAAGATTAAGGAGCCAGATTTAAAGCACGACAGCAGTGCCAGTGCTTCAGGCTGGAAGATGGCAGTTAGGTACGAAGTCACCAACAAAATCCCTGAAGTGTTCCCAGGTCAGCGGTCCTGCAGGATCAGAAATACCTGGGAGGCGCGCTCCAGTGGAAAAGGTGGGTCATTACAGGCCAGATCCTCTGCACTAGAGGCCTCGGGTAAACTGGGGACCTTGCCCGAGGGGAGTGGCTGTATATCTCATCCACCCATGAAGGTGCGACCCAGATGGTGCAGGGGAGGTGGGGATTGGAGCCATAGTGGTCCCAAAGGGCAGCCCCTATCCTCATCTACTACTGCAGGCCCAGATGGTTTTGGTGGGGAGAGAAGAGATGGGATCTACTGTCCCTACCTCACCTGAATAGACTCTGCCCTTGGGCTGGGCCTAGGGTCATCAGCAGCAGTACAAACCTGGGCAAGGGACTCTGCATGCAAGGTGGCCATGGAACCGTCCCTGCAAGAAAGAGGAGAGTTTGCGCCCAGCCAGCACCAGGTAGAGACAAACCCATACAGGAAGACACGATGCTCTCCCTTCCTCACCAGGGCCTGGAAGCCAGTTGGGATCATCCCAGATCTCAACCTCCTGATCATCCAGAGAATGGCAGCAGGAAGGGACCCAGCGGCATGGGCGACATCACCCCTCAGCAACACTAGACTGTGGCCCCAAGGATCACACTGGTGCAGGCCCAGCATATAGCTACGACTGCCAGCAGGGGGTCTGGACCGCCGGGAGGATACCCGACTAGGAGGGGTATGCAAACAGCCTCAGGGGCTCCCACAGACCCCTTCCCCAGTGGAAGGAGCTCAGGGGAAGAGCCTAGGGACTTAACCTTAGAATTCCAAGTGTGACGCCTGCCTCTGAAGGTGGGGGTGGGTTGAGGGGAATGACATCGCGTGGATGTGAGAAGTTTGGTAGTCCATAGAGAAGCAGGCATCGCAGTGGTCCATCTCATGACCAGCTCCAAGACATGGCCAGCAGCAATCATGGTCAGTGCAGCACAGACATGTTTCTCCCACGAGGGTACAGACACATGGGGAGATTACTTGGGTCGGCTTCTTGTTAGGCCCCTGGGAGTCGGACAGGACTGATTAGTGGAAATAAAGTAAATTAGTAAAACTAGGGCTCGGCGCCGTACAAACGGACAGAAAGAAGAAGTGTGGTGAAAAGAGGCCAAACAAGGTTCTACAACAGCGAGCGAATGGTGACAAACAGAACGTAAGCCATCTGACAGCAAAAAATGGCAAATGCTCCCTAGTGCCTCTCCTTGACAGTGGGAACAGGCGGGGGCGATCTTACTGGCCAGCCCATGAGCACCACATCATGTTCGCCCATGGGCAGCGCCATTTCTGACACCAGTCCTCTACATCCAAAGCTTTAAAGGTATACACTCCCGCAGGGTCCTAGTACCTCCGCATAGACCCACCAGTGAATGGTGAAGATTGATTCTTGGAAGACAGCGTGTTAATGTTACAAAATGTGGAATTTTACTTCACTTCCAGTTAAAAGAAGCCATTGCTTGCTGTACAAGACAGGTTTCACTGACAAAAAGATTCAAAGTCAGTAGTTTCAAACTTATGCTGTAGCATCAATATTCATAACTAACTTAAGTCAGTACAGGTTTCAGAAAGACTAAGTTAAAAAGCAAACATTTAAAACAGTACAGTATGCATTTTGTCTGCTTGACAACTGAACTTCAGTATCTCTGCCCTTTTTCAAAGAATCGTTTGAATGAACTAGGGCTGGACATTTGCAAGACTAAGGTCACATCCCAGAGGGCCCAGTTTATGGACCAGCCTGACTGGAGAAAGTGTGGGCATGAAACAGTAAAGCCTTACGACTGTTAAACATGTTTCAGCTGGCCAGCCTGCTGGCACAATGGTAGGACTACTGTTCATGACACTGCCACTCTGGTTCGGGAACAAGTCCGGCTGCTGGAGGGTCACCTGGGCATCAGGGTGAGCAACCCAGAGAATGCTTGTTCTCAGGGAAGGGCGCTGACCATGTTAGAAGACGGGCACCTCCTGTGAAGGGGTGCAGGAGGTGCAGTTTCAAGTGGCTGGTAGCAGGTGGGAGCTAACTGGCTAACGATACATGTTAATGATACTGACTCAAGAGGGAGGGCCGAGAAAAAGTAGTTATGCAAGAACTTAACGCAACAGTAGATCTTTGAGAAGAGCTCTTGCAGCAGGCCAATAATCATGAAGACAGAGGCCAAAGCAATACAAAGACAGAATCCTGGTCAGTAGGGTGATTATGGAAACCCTCAGAAGCTCTTAAGAGTAGTCCTTTGAGGACAGCAAGGCCAAACCCTGCCCTTCTGGAAGCAATGTCCAAACTAATATTTAACGAATGTATGCACTGAACTCCAGGTGACAGCAGCAGAGATCTGCTGCAGACATTTAAGGGATGCAAATAAAGCTGCTACACTTCCAGTGGAATGACCTTTAATCAGAGCCCTTTCTGATGGCAAGATAATGCAACTGACCAACCATTTAGATACGGTCTGCTTGGTCAAAGAAATCCCTAACATTTGCGGGCAAAGAGACAAATAACTGATCAACTTATCTGGAAGACCGTACAGTCCACATAAAAGCGAAGAGCTCTGTGAACATCCAGAGTATACAACAAGGCCTCCTGCCTGTTCAAGTACTGTGGGTAATAAACTGGGAGATAAATATCCTGGTTAAGCGTGAACTCAGACACCACCTTTGTGAGAAACTTAGGATTAGTGCACAGTGATACCCTTGTCACTGTGGAAAATTAAATAGGGTGCTCTACACATCAGAGCCTGAAGCTTGGAAATCCTCCGGGCTAAAGTAATGGCAACTAAAAAGAATGGTTTCCAAGGCAAGAAGCGTAGCTCACAACTTGCGGCTGGTTCAAAGGGAAGCAACTAAGTTTCTCCAACTTAAACAGAAGATCCCTTGGGGGAATAGGGTCTTGTATGGGGGGGTGTAATATGCATTATACTGCACAGGAAGGTGCGAGAACGATCCATTTGTGCCAGGGTGCTTCTGTACACTGGTACATAAGCTGATACTGCAGAAAGGTGTACCTTTATGGACGAGTAGCTAGGACTCTAATCAGATAGAAAAGATACTCCAGGACCATGTTCAGACAGGTGAACAGGTCCAGATGACTGGCAGAAGTGCTTCCATTTCATGACATAGGTGGCCCTGGTCAAGGGTTTCTTGCGCCACTAGGACATCTGCTACCCTTGCTGACACACCATACTGGTCCCCGACTAGGTCTGCAGGAGCCATGTGTATGCAGGTGCAGAGACTTCGAGACCGGGTGTACAAGAGTACCCTGCTCCTGGGAGAGCAAGAGATGACGAGGGTGAGAGAAAGTACAGTTACGTATGAACTTATCGTAACAGTAGATATCAGAGAAGAGCTCTTCCAGCAGGCAATAACCATAAGGATAAGCCGCCAGGCACCCACGGAAACCTAGCTAGCAGTCTTCAGCAGGGGACTGCGCCCGACACTGGTCAACGGTATAAAGGGGGCAGTCCCCAGCCCCACCTCAGTTCTCCTGCCGAAGACCTGGAGTCTAGGATCGAAGGAGAACGGGCAGGTTCTTCGCTAAAAATTTAAACAGCAGAGAGAAAACCAGGGGAAGGAGGGAGGGAAAGCAACACCTGCTGCAAGAGCTCTTCTCAAAGATCTGTTACGGTAAGTTCTTACGTAACTGTACTATCTTACTGTGAGTGAGAGCTCTTGCAGCAGGCAATAACCATAACGACCGAGTCCCAAGCAGTCAGTGGATAAGGAACAGGTAAGTCTGTGAGGAGGCTGAAAAAGAACCGGCTAGAGGCTCAAGAAAGTAGGCCTTATGGATTGTGGGCCAAACCCAGCCCTGTGTATGGAAGCTACGCCCAAGCTTAGTGCTTGACGAAGGTGTGAACAAAGCTTCAGGTAGCTGCTGCACAAATGTCTGCTGTGGAAACATTCCTCAAGGAGGCAAAAGTTGCCATGCCCCTGGTGGAATAGCATCTTACTGAACCTGGTAAAGGTTTATACTTGTAGCAAAAAAAAAAAAAAAGACAAGACACTTGGACAAGGTTAATCTTGTAACTGGCACCACCCAGAGTCTTAAGCAAAACTAAACTGATCAGTCTTAAAGGGAGCAGTGTGGTTCACATAAAGCAAAAGCGTCCAATGGATGTCTAGAGTATGCAACAGCCTCCCCATTGGAATACTCCAGGGTAGTAAACAGGTAGGTGGTTGTCTTGATTTAGGGTGAATTCCGACATCACCTTAGGCTAAAAAATACAGGTTACTCACCTGTAACAGGAGTTCTAGGAATGGTATATGTTGTTCATCCACACTTATTGGCAGGTTCCTTGCCGCTTTAAATCTTGCGGAAGGTCTTTAAGCTAGCTCCTCCACCCACCGGGTGGTAAAACTCAGCTCAGCCCATGCGCCAGATCTGCCCAGCGCTGGAAGCTCAGGTTGTGCGTCCGAAGCCGAAGGAGGTTGGGTAGGTTCGTGTGGATGAACAGCATATACCATTCCCTGAAACTCTGACCCCAAATGAGTAACCTGTACTTCTAAAGACATGGATATGTTGTTCATCCACACACTTATTGGTAGACTCCTAGCAGTTCTCCCGGGAGGAGGGAGGCAAGGCACACCCCTACATACTTGGGGAACAGAGATTGGAGAACCGAGGCCCCAAAACCAGCATCCCAGCGTGACTCAAGGTCGATGTGGTAATGGGTAATAAAGGTGTGCTGACTTCCAGGTAGCAGCCCTGCAGATTTCCTGGATAGGGACATCCCTGGAAGCAGCCACCGATGCAGCAGTATGGCGGGTAGAATGAGCTCTTATCCCTCTGGGAGGCTCCATGTTAGCAAACAACTTCGGGTCAATTTATGATATGCCTGACACTACTGCCAGAGCAGCTGCCTCGGCTATTTGCCTTAGGAGGCACTCCTGGCTTCGAGTTCCCTGCCAATGTACATCAGAAGGTCCTGGATGTCCCTTTTGTGGCCTGCAAGTTGTTTGGCCCAGAGGTGCAGGATATTATTAATGAGCAGGCCTCGGGGAGGGCTCTTAAGTCTGTGCACTCCCTGTACCATACCCAATACGGAAGCCGCCCTAGTTCTTCTTTAAAAAAATTCCTTCAAACACTGGCACAGGGCAAGCACAGAGCTAGTGATTCTCTGCCCACCCCTTCCTCCACCTCTGGCACTTCTGCCAAAGTCCCCAGAGTCAGAGGCGTGGGACAGGCCTCTGACCCCATTTCAGCCTGACTTCTTACTCGACCCCAGCCCTCTTGTTCCAAGCCAGGAGGAGACGGTAGGGGGTCATTTTTTCCTCCATCTAGACCAATGGAGGGCAGTCACCTCAGATGTTTGGACTCTGCAGCTCATGCAAAAGGGCCACACTCTGGTGCTTCTGAAACGGCCCCCTACTTTTTCCCCTGGGTCCCGTTTGCTTTCTCCAGACAACGTTCTGGTCATAAGGGAGGCAATTCACTCTGTACTGCGAAAGCAGGCCATAGAGCTTGTTCCTCACGGACAGAAAAATGGGTTTCTATTCCAGTTTTTTTCTGGTGCCCAAGCAGATGGGAGACCTTAGATCCCATCCTGGACCTAAAGAGGCTAAACCAACACATTCAGTACAAGAGGTTTCTTATGGTCACTCTACAAAGCCTGCTGCCTTTTGATCAAACAAGATGACTGGCTTTGTTCTCTGGACATGTAGGGTGCATACCTGCAAATCCTGGTTTATCCACCTCGACGGAGGTACCTCAGGTTCTCATTCCAGGGGGACCATTTTCAGTTCAGAGTCTTGTCCTTTGGCTTGTCTTCTGTGCCGCGGGTCTTTACTAAGTGCTTAGTGGTGGAGGCTGCAGCACTCCGTTGCAAGGGCTTGTATGTGTTCCCGTATCTGGACAACTGGCTATTGAAAGCCCCGTCCAGGGAGCTCTTGCTAACCACCCTGCACAGGACCTTGCAGCTGTTCCACTCCCTGGGTGTCACGCTGAACTTACCCAAGTCGACTCTCTCCCCGTCTCTGCGCCTTCAGTACATAGGCACAGTTCTGTACTCTTCCCAGGGCAAGGCCTTTCTGCCCCAGGACAGAGCAGACAGCTTAATGGCACTGACCTTCCTTGTAGCCCGGGACCGGTATGTTATGGCCTGGTCCTGTCTCTGGTTCCTAGGCCTTATGGCAGCAGCCATAGTCATAGTGCTGTTGGCCAGGCTCCACATGCGAGTGCTCTGGGGTGGAACTTTCGTGTCCAGTGGGACCAGTTCTTGGATCAAATGGTCCCAGTCTCCTCTTAGGTTTGCAAAGTTGGGCAACCGTGTTTCAAGCTGCTGGCATCGGGTTACTGAAACTTGGGAAACAGAGTTTCAGTATATCGTAATATATCACTGTAGCAGATTGCTGGGCTCCAACCACCACAGCAGAACCTTCTTGACTGGATCCGATACAAACACTGGTTGATCCAGGGCATCCGTGCGTTGGCCCACTGGACTCGCAGCATCCATTGAGGGATTCTCATGCATAAACAGCAAAACGGGACTGCCAGGAACAAGGGTGCATGGGCCTAAAAGCACAGTCAGCAGTAAAAGGGAAGGCTCACACTTCAGAGTTGTCAGTGGAAAATATAAGCCAACAAGTCAAATGTAAAAGTGCTAAACTATTTATCGACACTTAAATCAATCCATATATTGAGAGAAGACAAAGTGACATTTAGAGGCACGAAACGCCTTCGGCCGTCTTTTTCAGGCTGAGGGACACTTAATATTCGGCTGGTCTTCTCTTGATATATGGATTGATTTTAAGTGTCTATAAATATTTTCACACGTCTACATTTGACTCATTGGCTTATATTTTGCACCGACAACTTTGGAGCATGAACCTTCCCTTTTAATCCATTCTCATAGGCAGCCTGGCCAGGGAACTGTGGCAATGGCTGTAGCCATAAGGCATGGAAGCCTCAGAAAAACCCTTGCCGGAACATGACAGCTGGAGTAAAGAAGACTGGCCTGGTTTGTCAGACGCTGTGCTCTGTCTATGGGTAAGAACCTTCCCCTTGGTCGTGTCCAGTACTGTCACGATGTACAGGTGGAGCTGGTAAGGGGTCAGACAAGACTTTGGCATGCTGATGGTAATACTCAAAGCCTGTGGGGAGGTGTGATTATTTATTTATTTATTTATTTATTTATTTATTTTTAAGTTTCAGGAGCTTTGCCTCCGCACCCCCTTACTTTTATATAACCAACTCCGCCATGACAAACTTTCGCCTTGTTGGGCAGCCGTAAGTCAAGCAATGTTGGTCTTAATGAAACCTGGGAACCAAGTTTTAGTTAATCAAAATAATACCCTGCTTCAGGGGTTCCCTTGTATACCTCTCCTCAGCAGCTCCTTATGGTGGGTGTCTCGGGCCTCGGTTGGGGGGCTCACTTGGGAGCCCACCATACTCGCGTGACATGGTCCGAGGTGGAGAGGGACCTCCACATCAATGTCCTGGAGATGCATGCAGTTCTGTATGCTCTGCAAGCCTTCCAGACTCTGCTCTCCTGGGTCCGCTCTTGATTCAGATGGACAATGTGTGTAGTTTATTATATAAACAAGTGGGGGGGGGGACTCATTCTTACCCCCTTTGCAGGGAAATGATGAGCGGCTGCTATTGGGCCATAGAGCATGACCTGGAAAACTCTGCCATCCATGTTCCCAGTGACCAAAAGGTCCTGGCAGGCAGCCTAAGCCTCTCGCTGTCTAGTTCCCATGAATGGGAACTTCTGACTTCGGTGGTAGAAGACCCTCGACAGGTAGGATCACGCTGAGTTGGATGCCTTTGCATCCCCACACTATGCAAAACTGCCACTTTTCTGCTTGCTAGATCCAGGGCCTGGAGTTTTCTGGTGAGACGCATTGTCCCTCTCTTGGACAAGGAGGTTTGTGTACACTTTCCCTCCCTTTCTGCTCCTTCAGCGAGTTCTGATCAAACTCTGGATGGAGGTGGCTACAGTGATCCTCATAGCCCCCTTCTGGCCTTGGCACATCTGGTTCCCCTTGCTGCAGTGGCTGGCAGTGGAACCGCCGTTGTCCTTGCCCCTTTGCACAGGCTTTCTCTCCCAGGAGCAGGGTACCCTGGTCCATCCGGACCTCAGGTGTCTTCATCTCCATGTGTGGCTCCTGAGGACATAGCCATTGCCAGATTTGGCATCCCCCCCCCCCCAGAGTAGCAGATGTCCTGGTGGCAGCCAGGAGGCGCTTTGCATCACACCATTTCGATCCCTTCACCTATCCAGTGGATCAGGTCCTGGAGTACCTTCTGTCCCTTTCAGACTTGGGTTTGCAGTACTGCGCTTTCAAGGTACATCTCTCTCTCACCTCTGCATATCACGTACCTGTAGATGGGCGTTCAGCGGCCCAACTCAGTGTGTCATGCACGTTCTTGAGGAGCATTCTGCATTTGAAGCCTCCAATCCATGACCTTTCTCGCCTTGGGACCTCTCTTGTGGTGGAAAAGCTTACACTGCTTCCTTTTGAACTGGCTGCATCTTGTGAGCTATGCCTTCTGTCGTGGAAAGTGTGATTTTTTTAGTTGCCATTACTTCTGCTGGCATAATTTTTTCAAGCTTCAGGCCCTCATTTGCAAGGAGCCTTATTTGATTTTTCACAAAGACAGGGTGTTTTTGCATACCAGGCCTAAGTTTTTTTTTTTCCTAAGGTGGTGTCTGAGTTTACTTTGAATCAATCCACCTTCCTGTTTATTATCCAGAGCATTCCAGTCAAGGGGAGGCATTGCTCCATAACTTGCATGTGCATATAATCTTGAGGTGCTTTACAAACTGGACTAAGGACACCCAGAAGTCCAGTCAGATGTTTTTCATTTACCCCTGTGAAAGAGGGTGTCCCGGTGTCCAAACGGTATTTGTCTAAATGCTTAGCCAGTTGCATTGTCGATACCAGAAGTATGGCAAGGAACTTCCTGGAGGAGTTAAGGGCCATTCTGCTAGGGGTATCACTGCCTCGGTAGCCTATTTCAGAAACATGTCAGCTGCTGATATTTGCACTACTGCCACCTGGAGTTAGTCCACACTTTCACCAAGCATTACATTCTGGACATCACCTCTAGGACCAACTTCGGCCTAGCTGTTCTTCTTAAAGGCCTCCTTTCATAGGCCACTATTTTTTTTTTTTGCCTACCTCCTGGACTGCCTGTCTGTAGTGCCAGAGCTCTTTCAGACTCGGTTCTGCTGGTGATGGCCTGCTGCAAGAGATACCCTTGAAGTAAGATGGTACAGCTACATAAGAATGTACCGTAACAGTAGATATTCAAGAGGATCTCTTGCGAAAAGGCCCTGCTTTCCCTTCCTCCTTCCCCCTTCTGGTGTCTCTCACTTTCCCCTTCCATAAGGGCAAGCTTTTAGCTTTTATTTTTCTGTGCTTGTGGGATACCTTGGAATCCTCCTTGGTTTCCCACTTATGGCATCCTGCTTTTGGTCTCCAGTGGGAGAACTGAGGAAGGTGTTGGGGCCACCCTATAGGATTGGCTAATGTCAGAGGTGGGTGGCCCCTCTGGTAGACTGCCGGCTAGAAGGGTTCCGTGTGGTCCTAGCACCTGGCGGCTTAGTCTTATCCGTGACGGCCTGCTGCAAGAGATTCTCTTGAAGATCTACAGTTACTGCAAGTTCTTGCGTAACTACTTTTTATAGTTTGTGGCTGCACTTTCATTATAGTACGTAGATAAAATACATAAATAGCGACAGTTTAATTTTAGAATTAAAATGATGAAATGAAGGGGATATTTAGGGATAAATAATATAAAAGGTACAAGAAGATTAAACAGAATGGGTGGAGGACTGTGTCTCTTAAAGCAACAGTGAAGCAAAAAATTTTTTCCCAAAAGGCTAGATCTTACTTCGAGATACAGCGCTTGCAGCAGGTTACACAATTAGGACTGAAGCTGGCAGGCAGCAGGACCCCACTGAAAGATTCTAGCTAGCTACATCCTCCCGACGTTGGTCCCTCCCCCAACATTCCCTGCATCATAAGTTCTTTTCCCACCGTCTACTCGCAAGCATCGGCTCCCTGGACACGTTCAGCTAATGAATGACGCGATTACTCAAGTATCTTTTTATTTGTTTTGTTCGAAAAAGTTTGACTTTATTTCTTTTCTGTGTGTTGTCTTCCCCGACATCATCCAGTGAGCACTCCTCAAAGTGTGCTTGTGGCAAACAAATTCTATTTCAGAGTAAACATAGCCGACCCAGTGGCGCAGAGGGCTGAGGCGCTGACGCCACACCTCAAACCACGCCTGCAACCCTGGTTCGGGAACAGACTCGAGTCATTGAGGTTGAGCTGGGGAAGGAGGAGGATTGAGCGTCCGAAGGACTGCTCTCCCTCCTGGGAGGGTGGTGGGAAGCCCTGCTCTAGTAGTGACCCCCGTGGAGACCCAGGTACTACATGCAGTGACACAGGAGGAACAACCAGAAAGCCGGAAAACAGCTTTTCGCCACGGATGATGGACTCCGTGCTCCATGTAGCATCCTCCACCACAGCAGTGCCTCCGGACCGTGGAAAAATAGTGTGCAGGGTTCCCATACCCGATGCCTTCCCCTCGGAGGAGGGAGACCTCTTCATGGCATGGGATATGTCGGGGACAAATCGGGGTTGGCTGCGGTGTGTGTGTGTGTGTGTGTGTGTGTGTGTGTGTGTGTGTGTGTGTGTGAGAGAGCCGAGGCATGGAAGCACTAGGTGAACTAAGGAGAGGTGGCTTGAGTGTAAGGGAGGTAAAAGATTATACACACACACACACACACACACACACACACACACACACACACACACACAAAAAAGAATAAACATACAGCCTGTATCAGGTGCCTAGGCCAGTCAGATCACACTAAGGCCTGTTCCATTTGCCAAAACTTCAATACTCGCATGAGAATCTGCCACCAAAAAGTTTGAGACCTGTCTTTTAGAGAAAAAATTGGCAGCAATGCAGAAAAGTACCTTCTCCAGGGAAGGATCCTCTCATAGGTCGGGGAAGCATAAAGTAAAATGGAGGAAAAGGGAGAAAGAACATTCCCCATCCATGCGGACATCCGACTCCAAGGGGAGCTTGGATTTGACAACCCGCTCCAACAGGTCTCCATCTTAGGCAAAGACCCAACCTCCGTCAGCCAAAGTCCAGACGTCTGGTGGCTCTGGTGTTCCATCCCACCCTCCAGCCCCTTAAAGTCTGGCCTAAAGACCATGCTCCCAGCTGGCCTTCGGGCTCCACAGGCCGATCTGCTTCAACAGATGGCCCAGTCAAGGCGCACTCCAAGTCTGCCTCTGCTGCAGGCCCCAACTCCCTGAACCGACGCCGACATTCTGACCAATGGAGGTCGGCCTCCAAACCCCCCAGAGGTACCCTGGGGACGTCCGCTACATGGACCTCAGAACTCGCATCCATTAAGCGCACCACAGACCCTAAGCAGACGCCAGAGCAGATGTCCTCCAAACGGAAAGGACATCACCTCGTCCATACCGGATGTTGGCCCATCCAGCTGTACAGACGAGGTGGGTATCAATGCCTGGGTCGAATGTCTAAGCGACGACCAGGCGTCTGGAGACGAGGAGGATGCAGACCTGATGCCACCCAAGGACCAGACGATGGGTGCATCAGGTCACAGACTGTCAGACACAGGAAACGGTCAGACAACCCCACTGGAGAGGCAGACGCCAGGTCAGACATCAGGCCTCAACATTTCAGAGGTTAAGAATTTGTTCTCATATTGGTGGGAAACCATCAGGAAGGACGTCATTCCCGACAAACCACCTGTGGAGGACCAGCCTCCTCCAGAAGATCAAAGCCTGACTAGACCACCCCCAGAGAAGAAAGTCCAATACCTAGGGGCTGCTCCAAGGAGAAGTGGCCAAGGTCTCTGTCACAGACCCATTCCCGCTCACTGAGCCTGCACGGATCGAGGAAACGTAAAGAGAAGAAGTGACCGAGGTCTCCACCACAGACCCCTTTCCGCTCACCAAGTGTGCATAGGTCCAAGAAGCACCGTAGAAGGTCAGATTCCTCTTCTTCTGACGTATGTCACTCCTCCTCTTACGTGTCCTCCAGATCAGGCTCTCCTTTCAGCTTCCCTTCACCAGATCCAAGGGATTTGCTTAGGTCCCCCCTAGACGACTCAATGTTTTATGGATATAATGAGGCATATCTAAGATTACGTGGGGTGGGACACAGAAGATTTAGATGCTGAGAGTTGCCACCTCGCCAAGTATCTAAGACAAAAGGATCCCAAGCCAGTGTTGGTCGAGCCATTAGTTGATACCTTCCAGGACATGACCAAGGCTGCTTGGAAGCACCCCTTCACTTCCTCAGCAGTCCCTAAAAAGGTAGACCACCTATATTGGGCTCCCTTGGAGGACCCTTATTTGGGAGAGCAACCGGTGGCAGATTCTGTGGTGAGCACCCAGCCCCCGGACCGAGAATCAAAACGGCTTGACTCTATGGGGAGGAAAATGTATGCCTCAGCCACATGTTCCATCCGCTTATTAAAATTCTTGACCCACATGGTCCAATTCCAAAATGCCCTGTGGGAACAAGGCCTAGATTTGGTCAACAACCTTCCGGATGGAGACTAAAAGGAAGAGCTTACAAAACTTCTCCAGACAGGCTCTGATGTGGGTACACAAGTACTCGGAGCGGCCTGTGACTCGGCGGATTCAGCTGCAGCATCAGGCGTGTGCCTAACACGGCACTCCTGGTAGAGGCTTAAGCTATAAGGCATGACAGGGTGTGGGTTATTGGGGGATTTACTCACGCCTTATGTGGTGTGTCACGAGGCGCAGCCGAGTGACTTAACCACACAAGGCGTGGGTAAATCCCCCAATAACCTACACCCTGGAGTGCCTTATTGCGATTATACAATGGATCCATGTATAAAATAAATTTTAAATATGTTTAAGTACGTTTTTTATAAATGCCATTTCTCAGCTGTAGGTTATTACAGGATATACCACGGTCATGTGATGTGTTTTGACCAATGAGGGTTACAGTATTTTCATACCCCATTGTATAATTAAGCAATAAGGCACTGACAGGAGTGTGGTATATCATGGGATATAAATCACGCCTCAGGGTAGTTGGGCACGGCCGCAGGGCCGGAAGTGCGCTCAACTGTCTGAGAAGTGATTTATATCCCATGATATACCACACCCTGGTTTGCCTTATTGCTATATGAATTGGATCAATTGATATTTTATGCATTTAATGTAAAAAAAAAAAAAAAAAAAAGTTTGTGTATGTCATGTTTTGGCCAGATGGTGGTGATGTTGCATGAGGATTTTGTTAAAGTCTTAATTGTTGTGGTATTGCCTCCGAAGTTTAGTTTACTCGACCATGTTGATATTTTTGGCTTTTTTGTTTGAGGAGGTGAGATGTGTTTGGTTTTTTTTTGTTTGTTTATGCCGAAATCGTGATGTGAAAAGGGAGATAGCTGGGTGGACAGTAAAGTGCCTATCAATGTACACCGCAGCTCCGCAAGGTGAGAGAAGTTTTTTTTATGATGTGTCCTAAGATCCGTTGGATCTAATGCGTTTTGCCTGCAGTATTTGAGTCATGCCATGCTTCTGAGGAAAGCGAGATGGTAAGGGTCAAGCCTGGTATTCTTGAGGAGCGGGTTGTAGATTTTGCCGTTTGGCATGAGGCAGCATGGCAGCGAAGGCGAGCAGTACTTGGCGCTCTCAAAGGAAGCACTTGCCGCGATCAAAGGAAGAAGATTTTTTTTCTCTTTGCAGAGCGTGTACTTTGGGCAACATGTAAGGGGGTGACAGTTGTGAGGATGTATTTTTTTTTTTTTTTTTTGAATTTTATTTTAAATACTGTCTGAGTGGAGGTCTGACTTGCTTCGCCTGTGGGGATGTAGAGAACGTTGCGCTGGGAGTGAGGAGGCTGGTGGCCGGAGGTTTTCTGAAGCCGTGATGATGTAGCCCGATATCATCACAGCTTCCAAAACCTCTCTGCCAGTCGGCTTCCTCCATTTACAATCTCCAGTTCATAATATTGGATTTACACCGGACATCCAGAAGGGCATACTAGATGTCCTTTCAAAGGCTCATTTTTTTCCGGGAGGAATCCGAAAAGAAGATAAAATTGCAAGATGCCGGAAAGGCGGCTTGGACCATACAAGCTATGTACAGACCAAAGCTGAAGCCATTTTGGAGGCAGCAGAACTGTTTTGGAGGGAAAACGGGGACAGCAGCCTTGATTCACATAACAGCAGAGAGGAGGCTTTGGCCGGAAGGGCCCCTCTCAAACTGCAGGAGGAGCAGGTGCAAGGAACACACAATCCCCTCAGGCAAACCTCCCCTCCCTCTCCAGTGCCTGACTCGCTGATGGACCCTCCTGTCCCTCCAGCCCTGGGTGAAGAAGCGGTTGGGGGGTCGTTTCTCCAAACACATACCAGGGTGGCAGCAGATTACCTCTGATCAATGGGTCTTCAGCTCATTCAAAGAGGGCAGTCTATCGAATTCACCAGGCAACCATCGTCCAGACCACCGCTTCTCTCCCAATTTTCAATACAGCATGCAATGCTGATTCAGGAAGAGATACAGCCTCACCTCATAAGAAGCCATAGAGCCAGTCCCATTGATCCAGAGAGGAAAGGGGTACTATTTCCACTTCTTTTTAGTACCCAAAAAGACAGGGGATTTATGCCCAATACTGGACCTCAGCAATCTAAACACTTTTGTGGTGTACAAACGCTTCAGGATGGTCACCTTACCAGGCCTGATCCTGATGATCTTACTTCGAGACACAGCTCTTGCAGCAGGTTACACCATTAGGACTGAAGCCGTCAGGTGCCAGGACCCCTCGGAAATCTTTCTAGCTAGCTATCTTCAGCGGGGACCGCCCCCGACGTCGGTCCTGCCTCCAACGTCAGGCGTGGTACAAAAGGGGGTGGTCCCGCCAGAATCCCCAGTTCTTTCCCGCCGTCGAACTGCATGCCTCGACCCTCCGGTCACAGTCTAGCGCGCGACGCGTGGTTCCAGAACTTCCTTCGGGAAATTATCTACAATCAAGAATTTTCGAACTCTGATGTCCTCTCCGATCTCCGGTCACTTATCCAAGTGTGCGTGTGGCAAACAGATCCCCTTTAAGGACCCGCATTCCGCGTGCGTCCGGTGCTTGGGCCCAGACCACGACACCAAGGCCTGCTCCCTGTGCCAGGGGTTCAACAGTCGCACCAGGATCCGCCGGCAGAAGGCCCTCCAGGCATTTTTGCTAGAGGAACAGCTCCGGGCCATGTCATCTAAGGGGGAATCGTCTCACAGACACGGGAAAAGAAGAAGGAGAGGGATCTTCCCCGGTCGCCGGCTCGGGCCTCCGAGTCCCGCAGCTCCGGTTCACGGTCCGACCGGTCCCCGTCTAGGGCCTCGTCTCTTCCCCCAGCTGCGGCTCCAGTTCTGAAGCCTGCTCAGGCCTCTTCCGCCAGGCCATCGTCCTCTTCAGCCCAGAAGGCCGTGGCGAAGTCAGGGGAATGCCACCACCATCATCACAAGTCGGGCTCCCGCTCCTCGGTCCCGGCGCCCGTCTTCCTCGGTCCCCGAAGACCTTGGACCTGACTTGCTGAGGAAGCCGGTTGGATCTGGCGTTAGCCAGACCCGTGATTGGCACGCCACGTTCCTCTGAGCCGTCGGGCCTCGTCCACGATCGGACGCCGGTGGGGGTCCGACGTCCGTGTTGCCTGAGCCGAGGGCTCTGCGCTCCGACGGCTGTCGGTCAGGAGTCCTCACGGAGGAGGAAATGGTCCAGCCGAAGACTAGGCGGGCACTCCGGCCGCGAGAGCAGTCTCCCAGGGGTCCCTCGCCACCGCCAGAGGCCCCCGCGGAGCCGTCGCCGGGACCCGACGACTGGCCCTCGCCCTCGGAGCCGACGTCGGGGTTGTCATTGGCCGAGGTGAAGGACCTGTTTATGTATTGGTGGGACACCATTAGGAAGGACGTGGTACCCCCAGTCCCTCCTCCTCCTCCTCCTGTACCTACTCCGGCCCCGGCCCCACCTTCACCTGTGAGGTCAGCCGGCCGTTCTGTCCCCAGGGAGCCTGAGACTCCTCCCAGGGGCTGTCATTCCAAAAGGAGACCTCCGTCCAGATCTTCGTCTTCTGGATCACCCAGTCCCAAGAGATCCAGAAGACGCCGCGTCACCGCCGACGGAGGGCAGGATCATCCTTCTACTTCTAGATCCCGTCTCTGGTCTCGCCTCGCTCGGACCCATGTGAGACTCCACGTCTCCTCCGACGACTTCTCTTCATGGATATTTTACGTCATATCCAAGAGAATATGGGGTGGAAGCTGAAGAGTTGGACCCTGAGAGGTTACGCCTGGCCAAGTACCTTGGCAGAAGGACCTAAGCCTGTGGTGGTGCCACCCTTGGTGGACACTTTTGTGGACGTCACCAAGGCTGCGTGGAAGCGTCCGCACTCGCTCCCGGCGGTGCCGAAGAAGGCTGACCGGTTGTACAGGGCTCCTGGGGGACCAGTACCTGTCACAGCACCCTCTGGCTGATTCTCTGGTGATCACAGCCTCACATGACCGGTCTCAGAGGCCGCAGCATCTGAGCACCCTGCCACCGGACCCTGAGTCCAAGCAGTTGGACTCCTTGGGTAGGCGCACGTACGCTTCCGCGACTTGCGGCATCAGGTCCCTGAACTACCTTACCCACGTGGTGCAGTTCCAGAACGCCCTGTGGGAACAGGGCCTAGAGGCGGCCGAGAGGCTGCCAGATGGTGAGCAGAAAGAGGAGATGCTTCAGCTTCTCCGAACGGGTTCAGACGTGGGGACCCAAGTTCTGAGAGCTGCGTATGACTCTGCGGACTCTTCAGCCAGAGCGGCTGCATCAGGCGTTTGCCTCCGGAGGCACTCATGGCTCCGTGTCTCCGGTTTCACCCCGGACGTCCAGAAAAACATCCTGGACGCACCCTTTGAAGGTGAGGTGTTGTTTGGTAATCCATCCGAAAGGATCATTACCAAACTCCAAGAGGCCGGAAAGGCGGTCCGGTCAGTCCAGGCGATGTACCGGCCGAGGCTTGGTTCCTTTCGTAGGAACCAAGGCCGTTTTCGTGGGCGGACTCAGAGGCAACAGCCCCGTTCCGCCACACAGCACAGGGGCTCTGGGTTTAGGAGGACCCAGGGGAAGCAGTCCGCCAGCAGGGGTCAGCGCACTCCCAAGGCCACCCAGCCGGCGGGTCCTTCAGCCGCCACAGCATGACTCCTTTCCGGCCCCCGCCCCTCAGGATCAACGGGAAGTTTCGGTCGGGGGTCGCATTGTGAACTTCCTGTCGGGATGGCAGGCAATAACCACAGACAGGTGGGTGCTTCAGTTGGTCGGCATCGGCCACTTTTAGAGTTCGCAGAGCAGCCACCCTCGAGGCCTCCTCTGCTCTCCCAGTATTCGGGTCAGCACCGCGCCTTAATTTGGCAAGAGATAATCGCACTCCTGAGCAAGGGAGCGATTCAGCATGTCCCAGGAAACCAGAGAGGACTAGGGTACTATTCTCACTTCTTCCTGGTTCCCAAAAAGACAGGGGACCTCTGTCCTATTCTGGACCTAAGCGACCTTAACTTATCAGTCGCATACAAAAGATTTCGCATGGTGACCCTTCCGGGCCTAATTCCCATGCTAAAACAAGGCGCCTGTTTAGCGTCCCTAGACATGCAGGATGCCTACCTGCACATCCCCATAGCTCGGGCGCATCAGAGGTTCCTGCGCTTCGAGTTCCTGGGCCACCACTTTCAGTTCTGGGCTCTCCTTCGGACTGTCATCCGCTCCAAGGGTCTTTACCAAATGCATGGCAGTCGTGGCAGCTGCTCTAGGAGAAAGGGCCACTATGTGTTCCGATACCTCGACGATTGGCTTCTCATGGCCGCCCAGGAGGCGCTCCTACAAGCGATCCAGGACACCCAGGTCCTGTTTGGACTGCGGAGAATTCTCATAAACCAGGAGAAGTTGGTCTTGGTACCGTCGCAAAGCCTGCAATTTATAGGTGCAGTGCTGGACACGGTCCAGGGGAGGGCTTTCCTCCCAGTCGACAGGGCGGAACGCATCAGGTCTCTCATAGAGGACCTTTCAACGAATCAGACCGCTCCGGCCAGGTCGGTCCTTCGTCTGCTCGGACACATGGCTGCGGCCATTCCCACGGTACCCTTCGCGCGACTCCACATGCGGATAACGCAGTGGATGCTCAAGGCGCAGTGGGACCAGAGGCAAGACCATTTGCAGCACCCAGTCAGAATCACGAAACGGGTGGTTCAGGACTGGCAATGGTGGTTAGCCCCCGGGTCGCTTTCCAAGGCGCCCTTTGCAGCCGCCGTCTCGGAGATAACCCTCACCACAGACGCCTCAGGTCTCCGGTGGGGAGCTCACCTGGATGGGGTGAAGTCTCAAGGTGTATGGAGTCCACTGGAAGCTCATCTTCACATCGATATTCTAGAGATGAAAGCGGTCCTCTATGCACTCTAGGCTTTCCTGTCCATGATCCCACCGTGTACCATCCTGCTTCAGACGGACAACACGGCGGTGATGTATTACCTCAACAAACAAGGAGGCGCACACTCTTACCCCCTTTGCAGGGAGGCCATGAGAGTGTGGGAGTGGGTAATCGGACACGGCGCAAGTTTGATTGCGGTACATGTTCCCGGTGTGGACAACACGATCGCAGACGGTCTGAGTCGCACTCAGGCCAGAGTCCACGAGTGGGAACTTCTTCAGAAGGTGGCAGAGGATCTGTTCATTCGATGGGGAACCCCAGAGCTAGATTTATTCGCGTCCCCATCCAACGCAAAACTGCCCAATTTTTGCTCGCTAGATCCAGGGCCTGGAGTTTTCTGGCGAGACGCGTTGTCTCTCTCCTGGGAGAACAGATTCCTCTACGCCTTTCCTCCCTTCCCGTTGATCCAGAGAGTTCTTCTCAAACTGCGCAGGGAGCATGCACGTTTAATTCTGGTGGCCCCCTTTTGGCCCAGACAGATCTGGTTCCCATTGCTGGCACAGCTATCCCGGGAACCTCCGCTCCCGCTGCCGCTCAGTTCACACCTTCTGTCTCAGGAGCGAGGTTCATTGCTGCATCCGGATCTTCGCTCTTTGAACCTGCACGCATGGCTCCTAGAGACGTAGCCATTTTGCGACACGGGGTCTCGCAAGAGGTTGCGGAGGTCCTCTCTGCAGCCAGGAAGTCGGCTACACACGCTACATATGCCATGAAATGGCGTCGGTGTTGTTTATGGTCACGGGCTCGTGACCTCTCCCCTTTAGGTTGCCCTGTGGGGGCAGTCTTGGACTACCTCCTTTCCCTTTTCCACTCGGGGTTGGCCTACTCCTCTATTAAGGTGCACCTGTGCTATTTCGCTTATCATCTGCCGGTGGGACAGCGCACTATTGCTCAGCTTGATGCTTCTCGGGAGTTTTTGAGAGGGGTGTTACACCTTAGGCCTCCTATCAAGGACCCAGTTCCTCCATGGGATCTCCTTTTTGTCCTGGAGCAGCTCACTCTTCCTCCCTTTGAACCAGCCGCGGATTGCGAGCTACGTTTTCTGTCGTGGAAGACGTTGTTTTTAGTTGCCGTTACTTCAGCCAGAAGGATTTCTGAGCTTCATGCCCTCATGTGTAAAGAGCCTTATTTGGTTTTTCACCGGGACAGAGTATCTCTGAGGACAAACCCGAAGTTTTTGCCTAAGGTGGTTTCAGCTCTCACTCTAAATCAGGACATCGACCTTCCGGTCTATTTCCCGAGTTATTCGAATAGAGGAGAGGCTTTGCTCCACACTCTGGATGTTCACCGCAGCCTGAGGTATTACCTCAATAGAACTAAGCCCTTTCGGGCTTCTGATCAGCTCTTTGTCTCCTTCGCACAGAGAATGAGAGGACAGCCGGTGTCGAAGCAGTCCTTATCCCGCTGGCTCGTGCAATGTATTTCTCATTGCTATCAAGTTAGCATAAGCCTCCGGGTTCCATCCGGGTCATTCCACTAGGGTGTGGCCACCTCCTTTGCTGTTCTCAAAATGTCTCAATCTCAGCCATTTGCCTGTGGCTACTTGGAGCTCTGTGCATACTTTTATCAGGCATTATAGTCTGGACATAGCTTCTAGGCGAAGGGCCGGCTTCGGCCTGGCCGTGTTGCAGGCCTCTTGTCCTGAGTCGGGTTTGGTTTGAATTTCTTCACTTCTTCCTCTTCCTCCTCCCAATGTTTGTGGGACAAGCATTATTGCTTGGGAATCAGTCCTAATGGTGTAACCTGCTGCAAGAGCTGTGTCTCAAAGTAAGATAGTACAGTTACGTAAGAACTTACCGTAACAGTAGATCTTCGAGAACAGCTCTTGCAGCAGGTACCTTCCCGCCCTCCGTTTCCCCCTTGGAGGAAGTATGGCTCGTGGCTGTTTTTAAAAAACAAACAAAAAAAAAAAAAAACAACAAACAACATATCAGGGAGAAAGTAAAGAAAAAAGGGGGAGGGAACCCTTTTTCCTCCCGAACGGCTGAACGAGCGTAGAAGTCGGATATTCACTTGGGAAGAGTGAATTGAGTTTGGTTGCCTTCTGACGGTGGATCCTCGGTCTCCCTTTCTGATGTCATCCTGCGGCCGGGAGTCTCCGGCGGGAGAACTGGGGATTCTGGCGGGACCGCCCCCTTTTGTACCACGCCTGACGTCGGAGGCGGGACCGACGTCTGGGGCGGTCCCCGCTGAAGATAACTAGCTAGAAAGATTTCTGAGGGGTCCTGGCGCCTGACAGCTTCAGTCCTAATGGTGTAACCTGCTGCAAGAGCTGTTCTCGAAGATCTACTGTTCCGGTAAGTTCTTACGTAACTGTACTTTACGCCAGGGAGCTTGGCTCACATCACTGCATATGCAGGACGCATATCTCCATATCCCCATCACAAGACACCACATAAGATACCTGCGGTTCGAGTTCCAGGGTCAGCACTTTAAATTCCGGGCACTACCCTTCGGGCTGTCATCAGCTCCGAGGGTCTTCGCCAAGTTCCTAGCAGTAGTAGCCACGGCCCTAAGGAGAAGGGGCCAGTACATCTTTCCTTATCAGGACGATTGGCTACTGACCGCGTCGTCCAAGGAAGGCTTGCTCCAGGCACTAAAGGACACCTTTTTAATATTCAAAGAGCTAGGTGTTACCATCAGCCTGCCAAAGTCGACCCTCACACCCTGCCAAAGGCTGCAGTGCTAGACACCATGAAAGGAAGGGCCTTCCTGCCAAACGACAGGGCAGGATGCCTGTGGAAGATAACGAGACATATCCTAGGACAGAGACAGGTCTCGGCATGGACCATGTTACGCCTTCTGGGCCACCTGGCAGCCACAATAGCCACAGTTTCACTGTCTTGCCTTCACATGCAAACCATTCAGTGGACAGTCAGAGTCTAGTGGGACCAATGCCAGGATGACCTTTACCAAATGGTCTCAGTCCCCAACTCTATTCACAGAGTATTGCAATGGTAGCTAGTTCAGGAACACCTCACAGTGGGAGTCTCATTCTAATCACCCACTCCAGCAGCGACCCTGACCACAGACCCTTCAGGATCAGGCTGGGGTGCTCATCTGGGTGACAAAAGGACCCAGGGTCTATGGTCCAGAACAGAATGTTCCCTCCACATAAACATCCTGGAAATGAGGGCGGTTCTTTATGCCCTGCAACCGTTAAGACCAGTACTTTCCCCAGGGCACCTACTGAGTCAAATGGACGATATGTCAGTAGTCTTCTATATCAACAAACAAGGGGGCACTCATGCATACCAGCTCTGCCGAGAGGCAATGAGAGTATGATATTGGGCAATAGAACACCACATCACCCTGTCTGCAATCCACATCCCCAGGGTTGCAGAACACCTTAGTGGATGTACTCTGCAGATCCAGATCCGCCACACACGAATGGGAGCTCCTGCAACACATTGCAGAAACTCTGTTTGCAAAATGGGGAACACCAGAACTAGATCTATTTACCTCTCCATACAACACAAAACTACCCAGTTTCTGCTTGCTAGATCCAGGGCCTGGTGTTTTCTGGCGAGATGCAATATCCATCTCCTGGACAGGCAGATTGCTTTACACCTTCCGTCCCTTCCCGTTGATCCAGCGAGTCCTGCTCAAACTGCAGAATGAAGGAGCAGACATGATTCTGGTGGCTCCTTATTGGCCCAGACAGATATGGTTCCCTTTACTCCATCAACTAGCGAGCGAGCCTCCCTTTCCTTTTCCCTCAGCCCGCACTTACTGTTTCAAGACAGCAGGTCCCTGGTTCACCCGAACTTGCGATCTCTACGCCGGCACGCCTGGCTCCTGAGGACTTGGCTATCTCTCGCCATGGTGTCACTGCCAGAGTGGCCAATGTCCTAGTATCTTCGAGAAAACCCTCTACTAGAGCCACATATGCCATGAAATGGCGCAGGTTTTGCCTTTGGTCCTCAGCCTGTGGCCTGGACCCTCTAACTTGCCTGGTGAAATCTGTACTAGAGTATCTTTTTTCTTTTGTCAGATGCGGGATTAAACCATTCCTCAATAAATGTGCACCTTTCAGCACTATCTGCTTGCCATGCACCTTTTGGAGATGAATCCTTGGCCAAACTGGACCTGTCACGCACTTTTTTGCTTGGCATCCTACACTTAAGCCTCCCATTAGGGACCCAACCACCCCTCCTTTTGGGATCTTCTTTTTATTTTGTAACAGCTCACACTACCACCCTTTGAGCCAGCTGTGGATTGCGAGCTACGCCTTCTCTCTTGGAAGGCATTTTTGTTAGTTGCAGTTACTTCTGCTAGAAGAATTTGAGCTCCAGGCACTTACATGTAAAGAGCCGTATTTGATTTTCCATAAGGACAGAGTGTCCTTAAGGACCAATTCTAAGTTTTTACCTAAGGTAGTATCAGAGCTTACTCTCAACCAAGAGATTCCCCTACCTGTTTATTACCCAGAGTATCCTAATAATAATGCTGGGAGGCAGTATAGCGCAGTGGTCTAAGGCTCTGAGCTGCAAATTTGGTGACATCCAGCAGACCAGACCTGGGTTTGAATCCCACAGCTTCCACTTGCATACTGTGTGACCCTGAGCAAGTCACTTAACCTGCTTGTGCTCCCAGGTCGCTCCTGTAAAAAAGCTTTCAGCTTAGTGTGCTATACCTGGTTAAAAAAATAAATAAATAAATAATAAAGGAGAGCCCCTCCTACACACATTGGATGTGCACAGGATACTCTGATACTATCTGACTAGAACCAGAATGCACCGAAAGTCAGACCAGTCGTTTGTTTCGTTTGCCCCAGGATGTCAAAACAGACATATCAAAGTGGTTGGTAAACTTTATTGTTTTTTGTTATCAGAAATGGACCAAGCGCTTACTGGGACCAGTAAAGGGCCATTCCACAAGAGGGATGGCAACCTCTTTTGCCTCCCTATAAAATGTTTTGGCCTCAGACATCTGTGCAGCAACTGCTTGGAGTACTGTGCACACCTTTATCAGGCACTACAGTCTGGATATAGCCTTCAGGTGCAGAGCGGGCTTTGGCCTTGTGGTTCTGCAGGGGCTCCTTTCGTGAGGGGGTTCTCTTTCACCCTTCTTCTGTCCTCCTCTCGTTTTCTAGGGGTTAACGCACACTGCTTGGTACTCGGTCCTAATGGTGTAACCGGTTGCAAGAGCTGTATCTTGAAGTAAGATAGTACAGTTATGTAAGAACTTACCGTAACAGTAGATCTTCGAGAACAGCTCTTGCAGCAGGCACTTTCCCACTCACCTTCCCCTCAGGAGGTCAGATACATTGCTTACTTTATATTGGTCTTCCTGTGGAAGTGGATCCTCGGTCTCCCATCAGAGTCACAGTGCCATGCTGGAGTCTCTGGCGGGAGAACTGAGGGACGCTGGGAGACCGCCCCTTTTATGATGCAGGGAACGTCGGGGGTGGTTCCCTGCTGATGTAGCTAGGTAGAATTTTTCCGTGGGGTCCTGCTGCCTGCCGGCTTCAGTCCTAATGGTGTAACCTGTTGCAAGAGCTGTTATCAAAGATCTGCTGTTATGGTAAGTTCTTGCGTAACTGTACTTTTTAGCTACGGTTAATAAAAATATTGGCATAACTGCCAAATCTACTTTTCTAGGAACGGTACCTCCTATCCTGTGTACCATGAGTTTTTTTTTTTTTTTTTTTATATTCTCGCTCCTAACCCTTGCCAGCTCTATGATACTATTTCTATGCCAAATGTGGCATCTATCTTTTATTCTTGATTTAAAAAAAGTAAAATAAAACATTTATAAAATACTCAGATTTTGGCTAAATTAGAAAATGTTATCACTAAATAAAACTGGAAGAGGCCTGGTATCTTTTATAATGAAAAGCAGATGGGTCAAAATTTTTTCCCAGTTTTGTTTCACTGCTGATTTAATGCCAGAAGTTTTGGAAACAAGCCATGATGGCTGAGGGAAGGTTGATGAGGCAGTGGTCATTAAGACTTGGGCCACTCCAAACCACAACTGGGGTCTCTGGTCCAGTGTACACCATCTTTTTGGGGGGGGGGTATCACTAACATCAGGGAGAGAATAACAGTCACTAGAGAGGACATGGGAGGGGGCCTCGAGGCACTATGGGTACAGTTGCATCCAGTGGCAGGAAGAAGTCTGAGGTTGGGAGTGGCCTATCAGTGCTGCAGGATGAATGCAAGGACAGAGAAATGGGTGACATGATCAGACAAGTAGCTGGGATTGGGGAGGTGGTGATGGTGGGCGATCTCAACTTGCCCAGGATAGATTGGGATGCCTGGATTGCCACTTGCAGTAGGAGTCAGTGCTTCCTGAATGCAGTCCAGGACATGTTCCTGGTCCAAGGGGTTAATGAACCTGCTGGGGAAAGAGCCTTCCTGGTGGTTAAGAAATGTAGATAATTTCAGCGATATATCACACTAAGGGTACCAGTGGGTGGCCGTGACCACCAGACAGTATGGTTCTGTATAGATATGGTGAAGGAAATCCTAAACATGAAAATCCATGTCCTGAATTTTAGGAAGGCCAACTTAAGCAGAATGGGAGAGATACTAAAGAAGACACTAGCTAGCCTTAGGGAGGACCTGGATGTGGACTGCGAGTGGACAGTGGTCTAGGAAGGGATCCTGGCAGCCATGGAAACCTGCCTTAAGGTGAGGGGGGGGAAGCTAAATCCAGAAGACAACTTTGGTTTAACAGGGAGGTGGACAGGGCTGTTGGGGAAAAGAGGACCTCGTATAGGAGGTATGAGAGGTCCCAGAAGGAGGTAGGTATGGACACCTATGGTGATGGAAGCTGGAAAGGTGGTCAGACAAGCAAAGGCAGGGAAGGAACTGCAAATTATGGAGGGAGTCAGAGTAGTGGACTAGGCCTTCTTCAGATATATTGAGGGGGGGGCAGGGCCACGAAAGGGGGCATAATTAAATTATAGTAGGCGGAAGGGGGGTGTAAGGAAGTAAGGATGGGGTAGAAATATTAAATACTTTTGCTGTGTCTTCACTAAAGAGTAGGATGGTCTGGTGCTGCAGGGACAGTGGGGGCAAATAAGTCTGGTGGGGAAAGCATCGCCTTGCCTGCCCACCACGTTCTTTTAGATCCAACCTGCTGTGGACTGACAGCCCCTGGCCTTCATCTCCACCTGTGGCCAGATTGGATTGTATAGGGAGTTTTGCTAAGGTGCTGAAAGCAACCTTTTTTGGGCGGGGGTTACATCCGAAGAGGTCTGGCAGCCAGGTGTATTGCAGGTGGACCTGGGTGTCAGTACCATGAGCAGGAGTGTCTTGGCTGGATGGGATATGGGTGCTGTAGATGTCCAAAGAGGTCTTGTTCAATGGTGTGAAGAGGGATAAATGGAATAAAAAAATTAATTACAGCTACACATTTTTTTTTTGCTATAATAGCATGTTTATTAACTTTCAGTAATAAGCAGAGTAGAGAACTTATAGAGAAAAGGAAGGAAACAAGTGACCAGGTATTTGTCAGTGACGTACAGTCATGCTACAGAGACAGTGTAATGCAAATAAGCTGTTTTTTCAGGCAATATATTATACATGCTTTCAGAGCATTCTACCCCCTTGATTTTGTTCACATTTTGTTGTGTTACTACCAGAATTTGTAATGCATTGAAATGATCCCCCGATTCACACAGCATATGCATACTCAACAATTTAAAGGGCAAAATATTTTTATTGTGTAACAAAAATTTATGAAACATTAAAAACTGAAATATCTTGTTTACTTAAGTATTCACCTCCTGAGTCAATACTTTGTAGAAGCGCCTTTGGCAGCAATTACAGCTTTGAGTCTTCTTGGGTATGTCTGTATCAGCTTTGCACATCTGGATTTGGGGATTTTCCCATTCTTCTTTAGATTTGCTCAAGCTTCCGTCAAGTTGGATGGGGAGCAAGCAGGAACCGCAATCTTTAAGTCTTTCCACAGATTCTCAATGGGATTCAAGTCTGGATTTGGCTGGGCCACTCAAGGACATTCACCTTCTTGTTCTGAAGCCACTCCAGTGTTGCTTTGGCAGTATGCTTGGGGTCGCTTGTCCTGTTGGAACGTAAATCTTGCCCCAGTCCAAGGTCTATTGCAGACTGATGCAGGTTCTCTCAAGGATGTGCCTGTATTTGGCCTCCATTCATTGTTCCTCTATCCTGACAAGTGCCCCAGTCCCTGACGCTGAAAAGCATCCCATAACATGATGCTGCCACCACCATGCTTCATGGTAGGGATGGTGTTACACGGTGCTGAGCAGTGTTCGGTTTGCGCCAGGCATAGTGCTTTGCATTCAGGCCAAAGAGTTCAATTTTTGTTTCATTAGACCAGAGAATCTTTTGCCACATGGTCTCAGAGTCTGCCACGTGCCTTCTTGCAAACTCCAGGCATGCTATTATGTGGCCTTTTTCAGGAGTGGCTTCCATCTAGCCACTCTCCCATAGAGGCTACATCTGTGAAGTGCTGCAGAGATTGTTGTCCTCTGGACAGGTTCTCCCATCTCAGCCATGGAACTCTGTAGTGCTGTCAGAGTGGTCATTGGGTTCTTGGTCACTTCCGTGACCAAGGTCCTTCTTGCCCGGTTGCTCAGTTTGGGAGGATGGCCTGCTCTAGGAAGAGTCTGGGTAGTTCCGTAATCTTTCCATTTCCTAATGATGGACTTGACTGTGCTCCTGGGAACTTTCAACACCCTAGAAATGTTTTTATACCCCTCCCCAGATCTATGCTTCCTCACAATTCTATCACAGAGTTCTACGGACAGCTCCTTGGTCTTCATGGTAGAGTTTCTGCTCTGACATGCACTGTCAACAGTGGGACCTTATATAGACAGGTGTATTTCCTCTGAAATCATGTCAACCATTTGAACTGACCACAGGTGGACTCCATTCAAGTTTTAGAGTGATCTCACAAGGAATTTGGATGCACCTGAGCTCAATTTGGAGTGTCATAGCAAAGGGGGTGAATACTTATCAAATCAAGACATTCCAGATTTTTATTTTAAATTACATTTACAAAAAATTCCAGAAGTTTCATTCCACTTTGACATTATAGAGTCATTTCTGTAGATACGTGACAAAAAAATCCCATATAAATGTATTTTAATTTGAGTTTGCAACATCACAAAATGTGACAAAATCCAAGGGGGGTGAATACTTTCTGAAGGCACTGTAGTTGGGCAAATAGTTCATAGGGGATGGGGGTCCTGTGATGGACCCTTAAGACTGCTGGCACTAGGGGACAAAGGTGGAATCTGTTTTCTTATAATGTAGTACCTACCCAGCTTTGCCAGAAGGTGTCAAAAGCCTCCTGTTAATGTTGTTCAGTAGATAGATATATTGCGTCCATGCATACCAGTGCTGTGTAGTTGGGCCACTTGGGCATAACCATAACAGGGTTATTATCATCTTTGCTAACAGTTTCAGAGTCGGACTTTATTTTATGTTTTTGAGGTGGGGTAAGAGAGAGGAACCAAAGAAGGTTTGAGTAAACCACGTATGTTGCAAATGGTTTATATTACTTGTGGTATTTCTGCCCAAAAATCCATCAGCTGAAGATGACTTCAGAATATGTGGACCTGGTCTGCATGTGGGGTTCCATAGCCATGCCAGCAAAATCCCCTATCTGGTTCCAGAAACATCTCCTGGACTATTGGGGTCCTGAAATATCTTGTCTGACATTTCTAAGACAACTCCTTTAGGTAAGGGGCCTATGAGATCTTTAAAGCAGGCAGACTGTATTTCTGCTGTTGGTCTATGGTGTAATCAGTGTCCAGTTCTGATTCCACTTTTGGAGTATATGTTTCATAGAATTGAGAGCAGCCTCTGTGGAAGTTGCCTATAAGATGTTGCTACAACTCTCCTTGCTGTGGCCCTATCAGTAGATGCCGAAGAGGCCCGTTGGTCCGGTAGTTCTGTAGTGTCACCGTAGGTGTGTTGAAGGAAGGATCTGAGCTGCAAATATTTAAAATGATTCCTCGCTTGGAGGGAATGGGTTTGCTTTAAGACCTCAAATGAGACCATCCTGTGTCTATCCAGTATCTGGTGAGTAAAAGACGGATCTAAATGTTTGCGTCTCTGTAAGGATGTGTCTGTTTTGTTTAAGAAACATTCAGAGATGTAAGGGAGAGCTGATAGGTGAATTCTCAATGTTTGATATGGAGGAAGGTGAGTAAGTGAATGCCAGGCCTTTGGAATAGTGGCAGTGAAACACAGAAAACTCATTTACGGTAGGTAGCCTGGGGGAGGCATAAAGATATTTTTCAATAGGGTAAAAATCATTTAAAGTAAATTTAGTAATCTTCCAGTGGGAGGTGTATGCAGGTGTACTCCAGAGGCAGACAAGACGCAGATGCGCTGCCAAGGTTATAGCTGTATAGGTGCAGAATGCTGACCCCTTCCTTCCCATTAGAAAGCTGAAGCACTGAGTAACGAACTCATGGTTGGCTACCCTCTCATATAAAACAAGAAATGTATTCATCCCTTGCCTGAAAATAAATTTCATCTGGTAGGACACAGGTAAAGTCTGCAGGAAGTACAGTAAGTACCCTGTCTAATTTGAGCCCATTTTTGTAGCTGTGGTTATGGGCTCATAATTAAGGGTGTCAAGACGATACAGTTTTTAGGGTAAAGTGATGCCCAAATATTTGATAGCTGTCCAGGACTATTTGAATGTGAACCTAGTCTAGGGCTTTTGATGGAGAGAAATGAAAAGTTAAGAACACCAGTTTTGTTGTGTTTAACCAAAATCTGACTAGACTCTCATATTGTTGCAAGAGGTCCCAGACCTTGGGTAAAGACTACTCCGGGTTTAACAGTACGAGGAGGATGTGATCCTCAAAGAGAGCTAGCTTATATTCTTTACCTCCAAGTGGTACGCTCTCAACCTGTCTTTCTTTACGAATGAAGGCTGCTAATGGCTCTATATAGAGAGCAAATAACAGTGGGGAGAGAGGCCGACTCTGTCTGCATACCTCTCAACCTTCTGTCACTGAAATGAGGGGCACAGACACTCAAAATGAGGAACAGTGAGGAACACTGACCCTCGTAATGAGGGACATGTCCTCAAACATGGACATACCAGCTCAGAAACCTGTTGAACCTACTGTGGAATCTGTTGTGTTTATTTTTGATTTAGCGTATGAGAATATTATGACTTTTTGCTTTGAAGTCTGACTTAACTGTACATTCCCTGCGTGGGCAGCACATTTTCCATGAGGGGCAGAGAAATATTGAGGGTAATATGAGGGATGTTCCTCGTAATCTGGGCCGGCAAAAGATGTGTCTGTCTGTCCCCCTCTCCAGATTAATGGGATCTGACAGACCTCCATTAGCTTGTGTAACCCGTAGGGGGCGCTACCCTTAAGGCTACTACCCCTGCCTGCCTCCACTGAGACAGGGTGAGGGAGCCAGATCCCGTTGGCGGGTGGTGCCTCCACCCGGAGGTTGGAGTTAATCGGTCGAGACCACGCCGGTTACAGCTCCTCCGGTTACTGCAACCCCTTTTGTCCCACTAGTGGCTTACACTGGATACCAACAATTCTTTTCACCAGTACACTTACCCCGGGTAGTATCTCTCAGCTCACTCCGGGGACCCCCTGTAAAGTAAGGTACAGTTATATCACAGTCACTATGCAGCAGTTCACCAGGGATGCATAAACCAGCCAGGATGTAGCTGCAACACGATAATCTGATTTTATTAAAGGGGGTAACAAGGAAACAAGGGTGGGGATCAAGTTAATTAGCTTATACTATAATGATCTACCTAGGCTCTGTGCACAGGCTAACCCTAAGATTTACTGTCCCTGGGTACCCAAGCCCTAACGGCTAGTCCAAACGTGGCAGCTGGTTGGGGCCCTTAACACAGATAAACATTACAGTCCTGAGCAGATCAGAATAGGAGGAAAGTTTAATTAGGCAGTCAGCAGTATAATAATGCACTGGAAACCACTGTGTACACACTCTGCAGGGAGCTACCCTGAATCAGTACTCACAACCCCAGCAAATAACGATTCCTTCAACACTGCCAGGACGGAGCATGAACTTCACCAGCCTTCTCACACATTTATATGGCAACAACAGAGGGGTACCATACCAGGCAGCTGCTTTCAAACCTTCACAAACTTGCAGAAGAACTCAGGCAGCAAACGGCAGCTTCAACATTACAGGCGGACCGAGAGCGACTCGGCAATCCTCTCCAGTCCTCTCAGGTTGAGCCTGGTAGGTAACTGGGCTGGCACCAGCCTCCTCTGACCGCAGGCCATGGATTTAGTCCGAATTGTTTGAGAGGGCAAAAACGCCGCTTTGGCCTTCACGCCGCTCCCCCTGCCACAACACTCACACAGCGCAGAAGCACAAAGCTCCTCTCTTCTCCTCAGCCACAATGCATCTGGCCCCAGCAGCAAGGGGCTCTTCCTTCAGATCGGGCGCTACCCGCTCCCATTGGCTGGCGGCACTTGCCAGTCAGCTTCTCCTGCTCTCAGTGGTGCGAAAAAGCGCCATTGGTCAGTCAGCCCTGTAAGGTCCCAAGGCACTGATTGGTCCCATTCAACAGCTCTGGACCAACATGGGAGAAACAGTCGACACAGTCTTTGCTGCAAAAGAAGGCAGGTTAGAACAGCTGCATTATCATTATTATTTTACGCTCAGCAAACAATTACAGCTTCCAGCAGATCTCCCTCTGCACCACTAGCGATGGCAGAAAGGAGTCATTTTTTCAGTGTCCCGGCCAGGACTCGGGCATACAACCCCGCAGCCCCCCTCCATTTCAATTACTTACAGCTGCAACAGGCAGCCCTTAAAGAGACAGCTTACGGAGTTTTTTAAAATGCTCACAGGCTACCCGTTCAAACGGCTTTATGCCGATCACCATCCAGGCATGGAGCATGGAAACGAGCTCCAAGAAAGCTTGTCGGGAACCCCCATTTGCAAGGGGGTTACACTTGTATATAGGCCTGCGGTGCTTGATAAAACTTCTTTTTTATTTTTTTATTTTTAACCTCCGTTTTATTGAATGACATATATCAAGTACATTACATTCACAATTCAGGAGCTTAACAAATACAGCATTGGTGTTCAGGTTGCATATATCAGCTCAATCAATTAGATTGATTGACTCTAGTGCTCATGCAAATAATCATTTCTGATTTTGTCACAAACTGCTGCCCAACTAATTACAGGTTCTTTATCGACACGTGGAGCTACCAAGCCTGGGCATATGTGGAGCAAATGCTTTGGCCTCTTCATGTTGATAACATTTCTGAAGGATCTCCACCCATGCAGTCGGGAAGCCAACATGTTAAAATGTTTACCATAGAAAGGGCCAGGAGTCTCTGTCATATGCTTTCCTTCTCTGCATCAAGGCTGAGGAGGACTGAGGGAGTGACTGGGCCGACATACATTTCAATAAAAACAAAGTGTGCCACACATTATGATGTGTCCGATGGTACGGATTAAGCCTCCCCCACCCCCCACCGTCCAGCAGTGACAAGAGAAGGACAACCACACATTATGCTCAGACTACCTTGACTGTCTCAATCAGAATTTAACATTGGTACTGATCTGTATGAAGTGGGTTGGGTCATGTATTTCCCAGGCTTGGGCAATGTGAAGACAGTAGCATATCTTCAGGAAGAGGGAAGGGTTAAATCTTTCTGTACGGACTGGTATGCCCGAAGAAGCAATGGAAGGAGGAGGCCCTGAATTGTTGTAGAGCTCAGAGGGAAATATCCATCCGGGCCCAGGCTCTTGCCAGTTTTGCAGTTCTGAAGCACCCCATTCACCATCTCTGCAGAGATTGGACGCAGTAGTGTGGAAGCCAGAGCTTGGGTCAATTTGAGAAGTGGGAGGGAAGGTAAGAAGGCAAGAATCTGCTGCCTAGGACAGCGGTCTGCGGTATAAAGGGTCTGATAATAACTATGGAGTATTTGCTTGATATCCTCCTGCTTACGCACCAAGGTTTGAGAGCTTGGGTCGCGTAAGTGGGTAATGTAGGCCTCTGTCTGACAGGCGCAGAGTCGGTGGGCCAGAATTCTAGCCCTCCTTGCACCTCCTTCATAATATTTATGATGAGGGTAGAATAAGACTTGTTTCACCGTCAATCTATTATTTGTTAAATCTCAGCTTTGAGTTGAGAACTTTGAGGTTCCAGAGACCGATCTCCCTGCATAGTGGACATCTGGATGGCATGGAGGGTGTCTTGTACAGTGTTAAGTTCAAGTTTATTGCAGGAAAACTCCATTGAGCATGCTCATTTACAAGGAGGTCCTGGTAGGACAACATATCAGAATACTGTACAGTAAAATTGGCATGACACAGTTCAGACAATTGGGAGATAAGCAACATCAGAACATGAGAACGTGTCTGCAGAAGGGGGCCGTATGATCCATCTAGTCTGCCCAGATTGCCTACCCTCCTATTCTGTTGTTCTTCTGAGATTACCGTGGTACTTGTCCCACGTTAGCTTAATAGCAGTGACTGTTTTGGCCTCCACAACCTCCAGTTGTAAGCTATTCCAAGGGTCCACCACCCTTTCTGTGAAGTAGAACTTACGAATGTTGGTTTTTAAACTTACCCCCTTTTAGTCTCAACCCCCCCCCCGTTCACGTGGTCTCATTTCTAACATACTAACAAAGCCAGCAGAATAGGCCAAATGGTCTGTCTTGTCTGCTCGAAAGCCAGCAACCTAATGGCTGCTCACCTTTCCACCCCCAGCCCCCAAGAGGGTCATCTTTAGTTTGTTTCCCTTGTACCTATCCCACCCCTCTTGAATCCTCCACCAGCCTCCCAGGCAATGCATTACACGGCTCCACCACCCTCTCAGTGAAAAATGTTTCCTACCCCCGTAGTCCCCTCCAGCTTCCACCCATGGCCCCTGGTTGCCCCCTAAGCCTAAAAGCTCCTTGGTTCCACTCCTGGTTATTCCTTTTACATACTTGAAAACCTCTATCATATCTCCTCTGTCCCTCCTCTCCTCCATTGAGTAAAGCCCAAGCTCCTCTAGTCTCTCCTCATAAGGCTTCCCATCTGTGCCCTGAATCATCCTGGTCGCTCTCCTCTGAACCCTCTCCAGCAGCACTATGTCCTTCTTCAGCTGAGGTCTCCAGAACTGTACACAGGACTCGAGTTGCTGCCCTTTACGTATTTTGAAGGTTTCTATCCTATCCCCCCTGTTTCTCCTTTGCTCGAGGGAGTACATTTGCAGTTGCTGTACTCTAGATTCATATTGCTCCTGGTGCAGTTCCTGTACCATTTTAGTAGCTCTGCTCTGTACAGCCTCCAAGCGGTCTGTGTCCTTTTGACAGCTGTGTGGGCATAGTCCGCAGCTGTTTCGCTGTCTGTGGCCTGAAAATGGCCAATCGTAGCACCTTCCGTTTTGGACACTCGGAAGTGTAGCCTTCGGACAGTCCAAAACAATGGAAGCAGTCCACGATGGTGATAGCAGTGGAAGTGGCAGTAGCACTATTTGTTGTGCCGTCTGCCACTTCTGCATTGTGAAGGAACTGCGGGTGCCACCATCTTCTGAATGGCATATTGCCATTCAACGAACTGCACATGCGTGAGTGCCGCACGTGCACAGTTCCATTGCCACCGCCATCTTACTGATGGCTTCTCCCCCGGCACCCGAGCAAGCGTCCTGCAGCCGTATTGGCTCTGGAGAGAGTGTTTTTTTTTTTTTTTTTTTATTCACCTCCTACACACACCCTGACCGGCCACTCCTTTGGAGCGCCAGCGCCTTCCTGCCACCCTCCGACCTCTTGGCACCTTCTCCCAGCCCCAGTTGTAGCCTACCTTCGGTAGTCCGGCGTATCCCTATGCTGGGAGGGTCCCTTTCTTCTTGGGGGGGGGGGGAGAATGGCCTTGCAGCTGACATTGCATCTCAGGTGCTGGGGCTGGATCCAGAGCTGGCTCCGGGGCTTTGGGTGGCAGGGCCAGGCGCTCATCATCTGGTCGGAGCAGGCGTATTTTCCGTTTTCTGTGCCACGCCTACTGCAGTTCTCGGCCTTGCATAGGCGGCGCGAGGTATTCCTGGGGCAGGGGTGTGCAGTGGGTGTGTCAGGGCAACCCGTCCCCAGCTCACCACCAATCCGCCCGCGGGTCCCAGGCAGTCCCGGGCGTCAATGGCGCTTAATGGTACCCCTCTCTTGCCGGTCTCTGCTACTGGTACCAGGGCTTGGGGTGCGGACCCGGGTCGCCAACATGCCGAGTGAACCCCTTAGCTCGGCGCCACGGAGCCAGCAGAGCTTGTTTTAGGGGTGGCCTCCAGAACTGTATGCAGTACTTGAGATGTGGCCTCACCAAGGGCCTGTACAGAGTGGGTATGACCTCTCGCTTTCTACTTGTAATGCCTCTGCCAATATATCTGAGGATGCCACTAGCTTTCTGTGCCACCTTTTCACATTGTCTACACACCTTTAAATCACTGGAAATAAGCACTCCGAGGTCCCGTTCGAGTTTTGTTTCTGTTAATTGTTCACCATCAAGTGTGTATGTTTTCCTTGGGTTTCCTTTACCTAGGTGCATGACCTTGCACTTTTTGATGTTGAATTTCAACTGCCAGTCCCTAGACCATGCTTCTAGGCTCTTTAGATCTGCTTCCATTGCTGCCGTTCTTTCTATTGTATCTACCCTGTTGCAGAGCTTTGTGTCATCTGCAAACAAGCATACCTTACCCTGCACTAGGCCATCAGCAATGTCACTGATGAATATATTGAAGAGGACTGTGCCAAGGACAGATCCTTGAGGCACTCCACTGATCACCCTTCCCTTGCTAGACAGTGTTCCATTGACTACAACCCTCTGCGTTCTATTGTAGAGCCAGTTTTGAACCCAGTTGACTATTTTGTGCCCTAACCCAGAGTGCTCTATCTTATTGACCAATCTTCTGTGGGGGACAGAATTAAAAGCCTTGCTGAAATCTCATATAGACTGTGTGCTGCCCCTTCCTGGTCCACTATTTTGGGGACCCAGTCAAAGAATTCAATCATATTAGTTTGACATGACCGTCCTGCTGTAAATCCATGCTGTTTAGTATCTAGCTGCCCTGTTTCCGTAAGGAACTTCACTATTCTTTCCTTAAGTAGGGACTTCATAAGTTTCCCCACTACTGAGGTCAGGCTCACTGGCCGGTAGTTTCCAGCCTCCTCCCTACTTCTACTTTTGTGCAGTGGTACCACTGTGGCCCTTCTCCAGTCCTGAGGTATTTCCCTGCTCTCTAGAGACTGTGTGAATAATTCTGCCAATACATAGTACACAGTAAATTGCATAATACAATCAATTTGTATAAATTGACATGACACAATTCAGACAATAAGGAGATAAGCAACAACAATTCACAGTACAGTAAATATGCATGACACTATTCAAAGAAAACTGGGACAGCGACATAATTAAAACAGTGGTTGCAATAAAATAGCTATGCCTATATACAAAAGGAGCTAGAGGCTAGGGAAGGGAGGAAGGATTTTTTTTTTTTTTGGGGCAGTGCTTATAGTTTTAGTACAACCATAGAGGGGAAGTGCTAACCATTTTGGCATTGACATGTTTCCTTGAGTGTCTTGCTGGACGGGGATTTAAAAATCTTTACGGAGACCAATCTGTAAGTTTAAGTGTGGATCGTATTTTGTTCCAGGTGGCTGGGATGACGTAACTGATTGGAGTGTGCGCCATTTGGGCACATCTAGTAAGATGAAGGTGTTTTTCCTTGGGGAGTAGCAGCTGTGCGACCTATGAAAGAGAGAAGTAATGTACAGTGGTAGTTTGTTCAAAGGGCACAGTGATGCATTCTATAAGGTGCTTTAATCATAAAGCACAAGACACGGTGTGGATAATGTCTGTGTAGTAGATTTAAGTGGATTGAAGGTGGCTTGTATTAGCCTTTTCTTAATCTTTTCTGGGAATAAGGATTTACTCCTATAGAAAAAAAAAAAAAAAGTCTGGTTTTTAGTTTTTTATTGAGGGATTCGATATTGGCAGCAAAAGATAGTTTGCTATCCAGCCAAATTCCTTACTATTTAAATGTTTCCACTACCTCAAGTGTGTCACCTAGGAGGGTTGTGATAGGTGCCGGTGTGGCTTGCTTACGTAAAGAAGTCGAACGATGGGGGGAGGATACATTGTCTTGATTTTCTTGGCATTCAGTAATATTTTGGAACTGAGAAGATTGCGCTGCAGGGGGGCGTGACCAGCAGCCAAGCTGAGAACAGCTTTTAGAGTGAGCTCTGCATCTGAACCATGACTAATTGATTATACAAAAAAGATAACTGCTTCTTGTCAATAATCAGATTAATATCCTAATAGATCTCATCGAGCTGAACAGTTTGATACCTTACTTCTGCTATTCAGACCTGAACTTTAATAGTAATGGGGCGATCTAACGAGGCGACTTCTGGAAGTGAAAGTGCACGCCCAAAAGATGCTAAGACTGGGCAAGGCAAATACCCGATCCTCGACGCCCTAAACGAGGTGATACAACCATCTAACGCAGCCCTATTGAAGGCAATTCAGAAGCTGGACAGCCGAATGGAGGATTTCACCTCACAATTCAAAATTCTGGATACAAAAGTAGAACTAGCCCAGTACACCAAGGCAGCGACACACTCTGCTTCGACCGCGATGTCCACCACGGCTGACCTGGTGAAAGAAAATGGGTTGCTTCGCCATTGTCTAGAGAATTTAGAAAACCTCTCCCAGGCTGCCAATATCAGAATATTAGGGGTACCAGAACACTTGGAGGCCGAAGACCCACAGAGTTTTTTGCGAGGTTTCTTACAAGATCTCCTGCAGCTGCCGACAGCACTTAATATTGTCAGAGCATACAGAATAACCCCACGAGGCTCTAGAAACCGCACTATGAGAGGCCTAACGATACCTCGTACTTTCCTGGTGTTGCTGGACTCCGCAAGAGAAAAGGACATGGTAATTGCAAAGGCTAAAGAGATCTGGAACCATGGACTGGGAGGGGAACAAGATCCATATATTCCCCGATTTGAGCTTTGCGACTAGGCAGCGGAAGAAAGGGTATGACGCCACTCTAAGGCAACTGGGGATCCAACATGTGCTATTGCCCCCAGCTAGTCTTCGCTTCTTTTACGGAGGAAAACCCTTCCAGTTCTCAGACCCAGCTGAAGCTGTTAAATTCGTGGACCGGGTACAGAGGGAATTCAATGCAAAAAAACCCAGAAATGGATAGCGACAATGAGGACAGTGAGACCTAGACTTTCTCGGAGGTAAAACTTCTTCAGTGTCACCTTGACTTACCTACTTGTTCTCAATGGTGTAAGGCCCCTCTGTTATTTGGGACTGTATTCTTATAAACCGGGACTTGTTAGTTCAAAAAAAAATTTCTGTTGGAATACTCTGGAGCTAGTTGCTCTTAAAACGGTCGGAACTTAAGTTTATTAAAGCAACCTCATATAGAGGTCCATAAAATGCCTAAAGAGTGAGGTCTGAAATTTCCTGGAACTTTAATCGAGACTCTGTATTAAGAGAGCTAAAAGAATAGTTTAAAGGTTGCAAGAGTTTTATTTTTGAAAGCTGATTAATCTTTTTCTACATTTATAACGATGTGGATGGGAGATGTATCTATCTGATTGATAGAGAATTCTTTAAGCATGTTTTGAACAGATGTCTGGTTATTCTCCCTCTCATGGCTGCATTAAGCCATATCATGTGAATATTAACTAGTAGTAAATACAACAGTTCTTGATAACCCCCCCAGTGATGTAACTTGTTATAGGGGCTGAGCAATTGTTGTTCCTGTAAGAATTACTAAATAACATGTCATGCTGCTGTTCTTATAATTTTAAAAGCCTACCTGTTGGTTTGTATACTGTACGTGTAATATAGGAAATCAATAAAACATGAATTACAAAAAAAAAAAGATTGCGCTGCAGTTAAAGTCTGATTGCAGCTCAATGCCCACGTCCGTCAAGGAGGGTTTCAATGTGTATAGTATGGTGTCATCAGCTAAAAAGTATAGTTTAGAGTTATGGATATTGTTACCTAAGGAGTTGATGTAAATTGAAAACAACGGTCCTAAAATGGAGCTTTGGGTACCCTCTTGTGAGTGGTAAGGAAGAGGAAAGGAGCTAGTCGGCTTTAATCCATTGGAGTCTACCTGACAGATAACTGGAGAACCAGCTGACAGAGCAGTTGTTCAGGCCATGTTCTATAAGTTTATCAAACGGAAGACTGTGGTTGACCATGTGCAGGCCTTATTCAGGTCGAGGAAGTTGGCCCCTGGGGTTGTTTAATATCTAGGCGGTGAACTAGTTGTCTGTTACTTTGGCCAGTGCTGAGTCTGTGCTATGATTTTCCTGAAGCCTGATTGTAATGGGTTGAATAAGTTGGAGTTTTCAAGATGTTCTTTTAGCTGGTTATTAACTAATTTTTCTATGAGTTTAGACAGAACGGGGAGGATGGAAATAGATCTATAGTTGTTGAGGTCGCATGGGACGCCCGATTTAAACAAAGGCAGTATGAAGGCTGTTTTCCAGCAAGAGGGAACCGTTCCAGAGGAGATTGATAGATTAAAAAATTTGTTATTGCGGCGGTTAGGAGATGATGCCCTCATTTTAGAAATGTGGACTCGATTCCATCTGAGCCAGCACACTCTTTCGTGTCCAGTTTTTTAAGAGGGCCTTGACTTGTTTAAATGTTACCGGGGAGAACGAGAAAGAGTCATGAATCGTCTGTTCCAAGGGACTATCCATGGGTGTATTTCCCCCCCCCACTATCTTCTGTGCTGAAAGAAATTTGCATATGCCATCAATAATTGCTCAAATCCTACAGTTGGCAACTCCCTGCACTTGAGCAGTTATCCTGTTTCCCACACTTCTCCTACAACCCCTGCTCTACCCCTTTCCGTCCCTCCCCATACTCCCCACCTCCTCCGCTCTCACTTTTTCTACTACCCACTACTCCCTCGCTGCTCGCACTCCCCTCACCTCCCAGCGTAAGGTACTGCATAGGTATTTTCGGGTTGCTGTGTTTATACAGTTGTACCATGAATAACTTTGTATCCATCCTGGGACATATTAGATGTGCTCTGTAATAGACCTGTGCTTGTTGTCAGGTGTTGCAAAGTGGCGCATAAACGGATAAAAATTCTTGACCTCCTTACTTGTTAGATGCACGATTGTGTTCATGTATCGTCTGTATAGTTATCATTGTGTTTGTAATGTCCTCTGTCTTCCAGGACCATCTTGTAAACGAGCCTGCTCAAAGGTGTATAGCCTGGTTAAATAAAGCACAATCAACAAGCCCGGCAGCAGGAGAGGAGTCGAATGCTAGACCTGCTGTTGCGAAGTGTGCATTTAATTTTTCTAGGATGATGCCTTGATCAGAAGAGATCATGGTACCTTGGGTTGTGATTTTGATGGGGATTGAAGGGGGTTTCTATGACCTTCGTCTGTTTTGATTGTCTGCCACATTTTAACAGAATTACCTTTGGCGCCTCTAGGGCTTCCACATAGTAATTGCTTTTGGTTGCTCTGACAAGTCCTGTGCTCATGCCCCTTGTTCTGAAGGCCGTCCATGGTCGGCTAGGTAATTTTCGAGATTGAATTTACGGAAGCTTCGCTTTGTAATACATTTGGAGCAAGAGAAGCGTTTATCATAGCTGGTATAACACAGCAAAGTGCTATACAAAACAGGAGGTAATGCTAACCATTTCCAGAAATGAGTAGCAGTAGACTGCAAGCCATTTTTTTTTTTCTTTTTTCAGTGAGTCCGTGGTACAGTAGACAAAATTTAATAAAATTATATATATAATTTTAACTTTTGCTAACTATTCTGTGCCAGGTACTGTGTATTTTCACAGATGATTAGCACTTAGCGTGCAAAACTGCTATTCAGTTTTTCTAGTATTGTGGATATGTTGTTCATCCACACTTAAATACCTTGGCTCCGCCCCATGATGCCAGATCTTCCTTTGCGCTGGAAGATACAGGTTTCCTCCCTCATGCTTATGCATTTCGTAGGCCCTGGCTTTCAAAACTTCGGTTTTACCGAGATTAAAAATCATTCGAGTTAGCGATTGCCTTTTCGCATCATCGATCATGGAGGAGAAATCTTTTCCCGGATTTTGCCAGTGTCCTTGAGGACAAAAAATGTCGCACACCGGTCCCCACCTCATGTGTCTCTACTGTCTCGGTGTTGGCCATGACACCTCGTCCTGCAGCTTCTGTTTGGCCTTCCATCCCAACGTCCTGGATGACCGTCTTGCACATCTGAAACTGGGGAGACCGGAGAAGTGGAACCCTCTGGTGAAGTCCAAGGAGGCTAGGTGGGCAGTTTCCGCGGCTGCAGGTTCCGCCGAACAATTGGAATGCATGCAGGCATTCGAGGAAGAAGCCGATCATGCTGCGGACTCACGAAGCTTCTTCGTTCCACTCAACCTGGGCTCCACCTTCTCGGGCTTCTTCAGGGAGTTGTGCCAGTCTTTTCCCACCCAGGGAGAGGTGCCCGCAGGCTGGCACTCCTCCCCGATCCCGTAAGCGGGAAAAGGAACTGAGGAAGTCTTCGTCTCAGTGAAGACACTCTTGGAACCAAGAAAGGTCTTAGTCTCAGGAGCGTGCGGTCTTGACCTTGGTCGAGATTGCTTCCTCGGCTGCAGGCTTCATGGATCTTCCGTCGGGCCAGCCGACCAAGTATGCGGCCGATGAGGTCGAGATTGTTCTCAACTCAATCAACCCGCTGTTGCCAGCCCAGGTCGATGACTCCTTAGAGAGGACTCCGGTCCTTGTCTTCCCTGATGAGGAGACCCAGCCTACTGGAGTCCCCATCGAGGACCCGGTTCCAGATCCCCGGGTATCACCGGTCCCGCCGGTGTCTCCCGGGCAACCGAGTCGGCCCGCCTGATCTTGGTCGAGGTCCGGAAGACTGAGGAAGAGCCATAAGTGCTCCAAGAGGCGGCGCCACTGGTCGTCCTCCTCCTCCTCCTCAGATGAGGAGAAGCTCCCGCGAAACTCCGGCGCTATGAGGACCTCATGTGGCAGCAGCTGATCTTGTCTGGGCACAAGCCGACTCTGACTCCTGTTCTGGCCATTACCTGGCTTTAGCCTCTAGGCGAGAAGCTGACCTTGAAACCATGGTCCCCCTGCCCGCAGTGCCGGCGCGATTGCCTTTCGGCCTAGGCCGGTCTTTCCACCGATCGTGGTGGAACCGCCACCTAAGCAGCCTATGGGAGGCGCTCCTTCCAAAGAGGACCAACCAGACACCGGGCTTCCCGATGTTTGTTTGTCACAGTCACCCGGACTGCCCTTGGTGGGTTGAGAGTGATTTGGGCGGCAGGCCGCTGTGCCCAGACCCTCGGACTCTGATGTCACTGGGCTTCACTTTCATCCTGGGGATGATGAGTCATCTGTTGGCCTAGGGATGGAGGAAGGTCCTTCCTCCTTCCTAGGGATCCTCCGTCTCATCTCTGAGTCTACAGGGATGCCCCTGGAACCCATCCAGAAAAAGGCGGAATACCCTCTTATGGACATCCTTAAAAGAGGGGACACCCCGTTGGAGGCCTTTCCTGTGGTCAAGGCCATTGTTGGTCCGGCACTTGAACTGTGGCAGCATCCTGCCTCTTGCCCAGCATTGTCTGCCTGCATGGCCCGAAAGTATGCGGTGCCCATAGGGTCCCTTGCGGGGTTCACAGAGCCACCTGGGCGAGAGTCTGGTGACCGCCTCTGTGTTCAGGTGTACTGGTAGTTCTGCCGACACTGACCGACCTCCCGACAAAGAGTCCAAGCTCTTGGACCATTCGGCGAGGAAGGTTATCTGCTTCCTCCTTGGGCCTTCGTCAGGCAAGTTCAGCCATCATCCATAGCACACTTCTCTCATGCCCTCCTCGGGTCATTAGATGAAGTCCTCCCACATCTCCCTGCGGACATGCAGATCACGGTCAAGCAGGTCCGATATGAGGGCGAGCTGTTGCCAAACAGCAGCTCCAGATGGCCTGGACACTGGGACTCTTGTGCCCGCTCGATAGCTAGCGCAGTTGCCCTCGCCACAGGGCTTGGCTGAGGCTCTCCTCCTTCCGGTGGATACTTGGCATGTTGGCTGATGTGCCTTTCCTTGGGACCGACCTGTTCGGCCCCGGAGTGGCCGATCACCTACAGCACATAGAGCAGTGCAATGCCACCTTGGATGCTACTTCTGCTAAAAGTTCTTTGGGCAAGAACCAGAAGAAGAAGCCTTTTCGGCACTCTTCCCTGCGGTTCAGTAGTCCTCCTTTCAAGGACAGGCTCCTTCCACAGGCTCAAGCTTGGCACCCTCGGCCCAAGCCTGGACCCCAACAGGCCCATAAAGGAGGCCGAGGCTCAGGTTCTGGACTTTCTCCTCCAAGCCTGCTCAGTGGCGGGGTGGGGACTACCACTACTCCCGTCACGCCAGCTCTGGAGTCTTCCGATGGGGGCAGCTCCGCCACTTTCTTTCTGCCTGGATCATTATCACCACGGATAGGTGGGTTCTCGAAGTGGTTGGTCAAGGACTGCTTCTAGAATTAGACAGTACCCTCCCAGTCGAGCCCTGTGCCCCTCAGGAAGAACGGATTTCTGCTCATACCCAGTCGGCTCTCCGAGACGACATTGCTCAACTTCTCCTCAAAGAGGCTGTTGCTCCTGTGACGGATCCCTCAGCAGACCCAGGCTTGGTCTCCAGGTACTTCCTGATGCCCAAACAGACGGGGGGCTGGTGCCCGATTCTAGATCTACACGACTTGAATCAATATCTCAGGTCTCGCACCTTTTGGACGGCCACTCTGTCCCAGATCATACCATCCTTGGAGCGAAACATGTGGTTTTGTTCACTGGATCTGCAGGAGGCATTCTTTCGCATCCCAATCCGTCTGTCCCATCAGCGGTTCCTCCACTTCAGGGTCGAAGGGACCCTGTACGAGTTCCGAGCCATGCCGTTCGGCCTGTCGTCGACCCCACGGGTCTTCATCAAATGCATTGCAGTGATGGCAGCCCATCTCTGGCATTGGGGGGGGGGGCAGAATTTACCCCTACCTCGCCGATTGGCTCCTTGCAGGTTCCACCCAACAGGAGGTGGAGAGGTCCAGGGATCTGGCCCTCCAAACCTGCTTGTAGAAGCGTGGGAAATAACAGATGTCCAGACCAAAGGTTTAAGATGCATAAAAAGCTAAGTATGCGTTTGTCAATTTATTTCAAAAACAAAACAAAACAAAAAAATATTCTTAACTTAAAGTTCATAGAAAGGAAAACAATTGGTGTTAGTCTTCACCCAAAACAGGAAATACTTCTTTCCACAGACTCCTGAATTGCCTTTTCCTTTCCTTTTGTCTGTATAGCACTTGTGGAAACACACACACAACCTTCTTGCTCTGTGGTCAGTCGAATACTGACTCTCCTCTCTCTATCCATCTACACAGGTCTCCTAGTGGAGGGTTTATATACTTTCCAGAAGGGGTGTGTCTTGAACTGAGCCCCTCCCTATTGTGACATCACATTACCTGAATACTATAAAAGCAGCCATTTTGTAGGCTGCCATCACTATAGCAGGACCTCAGCAGGCAGGAGAAGCAAGACATTCAGGTACACATTCATTTTGTTTTAATACAGAAAGAAAAGAAACACTTGTTAAAGATTGAATTAAAATCTGCAGCCTTGGCAAGGAAAAACAGATGAGGGGGTGCGCTCCCTATCTGTCTTCCTTGCAAGGCTTCAGGATTCTATTTACTTTTAAATGTAAATGCCAGAAAGTAAACATGCATTTATTTAAGACAACAATTTAGTAAATCTTTTTACACAGTAGTCTCCTCTAACATATTTTCTTTATGTGCTGCATAATGCTTGTTTTATGAAATTCCTCACAGCTAGAATTTCAACTGACTGCTTTTCAGCTTATCAAGATTTGGATGCCAGATTGTTTTAAAGATAATCAGGGACAGTAAAGAAAGGTTTAAAGATTGCCAGGTTGGCCACCCTGACAAGAAAATTAGGATAGATACGAATATAGAAGCAGACAGGATAGAGTGAAAATTGAAAAGTATGGGGGCATCTTGTAAATTCTTGATATTTCTCTTCATAACAGGACCCTGTTACACACCTCCCACCACAAGAAGGCAACATAATAAGTTTTTATTTGTTGGCTGAGACCCTTCACCCTTGAAAGGGTTGGAACTTCCGCCACCCACTCTAGAGTTCCACCTCAGGGACCCTTATAATTAGTTCTGTACAGAAACAATATTTACTGTCTTATCAGAACTACTGTACAAAACAATTCCTGAGGTGTCTAGTGCTTACTTAGCACCAATATTCATTTTACTTTGGTATTCTTGCAGCACCATATCGAGATAGAAAATCAGCATTTAAATGCTTCGTTCTCCTGACCTGTGTTTTACGGTAAACTTATATGGTTGTAGAGACAAATACTATCTCATAATCCGTATGCGTTTTTATCTTTCATCTGGTTTATCCAACACAGCGGATTATGATCTGTCATCACTACAAAATCATTTCCCCACAAGTAATACTTAAGGGACTCTATGGCCCACTTCAGTGCCAAACATTCCTTTCTATCGTGAGTACTTTCTTTCACGCTCTTGAAGTTTCCTGCTAATATACAATATTGATGTTCCCTTTTCATCATATTGGTTAACACAGACCCCAAACCTGTCTCTGAGGCATCTGTTTGAATTTCAAAGCGGTCTTGTAAAATCTGGGCTAGTTAGCACAGGGGCTGAGCAAAGGACCGCTTTTATGTTCCTGAAGGCCTCCCCACATGCTTGCGTCCATTTAACTTTATTAGGATATTTGTTTTTGGTCAGCTCTGTTAAGGGAGTTGCCAGAGTAGCAAAATCTGGGATAAATCGACGGTAATAATTTGCTAAACCCAAAAAAGATCGAACATGTTTCTTTGTAATGGGGGTGGTGCTGTTGGCTACTGCCTCCACTTTATCAATCTCTGGTTTCAAGGATCCCTTCCCAATTATGAAACCCAAATATCTGGTCTCTGTCCTTGCTATGGCACACTTAGCAGGGTTTATTGTTAATCCCGCATCCTTAATGGTCTGAATAATTGCACTTAAATGCACCAAATGTGAATGCCAGTCATGACTGAAAATGACTACATCATCCAAGTACACTGAACTGTACTGGGCATGTGCTCTTAGGATGTGGTCCATGTACCGTTGGAATGTGGCAGGTGCCCCATGGAGTCCAAATGGCATAGTGGTAAATTGGTACAATCCAATTGGTGTAGGAAAAGCTGTTATTGCTTGGGCAGTGGGGCCAAGGAATTTGCCAGTACCCTTGGTTAAATCTAACGTGCTTGATGTAGTGGGCATTTCCTATTCTATCTAACAGATCATCTATTCTGGGCATGGGGTACCCATCAAAATCTGAAATAAATTTATTTTTGAAGTCTAAACATACTCTTATTCCTCCTTCCTTTTGTTCACTACCACCATTGGGGAAGACCATGCACTCTTGGAAGGACAATCACCCCAACTTTGTTCATTTTTTTTTTATCTCATCAATTACCTCTTGCCTAATCTTTTCCGGTAATCTATAGGCTTTTTGGTGTATGGGCTTCTGCTGGTTGACCTTAATGTCATGTTCTACTCCTTAGCTCGTCCTGGGGTGGATGTGAAAGTGTCCTGAAAATAGTGTAACAATTGATCTACCTCCACCTTTTGTTCAGGGCTTAGATTAGGATTTATTTGTATACTTTATCATTCATGGGCCAGTCAAGCTCTCATAAGCAATCTCCATTCTGTCTGCTGGGGCTCAGGGTGAATGTAGAGTGCTTGGACCTGGGGTTTTCTATCCATTTCCTCAAAAGATTTGCATGGTATACCCTCTTAGTTGGTCGATGACCAGGCATTTCAATTTCAAAGTTGACACTTCCTGTTTGTCTGATTACATCAAAGGGACCCTGCCAGTGCATCAACAGTTTGTTCTCTGTTGAGGGTAATAATAACAACACTTTTTCTCCAGGTATAAAACTTTTACACTTTAACCCCACGTCATATGCTTCTTTTTGTCCCATTTGTTTCTGGGTCACATTTAAATGAGCCATATTTACATATTTGACCAATCTTTCTCTTAATGCAGTCATGTAATCTATGATGTTACTATAGCCAACATTTTTACCATCCTCCCAGTGTTCTTTTACCACATCTAAGGGTCCCCTGGGATTTCTACCATAAAGTAAGGAAAAAGGTGAAAACCCAGTTGTAGCCTGTGGTACCTCTCTGTATGCAAACAGGAGGTAAGGGAGATATTTGTCCCAATCTCTACCTTCTTCCTGAACATATTTCTGTAGCATTTTTTAAGGTTTTGTTAAATCTCCACAAGACCATCTGTTTGGGGGTGGTAAGGTGAAGTACGCACAGCAGATACCCCTAGGAGGTGATATAACCCCTCAACATAACAGAAGTAAAATCTACCTCTGTCTGTGAGAATCTCTGGGTATTCCCATTCTGCTGAATATTTTGGCTAACTCTTCAGCTATGCGAGGTGCAGTAACTGTTCGCTAGATAGGACAGCTTCAGGGTACCGTGTGGCATAATCACATACCACTAATATGAACCGGTTACCTTAGAACTTTTGGTAAGAGGGCCTACAACATCCATTGCGATTCGTTCAAATGGGGTAGTGACATAAGGTATTGGCTGAAGGGGCACCTGATCTCTTTTTCCCTTGTGCAACCAATTGGCATTCTTTACAGGACGCACAATATTCAGCCACATCCTGATGTATACCTGGCCAGCTAAACCGTGCAAGTAATCTTTGCAAGGTTCGATCCCTCCCTCATGGCCTGCCATTGGAATATTGTGCGCTAACTGCATGACCTTTTCTATACATTTTGGTACCATTAGCTGTTCTACAGGTTCATTTATGGTAGTATCAACAGTGACTCTATACAAGATATTATTTTTCACAATAAAATGAGATTGTCCAGGGTGTTTTACTTGTTGAGCCTGTGGAAAAAAAGGTTTTAAGGAAACATCAGCTTGTTGTTCCTTAATAATGTCTTGCAAGGGTACTTCTGGCAAAATGCCAGCAATACTGTTCTTTTGTTGTTCTGCCCACTTTCTCTGCTCTTTTTTCTTCTGATTTTTTGATTTTCTGGGTTTTCCTGAACCTTCAGCTCCTTCAAAGAAATCCTCTTCAAAAGAAAACACTGGCTCTGACTGTTGTTTTTTTGCTTGGGCACGGGTTACCACATTTACTGATTTTACATAGTCTTCTTGTTCTTGCACCAGTGAGTTAAAGTGGGGAAAGTCTTGGCCTATAATCACTGGAACTGGCAATCGGTACCAGGCTAACAGTCATACAGTGGTGCTCATTATTGACAGTCATTTCAACCACTGTAGTGTAATACTGATGAATATCCCGTGTATGCACATTACTGTTGTATCATTTGAGGTAACTTTACTGTCCGGGGCCAGATCTGCTCTCAGCAGGGTCTGCTTCTCCTGTATCTAATAAACCCAATGTCTGTTGGTCTCCAATCCCCACATTTGCAACATACCCAATATTAGCCAATGCTAGGTGAGTCATGTCAGTTCTTTTCTTATTTGGACAGTTTCTCATTATGTGGCCTTTGCCAAGACACCCATGGCAAATCAGTTCAGAATATGGTATTCTTCCCTCTGTCTCGCCTGCTGTAATTATTCTGTCGCATTAGAATAAAAAGGCCTTACCATTTCTGATGTCTGAGGTGGGGTATTTTGTTGCCCTCTGGGTCTAGTGGGTCGAGCAGCTATATAATCCTCTGCCAGCTTCACTGTATCCTCTGCAGATTCAGGCTGATGTTCTTTCACCCATAGCTGGACATCATGAGGTAACACCTGAATAAACTGTTCAATGACAATCATATCCATCATCTGCTCTTTAGTTTTTACTAAAGGTTGTAGCCATTTCCACCATAGTCCTTTAATTTTGCATAGATTTCTCTCGGTGTATCATGAATAGTCATTCTCTGGGTACAAAACCGCTGTCTATAGGTTTCCATGCTAATATCATGGCCGCAAATATCTCTTCTTTACTCGATCATAATTATTTGAGTCCACCCCACTTAACTGGCTATACACCATTTGAGCTCTACCAGTTAAATATGGGACCAGTCTTATGACCCATTGATCTTGGGGCTAGCGCAGTTTGGGCAATCCGCCCGAAAGTGGTGAGGTATGCCTCTATATCATCACTCTCTGACAGCTTTGTTAATTTAATGTCTCTGGGTATAGTTCGATCAGACTGACCTTGTGCAAGTGCCTGAATAGCCTTCAGGGTATCCGTCCATTTCTCATCCTGTCGCGATGTTCCTCAGCCTGGACACGCCTGTCCTCTTCCCTCTGGCGATGATCCTCATCTCTCTGGCGACGATCCTCTTCCTCTGACGATCCATTTTGATCTGGTGAATACACAGCCACTTTAATAATTCTCCGGTCATCTGGTACTGGGGTCACCTGGGCTGCCTCCTGCTTCAGGGGTTCCGTATCCATATTCTCCTCCTCTGTTCTTCTCATTTTAGGCCTTGCTCCAGGTTCTAGGCCAGGCAATAACTGAATACCAGTTTTTTCAGTCACTGCTCTAGTGATATGATATACATCTTTCTTTGTCAGGTCCTCTTCCTCCATCTGTTAGAGTACTTAACTTCAGTACCCCCTGGCAACGCCTCCCAGGCAGTCTCGACGTGCCAGTTATATCCCACTTCTAACACCAGTGTAGGCGTGGGAAATAACAAGATGTCCAGACCAAAGGTTTAAGATGCATAAAAACGAAAGGTATGCGTTTGTCAATTTATTTCAAAAACAAAACAAACAAAAAATATTCTTAACTTAAAGTTCATAGAAAGGAAAACAATCGGTGTTAGTCTTCACACCCAAAACAGGAAATACTTTCCACAGACTCCTGAATTGCCTTTTCCTTTCCTTTGTCTGTACAGCACTTTGTGTGGAAACACACACAACCTTCTTGCTCTGTGGTCAGCCATACTGCTCCTCTCTCTATCCATCTACACAGGTCTCCTAGTGGAGGGTTTATATACTTTCCAGAAGGGTGTGTCTTGAACTGAGCCTCCCTATTGTGACATCACATTACCTGAATACTATAAAAGCAGCCATTTTGTAGGCTGCCATCCCTATAGCAGGACCTCAGCAGGAGAAGCAAGACATTCAGGTACACATTCATTTTGTTTTAATACAGAAAGAAAAGAACACTTGTTAAAGATTGAATTAAAATTGCAGCCTTTGGAGAAAAACAGATGAGGGGCGCCCTATCTGTCTTCCTTGCAAGGCTTCAGGATTCTATTTACTTTTAAATGTAAATGCCAGAAAGTAAACATGCATTTATTTAAGACAACAATTCTAGTAAATCTTTTTTACACAGTAGTCTCCTCTAACATATTTTATTTATATGTGCTGCATAATGCTTGTTTTTATGAAATTCCTCACAGCTAGAATTTCAGCTGACTGCTTTTCAGCTTATCAAGATTTGGATGCCAGATTGTTTAAAGATAATCAGGGACAGTAAAGAAAGGTTTAAAGATTGCCAGGTTGGCCACCCTGACAAGAAAATTAGGATAGATACGAATATAGAAGCAGACAGGATAGAGTGAAAATTGAAAAGTATGGGGGGCATCTTGTAAATTCTTGATATTTCTCTTCATAACAGGACCCTGTTACACTGCTCTCAACTCGTCCTCCTGATCAATGAGGCCAAGTCAGAGCTCATGCCTTCTCAGGTGATGGGCTTCATCGGGACAGAGCTTGACTTTGTCAAGCCAGAGCTCGGCTCTGGCGGACAGGGCGAGAGTTCTCCTCCTCCTCTTGCCCAGTAATTTGTGGTTGGGCACTTGCGGCCTGCACAGGACTTTCTGCCTTCTGGGTTACATAACAACGCAACTCAGTGGTCCGCTGGGCCCAGTTGCGCATGAGCCCCTCCAATGGGAGCTGGCCACCCAGTGGACTCAGCGCCATGGTCATTTTGACCAGCTGATCACTGTAACCCAGAAGATGTGGGACACTCTACAATTGTGGACCGCCCCAGACCAGTTGCAGGAAGGGATCCCATTTGTCCGCCCTGAGCCGACGGTCGTCCTCACGACTGATGCCTCTCTCGTGGGCTGGGAAGCCCACATGGGGGACAGAAGGGCCCATGGGCTCTGGACCCCGAGGAATCCAATGCCACATCATCCTGTTGGAGCTCAGAGCAGTCAGACTGGCACTGTCGGCTTTTGCTCCTCAGCTTCGGGGTCAAGTGGTTCAAGTCCAGATGGACAATACCACGATCATGTACTACCTCAACAAACAGGGGGGCATGCACTCCTGTCTGCTGTGCAAGGAAGTGCTCCACATCTGGACCCTCGTGAGCCGGTTGGAGGCAGATCTCCTAGCCATCTATGCAGCAGGAGCCTCGAGCCATCTGGCGGATGCTCTCAGCTGCTTAGGTGAGACATACCACGAGTGGTCTCTCCATCCAGAGGTAGCTTACAGCCTGTTCTCCCGTTGGGGCAAACTGATGGTGGACCTGTTTGCCTCCAGGGAAAACACCAAGCTGAGGCTGTTTCATGTCTGCCCCCCTCAGCAGGGTTTGCTGCAGGGGGATGCCTTCTTGAGGCTGTGGATCCCAGGCCTCTTCTTTGCCTTCCTTCCATTTCCCTTGATCCACAAGGTGCTCCTCAAGGTGTGGAGGGACAAGGCGAAGATGATCCTGGTAGCCCCAGACTGGCCGCGCCAGTACTGGTATCCGGATCTCCTCAGCCTTGGCTGCGGGGCCCCGGAGCGGCTTTGTACATGCCCAGACCTAATATCACTAAATCAGGGGAAGGTATTCCATCTGGACCTTCAATCCCTGCACCTCACAGCCTGGTACCCGAGCGGCTAGAGTTCCAGGCTTTGGGTCTTTCCGAAGATGTCTACAACATGGTGGAAGCATCTAGAAAGGAATTGACCAGGAAATGTTATGTCTTCAAATGTAAAAGGTTTTCCATTTGGTGTCAGGGTAAGGGCCTGGACCCTTTATCCTGTTCAGTGCCTGACATTCTCGACTATCTTTGGTTTCTCTCCAGAGGGGGTCTGCTGTTATCGACCCTTAGGGTGCACCTGGCAGCCATTTCTGCTTACCGGGTGTGGGCTGGTCAGCTGACATTGGCGTAGGAGACAGTGGTCGGGTGCTTTTTCAAAGGCCTGGATCACATATCCCCTCCCGTGTGTGAACCTCCACTCTCTGTGGGATCTGCTTTTGGTACTGGCAAAGCTCATGGGCAAGCCATTTGAACCTGTGCACAAGTGTCAGTTGTCACACTTGTCGTGGAAGAAAGCCTTGCTGGTGGCTATCACGCCTGCCAGAAGGACAGGGAGCTCCAGCGCCTCAGTGGACTCCCCTATCTGGTCTTCCACAGGGACAAAGTTGTCCTGTGCCCCACCGAAATTCCTTCTGAAGGTGGTGTCAGAGTTTCCCTTAACCAGGTGCTGACTCTGCCGGTATAGTATCCTAATTACACCTCGGAGGTTGAGTACAGGCTCCATACTTTGGACCTGAGACGTGCTCTCTCTCCTATTATAAGGAGAGGATGGCAAAAATTCGTGGAGAGGTTCGCCAGCTGTTTGTCACCTACACTGAAGCTGCTTTTGGCAGACCAGCAGCTAAACGAACCATTGCGAGGTGGATTACATTATGCCTAGGTCTGTGCTGTGAGTTGGCGGGCAAGGAACCTCCCAGGGGGATAAGAGTTCATTCTACCCGCCATACTGCTGCATTGGTGGCTGCTTCCAGGGACATCCCTATACAGGAAATCTGTTGGCTGCTACCTGAAGTCCTAGAACACCTTCATCACCCACTACCACATTGACCTTGAGTCACGCCGGATGCTGGTTTTGGGGCCTCAGTTATTCAATCTCTGTTCCTAAGTAGGGGTGTGCCTGTGCGCTTTGCCTCCCTCCTCCTGAAGAACTGCTAGGAGTCTTCCAGTAAGTGTGGATGAACAACATATCCACGATCCTAGAAGAACAGGTTACTCACCTGTAACAGTAGTTCTAGGAGGTACATGTTGTTCATCCCAGACGGACCCAGCCGACCTCCCCGGCTGCAGACGCACACAGCCTGACTTTCAGCGGGCTAAGATCTGGTGTCACAGGGCTGAGTCAAGGTATATACCACCCGGTTGGGTGGGAGGAGCCGGCTTGAAGACTTATGGCAAGATTTAAAGTGGAAGAAACATGCCAGTAAGTGTGGATGAACAACATATACCACTCCTAGAACTACTGTTAGAGGTGAGTAACCTGTTCTTTCAGCTTATTTAATACCCTGGGTCCGTTTGTGAGAATCAAGAACAGTACAGTGCTTTTATCATTTTTTACATTGATTCTGCTAGGTTCGGTGACGAGCTGCAAGATACCCAGCTCGTCACACAGGTCTCTTAGAGTATTTGCTCTGGGTGTAAGCCAATCTAAGTTCATCGCCAAGCATGATGGATTCATTAGGGTTGCTATCAACAAGGTTTCTAAGGGGTGAAGGGAGTACTACACCCCCTGCTGGTGGTCTGTAGCAGCCGGTTATATTAAATGCTTCAGATGAGGGCAGTGAGAGTCTTGAGGATAAATATTCTAATTCCCTAGGTTTGGACAGTAAAAGAAATTCAGTAGCAGGGTACTAATCCCCCTTCCCTATTTGGTCTATCCAGTCTAAAGGTGCTAAAGGAAGGAAGCGTTCTCTGTTGGCCTGTAGTGGTTCCCTTTAACCACGTTTCAGTGACCGCTAGTACACTGGGGTTTGTATGTGCTAGCCAAGTTTTCACTAAGTCAGGTTTTTTCAGGAGGCTACAAACAATCAGCCTAATTTTCTGGCCTGGAGCTGATGCATATTCTGTTGAAGTACGGGGGTTGGGAGGGCCTGGGTTTGCTTCTATTTTGCCGGAGCAGAACAGTAGTAGCATCGAAGGTGTAGGCAACCATACTCACTGTACACATTTCTGTACAGTTTTGTTGCATGCCACTCCAAAACTATATGCCTTTCTGTTAACATTATCATTCTAATCTGTAGTATTTGAATTAGTATAGGCCACTGAGTAGCGTCTCTGTTTAAACTTATATTGTTTAGGAGACAAATATTTGTATAACCTCTTTAGAGATTAGAGGAGTCCTCTGACAACAGTCTGATTTGTTTGTAATGGAGGCAGCATTTGGAGAGGACATATACATTTTTTTTTAATGGGGGGGCAGCAGTTGGGGACTGTGTGTACAAAACAGAAATTTCTGGTTACGCCCCTGAGTAGCATAATAAGTTTTTAAAGGTGAATGTCGGAAGTATAAGCTCTTTCTTATTGATAATAGCATTATGTGGGGATCATGGAGTGGGGTGCTTGGCTATGAGGCATAAGCAGGATGGATAAGACGCGAAGGCAAGTAAAACTGCCTGGATGGCTAATTTTTGTGTTAAGATGAGAGTATGTACAAGGGTGGTGGAGGACAAATCCCAAAGCGTATGTGTATTAGGAATAAAAATGGATTTGGAGAGTGTCCGGGGGTGCAGTAGGGGCTCTGTGCTGTACCAGGTGAGGATAAGATGCAAGCACGAAGAACAATAAAGCTAGTGTGGTGCTTACAAGGTGTGGAAAGTCGACGAAGGGTAGGGGAATAAGCCGTGTTTGCCTGGGTGATAATTGTAGGGGTGTGGAAAGTTGGCTGGATGATTCTGCCACTGGCAGGTGTAGATAAGGAAACTTTCTTCTTATTGAGAGGGGCACAGGCCTTAATAAGGGTGCATCTAGGACACGGGTGGAAGAGAGAGAATAAGCCAGGTGGCCTATACCAAGTGTATGTATGTATGGGGGGGTCGCATACTAAATGAATGCAACAGGTGGGACCATTAACAGGCTGAGTGACCTAGTGGATAGAGTTACTGGCTTCCAACTGGGCTGGATATCACAGCCCTGGGTTCAAGACCCACAAAAGAAAACTAACAGAAGAGAGAAGGGGAGGAGGACAGATTATATGGGTGGAAGTAAGAAGACAGGATGAGCTGAGGGGCTGCTAAGGACAGGGCACTACAATTGTATTTGAAACTGAGTGGTAGGAGAGTGCAGCGTCCTCTGGTGGTTCAGCGGTATAAGCTGCAAAGGGGGGTTTAGGGAGAAGGAAACACCACTATGATGATCACATGACACAGGCACATGACCTTGAAAAAAAAGAAAATGCCTGCCCAGGGTGGAGGTGGCTGGTGCTTGCAGCATAACTCCAAAGTTAATACCTGCAGGTCTGAAAGCAGTCTCCGGCTGCAGGAGGGGAGGGGGGTGAGCTCTCAGCGGCGCCTGGGGAGGGCAGGAGAAACGCAGTTCGTGAAGAGACGAGAAAGGATTAATGGCAGGGTCAGGGCAGGAATGGGATGGGTCAACAAGGGGGGGAGGGGCAGTGGTGGCTGCTCCCTTGGATTTGTGCCACACAGTTTCCCTCAGAATCCCTTCCACAGTTTCCTTCTGAAACCCCTCACAGATCCCCCACATAACTGCAGCACAAACACATGAAATTGTCAGGCAAACTACAGTATCTTAGAGACTGTCTTACAGAACTCCCCCTAACATGCTCATACAGTGCAGACAGGTAAGGCTCTTAAAGTACCCCTGAAAACACACTTGAAAGCCTGCTCTAAAATGTTCTTAAAGTTCCCCACAACAGTAATAAAACCCTCGATTGAGCTGAGAGAATTCCTCCTGCAAATATTCAATAACATCTGTCCCTCCAATCGAAAATAACTCCACAGATCAGTTCTTTTCTCCCTCTGCAGCACAACACCAAACTTAATACTGGCGGGTGTGAAAGCAGTCTCCGTCTGCAAGGGGGGGGGGTGAGCTCTCAGTAGCGTCTGGGGAGGGCAGGAGAAACTCAGCCTGTGGGTCTGAAAAGCAGTTTCCAGCTGTAGCAGGGAAGGGTGGTTAGCTCTCAGCGGTGATTGGGGAGGGCAGGAGAAATGCAGGCTGCGGGTCCGAAAGCAGTCTCTGGCTGCAGGAGGGAGGGGGTGAGCTCTCGGCGGCGTCTAGGGAAGCCTAGCTTCCCTAACTTTTATGCTGGTGGGAAGCCTAGGCAGTAAACTTACCCTGCAAAACTACCTTTAATGTATCCCAGAGGACTGGTGCTTCAACAGGTTGAGCAGAATTGTCAAATTATTTGAAGGATCCATGTTTCCATTTATTTAAGGAAAAATAATCTCTGAGAAAGCCTAAATTAAATCTCCAGTGAGACACTTCTGAGGTCTGCTCAAGGAGAGGTTTTGTAATTGGAGCATGGTCTGATATATACATTGAATATGGTATACAGTATGGAGAATATCCAGCTGCTCCACCAAGACATCGGATAATCTAGGTGGGCAGACGTTTGATGCTTGGGTGATTGATTACATTTTATGGGGTGTAAATGGTGCCAGGCAGCAGTAAATCCTAGTTGTCCAAAGGTAGCCGCTAAAGATTTCTTTACTTGGGAATTGCAGCAGGGATGGGGATTAGAAGCATCCAGTGAAGGCTGCATGGCAGTATTCAAGTCTCCCCCTACAGCATCTGGCTCTGTAGCAAGGGAGACCGTGTATTATAATGGTGCGGTAGTGCCACTGTAGTTGGGGTTGAGCAGGGCTTTCAATGTTAAACCCCAAACTCTGCAGTTTAATAGCTTTGCAACCTTTGAATGGATTTGAATGAAATTTTGCATGCACTGTCTTGGGGGCAAGATCTCTTGCCATGCCAAGTTTTGTTCTTGTCAGTTGTGCATATTCTGAGATCCGGATAGCAAGTGGAAACATTTTTTTTTTTTTTTTTTGCCGTTGCTTAGCACCCAAACTGGAATTTTGCTCTGAAATTTCCGGGGTAGAAAGGGCTTGGGACACAGTGGTGCCTTTCGCTGGTTTGGTCAAAATATATTACTCCATTCCAAAGTTATAAGAATTTGAAATTTCGATTCTGAGCATGCTCAGTACTGCCTTTTGGATAGCTGTTTCATTCGAAAAAAACAACTTTGCCCATACGAAAAAGATTGTTTCATATGGGGGTAATCTTTTTATGAGAAGAAATTCTGTTTTGAAAAGCTATAAAATTATATCCTGCAGAGACACCAACACATGTATCTTGCTAATTAGGTCCTAGGTGAGACTGGATTCTGCAGTTAGTTTTGGAAAATCACCTAGAAATGTGTTTTTAACTCATTTTAAATCTTTTTTCAGTGACTGAATTTCATTTTTCATATGGCTGTATGGAAAAAAGAATATGGCCATATGAAAAGATTCATTTCCTACAGAGTACATCCAAGGGTACTAAAGGAACTGGCTGAGGAGCTGGCAGGGCCACGGGCAGACCTATTTAATAGTTCACTAGAGTCAGGAGTAGTACTGCAGGACGGAGAACAGCACATGTAGTGCCTCCAAAATGCAGTCCCAAGGATGACCTAGGGAATTACAGACCAGTGTCTGACCTCCATTGTGGGCAAGCTCATGGAGAGCATACTAAAGGACAGGTTAGTGGAATATCTAGAGGAGCGTGGTCTTCAGGATGCCAGGCAGAATGGGTTCATTGTGGGGGGGGGGGGAGCGTGTCAAACAAATCTGAGTGACTTCTTTGACTGTGTCACTAAAACAGTAGACAGGGGCCAAGAAGTAGACATCCTCTATCTTGATTTCAAGCAAGGCCTTTGACTCTGTGCCCCACAAAAGGTTGATCAGGAAGTTGGTGGATCTCGGGGTTGGGGAAAAGATGGCCAGATGGGTGGAAAACTGGCTGAGGGACAGAACCCAGTGGGTAGTTGTGGGGGGAGAGTTATCTGGCACTAGAGAGGTAACTAGTGGGGTCCCGCAGGGCTCGGTGCTGGGGCTGGTGTTGTTCAGTGTCTTCATCAGTGATATTGGAGATGGCATTAAGGGCATAGTGTGCCTATTCGCAGATGACACCGAGGTCTGTGGGAGAGTGGATACTGCTGAAGGGATAAATGACCTACAGAAAGATCTGGAAAAGTTGGGGAAGTGGTCCGAGATCTGGCAGCTTGGTTTTAGTGCCAAGAAATGCAAAGTTATTAATATTGGAGCCAAGAATCCCAGGACAGAGTACTACTTGGGTGGAGTCATAGTATTTGCATCAGAGGAGGAGAAGGACCTGGGAGTGATGATCACTAGTGACCTGAAGCACTAGATGCAGTGCAAGAAAGCAGCAGGAAAGGCGAACAGGATGCTGGGATGCATATCTAGGGGGATCAGTAGTAGGAGAGTGGAGGTTATACTGCCCTTGTACAGGTCACTGGTAAGGCCGCATCTAGAGCATGGAGTTCAGTACTGGTGCCCACACCTCAAAAAGGACATTAACCTGCTGGAGAAGGTCCAGAGGAGGGCTACAAAGATGATAGCAGGTCAGCAGGGTAAGGCATACGAGGAGAGATTGAGAGCACTGAACATGTACTCCCTGGAAGACGGGAGAGAGAGGGGGGACATGATTTGGACCTTCAAGAACTTGAAAGGGATAAATAAGGTTGATAAGGAGAGTCTCTTTAAGCTGAGTGGCAGCCATACCGAGGGGCACAGTCTTAAGCTGGAGGGTGGGAGGCTTAGGAGGAAGGTCAGGAAGCACTTCTTCACAGAGAGGGTGGTGGACAGTTGGAATGCGCTGTCTGAAGAGGTCATCTTGTTGAAGACAGTGGGCTGTAAGAGAGGCTGGGATAGGCATGGGGAAGGTAAGGATCATGGGTAGAGGGATGGGAGGAGTGGGGGCAGGGACATTAGCTCAAGCTGTGGACCCTGCAATAGAGAAGACTTGATAGACCAAATGGCCTTCTTCTGCTGGCTTCTTTGTATGTATGTATCATATGAAAAAAGAATTTGGACTTAATTTTTTTCCAGATTCTTTTTTCTTATGATATATGAAGGAATTTTCTTTTTTTTTCTTTTTTTTTTTCATATGAACAATAACAACCTCACGAAAAAGATCCCTTCATACGAAAAAAGAATTCAGACCTTTTTCCTTTTCTTTTTCCACATTCCTTTTTCGCATACAGCAATCTCTTTTTTTTTTTTCCACATGAATGACACAACCGTACGAAAAAAAGATCCCTTCATACAAAAAAAGAATTTAAACTTGGGGGCCCCCCCCCCAATATTTCAGGTTTAACAAGTCATAACTCTGTCAATATATGCAGTTATAGGACAATTTACATATCAAAATAAAGGTCATAATGATAGTATAACACTAACACATAACACCCCCTCCCCAAAAAAATAACAAATAGGGGCCATATTAAAAAAAATAAAATAAAAAAAAATTACAATACCTATAAGATGCTATTGCAACTTTAACAAACTGTAACTCTGTCAGTTTTTGGCGTTAATGGACGATCAGTGTCTGTGGCTCAGCAGGTTGCACACTCGCCTCTGAGGCCAGAAGATATCAGAAGGCTGTGGGTTTTATCCCCACACCAGACACTTGGGGTAAAACCCAATACTGACACTGCACTCCTGAGATGCCATCTTTCGGGTGAGACGTTAAACCGAGGTCCCATCTGCCTGGTCTGGTGGTAGTTCGGGTGGATGTTAAAAATCCCATGGCACTTCTTGAAAAGAGATGGGGAAAATTTTATTCAATAACACTTCACAAATAATAATATGTATAACATACAAGAAAGATACAGAAATATCCAACATAAAAAGCAGAACATATTAGTAAGTCACCATAAAATAATACTAAAAGAAATAATTTTGAATGGCTTTTCAAAAAAAAAAACACAAGTAAAATGAAATCACATAACAAAACTACCGATATTGTTTTTCATAAGGGTACATCCTGCCATCGAATAGCCCAAGCAGTATTCAACATATGAGGTTTCTCAAATAAACATTGCTTAAACAATTTTTTCAGTTACAGTGGTAATAGTACCGGGCCCTGATGCTTTTGTTGCAACGCCCATTTACACCTTGAGTGCCATAGTATGAAATGAATAAAAACAAAAATAAGTCTGATTAATCCTACATCCATACCCAAATCGTAGAGAGAAAAGCCCCCAACCACCTCTGGATATGTCACATTACCCCACTGTGGGTTTCCCCACTTCAGAGCCAACCGGGACCATACTTCTTTCACATGAGGACAGAATATTAAAAAATAAGACATCGTCTCCTCTTGTGCAATGCAGCAGGCTCTGGGACACATCCTTTCAATTATACTCTTGTGTTTTGCATTTCCTTTTGCTTGTAGCCTACCATGACATGTCAGCCAAGTTACATCCCACACACGTGGAGAGATAAATGGATCCTGCAGGGTAGTCAACAACTTGGTGTAATACTGTTGTGGTATGCCCTTAAACTCTACAGTAATGGCAAAGCCCGAGTCCTGTATAACAGCATACACCTGCCTGCTAGTTTGCATACTACAAATAGACGGAGTCAATTTCCATTTTTTTATTTAACCAAGACAGGCCTAAAATAGGCCAGACTTATCCTAATACTAGGTGGCAACACACCCTCAAATTACATGCATTATATAGGACTGTATCCAGTGTCGCGAAAAAAGGGTCCAAACAGTCAAGGTGGGCTTCGAAAAATCAATTAAATTTTTATAAAAAAAAATACTAAAATAAAAAGTCACTGGGTTCAACAGATTTAACCCAACCTGGGCGAGGGGTAAATACAAAACTTCTCTCTTTGTGGGGTTTAATCTACACCCCTGCATTACTTGAAAAACTAGACTCGAAAGAGATGGCTCCAGTGCTATAGGAATGGGGTAGGCCACACTAACATATAAAAAGAATGGAAGAACAGTTTCACCACAGCTACTTTCTTCTTTTTTATCTGCTGCCATCCTTTCCAAAGGGCCACTTTCATCTTAGCCACCTCTGTCTTTTCAGTCCAGTTCAGCAGACCATTGTCCCCCCCCCCTCCCAAATTTAACCCCTAACACTGAGAAAGGCTCAGCAGAGACTACCACTCCCTGGATAGTATCCACATGCGGCATACAGTAATTTAGAGGGTATATAATACTTTTCTCCCTACTAACCCATGCTCCTGCAACAACAGAGAATCGCTTTAGTTCAATCACCCGTCTTCTGAAGCTTGGTCTGCTACAAAATGCAGACATCATCCGCATAAGCTGCTGTCTTAACTTCTAACACTCCCCCCTGTGGTTTAATACCCCCGATTGTCATCCTGCTGAATAAACCTTAAAAAGAGTCTATGCATAAAACATGTAGTAGATGACTCAATGGGCATCTTTGATGGACTCCCCTCTTAATTAATTTATTTATGTATTAAATTTTGATGATCGGGTAGACCCACTGAGCCCTGAAGGTCCCTTTTTCAGGGGCGACCCGGAGAGATATTACATGGAGAAATACAGGCAGGGAAATGGTTACAGAGTACATAAAGGAAAGTAATAGGTTACAGTCATTCTTGGCATTGCTGCTGAGCATAATCTCTTAATAGGGTCATATGTCCCCAAATACCCATTTACCAGTGGGGTAGCCACTGCTGTGTCATAACATAATCCACAAATGAAATGTCTGTGGCACACTATATGCCTGTTATACATATGTAATAATAGAATGAGGAACCCTGTCAAAAGCTGTTTCCTGATCTAAGGAAAACACATATCCATTAAGTACCCCTTCCTTTCCTTGTTCTGTCAGTTCCCTCACCAACAAAAGATTATCTTCAATGGAACGTCCCGGAACCATGCAAGCCTGTGCTACTGATATCAGGCTTAAAGCGATAGTAGCCAATCTAGTGGTGAAAATTTTCATTAGAATTTTATAGTCTACATTTGTAGACTAAGGGACCTCCAATCATCCAGATTACTTTTTGGTCATTTTTGTTTGTTTTTTTTTGTACAGAAGAATTTGTACTGCTATATTGAAATGGAAATCTACCTCTAAGTGATCCAAAATCCAGTTATAAACTATCACTAATATATTGACTAATGAAGGTTGTAAAATTGTATAAAATTCTGGAGATAACCCATCCACCCCTGGTGAGGTATTATTTAATTTGGCAATTGCTGCCTCAACCTCAGAGGCTTGTACAGGACATGTTAAGGCCTTATAACAAGTGTCAAGTGTCTCTGGGAGCTGTAGGGCCTCCAGAAACTGCAATAAATTTGTTTCCTCTATCGGGGGGTACATTTTGGTCAAATAATGAGTCACCGTAGCCAAAATTTCTGGGCCAGTAGTAACTACAGACCCATGGTCATCCTGTACCGAGGTCATTACTCTGTCGGAAGCTCTCTGACTACACTGCTTAAAGGCATTCCCAAAACTAGCTTTACCCGTGGAGCAAATCTGATGCTCATTCAGTATTGAGGCTGCAAGGGAATACTGCAACCTTTCCATCTCCTTTGTTATATTATTAACCTGTGCAGTATAATTTACATGCTGTGTATTAATCACCGAGTATACTGTCTCCAATTGTGTACGAAGATCCAAATATTTCTTATACACTGCCGCCCTAGAACTGGTGGAAACTTGTATAAAAAATGTCCTCAACTCATTTTTGGTAAAGACCCACCAAGCACCAAGATCCTCCACTAGTCCAGCCACAGATACGCGCGTATGTAAAAATTCTCGTATCCTTTGCAGGAGCACATCATCCTTTAAAAGGGAACTATTAAGTTTCCAGTAGCTTTTACCACGTATAGACTGCAAATTGCCTCCCAAAGTGACAAATAGGACAACGTGATCTGAAGTCTCTATAGGAAGTGTCCGTGCGGCACATACAGTACACGCCTGTTTAGTAAATAAAAGCCTATTCTAGTGGAGAGACTCCTCTATAATATGTATGACACCCCGTGCATGCAAAGCTCTACAGGTGTCCTGCAAACCACATTGTTGTATAATAGTACACAAACAGTTCATATCACAGAAGGATTTTGTAGTTGTGGCCCCTCCGTCCTGGCTAGCAAATACACAATTAAAATCACCTCCACACAGAATTTGTTTTGTAGTAAACAAAAAGGGTTTAACAAGATTAAAAAGATCAATTCTCTCCTTTTTAGTTAAGTGGGTGTGTGTGTGTATATATATATATATATATATATATATATTATTCTCCATACTACCCCTCTATGAAAAAAAATCTAATAATAATGCCCTGATTGTACCTCCACCAGTTTGGAAACCTTAAAACCATCACCATGAAACAAAATTCCCACCCCATCACAAGCAGCCATACCAAAGGGGGGAAAAAATGGAGGGACCACAATACCACAGTTTCTGTGCAGCTCTCACTAAAGATACATAATTCAATCTTGTGTCTTGCAATAAGTACACATCACATTGTAAATTTTTCAGAACTGAAAAAGTGACTAAACGCCTTCTTGCATTTCTAATACTGTTCGTATTCAAAGATGAAATAGAAGGGGAATATGTCTACAATAGGTGCAGGAAATAACCAAATCAAGGGGTTTCTGCAACCTTAAACTCTTCTAGTCCAGACCCCTTGTGTTTTATGCCACCTTTCATTATTTATGATGGTTAGTTGAGGGTCTTCTTCAGACTCTGAAGAAAGAGGGGTTTGAGAGGAAGCTTCAGAGTCACCTCCTGCTCTGAATCTTGCAAGATTTAGATAATACCTCAAATTTGTTAGATGGGGATCTCCATACCTGGGGAAGAGGCCTTAGCCGCTTTAGGCCGAGGTCTAGACTGCTGTATCCCCTGCTTTTTTGAAATAACTTTACTGGGGCGAGTAGCCTGGTCCTGGAGAGGATGGCTGGTTTAGCAGCAACTACAGGGGATGCATCCACCAATGGGGAAACATCCATGCTTTCTTGTTCTGCAGGCAAGGGCGCCTGTTCTGGAACTGCATCAGATACTATAGTGTCTGGGGGAAGGGGGACTATCAGAGTCACGGGGGGGGTCCTCTGGGGAAGGAGTAGGCTCAGCTGGTGCAGGACGCTTAGAGGAAGAGGCTCTGGATGCAATGTTTTTTTGGTTTTTTTTGAGCCTCCCTTAACAGGTTTTCCTGACTTGGACAGTCTGAGCGATTATGGATTGCCTCTGGACATGATTTATCTGCATGACCACTCTCAGAACAGAGATTACATTTCAAGCCTTCCTGGCAATCTGTGCTTGAGTGCCCAAAAGCAAGACATAACCCACACTGTAACCTGTCACAAGCAGAACTCAAGTGCATATAAGAACCACGCTTGAAACAAGATCTGGACTGGCCAGCATAAAAACAATTACCACGCTCCCTTCCCAAAAACAGGCTATTTAGAAAGTGTACTAGGCCAGAACTATTATTCTGTAGGCGAACTTTAAACTTACACCCCCTGTCCACAAATGTTCCTCATCAAATATAGGCATGGGGCCCCCAAAACCTCACATCTTTTTTGTAGCCAATATGTAGTGTCATACACAGATACCGTTTCATCACGGAAAAGAATCGTAGTGTACTTACTAGTAGGTTTAGTTAAGGGGATGGCGCAAAATGGCAACCTTAAAGCTGAATATTTCAAGGCTTCATATTTAGACCAAAATTTATCAAGGCCTTGGGGAGTGTTAAAACTAATATTATACAATGGCAATAAAAAATCCTGTTCTCTGATTGGTCAGTGTGTGCCTCGGACAGTGATGATATTAAGCCATAACATCACTGTATTGAGTCCAGGCACACAACTGACCGGACAACAGTGAAAAATCCCTCCCTGCCCACGCAAGCCCCTGTCAAACCAACAGTCCGTTAAGCCGTCACAGCTTAGAGCAGCTCGCCCCCCCCCAAACAACAAATACACGTTTTCTGGATCACTGCCTCACTCCTTCATTCAAGTAAACGCAAGCAACAACATAAAAAAATGGTGGCTCTCCATGTTTGACTTCACTCTACCTGCCTGCGAATATGAAACCGCGTTGCCCACGCGCTCGGCCGTTTAAAAAAAAAAAACAAAAAAAAAACAGAGGAAATGCCATTTTAAACCCTCACCAGCTTCTCAAAACTGAAAAACTTTTCCCTTTTCACAAAAACAACTTTTAACAAAATAAAAATGACCTGTAACTTACAGCTCCTGCTGATGTCCAGTTACGGAGGGGGAAACCGGAAGTAACCACTCGGCTTCGATGTTTTTTTTTTTTCACTCGCCATGCCTTTCTGTCACAGGTAACAAAATAAAAAAAAATACGTCTTCTTCAACTGCTTCCAAAACAAGCAGCGGGAGCACACTAATTAAATACAAAACATACCACATGACGAGTGTCTTTGGGGGGGGGGTTCCATGCACAAGAAAGCCATACATTAGCAGCAGCACCACCTACTGGACTACTTTTCTCTTATTTCTGAAATATACCTCATACAAAAACAATACAAATATTAAAAATTTTTTTTTTTTTTAACTTTTAATATTATTTTAAAACCAGCCATTGTATAATAGCAATGAGGCACTCCAGGGTGTGTGTTTGTGTAATAACATCACACTCCTGGGGTGGTGGAAGCACTCGGCTGCGCCTTGTGTGACCCACCCCAGGAGTGACGTTATTACACAATAACACACACCCTATCATGCCTTATTGCTTAATTGTACAACTCGCCACCTGATACATGTATAAGTGCATGCACTTCATTTGGGGAAAAAAAATTGAATCTTTAATAAGTTGTCGACCTACAAACAGCCTATCAGGCAGAACCTCTAACGCCCCTAAATATTGCAGGCGGACCGCATTCCGTCTCTGCAAAAGTGGAGGAAATTCACTAAAAGGATCCTGTCGCCTAAAGTTTTCCCAAGTAGTTTTAGCATTGTCCTTGGGTTTTTGTTTTGCCCCAGGTGGACCCAATTCAGTATCCATGCTGTCCCTCCCCCCCACTTCGTGGGCTGAGACATAGGGTCATTCTCCTCAGAAGAAGAGCTAGAACTGTTCGATACATTTGTAACAGTCTCAGTCTCAGGGAGAGTTTTTTTGCATTTGCAGAAGTTTAAGCCACAGGAGTATGTGAACTTTCTCCCGTTTCCAAACATGGAGAAGTAGACCCCAAGGGCTGGCCCAGAATAGGGCTATGCACTGGATCAGGTACCCAAGAACCCACGTCACCCCTTATCCACCCAGCTTCAATGAGAGAGCGACCAGGGAGCAAGCAGGGCTTCCTACAGTTATTGGTGGCACTACAATGTCTGTTTCTCCATTTCCACGTAAACCTAAGTCTGTGGTAATACAAGAGTGTTCCGGTATACTCACTGCACTCTGTGAGCTCAACTCGGCTGAATGCCGCACCATATCTCCAACGCACACAGCCAGTGTTTGCTTCTCCATACTAGAGTCTGCTGAGTCAGATGTTAGGAATTCTTTTGATGCTGATGCGTCATCAACCAGGCTGACCCAGGCCACACCAGCGCTTGTCAACACTGTCAGTTTTATAGCCGGTTGCAGATTTAAAGAAGTAGACAGTTCCTCCACTACTGCACCAATTCAGGCGTCGGTTCCGTGTCTGTCGCTGCAGGATGCAATGGGCGAACAAACTAATTTTCCTTGGCCCGTACCAGGGCTAACACCATATCTCTGTTTGTTTTCAGCAAATTCCTGAGCCAAGCTCCTCTGTATTCTGTGTGTGTGTGTGTGTGTGTGTGTGTGTGTGTGTGTGTGTGTAACAACTCCTCCATTTCGGACACATTCTGATTGTCTCAAGCGAACTACTCCTGAAACATTCTCCTAGCTGGACCTGTGGGTTGGGAGATCTGCACTCCACAGGTACACCAGCAGACTGATCCTCCTCGGTGTCCACATCCATGGGAACAGCGCCCCCTCACAAACAGGGGAGTATTTTATTCAGAAAACAAACTAAAACATTGTATTACATCATACAATTAAAAACTGAAATCAAAAAATCGAAACATGAAAACAAAAACAAATTAATGAAAAGTAGCTTCATGGTCAATAAAATTGTACCCCAATTCAAAACAAAATAAAAGACCAAAGGGAGGAAACCTATGCACCATTCCAAAAGAAAAATAACCAAAGGAAAAAAAAAATATGTATGTATGTATGTGTGTGTATGTATATATATATATATATATATATATATATATATATATGTGTATGTATATATATATATATTATATGTATATATATACACAAAAAATCAAAGGAAACAAAGGAAAACTTACCATAAAAAAAACTATAGACTTTTAAAGAGATACATAGTTACAGTAATATTCAACAGGACAGGCTTAAAATAGTCCTGCCTAGGAGAAACATGTCAGCAAGCAAATATTTACCCAAAAATGAGGGGGGAGGAAGCGACAAGGGGAGGAAAACCCATAGATCCTCCGAATAGCTCCTGTTGAGGGAAAACACCAAATATCCAAAATATCCCAGGCAAAAACAAGGAAGCTCCCTTGCTCAAATGCCAAAAAAAGCCCTGGGAAAACTAAATGGAAATAAAAAATTGTTCACCCCGAAAACCGATATACCAACACAGTTTTTTTTATATTAAAAAACTGAAACCACCATCATCCCGTATCAAGCCAGGACATATTTCTCCACCATAGTTTATATAATTCGAAAGAGACTGTGCGCCTCTCTAGGGTTTGCCATCTAGTAAAATCTCTAGAAATCAATAAAATAATCTGACCATATGTTTTCAATTGTTTTCGAAGGGTTAAAGCACAGCGAGCCTGCCACAACTGAAAACATATAAAACACATCATAAGCCGAATGGTGCAATTGTCATATTTAATCCAAAACCCAAGTGCTTTCCCCTCCACCCACATATCCGTAGATAAAGCCTGAAAGGGATTTAAGGGCCAAGTCTCATGAAAATGCTTCCAAAACAAAATAGCGAAAGGACATTAAAAAAAAAAAAAAAGATGGGTCATGGATTCGATTACTCCTTCACACACAGTCCTGCTTTGCAAGCTCTTAATGCTTCAAATTCCCACGAGCCCCCAACTTTTTATGTGCACAGAGCCATAACAAGTCCCACATATAATGAGGAACCCTCTAACTGTTTAATAGTATGATAATTGCTTTCTGATCTCCACAAGGCAAATCAACAAACCCAGGGGACTGTAAAAAATGAGATTCCATGATCCACACGTATAAAATCTTACAAGTAGACGAACACACAAAACTCTTAACAAGTTTCCAAACTTTTAGTTTCCCTATTGCATCCCTCAAATAAATAGGCAGCTGATTCACCCTTGTTTGCTTTGAAATAATGTGTGCTGGTTCCCAAATTTCCAACAAAGGTCCTACAGTATCCGGCATCCAAGGAGTCCATATAATGTGAATCTTTTTTAAGAGGGGATGCAATATTAGAAGAAGAAAAAAAAAAATGACATAAAAGAAAACTACTGAGTTAATCATACCCAAACCCCCCAAACTTCTAGGGAGGTAAGTAACCTACGATTCACTGGGTTTAAATGGCTACCCACAAACACTGAAAAAATACGCTGTACACTGAGGTCTCCAGTTGTCTGTGGTGGTGGGGGGGAGACTGCAACTAAAAACAGGAAATGAGACAACAAATATGTTTTGATTAGGTAAATTGTTACATTTTGTCATACGCCATCTGTTCCATCCTCACACCCGTTCTCTTGCTGCTACCAATTTCATCTCCCAATTATATGTTTGTGGATCTAGACCTCCAAAGAAATACCCAATATTTTATGATAACCTAAAGTAATCGGTACTCCCCATACTAAGGACACATCTTGTGCATCATAACCAATAGGCAATATCCAGCTTCTGGAATGGTTAATAACAGAACTGGTCAAATCAGAAAATGTTTGTAAAATACCCTTCGCCTCCCAAGCAGATCATCGATCAGCTAAAAAAACCTACCTAAATCATCTGCATAGGAAGGCACAGAGGAGGGCTTCAAGAAGGGGTGGGACAGGTACAAGGGGAAACTGAAGTCAAAGAAGACCCTCTCGGGGGCGGGAAAGCACTAGATTGCTCGCTATCGAGCAGACAAGACAGACCGTTGGGCCTATTCTGCTGGCTTTTAGTATGTTAGTATGCCAGTGTGATAATTGGGGTATCCTCACATCCCACAGAGAGCCCAGTAATTGACTCTGTACTATGCAAAGTGTGGAGAAGCGGATCCAAAGATAAAATATACAACTGGCTAAGGGTGCAACCTTGTCTCACTCCTCGCCTGACAGCCATTTTTTGACCCACCCAACCATTAATACTGGGAAAAATACTGATCTCTGCATAACACGTCTGCAATGAAAAGTTCTGGGAAACTATAACAACGCAGGGTTTCCCTGAGATATTCATACTCCACTCTATCAAAGGCTTTGAACTGATCTAGACAGACTAAATGACCCAGCAATTCTTGCGTTTCTCCTTTGTGCAGGATTTCACAGAGAAGAATAAGAGCATCCTGTAATTTCCGTGACAGAACACCACTAAATTGAGAGGGATGAATAATAGTGTCTAGAACCCCTGACAGTCGTTTGCTCAGGATTTTCATCACTATTTTGACGTCGGTATTTAGAAGAGTAATCGGTCTCCAATTAGTCAAAAGCCCTCTCTCTCCACCCTTAAACAACAAAATTAACAGTCCCTCCAACATACCATCTGATAATCGTCCTACCCTTAGGCAGGTATTATAACAGTCACAGATCTCGGGTCCTAAATGATCCCATAGAAATTTATAACTCTCGTGGGGGAGACCATCCGCCCCAGGTGTCGTCCTGGGCTTCAAAGCCCAGATAACCTCCTTTATTTCTAACAGGGAAATGGGCTCAGTTAAAAAAGCTCCACATCTACAGGGATTTGTGGCAAAGTACAGGAGACCAACCACTTTTTTAAATCCTCAAGGGGCAAGGACTGACTCTGAAAAGAATTAGCAAAATGTGCTGAAATCTCTCCCAACACATCCACATTGGTGGTTACTGTACCGCCCTGATGTTAAGAGATGGGTCCTATTTCTCCTATCCTTCAAAGAGCACTCAGCATCAAAGGAAAAGTATGTTCCGTTTTCCCTTTAATCCCATATTTATGTTTCTTTTCCAAATCCTTCATAAAATTCAGTTGCAAAAGTGCCAATTCCGTTTTAAGGGATGTAATAGTGTGTTGACATTCTTTGTCTAAATGCTGACGTAAACCTGTCAAATAGTGAGTTTATCCCTAAGACAGCGCATCTCATCTTGTTTAAATTTCCCATCAATACGCCCCATCTCTTGAAAATATTTTCTAATCTCTTTCTTAGTGTCTTCCCACCATAAGTTTGTATCATCGTATAGAAAAAATACAGATTTTCTAGCATGTAAAACATAAAGGAACCCCTCCCGTATCTGAGGAACATCTAATAAACTAACATTTAACTTTCAGACCCCTGGACTTCTTCTTTGTGCAGGGTGACTGTCAAGCTCTAATTCCAAGGTCCTATGATCTGAAGTAGCAGCACCCACCAACCTAGCCAATTGAGTTAGAAATGAGGGGGATGCAAAAAAAAAATAATCGATACAAGAAGCTCTTGGACCACAAAAATAAGTGAAGGGGGTCACTGGAAATAACACAGTATAAATGTCAACAAGGCCTACCTCCTCAATTAAAGTTTGCAGACACAAGGCATCGCAATACGTCTTTTTACCTGGTGGTATGGGTCCTTGTGATGACAAGGTACAATTAAAATCCCCTCCTGGCGGCGCAGCGGTTGGATTTCCGCTTGGCGCCAGCAATCGAGTTCGGAATGAGCCGAATTGCAGCTAGGGACGGCGGGAAGAAGGATTGGCGTCCATGGACAGCTCTCCTCCTTGGGGAGGAGTAGGGACTGGTCCGCCTGCTGAGCTCTAAGCGGAAGCTGGGAGTAGCGCCGGACGCAGGGCCCAAATGCTAACTGGGGAGGCGGGCGTTGATGTATGCCATAACAGCACTCGCTGCCCCAACAGAACAAGGGGAAAAATGTCTGGGAGCTCGCCGGATGACGGCCTCCGTATCCTCTGCATCCCCCAGGGAGCCGTTCCTCGTGGGTGCCCAGCAGCATCCTGCAGCCTAACAAAGTAAGTGCTAGTGTTCCTCCTCCACTGGTGCATTCCCCCTCAGAGGAGGGGGACCTGCCCAGTGAAGGGAAACACCGGGATACTGCGGGACGGCTGTCTATGTGGGACCTGTGGGGGAGTCAGAACTCGAAAGGGGATGGCAGAAGCAGGAAGGACCCTAGGAGAGCCCGAAGGAGTGGCGGGCACCCGAGCAGGAGTGAGAGGATAAAAACAGATTACATACAAAAAAAAAAAATCCCTTCCCAAGAAGACCGGAAGATTAGTTAACAAAAGAGGTTTGAGGGACTGAAATAAAGCCACTCTATCATATTTTAACTGGGGGATGTAAACATTAAGAAGCCTAATAGCAGTGCCTTCCCATTGGACATCTAATAACGGAGCCCTCCCTTCCAAAACCTCTAATTGTCGGAGAACCCGAACTTTAGTAAAAAAAAAAAACACAAATACCCACTCCAGAACACATATCGTCCCCTTTTGACCAAAAACAATCCCCCCATATCCAGCCATCAGAGACTGCAGATAACTCTTCCGGGGAATGAAGTCTTAACGTCCTGTGTTGTAAGGGACACAGCACCACCACAGCCTTAATCTCGGTTACATCAAGTATCCGGACAGCCATGGACCAGGGCAAACTCTCTGGTGCAATATTTATCGACCTGTGCAAAGCCTTTGACCTCGTTGACCACAAACTGCTTGGTGCACAGTTGTGGTACTTGGCCTCTCCCCCCATGCCATGAAATGGCTAATGGGTTATCTACATGGCAGAAAGCAACGTACCTGCTTCAATAAAGTCTTCTCCGAGCCCCTACCGGTGACCTCTGGAGTGCCTCAAGGCTCGGTACTGGGTCCCCTCCTCTTCTCCCTCTTCATCAATCAACTACCCATGGTTACTACCAGCTGTAGCACCACCATGTATGCAGATGATCTGGTAATCCTGGCTCACTCCCAGAATGCCACTACCCTAAACCAGAACCTGACCGATGACTTTAACAGGGTATTGTCATGGGTTACTAGTCACAAGCTGGTCCTGAACCTGAAAAAGACACAGGCTATGCTCTTTGGCTCAATGGCTAAAATCAAAACCTCATTGGCCTGCTTACACGTCACTAGCGCAGATGGATCCTCACTACCCATAGTGAGCTCCATCAAATATCTGGGGGTAACACTTGACCCCCAACTTGACATGGGTAATCATATCCTTAACATCTGCAGGGCTGCAAACTGCAAACTGGGTCTGGCTTATAGGGCCAAGTATAACCTTACACTGCAGCCAGGCTTGCCCTAGCGTAAGGGGTGTGCTCCTTCCCTCCTCAGCTATAGGGCTGCACCTATTTGCTCACTCTCCAAAGACACATCTCACCCAGTGGTACACTGCTTACAATAACATTTGTCATTTTGCCTTGGCTGCCCCGACTCACCCACCGTTGTGAGCTATATGAGAAACTCTGCTGGCTCTCACCAGCTAGATACCTTGATTTTGGTTTGGGATGCCTCTCTGGGAAAGTGATCAGAACTAGCACCGCCCAGGGGCTGGCCCGGCTTCTGCCTAAACTGAATCCCACCCCCTACCAACTTAGGTCTCTCACATCAGGGATGCTCAAAGTCCCTCCTACCCGGACCCTCATGGGGGATCGGGACTTTGCCATAAGTGCGCCCAGACTCTGGAATTCGCTGCCTGTGGATATCCGAGCTGCCCCCTCCTATCTGAGTTTTTGAAATTCCCTGTGGGGTTTCCTAAAACTAGCATCAGAGTGTGACTGCCCCAAACCTCCCTAGAGTAAAGTGTCAAATTGTTTTGTCTGAACCTCCCCCGTGTGTCTCCATTGAATTCCTGGAGATATTTTCCCCACTGTATCAATGACTTCTGACTACTCCTGCCTAAAAAGCCTTGGGCATTTTTACACCCATTATTGCTCCATGGTCATAGGCTAACCATGATATATTGTACCTTGGTCACTTGGTAGAAACTTGTACTACCAAGTGTTGCTGTTTCTGTCTAACATGTGCATATTTAGAAAAATGTGATGAGCTGTATATACCTGTCCGCGATCCAACTAGCCTAGGGGGTGTATACGACAATGTTATAAGTTATATTATGATCAATCCAGTCCTTGAGCTATGCTCCACTCCTATGTATGATGACCTGTATATATCTGTCAGTTGAACTAGCTAGTCTAGAGTGTATAATCTGAAATGTGCTTACTACTGTATGTTTCCCCTAGCGTCAAATGATGTATTTCCCACGTTTGTTTACTGTGACAAAAAACTGTACTCTCTTTGCCATGTCTCCTTGACTGTTGTTCCTCTTGTTGTATTCTCCCGGGTCGTTCCTGAAAATAGGCATAATACTTGTCTAGTGTACTTATCCGGTAAACAAAGCTAAATAAATAAAACACAGTCCAAATTACTCCGAAAAAAATGGTATATGTGCTAGAACGTTTAGTCGGAGAATGAATACTGTTCACATTTAGAGTTGCTACTCTAAATGTAAAGGCAGCCAGGGTCTTTAGTAAGGAGACACAGTCGCTTCACTTTGCTAGATGCCCTAGATTACTCTACCACTCTTCTGAGTCATCGGTTGTTGGACTTCTTGTCTCTCAAGCTCTACATGAACCCCAGTTTGTGAGGTTGGTAAAGATGATTGATCATCGTCCTCCACGTCAGAATGTTGATCCATCAGTATCGTATAAACATTAGGATCCTCCAGAGGTGTCTCCGGGAGTTTCTGTTTAGCTTTTAATTTATTTTTAGCTTCTCTGCCTTTTTTCCCAGCTACAACAAAGCCTTCTTTGGAAGGCAGCGTGACCAAAGGGGAAACCTTGTCCACACCAGGCGCTGCTCCAATAGACTCCTCAAAATGAGGAGTGGAGAGCAAGGGGTCTTGATCCTCAGGGGATACATTAGGTATAAGAGTCTGGGAGGGCACAGGTGCTTTACCAACCAGGGGAACACATGCTTGCCTCACTGCAGTCCAAATATAATGATCTTGTACTCCAAAATCAGCATCTTCAGTATTTTTAGCCGCTTGAGGACAATCTGAGAAAGTATGGCCTTCCTCATTGCACAGGTTACATGAAAACAGTGGATACTGGGATGTCCTCTTTCCCCACAGTTTGAGCATTTCAAAATTTCACAAGCAGTACTGATGTGCCTAGTAGACCCACACTTTAAACACACCTGCGGCTGACCAGGGTAAAACAAAAAACCCTTATCCCTCCCAATAAAAAAGCAGTTAGAGGGATGTATAGTATCTTGATCGGATTGTTGTAATTTCACTTTGAATTTCCACCCCCATTCCAAAACCCCTTCTCATCTATTATTGGCATCGGATTCCCCTGAATAGAACACCGTTTTTCAAGCCAGTAGACAATGTCAGTGATATTTACCCCCTCATTTCTGAAAAGCACAGTGATGACCCGAAAAGGCTGCTTAGTCAGAGGAATGACAATAAAATCAACCCATAAAGGGTTTGTTTTAAGGTTTGTATAACGGCACCAAAAGGTTTCCAAAAGGGCAGGTGTTCAAAAGCTGATACCAAAATGTAGTTGCTTTGGCATGTATCAGGGCATAGACTTCAAAGGAAAAAAACATACTTTGTTTTAGAAGAATTTTGCCAACATAAAAATGATCAGGGGATGGTCTCGTGGGCCTATATACTGTAGCGAACTGCATTTCAGCGTTTTGCCAATTCCACAGGCTTATGGAAGTGGCTAGCGTAAAGTGCCTTTCAGGCCCTGCAGCAGTAGGGATGGGGTCATCCTCAGGTGGGGTTTTCAAGGGATCTTTAGCTAAATCAACAGCTGTCACGTCTATAGTGTTTGTGTCAGGAATAGGGTGGGTATTTACTAGGGATACCGTACGCAGGTATCTCGGAAACATCAGAGAAGAAATGTTTACACTTATCTGCTGGTGCGGGGGAGTACCCGGTAAGGGAATTCCTGGATCTGGTCTCCAATGTCCATCTTGAGTGGGTATCCATCCAGCTTCATGTAGGGCCTTGTCTGGTGACCAGGAGCCTTCCATCTCAGTACTCCAGTCTCTCCGTGAAATCGATTCCGACCCGGCCTGAGGTGATCCGGGTCTTTCTTCTGCCGCTAGAAGTTTTGAAGGACCAGCGGCTCCGGTAGTACTCTGAGACATAATCTATCGTTTACAGTCTTCTTGTCGAAGCTTCTCCTTAGAAATTTGCTTGCTTACATGAAGCAGTTCTGCCTCTAAACATTGCCATTTTTCCACCAGACTTAATTGTGCGGAGTTTGTTCCTCGCAAGGGACCACTGATTTGGACGATATGCTGGTCACCCAAAGGGTGCATCCCAGCCGCCTCCACAGCGGATCCCTTGACCTGGGACATTATCAAAGGTCTATGTTGCTCTTGAAACTCCTCATGCTGATCCATCCAAACACCTCCATGTCCTGCTACAGAATGAGACTACTCCACAGTCGCAAGGGCCCCCCCTACTGACAGTGTAGGGGAATTTCCCAGGTGTCCTGGCCAAAATGTCCCCCATTCACTAAAAATAGCACTAACAGCTTAATTTGGGTCGGTGTCAGTTGGCATCCATCTGTATTCCCCTCCCCCGGGACGAGGCTGAAAATAGGCAGAATTGTGTAGTCCTCCTTCCCGGGCAACAAAAACTAAATAAGTGTGTGTACGTGTGCACGTATATGTGTATGTATATACACACATATATGTGTGTGTATTTCAAGCGTTTCACCAGAAAAGCCATCCTGAGCTGAATGGCAGCTCGTTTCCAGATCGTCGGGGGCAGGGAAAAGAAAAATTAAGCAAAATGACAGCAAAAGCTGTTCCAGGCAATACAGACAGGTATATTAAGCATTAAGCCACGACAACGGTGGCATCTAATGAGTGGATTAATGCATGGTTGGGAGGGTTGGCCGAGGGCTGCAGGCCGAGGGTGGCCTGGCAACCATGCGTGTCCTCCGATTAGATGCCACCTGAGAGGCTTAATGTGCTTGTAACAGGCATGCAGGGCTATAGAGGTGCCATACTTGTTTCTGACATACTGTTAACAACATAACACACCAGGCTGTATGTTTGGTAAACTTTTACTGCACTTTAAAAAACTGTTACAGACAATGATTTATATGGTCTTGTGGTGAAAACATTGTTATCCTATATATGCACAATGGTGCCTTTCACATGTTCCAACCATTTATTTGCAGTTCTGCATGGGTATTGTTTTCATATGGGTGTAGGACATCGCTCGTGCTGTGATTTCTACTGCGCTCTCTGCACTTCCGCTACAGATTTGCATGCTGCGTCCCTCGCGTCTCTATCCTTCTGTTACATCGGTCCGACGTCCTGAGCTCTGTGTGTTCCTCACTGTGGTTCTAGTTGTTCTGATCTGTGTCTTGCTCCGACGTCGTCTCGCCCGCAATATCTGCTGCCGCTGTTACTGAGCCATAATTAAAATTCACCATTCCATGTACAGTGAATGTGTGGCACTGAAATGCAGGAGACATATATCCGTGCCCAGGAATCACGGGTCTGTTTATGCCTGCCATTTTTCTGGGACAGTGCGCTACGTGATCCTCTCCGTCAGCACTAGTTCTGCTCTCTGATTCGTGCATATCTCTTCTTCCTCTGGCAGAGGTTGCGGCTGCTTCTTTCACACTTCTCTGTCTCTTCCGGGTCTCCTCGCCTGTCTCATCTGGTTGTGCACTTGTTGCTCTATCTGGCACCGTGGATGTCGTTCGCGTCCTGCTGCAGCTCCCTTCCTCACTAGAAGATAGAATCAGTGACCACTTCTGCCGATCGTCAGCACTTGGAGCCCAGTAATTCCTGAGGCTGGTCTTGCACCTGTGTCCCATCACGGACATTATTTCTCTGGATGCGAGACCAGCCTCTGTGAGCATCTGCACAGCCGTACTTCTAATGCTGTGATTCGTGTATCGCTCTGTTAGCTCTGCATCCTCTGATAAATAATTCCGGCCCATTGGCTGCCTAGAATACCACACTTCTCTGCTGTCCAGCTCATGCTGCGGGAATCGCAATGGGTGAAGATAAAAGGACGGTGCTCCTGCTGGACACGTGGTTACATACTCTTTGTACAGGGCACAGGACACAGAGTGCGCCCCGGTTGCCCGTACAGCACTCCTCTCAGGCTTTATTTACCTCACTGACAGAGCTGTGGTTTTTGGTCACCTCATTAAAAGCTAGGGCTAAATACTCTCTCCCACTTCTGTCTTTTTCCACAATGAATGACTCTTGGTTAAGTTGCCTCAGCCCCTTTCGCCCTCTTCTCGCTAAACCTAGTTGGATTTCAAACTAGAGACACCTGACGAGTCCGTAGGCAGTCTCTGGATTTAGCTTAGCACAGTGTCTTATTCTATGTAGGTCTTCAGTGCTGATAGTGGGGTAGTGTGCAGCCACGTCTTTCCCAGCTCTCCGATATTTTTTCAACACAGCTAGAAATACATTATTAGCTGTCGTGCACTCGGTGTCACTCATTATATTTATATTGCGTCTCACCTCCACACTGTTGATATACCTATTGAGCCCAGCTCTTATTCCTGTATAAGAGCTGATGCTATATTCGTCTCCACCTTCTGCTCTTACACTACCATAGAATTGCCTCAATATATCAGCAAGCGCTCCCTCAGCTACAGTTGCTGTATGTACGGACATACTCTTCTCTTGCAACCAATCCGAGAAGACATTACATGCTCATGAAGTACTTTTGTGTGTGTTTCTCTCGACTTTACTATGTTCTAGGTCATCCAGCTCTTTTGACGACAAGTAGACATGCCTGCTGTTCTCCGTCTCTCTCTCTCTCTCTCTCTCTCTCTTCGTAGCTGTCTCCTGTACTTCTCCTCACTATGTCACTATTGACATGCCGCTTCTTTTCTGTGTGTTTCTGTCATATCTCCTCATTTCTGTTCCCAATATTCCTCTCTCTTGCACTACTGTCTACATCTCTCTGCTCCATCTCATTCCTGCTATGTACTGAGCCTCTGTTTTCATTGTTTCCATCTCTATCTGATGGTCTTCTGCTGTCTCCCTCTTCCGCTCTATTTTCATTCGTACCTATTACTTCATTCATTCTTTCCTCACTACTTTCATTTCTATATCTCGCTGATGCTACTGTTCCTCTGAACTTCAAATCAACCCACTTGTCTGCCGGAATCCTTCCTGTCACAAAAAATACTACACGGTCCGGCTGCATCTCACTATTCTTTCTCCACTCCTCAATATTGCTGTACTACTTCTCTAATATTTCTACTGTTCACCTCTGCAAGACTCACCATATCCTGTCTCCCTCCCTGCCCAAGACTGGCGCCCCTCTTATTATTCTTCACCACCTGTTGCCGGTGCTGCTTTTTTGCTATCTGGATACTCCTGGTATTTCAGTTTGGGGACGGCATTACTGCTGGATTAATGCTGTCTCCAAACTATACCACCCGATCGATTTCCTGCAATCCATGATCCCCATTTCCGCATTCATTTCTATGCCATGTTACAAGGAGGGATTAACACGACGGGGTTTGGTTTGAGTATTAATCCACGCCTGGGGGTGTTCCGAGTCACGAGGCGTATTGAGTGATCTTCAGCCACCCAGGCATGGATTAATGCTCAGTAAACCCATACCCTGGAGTGGGTTAATTTGCTTATAACATGGGTAATGTTATAGTAGAGTGTTACCTAAAGAAATAGTAAAATAAAGCCCTGTGAACATGCAACTGTGGGTATATCTGGGATTAATCAATGGTCAGGTGACCTATTTGGATGAATCAGAAGACAGTATTGTTGGAACCCATGTTATAAACAATAATAGCAAGAAATGATTTACAATTGGTGAGGAATCAACTACAAGGGCAAAATGAGCAGTAAGGAGACAGTGTATATATAGATTAGAAAGGTCTTAATGACTAGTACAACACTAAGCACCTTAAAAAAAAAAAAAAAAAAAAAAAAATAAATGGTCCATTCCTTTAAAACAAAAAAAAAAATTACAACGGAGCACAAACATTGCTTTTTTGGAGGAATAGAAGATGTGGATAAATGGAGGCACCTGGGGCAAAGAACCCGGGCAGGAAATACATCCTAGGAGGGGAAACAACTGACAGAAACTAAGGTCGAGAGGGATGCATAGGTAGGGGTATCACGAGTAGAAAAAGCGAGGTGATAATCCTGCTGTACAGGTCCTTGGTGAGGCCCCACTAAGAGTATTGCGTCCAGTTCTGGAGACCACACTTCAGAAAAGACAGAGATTGTCTGGAGTCTATTCCGAGGAGAGCTACGAAGATGATTCACAGACTTCAGCAAGAACCCTACGATTCAAGACTCGACCATCTCAAGATATACTCACTGGAAAGGAGGACGGATGGGGGGATATGACTGAGACATTCAAATACCTCAAAGGAATTAACTCAGTACAAACTCTGGACCTTTTCAGAGGAAAGGGGGCACAGAATGCGCCTACAGGGAGGTAGATTCAAAACCAACATCAGGAAGTTTTTCTTCACTGAAAGGGTGGTGGAGCCATGGAACAGTCTGCCCCCAGAAGTCATGGCAGCAAAGACCATGAGAGAGTTCAAGCTAGCATAGGATAGGCACTGCGGAAACTTAGGAAGGAAAAGGACTGGGGGGGAACCACATGGGCAGACTAGATGGATCATATGGTCCTCTTCTGCCGGCACTTTATGTTCTTATGGCACAGAAGCACTGGGCCCAGAGGGCCTTGCAGTTCCATAATCACACCAGGACCTGCGTAAAATGACAATGAGATTGTACTGTCTCAAAAAGTAGAGGAATTCATTGTGAAATGCTTTGTTAATGCACCAGTTAGGGTTAAACCGACAAAAGTAAGGAAGTGTGGTGGTAGGATTTCCAATCGTAACAATCCACTCCATCCTGCAAGCAGCAAAAGGAAAAACTTTATGGTTTTGGCTGTCCTGAGTCTTGGCAGATCAGGCCTGGGGTCTTCCTTGGGGTTACCAATCCTAATGCTCCCCTCATTCCATCAGCAAATAAGCTCAGATGTACAGGCTGTATGAGAATGGGGTGAGTGTTAGGGTTGATAATTCAGTAATCTTTTGGCCCTCCACCCTATCCGGCACTCCGTAGATATGGAGATCCTTTCTTCGTGCTCTGTACTCCGTATCTTGGATTTGTCCTCCATCTGTACCTGGAGGTGATGTAGATGGAGGAATAAGTTGGCCATATGGTCTGATCTGTCCAATCTTGTCGCCGCTGCCTGAAGATCCCAATGATCCGCCTTTACGGTGTCAAGCTTGTGCCTCATACTGACCAGCGAGTCCTGTGCCTCTGTTCAAAAAGCTAAACGTTCTATGAGAATATGCGTAGTTGTAATGTTGAGCATGGAGTTGGCATCATGTGAGCACAGAGAGGAGGCTGCGCTGCCACCCGCCAAAGATGATGATCCTTGAGCTGTGAAGTCGGAGGGCTTTGGTTTGCTGCAGTTTTCAGTTTTTTCGATCCTCCCATCATTGCTACGTAGACTGGAACAGACTTTGTGAGTTTAGTTCATCTTTTCAATTTAGTTCTAGCACTAAATGAGCAAGGGAGCTACGGAGCTATGAGCTCAGGCAGCCATTCACAGTCGTCCCAAATCGTCACATTTTCTAATTTAACGAAATGGCTAAGCAAAGCTCTTGGCCCTAAACATAGCAAACCTGAAAGTTTCAGGTTTCAGATCTTGGATGTTTTTCAACTATAAGAGCAAAAAAAAAAAAAAATAAATAAATAAATCTTAACCCTAACGATGAGTTATATTGTATGTTCTTTGCTTGAGTGGTGTATACTTGTATAGTACACCAGTGGTCTTTGTTTTGGTGCTGACCGTGAGTTATGTTAGCATTAAGACACAACAGAGTGTGGGTTAGTACTCCTGAACTACACGTCCAGGAAGTGTCTCACACCTTCAACCATCTGGGATTGCCATTCAGGAATAGTAACCCGGGCTCTGAAGTGTCCTAACAGTGCCGAGGAATCAGAGCTACTAAAATGCATGTGGAATGTGACATGGGCTGACATAGACATAATTTTTATCTTCATGAGAGGGTATTGGCTTGTTGATATCTCACAAGTGGCGAAGCCATGAGTGACATAGCAATAGACCAGTACCCTCAAATGAAGACCATAACTCCATTTGGTTTGAACTGGCCCTCGGGTCTGGCAGACCGCAGTCGAGAGCTAAAGTCCTTGATTTTAGAAGGGTGAACGTTGATAGGCTGAGGAATCTGATCAGAGATGAGTTAGATGGGGTGAATAACATAAGTGAGGTGGAAGAGAAGTTGGGGGGGGGGGGGAGATTAAGGAGGACATTCTCCAAGCATCAAAGGAGTGCATATGAATGGTAAGCAAAAAGAACAGTTTCAGGAGACCAGTTGGTTCTCGCCAGTGGTCAGGGAAGTAGTGAGGGCCAAGAAGGTCTTCTACAAATACAAGGAAAGACAGGAGGAGAAGGAGGAGAAAGAATGGGGAGAATATTTACTTAAAAATAGGTTGGTAAAGAGGGTGGTTAGGGAGGCAAAAGCAGACAGAGCTGCATATTGCAGATGGGGTCAAGAGTGGAGAAAAACAATTCTTCAGATATATTGGGGAAGGAAGAAAGGGGGGATTGTGAGCCTAGTTGAAGGGAGTAGGGTGATGGAGGAGGATGGGCAAAAGATTGCTGTCATAAGGCCGTAGGACCAGATGAGTTGTATCTGAGGATATTCAGGGAACTAGCAGTGGAACTGGCTGAACCCCTGACAGGTATGTTCAGTAGCTTACTTAGGACAGGGGGAGTTCTGAAGGAATGGAGGGTGGTGGATGTAGTTGTGCTCCATGGGGGGGCATGGAACAAACAGGGAACCACAGACCAGTCAGTCTCACCTCTGTTGTAGGGAAGCTGATGGAGTCACAAGTCAAGAAGACCTTGTGGACTTCTTGGAGAGCAGTGGTCTCCAAGGTAGTAAACAGCACAAATTTGTGGCAGAGGGGTCTTGTCAGACTAACCTGATAGTTTTCTTTGACTGGGTGATGAGGGAATTGGATAAGGGCCACGCTGTGGATTTGCTGTACTTCGACTTCAGCAAAGCTTTCAACTTGGCACCTCATAGACGACTACTGAAGAAGATGGAGGACCTGGGGGTGGCTAAAGTCATAATAAATTGGGTGAGTAATTGGCTAAAGGGGAGTCAGCAGAGGATAGTGGTCAATGGGGTTAAATCGGAAGAGAGGGAAGTTACGAGTAGGGTTCCCTGGGGATCTGTCCTGGATCTGGTCCTCTTCAACATATTCATCAGTGATATTGGAGAGGGAGTCCAGGGCAGGGTGTGTGTCTTTGCAGATGACACAAAACTATGTGGAGGATGGATAATGAGGGAATAAGGGAAACCCAGAGAGACTTAAAAGCTAGAGGGGTGGTCAAGGGTTTGGTAGTTGAAATTCAGTGCCAAAAAGTGCAAGGTAGTGTACCTTGGGAAAAGGAACCTCAGGACGGAGTACTGAATGGAAGGGGTGAAACTTAGCACTACTGATGAGGAACGGACCTTGAAGTTATGAACAACTCCCTAAAGCAATCGAGTCAGTGCAGTAAGGCTTGTATCAAGGCTAGTAGGATGCTGGGATGTATTGGGAGGGGTATTGATAGCAGAAGAAAAGAGGCAATATTTCCCGTATACAGATCCCTGGTGGGGCTACACCTGGAGTATTGCACCCAGTTCTGGAGTCCCCGTCTCAGGAAGGATAGGGGTAGACTGAGATTGTGCAGTACAGAGTAACAAAAGTGATTTATGGCCAGCAGGGCGGGTCATATGAGGAGCACCTCAAGGCACTGAACATGTACTCACTGGACACCCGTAGGGAGATCTAAGACCATAAGGTTCGTTAAAAGAATTAACAAAGTGAACTGTGGGAAACTATTTAGCTTGAATACTAGCTCGTGGTCACATGGTCATGAGTGGAAACTAACAGGAGGGAGATTCAGGAGACACATGACTGAAGTACTATTTTATAGAAAGGGTGAGGGAGCCGTGGAACAGTCTGCCAACTGAGATGGTGATTGCGAAAACAATTAGGGTTTCAAGAACAGTTGGGACAGAATGAAGGGTATAGTGGTTGCTCGGGTGACAGAATTGGGGAGAAGAATGGGTGGGAGGGAGGACGGGGAGGGCAAGGACCTTGAGGAACAGCAGGTCCCAGAGCTTATTGGGAACCTGGGCAGATTGGATGAACCACTGAACCTTTTTCTGCCATCATTGTATATGTTTGAGTTTGTAAAAGAAAAAGAAAAAAATCTTAATGTCAGCCTATGATCTATTTGATGTATACAACAGGTATTTAAGTGGTTTGTGACAGAAATGGTAAAAGGTTGCAAAAGTAAAAAAGTAAAAACATGTAAACTGGATAAACTACTGTATATTTTTTAATTCAGATTTTATTGACTTTTACAGATCCACAAATAATTCATAAATCCAGACAATAACGTAAAAAGTAAAACCAGAACATTTTATACAACAGAAACTATATACATTTCAAGAAAAACTGTATACAAAAGATCAAAACTCTGTGGGCCGATTCTACAAACATTTCTTGTGTGCAAGGACTTCTGACAGGGTATTTGAGGCATAGCGTCCGTCAAACGTTGTGGTAAGCACGATTTCGAAAGGTGCTTGCCGCAGAAGCCCTACTGCAAGTCCAGGACACAGGGATTTAGACCACCTCCTCCCTGGTCTAGCTTTGTGTCTGAGGTTGCGGGACTTGCGTCAAACCTGCGGCGCACGCAGACATAAAGAGTGGAAAATGCCACAAATGCTCCACCCCTTTGAGAATCGGACCACTCTGCATCTGAGGGGCTTTCGTGCATCTGCGACCCACTTCACATCGGACACAGGGCTTGACGCAGTTCCTGTGTTCTCCTTTTGGAATCCAGTTTTGTGACTTAACATATAAGCATAAGAAAAAGCTGCAGGAGACGTTGGTGTCAGGTCAGAGTGACACTATTACCAAGGGCCTCAGTGGGTTGGTTTAACCAGTCTTGTACATTAAAATTTTCCAATCTGGAATCTCACACGGTGATGAATTAAGGAAAGGGTTGCATATCTCATAGAATTTATCCACTCTGCCTTGTGTTTTATGGCACATTTTTGATAGGCTGCCCTAGTGGCCAAGTCCTGCTGTGTGTTCAATCAAAACATAAATGGCAACTCACATTTTATTTATTTATTGAAGCAGTTTTATCAGAAAATGCCCACTGAGCTATGAAAGCTCATTTTCATCGATGTCTTGAGGGGATAATAAATGAAGGTGTTCACTGAGAATAAATAAATAAATTAATTAAATAAAGGGTAGGGTTCTTTCCAGTGGTTGGTGTTACACCTGAGCTATACAGTAGTGATGCAAAATCAACATGGACAGCAATGGAAATTATAACCAAAAAAGTGAAATAAATCGGTCAGTCAAGCATGCCAACATGTTTGAACTCTCGTAAGAAACATCTGCATAAGTACCCAAATTGATAATGTAATTACACATACGTGCATCGATATCTGATTATTGGGGTTGAATCCCACTGGAGCCCATGATGGTCCAGATGACACACACAGACACACACGTGCAGAGAGAGAGAGACACACACGCGCACTCTGGGACACACACACACACACACACGGACAGACACATATATACACACACACACACACACACACACACACACACACTTGTTTTCATTAAAAATTGGTGTTCTTGTAAGTGTATGATAGATAGTTACAATTTTTCGAGACAGTATTAACTCTTTTACTTATGCAGTGGCAACTGCAATCCCTGCACCATCACCACGACCAGTACTATTTTAGCGACATAAGCAGTAGTAAGATAAAAAGCTCAAAGGGCCCCCCAGACCAGCACTGCTCAGTTAGAATGTACAGGCACAAAATAAGGTGTATGTAACATCTTCCAAAAACTTAAGCTGTAACAATTGTAAATTACTGGTGCTGTATGATTCTGGTATTAAAAAACACTGTTCTCATCTACATTTAGCAGCAACTGACAGTCAGATGTGGTAATAAAAAGGGAACGAGAAGTCACAGCTGACTGTATAATCATGCTGAAAGCCAACTGTTACTAGCAGATCATAAAGGGAAAGGATGTCTGAACCACAGAGTGTCTGAAATGTGGTTATTCTAGTAATTTTGTTTCCTGTACTCAGACTGTAACCATGTTGTATTTCAGTTACAACCAGATCCTCGACTTCATTATGAGAACTGCAGAAAACGCTGAACACACAGACCGCCCACCGTCACCATAGTTCTGTTACTAGCAACCGAAATGGACATCCTACACAGTTTCTAGACAGCTGTAGTACAGTATAATAAGAGACTGGGGCTGCAATGTTGGGGTAAATAGAAAAAGGTTCACACTAGTGAAAGTCAGTGTCAGATAGTAAAGTAGCCACACAAAAATAATAGACTGTAGCCGGCATCGAGCGTGCACTGACATAGACCAGCTGGTGTCAAAAGGATGATACTTGCAAGCGTGGACCATTGTTACAGGCTGTAATGCAATTCTAATAATGGAATATTTTTTTTTTTCTCTTAAATTTAAATGCAGTCTGGGTTTTCATCACTGAGCAGACATCAAGTGGAAAAAACAAATACAACCAGGGACGTCAGGACAGATATGAAAAATCAGTTGCCAGCATTAACGTGAACGTCTTACCAGCTGATCGGCTTATAATAAAATACCACTGAGTAAACCAATGCTGCTGACTTTATTGTAATTCTCTTTAATGCAGACAGTTTTTGTATCCCTTTTAGAGTCAATTAATGCTGTTCTTCTCAGGTGGATAACTTGTCTCTAAGTGGGAAAAGTATGAACAAACAAGCTCGCTAGACTGCTGGCTCACTGCTGGTGCACAAGCCAGCAGCACATCTCCACCTGCGGCTGCAGCTGTCAAGAAGTCACGCCGCTCTTGTACAGAGAACGCGGGTGAATGGCTCCTCTTGCTAAGCTGGGTACCCACGATTTTTGGATGCCCAGAAACGTTATTTCAAGGGCAACAAACAAACAGAATCTAGCTAAATGGGTCCTGTTTACCTAGGTTACGGTGTTTGTTTTTGAAAATACATCATTTTTAATATTTTCAGCCTTTTTTTAGTGTTGGAAAAAAACAAGATGGTGGCCATCATGCTCGGTATTTTTTCTCTCGACTGGTAAATACTTTCTCGTGACAAGTAAGTTATGAAAAATAAGCCCTGACAAACTTTTTTTTTTTACCATTCTTATCAGAGGGTTATCCAGACCCAAACTTTAAATCCCTTTAATTCTGGACATGTTTAGTATTTTTTCATGAAACCTTGGCAGAGGCCACGTCTACCCTGAGAGTTGTGTGACAACATTCTGTACAGTCTGGACTGTGTGTGAGAGTAAAAGAAACCCATGTTAACCAGGTGGAAAAATCTTCACTTTTGCAAAAATCAGCATTCTAAATCTTAGATACTGCAAAAGATGCCAGCACAAAACTTTTCACTTCTTTATTAAACTTTGCCACACTGACCGCAAATGTAAATTTTTAGGCTATTCCATCGAACTGAACCAAAGTTATTAAGATGCAAAGTGAGGGGTTTAACATTAGACACCCTACTCAACCCTAACTATAGGGGCGCTACCATGCCGCTGTGTGAGTGTATATACACAACAGGAGTTGGGGTAAAAAATGACAAGATGAAAAAGCTATGTTTGTTATTGACATCAGTAACAGTAACATGGAAAAGAATATTGTTTTTGTTGTCACAATGGATATTTCTAAGGTTACTGTCGCCACAGTGGAATACTGAACCAATCAGAGAGCAGCTTTCACAGTGCTGATGACATCATACTGCCTGGTGCAGCACTGAAGCCAGTTGTTAAAATTAAAGAAAAACAACATATTTTAACAAACTGCAGATTTAAAAGCTGTAACTTGTAAACTACTATTGTACACATCAGGTAGACAACAGTCTGACTCAAAATAGGCAGTTTATTATCACTTGTGAGTGGGCAGGACTTTCATAACTCAGTTGTGGCTTTTCCACTCGTGAAGTAAGGTCCTGCCCCCTCACACTTGAAGATAAATTGCATATATCTATATGTGTGTGTATCCTGAGGCCAGTGACCAAGTGACTTTAAGTGCATGTGGGAAGTGCATGAATTCTCACAAAACACCTGCCCTGGTGTGGGTTATTGTGCTTATAAAATGGATATTATTTTATGGAAAAATGATTTGTTTTCTTTTAATTTGATTGTTGCTAGATAGAATGTATGGGTTTGGTAACAAAGGCCTAAGTGCCTCTGAATTAACCCAAGAAATGAATTTATTTTGAAGAAACCTGTGCTTTGTTATATTAGAAACATAAAATGTATCTGTCTGTAGAAAAGGAGTGTTTGGCCCACCCAGTCTGCCCAGATGGCACTTGCCTAGTCTGTTTCTAGAGACCATAACTGGACTCGGGTGACCCTCCCTCTGCCCTGCCTGTTTACTAATACTCCCCATATGTCTATACCACATGTGCTTGAAGCCTCCTATTGTTTTTGCCTGCAGCACTTTCGCTGGCAGTTTTTTCCAGTCAGTTATGAGTTTTTGTGTTTAAAAAGTGGCCAAGATTATGTGTGTGTGTGTGTTTTTTTTTTTTTTTGGTTAATTAAAAAAGGTTTTATTTTAATTTAGTTAGGCTGTTGCTAGGTAGATTAGAGCAGGTTAGTTAAGGATTGTTTGTTTACCAGAGATTAATGAATGGTCAGGTGATGTGTTTAGACCAGTGATGTTGCTAAGATTCTAAAGCCCATTTAAAAACATATATATAAGGAATAAATAAGACATGACTGGGGGTGGATTATGTAGTGTTAATCTACTGAGGGGTGGGTTGGAGTCCCAAGCCTGAAGGGTGAGGGATTTCAGCACGAGAGGCACATTGACATAGCATAATTCCACCCCCTCACTGAAATTGCATTATTCCAGGTATAAAATGTTAAGTTTTTTTCTTAATTAAAGTGGTAATGTTGTATAGTATGATGCTGTATCTTTTAACAGTCGGCTTTAGGGCATTACCATAAATTAGATATGCGTTAGGGATTAGGTTGCACATGGTACGCTGCACTAGTTGCATGTGGTTGCACTGCAGGGAGAGAGTTTTGGGTGCAAGGTTATGATTCACAATCCGCCTGTTTTCCTTGGTATTTCTGAATTCTAATTTTTTAATTCTTTTTTAACTCTAAAATGTTTCCCAGATATCAGGAGAGAATGGTCTTGATCTGTTTTCAAGATCTGTCGAGAGACTGTGTGGGCAGTTTGAATTAGGCAGGGCTTCTTGGGCAACTTCTTGCCACTAATTATTGGCAAGGCATTAGAAGCCTTTGCCAGAAAGGATACTGATGACTGCATAGACTATAATAAACTGAAAAATGCCTTGCTAAAGTGTTTTGAGTTAACTCCCAAGTTGTTTAGTCAAAAATTGAGAGGGTTAAGAATGGCACTGGGGGACAGCTATGCTGAAATATGTATGCAGATAAGTAACTTGTTAAAACGCTGAGTAAAGGTAGAAAACTTAGGTGTTGTACCAGACTTGCCTGTGGATTAATCATGTGTAATGACTTTGATAGGAGAGCCAGTATTGTGTGTGTTAGTACCCGTAGCTAGGTGAGGGAAGCAGCTCCTCTGGACACAGAGGGGGCAGTGCACAAGGAAGCAACCCCCACTTCAGTAGCAGGAGAAATTGTAGCTGAAGAATGAGCTGGGAGCAGCAGTTCTGAGCCACAGTTACAGACTGAGGAGAGCCCAGCCCCTGGGTATGTTTTGGGAAAGGTCGGGTGTGCAGAGCTAGGGACTGCTTAGAAAGCTGACCCATCCCTGCAGAAATTTAGGGAGTTGGCCACCAATGTGGAAAGTGACTGAGTTGGCTTCTGTACTGTGAGTGGGTTCCTAAGGGAGGATCGGAGAAAGGGGTACTCTGGCAGATTGTGGTCCCTAGGTAGTATATGAAGCAGTTTTTGGCCTTAGCCCATGATGTACCCTTTTCAGGACACCTAGGGATCAGCTGTACAAAAAGGCAGCTGATTAATAATTTTTACTGGCCCAGTTTGCAAACTGCTGCTGGACCTTTCTGCAGTGCCAGAGGTTGGGAAAGGTTGGGGATGAGGCTAAGGTGGCATTGAATCCCCTACCTGTTTTCGAAGAGCAATTTTGGTGAGTTACCTTGGACTTTGTGGGGCCACTTAGTACCCCAAATCGCACTGGCAAGTGGTACTTTTTGGTGGTTGTAGATTACACCACAAGGTACCCAGAGGCAGTGCCCTTGTCCTCCATGGAAGCTGAGAAGGTGGCTAGCAGCTGCAGATATTTAGCCTGGTGGGTTTCTATTAGGGAATTCTGTCAGACTAGGGCACCAACTTCATGTCTGATGTGATGATTAGTCTGTGGAAGAAGTGTGGGTAAGGCAGCTCAGGGCCTTGCCATACCACCCCCAGACTAATGGTCTAGTTGAGCGATTTGGTGTGGGTCTCTTAAGAGCACATTAGGAGTATTTGCTGGCCAGCATGCGAGAGAGTGGGACAAGCATCTACCTCATCTCCTATTTGCATATAGGGAAGTCTACCAGGAGTCCACATGATTTTCACCCTTCGAGCTCCTGGATGTCAAGGGTTCCTGTGATTTGGTACAGGATGAATGGGAGGGTGAGCTTGCTAAGCTAGGAAAATATGTTGTGGAGTATGTCCTCTCTTTCAGGTCCTGACTCAGGGAGATCATGGGGCTTGCCCAGGAGCACCTAGCCACTGCACAGTAGAGGCAGAAGACATGGTACGACTGTGGGGCCAGCGCCCAGGAGTATGATGGTGGGCAGCGAGTTATAGTACTCATCCCCGTTCAGCAGAACCAATTACAGGTGGCTTGAGAGGGGCTTTAATCAGTGGTCAGGAGCGTGACTGATGTTAGTTACATGGTGCAGCTACCAGACGGGAGGCACAAACAGCGAGTTTACCACATGACCGTGATAAAACCCTACCATGACAGGGATGAGTTGGTCTTGACTGTGTGCAGCTGTCCAGAAGAGGGGGCAGAAACAGACTCACTGGTGGATCTCCTGGGAGAGGTAAAGGGAAAATCTTTAGCGGATGCTGTCACCCTCTTGGCTGACACCAACCCAAGCTGCTGAAATGCATGGGGTGCTGCATACATTTGCTGAAATGTTCATGGGGAAACTGGGGTATAGCATACTAGCAGAGCACCACATGGATACAGTGTCCTAGGCCCTGCTTAGAGAGCCACCCTGCAGAGTCCTAGAATGTGTAAGACATGCCATAGAGGGTGAGATCAAGGAGATAGGTGGCTCTCTGGATGATCCAGGAGTCCAGTAATCCCTGGGTCTCCACAATGGTACTGATTCCTAAAAAGGACCGGGACCACAAGGTTCTCTGAGTATCACAAGCTCAGCAGCTGCATGGAGTCTGATGCATACCCCATGCTGAGAACAGATGAGATGCTAGAGAGGTTAGGGGGAGCCCTTTACCTGTTCACCATTGATGTGACAAAGGTCTGTTGGTAGATACCCCTGAAGCCAGAGGAAGGTCAGCCTTTGTAAACCTGTTTGGATTATTCGAGTACAAGGTAATGCCACTCGAGATAAAGAATGTGCCAGCCACCTTTCCATCAGCTTGTGGACCACATCCTGAATGAGGCAGGAGACTCTGCTCTGGAATACATGGATGACATCGCCATCTGCAGCTAGACATCTGAGGATTAGGTAAAGTGTGTGACTGAGGTTTTCTGCCGACTTCAGGCCACTGGGCTGACAGTCAAGGTGGAGACAAGCTGGATAGGAATGGCAGAAGTGTCATACCTTGGCCAGGTTCCATGTCATAATAGCGAAAATACTAAGGTGACTCGCAGAAGAGCGAGTCCATGTTGCTGAAAACAAAATCGGCATGGAACCGACCTCCACACCTACCAAAACAGCGACGACAGGAAAATAAACATTTAATGTGGATTGGGGGGCATAGTAAATATAATCAAACCTGGGGAGGGGGACACTGAACACGGGGATACCACAGCTGGGGCAACAGTCGGGGACAAACACCCACACAGAAAGAGAGTACCTGCAGGTGGTCCTGAACCCAGAACCATCGACACTGTAGGCGGCATCTATACTGCCACGGCAAGTGACCAGCTCAGCAGCAGCAGACTGCACTCATCTATTTAACCCACATCACCAGGCAAAGCCCCTTCATTCGCAGTTGCTATCCCCACCCCCTCGCTGTACTTCCACCCTCGCTACTTCTATGGGTACCCAAATTGAGTTGTTCATTTTCGAGTTGCTCAGTTTGGTTCGCCCATATAGTGGGATACCCATTGGCCACAGGGTGGTGAGTGGGTAGATCTGCCCTGAACCAGTGAAAATTGAGGCCATCTAAGGATGGGTACATGCCCATGACCAAGAGGAATGTATGGGTTTTCCTAGGGACAGCAGGGTACTACTGTAAATTTGTGCCAAATTTCAGCAGCATGGCTAAACCCCTGTCCAGACTCACCAGGATGAAAATGCCAGAAATGTTCAGTGAACAGAAGCATGTGATACTACGTTCCACCAGCTGAAAGAGGCATTGTCAGGCCCCTGTGCTTACTAGCCGAAACTATTCTCTTATGTTCATTGTGCACATAGATACATCTGATCTTGGGCCAGGCGCAGTTCTGAGACAGGTTGCGTACTCAGGAGAGGAGCACCCAGTCATGTACCCGAGCAGGCAGCTGCTACCTGGAGAAGAGGCCTACACCATGATGGAGAAGGAGTGTCTAGGGATTGTCTGGGCTTTGCGGAAACTGCAGCCATATTTATACAGCAATGAGTTCACCCTGGTAACCGATCACAACCTCCTTACATGGTTGCATAGTACCTGTGGCCAGAACTCAGAATTACTAAGATGGAGCCTGGTGCTGTAGTTTTATAATGTGGACATTGGGCACTGCAGTGGGTTGCATCATAGCAGCGTGGACAGGCTGTTCAGACAATAGTTAGTGCCCTCTTTTTGTGTGTGTGTGTAAGTAGGGGAAATATTGGGAGAAACTAATGTGGGGTTCACCCAGACGGGGAACTGGGGGCACCAGCGGGCTCGCATGAAAAACCAGCATCATTTAATGGAGACTAAAAATTTATTTTCTTCAAGGGGGAAATAATTTGCTATGTATATCGGTCACTCTATTTTTATTTTATTTCTTTTCTTTCTGCATTAGTGTCAGAATGTAGCAGCTAAAGAGTCAAAGCTGAAATTCGGCTGCTCCAACCACACGGCACAAGCCACTGCAGGACTGAACAGGATCGTGAGGGGACTCCTGCTGCTTTTACCCTTCCCCAAATGATCGCCACCAGAACCGAAGGGACCGCTCCATTTGGAGCATGCTAAGTCTGGCCTGCAGCGGGACTGTGAACCAATCCAGAGGCTCTAAAGGCAGGACAAATGAGCCCTTTTAACTGTGGGCTTCCCTAACTTTTGTTGGGACTCTCGGCCACTCCGACCACATGGCACAAGCCACTGCAGGAATGAACAGGGTCGTGAGGGGGGGCTCCTGCTGCTTCTACCACCCCTTCCTCCCAGGGATCACCGCCAGAACCAGAGGGACTGTTCCGTTTGGAGCATGCTAAGCCTGGCCCCCCAGCAGGAGTGTGAGGCAATCCAGAGGCTTCATCTTGTATTTCCTTACGGGCACCCAAGCAGTCCGTCCATGCTGTGGTCCTCACGCAAAGGACCCACGCAAAAGGCATCGGGTGTCTACCTGGGAGTCAGCCATGGAAGCTGCTGGTTGCCCCACACTCTGGACGGCTAAAATGAATACTATTTACCATTGAGGTAAACTGAGACTGTTTCCCGCATTGTATTTATGCCTAGCAATTGTGTATAATACAGAAATATTCTACTGAGAGGTTTTGTATCTTGAGTGAACAGCAAAGTGACCACATAAAAGCTGACCCCGATGTACAGTGCTAGTCATTTCCTCTCATCCTCCAATACAACTGCCTGATTGCTGTTGGGGTGACCTGAGAAATGTTATCCTCCGGTCAAGTCTAAGGAGGCCCATTGGGCGGTGTCCGAGGCGGCGGGCTCCACAGAACAGCTGGAGCAGATGATTGCCCTCAAGGAGGAGGCGGCCCAGGCCCACATCATCATCATCCTTGGTCGCAGCATTTATCCCGCTCTCCTTGGGCTCTTCCTATACAGCTTCTTTTAAGGAGCTTTGCCAGTCCCTCTCCACCAAGGGAGAAGGGCCATCGGGACCTTCCTCTCGGTTCAAAAAGAAGGTCTCCAAAGGTAAGTCTCACCGTCGATGTTCGTGGGAGCGGGAGAGGTCCCCTTCCCCGGATAGTCGACATTCGACTTCGGTCGAGGTTGCAGCTAAGGCCACTGGCTTCATGGTGTCCTCATCAGGTCAGCCGGCCGAGACAACCATCGATGTGGTCGAGATTTTTCTCGACCCGTCGGACGGTTTGTCGACTGTAGAAGCCGACAACCCTTCTTCACCGGTTCCCCGATGAAAACTGAGGACTTGCCTGTGCCTCCTATGCCAGAGTCCCTGGTTAAGGTCCCTGAACTGAGGGAGAAGCGGGTCCCCCCCACCCTCTCTCTGACCCACCCTTGGAATCCCTTAAGGTCTCGGTCTTGGACCTCTTCCAGGTCCAGCTGGTCCCGCCAATGTCTGCGGTCTCGGTCTCGGCACCATGGAAAACGGCGGCGCCGCTCATCCTTGTCATCCTATTCGGAGGATGGGCTCCAGCGCAAGTTGTGTCGGCGCTACAAGGATTTAATGTGGCAGCAGCTCTTATTGTTCGGGAATAAGCAGACTCTGTTGCCTTCTCCGGCCATTAAGTGGCTGTCACTGGAGCGGCCGAAACAACCCCTCATAGTAGTCGAGGAGCCGAAGCCGGCACCGGTTGTTCGGCCGAGACCAGCTGCGCCACCCATTGTGGTCGAACCTCCTCCTCCACAACCGAAGACTGTGGCCCCGACCAAGGATTCTTGGTCGGTTCAGGGTTTGCCCCATAGGTTGTCGGTCTCCCTCACTCCCGATCGACCTCGGCAGGTGGAGGGTGGCTCAGGTGCTCGGCAGCTGTTCGCAGACTCCTCGGAGTCTGACGACCACTCCTCCTCCTCCTTGTTCTCCAGGCTGCTTGACTTGGAGTCCACTGGGGGTCAGTTGGTGGACGAGAGCCCATTCTCGTTCCTTGGAATACTTCGACTCATCTCAGAGTCCACTGGGATGGAGCTCGAACCTGTTTCAAAATGGGCCAAGTATCCCCTCACGGAGATACTGGACCGAGGGGATTCTCCTATGGAGGCCTTCCCGGTGGCCGAAGCCATTGTTGGCCTGGCCCTGGAGCTGTGGCAGTGGCCAGCTTCTTGTCCAGCACCTTCGGCCAGGATTTCTCGGAAGTATGCTGTCCCTACTGGTTCACTCTCCGTTTTCTCGGAGCACCCCTCTGCGGAGGGGTTAGTGACCGGCAGTGTTTTCCGGCGTTCCTGGAATGCTCGGGATGTGGACAAGCCACCCGATAAGGAGTCCAAGAAATTGGACTATTCCGGGCGGAAAGTCTATGCTGCTTCCTACCTAGGCCTTTGTCGGGCTAGCTCGGCTGTCCTGATGGCACACTTTTCACATGCCCTTTTGGACTCCCTGGATGAGGTGATTCCTCATCTCCCGGCTGACCTTCAAACGACGGTCAAGCAGGTGCGGGATCAGGGAAGGGCGGTGGCCAAACAGCAGCTCCAAACTTCCTTGGACATCGCTGACTAATGTGCCCGGTCAGTAGCGGCCACAGTGGCCATGCGCCGCAGAGCTTGGCTGTGGATCTCCAACTTTACGGCGGATACCCAGCACAAGCTGGCAGATGTTCCCTTCCTGGGTACCGACTTGTTCGGTCCTGGGGTGGAGGGTCATCTTCAATGGATCGAAAAGTCCAGCGCCACCTTGGACTCGATCAAGTCTGCCCAGAAGGACAAAGGCCGCCAGCAACAGCATAAGCCCTTTCGTCCTTCAGCCCCTGCGGCACGTCCGGCCCAGCAACACCAGCATCAGGGCCAGCAGGCTCGCACTTGGCACCCCAAAGCCAAGCCTGCTGCTTCCTCCAGCAGGAAACCAGGAGGGAAAGGTCCAGGTGGCTCCTTGGCCGGCCCTTCCTCCAAGCCTGTCTAGTGATGGGTTGAGGGGTGTCGCCCCCAACCTCGTCACTCCTCTCCAGGTTCCCACCATGGGGGGACGGCTCCGCCATTTCCTTTCCACCTGGTTCATTGTCACCATGGACCGCTGGGTGTTGGAAGTGGTCGGCAAGGGTCTGTCTCTGGAATTCGAGCAGTCCCCACCCTATCAAGGAGGGGCTACGTGTTCCGCAGCCTCTCTGTCGGCTTGTCAAACAGACATTGCCCTGCTCCTCCAGAAGGAGGTGATCAGGGAGGTGGCGGACCCTCCTCCAGATCCAGGGTTTGTGTCCAGGTACTTCCTGGTCCCAAAACGGATGGGGGGCTGGCGCCCCATTCTCAACCTACATGACCTGAACAAGTTCCTAAGGTCTCGCACCTTCAGGATAGTCACTCTGGCTCAGATCATTTCATCCTTGGAACAAGGCGTGTGGTTCTGTTCTCTGGACCTTCAGGATGCGTTCTTTCATGTCCCAGTCCGTCCGTCTCACCAGAAAAATCTATATCGTAATTTCCATGTAAACTCTTTCCAATATGGGGAACCTGAGGCTTTAAGCATAAGTGGTGAGGTCAGCTTCCAGTGAGTAGCTGGAAGGTCAGTGCCCAATTCCAAGGACCAGCGGGCCCTAATCGATTCGGTAGAGTCATCTGGTTTCTCTCCCAAAGCAAGGTAGACCAGACTAATAGAGTGGTCCAAAGTGGCACCTTGTCTCTGTGATAGAAGTAATTTTATTATTAGTGGGGGGTTTTCAGCCACTGCTGCCAGTGCTTCCTTCATTGGTTGCAGATAAGATTTTAACTGCAGATATTTATGAAAGAAGCCCTAGGGTATTTTATACTGAGCCTGGAGCTAGACAAATGAATAGAGGTCCTGTGGGCCTAACAATTGACATATATGTTTGATATTATGCTTATACCACCGGGGGTTATGGATATATCCAAAGCATTGGGTGGAAATGCACTTTTCACCACAAGGGATCTCAGGTAAAGTGCCTCCACAGGCAATAATCTTTTATTGAGTATAGTCGGCTACTGCTTAAATACCTCGGCAGTAGATTGTGGAAATTTTGAGAGAGGAAGGCAACCAGGGGGATGTCCAAAGAGACAGTCCATCAGGTCTTCTAGGTCATTCCAAGTCATTTCAAACTGCTTCCAGGGCATAATATAGTTGGGATTTATCCAGGAGAGAAACATCTTTAATTTAGAAGCTCAAGCATAGTGCAGGAGATTAGGTAAATTTAACCCACCTCTGTCTTTTAATAACTGTAATAAAGAGAACCAAATCCTGGGAGGTTTCCCCTGCCATATAAAGTGAGAGATCAACCTATTCCGGGCTTGGAAATAAGTTTGTGTTGAGAATAGTGGGAGTGTCTGCAGAAAGAACAAAATTCGAGGAAATATGTTTTGCTTAATAGTTTATATCCGGGCTAAGAAACTCAAAGGTATTTATGACCATTGTGTGAGGTCCTCAGTTATGTTTTGAGTTAGGGGTTGAAAATTTGCAATATCTGCATGTATCTGATTTTTAGTAAGAGGGATCCCAAGGTGCCGCATTGATTGTTTATACCACTTGAAGGGGAATGCACGTTTTAATGCAGGGGAAGGGGTGTAATTACACAACAGTACCTCTGTTTTCTGCTGTTTAATTTTATATCCTGAGATTTTACCGTATATCTCCAGTTGCTCCCAGACCCTTGGGATTGATGCCTCCGGGGAGGACAAAGTGAGAAGGATGTCATCTGCAAATAATGAAATGTTATGACTAGTGCCTCCCATAGGTATGCACTCAATTTCTGGATGAGCTCTAATGGCTTGGGCTAATGGCTCGAGATACAGAGCAAACAGGGGTGAGAGGGGGCGTCCCTGACGAGTGCCTCTCTGTAGAGGGAAAGGGTCAGAGGTAGAGCCATCTAGTTTTAAGTAGGCCCGGGGGTGTTTATACATATTTTGCAATTGTTATATGATTTCCAAGGGAAAACCAAAATTAGACAGGGTAGCCCACAAAAATGGCCAGGCCACCCTGTCAAATGCCTTTTCCACATCCGATCCAATGAGTGCCAGGGGAATCGAGCGTGTTGCGGCACACTCTTTAAGTAGATATGTTCGTCGTACTGCTTCATGAACCTGTCTGCCCTTAATAAAGCCTACCTGATCATGATTGATCAACAAAGGCATGATGTTGTCAAGTCTGTGTGCTAGCACAGACATATAAATTTTGTAATCAAAATCTAACATTGATATTGGCCTGTATGATGAGGGTAGGATAGGGTTTTTATCTTGTTTAAGTATAGCAGAGATCACTGCTTATTGCCAAGAGGGGAGAGGAATAACTCCGTCCTGTATCTCATGGATAGCCTGGAGTAGCTGTGGTAGTAATTCCTCTTTATAAGTTTTATAAAACTCCAATGGATATCCATCAGGTCCTGGGGCTCTCTGGGTCTTGGCTGTCTGCAGGACTCCCTCTATCTCAGTCAGGGTAATTGGGGCTCTCAAAATATCTATTTGGGATACAGTCAGTTTGGGGAGTTTTAAGTTGTTAAGGTAGGCCTCTATCTGTTGACTGTGGTCCTCCGACTCCGCCCTGTATAAATCACAGTAGTATTCAGCCATGACTCGTCTAATGATCATAGGGTGATGTTCTGACTTCCCCGTGGTGGGGTCTTGCATAACAATAACACAGGCTCTAGTCTTACGCATTCTAAATTTACAGGCCAGATTCCTGGCTCCTTTAGGGCCCCCCTCGTGGGCTGAGAATCTGAGATAAGAGTTGTTGTTCTACTTTCTGATCTAGGTATTTTTGAATTTTTTGCTTTATTGTTAGTAATTGTACCTTTGCAGTTCCATCTCCCTGGGCATATAAAGACTGCAACACTTTCAACTCCCCCTGGAGCCTAGTAAGCTGTGCCTCTCTCTCTTTATTTTTTTCAATGAATAAGCAATAATATCCTCACATAACACTGTCTTAAGAGTATCCCACTGAATCACTGCCGAAAAATCTGGGTCACCATTCTCCCCCAAGATCTGTGGGACCCTATCTTTGACCAATTGGTTAAACTCTGGAGCCCTTAAGTGCATCAAGTTGAGATGCCAGAAATTTGTTTTATGTCCCCCACCCAGATCAAATCTGGCGTATACTGGGGAATGATCTGATAATACGGTCACCCCATGCCACACATCATGTAATGTCTCCAGTTGCTCTGCTGTGGTAATCATGTAGTCTGTTCGAGACGCCACCCCTGGTCTCGATGCCACATGGGTGTATTCTCTCTGTGAGGGGTAACAGTGACGCCAGATGTCCATCAACCCCAAGGAAGCAATTGTGCCCCTCAAATACTTCTGAAATGGGTTAACCCTGTGAGGGAGATGGACAGAGACATCCTTTGCAGGGTTCAAAGTAGTATTCAGGTTGGCCCCCCATCAAAAGTTGCCCCTGGAGGATCTCCAAGAGCCGTGCAAAAAAAGTCTGAGCCAATCTCTTTGAGGTCCCCGGGTAAAAATAAACTGATGCCAGAGTAACCGGGCAGGCATGTAACATACCCGTTGCAATAGCGTATCGTCCCTCTGGATCTATTACCTTCTGATGGAGATTGAATGGCACCCCACGTCTAATCAGGATGGCTGCTCCCCGTCTCCTACCCGAGCTATGAGATGAAGCTATCACTGTGGGAAATCCCCATTTGGTGAATTTTTCATGCTCAGGAGAAGACAGGTGAGTCTCCTGTAAAAAATACGATATCAGGATTGTCCCTTTTTAATAAACTGTATTAAATGAGATCTCCTGACTGGGCTGTGGATCCCATTAATATTAAGGGACAGTATCAGTGACGATTTCCCCATTTTGTATCATTAACAAGTATTTTATATTGCATAAGCCCAGTTTCCCACTGTTCTCCTTTGCACCCAAGGTAGTAAATCGCTCCCCTCCAAATCTTCTCAACTTAAATTGCTGGCAATTAGATTCAGTCCAAAGCAAATACAGCAAAATAGCCTCCTGTGTGGTTGAGTCCTCATTGCCTAATTTTAACAACTTATATAAGACTATACACCCATCAGATAGGATACAAATGCTCAAAACATTTTTGCAAATCTTACAAACGATCATTGATTGATGGCAGTGTATCTCCCCCTCTAGTGGTGATTTGGCGGTACTCCCAACTATGTAATGTTTCCAGCTAGTTTTAACATATATCTTAATTCGTGATAGCCTTCGAGAGTAACAAAAATAAAAGAATATTGTTTCGGGGGAGAGTTTATAACATTCATGACTTAATTTCCAGTCATAACAGTATAACATTAACTTATTTACACAGGTTACAGAACAATTCTGTAGTGACTCCCTAGGTAGGGAAGGATCTCTACTCCCTCCTGTGCAGGGATGAATGTTATTTCCCTGTGGGGGAAGCTCACGAAACCAACATGGGCCCCCAGCAACATGTACAAAAATTAGTAACATGGAGCAGGCAATCAACGCATGCAGCTGTGAACAGCACCAACTAAATTGATGCGGCCCCAAAATCCGCTGCACGTGGCTGTCACCATGTGGCCGTCTGGCTGAATGCATCTCCATCAGCTCACTCCCTGGGACCCAACAGTATTTTTTAAAAAGTTAGTTTTAATGGGGGAGCTCATCTACAAATAAGGAATGATAGTCGAGGCTATTCACAGAGGCAGATATGAATGGTGGGGGTAAAATAAAGTTTTCATTTGTTCCACCATAATTGTTCCATGCTCTTTGGTACACAAAACAGTAAAGAGAAATCGTGTTACTATGCATAAATCGCTTAAGTCTGTACTTCCGGCCCATTTCCCTTCATTAGTATCTCTACCTATCATTCTAAAATGCAAAGATTTAGCCTTTATAACAGCGCATCACCTAGATTAGTTCTTTAGATGGCTCATGCAGCCGCTCTAAAAGTAAGAGCATGCCCCGACTCACGTTGTGGTCTGGAAAGATTACCAGAGTCCCTTACTCAGACAGTCAATCCGGGGCAGTCCTCTGGAGTTTGAGTAAAAGTTTATTAACATCTTGTAATGTGGAGTAGCCTTGTCTCTTTCTGGATTGCATATTCTGTGCCTTCTCCCACACGATTCCTGATTTAAGTGCCTCCAGGTCCCGAGTGTCTGATGTTATCTGCTGGGGTACCGCAATGTTCTTGGTCTGGAGAGCTTTGCTGGCTTCCTCTGGAGTTTCAAATGTTTGTGGGCCTTCAGAAAACATTATTGTAAGTTTAGCAACTTGAGCACTATGGAGCGTGGCCTCTGATCAGCTGTTGAGGTTTCGGGATAAGGGCTCTGTGAGCTCGTTCTATGTCTAGTTTGGTGGCCGGATCAAGTTGTAGTACCTCCCGTAATAAAGTGTCCACAAATTTAATCATGTCACAACCCTCTTCCTCTTCTGGTACTCCATGAATGCGCAGATTATTTCTCCTTGACCTATTCTCAAGGTCTTCACATTTGTCTGTTAAGAGCTTTTGTTTGTTTATTAAGTGCTCCACAACCCTTTCCAGGCTGTCAGTTCTTGCATCAATTTCTGTGTGAGCCGACTCCAATTCATACACCTTCTGATTTATTTTAGCCAGTTCTGTGGATAGTTCGGTACGAAAGGAGTGAACTTCATCTCTGAACCCTTTGAGTTCTGCCAGGATTGCAGCATTGCTGGGTTGTCCATTAGGAGTTAGCTGGGGCTCTGCCATGTCTGGTAGGCCGGAATCACTAGTTTGAGAAGCATCCACTTGTCTGGTCTGCTGTACAGCTAAAGCAGTTGATTTTTTCCTTTTTCAGGCTTCCCATTCAATTCTGGTACTCCTCTAATCTCTGTATAAAAAAAGTTTTCTCAGGTTTTGATTTGTTCAGTATTGATTCTGGGAGTTTGTTTTGTCGGGTCCCTGGAGCGTGGTCTTTCAGTGCTGCATTCCAGCTGACAGCTCAACCGGGAGTCTGTCATTCACCAGTTTTCTGTGTGTGGAGAGCCAGATCCCTTAAAGCCCCCTCTAGACTTATCCAGTTTCGTGACTCTGCACACTTTAACTAAACCTTGTTCAAGCAAGGTGTCAGGAGTACTGACTGTTGTACCTCTAGAACACTAACAATGTAAATCAGGCTGTCTCTTACTTTGATACTTTCTCAGGTCTACAGGACAGATGTGTCCCACTTTCCACCAGAAGGGTTTGGGGTCATGTAACCAAAAGGCTTGACTGTGCGCTCCTCACCCCAGTCAAGGCTGGGGATAAATCCTGGTCTGCTTATAAGGCCACTAGGCTTGCGTCTGACTAGCTGAAATATCGCACCCTTAGAAATGAATGTAAAAAAGCCATTTGCCAAAATAAGAGTACCTACTATAAGAACCGCCTCAATTCCTCTGTAGGTAACCCTAAACACTTTTGGAAGGGTATTAAACTGGCTATGGGTATATGTACTAACCTTTCTCTCCTTGTTGTGTATAAATAATGTCAGTTGTAACAGTCCCAAAACCATAGCGGATGCCTTCAATAGCTACTTCTCCGACCTGCCATCCTGTACGGGGGGCCTTTCCACCTTTGCCACAGTCAACACTACTCATCAAAAGATCCATGCTCCAACACCCTGAGCTACCCACAGTTTTACTGTCCTGTGGTTAAAGTATCTGAAGTGCGTAAATTACTGTGGAGAATTCCTACAGACAAACAGGCTCTGATAGCATTGACCTAAGCTGCTAAAAGTTGCTGCTGCGGAACTGTTGTCACCTATCACTAGAATCATCAACCTGTTCCTTGTGACCAGGGCTGTACCGGAACTATAGAAACTCTCTTGTATAATCCTCAGTTTTTAAGAAGGGTGACCCAAAACTGGTTATGAACTATAGACCAATTGCGATACTCCTTGTCCTCAACAAAATACTGGAGAAGCTTGTTGCCTTGAAGTTAACCACGTTCCTAACCAAGCATAATCTCTTGTTTCCGGCGCAACACAGTTTTCGTAAAGATCCTAGTACTACTACTGATCTCTCCTTTTATTCACTTCCCAGGTCGCAAATGCTACGGATGGGGTGAGTACTCAGGGGTTGTATTCACTGACCTTACCAAAGCATTCGATGTAGTAAGCCATCATCTGCTCTGTACCAAACTAAAGAACTGGGGGATCTCCTCCTCTGCCCTACCCTGGTTAAGGAACTATCTTGATGGAAGGAGCCAGTGGGTAAAAGTTGGAACTACATTCTCTCTTCCTGCCCCCTCTATTGTGGGTGTGCCTCAGGGTTCAATACTTGAACCCCTACTTGTCTCCCTTTATTTTAATGACCTTCACCAACCCTTGCCCATTGCACCCCTATCTTTTATGCAGATGATCTCGTCCTGTACCAGAGCTCATGCGCTATTTCCGAAATTAATACCAAAATAATCTCTGACCTCCATGGATTACAGCAATGGCTCCAGTCTAACAAACTCATCCGAAATATGACAGAGACACAGGCCATTCTGTTTGGCTGTGCTCCCAAAATTAAAAACTGCACTACCTCTCTTCACAGTACTGTGCAGTGATGGAACACCTCTTGTAACAATGTGTACATTCAGTTACCTTGGTGTCACACTTGACGCATCCCTTATTTATTTATTTTTTTTGTTAATCCTTTTTCTCCCTGGACCCGGTGTGCCTTACCTCTTCGCGTCCTGGCATCCTCCAAGGTCTTCTGGCTGCTGTCCCGAGGACCCCTCTGCTCCCATTCGGGCCCCGCAGCTTCTACCCCCGTGGTTTGCCCCCTCCCCGTGGTGGGGTAGTGGAGAGCCCCCATGCCCTCCACCAGGACCAGATCCAGTATTGCGCCGAGTATCCTCGGAGCTGAGCATTCCCTCATGGAGACGGCCATCATGCTGCCGCGACCGGTGCCTTTTCTCTGTTCTAGTTCCCCTTGACGTGTGTAGCGTGCAGTGACACCAAGGGACAGGAGTGTGCATGCTATTGCACGCACTCCTTCCTGGCGTCTGCTCCAGCACATCCCCTCAGACTGCCTGTGCCACTGCATCACTCCCAGCCATTGCTAGAGGCCACCAGTGCACCAACAGCAGCACATCCCACTCCCCAGAGAAGGAGAGCAGTCTAACGGATGCTCAGTCCTACTCCCCTGCCGACCCAGGCTTGTTCCCGAACCTGGATTACCGGTGTGGTGCAAGGTGTGGTGTCCAGTGCCTCAACCCTCTGCGCCACTGAGCTGGCCAACACATCCCTTATGATGGGTGTCTGCAAGTCTGTTAATATTAAATTGGGTCTGTTGTATAAACTCAAACATAACCTTACCCCACTAGCCTGCCTGTCCATTGCTTGAGGCGTCCTCCTCAGTTATGGTGTATCTGTAATCATGCATCTTCTCAAACTAACTTGCATAAATGGGGCATTATGCATATCATCTGTTGATTCATCTTGTCCCTAAGCCACCATACCCATCATTTCACCTTGTACGCTAAACTGGGTTGGTTTCATCCTGCTGCCCTACGTGATCTAACACTTGGGAGGGGTAATTTACAACGTCTTGCAAGACCAGTCCCCTTTTCTACTGTTTAGTCTTATCTGACCACTGAGGTCTGCCATTCATGAAGAATTACCTATCCCAAGAACCCAGACGCATCTGGGGGACATTTCTTTCTCTTTTGCTGCCCCAAGCCTATGGAATTCTGTACCTTCTAGCCTACGCCAGTACCAGACTGCCTCCACCTTCAAAAAGGGATATCGCAGTCACCTCCTTAAATCTTATGAATGCTGTTGTGACTAGAACTCTACCTTTTATTTAATCTTTTGCATTCTGGGTTCTACCTTCTTCCCTAATGTCAGTCTGTCCAACTAGCAAGACTTGCCTTGCAGGATCTTACATACTAAAAGCCAGCAGAATAGGCCTGATGGTCTTTCGTGTCTGCTCGGTAGCTAGCCCCTATTGGTCGCTATCTTGATAAACTCTTTATATTTGTCATGTCTTGCTAACAAGTCGTTGGCTTGCTCCTCCAGTACCTTGTAATTTTGACCCTCTCGACCTATGTATGTACTGCCTTTGCTATGTAATGTTTTTTTTTTTTTTTTATTGATTTTTTTTCTGTGCCGACACCCCAAGCCTTGAACGGCTCGCCAGGCTGTGGCAGCCACCCATCATACTGGGTTGCCCAGTGGGGCTGCTGATAGGTGAACTCTGGTGGCCAGAGGGGACAGCAGTGGGTTAGCTCGTGGCCGGGGGCGGCATATTTTTGAAGGCTGTGAATCCCTACAGGAGGCGGGGCGTGCAATAACGCCCCATGTCCGCTCCACCCCTGAACGTACAGGTGCCGACAGCAGCGGAACTCCAGGCCTCCGCCATGGGTCTGTTGTGCGTTGGACACTCAACCCCACCTCCTCCTAGAGCAGGAGAGCAGGCCACCGGATGCTCAATCCTACGCCCCCTGGCCAGTCCTCAGACTCCTGAGTCTGTTACCGAACCAGGGTCATCAGCGCCGCAGACGGCAGTTCATGTCTCTGCGTCAGCGGGCCAGCTCTATGTAATCTGTTTTATATGCTGTTGACAGTGGCACTTACTGTTGATGTACTGTAACTTGTTCACTGACCCTGACGCTATGTAATGTCTTGGGTTGTGCCTGAAAATAGGCATTCAGTTGTCTAGTGCACTTACCTGGTCAAAAAAAACTAACTAAATAAATACATATAATGTTGGGATTCTTATCGGAACAGATCCACTGGCTGTGGTGGCAGTTTACTATCTGCTGTCTGTTATCATGAGAGGACCCCTGGACAGTTTATGGTTGGGCTTAGAAAATGTCTTTAGATGTCAAGAAGTGGCTAGGTAAACCAAACTTTCCTGTTGGGCTCAGGTCTTGGGACAGAAATCGGATGCATTTGTCCAAAAGTCCAGATTATGTCAGTTTTCCATCCCAGTTCAAAATACAAAGAATGTTGAATCTGTGATGTTACAGTGATTATAGTGGATGATGTGTCATTGTGGGGGGCAGTTGGAGAGTTTTAACAATCTGGCAGAGTGTGAAAGAGACAGTCAGGTTTGGAACAATGAACAAGCTATCATCTAAGAAGGGTTTGACTCTGCCCTGACTCACCAAAGTGTCTTGTATGGGTAGGCCTCTGTACTTTGGAAAAATTAGAAAATGTGAGATTTTTTCCGTGTTTTTTCTGTCTGCTGTGTACAAATTTTTTTTTTTTTTTTACATTTCTGTAGAATTACTGTTTCTCATAGTCTTGCTGTAATATTCTCTATTATAACATGGGGTAGGGAGAGGGAGGGAGGTGATTGGTGGAGTGCTGTCGGGTGACAGTGCATTAATACACCCTTATCGGCACAGTTAGGGTGAAGGGGTCTGAGGGAGATCCCTGGGCAGACCTGCACTTGTTGTGTAGGGGAAAATTATTTTGCAAAGGCAGCCATTTGCAGTCCTCCTAAGCAAGTGTCGGTGTTACAGAGGTGCCTTGGCAAAATTATTATCCCTTACAGAAAAAATGCAGGTGTGGTACAGTGGCACGTAGTTGGATCTGTCTTCCCCTGCCATATACAGCTCATGTCTATCCTGCTATCCCTGTCAGTCTGCTGTACTTATAAAGTGATTTTTCTTCCCCTTGCCCTGTTTGAATTCCCACCCATCCGCAGACCTCCTGGGACCCAGTGGTCAGTGAAGCTCCCACAGTTTTTCCCAGTCCAGCCATGCAGAAAATGCAGTACTGTACAGAGAGCGGCAGAGCAAGACTCACCAATTCAGTGTTGCACAAACTTTGTGCTGTTTCCCCTGTGAAGAGAACAATGTTGTTCTGTCAGTGTGTGTGTGTCTCTTCAGTCACTCAGTGTGCAGATCAGAGAAAGAGAGTGACAGTTAGAGAACCGGGGTCTGTCACTGATGCCCGCTCCCCCTAAACAACACAGACTGCACAGTGGTGTAGCGATGTCAGATCTTACTTCGAGAGGGCTCTTGCAGTAGGTAATTACATATAGGACTGACGCCGGCAGGTGGCAGGACCCCACGGAAAAATTTCTAGCTAGCAGTCCCTGGCGAGGGACCGCCCCCACGTCAGGTGACCGCGCCAGAGACGCCGGTATAAAGGGACGGTCCCGGACGCCCGCCTTCCAGTTCTTTCCCCGCTGGCTCGTCAGCATCTCGCGGAAAAGTTCATGCTCGTCAGCCCTTCCTTCGTCGGGTTTTTACCGAAAAAAAAAAAAAAAAAACTATATATTTTTCTGACTAACGTCAGTGAATGTCATCCCTACTTCCTCCGAGCACAAGAATAAGTGCGATTAGGTCGGCGTAACTACCACACAAGGCGGCCTCCCTGTGCCTGTTCTGCCTAGGCCCTGATCATCCGGTTGAGAAGTGCCAGCATTGCCTCAGCTTTAACGTGGCTACCCGAAAAAGGCGGCAGCAATCCCTGGAAGCCCATATTCTTAAGAAGAAAATGAGCTCTATGGAGAAAGAGCTTAAAAACTGAGGCAGGTGTCCACTTCCCGGAGGTCATCGAAGAAGAAGGACAAGGAGGCACCGGGACAAGGCTCCCTCCACCGCGTCTCCCTCGGGAGTAGCGGGCGCATGAAAGTAACATCCCTCGGGGATTGCTCCTGACGGCCGCCTCGGATGTTTCTAGCGGCGTCGGCTCGAGCCTGCAGGCGCCTCCGGGCAGTTGGAGGCCTCCGCCCTGGTTGACCGCAGGCTTGCGGCCCTGCCATCGTCGGCGACTCCGGTAAGCGGGCGTCGGCTCCTCTGGCGTCTGCCGGAGAGGGCTGGTGGCGTCCGACCCTCGGGGTCGGCAGCAGCGGCCTGTTCCCACGGACCAGGCCGACCCCTCCTCTCGACCTGTCTCTGGTGCTGGCTCTCGTAGGTCAGGCGTCGGCTGTTCGGCGCCCACCGAGAGCTCGCTTCTACGCCTCAAGTCGGCTCGTCCGATGTCCGGCCATCGAGGGAACCGACAACGGACCCCCCAACATCCGTTGTTCCTGGTTCACCACAGCCTTCACTGCCTTCTGGGGAGCCAGAGTCCCCCCCCAACCTGAACCCGGGGACTTTTCCCTCCGTCCCGAGGCGGTTGAGGATTTTTTACCTCCGTCAGTCCTTCCTCCATCTGGAGCGTCGGACTTGACGTTGGCTCCCCGGAAGCCGGCTCCGATGCTGGACCCTCAGACGTCGGTACCTCCGGCATCAGGGCCTCCGCCGTCAGCCCTGACATTGGCCTTACTGACTCAGGAGATCTTCTGCTCACCCGGGCCCTCCACCCTCCGGGCTGTCCGCTACGGATCCGCCCGTGAGGTTCGGCGGGCCGTCTGGGCAGCCCCGCTTCGGGTATCCTCCATCTTATTTGACACCGGTGTACCCGGGAACGCCGTATCCGGCGCCACAGTACCCGGCGCCGGGCTTCCCGACACCGCAGTACTCGACGCCTCAATACCCGACGCCGGGTTACCCACAGCCGGGTTTTGGATACGCTCTGTATGGGTATAACCCGTATTCTTATCTCCCACCTCCTCCTCCTCCTCCACCACCCTCGCAGCCGCCGGTGGACCTGCAGGAGACTCTGGCCTCCTGGTGGGCTGAGGCCAAGGCTCAGCTCACCAAAGAGGTCAAGAGCCGCCTTCCGGCGACAGTGCCATCCCAGGTTCCTGTACACCCCAGGCGGCACACTCCCTCACCACCTCCGGACTCCAGGGTTCTTCCGTCTGGATCCAGAGAGGGGCAGGACACGCGTCCCCGGGGACTCCCCAAGGGACCCGTTCCTCCCCTGGGTCGGGGAAAGGGAGTCTTACTCTTCTTCATCCTCCTCCTCCTCTTCACTCTCGGACTCTTCCGACGGCTGCTCCGAGAGAGACGACGAGCCTCGCTCTCCGACGAAGCCCCGGTCAAGGACTCCTCCGAAGTCTCCTGCGGAGTATCCTTCTTTTACGGAGTTGCTTAGAAAAATCCAGGAGGTCCATCAGTGGCACTCTTTGGAACCAGATCCTCAGCGTCTGAAACTCGCTGAACATCTGGAGCTGCCCATGACAGCTCCTACATTAGTGCCACCTTGGATAGAGCCTCACACCGACCTTGTTACCACGATATGGAAACAGCCGTTGGCCTTAGCCCCACTTCCTAGGAAGTCAAACAGGCTATATCAGGCTCCAGAGGGTGTTGATTTCCTGGATTCTCGCCCTCGTGCCGACTCGGTCGTGATTAGCGCTGCCCATGGCCGGTAGGCGAACCCAAAACATCTTAGCTCGTCACCTCCTGACAAGGAATCTCGCCTTCTGGACCAGTACGGGAGAAAGATTTATGCTTCCTCCACACTGGGGATTAGGGCCCTGAACTATGTCGGTCACATTGGGGACTACCAGAAGGCCATCCTTACTCAGGTGGAAGCCAAGCTGGACTCCTTGCCTGACTCCCAAGTCAAACAGGAGTTGGCTGGTCTCGTCCGCTCTGCTCGTTCGGCCAGTCGCCACATGCTACGTGCGACATACGATGCAGTGGACACTGCTGGGCGGAGCTCAGCTTTCGCCGTAGACTTACGGCGTCATGCTTGGCTCCGGGTGTCAGGTCTGGTCCCGGAGGTGCAATCTGCTATCCGGAAGCACCTTTCCGGGGTCAGTGCTGGGGGTGATGTCAAGACATCATTACCGATTGAAGAAGAAGGGCGGCTTTGAAATAAGTTGATTCCATGACCATCCCCATCAGCAGCAGCATGTCCTTTCGCCAGATGGAATCGGCCAAAGGCGAAACCCCAGGAAGCGGGCCACAAGCGTCGGGCCCCCGTGGCTGCATAATCCCCGCCCAAAAAGCAGTGGGTGCTTCAGCTGCAGCGCTGCCCCACACCACCTGACTCCTTTCCTCTCCCACTGCCTCCGGACTCCCCGGAGGAACCGGTAGGAGGGAGGTTTTCCCTCCACCTTCCGGGATGGGAGAGGATAACAACGAATTCTTGGGTGCTCCAGCTCATAGCAGAAGGACACTCCATAGAGTTTCTTCAGAAACCACCCCACCACCTGCCTCTGAAGTCGTCATATTCATGGGAACACCTTCCTTTGGTCCAGGAGGAAATCTCTGCTCTTCTGCTGAAGCAAGCGATAGAGCCCGTCCCCCTTCATCTTCAGGGGACAGGTTACTATTCCCATTTCTTCCTGGTCCCAAAGACGGGAGATCTCAGACCGATTTTAGATCTCAGTTCCCTGAATCTTTATGTAGAGTACAAAAGGTTCAGGATGCTCTCTTTGCAGAGCCTTCTGCCCCTCCTCCGGCTGGGTCAATGGCTTTGTGCCCTGGATATGCAGGATGCTTATCTGCACATTCCCATTCACCCATCTCATCACAAATACCTTCGTTTTGCATTCCAGGGGGACCACTACCAGTTCAAGGCGCTTCCGTTTGGTCTATCCTCGGCCCCCCGAGTATTTACCAAATGCCTGGCAGTGGTGGCGACCACCTGCTTACCAAGGGAGTTCAGGTTTTCCCTTACCTGGACGACTGGCTCCTGGCGGCCTCGTCCAGGGAGGAATTCCTGCGATTCCTTTCCCTTACCCAGCAGGTTTTTGCCTGCCTGGGTATTACCATCAACCATTCCAAGTCTCATCTGGACCCTTCCCAGAGGCTACAGTTTATTGGGGCGATCCTCGATATGACCATGGGCAAGGCCTTCCTGCCTCCAGACAGGGCGGCCTCCCTTCAGACCCAGATAAGTCTGTTATCCGACCGCAGGATGGTCTTGGCGAGGTCGGTCCTTCGCCTTCTCGGGCTAATGGCGGCTGCTATCCCGACGGTCCCTCGCGCTCGACTCCACATGAGGATCTCTCAGTGGACTCTACGCTCTCAGTGGGATCAACTAGTGGACAACCTAGATCACTCAGTTCTGATCTCATCACTGATGATGTGATACTTACAGTGGTGGATGGTTCAAGAGAACCTGTATCGGGGGGTTCCTTTCTTTCATCCTCCCCCCTCCCAGACTCTAACCACAGACACCTCAGGCGAAGGTTGGGGAGCCCATGTAGGCCCTCATCGGACCCAGGGCTCCTGGTCCAGGCTAGAACAGGCTCTTCACATCAGTGTGCTCGAGCTTCGGGCAGTGTTGCACACTCTCCAAGCCTCACCAATACATCCTTCCCAGCCACCTTGCCGTCCAGATGGACAACATGTGCTTAGTGTGGTACATCAACAAGCAAGGAGGAACTCGGTCCTACCCTCTATGCAGGGAGGCAATGAGGGTTTGGGATTGGGCAACACAACACGACCTTCACCTCACGGCGATTCACGTTCCAGGAGTCGACAACACCCTGGCAGACAAGCTAAGTTGCTCTTCTGCTCTGACTCACAGTGGGAACTGGACCAAGGGTCCTAGACAATATCTTCCAACTTTGGGGAACACCACAGGTGACCTGTTAGCATCCCCCAAGCATAGCTTCCCACCTTCTGCTCGCTCATTCCAGGCTAGCGCTTTCTGGGCGGCGGCTCAGTCTCTAGACTGGAAGGACAGATTCGTCTATGCCTTTCCCCCAATTCCTCTTGTCCCACGAGTCTTGCAGAAACTAGCTTCAGAAGGAGCGAGAATGATTCTGATCGCTCCTTTCTGGCCCAGGCAAATCTGGTTCTCTCTTCTACAGCAATATTCAGAGGATCCTCCTCTTCCTCTATTTCGAAGTTCGCTGACCCAGGATCAGGGGACCCTGGTCCATCCAGGCCTCAAATCCCTTCAACTGCATGCATGGCTCCTGCAGACTTAGCCCAATCCCATTTTGGTGTGTCTCCCAAAGTGGCGGAGATTTTAGTGGAGGCCAGAAACCCTCCACCAGATCCACTTATGCCATGAAGTGGAAAAGATTCACTACTTGGGCGCTTCCAAGAACGTGGAACCTTTCTCCTGTTCAGCGGGGCTTCTACTGGAGTATCTACGTCATCTGTTCGACCTGGGTCTCAACCATTCCTCTTTGAAGGTACACATGGTGGCCATCTCGGCCTATCATGTTCCCTTTGCAAACAAGGCTTTTGCTCAGCTGGAGGTCTCCAAGACCTTTCTCGGAGGGGTTCTCCATCTGAGGCCCCCCATCCGTACTCTTGCCCCCCCTTGGGACTTGAATTTTGTTCTCGAGAAACTTACCCTTCCTCCCTTCGAACCTGCAGCTTCTGCAGATTTGAAGTTTCTTTCGTGGAAGACGCTCTTCTTGGTGGCCATTACTTGACTTGAAGAATCTCCGAGCTCAGGCCCTGATGTGTAAAATCCCTACTTGATTTTTCTCAAGGAGCGAGTTACTCTTCACCACAGATCCTAAATTTCTACCTAAAGTAGTAGCAGAGTTTACCTTAAATCAGTCCATAGAGCTACCTGCCTTTTTTACGCAGTACTCTAACCAAGGGGAATATTTACTCCATACTATGGATGTTCACCGGATTCTAAGATACTACACCAATAGGACGAAGGATCTCAGAAAGACTGATCAGTTGTTTGTCTCTTTTGCTCCCAAAAGGGAAGGCAGTGTGGTTTCCAAGCAATGCTTGTCTAAGTGGTTGGCTCATTGCGTCACTTTCTGTTATGACAAATACCACAAGACCCTCCCGGGTCAAGTCAGAGGCCACGCCACTAGAGGAGTAGCTGCCTCTGCAGCTTGTTTCAAGAATGTGTCTGCGGCAGACATATGCACTGCCGCCACCTGGACTTCCGTCCATACCTTTACCAAACATTACAGTTTGGATATTGCCTCTACGCCCGTAGAGCAGGCTTCGGGCTGGCTGTTTTGCAAGGCCTCCTGTCTTGAGACTTGCACGGCTAGAACTACTTCTTGGAGTAGTTTTCCTCCTCCCGGTGCCTTTTCTTTGTTCCAGACTGCTTGGGATTCAATCCTATATGTAATTACCTACTGTAAGAGCCCTCTCGAAGTAAGATAGTACAGTTACGTAAGAACTTACCGTAACAGTAGATCTTCGAGAGAGGCTCTTGCAGTAGGTTATACCTTCCCGCCCTCCATGCCCCTAGGCTTTTTCAGCTCCTTTTCTATATAGAGAAATATCCGCTCCTCTCTTGTCCGGCCTCTTTCGGCCTGTGGCAGGGAAGAACTGGAAAGGCGAGCGTCAGGACCGCCCCTTTATACCAACGTCTCCTGACACCGGTCACCTGACGTGGGGGCGGTCCCTCGCCAGGGACTGCTAGCTAGAAATTTTTCCGTGGGGTCCTGCCGCCTGCTGGCGTCAGTCCTATATATAATTATCTACTGCAAGAGCCTCTCTCGAAGATCTACTGTTATGGTAAGTTCTTACGTAACTGTACTTTACTGGCCCCGAACACCCACCCGATTTAATGGTGCTGTGTCTCCACGCAGATTCCACCCCCCGCCCAGCAATGAAAGACTGTGTTGCCAGAGTGTGGCTCACAGAATGATTGGCCAAGAGAGAGTGTCACATAGAGGGTCAAGACTGGAGTGGGCGCACAGTCGATGTTCCCTTATGCCCCTGCCCCATGAGGACACAGGGTCCCAGACTATCCGTCACAAAAGGAACGTCCGATCTATGTGGTACTTCGGCCCCGGTCCTGTTCTGGCACCCTCCCCTGCCCCCGTCAGAGCACAAAGCGCCAAAGGAGAAGAGAGCTGCAGATCAAGGTGAATAGGCGCAGAGTGCAAATCCCGGCTTTGGCACTGCACTTTGATCCACAGTGTGTGTGGTCCTGTTTCACAGAGACACACACAGGGGGACAGTCAGTAGCATTAAAAAGTTGCCTAGTGTCCTGTGTGACTCTCACAGGAAAACAAAGCGGTCCGCTCCTGGTTGTCGAAATGCAGTGTCGCAGAAACCGAGTAGTGTGTGTGAGTATGAGTGAGAGACAGAGGTGCCGCGGGTCACAAATCCACTTGCTGTGTGTAGTCCCTCCTCACTCTCCCTAAGTCGGTCACTCTCAGGCTGTGTATTCATGCAATTGCTAGTGAAGTGCCACCACATCCTGTATTGAGAAAGGGAGTGCAGGAGGAGGCTTGTTCAGAACCTTCTCATTATCGTTAGAGAGACACAGACATGCAGGATATGTAGTTTTTCGGGCGGGTGGGGGTGATGTGGCACCTCTTACACAGCATTCCAGACCATGATGTGGAACATAAATGTGACAGATCTTCTCAGTAGTGCATCTGTCACATTTATGAGTGCATAAATAGCAGGATATGTTGTTTTTGCACTAGGGACTATTTTACAAGGCAGCAAGCTACATCCCTTTTTGTCCTGTTTTAAGAGAATAAAACAAATATTTACAGCATTTAGCAGTCTTTTTCTGCATACCCCATGTTATAAGTGCAGTAACACACTCCAGGGTGTGCCATTATTGGGGAATTAACACACACCCCAGTGCTGTGAGGACACTCAGCCTGTGGCCTTGTGCCTCACAACACACCTGGGTGTGCATTAATCCCCAATTGCTGCATACCCTGTTATGTGTTATTGCTTACTTATCTGTGTAGATATCTGAAAGTATTAAAATACTATATATTTATATACTTCATTTTTCTATGACTGAGTCCTTTGAGGTGCAGCTAACTGATTTATAACTGACAGAACTTGTATTCTCGCCTCTAAAGAGAAGGCTACTAGTACCATTGAGATAGTGAAAAAGCAGGGACACTGAGCAAATACGTCTGCTCAGTATTCACAAAAGAAGAGGAAGGGGAGGTACCTAATCCAATCAGTAGAAGCACTTTGGATAGGGGGCTCGCTCCCAGTCCTTACACAGAAGAAAGGGTTCTGAAAGAACTCCTGAAACTGAAGGTAGACAAAGCAATGGGGCCTGACAGGAATCACCCCAGAATTCTAAAAGAACTAAGGGTAGAACTAGAGACACCACTGACTACCCTTTTTAACAAATCATGGGAGGATGGGGTGGTACCTGAGGACTGGAGGATGGCCGATGTGATTCCCCTTCACAAAAGTGGGAGCAAGACAGAGGCAGGAAACTACAGACCTGTCAGTTTGACCTCTCACTGGTAGGAAAAATGATGGAATCACTTCTGAAGGAAAGAATTGTTGAGTACCTAGAGGCCAGTGGGGGCACAGGACCCAAGGCAGCATGGATTCATAGCGGGAAGGTCATATCAGACTAATTTAATCGATTTCTTTGACTGGGTGACCAAAGTAGTAGATCAGGGAGGGGCTGTAGACATGGCCTACATAGACTTTAGCAAGGCATTTGACACAGTCCCACACAAAAGATTAATAAAGAAATTAGCCAGCCTGGGAGTGGGTCCCATGGTGGTAGCCTGGGTAAAACATTGGCTGGACAACAGGACACAGAAGGTAATAGTAAATGGAGTCTTGTCTGAAGAAAGGGGGGTTACTAGTGCGGTACCACAGGGTTCAGTACTGGGTCCGGTCCTTTTTAATGTCTTTATAAGTAACGTTGTAGAGGAACTGGAAAGAAAAGTATACCTCTTTGCAGACAACACGAAGATCTGCAACAGGTTTGGTACACAAAGGGCAGTGGAAAGGATGAAAAAGGACTTGGCAAGGTTGGAGGAATGGTCAGAAGTATGGCAGCTTGGATTCAATGCAAAGAAGTGCAAAGTAATGCACTTGGGAAACAAAAACCCAGGGGAAGAGTGCATAATCGGGGGGAGGCAGTAACAACAACAAAAATGGAAAGGGGCCTGGAGGTAATCATATCAGATGACCTAAAGGTTAGCAAGCAATGTGAGAAGGCAGTAGGGATGGCTGGGGGGACGCTGGGATGTATAAGGAGAGGCATCACCAGTAGAAAACATGAAGTTGTTATCTCTCTGTACAGACAGTTGGTGAGACCCCATCTGGAGTACTGTGTCCAGTTCTGGAGACCCCATACCCGCAAGGACATAGGGTGGAGGCAGTCCAGAGGAGGGCAACTAAAATGGTGCAGGGTCTGCAACAGAAGCCATATGAAGAGAGTAAAGGAGCTTAATATGTATACCCTTGAGGAAAGAAGGGAGGTGGGGGGACATGATAGAAACTTTTAAGTACCTCAAGGGAATCAACAAAGTCCAAGAGGGTAGCATCTTCAGAAAAAGAGATGTGCAAGAACAAGGGGACACAATTTGAAGATAAAGAGGAGGACTGCTTGGGGGCAGTGTAAGGAAGTATTTTTTCACAGAGAGGGTGGTGGACACATGGAATGGCCTTCCGGAGGAGGTTGTGGGGTCAAAAACAGTGGAGGAATTCAAGAATGCATGGGACAGACATAAGGCAGTTCTCATGGGGGGGTAGGAAGAAATAGGCTGTCGGTTAACTAGGATCTGCAGCTTATTCAGTAGGTAGGGAAATGGGCAGACTAGGTGGGTCAAGCAGTCCGTATCGACCGTCAAAGTCTGTATTTTCTATGTTTACCATATTCTGTTCCTAAAGTAAGGAGTTCTCAGCTGTGACACAGAGGAGTGAATCGGTTACCCAAGAAGCAAGGAGCACTGCACTGTGTGAGCAGTGTCTCTGGAGGGACTTGGACCTAGAGATAATCTTGAGTGCATGTCTGAGATGAGTGGTGGCAGCTACTGATTACCCTTCCAGGTGTCTGAAGGGTTTGAGAAAGTTGGTAACACTGATCGGCTAAGACTGGGCAAGACCAGTTTGCCGCAGATCGGTATTGGGGATCTTAGTGAAAAGCAAGGGGGATGAAGAAAGCTGGCGATCAAGCAGTGTCTGCAGTGTGACTATGGCAGAGGTAAAAAAAAAAAAAAAATGGGCAGACTGGGTGGGCCAAGCAGTCCTTATCTGCCATCAAATTGTTTTCCCCTGTATTCTGTTTTTCCTTCGTGGGGCCACAGCAAGGGAGGCTTCCTTCTGCCGGCTGCCACCACCCCCCTGCACCGTCCAGCACATCCCCAGGATTCCTGGTGGTGAAGGCACCCCCTCATCTTTGCCCCCCCCCCCGTTGTGGGGTCAGGAGAAGAAGGCCCGACTCTCCCACCCCGTGATGCTCAAAATCCAGTTTCCCCACTCCGGTTTTGCCCTGGTGACGTGGCAGGTGGAGGTGTGGCCAGCCGGCGTCATACATTCTTGCCATGCCTATCCTTTTTCTTCTGAGCTTTTTCCCCCTTAATTCTCCCTCGGGTGCGCTGGAACCGGCGGCCTGCTCCACCCAACCCGGCATAGCGCCTGGTTCCCCACCTGCGTGGCGCTACCACCGAGCCTCCACTTAGTGACCGCCAGGTGCTGGGAAGACTAACTTTCCCAATCTGGGAGAGGGGAGGTGCCTGCTCAGAGTCCACGGGGATGAAACTGGAGACTGTTCAAAAATGGCCTTGCTACTCCCTTACAGAAATTCTTGATAAAGGGTACTCTCTGTAGGAGGCTTTCCCAGTGGCCGAGGCCGATGTCAGCCTTGCCCTGGAGCTCTGGCAGCGCCCCACCTTTTACTCTGCGCCCTTGGCCTGGATGGCCTGCAGATATGCGGTACCCACCGATACCCTTTCAGGGTTCATGGAACATCCCTCGGTTGAGGACTTGGTGGCTGACTCTGTGTTCAGATGCTCGGGCAATATGGGGGACATAGACAGACCGCCGGATAGAGAGTCCAAGAAATTGGACCACTCGGCTGAAAAGGTCTATGCTGCCTCCTCGCTCGGCCTCCGCCAGGCGAGCTCGACTGTCGTGATGGCGCACTTTTCACATGCCCTTCTGGACTCTCTGGATGAGGTGATTACTCATCTTCCTGCGGACCTCCAGACTACAGTCAAGCAGGTCCAGGATCAGGGTCGTGCTGTGGCCAGACAGCAACTTCAGACGGCCCTGGCCATTGGAGATTCCAGTGCCCACTCAGTGGCGGCTGCAGTTGCCATGCACTGTAGGGCTTGGCTGCGGATCTCGACCTTCACGGCAGACACCCAGCACAAGCTGGCGGATGTACCGTTCTTAGGCATCGACCTATTTGGGCCTGGTGTGGAGGGTCACCTTCATTGCATTGAAAAGTCCAGTGCCACCCTGGATTCTGTGACATCCACCCAGAAGTACTCCAGGGGCTCTAAGCAGCAGATGCGCAAGCCATTTTGGTCCTCTACTCCTGCAGCAAAACCAGCCCAGCGTCAGTCTGGCCAGCAGGCTCAGTCCTGACTACCTCTGGCCTAGTCCATGTCCTCAGTGGTTGGAAAGCCCGGAGAGAAGGGACCTGGTGTCTCCTCAGCCAGATCCTCCTCTGACGAGCCTGCTTCGTGACGGGATGGGGGTTGCCACCCTCATGCCCGTCACGCCTTCCCTGGGTCCTCTTGTGGGGAACCGGCTCTGCCACTTCCTTTCCGCCTGGTCCACTTTTATCATGGACAAGTGGGTTCTGGAAGTGGTTGATTAGGGTCTGCGTCTGGAATTCGAGCAGTACCCTCCAAGGTGAGCCTGCGCCCCATGGGAGGACTTGGTATCCGCAGACACATGGTCGGCTCTTTGAGACGACATAGCCCAGCTCCTCTGCAAGGAGGTTGTGGTCAGAGTTGTGGATCTTTCGGAACACCCAGGGTTTGTCTCCAGGTACCTCCTGGTGCCAAAGTGGATTGGGGGGGGCCTAGCGCCCCATTCTAGATCTGCCTGACCTGAACAAATTCCTCCAGTCCTGCACCTTCAGGATGGTAACACTGTCCCAGATCATACCATCCCTGGAGCAAAACTTGTGGTTTTGCTTGCTCTCTGGATCTTCAGGACATGTTCTTTCACGTCCCGATCCATCTATCCCACCGAAGGTTCCTTCGCTTCTGAGCAGAGGGAACCCTTTACAAGTTCCAAGCCATGTCTTTCAGCCTCTCCTCGGCCCCCATGGTCTTTACTAAATGCATAGCAGTGGTGGCAGCTCACCTGAGGCGCTGAGGGGTCCGGGTGTACCCATACCTGGACGACTGGCTAATAGCAGGTCCTGAGGTGGAGTGGTTCAGGGACCTGGCCCTCCAGACCTGCATCACTTTGGCCTCCTGGTCAGTGAGGCCAAGTCGGAACTTGTGCCCTTGCCGGTGATCAGCTTCATTGGGGCAGAGCTTGACTTGTGCAGAGCCAAAGCTCGGCTCCCAGCAAACATGGCGGAGGTTCTCTCCTCCTTTGCCCAGTCATTTCTGATTGGGCACTTGCGCCCTACCCGGGACTTCCTGTGCCTTCTGGGTTACATGGCGGCCTACACCAGCATTGTCTGAAGGGCCTGTTGGCATATGCGTTTCCTGCAATGGGAGCTGGCCAGCCAGTGGTCTTAACGCAAAGGTCGCTTCAGCCAGCTGGTCACTGTGACCCAGAGGATGTGGGATGCCCTCCAGCGGTGGCTTGTCTCAGAGCATCTGCAGGAATGGATCCCGTTTGTCTGCCCTGAGCTGACAGTCATCCTGATGACCGATGCCTCTCTCATGGGCTGGGTGCCCATCTGGGGGGGAACACAGAGGCCACGGGCTCTGAACCCCTCAGGAGTCACAGCGCCACATCAACCTGCTGGAGCTTTGCTGACTACCTTCGCTCCGTTTGTTTGGGGTCAAGTGGCCCAAGTCCAGACTGACAACACCATGACCATGTACTACCTCAACAAACAAGGCGGAATGCACTCCCTGCCCCTGTGCAAAGAAGCCCTCCGCCTTTGGACTCTCGTGTGCATCCTGGAGTCAGATCTCCTAGCCATCCATCAGCTGGCAGACTCCCTCAGCTGGGTGGGCGAGGCATCTTACGAGTGGTCCTTCCATCCGGAGGTAGTTCACAGTCTGTTCTCCCAGTGGGGCACCCCTCAGGTGGACCTGTTCACCTCCAGGGAGAACGCAAAGCTGAGGCTGTTTTGTGCCTGCCTCCCTCAGCAGGGACCACTGCAGGGGGATGCCTTCTCGAAGCCTTGGACCGCAGGCCTCTTCTTTGCCTTCCCTCCACTTCCCTGGATCCACAGGGTGTTACTCGAGGTCAGGAGGGACAAGGCACAGGTGATCCTGGTGGCTTTGGACTGGCCTCACCAGTTTTGGTACCCAGATCTACTCAGCCTCAGCATCAGGCTCCCAAGGAGTCTTCCCATATGCTCGGACCTGCTCTCAATCAGTCAGGAGAAGGTACTCCAACCGGACCTTCAATCCCTGCACCTGACCGCCTGGTTCCTGAGCGGATAGAGTTTCAGGCTTTGGGTCTCTCCAAAGATGTCCTCACTGTCGTAGAGGCATCTAGAAAGGAATCGCCTAGAAAATGCTATGCTTTCAAATGGAAGAGATTCTCCATTTGGTGTCAGGGCAAGGGGTTGGACCCTTTGTCCTGTCCAGTGACTATCATTTTGGACTGTCTGTGGTCTCTCTCTCTCCAAAGGGGGACTTCGGTCGATGACCCTTAAGAAGCTCCTGGCAGCCATCTCTACTTACTGGATGCAGGCTGGTCGGCAGTCAGTGGCACAGGAGAAGGTGGTCTGGCGCTTTTTCCGAGGCCTTGACCACATTTCCCCTCTGGTGCATGAACCACCACCACCATGGAACTTGTTGCTGGTTTTGGCAAAGCTCATGGGCAAGCCATTCGAACCGATGCACAGGTGTGACATGTCTCACCTGTCATGGAAGACAGCCTTCCTTGTGGCTATCACATTAGCCAGAAGGATCAGTGAGCTCCAGGCGCTCTTGGTGGAGTCTTCTTACCTGGTCTTCCACAGGGACAGGGTTATTCTGTGCCCCAAACCGAAGTTCCTCCCGAAGGTTGTGTCAGAGTTTCATCTGAATCGGGTGATGGCTCTTCCGGTGTTCTTCCCAAATTGCACCTCTGAGGCTGAACACAGGCTCCATACTCTTGACCTGAGGCGAGCGTTTGCTTATTACTAAGAGTGCACAGCTGGAGTTCGGGGAGAGGTTTGCCAGCTGTTTGTCACCTACGCTGAAGCCGTACCTGGCAGACCTGCAGCCAAGTGGACGGTTGGCAGGTGGATCACATCCTGCATTAATCTTTGCTATAGGTTGGCGGGTAGGGAGCCTCCCGGAGGGCTTGCTTATTACAAAGAGTGCACAGCTGGAGTTTGGGGAGAGGTTTTCCATCTGTTTGTCACCTTCGCTGAAGCTGCACCTGGCAGACCTGCAGCCAAGTGGACGATTGGCAGGCGGATCACATCCTGCATTAACCTCTGCTATAGGTTGGCGGGTAGGGAGCCTCCCAGAGGGCTAAAGTCTTATTCCACCCGCCATACCACTGCGACGATGACTGCTTCTAGGGACGTTCCTATCCAGGAAATCTGCAGGGCTGCTACCTGGAAGTCAGCACACATCTTCATTTCCCATTACCTCATTGACCTAGAGTCACGCTGGGATGCCCGTTTTGGGGCCTCAGTTCTCCAATCTCTGTTCCCTAAGTAGGGGGTGTGCGTCCTGCCTCCCTCCTCCCAGAGAATTGCTAGGAGTCTGCCAGAAAGTGTGGCTAGAACATCCTATCCACGTCCCTAGAAACACAGGTTACTAACCTGTAACAGTAATTGTAGGAGTGGTATATGATGTTCATCCACATGGACGCACCCGACCTTCCAAGCTTTGGTGCGCACACTCTGCTTCCAGCGGGCAAGATCTGGCGTCATGGGGTGGAGCCAAGGGAATTACCACCTGGGTGTGTGGGAGGGGCCATCTTGAAGAGTTGCCATGCCACTCGCCTAAAGTCATGGACCGCGACTCTAGCAAATTACAGTACAGTACTTTATTTCTTTTCCCCAACTGGTCCTCTGTTTCTTGACTGGAAAGCTGTTAGTTTGCAGTTGTCTTTTCAGTGGTGTTGGGGGGCCGTGTGCAAGTAGGGGTACCCTTCTGAATGGCAGTATGTCAGCGGTTTGAGAGTGCCGGATGGAACTGAATATGAAAGCAGGAGCAAGCACAGTGCAAGCATAGTGTACAGTAGATACGTAGTCTGTAAGGCAGAATTTGATGCAGAAGCTGTGTTTCTTTTTTCAGTGCTCCCTCGCTATACCGATATACCAGAAACAGCTGTGAGAGTTGTAACTACTGTAAATACTGTATGAACATAAGCACTGTATTTCGCACAAACTTTAATTCTTGAGATTGCTGGGTACAATTGCCAACCAGATATGCCCGTTTGACTACGTGGCAAACAGCTTAGCGCTGAAGTTCCCAGAGCAAACACAAGTTATTATTAAACTCTAGCCAGCATTCAGCCAGTTACACTGTGACATATTCTGCAGCAAAGATTGTCGATTAAACCCTGACACTGACCTATTCGGCGTGAGAAATCCAAGAGCTGGATGTTTTAGCACTTGTGCGTATCACTATAACACTGAACAGCCGTGATGACACCCATGTAACGAGGTCCAGAAAAGGTAGCATTTAGCCGCAACAGACAAATAACGCAAGTCTGGAGAAAGCAGCAGTCCTGTGCTCCCCAATAACAGTACCGACCTCAGCACTAAATATTTATTTTTTTTGCGATGAGATACTGGATTTTTTATGGTCTCAACTGTGCAATAGAGCTCCGACGAATACGAGCATTCTCCAGCGTCCCAACAGAAGAGTACCTGAGCAGAGACAGGTACTGAGGGAATGCCTTCCCTGCCCTGACATTACTCGCGCATGGGGGTACAAAGCACATGTGCAGAGTTCCTACAACGAAAAAAACAGCACGAAACCACCCCGGTGCAAAAATACATTTTAAAATACACTTTCTAGATATTTTTTAACACACTTTCTAGGCGGTTCATCGTCTGGTTACCTAAGGAACTAAAGGAGCAAAAGCAGATTTGGATGCACAGAACTTGGTGAATCGCATTAAGCAGTAGTGGGAGATTCAGTAGCCTGTAGTGCAGGTTAGAGCTTTGATAACCTCTGATCAGATGTCTTCTGGGTCTGCATTTCTCCAGGGCCCAAGTACAGTCCTTTATGATTGTACATATCCCAGGGAGGATAGTGAGACCAGGAAAAAAAAGATCAGGGGCCCAATATTCAGAGATCAGCGCACCCTCAAATAGGATTTGTGAATGTGCTAATCCCGACTTGCACCGGCGATCCCAGGTGGCCTATATTTTGAAGCCCCAGGAGCACCAGCATAATTCTGCAGTGCCAAAGCACAAAAATATTGCTCTGCCTATGCAGATGAGGGGGTCTCCCCATGCGTAGTACTGTAAGGGGGCTCACTGACAACTGATACAAGGCTGGCCGAGGAGGTGCTGTGCCGGTCATCATATTGGGCATCTCGGATTGCTGCAGGACATCCAGGTAAGGGTGGGTGTGCCTGTGTATGTGTGTGTGTGTGTGTGTGTGTGTGTGTGTGTGTGGCGTGCGTGAGTGGTTTGTGAGGGGGTGAGATAGGTGGGGACACTGGACTACCACTGAATACTTTTACATTCATCAACAGGTGATTGGTGGGCCAGGGGGAACCACTGGACACAGGGATAGGTAAGATAATACGGAATGGGTGTTTGGGGGCACACTAGCCACCTGGGAATGCATCGAATGTCAGAGTATGGGTGTTCAAAGGTGGGGGGTGCCACTAGTCACTGAAATTTCATTAGACCCACACTCAGGATGGGTGCTAATGGGATGTAGTGCACTATGCATACAAGCCCTAATGGGCATGCAAAGGGCCCCTTAGTACCTTGCATGCCCAGTGGGCTGAGTTGCATGATGTGGTTAAATATAGCCCACAGGGGTCTTGGCGCTATCCATTTCAGGGTATCTCTGTTCTCTGTGGGCTATATAAAGCCCAGGTCCGTATGGGAGCAGCGCAGTTTTACTTACTGCTGCTCTGACATGGTCCGCTATTCAGTCGGATAGTGTCGGCCTGCTGTCCGACTGAATATAGCAGCCACCGGGTCGGGCACTACTGCAAGTGCAGTGCAGATATTTGCATTACTCTTGTGCACGTTTTTCAATATCAGGTACCAGAACAGATATAAATTCCAACATGCACTGCAGGCTGTTGAATCTATCACTGCTGCTTACTGCTCCGATGTCCGCTGCAGGGGATTCTGAAATTTGTAGTAACAAAAAAGTGAACCAGCCCGATAGATGGATAGAGAGATAAATAGGTGGCTAGCTAGCTAGTTGGATGAATGGATGGATGGATAGAGCGAGCTTTAGAAAGGTAAGTTTAGCAGTGCTGTTACTGTTCCTGAACTGCACTGCTTTGGAACCTTCTCCACCAATTAGGAAGCAGGATTTTCCTACCCATTGTGTAATCATCTTATTATTTATTCATTAATTTTTAATATAGCTCTTTGGTCCCCGTTGCCACTTCCTGCCAACTGACGACAGGGACACAAATGCATTTTTTAGGTTTTCTTCCCTGACCCCTCCCCCCAACCCAGGCCCCGGCACACAGCCGTGCGAGTGTGTGGAGGCATGCATCGCACCCTGTGGTGCTAGCTCAGCCCCTTCCACCTCCTGTTGCTTTGCCGCCACCTCTCTGCCTACACTACCCACCGGACCTCCACCTGGCGGGAGTGGAACTACGGGGGGGGGTCACCAACCCAATCCCACCACCCTCGAGAGAGGAGAGCTGCCCGCTGGCATGCTTAGTCCTGCCCCCCCCACGCCATCTCCCCGACGACCCAAGAGCATTCCCGAACCTGGGTCACCAGCGTAGCGCGAGGTAAGGCATCCAGCGCCTCTCAACCCTCTGTGCCACCTGGCTGACTTCTTTATTAATTATTTTTATAAAATGGGTTGTGCCATTTCATCCTCCACATTGGTCAAGATCCTATCACATGGGTCGCTTTATCATGTCAAGTAACTCCCTGCTTTAAAGGCTCCAACCATACCATGTGGCATAGATCACGTATAACCATTAGAGGTCACTGTATAACCACTAGAGGTCACAATATAAACATTACAGTTAAAAAAAAAAAAAAAAAAAAAGGAAAATTTAAATGATTCTGATCCACAGGTCACAATATAAACATTACAGCTCAAATTATGAATCTTTAAATTAATTGGATCCACATGACAACCCCTTGAGTGACGAGCCCCCCCCCACGTAACGTTTCGAGAAAACAGTATGCAAAGCCAAACGGCCTGAATAAATTCAGCCAGATACACATAAGACAAAAAGAAAAACTGCAAATATACTTCAAATCAACTAACCAGCCCTCAAAAATACTTTTTTGCCTACCTTCCTTTATTTAAAGGAAAACAACACACAATCCGGGTACTTTACCTGGGCATGTGGAAACACCCGTTCAGGGATTTTAGCTTTAACAGTAAAATGACTTTCAACATACAAAGAAAGTGGCAAAAATACTTAAATGAAAAGTTACCAGAGGACCTACCCTGACTCTGGAAAGACCTTTCTTACTGCACAGTGATTTGCAACATATAGAAAACATTTCACAACCGAAAATGAAAGAAACTAAATTTTAACACCTGAAAATGAAAGTAAACTTTTAGGAAAGGAAGTAAATTTCATGAACAGCATTGTCCACTTCTGTCAGTACCGCAGAGAGGAAATGTACCACCTCAGAATTCCCGTTACTCAAAATTTCTTTTTCAGTACCTCAAAAGGAACAGGATATGCACCCCCTTAGTATCCCCCCTTCCCTGACAACACTGTCTTAAAGTTACAATATCATGCAGCATCTACAACATTGAAACTGACTTCTGGACTGTTCTGTCAGCACAGTGGTAGCACTACCATTCGTGATGCCGGTGACCTGAGTTCGGGAATTAGCCTGGGTCGTCGGGGGGCTAGCAAGTGGAGGAGAAGGATCCCCACAGATGCTGCTCTCCTTGGAGGGAGGGTCCTCAGCAGGGTAGTGACTGGGAAAATCTACTAGCCCCACAGTCTTTTCCACTGGCCCAGCTGGTGTACTTATGAAATGTTACCTTCTTCAGTACAAGCCTCTGGGGCTAGTTAAAGGAAAATCTTTCTAGCACGATATAGAATATACCAGCATTCGGCTAGTGGGCCAGTGCCAATTTCAACCTCTGTTTGCTGCTTTACTGCCACCTGGGTGACCCTAGATGGCAGTGCAGCTGAGGACACCAGGCAGTAGAGAAACAGACTGGAGGACAAGGCAACGTGCACTCTTAGCATGCACATGTCCCTTGGCCTGCCTATGTCTCGGGATGGGAGAAGTGAAGAAGACAAAAAAAAACCCTAGCTGGGCAGGATGACTACCTACCTCACCTCACAAGCGTCACACCACTGACAGTGGCACTACTGCACTGACGCTGGCTTGAGTTACCTCAGGGGGACTGAACCCATCCCCCCAGACCCTGATGAAGGAACTCCACAGTGGGGGGGGGGGTAAGCCACAGAGGTGAATGTAGAGCTGGGGATAAGTCCCAGAGGAGGTGAGTGATGGGGCAGGAGCTACAGGGGGACGAAGGGGGCAGGCTAGTTGAAGGAGCATGATAAGACCATGTTTAAAAAAAAAAAAAACTTTTCTGGTATGCATAGTATATAAAACCATTTTATAAGTGGGATAACTCATCAAGACAGGGAATTAGGACCTTCCATTCTGGTGTTTTTCACTTGGCCAGTGGCCTCTGGGATACAGACCCCATCTGGGCTGTTGTTTTATAATAATTAATCAATAATACATAACAGAATGTGGTATGTCATGGGATATTGTCTGCTTTGGGTGCATTGTGAGGCAGGAGGCCGCAGACAGAGTATCTTGTGCATCTGAGAAGTGTCAATTTCATATGATAGACCACAGCCTGGTGTGTATTATTGCTATTATGAACTGGATTACAGCTTTTACAAGGAAAAAATGTGAAAACAAAAATTGGAAATTGGGATATTATAGTAATACATTTGTGCAAAATAGTTCATTGTGGGTTGTGGTTATCATTGTGGTCAACAGGTGGTGCTGTTGCTATAGGAGCTAATAGAAGGTAAGGCAGTGTGGTCTTAGTAATTGTTTTATTGGTGCTGGTACTGTTGAGAAAAAAAAACAAAAACATTTGTTTTCCTGCTCCCTTTTCCAAGCAGGCAGAAATGTTTATTTTCTAATGATCTGTGGATGGAGTAAAGCCACTGTGTCTGGTTACATGCCCCTGACCCCCATGAAGCAGACAGAAGTGTTTGTTGTTGTTATAGAAATGCTGCTGTTAAATAAAGCTGCGGTAAGTGACTTTGACCGCTCATTAACTTGCATGCATTTGTGAGACGATGTGAGTGGGAGAAGCTTTACAGTGAGTGGTTTGCGAGTTTGAGGTGGCTGTCGGCGGCAGTGAAATGTGCAAACTGTGTTGAGAGTGGAAGTCATTGACTGTCTCAGTGGGTGAGAGCCCAAAAAAAAGAGTTTTGAGTCAGCTGGAGGGACCAGTGTTTGCCATGAGTAGATAGGAGCGCTGCGCTTATGATGGTTGGGAGGATCAGTATGCTGCCAAAGTTGTGGTGGAGGGATTTTAAAATGGGTAACCAACCCTCTTGGCTGGCACTTTTTCTTACCCATTATCATGTTGTGGATTTTAATCATTTGTAAGGAGAGGGCTCAGCCAATCAGATTGCTGGATGTTCGGCAACCAGTTTGTAATTCCATTTCTCTCATACGTTCTGCCTTTTTATTTTATGATGACTACCTGTTAAGCACCCGAGTCCCTGGGAGAGGATGCTGTATAAATAAAACTGCCTTGCCTTATATAATTGCTGATTTAAAGACCTTGCTTCCACCCTTTTAAAAAAAAATTGCCAGATTTTTCTCTAGCTTCTAAATCCCCACCCAGTTCTCATTCTGTCAACCCCCCACACTGTGGGGTTTAGGACATGATGAGCCCAAAATAGGGGTGGGCTCACCATGACCCAAACCCATAAGACCATCATAGGGTTGGTTTATTTCCCCTGGGATGAGATGTAAATGAGACACACTGATGAGTCCTGAGAAGGACTAAACACATGTCTTGTGTCTTCTCAGCTTTGACAGATTGTGTGAGGTGCCAGTTGGTACCATACACTCCTGTTTAAAGCAGAGCCAGCCTAAATTATGTTATGGTGATTTATACTTCCCATGATGCTTTACATTTTTGGAGTGTAGGCTATTTTGCATTTCTTTGAAACCTGGTTATATTGCCAATGCCCTTCCTGAGTAACCCTTGCCTCAGTGCCTTTAAGCTGAGGTTCTTTGTCTTTTGGTTTATTTTTGTTTTTGTGTATGTGTTCAGCTGAAAATAACTTTTTTTTTTATTGTGCACGTTTACAGGCAAAAGTAACTTGTTTTATATACCTGTGTGTGTGTGTGTGTGTGTGTGTGTGTGTGTGTGTGTACAGCCAACAATAACTAGTTTCATTGTGTATGAGAGAGCCAGAATTAACTTGTTTTATAGAGTGTGTGTGTGTGTATACACATAGCAGTAAGTAACGTGTGTGTGTGTGTGTGTGTGTGTACGTACAGCAGAAAGGAACGGTTTTACTGTGTACGTATATAGCCTAAAGTAACTGAGACATATATATATATACACACACACACACACACACACACACACACACACACACACACACACACACACCCAAAACTCTGCATGAACCACTGGAGCCATTCAAAGCAAGTCATGTTTCAGCAGGCATGGACGCAGACTTAGTTGAACATTTGAACTGAAAATATAGACTTTTATTAAGAGAAATCAGTCCGAAGGTATAAACCACAAAGACATTCAAGTATACTACAGGGAATGGGACCTGTGTAATGCTATGTCAGTTTCTGACTACGGTACGTTGTTGCAATAATTCTCTTACAAATACCTCATATTTATTGTTAGTTTTGTTTAGGTTGTGTTCATTAAAAAAAAAAAAAAAAAAATGTAAACATTGTTTTGGGCATTGTTCCTGGAAAACTGTCCTGTGATCCTGGTGGTATATAAAATGGGTAACTGGAATTAAAAATCGGTGAATGCATGACGCTTTCCCTTAGTACATTAAATTTAACCAATAAATTTAAAAAAGATCGGAAGCTTGAACTTTCTGCTCAAGAGGTGTTAATAGAGTAGGGAGGTTGACGGTTTGCCCTTAAATCATCTGGTGCTTGAACAAATTTATTAGTGAGGAAAGCATAACATGACCATTACAACTTCAAAGCAGGTAAAAACAATCATTCCAGGTGATAAAAAACCTTCATTTCATGGAAGTGTCCTCAGAAATGAAGAGATGAGGCGAGATCTTCCATGATAAAGAATGAGGAAAGACGACTACAGTAAATGGATGAATTAAAATACAGTGTATCTGAATATCATATCTTAAATAGTTGGACTCCTGGATACTAAAAAATAGCATTTTATTCAAAGAAGTCCCAGTATACAGAGGTATGACATCACAGCTGTGTGTAATGGAATTCATAATGTCTTACCCATGTGTGACATCATAGCTCTGTATAATGGGATTTATGATGTCCTGCCCATGCGTGAGATCTCAGCTGTGTATAATGGTATTTGTGATGTTCTACCCATGTGACATCACAGCTGTGTATAGTGGATTTTATGATGTCTTACTCATGTATGACATCACAGGTTTGTATAATGGATTTGTGATGTCCTACCATCGTATGCCAGCAATCTGTTTCTTCTGAAAATTGGTTAGAATTTCATCTAAACAGTTAAAAAAAAAAAAAAAAAAAAAATTATTGCTGTATTGAAAATCACCACTGCGGCCGGCCCAGTTATGCTGAGGGTTTAGATGCTGGATGCCACCAGTGACCTGGGTTCGTGGACGGGATCCTGCCTGGTCGGGAGAAGGAGGATTGAACGCTCTATGGACTGCCTCCTTTGGGGAGGGTAGGGTGGGTGGGAGGATCGCTAAGACACTGACCCCTGGTGGTGGCTGGAGCAGGCATAGCTTGCAATCAGACTGTGGGCTGGCGGGCAGGCGTTGGGCATACTGTGGAAGTTCTGCATGCACAGCAACGTCCTTGACACCACTGCACGTCCGGGCCAGGGGGAGAAAACGGGGTCCAAAAACGAGCAATCCTCCGGCGCGATGACAGATGACTCCATCAGCGCTGCAGCAGTCCTACTAAAGTCAGCTCCCCTTCAGCCCTCGGCCTCCAGGTTTCCACAGTGCGCGGCATAAAGTTTAAAAACCTGTAATCTAATTACAAACCAATTTACGTTAATCCTTATAATAAAATATGGATATTTGTCTAAGATTATAACCAAACAATACATTAATATCTTATTCTAATTCTAAATAAATCTAAGGAAAGGGGAGAAAAAAGTGGGGGTAAGGGATTGTCACAGAGATAAGTGAAGAAAATATAGAACTAGGCACGAATTATATTTATATAATTACTGGGTTCCGTTTTTTCAATGGGAAAAGTGTGTATTAAATACTGTAATACCTGAGTAGGTATTACGGCATTCATGCTACTTTTTTTCAGATAGAAAAGAGCTTGAGACGCAACTCAGCTCGCGCCCATCAAAGACCGTTTGCCCCAAAGTCAGTGATCCATAAATACTCACCTCCTCAGTCACGTTTGCACCACAGTAAATCTTGTGAAAAAAATGTCTTCTACCTTGTAGTTTGCCACTGTAAAGACTTTTACCACAGTCCCTAACTAATTGCCCTTTCAACCCTTCCCTCTGCAGGTCAAGCGACTACGCACTTGGCAGCGCATGATGAAAAAAAGACACTACGAAGATCTCAGGGTTCCCCCCCCATTAATCTTTCTTGTTTTAGTAGTTTAGTTAGTTGCATTTACCAGTTTGAACTTACCGTTTGCTGTTTCAATTACCAAATAAATAATTTCATCGATACAAGGTAAGACTCGCATTTCTTCATTTTCAAAAAGATGAAAAAACAGAACCCTTCAATTATATACAACAAAATATGGTGTACAGTGTGGTAACTCAAATTTAACACACACCCTCATTGTTGGATGCCTATGATAAACCCTTCGGGTGTTTATGTGCCATCCAGCAACTCGGGTGTGTGTTAAATTCTTGCAACACACTGGACCCCATATTTTATTCTATATATATTATGTGGCTAATGCCAATAATCCACTGATAGGAAGACTCTTCTTTTTTTTTTTTTCTGCGCCTTCTGCAGCGCACACCGGCAGGGGCATTCAGCTGCTGGCCCCCACTGCCCCGGAGAGCAGCAGGCTCACTCGCATGATGGGAGTCTAGCATGGTCGCCCCAACTCGTTGGAGGGGCTCCCCATGCCTCTCCGATCCGAGCTGGATTGGACCTCCCCAGCGTGATTCCATGACAGTCTTCGGGTCAGTGGGAGCACGGCTGTCAAGCTGCCTTGGTCACGCCCCAGCCGTTTTCCTCCAGTTTTTGTCTCAGGAGCAGACAGTGTAATGACGTTCGCGCGTAAGCAGACGTCTTGCCGTGCTCCTTCCCATTCTGTGCACTGCCCTAGGACAAGCCCTGTGCTACACCCAGTTGTCACCAGACATCAGTACAGAGCGACATGCACCCCTCTGCCCACCCCAGAGGGAGGAGAGCAGTCCTAGGATGCTCAGTCCACCCTCTCCCCTGCTGACCCCGACGACCCGAGTCTGTTCCCTGACCCCAGGTCACCGGAATGGCGTGAGGTGTGGTGTCCAGCGCCTCAACCCTCAGCACCACTGGGACGGTCAGGAAGACTCTTCTAAATGTGATAATCCACTGTTTATGATCGACAGGTAGCGATAATCTACTTTTAAGCGTGGATTATCTCTACCTTTAAATCACCAACAGTGGATTGTTGCAACTTCACACAAAGCCGCACTCATGCCACTACAACAAATACCAAAAAAAAAAAAAAATTGCTTGTGCCACTGCTGTTTAGTTATCACTTCACACACCACATCCGTCTGCTCTGCCAGGAAGACGGTCTCTATTTCTCAAAAAGACCATTTTAAATGGCTGTGCTTTTCACTGTAGGGCTGACTTAATTTTTTGAAGCAGTCTTGCATAAAAAAAGTTAGTTCTCCACCTGCCGATGATTCCCTCCCTTTCCCCACTCTTTGCGTTCAGTTTCGCAACCACTGGCTCTCTTGCTTTAGTCTTCACTTGTTTTACTCACCTTCCTGATTCTCCTCCCATTCTCCAGTCTCTGTCTCTTGCTATCCCTCCCTCATGCTCCAGAGTTGGCAAACAAAACACAGAGCAGAGCTACGAGTAAATAAACCGCACATTTACTATTTCCTTTTGCTCATGCTCACATGCGCTGTATGCTGCTGTGTTGTGTGTGAAACAAGCTATTTCAATGGCAGTATTGGATCATTCCTGTAATATAAAAAAAAAAAAGCTATGGAGAGTTACAAGGTGACAATTCAGTCCCTGGGTTTTTGGGACATAATGTTACATACACCCCTTGATTGAATTATCACTTTGTAACTCACACTTCCCCATCATTTATTTTATATAGATATGTTCTAAGATACCTGTGAGAGACATGGATCAGAGTTTATTAGGAAAAAAACATAATCGAGTAGAGTGCTTCCTATATTGCATTGAAGAAAGGTGACAAAATCTTATGGAAAACTTCCAACTTGTCTAATGGCAAGTACTGTAACTGATTCACTCAGTTGCTGCCATATTACTCATCTTTCCCTACCAGTCTGCCATCAGGTTTTTGGGGGTTATCTTTCCAATGAGCTAGTATAATGTGTTTCATATAAAGCAGTGCTTGGAATGACCATGTTCTTTGCCATAAATCAGTAGAATACAGTTCATCAGCGTTTCTTAAAATCCACATATTGGGTTGTAGTATGAGAGGGACCCCTACTACTTGGGAACCAAGAGTGATAACATCCTTCCAATAAACATGTATTTCAGGGCACGCACAGAGCATGTGATTAAGATTGGCATGTTATGTTTAACATCTCCAACATGTGCCATCGGGCAGTAATCTCATAGATTCTAATTTTGAGGGGCAGTAATAATATGATGTACAGTTTTAAACTGCAGTAATCTGCTGTGGACATCTTTACTGGATTTGTATGCAGTAAGCCATAGGTTACTCCATTCCACCTTGCATAAGTCAATACCCATATCTTTCCCCCCACTCTTGTTTAGCTTCTGAAGTAATGGATGTTTCCGTATCTGTATTGAACTCATGTAACATGCCCACTGCTGTCTTCAGATTAAGAAGTTTGAGGAATTGTTCCTGACTTTGATCCTGCCTTTAGCGCCAAGATATTTTTGTAGTATTTAATTTCTGATCTGAAGATAATTGCAAACTTAAAATCTGCAGGTATCGTGATGATTTTTAAGTTCAAGAGAGAATAATTGGTTAGTGTTGGGGACAAGCATACCGCTCTAATGTTCAGAATATATGCTTTTTGCCATATCCTGGCGTTGCTATTAAGCTGTTCCAATTTCAGAACTGGAGTGTTCCATAAAGGAACTAGTTGGGCTGGGAGTGATTCCTGCTTCAGCCACGCCTTCAAATAATGCATAGCCTTAGCAGAGGCAGATATACAAGGCTGAGATAAAGAGGCATTTGGTACCTTTATATAGAGAAGACCTGAAATTCTAGGAGGTTTGGAGATGTGTTGTTAGATGTTTACCCTAAGGGGTATAAGATGAGAGGGGAAGTGAAGAAAAAAAAAAAAGATAGGATAGGTGATTATTTTTTCCACAATGGCAAGTTGAAGCACCTTTTTTCCAAGGGAGCTCTAAGCTTGGCCAGACTGAGTCTGGGGAGTTTGCTGTCCCAGATGAAATTAGATCACATACAGTATAATGAAGGGCAGGGTTTGTTTCAGATATTTATTTGAGATATTTGATCTCATTCTTACCTAATAGATAGGTCCCAATCAGTTAGGGTAGGTAGCTCTGTCTTCCCCCCCCCCCCCCAATCAACACGGGCGTCCCTCAAGGTTCAGTACTTGGATCAATTCTCTTCTCGATATTTCTGAATGACTTACCTTCTGCCTGCTCAACAGCAGATATCCACATGCATGCGGATAATTCTGTTTTGTTGTCCTCCGGTACCTCCCCCTCAGTTGTGGGGATCAGCCTTGAACTGGCTTTCGACAGTGTTCATTGTTGGTTCCTTTCTAACCAACTGTTCCTCAGTGCCAAAAAGATGGTGTGTGTGACTTTTGGCACCAGGCAAAGGCTCACCAGGCTTACAGCCACCCCTACTTTCCACACTCCTTTTTTTATTTTTGTTAACTTTATATTTATTGTTTGACATTACAAATATACAGTTAATACTTCGCAGTAGAAGATTTACATTCAGTTCTTAAGAATGAAGGCACCACTCCTCTTAATAATACGTTTTTTACCTATCTATCTCAACCAAATAAGATACTACTTCGGGAGGAGTAATTATTTTCTAAACTCAGGTAATGACTCTGTTAAAGCTGCTTGTTGGAGTCCATGAGCAGCATGTAATTAAATTCTGTTAGTGTCCAATTAGAGATCTGATATGCCCCCCCAACCAATGGCGGATATGGAAGATTACAACGTGCTGTACAGAAGTTTAGTCACTGATATGACCATGTTAAGTAGGCAGAGCCACAGAGTAATTTCTTTAAAAGCCCAAAGTACTGCCGGGGAAACAACCCCAGCCCCTTACCAAAATCACATGAAACTTAGATAGTGTACAGTCGAACGAGCCCTTCAGAAAGTTGAAGTAGTTTAACATTATTAACCACCTATCTGTTGCGAAGGAAGCCATCCTGTTATCTCCCAATAATTTTATGAAGGGCTGAACCGATTCTGTTCAATTCTTTGCTAAGATTTTGTAATCGCTATTTAATAGCAAATTAGGCTTGTAACTGGAACATAATGATAGATACTTCCCTTCTTATGCATTAATTCAAGCGAAAGTTTCATTCGTAGATGGTGAGAGAGGCATTTTCATATGTCAGGGCAAAATATTAACTAGTCAGGCAGAAAAAAAAATTCCCAGGCACCACAGTAACTTGAGTTGAGCAAATAGAAACGTTTCAGCATGTCATTTTACCAAAAAGTACAAATGTGTTTATTTAAATACATACACTGCATTAAAAGAGAATAACTAATGGCTTGTCAGCCACAAATGTTTCATGCATAGTGCTTTTTCAAGCGGACCATTCAAGATGAAGTCTTAGACATAGCCATTAAATCATATTATTTAACTAACATTCCACACGTTCAGATCGTGCAGTACGAGTACTCACATAACTGTCAACTTAATGTTATTTATTTATTTATTTACATGTATTTAGTTTTTGTTTACTGGGTGGGTGCGCTAGCCATAAAGATGACTGTTTTCAGGCACGACCTGGGAGGTTACAGGGCAGACATTGCAGGTATAACAAATAGTAGATTACATTGAGATACATAAACAATAGGCTAAGCAGCTCAGGTAGTGTACAGGGATATTTTGAAAAAAATTTAGCAATAAGCTGAGCATTACAGGTAGTACACAGGGTGGTCCTGGTAGGATCATAGAGGTTTTTACAGTCATAGCATGATGAAAAATATATAGTAGCAAGAGTATTGTAGTAGTAGTCCTGAAAATATGGTTTAGAAAGTGCAACAAAAATAGATAAATAAACATGTGGTCAAATACTGACAAGTGCAGGGGAATAATGGGCAGGGGAATGGCAAGATTTTGAACAGCAGGGATAATAGCAGGTCAGGATAAGGAAAGATAGGGTATAGGATAGGAGCTGGCAAAGAGAGAGAGAGAGGGATGGCTGCAGGGAGCTAGTGTCAGGAGATAGAGCTGGGATAGGCTGTACCACAAGGGGAGTATTGTGGAGAAAAGGTAAACACTTCAGGATAGGCAGGATACCCAGAGGACTAAGGAGGTTTGATACATGAGCATTGGTTGGTGGAGCTGAGATGCTGGCGGAGTGCTTTTTTAAAAGCATTGTGTGTAGCAGCAAGCTGGACATCCAGAGGGAGTGAATTCCATAACTGAGGTGCATGGTGGGCAAAGGCTCTGGAGCTTTTGATGGTACTGCATATGGGGATGCATAGTAGGGATTTGTCAGACGAGCATAGGCTGTAGTTCGAGATCTGGTAGATGAGTAGCTTGGCCAGAGTTGTTGGAGTATGAGATCTAATGATGCTGTCGACAGTAGAGCTGAGGGAGTGAAGTCTAGTATTATTGGGGTAGTTTAGATATGAGTATAGTAGACAATGGTGTTTTAGTCTGTGGGAAGCTGAGGTGAACCTGAAGATGATGTTATAGGTGAAATCCCATCTTTGAAGATCTGAGTTTGGTAAAGAAGCATAAGTGGCCACTCCATAGGTCAGATTAGGTAGGAGTATGCCCTGAGCTATAGCCACTCTGGCAGTAGGGGTTAGCATATGGCTGGTCTGATATGACATGCCTAGCTTGGAATTGACTGATTTGCACGTGTTGATGTGGAATTCAAAATTTAGAGATTGGCCAAGGGTGACCCCAAGGTATTTAAATGATGTTACAGGAGTTATAAGTGAGCCATCTAAGCAGGAGACCCTGAACTTATCTTGGACTGTATTGAGTTTAGGGAGGGTTCCGAATAGCATGGATTGTGTTTTTGACTCATTTAGAACAAGTTTGTGGTCCCATAGCCAGGCTTGTGTGCGTTGGAAATTGGAGGCGAGACGTAGGTTGATATTGGACACATCTGTCGCACTGGCATACATGACTGTCATCCGCATAGAGTAGAGATGAGGTGTCAAGGAGATTAGTGGTGATGCTGTTGATAAAAATTGAGAAGAGAAGTGGCCCAAGGATTGAGCCTTGGGGAACTCCAGTGTTCACCATCTTTAGGTCGGAGCATGTAGGATTGAATTTAACGATTTGGGCCCTATTTGACAAGTAACTGTTAAACTGACAGCACTAGGAGCAAAGCCCTTAAAGTGGAGTGTGTCGAGGAGAAGTTTGTGGTCTACCAAGTCAAAGGCTTTCGACATATCAATGAAAACCATTCCCGTGAGAAGCCCTGAGTCCATGGTAGTGAGGGTGTCTGTAATAAATTTGAGTAGGGCGGTTGTGGTGCTGTGACCTTTTCAAAAGCCGTGTTGTGCAGCAGTTAGATCATTGAGGAATTCAGTGGTTTGCGTGGCAACTAGCTTTTCCAGTATTGTACTTAGAACTGACAGGATGGCTATGGGCCTGTAATTAGAGGGATTTTTAGGGTTGCCTTTTTTGAAGACAGGGGTGTCTCTCTCTGTTTTCCAAATGTCTGGGACTCTGCTGTGACATAGGGGAGTGTCAAAATTCTAGCCAGGGGTCCAGCAATGTGAGGTGCGGCAATTTTTATCAGCCTGGGCTCGATACCATCTGATCCAGTAGCTGTGCTGTCCGAGGAGTTTTGTGTCCTCCCTACGAGTAATGATCTTAAAGTGAAAAGGGATTTTTGATGCTTAGTGGGAGGGAGTTGAAGGACCCAGTTGATTCAAGGCAGGGAAAGCAGATGTGTATTTGGTCAAGTCTGTAAATTGGTCATTAAGGATATTAGCGATGGTCTGAGGGTTGTTGCAGTGGGCATCATATAGTACCATGTCATTCGGGGTAGGGGAAAGTTAGATCCCAGGAACGTTTCTGTGTGGGACCAGAATTTTTTTTAATCCCCTGATGCACTGGTTAATAAGCTTTTGCAATAGGAGCTTTTAGCTGCCCTGATCTCCTTTTTGCATGCATTTCAAAGCTTCCTCTAGGTGTTTTGGTCTTCCTGTAGGCCAGAGGACTTGAAACGGCTCCAGCTTTTATCACATTGTTTTATTTTGTTTAGTAGCTCTTTTCTTGGCCAACGGGTGGGCTTCCCTTTGACTCAACATGTTATCTGAGGCACGCGAGTGTCCTGAATGGCTGAGAAACTTGCAGTGAAGATGCTGAGAGCAGACTGCACATCAGAGGTCAGATAGAAACTGGACCAGTCTATGTTGGCTGTATCGTGAAGAATGCTTTCCGTATTCAGGTTAGCATAGTTTCAGATGGTGATGAAACATGTTTTTTGTGGGGGTGATGGAGCCAGCCCCCAGGAGCAAAAGATTGGATGATGGTCCGTGATGGCGTCTGCAAGAGTGCTGACAGAGAGGGTATGCTCAGTACGGTTTACTAGCACCCAGTCGATTAAGGTGCTAGAGTTGGAGCTGGACACAATCTTTGTAGGTTCGGTGATCATTTGATGCAAGTTGTAGCTCTGTATTTTGAAGAGTGAGGTGGCCTGGCACTTTCCTAACCAGTTTATATTTATATCCCTTAGCATGAGTACTTCATTTTTGCCAGAGAGCATGGCCGTTTGGTTGAGGAGCTCATCTAAGCCACAAAATATGCAACTTTTTTGCCCCAAGTGTAAGGAGGGAGTGAAGAGACTTGCACTGCGTCAGGGGGTCTGTGTTCAGGACAGTGAGATGCAGGTGACTTTTTGAATAGATTGCAATGCACCCCCTCTTTTAGTGGAAGTTCTGTCTTTCTGGAGTAGATTGTAGGATGGAATAGAGCACCGAGAATCTGGGACCACAGGCTTCAACCAAGTTTCGGTCAAACACAAGATGTCAGGCTTGTATAGGGAGACCCAGGCCTCTAGTTCAGGGAAGTTGTGCTCCAGGCTTCTGATGTTGTGGTGGACAATAAGGATGCCTTTAGTATTGTGTAGCAGGGCATCAGAGTGGGATAGGTGGCAAGTAGGGCCAGGGTTAGTTTCATTGTCGCTGAAGAGCAAGATGGCCAGTAGCAGGAGGTACCAGAGTTTCTGTTGGTAAAAAGGAGATAGAATCGGGTGGCATAGGAAGCATTTCTTAGTATCCGATACAGTGTGGTAGATCATGCCTTTAATTATTAAAAGAGGTGTCGAGTCTCGTGGTAGTTCATGGAGGCAGAGGAGGTTGGAGAAGTGAAAATCCTTCAGAGGTGGCATAATTATGGTCCGTTTCGCTTCTGTATTGAATATTCTGTTAGTAGACAAGTGGATCAGGAGTGGTACGATGGCTACAAAGAGTAGGTGCTTAGATTAGTCTATGGTGCTAGTTCCCATCACATAATGAAAGAGGCCTAGTTGTAAGCCAGCAGGGGTGTTCAGCCAGGAAGGTACTTGGCAGTGTGTGTAGTGTCACGAGAAGGGAGCTCAGTTGAAGTGATGAGGGCTTTGACCAATCAGCGGTCAGGCACTTCCAGTTCAAACTTCTGGATGGCTTGAGCAGCGGCTAGGTGCCAAAGACGTGCCTGGGGAGTAGCGACTTTCAGTCAGCTGTACCAGCAGAATGACTCAAGGCTATGCTCTGGTGGCAGAGAAGGCTTGTCCAATGGCTGTTTGCTTGGGGGCGGGCAGGCACCTTTTCTTGCTGCTTGTCTTTGGAGAGCACAGGACTGGCCTGTAAATCAAGCGCGGTCCACGGCGCTCAAGCTCCTGAAGGCGGATTCCCTGGTCTGTGGGAGCGGACGTTGGAGTCTGCAGTCCAGCAGTCCCAATATAAGGGACCAGTGGAAAAATAGGCACTTAGTCATCTGACCACACTGTGTCTATATAGGGCATAGTCCACCTAGGGTGGGTGGGGAGGTGGCGTGAAGTGCTGGCGAGATAAGACTTTCAGCCCAACCAGCAGGGTGGCTCAAGGCTGATATCAGGCATAGGAGGCTTGGTCTGTGGTTTTCGTTCAATTTTCTAGCCCTGCTTCACCAGCGTGGAAGTGGCGTAGGGGCAGGTATTCAAGTCTTGCAGCTTTAAGAGGGTGAGCACGGTCCGGCCTGAGAAATGGGAGGAAACCACAGCTCACGCCCAGGGGATGGTCCTCAGATAGTGTGGTGTACAGGGTCCGCTGGAGCAGAAGAGAAAGGAGTAAATATTAGGTGTTGCCCCTTTAACAGGAGAGACTGCTGTTGTTGCCCTCAAAAAAAAAAAAAAAAAAAGACAGCCTTTCTTGCCTTACAACAAATAAAGATTGTCTTGGGGGAGCAGCGCTGATAAGTATCTCTAATGAAGCAAGGTAAAATGGAGACCAGTCTGAGAGAAGTCAGTGAGACTGAAATTCTCCAATCAGAGTGTTGGTGCTGAAAATTTCAAATATCCAAAGGCGCCAAACACTAACATACCTGAGGGGGTATACAACTTTCTGACCCGCAGCTCCAGGCGAGCCACCAGAACGTGGTTCAGTACATGCTGGGCTAGTGGGTCCTAATTCGGCTCTTTCTGTAGATTCTGGACCCTGCAGCAAACTGGAGTTTGGAGGATCCCAGGCGGCAGCTACAGCTGGGGAAAGAAACCGTGCAGTCTGCTGATGAGCAGAACTGAGGGTCACTTCTCAGGGCAGGCTTGTAGCTTCTCTGGTGGCGAAGACCGAGCCCCGGTTGGGCATGGCACACCCGAGAGAAGAGGAAAGGAGATGGATTAAGTAGGGGCAGGCAGGGGAGGGGTGGTTAGCTCAAAGAAAGAAACAGGGTGGGCCAAATTACTTAGGAGGCAGAGGCTAAAATGTACTGTGGGCAGAGAAACAGAAACAGGGAGGAGATGTAGATGGGTGAGAGAGCAGACAGATGGGAAAGTGAGAGGCAAGGATTGGGCTGTAAGCTTAGAATATGAGGCAGTGCGTAGACAGGTTTGTCAAACTTAAAATTCTACAGCTTTACACACAGAATTAATTATAAAATATTTGGACTTTTTACAGTTTGTCGTCTTTCCAGGACTTTGGATCCAGCGTGGCGTACAGTGCAGTGCAGCTTGGGCAGTAGATTAGTTAAGTGTCATCCTGATCTGTCACCATAGTCATGGTGATTCAGAAAACAAACGAGACAATAATGCATGAATATTATAGATCTTCCTTGAGGATATCTCTTTCAGCAGGTCACAGCTTTGGAACTGTAGCCACCAGGCACTAGGATCACATGGAAAGTTTTCTAACTAGCAGTCTACTAGGGCCACCCACGGCGATGATATCACGTCAGCATCCTCTGTATATAGCCGTGATTGGCCCCGTGCTCTCCTCAGTTCTTTTCCCGCCACTGACCATCGCTCATCAGACTCCACTGAGCCTCTGCTGCTTCAGTGGACAGCTGAAATTTCTTACATTTTCGATTCCAACTGTATTATTTTTTGTTACAGAAAGTATGGTAAGGAACTTCCTGGCGCTGTTTGGGGCCATTCCACCAGAGGTATGGCTACCTTGGTTGCTTGTTTCAGAGGTGTCTCAGCTGCTGAGAGCTGTTCTGCTGCATCTTGGGGTACTGTCCACACTTTCACAAAGCTCTACAGTCTGGACATTTTCTCTAGAAGTAGAAAGGTTTTGGCCTAGCTGTCTTTCAGGTCCTTTCTTAGGCCTTTGCCTTATAAGCACCCAGACTGTGTGCCAGTACAGTACTGCTCGGGACTCATTCCAAAGGTGTGAACTGCTGAAAGAGATATCCTCAAAGAAGGTACAATAGTTGCGTAAGAACTTCTTGTAACAGTAGATCTTTCAGAGTATCTTTCAGCAGGCCCTGCTTTCCCTCTCTCCTTTCCCTTTGCTCTAGGAGTTTCTCTCTCCTGTCGCTCCGCAAGATGGTAGATCTTCTTTATCTTGTATGACAATGGACAGGTAGTTCTTTCTCACCCTCAGTTCCTTCGGGAGTATATCCTCCATGGATAGTCTTTGTTTGGGATGAAGGAGGATGCGGGGCTGCCATGGCTATATACAGAGAATGTTGACGTTGCCTTGGGTGGCCCCAGTAGACTGCTAGCTAGAAGAGTTTCCATGTGGTCCTAGTGCCTGGCAGCTACAGTTCCAAAGAAGTGACCTGCTGTAAAAGATTCTCTGGAAGATCTAGAGAAAATGACGGCAGAAAGGGAACTGTGGTCCATCGATTCTGCCCAACATGGTTTCCTGGGACCTGCTGTCTTAACGGGGTACTGTCTCCCGAGATGTCCAGTCTAGACTTCTCTAATACTGTGTGATTGTGCTCAGGCTTTGTCCCCAGCTACTGTTACGGTAAGTTCTTGCATAACTGTTCTGTTTGATGCATACGATAGGGAACACAGTAATGAACTCCTTAAATATTTTAAAAGGGGTTCCAGGCTGAATTTCCTATTAAACACAATTGGCTCATTCCACCCCTAATGAATAGATCCAGTAACTCACGTTTCAGTAATTTATTATCAAAATCCCCTCCCCTTGGGCCATTAGACACTTTTTCTAAACCCATAAACTTAAACTCTATTCATTGGAGCGGACGAGCCGATTATATTTAAATATAAAATTTAAACTGGAACCCTTTTTAAAATATTGAAGGAGTAGCTGGCCTGGTGGCACAGAGGGTTAAGGCGCTGGATGCCACACATTGCACCATGCCTGCGACCTGGTTTCGGGAATGACTTAGAGTTGTTGGGGTGCCAGCATGGGGAGGGCGAGCAGGATTGAGCATGCCGATGGCAGCCTCTCTCCCGAGGTGGATTGGTGCCCCTGTAGTTCCGCCCCACCGGATGAAAGTCTGGTGGGTAGGGGGGCAAAAAAGCTAACGGGAGGTGGAAGGGGCTGAGTTGGTGCCACGGAGTGCATGTGCGCCCACATGTGCTGAACAGCCGTGGTGCTTGGGGGCCCAAGGGGAGAAAAGCTACAAAAACCCAACTCTGTGTCCCTGTCACCAAGTTGGCAGGAAGAGGCGATGGGGACCAAACAGTTAAATAAAAAAAACTATTGAAGTAGTTCATCATGCATCAGAACTGTAATATTCATGCACAGTGTATCACGCTCAGAGCTTGAGTTTTAGACCGTGATATACATAAGTTAGAGCTTATTTAAAAAAAAAAAGAAATACAGTTCAGCTTGTCTTTTACTATTAGAAACAATGTTACACTGAGTACAAGTAAAACTGTCAGTACTCGTCCATGGACGAGAAGCCTTTGGGAGCTTTGGCACCATGTACAGATGTGAGCGCCCTTTGACACTGGGTGGCAGCAGTATAAGCGGACTGACACTAGGGTTTAATATTTCAATAAAATGTATATAAACGGGTATTATTTAGAGGAGTCGATTGCTGGCATATATACTGAATCTCAACATGAACTGCTACAGGGAGTGCAGACACTTTTTTTAGGAATACTGGCAAAAAGCAAGTAAAAGGCTGACAGTGTCCATCTAAACCTTGCAGTAGTTCAAAAACCTTCTATGTCGTGTGACTTGCTCTGGTCCAGTCAGAGACCAGGATTTTTTTTCTAAGGTTTAATGACACTTTTTGCTACTCCTCCTCCTCCTCGTGCTCTAGCACATCTAATGCTGTACTGTTTAGCATGAAGGCAATGTTCTGTTTCTCGCTCTCAGGTGCATGCTTTGCACTTTGTCACATTGAAGTGCATTTCCCTTCTGAAAAGCTAGACGATCGCCCAGCAGGTAAGGCCTTCTTATAACCACAAGCGGATGTTTCATACAAGATTTGAAAACGTGGCATGTTAAAAATATATTTTGATGCTTTAAATTGATGATGTACTTTTAGGGAGCATGGAGTCACATTCTTATGGTTATAACAGTGTTTCCTCACACATCTGTACGATGCCATCAGTGTTATTGTTTGGTTCATAGTTCTGGAACCCTAGGAATACTGGAGTAGGTACTGTTTTATAGCCACTAGAGTTCTTCTTAGCGCTCAGAAACATCTATCATAGAGAATACAATTCCCAGAGATGTTTGTGCCTTCTGACATTGAACCTCATTCATAGCTGGGGACAAACACCTGTGTCTTTACTTTTCAGATAACGACACTGAGGTATCTACTGCCTGTCAGACTGATCAGAGCATCACACCCTCCGGAGAGATTAAGAAGGAAGAAGTCGTGGTAATGTGAAATTACTCTTCAGTCCTTCTCTGTGCAGTGTTCTGGTTGGACAGTTCCAGGGATGTAAATTGTGATTGAGGGTTGGGATGGAGTCACACCCATAGGATGTGATCATGGTTTTGATTGACGGAATTGTGTTACTGAAGGTGTGACTAGCAAAAGAAACCAAAAACCTGTTTTTTTTTTTTTTATTTATCTCCTGAATTATGTTTTCTCTTAACCTTTCATCCTGTTTTCTACATTTTTAAAGCTGTTATTTATGTATTATGAACAACTTGAGAAAAGCATAAAATACATACTGCTGTGTCACCCCTTGGGACTGCAGATGACATCACTGCCACTGTATATACAGTTTTCTGGTGTTAGTGATGTTAAGAGCTGCCCACAACTGGTAATAGAGCACAGTGCAGTTTCATTTATTTATTTTTATTTTGTGAGAAATCAGTTTACAACCTTTGAACCAGGGGCTCGTTTCCAAAGGTACCTCGTCACATTGAGGACATACAAGCATTTTAGATGACACAGTACAGGTTTTTCTCAAGTAGGCGTTCATCAGAGGCGCCACGTCACACTGTGGTCAAACAGAAATACATTTGAGTTACAGGGTACAGGTATTTGAGATAGTTCTTATACAAGTTGGTTACATATGTTGAGCAGTCTATTACCAGAAGACAGCAGGCACTGGCCTGGTTATACTTGGGTAAGGTGTGCTGGAAAGGGGTGAAGGGGTGGGCTAGGTGGAGAGCCGCCCGGCGGGCGTTGTTACGAGTGGATTTTATATGCACATTTTCACTGTGTGTCTGTAAAATATATGGACATTTAACATTTAGAAACCAATTGAAAAATGATGATGAAAAATGAAGGTGTAATTTTGGAATACATGATGCAAAAGAACCTTAAATAGTATATCAAACTTGAAATTTTTTTTACTAAGGCAGGAGACAGACTGGAGAGGAAACTCTGGTGGTCTCTTTATGACAGCACTTGAGGTGTTGTCACTTTTGCCTAAGTCTCCTGCCTACCAGCCTGTAGTGAGGGAATATATCTAGCTACTCACTCAGAGGCATGACAGATATGCTCTCTGCTGGAGAATGAATTTTAATTTGAGAGTGAACGGTAACAAGGAATGGAAGGCAAGGAAGAAAAATGTACTTATAAGTGTGGAAAACTTTCTTCAAAGCAGTCCTTTCTCTATGTGTCAGGTGGTGCTTGAAGATGGCTGACAGACTAGTCGCAGTGCACTCAGTGTACATTCCCCATACAACGTACAGCTGTAGTAGTCCGGGCTGTCCTTCGATCTTAGCTGATAGACCAGCCCTGGTGCACATTCCCCATACAACATATTGTTCTAGGGATGGGGATAGAGTTCGCTATCCATACTCTGGCAGTTTCACTGGAATATGCTAATGCACCAGATGTCTTTAAGCCAAGTTCCCTCACCACCCGGGCAGTATATCTCCTAACTCTGACCCGTGATGTTGGATCTTTCAGCTGGAAGAACAGGTCACCTCCTTTTTCACCTCTCTCTTGGGATTTAGTGCACCATTGGCCAGCTTTGTTTTAAAAGTTTTCTACGTACTGTAGATACATAGACACTGTGTTGTCAGATATGGGCCTATGGCCCCACCCAGTCTGCCCATTTGAGCTTGTAAGTTCATTTGTTTTTCTAGAAGTCTGTTGCCCCTTACCCCTGACTTCCAGAATTCCCTTATGTCTATCCCATGCATTCTTAAATCCTGTGATTGTGTAAGCCCCCACCACTTCCTCTGGCAGGGTGTTCCACTTGTCCAGCACCCTTTCTATGAAGAAATTCTTCCTCACATTTCCTCTGAATCGCCCTCCCTCCAACTTCAACCCATGCCCTCTATTCCTGGAACATCTTTTTCGCTGGAAAATAGTGTATTCCTGCACCCTGTTCCTCCCTGTAAGGTGCTTGTATGTCTCTATCATATCCCCCAACCCCTCCCTCCAGGGTGTACATATTCAGGTCCTTCAGCCTGTCCTCATAGGACTTGTGATGTAATCCCTGTGCCATATTTGTTGCTCTCCTCTGAACCTTCTCTACCCTATGTCCTTACGTAGGTAAGGTCTCCTGAACTGTACACTGTAATCCAGGTGGGACCTCACTCGGATTTATTTCCTCTGTTCCCATGACTCCCCTCATAGATCATTGATGGAGCAACGGAAGCCAGGGTTCAAATTCTGCATCTGGTGCCAGCAGATGTCGGTCACCAATCCGCACGACACGTGCATGTATTGCCTGGGCGGGCAGCATGACGTGGCTGGTTGTGCCCTTTGCCTCAGCATTCCTCCTAAGTCCCTCGAGGACAGGAAGCTCCAGCTCTTGCTGTTTTGGCCTTTGGAATGGGATCCAAAGGGCCACAATAAGGCCTCAGCTATGGTCAAATCTGCTTAGCAGTCTGCGGCCCTTGAGGTGGAAGGCAGTGGCTGCCGTGTCGGGCACCTCCTCGGTTTCAGTGCTGTTCCTAGCTGGGGCCAGCATCTGAGGGTCATTCACCGGAGGGTTCCAAGATATGAGTTGGGCCCTCCAGACCCTGGGGAAGAGCCCTGCCCACTATGGTTTTTGGTGGTCCTTTTGTTCCCATGACTTAATTGACCGCTTGATGGTGGTCAAGCACCCCTTGGTTGAGTGGAAGGTTGGGCAAGCCAAGGGTTCTTCACTACCCCTGACGAGTCTGTCAGCTTCGACTTGGTTGAGCAGGCTGAGGAAATTTTCCTTGAGCCTGCAGACTAGTTGTCGGATGAGGTTGAGGAATTGATCTCGCAAACTCCAGTGTTACTTATCTCGTGCAAGAGAGTGTGGTTTGGTTGGTGTCCCTGTCTGGTCCTTGTGGGAGCGGCCTCCACTGGCGGTCGAACCTTCCACGCCTGTGTTGCTTAATGTAGGGAGGCATGTGGTATATCACAACCAGCTGGAAGGCTCCCCTCGCCGTCGATCATCCGGTTGACTGTCTCGGTCACGGTGTTCTGCTCTCCATCCCGCTCAACAGGGAGGCATCCGTGCTTCTTGACCTTGGATTAAAAGAGACACTGTAGCAGGCTGCACCAGTGCTACAAAGAGCTCATCTGGCAACAGTGGGCCATTGCTGGGCAGGGCAAGGCTCTGCCAGCACCACAGCTGAAGATGGCGCCCTCTATCCAAGGAGGCCTGTTCGGCCACTGGTTTGCCTGGCCTATTGTATGTGCAGATCACCCCAGGAAAGGATACCCAAGTGGTTTGTGGGTGAGAAGCAGTCATGGGCCATTTAGAGAAGTCCTCTGATACCTCTGACCATGAGTGCATGGCATTCTCTGGGACTGTCCTCTTTTTTTTTTTTTTCCCCAATTGTTTAACCAAGTGAGACACACTAAGCTGAAAGCTTGTTTACAGGTGCAACCTGGGAGCACAAGGAAGTTAAGTGTCTTGCTCAGGGTCACACAGTATGCAAGTGGGGGCTGTGGGATTCAAACCCAGGTCTCCAGATTTGCAGCTCAGAGCCTTAAAACACTGCACTATACTGCCTCCTTAACCGTGGATTGTCGAAGAGCTGCTCACAGAACATGGCCCAGTGTCCTCCAGTGTGGTTCTCCATTTAATATCAGAGTCCTTTCAGTACTGCTAGAGCTGGTCCCAAAAAAAGGGCTCAGCACCTTTTTATGGACATTTTGGATAGGAACAAATCTATGGGGGTGCCATTCCCATTTCTGAGACCATTTGGCAGCATCCAGCATCCAGTTTGAAACCCTCTACCCATATGGTCTGCAAGTATACAGTCCCTACTGGGCCCCTTTCTGGATTCTCAGACCACCTCTCCGTGGGGGGGGGGGTTGATGACTAAATTGATGTTCTGCAAGTCTTCACACCAGAGGAATGTGGACAGGTCTCAGGACAATGAGTTCTGTAAGACTGACCACGCCCCAAAAAGGTGTACACTGCGTTGTCCTTGGGTCTCTCTCAGGCTAGTTATCCCTTGATGATGGCCAATTTCAGTCACCCCCTGGCGGGTCCACCACCAGATTGGCATTCTGCAGGACAGCAGTACCCAGGTTACCCCCCCCCCGAACCCTGGGTATGCTTACCCTTTTTTGGGGTACCATGGGTTTCATTACTCCACTTCCCATGCTGCTCCTCCTCCGCTTCCCCACCATCTCCTCCTCCACCCCCGGCCCCTCAATGTGATTTCAGACTCTGATAACAGTCCTGGTGGAAGGAGGCTCGGACAGATTTGGTTACTGACCTGGAGGTTATTTCCCAGCACCTGTGCATTCTTCTCTCAGGTCTTTGTCCCCCGTGAGCTCCATTCATTCCACAGTTCATGTTTTGGGGAAGTCCTCCTGTGAGATCCCTGTTCCAGACTTTGAGACACCAGAAGGCTATCCAGATTTCAGGGAAGGATTCTTCGGAGGAATAGTCTGACCATGAATCAATGATCCCTAAAGGAAAGGCCTCTCCAGAGGACCCTTCCTTGTCTGACCTCTTGAGGTCAATTCAAGAATTTTACAACTGAGAGATGCAGGAACAGGATCCCATGAGACAGAGCTGTCCGAGCATCTCGCTCTCGAGTCTTTTTTGCCAATTCCTGTTCCTCCATAGATAGGACCTCATGAAGACCTCACCACTACTATCTGGCAACTACCCGACTCTATCCCGGCTGTTCCAAAGAAAGCGGATAGGATCTACCGGGCACCTAGGGATGCCCCTTTCTTGGATGCACATTCCAAGGCTGACTCCATTGTCATCACTGCGGCTCTTGATCGCTCAGTGGCACCTAAGCACATGAGCACCTCTCCTTCAGACAAGGAGTCCAGGCAGATTGACCAGTACAGAAAAAAGGTCTATTCCTTGGTTACATGCGCTCTACGCTCCCTTAACTATGTAGCCCATATGGTGTCTTATCAAAAAGCCACCCTCGCCAAGCTAGAGGCCGTATCCAGTCCATGGATCCTTTGGACCTCAAGAAGGTGCTTCCCAAGGACATTCGCCTGTCCAAGATCATCTGCAGGCATGCTCTTGAACCCTCGACTTTGTGAGATCGGTGGCCGTGCCTCTCCAACTGCCGTCTCCCTTCGGTGGCACGATTGGCTTCGCATTTTTGGTCTCACCAATGATGTCCAGACTGGAGATCAGGATGTGCCCTTCAGGGGCTCTGTACCTTTTGGAGGAGACACAAAAGATATCATCACGGGCCTTCAGGATCGCGGTCAAGCCCTCAGGTCCATCAGGTACATGTATTGATAGAGCGCTCAGGGTCAGCAGTCCTTTCGGAAACGGACCTGGAGGCAGCGCAAACAAGCCCGGACCCGTCGTCAGGCAAGCGTAACGCCATGAGCAGTTTCTCTTCCCCACCTGTCTCCAAAAACCAGAAACACACAGGGAGCTCTCCCTCTGCCCGCTCAGCACCTCCTGACTCCCTGCACCCCCTTCCTCCTTGGACGCAGAGCGAAGAGCCAGTGGGGGGGGGGGGTGTTGCCTGTCACATGCAGGAGTGGCAGGGCATCGCCTCCGATGCTTGGGTCCTGCAACTGGTGTCCCAAGGGGACACCTTGGAGCTTCTGGAAATTCCTCTAGACTCTCCACCGCAAAGGTTGTCCTACTTTCCAAACCAGACCATTCTAGTAAGGGAGGAAGTTCAGGCTCTATTACAAAAAGAGGCAATAGAGCCGATCCCTCTTAGGCAAAGAGGGTGGGGGTTCTACTCCCACTTTTTTCTGGTTCCAAAAAAGACAGGCGACCTGCGACCCATACTCGACATCAGCAGACTCAATCTGTTTGAGTACAAGAAATTCAGAATGTTGACCCTTCAGAGCCTCCTTTTTTTACTTCAGGAGACCCACCGGTTGTGTGCTCTGGATAAGCAGGATGCCTACCTCCATATACCGAATCCCCCCCCCCCAGTCTCCGTTTTCCCCTACCTGGACGAGTGGCTGATTTCAGCCTCATCCCAGGACTCCTCTTCTGGAGGTCCTTTCCTTTACCCTGGACCTGTTTTCCCATTTGGGGATCATGGTCAACGTCCCCACATCTTCTCTGGACCCCTCTCAGAGGCTCCAGTTCATTGGAGCGGTGCTGGATACAGTCCAGGGCAGAGCTTTCCTTCCCTCAGACAGGGTGGAAACTCTTATCAAGCAGGCCACCTTCGTGGCTTCTTCCAAATTGCTTCCAGCCAGGGAGCTTTTCTGTCTGCTGGGTCTGATGGCAGCCTCCATTTTCATGGTTCCCCTAGCAAGGATCCACATGAGGGTTGCTCAAGTGGTCCTTGCGGGTTCAGCGGGATCCGTTCCAAGACAATCTGGGTCACCCGGTCCTGATCTCCTCACTCTCCAGAGAGATTTACAATGGTGGAGGGATCCCTCGAACCTGACTCTGGGTCTTCCGTTTCGAGGCCCAGCTCCCCTCGGCACATTGACCACAGATGCCTCCAGTCTGGGTTGGGGGCTCATATGGGGGAACACCAAGCTCAGGGACTCTCGTCTCATTTGGAGATGTCTCTGCACATCAGTGTTCTGGAGATGAGGGCAGTCCTATACGCACTTCAGGTGTTCCAGTCTGCCCTACCAAGGGGACTACTGCTAGTCCAAATGGACACCATGTCGATTATCTGGTACATCAACAAGCACGGAGGCACTTGATCGTACCTCCTATGCCGGAAGGCGATGAGAGTGTGGAACTGGGCAGACCACCACAGTCTGTCTCTCATAGCTGTGCATGTTCCAGGAGTACAAAACGTTCTGGCGGACAGCCTCAGCAGAACTTACACCCTTATTTACGAATGGGAAGTAAACCAGGATGTGGCAGATTGTCTGTTTCAAAGATGGAGGCGTCCGGAATTCTACCTTTTCGCCTCCCCATCCAACGCAAAACTTCCCAGTTTTTGCTCGCTCGTTCCAGGGACATGGTGCTTTCTAGCATGACACCTTGTCACTCTCTTGGACAGAGAGATTCTTTTACGCTTTCCCCGTTTCCCATTCTGCATAGGGTACTCCAAATTACAGGCAGAGAGGGCATGAATGATTCTGATTGCACCTCTCTGGCTGAAGCAAATTTGGTTCCTGCTTGTTCAACAGCTAGCCAGGGAACCCCCAGTTCCGCTTCCTTTGATGCATAACCTTCTCACTCAGAACCAAGGCCAGCTTGTGCATCCGGGGCTCAGGACCCTGCATCTACATGCGTGGCTCCTGCAGACATAGTAAAGTCTTGTTTTGAAGTTTCCACCCGAGTAGCTCAGGTGCTCGTGGAGGCTAGGAAGCCCTCTATCAGGGCCACTTGCGCTATGAAGTGGAAGCATTTCTCTATTTGGGCGGCTTCCAAGGGATGGGACCCTTTTACTTGTTCAGCCCTGTACATCATGGTATACCTGCTTCATCTTTCTGATTTTCGGGTTATCGTATTCCTCTCTCAAAGTTCATCTCTCTGCCATTTCGGCATATCAAGTGCTTGTAGATGTTAAGCCTGTGGCACAGTTGGAGATTTCCAAAACCTTGAAAAGAATTCTCCATCTGAACCCACACCCCCCCACAGCCCTACACCTCCTTAGGATTTAAATTTTTGTGTTGGGGAAGCTTACGCTTCCTCTTTTTGAACCAGCAATGAGCTGTGGCTTATGCTATCTGTCTTGGAAAGCGTTGTTTTTAGTTGCCATTACTTTAGCTCGAAGAACTTCTGAGCTTCAGGCCCTGGTCTTTAAGGAGCCTTATTTGATTTTCCACAGAGACCGGGTAGTCCTCGAAACAAATCCTAAGTTCTTGCCTAAGGTGGTGTCAGGAGTTCACGCTGAATCAGTTGGTAGAACTTCCTGTCTGTTATCTAGCTCCCACGAACAGAGGTGAGGCGTTATTGCATACCTTGGATGTGCACAGCATCCTCAGATGCTGTACTCATCGGACTAAGGATTCCTGAAAGGATGACCAACTTTTTGTGTCTTTTGCACCCAGATCCTTGGGGAAGGCTGTTTCTAAACAGTGCCTTACGAAGTGGTTAGCTTACTGCATCCACTTCTGTTATCAGAAGCACAACAAACCTTTGTCGGGGTCTATCAAAGGTGATTCCACAAGAAGCATGGCTGCATCCGCGGCTTTCCTTCGCATAGTTTCTGCAGCAGAGATCTGTGCAGCAGCAACTTGGAGTTCGGTCCATACCTTTACCAAGCATTACAGTCTGGACATAGCTTCTAGGCATAGGGCCGGGTTCGGCCTCGCTGTTCTGCAGGGCCTACTGTCCTAAAGCTGGTCCTGTTCTGTCCTTCGTGTTACTCCTCCTCCTCCTCCTCCCATGTTTCTCTCACTCTCTCTTCTGAAGGACTGCTTGGGATTCAGTCCTGCAAGTAATGACCTACTGCAGGAACCCTCTCAAAGTAAGATAGTACAGTTACGTAAGAGCTTACCATAACAGTAGATCTTCAAGAGAGGCTCCTGCAGTAGGTCATATTTTACCCTCACTCCTTCTCCCATTTTTCTTTTGGGACCCCAGAACCTGTTTCCTTCTCCTGTCTTTTTCCTTCAGGAACTCCGGCGGGAGAACTGGAGAGCGGGTGTGGGGACCGCCCACTATATAGGCTCACGCTGACGTCGTCATGTGATGTTGGGGTGGGGGGTGGTGCCCTGCCATGCATTGCTGGGAATGTTTGCCGTGCGGTCCTGACGCCAAGTGGCACTAGTCCTACAAGTAATGATCTTCTGCAGGAACCTCTTTTAAAGATCTACTGTTATGGTAAGTTCTTATGTAACTGTATTTTCTGGATAGTAACTCTGAAAAAGATCAGTCTGTCTTTGGAGCAGAACACGTGGTTTTGCTCCCTAGACCCCCAGGATGCGTTCTTCCACATCTCAGTCCATGTGTCCCACCACCGGCACCTCTGGTTCTGAGTGGAAGGGGTCCTTTACAAGTTCCAGGTTATGCCCTTCAGCCTCTCTTCGGCATTCAGTGTGTCTTCACCAAGTGCATGGAAATGGTGGCAGCATACCTGCGGAGCCTAGGTGTCAGAGTGTGTCCCTACCTGGACGACTGGCTTCTAGCTAGTCCATCCAGAAAGGCTCTGGAGGGGTCCAGAGATCTTTCTCTCCAGACCTGGCAAGACTTGAGCCGATTGGTCAACCCAGAGAAGTCTGAACTGGTACCTACACAGATGAGCAAATATATCGGGACAGAACTAGACTCCTTGAGGACCACGACCTGCCCCCCTGCAGACCGGGCACTGTATCTTACCTCTTTTGCCCAGTCATTTTAAGTTGGGCTGTTGCACCCTGCCTGGGATTTCTTGAGGCTGCTGGGGTATATTTCATCCTGCACCAGTGTGGTTAGTTGGCGTGCAGACGGATGCAGCACTCCTAGTGGGAGTTGGGACGTCAGTGGTCCCGGTGCCTAGGCCACTTGGACTACTTGGTCACCGTGACCCAGCTCATGCAGGATGCCATCCTTGGTGGCTGATTCCATGAACACCTGGAGGAAGGAAGCCCTTTAGTCTGACCAGAAGTGACCATCATGCTCATGACAGATGTAAGAGTCCTCACCCCTGGAGTCTCATCATCAATTAAACCTGCTGGAGGTCCATGCAATGTGACTTGCACTGATAGACTTCACTCCCCTTGTCAGGGGTCAGGTCATGTAGGTCAAGATGGAGAACAGCATAACCATGTTCTACCTGAACAGGCAGGGTGGAACTTACACCCGTCCCTTGTGAGGGGAGGCCCTTCGCACCTGAACCCTTGTGTGTAGATCTTCTGGTGATCCACATCACAGGAGGGAAATGTCAGCTGGTGGATGCTCTCGGCTGGGTAGGAGAGTCGTCGCATGAGTAGCCCCTGAATCAGGAGGTGCTAAACCACCTGTTCTACCTGAGGAGCATGCCTGTAGTGGCTCTGTTTGCCTACTGGGAGAGCAATAAATTGATGCAGTTTTGTTCCTGCCCCCCACAGTCTGGGACACTGCTGGGGGAATGCTGTAGCAAGGCCCTGTACCCCAGGCCTCTTGCATGCCTTTCCTCTCTTCCCCTTGATCCACAAGATAGTGATCAAAGCCTGGAATGATTAGGTGCAGATGACCCCTGATGGCATCAGACTGGCCAAGGCAGTTCTGGTACTCAGATCTCCTCCGCTTCAGCAGCAGACCTCTATGGTGCTGGCACTCTGCCCAGATCTGCTGGCCAGACAGCAGGGGCAGGTCCTGAATGCGAACCTTCAGTCCTTGCAACTCACGGCCTTGTTCCTGAGTGGCTAGGGTTCTAGGCCTTTGGTCTTTCAGATGAAGTGAGCTATGCTGTGGAGGCCTCCCAGAAGGTGTACACTTGCTGGTGCTATGCCTTTAAATGGAAGAGCTTCTCCATTTGGTCCCAGGGCAAGGAGATTGATCCCCTTTCCTGCTCTGTGGTGAGCATCTTGGACTACCTCTGGTCACTCCCTTAGCTGGGACTGCCAATGATGATCCTTAAGGTGCACCTGTCGGCCATCTCTGCTTACTGGGCACAGGCTGGTAAGCTGATGCCTGAGGAGAAGGTGGTTGGGTGCCTTTTGAAGGGGCTGGACCACCTGTCCCCTCTGGCACGTGGACCACCTCCACTGTGGGACTTGCGGCTGGTGTTAGCTATGCTCATGGGCTATCATGTCAAGTCTCTGCACAGGTGTGAGATGCCACACTTGTTATGGAAGACTGCCTTCCCGGTGGTCATCACATTGGCCAGAAGGTTTGGGGAGCTCCAGGCGCTTTCGGTGAAATCTCCCAGACTGGTCTTCCACAGGGACAAAGTTGTCCTTTGCCCTAACCCAAAGTTCCTCCTGAAGGTAGTATCAGAGTTTCACCTTAACCAGGTGATTAACTTACTGGTATACCTTACTGACCCATCTTCGGAAGCCTACCCTCGGCTCCATACCTTGTACCTGTGGCGGGTGTTTTCTTAGTATGTAGAGTGCATGACTGTAGTTCAGGAACAGACTTGCCAGCTGTTTGTCACTTATGCTGAAGCTGCGCCTGACAGACCGGCAGTAATGTGGATGATTGGCTAGTGGATCAGATCCTGCATCGACCTCTGCTATGGGTTGGCTGGCAGGGAGCCTCCTGTAGGGCTTAAGAGCTGATTCTACCAGATGTACTGCTGCCTTGGTGGCTGCTTCCAGGACTTCTCCATCCAGGAAATCTGTAGAGCTGCTACCTCGAAGTCAGCATACACTTTCATTTTCCACTACAACACTGACCGTGAGTCACACTGGGATGCTAGTTTTGGGACCTTGGTTTTCCAATATCTGTTTGCCAAATATGGGTGTGTCACGTGCCTTGCCCCCTCCTTCAGAGAACTAGTAGGAATCTGCCAGAGTATGGATAGTGAACCATATCCACACCCCTAGAAAAATAGATTACTCACCTGTAACCCTAATTCTAGGAGTAGTATATAGTTCCCATTCACACAACCCGCCCAGCCTCCTCTGGTGGGTGGCAAGCAGATCCCAGCTTCCAGTGTGCAAAAAATCTGACATCATGGGGCGGAGTTGAAGGATATACAGCTCGGGTGGTGGGCAGAGCTTAGCTTAACTATGTCTGGCATATTAGCATATTCCAGTAGAACTGCAGGTGTGTGAATGTGAACCATATACCATTTCTAGAATAATGGTTACAGGTGAGTAACCTATTTTTATAGTCCCTGGCTGTGTGTTGATTACAGCTAATGGACCAGCTGTGACACACATTGTCCATACCATGCAGTTATAGTCCCAGACTGTCCACTGATCAAGGTTAATGGACCAACTGTAGCGTGTATTCTCCATACAAACCATGGTTGGAATGACTGTTCATCGATCACAGCTGATGGACTAGCTGTTGCGCATGTTCGTTGTACAGCACATGGTTGTAGTCCCCGACTGACTGTTAGTCATGGCAGACGAAGCACCTGTGGTGCAGGTTGCCTGTACTGGACATGGTCTTGGTCCCTTAATATTTAAAATTTTTTTTTTATCCGTCCTGATCACCCTCGTTGTTCCACTCCTTCAGGGTTGCCCATGCCACCCATCCCCCGACACAGAGTCTGCCTCAAGAGTGTTCCCGGTGACTCCTACCGTCCTCTCACCTCCATGGAGCACCTTGCACAGCGGGGTCTGCCCGTGATTTTCCTGGACTGGGTGGCTGGAGCGGCCATCATCTAGGACCGCTGAGGGTGGTTTCCGCTTTTTCCTGTGGTCCTCTTCCATTCCCCTGAGGATGCCGGCTCGGGCAGGAACGTGCTTATGCACGCCTGCCAAGTGCCTAACCGCGTCCTCCCCTCCCCGACTCCCTCCGTAATAGGAGCCGCCAATGCCCCGAGAGTTTGTGCTTCCACCGGTCCTCATGGACGTCGGGTGCGTTAAGCACCCCTGGTAACTCACCCCGAAGGAGGAGAGCATCCGTTGGGATGCTCAGTCCTCCTTCCCCTAGCCGACCCCCGGCAACCAGAGTCCGTGCCTGAACATGGGTCGCCGGTGTGGTGCGAGGAGTGGCATCCAGCACCTCAACCCTCACCGGGCCAGCTTGGTCCCTTAATTTTTGTGGCGGATGGTCTAGAAGTGGAGATTAATGATACAACAGGACACAGTTGAAGTTCTTGACTGATCAGTGATGACAGACTTGCTGTGAACTGGGTCCTTCAACTGTCACTCAGTAAGCATCTTAAAAAGGTGACTATCTACAGGACTTTTTTCTTCTGTTCTGAGGCAGTATGCTTTTGTGATCTAACTTTTATGTCTCTGTGGTGGAGGAGGGGTGTGTGAGGTTGTGTTTTGGGGTGTTTGTGCTGGGGATGTGTGCCACCCCATTATGTTTACAGCCTCTGATGATTTTGGAATCCCCCCCAAAACATGTTTTATTATTATTTACATTTAAAATGGGAACTTTTGCAATGATAATAATAATAAAAAAAAAAAATTAGTCTACCTAGGATAGCCCTGCTGAGATGCAGCATCTCAAGTCCAGTGGGATCCTGCTTCTACCAGTTTCTGCAACTGAATGGACTGGAGCACTGGGAGGTTAAGTAGCTTGCCCAAATTCAAACGGGGAGTATCTGACTCTGATGGGGTTTGAACCTGTGATCTCATGGTTCGTTCTAACTAGCAGACTGCACTGCCTCCAATCAGGTGATCCTTCCACCTCCTTCCTCCCATCTCTTCCTCCTCTGGGGAGATTCAAGGGTGTTAGTGGGTTGGAGCTTCGTATCATCAGCTGTTGGTAATGCACAGCTACAAAGCTAAACATGGATGATGTGCTGGGTAGGGGAACCTTGGGGAGATGGATCACCCCTGTACCTAGTAGGGAGGTTTGATGGGCCACATTGTGAGGAGAAAGTGCTTCATGACACCATGAGTGTTGGCGGTGGGTTGACACTGAGGTGAGAAAGCTCACTTTGGTACTATGAATGTGAGTGGGGGGGGGTGCACTACGAAGAGGAAGCTTAGTGGGGTATCCTGAATGTATGTTGCCCTGGGTTCCTGGTACAGGAAGCACTGCAGGGGTAGGAGGGGCTCAGAACTGGGGACACTAACCTGTTAAATCTTGTTTTATGTATTAACAGCAGGAATACAGACGGGCAGAACGACTTCGCAGGACAGAAAGTGTGAAAACTGATGCTACTGGCGCCGCAAAATATGCAGAAAGTAGTAAGTAGTATAGCTCTGTAAATGAGATCCAGACACACATGCATGCATACGCACATGGGTTGGCTTCAAGGGGACCAGTCATCACAAAGGGCTCCACACTCAAGTGTGGGGCTGGTCCCAGTGTGCTCTTTATTTGCATGAACGTTTTGGTTTACTGTACTATAGTACATTTATGTCTAGCTAATTTTGCTTGCTTGTAGGCAGACATGATGATAATAAATTTTATTTGACATAGTGCCTTTCACGCTTCAAGGCACTGTACAGTAAGATAAAAACAACAATCAATAAATACAGATAAAAATCGAAGCAATTCAGGGTACGCTTTCCCCCACAAATAGGTCTTCAGTGCCTGCTTAAAGCACCCCACTGTCCTGCACTCGCGTAGCTGACGGGGCAGAGAATTCCAGAGGGTAGGTGCCACAGACCCGAAGACACAGCACCAGATGAATTTAAACTTACCATCGCCAAGTCTCCAGCAACCCCTCGTCAGCCGAGCGAGCTGTCGCAGAGGGGCGTGTTCAGGAGCTGTTTCCAAGTAATTGGGACCAAATCTACGAGGGTTTTGTAGGTCAGTAGACCTACCTTAAAAGTGATCCATACACTGGATGGGCAGCCAATTACGAATCGCGCATACAAGGGAATAATATGAGTCTTTCGAAGCCCCAGTCAACAACGTGCTGCAGCGTTCTGCACCAGCTGCAAGCAGTGGATATCAACCCCAGGAAGCCCTAGGTAAAGGGAGTTGCAATAGTCAAGGCACGATGTCACAAATGCATGGACCAAGACAGGCAGGTTGCTGAACGGAACAAGGTGTTTGATCCTAGCAATGTTTCTAAGATGGTAGAAGGCCAGCTTGATGACTGCCGACACCTGAGGACGAAGGGTCAGGCTATCATCAAGCACCCGTTCAGAGGTGAGAATCTGTGCACCGCCCAGGACTAAACCGGAGGGGAGCTCATTCCTCAACTCCTCTGTCCGGCGACCCGGGTCTACTACCAAAACCTCAGTCTTTCCTGGGTTCAGCTTTAAACCACTGGCTCTCATCCAGTCTTGGATTTCTGTGAGGCAGCTGTTCAGTACAGAGATAGCACTAACCTGGTCAGGGGCAAAAGACAGAGCTGGGTATCATCGGCATAGCTGCGAAACCTTAGCCCATACTGTCTTACAGTGTTTCCGAGGGGCAGCATATACGCTGCAAATAACATGGGGGACAGCACCGAGCCCTGAGGTACCCCGCAAGGCAGAGAGAAAGCCTTGGAAGAAAAATTACATGAGACAACTCTCTGCGTTCTACTAGTGAGGAAAGATGTAGACCACCTGAGAATTGATCCAGACAGCCCGCAGATGGGCCTCAAACGCTCGAGCAGAACCCCATAATCTACAGTGTCAAAGGCTGATGATAAATCAGGGAGAACCAAGATGGAATGGTGTCTCCGATCTCTCGCCATCAGGAGATCATTGAGCACCCGAACCAGAGCAGTCTCAGTACTATGCCTCTTACGAAAATCTGATTGGAGAGGTTCGTATAGATTATGGATGGTTAAATGGTTCTCCAGTTGAGCTGCCATACCTTTCTCAATAACCTTGCCTACAAAAGGAAGGTTAGAGATAGGCCTATAGTTTGCTAGGTTCTCGGGGTCTAAAGAAGCTTTCTTCAGGAGGGGTATCACCACCCCCTCCTTCAAGGAGCTAGGAAATTCACCTGAGTCCAAAGAGCACCGGACAATCCAAGCTAAGACCGGGCCTATGATGTCACTACAACCCAAAATCAGGTAAGTAGGGCCCGGATCTAACCTACAGCAAGTGGGACGCATCCCCTGGATAATCCTCATAATATCCATGAACTCCGGCAAATCAAAGGTACTCCAGGAAATTCCGAGCTCTGAGACACAACACTGACCAACAGCATCCCCCATAGAGTGAAGTTGGCGGCACTCCTGCCTGATGTTGGCCACCTTATCCGCAAAGAAACAAGCAATCTCATCACACTCCCTTTGTGAAAAGACTCGACGGAACTGCTGACAGGATGGGTTACACAGCCTGTCAACTGTTCTGAAGAGTTGAGCCGGTCGGTTCCATGCGACAGAGATTTCCCTGGACAGGAACTCTGCCTTCTTACAGGAAATTTCTGTTTGCTAAAATTTATAATGTTCTAACAAAATAAGGTGGTCGACATCTAAGGTTGTCCTCCGCCAACAACGCTCTAACCTACGCCCCTGTCTCCGCAATTCCCTAAGAGTCCTATCAAACCATGGGGCCCCAGGGCGAACGGGAGGGGGCAAACTTGGACAGGAGCAATCAGATCGAGAGCTGAAGAGACTGTCCTATTATAGGCTGCAACTAACTGCTCAGGATCTGTGCTGGTCTTGTCAAACAGCGAGAGGTCCATCACCACCATCAGGTCTTCGGGGAACACATCCTATAAAGGGTGGTAACTGACCATCTCCACAGGGGTCGACCTACCCAGGGGGGCCAAAAACTGAACCCAATGGTAAAATGGTCAGACCAACCGACCGGTTCCACCACCAAGTCAGAGGTCTCGATCCCCAGGAGGAAGACCAGATCAAGGGAGTGACCACCATTGTGGGTAGCTGAGGACACAACCTGTGTGAAGGCCAGAGATGTCATCACCTGAAGGAAGTGTTGTCCAAAAAGCAAGGATTCATCGTCGACCCAGGCGTTGAAGTCACCCAGAACCATCAGTCTGGGCGACTCCAACGTCCTGTCGGTGGCGAAGTCTGCTACTTCCTGCAGGAACAGCTTATTATCCCCTGGTGGACGGTAAATGAGAGCTATCCTGCACCCCATACCAGCTGCCACAGTACACTTGAATGACCTGGCCTCCTCAACTGGACCACCAGTTAGGCCCAGTTCGGTCTTGAAACAGACCACGCCCCCACCCTGCACGGTCCAATCTCTGGCGATGTACAACAGAGTACCCGGTAGGGATAGCTACCTCCAGAATAGAAGCAGCATTCCCATCTGACCAGGTCTCGGTAATGCAGACCAGATCTGCTGTACCCACAAAATCTGTAGTAAGAGCAATCTTGTTGCAGACAGATCTGGTGTTGCATAACAGCACCCGAGTTGGACGAGGTTGGCGAGCCATCCCAACTACTTGCCCTCCCAAAATGGAGGTGCCCTTGGGTATGGAAACCAGAACAGGATCTCCACGTTCCAGACACCATTTCGCCCCAGGGCATCTTTAGGTCCTAATCACCCCAGTGGGAGAGCGCCACTCTTTCGGGCTGCGCTGTCCGCAACCCTGCACCCACCCCTGCGAGCAGTCTCCAGCGCTGATAAATGAAAGCAGGTGGGGGGGGGGAGAAGAGAACGGGTGGAGGGCGCGAAGAGCGGAGGCCGAATAGCACAGGACAGGGGGGGCAAGCAGGCACATTCCACCAACAATTATAACCAAACAATAGAGAAACCACACAAAACCCCAAATTCCTAAAACAGAACCATGAACAATTAGAATCCTAAAACCCCCACAACAATGTAAACTTAAACCATAATCCCAACCCAAAAAAGCATATAAAACTGCCCTCCTCCCACAATTGGATAAAATTCGAACCCAGAAAACAAAATAAAATCCCCTCTCACAGGATATAAAATAGACACACAGATATAAATTCACCCCTCGCAGCCCTCTCACAGCCAAGGAAAAGGAAAAATTCTAGGCACTCCCATTGCCCAGAAAACACAAAAAAAATCAAAAAACTAAAATAAACATAAACGTCAGAAATAAAATTAAAAATTAATACGAACCCCCTGATCCTCTCACCACTAGGAGACCAAAAATAAGTGAAAAGTCTGTGAAAGAAGGCATCCAATAGTAGGAGAAGTCATAAAGAAATCCACTTGATAAAAATCCAAACGGAAGCTTCAAGTAATCCACCACAGATCAGGCCCCTCACAGCAAAATCCAGGTCAGCCCGCACTTCAGGAATCCAAACTCCCAGTATGTCTTGTAAGGCAAACTTCCTGGTATCAGTAGTCCGGCCCTCACCATTCTTACTTTCAAGGTTATCCAGAAAAATGAACATAGCGAAGGTAAAAACAGTCATGGTTCAAATGATGCCAGAACCCAGCCAACCCAGGGCAGGTCATGTTATGTGCAACCGAATACCCCTTCTTGGAACGCCAGAGAAAACCCAGCTTCTGCTAGGCAACTCCAGCGACTCCTGGAAGCTCCGTGAACACCAGACCTTCAGTAGGCACTCCCGACCCTCCCAGGGACTAACGGCTACACCCCGCACCCACCTCTAGGTCAGCTGGACTGGCTGAACCTCTCCTGCTCCTTCGAAACTCCACAGGACAGTATCAGGGCCAGCAACTCAAGCAGTCCTCGAACAACAAACCAAGTCCAATCACTCGATTACTCAGATTTCCAGGCTCGCTCCTACATCCAGATGACTCTAGCGTGCAGAAAAAAACTTCCCTAAAACACATAGGGCTCCCGAACACTAACGACTAATAAATATGTCCAGTACCACAATGGCAAAAGTCAAAGAAGCTTCAAGTAAATGGTTTGCAGGCTCTCAGAGCGTTTTCACCTGTCACAGCGTGAAACACCAGACGGTTCGGCAAAGCTGCATTGCAAACCGCCTTATCCCTAGACCGTAAAAATAACTAGGCATGATAAAAAATAAAACAATACAAATAATAAACGTAAAAACACATAATACTTCAGCATAGGGAGTTTAAAAAAAAAAAAAAAGTTAAATCTGCAAATCTCTGCAGAGCTGTGTTTATGGCTGGCCAGTGTGGCTGCCATCTTGGATTCTGATCTTACTTGATGGGGCTCTTGTAGTAGACAACACCGTTGGAGACTAAACCGCCTGGCTGCAGGACCCACAGAAAAATTCTCAGCTAGCAGTACCAAAATGGGGACTGCCTCCCCTGACGTCGGCACGTCGAAGTCCGGTCTGGTATAAAGGGGGTGGTCCCCCACACCCACCTCGGTTCTTTTCCTGCCATCGATCTGTGCTTGTTGGACTTCTCAGATCCATATCGCTACAGTCTACCGCCATTTTTCTTTCCCCATGAGGATTTGGTTTTTGATAGTTAAGTTACATTTTCGACCTTATGTCGTCGCCGCAATCTTCCTCTGAGACCCACAAGTCCAAGTGCTCCTGCGGGAAGCAGCTCCCTGAAAAGGACGGTCACTTCGCATGCGTCATCTGCTTAGGCCCCAGAACCTGACACTGAAGCCTGCCAAAAGTTTGATTTGGTAACGTGGAAAAGGAGGCAGAAGGTTCTGGAATCGCACCTCCTGCAGCAGAAGCTGACCACCCTAGAGAGAGAGAGAGCACTGCAGTTCCGTTCCATGGCTTGGACTTCTGGGGGACCCTCTGTCATCGTCGTAAAAGAAGCCTAAGAAACACCGGGACTGGTCCCCCTTGGAATCACAATCTTGTCTGGGGACTGAGACGGCTGTAGTCTTCCTCCAGCCGGGGGTTGACTCCTTCCTCCGCGCCAGCCTTCCTTCCTTCCTTCGGGGCTGCCAATGAATCTGCCTCCCACAGTTCTCACTGTGAGGGACAGCGCTTCTAAGGTTGCGGAGGCTCCTTCCTCTGCCCCTGCTACTCAGGATGGTCCTTGTGCAAGGGCCTTATACGGGTGGCCAGGCCAGTGTTATTAGTGAGGCTGTGGCTGATTCCACCCTTCCGGCCTCGGCATCTTCGCCGGACCCTGGGCCAGGGTCTGGTGACTGTCTAGTAGACTGACGCCTGCTGTCACACGCTGGGCCACAGCCTTCCTTTGAGGAGCAGCCACCCTTGGGGCTCCAGGATTCCAGATCCTGACTAGAGGCGGACTCCCAGGCTCCACCCATCAGTCCCTAACGAGGCCCTTGTCTCCTGAGCCGCTTGCTGGGGACCTGACACCAGGTGGTTCTGAGCCACAACATCCGCAGTCCCTGGATCGTTTAGGCTTACCCCAGTCTACTTTAGAGCCTGCAGCACCTTGTGAAGTTTCCGCCTTTGGGCTCAGCCCTTCAGATGCACTTCCAGAGGTCGATTAGCTGGCTTCCACATTGGGTATAGATTCGGGTGCTGTTGCGGACTCTGCTTCCTGCATGGTGTCCTCTGGAAGATCGCTGGGTACAGCTGGTACATCATCAGGCCAGACATCAGACCTTCCGGTGCACTATCCGGCGTTTACTTGTGCCTCTGTCGTACGTTGGTGGATTATAGGGCCTTACTGAACACCTGGTGGGCATCAGCTCCAAGGCCTGCCTTGACCTCTCAATCAGTGGCACCTTTGTCTCCACCCGCAAGGGATGCCCCGCCTTTGGGCCTCGGTGACTCACCTCGAGATCGCGGTTTCCCTTGGGCAGCGGATAAGGAGGTTACCTCTGGGGTGTTACCTTCGTTGGGTTTGGCCGTGGATTTAGAGCGATCCTTTATTGTGGTCGCTGATTCACCAATTTCATCTCCCTAGGTATTTGGGGTTCGGGATATGCCCAAATCACCCCCAGAAGATCATTCCTTCCTGGAGATGATGAGGGTGATACAAACCCTTCAGGGGTGGTGCATGGAGGATCAAGACCCCCAACAGTGGCGCCTCATGCAACATGTGCGTCTACCCAAAGTGGAGATGGTGGTGATACCACCCTTGATGACTACTCATTATGACATAGCCTCCACAATGTGGTTACAACCAGCTTCGGTTCCGGCCACCCCACATAAGGCTGATTGCCTTTATTGTGCCCTGGATGGGAAGGACCACTTCGCCTCCCAGCCCAAGGCAGACCTCTCTGTTCTTGAGGGTCCTCCATCCACAGGAGAAGGCCATGGATTCCGAGGCCACCCATCGGACCAGGAATCCAAGATTCTGGACTCTTTAGAACGTAAGGCTTATGCCTCCTTGACTTTAGCCTTGAGGGCTCAGAACTATCTGGCCCACATGCTGGTACACCAGCGGTCCATTTTAGGTCGAACTGGAGATTTACGTCGTACAGCTGGGGATTCTTCTATGCAGTTTCAATTGGACCATCTCCTTGCCTCAGCATCCGACGTGGGGTACTGTGCCTTAAGGGCCTCATGGGATACCGTGGATGTGGCAACCTGGAGTACTGCCTCTGCCGTTTGTCTCAGATGCCATGCATGGCTACATCTGACGCACCTTAATGCCACTACCCAGGCTTCCATTTTGGATGCCCCTTTCCAAGGACCACTGTTGTTGGGGAGGACGTTCAGACACTCATTGGCTTCCCTTCAGGACTCTGGAACCCTTCTTCCACCCTTGTCTACGAAGCCTTGGGGAGGTTTGCAAGGACGGACCAACAGTCTTGCCGGACTTCGCTCCTAACGTCTGGATCTGAGGTGCAAATGAAAGACTCTGCGGCTATCTCCCCTTAGGCTGCAGCCGACAACAAAGTCCATAGATTGGCCGGGGCCCTGGCATTGACGCCGGACCCATTGCCCTAGTTCCAGCGATTTTTACCTTCCTCTCCATTTCCGATAGTCCATGAAGTTTCCATGAGAGGAGGGCCTGCTGTGACATGGCAAAGGATTTTCTCCCCTAAGCACCCACAGACCTTTGGTCTTCTTGTTGGAAGTATTTTCTTTAAGGTTCACTCCCTCTCCGGAGCGTTCCTGGAGAGGGAGGGTTGGGGCCTGACTGGCTTAATCCGATCTCTCGCCTTCTCAACAGACTTTTAGGCTGTTTTCTAAAGCCTCCAGACTTGTCGGTGGTCTTAGACCTCCTCCTTAGTACCCCAGGTCTTGCTTATCCGTTTCAGGGGCTCACTATTGAAGTCCCTTCACCCTGTCCAACTTCTGACCTCCGTCGTTGAGTGGGCAGGTGACGGATAGAAGGTCTCTTATCTCTGGACTTCCAGGAAGGAGACATTCTCCCCTCCTAAGGAACAACCAGGATCAACATTGGTTCTCTCGGGTTTGATGCAGCAGATCTTACCGCAGCTTTTCATGTCCCTTTGGATCCCGGGACGCATTGGCACTATTTCTTTTCCATGGGGAGCAATCTCTTCCTTCCACTCGTTTTTCTCTAGCCACAGCTTAGTGCAATGTCTTCTGACGTCTTGACCAGGGTTGCAGGTTCTTTCATCAGTCCACGGTAGTGGAGACAGTATTGGGTGGGTCCATAACCCCTGTGGCTGTGTGCCATTGGGGGGGGGGGGAGCTAGTTGCTCTCAGGCTGTAGGCATCTCCTGACTTCCGCCAAGTTCAGAGATAGACTCCCTGTATTCAACGGGGGTCAAAGAACCCAAGTTTTTTAGAAAGGGTCTCTGGCTGTCGTAGTCCTTACTTTTGGTCCAAATAGCCCCCTCTATTAGGATCGAGCTACCTGGGCAAGGACCTCTACTAGTAAGGCAATTGGCCATCCTCTCAATGCCTCTAGCGGTGTTGATTCTATATTGCTCTAATGCCGGACAGTCTCTGCGGTTGTCGGGTACTTCGGACATCCTCTACCCTCGCGTTGGAACGGATCTCAGTATCTCCAGGGATTCCTGAGGCAGCCTTTTGGGTCATGCCAGTCACAAGGTCTCTCTCACTAGGGAACCCCTTCCCCTACCCGCCACTTTCGCCCTTCTTGGGACGGGATCACTGAGGTTTACTTGCCCCCTGCATTCCATGCAGATGCTGGATCCCGGACGGGTACCAGTTTTTTTTTTTTTCCTCTATCCCTGTTCACAAGGGTCCATTTCCTATGTCTCAAGATTTCAGTGGACCTAGGTGGGTGACATAACCGATACAGAAGGTTTGTCGAGTCATCTAGACGTTTGGGATACCACCCTCTCTTTAAGGGTATGGTGTTTTTTTTTTTCCCCCAAAATCAAACAAAAGAAGATGATGAAAGTGGAGAGACACTGAAGGGGAATCCTCTCCCCCCGGACAAACAGCTGGTCTTTCGACCCCTTGCTCTCCAGAATTTGCCTCCCCACCAGACGTTCGCCTGTTAGGCGGTAGCCGGTTTTCTTCATTCCATGGAATGGGTCAAGATTTGGGGAGTGGCGAGATCGGCCTCTTCCTTGCAGGAAATATTTCCCTTTCAGCAGCTTCTCTTCTTTTTTCTCAGGGTTCCTCAGGTGTTGTCACCAATTTCTTGATTGGTCTACCCTGTAGGAAGCACCTCTTTTTAGGGCGCTCCTCCTAATGCTGGCCTGCTGTTGGAGGTCGGCTCTCTGGTGGAAGTTGTTCTCTTCTCTCCTTCTGGATATTTCATTTGGGACTGCTTGGGAGTCTGTCCTAATGGTGTTGCCTACTGCAAGAGCCCCCTCGGTAAGATGGTACAGATTCACGTGGAACTTACGTAACAGTAGATCTTGAGGAGGAGCTCTTACAGTAGGCCCTCCTTTCATCCGCTAGAGGCGCTCTCTCTCTCTATCTCTATCTATCTATCTATCTATCTCAGCCCTTTCAGGCCACAGGAGTCCTCTTTTATTTCCTGTCAGATCTTGTTCCAGGACAAGGTGGTCAGGCAGGGGGAGAACTGAAGTGGGTGTGGGGCACAGCCCCCTGTATACCAGACCGGACATTGACGTGCCAACATTAGGGGCAGTCCCTGTTTTGGTACTGCTAGCTAGAATTTTTTCATGGGGGTCCTGGCACCTGGCAGCTTAGTTCTAACGGTGTTACCTACTGCAAGAGCTCCTCTCGAAGATCTACTGTTATGGTAAGTTCTTACATAACTGTACTTTCTTTTACTACAGATCCCAGAATCCCCTGCAGCTGACATCAAAGCAGTAGGGAGCAGTGGGAGATTCAATAGCCTGCAGTGCATGTTAGTTTATATAACCTGATCTTTTGTTTACTGGTCCCACTCTCCTCCCTGAGTTAAGTACAGTCACTGAGGACTGTACTTAGCCCCTGGAGAAGCAGAGCCAGAAAATATCTGATCAGAAATTATAAAAGCTCTAACATGTACTGCAGGCTGTTAATCTCCCATTGCTGCCTACTGCTCTGATGTCAGCTGCAGGGAATTCTGGGTTTTGTATTAACAAGTGATGTCTGCGTACAGGTAAGCAAAATTTAGGAGGCAGTATAGCACAGTGGTTTAAGTCTCTGAGCTGCAAACCTGGAGACCTGGGTTTGAATCCTACAGCCCCCTCTTGCATACTGTGTGACCCTGAGCAAGTCACTCAACTTCCTTGTGCTCCCAGGTCGCCCCTGTAAACAAGCTTTCAGCTTAGTGTTTCTCTCCTGGTTAAAAATAAATAAATAAATTTGTCTGATGCAATCTGATGTACTACAGTAAACAATAAGTAAACCAAAATGTTTTTGCACGCACAGTGCATACTGGGACTAGCCCCGTGCTTGTGTGTAGGGCCCTTTGTGATGTCCATTGACCTTTAAGATATCATTTTTGTCTTCATGAGAGGTTATTGGTCTGCTTAACCCACAAGTGAGATAACACTAGGGCAGTACCCTTTCATGATTACTTAAGTCAGGCCATGTCATGTTCAATGAATATTATAGATTTAAGGGACTGTTCCCGATCAGAGCACTCCTTTCCTCTGCATGTGAGATGCTCTTTTTCTGTGAAGAGTTTTTCATGCACAGCTGTCCTGGAAATGGGCACATTCAGGTAAGCTTAAAAAAAAAAAAAAGAATATTACTGATCGAGTTCGATCAGTAAATTAATACCGCCACCGAGACCACTCTTATGGTTCTAAGAACATCTGGAAACGAGTGGATTCCGCTCAGTATGCTTATCTGGTAAATCTCTTAAATAAATAAATAAATAAATAAGAGTAGTCTCACATTCTTAAGGTATCAGAACCGCTTCGCTTCGGTTTGCGGTTCTCATACCTAAGAATACATGTAAGGTCACCCTTGCAACCATTAGAGTGGTCTCGGCCGCAGTATTAACATATACAATAGGGCCATGAAATTCAGACTGTGCCATGCAGTGGCGCAATGCAGCTGGGATGTGCTGGTGCCAGGGCCAGGTGATATTCAACGGTGATGCACCATGGCGCAGCACTGTTGAATATGGCAGGGTCAGCGCACATACTGCACGTGGCACAATGGCACTGCGCCGGCGCTAGCCACAGACGGGAGCACAGGAGGCCAGCGCTAGTGCAGTTGGCGCTTAGGCGCATCACCCACGATATTCAGCAGGGGGCATGCAGATGAGGCCATAAAATATGCAAGGCATAAACGGGGCCATTTGCATGTCATTGTGGCTCCATTTGCATGCCTTGCACAGGGCAGCCCGCCACTTGCATCTGGCTCCCTGCACAGCATAACGCAGTGATCGGTGCATCCTCAAGATATCAGCCGCTGATCGACGGTACTTGTCAAACAACAGTTCCCGGAGCCCAGCGGCCCCTTCTCCCGGAAGTTCTCGATAAACGCCATAACTTGTTTCCCTCCGTATTTGGTCCCTCCTCGAAATCCTCGAGAATGTTGGTCTGTTTTTCCTGAAGTGAAGTGAACCTCATCTTCGCCTGCGATCATGCATACATCACCGGAATATATTCCCCGGTGATCCAGTGAACCCTCCCACCCACACTGAACCCTTTGCTCGTCTCCCGTCATCGGTGGGTAGGCATACTGTTCGCCAATGACAGTCAGTATGGCTGTAAGCCCATTGGTCCTCAGTGGACCAATGGGCAGAGGGATACTGTACTAGACAGTCCCAAATATTTGAATGACTTCATTCACATGTTTAGATTGTCTAGTGCAGTATGCCCTGCAAGCCCATTAGGCCACTAGGTAACAGCTTACAGCCCATACTGTACCTGTCATTCGCGGCGGCTAGGCGGCACGCGGGTGGGTTGCAGTCCGCCCACCAATGACTCGTGGGGGTTCGCGTGGGTGGAGGAGTGGGGGGTACCACTGATCACCAGGGATAGATTTTAGGTGATGTATCACGATCGCGCAACTGGCTGGGGGTCCACTTCACTACCAGGGAGGGTCAGCAATGACATTTCTCGGGAATCTGAGGGGGGACCAATAGACTCACCGGGGCATTTATGGCATTTATCGGGGACTCTGAAGGGGGGGACCAATAGACTACCAGGGACTGTTTCATTTGCCATTTACTGCGATCACGGCTATGGGTGGGGGGCACTGGACTACCAGGGTGATGTGTCTGCTTGTGGACGGTGTTCTGGGTGGGCGGTGGCCACCCACGGCTGGTGGCTGCTGTATTGTGCCCTGCAATACAACAGCCCACCTGTGGGTGGCCGGGAATTGTTCCCACTCCTCACGGGCTCAACTTTGAGCCCCCCTATGCGGCGCAATGCAGGGTTGCACCAGCATATGTGCCACACATCCCGGGCTGAATATCGGGATGTGCCGCATATGCATAGGCATGCCCCCTGCATCTGCGCCGAATACGATTACATTGTGCCCCAGCGTATCAGGATTTGCGCTGCGCCGGGCAGCCTTTTCAATATCCTGCTGGGGAGCAATGCAGGGTTGCAGTGGTGCAATTCTGTTGCACCAGGTGCAACCCCTTTGAATATCCGGGCCCTGGTGTTTAGATTTTTTTTTAATAGAGACGGTAAAAAGTTACAAAAGGGAAAGAGTGCAAAACATAAACTGTGCCCCTGTGTTCTTGGCTCAACAGAAGTGCAGCTAACCAGTAAGTGCAAGTAAAAAATAAACTGGCATCTCTCTTTGGAGAATACAGTTCTGAGCATGCTTTGTGTGACCAGATGAGTGAGATACATTTCTGAGCACGTTCAGTGACCAACTTTATTTATTTTGCTCATGTTGACCAAAATAGCTTGCTTATTTTGGCAAATAAATAATTATCTTGGACATGTATTCCCTTTGACTATAAAGTTCATTAGTCCTGTTGTAACAGATTATAATCTCATTTGTAGTTTTATACACCCCATCACAGTTAAGAAAATGTATACAGTTGATAATATCTTTTTATTTTCTGTATTTTTATTTCACATTTTCCTTTTCTTGCTAATCTCGTATCAGGTTATGCTTTCTACATTTTTGCAAGTAAATCTCTGGTTCTAATATTTTCATTATATATTGGAAAACTCTCTTATGTACTTAAAGATACCTTGACATTGGCTTTTAATTTTACTTTGTCTGAGGCAGAGTAGACTTCTTGTTTTAATTTAAATAAATTATAAGTTTGAGTGACCTGCAAACTCACTCTTGTTGAAAGAGCTGCTGACATGCTCTGGTTAGGCAACTCATGGCAAGGAGTTTCCTGCACAAGGAACGAAGTCATGTATAATTTGAATTGTTTTGTGTAGCCATTCATCAGAAATTAAATGTTCAATACCTGCAATCTCACTTCTGCGTTTCTGATAGCCGCTCAGCGTTTGCCCCAGCCCCACCCCTAAAAACGGCATTTTGATGCTAAGTAGGGAATGGCTGCAGGGCTACCAGTGGGTACAGATAGCAAATGGGAGCGCCGATGTCCTGTAAATACAGTTCTTTTACATGTAGGCACTAGCACATGCTGAGGGGGTGGCATTATATTTATACCCCCCCTTAACACGTGCAGGTGTCTACAACGTAAAATAACTGTATTTAGAGAACATCACAGCTCCTGATCGCTATCTGTACCCATTAGTTGTAGCCCTGCTTTAGGGGAAGGGCTGAGACAGGCACTGAGCGGCTGTCAGAAATGCAGGAGAGAGACTATGGATAGTGAACATTTAATTTATAATTAATGGCTAGATAAATTTAAATTATAGACAGTTTAGGTCTTCTGGCAGGCAACTCCTTGCTGTGAGTTGCCTGACCGGAGGGCATAATGGTGTCAGCTGCTCTTTAGCTGTCTCCTCTAATAGTTTTGCAAAAGAATCCACACTGAATCAGGCAGGAGTCCACACTGTGAACACGATGACATCCTTGTCCCAATCGTGCACACTTCGCAGTGTTACTTAGCTGAAAATTGGTAACCGACAAAGGCACAGTGAGCCAAGGCTCGTTTCCAGGTGCGACCTTGGGGAGCGGGAACCAGAGACACAAGAAAACATACACAATATCGATGCTCAGTACAAAAGTGCAGTCGAAGTACAGTAAAACATGGAACATGTGCCAATTAAAGCAGCAAGGCACAGTGAGCAGCAGCAATGTACCATTAGAGAGACGAGAGGAAAGATGGCGGTGCGGAAGTAGAATGATAGGGAGCCTGATACAGGCTGAGGTAGAACACAGGAGGAGACCCAACATCATGGAAAGTAGGGCTTCCAGCAGGGGAGGGTTAAGGGAGAGGGGTGACGGGGGCAGATGGGCATAGGGAGGAAGTTTGGCTGGTGCCTGAGGGAACCAGCAGAGGAGGAGGAGAGACGGAGGGAGGAGGGGCGCGGGTTCCAGATAGTGAGAAAGCAGCAGGAGGAGGGTGATTGCTTAGCAAAGGAGTGAAGATGTGGCGTGGAGATGGTGCAGTGATCCCTGGAATGGAAGGAGGATAAGGTGGGGGAGAGGGATGAGAGAGAGGAGTGAGGAAAGGTAGGAGGGAAGGGACCAAAACCAGTATTTGGATATGATGGAGGCCGAGGTGAGGGTAGGGGAGGATGGATAGGGAGGAGTACAAGGAGCAGTGGTGAGTTCGGGGGGGGGGGGGAGTTGATAACAAAGCAACGAAAAGTGTTACAGAAGGTGTCCAGTCTGACAAGTGAGGAAGAGGGGGTGGTGTTGTAGACCACATCTGCTTAGTCGAAGACTGGGAGCACTGTTTTGGTAACAAGCTTCCACCGGACCTTTAAAGAAAAAGTCATGGCACTCGCCATCGTACAATAATGCAAGTAGGCACTAAACGAAGAGGCCATAGAAGAACAATTTCTTTGTGTATTCACAGCACCACAGAGTTAAAAAAAAAAACAAAAAAACAAAAAAAAAAAACAGCAGGGTCTGCGGGACAGGAAAACTTCTGAAGTTTCACCTGCAAATGAGGCTTTCTCAAAGATGCTGCCTCCTAGTGTTCATCCTTATTTATAGCATCCTATAAATCACATGATTAATTCAAAAGCACCTTAATGTGACATCACAATTAAATAACAATACAAAGGTGCATAACCATATACTGTAAATAGACCAATGAAGTGCAATAGTGCTAAAATGTGTTTTAAATACATTTTAAACAGCAGACGAACATAGAGTTTTAAAATTGCTCTTGATACTAAAGGTTCTAAGACCCGATATTCAAAAACATCTAGTGTCTCTAACTCCTTATGTATCCACTTGTTTTTTGACTTATAGAACCAGTAGAAAGAGCAAATGGATGGAGAGGTTCAGAATTAAATTGTATATACTAAGAGATCAGCTATCTCACTAATACGACTAAGGGTATGGAGACATCTCCTTATTCGTCATTTTGTAAGGCTTTTATTTACACAAAAAGATAACCCTGTTGTTTTTTTATTTTGAACTTTGTGGTGCTGTGAATAAACGAAGGAATTGTTCTTCTATGAACTGATATACAGGACTCTTCGTTTTGTGTCTACTTGCATTATTGTACGATGGTGAGTGCCATGACTTCTTAAAGTTTCTAGCCATTGTCACAGAGCACCACGCTCTCCCTAGTGCGGCTGCTCTTGTAGTTTTCTTCCACTGGACCTGCAGAGACGAGCAGTCTTTGTTGTGGTACTGGGCATTGAGTTTGGGGCGGAGCTTGGCATGGATGGCATCAATATGGGCAGAGAAATCAAGCTTACAATCTAGCCACACACCGAGGTATTTGAAAGATTGAATCGCTTCAAGTGGTGTGCCATCCAAGCAGGGGTCCAGATAATTTGTGGGACTGGGAGGTATTTACCACTAGCTTCTTTAGACTGGTAGCATTTCCATCTGTATGGAAGTAATATCATCCATACACCAGTCTCAGACCCCCGCCTGTACACTAAGTCTCAAACACACCGGGCACCTTTATTCACTGAAGTTTTGCTTGGTGCTGCTGTGAAGTTTGAGATGGTTCCTGATGCTACTGTATGTAGTGCTGTGACGTAGTAAAACAACCTTTGTGGCCAACCAGTTGGCAACTTCTGACATTGTCTCCTGCAGTGTACACAACTGACGCTGATTCATCCCTACTGTTTCCACCCTTTTAGTACATAGTGTCATTGGTGTGGACAGTTTTGTGCACATCTAGTAAATATACTTAAAATATGCTGGGTGGGAAATAAATTCTTAAAATTAGAAAGTGGGAGTAAATCATACAAAAATGGTAGTAAAATACTCCTTCTCTCCCCTTATCTGTTCCCCTGCATCCAATGTGGGGAAGAGATGGAGGGACGTTGCAGCATAAACTGATGACAGAAAAAGACCAAAGGTCCCGCTAGTCTGCCTGGAGTTCTCTGTCTGCGCAGGGACCGATTCTCTGTACAGGGTTTTATCCCTCCTGGTCCACCCACTCCACTCCCCTTCCCTCCCTAATGCTACTGACCTGAGCAGCCACCCAACACTTCACCCTGTCCCAACCATGCTTGAAACCATTTATGATCTTGGCACCCACTGCCTCCGCTAGCAGACTGTTCCGTGACTCCACCACCCTTTCTGTAATATAGAACTTCCTCACATCGTACTTAAAGGAAATGTCGTAATGACTTAGCCCATTACCTAATGCTGACGAAAGTCCTTGGAGCAATAAAGTGAATTTTTTAAAGTTGTCCTTTTTGGGAGGGAAGGGACAGTAAATTGAGCCAACAGCCAACGATCCCTTTCACTTCATGGTCTGCTAGGAACACCCCATTGAAGTCTGTGGGTGAAAATTTGAGAATTAATTTATAAATGTGAGTGTGTGTGTGTGTGTGTGTATATGTATGTGTGTGTGTGTGTGTGTGTGTATATATATGTATATACCAGTGGTTTGCAAAAGTATTCGACCCCCTTGAAAATTGTCAGATTTGTCTGGATTACAAATGATACATTGATATTTTGTTCTGTGTAATATTTATTTAAAAAGACTGACCCTCAAAATAATTATTTTAAAGTGACATTGGTCTTATGTTAGAAATTATGTTTAAGAAAAATAAATAACTGAAATATGCTCTTTGCATAAGTATTCAACCCCTGTGCTCTGGAAGCTCCAAGTTTACACAGATGAAAAATATTGCCCTAACGAGGACACAATTTGCTTACAATTGGCCTCACCTCTGAAACATTAAAGTAGCTCACATTTTCTGGATAAACCCCGCCCCCATCTCAGTTTAATGACCATTGGTCAGACTGTGAATCTGAAGGAAGGGTGTGAAAATGAAGACTAAAGAGCATTCTAAGGAAGTTAGAGATAAAGTAATAGACATATATAAATTAGGAAAAGGGTACAAAATAATATCCAAGTGTTTGGATATCCTATTGTGCACTGTTGGATCAATAGTGAGGAAGTGGAAGCTGCATCACACCACCCAGGCACTACCTAGACAAGGCCGGCCCCTCAAAACTCAGCGCCGAACAAGAAGGAGACTAGTGAGGAAGCCACAGAGAGGCCAACAATCACTTTGAAGGAGCTGAAGTTCAGTGGCTGAGAGTGGAGTGAAGGTGCACCAGTCAACCATATCAAGAGCTCTGCATAATACTGGCCTGTATGGGAGGGTGGCTAGAAAAAGCCATTACTCAAAAGAACCATATCAAAGCACGTCTGGAGTTTGCCAGAAAGCATGAGAGTGACCCAGCTAAGATGTGGCACAAGGTTTTGTGGTTTTGATGAGACCAAGATAGAGATTTTTGGCCAAAATTCAAAGCTCTATGTGTGGCGAAACCTAACACTGCCCATGCTCGAGAAACACCATCCCTACAGTGAAGTATAGTGGTGGCAGCATCATGCTGTGGGGATGCTTTTCATCAGCAGGGACTGGGCATCTTGTTAAACTGAAGGAAGAATGGATGGAGTAAAATACAGGGAGATATGCAAGAGAACCTGCTTCAGTCTGCTAAAACTGAAGCTTGGGAGAAACTTCACCTTTCAGCAGGACAATGATCCCAAGCACAAGGCCAAAGCAACACAGGAGTGGTTAAACAACAAAAAGGTGAATGTCCTACAGTGGCCAAGTCAAAGTCCAGATCTCAATCCCATCAAGAATCTGCGGCACTGTTTGAAAATTGCGGTCCACAAGCGTCACCCAACCAACCTGAACAACCTTTAACAAATCTGCCAAGAAGAATGGGCAAGAATCACTCCCGAACAGTGTGCAAGGCTGGTAGATACTTACCCCAAAAGACTTAAAGCTGTTATTGCAGCAAAAGGTGGCTCTACCAAATACTAATGTGTAGGGGTTGAATACTTCTGCAAGCAGCATTTTCCAGTTTTTAATTTACTTTAAAAGATGTGGTGACGGATAATTAATTTTGGCTTTGAGGATATACTGTTAGAGCATATGAGTTTGCAATAAAAATACTGACTGGAATAATATATGTAAGTCTCTCATTTGTAATCCAGACAAATCTGACAATTTTCAAGGGGGTTGAATACTTTTGCAAACCACTGTATGTATATGTGTGTATATATATATATATATATATATTATATATGTATATGAAAACCACCGCCTAATAGGGCCTCTATTAGGTAAAGGAGTACTGTGCTGAATCTGTAAGTCATTTTTCCCAGTAGAAGCTGCTTTTTAAATTCTGGCTCAAATTTTGTTATTGCTCTAGCTGTCCAGGCTTTTTAGTAATCCTAGTGGGTGTTTCTGATTTCCATCGTACTAGTAAAATAATTTTAGTGTTGGGGACATAAACTACATCGTACAGTTCTAAAATGATACTTGTTACCAGATTGTAAAGCAGAAACACCCACTGAGGTTACTAAGAGGCATGCAAAGATGGAACAGTAACAGAATTTGAACCAATCTATAACTTGACCCATCGGCGCAGCGGTTGGATTTCTACTTGCGGCGCGGCGGCAATTGAAGCGGACTCGGAGTGCGTCTGAGGCTGGCAGGAGAAGGATCACGTCCCACGGACTGCTCTCCTTCTCCAGGGAGGGCTGGGGTAGTCGCCAAGGGGGACCCAGCGGAGGCTAGGGAACACCCACGCGCCGTGCTTACATCAGGGGAGGGAGGCAGGCAGACGCCAGCCGCCATTGCACGCCCCGCCTCCCTCAGGGAGTGGGCTAATGGGGGTAAAGCCACGCCCAGCGTCTATATGACGCTTTACTCTGGGGCGCCTTGATTGGCCACCGAGCCGCTCTCGACCAGTTACTAGTTCCACGGTCTGATATCGGGTCGAACCGCGCCCCTCTCTGGGGAAGCCAGGGATGACTGGGAGTCGGCAATGTCCGGTGGCGGGATCCCGGAGTCCGGACCAGGCTGAGGACGGACGTGGGGCGTGAAATAAAAGAGCAAATTTCAAAAAAAAGAATTTGAACCAGTACTTAACAGAAAGTTTCTATTGGACAAAATGACTTACAGGTTCAATGCCATTCTCGTTTAAGCGGTGGCGTTCATTTATATCAAAGGTTGCTTAAACGTATATAAAGTTATTTTCAAAATTTCCGCCATAGACTCAAATGGGACCTACCACCGTTCACCAGTGACCTGTATAGAGATAGTAGTACTTCCTTTTTCCCTGCTGTCAGTGCCCCTTCCAATATACACCCCAGCATCCTATTAACCTTACTATAGGCCTTGTTATACTGGCTTCATTGTTTGATGGAGTCACGGATGATGACTTCCTGGTTCCTTTCCTCTGCCGTACTGTACAGTTTAACCCCTTCCTTCTAGTACTCTGTCCTATTTTTTTCCCCCCTAGGTGCATAACCTTGCATTTTTTTGGTGTTGAATTTCAACTGCCAAACTTCAGACCACCTCTCTAGCCTTTGTAGAACCCTCTGCATCTCCTTGATCCTTCGTCGATCTATCTACCCTACCGCAGAGCTTTGTGTCATCTGCAAAGATGTGCATAACATAGAACTGCCTTGTAACCATTGTTTGAACTGTCTGCTAGTGCACACCTAAGCAAAGCATGATTCTGTTATGTTAAATAGGAAAAGAGAGACGTGTGGGGGAGGGGGGTTCTTTACAAAACAAACAAAAAAAAGACTTAAGCAGGAGTGACTTTGCAGGTCTCCATCATTCACACAACATGTGGAAAGAGTTGAGCTGTTTTGAATAGACAGATACAGCTTAAGGCTTTTGAGAATTCCAGATCACGCTTGTGCAGGTTCAGAAATCAAAGAAGGTCCCCGTGTTCAAACGGATAGCATGGCGCAGGGTGCTAACTATGTTAAGCGCCTTGCTCACTGGGAATAGTGCATTTGGACGGGGCAGGGGCCTTTGGCAGCCACTGGTGTGAGGCACTAACTTGATAGTACATACATGCAGACTATACTGTTGTGCTCATGCAAATGAGGACTCCGTCTTGCATACAGGGTGCAGTGGTATTTTTCAGACGTTTTAAAAATGTTCAACAGGCGCTGGCTCAGTGCTGTTTATCACTTTCAGAACCTTACTCATAACTGTGCACAGTGGTGTATGAACACCTGTCCCACCACCCCCTGGGCAAGTGCTGGCAGGAGCCGTCAGTACCTGCTACCCCCCCCACACACACATACACACAGATCGCCATTCCATGTCCCTGAACTGTTGATTAAATTCCCTGGTGTCTAGTGCCCCCCACCCCATCACCATTTAGATGACCAGAGCAGTATAATACTATGATCCCTTGACCCCTTCATCCCTTTCCCTAGCTCTATGCAACGTCTATTCCCCTAACTGCACCTGCTCCTAACCCACCTCCTCTTTCCTCCCCCTGATCCTACCCTTTAACCCTACAAACCTCACTATCCCTACATCTAACCATACTCGTTCTCCTCTCCCTTTCAACCCTCCCTACCTCTTGCACTTCCTCCTAGACCACGTTCCTAACCCTCCCCGCCTCAACTTTACCTCCCCGTCACCTGCCCCCTCTCCTCATTAACCCCATCTCTCTTCCACTTCTCTTGGTCCTGTCTCCTTATAGGTTTCTCTCCCCTCTCCTCCCCTCATCTCTTTTCTCCCTAATTTTGATCCTACTGCTCTCCTCAGCCCTATGCAATATGCTATTCCCTCTATTCTCTACTTACTTATAGCCCCCTTCTCACACTTACTCGCCCCTCTATTGCATATCATCTAATCACTACAAAACTTTTGTTTACCCTAGCAGCACTTATTTATAGCCCCCCTCCCCCATAACTCCAGTGACTATCCTCCCCCCGTCTCCCGTCTCCCGCCTCCTTGCCTGTAGCACGGCTAACCTGTACCGCCACCCACCACATCTGCTGGCATTGCACAAATTCTAGCGACTATCTCCGCGCCGTCTCCCGCTTCCCTAATCCAACTCCCCTCTCTTTCTCTCTCCTAATCCTGTCTGGTCTCACCTTCTTGCAGGGTTCTCAGCATCCTGAAGGGGTTTTGGGCCTGGCTGTCTTATTTCCCTACCCCCCTTTACCCTCTCCCCCCTGACCTCCACTCTTCTCCTAGATTTACACTTGCACTTACTAAACCCATGCTTCCTACTATTTTGACACTTCAGTATTTTACCTACTCACTGGCCTCCTGGTCTCTAGCTCCGGGTGTTACCATGTAAGTTTTCCAGTGTATGGTTTTGCTTACCTCGGCCGTAGGCTTTGTTATATAGTGCTGTAAGTCTGCTACAATGTTATGATTAATTGTTTGTTCCTGTACTGTATTCATTTTATATTGTGTTTATTTGCTCTCCCAACCATTGTAACCGCCTTCCCCCAGGACGCTTGTGGAAATAAGCTGTTCCTCAGCTCATGTTGTCTTTCTTGTGAAACATTTTGCAAATAAAATAATAAATAGTGGCCTCATGGGGGAGGGGGGCTGGGTGGTCAGGACAGGGAGTGGGCTTCGACTTGCAATGTGATGGGGTACACTAGATGCCTGGGATCATATCATTATACTAAGGGCCATCTGAATGGTTGATTTTGGAGGGGGGTTGGGTACTAGATGCCAGGGATCAATTTTTAATCAGCTGTTTGGGGGTATATGAGGGGTGGGGGGCTGAACAGCTCCATACACTTGTCTCCACGCATTTGTGCGCAGCACATTGTGTGGGGCTTTTAATAAGCAGATAGTGGCATGCAAATATCCCCATAGCGCCTTGCATGCTACATGTACTCATTAACATGTTGGCGGCTCAGTATGACTCATGATGGCAAGGGAACTATCCAGTTTGGGATGCGCTGTCCCCTCTTGCTCCTGTGAGCCACTGTCCTGCAGGGGGCTGTGATGTTAGTGGTGACAGACTGTCATAGTCACTGTGTACTGCGCTGTCACAGTCCCATATTCAGACTGGCAGTGCGCTCTGGTTACAGTGCGTTACCTGTTTGAATATAGACCCCAGGCTAGCCATATGCTATCTCATGGACACCACTTTTGGGTGCACAGTGCAACTGGCTGCCACTGAGTATAACTAGCCAGAGTCTATTAAAAAAATGGGGCAAAGTTAAAAAGTTTGTATTTTGAGCTGGGGGAGAAATGTTTTTAGTTGTACTTTATACAAAAGTAAAACAAGTTTACAGGTCTTTCTTTTTATAATCTGTAGGAATTGAACCCTGCTGTAGACACAGAAAATTTTAAATCCAGTTTCAAGGTATCTTTATACAAACGTACGAATTTGCCAGCAGATAAAGGCCTTATGGTCTGTAGAGTCTGCTCAAGTGTGCAGCTAGCAACCCTTATACTGCAGCTGCCCCTCCTCGTTACCCTAAGCCATCCCCTCTTGAAGCAGCCCACTGTTCTACAGGATACCACTTCTGCAGGCAACGCATTCCACCCATACACCACTCTCTCCGGAAGAAGTGTCTTCTCATTTCCCTCCTGAACCTTCCCTATCCAATCTGAGATCGTGACCCCGATGGTCCCTACCCTCCTTAACTTGAATCATCCCTTTGTGCCTGCCTTGTTTATTCCCTTCATGTACTTGAAGGTTTCAGTCATATCCCCCTGTCTTTCCTCTCTCCAATGAGTACGTGTTCAACTCCCTCAGCCTGTTCACGTAGGGTATGTCCCCTAGTCCCTGGATCATCCTTGTTGCTCTGCACTGCACCTCCTCTAGTAACTTAATGTTCCTTTTTAAGTGTGGGCACCAGTACTGTACGCAGTACTCCAGGTGTGGCCTGACCAGTGGCCTATACAACGGCAGGATCACCTCCCCTCTCCTTGGAGATATACTCCTGGCAATACAACCCGGCATTTTGTTGGCCTTTGCAGCTGCCCTCGTGTATTGTGCTGAGTTGTTCATTGAGCCCGTTACAATCACCCCCAGATCCTTCTCCTCCTCCTCCTCCTTTGTCACAGCTAGCTGAACCCCCCAAAGCTGGTAGCTCCTTATTGGATTTTTTGCCACGAAATGTAGCACGTTGCACTTTTTGGCATTGAACCACAACTGCCAGGTGTCCAACCAGGTCTCCAATTTTGACCGATCATCCTGCAACCCATGACACCCTCCTAGGTAATCAACTACTGCTCCCATCTTGGTGTCCTCTGAAAACAAGCTGTCCTTGCTCTTGATGCCCATTGAGATGTCTGATATGAACAACCCAAACAACACCGGTCCCAGCACTGAGCCCTGCGGTACTCTGCTTGTCACTACCCTCGTAGATGACAGCTCCCCTCCCACCACCACCAACACCCTCTGCTTCCTTCCCTATGACCAGTTTACTACCCATCCCGCCATTTTCGCCTCTGCACCTGTACCCGCCAGCTTACTACTCAGCCTCCCATGTGACACCGAGTCGAATGCTTTACTGAAGTCCAGAAATGGGACATCCATGGCATGGCCCTTGTCCAGCTTTCTAGTTGCCCAGTCATAGCAATCCACCAGATTGGTCTGACAGGATCTGCCTGTGACAAATCCATGCTGCCTAACATCCTGCAGCCCATTGGTCTCCAGAAGGGATGCCAGCCTCTCCGTCAGGATTGTCTCCATCAAATTTCCCATGATGGATGTGAGGCTTACCGGCCTGTAGTTTCACGGTTTGTCTTTGGGGCTGCTTTTATGGAGGGGTACCACGTGAGCCGTCCTCCAGTCCTGAGGTACACTTCGAGACCAGGGAGGCATTGAACAGGTCTGCCAAGGGCCCCGCCAGGATTTCTGCCAGCTGTCTTAGTACCCTTGGGTGAATACCATCAGGCCCTGGTGCCTTGTCCGCCCTCAGGCCCTCCAGTACCCTGCCCTCTGTGATTTCCCCATGTGCCACTCTAACCCCCCCAAGCGTGACCTCCCACCCAACCTTGGTAGCGCCTCCTTAGTAAAACACCGAGCAGAAGTATTCATTAAGCTTCTGCCTGGTCTGTCCCTGTATAATAAAGATGTGTGTGTGTGTGTATGTATGTATATGTGTGTGTGTGTGTGTGTGTGTGTGTGTATATGTATATGTATATATATATATATATATGTATATAGAATTATGTAATGAAAATACTAGAAGCAGAGATTTATATCCAAAGATGCAAAAAGCACAAACTGATAACATTCTAGCTATATTTTTCTAGCATTACTACTTTGAAACAGTAAAAGATTAACAAGGAAAGGAAAGTATTAAATAAAAATACAGAAAATGAAAGGCAATATCAACATTTTTAATCTGTTAAAGTAAAATTGTTAATCAGAATATCAGGCTTAAGATCTTTGTGTGTGTTCGCTCACACACACATGAATTATAAAAATGTATGGTTTCTGTATAGAGTATAAAAATGTATTATCCTGATGAAGCAGCACTACAGCTGTCAAACTTTGACATGAGAGTTTTGCGATGAGATGGATTAAGAAAAAAAGATGCATATATCTGATCATTTGGATTTAATAATGCAGTGTTCTGAATATATATTTGGTGAGTAGAGTTGTATTTCTAAGATCACGCTGGTTGAGGGAGTAAATCTGCCCGGTAATTGGGAAGCGTCTACAGGGGGCACCTGGAAAGGACAATTTTCACCCCAGGAATCCCTCAGTATGCTTGACTTGTGCAGTATTGCTAGCTGGGTTCAGCTGCCCCAGAGGTGGTGCTTATGCTTATGATGGCTGGGCATTAGCCAATCAGAATGCAGTAGGAGACTGCAGCATGTAGGCGCTGCTGCTGGTGAATCAGATTCATTTCTCTGCCTACTGGAACAAGCTGGCCCCAGAGTGTTCTAAGTTTTGTATCGCTTGAAGAATTTTGTTTTCATTAAAGTCGTTTTTTATTTCTGTAGTTTCTGCTGCCTTCAGCATTTTTTAGTGTGTTTTCTTTATTTTTGTTTTTCCTTGGTTCCCAGGAACTGAGAAATCTTTCCCTGAAAGGGGTTTTTACCACAGTTCCTGCGCTTTTCTCCTGACAGGAAAAACACACTCTGTGGTTTAAAAAAAAACAAAACTGTTTTTTTCATATATTAACTTTAGTTTTTGGTCAGTTCACTTCTTTTTAAGGGAACCACGTTTTGATTCAGTTTTCTTTTATATTTTGTTATTTGGGAACAGTTTCTCATGGTTCTGTCGTGTCTGGGAACCAACTGTGATTTAATATATTTTCCCTTTTGGGAACCAAATTTTCATTTTGTGGCGGTTTTGGTATGTCAGGCCAAAAAAGAGAACTGGACCTACAGGCTTTAAAAACTGCATTGTGTTTTAAAATCGTGACCAAGGTGGATGGCCGCCATCTTTATATTATTTGAGTCCAAATCATAACTAATCAACTTTGCTCCAAATTTTGCTCCAAAACAGTTAAAAAAAATTAAAAATAAACTAATGGCTTCTCAGTCTGACTGCCCCTCTATTAGACATCTTGAGGAGGTGTTCTTCTCTCAGCATAACTCTAAAAGGACCCCCTAAAATAAGTCTGACAAAAATAATTCCGACCAAACCAAACAAAAGAGAAATTCTCAGCAGGTTTCTGATTCAGTGCCTGCCAAAAGGAAAAACACATCACTGACCCTCCTGCTGAAGAGCAAAGAGAGACGCCAGTGACACAACAAAGCATGCCTTCTCCTGCGGAGTTTGCAAAGACTTTGGCAACTTTATTAAACATTTCAAGCTGTTGGCAATTTATTTAGTGCCTTAGGTGGCCCTTCCATGCCTGTCCCTGCAGACCCTGACCAAGGCCAGGGTTTTTATTTATAGGAATGCAGTATTGAAGAGGAGGAGGGCATAGAACCAGATGTGTCCCCTGACCAGGAGTTTGGCTCTCCTTCCCGTGATCAGGAAGATTCATCCTCCCATTATATGTTTGTCCAGCAGATGGTGGAAACTCTAGACCTCTCCATACAGTAGACCAGTGAGGAGGATGAGGCAGACTTTCTTGATATGATAGGTCTCCCTCCTCCTAAGAAGCTCCTGGTCATAAATCCCTTCACAGGACAACTTTTAAACTGCTACAGAATCCATCCTCCATTCCTGGGGTGGATAAGAAAATAGAGAAAAAGTACTAGCTAGACAAAACTAATGCGGAGTACCTCTACACTCATCCTGACCATGAAGGAGTGGTACAGGCTGCAGCCTGTGACAAAGCTAAAGTACCTCTTTACTCTCAACCCCTAAGGAGTCCAGAAAACTGGACATCATGGGTAAGAAATCCTATACCACAGCTTCTCTGCTGCTATGCCTCTATGTACATGGCATACACAACAGAGTACCAAATGGCTTTGTGGAACTCTGTTCTGGCCATTAGTCAGAAGGCTCCTGACAACATTGCTCAGGACTTGGTGGAAATTGTTAAAAACCGCCTTGGATGCCACAAAGTACCAGTTTCATATGGCAGTAGATTCCAGCAACACTACCACCAGATCTGTGGCACAAGCCATTACCCTCAGAAGGTATGCATGGTTAAGAACCACAAACCCCTCTTAGGATACTCCGATTAAAAGCTATGGATTTGCCCCATGAGAACAATTCTCTTTGGGGACAAAACAGAGGCATACATGAAAAAAGGTGGAGGAATACAAAACCACCTATATAAGAGTAATACAGCTAAAGAGAAAGCCTCCACTTCTTACAGGCCTCAGGGAAGAAGAGACAGAGGCAGAGGTTGCTACCCCAGAGCCTTCTATCCCATGCCCCTGGACTGCTCCCAAATGAGAGGTTACATTAGATGAAGAGGTAGAAGGGCTCAAAAGCGTACTGATCCTGCCCCTTCACCCAAGACTCAGTTCAAACAAAACCCCTGATGGGAATGCCAGGGTTGCCTCCCCTCTCCCAATAGGTGGAAGGCTGACCCACTGCCTCCATCAGTGGCAGAACATCACCACAGATAAATGGGTGCTGGAGGTGGTAGGCCAGAGGCTTTTCCTGCAGTTCAAAAAATTCTCCCACACAGCAGGGAAGCAGGAGTTTCAAACCTCTAACTCCTACAGAAAAGATTCTGCTGAAACTAGAGGTCAGATTTCTCCTGCTACTAAATGCGGTAGAAATAGAGCCTCCCTCTCAGTGGAGAGAAGGCCTTTATTCAAGATACTTTCTCACCCAAAAGAAAAATGGGGACCGGCGAATCATTCTAGACGTCAGATACCTAACAAACATCTGCTGAATCTCAAGTTCAGAATGATCACCCTATCACTAGTGATCACCTCTTTACAACAGGGAGACTGGCTAACCTCCCTGGACCTCAGAGACACCTACATTCACATTCCAATCAGGCCCTCTCACAGAAAGTATCTCAGATTTAGACTGCCTTCAGCTCACTACCAGTTTGCAGTACTACCATTCGGCCTGTCCTCAGCCCCCAGAGTATTCATAAAGTGCCTGGCAGTAGTTGCAGCCCACTTAAGAGACAGAAAGTCTCTTGTCTTTCCTTATCTGGACTGGCTCATAGTGGACAAGTCCCCTCAGATGCTCAGAGACGCTCTTAGGCTCCTCCAGCTCCCCCTGGGTTCCCTGAGGTTCCTGATCAGCTCAGAAAAGTCTCACATGGAGCCAGTCCAGCTCCTGGAATTCATATGAGCAGAACTGGACATCCAGAGAGAGAAAGCCCTGCTTACTCTAGACATAGTAGAAAATCTCCAGTCCCTGGCAAACTCGTTCGTCCTCTGCCAACCAAGGCCAACCAGGCACTTTCTCAGACTCCTAGGCCACATGGCCTCCACTACAGCAGTAGTCCCAGGTGCCAGGTTTCAGATGAAGGACATTCAGTACCACCTAAGAGCTCATTGGTCTCAGAAGAGGGACTCTTTGTCAAAGCTGGTTCCAGTTACCAAGACTGTCCTACAAGTCTTGGACTGGTGGAAGGACAGTCACAATCTCAGGTAAGGAATTCTCTTCCAACAGAAGGAACCCTCAAGAGTGCTTTCTACAGATGCTTCCCTTCTGGGATGGAGAGCACACCTGGCAGACCAGTCCATAAGCGGGGTGTGGTCTCCCAGGGAGTCCAAATGTCACATAAATGTTCTCAAACTCACAGCTGTGTACCTAGCCATAAAAACCTTTGCTCCCTAGCTCAGGGGGCCAGTCTGTCCAAGTCAGGACAGACAACACCACTACAATCTTTTACATCAGCAAGCAAGGGTGCACAAGAGCCTCAAAGCTCTGCACAGAGGCCATGACGATCTGGCTATTAGCTTACTCCTTGGACATGCAGCTGATTGCTATTCACCTGCCAGGCAAGGACAATGTGTTGGCAGACTCTCTGAGCACATCAGCCAGAGCCACCACGAGTAGTCCCTAAACAGACAAGTACTGGTAACAGTGTTCAGGAGGTGGGGCACTCCAGAGATCGATCTCGTCGCTTCCAAACACAATTATCAGATCCCCCTGTACTGCTGGGTACAGTGCCAGTGGATGCCCTGTCCCTCAATTGGACAGGAAGGTTTCTCTGTGCTTTTCCACTGTTTCCCCTGATTTTCAGAGTTCTCAAGCTCAGGAGACAGCTGGCAACAATGATACTGGTGGCTCCAGACTGGGCAAGACAGCCGTGGTACTCTCTGCCACTTGCCCTGTCAGCCAAACGGCCCATTCATCTGCCTCCGAGCCATGGTCTCCTGACCTTACCTCAGTTGGAGTAACATGCCTCAACATCTAGAATCTCTTTGCCTTAAAGCTTGGTACTTGGAAGAGCTAGAGTTCTCACCCCAAGGATCCCTCCGTATGCTTGACTAACACAGTCTTGCCAGTTGGGTTCAGCTGCCCTGGAGGTGGAATTTATGCTAATGATGCCCTGGAATTAGCCTATCCGATTGCAATGAAAGAGTGTTGCTTGTAGGTGCTGCTATAAGCCAGTCAGATTCATTTCTCCGCTGACTGGACCAGTCTGACCCGGAGCGCTCTCTCTTCATCTTTACTTGAAGAAGTTTATTTCCTTTAAAGTCAGTATTAATTTTAAGTTAGCGCTGCCTTTAGTGGGTTTTTTTGTTAGTTTTTAGTGGCTTTTGTGTGTTTTCCACTCTCCTCATAGCATTTTTTTTTCTGGGGTTCCCTTGCTTTTTATTCTGACTAAGAATACCATTTTTGAGGTAGTATTTTTGCATTTGTGATATTTTAACTTCACTTTTTTGCAGTTCCCTTGTTTTTAACGGAACTGCGTTTAGTGCAATTTTTTTTTTACCTCAGTTTTCACTATTTAGGAACCATTTCGGTTCCATAGCGCTAGGGAACCTAGCACACAGTTTATATTTTTCCCTTTTGGGAAACATTTTTAAAGGTCTTCTGACAAGATTGGCATGTGAGAAAGACCCAAAAAGAGGACTGGGCCTACAGATTGTGTGTTAAATGTTTTAAAATCGTGGACAAGACAGACAGCCATGATCTTTGCTTAAGTTGTTTGGGTCCAGCCCACATATCTGCTAACTGTAAACTGTGCACTAAATTTTGTTCAAAAACAATTGAGAAAAGAGCCAAAAGGCTGGAAATAATGGCTTCTCAGTCTGCCTCCACTTTAACAAAACTTCAAAAGAGGGTTCTTCCTCTCGTCAGGAGAAAAAAAAAAAAGATCCCTTGGAAAATAAGTCTGATAAAAATAATAATGACCACGCTAAGCAAAAAAGACTTTCAGAGCAGGTTCCTGATTCAGTGACTGCTAAAAAGAAACAAGGAAAAACATATCCGCGCCCGTTCCGCTGAAAAACAAAGGGAGACGCCAGTGTCACAACAAGATGTACCCTCTGAGGAGGAAATGGCAAAGGCTTGGTAACTATATCAGACTTTTCAGGCAGTGGCCAGTCTGCTAGGTGCCCCAGCTTATCCTACTACACGTGTTCCCTCAGACTCTGGTCTCGGCCAAGGCATTTTCTTTGATGGAGGTGATGATGGAGAGGAGAGTGAACCCTTAGAGTCTGATGTATCTCCTGACCTGGAGTTTGGCTCTCCTTCTCATGGCCAGGAGGACTTTTCCTCTCATTATACCTTTGTCCGACACATGGTTGACACTCCTGTTCTTTCTAGTGAAGAGACCACCGAAAAGGATGAGGAGGCAGACTTTCTGGATATGATGGGTTTCCTCTCCTTCAAAAAAGCTATTCCTTCCAGTTCACAAGTCCCTTCGCAGGACTACTTTCAAGTTACTCCAGAATCCTACCTACATCCCTGGGGTGGATAAGAAAATAGAGAAACAGTACCAGCTAGATAAAACTAATGCTGAGTACCTTTACATACACCCTGACCATGAAGGAGTGGTACAGGCTGCAGCCTGTGACAAAGCTAAGATGCTCCTTCCTTCCTTCCCACCGTCCAGAAAAGGTGTCATCGAGGCACAGGTAAGGAACCATAGGAAAACCAGGAGCAGTTTCAAAATTCGCAAATATTGTTTTATTTTTCTCAATAACAGCAAAATAAAAATTATTCAGTCTAACTGTTTACAAAGGCAGTACAAATGTAAACCTTTGCAACCTCAGCTGGTTAACAGGCATCTGTTTTTCACAAAATGTTCTTGTCAGTTTCTTGCAGGTGCAGCAGAAAGAACAGAGTGACCCAGAACTGACCTCTTGTTAACAGCTCTGGAGAGATTTTGCAAACCAGCATCTTGGGTTAACCCCCTGGGTTCCAAATAGCTTTTTGTAATAATTTCAACAGTAAAACTATATACAGTTTTAAACAAAGGGATCCCAGTTTCACATAAAGATTCACGTATATATTTATACTCGCAGATCTGCAAGGGTGCAAAAACAGAGATAGCAAGTGAAGGCAGAGATATAGCGAGAGGCAGAGAATTTGTACTACTTGCAGTGCTCGGTGTGCCGTGGGAGATACCAGCAGCATTTTCTTACAACATAGGGGACTGGATTATCTTGCTTTCAGTGGTGGTATGTGAAAAATTCGCACTTCTTGACTACACTCCTGGCAGACCCACGTTCCCCGACCTGGATGTGCTTCTGGGACGCGGGTCAATTACTGGCAGGCTGACTGAAAAGGTGTTGTGGACAACACTGCAACAAATAAGGCTCAACTTTCTTACACATAGGGGCATTTTTCATTGAATCGCTGATAGGTGTGTGCCCAAGAGGCACACTTTCCAGATCTGGCTAAAAACGAACGGCAAAGCTGACAGTGCCCCTTTAAACTCTTTCTGCATAACAAATGGGACAGGGCCTTATTCAAACCTGTCACAAAAGGAATCTAGGAAACTGGATTCTATGGGTAAGAAATCTTACACGACAGCTTCTCTGCTGCTCTGCCTCTCTACTTATGTGGCATAAACAGCCCAATAGTGGAAGGCTCTCTGGAACTCTGTCCTGGCTATCAGCCAGTAAGCCCCAGAAAAAGTGTCTCAAGACCTGGCAGAATTTGTTAAAACTGTCTAGGGATCCACACAATATCAGTTTCATATGGCTGTAGGTGCCAGTGACACTGCCTCCAGAGCCATGGCTCAAGCCATCTCTCTCAGGTAATTTGCCTGGTTGAGAACTACCAGTCTCTCCCAGGACACCAAGACTAAAGCTATGGACTTCCCCTGTGAGAACAGTTCTCTTTTAGGGGGCAAAATGGAGGCATACCTGAACAAGGTGATGAATACCATACCACCTGTCAGGGCAGTGCAGCTAAAGAAAAAGTTGCTACCTCCTACAAGCCCCAAGGTAGATGGGGTAGAGGTAGGAGATACTATCCCAGGGCCTTCTACCCCATGCCAATGCCCATGACCTTGGATTGGTCTTAGATGAGAGGATTATCGGGGGAAGAGGTAGAAGGACTCAGACATTTGCTGATCCTACCCCTTCAAGCAAAAACGGACTAAACGAAATCCCTTGCTGGAGGGCCCAGGTCAGTTCCCCTCTACCAGTAGGAGGAAGGCTGACCCACTACCTCCACCAATGGCATTGCATCACCAAAGACAAGTGGGTGCTGGAGGTAGTGGGTTAAAGACTTATCCTGCAGTTTAAAAAAATTCCCACTGAGCAGGGCCACAGGAGTTCAAAACCTCTAATTCCCACAGAGAAAATTCTGCTGGAGTTAGAGGTAACGTCTCTCCTGTCAGCAAATGCATTGGAAAGGGTTCCCCTCTCCCAGTGGGGGAAAGGCCTCTATTCCAGGTACTGTCTCACCCAAAAGAAAAACTGGGACTGGCAGCCCATTCTAGCTCTCGGGTACCTGAACAAGCTCCTGTTCAATCCCAAATTCAAGATGATCACCCTGTCACTGGTGATTCCCTCCTTACAACAGGGAGACTGGCTAGCTTCTCTAGATCTCATGGATGCCTATTTTCACATTCCAATCCGGCCCTCTTACAGAAGGTATCTCAGATTCAGACTGCCCTCTGGCCACTGCCAGTTTGCAGCTCTGCCATTCAGCCTTTCTTCAGCTCCCAGAGTTTTCAAAAAGTATCTGGCAGTGGTGGCAACTCATCTCAGAAAACAGGGAGGTCTCTGTCTTCCCCTGTCTGGACAACTGGCTGATAGTGGACAAGTCTCCCCAAAAGGTCGGAGACTCTCGCGGCCTCATGCAATGTATCCTAGAGTACCTGGGCTCCCTGATCAACACAAAAAAGTCCCACTTAGAGCCAGTGCAACTCCTGGAGTTCATTGGAGCAGAGCTGGACACCCAGCAAGGGAAAGCCCTACTCCCATTGGACAGAGTACAGAACCTTCAATCCCTGGCCCACTTCTTCATGCTTGGTCAACTGAGGTTAGCCTGGTACTTTCTCAGGCTCTCTGAGCACATGGCATCTACTGCAGCTGTAGTTCCAGGCACCAGGTTTCAGATGAGGGACATTCAATTCCATCTGAGGGCTCATTGGTCTCAGAAAAGAGACTCTGTCAAAACTCATTCCAGTCACATGGACCCTTCTACAAGCCCTGGACTGGTGGTAGGACAAGGAAAACCTCAGGGAAGGAATCCCTTTCCAGCAGAAGGAACCCTCCAGAGTGCTCACTACAGATGCATGCCTCCTAGGGTGGGGTGCACATGTGGCAGACCAGTCCATAAGTAGAGTGTGGCCTCCCAGAGAGTCCATATGTCACATAAATCTCCTCGAGCTCAGAGCCGTGTACCTGGCTATCAAGGCCTTTGCTCCCTAGCTAAGGGGTCGATCTGTCCAAATCGGGACAAACAGCACTGCTATGTTCCACATCAGCAAGCAGGGAGGCACAAGATCCACAAAGCTTCTCAGAGGTAGTAGGTAGAAGTTTATTTTTGTACAGGTAATACATGTAATTTGGACAATAGTCCAGTTTGCAAGACAGACCTGTGACGTCCCTATCTAATACAAGCAATAATTATGACAACAAGCTAAAATTTACCACAAAAAAATACAAACATCCAATATGACATATACATAAACACATTGGCCTAGATATTCAATAGGGTTGCGCATGGCGCAACGGTGTTGCGCCATGCACAACCCACTGATCGCCCGATGCGATATTTAAAGGGAAAAGATGCGCTTTGATCCCGATCTTGAGCGCATCACGTAACTAACTATTCGAGCACAGGTAGAGGGCGTGCCGTACATAAACTGCACAGCCCGATATTTAGCCTGGGCCGTGCAGAGTTATGCAGGGCCAACCTACCTGCCCTGCACAAAGTTCGTTTAAAAAAAGGAAAAAGTCGAGAGCCACCCACAGGTGAGCTGCGCGTGCTGAGGGTGCAACACAGCAGCTGCCACCTGTGGTGGTCATCCTACCTGTTCCCTTGCGCACCTGGCGGCACCCCCATGCCCCGATTGCGGCATCAGACACCCCAAAGTCCAAAATCCCTGGTGGTCCAGTGGACTGTGATTAGCCCGATTGCGGCATCAGTATCCCCCACCCCGAAGTCCAATATCCTGGTGGTCCAGTGGACCACATGGAGCCTGATCAGGCGGTATTCCTAACCCCACCAATCCAAAATCCTGGTAATCTAGTAGACCCCCACCCAACCGCCCACTGGGCCCGCCCCCGTCAGCCAGCAGCACCCACCTGCCTGCTGTCCGCCGACTGACAGCTCGGTATGGCTGCACGCCCATTGGTTCAGAGCATGAGCAATGGGCATGCAGCCTATATCAGATAGCCAGTCCAGATTTGTGAATGAATTCATTCACATATCTGACTGACTAGTACGGAGCAGTTGTACGCCCATTGGCTCATGCTCTGAACCAATGGGCGGCAGCCATACTCAGCTGTCAGTTGGGGCGGCAGGCGGATGGGGCTCTGCCGCTGGCGGGTGGGGCTCAGTGGGGGTGGGGGTCCACTAGCTTACCAGGGATTTCGGATCGGGGTGAGGAATGCCGCCACATTGGCTCCGTGATGTCCACTGGACCACCAGGATATTGGACTGGGGATATAGTTATGCCCGCGATCGGGCTAATCCGGGGTACAGTTATGCCTGCCATCAGGCTAATCGGGATAAGTTATGCCCGCGATCGGGCTAATTGCGGTCCATTGACCACCAGGGATAGGAGAGCGTTTTGTCCCTTATGGACGCCCTGCGATCGGGCTGCGAGGCGTCGTCCTCGATGACTGCTGCCTGGCAGGGTGCCAGGCGCAAGTCGTTGGGGATCAGCGCACCTGCATGATAATGGCATACAAATGGGGCCGTAATCAGATGCAAATGGCCCCCTGTGCGCCTTGCATAAATTATGGCCCCATTTGCATGTCACCCTTTGAATATCGCCCGGGTGCTGTGCATGGCGCAATGGCACTAGCCACCCGCGCTCTCAGTGCTCCACTCTGACCACTTGCGCTGGTGCAGTTCCACTGCACCATGCACACTGAGGGGTGGCCGAAGGCGTGTTCAAAGCAGTTATGCCATGAGCGGCTCGGCTAATATCGCCTACACACTCCATGCCAGCATATATTTGAAGCAGCGCACAGGCTTGCGCCTCAGAATGGTGCAGTTTGAATATCTGGGCCATCGACATAAAATATAAATGTTACTAATATAGCAGCAAAAACAAAACAAAATTTAAAAAAGTGATTACCATCAAACCTGTCTAAAATACAGGACTTAAACTATGAGACCCTTAGAAATAGTAATTACAGTAACGATCACAAATATGGGCCTTCAAATCCTTTATAGTGTGAGCAAATGTGGAATGATTCACAATTTCCCTTATGTCAGAAGAGAGAGAAATACAAATAATGGCAGCTTGATAATTTGGGGTCCTATCCCCATATTTATTTCGTGATTTTTCCATGGTACTCTTATTCAAATGTACACAGAGGCCATGAAGATCTGGTCCCTTGCCTACCCCCTAGACATGCAGTTCACTGCCATTCACCTGCCAGGCAAGGACAATGTGCTGGCAGACTCCCTTAGCCGTATCAGTCGGGGCTACCATGAGTGGACCCTAAACAAACAAGTGCTAGCCACAGGCTTCAGGAGGTGGGGCACTTCAGAGATTGATCTCTTTGCCTCCAACCTCAGTCATCAGATTCCCTTATACTGTTGCAGACCTCCAGCTCTGGGGTCACTGCCAGTGAATGCTCTGTCTCTAGATTGAACAGGAATGTTCCTGTACGCCTTCCCTCCATTTCCCCTAATTCTTAAGGGTCCTACTAAAACTCAGAAGCTAACCAGCAACTAGGATTCTGATGACTCTGGACTGGGCGAGGCTGCCATGGTACACCCTGCTTCTCACCCTCTCTGTCAAACAGCGTATGTGTTTGCCCCCGACTCAGCCTCAGATGGGGATAACATACTCCTGCATAGAGTCTCTTTGCCTCAAACTAGAGTTCCCAGACTCTCAGTTTTCAGAGCAACTCCTGAGAATCCTTCGACTGGCCAAAAAGCCAAGTATCAAAAAGACTCATGCTTCCAAATGGAAGAGATTTTCTTTCTGGTGTAAAGACAGGCAGACTGACCCATCTCAGGCTAGCCTGTCTTCTATACTAGACTGTTTGGTACACTTACAAGCATCAGATCTTAGAGCCTCATCTCTGAAGGTTCAGCCTGGCAGCCATTCCGGCCTAGATTTCTGCTGGCAAGGAGAAATCTGTAATTTCTCATTTCATTTTAGGCCTGCTGCATCTTCAACTCCCACTTAGGAAACCTGCCCCTCCCTGGGACTTGAACCCGTGGTGTAGCAGAGTTGATGGAGTCTCCATTTGAGCCCATGGCTACTGCAGATTTAAAATGTGTCACCTGGAAAACTGTATTCCTAGTAGCAAGCACTTCAGCCAGAAGGATTTCAGAGCTACAAGCTCTATGCACTGAACCAAACTACATTATTTTCCACAGGGATAAAGTAGTTCTTAGGACCAACAGGAAATTTCTTCCCAAGGTGGTGTCTGAATTTCACCCTGATCAATTTGTAACACTGCCTGTCTTTTTCACAGACAAATCCACTCTGGGTGAGCGCAGGCTCCACAGCCTGGATGTCAGGAGGGCACTGACCTACTACCTGGAGCACACTAAGCAGCTCGAGTCCTCTCACACCTAACTCTTCCTCACTTATGACGAGGTGGGCAAAGGCAGACCAGCCTCTAAGAGGACCATCTCTCGTTGGATAGTCTCTTGTATCCAGTTCTGTTACAGTAAGGCTGGCAGACCGCTGCCTCGGGGCCCACTCCACTAGGGGCACTGCGGCCCAGTGGCAGCAGCAAGGGACATACCCTTGCTCGACATCTGCAAATCTGCTACCTGAAAGACTGTACACACCTTCACAAAGCACTAGTGCTTGGATGTACGGTCCAGATCAGATGCCAGATTTGGCACTGCAGTCCTGTAGAACCTGTTTCCAAAGTAGGTTCTGTTCTCTCCTCACAGCTACACTGCTTTATAGTTTGCATTAGTCAAACATACTGGGGGGTTCCTGAGGCAAGAAGAAAAAATGACTTACCATAGTAGTAATGTTTCTTCCAGGGGATCCCTCCGAATGCTTGACCTCCCAACCATCCTCTCCTCACATAACCTTACTGAGAAGAGTTCTGCAGTCCATGCCTTAGGCCAAATTTCTTACTGTAGAGTTTATAATGTGTGGTGTTCCACAGTGAAGCATAGTTGCACATAGTTCGCCAGTAAGCGAGTTCCTTTTTCTGTTTTTTTTTTTTTTTTTAATTTTATATAATTTTAGGGTAGATTTAGGGTTTGGGGCCTTTTGCCCCATAGCCTACGAAATGAATCTGACTGGCTTACAGCAGCACCTACAGGCGGCACTGTCTTACTGCAATCTGATGGGCTAATTCCTGGGCATCATTAGGCAAGGCAATTTTATTTCTGTGGCGCTAATCCCTGAGGCTCTGGGCACCTTACATAAAAGCAGGTAGGGAAAAACAAATAAAACATATGATATTCAGATAATGTATGTAAATATTAAAATAATAAATATAATACTATAAAAGCAGATGAATCTACAATTAAATTAGCTCTGGTCAACATCAGATATCAGCAGGGAAGGTCAAAGAGAACAGATTAGCCTTTAGACCCTACTTAAATAACTCCACCGTCAGGGCCTCCCTCATGCCAGCTGGAAGGGAGTTCCAAAGGGCTGGACCGGCGATTTCAAACGCATGGTCACCTGATTTATTTAATCTAGCCTTGGGGACTGCAAGGAGGCCCCTGGTCGAGGAACAGAGGGAATGGGCAGAGGTAACTGGTGTCAGGAGATCAACCAGATAGCCTGGACCCAATCCATGTAGGGCCTTATAGGTGAGCAAGCCCACCTTGAAGATGATCCTCCACCTAACAGGCAGCCATTGCAGAGCCCGCAGGACCAAGATCACATAACTGGACCTAGACAGGCTCGTCAGCAACCTAGCCGCTGTGTTCTGCACTAGCTGCAGCACATGGAGGGTCCTTCCAGTGACCCTGAAGTGTAGAGCATTACAGTAGTCAAGCCTGGAAGTAACAAAGGCATGCACTAGTGATGGCAGGTGTTCAGGTGGAGCTAGGGGCTTAATCCTGGCGACATTCCTTAAGGGGTTAAAACCACTTTGGACCACAGATGACACCTGAGCTTCAAGAGTCAATCCATCATTCAGGATAATGCCAGGATCCTGCACGCTAGGAGAGGCCATCAATGGAGCAGATCCTAGGAACAATCCTGTAGCTGCTCTGGAGGCACTTCCATCATGCTCGCGACTCGGCTCAATCACCAGAACCTCCGTCTTGTCAGGGTTCAGTCGCAACCAATTGGAAGACAGGCAGTTGTTAAACACTTCAATGGCGTTCTGTGTTCCCAGGGCAAAGGACTTACACAGTTGGGTATCATCTGCATAGCAGTGAAAACCCACACTGTAACACCTGATGAGCTCTCCCAGGGGCAGCATTAGCATAAACTTCACCTCTGGGGCAGCTGAACCCAGCTGGCAAGACTGCATTGGTCAAGCATCCTGAGAGATTCCCTGGAAGAAACAATATTACTATGGTAAGTAATTTTTTCTGCCCTGACACTCCGTATTCAGAACAAGTCCTCAGAATCCTCAGGCTAGCAAAAAAAAAAAAAAGTACCAAAAAGACGTATGCTTCCAATTGGAAGAGATTCTCCTTCTGGTGTAAAGACAGGCACATTTATTTATTTATTTAGCTTTTGTTAACCAGGTAAGTACACTAGACAAAACATATGCCTATTTTCAGGTACAACCTGGTAGAGTACAGGAAATTAAAAGAACATACAGAGTACAAATTGAAGCAAGTATTGACCCCCTGATACCCAGCCTGCCCTCCATACTAGACTACTTAATTCACCTGCAGGCCTCGGGCCTTAGGACGTCAGCCCTGAAAGTCCACCTGGCAGCCATTTCAGCTTACGTTTCTGTGGGCAAAGAGAAGTCTGCCATTTCTCATCCCATTTTCCAAAGGTTCTTTAAGGGCCTGCTGCACCTTCATCCCTCACGTGGAGAGCCTGTTCCCCCATGGGACTTGAACCTGTGCATAGCCAAGCTGATGGATGCCCCATTCAAACCTATGGCTGCAGCAGACCTAAAGTATGTCATGTGGAAAACTGTATTCCTCATGGCCATTACTTCTTCCAGGAGGTTATCAGAGTTGCAAGCCCTCTGCACTGAACCAAACTACATTAGTTCCCACAGGGATAAACAGAGCTAATAGGAAATTCCTTCCCAAAGTGGTGTCTGAATTTCACCTCAACCAATCTATAACCCTTCCTGTCTTTTTCACAGAGAAATCCACTCCGGGTGAGCACAGGCTACACAGTCTAGATGTCAAAAGGGCACTGACCTACTGCCTAGAGCACACTAAGCAGCTCAGGTCCTCTCATACCTAGATGTTTCTCACCTATTGCAAGGTGAGCAAGGGCAGACTGGCCTCTCGGAGAACTGTCTCTCGCTGGATAGGCTCTTGTATCCAGTTCTGTTACCGTAAGGCTGGCAGACAGGCCTCAGAGCCCACTCCACCAGGGATGCTGCAGCTTCATTGGCAGCACAAAGGGATATACTTTTATTAGATCTCTGCAAAGCAGCTTCTTGGAAAACTGGACATACCTTAACAAAACACTACTGCTTGGATGTACAGTCTAGATCGTTTGACACTGCAGTCATGCAGAACCTGATTCCAAAGTAGGTTATGTTCCCTCCTCCGAACTGCACTGCTTTGTAGTCTGCACAAGTCAAGCATACTAAGGGATACCGGGGGTGAGAAGAAAAAATTAGCATAGTAATGGTGTTTCTTTCTGGGGATCTCTTCGTATGCTTGACCTCCCACCCATCCTCCCTTCACATAACCTGATTATTTATGGTTCTGCAGTCCATATCACGGGCCAAATACTTACTGAGGGGTTTATTTGTTGTGCGGTTCACAGTTAAACATCTTGTATATAGTGTGCCTTTAGGCAGTTTGTTCTTTTCTTTGTTCCTTCCTGTTGTTCTTTTTCCGTCTTTTTTCCCCTACTCTGGAATAGGGCTAGGGATTGGAGCCTTTTGCCCCTTAGGCTCCAAAATGAATCTGACTCACTAGCAGCAGCACCTACAGGCGGCAGTCTCCTACTGCGTTCTGATTGGCTAATGCCCAGTCATCATTAGCATAGGCACCATCTCTGGGGCAGCTGAACCCAGCTGGGGATACAAGCATTCTGAGGGATCCCCTTGAAGAAACAATATTGCTATGATAAGTATTTTTTTTTCTTTCCGGGCAGGCAGCAGGCCTGATCGGTTCACTGAAGAAGAAGAAATTGGTACCCCACCAAGCAGGACAGATGGGATGAAATGTAATCTGATGGGGTGGGGGCAGCGGGGTTGGGTCAGCCCAGTGACATGGTTGCTGCGCCACCTGGGAGATGAGGGGTTCGGGTTCAGTACAGGGTGCCAAACATGATATACAGGTAAGGTGATAGGCTTTCAGGGAGGGAGAGGGTTGGTCGTTAGCCACTGATGCACTCCCTGCCTGGCCAGTCAGAGTGGCATTGATGTTTGCTAATGTGACTGATTGCTGGCCCATTGGGGGCCGGACAGGTGGAGGAAGACAGAACATTCTAGAGGATGCTTCCTGGGAGGGGAGGGCAGCGTGCTCTGCTGTAGTACTCTCCCTTGGTGAGAACAGGTGGCAGTGCAGACAGAGCTGGTGGGGGCTGGAGGATGTAGGTAAGTGCTGTGCCAAGCCGCACAATGAAGTGTGAATGCACACCTTGCATCCTCATTGCCTCATCATCCTAAAGGTCGACCTGGGATATTAGCAGGTTGATGGCTGTTGACTTTGGGCCCTGCACTCCTGACTGGCTGCTCACCCCCACCCCCCCACACACACACATTAGAGGACTGGAAGGGTCAGCTGAACAGAGACCCTACCGCCCAATGAAGGGGAAGGCTGAGCGGAGACCCCCCTCCCCAAGAACCACCAGAGGGCAGAAGCTGCACCTGTGGTCATGTGAGTTAAGTACCAGAAATTGAATGGAGCCAGAAGCTAGTGCTGATATGGGCTGCATTGGTAACAGGAGGCATAAACCGTAAAAGGAAAAAAGGATAAGGCAATCGATGACCAGCTGTCCCGGCCAGAAGAGGGTACATTTATGGTGACTCATCAACGAGGGTGGCAAGGTGGTAGGAAAAACCCAAATAATAGCTGTAGTAAACAATCATAGGACAACATTTTTTCTTTGATTGTGACTTGTGTGCCTTGTGATTGGGCAAGAACTTAAAAGCAAAAAGGAGGAGAAAGGCAAAGAGTTGGGCAGAATTAGGGAGTAAATTCAATATTCTAGAGCTGTGATGAGTGAAAAAGCTCTCTCCCAGCTCGGCCATACCAGTTTATTCACATGCTTTACAAGCAAACCTATGCACTTTGCTCATGGAGTGTATAAGTTGAGCTTTATTTATGTTGCAGTGACCAAAATGCGGGTTTTAAGCAGCAGCACACATGAAAGTAGTAAACAGTATTGTATGTGGAATGAAAAGCAATGGTAAGATTTCAAGCATGAATTAGGAGTTGCATAAGAAGACCCTCTATCTTGCATTTCCAGCCTTTGATTGGGCAACGGTTTCAAAGGGAAAATGAGTAGAAGGGTAGAGAGTGGGCAGAATAAGGGAGGTAATTCAGTATTCAGGAGCTGTGATAGTGAAAATGGGACACAACTTTAAAAGCCCTCTCACAACACAGACATACCAGTTTATAGTGTATGAAATAGAGCATTGTTCTATATAGAAATCCGTTCTTTTCAAAATGCTGTTGTACCACAGTTCAAATGTCATGGAATGTGATTGTACCCTTCTGTAGCAGAACAGCATTCCAGAACCTCTAGAGACTGCACAAGTCGGTTTTTCATTGTGAAAGAGAAAAAAACACAATGGCACATAGTACTATACAAAAATACAAGATGAGCAACTTTATGCATAACCAGTGCGTTCTGCCATCTCGGGGTTTTGATTCCCACAGGCACCTCAAGCTTCGCTCTCGAGGTCAGAGGGAATCAGAACACCTTTGTGGCAGAACACACTGGTTGTGCATAGTCACCCATCCAGTATTCTCTATATTGTGCATTACCAGAAAACACATTTATTTGTGCCCTGGAGTATATGTGTGGAGCCTTGTTTGTTTGTGTTGTAATAAGCAAAACGTTTTAATTGTCATGTTCAAAACACAGCTAAGCAGTATAACACGGCTTATTACCTGACGTGATCATGGAGTGTAGAAACATGTTAGAACATCAAAGCAAAGCAGCATATGTGAAAGTAGTAAACTGTAGCATATGTGGAATAAAAAAACAGAGGTAATGTTTCAAGCAGGAATATGAGCGGCACAAGAAAACAGTCTACCTTGCATTTTTCTGGCCTTGTGATTGGGCAAGGACTTCAAAGGGAAAAGGAGAAGATAAGAGATGGTGGAATTAGGGAGGATGTTCAGTATTCTGGAGCTGTGATAGGTGGAGGAGGGGTGTCGTCCCCCCCAAAGCCTTCTCACAGTTCAGACCAACACCAATACATTCACAAGCTTGCAAGCAGCACATAAATAAAGATACTAGGGTAGAAATTGTAACTGAGACTGGCTCAAAAGCATATGTAGTGTGGGTTCGTACATCAGCCTGAGGGGTATTCAGTGAGGTTTAGTTGGCCAACCTTTTAATTACTCTCCCTGACTAACGAGATTCACTAACAGCAGATCATCTGTTTATTTAAAGTTCCGTTATCTGATGAAGACTCTGATGCTATGGTGGATGACCCCAAAGATGAAGATTTCATTCCTAGTCGACCGAGGCGGTCCACGCGGATGAGTGCACGCGCCCCAGTGCCTCCACGTCCTCCCCGCCCCCCCATGACCAAGATGATGTGTGCCAGCTGCCGAACGCCATTGCAGAAGGGCCAGACTGCATACCAGAGGAAGGGTCTGCCTCAGCTCTTCTGCTCCTCAGCATGCCTCACCACGTTTGACAAAAAGTCTGTGCCAGCTCCTGCAGCTCAGCCCCCCAAGAAGCTCTGCACCTTCTGTAAAAAGTAATTCTTTAATTTCTTGTATTTTCTGTTCTTTTTTAAACTTTTAATTTATATATTTTTTCTGTGTGTGTGTGTATATATCTGTCTGATTTGCTCATGTGATCCCGCTCCACAAGAGTGGCAGCAGGGAGGAGGCAAGGAACTACAGACCAGTCAGCCATATCTTACCTCAGTAGTGGGCAAGATTATGGAGGTACTCCTTAAGGAAAGGATAGTGCAGCACCTGGAATCCATAGGAGCACAGGATCCAAGACAGCGTGGGTTTACAACAGAAAGGTCCTGTCAAACTAATCTCATAGATTTCTTTGACTGGGTAACCAGAGTGGTGGACCAGGGGGAGCAGTTGATGTCACCTTCCTTGACTTCAGCAAAGCTTTCAATACTGATCCTCATAGAAGATTAATTAATAAGCTGGGTAAGCTCAGGGTGGGTCAGAGGTTGGTCACTGGTTGACGGGCAGAAAACGGAGAGTGGTGGTAACTGGTATACAGTCAGAAGAGATGCAAGTCACAAGTGGGGTACCTCAGGGATCAGTCCTGGGGCCAGTCCTCTTCAGTGACATTACAAATGGACTGGAGGATAAGGTTTGCTTGTTTGCAGAAGACACCAAGATCTGCAACAGATTAGATGATCCAGATGGGGTGGGCAGAATGAGAAGAATCTGGATACACTGGCAAAATGCTCGGAAGAGTGGCAACTGGGGTTTAATGCAAAGAAGTGCAAGATTAAGCACATAGGGAAGAGAAACCTTGAAGCCACCTATAGGTTGGAAGGAGAGTTGCTGGCAGTCACAAGGGAAGAAAGAGACTTTGGCACCATTATCACAGATGACCAGAAATCATCCAAGCAGACCACTAAAGCAGTAGATAAGACTAGAGGGATGTTGGGTTGTATTAGTAGGGGTATCACAAGTCTTAAGAGGAGGTAATAATCCCTCTTTACGAAACACTGGTTAGGCCCCATCTGGAGTACTGCTTGCAGTACTGGAGGCTGCACCTGCACAAGGTCATTAACATAATGGAGGCAGTCCAGAGAAGGCAACCAAAATGGTGCAGGGACTGCATCAGAAAACATACGAGGACAGATTAACGGAGCTCAGTATGTATACCGTAGAGCGAAGGAGGGAGAGAGGTGATATGATCGAAACATTCCAACATATCTTAAGGGCATTAACACGGTGAAAGAGCTAACGTTTCAATATAAGAAAAATAGCAGGACAAGAGGACACAGCATGAGATTAGAGGGAGGCCGATTTAAGGGGTAATGTGAGGAAGTTCTTTTTCACGTATAAAGGGTGGGGGATGCATGGAACGTCCTGCCTCAGGAAGTGGTGGATGTGAATACAGTGCAGGGCTTCAAACAGGCATGGAATAGGCATAAGGGAGCAGTACAAATGAGTATGAATAGATAGGGCATTGACAGAGTACAGGTCTATGATACATTCAGAAGGTAGAAAAAATGGGTAGACTGGATGGGCCTTGCGGTCCTTATCTGTTGTCAACTTCTGTGTTTTTATATAAGTTAAATACAGTTCTGTCCATTTTGTACAAAAATATAAGTAACACTAGGTAAAGCCTAAGGACGTTACAGAAACTAAAGTTGATCAGAATCTGGTATCTGAACTCTTATCATTTCTAGTATTTTTCCACAGATAAAGTTACAGTGTACAAGTCTGTAAATAAAGTTGGGGTGGGGGTCTTTATAGAAGATCAATATCTAAATAAAATGTTAAATATTTTATGGCAGCCTATCTCAGTGTCTGGTTAAAAAAAATAAAAATAACCCTTAGAAACACACACACACACACATATATGTATGTATATTATAACCTAGAGGTTAGAGCAACAACCTGTGAATGAGCTTGGTACATCCAGCAGAGTTGGGTTTGATTCCTACAGCCTCCACTTGCATACTGTGTGACCTCAAGCAAGTCACCTAACCTTCCCATTGCTCCTGGGTCACCCTTGTAAACAGGTGGTGTGCATAGTGGACCTTACCTGGTTTCCAAAGAATAAATAAATATGTATATATAAAGGCAGAATAAATCATTAAAGTTTAACAAAAAAGCAGTACTTCATTGCGGCTGCTGGGATTGTTAAAGAAAAGCTCAGGATCACAAGCCCTTAGCAGATTTTATCCACTACTTCCATCTGTTATCCTTTGTGTTAAAGAACTTTAAACATGAGTGTAGTAATTTAAGTGACATTAAGGCACCCCATACATGATTTCATTCTCAGGCAGTGGTATTACCTAACATCTTTGAAATTTAATATTAAGACACATGCAGAGAATATATATTAAAATGCTAGATTGAGCGGGCCCACCAGTGCAGCGATAGTGCTACCGCTGGTGAGGCCTACGACCCGCGTTCACGAACGATTGTGGGTCATTGGAGGGCAAGTCAGGGGAGGTGGGCTGAGCATCCCAGAGGACATGCTCCACCTCGGGTAAGGGGGACAGTTGGCATCTGCTATGCTACTGCCACCTGGGTGACTAGAGGTGGCTGTGCAAGCAGAGCCGTGGAACTGAGGACGGATGCCAATGAGCTGTGATGTGCAGTGCATGCACATATGCCAGGAACCCTTCTTGGCACCCATAGGGAGAAAAATGGAAAAAAGAGCAACAGATACTGGAGGAGGATGTCCACGACTCACCGCAGGTCCCACACAGGTGACTGTAGCGCTCTCCCTTGAGCAGCTACCCAGTTTCTGGGAGGGAAGGGGTCCCTCCTGGTGGCCCCGCCCCAGGGGTGTAAGAGGGAGAAGGTGAATTCTGTAGAAAAGTGATGGTGTTGGATAAGTTGTGTTGGTCTGATGGGGGCTGGCTGGTAGGAGAGAAAGCATACTAAATTAACAAAAACCCCATAGAATTCTAGATTAAAAAAGCAAACAAAAAAAAAACTGCTTGCATCAACTCTTTTGCTGCCAGGCCTGTTTGCCAAAAAAGGTCATGCTAGTACCTGCAACCTGGCCCCCAAGAAGCTGTGCACCTTCTGTAATAAAAATATATAAATCATAATAAACCCTTCATTTGCTTGCATTTTCTGTTGTTGCTGTTGTCGTCCCCTTTATTTACTCCGGTCCCCTACCCTGGTGATTAGAGCCATACTAGTGCACCTTTCCTCCATCAGGAGAGGGGGTCACAGTGCTGTACCTGTCCTCCAGCAGGGAAAGGGGTCTCAGCGCTGCACCTGTCCTCCAGCAGGAAAGCAGGTCATACGCTGCACCTTTCCTTCAGCATGGGAAGGGATCACACTGCTGCACCTTTCCTTCAGCATGGGAAGGGATCACACTGCTGCACCTGTCCTCCAGCAAGGGAAGGGCTCACAGTGCTGCACCTGTCCTACAGCGGGGGAATCACACTCCTGCACCTTTCCTCCAGCAGGGGAAGGGGTCACACTACTGCACTTGTCCTCCAGCAGGGGAAGGGGTCACACTGCTGCACCTGTCCTCCAGCATGAGAAGGGGTCACACTGCTGCACCTCTCCTCCAGCATGGGAAGGGGTCACGCTGCTGCACCTGTCCTCCAGCAGGGGAAGGGCTCACAGCGCTGCACCTGTCCTACAGCAGGAGCGGGGGGGTCACACTGCTGCACCTTTCCTCCAGCAGGGGAAGGGATCACACCGCTGCACCTTTCCTCCAGCAGGGGAAGGGATCACACCGCTGCACCTTTCCTCCAGCAGGTGAAGGGATCACACTGCTGCACCTTTCCTCCAGCAGGGGAAGGGATCACACTGCTGCACCTTTCCTCCAGCAGGGGAAGGGATCACACCGCTGCACCTTTCCTCCAGCAGGTGAAGGGATCACACTGCTGCACCTTTCCTCCAGCAGGGAAAGGGATCACACTGCTGCACCTTTCCTCCAGCAGGGGAAGGGATCACACCGCTGCACTTTTCCTCCAGCATGGGAAGGGGTCACACTGCTGCACCTTTCCTCCAGCAGGTGAAGGGATCACACCGCTGCACCTTTCCTCCAGCATGGGAAGGGATCACACTGCTGCACCTTTCCTCCAGCATGGGAAGGGGTCACACCGCTGCACCTGTCCTCCAGCAGGGGAAGGGGTCACACTGCTGCACCTGTCCTCCAGCAGGGGAAGAGGTCAAATTGCTGCATCTATCCTCCAGCATGGGAAGGGGCCACATTACTGCACCTGTCCTGCAGCAGAAAAGGGGGTCATAGTGCTACACCTGTCCTCCAGCAGTGGAAGGGGTCACACTGCTGCACCTGTCCTCCAGCAGGGTAAGAGGTCAAATTGCTGCATCCATCCTCTAGCATGGGAAGGGGCCACATTACTGCATCTGTCCTGCAGCAGGAAAAGGGGTCATAGTGCTACACCTGTCCTCCAGCAGGGGAAGGGGTCACACTGCTTCACCTTTTCTCCAGCAGGGGAAGGGTCACACTGCTGCACCTTTCCTCCAGCAGGTGAAGGGATCACACTGCTGCACCTTTCCTCCAGCAGGGAAAGGGATCACACCGCTGCACTTTTCCTCCAGCAGGGGAAGGGATCACACCGCTGCACCTTTCCTCCAGCATGGGAAGGGATCACACCGCTGCACCTTTCCTCCAGCAGGTGAAGGGATCACACCGCTGCACCTTTCCTCCAGCAGGTGAAGGGATCACACCGCTGCACCTTTCCTCCAGCAGGTGAAGGGATCACACCGCTGCACCTTTCCTCCAGCATGGGAAGGGATCACACTGCTGCACCTTTCCTCCAGCATGGGAAGGGGTCACACCGCTGCACCTGTCCTCCAGCAGTGGAAGGGGTCACGCTGCTGCACCTGTCCTCCAGCAGGGTAAGAGGTCAAATTGCTGCATCCATCCTCCAGCATGGGAAGGGGCCACATTACTGCACCTGTCCTGCAGCAGGAAAGGGGGTCATAGTGCTACACCTGTCCTCCAGCAGGGGAAGGGGTCACACTGCTTCACCTTTCCTCCAGCAGGGGAAGGGTCACACTGCTGCACCTTTCCTCCAGCAGGGGAAGGGATCACACTGCTGCACCTTTCCTCCAGCAGGGGAAGGGATCACACTGCTGCACCTTTCCTCCAGCAGGGGAAGGGAACACACTGCTGCACCTTTCCTCCAGCAGGGGAAGGGATCACACTGCTGCACCTTTCCTCCAGCATGGGAAGGGGGTCACACTGCTTCACCTTTCCTCCAGCATGGGAAGGGGTCACACTGCTTCACCTTTCTTCCAGCATGGGAAGGGGTCACGCTGCTGCACCTTTCTTCTAGCAGGGGAAGGGCTCACAGCGATGCACCTGTCCTACAGCAGGAGCGGGGGGGGTCACACCGCTGCACCTTTCCTCCAGCAGGGGAAGGGGTCACACTGCTGCACCTTTCCTCCAGCAGGGGAAGGGATCACACTGCTGCACCTTTCCTCCAGCAGGGGAAGGGGTCACACTGCTTCACCTTTCCTCCAGCAGGGGAAGGGTCACACCACTGCACCTTTCCTCCAGCAGGGGGGTAGGGGTCACACCACTGCACCTTTCCTCCAGCAGGGGGAAGGGGTCACACCGCTGCACCTTTCCTCGAGCAGCGGAGGGGGTCACACCGCTGCACCTTTCCTCCAGTATGGGAAGGGATCACACCGCTGCACGTTTCCTCCAGTATGGGAAGGGATCACACCGCTGCACCTTTCCTCCAATATGGGAAGGGATCACACCGCTGCACCTTTCCTCCAGCAGGGGAAGGGGTCACACTGCTGCACCTCCTTCAGCAGGGGAAGAGGTCAAATTGCTGCATCTATCCTCCAGCATGGAAAGGGGCCACATTACTGCACCTGTCCTGCAGCAGGAAAGGGGGTCATAGTGCTACACCTGTCCTCCAGCAGTGGAAGGGGTCACACTGCTGCACCTTTCCTCCAGCATGGGAAGGGGTCACACTGCTTCACCTTTCCTCCAGCAGGAGAAGGGTCACACTGCTGCACCTTTCCTCCAGCATGGGAAGGGGTCACACTGCTTCACCTTTCCTCCAGCATGGGAAGGGGTCACACTGCCTCACCTTTCCTCTAGCAGAGGAAGGGTCACACCGCTGCACCTTTCCTCCAGCAGGGGAAGGGGTCACACCGCTGCACCTTTCCTCCAGCAGGGGAAGGGATCACACCGCTGCACCTTTCCTCCAGCATGGGAAGGGGTCACATCGCTGCACCTGTCCTCCAGCAGGGGAAGAGGTCAAATTGCTGCATCTGTCCTCCAGCATGGAAAGGGGCCACATTACTACACCTGTCCTGCAGCAGGAAAGGGGGTCATAGTGCTGCACCTGTCCTCCAGCAGGGGAAGGGGTCACACTGCTGCACCTGTCCTGCAGCAGGGGAAGGGGTCACAGCGCTGCACCTTCCCTCCAACAGGGGAAGGGGTCACAGCGCTGCACCTGCCCTCTAGTCACAGCGCTGCACCTTTCCTTCAGCAGTGGGTGGGGGGGTGCAAATGGTTGCTTTGCAGCTGACGCTAGTGCAGCTCTGTGATTGGCTGTCAATGAGTATGTTAACACTGAGCAGCTTACATCCACCCTCCCCAAGGAAACCCGTGTGCCTCATCTCTAAGCTGCTGCTGGCCTCCAGACAGTTCAGCCAACTGCAGCTGGGCTACCAGTTCATTTTCTTTTAATCAGCAACATATTCAGGAGGTGCAGGTGGGCAGAGACCTGCTGTAGGAAAAGGTGGGGGGGTGAGGGAGAGATGGAAGAGAAGAAATCTACATATGAGAGGTGAGGGGTAAAAGATGGAGAGAGAAGAAATATGTGAACAGGAAGCTGGGGAGAGGGGGTGAGAGATGGAGAGACAAGAGGGAAGAAATCTAGATGCCGGAACAGAGATGGCAGGAGTGTGACATCTGCACAGAAGCAGACAAACCACCCTGCAGAAAGGAGAGCTATAGATTTCTCCACCTTTCGGCATCCAAATGTGGGACAGTCCAGTTTGGGGGGGGGGGAATAAAATGTTGGGATTCCACATCATTGAAGCACAGAACAGTTACACGTAACATCATAAATTAAGGTTAGAAGGGACTTTAACTCCATCAAGTCCATCCCCACGACCACCTTCATGAGCAAGTAGCTATGCAAAGATGCACTAATTGCAAGGGCATTCCCTTGTCTTTAGAAAGTTTGCAGTTTATTGAGCAATGTAGATTAAGATGAAGTTTCACTTTTAAATCTTTCTAATTGGTGCCTAGACTGAAGTGTGGTGCAGTGAATAACCTGAGTTGGCCATTCAGATATTCTGATAGACTTTAATTGCAATCTGCAGATTAAATTGTGTTGCTCTTCTATCTTATCCCCCCAAAAAAAAATCATTAAAAAGGTGTCTGTTTTGATATTTACTTGGTATTGTGGTTAAGGTGGTTCTTACAGTGTGGCATTGCAAATCTCGGTGGCTAGCCTCAGTCTGTAGACCATTACCATCTGTGCCCCCCCCAGTCAGTGATCTGGTCCAAGGGGCCCAAGTCCATCCAAAATATTGTTTCTTTCCCTCTCTAAAGCTTTTCCCCCAACTGCGTTCGTTGTTTAGAGATATACCCAGTTTCTAGTGATATACGGCCTGTGTCCTCTGGTGCCCTCTGGCCCCCAGTAACACACTGGTTACCTCCACAGTTTTCTCTCCATGGCAGGATCTGCCCCCGCCCCGAGGCAGTCAACTGTGTGGACTAAGAATGAGTGCAAGCAAGCACTAGGACCCAGTGAAATCCGAGAGGCCTAGCCCATCCTTTACACTGTCATGGGTTTGTCACCACTTAATGGTTCCCTCCCGCTTCCCACGGTGTAAATGCAGCCTTTTGGGTGGACCTGCATGCACAGAGCATGTTCCCTGTGACAGGAGCAAGTATCCTCACCTAGCCACAGAGGTTGCTGTGGCACCAGAGCTTGCTGCCAGCCTTCTTCGGCTGAAGCACACTGCCATGTGGCAGCTGCCCTAGCCTGGCCTGACCCCCAGTGGGGCAACTTGAGTTCAGTTCCGAACCCGGGTTGTCTGTACAGCAGTCCGATGGGCTGAGTGGGCAACCTCAAGATCTTGTTTTCTATGCTGCAGCCGTGTCATGCATGCTGCGTGTGTAATGGAAGGACAATGTTACATTTAAAGTGTCTGTGTTTTTCCCACAGAGAGCTGGTCAATAAGGATTCCCTGACAGCCCAGAGCGGGTCAAGTGGCTTGTTTAAGGAGTACTGCAGCTCAGCCTGTCTCTCCCTTTATGAGGCCCAGATGCACAAACCTGCTGCTCCAACTGATGACTCTGACAAGGCCAGATGTACAGTGTGCCATAAATCAGGAGAGGTATGAGGGCTTTGTATATAGGGTGACTGCCGCATTTAAGCATATTGGGGGTGGAGGGGTACCATCTGAGTGTGATTGGAGGGTGAGGGTGTACTTTCTGAGTATGCTTGGGAGGTGCTTTCTCAGCTTGTGGGGTCACTATGTGAACATGCTTGGGTGAAACATATCCTTTGAGCACACTGGTGGAGTGCAACATCTGAGCAGGCTACAGGGGTGCTATCTGGGCATGCGGGGGGGGAGTCAGCTATCTTAGCATGCTGGAGGATACCATCTGAATATGCTTAAGCCCGCTGGGGTGGGGGGGTGACTTCTCAGAATGGGGGAGGGGAGTTGGGAGGTGGGTGTTGCCTGAATATGCTGGGCGAGTGTTGTCTTGTGTTTAGTGTCTTCTGAGAACACTGTGGGAAGAACATGCTTCTAACTACATGAATTAGAGTAGCCCTGTCTAACTTGTGCAGCGTCTCCTACTGATGGACCATGATTTGCTCATACAGAAATTGTCTGGGCTGGGGGGCCTCAGCTGCTCTATGATTTTCCAACTTTTTGAAGAACCATGCACAGATTATCAAAAGTGGTAAAGCCATGTCCAGGGCAAATACTGTTTCGTGGAGTTCCTCAAGGATTCATCCTTGGCCCTCTTTTATTTCTGTATTCATTAATAGCCTACCTGAGTTCTGCAGAACTGCCAAAATTCTGTTCTATGCATATGGCGCAGTCATTTATGTGCATGGCTGGACCATTGTTGGCTCTGGAAGAGTGTAGGTGGTGAGTCACAGATGCGTTCCTCAACCAGTACCACTGTGTAATTCCTATGGTGCTCTGGCAGGATGGACTGTATAGAGGAAGCATCTATAACAGGGACCAGGGACGATGTGGGGGTCCTTCATAGGAGGCAGTATAGTGTAGTGGTTAAGGGCACTGAGCTGCAAACCTGGATACCTGGGTTTGAACCCCATCAGCCTCCACTTGCATACTGTGTGACCCTGAGCAAGTCACTTAACTTCCTTGTGCTCCCAGGTCACACCTGGAAACAAGCTCCGGCTTAGTGTGCCTTTCCTGGCTGAACAATTTCTCCTTCCCTTCTGTAGTGGAGACTCCAAGAAGGGTGGTAGAGGACCCCAGAGAAGGAGGAGGAAGCAACTTCTGATGGGGGACTCAATCTGTGAGGGGGGATTGATCTAGGAATAGGAAACGGGGAGGGGGTTTAGGTGTCTGTGTGACACCACAGCTGAGAGGGATGGGAAGCGGATCCCAAAGATCGCTAGGGTAGCCGGAAGGGAGGCAGATCTGGATGTCATCCATCTGGGGGCTAATGACGTGGCTAGGGATGGTGTAGGGATAGTGCAGGGGGAGTTCAGTGAGCTGGGGAGAGGTCTTAGGCAGGTAGCACATTAATTGGCTTTTGCTGAGGTGCTGCCAATCTACGTCAGGGGAAAGGAAAGGAAGCCCAGTACTAGGAGCTTCAGTTTGTGATTGAAGGAATGGTGCAGAGCTAAGCGTTTAGGCTACATTGGGGAAAGGGGTTCAACCTGGATGGGTAAGGGCCTTTATAGGGGTGATGTCCTGAATCCATGGGGGAAGGGAACCGCAGTCCTCAGTGGATGATTTAAATGTTACTTTGGTGAACATTTAAACAAGCCAAGGGGAGTGGCAGAAGAAATTGGGAGGCAGTAGCTGCTGCCCCACAGGCTAAAGTAGGAAGTAGTGTGAACCTGAGGGGAGAGAATACCTTAGGGTGCAAAATAATAAAGGAATCAAGGGGGTAGAAGTGAAAGGGCATGGAAACAGAAGCAGTAAAAACAGAGGGGGCCGGAGGGAAGGCTAGAAGGAAAAAAGGGAGTAATAAATCGGTAGTGGTGGCAAAATCTGGAAGGCCATGTGTGTGAATGCTGGAAGTCTAGGAAATAAGATTCTGAACCTTGAGGCCAGCCTGGATATTGTGGCCATTAAGGAGTCATGGTGCACTGAAAACCGTGACTGGAACATGGCCATATATGACTATACTCTGCTCAGGAAGGATAGGTTGGGAAGAAAAGGAGGGTGTATGGTGCTTTGTGTGAAAGAAAGTGTAAAAGTGACAAGAGATGCAGGGAATATGGGGGTGTAGAGGTATTGTGGGTCATCCTAGAGAAGGATAATGGAACCACTGTTCCCACTGGTATGCTTTACAGACCTCCAACATGGGGAAGGAGATAAATTAGGTACTCGTGGAAGTCAATGGCAAGGTGGCAGAAAAGAGGGAAGTGCTGCTAGTGGGGGACTTAAGTCTGCCAGATGTAGATATGACCCTCCCAGCTCCAGCTTCAACTAGAAGCAGGGACATCGAGGACTCCCTATAGGGGGCGTTCATCGAGTAACTAGTCAGCAAACCCACTCATGATGGGGCTATACTGGACTTGGTGCTCACTAACCAGGACAGTGTAGCAGATGTCAAGGTTGTAGGGGACCAGTGATCACTGTGCATGTAGTTCAACATAAGGATGGCTATGGAATCAGACCACACACGAGCGAGGGTCCTGGGTGTCAGGAGCACAGATTTTATAAAGCTGGGTGAATGCCTCAGGGATGACCTGGCAGGGGAGATGACCTGGGTGGAATGGAGGAACAGTGAGCGAAGCAAAAAAGGGGGCAGAGTGAAGGCAGCAACCCTCTGCATCAAACAAGTATGTAAAAATAAAGAGGAACAAGAGACCATTGTGCTTCTCGAAAGAGCTGGTTGAGATGGTAAAAGCTAAAACGTGTAATTCAGAAGATATAAGAAGACACAGAGGGAGGAGGATTGGGAGATGTGTTGGGGAAATAGAGTGAAGCAGGGAAAACAGTAAAGAGTGTGAAGGCATAAACTGAGGAGTGAATAGCTCTGGAGGATACCATCTCTAAGTAGTAACAAAACAAGACAAGACATTTTTTAGGTATGTAACTGAAAAGAAGACTACCAGGAGAGGGACTATAAGGTTAAAAAGGGGATGGGGGGAAGGGGACATTGCAGAGGGGTACCAGGAAAAGGCAGACATCCTGAACAAACACTTTTGTTCAGTGTTTACAGTGGAAGGAAAAGGGAAGGGGCCACAAACAACATAACAGGAGCTCTGAAGGAAGGGAGGTGGAACCGTCTTCAGAAGAGAGTCCTAAAGGGACTCGCTGATCTGAAACTGGGCAACACTATGGGACCAGACGGCGTACATCCTTGGGTGTTGAAGGAGGGTACTAGCTATACCTTTGACCATCCTATTTAACAGCTCACTCAAAACAGGAGTGCTCTAGAGGACTGGAGGAGGGCAGTTGTACTCCCACTTCACAAAAGTGGTAGCAGGGGGGAGGCTGGCAATTAAAGAGCAGTCAGCCTGACCTCAGTGGTGGATAAGTTAATGGAAACATTGCTGAAGAAGAGAAGAGAGGAATATCTTGAATTTGGTGGGTTACAAGACCCAAGGCAGCAGTGATTCATGGGTGGGAGGTCATGTCAAACAAATTTGATGGATTTCTTTAATTGGGTGACCAAGGAATTAGATCTAGGTGTAGCAGTGGATGTGGCCTACCTAGATTTCTGTAAGGCATTCATTCAACATCGTTCCACACAGGAGATTGTTAAACAAGGTGGGTAGCTTAGGAGTGGGTCAAAGGGTGGTAAACTGGATAGGAAATTGGTTAGGGGATAGACAACAGAGGGTGGTGGTAAACAGAGTTCACTGAGAGGAGGAGAAGAGGGTGACCAGTGGGGTGCCGTGGGGATCAGTGCTGGGACCAGTCATCTTTAATACCTTTATAAGGGACGTTACAGAGGAGCTGGAAGGGAAGGTTTGCCTCTTTGCGATGCCACCAAACTCTGCGGTAGGGTGGACACTCGGGGGCTGAGAACTAAGAAGGATTGAGGAATACCAAAAAGTATGGCAGCTGGGCTTCAATGCGAAAAAAAAAAAATATACAAAATAATGCATCTGGGGTACAGAAACCCTGGGACAGTACAGAACGGAGGGGAATGCTGTTGACAACCACCAAGCAGGAGAGAGACCTGGGGGTACTAATTTCTGATGATCTAAAGGTGGCCAGGCAGTACGAAAGGCTAGCAGGATGCTGGAATGCATAGGGAGAGGCATCACCACCAGAAAGTGGGAGGTGGTGCTGCCTCTGTATCGATCACTGGTAAGACCCTACTCTGCAGTTCTGGAGGCCACATCTCTGGAAGGACATAGAGTGGAGGCAATCAGAGGAGGGCAACTAAAATGGTGCAGGGTCTGCATCAAAAGCCCAAAGCCCTACGAGGAGACTAAGGGTCTTCAGTATGTACACCCTGGAAGAGAAGAGGGAGGGGGGAATGTGACAGAGATCTTTAAATACATCATGGGGTAAATAAGATACAGGAGGGAGATATTTCTAAGAAAAAAAGGTGCACAAGGACAAGGGGACATGCAGTTAAGTTGGAGGGGGGGATAGATTCAGAGAGATGTGAGGAAGTACTTCACAGAAAGAGTGGTAAATCCCTGGAACAGCCTATCGGCCGAGGTGGTGGGGCGCAAACAGTGGCAGGGTTCAAGACTGCACGGGATAAGCATAAGGGAACATCTTGGTGGCAAGGAATGAGGGGAGAGAGAAAGAGCTGGAGAACCAAGGAGGATCTGTGGTGATACTGTAGGTAGGTAAGCTGGGCAGACTGGGTGGTCCAAGCGGTCTTTAATCAGCTGACATATCCTCGGTTTCTGTGGGAAATACATCAGCACTATTAAACGAAGTCCATGGGCACAACTTCATTCCCTTCAAAGGTGGTTCACAAATGAAAAACTGGCCTTAAATGCCCCCAAAATAAAAAGCCATATTACTTGGCTCAGCCCCAAAGGTTAAAAGACTCCCCAGTGCTTCAGTGTTTCAACCTTTAATGGTGTACAAATAGTGTTGGTTAAGGAATTCCAGTACCTTGCTGTTACCTTTGATCCCTGGCTCACCTTTGACATTCATGTGACTAATACTGTTAGAACTGTGCATCGGAAACTAGGATTCTAGGGACGTGGATGTGTTGCACTTATCCTCACTGTGGCAGTCTTCCTTTCCCCTTCAAATCAAGGAGGAATGTCTTCAGGCAAAGCTCCTCCCACCCAGGTTATCCTCCTTGGCTTCACCCTGTGGTGTCAGATCTTCCTTTCTGCTGGAAGAGTCAGGTCTCCTTTGCAGCTTCATGCTTGCGGTGTAGGGCGGTGTTCCTACTCGTTTTAACAAGCATTTCTTCATGTACCTTTTCATCTCTCCAAAGAGGTTCTCCATGTTGTGGAAGTCTCCCAGAAAGAGTGCTATGCCTTCAGATAAAAGCGCTTTTCCGTTTGGTGCCAGGGCAGGGAGCTAGATCCCCTGTCCTGCCCCTTGACTAGCATTCTGGACTACCTGCGGCCCCCCTCGTTGTCGGGCCTGAGGTCAGCGACCCTCAAGGTATACCTGGCAGCCATCTCTACATATTTGGTGTGGACTGATGTGCCAATGGTGGTGCAGGAGGAGGTGGTCGGGCGCTTCTTTAAAAGCCTTGACCACCTGTTCCCCCTAGTGTGTGAACCACCACCGCCTTAGGACTTTTTGCTGGTACAGTTAAAGCGGCTTATATTGGACGTGTTCGTGATCTGACATACTGCCCATTATACAGGGTGGTCGATTTTAACAAAACGTATGTTTGGATTTTCCAGACTCATTTTCTAAATAAACTCATGCCAACTGTGTGTGTGTGTCTATTGTTCTCAAGCTCTTCCTGTCCATATAACAAATTGTGTTGGGGTAAAAGTATTCTTTCCAAATTCAGCTCCTATCCTGCAGCTATGCTAATTGGTGATGCATTACAGTCAGGCTGTCAGCAAAAAGTCCAGCTCCCTCCCTCCTCCACTTAACTTTATACAGTGGGCTGCTGCTGAAGTGGGTTAATGGGGTTCAAGGGACTTGGGTGGCTGTAATGGATGCAAAAGTTTTGAAAAAAAACTGTACACAGTGCACACAATAAAAAAAAAAAAAAAAAAAAAAAAAAAGTGAACATTACGCTGTCTCATAGCGCTGTCACTACCGCTCTCACCTCAGCTGTCCAGCTGACACATTGCCCAGCTCCCTTCCTCCTCCACTTACCTTTATACAGTGGGCTGTTGCTGAGGTGGGTTAATGGAGATCAAGGAGCTCGGGTGGCTGTACAGTAATGGATGCAGAAGTTCTGAAAAATAGCAGGCGAGCAACGTCGGTAATATGCCTTTGTTTTTTTAATTGCGGTTCCTTGAGATGGCAACTGGATTTCGGTTTCCGCCCATGAAAAATGGCTGCCTGTAATAAGCGTGGGCGCTATAAGTGGCAGCTGTTGTACTGGCAGTGCTCATTGGCAAGCCATTCGAACCAGTGCACAGGTGTAATATCCGTCACCTGTCGTGGAAGACTTCCTTCTTGGTGGCTATCATCTCCATCAGATCAGTGAGCTCCAGGCAGTCTCTGTTGAGTCTCTGCATTTGGTATTTCACAGGGACAAGGCTGTCCTCCACCTCAACCCAAAGTTCTTCCTGAAGGCAGAGTTTCACCTTAACCAGGTGATTAACCTCCCAGTGTGCTTCACCAATTCAGCCTCTGAGGCCGAGCACAGGCTCCATACGTTGGACCTCAGGCGAGCACTCTCTTATCATGTGGCACTTGTGGCTGGAGTTCAGGGAGAGGTTCAACAGCTATTTGTCACCTACGCTGCAGCTGCATCTGGCAGACTGGCAGCTAAGTGGATGATTGGCAGTGGATTGTATCCTGCATCGACCTCTGTTATAAATTGGCAGGGAGGGAGCCTCCCGTAGGGGTTAGGACTCATTCAACTAGACATACTGCAGCCTTGGTGATTGCTTCCAGTGACATCCCTATCCAGGAAATCTGCAGGGTTGCTCCTGGGAAGTCAGCACGCACCTTCATTTCCCAGTACCACATCGACCTTGAGTCGCACCGAGATGCTGGTTTTGGGGCCTCACTTTTCTAAGCCCTGTTTACCAAGTAGGGATTTGCACCTGCCCACTCCTCCCGGAGAACTGCTGGGAGTCTGCCACAGTGTGGATAAATGCATCATATCCACGTCCCTAGAAATGAGAGTTACTCACCTGTAACCATAGATCTTACTTCAAGGATAGCTCTTGCAGCAGGCTATACCATAAGGACTGAAGCTGGCAGTCGCCAGGACCCCACAGAAAACTTCTAGCTTGCAGTCTGTGGCTGGGGACGCCCCTGCCACCCAGAGGTGGGCCCCATGTTGGCTATGGTATAAAGGGTGGGTCCCCCAGCCCACCTCAGTTTTCCTGCCGTCGACCCGTGCACATTGGCTCCACGGACACCTTTCCGCTTTAGTTGGCCACCATGTTACCGCGATCTACCTGCGTTTATTTTAACTTCCAATTTAAAATTTCAACCTTTTCTTGCAGTTTTTCTTCTCCATCCTCTACAGAGTGGTGGCAGACGCAGTATACTTGTGCAAGCAACTGCCTTCCAAGGATGGCCACTTCTCTGCCTTTTCTGCTTAGGCCTGATCCACGACTTTGAGGCCTGCCAGCACTGTCAGGACTTCTACCGGAGGCCTCATATCTGCCGCCCAGTGACCCTGGAGATTTTTCTGCTTCAGCTGACTCTTCCATCAGTGGAGAAAGGAGTTCAAGGGTAACAACTTCTCTTCCACCCTCCGGGGGCCTCGACTTCTTTGGCTTCCAGAGGAGAAGTCCAGCGGCAAGCTCATGTGCCAAGAGAAGTATAGGGAGAAAAGCAAGTCTGCTTCCCGCTCCAGTTGGCGACCAGCTTTGGGTCTTCCTCCTGTGAGTGGGCCTTCCTTTCCCTGGCAGCCCTCTCCTAATTCGGGCACTCAGTGGTGAACCCTCCCACCCTCCTCACAATGGTCCTCGGGCGGTGGTTCTTTGGGGCAAGGGACTTCTCCCTCGCCTCTCGGCCTGTGTTCCTTAGGTCCCTACTCCCAGTGGGTCCTAACAGAGGAGGCTTGGCCGTGTCCTCCAAGTTGGGCGGCAGGTCTTCATCCGTCATCCCCCGGCCTAGGCGCCTGGTATGTCAGTCCCGATGTCAGGGTCTGACTTCACTTTGCAATGCCTGGGGCATGCTGTCACCATCTCGGAGAGAATGATGCCTCTTCCCCCTTTAGGAGCTCACGCCCTCCCAACAGGCTTCTCCTGAGCTGACGCCGGCTGTTTTCTCTATTCGGTGTTAGCTTTTGCTTGTCAGGTCAACGCTGGTCTCCCTGGCATTGACCCTGGTGATACCAGTCGTCCCGGATACTCCTATGCCGCCAACTGACCTGTCATCATTCAGCCATTGCTGCCAGAGAAATGGACATCAGGCTCTCTGTCTTTATCTCAGCCGATGTCCAATGTTCATGTGCTCTCTGGGCTGCCGCCGGTGCACCCGGTACCTTAGTCTTTGTTGACTGGGTTATTAGCCAGCGTCTGACGTCTCTTTGCCCTTTGGGGCAAGGCTGGATCCCCGATGTTTTAGTCACTGACTACCAGGTTACCGCAGCCACTGAACCTGGTGCTGGGGTCCTCAAAGAAGGCACCCCTGACGCCGGTCCCAGGTGCCCCTCTCCCAGTCCTCACCTCTAGGACTTAGCTCTCCTTTCATCTCTTGGTGGGTTTGTTTCAGGATACTTCACAGCGACCCCATTCTCCTCCTGCTGGGTAATTGGGGGATGGGGACAAAGCTGCGGGGTCACCTAGGAGATTGCCTGCACCTACTCCAAGAACGCATCCTAAGAAGGTGGGATCCTGGGGTTTTGGACCCCAAGCAACATCAGTTGGCAGCATGCCTCCGTAGAAAGGAAACCCTCTCAGGAATGGTGCCCCCTCTTTCAGACTCCTTCATGAATACCAATTTCTTGGCATGGGTGCACCCCCTCTTCCTCCTACTCCTTGGAGAGGTCTGAGAAGGCCGATCACCCATACAGGGCACCTTTGGATGAGCCTTTCTATGCAAAGCATCCAGAGATAGACTCTATGATCGTTAATGTGATTCATTATCGCTCTATAAGTCTGAGGCTTCTTGATACTGTCCCACCACCTCTGCCACCAGGGTCAGGGTCACCAAGGTCAGGCGTTGCCTGAACTTCCTTTCCCACATGGTCCACATATCAGAATGCCCTGTGGAAAAATGCTGTTGAGCGGGTGCGGCCTCTGCCAGATGCCCCTCACAAGGCAGAAATATTCCATGTTCTCTAACGGGCTCGTATGCACACCCTCAGGTCCTCCGCTCCACATACGATGCAGCTGAATCGTCAGGGAGAATAACCGCTACGGCCCCAGAACTTCCCAGGCTGCTTTGCCTGCTGAGATCCTGGGGGAGGTGGTGGAGAGTTGTCTTTTCTTATACCAGGGGAGCTGGCACAGGATAACCTCAGAGCAATGGGTTCTCCAGTTAGGTGACAGAGGGCATTCTTTTGAGCTACTGGAAATGCCTCCAGGCAACCCTCCTGCCTCTTCTTACTACACAGGGGACCTTCGTCCTTCCTGGATTTTAGTATCTTGAACTAGTCCATATGGTACAAACAATTCAAGAGAGTCTCCCTCTTTGGCCTACTTCCACTGTTCCATCAAGGAGATTGGCAGTGCGCCCTGGTCACACAGGATGCTTGTCTCCACATCTTGGTATACCAGCCCCACAGTGAGTTTCTCCTCTCCTCTTCTGCTTCCGAGGAGGTCTTTACTGTTTTGGGCAATGCCATTCGGCCTGGCCTCAGCCCCAAGTGCCTTTGCAAGGTGCCTTGCAGTAGCTGCTGCGGCTACAGGGGGCCTTAAACATTATGTCTTCCCATGTTTGGATGACTGGCTGCTTGCTGTCAGCCTTCACCAAGGATCAGCCAGTCAGAACCTCGGAAGCCACTTTCTCCCTGTTGTGGGACCTGGGAAGCACGTTGATCCTTCCCAGTTCCTTTCCTTGGCCCCGTTAGATTTCCATATGAAGGGGCCATGCGGCTCATGGATCTCTGCACAGCCTTCCTGCCTCCAGACAAGGCGGGCCGTGTTTTGCTCAGCTGGGCTCCTTGTCTTAAGTCCAAGCCAGATCATTCCGAAGGTTGCTGGGACACATGGCTGTGGCTCGCACAGTGGTTCCGCTGGCCATCCTCCTTGTGAGAGTGTCTCCATCAGAGTCTATGAGTTTTATGGGATCAGTGCCCAGGCGTTTGGGAGTTGCTGGTGCCAGTCTCCTCTTCGATGCATCAGACTTTGGCATGGTGGCTGAACCCTCCCAATCTACTCAGTGGGGTCCGTTTCTGGAAGGAGTCCCCTTACTGGGGTCTTATGATAGATGTGGCTGGCTAGGGCTGGTCTGCCCATCTGGCAGCTCGTCAGGATTATGGGATCTGGGCCCTGCAGGGGTAGCATCTCCACATCTGTGTCTTGGAGAGGAGGGCGACCATTTTTGCCCTACAGGCCTTTTGGCTCATCCTGCTTCCGGGCCCTTTCCTAGTACAGATGGACAACATCTCAGTGGTTGGCTGCATATTAAAGGGGGGGGGGGGACTCTTATTTTACCCCTCTGCAGAGAGGCCATGAGAATCTGGTATTGGGCTTTTGAGCACCACGTGGAACTGACTGCTGTCATTGTTCCAGGCATCCAAACCACCTTGGCTGACAGTTTAGCTGGTCTCGGCGCTGGGCTCACGAGCGGGAACTTCTTTCCTCAGTAGTTGAAGATGTGTTCGACAGGTGAAGTCGTTCCGAGTTAGACCTTTTTTTCCATACCCACTCAATGCAAAGCTGCACTGTTGTTGTTCACTAGACACAGAGCCTGGTGTTTTCTGGCTTGATGCGTTGTCCCTCTCCTGGACAGGGAGGTTTCTGTGGGCTTTCCCTTCCTTACCATTGTTTCAGAGGGTTCTTCTTTAGGTGCATTTGGAAGGCGCTGAAATGCCTTTTGATGCTCCCCTGTTGATTATGCCCAATTTAATTTCCTTTTCTACAGCAGCTGGCAGTGGAACCCTCTGTCTCCATCCCAGGGCTCATTTGTGTTCCTCCAGGAGCTGGGCACTCTGGTCCATCTGAACCTCAAGTCTCTGCATCTTCATGCATGACCCCTGCTGATTTAGCAGTCTCAAATCTCGGGGTCTCCCCTTGGGTGGCAGAGGTCCTGAGGGCTGCCAGGAAGCCTTCTGTGAGGTCCACTTATGCCATGAAGTGGCAGTGGTTCAGTATATGCTACTGCTTGACTCTCTGTCTCCTCCTCTGTTCAGTGGTTATTTTTGGAGTACCCTCTTTGCATATTGGACTCGGGTTTGGCCTGTTCTTTCCTAGAGGTTTATCTTTCTGCCATCCCAGTACACTATGCATCTGCCAAGGGCTAGACTCTTGCCCTACTGCACATTCCCCACACTTTTGCGTGGGGTATTTTCCATCGAAATCCTATCATTAAGGGCCTTTTACCTTTTTGGGATCCTTTGTCCCTTTTGGGAAAGCTTGCTTTTCTGCCTTTTGAGCCAGTCTCAGCCTGCGAGCTACACTTCCGGTGGTGGGAAGCGTTATTTTTTTAGTTCATATTTCTTCCGCTTGAAGAATTTCTGACCTCCAGGGTCTGATAGCTCAGAAGCCTTGAGTGATTTTCCTCTAGGACAGGGTGTCCTTGATGTCTCTTCCTAGGTTCTTGCCTGAGGTGATGTCTGAGCTTACCGTGCCCCATCCGTTCACCTTCCAGGGTATCTCCCAGAGTATTCAGACCAAGGAGACGCCTTCTTCATACTGTGGATGTTCACAGGGTGCTACATTATTATTGAGATCGCACCCGTGCTGCACAAACTTCTTATCAGTTGGGGCTTTTATTCGCCCCAGACCTCTAGGGGCTATGGTTTTGATACAGCATTGGTCTCAATGGCTAGCCAACTGTGTTGTTCATTGCTACCGGAGGTATGACAAGCCTTTACCCAGATTGGTTAAAGTTCAAGAGGCATGGTTGCCTGTTTTGTCCCTTTTGCTTCCTTCAGGAATGTGCCTGCGGCAAGCCTTTGCGCAGCAGCCTCTTGGCGTTCTGTCCATCCTTTTATCGGACACTGCAGTTCGGACCTTGTCTTTAGATGCAGAGCGGGCTTTGAACTAGCTGTCCTGCAGGCCTCCTCTGTTGAGTTCCTCCTGATGACTTCTGCCTCCTCCCGGCTCTTTGAGGTCACTTTGGATGCTGCTTGGGACTCCGTCCTTATGGTGTAGCCTGCTGCAAGAGCTATCCTCGTAGTTGGGTAGTACGGTTACGTAAGAACTTACTGTAACAGTAGACCTTTGAGAGAAGCTCTTGCACCAGGCTCCGATATCAATAGTTGCTGGGGTCACCTGCTGGAGAACTGGGGTAGGACTGGGGGACTGCCCCTTTTATGCCATAGTCAACATCGGAGGTGGGCCGATGTCAGGGGGCAGTCCTCAGCCATAGACTGCTAGCTTGAAGTTTTCTGTGGGTTCCTGGCACCTGCCGGCTTCAGTCCTTATGGTGTAGCCTGCTGCAAGAGCTTCTCTCTAAGATCTACTGTTATGGTACGTTCTTGTGTTACTGTACTTTCTAGGAGTGGTATATGGTGCACATCCACACAACCCACCCCACATTCCCTGGCAAGTGGCTCACGGATCCCTGCTTTCAGCGTGCAAGATCTGACGTCACATGGCAGAGCTGAGGAGGACAACACCCAGATGGGGGAGAGATGCTCAGTTTGAAGATGTTCCAGCTAGATTTAATGGGGAAAGCAAGATTGCTACAGTGTGGTTGTGAACCATATGCCACTCCTAGAACTATGGTTATGGGTGAGTAACCCTCATTTACTCTATCGTATCTCAAAGTATTTGACACCTGACCCAAGAATCAGAATCGCCCAAAGCAGCATTCTCCCCCTGGTTGAATATGGCTCTGTCCTGACTGATGCTGCCCCTCTTACGGTATGGGCAAAGAAAAGAATCTCATCCCACAAAGCTGCCAAATTTGCATCCTCTCAGGGCTCTCAGCCCCATCACTGCACCAACTTTGAACAACTCTGTGGTTGCAACCTGTACCTAGTGCCCAGTTCCCTTCTCTAACTTCATGTTTATAATGCTCCTCAGTGCCTCACCAAGCTGTTTTATGTTCATGGAAAACCCCATTTTCTGCTGCAAACAACCTAGTAAAAGCGCTGTCCATGCACAGGGGTATGGGTCAAAGCTCTGTAGGATTCAGCGTAACATTGTACTGGCACACCGTCCCATCTTCTGTTAGAGCAGTGCCTGTCTCTTAGGTGTTCACTGCTGTACTAAAAGAACATCGCAGTCTAATGTTTGTACCTGTTTTGCATGACTTAACCACTCCCTGTTGATTTACTGTGCAGCTTTGAATGCTTATACTTCTGCACCATGTAACTTTATTTTATCATGTTATATTTATAGTTTTATCTTGACGTGTACTGTTCTATACCCAGAACAAGCCTGAAAAAGGCGCCTTGGCACCTGTGCACTGCCACCTACCTGGTCACCAAAATAAACAAAAAACGTGAAATAAATAAGATGGGTAATACCCTGGAACTTGAAACATTTTGAAACATCTCTCTTGGCTCCTATAGACAATCATTTGTTATGGACTGTCATCCTTGATACATTGGACAGCCTGTAACAGCCTGAGAGAATCCTAGGACATGACCCTGTCCAGACTGCCTCAGTCCTTTTCAATATTCCTAGTTGGTAGACTGATACCTGCTCTGCAGGGTTACTTTCTCATCTCAGAAATGAATTTTCTTGTGTTTTCTACATAATTTCTAGTTGTGGTGCTGCTCTTGTGTATTGCCTACAATCCACAGCAAGGAAGGATTTATTTTTTTATCAATTAATTAATATTACAGTAATGGCTTCTTTTTGCAGGGGTTCAGTCTACAGGTTGGGAACACTGGACTGCAGTGCCCTGTTAGGGCTGCTATAGCCTACACTCTTCTTGTGGTTCCTTGATAGGCTTAAGTATTCTTTCCCCATAGAAGACAGGGTAGGATCTGGGGTTTAAGGGCTAAGGAAGTGTTTTTGCTGGAGATGGAGCACCGCAAAGTGCCTGCTGGATCAAGTGGGTTGCAACACTGTTGTCCGGGCATGTGTGATGGGCATCATCTTGGGAGGCCAGAAACTGCCTTCTGCTAAGAGGTGGCCATCTTGGTACAGGCTGCACATGGCCAAATGGTGGCCATACTGAAAAGGCATTTTAGCACAAAATCACTGCTGTTGCTATTCAAGCCACAGATTACATGTTTTTCTGCCAATATAATGTATCACCACTGCACCATAAAATAGTGTGTTTGGACAACCGCAGACCTCCTCCCCTCTTTTCTTAACCCCATCATGAAGTCCTTAAATTTCGTACTGAAAGACACTAGATCTAAGACCCCCCAGTGTAAAAAGTGCCAGACAAGGCTCCTGTCCACCATTGCCGGCTCCCGTTGACCATCCCGTAACAAGGTGGCTTCCTCTAAGCAGAGTGGAGCCTAAGGGGCAGCAAAACAGATTTGTGCCTTGCAGCCCAGATCCAGGAATCTTTTTCTGGATCGCAGAGTTTTGCAGTTGGCCAGATGCATGTTATTTCTGGACCCCCCTGTCCTTAGCATGGAATCCTCACAAGCCATGTTAAAGGGGACGGTCTCGGCCCCAAGTTTAAAAGAGATGCCAGATTAGGCTCTGGTTCTTTATGGTAGACTCCCGTCGTATTCTTCTAATTAGAGTGAAGCCCAGTGCTCCTTCTGCTCCACCACAGAGCTGAGACATGCATCTGAGCCCAGGTCTAAGGCATCATCATCTGGCAGCAGCATGAAGGAGTCAAGATCTAAGGCTCCAAAACCTGAAAGATGCCAGGCTAGGCTCCGGTCCACTGTGGCAGACTCGTACTGCCCATTTTGTGGTGAAGCATCCTCCTCTAAGACAAAAGAGGTCCTCAAGCTCTACCTCAAGTTTCACCGAGCAGAAAAACTCCTCAGAGATGGGATCTGTGTCCTCCTTGGCTACAATCCTACCCTTTTTTCTTGGGCAGCACTAAGGGGTTCCCGAAACAAAGCCAAATCTCCAGTAGGAAGTCACGAGAGACATCCCACATTTGAGAAGCTTATTATGGTAGCAGACCTTCCCAGTGAGGCTGTGGATGCTTCCCATTCAAAAAAACCAAAAAGTATCTTCAACATGCACCATCGGGTAGCAGCAGTGAGTAACCAAGATCTTCGGCTCCAAACTGTGAAATTATGCCTGTCTAGGCTCCAGTCTCCAGTGGCCAGCTCCTACTGCACCTCTTGTGACAGAGCACCCTCTCCAAATTTCAGGATGTTCAGAGCTTATCCTGTCTCACTGCATGGTTGACCTGAGTACAGGTGGGCAGTGGGCGTTAACGCCTCCATGTAGGCATGCACAGTGCACAAGGTACTCGCTGTATGAAATGCTCAAATCAGCAAAATAAGTGGCAAGGATTCTACAGCACGTGTCCAAGACCTGGAATACACGTTCAGACCTCTGCTGTCATGAAGAAATCTACCACTCTGCTCCAAGGAGATATGACCATTACGAACCTGATGCCTCCCAGTACCAAATGACGCTTAAACCTTTCGCAGGACATGGTGCAAAGCTCCTCTAACCATGGGATCATTGCACTTTGTTGGAGGAAGGCGAGGCACAGTAATCCATTGGGACAAATCCTACTGAGACTGGGCATTTCCAGATCCATGGCACTCACTTTTTTTGTTTACACACCAGCGGATGGCAGTTGCATCAGCTCAGTGGGTTTTTAGACCTCCACTACCATGGTTAGTTTCAGAGTCTCCCAGGCATAGGCTAGCATTATTCCAGCAGTTGCCACAGTCCATTCGAGGGCTGAGTGATTTACACTTATATCGGCCATCTCAGAGACATTGAAGAAATCCACCCGGTCAGTCCACAGCAGTGAGCTTTGGCCTATGTCTCATATTCTTTGCTGTTCCCAAGATGACTTGGGGCATCGGAGTTGTCCTGGCTCCCAAATGACTCATCAAAAGAATCGGGTACTTGCCTTTTTCAAGATGGAAATGCTGTGCTCTCAATTAGTGGCAGCTCAGACCTTTTTTTTTTTTCTCCTGGTTTCTGGACCTCCAAAAGGCATATGGACATACTCCTATTCATTAGTTCTGTCACCTATTTTATCCTTTATCTGGCTTCACCATTTTCAGTAACAGCACCACCGTTTGTATTGTCTGTTGCACTGAGGATATTTTCAAAGGTCATGTCGTTGACAACCCTCTTTAGGCAGAATGGTCTACATGTTCATATCTGGGTGACAGGGCCATGATTAGCAGCCTTGGATTTTGGCATAGGAGGAAATGTTGACTGTTACCTGAGCATTGCCCCCAGCAATGTTGGTGAGACAGAGAGCAGCCACCAGCTTCATTATAGCAAGGAGGTGATTTAATAGAAGTATACTGAGGGGGTTTGTGTAAGGAAGTTGAAGTCAGTGTTTTGGTTCTCTATTTTTGGGATTGACTTTTCTTAGTGCAACTCTTATTTGCCAGGGAAGAAATTTAGCTGGGAGAATATTTGCAGTCATTTGCGACTAGACCTGTTGCTTAAACTCCGTGTCTGAAAGGAAGAAAGGAAGGCACTCACTGGGGTGTTGGGTCAGAGATGTAGTTGATTGCTTCTGGAGGGCACGGGCTTAGCCCCACACACGCTCCCCCTCACCCCACCCTCCCCAAGAGCATCATTTACTTTATATCAGGGCTTCTGACATAAATTCCCCAAAAGAGCAAAGGACATACACCTGTTCATATCCTTAAAGGCACAGCACACTGAATAGAGGTAAACACACTCACACGCTTGCACACACTAACCAAAAAAAAAAAAAACACCTCTTAAACAGGAATTGTTACAGACATGTAGGGAGTGGTGCAATGCACTGACTGTGGAGCGGCAGTCTTCTGGGAGATGTTCTGGAGGCTGCGTTGCTGCCCTATTTGCAGGCACATCTCTGGTCTGAGGGGGAGGAGGTTACCTGTCTCCATGCTGACCTGGCGAGGATTTAGGAAACCTCCCCCACCCAGGCCACCACCACTTCCTCAGGGATTGCCAAGAAAGAGGAGTGGTTGGACCATGGTGGGCTCAGGGAGGGCGAGGGTGGTGGAACAGAGGCACATCCCTCCAGTTGTTCCTCTTCACAATTCATTCGCCATTCTGGTGGAGTGTGGTTCCTTTGTGGAGGCACCCATAGTGGAGACTAAGAAGGATGCTGGGAACCTCCACAAAGGAGACCCACAGGAGGGTGGCATGGGACCCCACAGGGGAAGAAAACCACTGCTGGTGGGGGACTCAATTGTTAGGGGGGGGGTAGAGAAGGGAGAGGGAGGTGCCTGCCCGGTGCCATGTCTTGGAGGGACAGGAAGCAAATCCTCAGGATCATGGGATCAGCTGCACAGGGGGAGGGAGCTGGATGTCATTGTCTAACTAGGGACAAATGACCTGGCTGGGAATGGGATCAGAGAAGTGCAGCAGGAGTTGGGGAGGGGCCTTAGACAAGTGGCGCACACGGTAACTTTCTTGGAAGTGCTACCTGTCTATGGCATGAGTGAGGCTAGGGTACTGCGCACCATGGAATTCAATGACTGGTTGAAAAACTGTTGCGGAGCTCAGGGATTTGGCTTCATTGGGGACTGGGGGTCCACCTGGAGGGATACAGGCCTATACTGGCGTGATGGTCTGCATCTCTTCAGGAAGGGAACCAGGTCCTAGATGATAGGTTTAAATGCTTCATTGACAAGCATTTAAACTAGCCAAGGGGGGAGGCACTGAAGAGAAGCAGGGAAATCCCAGCCCCCCCCAACAAAACAGGGTAGTTAGTGAAGTAGACACAAAGGTAGAGAAGTCAATAAGGAGCAGAACAGGGGTAAATCCAGAAAAAGGCTGAGGCAGTAAGGACTGGGATGGGCTTAAAAGGGGTAAGGCCATCAAAAAATGGAGGCTGATGAGTACCAGTGCCCGTAGTCTGGGTAACAGGCTCCCTGAACTAGTGGCCTTGATGGAAGAGGGGTGCCTGGATATCGTGGTAGTCACAGAAACATGGTACACAGAGAACCATGACTGGGATGTCAACATACCAGCGTACACAATCTACAGGAGGGACAGAGAGGGTAAAAGAGGAGGAGGAGGAATAGCTCTCTACATAAGGGAAGGAATCAAAGCAACAGAACTAAAGGGTAAACAAAGAGGGGAGGAGGTACTGTGGGTCACCCTGGAGACAGGAAATGGCACCACAATCTGCACAGGGGTTGTTTACAGATCCCCATCTCAGGGGATGGCAATTGCATCAGCTTAGTGGGTCTTTAGACGTCCTACACCATGGTAACTGCTCTTGGATGTGGCTGCAGTAAAGGTGCTTCAGTTAACATCTGGCATACTCCGGTTCCCCAACAACAGTGTCTCTCCTTTTCCTGCCATTCTTTTTTTTTTTTTTTTATATATACTTTATATATTTTTGTTTTCAATAACATATCATTGAAGATACATACAGCATACAGACCAATATTTTCTCATCCGGTAATCAAGTATGGATGGACAAGGAAATAATAGAAGGAATCCTTAGAATGGCAGAAAAACGGGGCGCTGTGGAGCCAGAGCTAGGTGGAAGCAAGAAACGAACAGCCCTGTTATATTTTCACCAAAACTCTAAAAAACAAAAAAAAACTCGCATTTAGGTGCAGAACTGACAATTTTGAGCATTTGGATCAGTTTCCTGAGTATTGAATTGACCAAAATGGGGAATCCCAAATGGGATAGAGGACTTGGAGCAGCAGAATGAGGGAAAAGTACTGGTGCGGCCCAGACTTTGCGGTCCGGCCTGGAAGATCATGCGACAACTTCGGCAAGTACAGATGAATCCCTTGCGACGCTAGGGTCAAAAATACAGATCCTTATCACTTCGGTGGCTGGCCTTTCCCAGAAAATGGACTCCACTAATGGCTGGGTGATTCTGCTGGAAGCATCGGTGGAGGGTCTAAAAACTGAACTTGGGGAGGTAACAAAACAGGCTGACTCAGCCATTAGGGCCACTGCTTTAATGTCTAGAGAGTTGCAGCTGTTCCGTACTAGACTAGAAATGACTGAGAACCAGCTCGGGAGTGCGAACCTACGCCTACTGGGTTTACCTGACGGGTTCGAGGGGGATCACCTGATAATGGCACTACTAGAATTTCTTAACGAGAAGTTGGTTCCCTCAGGCCAAGATCCAATTAAGGGACTACATAAAGTGCATAGAGTTACACCCAGAGGTCGTCAGCAAACAGGAGAGCCTCATATCCTTATGCAGGTAACATCAGATATTGGGGAGAGAGATAGAATCCTGTCATTAGCTCAACGAGCGGCCCCTTTACTGGTTGAGGACCAGCAGATTTATTTTTCCCCGACCTCAGTTTTGCAACAAGGCAACGTCACAAGAAGTTTGACGGTGTGTGGCATTCCCTCAGAGAAGCGGGCATTGTTCACAATCTTGTGTTTCCAGCTTGCCTTTGCATCATCTTTGAGGGAAAAGTCTACATTTTTGGAAACCTGGTGGAAGCTGGAAAATGGTCAGCCAGGTTTGTCCTACAATCAGAAAGCACTATGGAGGAACATGATGGGGAAACTTGAATTATTGACTTAGACTCTTTCGTACTCTGTTCCGTTGATATTAGCTACGTAGTATAATTAACCAAGAGGTGACGATTCCACCAAGTCACAGTTATTTCTTGAAGGATCTTCCCTTCTGATCTAAATGTTAAATGTTGCTGTATTAGCTTATGTGTTTGGGAGAAATATTGAGCACGGTAGTAAAATGTCACTAATTCAAATTTTTTATTAGAAGTTTCTTGCTCCAAATGTATATTTAAGAGTCTGTAAGTGTACTTTAGGAATGAAAAATGGTGCCATATGCTCAATATGAGCGAGGCTAATTTTGGGATAGGATGCTGGACATTTTCTAATTCTAGTACAAGCCATGCTGCTCTTGGTCTCTTTTCTGCAGCAAATTCTAGGGTGTTTTCATTTTTGTAACCTGTTAAATATTTTTAGCAACTCCCTCAATGTTGTAACTCAACATAGCATATGCATATGTCTCCTTGAATTAAGGTACTTGATTACCGGATGAGAAAATATTGGTCTCTGTGCTGTATGTATCTTCAATGATACGTTAGTGAAAACAAAAATATATAATATATATATATATATATATATATATATATATATATATATATATATTTATATATATATATATATATACAGAAAAAAAAGAATGGCAGAAAAAGGAGAGATACTGTTGTTGGGGACCTGAGTATGCCAGATGTTAACTGAAGCACCTTTACTGCAGCCACATCCGAGAGCAGGGTCATTCTTGATGCCCTACAGGGGGGGCATGCCTCAGACAGGTAGTGTTGGAACACACACACTCGGGAAGGAGCACTCTTAAACCTGATACTTTCAAATGGGGATGGAAAGAGGATCTCCGATTTAGAAGTGGGTAGCCATCTGGGAACAAGCGACCACCAAACAGTGTGGTTCACAATAAACACAGCTGTAGAGTCAAGCCATACAAAAGCAAGGGTGTTGGAGTTTAGGAGGGCGGACTTTGGCAAAATTGGAGAGTGCCTCAGAAAAGCACTAGCAAACAGGCAACAAGGAGGGGTAGAACAATGGGGAAAAATCAAAACTGCCATCACAGAGGCAACAAGCCTTTGTGTAAAGCAAATTAACAAAGCAAAACTAAGGAAAAATCCTCTGGTTCTCAAAAGAGGTGGCAGGGAAGGGTAAGGAGAAAAGGATAGCATTCAGGAAATATAAGGAAACACAGAAGGAGCAGGACAGAGAATTATTATCAGTTAAAGCAGAAGGAGGCAGGGAAGGCAGAATAGCAAAGACCCAAACTGAGAAAAAGGTAGCCAGCTCTGTTAAGAAGGAGGATAAAACCTTTTATAGGTACGTTAGGAAGCGAAGAAAGACCAAGGCAGGGATGCTGAATGAATACTTCTGCTCAATATTCACAACGGAGGGGGAGGGGGAGGTACCTAAACCAAATCATAGAAACACTCTGGATAGGGGGGTCAATACCAGTCCATTCACAGATGAAAAGGGTTCTGAAAGAACTCTTAAAACTGAAGCTGGACAAAGTAATGGGGCCTGACTGGATTCACCCAAGAATTCTAAAAGAACTAAGGGTTGAACCAGTGACACCACTGACTACCCTCTTTAATAAATCATGGGAGGATGGGGTGATGCCTGAGGACTGGAGGAGGGTGGATGTGATTCCACTTCACAAAAGTGGGAGCAGGGCAGAGGCGAAAACTACAGACCTGTTAGTTTGACCTCAGTGGTAGGGAAAATGATGGAATCACTTTTGAAGGAAAGAATTGTTGAGAACCTAGAGGTCAGCGGGGCACAGGACCCACAGTAGCATGGATTCACAGTGGGAAGGTCATGTCGGACAAATTTAATGGATTTATTTGACTGGGTGACCAAAGTAGTAGATCAGGGAAGGACTGTGGACATGGCCTACCTAGACTTTAGCAAGGTATTTGACACACTCCCACACAGAAGATTAATATACAAGTTAGCCTGCCTTGGAGTGCGTCCCAAGGTGGTAGCCTGGGTAACAAATTGGCTGAACAACAGGACGCAGAAGATAATAGTAAATGGAGTCCACTCTGAAGAAAGAGGGGTTACTAGCAGAGTATTGCAGGGTTCCGTACAGGGACTGGTCCTCTTTAATGTCTTTATAAGGGAGATTGTGGAGGGACTGGAAGGAAAAGTATATTTCTTTGCAAACAACACAAAGATCTGCAACAGGGTTGATTCAGAAGGTGGGGTGGAAAGGATGAGAAGGGACTTGGCAAAGTTGGAGGAATGGTCAAATGTATGGCAGCTTAGATTCAACGCAAAGAAGTGCAAAGTAATGCACCTGGGAAACAAAAACCTAGGGGAAGAGTACACAATGGGTGGTGAGATACTAACAACAAAAATGGAAAGGGATCTGGGGGAAGTCATACCAGATGACCTTAAGGTAGCTAAGCAATGTGAGACGGCAGTAAGGAGGGCTAGCGGGATACTGGGATGCATAGGGAGAGGCATCACCAGTAGAAAACAGGAAGTTGTTATCCCTCTGTACAGACAGTTGGTGAGACCCCATCTCCGCAAGGATGTAGACAGGATGGAGGCTGTCCAGAGTAGGGCAACTAAAGTGATGCAGGGTCTGCACCAGAAGACATATGAAGAGAGATTAAAGGAGCTTAATATGTATAACGTCGAAGAATGGAGGGAGAGGAGGGACGTGGTAGAAACTTTCAAGTACCTCAAGGGAATCAAGAGTCCAAGAGGGTAGCACCTTTCAGAAAAAGAGATGTGCTAGAACAAGGAGGCACAATTTGAAGATAGAGGGGGGACAGCCAGAGTTAATGTGAGGAAGTATTTTTTTTGATGGAGAGGATTACAGATGCATGGAATGGTTTTCCTGAGGAGGTTGTGGAGTCAAATACAGTGGGGGAATTCAAGAATGCATGGGACAGACATAAGGCAATTCTAATGGGGGGTAGGAGGAAGTAGGCTGTTGGTTAACTAGGACCTGTAGCTTATCCATTAGGTAGAGAAATGGGCAGACTAGGTGGACCAAGCGGTCCTTATCTGCCATCAAATTGTGTGTTTCTGTGGTTCTATGTAAGAGTGTACTGCACCTACTGTAGCAACACCTAGGGGCAGTGTTGGCACAGCAGAGCCACAGTGTGTTTCACAGTGGACGGTGTGCAGCCCCTCTCACATGCTTGACAGAGGCTCAGATGCAAACCAGTGACTGCAAGGATAGACATGCATGTGCTGAGTCTGATAGCAACAAGCACTGACTTTTGGCAATGGTCCAGGTGTCACTGTTGCCCCATCAGCTCCACTGACTACAGTTGTGGAATCCAAGGACAAAGTCCCTGTCGACCACTTTGTGACACTCTCTTGGTGAGCTCCTTCCTCAAGTGGTGGCTGGTTTGTACGAACTTGACTTGGAGAGTGTCTGTTTGGAATGGGCACTGATTGCTGTTTCTTGAGATGGGAGGGTATTCAGTGTGCTGCTCACATTCAGAGGCAGATTGAGAAATTTAGTATGTCCTAGTTCGGGTTGGATAATGTGTTGTCCATAGTGTACCTCAGACATTTTAAGGCTGCATAAAATGCATTGATGATGGCAGAGACATACAGGCTACTACACTGGGCAGAGGTGAACCTGCTATCACTGTCAGTGATGGTTCCTGGTGGGTGCCTTCACCTGCCATGTCAACTGGCTAAGTAAACAGAAGCTCCACCAAGGGGAGAGGAAAGTCAACTAGGAGGTTCTTCACTCCATTTTCAGATGTAAATGTGGACTCTGGATCTCCTGGCTTCCAGATCCAGTGCTGAGACCCCCAACTACTGTGGCAGATACCAAGAATACCAGTTGCTGGAGATCCACTGATTTTCCTTGTCCTGCTATCCTGTATGCCTTCGGTTTCTGGCTTGTGACATCATAGGTTCTCGGATAATTTCAAGGGAAATGTTTGCACTGATACTCCTTATACCCTGATGGCCTTGAAGAGCTGATGCTCAGAGCTGATTCATGTGGCACTAGGCAAACCAAACCATCCCCACTTCATCCATGCATATGGTTTTGATATAAATATATGTTTTAAACTTCTGCTTAGGAACATAGACCAAGCAGCAAAGCATCATGGACCATAGGATTTGAACATGAGAGAAAAGAAGTATCTGCCCTATCCCTGACCCAGTGGATAAACTAATTAAAAGCTTCCTTCTGACACCTGTCTGTCAAAGCCTTTGTTAGCTGATATAGCAGGTTGTAAAACCAGCCACTGCTTTGATCCTAGGAAACCTGCTATAAAATATTGCATTTTACGACATCGGGAGTTACCTGTGAAATTCACACAACTAAGAGAAGTGTCATTCAGGATGTTCTTCTGAAGTTCAAAGGGGTAATTCTGACCTGTCATAAAGCATGCTGCTCACTAATTAGGAAGAATATATATTTTTTTAATTGGAATGTTTAGCAGTGTGCAATGGCATGTGACTAATTCAGTATGCAGGAATAATAGTGACCTCACAGCCAGCATCACCACAGAGCTGTGACCTCACAAGCTGGGTGGGACACGTCTCCCCTTGATATTGTCAAGTTGCTGAGGGAACATTGCATACTTGTGTTTGGACTGTCAAGAGACACTTGTGTTCTGGATTCTTAAGAAGCACTTCTACCAAAATTAGGTAATTTCAGCAACACTATTTACCAACTGAAACTGGGGTAGGATCAATTACTCAGTATAAGGTGGTTTGTTTATACTTGTCTGTTTATTTTTATGACTGTACCATTAATGTTACATGTTTCATGTTTTGTATTGTTACTGTTTCCAATTTTAGTAAACTCTGTTTTCCTTGAAATCTTGCCTGAGCCATTTTCTTATTTTGAGTGTGAATGCTGGGACTGTGTTGATAATTATGACATAACTGTTAAAGTGCTTATAGTGTGTCACCATATGAAGCAAGGTAAGAAAATACCTAGGTCTCAGTTGAGTCAGAAGGTTGTGTGCCTGCTGGGTTAAGTATTGCACTGCTTATCCCTGAAGAGGATGTGATATTTGGTCCTGTTACCTGGGCGTCCTAGCGAAAGAAGGTTCACCCCAGGACTTGAGACTGGTAGTTGCTCAGACCCAAAATGGACAGGAGGGTTTCCCTGTTTGTCTCTTGTTCTCGTAGTGCACTTTGAGGTTGGGCACTGTGGGAGCAGTGGGCCTGACCCCCGGAGTGCGTGTGTGACAGATCTGGTTGGCAGTAGTACGATCTAAAAGATTTGATTTGCAATGCAGCAATCAAAAATATTTGTTTGCATACTGTGAAATTATTTGGTGACATGAGCATTAACAATCCAGTGTGTCAGATTGAGAAACTGTAACAGTTCACATGCAAAACAAGGCAGTGATTTGAAGGAAAAAAAAAAAAAAATCATTATGGTTGAGTCTAAGTTCCCCTGCCCATTTTTTTTTTCAAAAAGTTAGTGTAGTCACAGGATTAGGGAAGAAAATGGCTCCAACTACAGCTTAAAACATCATGGAATACCTGAGGTAGTTGTGCCAGGATAGAGGAGTTCGCTGCAAGGGCTTAAACGAATAGCACTGGAGGCTTTGTGGCAGCCGAAGCAGTAGCAGCTGCCCAAGACCTCGAGTCACAGTCTGTGACTGAAAGGGACCAGACCTTGGGTGTGGAGGGGACAGGGTCCACAGTAGTGTCTCGTCCCAGGGAGGAGGACAGCAGGACTAGTGTGAACCGAGAGCCACAGCCGCTGGGGAAGGTCACCACTATGCTGAAGCCAGAAGGCATCAGGCTACAGATAGAGTTCAGGAGAACGGAGCTGGAATTTGAGCAGAGGAAGTTCCAGATGGAGATTGGGCGAGAGGGAGAGGAGAAGAGAGAGTCCGAGCGAGAGGAGAGAGCACGCCAGAGGAAATTTGAACTAGGAGAAGCTACAACTCCAAAGACCAGCGCCAGAGCAGGTAAGTAGCATGGGTGAACCTGGACCTCCAGGACTGGGTTACAAATAAAATTCTAAATTAATAGCTGAATTTAAAGAGGGGAAGATATGGGTGCATTTTAAAATTCATTTGAAAAGGTATGCATTCAGACAAAAATTTCCAGAGATTCCTGGAGCTTCCAGCTATCCCCTCTGCTTACTGGTAAAGCTCGTGACTCATTGAGTCAAATAGACTATCAAGACTATGCTGATTTCTATTGGTTTAAACGACTACATTTTTTTTTTCTATTTAAAAAAAAAGCTACATCAACTTGGTTTGTTGTCACCTGCTTGTTGTTGCTAAGTAGCAGATGTTTTTGCATTGTGCTCTGATTCTGTGATAGAATCTGTATTAGTAGAAGGTAGATTATTGTGATTGTAGTTACCTTTTGATGGTAAGGATAAAGAGGTGAGATAGAAGTGTATGTGTTTTCAAATATTATAGAGGAACAGTGGCAGGATTTTAGGACAGTAAATTAATAAAAAGGGAACTAGGAGAGCTTCAGTAGCAGACAAGTAGGTGGAATAGCAGTATAACTGCAGATATAATGTGGGAGTGGTACAATGCAGTGGTTGTGGGGCAGTCATATTCAGGCAGATCTTCTGGACACTGAGGTGCTGCCCTATCTGCATGCATCTTTCTGGACTGTGGGATGAGGTAGCCAGACTCAGAGCGGAAGTAAACTGGGTCAGGAGTACCATCACCCCTATCCAGAGACCACTCAGTCCATTGCAGCTGCCTCAAAGGATGCAGAGAACGAGGAGTACTTGGATGACAGTGGGCTCAGGGAGGTTAGAGCCAGTCAGGCAGAGGCACATCCCAGATCCTATTCCACTCAAGAACTCATATGCACACACTGCCAAACAGGGACAACCAAATAGAGGTACCTAGAGAAATGGAAGGAAAGGATGTGGAGGTTAGCCAAGTGCAAAAGATGGAGATTAGCGCCCAGGAGGTGGATAGGCAGAATAGGGGCAAATTCAGCAGAAGGGCAGACAGCAGTGTAAGGAACCAGGATAAAGGACAACCAAGGAAGGGGCTGGAGTAGAACAGTGAAACAGTCTAGGGAGGTCAAATCATGGAAAGTCATGTGCAAATGCCAGGAGCCTTAGCAACAAGATGGAAGATCTGGAGGCTGTCATGGTGCAGTCAGACCTGGACATTGTGGCCATCACTGAAACCTGGTGTAATGATAATCACAACTGGGAGTTGGGCATCCTGGCTCACAACATATTCAGAAGAGACAGGGCAGGCAGGAAGGAGGAGGAGGGCACTGTATGTGAAAAATGACATAAGGGCCACAGAGATCCAGGAGGAACAAAATGGGGGAGATACTGTGGGCTAAGCTGGAAAGGAAAATGGGCCAGCCATCTCGCACAGGTGTGGTCTATAGACCACCAGCCCAGGAGGAAGAAACAGATAGGGAGCTGATGCTAGCCATCCAAAGGATGGCAGACAAGGGTGAGGTAGTACTGGTTGGAGACTTCAGTATTCCAGACGTGGACTGGAGCATCCCAGCAGCAGCATCAACTAGGAGCAGATTTATCCTGGACTCCTTTCAGGGTGCCTTCCTCAAGCAACTGGTCATGGAACCAACTCGGCAGAAGGCAATACTGGACCTTGTGCTCACAAACAGGGACAGTGTGATGGGGTAAGAGTGGGGAGCACTGGGGAACAGTGACCACCAGTCACTGTGGTTTGAAATCACAGAAAGAGCAGAACCAAACCACACAAAAATACGATCCTGATTTTAGGGGGCAAACTTTGAAAATGGGGAGATACTTGAAAGAGGCATTAAGGAATGGGGCAGGAATCAGGGGTTGAGGAACAGTGGGAAGTATTTAAAATGGGGATTACAAGATCAACAGAATTATGTATTAAGCAGGTTAGCAAGAGGAAAGGAAGAGGAGACCATTATGATTTTCCAAAGAGGTAGCAAAGAAAGTGAAAGCCAAAAAAGATTGCATTCAGGCAATACAAAAAACACAGGCAGAAGGGATAGGAGAAGTACCAGGAGAAGCAAAGGGAGGCAGGGAGGCTGCAAGGGAAGCCAAAGCTCAGACAGAAGAACACATTGCAAAATCAGTGGGTAGAGGGACAAAACCTTTACAGGTACATAAGTGAAAAAGAAAGGCAAAGGAGGGATAGTGAGACTGAAGGGGAGGATGGGGCTGTGTGAGGATGACAACAGTAAAGCTGACATATTGAACAGGTATTTCTGCTCAGTCTTTACTGAGGAAGAGGAGGGTATGGGTCTGAATGGAGTACAAGGGTGAGAATGGTGCAGAAATGGACACAAGTCCCTTTACACGAGAAAGGGTCCTGAAGGAACTGGAAGTACTAAGAGTTGATAAAGCAATGGGGCCAGATGGGTGCACCCCAGGGTCCTTAAAGAACTAAGAGAGGTGGTGGCTGAACCTCTTGCTATCCTGTTTAGCCGATCACTAGAAACAGGGGAGGTACCCAAAGACTGGAGGATAGCAGATGTAGTCCCCTTATACAAAAGTGGGAACAAAGAGGAAGCGGGGAACTACAGACCAGTCAGCCTCACCTCGGTGAGTGGGGAAGATCATGGAAGCACTACTGAAGGAGAGATTGGTGGAACATCTGGTTGTCAATGGACTACAGGACCCAAGGCAGCATGGTTTCCCAGGGAAGGTCATGCGCAGACCAACCTCATTGAATTTTGACTGGGTGACTAGGAGGTGGATCGGGAGGGCAGTGGACATGGCCTATCTGGACTTCAGCAAGGCCTTGACACTGTGCCACATAGAAGACTATTGCACAAACTGGGGAATATGGGTGTGGGCAGGACAGTAGTGTGGTGGTGTAGGTAACTGGCTGGGCAGCAGGACACAGAGGGTGGTGGTAAATGGCTGTCACTCCACAGAGGGAAGAGTGACCAGTGGGGTACCACAGGGATCAGTGCTGGGACCGGTACTATTCAACATCTCATCAGTGACATTAGCGCAGGACCTAGAAGGCAGAATTTCACTGTTCGCTGATGACACAAAGCTCTGTAACAGAGTAGACACACCAGAGGGTGTAGATAGAATGAGAAGGGACCTGCAGAAACTTGAAGAATGGTCAGGTTTGGCAGTTGAAATTCAATGCAAGGAAGTGCAAGATAATGCATATGGGGCACAAAAACCTGGCACAATATATCAGTTGGGGGTGAGGATATAGCATGCACCAAGCAGGAAAGGATCTTGGGTTATCATCTCTGATGACCTCAAGGCAGGGAAACAGTGTGACAAGGCAGCAGGTAAAACAAATAGGATGCTGGGATGCATAGGCAGGGCATCACCAGCAGGAAAAGGAGGTCATAATTCCACTATACAAGACACTAGTGAGGCCGCACCTGGAGTACACTGTGTTCTGGAGACCTTACTCATGTAAGGACATAGACAGGGTAGAGAAGGTTCAGAGGAGGCAACAAAGATGGTGCATGGATTGCATCACAAGTCCCATGAGGACAGGTTGAAGGCACTGAACATGTACTTCCTGGAGGAGAGGAGGAGAGAGGGATATGATAGAGACATACAGTATCTTACAGGGAGGAACAGGGTGCAGAATGCACTATTTTTAGCTAAAAAGATGTTCCAGGACTAGAGGGCATGGGATGAAGTTGGAGGAGGACGATTCAGAGGAAACGTGAGGAAGAATTTCTTCACAGAACGGGTGGTGGACAAGTGGAACACCCTGCCAGAGGAAGTGGTGGGGCTGGAAACAATCAGGATTTAAGAATGCATGGGATAGACATAAAGGAATTCTGGCGGTCAGGGGTAAGGGGCAACAGACTTCCTGGGAAACATAAACTGAACTTACAAACTTAGATGGGCAGATTGGGTGGGCCATAGGCCCTTATCTGCCGACACTGTCTATGTATCTATGTATAAGACAGTAATGATTATGGCAAACATAAAGCTGCATTTAAAAAAAAAATGGCTTGATAGCTGAAGCTTACAGAGTTAAGTTCCGTAAGCTTAGGAGAAGCCCTGACATGAGCTATGAGGAGCTAGCCACAAAATGTCAGTTTTTGAAATGGTGGGAAGGGGTTAAAGCAGAGTCTGTAGAGAAAATTGAGGATTTTGTACTTTTGGAGCAGTTCTTTTGGGCTTGCCCAGCAGAGCTGAAAACCTGGCTAGAGGACCGAGATCCAAAAACAGTGCAGGAGGCTGCCAAGCTCTCAGACCTCTATGCCAATAGCAGGCATGCTGTGAGAGGGAGTGGGGCGGGTGTGGCAGTGCTGAAAGGGAAAAGCGTGTCTTCAGGGCAGCTAAAACCCTCACTGTCTCCCCAGAAAGCGGGCAGCCCCAGGTTACAAAGAAATAATTTACCTGATAAAAGAAATAGTGAATGTTGGTTTTGCAAACAACCTGGGCATATTGCAAGACAGTGTCCTAAAAAGGCACAGAGCACTCAAAGTGGTGCTGGGAAAGAGGTGTTTTTTTTTTGTGTATCCTGGAAAGCATGCCAGTAAACATGAGGGTGTACATACACCCAGTTACTGTGAATGGGATGCAAAGCCATGGGGTAAGGGAGACGGGGTGTCCCTTACTTTGGTAAAAGGGGATTCGGTTGAGCCTGAACAGCCTTTACCCAATCAGTTTGTTATAGTACTGGGATTCACTGTGGAGGAGAAAAGTGCCACTTGCTAGTGTTCTCCTGGACTGGGGTAAGAGAGGAGAGATTATGCAAAAAGTTGCAGTGGCAGAAAATCTTACCCTGGATGTGATTATAGGGAACAGTCTCCAAAAGGATGGTATCTGCAGTTACCCACAGTCTGGCGGAAAAGGCAGATTATAGTTCCCTGGACCCCATAGAAGCCCCTGTGGAAAACACTGGGAGGCTGGTTCCCTAGCCTGTGTCTCCTGATATGGAGAGTAGTGAAAGGGGGGTAGAAATTCCTCAGGTAGCAGTTAACAGAACAGCTACAGAAGGTTACTCTGAGGAGGAAGGGGTAGCTAATTGTCAGAGAGCTAGGGACCCTAGTTTAGGAACTGAAGGGGGCCTGTCCCATGCCTTGGGAATGTGTAAAGATTTTGCAGCTGCTCAGAAAAATTACCCTAGTTTAGAGATGCTGAGGACTTGGGCAGAATCTGACAGGACACAGGGAGGTGACGGGAGACATAGTGTTTTGGGAGACTGGACTGCTGTATATGCAGAACGTAAGGACAGAGGGAGGGATGATGGGCAGGCAGCTTGTCGTTCCCCAGGGGTACCGTGAGTGATTGCTCATGATATCCCCATGTCTGAACATCTGGAAATTGTACGCACTACGCAGCGATTGGCCCAGAATTTCTGTTGGCCCAACAGGTGGTGGAATATTGCAGTTCTTGTCACCGGTACCAAGAAATAGGGAAGGCAGGTAGTAAAACCCAAGCCACCCTAATTCCCTTGCCCATAGTGGAAGATCCATTCCAGAGGGTAGGGATGGATATTGGGCCTTTGAATATCCCCAGCTCTCCTGGGATGAGGTTTGTCCTAACAGTGGTGGATTATGCCACCTGGTACCCAGAGGCAGTCACCCTGTCCTCACCGAGGACAGACAAAGTGGCAGATGCCTTGCTTTGGATTTTCTCCCGTGTTGGGTTTCCGCAGGAGGTTATCACCGATCGAGGGGAGTTCCTTCATGTCGGATCTGATGAAGTGTTTGTGGGAGAAGTGTGGGGCGGTGCAGAGAGACACAATGCCTTATCACCCGCAAGCCAGTGGACTTGTGGAAAGGTTTAATGGTATCCTTAAATCGATGCTCCAAGCGTTTGCTGAACAACATGGGAGGGACTGGGAGAAATATCTTCCCCACCTGTTGTTTGCATACAGGGAGATTGCCCAAGAGTAGACAGTTTTCCCCTTCAAGCTCTTATATGAACGCAGGGTGCGTGGGCCCCTAGATTTGATCTGGGAGGACTAGGAAGGCAAGCATGCCACCCATGGAACTCCCATAGTGGATTATGTCCTTACGTTTAGGGTTAAGCTGAGGGAGCTTATGGGAACAGCCCAGAGCAACCTGGCAGCTGCCAAGCAAAAGTTATGGCATGACCGCAGAGCCCGAGCACACTTGTACACTGTGGGTCAGGAGGTCATGGTCCCTTATCGCAGTCCGGAAAGGTGAGCTGCAGGCCGAGTGGGCAGGACCATGCAAAGTAGACAGGTGAATGACGTAAATTACATTGTAGTACTGCCTGACAGGAGACATACCCAAAGGATGTACCATGTCAACATGATGAAGCCATAAGCAAATAGGGCTGACATGGTATTTGCAGTGTGTAGTCTTGGGGAGGGGACGGACGAGGAAAACACCCTTCTGGACTTGCTGGAAGAAAGCAAATGGGAGTGCTCTGTGGAGGCAATCAAAATGTCGCCCCAGTTGACCCCGGACCAGATCCAGGAACTAAGGGAAAGTTTTAACAGACTTTGCCCCATTGTTTAATGTCAAGCCTAGACTTAACCCCCTTAGTGACGCACAATATAGATACGGGGATGCAAGCTCCCATAAGGCAGACAACATATCGGGTGTTAGAGGCCGTCCAAAAGGACATCAGGAGGGAGGTGGAGGAAATGCTGGATTTAGGGGTAATCCAGAAATTCCACAGCCCCTGACCATCTCCCGTAGTCCTCGTTCCCAAGCCAGATGGCTCTACTCATTTTGTGTGGCCTATCATGGACTCCACACAGTCACGAAGTCAGACACCCACCCAATGCCACAGACAGACGAACTACTGGACAAGTTGGGAGGGGTGACGTACCTTACCACTGTTGACCTGACGAAATGGTATTGTCAGGTGGAGTTGACTGCCAGAGCTAGGGAGAGGTCAGCCATCATCACTCCGATAGGGTTATTTGAGTTTAAGGTAATGCCTTTTGGAATGAAGAACGCCCCTGTCACCTTCCGACGGTTGGTGAACCTGGTGCTACATGGTACTGAAGAGTACGTCGTGGCACACCTGAACGATATTGCCATCTTCAGTGCCAGCTGGAAGGAACACATGTCCTACCTTAAGGAAGTGTTTGGCAGGATACAGAGGGCCGGGCTCACTGTGAAAGCTGAAAAGTGCCAGGTGGCCATGGCTGAGGTGGCATACCTAGGACATGTAGTAGGGCAGGAACAGCTCTTCCCTAATCAAGCAAAGATTAAGGCAGTCGAGAGGCGTGGCCCTAAGCTGAAACACAGAAGCAGGTTTGGAGTTTTCTAGGGACTGCAGGGTACTGTAGAAAATTTGTATCAAACTACAGTGTTCTGGCAGCTTACCTTTCTGGCCTGCTAAAGAAAAGAATGCCTAATAAGGTAAGTTGGGAACCAGCCTGTTACACGGCTAAAGGAGGCACTGTGCGGTGCTCCTGTGTTAGCCTGTCCAGACTACAGTAAACCATTTGTAGTCCAGACAGATGCCTCAGATGTGGGTATTGGGGCAGTACTTAGCCAGACTTCTAACTAAGGGAAAGATCACCCAATAGTGAACTTCAGTAAGAAATTACTTCCCAGTGAGCAGGCTTATTCTACAGTAGAGAAAGAATGCCTTGCAATGGTGTGGGCACTAGAGAAATTAGAGCCTTACCTATATGGGGTGGCATTTCAAGGTACAAACAGCTCATAACCCCCTGGTTTGGCTGGCACAAATGTGTAAAACAAACGGTAGGCTTTTAAGATGGAGCCTTGCCTTGCAGGGTTACGACATAACTGTCGCTCACAGGGCAGGGGCAGCAAATGCAGATGAGTTATCCCAACAGTTAGAGCAGTGAACTGAATTTGGGGAACTCATCCCATGCCTAGGAATAGATTCCTCCAAGTTCAGTCTAGGAGTCAGGAATGTAATGGGATAACTATCTACTAGTTATGTGCATATTATTTTGATATAAATATATGTTTTTAGACTTCTGCTTGGGAACACAGGCCAAACAGCAAAGCATCATGGAACATAGAATTTGAACAGAGAGAAAAGAAGGATCTGTCCATTCCCTGACCCAGTGAACAAACTAATTAAAAGCTTCCTTTTGACACCTGCCTGTCAAAGCCCATGTTAGCTTATATAACAGGTTGTAAAACCAGCCACTGCGAAACCTTTTATATAGTATTGCATTTTACAACATCAGGATGTAAGCCAACTTTGACAGTTACTTGTGAAAGTCACACGACTAAGAGGAGTATTGTTCAGGATGTTCTTCTGAAGATCAGAGGGGTAATTCTGACCTGTCATAAAACATGCTGCTCACTAATTGGGAAGAATATATTTTTTTAATTGGAATGTTTAGCAGTGTGCAGTGGCATGTGACTAATTCAGTATGCAGGAATGATAGTGACCTCACAGCCAGCATCACTGCAGAGCTATGACCTCGCAAGCTGGGTGGGACACGGTCCCCTCTGATATTGTCATGTTGGTGAAGGAACATTGCATACTTGTGTTTGGACTTTCAAGAAACACTTGTGTTCTGGACTCTTAAGAAGCACTTCTACCAAAATTAGGCACTTCCAACACCACTGTTTACCAACTGAAACTGGGGTAGGATCAGTTACTCAGTACAATGCGGTTTGTTTGTACTTGTCTTTATTTTTGTGACTGTACCATTAATGTTGTATGTTCTGTGTTTTGTATTTTACTATTTTTAATTTTAGTAAACTCTGTGTTCCTTGAAATCCTGCCTGAACCATTTTCTCATTTTGAGTGTGAATACTAGAACAGTGTTGATAATTCTGACACAACTGTTAAAGTGTTTATAGTGTATCACCATATGCAGCAAGGTAAGAAAATACCTAGGTCTCAGTTGAGTCAGAGGGGGGACTGTGAACCAGGTTGTGTGCCCGCTGGGTTAAGTATTGCACTGCTTTCCCCAAAGAGGGTGTGATATTTGAACCTGTTACCCGGGTGTGCTAGTGAAAAAGGGTTCATATTTGACCCCAGGACTCAAAACTGGTAGTTTCTTGTACCCAAAACAGACAGGAGGGTTTCCCTGTTTGTTTCCTGTTCACATGGTGCACTTCAAGGTTGGGCACTGTGGGAGCAGAGGGCCTGACCCCCAGAGTACATTTGTGACACTCCTTATACCTTGATGGCCTTGAAGAGCTGATACGCTGAGCTGATTCACATGGCACTGGGCAAACCAAACCACCCCCACTTCCTCCAGGGCAGGGTCCATCCAGAGAATGGGTGTTCACTCTCAGCCTCGCTCCTGAGCACAGATTTGTGATGGCAGAATACACAAGAGTTGTCCGCACCTTGGTGAAATCCAGAGAGGTCTCTATGAATAATACCTATAGAGGAATCTGGTATACTGTTTGCTTATGGTACACCTGTTTTTGGATCAAGCCTCAGCCTCCTTTTTGTCTGATGTCTTGGAATTTCTGTAGAGGGATTCAGGCAGAGGGTTGTTGGTCAACTCCCTCGTGGTAGAGGTGGTGGTCCTCTTGGCTGTCGAGATAATGTGGTATCTCCCTCTCTCATGTCACATCCAGATGTCCACTTCCTCAAAGCATATCTGAAGTTCTACCCCTGAAACATGCAGGTTCCACCTCTCTGGAAGCTTAATGGGTGTTCTTAGTGCCATGAGGTGTCCCTTTGGCTTCTCCCTTAAGGTTCCCTTCCTCGTGGTCATGTGATTGGCTAGGAGGATTTGTGAGACAGAGGTTTGTTTCACAGGGGTTAGTGTTTCCAAAAGTTCAGAGACTTAAAGTGCCATGACGAGAATGGATCCCATTCTTGAGCCATGGCATTTTTTAAAAAAATAGTAAATTGGTGCTGTATTGGTCATTGATGTTTGCGGAGAGAACTCTTCTCAGCACGCATAGCATCCCCGGGATGGCTTCCTTTTGTAGTTCATAAGGCGTCACACATACTGGTAGCATACTTAGATATGCCTGAATGTTCTTTTTGATTAGCCACATTGCCCCGAGCATTGTTGGAATGATTTGTGTGTCCTTATTTCACATAGATACATAGACACTGTCTGCAGATAAGGGCCTACGGCCCACCCAGTCTGCCCATTTGAGCTTGTAAGTTCACTTTGTTTTCCTAGAAGTCTGTTGCCTCTTACCCCTGACCTCCAGAATTCTCTTGTCTGTCCCATGCATTCTTAAATCCCATGATTGTTTCAGTCCTCACTACTTCCTCTGGCAGGGTGTTCCACTTGTCCACCACCCATTGTGTGAAGAAATTATTCCTCATGTTTCTTCTGAATCGCCCTCCCTCCAACTTCATCCCATGCCTTCTAGTCCTGGAACATCTTTTTCATTGAAAATAGTGTATTCCTGCATTCTGTTCCTCCCTGTAAGATACTTGGTATGTCTCTATCATATCCCCTCTCTCCCTCCTGTCCTAGTTTCTATTTGCATATCTTGGTATTTCATAATTTTGTGTTTCTCTGTGTGCATGACACTGTAGTCACCAGGGGTGGCTATTTTGATCAGCAGTGCTACCTTCGTTCTTTTTCTTGTATTACAATATCTGTTTTTCTTGCTTCCACTTTCTTGGCGGTTGGTATCGGGTGATCTCATGTGATCATTACTTCTTCACTTGCTGTGATTCTTTGTGGTTTATGTTTCCAGGGTTTCTGTTACCTGCATGTTATAGTGTTTGCATAGTTTCCAGTGGATCAATCTTGCTACGTTGTTGTGTCTTTCAGTGTACAGGCCTTCTGCCATGAGTATTTTATATCCAGCTACAGGATGTGCAACTGTTTTATTCTGTACTACGGAATCTGCACCTGTCTGTTTTTCCTTTTTTAATTTTTATGGATTTCATAAACCATCTTGTGCGCAGTGCATTGTCTTGGGCTGCCATTATCAGTCTCTCATCTTGTGGCTTAAATTCATCTTTTTAACCTCTCGTAGGTCAGTTCTTGATCGACCTATAGCTGTTCCAGCAGTTCCCTGTATTTTCCACTGTAATTATGGGTTTTCCAGTTCTTTCTTCTCCTTTGATCTTTGTCCTTATATTCTTTTTTCTGTTTCTTTGCACTTTCTTTTGCTGATTGTTCCTTATCTACTGAATGGTGCCTTCCTTTATCCCCAAGGGGATTTCCTACTTCCACAGATGACAGGTGGTAACATTGCCCTCCCTCGCTATAGTTCATTTTATACATGTAAGGTTAGAATTTACTTAAATGCAGGTTGCTCTCAGTTCCCGTGCTGTTTTTTTTTTCTTTAAACAAATTTATTATTCTTTAGTCTCTTCACCATTCCTGAACAGTTTGGGAACCACGTGGCCTAAATTGCATACCACAGTCTGCTCACAGTGACAGTTTAGCATTTAACAGCCTAACGGTTCCTATTTCTGGTACTGATTAAGAATCATTATAGTGCTTATACCACTTTTTTAGCAGGATAGGCTGTAAATTTTGACTCACAGTGGCTTTGGTTGATGTTCCTATTGGCTGCAGTTTGTGTCTCATATCTGAGCCCAAACAAAAAAGGCCAAAAAGAAAACTGCACTCATGGGTGTTTAAAGGGGACAGTCAGCACTAAGATCCTCACACCCAGCTGTGGGGCTGGTCCTGATTTGTACTTTGTGTGCAAAAAAGTGTTTTTAACATCCTGTTTACTGGAGTATTGTATCAGGATGATTCCGCTGACATTTGCTGTAACTGGAAACCCCAAACTCCCCTGCAGCTGACATCAGAGCTGGGCTGCAGCAGTGGGAGATTCAGTAGCCTGCAGTACAAGTTAGAGCTTTTAATATGGTTGTGGAGGTCCTTCAAGTGGCCAGAAAGCCATCCACAAGGAAACTTGCAGCTCAGAATGGAAAACATTTTCTGTCTGTTGTAGGAGCAGTTCCCATTCAGCAGAAACAGGCATTTGCAACAATTTTGGATTATCTGTTCATGTAAAGCCTTTGTGCTTTAAGGCCAGCATCTTTAAAGGTGAACTTGTTTGCTAGTTCTGTGTTCAGGGCTAATTCCTGAACAGAAACTTTTATTTGCACATCCAGTGTTTGAGACCTTCTTTAATTTCAGTTTATTTATTGGAGATAATGTTGAACATGGTTCATGTACAATTTAATCCAGTACAGCGTCGCTCACACATGTATTCCCATAGAAAGATCCCTATACCAGCTTGGAACCTAAATCTGGTTCTCACTATGTTAATTAAACTATCTATTTGAACCTTTGACTATTACTTAGCTGAAGTACGTCACTTGGAAAACTTTATTTCTGATAGTTATTACTTCTGCGAGGAAGATGAGTGAATTGCAAGAATTCAGCGTGGATTCCTCATACTTGATTTTCCACATAGAGAAAATGATGTTAGGAATAAATGTTCACGTCTTCAAAAAGGCATGCATTTTGTTTTAATTTATTGCATTGTAATACATGATTTCATCATATCTCACTGGAGAATTCTGGCACTTAAAAACTTGTAACACTGTTCACTTACAAGGTTCCAAACCATAATAGCGCTGATTGGACATCAGATTTAATGGTATTATGATTTGGAACCTTGCAAACAGCAGCGTGTGCAGCAGTAGTTTTAATGGCGGTATCGCGGTAAGGAAATCCCAACTGTGATCGCACTTCTCTGCGTCGTTGCTATGATAATGACTTGTCATGGTGTCTGTGGAGAATATGAGACTGAGAAGTCATGGCAGTAAGTTAAACAGAAAATGAAGAAAAAAGAAAACGTGCACCAACGAAACGCTGAAACCATGTATTACAAAAAACAATGTGTGTGACTCCATCTGATCTTCCAAGAGTCAGTCTTCACCATTTATTCCCACTTATCGGTCTAAGCTAGAGGTGCTACGACCTAGCGGGAGAGAAACCTTTTGCAGCCTAGAAGGAGACTGATGTTGGTGCTGGCACTGCCCACGAGGTTGATGTAGTGACACTGCGGTCGTGGTTTGACCAGTAACCGACACCGGACCGCTTCCTTCCTCAGTTCTGTTTTTCCTGCCATTGAGTATACACCATGGGAGCTTCAGTCACCAAAACTGCATCATTACTTCCTCAGTTCCTCACCACCTTTTTTTGATACCATTGTTTTTCTTCAGTGCAGTTTATTATTTTAACTTTTTTTTTTTACGCTTTAGTTCGGCACTGAACTCCTTTCTCCTAGTTTTATGTTACTTTTGCTGGGTTATCATGTCAGGTCCTGAGGAGTGTAGGAAGGCTAAAAAGAACTGCAAGGGCAGTCTCCCCCCCTCCCCCCAAATGCATCAGTGCTTGGGGGGGGGGGGTTACATTGCTGTCTAGGACTGAAATAATGACTGCTGTGCCTGCCTTGGCATTGACCACTACATGGACAGGTGCAATGTCTGCCTCTCCATGGACTACTACTGCATCTTAGAGAAGTGCACATAGAGGTGGGTTCATGATCACCCACTTTCAGAGGCAAGTATCGTACCAGGAACGCCAAGGTGTAGGGTCTCTGGGCTCTTTCTCTCGGTTGTTTCCCAGTACTATACATACTGAGGAAGACCAGGATACTTCCCATGCTTGCCTCTCCATGGTGTCAGAGGCCTTGGGGAGAATGGTTGGCTTTCTCTAGGGGGGGCCTGCTGAGTACCCCTCCCAGTCTGTCATCCCTTTGGGGCATCTGATGTCCCCAATGGTGAGGCTGAAGCTATATGCTTGGTCTACACTGGTGGGCACCATGCCTGGTGCTGCCTTGGCTTCTGATAATAAAGCCGGTACCGGTGAGTTGGGTAGTGCAGACTGTAGGATCAGGCCCCCTTCTGGCACTGCTGACAGTGCCAGGAGAGGGAAGCATTCTGGAGCTGGCCCCGTAGTGGACCTGGAGGTTATTGTCATCTGTTCCCTGGTGTGGTTGGATAACCCGGGGGAGGATGATGGTGTCGACCTTTGGCCTGCAGATGGTGCTGGTGAGGATGAAGGCCTTCCTGGGCCTGGTTTTTTAGCCTGACTTGGGGCTGGGAGTCTTTTCTGGGGTTGCCTTCAGGCTGGTGCCAGGGATGCCACCAGGACCCTTTTTTTGATTGTTCATGGTGCCAGGGCCAGGTCTGGTGCTGCTTGCAGTGTGGGGTCTGGGGCTGACTCTAAAAGAGGCTCTGGCCTGGAGTCTGGACTTGGCCGGGTTGGGGGGCAGGGTCAGCCCTGGTGAAGTGTTGAGGTGGGGCACTGGGCCTGCAGCTCACCCCTTGTCCAGAGATGGGGTAACTCTGGTAGGGGTCACAGCATTAGCTCTAGGCCCGACTTCTCTCTGGAACATTCTGGCACCGTCATTGGTGGAGACCAGGGCCATCACATGGGATGTATATGGCTCTGCTCTCCCCACTTGTGGGTTCTCCCCCAAAGGGCACCATCTGTCTGGGTCCACTGATGCTGGGCTTTCTCAGACAGGCGAGCTTGCTAGGCCCCCTCCCCGGGTGATGGCACTTGGCCTCGTCATCAATGACCCTTCTCTTCTCCCCTGCTCTCCCATGTATTTCGGGTCTCGTTGGGCCCATGACCTGGGAGCAGTACTGGTCTGCAGCTGGTGTATTCTATCAGTACCAGCTTAGAGAAGATCAGGCTATTTTTAGGTCTGAGGCTACTGCACCTTTGCTGCCTGAATTCAGCAACTCCTCTCCTCCTTCCTCTCTGAGGAAGAGGATTTATGTCCATCTCTCCTCTGATGTTGAGTATTTTTGGTACCAACGATTCTTTACAGAGATGATGCAGGAGCTGAATTTACATAATTTAACAGGGCACAGTACTGCTACAGTGGTTCTGACATTCTTTGGGGAATACAGCAGTGACATGTCGGTCATCTCCTCTGTGGCCGCTGCTTTTTTTGGAGGCTTCCGAGCATGTCTGTCTCAGTTCGTTTGCCCCTTCTCCAGCCTCTAGGTGCATCCAGCATAGCTATTGTGCTCCCTTGGGGTCTCCAGGTGCTATCCCTCATCCTGCCTTGGGGGTGTGTAAGTGCTTTAGACGCCTTGTGGGACTAGGCACCCAGTGCACAACTGCCCCCCCCCCCGACATTGATGCTGCTTAGATTGATGCTTGGAGTAGGAGAGTTTTTGTGGTGGCACACACCATGATTTGCATTTCCACACATCGGGCACACTAGGCAGCTTATTGCAAGCACTTTTGGGCAAGGCTGAGTCAGCTTTTAGTGTCCATGCCAGATTGAGGGGCAACAAGGCAGCCCATTCGCTTAGGGCCAGGAGCTGACGAAGCACCAAGTGAGGCCATCTTACGATGCCAGCGAGGTAGCTTCCAGGCTGGTGGGAACAATGGTCTGCATTAGGCGGCCTGGTGCAGGGTGCTCAACTTGCGTTTCCAAGGGACTTGCTTTTCTTCTGCAGGGTCAAGCATCAGTTGTCAGGGTGCCCTTCTGCTCCCAGGCCACGGGAGCCTCAGCCTGTCCTGATCAGTCTCTGGTCCCACCAGACCTGTGAGGAGACCCTGCCCTCCAGTGGTTACCTCCCACCAGAGGATTGAGAGAGAGAGTTTTTTTCTCCTCAGGGTGAGCCAACTTCTCCCCTTTTTGGGGAAAGCTTGGTACTTTGACCCATAAGTGGGAATGAATGGTGAAGATTTGTTCTTTGAAAGTATGAAAATTATGTTCTTATCGTGACTGTTGATCTTCCAGAATATCTTCACCGTTCATTCACTCGCCCGCGTACCATCCCCCACTCATGTAAGAGTCAGGGCCTCTGGGCTGCTCACTCTCTGATTATGAGCACTTACAGAGCCACTGACGCCTCGAGAAAACCTTTGGAAAAGATATTTGGACACAAAGCAGCTTGTATTTCTCATTAGCTCCGTGTTTCTTATCCCCATAATATATTACTGAGGTCACATGCATAAAAACAGGATAGTTGTTCCTTGAGGGTTCATCAGTTCCTATTGCTTCTTCCAGCCTGATGTCATAATACTATGATGTGACGTCACAGTTATTCCCATGGCAACAGACTGATGTCACAACAGAGCATTATGATTTCTAGTAGGGAATAAACTATTGAGGCAGGTCAACTCTAAGGAATAAAGATCTTGTTTTTGTGGAAATTTCTTAAGTAGTAAATTATGGAGAGGATAAATCTATAGAATATATATGAAATAAAAGCTGAATTGTGTCTAAGCAGTACATTTTCCAAAGGTTTCTCAAAGACATCAGCTGTACTTTAATATCTTCTTGCCCTTTCCTGAGAGGGCTCTCTCTGTGTCTCCGCTCTTTGGAGGGATAGCCCTGTTTTTCCTGACTGGAATTAGGCACTCTTGCCCCCTTCCACTCTCCTGGTTTCTCTATCCTTTTTTTTTTTTTTTTGAATGAGGGTCTCTAACCTCTTTCCTGGAAAAACCAAATACATTTCTGCCCCCCAAAAAAAGAGCTGCTGCGACCTCAGTCTCCACCTTGCAGTTGTCTCCCTTTTCTGCCAACTGGCAGCATAGCTTTGCTACAAGTTGTAGCCTTCACCTCCGGTGCCAGGGAGAGGCGAATGTTGGGGAAGTTTATTATTATGTATGCTCAGGTTGTCAAGCTGTATACTACCCCAGACCTAGGTGCTGGGTCTCTTTCTCTCTCTCTGTACTCTCTTGGTGTGGCAGAAAGATAGTACCTGTGCTCTTGGACTTGTCCCATCTCTTCTACTATCTGTTGTTTTTTGTTTAATTCTTGGTTCTTGTCCTCTTTTGAGCACAAGACCTTCAAAAATTGGCTTCTGCCATCCTGACCTTGTGGAGATTCCCTTTCGGTCTCTCCTAACCCAGCAAGAGCTATATGCCAGGGCTGCTGCCCTCCTCCATCTTTCTGTCCAGGTGGCTAGCAGACATCGGCTGTTATACCTGCTACCCTGTGCCACGTGGGCGCATCCATTAGTTCTCTAAAATTGGTAGTCGGGTTTTATTATTTTTATGATTTTATATTCCTGTACCCTTTTCCTATCCCTTTGGGCAAGGAACCTATAGCCTCTTCTCTCTCTCTCTCTCTCTCTCTCAGTTGTTTTGTCTCCTGGCAAACAGAACTAAGGAAGGGTGGGGGTTGGCGCTGGTTACTGGTTAACCCACAAGCACGACATCACAACGTCTGCCTCATGGGCGGTGCTGGCACTGATGTCAGTCCCTGCCAAGGTTGCAAAAGACTTTGCTCCAGCTGGATCCTAGCATCTCCGGCTTTGATGCATTAGTGGGAATGAATGGTGAAGATATTCTGTAAGATCAACAATTACGTAACAAGTATGTAATTTTCATTTACAGTGCTGTAACACGGTCTTGGGGTTCCATGATGTCAAGCACCTGTCGAGCTTCGCTCTTGAGTGGGTGACGTCATGGAACCCCTTGATGGTATTACAGCTCCGTAACAGGTGGATTCCCATATGCTGTTCTGTGTGTAACGAGTTTTATTTTATCGTGCTGCTGATCTGTATTATTGTGTGCATGTTGTAATGGCGTAGGTGGAGAACATCAGACCATGCAACTAGTGTAGCGTAAAGCTATCATGAATACAGCATTGCGTGTTTGCTGCACTGTACTGTTGTTGTACTAGGCTGCTTTTGTCACGTGTTTGGTGGTGTTTTGTCAGTTTTGTTTGAGTAAGGGGGGCTCTCCCCCCTTTTGTCTTATTACCATGGGGGGGAGAGCCCCCCAACTCAAATAAACTAGTTGGGTGTTTGCTGTTGATTTAGGTTTTGTGTGCTTGAGTTGGGAGGCTGTGCCCCCACACCCCCCCTTGTTTTTTTTTTTTAACACTGGCGGTGTGGGGGCAAAGCCTCCAATTCAAATAAACGAATAAAAAAAAAAGGAGAAACCTGTAACTGTAAAGCATTGACGTTATGCCACAACATAATATGCAACTGAAGGAGGCAGTATAGCGCAGTGATTTAAGGCTCTGAGCTGTAAACCTGGAGACCTGGGTTTGAATCCCACAGCCCCCACTTGCATACTGTGTGACCCTCAGCAAGTCACTTAACTTCCTTGTGCTCCCATGTCGCACCTGTAAACAAGCTTTCAGCTTAGTGTGTCTCTCCTGGTTAAAAACGAACAAACAAAAAAAACTGTGCAGCACCACTGGCACACTACGTAATAGTGTAGGTCTGCAGTGGTCCGATGTTCTCCACTATTGCCATTGTAACAGTGTTTTTAAGTGATGCTATGCCATGGACCCCATTGTAAATGAGCTTCAGCTCAGTGTTCTTTTCCATAATAAAATGAAATGAAACAAGGCAGTGTTAGCCTTCCATTTAAATCAGGCTGTTACCAGTGGATTTCCCAAGGTCGCCACATGCCATTAGAGGGAAGGAAGAACTCCACACATTTATCTTAAGAAGGGCCTCTGTTTTTACAAGTCCAGAACAGAGGGAATTAGGAACAGTGGCAAGCAGTTTTCTTTTTTCTTCTTTAGCAAGCTTTTTGACCCATCGAGCTGCCACCCTATTCCTACTTTGGGCCCGTGCCGACCCCCAGCCCCATCGCTTGCTTCCCCTACCGTCGAGCCGTAAGGATCTACATGGAACAGAGTGTGGTCATTCTGATGGCTCAAGCCACATACCTTTTTCTGGGTTTTCTTCACTTTCCTAATCACTCCCACCTCCCTGATGTCGAGTGGTACTTTGATGTTCGCGGTCACAGCAGCACGGTCTGAGCAGTCTCCCCAACCCACTGCAAGGGGTTGCTGCTGCTGCACCAGAGCCTGGGCGTCTTCAACTCTGGGCCAACTTGCGCTGCCCTCTGCCGCACTCTGCAACCCTGGCCACACTCAGTCCTGATACCCCTGGCTTGCTTCCGCACCTGGTTCACCAGCAAGCAAGTGCAGCGTGTTTTGCTTCCGCCATTGGCAGCCCATATATTTCTAATAAGGTCTCTAGTCCTCTTGGTCTCTTCAGCTCAAAGATCTGGGGTTGGACTGCGGGAGGCACTAGGCCAGCACAGTGCATATAGCAGACCTTGAAAAACATTTTAAGTTTCAGGACACCATGCACCTCGGGAGCTGATGTACAAGTTTGACCTGCTTGTTCTAATCCAGTCGAAAACAAAATATTTTACTACAAGTACTTTAATTCCTGAGTTTGTGTTTTGGGGGCGGTCTTGGCATACTGTGGCGAGAGTGTTTTTAAGCATGCTGGGGGAATGTCTTCTGAGCACACTTTGGGGAGGGGGTGTTGCCTGAGCATGCTTGGGAAGTGTGTTGTCTTAGCACGGTGGTGGTGGGCAATCGCCTATGTACACAGGAAGGGTGGAGTGTTGCCCAAGTATGCTGATGGGGCAGAATATTGGCTGAGGACACATGGGGACTGTTGCCTGAGCACACAAGGAGGGGAGTGTCATGTGAGCATGCTGGGGAGCGTCACGTTGCCTAAGCACATGGAAGCATCTCCTGAATTGGAATCGTTGCCTGGGTGCACTGGGAGAGTGTCGCTGGAGCACTCTGGAGGGGAGCGTTGTCTGAAAATGTTGTTGGGAGTACACTGGGGCCTAGAACAGTACTGGAACATGCTGGTGGGGACTGCATTATCACAGGGGGAGGTCACTTTCTGAGCACAGTTGGGGTTCACGTTATCTGAGCTTGATGGGGAAGAGTGCAGCATATGAGCGCACTGGTAAGTAAGTAAATGTTCATTTTTAGGCGTCCAATCCCAGAGGCTCTGAGCGCCATACATAAAATTACAGAATTGTGATAAAATCACAGTAAAATTATAGAATGCACAATAAAATCTGAAAATTCAAGCAACATTAAATATTACGAGGGGGCATGACATCTGAGCATGCTTAGTGGGCGTTCACTGGCTGAGTATGTTAAGGGAAGCACAGGACATCTTAGCGTGCAAAGGGATTTGCAGCATCAAAGCACACTTGGAGGGCACATGGCATTTGACTGCTGGTTAGTGTATAGTTTCTGAGCATGCTGGGGGGGTGCGAAGCTTCTAAATATTTCGGGGAGCATGGTATCTGAGCACACTGAGGAGGAGTGCTTATGATCACTGTGGTCAGAGTGTGCCATCAGAGCCTGTGTGGAGGGGCAAGGTGTCTGAGCAAGCTGCGTAGACAGTGCCATCTGAGTTGATGCTCCAGGACAGCCTGCTGAAATGAAGGTGCCATTTAACATTACCGACAGCAACTGGAAGTTATTTAATAGCCAGTCATTGTCCTGGCTGCTGTCGGTGGATGCTTTGCATGTACACAAGGTTGGGATAACAGAGCTCTTGTTTTACTCCATCTCTTAGATGTCCCACCCCTGGGTGAAAATGGTTTAAATAGGTGGTGCCACCTGTGGCTGGTGCAGAACGCCACAACCAGGCTGATTTCTGGATCAGCATATGCCTGTGCAGTGACAACTGCATTGGCTCCCTGTCAGGTGGTGCACCACTTTTCAAGATGTTGTTAACATTCAAGGTCCTGCATGGATTTGGGCCAGACAACCGCAAAGGCCTCTTTGTCTGGTGTGCTCCTGTGCGCCTGCTTCGCTCCACCAAGGGTAGATTCCTTGTTGTTCCTAGAGTGCACATTGAAACTTTCTGGGGAGAGGGCTTTCTCGGTAGCTGCTCCAGTGTTCTAGAACTCTTTCCTTATTCAGCTGAGGAATACTCCATCTGTGAGGGGTTTTAAAGTGGACTAAAAATGTATTTATTTGCTGAAGCTTGTAACTTGGAGTTTTAATGTGGCACTATCTCTGTTTTGCTGTATTAGCTGTATTTTATGTATTATCTTAATATGTAATGTTTTATTTTTATGTATTCTCATCTATTAAGTGCTCTGATTAATATGAGTGAGTGCTGTATAAAAATGTCTCGCCTTGCCATTATGAAACAGTAAATACTGCTTTGTTCTAGATACAACATGAAGTCAGCAATGGCAGCGTGGTACACCGAATCTGCAGTGACGACTGCTTCACCAAATTCCGAGCCACCAAGGGGCTCAAAACCAACTGTTGCGACAATCATGCATCTACATCTACAACAAGGGCCTTCCGCTGAGTACCTCTACCATGAGGGGCAACAGAAGCGCTCTGTAACCTCGAACTGCCTGAAACATTTACAAGAAGGTACTTGACCCTGAGATAATTATTTTGTTACTAGTCTGTCAGCCCCAGCGTGTTGTGCTCTAGTGTGTCTTCCCACCAATACAGTTAGTACTTGATAAGAAGCCATTAATCAGTCTGCTTTATTTCATAAATCACAAATAGCATGAGCATTGTTAAGTGCTGTACAGCACTATTTCATTTCATTTTATTTGTTATCCTGAATGGTTCTTAAGCAACAAGGACTCATTTCAAGGACGACTCTGGTGAAATACAAATAGTATATAACAGGACAAACAATATATAACAGTGCATGCCTTGTACAGCAGTACAGAAATATGTAACTATGCAGATACTGTAGAGTAGTACAAACACTATATACAGATATAGCAGTACAAATACTGTAATCTATAACAGTACAATAGACATACAAAACTATAATGTACCAACACTGTATTGCAGTACAAAGAATGTATGTAACAGGTACTAACAGTAATATATACCACTGACAACACTAACAGTTCAAGGAATACCTAATAGTACAAACACTATGTAACAGTGCAAATGATATGTCTGTGTCAGTGGCTCAGCAGATTGCACACACTGATGCCAGAGGATCAGAAAGCTGTGGGTTCTATCTCCACACCAGGCACTTGGTTAAATCCCGATACTGACACTCCAGTGCAGCATGAGGGGTGGTACACTGCTGAGGTGCCGCCTTTTGATGAGATGTTAAACCGAGGTCCTGTCTGCCTGTTCTGGTGGTAGTTCAGGTGGACGTTAAAGATCCCATTGCACTTCTCAAAAGAGTAGGGGAATTTTTATTCAAACTGAAAAATGTCTCATTCATATTTAATACAAATGATATAAAGAAGAATTGAAAACCATGAAAGTAAATAAGTATTTTAAAGCATACAGTTCCTATTTAAAGAATAATGCAAACTATAATAAATTCTGGGGAAAAAAAGAATCCTAAAGCAAATAAGCATTACTGCATACCCCATCCCCTTAACAGGAAATAAAAGGACTGACTACAATATTGAATACAAACAGTGAAAATAACATTTTGAAAACATGAACGTAAATAAGTATTAAAGCATACATTCCCATATATTTGAAAAGTATAACGAAAAATATAACAAATCTTGAAAACAAAGCATAAGATTCCAAAGCAAATGAACAGTATTGTATCCCCCCCAAAAAAAATTTTAGGGGGGGAGGCAGGGGAATTCCATATACATACTGAAAATTCCTTCAGTTAATACATAACAGTCGATCTTAAACGGGAAATAATAGTCAAATTAAACAATTATTGGTGCATATAATAAAGGAATAAACTTAAACTCAAAGAGAGAATAGAAGGCTGATCTCGACCAGTGTCTAACCCCTAATTCATGTGTTTCCAGTATTTGACAAAGACTGCTGATGGTAAGGCTATACTCTTTCTGTTTCAGAGACTGAACGGTGGAATGCATTTTCCAGAAGAGCTGTTCAGGTGTAATAAAGTGTTGTTGAAGTGACCATGTACATCTGATCTGCCAAATGTGATACTTTATGCATGCCAGCATTGTATTGATGCCAGACCTGCGGTAATATTCCTAGAAATAGAATGTCATCTGTGAGAAGCAACAATGGTGTGTTTTTCCAGTTAGAGAAAGCAAACATCCAAAACTGGATAATGTAGGGACACTCAAAAAAGAGGTGGTGCATGGGTTCTTCCCTGGCCTGGCACAGATTTTGTCTTGGGCAACATCGTTCGCGAAGTTCTTTATGCTTAAGATTTCCTTTTACATTCAGCTTGTTATGTACACTTAACCAAAGGGAGTCAGTCCCACGTAAAAGCTGGAATTCTGGGGGAGGTTAGCATGTCCCCTATTTGTTGACTTTTGTGTTTAGGGTAGGAAAAATAATCCGGGGCTACAAAAAAATGTTGAGTCAAAATTAAACTATATAATTCTTTCTGAGAAAGCTGACTGAGTTGCTGTCTTTGCAATCTCTATAGTTTAATTTTACTAAAACATGACTGGAAATAGCAGGGCAATCCTTGTATAGATTTCTGCTTCTGGATGGTAGCTTGGGGTTCCCAAATCTGAGTTCAAGGTGAGATTGAGTCCTGTACCCATGAACTCCAAATAGTGATGACCCCTTGTAAAATGGGCTTAACATTTTTACTAAAAAAAAGAAAAAAAAAACACAATGGGATTTACCATTTTTAGGCCCCCTTGTGCAAAATTAAGATATAAAATACCTCTTTTAACAGGGTTAAGTTTACTACCCGATATGGCTTGAAATAAAATGGTGTATATAGTGGTGTCCAGTTGTTAGGTGGGGGAAAGACTTTACGTAAATGTAAGAACATACTGAGTAAAACGGTCTTCACCATTTAGATTCGCTGTTTCGTGGACATTCTCCATCTGTTCCATCTCTGAACCCAACCCTGTGCTTCCTTCAAGAGGTGTTCCCAATTATACATCATGTATGTAGCACCAAAGTAAATACCTAAGATTTTATGACTTCTGAGTTATGAGAACCCAAAACATGCATTCTCTCTGTTTCTATATCTCCTATAATCAGACATTTGCTTTTCAGGTTATATTCTGAGCATGAACCCTTCACATATTCCACCATCACAGCTTCTGAGGCATTGCAGAAGGGGAAATCTGCCAAAACAAGACAAATGTCATCAGCATACACAATAGATTTTATTTAGTCTCCAGTGCCATTTATGGAAGTACCTGTAATATCCTCCATTTTCTCAATAAGTGCTAAAAAAGGATTAAGTTGTATAAAAGAGGACTAAGTGAGCACCCCTGTCAAACCCCTCTGGTTATAGCCACTCTTTTCCCAATCCATCCATTCACATATGGAGCTGCTTCTGCCTGAGAATAACATGTTTTAATCCAATTCAGGAAGGAAAGTGGGAACCCCATTTTTTTCAAGATGGGCCCAAATGTATGTGTGAGAGACCCTATTGAAAGCTTTTCTCTGGTCCACACTAAGTAAAATTCCTATAATTTCTTCTGAAGTACCCCTTTCTAGAATTTCCTGTAATAAGATCAGGCCATCTGTGCTGGTCTTGCCAGGGACCGAGCAAACTTGAATAGGATGCGTTATGTCATCCAAAAAGGCTGATATTCTGTTTCCCAATATTTTAGTGAGAATTTTATAATCGCTGTTTAAGAGGGTGATTTGGCCTCCAGTTATTTAGAGAATCTTTTTCTCCTTGCTTATGTAGGAGAATAAGTAACCCAAGATACATACTGGGTGGCAATAGATTATGTTGCAATCTATCTGTGAATAAACTGGCTAATTCCTCTGCCAGAAAAGGGGCTAACATTCTATATACCTCACTGGGGAGTTCATCCTGCCCTGGAGCTCTACCTATGGGAGACTGGAAAAATTACCCCTTGCACTTCCATGGCAGAAATAGGTGCCACTAGGAATGGGAGAAAATGGGAGCCTGTTTGAGTACACTTATCCAGCCAATTTGTAATAAGAGTGTCCTGCAAATTTGGGTCTGCTGTAAATAATGAGGAAATGTGGGATCTTACTTTGAGAGGGTTCCTTCAGTAGGTCATAACTTGTAGGACTAGCACCATCTGGCGTCAGGACCCAACGGCAGACTTTTCCAGCAATACTGACACGGGGACTGCCCACTCATGTCACGTGGACGGACGCCATCGTGAGTCTATATAATGGGCAGTCCTCAGGCTTACCCTCCAGTTCTTCCTACCATCGCCTTGTGCAGCTCCCTCTGGTAGACTCGCTTCAGCGATCGCCAGTAGTTCTTCGCATTTTTCACAGTTATTATCCGTTTTTTCACTGTAGTTTTGATTCTTGATCATATGTCATCACCAAAGAAGAAGTGCGATACCTGTGGCACCCAGATCCCACATAAGGACGACCATCGGTGGTGCGTGATCTGTCTAGGCCCAGACCATCCAGTGGCCACCTGCTCAGATTACCTCTCATTTAACCAGGCCACCCGAAAACGGAGGCAGCAGGTTCTGGAGGCCCATCTGTTAAAGACCCGATTAACATCGCTCGCAAAACAGATGGAAAAGATTCGGGATTCGACTTCGACTTCTTCATCAAAACATAAGAAGAAGGACAAACATCGGGAGAAGGAACACCCCTCAGAAAGTAGGCCTGAGGCTTCAAGGCCCGCGTCGAGCAAGGCCGCTCGCCCGCCGCCTGTGATTAAGCCTCAGGCTGGGTCTGGGGACGCAAAAGCTCAGACTCTCCTCCCGGTTTCTGTGTCTGGCTCAGGTAAATTGGTTCCCGGCTCCTCTGCGGACCGTGCTGCGACTGCTGCTAAGCTGCTCCCTAGCTCCTCTGGGGACCACACGGTGGCAGATAAGTCGGTTCCCCGTGCTTCTGGGTCCCACACAGCCGAAGTCGCTAAGTCGGGGAGGCTCCTCCTTTCCTCGCACAGGCGCAGAGCGTCGGTAGTCATCCCCTGTGGGGACATTCGCCAGGATTCGCCTTTCCGGGGACTAGTGTGTCACCAGGCTTCGACTCTGGCAGAGCCCGGGAAGACAGCCCTCTTCCTTTTTCACCTCCACCGGTTGTAGTATCTCCAAATCCCACTTCCTGCTGGCTATAGCGCTGGTTCCCTGGACATTATTCACACCCAGGGTCGTACTTCGCTTCCCTTCGGGTCTTGGACCGAGGCCCCTTCCTCGCTGGAGCTGCCCATGGAGGTCCCTTCTGTGCCCGGATTAGGAGTCCTCCCTGGCTGGTAGGTTGGCCTACGCCGGCCCCTACTCCCTCATCGGACCCAGTCCTTCCAGTTCCTACACCGGCTCCTCCTCCGACAGTCTTCCGGCTGGAACCCGTACGCCTGCCTCCGGCGCCCAGCCTTTCGGCAGCAGCGGGACACCATGCAACGACGTTGGTGCTTCCGACGCCAGATCCCGTTCTGACATCGGCCCCACCAATTCCGTTGATGGTGGTTCCAACGCCAGCCTATCAGATGGCGGATCCTACACGTATTTATAAGATGCCAGGTCCAACGTGGACGCCCCCATCGGCTCCTCCGACATTGGGAATTTTTGAAGACCCCTGTCTCCCTCTGTACCTTTCGCTGCTTCACGGACCATACCCTGGCTGGTCCTTCGCTAGACTGGCTTAGTTTGGGGCATTATTACCTGGTTACTCACAGTTCCTGGGTTATTTTCACAGGGGTACCACAGGTATCCTTGTCCTTCTTCCCGTGTTTACCCTCTTCTTCCTCCCCACACTCTCCACCCACTCCTGCCACGGGACATCAGGCGGTTATTCTGTCCTGGTGGAAGGAGGCAAGGGCTGAGCTAGTGATGGACCTGGAGAGGGCTTCACACCCTTCTCCCTCTCCCAGGTCTGAATCCCTGTGGACTCCGACATGGTCCATGTCCGGGTGGCAAGCAAATATCTCTGTTCTGGATAATCAGATTGGAGACGATCCAGACTCAGAGGTGGACTCATGGGAGGAATCCTCACGTCCAGTATCACGGTCCCGGGAAGGTCTCCCATCATCCCCTCAGAGAATCCTTCTTTGTGGACCTTCTGAAGTCAGTCTAGACCTTTTACGAGTGGCAGATGGAGGCAGAGGATCCGATGCGGCAAAGGCTGGCTGAGCATCTGGCTCTGGAGGCTTTATCACCGATTCCAGTGTCTCCATGGATTGGGCCTCATTTTGACCTCACCTCGACTATCTGGCAACTGCCTAACTCCATTCCAGCTGTCCCAAAGAGAGCAGACAGGACTTACCGGGTACCTAAGGATGTTCCCTTCCTTTCGACACATCCTAAGATGGACTCTGTTGTCATCTCGGCAGCTCAGGATCGACCATCTGCTCCTAAGCACTTGAGTACTGTTCCTCCCTACAAAGAGTCTAAGCAGTTTGACCAGTTCGGAAAGAAAGTGTACTCTTCGCCACGGTGTGTTGAGATCCTTGAATTACGTAGTCCACATGGTGTCCTACCAAAAGGCCACCTTAGGCTAGGTTGGAGGACCGGATCCAGTCAGTGCTGAATTCGACCTTAAGGAGGAACTCTCCTGGGACATCAGGCTTTCCAAGATTTTTGTTGGCATACTCTTCGAGCCACCTACGACTCTGCCGATTTGGTGGCTCCAACATCGGCGACCACCATCTCCCTTTGGCGGCATGCCTGGCTCCGCATTTTGGGCCTTGCTAATGTGGTCCAGTCGGTCATCCAGGATGCCCATTTTTGGGGCTCGGTGCTCTTTGGTGGGGACACCAAAGATATCATCACAGATCTCCATGAACGAGGCCAAGCTCTTAGATTTGTGAGGTCCATGTACCGTCAGGGCAACCAGCTGGGTCAACCTGTGCAGCCTTTTCAGAGACAGACCTGGAGGCAGTGACTAGGCGCACCCAATTCGACAGGGTAAGCGCAAGGCCACGGGTCCAACGCCGACCCCTGCCTCCAAAACCCAGCGTTGTTCTGGAGGACCTCCTCCAGCCTGAACCGCCACCTCCTGATTCTCTCTCACCCCTATTCCACTTTCGGAAGAGGAACGGGGGGTCGACTGCCAAGTGCAAGAGTGGCAGGGCATAACCTCTGACAAATGGGTCCTACAGTTAGTGTCCTTAAGGCACAGTCTGATATTTGTAGAGATTCCTCCAGAATCCCCTCCTCAAATGGCCACCTATTCTGGAGACCAGGTACTTCTGGTAAGGGAGGAAGTGCAAGCTCTCTTGCAAAAGCAAGCAATAGAGCCAGTCCCTCTTCGGCAAAGGGGACAATGGTTTTACTCCCATTTTTTACCGGGTCCAAAAAAGACAGGTGACCTAAGACCCATCCTTGACCTCAGCAGGCTAAACCTAAACAAACAAAATGTCAGGATGTTAACACTCAGAGCCTTCTGCCTCTTCTGCAGGAGAATCATTGGTTATGCGCTCTGGACATGTAGGATGCTTACCTGCACATCCTGATATTATGGAGTCACTGCTACTTCCTGTGTTTTGTATTCCAGGGGATCACTTCCAGTTCAAAGTGCTTTTCCTGCACCCAGGGTTTTTGCCAAGTGCCTAGCTGTGGTGGCAGCAGCTCTCAGATGCCAGGGTAAACGGTTTTCCTGTACCTGGATGATTGGCTGATCTCTGCTCCCTCAAGGGACTCCATTTCAGAGGCCCTTCAAATTACCCTGAACATGTTTTCTAGACTGGGGATTACGGTCAGTATCCCCAAATCTTACCTTGCGCCCTCACAATGCCTTCAGTTTATTGGAGCTATTCTGGACACAGTTCAGGGCAGAGCCTTCCTCCCTCTGGACTAAAGGGATACTCTGATGGAGCAGGCCACTTTGGTGGCCTCCTCCAAGTACCTTCCAGCCAGGGAAGTCCTTCATCTTCTCTGCTTGATGGCAGCCTCTATCTCCACGGTACCCATGGCGAGGCTTCACATGAGAATTTCTCAGTGGTCCCTCAGGGTCCAGTGGGACTAGCTTCAGGATCAGCTGGCTCAGCCGATATTTATTTCCTCTGCCTGTCAGAGGAATCTGTTATGATGGAGGGACCCCACGAACCTCTCGTTAGGCCTACCATTTCGTGGCCCAGCTCCCGCAGCAGTCCTTACGGCAGACGCTTCTGTGGAGCTCACATGGGAGACCATAAGTCACAGGGACTTTGATCCCAACAGGAGATGTCCTTACACATCAATGTGTTGGAGATGAGAGCGGTGCTGTATGCTCTTCAAGCATTCCAGAACATTCTCCCCAAGGGACTCCTACTCATCCAGACAGACACCTCTGTTGTCTGGTATCTAAACAAGCAGGGAGGCACTCGATCTTATCCCCTCTCCAAGGAAGCAATGAGAGTTTGGAACTGGGCAGTCCTGCACAGTCTGTCTCTCACAGCTGTGCACATTCCAGGAGTGGAAAATGTCCTTGCTGACAGCTTAAGCAGATCGTTCACCCCTCCCATGAATGGGAGCTAGATCAGGAAGTGGGGGACTCACTTTTTGAGAAATGGGGATGACTGGAAATCGACCTATTCGCCTCCTCATTCAACACAAAGCTTCCCAGCTTTTGCTCACTCGCTCCAGAGCATGGTGCTTTCTGGCATGATGCGTTTTCTCTCTCTCTCTCTCCTGGACAGGGAGATTCTTATACGCCCCCCCCTTCCCATTCTTCAGAGGGTGCTTCTCAGACTTCAGACAGAGCAAGCACGAATGATCCTAGTTGCTCCTCTGTGGCCCAGACAGATTTAGTTCCTACTTCTACTACAGTTGTCCAGGGAACCACCAGTTCCACTTCCATTGAAGCACAGCCTGTTAACTCAGGACAAGGGCTAGCTGGTGCACCTGGGGCTCAGGACCCTGCATCTTCATGCTTGGCTCCTGCAGACTTAGTGATTTCTCACTTTGGGATCTCATCGAGAGGCTTTTGCTATGTGGAAGCCCGAAGCCTTCCATAAGATACACTTATGCTATGAAGCAGAAAAGTTTTTCCCATTTGGGCAACCTCCAAGGGTTGGGACCCCTTTACTTGTTCAGCCCCTCCCTTAATTGAATAGCTGCTTCATCTTTCAGATTCTGGGCCTTTTTATTCTTCCTGAAAGGTTCATTTGTCAGCTATTTCAGCTCACCATGTGCTGGTGGATGGTAAACCCGTGGTTCAGTTCGAGATCACCAAGACTTTTCTGAAAGGGATTCTCCATCTAAAACCCCCATCTGCAGCCCTACCCCACCTTGGGATTTTAATTTTGTGTTGTAGAAAATTTTGCTCCCTCCTTGTGAACCAGCGATGAGTTGCGATATGCGCTTCCTTTTTTGGAAGGCGCTCTTTTTAGTTGCTATTACTTCTGCTGGAAGGATTTTTGAGCTTCAGGTCCTGGTTTGTAAAGAGCCATACCTTATTTTTCATAAAGACCGGTGGTCCACCGCACTCATCCTAGGTTTCTTCCCAAGGTGGTATCGCAGCTCACCCTCAATCAGTCGATTGAGCTCCTGGTACTATCTGGCCCCAACGAATAGAGGCGAGGCTCTGTTAAACACTCTTGATGTACACTGGATTCTCAGATGTTACACCTTCCGCATAAAGAGACGGTAAGCGACCAACTCTTGTGTCCTTCGCCCCAGATCTTTGCCCAAGTGGCTTTTAAGCAGTGCTTCCAAGTGGCTAGCCAACTGCATTCGCTTTCTGTTATCAGAAGTATGACAAGCCTTTGCCAGGGTCAGTCAAGGCTCATTCCACTAGGGTGTGGCTGCTTCCACAGCCTTTCTCCGTAACATTTCTACGGGCGGAGATATGTGCAGCAACAACCTGGAGTTCCATCCATACCTTCACCAAGCATTACAGTCTGGACATTGCTTCTAGATGAAAGGCCGGTTTTGGCCTTGCTGTCCTGCAGGGCCTTCTGTCCTAGGAATGCTCCTTTCTGTGTTTGTTGTTCCTCCTCCCATGTTTCACTCAGTGTGTCTTTTGAGGGACTGCTTGGGAATCTGTCCTACAAGTTATGACCTACTGAAGGAACCCTCTCAAAGTAAGATAGTACAGTTACGTCAGAACTTACCATAACAGTAGATCTTTGAGAGAGGTTCCTTTGGTAGGTCATGTTTTTTCCCCCCCCTCCTTCCCCCAGAAACTTTTTCTTTTGGGTCTCCAGACCAGCTTCCTCTCTTTCCGGGCTCCAGCGGAAGAACTGGAGGGTGGGCCTGGGGACCGCCTGATTATATAGACGTGCTCTGGCGTCGGTCACGTGATGTCAGGTGGGCGGTCCTCTGTCAGGTATTGCTGGAAAAGTCTGCATTGGGTCGTGATGGCAGATGGCGCTAGTCCTACAAGTTATGACCTACTGAAGGAACCTCTCTAGAAGATCTACTATTACGGTAAGTTCTTATGTAACTGTACTTTTCTGTTTCTGTCAGAATGTCTTGATCTTACTGCGAGAGGGTTCCTTCAGTAGGTCATTACGTATAGGACTAGCGCCACCTGGCGTCTGGCCGCACGGCAGACTTTTTCTAGCAATACCTGACGGGGGACCGCCCATCTGACGTCACATAACCAACATCAGCGTGACGCTATATAGTGGACGGTCCCCATGCCCGCCCTCCAGTTCTTTCCCGCCGTCGTCTCATGTCCGTCGCATTACAGACTTCCCAAGCGATTGTCGTTGAAAGTTTTTTTTTTTTTTTTGTCTGTTCTCACTGCGTTTGTTTTCTCCAAATTTGTGAATTTTCTTCTGTGTCTTCACCGAAGAATAAGCGTTCCACCTGTGGCACGCAAATTCCACATAAGGATGGCCACTTGAAGTGCGTGATCTGCTTAGGCCCAGACCACCCAGTCTCTTCTTGCCCGGACTGCCAGCCTTTTAACCAGGCCACACACAAAAGGTGGCAGCAGGCTCTGGAGGCTGATCTTCTCAAGACTCGGCTGGCGTCTTTAGAAAAGCAGATGGAGCGGATCCGGTTTTCTTCTTCGTCTCCTTCCAAAAAAGATCATAGGAAAGAGAAACATAGGGAGCGGGAGCTCTCCGTGGAGGTGTCCCAGCCTGAGGCCTGTCGACCCTCAACCAGCAAGGCTTCTTCTCAGCCGGCGCCTAAGGCTAAGTTGGCTTCGGATGGTAAGTCTAACAAATCCTCCTCTGTGGGTAAGTTGGCCACCGGCTCCTCCGATGTCCGTACCGTGCTTGCCGTTAAGTCTGCCCCTGGCCCCTCCAGGGACTGCCCGGCTGCTGGTAAGTTGGCTTCCTAGGCTTTGGGGACCCACACAGCACCAGTCGCTATGTTGGCAGGGGCTTCTCCCCCTCCCGCCTGACACTGTATGGTCAGATGTCCATCCCTGGCAGGCGCCAGACGCTGCTCTTCCATTGGGGCCTAACAGTGCCCAACCCGACGTCCGCAAGAGCCCGGAGGAGACTGACCTCCTCTTCATCTTCACCAGTAACTTCCCTGCTCAGGCTGCTACCTCTGACGATATAATGGGAGCACCTGGATGTCGACCACATCTCTGGGTCCGCTTGCACCTCCTGATGGGGTCACAGGGAAGGAGGCCCTCCTCAGCCATCTGGCTCTACTCCAGCCCTCCTATGCCTTCTGGTGGGATCCTCCTGACCCGGCGCCTGTCCCAGTTGAGATCCCTCAGCTGGATCGGCAACTGTTCCTCAGCGCTGGACCCCCCCCAGCGACGGTCTATGAGCCTGGGCCCAGCCGTCTGCCCCAGCCTTTGGCTCCAGTGCCAGAGTTGGTCCATCTGTCGGTTCCCCTTCGTCCGGCTCCAATACTGGCCCCTCCGACGCAGGACCCCGTTCTGGCTCTGGACCAGGTGGTGCCAGTCCCGACGCCGGACCTGCCGCCGATTTATACAATGGTGGGCCCTATGTGGGTTCCCCCTCTGTTGGATCTTCTGACGTTGAGCCTCTACTCACGACCCCGGACTGTCCCACATTACCCCTCTGGGTATCCTGGGGACCATCTCCTGTCTGGTCAGATTGGAGCAGTGCGGGGCATTACTTCCTGGGATACGGTCAGTACCCGGAATATGGCTATTCAGATCACTAGGGATATCACTGTCCTCCTCCCCCCGGTAATCCCTCCACCTCCTCCTCATCCTCTTCCTCCGCCCCCTCCACAAGCCCCACGGGGTTCAACCGGACTTCGACTCTTATCTAGTCTTGATGGCAGGGGACACGCTAGGGGCTGGTATCTGACCTGGAGAGCAGGCTCCCATCTCCATGCTTTCCTAGGTCTCCATCCCCGAGGAGCTCATCCCCCTCTATGGTTCATGTCCTGGGGACATCTCGCAACATCACTCTTCCGGATCTTTGAGACCATCCGGATGTGGGGGATGATGACGACGACGTGAGTCTCGAAGGAGCCCTCAGATCACGAGTCTTCGGTCCCTAAGGGCAAGGTTTCCCCAAATCCCTCCAGAGGACCCTGCCTTTTCAGACCTCCTGATGTCCATGCAAATCGCGGGCTACTTACGACTCTGTCGATGCAGTAGCTTGCACCTCAGTGACTGCCGTTGCCTTGAGACGGCAGGTGTGGCTTTGCATCTCTGGCCTTGCCAACAAGGTCCAGTCTGCGATTCAGGATGCCCCCTTTCGGGGCTCGGTGCTCTTTGGCGGCAACACCAAAGACATCATCACCGATCTCTGGAATAAATGTCAGGCCCTGAAATCAGTGCTGTCCATGTACCAATTGAGTGCCCAACAACAGCAGCAGCCCTTTCAGAAAAGGACCTGGAGGCAGAGAAAGCAGGCCCTGGCTTGTCGCCAAGGCAAGCTTAAGTCCATGGGTTCCGCCACTCCTCCCGCCTCCAAGAATAAGAGACGTTCAGGGGGCCCTCCCCCTGACCGTCCTGCCACCTCCTGACTCCCTCGCTCCACCCCCCTCCTCAGCCTCTGTGCGAGGAGCTGGTGGGGGGGAGGTTCGCCCGCCACGCGCAGGAGTGTCAGGGCATTACCTCTGATGCATGGGTCCTGCAGCTGGTGTCCGCCGGACACACCATGGTGTTTCTGGAGATTCCACCAGATTTTTCACCAAGCCAATTGTCCTTTTCTCGGGACCAGGTTCTTCTCGTCAGAGAAGAAATCAACTCTCTCTTGCTCAAGGAGGCTATAGAGAGCGTTCCCCTCTGACAAAGGGGAAGGGGGGGTTCTACTCCCACTTCTTCCTGGTTTCAAAAAAGTCAGGCGACATGAGACCCATTCTCGACCTGAGCAGTCTCAGCCTGTTCATCGAGTACAAGAAATTCAGAATGCTGACCCTCCAAAGCCTTCTTCCTCTCCTGCTGGAGAACGAATGGCTTTGTGCTCTGGATATGCAGGATGCTTACCTGCACATTCCAATTTTCCCCAGCCACCGCCGGGTTCCTGCGGTTTTGTTTCCAGGAGGAGCATTTCCAGTTCTGGGCCCTCCCCTTTGGTCTGTCTTGGCACCTGTGGTCTTACCAAGTGCCTGGGGTGGTGGTGGTGGCTTTATGCATCGCCAGGCATAGCAGTTTTCCTCACCTGTATGACTGGCTGATTTCAACACTTTCCAGGATTCTCTTCGGGAGCTCTGCATTTCATTCTGGATCTGTTCTCCAAGTTGGAGATTACTGTCAGTTTCCCTAAGTCATCTCTTTCCCCGACTCAGAGGCTTCAGTTCATCGGGGCAGTGTTGGATACCATCCAGAGCAGGGCTTTCCTGCCTCCGGACAGGGTGGAAACCCTGGTCCATCAGGCTTCAGTGATGGTCTCATCCAGGACCATTCCAGCAAGGGAGGTCCTTCGCCTTCTCGGCCTGATGGTGGCCTCCATCACTACAGTTCCCCTGGCAAGGCTCCACATGAGAATCACTCAGTGGTCCTTGTGGGTGCAGCGGGATCAACTCCTGGATGACCTGGATTATCTGGTCCTGGTATCGTCAGCAGTCCAGAAAGATCTGCTTTGGTGGAGAGATTCCTACACCCTTTCTTTGGGTCTCCCATTCAGGAGATCTGTCCCCTCGACATCACAGATGCATCGAGTATAGGCTGGGGGGTGTATTTGGGGGAGCACCAAGCACAAGGACTTTGGTCCAGCTTGGAGGCATTGTTACACATCAACGTTCTGGAGATGAGAGCGGTCTTGTACGGGCTTCAGGTGTTTCGGACTCTTCTCCCCAAGGGATCACTGCTCATCCAGACGGACAATATGTCGGTGGTCTTGTATCTCAATAAACGAGGGACTCGCTCGTACCCTCTCTGCAGGGAAGCGATGAGAGTGTGGAACTGAGCAGTCCAGCATGATCTGTCTTTAGTGGCCATGCATGTTCCAGGCATTCAAAACGTCCTAGCGGACAGTTTCAGCAGGTCTTGAACCCTCAGCCACAATTGGGAGCTAAGTCAGGAAGTAGCAGAGTCTCTCTTCCTAAGGTGGTGGCGTCCGGAACTCGACCTTTTCGCCTCCCCATTCAATGCAAAACTTCAGTTTTTGCTAGCTCGTTCCAGGGCATGGTGCTTTCTGGCATGACATGTTGTCTCTCTCTCTTGGACAGGGAAATTTTTGTACGCCTTCCCTCCATTTCATATTCTCCAGAGGGTTCTCCTCAAGCTTCAGGCAGAGAAAGCGTGGATGATCCACATCGCCACCCTCTGGCCAAGACAGATTTGGTTCCTGCTTCTGCAACAGTTGGTGGAGGAACCTCCGGTTCCACTTTCTGTGACTCACGACCACTTGACACAGAATCAAGGCTGGCTCATCCATCCGGGCTCAGGACCTTGCATCTTCATGCGTGGCTCCTGCAGACATAGCGGTCTCCACTTTGGGGTCTCCTCTCGGTCGCTGAGATAACTGTTGAGGCTGAAAAGCTGTCTACTCATTTCACCTATGCTATGAAGTGGAAACATTTTTCCATTTGGGCGCTTCCAAAGATTGGAACCTTTTTCTAGGATCGTGGATATGTTGTTCATCCACACTTACTGGCATGTCCCTTTCCCTTAAATCTTGCCAGAAGTCTTCAGTTGGCTCCTCCAACCCACCGGTGGTATATACCTTGGCTCTGCCCCATGACGCCAGATCTTCCTTTCTGCTGGAAGATGCAGGTTGCCTCCTCATGCGTCAGATTTGAGACCCTGGTTTTCGACACTTAGGTTTTACCGAAATTAAAACTCATCTGAGTTAGCGATTACGCTTTTGTGTCCTCGATCATGGAAGATAAATCTTTTCCGGGATTTCGCCAGTGTCCTTATGGCCAGAAAATGTCGGCATCGATCCCCATCTCACATGTGTCTACTGCCTAGAGTGTCGCCATGACACCTCGTCCTGCAACTTTTGCTTGGCCTTCCATCCCAGCGTCCTGGACGACCGCCTCTCACATTTGAAATTGGGGAGACCGGAGAAAAGGAATCCTCCGGTGAAGTCCAGGGAGGCTAGGTGTGCGGTTTCTGCATCCGCGGGTTCCGCCGAGCAGCTGGAACACATGTAAGTGTTCTAAGAAGCTGCCCGTGCTTCGGACAATCGAAGCTTTTTCATTCCACTCAACCTGGGCTCCACCTACACAAGTTTCTTCAAGGAGTTGTGCCAGTCTCTCTCCACCTGGGAGAAGCACCCGTGGGCTCGCACTCCTCCCAATCTCATAAAAGAGATAAGGAACCAAGTTTGTCTTTGTCTCGGCGAAGCGCTCTTGGGACTGAGAGAGGTCTCAGTCCCAGGAGCATGCTGTCTCGACTTGGTCAAGTTCGCCTTCCTCAGCCGCGCGGCTTCACGGCTCTTCTGTGTCTGGCCAGACAGCGAGGATGTGGCCAATGAGGTCGAGATTGTTCTCGATCCAATCGACCCCCTGTCGCCTGCCCTGGTCGATGACTCTTTGGAAGAGACTTCGGTCCTTGTCTTCCCCGATGAGGAGACCCAGCCTGCTGGTGTCCCCATCAAAGACCCGGTTCTGGATCCCTAGGTATCCGTGGTCCTGCCGGTGTCTCCCGAGTGACTGAGTTGGCCCGTCCGATCTCGATCAAGGTCTAGAACCCCAATGTCCAGACGGCCAAGGAAGAGCCACAAGCGCTCTAAAAAGAGGCGACGCCACTGGTTGTCCTCGTCCTCCTCGGATGAGGAGAGGGTCCGATGGAAACTCCGGTACTACGAGGACCTCATGTGGCAGCAGCCGATTTTGTCTGGGCACAAGCCACTTGACCCTCTACGGCCGCCATTACATGGCTTTCGCCTCAGGTCGAAGCCAACCCCCTCAGAACTGAAGCCTCTGGTTCTTTCACCTGCGGAGCCGGCCCATTCCTCAGTTCGGCCTATACCGGTCTCTCCACCGATAGTGGTGGAGTCACCGCTCAAGCAGCCTGTGGGAGGGGCTCCTTCCAAAGAGGACCAACCAGATACCGGGCTTCCCCAATGTCTGTCGGTCACGGTCACCCCAGACCGCCCTCGGTGGGTCAAGGGTGATTTGGGCGGCAGGCCGTTGTACCCCTACTCTTCGGACTCTGATGTCACCAGGCTCCACTCTCATCCTGGGGATGATGAGTCATCCGTTGGCACAGGGATGGAGGAAGGTCCTTCCTCCTTCCAAGGGATCTTTCATCTTGTCTATGATTCTACAGGGATGCCCCTGGAACCCATCCAGAAAAAGGCGGAGTACCCTCTCACGGACATCCTCAAGAGAGGGGATACTCCGACGGAAGCCTTTCCTGTAGCCGAAACCATTGTTGGTCCGGCTCTTGAACTGTCGCAACATCCTGCTTCGTGTCCGGCACCATCTGCCTGCATGGCCCGCAAGTATGCAGTGCCCATGGGGTCCCTTGCAGGGTTCACAGAACACCCTTTGGCTGAGAGCCTGGTGACTGCCTCTGTGTTCAGGCGTACTGCCGACACTGACCGACCTCCCGACAAGAAGTATCGAATTCATTCGGGGCAGAAGGTCTACATGGCATCTTCCTTGGGCCTTCGTCAGGCAAGTTTGGCTGTCATCATGGCACACTTCTCCCATGTCCTTCTCGGGTCATTGGACAAAGTCCTCTCTCATCTCCCCGCGGACATGTAGACCACGATTAAGCAGGTCCGAGATCAGGGCCGTGCCTTTGCCAACCAGCAGCTCCAGACGGCCCTGGACATCGGGGACTCTTGTGCCCACTCGATGGCTGCCGCAGGGCTTGGCTGAGGCTCTCCTCCTTCCCAGCGGATACTCAGCACAAGTTAGCTGATGTGCTTTTCCTTGGGACCGACTTGTTCGGTCCAGGAGTGGTGGTCACCTACAGCGCATAGAGCAGTCCAGTGCCACCTTGGATGCCACTTCTGCCAAGAGTTCTTTGGGCAAGAACCAGCAGAAGAAAAAGAAGAAGCCCTTTCGGCACTCTTCCCCTGTGGTTCAGCAGTCGTCCTACCAGGGAGGACAGCAGCAACAGCAGGCTCAAGCCAGTGCCAGAGGCCCAAGCAGGGTCCCCAACAGCCCCTAAAGGAGGCCGAGGTGCTGGTCCAGGAGCCTCCTCCTCCAAGCCTGCACAGTGACTGGTCAGAGGTGGCCTCCACTACACCCGTCCACGCCAGTTCTGGGTCCTCCCGTGGGGGCGGCTCCGCCACTTTCTTTCCGCCTGATCCGTATCACCCGGACAGGTGGGTTCTGTAAGTGGTCAGTCAGGGACTGCCTCTAGAGTTCGAGCATTAACCCCCCAGCCAAGCCCGTGCCCACGGGAGAAAGGATCTCAGTTGGCGCTCAGTCGGCCTCTCGGGTCCGACATTGCTCAGCTCCTCCGCAAAGAGGCGTAGCTCCAGTGCCAGATCCTCCTACAGACCCAGGCTTCGTGTCCAGGTATTTCCGGTGCCCAAGCGACGGGGATGGTGCCCATCATAAATCTCCACGAACTGAATCAATGAATCTCGGGTCTCGCACCTTCGGGATGGTAACTCTGAACCAGATCATACCATCCCTGGAGTGAAACATGTGGTTCTGTTCACTGGATCTACAGGACGCGTTCTTTCACGTTCCAATCCGTCCGTCCCACCAGCGGTTCCTCCGCTTCAGGGTCGAAGGGACCCTGTACGACTGCCGAGCCATGCCGTTCGGCCTGTCTTTGGCCCCACGGGTCTTCACCAAATACATTGCAGTGGTGGCAGCCCATCTGCGGCGTCAAGGGGTTCGCATATACCCCTACCTCGATGATTGCCTCCTGGCGGGTTCCTCCCTGCAGGAGGTGGAAAGGTCCAGGAACCTGGCCCTCTGAACCTGTTCCCAATGAGGCCAAGTCAGAACTCGTGCCCTCTCAGGTGATGGGCTTTATTGGGGCAGAGCTCGACTCTCGTCAAGCCAGAGCTCAGTTCGGTGGACAGGGCGGAGGTTCTTTCTTCCTTTGCCCAATCATTTCTGGTTGGGCACTTGCGCCCTGCCCGGGACTTCCTGTGCCTTCTGGGGTACATGGCGGCGTGCACCTCAGTGGTCCGTTGGGCCAGATTACACATGCGCCCCCTCCAATGGGAGCTGGCCGCTCAGTGGTCTCAGCGTCAGGGTCTTTTCGACCAGCTGGTTACTGTCACCCAGAGGACGTGGGACATTCTCCAGTGGTGGACCTTCCCAAGTCATCTGCGGGAAGGGATCCCATTTGTCCGCCTCGAGCCGATGGTCGTCCTTACGACTGATGCCTCCCTCATGGGCTGGGGAGCCCACACGGGGGACCACAGAGCCCACGGGTTCTGGAACCCCGAGGAGTCCCGTTGCCACATCAACCTGTTGGAGCTCAGAGCAGTCAGACTGGCACTGTCAGCTCGCCTCAGCTCCGGGTCAAGTGGTTCAAGTCCAGACGGACAATACCACGACCATGTACTACCTCAGCAAACAGGGCGGGCACGCACTCCCGTCTGCTGTGCAAGGAGGCGCCGGATCTGGACCTTCACAAGCGGTTGGAGGCGGATCTCCTTGCCATCCATGTGGCAGGAGTCTCGAACCAACTGGCGGATGCTCTCAGCTGCATAGGCCAGACATCCCGCAGTGGTCTCTCCATCCAGAGGTAGCTTACAGTCTGTTCTCCCGTTAGAAAACTGTTGGTGGACCTGTTTGCCTCCAGGAGAACTCCAAGCTGAGGCTGTACCATGCCCGCCTCAAGCAGGGCTCGCCTGCATGGGATGCCTTCTGAGGCAGTGGACCCCAGGCCCCTCTACGCCTTCCTTCCATTTCCCTTGATCCACAAGGTGTTACTCAAGGTGAGGAGGGACAAGGCGAAGGTGATCCTGGTAGCCCCAGGTTGGCCCCGCCAGTTCTGGTATCCAGATCTCCTCAGCCTCAGCTGCAGGGCCCCGGAGCAGCTTTGTACACGCCCGGACTTGATATCATTGAACCAGGGGAAGGTATTCCACTTGGACCTTAAATCCCTGCACCTCACAGCCTGTTCCTGAACGGCTAGAGTTCCAGGCTCTGGGTCTTTCCGAGGATGCCTACACTGTGGTGGAGGCATCTCGAAAGGAATCGACCAGGAAATGTTATGCCTTCAAATGGAAAAGGTTTTCCATTTGGTGTCAGGGTAAGAGTCTGGACCCCTTATCCTGCTCTGTGGCTAACATTTTAGACTACCTTTGGTCTCTCTCTCTCTCTCTCTCTCCAAAGGGGGTCTTCGGTCATCGACCCTTAGGGTGCACCTGGCAGCCATCTCTGCTTACCAGGCACGGGCCAGTCAGCCGACATTGGCACAGGAGACAGTGGTCGGGCATTTTTTCAAAGACCTGGATCACATATCCCCTCCGGTGCGTTAACCTCCACCTCCGTGGGATTTTTTGCTAGTTTTGGCAAAGCTCATGGGCAAGCCATTCGAACCCATGCACGTGTGAACTCTCACACTTGTGGAAGACCGCCTTCCTAGTGGCTATCACGTCAGCCAGAAGGACAGGGGAGCTCCAGGCGCTCTCGGTGGATTCCCCTTATCTGGTCTTTCACAGGGACAAAGTTGTCCTGTGCCCCCACCCGAAATTCCTTCCGAAGGTGGTGTCAGAGTTTCACCTTAACCAGGTGTTGACTCTGCCAGTATATTACCCTAATTACACCGTGGATGCCGAGTACAGACTCCATACTCTGGACCTCAGACGTGCTCTCTCCTATTATAAGGAGAGGACAGCGGAAATTCGGGGAGAGGTTCGCCAGCTGTTTTTCACCTACGCTGGGGCCGCTTCTGGCAGACCTGCAGCCAAATGGACTGTTGCACGATGGATCACATCATGCATAGGTCTGTGTTACGAGTTGGTGGGCAAGGAGCCTCCCAGAGGGTGTAGAGCTCATTCTACCCGCCATACTGCTGCATCGGTGGCTGCTTCCAGGGACATCCCTATCCAGGAAATCTGTTGGGCTGCTACGTGGAAGTCAGCAAACACCTCATTTCCCACTACCACATCGACCATGAGTCACGCGAGATGCTGGTTTTGGGGCCTCGGTTCTCCAATCTCTCTTTCCTAAGTAGGGGGTGTTTGCCTTGCCTCCCTCCTCCCGGAGAACTGCTAGGAGTCTGCCAGACAGTGTAGATGAACAGCATATCCACGCTCCTAGAAAAACAGGTTACTCACCTGTAACAGTAGTTCTAGGAGTGGTATATGTTCATCCACACGCACCCACCCGACCTCCCCGGCTTTAGGTGCACCACCTTGCTTCCAGCGGGCTAACATCTGGCATCATGGGGCGGGGCCGAGGTATATACCACCCGGGTGGGAGGAGCCAGCTTGAAGACTTCCGGCAAGATTTAAAGGGGAAAGGGACATGCCAGACAGTGTGGATGAACAACATATACCACTCCTAGAACTACTGTTACAGGTGAGTAACCTGTTTTTACTGACCCTCCACTTGTAAGACACCGTACATCATCGACGAGGCATGCTTTTCTGCCTCTCCTGTCAATGGGACTGATGCCTCCATCATGAAGACAATCACTGCTGCATAGAACACCACCCTTGCCTGCATATAGTACCGCTATGGATGATCCTTTTGGAAGGTCGACCATAAAAAGCCAAGAATATTCTCAAAAACATGTATTTAAAGATGCATATGGAACTGCATTTCTACAAAATAAAGAACTGTGTGCTTCAGAACGCAGAGGCCCTCCAGCTTCGTTGTCGTTCCCATGTGGGCTCACAACCCCATTGGGAATTAACAAAGATGCCAGAGAAACACCAGATCACTCTACCGGGAGGTGCAGATTGATCCCCCTCCCCACGTACGCTGGATTCAGAACCTGCTTACATGACAATTCCATCGTCACAAGTTCAAAATATGGAAGAAATAGTAAATAGAGTACTGGATTCTATGGGTTTTGACCATAGCCTCACTCCAGAACATAACCCTCAAACACAAATAATATCACCACCTCCATCAAAACAGGCACGCACAGAGCTAGAACGCTCCCCGGTCCTGCCTTCTCCCGAATATTCAGACAAATATTTCTCAGATTATCACATGAATCCAAACCTTCATAGGACCTATGATGGTTCCCCTGACACAAGAGGATATGAATCCCCTTCTGAGGTGCCCTCCTACTGGGACATAGGGCTGTTACAACCACGAAAGGTCATTTCTCCACCGGATAACCCCTCATTCCCTGAAATAATGCTACAAATACAAAAAACAATGGAGGTTTACCACAACGGAACAGGACAGAGTAAGTAAAGACATTGCTGAATATCTGGGCCTACTGGAAGACCCTGTCCGGGCTATCCCTCCTTTTATACCTACGTTCAGAAATGCTATTACTGAAGCTTGGAGTCAATGCATAGCAGTGCAGGAGTTACCTTGAAAGGCCCACGGGCTGTATCAGGCTCCTCCGATTATCACTTTTAATGAATACACCAGCGTGGATCAGGTTACTGCTGCCCACAACCGCACCGGCAAGCCTAAACATACAAGCACAATAACTCCAGAGAGAGACTCTAAACGTTTTGACCATATGGGGAAGAGAGTGTTTGCTCTAAACTCACTAAACATCAGAATACTTAACTATATGGGGCACGTGCTGCAATACTTGCGTACAGTGAGCACTTCTGCTGGAGAAGTTATAAACAGAATACCTGTATTCCCTGAAAGAGAGCAACTTACATCTATAAACAATACAGTTATTTCACTGTCTCGACATCTATTAAGATCAGTATATGATCTTGTCGATGCTTCGTCTCGAGCCTCTGCAGTCTGTATTCTTATATGCTGCCAGGCATGGCTCCGACTTTCAGGGCTAGCACCTGATATTCAACACAAAGTGGCTAATGCCCCCTTTTCAGGCAACCATCTTTTTGGGCCTGGAGCTCAAACGATACTGGAGAACCTACGAGCCTCAGACAGACAACTGAAAACAGTACAATACAGGTACAAAAAACCATGCCCTCAGTATAATTATTCATACAAAACTGGACCTAATTATACCCCACGTGACACCTTTAAGGGCAGAGAACAAGTAACAAGGACCCCGGCAAAGCCGACCCGTGGCCGCCCCTCCGGCAGCCTCGGGGCTTCTGCCCCTGATTAAAGACTCTAGACTCCGCCACAGTCCCCTTTTCTTGGCCTCTGGTACCTTTTGGGGCCATAAAAAAGACTGAGGCCTTTTTTCACATAGGCTCGATACATCTAACCAATTTCTCGGGTGTCACTGTTTTTAGATCATCATGACCATTCCATCGAGATGCCTTTTTGACCTGTGGTGCAGCGGACGTCCTGTCCCTCCCTCGTTCAGTTCCATCCACTATTAACTCACATGTTGAGACGCAATCAATCCCACTACGGACTATATTCTTCTCTCCTCCACTGCTATACGCAGCTTTCCCTTGATCATGAACAAAGATCATATCAAAAAGGGTGAGTACATATACAGAGATTACATGTTTTTAACCACTGCTTCGTTTTGTTTGGTCACAGATGCATTCTTTCATTTGCTACATTCTGTTACTTCAGTATCCTACTTTTTGTCAAATGGATACATTCATTACTGGCTAGACAGTCTTGGGGGGGAAGGGTCTTCACTTGCTACTTTGTAGCTCCTCTAAAGAATAATATTGTGTTACTCGAGCTACTTTTACAATTTGTAACAAAGTTGCCTTTGCCTCAGATTGTGCTTTCACTGCTGATCACTGAAGCTCCATAATTGCTCAGTGCTCTTAACATATTCCTTCTAGTTTTTTAAAACAGTGCTTCACAGTGAATCATGTATCCCTGTATTCCACTGCTATGCTATTTTAGCATTCATTGGTCCCATGACCACATTTTACCTACGGCAGAATGCCATCTGTGGCCACCCACTGCCATATAACTGCTTGATAATCTCCCAGAAGTAGTGACTTACTGCAAGAGACCATTCCATGGAAGATAGTGCAGTTACACGAAGACTTTTGCTGTAACAGTAGATCTTCTAGGAATGTCTCTTGCAGTAAGTAGTTTCCTCCCCTCCATCCCCCTACCTTATGGAATAGGAAAAACGATGTAAGGGTAGGAAGCTTCGGTACCTCAGTTCCCCTCAGTCCCTCGCTTCCGAGCTGAAACCGGCGGGGAATGGAGCTCACTAGGGACCCCACCACTTTTATAGGTACAGCCCAGGAAGTGAGGTAGTGTGGATGGTTCCTGGTATAGAGACTGCTAGAAGAGACTTCCATGCTGGAGCGCCACCTATCGGAACTTCCAGAAGTAATGACTTGCAAGAGACATTCCTGGGGATCAGGTGTTGCTTCTGGCCTTCTTTGGGGTTGTGGGCCTGTGGGGATCTCAGCGAGATGACTCGAAGCCATTCTAGCAGCTCTTAAGATGCAGAAATCTTGGATGCCATAGTCTGCATCCTTGTGATTGTGTGCCACCCAGGACATTCCATAAAGTTGTGCCCCCATCACATAATTTACAATTGGGTGTAATGTCACAATGGAAACTCAGAATGGCCTTGCTCCCCATATAATGTGCATTGCATGATTGTACATGCTGAACTAATATGGCATATGGAGCCACACTTATAGCACTTCTTGCTGCCCAGGTAAAACGAAACCTTTATCATGTCCTATGTGAAAGCAGTTGAGTAAATGTGTAAGACCAGAGTCTGTTTGGAAAAGTTTAACTTTCAGTTTCCAACCCCCATTCCAGAAACCACCTGCATCTAAGATTGGGTCTGGGGTGCCATGGATATCACAGTGTTTGTCAAGCCAGTAAAGGATGTCAGAGATATTTACCCCTTCATTGCGGAACAAGATGGTAATCACCCTGAAAGGCTGTTTTGTAAAGGGAATTACCTGAAAAGGGGTCCATAGAGGATTGGTTTTAGCAGTAATATGCTTTACCCAGAATCTCTCCAGGATTTCTGGGGTTCTAAAGTTAATGTTGAAGATGTATTTCCCTGGGGTGTGGATCAGAGCATATACATCTGCAGGCGTGAAGCCTAGGGATTGTTTTAGAAGAATGCGACCCACATAGTATCTGTCTGGAAGTTGCTCCATCCCCCCCTCCCCAAGTAGCGCAAGTGGATAGCATTGCATCTTTTTGTCAACTTGAGTGGTTTGTGAAAAAGTTCTGCATAAGTAGGACATTGAGAGCCAGTATTCCCTGACTAGGGCTGTTCCCCCTCCCTTTCCCCTTTGTCAGATTGGGTTTGTGAACCCATGTCCCCTTGGTTTGCATCAAAGAAAATATCAGGCTGTGAATGTCTGGGGGAAAAAGAAATGCTACCTGTTTCTTCAGTGGGGGGATCCACCTCGTTAGTTTGGTTCTCTGTGATGTCCTTCAGTCCCTCTGTAGGTTGAGGCACCGGAGTCTGCATCTGTTCCTCGGCACCTGGTGTAGTTGGTGCAATGTGATTCAAAATAGGGATTTCTGTTTGATAATCTACCTGCCACGTCCCATCAGTTTGGCGTATCCAGTCAGCATCTCATAGTGCTCGCTCTGGCGACCATCTGGAAACGGGTGCGCCGGTAACTGCGGTCGAGTAGCTTCTTGCTTTGTAACACCACTGGGAGGTACATCTCCTGAACCAAAACCGAAGATTTTAGTGGATTGTTGTGACAACCCAGGGGTCTGTTTCCTCCTCTTCTCTTCATCTAAAAGTTTCGTGGCCTGTGAGTATTCTATCTCCAGTTGATGTAGTTGGTCTTGTAAGATTTTGTGTTGCTTCTGGATATGCTGTTGCTGCAAAATTAGTGCCACTGGTGTAGATTCCGTTTCCTGGACCATATCTTTGGTCTGTTTCTGGTGTACTCCCTCTGTACTGGTCTCTCTAGTGCCACCAGAAGATTTTGGTTCTGTAGAGGTGCTGAGCTGGCCACCCCGTGGGTGCATTCCAGACGCCTCTGAAACAAGCAAAGGGGCTCCCTGCTCTGGTCATCGTCGTCCTTCGTCAGCAGTTGACTCCATACTGGATTCCTCCATCTGCAGACAGAAGGACAGCGCCCCCTGCCAACAGAGTGGGGGAGATTCCCTCCGTGTCCTGGCCAAATTTCTCTCATTCACTAAAAATGCCACCAACAGCTTAATCTGGTTCAATTTCAGTTGGTTACCATCTGTATCCCCCCTTCTCCCCCACCCCACCGGTCGCCCCTGAAAAAGGGACTTCTAGTCTCAGTGGGCCTACCAGGTCAACAGAATTCAATAAATATAATAGTGCAAGTGGTATGTTGTAGTACAAACACCATATAACCGTACACACAATACAACAGTACAGTCTATAGCAGTACCAATGCTATATAGCAGTGCAGATGGTATATACATATATATAATAGTGCAAACTCTGTATAACAGTACAATGAATGTACAGCACTGCAAACTGTATAACACTACAAACAATATATATATAGTAGTATTGACCACGTATTACAGTACAAACAATATATAGTAGTGCAAACAATATACAGTAGTACAAATATATAGCAGTACAAACATTATGCAGCAGTACAAACAGAATATTGCAGCGCTAACAATACGTGGCAGTACAAAGAATACATAACCATGCAAACAGCATATAGCAGTGCAAACACCATATGGCTATGGCACAAACACTAAATAGCAGTGCAAACTCTATGTGTATATGTGGTACAAGATATATATATATATATATATATATATATATATATAGCAGTACAGAACTACATGCACTATATAATAGAACAATATATCAGTACAAACAATATATAACTGTACAAACTATATATAGCACAGAATAAAAGTACAGTGTATAACCGTGCAAATGCTACATAGCAGTACAAACCTTATATTAGTACAAACTTTAAATAGCAGTACTGAATAAAAGTACAAACAATATTTAACTGTACAAATCCAGTATTGCAGTATATGCAGTCTGTAACAGTACAAACACAGTGTAACAATGCAGACACTATTGCAAACAGCATACAGCCAAACAGTATATAACAATACATGCAATACAGTTTCAGATATAAATTACACATTAATAATTTACAAATCTGTAATTAAAATTATTTAAAATAAATACGTGTACATGGATGCCAGCTATAGAATGACACACCTGGATATTATCGCCCAAGTGCAGTTAAAGTCAGAGTATTAGAGGGTAGAAACATGTCATCATATATTTGGTTTTAGTTTTAATGTATTTCTGGCAGGAAAGTCAGTATGCCAATACTTCTTTTCATTTTATGTTGTTCCTGAACTGAGATAATAAGGTTTTGAGGTTCTTAAAAAGTTCCAGCTCTCTGGTGATACCAACCATTAAAAAATGAAATTTCTTGGTGTGGTGCTGTGTTGTTTACCATCAGAAACCTGTGCTAGCACCATTGTAATACACTCACAGTATGAACTGAATATGTGCGGTCAAAATGCAACCTTGCTGCAAGATATTTTTTTAAATGGCTGATGGTGGCAATGATTATTGACTTGAGTCATGAATTACAAAACTAGTAATAAAAGTGGTTTTAAAACTCTGAGGAAATGTAAAATACACCAGTGGTGAATTTAAGGATATCGGAAATACAGTATTGCTAAAAAAGGAAAATGAATTAATATGATTAAAACACTTGGCCGACTAGCAAGCTGCTGCTTTAACTAAGCTTCTTAAAGTTGGTATAGATTTACACCGCTTATTAGGGGTTAAGCATCCCAAAATTTGGTAATAAGATGGGAAACGTTTTTTGCTCTTGGATGGTTTTTCTGTATGGATAAGTTTGGACTACAAACCATATATACCACTTGACAGAGTAATCCTATCCAGTAAGATAGATGGTGCCTCTACGTTGATCATTTTACTGACAAGTATGCCTTCATTATACTGTTGCTGTCTGCTTAGAACACTCTGTGAGCATACTAGGAAAACAGTATATGGGACCCCCCCGCATCTTCTGCACGTAATGTCCCAGGGTTGGAGCAGGGATCTGTATCACCTGTGTGACAGAACAATTATCTATCGCCGCCAGACCTTAATTTTAATTGAAGCTCTTATTGAGGGCCAGTCCTGTGGAGCAGTGATAGGGTGTATGCTTGCAGTGCCACAACCTGGATTCGGCAAAGTGCCTTGGTCGTCGGGGGGGGCGGCTGGGAGGAGGATTTTACATCCCAGAGGACGCTTTCCAGGGAGGCAGGATTTCTGTACTCATTGCGGTACTGCCTCTTGTGTGACCATGGGTGTCAGTGCTGCGGAGAGGGCTGTGGTGGGGTGTGACACAGGCCAGTGACTGATGCAGTACCACCCTAGGTGTGCCTGCATCTAACAGGGTGCAGGAGAAGATGGCTCTGCCTCTGATAGGTGAAGGACCCCAGTCCTCCCAGACTGACCCTGCTGCTCTGAGTTTGTCTCCTGACAAAACTCAGAGTGTGCTCGAGGTAAATCCTCTTTACCCTATTCCCACCTGGGGGCAAGCCAAGACAGTGTAGAGGATGATGACTGGAACTGGTAAGTGACACTCTGGGGATCTGGAGAGAAGTCTGAGGCAGAGACTGGAAGCTGGGCATAAACAGAGAGTAAAAAAAAAAAATAAGCAACTCGTACAAAGGCTAATGAGATGAGGCAGCCTTATGTTATATACCCCATTCTGGAGGCTCACAGTGCTGTGTAAGTACGTAGCGGAAGAAGTAATAAGCCAAACATAAAATGAGGCGGGATGGGCCTGACCACTGTTTAAATAGGGCCTCTATCTCCCCCACGTTTTTTTTCCCTTCTCCTCAGGGTCCCCACTTATGCTCTGAATTGTGTTCATTACTAAATTACTTTGGCCCGCTGCAGTTAATCCCTACTCAGTTGTATTTTAGTGAGTCATTCATACATATGAGCATATATGCAAGCCAGCAGAATAAGGCAGTTTGATCTGTCTAGTCTGTTTGTTTTACAGGGTCCAAAGCTACTGACCCTGCCCCCCAAAAAAAAAAAAATCTTCTCATCCTTTCCAACTGCCCCTACCATATTTATTTATTAGCTTTTGAAGACCGGATAAGCGCATTAGGCAGTAGCTCTGACTATTTTCAGACACGACCCGGGAGAGTACATGATACAGTCCTTACAAACAAACTCAGGTACATATATACAGTCATAACATTTACAACAGATATCCACACAGGGATAGTCAGGAATTATACATACAAGCTGACCCTTGCTTTCCACTCATGTCTGGCCCAGACTCTCTTGAAGCTGCCCACTGTCTTCAACGAGACCACCTCTTCCGGCAGCACATTCCAACTGGCTACCACCCTCTCTGTGAAGAAGTGCTTCCAAACCTCCCTCCTAAACCCCTCCCAGCTTAAGACTATGTCCCCTTGTATTTCAGCTACCACTTAGCTTAAAGAGACCCTCCTTCTCCACCCTATTTATTCCTTTCAAGTATTTGAAGGCCTGTATCATGTCCCCTGTCTCCTCCTTCAGGGAGTACATGTTCAAGGTCTCCAACCTCTCTTCATGTGCTTTGCCCTGCTGACCATGATCGTCTTCATTGCCCTCCTGTGGGCACCAGTTCTGTACTCCATACTCGAGATGTGGCCTTACCAGTGACCAGTATAACCTTCTCTCACCCATTGCTGATCCTTTGGCTATGCATCCCGACATCTTTTTTGCCTTTGCTGCTGCTGCTTTCTTGCAGTGCATGGAGTGCTTCAGGTCACTAGTGATCATCTCTTCCAGATCCTTCCCTCCTCTGTTGCAGTTACCAGGCCCCCCAGGTAGTGTTTTGCCTTGTATTCTTGGCTCCAGTGTGCATAACTTTGTATTTCTTGGCATTGAAGCTAAGCTGCCAAATCCGGACCACCTCCAGCATTTTCAGGTTGTCCTGTATCCCTTTCGGCTGTGTCCACCCTGCCACAGAGCTTGGTGTTGTCTGTGGATAGGCACATTTTGCCCTTGGTGCCATCCCCAATATCATTGATAAAGACATTGAACAACACTGGTCCCAGCACTGAGCCTCAGTGGACCCCACTTCAGACCACCTTTGGTGTTAGATAACTTCTCCCCACCACCACTCTCTGGGTCCTGTTCCTCAGCCAGTTTTCCACCCATCTGGTCATCTTCTCCCTAACACCAAGATCCACCAACTTCCTGATCAACCTCTTGCGGAGTGCAGTCAGAGACCTTGCTGAAGTCCAGATAAAGGATGTCCACCCCTTGACCCCTGTCTAATGCCTTAGTGACCCAGTCAAAACAGATTTGTTTGATACGATTTCCCTCTCATAAACCTGTGCTGCCTCTCATCCTTGAGACCGTACTCCTCTAGATACTCTACCAACCTTTCCTTAAAGGGTATTCTAAACAAGCAGTTTTTAAAACTGCAACCCAAAATCTGGCTTCATTATAGGTAAAGTAAAGGCTGCTGTTAACATTTATGCTAAAACTGCAGTTATGCAAATAATAGAAATGCAGTTTGCAGCTTTTGAAAAATGTAAACATCAGCCTTTCACTTTCAAAAAAACAGCTTTGCTTGACCCCCTAAAATATCTGCCAAGTGTGTTAAGTGATGAGTCATGATGACATCTTTGGAGCCACAGACAGAGACCCACTTGGCTCCCTATAGTGCTAACTAGTTCTTCCTTCCCCTTTTGTTTTGAATTGTTTCACCAGAATGATCAACACCATATGTTAAACAAGTGGATTATTTTGATCAGTACAGATGTTAGGCTATGGTTTTGTTCATTTTGTTTACTTTTAACTTGCTGAAAATGTTTTGTAATCCAGCTGACTTTCTCTTTGGTAAACCGCAGTACAGTACAACACTTTAAATACCTGATAATCTAGTTGTTATGTGACGCCCTGAATTCTATAGTGAAGTACTGGTCTGGTCCAATTCCAAAGCTCGTGCTTTCTTGGTAATCCACAAATAAGCTTCTCTTGTATTCTTTTTCCACATGAACCCCCTGCACCTAGCTTGCCTTTGGGTGAACACCCCACCATCCATACTCTGTCCTTAGTACTGCCTGGGGCCACATATGAGCTTGAGGTGTCATGAAGAGAATTATCACACCTCAGATTGTAATCTTGTACCTCAGAGAGGTGTGCACACCTATACCGATACACTTCATCAGTTGGCACTATTAAAACTGCCTCCCAAATCACGCTCCAGTCCACTTTCTCAGTGTTTGACTTCTGCTACCACAGTAAACATTGAGTGGATCACCACCCTTCTGCACAGTGAAGTAAGTATGTACAGTCCCCTGTTGTGTTTTTTCCCACCCCATTAACAACAACTAGGTCTTTCTGAGAGGCCAAGCAATAAGCATTAGGACCCACCAGAAAAACTGCTGTTCATGCCATCATAAGGGCTGCGCTTACTACGGATAACAATATTAGCAAGAGAGGCATACTAATGCCTTGAGCGAATCCACCTGACTTCCAGTGTCAGTCTGCTTCTTTACCTGTGATCTGCAGAACCACGCAGGACAGTTCCTGGCAGTTCTCCAGTAATTTTCTGTGCCCTACGCCACAATGCGAGTTGGCTGGCTACCACCCTTCCGAATCTTGAATGAGCATACACAGCTCCTTTGATACTGTCCTAACAAGCGTCAACCCCCAACCCAAGGGTAATCTCCCTACACTGAATTCAAGTAATAGTTTAGGTGCAGCCCTGCCACTCTGAGTATTTGTTGTCACTGGCTGCTCTCATCCACAGTCAGATAGTGATCACGGTTCTGGCAGCCCTACATCTCAGATCTCACAATGATCTGCTCAACGTCCCCCTTCCTTTCTTCCCCTAACCTGAATATAGCTGTACCCTGCTGGAATGGCCTCTTCAGTCCCTCTCTGGCATTCATTCTTCTCACCTGCTTCCCACACCAGAAACTGGAGAGCTCACTACCCTTCCGCATTGTAAATGCGGTTAGTACAGTCTCCAGTGTTATTTTTACATATTAATAAAAAACGTGATCTTCTGGTAAGCCAGACTGATAGCAGCAGGGCACAAGGGGAAAAATAGGCTTTCCTATCCGTATAAAATCTAAGCCACCTATGATTAGGCACTATTAAATGATGTGCAAAATGATGTGCATACCCGTCATTTAATAGTGCCTAATCAAAGGTAGCTTAGATATTTTAAGGATTGGAAAGCCTATCTTTCCCTTTGTTCCCTGCTGTTATCAGCCTTACTTACTGGAAAGATTTATTTATTTTTGATATGTCAAAAAACCTGGGGACTGTACTACCTGCATTCATGATGCAGAAGGGTGATGAACTCACCAGTTCTAGGGACATGGATATGTTGTTCATCCACACTCATTGGCAGTATCCTTGCCGCTTTAAATCTTGCCGGAAGGTCTTCAAGCTTGCTCCTCCCACCCACCCGGGTGGTATAACTCTCGGCTCCGCCCCATGACGCCAGATCTTCCTTACCGCTTGAAGCTCAGGTTCCCTCCTTAACGCTTCTGCGCTTCTGTACTGGTTCCTATTTCTCCGTTTATGGATTTTAAAATAAAATTTGCAAAAGACTTCAGTCTTCGATCCTCGCGCCATGGCGGACAACCGACTCTCGATTTCGGAGATGCCCATGCGGGCAGAAGATGTCTCGACGGATCCACACTCCACGTGTGTCTACTGTTAGGCCCTGAGCATCACCCGCAGGCTTGCGACCTGTGCGTTCATCTTTCTCGGCCTACGCCCCTCAAGACCGTGTTGCCCGATTGCAACTGGGCTGCCCCCGAGAAGCGCTTCTCCGTGAAGTCCAAGGAGGCCCGGTTGGCGGTGTCCGCTGGCGGCGGCTCGGGATCAGCTCGAGCGGATGGTCGCCCTCGAAGAGGAGGCGGCGCGGGCCGTATCTTCCTCGGCCGCGGCATTTATCCCGCTCTCTCTGGGTTCTTCCTACACGGCTTCTTTTAAGGAGCTTTGTCTGTCCCTCTCCACTAAAGGAGAAGGGCCTGTGTCTGCTGGACCTTATTCTCGGTCCAAAAAGAGGGACAAGGGTAAGTCCCTCCGTCGACGCTCTTGGGAGCGGGAAAGGTCCCTCTCCCCGGCCGCCGTCCGCATTGCCTGTCGCATCGCTCGGCTTCGGCCACTGGCCTCACGGTGTCCCCGTCAGGTCAGTTGACCGAGACTCCCACTGATGAAGTCGAGATTTTTCTCGACCCATTGGACGGGCTGTCGCCTTTAGCAGCCGAGATTCCCCTCTCCCCGGTTCCCCCGGGAGGAGTTGAGGATCCCGTGGGCTCGCCTGTGCCTCCGGTTCCGGAGCCCTCGGATGGACCTTCCGAGCCGAAGGGAGTGCCGGTTCCGGCCGACACCTCCCCGCACCGACCCCGGAAATTCCGGGACTCTCGGTTCTCGGACCTCTTCGCGGTCCAGCCGTTCCCACCGTCATAGGCGGTCTCGGTCCCCGCATCTGCTGTAAGCGGCGTCGCCGCTCGTCCTCGTCCTCCTCCTCGGATGAGGGGAGGCTTCGGCGTAAATTACGTCGACGGTACGAGGACCTTATGTTGCAACAGCTCCTCCTGGCCGGGAATAAGCCGACTCCGGCGCCTTCCCCGGCCATTAAGTGGCTGTCACCGGAACGGCCGACACAACCCCTCGACTTGTCCGAGGAGCCTATACCCAGGCCGGTTGTTCGACCAAAACCAGCTGCTCCACCTCATCTGTGGAACCTCCGCCCACAGCCACCAGTGGGTCTCGACCAAGGATTCTCGGTCGGCTAAGGTTTACCCCATCGGCTGTCAGTTACCCTCACTCCCGACCGACCTCGGCAGGTGAAGGGTGGCTCAGGCCAGAGGCAGTTCTTCGAGGACTCTTCCGAGTCCGAAGATGATTCCTCCTTCTTCTCCAGCGACTGGACTTGGAGTCTTCAGGAGGTCAGTCAATGGACGATAGCCCGTCGTCCTTCCTAGGACTGCCGGCTCATCTCGGAGTCTACCGGGATGGAGCTCGAACCCGCTTCCAAACGGGCCAGGTATCCCCTCACGGAGATTCTGGACCGAGGGATTCTCCGACGGAGGCCTTCCGTGGCGAGGCCATAGTGGGTCGGCACTGGAACTTTGGCAGCGCCCTGCTTCCTGCCCTGCCTCGGCCAGGATGGCCAGGAAGTATCACGGTCCCTACCGGTTCCTTGTCGGTTTTGAACACCCTCTGCTGAGGGGTTGGTTACCGATAGACGTTTTCGCGCGCGCCCGAGCAACGCCAGGATGTGGACAAACCTCCTGACAAGGAGTCCAAGAAATTGGACTATGTCGGCGAAAAGTCCACGCTGCGTCCCTCTCGGCCTTCGTCCAGGCCAGTTCGGCCGTCCTCATGGCACATTTTCTCATGCCCTGTTGGGCTCCCTGGATGAGGTCATCCTCATCTTCCCGATCTGCAGACTACGGTTAAGCAGGTGCGGGACCAGGGCAGGAGCAGTGGCCAAACAGCAGCTCAGACTGCTTTGGATATAGGGGACTCATGTGCTAGATCGGTGGCGGTCGCAGTGGCTGTCAAGGTCGTGGGCTTGGCTGAGGATATCCACCTTTACTCGGATACCCAGCACAAGTTGGCGGATGTTCCTTTTGGGGACTGACCTCTTGGCCCTGGGGTGGAAGGTCACCTGCAGAGGATCGAGAGTCCATTGCCACCTTGGACTCGGTCTCTTCCGCTCAGAAGGACAAAGGCCGCAAACCACAGCCCTAAGCCCTTTGTCCTTCTGTGCCCCGGCCGCGGCCCAGCAACGTCAGGGCCAGCAGGCTCGACCTTGATCCCAAACCCAAACACGCGGCTTCCTCTAACAGGAGGCAGGGAGGAAAGGGCCAGGAGGTCCCTCGGCGGTCCTCCTCCAAGCCTGCCCAGTGGCGGGCTGAGGGGTGTCGCCCCGATCCCGTCACCTTACCCCTGGGTCCCCCCGTGGGGGGACGGCTCCGGCACTTCCGTTCCACCTGGTCCGCTGTTACCACGGACAGGTGGGTCTTGGAGGTGGTGGGAAGAGGCCTGCCTCTGGAATTCGAGCAGGCACCACCCTTCCAGAGGCATGCCCCCTCGGGGCTTGGGATCCCCAGCTCACTGGCGGCTCAGTCGAGGCGACATCCGCCTCCTCCTCCAGAAGGAGGTGGTAAGAGAGGTGGTGGACCCTCCTTCAGACCCAGGGTTTGTGTCCAGGTACTTCCTGGTTCCGAAACGGACGGGGGGCTGGCGCCCCATTCTCGACCTACACGACCTAAACAAGTTCCTAAGGTCTCGAACCTTCAGGATGGTCACTCTGGCTCAGATAATACCATCCTTGGAACGCGGCGTGTGGTTCTGTTCTCTGGACTTGCAGGACGCGTTTTTCACGTCCCTATCCGTCTGTCTCACCAGAGATTCCTTCGCTTCGAGCGGAAGGATCTCTCTGAGTTCAAGCCATGCCCTTGGCTTGTCTCCAGCTCCCAGGGTCTTCACCAAATGCATGGCAGTGGTGACAGCATTCCTCTGGCGCCGAGGGTCCGGTGTACCCTTACCTGGACGACTGGCTGATAGCAGCTCCCTCCAGGAAGGAGGCGGAGTGGTCCAGAGATCTGGCCCTCCAGGTCTGCTCTCAACTGGGCCTCCTTATCAACGAGGCCAAGTCAGACTCGAGCGAAGCAGGTGATTCTATTCATCGGGCGCAGCTCGACTCTCTTCGAGCCAGAGCGGCTCCAGCGGACAGGGCCGAGGTTCTTTCCTCCTTTGCCCGATCATTTCTGGTTGGGCAATTGCTCCCCTACCGGGACTTCCCTCGCCTCCTGGGTCTCATGGTGGCCTGTACCAGCGTGGTCCGTTGGGCCGCTGGAACATGCGTCCTTCAGTGGGGACTGGCCAGCCAGTGGTCCTGGCGCTGCGATCCCTTGGACCAGCTTGTGTCGGTGACACAGGGATGTGGGACGCTCTCCAGTGGTGGACCGTTCCAGATCATTTGCAGGAGGGCATCCCGTTCGTCCGCCCGAGCCGGCGGTCTCTCTGTCGACCGATGCCCTCTGATGGGTTGGGGTGCCCATCTGGGGAACACGGGCTCTTGGCCTCTGGTCCCCGTGGAGTCGATGCCATCAACCTGCTGGAGCTCGGCGGTCCGCCTAGCTCTCACCGCCTTTGCTCCGTTCCTCCGGGGTCAAGTGGTCCGAGTCCAGACGGACAATACCACGACCATGTACTATCTAAACCGCCAGGGCGGGACGCGCTCCATGCTTCTATGCAAGGAAGCTCTCCGCATTTGGTCACTCGTGCGCAGCCTGGAGGCGGATCTCCTAGCCATTCACGTGGCAGGAGCCTCCAACACCCTGGCCGATGCCCTGAGCCGGATAGGGGCTGCATCCCACGAGTGGTCTCTCCTGCCGGAGGTAGTACAGCATCTGTTCTCCCTTTGGGGCACACCTCAGGTGGACCTGTTTGCCTCCATGGAGAGCGCAGCTGAGTCTGTTCCATGCCCGCCCCCTCAGCAGGGCTCGCTGCAGGGGATGCCTCTCGGCAATGGACCCCGGGCCTCTTTTCGCCTTTCCCCATTTCCCTTGATCCACAAGGTGCTTCTCAAGGCGAGGAGGGACAAGGCGCAGGTGATTCTGATAGCCCCAGACTGGCCTCGCCAGTTCTGGTACCAGATCTCCTCAGTCTCAGCTCCAGGACTCGCGGCAGCTTCCAGCTGCCGGACCTGCTCTCAGTCAATCAGGGGAAGGTGTTCCATCCGGACCTTCAATCCCTGCACCTGACGGCCTGGTTCCTGAGCGGCTAGAGTTCCAGGCCTTGGGTCTTTCCGACGAGGTCCTCAATGTAGTTGAGGCGTCCGTGAGTCGACAAAATGCTATGCCTTCAAATGGAAAAGGTTTTCCATTTGGTGTCAGGCAAGGGCTTGGACCCTTCCTCCTGTTCCTTGGCAAGCATCTTGGACTATTTATGGTCCCTTTCTAGTCAAGGGCTTAGGTCGAGCGACCCTAAGGGTGCACCTGGCAGCCATCTCTGCTTACAGTGCCGGGCAGGAAGCAGTCGGTGGCGCAGGAGAAGGTGGTCTGGCGCTTTTTCAAAGCCTTGATCACATTTCCCCTCAGTGCGGAACCCCCACCTCCGATGGGATCTACTGCTGGTACTGGCAAAGCTCATGGGCAAGCCATTCGAACCTATGCACAGGTGTGCTCTCTCTCACCTGTCGTGGAAGACCGCCTTCTTGGTGGCTATCCGTCAGCCAGAAGGATGGGAGAGCTCAGGCGCTTTCCATCGAGTCTCCTTACCTGGTCTTCCACAGGGACAAGGTTGTCCTGCCCCCACCGAAATTCCTTCGAAGGTGGTGTCGAGTTTCACCTTAACCAGTGTTGACTCTGCGGTGTTCTACCCCAATCACACCTCGGAGGCCGAATATAGGCTCCATACTCTGGACCCTAGAAGCTCGCTTATTATAAGGCGCTGACGGCTGAAATCGAGGAGAGGTTCGCCAGCTGTTTGTCACCTACGCTGAAGTCGCATCTGGCAGACCTGCAGCCAAGCGGACGATAAGCAGGTGGGTAACCTCCTGCATAGATCTCTGCTATAAGTTAGCGGGCATGGAGCCTCCCAGAGGGATAAGAGCTCATTCTACCCGCCATACTGTTGCAACGGTGGCTGCTTCCAGGGACGTCCCTATCCAGGAAATCTGCAGGGCTGCTACCTGGAAGTCAGCAAACACCTTCATTACCCACTACCACATCGACCTTGAGTCACGCGCGGGATGCTGGTTTTGGGGCCTCGGTTCTCCAGTCTCTCTTTCCCAAGTAAGTATATGGGGGTGTGCGTCTTGCCTCCCTCCTCCCGGAGAACTGCTAGGAGTCTGCCAATGAGTGTGGATGAACAACATATCCATGTCCCTAGAAATACAGGTTACTCACCTGTAACAGGAGTTCTAGGAATGGTATGTGTATTCATCTATTTCGACCTCCCTGGCAGTAACCTGAGCTTCCAGCGGGCCAAGATCTGGCGTCATGGGGCGGAGCCGAGTTATACCACCCGGGTGGGTGGGAGGAGCAGTTTGAAGACCTTCCGCAAGATTTAAAGCGGCAAGGATACTGCCAATGAGTGTGGATGAACAACATATACCATTCCTAGAACTCCTGTTACAGGTGAGTAACCTGTATTTTTTGGTGTAGGGAGAAGGAGTGAAGAATGAATAGCAGAGGGGGGGACTGAGAAGGCCACTTCTGCAAGGTACTGCTATATTCAGGAAGGGGGAAGACAGAAGGGGAGAAATATGAGCAGATCACTGTGAGAAGTAAGATGTGGGGCTGCCAGCACCATTTTTTTTTTTTTTTTTAGTTTATGTTGACTGGTTAAGTGCACTAGACAAATCCTGCCTATTTTCAGGCAAGACCCGGGGGAAGGGGATACAGATGAATGCCAACTGACCTTGAACCAGATTAAGCTGTTGGTGGTATTTTTAGTGAATGAGGGAAATTTGGCCAGGACACCGGGGAAATTCCCCTACTCTTTTTCGATAAGTGCCATGGGATCTTTAACATCCACCTGAACTACCACCAATCCAGGCAGGTGGGACCTCGGTTTAACGTCTCGTCCGAAAGCCATGATCACTACCTGACCCTATTGTCCTGGCCAATATTCCCCTTCCCATAAAACCAGTTCATGCAATTGTTCAGGGCTGTGTGGGGGTGGTATTGTGTGAAATTGCTGCCACTGCACGTTCAGTCACTTCACTACCAGTCTAGCATTGCTTGTAAAGCACTTTGGGATACAATGTGTATGAAGAGCACTATATAAATGCTGATTCTGATTCTTCTTCTTATTTCCCATGGAAAAAGAAAACAAGACAAGCATATTTTTAATTTCCGAGAAAGTATGAACTCTGGCATTGGACTACACAAGAACTTTGCTACAAACAAGTGGTGGATCTAGGGGGTGGTGAAGGGCGCAGCAGCATCCCCCCACTGTAACGTACTTGCTTGCTGCTGCTGCATTTCACTTTGTTGCAGAAGTCTGATTTATTGATTGTACAAATGTTGACATTCAAACTGGGGATTACATTTGTAGGTTCTGTCAAAACATACTAGAAAAGAATAATAGCAGAAAATACAAGTGTTAAAAAGTGTATATCAAGTATGCACACCACCCCAGCATCCCCATTGTAACATCCTGGATCCGCCATAACCACTAGACCACCAGGTTATTTAAGATTTGTACTGCACTATGGTTTGCCGAAGACAAAGTCGGTTGGATTAAAACCGAATTTCAGCATGTTAAAGTAAACAAAATTTATAGAATTATAGCCTTACATATGTATTGCTCAAAATAATGCACATGGTTTTGACCATTTTGTAAAACAGTTCTATGCAAAGGGAAAAAAATTAGTTAGCACTATAGAGAGCCATATAGCGTTCTGACTCTGGCTCAATGATGTCATCACTTAACACATTTGGTAGCCATTTTAGGAAGCAGGGATGGCATTTTGTTTGAAATTGGAAGGCTGATTTTACATTTTTCAAATGCTTTGGAACTACGTTTAGGTAAATTATATAAATGCAATTTTAGCATTAATGTATATAGCAGCCTTTCCTTTTGTCCCCTATGAAGTCAGATTCTTGAATAATTTGTTGTCAGTGTTGTTTAGGTATCCTTAAGTATGGTTTCCATGAACTTGCATGCAATTGAGGTCAGACTGACCGGTCTGTAATTCCCTGGGTCTTCCTTGGGACTGCTGCTAAAAAGGGCACCACATGTGCCATTCTCCAGTCCTGCGGTACCACGCCTGACTCCAGTGAACTGTTGGACAAGCCTGCCAGTGGCTCTGCAAGCTCCTCTGCCAGTTCCCTCCGTACCCCTGGGTGTATGTCACCCGGGCCTGTCAATTTGCCTCCTTTCAGTGCTAGCAGGCACTCCCTCCCTCCCTCACTGCATCCTTCTCTGCCACCACATCCATGCTCCCCTCCCCATTGTTCCTCTTCTCTCCCCTGTAGCCACTGGTCTGTCTTTCTCCCTGGTGAAGACAGAACAGAAGTATTCGATCAGTACCTCTGGTTTTTCCCCTGTTCTCCTCACCCACTCATCTCCTTTCCGAAGCCTAACAGTCCTGTCCTTCTTGTCCCTTTTCTTGCTTATATAGCGTAAAAGGCCTGCTCCCTCTTCCTAATTCCTTCAGCTATCTGCAGTTCCTTCTGTGCCTTAGCCTGCTGGACTAGTTTACTTTCTACACTAGCCAACCTTAGGTAATTCTCCCTAGCCTCCTCCTCTTGGTCATTCTAGAATTTTCTATAGGCTAACCCTCTTGTCCCTTACTGTTTGGGCGACCTCAGAACTAAACCATCTGGGTGCTTCCCAGCCTAGACTAGGAAGCCTAACCCCTGAGTTGTGTATATTTTCATTTGGTACTTATTTATGCTTGGTTCCTTTTATTGATTTCTGCTGCCATTGTAATCAGGCCCCCGTCTGACCTGGAAACGAGCCTTGGCTCACTGTGCCTCTGTTGGTCACCAAACTGAAATCAAATCAGATTGGTTTCTCTTGCTGTGTGGGGTGGTAACTCAGTTTGCCAATAAGCTACTGAGAACCGACTGGTTCTGTACCTCTCAGGCCGAGTGTGTGATGGCCAACCCAATCCCTCGTCCCATTATATGAAAACAGATTCAACAGGCCCCAACAAACAAGTTCAGACTACTCACCCCGAAATGGGTGTTTTTGCAGCAGTTCGAGATGTTGCTTTCCCAACCCCCACCCAGATTGAATCTCAAGCCTAGTTAATCAGCAGGACAGCATAAGGAGATGTGGCTGCCATTTGGTCTTATGCTCCTGTGTTGGCCACCCATGTTTGGAAGTAGATGTAGAGTAGGCAGCCAGGCTAGGAAATAGTGCTGTGCTTCTAACCTGGGGGTGGGGTTGTGCTGTGTCCGGCATGGCAGTGACCCCTGTAGCGGATGGCAGCGCTTCCCAATCTGAGGAGGGGATTGTGCTATCTAGCATGCAGTAACCCCTGTAGCCGATGGCAGTGACAACTGTAGCTGATGGCAGGGCTTCCCAGCCCGGCAAGGGGCTTCTACTGTGTCTGATATTGCAGCAACCCCCTGTAGCTGATGGATGGGCTTCCCAGCCCAGGGAGGTGATTGTGCTGTGTCCAGCACTGCAGCGATCCCTGTAGTGGAGGGGGAGGGCATTGTACTCTGTCCGGCACTGCAGCAACCCCTGTAGCCGATGGCTAGGCTTCCCAGCCCAGGAGGGGGTTCTGCGTGCGCACAGCACTGCAGCGAGCCCCTGTAGCCAATGGCTCAGGCCCCAACCCAGGGAAGGGGATTGCACTGTGTATGGCATGGCAGCAACCCAGTAGTCATGGTAGGGCTTCCTGGCCCTGGGTTGGGAGTGTGCTGCTTTCGGTACTGCATCAACCCCTGTTGGCTAGGAAGCTTGCGCCCAAGGGCTTACTCTAGTGTCTGAGGCCTTACTCAAGGCATGTAGCACCATTGTGTGTGTGTGGGGAGAGAAGACTGGGAGAAAAAAAACAACATGGGGCAGTCTGAATAATAGATAAGGTATACTGGGCCTCATGCCATGGATCCTGCCACCAAAATGGCTGAGCTGCTTGCGGGCTATTGGTTAGTGGGACTGCATTGGTGTCCCAGGATCTGAAGAGGGTGACTGGCACCAGTTGGGAATACAAATCTATATAGAAAAACAAACAGAAGCGTAGCACCAGTGAATGCACCCAGATGGCCCAGCCTGGCACTGCCTTGTAGCTGACCTGGCCTCAGAAACTAACTTGGAGCCCATACAGATTAGGTGGCCAAGAGCAGCATTCTGTGCCTCAGGGAGGAGATGCCATTCCCCTTTCACTGCAGTGCTCCTAGTGGTGGGGCAAGGAAGGCTTTTGACATGTGTCATTAAGTACCACAGAGCAGAGTCAGGTAGAACTGTTATGTGAGCAGGAGGGGTGGGGTGTGAAGGCCAAGCTGTAATGGATCTTGGACATAGAATAAGGGCGAGGGGAGGATGACTGGGTGATGGCCCTCATGCTGTGCTGGTGCTGTGGTGGGGGCAGGGAAGGCAGTGAAAGACTGCATGAGGTGAGTTGTAACTCCTGGACTAGTAGGTGGGTCAGATGGGGGGAGGTCACCTCTCCAGTATTGAAGCAAGGTAATAAAGATGCGCCCTCCCCCCAACAACTGTGACTGAAAGCGAGATCTGAACATGCAGGACTAGGATACGCAGAATAATCGATTTGCTCCTGCCTTGTGCTGCTGGAGTGAGGAGTAGCTCAGTCTGCCTCACTGAAGAGGAGAGAGGAAGGTAACTATTATAAGAACCAGTTTCCTGAAAAATGCTTAAGGGCCTGTCTACACATGTTAAATTTTTTTCTCTTGACTAAGGCTGGATATTACTGTCGTACCATGCTGGGCAGGAGCTGGGTGGGGGTCTTCAAAGATGCATCGCTGCATTGTCTTCATAGGCAGAGTGTCCACCTTGTGTTCCTGAACATCACTCTCTTTCTCTCACTGCCGTTTAGAAAAACACCAAAGTGTACCCGTGCATGTGGTGCAAGACTCTCTGCAAGAACTTTGAGATGCTGTCCAATGTGGATCGAAGTGGCAAGACGGGACTCTTCTGCTCCATCTGCTGCATCACGTCGCACAAAGTCAAGCAGTCTGGACCTACGGGTAAGAAACTGATGCCCAGAACCTATTGATTGCTTGGGGGTGGCAGATTAGTGATCCTACGTCTACCAGACTGCTCTCTTGATACAGAGAGATGGGGAGTTAGGTATGTCACGGTATGAAATTCTGACAGTATGATAACTGTCACATGTAGTACCGTGGTTACTGTTATACTGTGGTATTATTGGAGAATTGATTTTTGTACAAAAAAGAAGCCTTCTCAAACTCTTGCATAAGGGAATGTTGGCATGGAAGGGACAGTTGTCCCTGAAAATACAGAAAAAAGTTTTAGTTGAAAGGTCTAAATACTGTGGTACACCAAAGTTATCACGGTATTGAAAATTGCCCATGGTATCAATACCATGACTTCCAGTATGGCAGTGTACCATAGAACTGTGATACTGTGACATCTGTCCATAGAGTTCGACCAGGGGAAAGGTCAGGAGCCAAGAGGGGAGTAAGTGAGGAGCAGGGTATGGCTGAAGGGCAGTGTCCCTGAATGCTAGAAGCTTAGGGAATAAAATACCAGAGCTCCAAGCACTGATGGCAGAAGCGAAAATAGGCATAGCTGCCATCACAGAGACATGGGCCAACCAGGACTGGGACCTAACTATTTCAGGGTACAGCCTTTATAGAAGGGATAGAGGATGTGGGGGGGGGGGTGGCTCTACACATAAGGGAGGGATTAATGGCCAGTAGGGAGGAGGGGAAAGCTGAGATCTTGTGGGTCAGCATTCAGAATGCTATGGGGGAGAAGGTTAGACTGGAGGGGGGCATATTGACCGCCATCCTAGGAGGAAGACATCGACCAGGAGCTGGTGGCAAATGTCATCAAGCACTGCCAGAAGGGAAGGGCAGTGGTGGTTGGCGACTTTAATCTACCAGGGGTAGATTGGAACACAGTGATCACAACTAGCACAAGGGAACAGGTCTTATTAGATGGTTTCCAGGACGTCTTCCTCACTCAGCACGTGATGGAACCTATTAGGGAAGGGAATATCTTGGACCTGGTCCTAACAGATGGCGACCAGGTGCAAGATGCTAGGGTTGAGGCCCCCCAGGCTGGGAGTGACCACAACATAGTGTGATTCTCATTAGGCATGGGTAAGGGGAAGAAGGCTAGCAAAACCAAGGTCGTGGATTTCAGGAGGGCTGACTTTGGCAGAATGGCAGCCATATTTGGAAGGGCATGTGGCCACCAACAGGCTAGAGATGAACACAAACCAAAAGTGGGCAGTCGAAGAACGGCCTGTTGGAGGCCACAAACTCTTGTACAAAGAGTGTTAGTAAGAATTCAAGGTCCAGGAAGTCTAGTTGGTGGAAAGAGGTTGAAAGTGAGTGAGGGAAAAAGGCAGTTTTAAAACCTTTCAAAGGACATGCATGGAGGTACACAAGGAGGAGTACACCGTGAAATCCAGTGAGGTGACCAGGGTAGTGAGGATAGTCAAGGCCACAAAGGAGCTAAGGCTGGTGCAGGGATTAGGAAGGGGAGAAATAATTTTTAAATATGTCAAGGAAAAAGTAAGGAACAGATTGTTAGATTAAAGGAAAACAATGAAAAGACGCAGCTTTCCTCAGACACTACAGAAACTCTCAATTAGTGCTATCAGACAGTAACAGCTTTTTAAAATTATTTAGAACAGCTACCAGCAACTTCCACTTTCTTGTTGCTGGCAGCAGTTATTTTATGAGCAGCAGTGAGATTCCTGAACTCACTGTATGTTAATATGCCTGTTTGACCTCTGCTATTGGTTGGCAGGTTATATTAGCATAAAGTGAGCTCAGGAAGCTCTTGCTACTCATGAAATGGTGGCTGCCAGCAATAGAAGGTGAAAGCTGAAGGCCACTGTTTCAATCACTAAAAAAGGCAATTAGAGGAATTAAAAAAAAAAAAAAAAATGTTACTGTCTGAAAGTACTAATCAGGAATGTTTTTAGTGCCTGGGTAAAGCTGCACCTTTTCCATTGTTTCCCTTTAAGAACAACAGTGGAGGATGGGCAGACCAGGCAGAGGTACTAAATGAGTACTTCTGCTCAGTAGTCACAAGGGAGGAGGAGGACGGGCCCATCCCTCTGGGGAAGAATGGTGGGGGGATGGTCAGAGGGGAAGGGATAACAGATAATGAGATTCCAGAGAAAAGGATGTTGGATGGCCTAAGATCTCTTAGGGTGGACAAGGCTACAGGTCCGGATGGGATTCCTCCGAGAGTGCTGAGAGAACTAGCAGAGGTGCTGGCAGCACCACTAACAGATGTATTAAACACCTCCTTACAGACAGGATGTGTGCCACTTGACTGGAGAATGGCACATGTGGTACCCATACATAAGAGTGGCCCCAGGGACGAGCCAGGAAATTACAGGCCAGTCAACCTCACATCCTTAGTGGGGAAATTGATGGAGACTGTCCTAAAGGAAAGGTTGGTGAAATTTATGCAAGAACACGGGCTGGGGGATGACCGACAACATGGATTTGTCAACGGGAGGTCCTGCCAAACAAACCTGGTTGAATTCTTTGACTGGGTGACTAGGTCGCTGGATGGGAAAGGCGGTGGACGCCCTTTATCTGGATTTCAATAAAGTTTTGACTCTCTGCCACATGGCAGACTGATAAGTAAACTCAAGGGCATGGGGCAGGGCAAAAACTGGTTAGGTAGGTGGAAAGTTGGTTTCAAAATAGGAAACTAAAGATGGTAGTGTGGGGGGGGGGGGACTCAACACCCCAGGCAGTCATCAGCGGTGTCCCACAGAGCTTAGTCCTAGGACCTGTCCTATTCAACATCTGCATAGCAGATATAGCGGAAGGGGTGGAGAGAAAGATAGGCCTGTTCGCTAATGATTCCAAAATTGGTGCAGTGGTGGATCCTGAGGAGTAGGGGAGGGTGCTACACAAGGATTTGCAGAAACTTGAGAGCTGGTCAAGAATGTGGCAGCTGAGGTTAGTGCTGGAAGTGCAAGGTCATGCACTTTGTGGCAAGAACTCAAGGAACACATACTGTATGGGGAGAGGTTAACGGTCACAGAGGAGGAAAGGGATCTGGGGGGTGCTGGTCACAGGAATATGAACACTTGGGACAGTACAGGTTGGCAGCGGCCAAGGCCAACAAAATGCTACAGCATGGGCCAGAGGGATCACTCAAGGAATGATGAGGTGATCCTGCCGCTGTACAGATCACTGGTGAGGCCGCACCTGGAATGCTGTGTACAGTTCTAGCGCCCCTACTTAAAGAGGAACATCAGGCACTTGAAAGGGGTCCCAGAGAAGGGTGACCAAACTGATAAGGGGGACGGGGATAAACCCTATGAGCAGAGGCTGAGGGAGCTAAATATGTACTCCCTGGAAGATAGAAGAGACGGGGAGATATAATTGAGACCTTCAAGTACCTGAAGGGCATAAATAGGGTTAGCACTGGGGGTATGTTTCACTTGAAGAGAGAGGGATCACTAGGGGCCATAGAATGAAGCTGAAGGGAGGAAGATTCAAGAGGGAACCGAGAAGGCACTACTTTACTGAAAGAGTGGTGGCAGCATGGAACATACTCCCAGAGGAGCTGGTCTCACAGAGATCGGTGGAGAGTTTTAAAAGGGGATGGGATAGAGTAAAGAGCAGAATAAGTATTGGAGTTGACTTGACCAAATGATGGAGCTCAGTAAAGGAGAAGAAAGGTGACAGTAGTGACGGGGGGGCTGGCAGCACAGGTGTAAACCATGGGCTGCAAAATTGAGCAGACATACATCTTTTTGGCCTCTGTCTGCTGGCTTTTTTTGTATGTTCGTAGAGTTAACATTTGTGTTATGGGGTACAGTTGACTCCATGGTTAACAGTATTTTGAGTCTGTGCCAGTGGCTCAGTAGGTAGCATGCTAGCTTCCGAGGCTAGAAGATTGCAGATTAGCACTGAGGGTTGCACAGCATGAGTAGTGGTAACCCAGGACTAGACAGATTCTTGAGGGAGAATGACATTGTGAGTTACACAGCATTAGCAGGGGTAAAAGGAATAGATAGTTTCCTAAAGAACAGTATTGATGGTTACACAACGAGTGGGGGGTAGCACAGGACTAGACACATTTCAGAAGGATAATGGCATTGAGGGTTATACATCATGAGTAGGTAAAACAGGACTAGACAGATTTTTTTTAATTTTATTTCTGTTTATCCTTCCCCTCGTGCCGGAGCCCTGCTCTGTTGGGAGGCGCACATGTGTCTGCCCCACTTCACCCTCTTACCTGACTTCCGTGGCGGACCCCCATGGAGCCATGGCTGTTCCCCCCCAGGCGGGTACAAGGGGGGGCCCGTACACGCCGAGACACTTCTTGTTTTGTCGGGTTCCCCCGGTGGATTAGGCAGGTGGGAGCTATTAGGGTCTGCACTTTGGCGCTGTTTTTTCCTTGTTCTGGGGGCATGGTGTGCGCCCTGATGTCAAGGTGTTTTTCGCCGACATCCACCACGCCCCAACCTCTTTCTCTGTGTTCCTTGATTGCTGTGCCTCTGGCTTCTGCCAGAGACCAGTCAAGCACCGAGCCTGCCCCACCGCCTCCTGGAGAAGGCGAGCTGTCCTGTGGATGCTCAAGCCTTCTCTCCCTGGCTGGCCGTCCTCCTCCCTGGGCTTGTTCCCTAACCCGGGTCGACTGCTTCGCAAGCAGTAGTGCTACCACTGTGCCGGCGGGCTAGCTACTGGACTAGACAGATTTCTGAAGGATAATGGCATTGAGGGTTATACAGCATGAGTAGGGGTACCATGACCAGACAGATTCTGGGGAGAATGGTTTTGAGGATTACACCATGTGAGCAGGAGCAAAATAGGACCAGAATTGAGGGTTACACTGCATGAGTAGGTGTAAAACAGGACTAGACAGATTGCTGAGAGAGAATGGTATTAAAAATTCCACAGCAGGAATAAGGATAGTATTCCAGCTAAGAAGTTTGGGTGTATGTCCGTACTCTGGTATGGTAGTCAGTTCTTTGTGGCAGGAGGGGCAGGCAAGATGCACCTTAAATCTCTTACGTCACCAAAATACCGTAATACATATGTATTTGGCCAGTCAAATTTTGGGGCAGCTGTAATCAATAATATGCTCTTTATTTCCCTTCCCTTCCGCCCCAGGTCCCTCCAGACCATGCAGCTTCTGTAGGAGGAGTCTGTCTCAACCAGTATACTACAACAAGACCGACAGAGTCATCTATCAGTTCTGCAGCCCAAGTTGCTGGACCAAGTTCCAGGTAAATAAGTTTGCAACCACTAAGCAGCAGGGCAAGTAACTGTGACCTCACCTTTATGCAGCCCTTGTACTAGCCTAACTGATGTGGTTATTGGAATGTTGCCTCGTCTAGTGCCAGTCAGCAGGACCAGTTAAAGGAAAAGTTAACTGGAGTTCTAGAAAGTCTTCCAGAAATGTACTAAATGCTTTGTATCAGGAATGAGCGGTTCACAACTCGGTTGTCTTTCTGGCCGAAGATTGCTAATAAAATAAAGACTTTTACAAAAACGGTTTAGCTTCTATTTTATGTATTTTCTTTATTTCAGTCCCTTTTATGCTTCATTACTTTGTATGGAAACAGCATCCTTGTCCCCCCCCCAGTTGAGTCCTGCAGTTTAATCCTTCGCTGAAATCGCAGACCTCTATTTGTGACATCGCATCCATTTCCACATCAACAAACTGTGATATCATAAATTGAGGAGCTGGACTTCAACAAAAGATTAAACAGCAGAAAAAAAAAAGAGAACTTTGGAGGGCAAGGATGCTGTTGCCATGCAACTTGACCCAGTAACGAAGAACAAAGGGAAGTAAATTCAGACCGTGTAAACAACGACAAAAAAGATATATAGACATTGAGTTGTACCCGAGTGTTGTGTTCTTCAAAAGTTTCACAGATGTGACAAAAAAACACTTTAGGGTAGAAATTATGTATGTTTCTGTGCAATTTGTGTTGTTGCCTTCCCCCAGGTGGTGGGTGTGTGGGGGTGTGTGTGTGTGTAAGCAAGCATGTCTCGGAGAAGTGGGCGATTACGTTGTGTGTGTGAGCATGTATTAGGAGAGGGTGATCTTGCATGTTTCTCCCTCTATGAGGAAGGGGCAGTCGTTATGTTGGGGGGAGTGAGACTGTGTGTGTGTGATCTGTGTGTCTGCCTGCCTCAGAGGAGGGGGCCTACCTTGTGTGTACGAGTGTGTCGCTGAGGAGGGGACTAACCTTGTGCGTGTGAGCATGCCTTTGAGGGGGCTAACCGTGTGTGTATGTGTGTCTTTGAGGAGGGGGCTGACTTTGTGTGTGTGTGTCTCTATGAGACACGTGAAAAAGGATTTTGTCAGCAGAAAAGGACCATCCCTCTGCATGCCTTGTCCCTGCCTGTTCCATCACCACTGATCTTATATGATCATAGGTGTCACTCCCACCCCCATTCCTCTACTTAATGTCCCACGATGCTTGAAGCTCCCCACAGCCTTTCCCCAACTACCTCCTCTGGCAGACTGCTCTAGTCATCCTCTAGCCTTTTGTGAAGAAGTGATCTTCTTTGGAGGTATCTCAGTCATCAGGTTACACTGTAGGAACCTTCGCTGTCGGTGAAGGGGAATCTACACTGAAGATTTTCAGTAATACAACTGGGGCCTCCCACCGCGGTCGACGTCAGCCGGCATCAGTAACCCTATATAGGTGTAGGTATCCCCGCTGCCTCCACAGTTCTTTCCTGCCCCGTCTACTTGCTTACACAGTCTCCGCAGAAGCTTTGTTGCAGTGTTTGTGCCTTTTTCGGCCTACAGCCTTTTCCCCTATCATTTACCTTAAGCTGTTTTTAAGAGATTTTTTCTTTTTGTTTATGTCGAGAGTTAAGCCTTCATCTTCTCTTTTCCGTCGTCGTCACTGTGGAAAGACGATTGCTTCTACAAATGAACACTATGTTTGTCTCTGCTGTCTTGGGCCTGACCATGACTTCCCCGGCTGTGAGCTCTGCCACAAGTATAACCAAAAAACCCTCAGGCGACGCAAGAAGGCTCTCAAAATTTTCCTGATGGAACAGTAGGTGACCAGCTCCAGTCAGGGTTCCCCGGGTGTCCCAGCCGCTCAGTCACCAGCCAGAGCTTGCGAGCTCCCAGGCCTCCAAGGCCCGAGATAAGTCCTCGGGGTGTCAAAAAGACGGGCCCACGACTACTTCCTCCGCTGCCATCCCTTCCCCATCGGCTTCACCTTCCTTGGGGGCTTTTGTCGGCCTGCGACTGCACAGACGAAGAGGCCAGCTGTTCTGGTTCCTCTGCCTACCAGACCCATACTGACAGCACCGACACCCAGGACGCCTGCCATCGCCCTCCAGGTCGCCTGCCCCTCTGTCATCAGTGACTGCCCGTCAGACCTGCCCCATCTCCATCCAGGGCTACAGGCTCGCTGGGCCCCAGGACACAGCTGGAGGGTCATCGCATCCAAGCTGTTGAGCCCCTCTGTCGACGCTCCACTATTGGCCTGAGCAGTACTGGTCAAATTCTGACGTGCTAGTTCAGTAGCAGTGCCTTGAATAGGCCCTCTTAACGTCGACACCCATTCATTGACCCTGGGAGACCCCCCCCCGTGAGCCGTCGCCAGAGAATCTGATGCCAGACCCAGATGAAGAGATCGATGTCGAGGAGTATCCTCCTGAACTCATCCCCCCCCGATGATGTAGAGGATGAAGAGGATGAGATACTGATCTCAAATAAGTCCCCTGCCTCATCGGTCAGTGACGACTTTGTTAAACGCACTCCAAGGTCTCCTTCTAAGGATTCCACATTTTTCAGTGTGATGAAGCAGTTGTCTGCCACTATGGACTTCAGATTGAAGTAGAGGATGTCACCAGAAAAACCTGGTGACTTCTTGGAGATCCCTGAATCTCCCCAAGATCATTCCTCCTGTGCTTCCAGCATTGAAGAATGCCACCACGGCAGCCTGGTACAGGCCAGATATGGTGCCAGCTATGCCACGCAGGGTGGACAAGCTTTATAATGCCCATCAGGGCCTTCCTTATTTTACTGCCCAGGCCAAAACTGACTCTGTGGTTATCAAGGCGGCTCATGACAGATCTAAGGTGCCTAAACACCTTTGCTCCTTCTCCCAGACAAGGAATCTCGAGAATTGACCTCTGGGGCAGAAGGGTTTATGCCTCCTCCATCTTGGGTCTGAGGATTGCAAATTATCTGTCACACATGGTTAAATACCAAAATGCCAACTTGAGAAAGGGCAAAGCTGCCGCTCAGGCCCTCCCTGATGGCTCTCAAAAACAGGAACTGCTTCAGTGTTTCCAGACTGCTGAGGATATTAGCAAACAACTCCTCAGATCTCTGACATGGCCGATGCAGTTGCCAGAGCGGCTGCTACTGGCATATGCCTTCGTAGGCACTTCTGGTTTAGAGCTTCTAGCTTTGCAGCTGACGTGCAGAACAAGGTGCTTAACGCCCCTTTCAGTGGCACCAAACTCTTGGCCCTTATGTCCAGGGCCTCAACAATGATCTGCAGGCCTGGGGCACGGCTGTTAAATCGGTCCATTCCCTCTGCCACACTCAGCCAAGGGGCAGAGGGCAGCCTAATTTTCATAGACAGGCCAGTAGGCCCAGTTCAGCTCCCTGTACCCAGGGAAAACTTAGAGCCCAGGCTCCCTTGCCCGCCCCTCCAATGCTGGAGAAGCAACCAAGAGACCCTGAAATGGCGGACTTGCCTCCTCAGCTGGCTCTACCTCAGCTTGACTCCTTGCCAGACCCCCTTCTCCAGTTCAGACCCAGGAGGTGGTGATCCAAGGTCGGTTCTCCCTCCATCTGAGTCGGTGGAGAACCATAACTTCAGATGCGTGGATACTGCAGATCATAGAAAACAGTTACGCTTTGGCGCTCATACAGCAGCCTCCAGACACCTCTTCTTCACCCTCCATCTACCCCCTGGCACACTTGTCTGTTCTCCGGGAGGAAATGACGGTTTCTTCTGCACAAGTAGGCCATCGAGCCGGTGCCCAGGCACCAGAGAAACCAGGGATCTTACTTGAGAGGGTTCCTGCAGTAGGTCTTCACATAGGACTGCACCCCTGGCATCAGAACTGCATGGCAAACTTAGTAGCTAGCAGTCATTGGCGGGACTACCTTTACGCCATGTGATTTGATGTCAGTGACTATAAAAGGCAGTCCCCTGCCCGCCCTCCAGTTCTTCCCATCGATCTGAATTCGTTGGACCTCGTGGTAGAACAGCTACAGTCACCTGCCATTTTTGCATTTTGCACTTATTCTATTAATCTTGTTTCTTATCCTCCAGCAGTGTATGTCGTCTCGTTGGCCCAAGAAAAAGAACTCCAAATGCGGCACACAAATCCCGCACAGGGACAACCATTCTCGTTGCGTCCTCCTGCCTGGGGCTTAAGCACAACACCGCACCATCTGCCAGGGCTTCAATCAGGCCACCCACACCTGTCGCAAGAGGACGCTCGATGCCCATTTACTGACTCAGACTGGCATCGTTTGAAAAAGAGCTCCAGGAGCTGAGGGAAAGATCGTCATCGCTGGCTCTGGAGAAGAAGAAGAAGAAAAAGAAGGGCAAGGAGAGACACTGGGAGTGGAGCCACTCTCCACAGAGGAAATCTGTATGCTGATGACCTTGTTATCCTCACTCATTCAAAGGATATTGAGGTCATTAACCACCAACTGAGTGAGGGTTTCAGGAGTGTCCATTCCTGGATATCATCCCATAAGCTGGTCCTAAATCTTAAAAAGATCCAGGCCATGCTGTTTAGTTCCCTGGCCAAGTTAAAGGCCTCCTCTGTTCCTATGTACATCTCGGGTATTGATGGCACTCCCGTTCTCATCACCGATTCCGTCAAATACCTTGGGGTGACACTTGACCCACAGTTCGATCTTGGTCCAGCATATCCAAAATGCGTGTAGAGCTGTTAACTGGAAGTGGGTCTGGCTTACAGGGCAAAAGGAATAACCTTACTCGGCTGCTCGCCTAGCACTGTCTAGAGGGGTGTTTCTACCATCCTCTGTTATGGCTCCTTTGTTTGCCAATACCTCCAAGATCCACCTCTCTAGATGGAATGTTGCCTAAAATAACATCTGCCGTTTTGCTCTTGGAGTCCCTCGTCTCACTCACCACTGTGATCGGTGCAGTAAGCTCAACTGGCTCTCCCACTCAATTATTTGAATTTTGTTGTGGGCAGTTTCACGGTAAGGTACTGGGTACTGGCACCTCCGGACTGGCGGAGCTCCTTGTGCCAGCAGCGCCTGCCACTACCCCTAAGGTCGCAGGGCCCTGCTATCCTTAAGGTCCCTCCTACTTGTACCAAAATGGGGACAGGGACTTTGCAGCATATGCCCTAGACTGTGGAACTCCTTCCTGTCCAGGTCCGGACCTCCCCCAGTCAGGCACTCACGCACCTCCCTGCGGAATTCTTGAAGCTCTCGTCAGTATGAATTGTCTTAACCCTCCCTGATTAGCCTGGTCCTCTGCACCGCATACTTGAGTGTATTCATTCCATGTATCTTGCAAATGTGTAAATTTTATATATATCTGAATATATATTGCTGGTGACGTTGTGTCAGTGACACTGTACCTTAGCATATTGACTATGATTACTGTCGTGACCTGAACTATCTTACTATGTATGTTATGCTTCTCCTGACATCTGTGTATCTGCCCTACTTGCTTCAAATTGTACTCTGTATGTTCTTTGATTTCCAGTACCCTCCCGGGTCGTACCTGAAAATAGGCATGTGTTTGTCTAGTGTACTTACCTGGTTAACAAAAGCTAAATAATAAATAAATAATAATAAAATCCAGCCAGACAGCCAATGCCATCTCAGGAGGGGCCTCCACCCCTGGAAGTACCCCACCTCCCGGGCCTTCCTCTGCTCCGGCAGACCGGACCCCCCCCCCGCCGAGATCAGTGGGCAGTCCGGGGTCTCCTCTTCAGAGGAACCAGTTACGGTACCTGCTTTGAGCCCAGCCATTAAGTCACCCTCCGGCTCTAACGCTGGGTGCCTGGCCCAGGCCGATCAGGCTGACTCTAGCCTCCCGGCTTCTGTCAGCCCATCCACAGTCTCTAAGCCGGTCGACGGCTCCTCCGTCGACTGCCAGGCCGTCACCTCTAAGTTGGACACTGGACCACCAGGTGCCCGCATGGTGATTTCTCTCCCGTCGGATTCCCGTATGGATCCCGACGCCGGGTAGAGTGAGCTTGCAGGTTCCACCTCATCCCACCAGGGCTCTCCCTTCAGGGATTCACTGCCCTTCTCCGACTTGTTCGGGCCTGATCCTGGGACCCGTCCATCGGGTACTTTACGGACCTGTCGTGGGGATTCTTCAGACCTCCCCGCCTCGCTGGGCTCTGTTCCACTGGTGGATCTCCACTCGACGCCAGATCCCTTGGGTCAACACGCCTGGGGTAGTATTGACTCGACCCTCTGGACCTTAGTCTCCCCCACTCCGCCAACAAACCCGTCACCTAGTGGTCCCTCAGCGCCACCTCTGGTGGGGCCCCACATTCCTCCGTCAGGCCCATCTGGGTACTGTCCCGGCTACATGCTGCACTATCCACAATACCCGACACCGGGAGGTCCTGTTGACAGGATACTCTCCTCTGATGCTGGGTTACCCGATGCCAGGTCAGGCCTTCCACTACCCAGGATACCAGTACCCATACTGGTATCAACCACCTAGATACCCTTCTTACCCTGCAGGGTACCCAGGTTATTCTCCACCCCACCCCCCCCACCACCACCACAGCCGGAACAGGATTCCATTCCGGCCTGGTGGAAGGATGCTAAATCTCGGCTGCTTCAGGAGATGGGTCAGCCTCAGCTGGTGGTCAGGGCCACCCCACCTCACAGGGTGTTACCTAGTAGCCCGGTACCTTCCAGTCCAGCTTCGGACAGAGGCTTGAGCATTCTGCCCTCAGGCATTACAGAGCATAGGCTTCCGATCCTGGTACCAGAGGCCTCACTGCCCAGTAGGCCTGAATCATCCAAGTCAGATGAGGACTCGGATGTGGGAGATCATTCAGAACCTCAGCTGAAAGAATCCCCCAGATCCCTCCCCCAGATCCCCTCGGAGGACACGTCCTTTGCTGCTTCTCGGTCAATTCAAAATCTTGCAGATGGGCCTCCAAGAATTGGATCCCAAATGCAGAAGACTGGCAGAACATTTGGATTTGGTCAGTGCTGACCCCTCCCATTCTACCCTGGATGGGGCCTTGAGATCTTCTTCCACTATCTAGCGGCAACCGCCCATCCAGGCGTCTCTAAAAAACAGACTGCCACTTCGGCAGTTTCAGCCATACTGTGTTTTATGTGAGACGGCTTGCCGACAGGTCGGTAGCACCAAAAACATCTTGGTGCCTCCTCCGATAAGGAGTCAAGTACATGGACCAGTACAGTCGCAAGATCTATGCCTCATCCACTGCGCCATTCGCTCCTTAAATTACATTGCGCAATCATCTCTGTCTGATCTGGAAAAGGATCTCAGGAGGTACCGGACGCAGCAGCTCAGGAATAAACTCCAGGAGAAGGTTAGGATGAATAAATCATCCTGCTGCCATGCTCTGAGCCACCTATGACTACGTGGACTTGGTGGCACAGGGTGCAGCCATGGGCATCTGCCTCAGATGCCTTGCTTGGCTTTGCTGTTCGGTGGGTTGGCACAAGATGTGCAGAGTTCCTTCTGGATGCTCCTTTATGGGTCCAGTTCTGTTCAGCGGTGATGGCAAGATGATATCACGGAGCTGCAAGAGAGTGGCAGATCCTGAAGAGGGTTCAAGAGGGGTGGGACAGGTACAGGGAAGGGTTCTGGAAGCAAAATCCAATGCAGCGAGAATATCTGGAACTGGGAAGGAGAAGCCAGAGGAATGAAGGGGGCAAAGTCAGTTCCAGGTGGAGGCTGACCAACGAGCAGACGCGAAAGACCATTAGGCCTGTTCTGCTGGCATTTTAGTATGTTAGTATATCCATTCCATTTACCATTTTGGGCCAGAAACGCTGGCAGCCCTCCTGTCACCAGCGGAAATGGAATAAACAGAACCAGGGTGGTGCCAGTACAAGGGCTGCCCCTCAGGTTCTGGCGCTCAAACCCCAGGCCAAGTTTCCCAAAACTGCCTCTGGAGGAAAAGCACCCCGGTATCCTGACTCCCAACTCCCCCTCCCGTGGAGGAATCAGTGGGGGGAACATGCAGCCTCCACCTGGACGGGTGGAGGGCTGTAACTGCAGATGCATGGGTTCTTCATCTGAGAGCAAGACGTCACTCAATAGAGTTCCTGGAAAGACCTCCTTCCAACCTCTGGGAAGGCCGATTACCCATCCGCCAACAGTATCTGGTCCAACAAGAAATTCAAACTCTACTGCAGAAGTCAACCATAGAACAAGTTCCACCAGAACAGGTCAGAAGGGGATTTTACTCTCACTTCTTCCTGGTTCCCAAAAAGATGGGAGATCTCAGGCCTATCCTAGATCTCAGCATGCTCAACCTCTTTGTAGAGTACAAAAGGTTCTGCATGTTGACTCTCCAGGAACTGTTACCCCTGCTCCAACCGAACAATTGTCTGTGTTCCCTGGATATGCAGGATGCTTACCTCCATATCCCCATTCTTCTGGCCCACCGCTGCTTCCTGAGATTCTCCTTTCAGGAGGATCATTTCCAATTCAGAGCCCTTCCCTTTGGCCTCTCTTTGGCACCTCTGGTTTTCACCAAGTACCTAGCGGTGGTAGTGGTGTTTCTACTCTGCAAGGGCATTTGTGTTCCCGTACCTGGACGATTGGCTATTTTCAGCCCCCTCCAGCGATGCCAAAGACGATATCATGGAGCTGCAAGAGAGCGGCAAATCCTTGAAGGATGTCCGTTCCATTTACCATTTGGGCCAGAAACCCCGGCAGCCCTTTTGTCACCAGCAGAAATGGAATAAACAGAACCAGGGTAGACGCCAGAACAAGTGCTGCCCCTCGGGTTCTGGCGCTCAAACCCCCCAGGCCAAGTTTCCCAAAACTACCTCTGGAGGAAAAGTGCCCCCCCCCGTATCCTGACTCCCAACTCCCCCTCCTGTGGAGGAATCAGTGGGAAGATTCAGCCTCCACCTGGACGGGTGGAAGGCTGTAACCGCAGATGCATGGGTTCTTCAGCTGAGAACAAGAGGTCACTCAATAGAGTTCCTGGAAAGACCTCCTTCACTCTGGACCTTTTCTCCAGTCTGGGCATCTTGGTCAGTTTCCCCAAGTCCCAGCTATTACCCTCCCAGCGCCTCTAGTTCATAGGAGTGGTGCTGGACACGGTCCAGAGCAAGACCCTCCTTCCTCATGACAGAGCAGAGACCCTTATCTCTCAAGCGGCGCCGGTGGCTTCCTCCCGATGGACCACAGCGCGTTTGGTCCTGCAACTTCTGGAACTGATGCCAGCTGCCATTCCCACAATCCCTCTGGCCAGACTGCACATGAGGGTAACCCAGTGGTCTCTATGAGTCAAATGGGATCAGCACCTGACGCATGGACTAGCAGGTCTTAGTCTCCAGCAGTCTTCAAAGGATCTCCTTTGGTGGCAGGACGATCCAGCTTTCGTGGGGTCCCCTTCCACCCTCCTTCTCCCACCATGATTCTCACATCTGATGCCTCGAACCTATGCTGTTCTGTGTGTAACGAGTTTTATTTTATCTGCTGCTGATCTGTATTATTGTGTGCATGTTGTAATGGCGAGGTGGAGAACATCAGACCATGCAACTAGTGTAGCGTAAAGCTATCATGAATACAGCATTGCGTGTTTGCTGCACTGTACTGTTGTTGTACTAGGCTGCTTTTGTCACGTGTTTGGTGGTGTTTTGTCAGTTTTGTTTGAGTAAGGGGCTCCCCCCTTTTGTCTTATTACCATGGGGGGGAGAGCCCCCCAACTCAAATAAACTAGTTGGGTGTTTGCTGTTGATTTAGGTTTTGTGTGCTTGAGTTGGGAGGCTGTGCCCCACACCCCCTTGTTTTTTTTTTTTTAACACTGGCGGTGTGGGGGCAAAGCCTCAATTCAAATAAACGTAATAAAAAAAAAGGAGAAACCCGTAACTGTAAAGCATTGACGTTATGCCACAACATAATATGCAACTGAAGGAGGCAGTATAGCGCAGTGATTTAAGGCTCTGAGCTGTAAACCTGGAGACCTGGGTTTGAATCCCACAGCCCCCACTTGCATACTGTGTGACCCTCAGCAAGTCACTTCATCTTTGTGCTCCCATGTCGCACCTGTAAACAAGCTTTCAGCTTAGTGTGTCTCTCCTGGTTAAAAACGAACAAACAAAAAAAACTGTGCAGCACCACTGGCACACTACGTTAATAGTGTAGGTCTGCAGTGGGTCCGATGTTCTCCACTATTGCCATTGTAACAGTGTTTTTAAGTGATGCTATGCCATGGACCCCATTGTAAATGAGCTTCAGCTCAGTGTTCTTTTCCATAATAAAATGAAATGAAACAAGGCAGTGTTAGCCTTCCATTTAAATCAGGCTGTTACCAGTGGATTTCCCAAGGTCGCCACATGCCATTAGAGGGAAGGAAGAACTCCACACATTTATCTTAAGAAGGGCCTCTGTTTTTACAAGTCCAGAACAGAGGGAATTAGGAACAGTGGCAAGCAGTTTTCTTTTTTCTTCTTTAGCAAGCTTTTTGACCCATCGAGCTGCCACCCTATTCCTACTTTGGGCCCGTGCCGACCCCCAGCCCCATCGCTTGCTTCCCCTACCGTCGAGCCGTAAGGATCTACATGGAACAGAGTGTGGTCATTCTGATGGCTCAAGCCACATACCTTTTTCTGGGTTTTCACTTTTCCTAATCACTCCCACCTCCCTGATGTCGAGTGGTACTTTGATGTTCGCGGTCACAGCAGCACGGTCTGAGCAGTCTCCCCAACCCACTGCAAGGGGTTGCTGCTGCTGCACCAGAGCCTGGGCGTCTTCAACTCTGGGCCAACTTGCGCTGCCCTCTGCCGCACTCTGCAACCCTGGCCACACTGATCCTGATACCCTGGGCTTGCTTCCGCACCTGGTTCACCAGCAAGCAAGTGCAGCGTGTTTTTGCTTCGCCATTGGCAGCCCATATATTTCTAATAAGGTCTCTAGTCCTCTTGGTCTCTTCAGCTCAAAGATCTGGGGTTGGACTGCGGGGAGGCACTAGGCCAGCACAGTGCATATAGCAGACCTTGAAAAACATTTTAAGTTTCAGGACACCATGCACCTCGGGGAGCTGATGTACAAGTTTGACCTGCTGTTCTAATCCAGTCGAAAACAAAAATATTTTACTACAAGTACTTTAATTCCTGAGTTTGTGTTTTTGGGGGACGGTCTTGGCATACTGTGGCGAGAGTGTTTTTAAGCATGCTGGGGGAATGTCTTCTGAGCACACTTTGGGGAGGGGTGTTGCCTGAGCATGCTTGGGAAGTGTGTTGTCTAAGTACGGTGGTGGTGGGCAATCGCCTATGTACACAGGAAGGGTGGAGTGTTGCCCAAGTATGCTGATGGGGCAGAATATTGGCTGAGGACACATGGGGGGACTGTTGCCTGAGCACACAAGGAGGGGGGAGTGTCATGTGAGCATGCTGGGGAAGCGTCACGTTGCCTAAGCACATGGGGGGAAGCATCTCCTGAATTGGAATCGTTGCCTGGGTGCACTGGGAGAGTGTCGCTGGAGCACTCTGGAGGGGAGCGTTGTCTGAAAATGTTGTTGGGAGTACACTGGGGCCTAGAACAGTACTGGAACATGCTGGTGGGGACTGCATTATCACAGGGGGAGGTCACTTTCTGAGCACAGTTGGGGTTCACGTTATCTGAGCTTGATGGGGAAGAGTGCAGCATATAGGCCACTGGTAAGTAAGATAAATTTATTTTAGGCTCAATCCCAGAGGCTCTGAGCGCCATACATAAATTACAGAATTGTGATAAAATCACAGTAAAATTATAGAATGCACAATAAAATCTGAAAATTCAAGCAACATTAAATATTACGAGGGGCATGACATCTGAGCATGCTTAGTGGGCGTTCACTGGCTGAGTATGTTAAGGGAAGCACAGGACATCTTAGCGTGCAAAGGGATTTGCAGCATCAAAGCACACTTGGGGGGCACATGGCATTTGACTGCTGGTTAGTGTATAGTTTCTGAGCATGCTGGGGGAGTGCGAAGCTTCTAAATATTTCGGGGAGCATGGTATCTGAGCACACTGAGGAGGAGTGCTTATGATCACTGTGGTCAGAGTGTGCCATCAGAGCTCTGTGTGGAAGGGGGCAAGGTGTCTGAGCAAGCTGCGCAGACAGTGCCATCTGAGTTGATGCTCCAGGACAGCCTGCTGAAATGAAGGTGCCATTTAACATTACCGACAGCAACTGGAAGTTATTTAATAGCCAGTCATTGTCCTGGCTGCTGTCGGTGGATGCTTTGCATGTACACAAGGTTGGGATAACAGAGCTCTTGTTTTACTCCATCTCTTAGATGTCCCACCCCTGGGTGAAAATGGTTTAAATAGGTGGTGCCACCTGTGGCTGGTGCAGAACGCCACAACCAGGCTGATTTCTGGATCAGCATATGCCTGTGCAGTGACAACTGCATTGGCTCCCTGTCAGGTGGTGCACCACTTTTCAAGATGTTGTTAACATTCAAGGTCCTGCATGGATTTGGGCCAGACAACCGCAAAGGCCTCTTTGTCTGGTGTGCTCCTGTGCGCCTGCTTCGCTCCACCAAGGGTAGATTCCTTGTTGTTCCTAGAGTGCACATTGAAACTTTCTGGGAGAGGGCTTTCTTAGCTGCTCCAGTGTTCTAGAACTCTTTCCTTATTCAGCTGAGGAATACTCCATCTGTGAGGGTTTTAAAGTGGACTAAAATGTATTTATTTGCTGAAGCTTGTAACTTGGAGTTTTAATGTGGCACTATCTCTGTTTTGCTGTATTAGCTGTATTTTATGTATTATCTTAATATGTAATGTTTTATTTTATGTATTCTCATCTATTAAGTGCTCTGATTAATATGAGTGAGTGCTGTATAAAATGTCTCCTTTGCCATTATGAAACAGTAAATACTGCTTTGTTCTAGATACAACATGAAGTCAGCAATGGCAGCGTGGTACACCGAATCTGCAGTGACGACTGCTTCACCAAATTCCGAGCCACCAAGGGGCTCAAAACCAACTGTTGCGACAACTGCGGCATCTACATCTACAACAAGGGCCTTCCGCTGGAGTACCTCTACCATGAGGGGCAACAGAAGCGCTTCTGTAACTCGAACTGCCTGAACATTTACAAGAAGGTACTTGACCCTGGAGATAATTATTTTGTTACTAGTCTGTCAGCCCCAGCGTGCTGTGCTCTAGTGTGTCTTCCCACCAATACAGTTAGTACTTGATAAGGAAGCCATTAATCAGTCTGCTTTATTTCATAAATCACAAATAGCATGAGCATTGTTAAGTGCTGTACAGCACTATTTCATTTCATTTTTATTTGTTATCCTGAATGGTTCTTAAGCAACAAGGACTCATTTTCAAGGACGACTCTGGTGAAATACAAATAGTATATAACAGGACAAACAATATATAACAGTGCATGCCTTGTACAGCAGTACAGAAATATGTAACTATGCAGATACTGTAGAGTAGTACAAACACTATATACAGATATAGCAGTACAAATACTGTAATCTATAACAGTACAATAGCGATACAAAAACTATAATGTACCAACACTGTATTGCAGTACAAAGAATGTATGTAACAGGTACTAACAGTAATATATATACCACTGACAACACTAACAGTTCAAGGAATACCTAATAGTACAAACACTATGTAACAGTGCAAATGATATGTCTGTGTCAGTGGCTCAGCAGATTGCACACACTGATGCCAGAGGATCAGAAAGCTGTGGGTTCTATCTCCACACCAGGCACTTGGGTTAAATCCCGATACTGACACTCCAGTGCAGCATGAGGGGGGTGGTACACTGCTGAGGTGCCGTCTTTTGGATGAGATGTTAAACCGAGGTCCTGTCTGCCTGTTCTGGTGGTAGTTCAGGTGGACGTTAAAGATCCCATTGCACTTCTCGAAAAGAGTAGGGGAATTTTTTATTCAAACTGAAAAATGTCTCATTCGTTATTTAATACAAATGATATAAAGAAGAATTGAAAACCATGAAAGTAAATAAGTATTTTAAAGCATACAGTTCCCTATTTAAAAGAATAATGCAAACTATAATAAATTCTGGGGGGAAAAAAAAAAGAATCCTAAAGCAAATAAGCATTACTGCATACCCCATCCCCTTAACAGGGAAATAAAAGGACTGACTACAATATTGAATACAAACAGTGAAAATAACATTTTGAAAACATGAACGTAAATAAGTATTAAAGCATACATTCCCCATATATTTGAAAAAGTATAACGCAAAAATATAACAAATCTTGAAAAACAAAGCATAAGATTCCAAAGCAAATGAACAGAATTGTATCCCCCCCAAAAAAAATTTTAGGGGGGGAGGCAGGGGAATTCCATATACATACTGAAAATTCCTTCAGTTAATACATAACAGTCGATCTTAAACGGGAAATAATAGTCAAATTAAACAATTATTGGTGCATATAATAAAGGAATAAACTTAAACTCAAAGAGAGAATAGAAGGCTGATCTCGACCAGTGTCTAACCCCTAATTCATGTGTTTCCAGTATTTGACAAAGACTGCTGATGGTAAGGCTATACTTTCTGTTTCAGAGACTGAACGTGGAATGCATTTTCCAGAAGAGCTGTTCAGGTGTACAAGTGTTGTTGAAGTGACCATGTACATCTGATCTGCCAAATGTGATACTTTATGCATGCCAGCATTGTATTGATGCCAGACTCATGTAATATTCCTAGAAATAGAATGTCATCTGTGAGAAGCAACAATGGTGTGTTTTTCCAGTTAGAGAAAGCAAACATCCAAAACTGGATAATGTAGGACACTCAAAAGAGGTGGTGCATGGGTTCTTCCTGGCCTGGTACAGATTTTGTCTTGGGCAACATCGTCACAAGTTCTTTATGCTTAAGATTTCCTTTTACATTCAGCTTGTTATGTACACTTAACCAAAGGGAGTCAGTCCCACGAAAAGCTGGAATTCTGGGGAGGTTAGCATGTCCCCATTTGTTGACTTTGTGTTTAGGGTAGGAAAAATAATCCGGGCATAAAAAATGTTGAGTCAAAATTAAACTATATAATTCTTTCTGAGAAAGCTGACTGAGTTGCTGTCTTTGCAATCTCTATAGTTTAATTTTTATTAAAACATGACTGGAAATAGGAGCAATCCTTGTATAGATTTCTGCTTCTGGATGGTAGCTTGGGGTTCCCAAATCTGAGTTCAAGGTGAGATTGAGTCCTGTACCCATGAACTCCAAATAGTGATGACCCCTTGTAAAATGGGCTTAACATTTTTACTAAAAAAAGGAAAAAAAAAACACAATGGGATTTACCATTTTTAGGCCCCCTTGTGCAAAATTAAGATATAAAATACCTCTTTTAACAGGGTTAAGTTTACTACCCGATATGGCTTGAAATAAAATGGTGTATATAGTGGTGTCCAGTTGTTAGGTGGGGGAAAGACTTTACGTAAATGTAAGAACATACTGAGTAAAACGGTCTTCACCATTTAGATTCGCTGTTTCGTGGACATTCTCCATCTGTTCCATCTCTGAACCCAACCCTGTGCTTCCTTCAAGAGGTGTTCCCAATTATACACATCCATGTATGTAGCACCAAAGTAAATACCTAAGATTTTACGTACCTCCTGAGTTATGAGAATCCCCAAAACATGCATTCTCTCTGTTTCTATATCTCCTATAATCAGACATTTGCTTTTCAGGTTATATTCTGAGCATGAACCCTTCACATATTCCACCATCACAGCTTCTGAGGCATTGCAGAAGGGGAAATCTGCCAAAACAAGACAAATGTCATCAGCATACACAATAGATTTTATTTAGTCTCCAGTGCCATTTATGGAAGTACCTGTAATATCCTCCATTTTCTCAATAAGTGCTAAAAAAGGATTAAGTTGTATAAAAGAGGACTAAGTGAGCACCCCTGTCAAACCCCTCTGGTTATAGCCACTCTTTTCCCAATCCATCCATTCACATATGGAGCTGCTTCTGCCTGAGAATAACATGTTTTAATCCAATTCAGGAAGGAAAGTGGGAACCCCATTTTTTTCAAGATGGGCCCAAATGTATGTGTGAGAGACCCTATTGAAAGCTTTTCTCTGGTCCACACTAAGTAAAATTCCTATAATTTCTTCTGAAGTACCTCTTTCTAGAATTTCCTGTAATAAGATCAGGCCATCTGTGCTGGTCTTGCCAGGGACCGAGCAAACTTGAATAGGATGCGTTATGTCATCCAAAAAGGCTGATATTCTGTTTCCCAATATTTTAGTGAGAATTTTATAATCGCTGTTTAAGAGGTGATTTGGCCTCCAGTTATTTAGAGAATCTTTTTCTCCTTGCTTATGTAGGAGAATAAGTAACCCAAGATACATACTGGGTGGCAATAGATTATGTTGCAATCTATCTGTGAATAAACTGGCTAATTCCTCTGCCAGAAAAGGGCTAACATTCTATATACCTCACTGGGGAGTTCATCCTGCCCTGGAGCTCTACCTATGGAGACTGGAAAATTACCCCTTGCACTTCCATGGCAGAAATAGGTGCCACTAGGAATGGGAGAAAATGGGAGCCTGTTTGAGTACACTTATCCAGCCAATTTGTAATAAGAGTGTCCTGCAAATTTGGGTCTGCTGTAAATAATGAGGAAATGTGGGATCTTACTTTGAGAGGGTTCCTTCAGTAGGTCATAACTTGTAGGACTAGCACCATCTGGCGTCAGGACCCAACGGCAGACTTTTCCAGCAATACCCGACGGGGGACTGCCCACCCGATGTCACGTGACGGACGTCATCGTGAGTCTATATAATGGGCAGTCCTCAGGCTTACCCTCCAGTTCTTTCCTACCATCGCCTTGTGCAGCTCCCTCTGGTAGACTCGCTTCAGCGATCGCCAGTAGTTCTTCGCATTTTCACAGTTATTACCGCTTTTTCACTGTAGTTTTGATTCTTGATCATATGTCATCACCAAAGAAGAAGTGCGATACCTGTGGCACCCAGATCCCACATAAGGACCCACCATCGGTGGTGCGTGATCTGTCTAGGCCCAGACCATCCAGTGGCCACCTGCTCAGATTACCTCCTCATTTAACCAGGCCACCCGAAACGGAGGCAGCAGGTTCTGGAGGCCCATCTGTTAAAGACCCATTAACATCGTCAAAACAGATGGAAAAGATTCGATTCGACTTCGACTTCTTCATCAAAACATAAGAAGAAGGACAAACATCGAGAAGGAACACCCTCAGAAAGTAGGCCTGAGGCTTCAAGGCCCGCCGAGCAAGGCCGCCGCCCGCCGCCTGTGATTAGCTTCAGGCTGGGTCTGGGGACGCAAAGCTCAGACTCTCCTCCCGGTTTCTGTGTCTGGCTCAGGTAAATTGGTTCCCGGCTCCTCTGCGGACCGTGCTGCGACTGCTGCTAAGCTGCTCCCTAGCTCCTCTGGGGACCACACGGTGGCAGATAAGTCGGTTCCCCGTGCTTCTGGGTCCCACACAGCCGAAGTCGCTAAGTCGGGGAGGCTCCTCCTTTCCTCGCACAGCGCAGACGTCCGGTCAGTCATCCCCTGTGGGGGATCACATGGACGCGGCTCTCCCTTCGGGGACTAGTGTCACCAGGCCCGACTTCTGGCAGAGCCCGGGGAAGACAGCCCCTCTTCCCCTTTCACCTCCACCGGTTGTAGTATCTCCAAATCCCACTTCCTTGGCTGGCGATAGCGCTGGTTCCCTGGACATTATTCACACTCCAGGGTCGCACTCGCTTTCCCCTTCGGGGGTCTTGGACCGGGAGGCCCCCCCTTCCTCCGCTGGAGCTGCCCATGGAGGTCCCTTCTGTGCCCGATTAAGGGAGTCCTCCCTGGCTGGTAGGTTGGCCTACGCCGGCCCCTACTCCCTCATCGGACCCAGTCCTTCCAGTTCCTACACCGGCTCCTCCTCCGACAGTCTTCCGGCTGGAACCCGTACGCCTGCCTCCGGCGCCCAGCCTTTCGGCAGCAGCGGGACACCATGCAACGACGTTGGTGCTTCCGACGCCAGATCCCGTTCTGACATCGGCCCCACCAATTCCGTTGATGGTGGTTCCAACGCCAGCCTATCAGATGGCGGATCCTACACGATGAGTAAGATGCCAGGTCCAACGTGGACGCCCCATCGGCTCCTCCGACATTGGGAATTTTGAAGACCCCTGTTCCCTCTGTACCTTTCGGCTGCTTCACGGACCATACCCTGGCTGGTCCTTCGCTAGACTGGCTTAGTTTGGGGCATTATTACCCTGGTTACTCACAGTTCCTGGGTTATTTTCACAGGGGTACCACAGGTATCCTTGTCCTTCTTCCCGTGTTTACCCTCTTCTTCCTCCCCTTACACCTCCACCCACCCCCACAGCCGGACATCAGGCGGGTTATTCTGTCCTGGTGGAAGGAGGCAAGGGCTGAGCTAGTGATGGACCTGGAGAGTAGGCTTCCACACCCTTCTCCCTCTCCCAGGTCTGAATCCCCTGTGGACTCCGACATGGTCCATGTCCGGGGTGTGGCACAAGCAAATATCTCTGTTCTGGATAATCAGATTGGAGACGATCCAGACTCAGAGGTGGACTCATGGGAGGAATCCTCACGTCCAGTATCACCGGTCCCGGGGAAGGTCTCCCCATCGTCCCCTCCAGAGAATCCTTCTTTTGTGGACCTTCTGAAGTCAGTCTAGACCTTTTACGAGTGGCAGATGGAGGCAGAGGATCCGATGCGGCAAAGGCTGGCTGAGCATCTGGCTCTGGAGGCTTTATCACCGATTCCAGTGTCTCCATGGATTGGGCCTCATTTTGACCTCACCTCGACTATCTGGCAACTGCCTAACTCCATTCCAGCTGTCCCAAAGAGAGCAGACAGGACTTACCGGGTACCTAAGGATGTTCCCTTCCTTCGACACATCCTAAGATGGACTCTGTTGTCATCTCGGCAGCTCAGGATCGACCATCTGCTCCTAAGCACTTGAGTACTGTTCCTCCCTACAAAGAGTCTAAGCAGTTTGACCAGTTCGGAAAGAAAGTGTACTCTTCGGCTACGTGTGTGTTGAGATCCTTGAATTACGTAGCCCACATGGTGTCCTACCAAAAGGCCACCTTAGCCAGGTTGGAGGACCGGATCCAGTCAGTGCTGAATTCGGACCTTAAGGAGGAACTCTCCTGGGACATCAGGCTTTCCAAGATTTCTTGTTGGCATACTCTTCGAGCCACCTACGACTCTGCCGATTTGGTGGCCCGAACATCGGCGACCACCATCTCCCTTTGGCGGCATGCCTGGCTCCGCATTTTGGGCCTTGCTAATGTGGTCCAGTCGGTCATCCAGGATGCCCATTTTTGGGGCTCGGTGCTCTTTGGTGGGGACACCAAAGATATCATCACAGATCTCCATGAACGAGGCCAAGCTCTTAGATTTGTGAGGTCCATGTACCGTCAGGGCAACCAGCTGGGTCAACCTGTGCAGCCTTTTCAGAGACAGACCTGGAGGCAGTGACGAAAGCGCACCCAATTCGGACAGGGTAAGCGCAAGGCCACGGGTCCAACGTCGACCCCTGCCTCCAAAACCCAGCGTTGTTCTGGAGGACCTCCTCCAGCCTGAACCGCCACCTCCTGATTTCTATTCACCCCTATTCCACTTTCTGAAGAGGAACTGGGGGGTCTCATGCAAGTGCAAGAGTGGCAGGCATAACCTCTGACAAATGGGTCCTACAGTTAGTGTCCTTAAGGCACAGTCTGATATTTGTAGAGATTCCTCCAGAATCCCTCCTCAAATGGCCACCTATTCTGGAGACCAGGTACTTCTGGTAAGGAGGAAGTGCAAGCTCTCTTGCAAAAGCAAGCAATAGAGCCAGTCCCTCTTCGGCAAAGGGGACAATGGTTTTACTCCCATTTTTTACCGGGTCCAAAAAAGACAGGTGACCTAAGACCCATCCTTGACCTCAGCAGGCTAAACCTAAACAAACAAAATGTTCAGGATGTTAACACTCCAGAGCCTTCTGCCTCTTCTGCAGGAGAATCATTGGTTATGCGCTCTGGACATGTAGGATGCTTACCTGCACATCCTGATATTACGGAGTCACTGCTACTTCCTGTGTTTTGTATTCCAGGGGGATCACTTCCAGTTCAAAGTGCTTTTCTCGGCACCCAGGGTTTTTGCCAAGTGCCTAGCTGTGGTGGCAGCAGCTCTCAGATGCCAGGGTAAAACGGTTTTCCTGTACCTGGATGATTGGCTGATCTCTGCTCCCTCAAGGGACTCCATTTCAGAGGCCCTTCAAATTACCCTGAACATGTTTTCTAGACTGGGGATTACGGTCAGTATCCCCAAATCTTACCTTGCGCCCTCACAATGCCTTCAGTTTATTGGAGCTATTCTGGACACAGTTCAGGGCAGAGCCTTCCTCCCTCTGACTAAAGGGATACTCTGATGGAGCAGGCCACTTTGGTGGCCTCCAAGTACCTTCCAGCCAGGAAGTCCTTCATCTCTCTGCTTGATGGCAGCCTCATCTCCACGGTACCCATGGAGAGGCTTCACATGAGAATTTCTCAGTGGTCCCTCAGGGTCCAGTGGGACTAGCTTCAGGATCAGCTGGCTCAGCCGATATTTATTTCCTCTGCCTGTCAGAGGAATCTGTTATGATGGAGGGACCCCACGAACCTCTCGTTAGGCCTACCATTTTGTGGCCCAGCTCCCGTGAGCAGTCCTACGGGCAGACGCTTCTGTGGAGCTCACATGGGAGACCATAAGTCACAGGGACTTTGATCCCAACAGGAGATGTCCTTACACATCAATGTGTTGGAGATGAGACGGTGCTGTATGCTCTTCAAGCATTCCAGAACATTCTCCCAAGGGACTCCTACTCATCCAGACAGACACCTCTGTTGTCTGGTATCTAAACAAGCAGGAGGCACTCGATCTTATCTCCTCCAAGGAAGCAATGAGAGTTTGAACTGGCAGTCCTGCACAGTCTGTCTCTCACAGCTGTGCACATTCCAGGAGTGGAAATGTCCTTGCTGACAGCTTAAGCAGATCGTCTCACCCTCCCATGAATGGGAGCTAGATCAGGAAGTGGGACTCACTTTTTGAGAAATGGGGATGACTGGAAATCGACCTATTCGCCTCCCTCATTCAACACAAAGCTTCCCAGCTTTTGCTCACTCGCCCAGAGCATGGTGCTTTCTGGCATGATGCGTTTTCTCTCTCTCTCTCCTGGACAGGAGATTCTTATCGCCCCCTTCCCATTCTTCAGAGGGTGCTTCTCAGACTTCAGACAGAGCAAGCACGAATGATCCTAGTTGCTCCTCTGTGGCCCAGACAGATTTAGTTCCTACTTCTACTACAGTTGTCCAGGGAACCACCAGTTCCACTTCCATTGAAGCACAGCCTGTTAACTCAGGACAAGGGCTAGCTGGTGCACCTGGGGCTCAGGACCCTGCATCTTCATGCTTGGCTCCTGCAGACTTAGTGATTTCTCACTTTGGGATCTCATCGAGAGTGGCTCAAGTTACCGTGGAAGCCCTCAAGCCTTCCATAAGATACACTTATGCTATGAAGCAGAAAGGTTTTTCCCATTTGGGCAACCTCCAAGGGTTGGGACCCCTTTACTTGTTCAGCCCCTCCCTTAATTGAATAGCTGCTTCATCTTTCAGATTCTGGCCTTTTTTATTCTTCCTGAAAGGTTCATTTGTCAGCTATTTCAGCTCACCATGTGCTGGTGGATGGTAAACCCGTGGTTCAGTTCGAGATCACCAAGACTTTTCTGAAAGGATTCTCCATCTAAAACCCCATCTGCAGCCCTACCCCACCTTGGGATTTTAATTTTGTGTTGTAGAAAATTTTGCTCCCTCCTTGTGAACCAGCGATGAGTTGCGATATGCGCTTCCTTTTTTGGAAGGCGCTCTTTTTAGTTGCTATTACTTCTGCTGGAAGGATTTTTGAGCTTCAGGTCCTGGTTTGTAAAGAGCCATACCTTATTTTTCATAAAGACCGGGTGGTCCACCGCACTCATCCTAGGTTTCTTCCCAAGGTGGTATCGCAGCTCACCCTCAATCAGTCGATTGAGCTCCTGGTGTACTATCTGGCCCCAACGAATAGAGGCGAGGCTCTGTTAAACACTCTTGATGTACACTGGATTCTCAGATGTTACACCTTCCGTACAAAAGAGACGTGTAAAGCCGACCAACTCTTTGTGTCCTTCGCTCCCAGATCTTTGGCTCAAGTGGCTTTTAAGCAGTGCCTTTCCAAGTGGCTAGCCAACTGCATTCGTTTCTGTTATCAGAAGTATGACAAGCCTTTGCCAGGGTCAGTCAAGGCTCATTCCACTAGGGGTGTGGCTGCTTCCACAGCCTTTCTCCGTAACATTTCTACGGCGGAGATATGTGCAGCAACAACCTGGAGTTCCATCCATACCTTCACCAAGCATTACAGTCTGGACATTGCTTCTAGATGAAAGGCCGGTTTTGGCCTTGCTGTCCTGCAGGGCCTTCTGTCCTAGGAATGCTCCTTTCTGTGTTTGTTGTTCCTCCTCCCATGTTTCACTCAGTGTGTCTTTTGAGGGACTGCTTGGGAATCTGTCCTCAAGTTATATGACCTACTGAAGGAACCTCTCAAAGTAAGATAGTACAGTTACGTCAGAACTTACCATAACAGTAGATCTTTGAGAGAGGTTCCTTTGGTAGGTCATGTTTTTTCCCCACCCTCCTTCCCCCAGAAACTTTTTCTTTTGGGTCTCCAGACCAGCTTCCTCTCTTTCCGGGCTCCAGCGGAAGAACTGGAGGGTGGGCCTGGGGACCGCCCATTATATAGACGTGCTCTGACGTCGGTCACGTGATGTCAGGTGGGCGGTCCTCTGTCAGGTATTGCTGGAAAAGTCTGCCATTGGGTCGTGATGGCAGATGGCGCTAGTCCTACAAGTTATGACCTACTGAAGGAACCTCTCTCGAAGATCTACTATTACGGTAAGTTCTTATGTAACTGTACTTTTCTGTTTCTGTCAGAATGTCTTGATCTTACTGCGAGAGGGTTCCTTCAGTAGGTCATTACGTATAGGACTAGCGCCACCTGGCGTCTGGCCGCACGGCAGACTTTTTCTAGCAATACCTGACGGGGGACCGCCCATCTGACGTCACATAACCAACATCAGCGTGACGCTATATAGTGGACGGTCCCCATGCCCGCCCTCCAGTTCTTTCCCCGCCGCCTCATGTCCGTATTACAGACTTCCCAAGCGATTGTCGCTGAAAGTTTTTTTTTTTTGTCTGTTCTCACTGCGTTTGTTTTCTCCAAATTTGTGAATTTTCTTCTGTGTCTTCATCGAAGAATGTTGCCCACCTCGGCACGCAAATTCCACATAAGGGCTGACTTGAAGTGCGTGATCTGCTTAGGCCCAGACCACCCAGTCTCTTCTTGCCCGGACTGCCAGCCTTTAACCAGGCCACACACAAAAGGTGGCAGCAGGCTCTGGAGGCTGATCTTCTCAAGACTCGGCTGGCGTCTTTAGAAAAGCAGATGGAGCGGATCCGGTTTTCTTCTTCTCCTTCCAAAAAGATCATAGGAAAGAGAAACATAGGGGCGGGAGCTCTCCGTGGAGGTGTCCCAGCCTGAGGCCTGTCGACCCTCAACCAGCAAGGCTTCTTCTCAGCGCCGCCTAAGGCTAAGATTGGCTTCGGATGGTAAGTCTAAAAATCCTCCTCTGTGGGTAAGTTGGCCACGGCCCTCCGATGTCCGTGAGTGCTTGTTGCTAAGTCTGCCTGCCCTCCAGGGACTGCCCGGCTGCTGGTAAGTTGGCTTCCTAGGCTTTGGGGACCCACACAGCACCAGTCGCTATGTTGGCAGGGGCTTCTCCCCCTCCCGCCTGACACTGTATGGTCAGATGTCCATCCCTGGCAGGCGCTCAGACGCGGCTCTTCCATTGGGGCCTAACAGTGCCCAACCCGACGTCCGCAAGAGCCCGGAGGAGACTGACCCCTCCCTCTTTCATCTTCACCAGTAACTTCCCCTGCTCAGGCTGCTACCTCTGACGACGATAATGGGGAGCACCTGGATGTCGACCACATCTCTGGGTCCGTTTGCCACTCTCCTGATGGGGTCACAGGGAAGGAGGCCCCTCCTCAGCCATCTGGCTCTACTCCAGAAGCCCCTCCTATGCCTTCTGGTGGGATCACTCCTGACCCGACGCCTGTCCCAGTTGAGATCCCTCCGCTGGATCCGGCAACTGTTCCTCCAGCGCTGGACCCCCCCCCAGCGACGGTCTATGAGCCTGGGCCCAGCCGTCTGCCCCAGCCTTTGGCTCCAGTGCCGGATTTGGTCCATCTGTCGGTTCCCCTTCGTCCGGCTCCAATACTGGCCCCTCCGGCGCGGGACCCCGTTCTGGCTCTGGACCAGGTGGTGCCAGTCCCAGCGGACCTGCCGCGATTTATACAATGGTGGGCCTATGTGGGTTCCCCTGTTGGATCTTCTGGCGTTGAGCCTCTACTCCACGACCCCGGACTGTCCCACATTACCCTCTGGTATCCTGGGGACCATCTCCTGTCTGGTCAGATTGGAGCAGTGCGGGGCATTACTTCCTGGGATACGGTCAGTACCCGGAATATGGCTATTCAGATCACTAGGGATATCACTGTCCTCCTCCCCCCGGTAATCCCTCCACCTCCTCCTCATCCTCTTCCTCCGCCCCCTCCACAAGCCCCACGGGGTTCAACCGGACTTCGACTCTTATCTAGTCTTGATGGCAGGGGACACGCTAGGGGCTGGTATCTGACCTGGAGAGCAGGCTCCCATCTCCATGCTTTCCTAGGTCTCCATCCCCGAGGAGCTCATCCCCCTCTATGGTTCATGTCCTGGGGACATCTCGCAAGGACATCACTCTTCCGGATCTTTGAGACCATCCGGATGTGGGGGATGATGACGACGACGTTGAGTCTCCGAAGGAGCCCTCAGATCACGAGTCTTCGGTCCCTAAGGGCAAGGTTTCCCCCAAATCCCCTCCAGAGGACCCTGCCTTTTCAGACCTCCTGATGTCCATGCAAATCGCGGGCTACTTACGACTCTGTCGATGCAGTAGCTTGCACCTCAGTGACTGCCGTTGCCTTGAGACGGCAGGTGTGGCTTTGCATCTCTGGCCTTGCCAACAAGGTCCAGTCTGCGATTCAGGATGCCCCCTTTCGGGGCTCGGTGCTCTTTGGCGGCAACACCAAAGACATCATCACCGATCTCTGGAATAAATGTCAGGCCCTGAAATCAGTGCTGTCCATGTACCAATTGAGTGCCCAACAACAGCAGCAGCCCTTTCAGAAAAGGACCTGAGGCAGAGAAAGCAGGCCCTGGCTTGTCGCCAAGGCAAGCTTAAGTCCATGGGTTCCGCCACTCCTCCCGCCTCCAAGAATAAGAGACGTCTCAGGGGCCCTCCTGACCGTCCTGGGCCACCTCCTGACTCCTCGCCTCCACCCTCCTCAGCCTCTGTGCGCAGGAGCTGCAGGGGGGAGGTTCCTCGCCCGCCACGCCAGGAGTGTCAGGGCATTACCTCTGATGCATGGGTCCTGCAGCTGGTGTCCGCCGGACACACCATGGTGTTTCTGGAGATTCCACCAGATTTTTCACCAAGCCAATTGTCCTTTTCTCGGGACCAGGTTCTTCTCGTCAGAGAAGAAATCAACTCTCTCTTGCTCAAGGAGGCTATAGAGAGCGTTCCCCTCTGACAAAGGGGAAGGGGGGGTTCTACTCCCACTTCTTCCTGGTTTCAAAAAAGTCAGGCGACATGAGACCCATTCTCGACCTGAGCAGTCTCAGCCTGTTCATCGAGTACAAGAAATTCAGAATGCTGACCCTCCAAAGCCTTCTTCCTCTCCTGCTGGAGAACGAATGGCTTTGTGCTCTGGATATGCAGGATGCTTACCTGCACATTCCAATTTTCCCCAGCCACCGCGGGTTCCTGCGGTTTTGTTTCAGGAGGAGCATTTCAGTCTGGGCCCTCCCTTTGGTCTGTCTTCGGCACCGCGGGTCTTTACCAAGTGCCTGGGGGTGGTGGTGGTGGCCTTTATGCATCGCCAGGGCATAGCAGTTTTCCCTTACCTGTATGACTGGCTGATTTCAACACTTTCCAGGGATTCTCTTTCGGGAGCTCTGCATTTCATTCTGGATCTGTTCTCCAAGTTGGAGATTACTGTCAGTTTCCCTAAGTCATCTCTTTCCCCGACTCAGAGGCTTCAGTTCATCGGGGCAGTGTTGGATACCATCCAGAGCAGGGCTTTCCTGCCTCCGGACAGGGTGGAAACCCTGGTCCATCAGGCTTCAGTGATGGTCCATCCAGGACCATTCCAGCAAGGAGGTCCTTCGCTTCTCGGCCTGATGGTGGCCTCCATCACTACAGTTCCCTGGCAAGGCTCCACATGAGAATCACTCAGTGGTCCTTGTGGGTGCAGCGGGATCAACTCCTGGATGACCTGGATTATCTGGTCCTGGTATCGTCAGCAGTCCAGAAAGATCTGCTTTGGTGGAAGATTCCTACACCTTTCTTTGGGTCTCCCATTCAGGAGATCTGTCCTCGACATCACAGATGCATCAGTATAGGCTGGGGGGTGTATTTGGGGAGCACCAAGCACAAGGACTTTGGTCCAGCTTGGAGGCATTGTTACACATCAACGTTCTGGAGATGAGAGCGGTCTTATGCGGGCTTCAGGTGTTTCGGACTCTTCTCCAAGGGATCACTGCTCATCCAGACGGACAATATGTCGGTGGTCTTGTATCTCAATAAGCGAGGACTCGCTGCCTCTCCTCTGCAGGGAGGCGATGAGAGTGTGGAACTGAGCAGTCCAGCATGATCTGTCTTTAGTGGCCGCCATGTTCCAGGCATTCAAAGCGTCTAAGCGGACAGTTTTCAGCAGGTCTTGAACCCTCAGCCACAATTGGGAGCTAAGTCAGGAAGTAGCAGAGTCTCTCTTCCTAAGGTGGTGGCGTCCGGAACTCGACCTTTTCGCCTCCCCATTCAATGCAAAACTTCAGTTTTTGCTAGCTCGTTCCAGGGCATGGTGCTTTCTGGCATGACATGTTGTCTCTCTCTCTTGGACAGGGAAATTTTTGTACGCCTTCCCTCCATTTCATATTCTCCAGAGGGTTCTCCTCAAGCTTCAGGCAGAGAAAGCGTGGATGATCCACATCGCCACCCTCTGGCCAAGACAGATTTGGTTCCTGCTTCTGCAACAGTTGGTGGAGGAACCTCCGGTTCCACTTTCTGTGACTCACGACCACTTGACACAGAATCAAGGCTGGCTCATCCATCCGGGGCTCAGGACCTTGCATCTTCATGCGTGGCTCCTGCAGACATAGCGGTCTCCCACTTTGGGGTCTCCTCTCGGGTCGCTGAGATAACTGTTGAGGCTAGAAAGCTGTCTACTCATTTCACCTATGCTATGAAGTGGAAACATTTTTCCATTTGGGCGGCTTCCAAAGATTGGAACCCTTTTTTCTAGGATCGTGGATATGTTGTTCATCCACACTTACTGGCATGTCCCTTTCCCCTTTAAATCTTGCCAGAAGTCTTCAAGTTGGCTCCTCCAACCCACCCGGGTGGTATATACCTTGGCTCTGCCCCATGACGCCAGATCTTCCTTTCTGCTGGAAGATGCAGGTTGCCTCCCTCATGCGCTCGCATTTCGTAGACCCTGGCTTTCGACACTTAGGTTTTACTGAAATTAAAACTCATCTGAGTTAGCGATTACGCTTTTGTGTCCTCGATCATGGAAGATAAATCTTTTCCGGGATTTCGCCAGTGTCCTTATGGCCAGAAAATGTCGTGCATCGATCCCCATCTCACATGTGTCTACTGCCTAGGTGTCGGCCATGACACCTCGTCCTGCAGCTTTTGCTTGGCCTTCCATCCCAACGTCCTGGACGACCGCCTGGCACATTTGAAATTGGGGAGACCGGAGAAAAGGAATCCTCCGGTGAAGTCCAGGGAGGCTAGGTGTGCGGTTTCTGCATCCGCGGGTTCCGTCGAGCAGCTGGAACACATGTAAGTGTTCTAAGAAGCTGCCCGTGCTTGGACAAGTGAAGCTTTTCATTCCACTCAACCTGGGCTCCACCTACACAAGTTTCTTCAAGGAGTTGTGCCAGTCTCTCTCCACCTGGGAGAAGCACCCGTGGGCTCGCACTCCTCCCAATCTCATAAAAGAGATAAGGAACCAAGTTTGTCTTTGTCTCGGCGAAAGCGCTCTTGGGACTGAGAGAGGTCTCAGTCCCAGGAGCATGCGGTCTCGACCTTGGTCAAGTTCGCTTCCTCAGCCGCAGGCTTCACGGCTCTTCTGTCTGGCCAGACAGCCGAGGATGTGGCCAATGAGGTCGAGATTGTTCTCGATCCAATCGACCCCCTGTCGCCTGCCCTGGTCGATGACTCTTTGGAAGAGACTTCGGTCCTTGTCTTCCCCGATGAGGAGACCCAGCCTGCTGGTGTCCCCATCAAAGACCCGGTTCTGGATCCCTAGGTATCCGTGGTCCTGCCGGTGTCTCCCGAGTGACTGAGTTGGCCCGTCCGATCTCGATCAAGGTCTAGAACCCCAATGTCCAGCGGCCAAGGAAGAGCCACAAGCTCTAAAAAGAGGCGGCGCCACTGGTTGTCCTCGTCCTCCTCGGATGAGGAGAGGTCCGATGGAAACTCCGGTACTACGAGGACCTCATGTGGCAGCCCGATTTTGTCTGGGCACAAGCGACGACTCCTCTACGGCCGGCATTACATGGCTTCGCCTCCAGGTCGGAAAGCCAACCCCTCAGAACTGAAGCTCTGGTTCTTTCCACCCGCGGAGCCGCCCATTCCTCAGTTCGCCTATACCGGTCTCTCCACCGATAGTGGTGGAGTCACCGCCAAGCAGCCTGTGGGAGGCTCTCTTCCAAAGAGGACCAACCAGATACCGGCTTCCTCAATGTCTGTCGGTCACGGTCACCCCAGACCGCCTCGTGGGTCAAGGTGATTTGGGCGGCAGGCCGCTGTACCCCTACTTCGGACTCTGATGTCACCAGGCTCCACTCTCATCCTGGGGATGATGAGTCATCCGTTACATAGGATGGAGGAAGGTCCTTCCTCCTTCAAGGGATCTTTCATCTTGTCTATGATTCTACAGGGATGCCCTGGAACCCATCCAGAAAAAGCGGAGTACCCTCTCACGGACATCCTCAAGAGGATACTCCGAAGGTCTTCCTGGCCGAAACCATTGTTGGTCCGGCTCTTGAACTGTCGCAACATCCTGCTTCGTGTCCGGCACCATCTGCCTGCATGGCCCGCAAGTATGCAGTGCCCATGGGGTCCCTTGCAGGGTTCACAGAACACCCTTTGGCTGAGAGCCTGGTGACTGCCTCTGTGTTCAGGCGTACTGCCGACACTGACCGACCTCCCGACAAGAAGTATTTGGACCATTCGGGGCAGAAGGTCTACATGGCATCTTCCTTGGGCCTTCGTCAGGCAAGTTTGGCTGTCATCATGGCACACTTCTCCCATGTCCTTCTCGGGTCATTGGACAAAGTCCTCTCTCATCTCCCCGCGGACATGTAGACCACGATTAAGCAGGTCCGAGATCAGGGCCGTGCCTTTGCCAACCAGCAGCTCCAGACGGCCCTGGACATCGGGGACTCTTGTGCCCACTCGATGGCTGCCGGAGGCTTGGCTGAGGCTCTCCTCCTTCCCAGCGGATACTCAGCACAAGTTTGATGTGTTTCCTTGGGACCGACTTGTTCGGTCCAGGAGTGGTGGTCACCTACAGCGCATAGAGCAGTCCAGTGCCACCTTGGATGCCACTTCTGCCAAGAGTTCTTTGGGCAAGAACCAGCAGAAGAAAAAGAAGAAGCCCTTTCGGCACTCTTCCCCTGTGGTTCAGCAGTCGTCCTACCAGGGAGGACAGCAGCAACAGCAGGCTCAAGCATGGTGCCGTAGGCCCAAGCAGGGTCCCCAACAGCCCCTCAAAGGAGGCCGAGGTGCTGGTCCAGGAGCTTCCTCCTCCTCCAAGCCTGCACAGTGACTGGTCATAGGTGGCCTCCACTACACCCGTCACGCCAGTTCTGGGTCCTCCCGTGGGGGGCCGGCTCCGCCACTTTCTTTCCGCCTGATCCGGTATCACTTCGGACAGGTGGGTTCTGTAAGTGGTCAGTCAGGGACTGCCTCTAGAGTTCGAGCATTAACCCCCCAGCCAAGCCCGTGCCCCACGGGAGGAAAGGATCTCAGTTGGCGCTCAGTCGGCCCTTCGGGTCGACATTGCTCAGCTCCTCCGCAAAGAGGCGGTAGCTCCAGTGCCAGATCCTCCTACAGACCCAGGCTTCGTGTCCAGGTATTTCCTGGTGCCCAAGCGGACGGGGGGATGGTGCCCCATCATAAATCTCCACGAACTGAATCAATGAATCTCGGGTCTCGCACCTTCGGGATGGTAACTCTGAACCAGATCATACCATCCCTGGAGTGAAACATGTGGTTCTGTTCACTGGATCTACAGGACGCGTTCTTTCACGTTCCAATCCGTCCGTCCCACCAGCGGTTCCTCCGCTTCAGGGTCGAAGGGACCCTGTACGACTGCCGAGCCATGCCGTTCGGCCTGTCTTTGGCCCCACGGGTCTTCACCAAATACATTGCAGTGGTGGCAGCCCATCTGCGGCGTCAAGGGGTTCGCATATACCCCTACCTCGATGATTGCCTCCTGGCGGGTTCCTCCCTGCAGGAGGTGGAAAGGTCCAGGAACCTGGCCCTCTGAACCTGTTCCCAATGAGGCCAAGTCAGAACTCGTGCCCTCTCAGGTGATGGGCTTTATTGGGGCAGAGCTCGACTCTCGTCAAGCCAGAGCTCAGTTTCCGGTGGACAGGGCGGAGGTTCTTTCTTCCTTTGCCCAATCATTTCTGGTTGGGCACTTGCGCCCTGCCCGGGACTTCCTGTGCCTTCTGGGGTACATGGCGGCGTGCACCTCAGTGGTCCGTTGGGCCAGATTACACATCGCCCCTCAATGGGAGCTGGCGCTCAGTGGTCTCAGCGTCAGGGTCTTTCGACCAGCTGGTTACTGTCACCCAGAGGGACGTGGGACATTCTCCAGTGGTGGACCTTCCCAAGTCATCTGCGGGAAGGGATCCCATTTGTCCGCCTCGAGCCGATGGTCGTCCTTACGACTGATGCCTCCCTCATGGGCTGGGGAGCCCACACGGGGGACCACAGAGCCCACGGGTTCTGGAACCCCGAGGAGTCCCGTTGCCACATCAACCTGTTGGAGCTCAGAGCAGTCAGACTGGCACTGTCAGCTTTCGCTCCTCAGCTCCGGGGTCAAGTGGTTCAAGTCCAGACGGACAATACCACGACCATGTACTACCTCAGCAAACAGGGCGGCACGCACTCCCGTCTGCTGTGCAAGGAGGCGCTCCGGATCTGGACCTTATCAACCGGTTGGAGGCGGATCTCCTTGCCATCCATGTGGCAGGAGTCTCGAACCAACTGGCGGATGCTCTCAGCTGCATAGGCCAGACATCCAGCGAGTGGTCTCTCCATCCAGAGGTAGCTTACAGTCTGTTCTCCCGTTGGGGAAAACTGTTGGTGGACCTGTTTGCCTCCAGGGAGAACTCCAAGCTGAGGCTGTACCATGCCGGCCCCCCCCCCAAGCAGGGCTCGCTGCATGGGATGCCTTCTCGAGGCAGTGGACCCCAGGCCTCCTCTACGCCTTCCTTCCATTTCCCTTGATCCACAAGGTGTTACTCAAGGTGAGGAGGGACAAGGCGAAGGTGATCCTAGTAGCCCCAGGTTGGCCCCGCCAGTTCTGGTATCCAGATCTCCTCAGCCTCAGCTGCAGGGCCCCGGAGCAGCTTTGTACACGCCCGGACTTGATATCATTGAACCAGGGGAAGGTATTCCACTTGGACCTTAAATCCCTGCACCTCACAGCCTGTTCCTGAACGGCTAGAGTTCCAGGCTCTGGGTCTTTCGAGGATGCCTACACTGTGGTGGAGGCATCTCGAAAAATCGACCAGGAAATGTTATGCCTTCAAATGGAAAAGGTTTTCCATTTGGTGTCAGGGTAAGAGTCTGGACCCTTATCCTGCTCTGTGGCTAACATTTTAGACTACTACTGGTCTCTCTCTCTCTCTCTCCAAGGGTCTTGGTCATCGACCCTTAGGGTGCACCTGGCAGCCATCTCTCGCTTACAGGCACGGGCCAGTCAGCCGACATTGGCACAGGAGACAGTGGTCGGGCATTTTTCAAAGACCTGGATCACATATCCCTCCGTGCGTTAACCTCCACCTCCGTGGGATTTTTGCTAGTTTGGCAAAGCTCATGGCAAGCCATTGAACCCATGCGTGTGAACTCTCACACTTGTGGAAGACCGCCTTCCTAGTGGCTATCACGTCAGCCAGAAGGACAGGGGAGCTCCAGGCGCTCTCGGTGGATTCCCCTTATCTGGTCTTTCACAGGGACAAAGTTGTCCTGTGCCCCCACCCGAAATTCCTTCCGAAGGTGGTGTCAGAGTTTCACCTTAACCAGGTGTTGACTCTGCCAGTATATTACCCTAATTACACCGTGGATGCCGAGTACAGACTCCATACTCTGGACCTCAGACGTGCTCTCTCCTATTATAAGGAGAGGACAGCGGAAATTCGGGGAGAGGTTCGCCAGCTGTTTTTCACCTACGCTGGGGCCGCTTCTGGCAGACCTGCAGCCAAATGGACTGTTGCACGATGGATCACATCATGCATAGGTCTGTGTTACGAGTTGGTGGGCAAGGAGCCTCCCAGAGGGTGTAGAGCTCATTCTACCCGCCATACTGCTGCATCGGTGGCTGCTTCCAGGGACATCCCTATCCAGGAAATCTGTTGGGCTGCTACGTGGAAGTCAGCAAACACCTTCATTTCCCACTACCACATCGACCATGAGTCACGCCGAGATGCTGGTTTTGGGGCCTCGGTTCTCCAATCTCTCTTTCCTAAGTAGGGGGTGTGCGCCTTGCCTCCCTCCTCCCGGAGAACTGCTAGGAGTCTGCCAGACAGTGTAGATGAACAGCATATCCACGCTCCTAGAAAAACAGGTTACTCACCTGTAACAGTAGTTCTAGGAGTGGTATATGTTCATCCACACGCACCCACCCGACCTCCCCGGCTTTAGGTGCACCACCTTGCTTCCAGCGGGCTAACATCTGGCATCATGGGGCGGGGCCGAGGTATATACCACCCGGGTGGGAGGAGCCAGCTTGAAGACTTCCGGCAAGATTTAAAGGGGAAAGGGACATGCCAGACAGTGTGGATGAACAACATATACCACTCCTAGAACTACTGTTACAGGTGAGTAACCTGTTTTTACTGACCCTCCACTTGTAAGACACCGTACATCATCGACGAGGCATGCTTTTCTGCCTCTCCTGTCAATGGGACTGATGCCTCCATCATGAAGACAATCACTGCTGCATAGAACACCACCCTTGCCTGCATATAGTACAGCTATGGATGATCCTTTTGGAAGGTCGACCATAAAAAGCCAAGAATATTCTCAAAACATGTATTTAAAGATGCATATGGAACTGCATTTCTACAAAATAAAGAACTTGTGTGCTTCAGAGCATGAGGCCCTCCAACCGTTGTCGTTCCCATGTGGGCTCACAACCCCATTGGGAATTAACAAAGATGCCAGAGAAACACAGATCACTCTACCGGAGGTGCAGATTGATCCCCTCCCACGTCACGCTGGATTCAGAACCTGCTTACATGACAATTCCATCGTCACAAGTTCAAAATATGGAAGAAATAGTAAATAGAGTACTGGATTCTATGGGTTTTGACCATAGCCTCACTCCAGAACATAACCCTCAAACACAAATAATATCACCACCTCCATCAAAACAGGCACGCACAGAGCTAGAACGCTCCCCGGTCCTGCCTTCTCCCGAATATTCAGACAAATATTTCTCAGATTATCACATGAATCCAAACCTTCATAGGACCTATGATGGTTCCCCTGACACAAGAGGATATGAATCCCCTTCGGAGGTGCCCTCCTACTGGGACATAGGGCTGTTACAACCACGAAAGGTCATTTCTCCACGGATAACCCCTCATTCCCTGAAATAATGCTACAAATACAAAAACAATGGAGTTTACCACAACGGAACAGGACAGAGTAAGTAAAGACATTGCTGAATATCTGGGCCTACTGGAAGACCCTGTCCGGGCTATCCCTCCTTTTATACCTACGTTCAGAAATGCTATTACTGAAGCTTGGAGTCAATGCATAGCAGTGCAGGAGTTACCTTGAAAGGCCCACGGGCTGTATCAGGCTCCTCCCGATTATCACTTTTTAATGAATACACCAGCGGTGGATTCTGTGGTTACTGCGGCTGCCCACAACCGCACCGGCAAGCCTAAACATACAAGCACAATAACTCCAGAGAGAGACTCTAAACGTTTTGACCATATGGGGAAGAGAGTGTTTGCTCTAAACTCACTAAACATCAGAATACTTAACTATATGGGGCACGTGCTGCAATACTTGCGTACAGTGAGCACTTCTGCTGGAGAAGTTATAAACAGAATACCTGTATTCCCTGAAAGAGAGCAACTTACATCTATAAACAATACAGTTATTTCACTGTCTCGACATCTATTAAGATCAGTATATGATCTTGTCGATGCTTCGTCTCGAGCCTCTGCAGTCTGTATTCTTATATGCTGCCAGGCATGGCTCCGACTTTCAGGGCTAGCACCTGATATTCAACACAAAGTGGCTAATGCCCCCTTTTCAGGCAACCATCTTTTTGGGCCTGGAGCTCAAGCGATACTGGAGAACCTACGAGGCCTCAGACAGACAACTGAAAACAGTACAATACAGGTACAAAAACCATGCCCTCAGTATAATTATTCATACAAAACTGGACCTAATTATACCCCGTGACACCTTTAAGGGCAGAGAACAAGTAACAAGGACCCGGCAAAGCCGACCTTGGCCGCCCCGCAGCCTCGGGGCTTCTGCCCTGATTAAAGACTCTAGACTCGCCACAGTCCCCTTTTCTTGGCCTCTGGTACCTTTTGGGGCCATAAAAAGACAGGCCTTTTTTCACATAGGCTCGATACATCTAACCAATTTCTCGGGTGTCACTGTTTTTAGATCATCATGACCATTCCATCGAGATGCCTTTTTGACCTGTGGTGCAGCGGACGTCCTGTCCCTCCCTCGTTCAGTTCCATCCACTATTAACTCACATGTTGAGGCCTCAATCAATCCCACTACGGACTATATTCTTCTCTCCTCCACTGCTGCTATGAGCTTCCCTTGATCATGAACAAAGATCATATCAAAAGGGTGAGTACATATACAGAGATTACATGTTTTTAACCACTGCTTCGTTTTGTTTGGTCACAGATGCATTCTTTCATTTGCTACATTCTGTTACTTCAGTATCCTACTTTTTGTCAAATGGATACATTCATTACTGGCTAGACAGTCTTGGGGGGGAGGGGTCTTCACTTGCTACTTTGTAGCTCCTCTAAAGAATAATATTGTGTTACTCGAGCTACTTTTACAATTTGTAACAAAGTTGCCTTTGCCTCAGATTGTGCTTTCACTGCTGATCACTGAAGCTCCATAATTGCTCAGTGCTCTTAACATATTCCTTCTAGTTTTTTAAAACAGTGCTTCACAGTGAATCATGTATCCCTGTATTCCACTGCTATGCTATTTTAGCATTCATTGGTCCCATGACCACATTTTACCTCGGCAGAATGCCATCTGTGCCACCACTGCCATATAACTGCTTGATAATCTCCCAGAAGTAGTGACTTACTGCAAGAGACCATTCCATGGAAGATAGTGCAGTTACACGAAGACTTTGCTGTAACAGTAGATCTTCTAGGAATGTCTCTTGCAGTAAGTAGTTTCCTCCCCTCCATCCCCCTACCTTATGGAATAGGAAAAACGATGTAAGGGTAGGAAGCTTCGGTACCTCAGTTCCCCTCAGTCCCTCGCTTCCGAGCTGAAACCGGCGGGGAATGGAGCTCACCAGGGACCCCACCCACTTTTATAGGTACAGCCCAGGAAGTGAGGTAGTGTGGATGGTTCCTGGTATAGAGACTGCTAGAAGAGACTTCCATGCTGGAGCGCCACCTATCGGGAACTTCCAGAAGTAATGACTTACTGCAAGAGACATTCCTGGGGATCAGGTGTTGCTTCTGGCCTTCTTTGGGGTTGTGGGCCTGTGGGGAATCTGTGCGAGATGACTCGGAAGCCATTCTAGCAGCTCTTAAGATGCAGAAATCTTGGATGCCATAGTCTGCATCCTTGTGATTGTGTGCCACCCAGGGACATTCCATAAAGTTGTGCCCCCCCATCACATAATTTACAATTGGGTGTAATGTCACAATGGAAACCAGAATGGCCTTGCTCCCCATATAATGTGCATTGCATGATTGTACATGCTGAACTAATATGGCATATGGAGCCACACTTATAGCACTTCTTGGGTTGCCCAGGTTAAAAACGAAACCTTTATCATGTCCTATGTGAAAGCAGTTGAGTAAATGTGTAAGACCAGAGTCTGTTTGGAAAAGTTTAACTTTCAGTTTCCAACCCCCATTCCAGAAACCACCTGCATCTAAGATTGGGTCTGGGGTGCCATGGATATCACAGTGTTTGTCAAGCCAGTAAAGGATGTCAGAGATATTTACCCCTTCATTGCGGAACAAGATGGTAATCACCCTGAAAGGCTGTTTTGTAAAGGGAATTACCTGAAAGGGGTCCATAGAGGATTGGTTTTAGCAGTAATATGCTTTACCCAGAATCTCCAGGATTTCTGGGGTTCTAAAGTTAATGTTGAAGATGTATTTCCTGGGGTGTGGATCAGAGCATATACATCTGCAGGCGTGAAGCCTAGGGATTGTTTTAGAAGAATGCGACCCACATAGTATCTGTCTGGAAGTTGCTCCACCCCTCCCCAAGTAGCGCAAGTGGATAGCATTGCATCTTTTTGTCAACTTGAGTGGTTTGTGAAAAGTTCTGCATAAGTAGGACATTGAGAGCCAGTATTCCTGACTAGGGCTGTTCCCCTCCCTTTCCCTTTGTCAGATTGGGTTTGTGAACCCATGTCCCTTAGGTTTGCATCAAAGAAAATATCAGGCTGTGAATGTCTGGGGAAAAGAATGCTACCTGTTTCTTCAGTGGGGGATCCACCTCGTTAGTTTGGTTCTCTGTGATGTCCTTCAGTCCTCTGTAGGTTGAGGCACCGAGTCTGCATCTGTTCCTCGGCACCTGGTGTAGTTGGTGCAATGTGATTCAAAATAGGGATTTCTGTTTGATAATCTACCTGCCCGTCCCATCAGTTTGGCGTGATCAGTCAGCATCTCATAGTGCTCGCTCTGGCGACCATCTGGAAGCAGGTGCGCGGTAATCGGCGGTTTAGTAGCTTCTGCTTTTGTAATACTACTGGAGGTACATCTCCTGAACCAAAACCGAAGATTTTAGTGGATTGTTGTGACAACCAGGGGTCTGTTCCTCCTCTTCTCTTCATCTAAAAGTTTCGGCCTGTGAGTATTCTATCTCCAGTTGATGTAGTTGGTCTTGTAAGATTTTGTGTTGCTTCTGGATATGCTGTTGCTGCAAAATTAGTGCCACTGGTGTAGATTCCGTTTCCTGGACCATATCTTTGGTCTGTTTCTGGTGTACTCCTCTGTACTGGTCTCTCTAGTGCCACCAGAAGATTTTGGTTCTGTAGAGGTGCTGAGCTGGCCACCCGTGAGTGCATTCAGGCCTCTGAAACAAGCAAGGGCTCCCTGCTCTGGTCATACATCAGCCCTTCAAGCAGTTGACTCCATACTGGATTCCTCCATCTGCAGACAGAAGGACAGCGCCCTGCCAACAGAGTGGGGAGATTCCCTCCTGTCCTGGCCAAATTCTCTCATTCACTAAAATACCACCAACAGCTTAATCTGGTTCAATTTCAGTTGGTTACCATCTGTATCCCCTTCTCCCCCCCACCCCCGGTCGCCCCTGAAAAGGGACTTCTAGTCTCAGTGGGCCTACCAGGTCAACAGAATTCAATAAATATAATAGTGCAAGTGGTATGTTGTAGTACAAACACCATATAACCGTACACACAATACAACAGTACAGTCTATAGCAGTACCAATGCTATATAGCAGTGCAGATGGTATATACATATATATAATAGTGCCAACTCTGTATAACAATGTACAATGAATGTACAGCACTGCAAACTGTATAACACTACAAACAATATATATATAGTAGTATTGACCACGTATTACAGTACAAACAATATATAGTAGTGCAAACAATATACAGTAGTACAAATATATAGCAGTACAAACATTATGCAGCAGTACAAACAGAATATTGCAGCGCTAACAATACGTGGCAGTACAAAGAATACATAACCATGCAAACAGCATATAGCAGTGCAAACACCATATGGCGGCACAAACACTAAATAGCAGTGCAAACTTCTATGTGTATATGTGTGTATATATATATATATATATATATATATATATATATATAGCAGTACAGAACTACATGCACTATATAATAGAACAATATATCAGTACAAACAATATATAACTGTACAAACTATATATAGCACAGAATAAAAAGTACAGTGTATAACCTGCAAATGCTACATAGCAGTACAAACCTTATATTAGTACAAACTTTAAATAGCAGTACTGAATAAAAGTACAAACAATATTTAACTGTACAAATCCAGTATTGCAGTATATGCAGTCTGTAACAGTACAAACACAGTGTAACAATGCAGACACTATTGCAAACAGCATACAGCCAAACAGTATATAACAATACATGCAATACAGTTTCAGATATAAATTACACATTAATAATTTACAAATCTGTAATTAAAATTATTTAAAATAAATACGTGTACATGGATGCCAGCTATAGAATGAGCACACCTGGATATTATCGCCCCAAGTGCAGTTAGAAGCCGTAGTATTAGAGGGTAGAAACATGTCATCATATATTTGGTTTTAGTTTTAATGTATTTCTGGCAGGAAAGTCAGTATGCCAATACTTCTTTTCATTTTATGTTGTTCCTGAACTGAGATAATAAGGTTTTGAGGTTCTTAAAAAGTTCCAGCTCTCTGGTGATACCAACCATTAAAAAATGAAATTTCTTGGTGTGGTGCTGTGTTGTTTACCATCAGAAACCTGTGCTAGCACCATTGTAATACACTCACAGTATGAACTGAATATGTAGGTCAAAATGCAACCTTGCTGCAAGATATTTTTTTAAATGGCTGATGGTGGCAATGATTATTGACTTGAGTCATGAATTACAAAACTAGTAATAAAAGTGGTTTTAAAACTCTGAGGAAATGTAAAATACACCAGTGGTGAATTTAAGGATATCGGAAATACAGTATTGCTAAAAAAGAAAAATGAATTAATATGATTAAAACACTTGGCCGACTAGCAAGCTGCTGCTTTAACTAAGCTCTTACAAGTTGGCATAGATTTACACTCGCTTATTGCGGGGGTTAAGCATCCCAAAATTTGGTAATAAGATGGGAAAACGTTCTTTGCTCTTGGATGGTTTTTCTGTATGGATAAGTTTGGACTACAAACCATATATACCACTTGACAGAGTAATCCTATCCAGTAAGATAGATGGTGCCTCTACGTTGATCATTTTACTGACAAGTATGCCTTCATTATACTGTTGCTGTCTGCTTAGAACACTCTGTGAGCATACTAGGAAAACAGTATATGGGACCCCCCCGCATCTTCTGCACGTAATGTCCCAGGGTTGGAGCAGGGATCTGTATCACCTGTGTGACAGAACAATTATCTATCGCTCGCCAGACCTTAATTTTAATTGAAGCTCTTATTGAGGGCCAGTCCTGTGGAGCAGTGATAGGGGTGTCGCTTGCAGTGCCACAACCTGGATTCGGCAAAGTGCCTTGGTCGTCGGGGGGGGCGGCTGGGAGGAGGATTTTACATCCCAGAGGACGCTTTCCAGGGAGGCAGGATTTCTGTACTCATTGCGGTACTGCCTCTTGTGTGACCATGGGTGTCAGTGCTGCGGAGAGGGCTGTGGTGGGGTGTGACACAGGCCAGTGACTGATGCAGTACCACCCTAGGTGTGCCTGCATCTAACAGGGTGCAGGAGAAGATGGCTCTGCCTCTGATAGGTGAAGGACCCCAGTCCTCCCAGACTGACCCTGCTGCTCTGAGTTTGTCTCCTGACAAAACTCAAGTGTGCTCGGGGGTAAATCCTCTTTACCCTATTCCCACCTGGGGGCAAGCCAAGACAGTGTAGAGGATGATGACTGGAACTGGTAAGTGACACTCTGGGGATCTGGAGAGAAGTCTGAGGCAGAGACTGGAAGCTGGGCATAAACAGAGAGTAAAAAAAAAAAAAAAATAAGCAACTCGTACAAAGGCTAATGAGATGAGGCAGCCTTATGTTATATACCCCATTCTGGAGGCTCACAGTGCTGTGTAAGTACGTAGCGGAAGAAGTAATAAGCCAAACATAAAATGAGGCGGGATGGGCCTGACCACTGTTTAAATAGGGCCTCTATCTCCCCCACGTTTTTTTTCCCTTCTCCTCAGGGTCCCCACTTATGCTCTGAATTGTGTTCATTACTAAATTACTTTGGCCCGCTGCAGTTAATCCTACTCAGTTGTATTTTAGTGAGTCATTCATACATATGAGCATATATGCAAGCCAGCAGAATAAGGCAGTTTGATCTGTCTAGTCTGTTTGTTTTACAGGGTCCAAAGCTTAAGCTACTGACCCTGCCCCCAAAAAAAAAAATCTTCTCATCCTTTCCAACTGCCCCTACCATATTTATTTATTAGCTTTTGAAGACCGGATAAGCGCATTAGGCAGTAGCTCTGACTATTTTCAGACACGACCGGAGAGAGTACATGATACAGTCCTTACAAACAAACTCAGGTACATATATACAGTCATAACATTTACAACAGATATCCACACAGGGATAGTCAGGAATTATACATACAAGCTGGCCCTTGCTTTCCTCATGTCTGGCCCAGACTCTCTGAAGCTGCCCACTGTCTTCCAGCAGACCACCTCTTCCGGCAGCACATTCCAACTGGCTACCACCCTCTCTGTGAAGAAGTGCTTCCAAACCTCCCTCCTAAACCCCTCCCAGCTTAAGACTATGTCCCTTGTATTTCAGCCACCACTTAGCTTAAAGAGACCCTCCTTCTCCACCCTATTTATTCCTTTCAAGTATTTGAAGGCCTGTATCATGTCCCTGTCTCCTCCTTCAGGAGTACATGTTCAAGGTCTCCAACCTCTCTTCATGTGCTTTGCCCTGCTGACCATGATCGTCTTCATTGCCCTCCTGTGGGCACCAGTTCTGTACTCCATACTCGAGATGTGGCCTTACCAGTGACCAGTATAACCTTCTCTCACCCATTGCTGATCCTTTGGCTATGCATCCCGACATCTTTTTTGCCTTTGCTGCTGCTGCTTTCTTGCAGTGCATGGAGTGCTTCAGGTCACTAGTGATCATCATCTCTCTTCCAGATCCTTCCCCTCCTCTGTTGCAGTTACCCAGGCCCCCCCAGGTAGTGTTTTGCCCTTGTATTCTTGGCTCCAGTGTGCATAACTTTGTATTTCTTGGCATTGAAGCCAAGCTGCCAAATCCCGGACCACCTCCAGCATTTTCAGGTTGTCCTGTATCCCTTCGGCTGTGTCCACCCTGCCACAGAGCTTGGTGTTGTCTGTGGATAGGCACATTTTGCCCTTGGTGCCATCCCCAATATCATTGATAAAGACATTGAACAACACTGGTCCCAGCACTGAGCCCTGCGGGACCCCACTTGTGACCACCTTGGTGTTAGATAACTCTCTCCCCACCACCACTCTCTGGGTCCTGTTCCTCAGCCAGTTTTCCACCCATCTGGTCATCTTCTCCCTAACACCAAGATCCACCAACTTCCTGATCAACCTCTTGCGGAGTGCAGTCAGAGACCTTGCTGAAGTCCAGATAAAGGATGTCCACCCCTTGACCCCTGTCTAATGCCTTAGTGACCCAGTCAAAACAGATTTGTTTGATACGATTTCCCTCTCATAAACCTGTGCTGCCTCTCATCCTTGAGACCGTACTCTTCTAGATACTCTACCAACCTTTCCTTAAAGGGTACCTAAACAAGCAGTTTTTTTAAAACTGCAAACTCCAAAATCTGGCTTCATTGCGAGGTAAAGTAAAGGCTGCTGTTAACATTTATGCTAAAACTGCAGTTATGCAAATAATAGAAATGCAGTTTTGCAGCTTTTGAAAAATGTAAACATCAGCCTTTCACTTTCAAAAAAACAGCTTTGCTTGACCCCCTAAAATATCTGCCAAGTGTGTTAAGTGATGAGTCATGATGACATCTTTGGAGCCACAGACAGAGACCCACTTGGCTCCCTATAGTGCTAACTAGTTCTTCCTTCCCTTTGTTTTGAATTGTTTCACCAGAATGATCAACACCATATGTTAAACAAGTGGATTATTTTGATCAGTACAGATGTTAGGCTATGGTTTTGTTCATTTTGTTTACTTTTAACTTGCTGAAAATGTTTTGTAATCCAGCTGACTTTCTCTTTGGTAAACCGCAGTACAGTACAACACTTTAAATACCTGATAATCTAGTTGTTATGTGACGCCCTGAATTCTATAGTGAAGTACTGGTCTGGTCCAATTCCAAAGCTCGTGCTTTCTTGGTAATCCACAAATAAGCTTCTCTTGTATTCTTTTTCCACATGAACCCCCTGCACCTAGCTTGCCTTTTGGGTGAACACCCACCATCCATACTCTGTCCTTAGTACTGCCTGGGCCCATATGAGCTTAAAAGGTCATGAAGAGAATTATCACACCTCAGATTGTAATCTTGTACCTCAGAGAGGTGTGCACACCTATACCGATACACTTCATCAGTTGGCACTATTAAAACTGCCTCCCAAATCACGCTCCAGTCCACTTTCTCAGTGTTTGACTTCTGCTACCACAGTAAACATTGAGTGGATCACCACCCTTCTGCACAGTGAAGTAAGTATGTACAGTCCCCCTGTTGTGTTTTTTTCCCACCCCATTAACCAACAACTAGGTCTTTCTGGAGGGCCAAGCAATAAGCATTAGGACCCACCAGAAAAACTGCTGTTCATGCCATCATAAGGGCTGCGCTTACTACGGATAACAATATTAGCAAGAGAGGCATACTAATGCCTTGAGCGAATCCACCTGACTTCCAGTGTCAGTCTGCTTCTTTACCTGTGATCTGCAGAACCACGCAGGACAGTTCCTGGCAGTTCTCCAGTAATTTTCTGTGCCCTACGCCACAATGCGAGTTGGCTGGCTACCACCCTTCCGAATCTTGAATGAGCTATACACAGCTCCCTTGATACTGTCCTAACAAACGTCAACCCCCCCCCAACCCAAGGGTAATCTCCCTACACTGAATTCAAGTAATAGTTTAGGTGCAGCCCTGCCACTCTGAGTATTTGTTGTCACTGGCTGCTCTCATCCACAGTCAGATAGTGATCACGGTTCTGGCAGCCCTACATCTCAGATCTCACAATGATCTGCTCAACGTCCCCCTTCCTTTCTTCCCCTAACCTGAATATAGCTGTACCCTGCTGGAATGGCCTCTTCAGTCCCTCTCTGGCATTCATTCTTCTCACCTGCTTCCCACACAGAAACTGGAGAGCTCACTACCCTTCCGCATTGTAATGCGGTTAGTACAGTCTCCAGTGTTATTTTTATATTAATAAAAACGTGATCTTCTGGTAGATTCAGATTGATAGCAGCAACAAGGGAAGGCTTTCTATCTCAGATAGAAATCTGTTACCTATGATTAGGCACTATTAAATGATGTGCAAATGATGTGCATACCCGTCATTTAATAGTGCCTAATCAAGGTAACAGATATTTAAGATTGGAAGCCTATCTTTCCCTTTGTTCCCTGCTGTTATCAGCCTTACTTACTGGAAAGATTTATTTATTTTGATATGTCAAAAACCTGGGGACTGTACTACCTGCATTCATGATGCAGAAGGGTGATGAACTCACCAGTTCTAGGGACATGGATATGTTGTTCATCCACACTCATTGGCAGTATCCTTGCCGCTTTAAATCTTGCCGGAAGGTCTTCAAGCTTGCTCCTCCCACCCACCCGGGTGGTATAACTCTCGGCTCCGCCCCATGACGCCAGATCTTCCTTACCGCTTGGAAGCTCAGGTTCCCTCCTTAACGCTCTGCGTTTGCGACTGGTTCCTATTTCTCCGTTTGCGGATTTTAAAATAAAAATTTGCAAAAAGACTTCAGTCTTCGATCCCTCGCGGCTGCGATGGACAAATCGACTCCCGGATTTCGGAGATGCCCATGCGGGCAGAAGATGTCTCGACGGATCCACACTCCACGGTGTCTACTGCTTAGGCCCTGAGCATCACCCGCAGGCTTGCGACCTGTGCGCTTCATCTTTCTCGCCTACGCCCTCAAGACCGTGTTGCCCGATTGCAACTGGGCGCCCCCGAGAAGCGCTTCTCCGTGAAGTCCAAGGAGGCCCGGTTGGCGGTGTCCAGTGGCGGGCTCAGCCGGATCAGCTCGGCGGATGGTCGCCTCAAGAGGAGGCGGCGCTGGTCATATCTTCCTCGCCGCGGCATTTATCCCGCCTCTCTGGGTTCTTCCTACACGGCTTCTTTTAAGGAGCTTTGTCTGTCCCTCTCCACTAAAGGAGAAGGCCTCGTCTGCTGGACCTTATTCTCGGTCCAAAAGAGGGACAAGGTGGAGTCCCTCCGTCGGCGCTCTTGGGAGCGGAAAGGTCCCTCTCCCGGGCCGTCAATGCATTGATGGAAACTCCGCTGGCTTGACCACCAGCCTCACGGTGTCCCTGTCAGGTCAGTTGACCGAGACTCCCACTGATGAAGTCGAGATTTTCTCGACCCATTGAACGAGCTGTCGCCTTTAGCAGCCGAGATTCCCTCTCCCGGTTCCCCGGGAGAGTTGAGGATCCCGTGGGCTCGCCTGTGCCTCCGGTTCCGAGCCCTCGGATGGACCTTCCGAGCGAAGGAGTGCGGTTCCGGCCGACACCTCCCCGCACCGACCGGAAATTCCGGGACTTCGGTCTCCCGGACATCTACAGATCCAGCCGTTCCCCACCGTCCATAGGCGGTCTCGGTCCTCGACTTCTGCGGTAAGCGCGTCGCCGCTCGTCCTCATCTCCTCCTCCGGATGAGGAGGCTTGGCGTGGAAGTCGTCGGCCAGTCACGAGACCTTATGTTGCAACAGCTCCTCCTGGCCGGGAATAAGCCGACTCCGGCGCCTTCCCCGGCCATTAAGTGGCTGTCACCGGAACGGCCGACACAACCCCTCGACTTGTCCGAGGAGCCTATACCCAGGCCGGTTGTTCGGCCAAAACCAGCTGCTCCACCGATTCCGGTGGAACCTCCGCCTCCACAGCCACCAATTGGGGCTCCGACCAAGGATTCTCGGTCGGCTAAGGGTTTACCCCATCGGCTGTCAGTTACCCTCACTCCCGACCGACCTCGGCAGGTGAAGGGTGGCTCAGGCCAGAGGCAGCTCTTCGAGGACTCTTCCGAGTCCGAAGATGATTCCTCCTTCTTCTCAAGCGACTGGACTTGGAGTCTTCAGGAGGTCAGTCAATGGACGATAGCCCGTCGTCCTTCCTAGGACTGCTTGGCTCATCTCGAGTCTACCGGGATGGAGCTCGAACCCGTTCCAAGCGGGCCAGGTATCCCCTCACGGAGATTCTGGACCGAGGGATTCTCCGACGGAGGCCTTCCGGTGGCGAGGCCATAGTGGGTCGGCACTGGAACTTTGGCAGCGCCCTGCTTCCTGCCCTCGCCCGGCCAGGATGGCCAGGAAGTATCACGGTCCCTACCGGTTCCTTGTCGGTTTTGAACACCCCTCTGCTGAGGGGTTGGTTACCGACAGCGTTTTCGGTAGCGCCCAGCAACGCCAGGATGTGGACAAACCTCCTGACAAGGAGTCCAAGAAATTGGACTATGTCGGCTAAAAGTCACGCTGCGCCCCTCTCGGCCTTCGTCAGGCCAGTTCGGCCGTCCTCATGGCACATTTTTCTCATGCCCTGTTGGGCTCCCTGGATGAGGTCATCCTCATCTTCCGCCCGATCTGCAGACTACGGTTAAGCAGGTGCGGGACCAGGGCAGGAGCAGTGGCCAAACAGCAGCCCAGACTGCTTTGGATATAGGGGACTCATGTGCCAGATCGGTGGCGGCGTAGTGGCGGCAAGGTCGGGCTTGGCTGAGGATATCCACCTTTACTCGGATACCCAGCACAAGTTGGCGGATGTTCCCTTTTGGGACTGGACCTCTTGCCCTGGGGTGGAAGGTCACCTGCAGAGGATCGAGAAGTCCATGCCACCTTGGACTCGGTCTCTTCCGCTCAGAAGGACAAAGGCCGCAACCACAGCCCTAAGCCCTTTGCGTCCTTCTGTGCCCCGTACCGGCCCAGCAACGCTCAGGGCCAGCAGGCTCGGCCTTGGCATCCCAAACCCAAGCCGCCGGCTTCCTCTAACAGGAGGCAGGGAGGAAAGGGCCAGGAGGTCCCTCGGCGGTCCCTCCTCCAAGCCTGCCCAGTAGCGGGCTGAGGGGTGTCGCCCCATCCCGTCCACCTTAGCCCCTGGTCCCCGTGAGGGGCGGCTCCGGCATTCTCCGTTCCACCTGGTCCGCTGTTACCACGGACAGGTGGGTCTTGGAAGGTGGTGGAAGAGGCCTGCCTCTGGAATTCGAGCAGGCACCACCCTTCCAGAGCCGGCGCCCCTCGGGGCTTGGGATCCCCAAGCTCACTGGCGGCTCGTCGAGGCGACATGCCTCTCTCTCCAGAAGGAGGTGGTAAGAGAGGTGGTGGACCCTCCTTCAGACCCAGGGTTTGTGTCCAGGTACTTCCTGGTTCCGAAGCAGACGGGGGCTGGCGCCCCATTCTCGACCTACCACGACCTAAACAAGTTCCTAAGGTCTCGAACCTTCAGGATGGTCCTCTGGCTCAGATAATACCATCCTTGGAGCACGGCGTGTGGTTCTGCTCTCTGGACTTGCAGGACGCGTTTTTCACGTCCCTATCCGTCCGTCTCACCAGAGATTCCTTCGCTTCAGGCGGAAGGATCTCTCTTGAGTTCAAGCCATGCCCTTGACTTGTCTCCAGCTCCCAGGGTCTTCACCAAATGCATGGCAGTGGTGACAGCATTCCTCTTGCGCCGAGGGTCCGGTGTACCCTTACCTGGACGACTGGCTGATAGCAGCTCCCTCCAGGAAGGAGGCGGAGTGGTCCAGAGATCTGGCCCTCCAGGTCTGCTCTCAACTGGGCCTCCTTATCAACGAGGCCAAGTCAGACTCGAGCGAAGCAGGTGATTCTATTCATGGGCGCAGCTCGACTCTCTTTCGAGCCAGGCGCGGCTCCAGCGGACAGGGCCGAGGTTCTTTCCTCCTTTGCCCGATCATTTCTGGTTGGGCAATTCTCCCTACCGGGACTTCCCTCGCCTCCTGGGTCTCATGGTGGCCTGTACCAGCGTGGTCCGTTGGGCCCGCTGGAACATCGTCCTTCAGTGGGGACTGGCCAGCCAGTGGTCCTGGCGCTGCGATCCCTTGGACCAGCTAGTCGGTGACACAGGGGATGTGGCAGCTCTCCAGTGGTGGACCGTTCCAGATCATTTGCAGGAGGGCATCCCGTTCGTCCGCCCGAGCCGGCGGTCTCTCTGTCGACCGATGCCTCTCTGATGGGTTGGGGTGCCCATCTGGGGACACACGGGCTCATGGCCTCTGGTCCCAGCGGAGTCGATGCCATCAACCTGCTGGAGCTCCGAGCGGTCCGCCTAGCTCTCACCGCCTTTGCTCCGTTCCTCCGGGGTCAAGTGGTCCGAGTCAGGCGGACAATACCACGACCATGTACTATCTAAACCGCCAGAGCGGGGCCAGCTCCATGCTTCTATGCAAGGAAGCTCTCGCATTTGGTCACTCGTGCGCAGCCTGGAGGCGGATCTCCCAGCCATTCACGTGGCAGGGCCTCCAACACCCTGGCCGATGCCCTGAGCGGATAGGGGCTGCATCCCACGAGTGGTCTCTCCTGCCGGAGGTAGTACAGCATCTGTTCTCCCTTTGGGGCACACCTCAGGTGGACCTGTTTGCCTCCATGGAAAACGCGAAGCTGAGTCTGTTCCATGCCCGCCCCCCTCAGCAGGGCTCGCTGCAGGGGGATGCCTTCTCGAGGCAATGGACCCCGGGCCTCTTTTACGCCTTTCCCCCATTTCCCTTGATCCACAAGGTGCTTCTCAAGGCGAGGAGGGACAAGGCGCAGGTGATTCTGATAGCCCCAGACTGGCCTCGCCAGTTCTGGTACCCAGATCTCCTCAGTCTCAGCTCCAGGACTCCGCGGCAGCTTCCAGCTCGCCCGGACCTGCTCTCAGTCAATCAGGGGAAGGTGTTCCATCCGGACCTTCAATCCCTGCACCTGACGGCCTGGTTCCTGAGCGGCTAGAGTTCCAGGCCTTGGGTCTTTCCGACGAGGTCCTCAATGTAGTTGAGGCGTCCGTAGGTCGACCAAAATGCTATGCCTTCAAATGGAAAAGGTTTTCCATTTGGTGTCGAAACAAGGGCTTGGACCCTTCCTCCTGTTCCTTGGCAAGCATCTTGGACTATTTATGGTCCCTTTCTAGTCAAGGGCTTAGGTCGAGCGACCCTAAGGGTGCACCTGGCAGCCATCTCTGCTTACAGTGCCGGGCAGGAAGCAGTCGGTGGCGCAGGAGAAGGTGGTCTGGCGCTTTTTCAAAGCCTTGATCACATTTCCCCTCAGTCTGGGAACCCCCACCTCAGTGGGATCTACTGCTGGTACTGGCAAAGCTCATGGGCAAGCCATTCGAACCTATGCACAGGTGTGCTCTCTCACCTGTCGTGGAAGACCGCCTTCTTGGTGGCTATCCGTCAGCCAGAAGGATGGGAGAGCTCAGGCGCTTTCCATCGAGTCTCCTTACCTGGTCTTCCACAGGGACAAGGTTGTCCTCGCCCCCACCGAAATTCCTTCCGAAGGTGGTGTAGAGTTTCACCTTAACCAGGTGTTGACTCTGCGGTGTTCTACCCCAATCACACCTCGGAGGCGAATATAGGCTCCATACTCTGGACCCTAGAAGAAGCTCGCTTATTATAAGGCCTTACGGCTGAAGTCGAGGAGAGGTGCATCAGCTGTTTGTCACCTACGCTGAAGCCGCATCTGGCAGACCTGCAGCCAAGCGGACGATAAGCAGGTGGGTAACCTCCTGCATAGATCTCTGCTATAAGTTAGCGGGCATGGAGCCTCCCAGAGGGATAAGAGCTCATTCTACCCGCCATACTGCTGCAACGGTGGCTGCTTCCAGGGACGTCCCTATCCAGGAAATCTGCAGGGCTGCTACCTGGAAGTCAGCAAACACCTTCATTACCCACTACCACATCGACCTTGAGTCACGCCGGGATGCTGGTTTGGGGCCTCGGTTCTCAGTCTCTCTTTCCCAAGTAAGTATATGGGGGTGCGTCTTGCCTCCCTCCTCCCGGAGAACTGCTAGGAGTCTGCCAATGAGTGTGGATGAACAACATATCCATGTCCCTAAATACAGGTTACTCACCTGTAACAGGAGTTCTAGGAATGGTATATGTTGTTCATCCTATTTCGACCTCCCGGCACGCCAACCTGAGCTTCCAGCGGGCCAAGATCTGGCGCATGGGGCGGAGCGAGAGTTATACCACCCGGGTGGGTGGGAGGAGCAGCTTGAAGACCTTCCGCAAGATTTAAAGCGGCAAGGATACTGCCAATGAGTGTGGATGAACAACATATACCATTCCTAGAACTCCTGTTACAGGTGAGTAACCTGTATTTTTTGGTGTAGGGAGAAGGAGTGAAGAATGAATAGCAGAGGGGGGACTGAGAAGGCCACTTCTGCAAGGTACTGCTATATTCAGGAAGGGGGAAGACAGAAGGGGAGAAATATGAGCAGATCACTGTGAGAAGTAAGATGTGGGGCTGCCAGCACCATTTTTTTTTTAGTTTATGTTGACTGGTTAAGTGCACTAGACAAATCCTGCCTATTTTCAGGCAAGACCGGGGAGGGATACAGATGAATGCCAACTGACCTTGAACCAGATTAAGCTGTTGGTGGTATTTTTAGTGAATGAGGAAATTTGGCCAGGACACGGGAAATTCCCTACTCTTTTTCGATAAGTGCCATGGGATCTTTAACATCCACCTGAACTACCACCAATCCAGGCAGGTGGGACCTCGGTTTAACGTCTGAATCCGAAAGCCATGATCACTACCTGACCCTATTGTCCTGGCCAATATTCCTTCCCATAAAACCAGTTCATGCAATTGTTCAGGGCTGTGTGGGGTGGTATTGTGTGAAATTGCTGCCACTGCACGTTCAGTCACTTCACTACCAGTCTAGCATTGCTTGTAAAGCACTTTGGGATACAATGTGTATGAAGAGCACTATATAAATGCTGATTCTGATTCTTCTTCTTATTTCCCATGGAAAAGAAAACAAGACAAGCATATTTTAATTTCCGAGAAAGTATGAACTCTGGCATTGGACTACACAAGAACTTTGCTACAAACAAGTGGTGGATCTAGGGGGTGGTGAAGGCGCATCCCCCCACTGTAACGTGCTGCTTGCTGCTGCTGCATTTCACTTTGTTGCAGAAGTCTGATTTATTGATTGTACAAATGTTGACATTCAAACTGGGGATTACATTTGTAGGTTCTGTCAAAACATACTAGAAAAGAATAATAGCAGAAAATACAAGTGTTAAAAAGTGTATATCAAGTATGCACACCACCCCAGCATCCCCATTGTAACATCCTGGATCCGCCATAACCACTAGACCACCAGGTTATTTAAGATTTGTACTGCACTATGGTTTGCCGAAGACAAAGTCGGTTGGATTAAAACCGAATTTCAGCATGTTAAAGTAAACAAAATTTATAGAATTATAGCCTTACATATGTATTGCTCAAAATAATGCACATGGTTTTGACCATTTTGGTAAAACAGTTCTATGCAAAGGGAAAAAAGAATTAGTTAGCACTATAGAGAGCCATATAGCGTTCTGACTCTGGCTCCAATGATGTCATCACTTAACACATTTGGTAGCCATTTTAGGAAGCAGGGATGGCATTTTGTTTGAAATTGGAAGGCTGATTTTACATTTTTCAAATGCTTTGGAACTACGTTTAGGTAAATTATATAAATGCAATTTTAGCATTAATGTATATAGCAGCCTTTCCTTTTGTCCCCTATGAAGTCAGATTCTTGAATAATTTGTTGTCAGTGTTGTTTAGGTATCCTTAAGTATGGTTTCCATGAACTTGCATGCAATTGAGGTCAGACTGACCGGTCTGTAATTCCCTGGGTCTTCCTTGGGACTGCTGCTAAAAAGGGCACCACATGTGCCATTCTCCAGTCCTGCGGTACCACGCCTGACTCCAGTGAACTGTTGGACAAGCCTGCCAGTGGCTCTGCAAGCTCCTCTGCCAGTTCCCTCCGTGCCCTGGGTGTATATCAGACTGTCAATTGCCTCCTTTCAGTGCTAGCAGGCACTCCCTCCCTCCCTCACTGCATCCTTCTCTGCCACCACATCCATGCTCCCCTCCCCATTGTTCCTCTTCTCTCCCCTGTAGCCACTGGTCTGTCTTTCTCCCTGGTGAAGACAGAACAGAAGTATTCGATCAGTACCTCTGGTTTTTCCCCTGTTCTCCTCACCCACTCATCTCCTTTCCGAAGCCTAACAGTCCTGTCCTTCTTGTCCCTTTTCTTGCTTATATAGCGTAAAAAGGCCTGCTCCCTCTTCCTAATTCCTTCAGCTATCTGCAGTTCCTTCTGTGCCTTAGCCTGCTGGACTAGTTTACTTTCTACACTAGCCAACCTTAGGTAATTCTCCCTAGCCTCCTCCCTCTTGGTCATTCTGAATTTTCTATAGGCTAACCTCTTGTCCCTTACTGTTTGGGCGACCTCAGAACTAAACCATCTGGGTGCTTCCCAGCCTAGACTAGGAAGCCTAACCCCTGAGTTGTGTATATTTTCATTTGGTACTTATTTATGCTTGGTTCCTTTTATTGATTTCTGCTGCCATTGTAATCAGGCCCCCGTCTGACCTGGAAGCGGCCTTGGCTCACTGTGCCTCTGTTGGTCACAAACTGAAATCAAATCAGATTGGTTTCTCTTGCTGTGTGGGTGGTAACTCAGTTTGCCAATAAGCTACTGAGAACCGACTGGTTCTGTACCTCTCAGGCCGAGTGTGTGATGGCCAACCCAATCCCTCGTCCCATTATATGAAAACAGATTCAACAGGCCCCAACAAACAAGTTCAGACTACTCACCCCGAAATGGGTGTTTTTGCAGCAGTTCGAGATGTTGCTTTCCCAACCCCCACCCAGATTGAATCTCAAGCCTAGTTAATCAGCAGGACAGCATAAGGAGATGTGGCTGCCATTTGGTCTTACATGCTCCTGTGTTGGCCACCCATGTTTGGAAGTAGATGTAGAGTAGGCAGCCAGGCTAGGAAATAGTGCTGTGCTTCCTAACCTGGGGGGTGGGGTTGTGCTGTGTCCGGCATGGCAGTGACCCCTGTAGCGGATGGCAGCGCTTCCCAATCTGAGGAGGGGATTGTGCTATCTAGCATGCAGTAACCCCTGTAGCCGATGGCAGTGACAACTGTAGCTGATGGCAGGGCTTCCCAGCCCGGCAAGAGCTTCTACTGTGTCTGATATTGCAGCAACCCCTGTAGCTGATGGATGGGCTTCCCAGGGAGGTGATTGTGCTGTGTCCAGCACTGCAGCGATCCCTGTAGTGGAGGGGGAGGGCATTGTACTCTGTCCGGCACTGCAGCAACCCCTGTAGCCGATGGCTAGGCTTCCCAGCCCAGGGAGGGGGTTATGCTGCGTACAGCACTGCAGCGAGCCCTGTAGCCAATGGCTCGGCTTCCCAACCCAGGGAAGGGGATTGCACTGTGTATGGCATGGCAGCAACTCCAGTAGTCAGTGGTAGGGCTTCCTGGCCCTGGGTTGGGAGTGTGCTGCTTTCGGTACTGCATCAACCCCTGTGTTGGCCAGGAAGCTTGCGCCCCCAAGGGCTTACTCTAGTGTCTGAGGCCTTACTCGAAGGCATGTAGCACCATTGTGTGTGTGTGGGGGGGAGAGAAGACTGGGGAGAAAAAAAAAACAACATGGGGCAGTCTGAATAATAGATAAGGTATACTGGGCCTCATGCCATGGATCCTGCCACCAAAATGGCTGAGCTGCTTGCGGGCTATTGGTTAGTGGGACTGCATTGGTGTCCCAGGATCTGAAGAGGGGTGACTGGCACCAGTTGGGAATACAAATCTATATAGAAAAAAACAAACAGAAACGTAGCACCAGTGAATGCACCCAGATGGCCCAGCCTGGCACTGCCTTGTAGCTGACCTGGCCTCAGAAACTAACTTGGAGCCCATACAGATTAGGTGGCCAAGAGCAGCATTCTGTGCCTCAGGGAGGGAGATGCCATTCCCCCTTTCACTGCAGTGCTCCTAGTGGTGGGGCAAGGAAGGCTTTTGACATGTGTCATTAAGTACCACAGAGCAGAGTCAGGTAGAACTGTTATGTGAGCAGGAGGGGTGGGGTGTGAAGGCCAAGCTGTAATGGATCTTGGACATAGAATAAGGGCGAGGGGAGGATGACTGGGTGATGGCCCTCATGCTGTGCTGGTGCTGTGGTGGGGGCAGGGAAGGCAGTGAAAGACTGCATGAGGTGAGTTGTAACTCCTGGACTAGTAGGTGGGTCAGATGGGGGAGGTCACCTCTCAGTATTGAAGCAAGGTAATAAGATCGCCTCCCCAACAACTGTGACTGAAGCGAGATCTGAACATGCAGGACTAGGATACAGCAGAATAATCGATTTGCTCTGCCTTGTGCTGCTGGAGTGAGGAGTAGCTCAGTCTGCCTCACTGAAGAGGAGAGAGAAGGTAACTATTATAAGAACCAGTTTCCTGAAAAATGCTTAAGGGCCTGTCTACACATGTTAAATTTTTTTCTCTTGACTAAGGCTGGATATTACTGTCTGTACCATGCTGGGCAGGAGCTGGGTGGGGGTCTTCAAAGATGCATCGCTGCACTTGTCTTCATAGGCAGAGTGTCCACCTTGTGTTCCTGAACATCACTCTCTTTCTCTCACTGCCGTTTAGAAAAACACCAAAGTGTACCCGTGCATGTGGTGCAAGACTCTCTGCAAGAACTTTGAGATGCTGTCCAATGTGGATCGAAGTGGCAAGACGGGACTCTTCTGCTCCATCTGCTGCATCACGTCGCACAAAGTCAAGCAGTCTGGACCACGGGTAAGAAACTGATGCCCAGAACCTATTGATTGCTTGGGGTGGCAGATTAGTGATCCCACGCCTACCAGACTGCTCTCTTGATACAGAGAGATGGGGAGTTAGGTATGTCACGGTGTGAAATTCTGACAGTATGATAACTGTCACATGTAGCACGTGGTTACTGTTATACTGTGGTATTATTGGAGAATTGATTTTGTACAAAAAAAGCCTTCTCAAACTCTTGCATAAGGGAATGTTGGCATGGAAGGACAGTTGTCCCTGAAAATACAGAAAAAGTTTTAGTTGAAAGGTCTAAATACTGTGGTACACAAAGTTATCACGGTATTGAAAATTGCCCATGTTATCAATACCGACTTCAGTATGGCAGTGTACCCATAGAACTGTGATACTGTGACATCTGTCCATAGAGTTCGACCAGGGAAAGGTCAGGAGCCAAGAGGGAGTAAGTGAGGAGCAGGGTATGGCTGAAGGGCAGTGTCCCTGAATGCTAGAAGCTTAGGAATAAAATACCAGAGCTCCAAGCACTGATGGCAGAAGCGAAAATAGGCATAGCTGCCATCACAGAGACATGGGCCAACCAGGACTGGGACCTAACTATTTCAGGGTACAGCCTTTATAGAAGGGATAGAGGATGTGGGGGGTGGCTCTACACATAAGGGAGGGATTAATGGCCAGTAGGGAGGAGGGGAAAGCTGAGATCTTGTGGGTCAGCATTCAGAATGCTATGGGGGAGAAGGTTAGACTGGAGGGGGGCATATTGACCGCCATCCTAGGAGGAAGACATCGACCAGGAGCTGGTGGCAAATGTCATCAAGCACTGCCAGAAGGAAGGGCAGTGGTGGTTGGCGACTTTAATCTACCAGGGGTAGATTGGAACACAGTGATCACAACTAGCACAAGGGAACAGGTCTTATTAGATGGTTTCCAGGACGTCTTCCTCACTCAGCACGTGATGGAACCTATTAGGGAGGGGAATATCTTGGACCTGGTCCTAACAGATGGCGACCAGGTGCAAGATGCTAGGGTTGAGGCCCCCCAGGCTGGGAGTGACCACAACATAGTGTGATTCTCATTAGGCATGGGTAAGGGGAAGAAGGCTAGCAAAACCAAGGTCGTGGATTTCAGGAGGGCTGACTTTGGCAGAATGGCAGCCATATTTGGAGGGCATGTGGCCACCAACAGGCTAGAGATGAACACAAACCAAAAGTGGGCAGTCGTAAAGAACGGCCTGCTGGAGGCCACAAACTCTTGTACAAAGAGTGTTAGTAAGAATTCAAGGTCCAGGAAGTCTAGTTGGTGGAAAAAGAGGTTGAAAAGTGAGTGAGGGAAAAAGGGCAGTTTTTAAAACCTTTCAAAGGACATGCATGGAGGTACACAAGGAGGAGTACACCGTGAAATCCAGTGAGGTGACCAGGGTAGTGAGGATAGTCAAGGCCACAAAGGAGCTAAGGCTGGTGCAGGGGATTAGGAAGGGGGAGAAATAATTTTTTAAATATGTCAAGGAAAAAAGTAAGGAACAGATTGCCAGAATTAAAGGAAAACAATGGAAAAGACGCAGCTTTCCTCAGACACTACAGAAACTCTCAATTAGTGCTATCAGACAGTAACAGCTTTTTAAAATTATTTAGAACAGCTACCAGCAACTTCCACTTTCTGTTGCTGGCAGCAGCCATTTCATGAGCAGCAGTGAGATTCCTGAACTCACTGTATGTTAATATGCCTGTTTGACCTCTGCTATTGGTTGGCAGGTTATATTAGCATAAAGTGAGCTCAGGAAGCTCTCTGCTACTCATGAAATGGTGGCTGCCAGCAATAGAAGGTGAAAGCTGAAGGCCACTGTTTCAATCACTAAAAAAGGCAATTAGAGGAATTAAAAAAAAAAAAAAAAATGTTACTGTCTGAAAGTACTAATCAGGAATGTTTTTAGTGCCTGGGTAAAGCTGCACCTTTTCCATTGTTTCCCTTTAAGAACAACAGTGGAGGATGGGCAGACCAGGCAGAGGTACTAAATGAGTACTTCTGCTCAGTAGTCACAAGGGAGGAGGAGGACGGGCCCATCCCTCTGGGGAAGAATGGTGGGGGGATGGTCAGAGGGGAGGGGATAACAGATAATGAGATTCCAGAGAAAAGGATGTTGGATGGCCTAAGATCTCTTAGGGTGGACAAGGCTACAGGTCCGGATGGGATTCCTCCGAGAGTGCTGAGAGAACTAGCAGAGGTGCTGGCAGCACCACTAACAGATGTATTAAACACCTCCTTACAGACAGGATTGTGCCACTTGACTGGAGAATGGCACATGTGGTACCATACATAGAGTGGCCCCAGGGACGGAGCCAGGAAATTACAGGCCAGTCAACCTCACATCCTTAGTGGGAAATTGATGGAGACTGTCCTAAAGGAAAGGTTGGTGAAATTTATGCAAGAACACGGGCTGGGGGATGACCGACAACATGGATTTGTCAACGGGAGGTCCTGCCAAACAAACCTGGTTGAATTCTTTGACTGGGTGACTAGGTCGCTGGATGGGAAAGGCGGTGGACGTCCTTTATCTGGATTTCAATAAAGCCTTTGACTCTCTGCCACATGGCAGACTGATAAGTAAACTCAAGGGCATGGGGCAGGGCAAAAACTGGTTAGGTAGGTGGAAAGTTGGTTTCAAAATAGGAAACTAAAGATGGTAGTGTGGGGGGGGGGGGACTCAACACCCCAGGCAGTCATCAGCGGTGTCCCACAGAGCTTAGTCCTAGGACCTGTCCTATTCAACATCTGCATAGCAGATATAGCGGAAGGGTGGAGAGAAAGATAGGCCTGTTCGCTAATGATTCCAAAATTGGTGCAGTGGTGGATCCTGAGGAGTAGGGGAGGGTGCTACACAAGGATTTGCAGAAACTTGAGAGCTGGTCAAGAATGTGGCAGCTGAGGTTAGGTGCTGGGAAGTGCAAGGTCATGCACTTTGTGGCAAAGAACTCAAGGAACACATACTGTATGGGGAGAGGTTAACGGTCACAGAGGAGGAAAGGGATCTGGGGGGGTGCTGGTCACAGGGAATATGAACACTTGGGACAGTACAGGTTGGCAGCGGCCAAGGCCAACAAAATGCTACAGCGTATCGCCAGAGGGATCACCTCAAGGAATGATGAGGTGATCCTGCCGCTGTACAGATCACTGGTGAGGCCGCACCTGGAATGCTGTGTACAGTTCTAGCGCCCCTACTTAAAGAGGAACATCAGGCACTTGAAAGGGGTCCCAGAGAAGGGTGACCAAACTGATAAGGGGGACGGGGATAAACCCTATGAGCAGAGGCTGAGGGAGCTAAATATGTACTCCCTGGAAGATAGAAGAGACGGGGAGATATAATGAGACCTTCAAGTACCTGAAGGGCATAAATAGGGTTAGCACTGGGGTATGTTTCACTTGGAAGAGAGAGGATCACTAGGGGCCATAGAATGAAGCTGAAGGGAGGAAGATTCAAGAGGGAACCGAGAAGGCACTACTTTACTGAAAGAGTGGTGGCAGCATGGAACATACTCCCAGAGGAGCTGGTCTCACAGAGATCGGTGGAGAGTTTTAAAAGGGGATGGGATAGAGTAAAGAGCAGAATAAGTATTGGAGTTGACTTGACCAAATGATGGAGCTCAGTAAAGGAGAAGAAAGGTGACAGTAGTGACGGGGGGGCTGGCAGCACAGGTGTAAACCATGGGCTGCAAAATTGAGCAGACATACATCTTTTGGCCTCTGTCTGCTGGCTTTTTGTATGTTCGTAGAGTTAACATTTGTGTTAGGGCTCAGGTTGACTCCATGGTTAACAGTATTTTGAGTCTGTGCCAGTGGCTCAGTAGGTAGCATGCTAGCTTCCGAGGCTAGAAGATTGCAGATTAGCACTGAGGGTTGCACAGCATGAGTAGTGGTAACCCAGGACTAGACAGATTCTTGAGGGAGAATGACATTGTGAGTTACACAGCATTAGCAGGGGTAAAAGGAATAGATAGTTTCCTAAAGAACAGTATTGATGGTTACACAACGAGTGGGGGGTAGCACAGGACTAGACACATTTCAGAAGGATAATGGCATTGAGGGTTATACATCATGAGTAGGTAAAACAGGACTAGACAGATTTTTTTATTTTATTTCTGTTTATCCTTCCCTCGTGCGAGCCCTGCTCTGTTGGGAGGCGACATGTGTCTGCCCCACTTCACCCTCTTACCTGACTTCGTGGCGGACCCCCATGGAGCCATGGCTGTTCCCCCCAGGCGGGTACAAGGGGGCCCGTACCTTGAGACACTTCTTGTTTTGTCGGGTTCCCACGGTGGATTAGGCAGGTGGGAGCTATTAGGGTCTGCACTTTGGCGCTGTTTTTTCCTTGTTCTGGGGGCATGGTGTGCGCCCTGATGTCAAGGTGTTTTTCGCCGACATCCACCACGCCCCAACCTCTTTCTCTGTGTTCCTTGATTGCTGTGCCTCTGGCTTCTGCCAGAGACCAGTCAAGCACCGAGCCTGCCCCACCGCCTCCTGGAGAAGGCGAGCTGTCCTGTGGATGCTCAAGCCTTCTCTCCCTGGCTGGCCGTCCTCCTCCCTGGGCTTGTTCCCTAACCCGGGTCGACTGCTTCGCAAGCAGTAGTGCTACCACTGTGCCGGCGGGCTAGCTACTGGACTAGACAGATTTCTGAAGGATAATGGCATTGAGGGTTATACAGCATGAGTAGGGGTACCATGACCAGACAGATTCTGGGGAGAATGGTTTTGAGGATTACACCATGTGAGCAGGAGCAAAATAGGACCAGAATTGAGGGTTACACTGCATGAGTAGGTGTAAAACAGGACTAGACAGATTGCTGAGAGAGAATGGTATTAAAAATTCCACAGCAGGAATAAGGATAGTATTCCAGCTAAGAAGTTTGGGTGTATGTCCGTACTCTGGTATGGTAGTCAGTTCTTTGTGGCAGGAGGGGCAGGCAAGATGCACCTTAAATCTCTTACGTCACCAAAATACCGTATTACATATGTATTTGGCCAGTCAAATTTTGGGGCAGCTGTAATCAATAATATGCTCTTTATTTCCCTTCCCTTCCGCCCCAGGTCCTCCTCAGACCATGCAGCTTCTGTAGGAGGAGTCTGTCTCAACCAGTATACTACAACAAGACGACAGAGTCATCTATCAGTTCTGCAGCCCAAGTTGCTGGACCAAGTTCCAGGTAAATAAGTTTGCAACCACTAAGCAGCAGGGCAAGTAACTGTGACCTCACCTTTATGCAGCCTTGTACTAGCCTAACTGATGTGGTTATTGGAATGTTGCCTCGTCGTTAACAGTCAGCAGGACCAGTTAAAGGAAAAGTTAACTGAGTTCTAGAAAGTCTTCCAGAAATGTACTAAATGCTTTGTATCAGGAATGAGCGGTTCACAACTCGGTTGTCTTTCTGGCCGAAGATTGCTAATAAAATAAAGACTTTTACAAAAACGGTTTAGCTTCTATTTTATGTATTTTCTTTATTTCAGTCCCTTTTATGCTTCATTACTTTGTATGGAAACAGCATCCTTGTCCCCCCCCCAGTTGAGTCCTGCAGTTTAATCCTTCGCTGAAATCGCAGACCTCTATTTGTGACATCGCATCCATTTCCACATCAACAAACTGTGATATCATAAATTGAGGAGCTGGACTTCAACAAAAGATTAAACAGCAGAAAAAAAAAAGAGAACTTTGGAGGGCAAGGATGCTGTTGCCATGCAACTTGACCCAGTAACGAAGAACAAAGGGAAGTAAATTCAGACCGTGTAAACAACGACAAAAAAGATATATAGACATTGAGTTGTACCCGAGTGTTGTGTTCTTCAAAAGTTTCACAGATGTGACAAAAAAACACTTTAGGGTAGAAATTATGTATGTTTCTGTGCAATTTGTGTTGTTGCCTTCCCCCAGGTGGTGGGTGTGTGGGGGTGTGTGTGTGTGTGTAAGCAAGCATGTCTCGGAGAAGTGGGCGGGATTACGTTGTGTGTGTGAGCATGTATTAGAGGAGAGGGTGATCTTGCATGTTTCTCCCTCTATGAGGAAGGGGCAGTCGTTATGTTGGGGGGAGTGAGACTGTGTGTGTGTGATCTGTGTGTCTGCCTGCCTCAGAGGAGGGGGCTTACCTTGTGTGTACGAGTGTGTCGCTGAGGAGGGGACTAACCTTGTGCGTGTGAGCATGCCTTTGAGGGGGCTAACCGTGTGTGTATGTGTGTCTTTGAGGAGGGGGCTGACTTTGTGTGTGTGTGTCTCTTATGAGACACGTAGAAAAAAGGATTTTGTCAGCAGAAAAGGACCATCCCCTCTGCGTCTTGTCCCTGCCTGTTCCATCACCACTGATCTTATATGATCATAGGTGTCACTCCCACCCCCATTCCTCTACTTAATGTCCCACGCATGCTTGAAGCTCCCCACAGCCTTTTCCCCAACTACCTCCTCTGGCAGACTGCTCTAGTCATCCTCTAGCCTTTTTGTGAAGAAGTGATCTTCTTTGGAGGTATCTCAGTCATCAGGTTACACTGTAGGAACCTTCGCTGTCGGTGAAGGGGAATCTACACTGAAGATTTTCAGTAATACAACTGGGGCCTCCCACCGCGGTCGACGTCAGCCGGCATCAGTAACCCTATATAGGTGTAGGTATCCCCGCTGCCTCCACAGTTCTTTTCCTGCCCTGCCTTACTTGCTTACACAGTCTCCGCAGAAGCTTTGTTGCAGTGTTTGTGCCTTTTCGCCTACAGCCTTTTCCCTATCATTTACCTTAAGCTGTTTTTAAGAGATTTTTCTTTTTGTTTATGTAGAGTTAAGCCTTCATCTTCTCTTTTCCGTCGTCGTCACTGTGGAAAGACGATTGCTTCTACAAATGAACACTATGTTTGTCTCTGCTGTCTTGGGCCTGACCATGACTTCCCCGGCTGTGAGCTCTGCCACAAGTATAACCAAAAAACCCTCAGGCGACGCAAGAAGGCTCTCAAAATTTTCCTGATGGAACAGTAGGTGACCAGCTCCAGTCAGGGTTCCCCGGGTGTCCCAGCCGCTCAGTCACCAGCCAGGCGTGAGCTCCCAGGCCTCAAGGCCGAGATAAGTCCTCGGGGGTGTCATAAAAAGACAGGGCCCGACTACTTCCCTCCGGCTGCCATCCCTTCCCATCGGCTTCACCTTCCTTGGGGCTCTTTGTCGGCTGCGACTGCACAGACGAAGAGGCCAGCTGTTCTGGTTCCTCTGCCTACCAGACCCATACTGACAGCACCGACACCCAGGACGCCCGGCCATCGTCCTCCAGGTCGTCTGCCCCTCTGTCATCAGTGACTGCCCCGTCAAGACCTGCCCCATCTCCATCCAGGGCTACAGGCTCGTTGGGCCCCCAGGACACAGCTGGAGGGTCATCGGCATCCAAGCTGTTGAGCCCCCCTCTGTCGACGTCCACTATTGACCTGAACGAAGTACTGGTCAAATTCACGAACGTACTCGTTCAGTAGCAGGGTGCCTTGAATAGGCCCTCTTCGTCGACACCCATTCATTGACCCTGGGAGACCCCCCCCCGTGAGCCGTCGCCAGAGAATCTGATGCCAGACCCAGATGAAGAGATCGATGTCGAGGAGTATCCTCCTGAACTCATCCCCCCCCGATGATGTAGAGGATGAAGAGGATGAGATACTGATCTCAAATAAGTCCCCTGCCTCATCGGTCAGTGACGACTTTGTTAAACGCACTCCAAGGTCTCCTTCTAAGGATTCCACATTTTTCAGTGTGATGAAGCAGTTGTCTGCCACTATGGACTTCCAGATTGAAGTAGAGGATGTCACCAGAAAAAACCTGGTGACTTCTTGGAGATCCCTGAATCTCCCCCTAAGATCATTCCTCCTGTGCTTCCAGCATTGAAGAATGCCACCACGGCAGCCTGGTACAGGCCAGATATGGTGCCAGCTATGCCACGCAGGGTGGACAAGCTTTATAATGCCCATCAGGGCCTTCCTTATTTTACTGCCCAGGCCAAAACTGACTCTGTGGTTATCAAGGCGGCTCATGACAGATCTAAGGTGCCTAAACACCTTTGCTCCCTTCTCCCAGACAAGGAATCTCGTAGAATTGACCTCTGGGGCAGAAGGGTTTATGCCTCCTCCATCTTGGGTCTGAGGATTGCAAATTATCTGTCACACATGGTTAAATACCAAAATGCCAACTTGAGAAAGGGCAAAGCTGCCGCTCAGGCCCTCCCTGATGGCTCTCAAAAACAGGAACTGCTTCAGTGTTTCCAGACTGCTGAGGATATTAGCAAACAACTCCTCAGATCTCTGACATGGCCGATGCAGTTGCCAGGCGGCTGCTACTGGCATATGCCTTCGTAGAGCACTTCTGGTTTAGAGCTTCTAGCTTTGCAGCTGACGTGCAGAACAAGGTGCTGCACCCTTTCAGTGGCACCAAACTCTTGGCCCTTATGTCCAGGGCCTCAACAATGATCTGCAGGCCTGGGGCACGGCTGTTAAATCGGTCCATTCCTCTGCACACTCAGCCAGGGGCAGAGGGCAGCCCTACTCTATAGACAGGCCAGTAGGCCCAGTTCAGCTCCCTGTACCCAGGGAAAACGTAGAGCCCAGGCTCCCTTGCCCGCCCCTCCAATGCTGGAGAAGCAACCAAGAGACCCTGAAATGGCGGACTTGCCTCCTCAGCTGGCTCTACCTCAGCTTGACTCCTTGCCAGACCCCCTTCTCCAGTTCAGACCCAGGAGGTGGTGATCCAAGGTCGGTTCTCCCTCCATCTGAGTCGGTGGAGAACCATAACTTCAGATGCGTGGATACTGCAGATCATAGAAAACAGTTACGCTTTGGCGCTCATACAGCAGCCTCCAGACACCTCTTCTTCACCCTCCATCTACCCCCTGGCACACTTGTCTGTTCTCCGGGAGGAAATGACGGTTTCTTCTGCACAAGTAGGCCATCGAGCCGGTGCCCAGGCACCAGAGAAACCAGGGGATCTTACTTCGAGAGGGTTCCTGCAGTAGGTCTTCACACATAGGACTGCACCCCCTGGCATCAGAACTGCATGGCAAACTTGTAGCTAGCAGTCATTGGCGGGGACTACCCTTGGCGTCATGTGACGGATGTCAGCGTGACTATAAAAGGGGCAGTCCCCTGCCCGCCCTCCAGTTCTTCCCATCGATCTGAATTCGTTGGACCTCGTGGTAGAACAGCTACAGTCACCTGCCATTTTTGCATTTTGCACTTATTCTATTAATCTTGTTTCTTATCCTCCAGCAGTGTATGTCGTCTCGTTGGCCCAGGAAAAAGAACTCCAAATGCGGCACACAAATCCCGCACAGGGACAACCATTCTCGTTGCGTCCTCCTGCCTGGGGCTTAAGCACAACACCGCACCATCTGCCAGGGCTTCAATCAGGCCACCCACACCTGTCGCAAGAGGACGCTCGATGCCCATTTACTGACTCAGACTGGCATCGTTTGAAAAAGAGCTCCAGGAGCTGAGGGAAAGATCGTCATCGCTGGCTCTGGAGAAGAAGAAGAAGAAAAAGAAGGGCAGGAGAGACACTGGAGTGGAGCACTCTCACAGAGGAAATCTGTATGCTGATGACCTTGTTATCCTCACTCATTCAAAGGATATTGAGGTCATTAACCACCAACTGAGTGAGGGTTTCAGGAGTGTCCATTCCTGGATATCATCCCATAAGCTGGTCCTAAATCTTAAAAGATCCAGGCCATGCTGTTTAGTTCCTAGCCAAGATTAAAGGCCTCCTCTGTTCCTATATTACATCTCGGTATTGATGGCACTCCCGTTCTCATCACCGATTCAGTCAAATACCTTGGGGTGACACTTGACCCTGATTCGATCTTGGTCCAGCATATCCAAAATGCGTGTAGAGCTGTTAACTGGAAGTGGGTCTGGCTTACAGGGCAAAGAATAACCTTACTCCGGCTGCTCGCCTAGCACTGTCTAGAGGGGTGTTTCTACCATCCCTCTGTTATGGGCTCCTTTTGTTTGCCAATACCTCCAAGATCCACCTCTCTAGATGGAATGTTGCCTAAAATAACATCTGCCGTTTTGCTCTTGGAGTCCCTCGTCTCACTCACCACTGTGATCGGTACAGTAAGCTCAACTGGCTCTCCCCGCTCAATTATTTGAATTTTGTTGTGGGCAGTTTCACGGGTAAGGTACTGGGTACTGGCACCCCCCCCGGACTGGCGGAGCTCCTTGTGCCAGCAGCGCCCGCTACCTACCCCCTAAGGTCGCAGGGCCCTGCTATCCTTAAGGTCCCTCCTACTTGTACCAAAATGGGGGACAGGGACTTTGCAGCATATGCCCCTAGACTGTGGAACTCCTTTCCTGTCCAGGTCCGGACCTCCCCCCAGTCGGGCATACGCACCTCCCTGCGGAACCACTTGAAGCTCTCGTCAGTATGTGAATTGTCTTAACCCTCCCTGATTAGCCTGGTCCTCTGCACCGCATACTTGAGTGTATTCATTCCATGTATCTTGCAAATGTGTAAATTTTATATATATCTGAATATATATTGCTGGTGACGTTGTGTCAGTGACACTGTACCTTAGCATATTGACTATGATTACTGTCGTGACCTGAACTATCTTACTATGTATGTTATGCTTCTCCTGACATCTGTGTATCTGCCCTACTTGCTTCAAATTGTACTCTGTATGTTCTTTGATTTCCAGTACCCTCCCGGGTCGTACCTGAAAATAGGCATGTGTTTGTCTAGTGTACTTACCTGGTTAACAAAAGCTAAATAATAAATAAATAATAATAAAATCCAGCCAGACAGCCAATGCCATCTCAGGAGGGGCCTCCACCCCTGGAAGTACCCCACCTCCCGGGCCTTCCTCTGCTCAGCAGCCGGACCCCCACCGAGATCAGTGGGCAGTCGGGGTCTCCTCTTCAGAGGAACCAGTTACGGTACCTGCTTTGAGCCCAGCCATTAAGTCACCCTCCGGCTCCTACGCTGGGTGCCTGGCCCAGGCGATCAGGCTGACTCTAGCCTCAGCTTCTGTCAGCCCATCCACAATCTCCTAAGCCGGTCGTGGCTCCTCCGTCGACTGCCAGGCCGTCACCTCTAAGTTGGACACTGGACCACCAGGTGCCCGCATGTTGATTTCTCTCCCGTCAGTTCGTATGGATCCGGCGCGGGTAGAGTGAGCTTGCAGGTTCACCTCATCCACCAGGGCTCTCCCTTCAGGATTCACTGCCCTTCTCCGACTTGTTCGGGCCTGATCCTGGGACCCGTCCATCGGGTACTTTACGGACCTGTCGTGGGGATTCTTCAGACCTCCCCGCCTCGCTGGGCTCTGTTCCACTGGGTGGATCTCCACTCGACGCCAGATCCCTTGGTCAACACGCTCTGGGGTAGTATTGACTGACCCTCTGGACCTTAGTCTCCCCCACTCCGCCAACAAACCCGTCACCTAGTGGTCCTCAGCGCCACCTCTGGTGGGGCCCCACATTCCTCCGTCAGGCCCATCTGGGTACTGTCCCGGCCACATGCTGCACTATCCACAATACCCGACACCGGGAGGTCCTGTTGACAGGATACTCTCCTCTGATGCTGGGTTACCCGTGCCAGGTCAGGCCTTCCACCCAGGATACCAGGTACCCATGCTGGTATCAACCACCTAGATACCCTTCTTACCCTGCAGGGTGCCCAGGTTATTCTCCACCCCACCCCCACCACCACCACAGCGGAACAGGATTCCATTCCGGCCTGGGTAGATGCCTAATCTGGCTGCTTCAGGGGAGATGGGTCAGCCTCAGCTGGTGGTCAGGGCCACCCTACCTCACAGGGTGTTACCTAGCAGCCCGGCACTTCCAGTCCAGCTTCGACAGAGGCTTGAGCATTCTGCCCTCAGGCATTACAGAGCATAGGCTTCCGATCCTGGTACCAGAGGCCTCACTGCCCAGTAGGCCTGAATCATCCAAGTCAGATGAGGACTCGGATGTGGGAGATCATTCAGAACCTCAGCTGAAAGAATCCCCCAGATCCCTCCCCCAGATCCCCTCCGGAGGACACGTCCTTTGCTGAGCTTCTCCGGTCAATTCAAAAATCTTGCAGATGGGCCTCCTAAGAATTGGATCCCAAATGCAGAAGACTGGCAGAACATTTGGATTTGGTCAGTGCTGACCCCCTCCCCATTCTACCCTGGATGGGGGCCTCATGAAGATCTTACTTCCACTATCTGGCAGCAACCTTCGTCCATCCAGGCTGTCTCAAAAAAAGAAAGGCCGATAGGACCTACCACCCCCGGAAGGGTTTCCCAGCTCACTGCACAAGCCAAACCCGACTCTCTATTGTGATCACGGCTTGCGACGGAGTCGGCTGGCCAAAACATCTTAATTGCCTTCCTCCAGATAAGGAGTCAGTACATGGACCAGTACAGTTTCAAGATCTATGCCTCATCCACTTGCGCCATTCGCTCCTTAAATTACATAGCCCATATGGTGGCTTTCCAGAAATCATCTCTGTCTGATCTGGAAAAGGATCTTCAGGAGGTACCGGACGAGCAGCTCAGGAATAAACTCCAGGAGAAGGTTAGGATGAATAAATCATCCTGCTGCCATGCTCTCTGAGCCACCTATGACTACGTGGACTTGGTGGCACAGGGTGCAGCTATGGGCATCTGCCTCAGATGCCTTGCTTGGCTTTGCCCGGCAGGGTTGGCACAAGATGTGCAGAGTTCCTTCTGGATGCTCCCTTTATGGGTCCAGTTCTGTTCAGCGGTGATGGCAAAGATGATATCACGGAGCTGCAAGAGAGTGGCAGATCCTTGAAGGAGGGTTCAAGAGGGGGTGGGACAGGTACAGGGGAAGGGTTCTGGAAGCAAAATCCAATGCAGCGAGAATATCTGGAACTGGGAAGGGAGAAGCCAGAGAAGGCGAAGGGGGCAGCAAAGTCAGTTCCCAGGGTGGAGGCTGACCAAACGAGCAGACGCGAAAGACCATTAGGCCTGTTCTGCTGGCATTTTAGTATGTTAGTATATCCATTCCATTTACCATTTGGGCCAGAAACGCTGGCAGCCCTCCTGTCACCAGCGGAAATGGAATAAACAGAGACCAGAGATGGTGCCAGTACAAGGGCTGCCCCTCAGGTTCTGGCGCTCAAACCCCAGGCCAAGTTTCCCAAAACTGCCTCGGAGGAAAAGCACCCCGGTATCCTGACTCCCAACTCCCCTCCCGTGGAGGAATCAGTGGGGGGAAGATGCAGCCTCCACCTGGACGGGTGGAGGGCTGTAACTGCAGATGCATGGGTTCTTCATCTGAGAGCAAGACGTCACTCAATAGAGTTCCTGGAAAGACCTCCTTCCAACCCTCTGGGAAGGCCGCATTACCCATCCGGCCAACAGTATCTGGTCCAACAAGAAATTCAAACTCTACTGCAGAAGTCAACCATAGAACAAGTTCCACCAGAACAGGTCAGAAGGGGATTTTACTCTCACTTCTTCCTGGTTCCCAAAAAGATGGGAGATCTCAGGCCTATCCTAGATCTCAGCATGCTCAACCTCTTTGTAGAGTACAAAAGGTTCTGCATGTTGACTCTCCAGGAACTGTTACCCTGCTCCAACCGAACAATTGTCTGTGTTCCCTGGATATGCAGGATGCTTACCTCCATATCCCCATTCTTCTGGCCCACCGCTGCTTCCTGAGGATTCTCCTTTCAGGAGGATCATTTTTCAATTCAGAGCCCTTCCTTTGGCCTCTCTTTGGCACCCTCTAGTTTCACCAAGTACCTAAGCGGTGGTAGTGGTGTTTCTACTCTGCAAAGGCATTTGTGTTCCCGTACCTGGACGATTGGCTATTTTCAGCCCCCTCCAGCGATGCCAAAGACGATATCATGGAGCTGCAAGAGAGCGGCAAATCCTTGAAGGATGTCCGTTCCATTTACCATTTGGGCCAGAAACCCCGGCAGCCCTTTTGTCACCAGCAGAAATGGAATAAACAGAACCAGGGTAGACGCCAGAACAAGTGCTGCCCCTCGGGTTCTGGCGCTCAAACCCCCCAGGCCAAGTTTCCCAAAACTACCTCTGGAGGAAAAGTGCCCCCCCCCCCGTATCCTGACTCCCAACTCCCCCTCCTGTGGAGGAATCAGTGGGGGGAAGATTCAGCCTCCACCTGGACGGGTGGAAGGCTGTAACCGCAGATGCATGGGTTCTTCAGCTGAGAACAAGAGGTCACTCAATAGAGTTCCTGGAAAGACCTCCTTCACTCTGGACCTTTTCTCCAGTCTGGGCATCTTGGTCAGTTTCCCCAAGTCCCAGCTATTACCCTCCCAGCGCCTCTAGTTCATAGGAGTGGTGCTGGACACGGTCAAACAAGACCCTCCTTCCTCATGACAGAGCAGAGACCCTTATCTCTCAAGCGGCGCCGGTGGCTTCCTCCCGATGGACCACAGCTCGTTTGGTCCTGCAACTTCTGGAACTGATGCCAGCTGCCATTCCCACAATCCCTCTGGCCAGACTGCACATGAGGGTAACCCAGTGGTCTCTATGAGTCAAATGGGATCAGCACCTGGACGACATGGACTAGCAGGTCTTAGTCTCCAGCAGTCTTCAAAGGGATCTCCTTTGGTGGCAGGACGTATCCAGCCTTTCGGTGGGGGTCCCCTTCCACCCTCCTTCTCCCACCATGATTCTCACATCTGCTGCCTCGAACCTGGGATGGGGAGCGCATCTGGGAGACCGTTGGACACAGGACACCTGGTCCCCCATGGAGGAGAACCTTCACATCAATGTCCTAGATAAAAGAGCAGTGCTCTGTGCTCTAGTTCAGGACTTTCAGTCCCTCTTGGTTCTGGGAACACTACTCATCCAGACAGACAACATGGCCACTGTCTGGTATCTCAACAAACAGGGAGGTGCCCGGTCTTACCTCCTTTGCAGGGAGGCGATGCGGGTGTGGTAGTGGGCTATTCAACACGGCCTATCTTTGACAGCAGTCCACATGCCAGGCATTCACAATGTTCTGGCGGACAGTCTCAGCCGCTCAGTTGCCAGGGCTCATGAGTGGGAGCTAAAACAGGCAGTAGTGGAAGATCTGTTGTAGGAGCGCGGATATGTTGTTCATCCACACGCTCTGGCATGTCCCTTTCCCCCTTTAAATTCACCGGCAAGTCTTCAGGCTGGCTCCTCCCACCCACCCGGGTGGTAAATACCTCGGTTCCGCCCCATGACGCTAGATCTTCCTTTCCGCTGGAAGATTCAGGTTCCATCGTGCTACTTCTGCAGTTCGTAGGCTCTGGATTCTCAGTGACGGTTTTCACCGCAGTCGCTTTCTTTAAAACTCATCAGAGTTTACGATACCGATCCGAGCGCATCAGACATGGAGAACAAGTCGTCCCCTGGATTTCGCCAGTGACCCTGCAGACAGAAAATGTTGTGTACCGATTCCCCACCTCTCATGTGTCTACTGCTTGGGTGTCGTGCATGACACCACTTCTTGCACCATCTGTCTGGCCTTCCATCCCAACATCCTGGACGACCGCAAGGCACGCCTAAAACTGGGTAGACGGGCTCGCAACCGACGGTGAAATCGAAGGAGGCCAGGTGGGCGGTTTTCAGCGGCTGCAGGATCCGCCGAGCAGCTCGACCAGATGGCGGCTTTTGAAGAGGAAGCTGCTCAAGCTTCGGCCAGCTGAAGTTTTTTCGTGCCACTTAACCTGGGTTCTACCTTCTCTGGGTCCTTTCGGGAGCTGTGCTAGTCTCTCCCCACCAGGGGTGAGGCGTCCTCGGGCTCGCACTCCTCCCGCCCTAGGAAAAGGGACAGGGACCCTAAATCTTCTTTTTCCAGAAGAAGACGTTCCTGGGACTGAGAGTGGTCTGATTCTCAGGACCTTGCAGTCTCAACCTCGGTTGAGATCGCTTCCTCAGCCGCCGGATTCTCGGACCTTCCGTCAGGCCAAGGCACTAAGGCCGAGGACACGGCTGAACCAGCCGAGATTTCTCTCGACCCGATCGAGCCGTTGTCGCCAACTCCGGTTGCCGACTCCTTGGAAGGGACACCTATCCTTTCCTTCCCTGATGAGGAGACCCAGCCCTCGGGTGTCCCGATCGAGGGAAAGGTGCCAGAACCTTGGTTCTCCCCGACTCTAGCTTCTCCCTATCGAACGGGCCGACCCTGTCAGTCTCGATCGAGGACCAGGACCCCTTAAGTCGAAAAACCGAAGAAGGGTCACAAGCACTCTAGGAAGAGGCATCGCTAACGATCCTCATCCTCCTCGGACGAGGAGAGACTTCGACGGAAGCTCTGTTGAAGTTATGTGGATCTCATGTGGCAACAGCTGATTCTAACCGTCCAGAAGCTGGCTCCGCCGGCAGCACCAGCCATTACTTGGCCTCAGCCTCTTAGGCTTGCGCCGACCCCTCCGGAACCGAAGATCATGGTTCCTCCACTCGTAGGGCAGGCACGAATTCCAGCTCGGCCTGTTTCGGTCTCCCCACCGATTTTGGTGGAACCACAGCCTAAGCAGCCTCAGGGAGGGGCTCCCTCAAAAGACGATAGGACAGACACCGGCCTCCCCCGTCGTCTGTCCATTATGGTGCTCCCCGATCACCCTCGGCGTATCGAGGGAGACATAGGCGCTAGACCTTTATATCCCGATTCTTCGGACTCGGATGCCACTGGTCTGCACTCGCATCCAGGGGATGACGAGTCATCAGTGGCAGGCTTGAAAGAAGGTCCTTCCTCTTTTCAGGGCATCCTCCGCCTCATTTCAGAATCGACTGGAATGCCCTTGGAGCCTATCCAAAAGAAGGCAGAGTACCCCCTGACGGATATCCTCAAGAGGGGGGATACCCCGACGGAGGCCTTTCCAGTGGCTGAAGCCATTGTTGGCCCGGCCCTTGAGCTATGGCAACACCCTGCCTTCTGCCCAGCTCCGTCTGCCCGCATGGCCCACAAGTATACGGTACCCATGGGGTCCTTGGCGGGTTTCACAGAGCATCCCTCGGCCGAGAGCCTTGTGACTGCTTCTGTGTTTAGACGCATGGGTAGCTCAGCTGACACTGACTGCCCTCCGGACAAGGAGTCCAAGTATATGGACCATTCTGCCTGGAAGGTTTATGCGGCCTCATCCTTGAGCCCTCGTCAGGCCAACTCGGCTGTGATCATGGCACACTTCTCTCATGCCCTTTTGGGGTCACTAGATGAAGTCCTCCCTCATCTCCCAGTGGACATGCAGACCACGGTGAAGCAGGTCCATGACCAGGGCCATGCTATTGCTAAAGCAGCTCCAGACGGCCCTGGACATTGGAGATTCCTGTGCCTGCTCCTTAGCAGCCGCAGTGGCCACTCGCCGCAGGGCCTGGCTGAGGTTTTCCTCCTTTCCGGTGGATACTCAGCACAAGTTAGCTGATGTGCCCTTCCTAGACACTGACCTGTTTGGTCCAGGAATGGCCGGTCACCTTCAGCATATAGAGCAGTTCAGTGCCACCTTGGATGCTACTTCTACGAAGGGTTCTTTAGGCAAGAACCGGCAGAAGCGCAAGAAGAAGCCCTTTCGGCACTCTTCCCCTGCGGTTAGACAGCCCTCCTATCAAGGAGGTCAGCAGCAACAGCAGCAGCAGCAGGCTCAAGCTTGGCGCCCCAGGCCCAAGCAGGGTCCTCAACAGCCCCGTAAAGGAGGCTGCGGTGCCGGCCCAGGAGCCTCCTCCTCCTCTAAACCTGCTTAGTGACGGGTTAGGGGTTGCCACCCCTACACCCATCACGCTAGCTCTGGGTCCTCGAGGGGGGGGGGAGGCGGCTCCTTCTCTTTCTTTCCGTCTGGTCTGGTATCACTTCGGACAGGTGGGTTCTGGAAGTGGTCGGTCAGGGTCTGTCTGTAGAATTCGAGCAGTACCCTCCCAGCCGAGCCCACGCCCCTCAGGAGGAAAGGATCTCAGTTCTCACTCAGTCGGCCCTTCGGGATGACATTGCTCAGCTCCACCGCAAGGAGGCGGTAGCACCAGTGCTGGATCCTCCTACAGACCCAGGCTTCGTGTCCAAGTACTTCCTGGTGCCCAAGCGGATGGGGGGTGGTGCCCCATCCTAGATCTCCATGACCTGTATCAATATCTCAGGTCTCGCACCATCCGGATGGTAACTCTGAACCAGATCATACCATCTCTGGAGTGAAACATGTGGTTCTGTTCACTGGATCTGCAGGATGCGTTCTTTCACGTCCCAATCCGTCTGTCCCACTAGCGGTTCCTCCGCTTCAGGGTCGAAGGGACCCTGTACGAGTTCCGAGCCATGCCGTTCGGCCTGTCATCTGCCCCTCGGGTCTTCACCAAGTGCATTGCAGTGGTGGCAGCCCATCTTCGGTGTCGAGGAGTACGAATATACCCCTACCTCGACGATTGGCTCCTGGCGGGCTCCTCCCTTCAGGAGGTGGAGAGATCCAGGGATCTGGCCCTCCGAACCTGCTCCCATCTAGGCCTCCTGATCAACGAGGCCAAGTTGGAACTCGTGCCCTCTTAGGTGATGGGCTTTATTGGGGCAGAGCTCGACTCTCATCAAGCCAAAGCCTGGCTCCCAGCTGACAGGGCGGAGGTTCTCTCCTCCTTTGCCCAATCATTTCTGGTTGGGCACTTGCGCCCTGCCTGGGACTTTCTGCGCCTTCTGGGTTACATGGCGGCATGCACCTCGATGGTCCATTGGGCCAGGTGGCACATGCGCCCCTCCAATGGGAGCTGGCCGCCCAGTGGACTCAGCGATCTGGTCACTTCAACCAGCTGATCACTGTAACCCAGAAGATGTGGGACGCTCTCCAATGGTGGACCATCCCGGACCGATTACAGGAAGGAATCCCGTTTGTCCGCCCCAAGCCAACAGTCATCCTGACGACCAATGCCTCTCTCTCAAGGGCTGGGGAGCCCACATAGGGGACCATAGGGCCCATGGGTTCTGGACCCCCGAGGAGTCCCAATGCCACATCAACCTGTTGGAGCTCAGAGCAGTCAGACTGGCCCTATCAGCTTTCGCTCGTTAGCTCCGGGGTCAAGTGGGTCAAGTCCAGACGGACAATACCACGACCATGTACTACCTCAACTAACAGGGCGGCACGCAGTCCCGTCTGCTGTGCAAGGAGGCACTCCAGATCTGGACCCTCGTCAGCTGGTTGGAGGTGGATCTCTTTGCCATCCATGTGGCAGGAGTCTTGAACCAACTGGTGGATGCTCTCAGCCGCTTAGGCCAGACATCCCACGAGTGGTCTCTCCATCCAGAGGTAGCTTACAATCTGTTCTCCCACTGGGGCAAACCGTTGGTGGACCTATTTGCCTCCAGGGAGAACTCCAAGCTGAGACTGTACCATGCCTGCCCCCCTCAGCAGGGCTCGCTGCAGGGGGATACCTTCTTGAGGCCGTGGACCCCAGGCCTCCTCTATGCCTTCCCTCCATTTCACTTGATCCACAAGGTGCTACTCAAGGTGAGGAGGGACAAGGCGAAGGTGATTCTAGTAGCCCCAGACTGGCCCTGCCAGTTCAGGTATCCAGATCTCCTCAGCCTTAGCTGCAGGGCCCCGGACCGGCTTTGTACACGCCCGGAAATGATATCATTGAACCAGGGGAAGGTATTCCATCCGGACCTTCAATCGCTGCATCTCACAGCCTGGTACCTGAGCGGCTAGAGTTCCAGGCTCTGGGTCTTTCCGAGGATGTCTACACTGTGGTGGAGGCATCTCGTACGGAATCGACCTAGAAATGTTATGCCTTCAAATGGAAAAGGTTTTCCATTTGGTGTCAGGGTAAGAGTCTGGACCCCTTATCCTGCTCTGTGGCTAACATTTTAGACTACCTTTGGTCTCTGTCTCCAAAGGGGGTCTACGGTCATCGACCTTTCGGGTGCACCTGACAGCCATCTCTGCTTACCGGGCGCGGGCTGGTCAGCCGACATTGGCACAGGAGACAGTGGTCGGGTGCTTTTTCAAAGGCCTGGGTCACATATCCCTTCCGGTGTGTGAACCTTCACCTCCGTGGGATCTCTTGCTGGTTTTGACAAAGCTCATGGGCATGCCATTCGAACCCATGCACAAGTGTGAGCTCTCACACTTGTCAGGGAAGATGGCCTTCCTGGTGGCTGTGTCAGCCAGAAGGACAGGGGAGCTCCAGGCGCTGTCGGTGGACTCCCCTTATCTGGTCTTTCACAGGGACAAAGTTTTCCTGCGCCCCCACCCGAAATTCCTATTGAAGGTGGTGTCAGAGTTTCACCTTAACCAGGTGTTGACTCTGCCGGTATACTACCCTAACTACACCTGGGACGCCAAGTATAGGCTCCATACTCAGGACCTCAGACGTGCTCTCTCCTATTATAAGGAGAGGATGGTGGAAATTCATGGAGAGGTTCACCAGCTGTTTGTCACCTACGCTGAAGCCGCTTCTGGCAGACCTGCAGCGAAGCAGACTATTGCTAGATGGATTACATCATGCATAGGTCTGTGCTATGAGTTGGCAGGCAAGGAGCCTCCCAGAGGGCTAAGAATTCATTTTACTCGCCATACGGCTGCATCGGTGGCTGCTTCCAGGGACATCGCTATCCAGGAGATCTGTCGAGCTGCTACCTGGAAGTCAGCAAACACCTTCATTACCCACTACCACATTGACCTTGAGTCACGCTGGGATGCTGGTTTTGGGGCCTCGGTTCTCCAATCTCTGCTACCTAAATAGGGGGTGTGCGCCTTGCCTCCCTCCTCCTGGAGAACTGCTTGGAGTCTGCCAGAGAGTGTGGACGAACAACGTATCTAGAAGAACAGGTTACTCACCTGTAACAGTAGTTCTAGGAGTGGTATATGTTGTTCATCCACACGCACCCACCCGACCTCCCCGGCTTTAGGTGCACCACCTTGCTTCCAGCGGGCTAAGATCTGGCGTCATGGGGCGGAACCGAGGTATTTAGCACCTGGGTGGGTGGGAGGAGCCAGCTTGAAGACTTTCCGGTGAATTTAAAGGGGAAAGGGACATGCCAGAGAGTGCGGATGAACAACATATACCACTCCTAGAACTACTGTTACAGGTGAGTACCCTGTTCTTTCTTCATTGGGGATGGCCAGACATAGACCTCTTCGCCTCACCATCCAGTGCAAAACTACCCAGCTTTTGCTTGCTCATTCCCAGGCATGGTGCTTTTTGGCGAGACGCACTGTCTCTATTTTGGACAGGGAGATTTCTATATGCTTTCCTTCCCTTCCCTTTCCTGTCTTGCAGAAGGTTCTGCTGAAGCTCCAGGCAGAGGGGGCCCACATGATTCTCATTGCCCCTCTGTGGCCTCAGCAGATTTGGTTCCCTCTATTACAGCAGTTAGCACTGGAACCCCCAGTACCTCTTCCTCTCTCCTGCAACCTTCTGTCCCAGGAGCAGGGCAGCCTGGTACACCCGAGCCTCAAATCACTCCACCTTCACGCGTGGCACCTGTAGACTTAGCGGCGTCTCTTCCAGAGTTGCTCAGGTCCTAGTGGAGGCTAGAATACCCTCCACTAGATCCACATTTGCTATGAAGTGGAAGAGATTTACTATTTGAGCTACAACTAAAGGCTTAGATCCCTTTTCTTGCTCGGCTTCCCAGGTTTTAGAGTACGTCTTGCACTTATCAGATTTGTGCCTCAGCTATTCCTCTCTGAAGGTCCATCTCTCTGCAGTTTTGGCCTGCCACCTTAATCCTTGCTGAGATGGAGGTTTCCAAGACCTTTCTGAAGGGAATACTTCATCTGAAACCTCCGGTCTGGGATCCTGACCCCCCCCCCCGATCTTAATTTTATGATAGAAAAGCTTACTTTGCCCCTCTTTGAGCCGGCAGTAAGCTGTGATATGCATTTCTTAGCATGGAAAACACTCTTTTTAGTTGCTGTCACTTCAGCTCGAAGAGTTTCAGAACTCCAAGCTCTAGTTTGTAGAGTGGCTTATTTAATTATCCACAGATACTGGGTGGCTCTGCGGACTAACTCTTCATTTTTGCCAAAGGTAGTGTCAGAACTTACTTTAAACCAGAGTGTTGAGTTATCGTTTTTTTATCTTGAATACTCTTAACGGGGGAGCATCTCCTACATACTCTAGATATACAGAGGATTCTGAGATATTATGTCTCCAGGACTCTGGGAGGTTCGCAAGTCGAACCAACTTTTTGTTGCCTTTGCTCCTTCGTGCCGGGCCAAAACTGTGTCTAAACAGACTCTCTCTAGGTGGCTGGCAAATTGTATTCATTACATTTACCAGAAGTATGAAAAGCCCCTTCCGGGGATGGTTAAGTGCCACTTTACCGGGGTGTGGCCAGTTCCACTACCTTTTTCAGGAATGTGTCCACTGCGGACATCTGTGCAGTGGTCACTTGATCCTTCATCCACATCTTCACTAAACATTAAAGTCTGGACATTGCTTCTGTGCGCAGGGCGGGTTTCGGCCTAGTGGTCCTGCAAGGTCTTCTGTCTAGAAAGATCTGTAGTTGGCAGACATTTTTCCTCCACCCGGAACCTTGTCTCCGACTCCTTCTTTTCAGTTGACTGCATGGTATTCAGTCCTATGTGTGAAGATCTACTGCAGGAACCCTTTCAAAGTAAGATATAGCAGTTACGTAAGAACTTACTGTAACAGTAGATCTTCGAGAGAGGTTCCTGCAGTAGGTCTCTATTTCCCACCCACCTTTCCCCAGCTCCTGTGTTTTTTCCTCTTTATTCCCTTCCCAGGACTTTGTTTCATCCAGGCACAGGGTCCAGGAGTTCTTTCACTCCTTTTTTCTGCTTCTTCTCTAGAGGTCTCTGGCGGAAGAACTGGAGGGTGGGCAGGGGACTGCCTCTTTTATAGTCACGCAGATGTCTGTCACCTGACCCCGGGGGCGGTCCTACCGATGATTGCTTGCTACAGCTTTGCTGTGTGGTCCTGATGCCAGTTGGTGCAGTCCTGTGTGTGAAGACCTGCTGCAGGAACCTCTCTTAAAAATCTCCTGTTATGGCAAGTTCTTGCGTAACTGCTATTTTTATTCCAGGTTTTTTCTGGTCCGCAAAAAGACTGGGGATCCGAGGCCCATCTTGGATCTAAAGGACCTCAATCTGTTTGTCCAGTACAAGAAGTTTCGGATGATAACTTTACCAGGCCTTATGCCCATCCTCAGTACAGGGGACTGGCTCTGTTCACTGGACATGCAGGATGCCTGCCTGCTCATCTCAGTCTTTTCTCCTCACAGGTTTCTTCATTTTGCCTTTCTGTTCGAGCATTATTAGTTCAAAGTGCTGCCTTTTGGCTTATTCTCTGCACTGCGAGTCTTTACCAGGTGCACGGCAGTGGTGACAGCAGCTCTCAGAAGAGAGGGCCTGTATGTCTTCCCTTATCTGGACGATTGGCTCCTCAAGGCCCCATCCAGGGAACAGCTTTTGCTGACTCTGGAGTGCACTCTCTAGCTCTTCCCTTCCCTGGGCATTACTGTCAACCTGCCCAAGTCAGTTCTAGTACCGTCCCAAAGACTGTAAATGTATAGGGGCGGTTCTGGATTCTGCACAGGGGAAGGCCTTCCTGTCCCAAAACAGGGCAGAGTGCCTCATTGTCCAAGCTCAGAAAGTAGCTCAGAGTTGGTACATTCCTGCAGGGTGTACCTGAGACTTTTGGGCCTGATGGCAGTAACCATTCCACGGTTCCGCTGGCAAGGCTTCACATGCGCACCCTTCAGTGGACCGTCAGGATACAATGGGACCTGCGCATGGACGAGTTGGAACAACTAGTCCTGATCTCCTCTCCAGTACAAAGATACTGCAGTGGTGGATGGACCCCTTGAATCCTCTTCAAAGGGTCCCCTTCCTGATTTCTTCCCTGTATCAGATTTTAACCACGGATGCTTCAGGTCTAGGCTGGGAAGCACACCTGGGTCCCTTCCAAACCCAGGGCTCCTGGTCCCAGTGGGAAGCCGTCCTGCATATCAGTGTCCTGGAGATGAGAGTAGTGCTGTATGCCGTGCAGGCTTTTCAGGAGCATCTGGCTCTGGGCCAACTGTTGGTGCAGTTGGACAATCTGAGTGTCGTCTATTACATCAACAAGCAGGGTGAGACTCACTCATACCTCCTTTGCAGGGAGGCAATGTGAGTGTGGTATTGGGCACTGGAGCACAGTCAGACACTCTGTGCGGTCCATGTGCTATAGAAACATAGAAACGTATAAGCTGACGGCAGATAAGGACCGCAAGGCCCATCCAGTCTGCCCATTTTTTCCTACCATATGAATGTGCCATAGGCCTTTACTCTGTCAGTGGCCTGTCTATTCATACTCATCTGTATTGCTCCCTTATGCCTATCCCATGTCTGTTTGAAGCCCTGCACTGTATTCATATCCACCACTTCCTGAGGTAGGCCGTTCCATGCATCCACCACCCTTTCTGTGAAAAAGAACTTCCTCACATTACCCCTTAATCAGCCTCCCTCTATTCTCATACTGTGTCATCTTGTCCTGCTATTTTTCTATTTGCCAGGCATCTTAAACACCCTGGTGGAGAGTCTCGGAAGGACTTAGTCCAGCACACATGGATGGGAGCTTCTGTCATCTGTAGCAGCAGGTCTGTTCGACAGATAGGCTCATCCAAAGTTGGACCCTTTTGCGTCCCCACTCCACGCAAAACTGCCCAATTTCTGCTTTCTAGAACCCAGGGCCTGGAGTTTTCTGGCAAGACATGTCCCTCTCCTGGAGTGGGACGTTTTTTTACGCATTCCCTCTGTTTCCTCTGATCCAGAGGGTGCTGATCAAGATGCAAATGGAGGGGGCCAACATGATTCTAGTGGCTGCATTCTGGCCTCATCAGAGATGGCTCCCCCTGCTTCAACAGCTGGCAGAGGAACTTCTGCCTCTCTGCAGGAACCTGCTGACTCAGGATCAGGGGACCCTGGTCCATCCCAGCCTCAGGTCCCTTCATCTACATGCCAGGCTCCTGAGAACGTAGCAGTCGCCAGGTTTGGGGTCTCTACCAGGGTAGCTGACGTCTTAGTGGCTGCAAGGAAGCCCTCCACTCGCACCACATATGCCATGAAGTGGAAATGGTTTGCCATCTAGGCTGCTAAACACTCCCTGGACCCTTTCACCTGCCTGGTGAGTCATATCCTGGACTACCTGATCTCTCTGTCTGACTCAGGCCTCCAGTATTCCTCACTCAAGGTCCACCTTTCGACTATTTCTGCCTTCCATGAGCCCGTGGGTGATCGCATGATTGCTCAGCTGGATGTCTCCTGTACTTTTCTTGGAGGTATCCTGCATCTGAAACCCCCAGTCCGTTCCCGTGTCCTGGCTTGGGACTTAAATTTTGTTTTGGAGACGTTGAACCTGTCTCCTTTTGAGCCAGTCGCGACTTGCGATTTGCGCTTTCTCTCTTGGAAAGCGCTGTTTTTAGTTGCAATTACTTCTGTTCGAAGAATTTCAGAGCTTCAGGCCCTCTGGTACGAGGAGCCTTATTTGATTTTTCACAATGACAGGGTGTCTTTGGGCACAAATCCTAAGTTTCTACCCAGGGTGGTTTCTGAGTTCACACTGAATCAGTCTGTCCACCTTTCTGTTTTATTTTCCTGAGCGTGCCAGTCCAGGGGAAGCACTGCTCCATATGTTAGATGTGCTCAGAACCTTGAAGTACTACCTGCTTTGTACTAAAGAGTCCAGGAAGTCAAAACAGCTGTTTGTTTCTTTTGCCTCAGGTAGAGAGGGCATTTCTTTTTCTACGCAATGTTTATCCAAATGGTTGGCAAATTGTATTATGTTCTGCTACAAGAAGTATGGCAAGGATTTGCCTGGTGCTGTCAAAGCTCATTCCAGCAGAGGCATGGCTACCTCGGTGGCTTGTTTCAAAGGGGTCTCAGCCACTGACATTTGCGCGGCTGCCACCTGGAGTACAGTCCACACTTTCATCAAGCATTACAGTCTGGACATTGCCTCAAGAGCCCGTGAAGGATTTGGCAGGGCTGTTTTACAAGGACTCATGTCTTAAGTTGTGGAGCTCCAGCCTCCCAGACTGTCTGTTTACTCTTGTCACTGCTTGGTACTCGTTCCTTTGGTGTAACCTGATGACTACCCCCGAAGAAGATAGAACAGTTACATAAGAACTTACCCTAACAGTAGATCTTCGAGGGGATCTCAGTAATCGGGTATATTTTCCCTCCCACCATCCCCCTTCTTGGGGCTGCTGTCTAGGACCTGGCTATCTGTTGTATCCATTTTTTTTTTTTACTTAGAGCTTGGTACCTCTTTTTCTCCTTGGTTCCCCAGGGCATGAGCCTTGCACCTGTCATCTCCGGGGGAGGGGGGACTGAGGAGGGAGTGGGACCACCTACGCCTATATTAGATTGCCGATGACGACGTGGGCAGCCCCAGTTCTGCTGCTGAAAATCTTTGTGTGGATTCCCCTTACCGATGGCGAAGGTTCTTACGGTGTAACCTGATGACCGAGATCCCCTCGAAGATCTACTGTTATGTTCAGTTCTTATGTAACTGCTCTTTTCTGCACATCTCTTCTAAACTCCCCCCTCCCCTTTTTTAGCCTCATTGCATGCCCCCTTGTTCCTAGTGCCTTCCTTTCTGTGATGTAGACCCTCCAGTTGCACCTTGTTCACTCTAGTGTGGTACTTGTAGGTCTGAATCATGTTCCCTCTCACTTTGCTTTCTTCTAGGGAGTAGATGTTGAGCTCCTGTAGCCTTTCCTTGTCTAGCTTCTCATGCAGCACCCTCACCATTTTGGTTTCTCTCCTCTGTACCACCCCCATCCTTTCGATGTACTTGCGGAGGTGCGGCCACCAGACCTGGACACAGTACTCTAGGTGGGGCCTCACCACAGTGAGTGATACAGTGGCAGCACCACCTCCTCCTCCTGCTACAAGTTCCTCTCCCAATGCAACCCAGGATCCTGCTAGCCTTTCCCACTGGTTTGTCACAGTGCCCGACCACCTCGAGGTCATCCGCTATGATGACCCCCCCCAGGTCTGTTCCTTGCTTGGTGACTGTATGCTCCACTCTGCTCCTATTTTCCTCAGCCCTAAGTGCATAGCCTTTTGCTTTTTGGCATTGAAACTAATCTGACACCCCGTAGACCATTCTTCTAGTTTCCTCAGATCCCCGTTGCATTCTCGCCAACCCTTCCTCAGTGTCAAACCTGTTGCAGATTTTTGTATCATCCTCAAAGAGAGACACTTTCCTCTCAAGTTCCTCTGCAATGTTGGTTATGAAGACATTGAGGAGGACCAGTCCCATCATCGAACCCTGGGGCACCCCACTAGTCACTCTTACTGCCTAAGCCTGAGTGGCTCCCATTTACCACCACCCTGTGCCTCCTATCCTTTAACCAGTTTGATACCCAGCTTGTCCCTTTCTCCCCCACCCCCAGGCTACTTAGTTTCTTAACTAGCCTCCTGTGCGGCACAGTGTTAGAAGCCTTACTGAAGTCCATATAGGCATTTCCACTGCTCTCCATCGATCCACCTCCCTGGTAACCCAGTCAAAGTAGTCTGAGGTTAGTTTGACATGCCCTTTCCCCAATGAAACCATGCTACTGGTGGTCCTGCAGTCCTTCTGCCTCCAGGTGCTCCACAACCTTCTCCTTCAGTAATGTCTCCATTAGGAGGGGGCTAACTGTGTGTGTGTGTGTGTGTGTGTGTCTGCATGTCTCTGAGGAGGACAGGAATAACCAGGTGTATGTATGTATGGGGGGGGGGTGACCCTTCTGTGACTGAGTTTGTCTCTGAGGATGATGACCGTGTGTGTATGTGTGTGTGTCCCTCAGAAGAGTGTTAACAACAAAAAGTGATTTTTTTTTTTCATTACAGCAATCAAGCCCCGAGGGTGGAATCCACCTCAATTGTCACTACTGTCAGAATCTCTTCAGCGGGAAGCCAGAGATCCTGGATTGGCAGGTGAGGTTCTAGGTGGATTGTCATCCTAGCAGCAGCTCTGGGTTTCTAGGGGTCAGAATTAACTGTGACAGACAAAGAGGGCATGTTCAGTGGCCTGGACACGTTTATTTCTCTCTAACGATTTGATTTGCATTCTGGATGAAGGTAAGGGACAGACCTCTTATTTTCCAGTGTTCTGGTCATCAATACATTGTGTTTCTGTGTCACTCCACATTGTCAATGGACAGTACTTACACATGGATATATAAGTACCCCGACCAGCGATCACTGGTACAACTATAGCTTTTAAGAAGCTGTGCGTACGCCTCGGAATGTTGGTGTCCTCTCTGTTCTGAGGCTCTGAATTCCTGTCTTCTGCACCAGTGTCCGGTTAGCAGTTTGAAAATGAGCTCGCTGCAGCAAGTATTATCTTCATCATTTTTCTTGTTTTTTTCAGGATTGTCTAAACTACTCCCGCGTGCAGTGGCTGATGGGCCCATGCAGTTCCCTCCCCATCCCCAATTTAAAATGCATCTGTTCTAAATAAGGAACCCTCCAAATTCTCAAGCCTGCCTTCTCCATTATAGCTTCAGTTTGGAGGTCCGGATGGTACTTTCCCGCTGAGATATGCTAATTTTAAGGGCGATTCTTTTTTACTATAGGTTTTACGGGATAGCTTGGTTATTTTGCTTTGAATCTGCAGGTCGGTCAAGGTTTACTTGTTTACTGTTATCCTCAGTGGCCCCCAAATGGCTTGTTTTTTTTCCCAGTGTACTCCCTAAGGTGTTTGGTCTTGGAACTGTTTTTGGTGAGTTATGTAAAGGGAGGGCCTTGGGGAGATTGACTGGATAGCTGGTGGAATTTGGCATCTGTTGTCCCTCCTTGCAGGACATAGATTGGTCTTCCTGTGCATCTGTTTTTAAGGTGGCTGGAATGGTGCTGTGTTGGGCCTTTCATTTCTGTTGGCAGGGTTTCATTTTTTTTTTTTTTATTAGGCTGGAACAGTGTTGATTCCAGAGCAGCGCGTTGCACACTAAGCCGGTAGGGGTAGTCCTGGGTCACTTCAGCTGTTGGCAGCACGAGCGCAGTCTGGCGTGCTTTTCCAATGGCTGTGGGACAGTGGGGGTACTCATGCTGAGTTCCATAGGGCCAGCCTGCACACAGGTGCTACCTCTCACATGTTTCCATGAATGTGGCCACCAACGCAAACACAGCAGCTGCATAAATTATCATGTGGCCATGCTTGCACATAGGATCCACACAACTTTGGTAACGTTGCAGTGCATTGATGTGGCTTCCCAAGTAGCAGCTGTTCGCTTGTGGCATGAGGTTTGGACTCTTAAGTCATCACTCTGAGATAATATTTTGAATTAAGGTTAAGCAGTGGAATCCACTGACTTTGAAAAGCGCTATTGGAGCCGGTGTGTTGAGTCCAGTTTTGTTAAGCTGCCTGTCTTCAGGGATTTACTTGGCTCCTGTTTCACCTGCTAGAGACCTGTGGACTTGGCATTCTGCACCATTTTGGGACTGTGATTTAGTATAGAGGGACCTCGTAGTCCGAGAGATTGTCGGCGGACTCCAGTGATAGAATTGCAGCTAGGGTAAATTACCGGCATTTACTATTTGTTGCCTGGCTTTAACCGGTTACCTTAAGGCAGTGGTTCTCAAATGGTGAGGCCAGCCTCCCAAGGGAGGCCCCAAATTGTTCCAGGGGAGGCCCTGTCAAGTCTGAGAATTTTAAGTTTTGGCTGTTTTGTGTGAAAGGATGAAACAAATTAAAAATGGATAATTGCAGGTGAATTTCTTTACTTATGCACAAATTTGTGACCAGGAAGTCCCCATTGAGCCAAAGCGTATTTATAAGTGTGTATTTATATGTAAATTAATGCCTGGGGAAGGCATGCGGTGTCATGGGCTTGTTTCTAGAATAGGTATTTATATGCAAATTGGTGACTGGGAAAGGCACACTGAGTCAAGGCTCGTTTCTATGGTAGGTGTTTATATGTAAATTAGTAACTGGGAAAGGCACAGTGAGCCAAAGCATGTTTTCAGGTGTGACTTGAGGAAGGGTACAGGAAGTTGCTTAACAACAGGGTAAGAGAGGAGAGATGAAGTGGCTAGGTTAGTTGTTCCAGAGAGGGAAACAAAGTAACAAGGCGCAGAGTCAGAAAAAGGAGTAACAAGTATAACCTGGGGTGCGGTTGGGGTGGTGAGCAATCAGTTGAATAAAAAGAGAATACACTCAGTTAACTTTATTAGTTTCACTTTATTCCTGATGTACTGTGCAAAGTAGGATTTTTTTTCATTGGGGAGGCCCTAGATTTTTTTCCAAATTTGAGGGAGGCTAAAAATCTTTTTCAAGGCATGGGGGAGGCTCACTATCACAAAGTGTGAGAACTAATGCCTTAAGGGATATAGCACTGTCAATATATGTTGTTTTCAGGGTGTTTTAGCTCTCTGATCTGTAATTGTAGCCAGTCTAGCCAGTGTACTGTAAGGGCTCAGGCAGCAGGTTGTTTGCTCTAATTCATGAGTGAAAACATTGTAGTACTAAAACATAGAAACATAGACTTTGATGGCAGATAAGGACCTCTTGGCCCACCTAGTCTGCCCATTTCCCTACCTACAGGATAAGCTGCAGATCCTAGTTAACCAACAGCCTATTTCTTCTTACCCCCCTGTGGTAGGGCGCAGGTATTTGTGGGCAACTCAGGTAGCATGACACATCAGCAATTTCTTTTAAGTTCCAATTTTATTTTATCTTTCTTCGATAGTAGTTTACAGCAGGATAGATTTAATACAACGGACTGATCCTGCAACTTTATCTTCATTTTAGCACAAAAAAATAGTCACTTCTTTACTCCTTAGAGCACTTTAACACAACGCCCTGGAGTTTACCTCCAGACCCAAAAGCAATCTGAATACTTATGCTCAGTGTTCAGCTTTTATACACTGCAGGGGTCAGGTGACATCTAAACCCCACCCCTATACTTTATTTCAAACAACATATCTTTATCTACAACATTTTTATTTTATATGGCATAACTAAACATCTTATAATTAACATAACCTAATTTCATGTACATAAGTGAATTGCAGTCTTTCTGTGAAGTTTTAATACATCTTCTGGCCTCAGGAAGCACTACCCCTTCTGGCACAGCATAAAAAACTTGAATGGACGGCCGGGTGGCTCTTAAGAGCAAGCTGCAGCTGCAAGTGAAGAAACTCTAGGCTTTTAAAACGCCCAAACAAGCCGTAAACCCCTCGTTTTATGACAAGCTCAAAAACAACTCTAAACCAAAGGAATTCACCTCCAGAGGGTATGTAGAGCTATCCTCAATGTTTTCCTAAAAACAATGTTGCATTTATATCGCACTAGAAGGCTAAATGCCTTCACGACTGTGCGCACATTCGAGCAGGAACAGCCGTTCGTATATGCACAGTCGCGCAGGGGCTTGGCGGCAATTGTATAGAGAAAAAGCTGTTTTACCGAAAAGCTCTTTCCAAGAAAGCAAATCGGGGAACAAGAAAGAGAACCAGGAGGTCCTCTAATATCTTCACACTGTACAGGGCACAAACAAGCCCTCGGAAGTACAGCAAGATGCTTAAGCTGAATATTTACACAGCACCCTGAAAGGGATTTCACGGAGGGCTGTTTTCTCACAACATCCTCATAATAAGCATACCAACAGGCTTTTACGGGGAGCCTGTGAAGCCGAAAACAGCTCTATACATTTGTATTTTTAGTAATAGGAGCATAACTCAAGCTCCGCGCACCCATACTAAAAGAAAAGGACTGGGGAGGTTCTAATCCCAATACCTAAGTAAACCCATTTCCCGACGGTTGATATTTCAGCCCGTCAGTATATGTTTCATTTGTAGCCTCACAGCATTTTATTTGTTCCCTTCCCAGACCATTTACCACTGTTTAATTAAACTTCTTCCAATATTCGACAGTAAGCAGAACACTCATTTCTTTTCTTTTAGAGCAACCAGCGTTAACTTGTACTTTTCAATCCAAGAAGAGGGGGGGATGATTCTTATAAACCCAATCTAATGCTTATTTTTATACACTTCTAGAACAACTGATAAAGACCCAGAAGCGCTATGAGTTCATTAACCATTTTTACCAATAAATCCTTCACCCATTTATTTAATTTTTAAAACGCTGGGATGTAAAGTGTAAACAAGCTTAAGGCTCAGCTACTGACTTCACTTATTTTGATATTTAAGGGACCTACTCTACTAACCCTAATATATTTACTTATACACCAACCAGATATTCTGCACAAGGCAATATGCCCGGTTTTAATTTTAATTCAGTCCTTGCCCATAGATGGCAACTACTTATTGAACCAAACCAACCAGAGCACTTAATATGCAGCAACTAAAAGAAAATTAGCACAGCTAAATATACGGCATGACTGTGCGGCAATGCGTAAAAGCGCTGTACCCTTTTTGGTCACAGCCAGCAGAACGTTTATACCAATCCGAGTATAAGCTTGGAAAACAAATAGCAAAGCAAATATATACATAATTCCGGGGTGCCCTGACCCTTCACAGAGGCACTCCTGACACTCCTCCCCACTTAAGAGTGCAACCATTTATTTGGTTGTCCTACTCCCCTATATTTCCTTTACATTTAGGGAGGGGCTTTGTGGAGCTCCGGCCCACCCACACCAAAGAGCTCCACACCAGGGTCCCATTAAGTACTGCTCTGATCAAATAACATACTTCAAGCTTTTACTCTTGGGCTTATAACCAGTATCAAAGGGGAATAATCTCTGTCACATTTCATACCAGCAGCGTTCCTCCTAAACAGTATAGGTCTTTAAGGTATATTGTACTGACTTTCCATATAATCAGAATGCATCTAACTTTATCAAAACATAATTGTAAAAGACTAGAAATATAATAGGAAAAAAATAGACACAACTGCAAGCGGCCAACCTCTCAGTTGTAAAGAAAAGAAAAGTTAAGGAAAGCACCACGTAAATATGCATTCATTTAACGGTCTATCACTATACTAATACCCCTAGTCAGATTAATGCTAGTCATTTACTTTATTGTTGTGAGACCGATGGTAACCCCATTTTATCCATACCATAATTTACCAGGATTTATTCCAGTGACTACCCAGTCAGCTCTCTTAGCATGGGCAGTACACAATCTCAAACAGTCCACATCCTAATGGTCTCATGTTGTACCCCTTTAATTAGTAACCCCCTCATTATTCATTTTGTACATTTATCATTCCTCTTCATAAGTGTTCCATGTTATTATCCTGAGATAAAATACCCCATCCTAAGGTGTAATAAACTGTCACCTTTAGGTCATCTGATATGATTACCCCCAGGTGTCTTTCCTGCTTTTTGATCATCAGAACCAGTCCACCCATTTTGTACTCTGCCACTGGGTTCCTGTGCCCCAAGTGCATTATTTTGTAATTTTTCGCATTGAAACTCAGCTGCCATACCCTTGACCACTCCTCTAGTTTCTCTGGTCTCTGCTCATCCTCCTCCCTGTGTGTTTCCCCGAGTGTTCAGACTGTTGCAGATTTCAGTGCCGTCTGCAAAGAGGTAGACCTTTCCTTCCAGCTCCTATGCAGTGTCACTTACAAAGATGTTCAAGAGGACTGGTCCCAGCACTGATCCCTCCGGCACCGTGCTGGTCACCCGCCCTTCCATGGAGAGAACTCAGTTTACCACTACTCTCTATTACCATCCCCTAACCAATTTCTTCCCCAGTTTACCACCTTCGGACCCACTCCCAAGCTGCCCAGCTTGCTTACTAGTCTTCTGTGTGGAATGATGCGGAAAGCCTTACTGAACTCTAGGTAGGCCACATCCACCACGCCACCCTGATCTAATTCCTTTGTCTCACAGTCAAAGAAATCTATTAGATTTGTATGATGTGACCCTCTTGCCATGAATCCATGCTGCCTCAGGTCTTGCAACCCATTGGATTCAAACTATTCCACAATCTTTTCCTTCAGCAATGTTTCCATTAACTTTCTCACCATTGATGTCAGGCTGACTGAGCGATAACTGCCAGCCTCCTCCCTGCTACCACTTTTGTGAAGTGGGACTACATCTGTCCTCTTCTAGTCCTGCAGAACCACTCTGTTTTCCAGTGAGCTCTTAAATAAGACTGTCAGAGGGGCAAGCAGTACCTCCCTGAGCTCCCTCAGTATCCTTGGATGCTCTCTGTCTGGCCCCATTGCCTTGTCCACTTTCAGATTAGCGCATTCCTTCAGGACTCTTTGGTCCAAAAAAGGACTAGTGGCCACTTTCCCGCCTCCATATTTCCTGTTATTTTTCTGTGGTCCCTCCTCTTCTCTCTCCCCTGTGAATACTGAGCAAACAGATTTGTTTAGGATATCTGTCTCTTCCTGCCCCCTCACAGTCCTCCACTTCCCCTTATAATCTCTCCCCAGGTCTTCCTCTTTTGGTTTACATACCTAAAAAAGTCTTCTCACCTTTGGTTTCCACGTTGACTATTCCTCTTCATTTTACGTCTTCACACTTCTTACTGCTCTCTCAGCTTCCATGATACGCTTGCCTGTTCTCCTCCCTCTGTGTCTCTTTGTTCCTTCTGAATGCTGTTCTCCTAGCTTTTACCTTTTCTGCCATCTCTTTTGAGAACCATAGCAGTCTAATTTTCCTCTTGCATGTGCTCACTTGCTTGACGCAGAGGTTTGTTGCCTTAATGGTGCCGCCTTCTAGCTTCGTCCACAATTCCTCCACCTCCCCAGGTAATCCCTGAGGCATTTACCCATATTTATAAAATCTGCCCTCCTGATGTCTAAGACCCTCTTGTGAGGTTCGATTCATCAGCCGTCCTTGTATTGAACCACACTGTACGGTGATCACTTGTCTCCTGGGGCCTCCCACCTTGATGTCTGCAACACTGTCCCTGTTAGTGAGTTCCAGGTCCAGTATTGCCCCACCACGAGTGGGTTCACTGACTAGTTGCCTGAGCAGTGCCCCTTGCAGGGAGTACAGGATGTCCCTGCTTCAGGATGAAGCTGCAGCTGGGAGGCTCCAGTCTACATTCAGCAGATTGAAGTCTCCATCAGCAGCACCTTCCCCTTTTCTGCCATTTTACTAATGGCTTCCACCGGTACCTTATCTAACTCCTCCTCCTGTGCTGGAGATTTGTAGATCAGGCCAGTATGAATAATGGTACTGTTCCCCGTCTCCAGGGTGACCCTTTGTACCTCTGCCCCCACTGTGTTCCCTGTATCACCATTGCTTTGATGCTTCCTCACCACACCCCTTCATTTTGTTCCCACACTGTCTTTCCTGAACAGAATATAGACTGATATGGCCATTTCCCAGTTAATGGTTCTCAGTGCACCATGACTTTATAATGGCCACAGTATCCAGGTTGGCCACTGCCATGATGGGCCTCTAGGTCTGGAATCTTATTTTCTAGATTTCTAGCATTTGTATACATGGCCTTCTAGATTTTGTTGGCACTCTGCTTGTTACCCCCCAATCTTACTTCGAGATACAGCTCTTGCAGCAGGTTACACCATTAGGACTGACGCTGTCAGGCAGAAGGACGCCTTGGAAAACTTCTAGCTAGCTACATATAGCAGGGACCACCCCCAGTGTTGACCCTGCCCCTGACGTCCCTCACATCATGAAAGGGGCAGTCCCCCAGCATCCCTCAGTTCTTTTCCCACCGTCAACTCTCAAGCTTCACGGACACCTTTAGCAACCAGTCGACGCCATACTTAAGTATTTCTTTGTTATTTTTCCAAAAAGTAAATTTTTTTTATTTCTTTCTGCATGTCGTTTTCCTCGATGTCCTCATAGAAAGGCACTCATCCAAGTGTGCCTGTGGCAAACGGATCCCGTTTAAGGACAGCTTGGCGGCCTGTGTGCGGTGCCTGGGCCCAGAGCACGACACCAAGGCCTGTCCTATTAGTCAAAAAATTAGTAGAACGAGGATCCACCACCAAAAACTTTTGAGACCTTCCTCCTCGAAAAAAATTGGCAGACATGCAGAAAAAGCACCTCCTCCAGGGAAGGCTCCTCTTATAAGTCAGGGAAACGTAAGGATAAAAGGAGGGAAAGGGAGAAAGAGCACTTCCCATCTAAATCCAAGACATCCAACTTCCAGGGGAGTTCGGACTCGGACAGACGCTCTTCATGCTACCTGTCTCTGTCTAAGGCCCAGAAACCTTCAGCCAAAGTCCAGACATCGGGGTGGTTCCGGTTCGGGAACCATACTTTAGCCTTTGAAAATCCAGCCCCAGGTTCACTCCACTAGCTGGTCTTCTGACTCCATAGGCTGGTCTTCCTCTACAGACCGCCCAGCAAAAGTACCTTCCAAGATGGCCTCAGTAGTGGGCTCCGACTCTCTGGACCGGCACTGGGGCTCCAATCAGTCTAGGTCAGCCTCTCAGCCCCCTAGAAGTCTCATTTTTTTTGTGATGCCTGCTAAACGGACCACAGGCCAGACGTCCGTTAAGAGGACCACAGACCGAGGTTCCCACCCAACGACAGGACGACGCCTCCACCATACCGGAGGTCGGTGCATCCTGACAGACATACAAAGAGGACACCAACGCCGGGGTCAGATGTCTGAGTGACGACCTGATTTTGGCCGGTCTAGAGGATATAGACCCCATGCATGAACTGACAACACCCGAGGACCAGACGATGGGTACGTCAGAACACCAACCAAAAGACACAGGCGATAGCCGGGCGTCTCAGCTGGTGGTGGGCCAAATCACTGGTCTGCGGATATCGGAGGTCAAGGACCTGTTCTTCTGTTGGTGGGAGACAATTCGGAAGGATGTAGTCCCCACTAAGGCGCCTCCCACGGAACCAGCCTCCACCACGGTCTCCTAGTCCTCCGCCTAAAGAGAAAAGCCCCGTTTCACACAGGGGCCGTTCAAAAAAAAAAAAAAGCGGCCGAGGTCCCCTACCAGGACCCCTTCCCACTCACCAAGTGGGCATAAAAAGAAGCACCACCGTAGGAGGTCGGATTCTTCTCCTCAGAAGAGGCATACTCTTCCTCGAGACCCAGCTCTTCATGTAGCATTCCTTCCCCAGATCCGAGGGATTTACCAAGGTCCCCTCCAGATGACCCTACTTTCGTGGATATCATAAGACATATCCAAGATAATATGGGGTGGGACACAGAGAATTTGAATCCAGAACGGTGCCGTCTTACCAAATATCTGTGCCAGAAAGATTCCAAGCCGGTGGTAGTTCCACCACTGGTAGATACATTTGAAGACGTGACCAGGGCAGCTTGGAAGCACCCCATACGTCTTCTGCAGTTCCAGAAGAGGCTGACCGTCTATACAGAGCTCCGTTAGAAGACCTCTACCTAGAAGAGCAACCCATAGAGGATTCTGTGGTAATCACCACCACACATGATGGGTCCCAGAGGCCAAAACACTTGAGCACCCAGCCTCCGGACCGAGAATCAAAGCAGCTTGATTTTTTGGACAGAAAAATATATGCGTCTGCCACATGCTCTGTCCACTCATGAACTTCCTTACCCACATGGTCCAGTTTCAGAACGTCCTGTGGGAGCAAGGACTGGACATAGTCAGAAACCTACCCAAAGGAGATCAGAAGGAAGAGCTGGTCAAGCTCTTACAGACAGGCTCTGACGTGGGCACACAGGTGCTTAGAGCGACATATGACTCTGCTGATTCGGCCACCAGAGGAGCAGCAGCGAGTGTATGCCTTAGAGGACACTCCTGGCTGAGGGTCTCTGGCTTCACACCATACATCCAGACGGGTAGTCTGGACATTCCCTTCAAAGGCTCTGTTCTTTTCGGAGAAGATTCTGAAAGGATTATAAGTAAACTACAGGACGCTGGCAAAGCGGCTCGTTCCGTACAGGCAAATACATACCAAAACCATTTCAGAGACAACAGCAAAGTTTTTGAGGAAAACGGGCAGCAGTCTAGATTCGGTCAGCAGCAGAGAGGTAGCTTTACTTGCAAAGGCCCCTCTTGGACAGCAGGAGGCACAAGAAATGCCACCCCCCCCTCCCAGGCAAACCTTCCCTCCACCGCCTGACTCTTTGCAGAGCTCTCCTCTACCACCTGCCTAGGTGGAAGAGGTGATCGGGGGGTCGCTTCTTGAAACATCTAGAAGAGTGGCAGCGAATTACCTCTGACCAGTGGGTTCTTCAGTTGGTTCAAAGAGGTCACTCTTTCGAGTTCACTGAACAGCCACTGTCCAGGCCACCCCTTCTCTTCCTATATTCCAACCAGCATGCCATACTGATCCAGGAAGAAATCAAGGCCCTCATAGTGAAGCCATAGAACTGGTCCCTTGTATTCAATGGGGGATAGGGTACTATTCCCATTTTTTCCTAATACCTAAAAAGACAGGGGACCCGTGCCCCCATCCTGGACCTCAGTGATCTCTATACCTTTGTGGCATACAAACACTTCAGAATGGTCACCCTGCCCGGATTGATCCCGATGCTATGCCCAAATGCTTGGCTTGCATCGTTGGATATGCAAGATGCCCATCTCCACATTCCGATTGCAAAACATTCCAGGAGGTTTCTGTGTTTCTAATTCAGGGGGCAACATTACCAATTTCGGGCAGTGCCATTCGGCCTGTCATCAGCACCCAGAATCTTCACTAAATGCCTGGCAGTAGTAGCTGCAGCACCCAGGAGGATGGGCCATTATGTCTTCCCTTAACTGGACGACTGGCTACTCACAGACTTGTCCAGGACGGGGCTAAATCAAGCACTACGACACCTTTTCCATCTTCAACGAAGTGGGTGTCACCATCAACCTGCTAAAATCAATTCTCACTCCATGCCAAAGGTTGTAGTTCATAGGAGCAGTCCTGGACACAACCAGAGGGAAGGCTTTCTTGCTAGAGGACAAGGCAGATCGCCTAAGAGGTTTAACCAGGCACATCCTGGGGCAGAAACAGGCCACAGCAAGGACCATGCTGCGTCTTTTAGGCCACATGGCAGCTGCCATAGACAGTTTCCCTATCACATGTCCACATGAATACCATCCAGCGGACACTCGTAGTCCAGTGAGACCAATGCCAAGACAATCTCGATCAGCTGGTCTCAGTCCCTGCTTCAATACACTGAGTCCTCCAGTGGTAGCTAGTTCCAGAGCACCTCGCTGCAGGAGTCTTCTTCCTATCGACCACACTTTCACAGATCCTGACTACAGATGCCTGAGTATCAGGTTGGGGTGCCCATCTAAGCGACAGAAGGACACAGGGATTATGGTCCGGCCCAGAAGGAGCCCTACACGTAAATATCCTAGAGATGAGGGCAGTCTTTTACACCCTGCAGGCTGATCTGCTTCCGGGTCACCTACCGGTCCAAACAGACAATATGTCAGTAGTGTTCTACATCAGCAAGCAAGGTGGCACCCATTCATACCAACTCTGTCGGGAAGCGATGAGAGTATGGCATTGGGCAATAGATCATGGTATCACCCTGTCTGCAGTTCATGTTCCAGGAATACAGAACACGCTGCAAATATGGTGAGCTTATCCAGATCCAACGCACACGAATGGGAACTTCTATAACAAGTAGCAGAAACCCTGTTCGCAAAATGGGGAATTCCAGAACTAGATCTCTTCGCCTCCCCATACAATGCGAAACTGCCCAATTTTCTGCTCGCTAGATCCAGGGCCTGGTGTTTTCTGGTGAGATGCGTTGTCCCTCTCCTGGGCACGCAGATTCCATTATGTCTTCCCTCCCTTCTCACTGATCCAGAGAGTTCTACTCAAACTGCAAGTGGAAGGAGCAGACATGATTCTGGTGGCCCCATATTGGTCCAGGCAGATATGGTTTCCTTTACTTCAGCATCTAGCGAGCGATCCTCCAGTCCCTCTACCTCTCAGCTCACACTTCCTGTTGCAGGACAACAGATCACTAGTCCACCCAAACTTGCGATCCTTACACCTGCATGTCTGACTACTGAAGACTTAGCGAATTCTCGCCATGGAGTCTCAAACAGAGTGGCTGATATCCTCGTGGCAATGAGGAAACCCTCTACTAGAGCCACATATGCCATGAAATGGCAACATTTCTGCCTTTGGTCCTTGGCCCGGGCCCTGGACCCTTTGACTTGCCAGGTGAACTTGGTCCTAGAATACCTTCTCTCCCTGTCAGACACAGGGCTAAGTTACTCACCTATAAAGGTGCATTTCTCAGCATTATCAACATACCATGCACCTTTTGGAGAGAAATCTTTAGCCCCATTGGACCTGTTACGCACCTTTTTGTGTGGCATTCTCCACCTAAAACCACCCATTAGGGACCCGATCCCTCCTTGGGACCTTCTTTTCATTTTGGAACAGCTCACACTACCCCCTTTTTGAACCAGCCGCAGATTGCGAGCTATGTCTTCTGTCTTGGAAGGCATTATTTTTAGTTGCAGTTACTTCTGCCTGAAGAATTTCAGAGCTTCAGGCACTTAAGTGCAAAGAGAGCAGTGTTTGGTCTTTCATAAGGACTAAGTGTCCTTAAGAAGTAATCCTAAATTGTTACCTAAGCTAGTGTTAGAGCTTACTCTCAACCAAGAGAGTAACCTTCCTGTTTATTAACCAGAGTATTCCACTAGGGGAAAGGCTCTCCTGCACACATTGAATGTGCACAGGACACTCTGGTATCATTTGACTAGAACCAGACAGCACAGAGAGTCAGATCAGTTATTTGTCTCTTTAGCCTCCAGGATGCTAGGGGCACCTGTGTACAAACAAGCACTTACAAAATGGTTGGTAAAATACACTGTGTTCTGTTATCAGAAGCACAACAAACCCTTACCGGGACCAGTAAAGGGCCATTCCACCAGGGGGATGGCAGCCCCATTTGCCTCACTGAGGAACGTATCCATTTCAGACATCTGTGCAGCAGCTACATGAAGTACTGTGCACACATTCATCAGACACTACAGTTTGGACATTGCCTCCAGGCGCAGAGCAGGCTTTGGCCTTGCCATCCTGCAGGGGCTTCTATCATGAGGGGTTCCCTTTTACCCTTTCTCCAGACCTCTTCCCCTTTTAGGGGCTACCGCACATTGCTTCCTGCTGCAAGAGCTGTATCTTGAAGTAAGATAGTACAGTTATGCAAGAACTTACTGTAACAGTATATCTTCGAGAACAGCTCTTGCAGCAGGTACTTTCCCACCCACCTTCCCCTCAGGAGGTCATCTACATTGGCATTGGCAACATGATTATTGGTCTTCCTTTGGAAGTGAATCCTTGATCTCCCTTCAGAATTTATATCACTATGCCAGAGTCTCCGTCGGGAGAACTGTGGGATGCTGGGGGACTGACCCTTTTAAGATTTAAGGGACGTTGGGGAAGTCCACACTGTATGTACTAGCTAGAAATTTTCCGTGGGTTCCTGCCACCTGATGGCTTCAGTCCTAATGGTGTAACCTGTTGCAAGAGCTGTTCTCGAAGATCTACTGTTACGGTAAGTTCTTACGTAATTGTACTTTTTTTCTTTTTGCCCACTTTTTCCTTTTTCATGCTCCTAGTCCAGTCCCCTTTCGTTTCTGTCCCCCTGCTTCCTTTATTTGCAACGTAGGGGTTTCCTATCCCCTCATGTTCTCGCTACTCTGTTCTTCAGCCTGTGGAAGGGACAGTTTCTACTTCCCTGATTTGTTCTGCCACTCCGCTGTCCACTTGGCATACAGGAGCCACTGTGTCTCTGCACGAACAGTGATACTGGGTCTTATGGCTGCAGCTCTATGGACTGTGGCACCTCTGTATAAGGATAACTCGGTGGATGCTCAGGGTCCAGTGGGAACAGTTGATGGACTAGCCAGATCAAATGGTTCTCGTCATGTCTGCTCTTTGCGAGCTTTTTTTTTTTTTTTTTTTAAACTTACTATGCTTTTACATCTGGTGCATTGCCCCCTTCAGCCTCCTGCTCTGCAAGTGAGTGCTGATGTCCTCCATCCCAGTGCCCCCTGGATTACCCCCACAGGGTGGAACCCCCGGCACATACTCTGGGGGTGCCAAGTAACGGATGGCATCACTCGCGTGCCGGAGGATTTTTCCTTGGTGGAGGGTGGGGCTAGTGGATGCTGCGACTCACCATGTCATGCATCCAGCCTCTCTCCCCCCCCCCCCAAATGACACTAGTCAGTGCTCCGGTGTGTCCTGTGGTTACCCAGGACTACTGAAACCAGAGTCACTCTACCCCCTCCCGTGTGCCACAGCCACTCAATCCACCCCTGCCCCAGCCGACCCTCAAGCGTCCCGAATCAGTTCCCTAACCCAGGGTGCCCGTGTCACAGCAGTAAATCTTTCTGCCGCACTGACGGGCCAGCCTTTGCAGAGCATTGTTATGGTGGATGTATTGCGTAATCCTGTTCGAGGGTGTTCCATTCCTTGTGCATCTCCTGTACAGATCCTAGGATGTTTCAGGCTCCAGCTGGGCTTCTCATCTCAGCCCTTACCAGACACAGGAGTCATGGACCAAGGTGGATGCCAAGCTGCACATACATGTTTTGGAAATGTGAGCTGTCCTCTACAGCCTCCAGCCCTTTCGGTATCATCTCTACCCCGGTTCTGTGCTAAGCCAGATGGACATCAGTGTGATGCATTACATCAGCAACCAAGGGGGCACTCACTCCTGTCCCATGTGCATGGAAGCACTGAGATCACAGTACTGGGCTGTGTGTCATGGCCTTCAGCTGTCGGACATGTTTCCCCCAGGTCTCCAAAACATTGTAGTGGACTGGTTAAGCAGGTCCCAATCAATGGTTCCCGAATGGGTCCTGTTGTACTCCATGGTAAACAGAGCTAGACCTTTTTGCTTCCTCACACAGCGCAAAACTGTTGCATTTCAGCATCCCATTCTTCCATACCACATTGGCACAAATTCCATTGCTTATAAGGGCACAAAACAGTACAACTGGCTCCCACTACCTTGCCTGCAGCACTATATATGCCTTTCAAATGTCCCTCAAGAGCCACCTCCAAGTAAAACTGGCATGCATTTGTTCTCTTACTAGCGGCTGAATATAACTCTGCCCTTTACCGTCCCCCCTTCCAATTCCACCCCTTTTTCTCCCTCGCTGTTTCTCCCTCATCCTCCATCCTCTGCCCCTCCCTGTTTCACATTACCCCCTCCTCCCACCCCTCTCCTGTTTCCTTCCCTCTTTACTTCTTTTGGTTATCCTGTGTATGCAAATGACTCAACGCTTTTGTAAATTAAGTCCTGTAAATTATTATTTTACCTTGCACTTCCATTCTCTCATGCCTGTTAATAGGTTTCTGTGTATAAGATATTACCTTAGCCTTTATGTATGATGTATACTGTAAATTGTTTCTCTTGTATCTTTGTAATTTCATGTATAACTAGACTTTTGTGAAAACGGGCATTTTTGCTCACATAGTCTCCAGTACAAAATAAAATTGATTGATAGATTTCTGTTCGCTCTCTTCAGGGCCAGGAGTTTTTTTTTGGTGAGACGGTTGCCCCTCTCCTGGAAAAGGAAAATTCTTATACGCATTTCCACCCATTTCTCTAATACAGAGGGTTCTGCTCAAACTGTGGGTGGAGGGTGCTGCTTTCATCCTTATTGCTGCTTTCTGGCCTCACCAAACATGGTTTCCACTCCTACATCTGGCAGTGGAGTCTCATGTCCCATTACCTTTGTGTCTGGGTCTGTGTCCACCCATACCGAAAGATCATGCACCTGCATGCGTGGCTTCTGAAAACAGCCATTGCACATTTTGGAATGTCCCCCTAAAGTTGCTGATGGTCTCCCTGTGGCTAGGAATCTTTCTACCAGACATACTTCTTCCCTGAAATAGAAACTCTTCACTTTGTGGTATGCCTTCTGAAATATGGACCCTTTTTTACATGTCCTGTGGCAAGGGCACCTAGCTTCACCTGAGCGTTTTTCTTCTAGGTTGCTTGTAAGGACAGAGCAAGGAAAATGATTAAGGCTTCTTTTGGCTAGACAGCTTTACTATGTGTTATTATTTTCTTTTGTACTCACAGGGATTGTTACTGTTTGTTGCTAACATTTAATTGTTTTATTTTTCTCTGATTCAAATTGTTGGTGCTGGGTATACCTTCTGCTGCATTATTACAGGGTGTGCCTACAGGTGCGTGCTTACAGATTACTGCTGTAATCTTCTGATTCAAATTGTCTTTTGCAAGTTATATCTTCTGTTACTGCTTTATTTTTCTCTGTAGCAAAGTGTTTCTTACAGGGTATATCTTCTGTGAAATTATTACAGGTGGTGCTTTACAGGCTTTACAGCTTTGTCTATCATTAGGCTAAGCTTTCAGGGCCACTGCATTTGTTGCTGGCTGATTGTTTCTGCTCTTACCTCGTTTCTTTCGTCTGCGGTTCTTCTTTTTCGGCAGAGGAAGGGCCAAGCCAACCACCCCCATCCCCAACCACCCCACGATACACTCCTTTTACAGGGTAGACCAGTTGTGACATTTCCTGTAGCAAAGCAGGAAGGGGCGGATCAGAGGGGGTATCCACACAGTGACCTCATTTACAGGGGCACAAGTAATTTAACTTGTTATAACAAGTTTTATAAAAACAAACAAAACACAAAATCAGACTTTTGTTTTCATTTTCCACTAGCAATCTGTCATTAATGCACCTTTTTGTGGCAAGCAGTTGTTTGGACCAGAGGTAGAAAATGCATTGAGGGACCTGCAGACTTCAAAAATGACTCTCCCTTCCCTGCACACCTTGAACCCTAATCCTCATGGTAGGGGCTGTGGTTTCTTTTTGGAGACCCTACTCCTGTACTGGTTAAGGTTATTCCAGAAGTCATGGCCATTGGTCCCAGCAGGCTGCCGCCACTCTTCAGCCTGTTTTTGCCTCTCAGTGCCCGTACCAGGGTCACCAGAGATGCAAGTGTTGTCTGCAGGCCAGCAGCCTCCAGAGCCTTGACTCCCTTCTGCCTGCCCTGCTCGCTTCAGAAAACTCAGGGGTTTTGGTGGGAGACCGCATCTCCCACCTCTTTCCATGGATGCTTGGGTACAGGAGAGGGTTCAGGGAGGCCATGCCTTAGGACTGCTGTCTGTTTCTCTGTTGCATCCTCTTGTTCCAGATTGGTACTCTCTGTGACACCTTGCTCTCCTGTGGGAGTAGGTCCAGATCCTGCTCTGCAAGAAGGCAAAAGAGCCAGTCCCAGTTGCAGAGCTCAGTTAGTGAAACTATTCCCAAATACTTTACGTTTCCAGAGTAGACAGAATTTACGTCATATCCTGGATATTCGGGGCCTAAACCCTGTACATAGAATACAAGTGGTTCTTTTTTTTTTTTTATACTTGCTTTATTAAAGGATTTAGTTTCATACATCCATTTATAATACATTAACATTCATATAAATGTTATTTTACATGTTTTTCCTTTTCCTTTTTTTTGTTGAGTTAGAACTGTTACAGCTTGTTGTTATCTTAAAAATGAAAATCATACCATTATAAAAGTTAGTTTTCAAACTTAATCCAACTGTTAGCAGGATAACAAACAATCAGGAATCCCGAGGGTCTTGAAGCCATTTTGAGTTGTGGATTTATAGGTTGAGCCAAAAATATGCCCCATAGATATAAGCTGGTTTTGTCCTTGATCTCCTCCGGTGGAATCCCCAGGATTAGATTAGATTAGCACCTTTAAATTCACCCTGTATGTTCAGGATTGATTTCATATGCGTTTTTACCTAGATCCAAAAGGCTGATAGTCCCGGACAATCCAGGAAAATATGTTTATGTGAAGCTCTCACCTCTCCACATTTCCTCCAACATCTGGAGGTGGACCCCGGAGTTCATAGGGATACCACCAAGGGAACCAGGAAAAACATTGCCCTAACTTTCCATGTAAATTCCCTCCAAATAGGGGAGGAGGTAGTTTTTCATGTATTTCCCCAAATCTTAAGCCACTGTTTACTGGATATGGGATGTGCAAGTTCCTGTTCCCATTTAGATTGAGCCGCCGTCATGGCATGTGTAGGTTGTTGTATAAGAGTGTTATATATTATAGATATTGCCTTTTCCCCTAGGTGAGAGGTCCAAACCTGTCTAAAGGGAGTACTATTCTCTCCCAAGTGAGGGTCCCTTTCTGATTTCCTAATTTGTGTTTGGACATAGTCTCTGATTTGGTAATAGTATAGCCTACCCTTTTCTGTCCAGGAATAAAGCCTCCCAGCCTCCAAGAAATCTACAAACTCATTACCTTTTAATAACTGCCATGGGGCTTCCAATCCCTTAGAGTACTGATTCCTGTACCATTTGTTATGCATTGATGTGTTGGGGGGGGGTAATATAAAACACTTATTTCCATAAATATTGTTGGAAGATTTTGTGTTTCATCCTCAATTGCCAGCCCTTTAGTACAGTGGCAGTTGCTAATGGGATTTCTTAACTAACTTTATTGAGATGAAATGGGGAGAATAGGCAAGCTGGAAGTGGGATTGAGACAGGTCTGGGTAGATCAATTTGCTTCCAGACTGCTTGGTATTCTTTTACGCCCCACAGCAGTGCTCACCGCATCTGGGCCGAGATCCAGTAATTTTGGAAGGAGGGAGGGAAGGACTGCTACTCCCAAAGCTTTTGGTAAATACAGCTTAGCAAGGCTTATTCTTGGCTTCCTTTGATTCCATAGATATGCATTTAAAGTTTTTTGCCAAGAGAGAAGTTCTTTTGGGGATATTACACATGGCACACATTGGAATAAATGCAGGAATCTTGGTAAGGCATTGATCTTTGCCGATAAAGTTTTTATATAAAAGGAGGATGGTAGCAACTTCCATCTTCTCAGGTCCTGTTTAATTGTACTCACTAGAGGGTGGTAATTTAAGTTAAAAAGCTGGTCCAGGTCTTTTGGGATCTGTATTCCTAAATATTTTATGGATGTTTTATCCCACTTAATTGGGTATTGTTTTTTAAGGCTTGGTGGGGGGTTATAGTGGAAGCTTAAGGCCTCTGATTTATTTATGTTTAGGGTAAAACCAGAAATATTAGAAAATTTACCAATATGTTGAAAGAGAGCCTGCAAGGAGGCGTCTGGATTAGACAGATGCAAAAGAATATCATCTTCAAAAAGGGCCAATCTCTGTTCTGAGCCTACTGTCTCAACATCTTTAACATCCTGAGCCTGGCGCAAGTACTGGGCCAAAGGTTCAATATAATAAGCGAATAGGAGTGGGGGAGTGGGGGGGGCATCTTTGTCTGGTTCCTCTAAATAGGGGAAATTTCTCTGATATATGACCGTTTGCACTAATGTATCCTGTAGGGTTCATATAAAATGTAAATATGGTATCTACAAACTGGCATGGGAAATCAAATCTAGTCAGTACCCCTCTCAAAAAAATCCCATGACACCATATCGAACGCTTTTTCTGCATTAATCCCTATATAACTGTGGGGATTTTTTGGGCACAAATATGTTCAGTTATGTAAACCGTTCGTCTAACATTATCCTGGGCTTGACGTCCAGGGACAAAACCACACTGGTCCGTGTGTATTGTAGGTGGTGCAAGTTGTTAAAGTCTCAATGCATAGATGGATGCAAAGATTTTCTGGTCTGTGTTCAGTATGGATATAGGTCGAAAAGAGGAGCAATCTGTGAGATCTTTACTTTGTTTCGGTATTACCGAGACTATAGCCTCATTTCAGGATGGTGGGATTATTCCTCCTCCTGTATTCACATAGGTAAATAGCCTCTTCATTATCGGGGCAAGAGTCTTGGAGAAAGTTTTATAAAACTCTCCTGGGAGTCCATCGGAGCCTGGACATTTGCCAGTTTTTAGATTTCCAATTGTTGCTGTGATAAGGCTATAGGGGCTACCAAACTAAGGGATTGTTGCCGGGTTATAGTGGGGAGATCCAGGGAAGACAGAAACTTGCTTATACTTTCGTTTGGAAGAATTATTTCTTTGAATATAATTTTGTATAAAATTGGCGAAAAGCCTTGGAGATGTCAACAGTATTATTTTTAAGATCACCATTAATGGAGTGTCTAATTTTTTAATATTGAGGATTTAACACTCATGGCCCGTAGTTGACTTGCAACTAATCTTCCAGATCTGGGTCCCCCGTTGTAATATTTGTGCCTTAAGAACAGGAGTTTCTGCTCGATAGCATAATCAGGGATATCATTTAAATCTTTAAGGGAGGTAAGCTCACAAGACCTTGCCTTACAATGTTTCACTCATTGGAGGCCCTCTAGTACCTTTATTTGAGTTTCTAGGGTGAGCCTACGAGACTCCCTTAGTTTTTTTTGATGAGATGTAATCCCTATTAGTTTCTCCCTTACTATTGCCTTAATGGTGTCCCAAATCATGGCCATTGAGGTGTCCTGTGTATCATTATCTTGTAAGGCCTAGGTTATCATTTCTGTAAATGATTCCCGCACCTCTGGGTTTCTAAGGAGGGATAGGTTTAATCGCCAGAAGGTCTTCCTTCGGGTTGCCTGCGTTTGGAGTTTACAAAAAATGGGAGCATGATCTGAGAGATTAAAGGGCTCCTGCCATATGCTTTGTACCATATTCAGTTGCTCTTTCGGAGCTAGGAGAAAATCTAAACATGAATAGGAATCATGAGCCTGCGACTAAAGGGTGTGCCTCCTAGAGGGTCCATTTATGTATTGCCATATATCGTCATAGCCAATTTCCTGTATCAACTTTCTAACACTTCTGGTTGTTTTATTTATTCGTCCCTGAGTGATTTGATCTCTACCTTCCCCAGTAACATTGATATTTAGGTCTCCTCCACAGATCACCCTACCCTCTGCTCATTCCGATAATCTGCTAAAAAAGTTTTTATAAATTGAGAGGTCTGACGCTGGAGGTATATAAATAGAGGCCAATGTTACCATCTGACCATCTGACAGGCCTTTTAACAAAACAAGACGCCCCTCTTTGTCTATAATTTGGTTCTTCGGTTCAAAGAGTACCCCATGCTTTATCATGATGGCGGTCCCTCGCCTTCTCCCACCTTGATATGAGGAGGTCACCGCCTGGGTAAATCCCAGATGCTCACATTTTTTGTGCTTATTTTGGGAAAGGTGTGTTTCATGTAATAAAATGTTAGCTCCTTCCCTCCTCATATATTGTAATATCTTGCTTCTTTTGACTGGGTTAGTGATACCATGCACATTATAAGTGCATATTACATAAGGTTGTGCTGTTTCAGATAAAATCAATTACTCCCATTTTGTAAAAGGGCATAATTTGTACGTCTGATCTCCCTGGTGATGGCCTCCTCCCTTTCACAATACTTTTATACCATTGATAGTATTCCTTATTTAAGAGTTCCAACTGTCCTGCTAAATTAAAAAACAAAACAAAACTGTAAAGCCGACATGGCTGTCTGTAAACTTATTACATTATGTGCTTCCAAGGTTGGGGGCTAGATACCTTCTTAGCCCCTGTGTACGCCTATAAAAAGGAGGACAAGGAGGAATGCATGTGCCTCCGTTACCGGAGGACCTCCTCTAGAGCCCCGATAACAGTGGGCTCCCTATTAGTTGTGTGAGGGTTACGGGCTGATGGATCTCCAGTACGCCTCGTACCCAGCCAACCACAAAAAGAAAAACTAGGCTTGCTATAAACACAACAGAGGTGTATGTCCTGAAGAATATCAGATTAGGTGAGGTCTAGCCTAGCGTTAGATCCCTTTGCAACTCATTTAATCTGCCCTCAGTTACATGAGAGGGAGAGAGAGGACTCCTTATATAGCACTTAAAATCGACAAAACCCCAATTGAGCTCTCACATTAGTCAGTATCTTCTAAGGGTAAAGAAAAAAAATAGCTTAATTAACATTTTTTGTTTCATCTTGTGGGTCCTTAGTGGTTTAACATGGTGTCTTGCGATTAGTTACATAAAAGTTGTGGGAATCTGCATGAGCAAAGTCCCCTTTTGTTTTCTTCATTTGTTCAGCAGGTATATATACCTTCTTGCTACAGTCTCTCCCAGTATAAACTCCATTCCCTTTATTGAGATACTCTGAGTTTGAATAAGTGATCAGTACTTTTCCGAGGGCTAGCGTTGCAAATTGGGTGTTCTTCGGTAGCTGCTCAAAAGCCATTTGAGTTGTTTCAGCAGTATGACTGCATAATATCGCTTTTTCTTTTCAGGTATCTGGTTGGTTCTGTTCTGTATTTTTCTTCAGGATGCTTTGAATTCTGCATATTGCTTCCATGTGTGACATGGGTTTGTTTCCCCCCCCGCCTTCCTGCATATGGCGCGCTGTCTGAACGGTCCCCTCTTCTCTGTCTCTTGGTTCCTGTTTTCCTCCTTAGATATTTCACTCTGTTTTAGTGCATCCTGTGCCTCCTCATAAGTTAAATAAAGTTTCACTTCATCTTCCCAAAATACTCTATCGGGAGGGAAAGGGGGTATGAAAGCGAATGGTCTTCTCTCGTAGTGCTCTCAGAATGGGGAGATATTTAATTCTCTGGGATTGCACTTCTTGTGGATAATCGTGGTCAAGAAACAGCCAGTTTGTAAGATATTTTATTTCTTTTTTGCTCCAAGCTCGTCTCAGTAGTTCTTCTTTTGCACTAAATGAGTTCAGCTTAAATACAATGAACCTTGGGCGAGCCGCAGAGTCCATGTTTTTTTTTTTTTTGCAATGATCTGTGCGCCCTTTCCATGTGGAAATTAAGGGTAGGTGGAAGATCTAACACATCTCGTAGCAGGTTCTCATCAAACGGTGCCATTGGGGTTGTCTCCATGTTCTCTGGGAGGCCATATAGTCAGAGGTTCTCACGCCAAGACCGATCCTCCAGGTCTAAACATTTTGCCTGTAGAGCTTCGGTTTGATAAAGTAGGGTTTGAATGATCTCTGTGAGTTGCGCTGTGGTATCCTTCATTACCAAAATCCGTTCCTCAGCTGCTCCAATTCTATTTTCAAAGGTAGCTAATTGATTTTGCATTGCTTGGAATTCTTGTTTATTTTCTTTCCTGGATTCTTTTATTTCCTGCAGTAATGTTTCGAACCTGGAGCACGACAATTGTTCACATTCCCCATCCATGTCATACTTGGTTACCTGGGAGTTAGTTGGCGAGGAAGATCCGCTAGGTAGGCCAATTTACGATCTGGTGGCATCCTTCTCTTTATTTTTCTGATCTGGTCGATTTTTGCCTCTGTTGTTGACGATAGATGCTCCTCCTGTGTGTTTAGACATTTTTAATGATCATTAAGTAGATTTTCAAGGTTTTTTGGATGTTTTCCTAGTCGGCTGGGGCGGGAGCTCTGCGGGTTAAGCTTGCTTCAGCTCCGTGATGTCATCGCAAGTCAGAATACAAGTGGTTCTGGATGATTTCCCCACAGGCACTGCTCCCCCTGCTGCTACAATTGGAAAATCTCTGACTCAGTCGTGGACAGCTTCTTTGAAAAATGGGGTCCACAAGACAGTGACATTTTTGCGTCCCCATACAACACAAAACTGTCTCATTTTTGCTTGTTTGCTCCAGAGCCTTGAGCTTTTTTGGTGAGAAGCATTGTCCCTCTCCTGCAAGGGAGGTTTCTGTGTGCCTTTCATCCATTCCCTCTGATCCATAGGGTTTGTCAAGTTAAGGGAGGAACCAGCGACCCTGATTCTGGTGACCCCATTCTGGCACAGACAGATTTGTTTCCCTCTGCTACAATAGTTAGCAGTGTAACCTCCTGTCCTGCTACCTCTGTGAGCAGGGCGTCTGTCACAGGAGCAGGGCTGTCTAATGTACCCAGATCTCTGATCCTTGCACCTCCATGTCTGGCTCCTGAGGGGCATAGAACTCTCCTACTTCGGGATTTCCCTGTGGTCCGCAACAGTTCTGATGGCAATGTGTAAGCTGTCTACTTGGTACACCTCCCAGAAATGGAAATGTTTCACTGCTTGGTCTACCCCCTGTCAGCTAGACCCTTTTACATGTCCAGTCAGTCATAGCCTGGATTACCTCTTTTCCCTTTCGAACTCAGGCCTTCAGTACTCCTTAGTAAAGGTACATTTGGCTGTGATTTCAACTTTTCATGCACTCGCTGCTAGTAAATTGGTTGCCCATCTTGAGGCGTTCTGCAGATTCTAACATACTAACATACTAAAATGCCAGCAGAATAGGCCTAATGGTCTTTCGTGTGGATCATGCTGCTTCCCCGCACCACCCCCCCCCGTCCATGACCCACTGGAGAACGTAGGCTCCATTCGTTTGATGTCTTCAGGACACTACGTTGGTATGTTCTTTGTACTAAGGATTGTAGAAAACCCTCTTAACCACTTATGTCTTCATCCCCAGGATGGTGGGCTCCCTTATTTTTAAACGATGCTTGTCCACATGTTTGGCATCCTGCATTACTTTCTGTTACCAGAAGTGTGGCAAGCAGCTTCCTGGTCCTGTTTGTGCCACTCCTCTTATGGTTTGGCCAGTTCCGTGGCATTTCTTAGTGTCCCCCCTTGCTGAAGTGTGCTGCTGCCACTTAGTGTACTGTCCACACATTCACTAAACATTAGTCTGGACCTTATCTTTTGTAGATGTGCCATCTTGGGCTTTACTGGTCTGCAAACCCTGCTGTCTTAGGGTCATTTGATCCTTCCTGCCTTCCACAGTGCTTTGCTGCTGCTTGAGAATCGTTCCAATGGTGTGGCTCAATGGAGGGAGATGTTCTCATAGAAGATGCAGTTACTATAACAGTAGATGTGAAGAGAGAATCTCCTGCATTGTCACAGCTCACCCTCCCTCGCTTTCTTCTCAGATGTTTTTTCCTGGAAGTCCTGCCTGCCTGGGCCCGCTGGTTGTTCTTCCTCAGCCCGATTAGGGTGTATTTTATATCTGGTTCCATGTTCTCTCCTGCGTACCTGCTTCTGGTCTTGGTTGGCTTGGTCCCTGCTGGTTTGCTAAACCTCCCTATTTGTCCCTGGTGGAGAACTGCAGCGTTATGGAGTCACCCACATTATATAGGTGGCTGCGACGCACGTCCACGTTGATGGCCCCAGCTGTCAAAAGTTTCTGGGTGGTTCTGACACTGACCTGACTTACTGTTTTAAAGGTGTGGCTTAATGGAGGAGAGTATGTTGAAGACCTACTGTTATGGTAAGTAACTGCTGTTTCTAGGGACATGGATATGTTGTTCATCCACACTTATTGGCAGGTTCCTTGCCGCTTTAAATTTTGCCGGAAGGTCTTCAAGCTGGCTCCTCCCACCAACCCGGGTGGTAAAACTCTCGGCTCCGCCCCATGACGCCAGATCTTCCTTACCACTTGGAAGCTCAGGTTCCCTCCTTAGCGCTCTGCGTTTTTGACTGGTTCCTGGAAATTTCAGTCTTCAAAATCAATTGGAAGTTTTCTGAATTTTGTTGTGCCCTTTCGACCAGCTGTCTGGAGGATCGCGCGGCCCGTTCGGGGCCCGGGCGACCGGTAATTTTTCCCGCCTCGGAAAATTCCTTGGAGACTCGTCGGGCAGTGCCCGCATCGGCTATCTCGGCTGAGCAGCTCGATCTTCTTTCCTCTGGGGAGGGGGAGACTGCCCCTCCTTCTTCCTCGGTCGCGGCACTTATCCCGCTGTCCTTGAGTTCTCCTCATACAGCTTCGTTCAAGGAGCTTCGACAGTCCCTTTCCTCGAAGGGAGAGGGACCTTTGGGACCTGCCTCTCGGCCCAAGTCCAAGAAGTCGCTGGCTAAGTCCCTTCGTCGGCACCGGAGGGAGCAGGAGAGTTCTCCCTCCCCTGCCGGCCGACGTTCGACTTCGGTTGAGGATGCGACTTTGGCCACTGGCCTCACGGTATCCCCGTCAGGTCAGCCGGCCAGGACTCCCGTCGACGTTGTCTAGTCTCTCGACCCATCATCCGGGCTGTCTTCTGCTGGTGCCGCCATCCCTTCGCCGGTTCCCCCGGCGGAGGCTGAGGTTCTGCCTGTACCTTTGGGTCGACAGTCCTCGGCCCTTTCTTCCGAGCCGAAGGCCTGCCCTCGGTTCCGCCGAGGACTCGGGTCTCGGTCCTCCTCTCAGTCTAGCCGCTCACGCCGACCTCGGCATTCTAGGTTGGGGCACCGAGTCAAGTGGCTTTGCCATTCTTCCTCGTCCCCCTCCTCGGATGAGGAGTGGCTTCGATGCCGTTGGCGTCGACATTACAAGGAGTTTATGTGGGAACAGCTGTTGTTGTCTGGGAATCAATCGACCCCGATTCATCCTCTGGCTAGTAAGCAGCTGCCGCCCGGTCGGCCGATGCAGCCGCTCGAGGCAGTCGAGGTGCCCTCTCCGGGGCCGGTTGCTCATCCGATCCCTGCTGCCCCACCGTCCTCGGTGGAACCCAGGCCGGGCCATGACCTGTCCCACAGGTTATCTATTCCCCTCACTCCTGCCCGCCCTCGGCGGACGAAGAGTGACTCAGGCTTGCGGCAGCTTTTTGCAGACCCCTCGGAGCCCGAAATCGACTCCTCTATGTTTCCTAGCAGGGAGGACCCATGGTCTTCCCCGGAACATTCTGTGGACGACAGCCCATCATCCTTTATGGGTCTGCTCCAGCTCATCTCAGAATTCACCGGGATGCAGCTCGAGCCCGTTTCCAAGCGGACCCTACAGGAATTCTAGACCGAGGGGTTCACCTCAAGAGCCTTCCGGTGGCTGAGGCAATCGTGGGCCCAGCCTTGGAGCTCTGGCAGCGGCCTACTTCCTGCCCTGCGCCTTCGGCCAGGGCAGCCAGGAAGTACCCTGTCCCTGTCGGTTCTCTGCCCGGTTTCTCGGAACACCCCTCGGCTGAGGGGGTAGTCAGAACAATGTTTTCCAATGTTCTGGAAATGCTAGGGATGTGGATAGGCCCCCTGACAAGGAGTCCAAAAGGATGGACTATGTCGGGCGCAGGTTTTAGCTGCGTCCTCCTTAGGCCTCCATCAGGCCAGCTCGGCGGCACTGATGGCACATTTCTCCCACGCCCTCTTGGGCTCCCTGGATCAAGTCCTCCCTCATCTCCCGGCCGACCTGCGGACCATGGTCCGATGGGTGCGGGACCAGGGTAGAGCGGTGGCGAAACAGCAGCTCCAGACGGCTCGGGATCTGGGTGACTCCTGTGCCAGATCGGTGGCGGCCGCAGTGGCCATGCGCCGCAGGGCGTGGCTGAGGTTATCCTCCTTCTCTTTGGAAACCCAACACGAGTTGGCGGACATTCCCTTCTTGGGGACTGACCTCTTCGGCCCTGGAGTGGAGGGACACCTCCAGGGGTCAGAGAAGTCCGATGCCACTCCGGACTTGGTCACTCCCGCCTGGAGGGTCAAGGGCAGCCGGCAGCCTTTGCGTAAGCCCCTTTGCCCCCCGGCCCCTGCGGCTCGACCGGCCCAACACGAGGGCCAGCAGGCATGTGCTGGGCGGCCTGTCGCCAGGCCAGCGTCTTCCTCCAAAAGGAAGCAGGGTGGTAAGGATCCGAGAGCCCCCTCGGCCTCTTCCTCCCCCAAACCTGCTCAGTGACGGGCTAAGGGGCACTGTCCCCGGCCCCGTCGTCCCTGCCCAGGTTTCTCCATGGGGGGACGGCTCCACTCCTCTTCCTCTTGGTCCGCTTCCCGGACCTCTAGGGGTCGGTGGTGCTAAGGGTAGGTCCTGTCGCGGGTTGTGAGCAGGTTCCCCCTTTTGAGCAGTTGCCCCACGGGGATCTTGGGTCCACAGCCTCTTCGTCGGCCTGCTGAGCCGACTTGCCTGTCCCTCTAATTAGAGGTGATCAGGAAGGTTGCGGACCCTCCTTCTGGCCCTGGGTTTGTGTCCAGGTATTCCTGGTCTCAAATGGACGGGGGGCTTGCGCCCCATCCTTCTGCACGCCTGGATGGTCTCTCTGCCTCAGATATCCCATCCTCAGAGCGGGGCGTGTGGCTGCTTTCCTGGGCCTCCAGGATGTACCTCCTCGTTCCGTCCGTTCTTGGTAGACTCCTCCCTTTCCTAAGCGGGGATCTCCTTGCAGTTCCTGGCCAGACTTGGATTCTCTGCTCAGCAGCTTTCCTGCGGCATCGAGGGTCGAGCCACCCCACCGGATGGCGGCCTGATTGCAACCCTTCCAGGCGGAAGGGGCGATCCAGTGTTCTGGCTCTCAGACTGGTCTCCCTTTACGCGCCACGTTGGAACTACGTGTCTTATGGTGATCCTTCTCGGGGACGAGGCTTGACTCTTGAGTCGAGCTCGGCTTCTGGTGGACAGGGCTGAGGTTTTCCTCCTTACCTAGTCAGGTCTGACTGGGCAATTGCGCCCTGCTGGGACCTCCTGCACCTCCTGGGTCGCGCGGCGGTCGGCTCCAGCGTGGTCTGTTGGGCCCGCTGGTTCATGCGTTCCCCTAGTGGGGACTGGCCAGCCAGTGGTCACAGTGCTGCGTTCCTCGGACCAGCTCGTGAATATAGCCCAGGAGTTAGGGGAACGCTCCCCCTCGGACCGTTCCAGCTTTTGCAGGAGATCATCCTGTTCGTCCGCCCTGAGTCGACGGTCTTCTCCGACCGATGCTTCTCAGATGGGTGGGGGTGCCCATCTAGGGGAATACAGAGTGCTTCGCCTCTGGTCCTCTCGGGAGTCCCGATGTCTTTCCTACCCGCTGGAGCTCCAGGCGGTGCGTTTAGCTTGCACCGCTTGCTCCGTTGTTCGGGGTCTTGTGGTTTAAGTCAGCGGACAAGCACACGACCCCGTGCTACCTACGCCAGGTTGGTCGAGCCTTACCTTGGCGTAAGGAGGTTCCCCGTATTGGGTTTTTGCGCGCAGCCGGAGGCGGTTTCCCAGCCATTTGGTGGCAGGAGCCTCCAGCACCCTGGCTGATGCCCTAAGCCGGACATAGGCTGCGCCTCACGAGTGGTCTTCCCTGCCAGAGGTAGCACAGGATCTTCTCCCTGCTTCCCTCCAGGGAGTATATGAGGCCGAGACTATTTCATGCCCACCCCCTCAGCAGGGTTTGCTGTAGGGGATGCCATTGAGGCCGCGGACCCTGGGCCTTTCCACGCCTCTCCCCCATTTCCCTTGACCCACGGGCAAGGCGAGGAGGGACTAGGCGCAGGTGATGCTGGTAGCCCCAGACTGGATTGCCAGCTGTGGTATCCAGCTCTCCTCAGTCTCAGCCCCAGGCTCCCGAGGCGGCTTCCAGCCCGCCCGGTCCTGATCTCTGTTTTCAGGGGAAGATTTTCCATCTGGACCTTCAATCCCTACACCTGTAGGCCTGGTCCCTGTGCGGCTAGGGGCCAGGCCTTGGGTCCTTCAGCAAGGTCCTCGACGTTTTGGAGGCGTCCTGCTAGAAGTCGGCCAGACATGCTCGCCTTCAATTGGAGGAGTTCTCCATTTGATGATGGGATAGGGCCTGGTCCCTCTCGCGTCCCTGGGTGAGCATTCTGGACCATCTGCAGTCCGTTCCTTGAACTAGGGCTTCGGCCGACGACCCTCTAGGTGCTTCTGTTGGTCACCCCTGTCTTCCGGGCGCGGGCCGGAAGGCAGTTGGTGGCACAGAAAAGGTGGTCTGGCACTTTTCTAGGCCTTGATCACACCTCCCCTGTGGGGGAGAGTATTCCCATTTCTGTGGGATCTTCGCTGGTATGGGCTTAGCTCACGGGCAGGCCGTTCGAACCTTTGCACAGGTGCAAGTTTCCCCACCTGTTGTGGAAGAACACCTTCTTGGGGCTACTCTGCCATCCAGAAGGAGGGGAGAGTTCCAGGCGCTCCTTTGAATCTCCCTGTCTGGTCTTCCACAGGGACAAGGTTGTCCTGCGCCCCACCCGAAGTTCCTTCCATAGGCAGTGGCGGAGGCTTCCCTAACCGGGTATTGTCTCTGCAGGGGTCCATCCCCATTCACGTCTCGGAGGCCGTGCCTAGGATCCATGGGACCCTATTTAACGCTCACCTACCCAGGGAGTGAAGGGCTAAGTTCGGGAGAGATTCTAGCTGTTTGTCATCGCTGAAGCCCACCTGGCAGACCTGCAGCCACGCGGACGACGAGCCAGTGGGTCACCTCCAGCATAGGTCTCCGCTATAGGTGGGCAGGCATGGAGCCTCCCAGAGGGATAAGTGCTCATTTTACCCGCCCTTCTGCTGCATCGGTGACTGCTTCCGAGGATACTCCGATCCAGGATATCTGCAGGGCTGCTACCTGGAAGCAGGCTTTACCGTTTCCCCTCCACATCGACCTTGGGTCACGCCAGGATGCTGGTCAGGGCCTCGGTTCTCCAGTCTTTCTACCTAAGTAGGGTTGTGCGCCTTGCCTCCCTCCTCCCGGAGAACTGCTAGGAGTTTGCCAATAAGTGTGGATGAACAACATATCCATGTCCCTAGAAATACAGGTTACTCACCTGTAACAGGAGTTCTAGGAATGGTATATGTTGTTCATCCACACGACCCACCCGGTCTCCATGGCTTCGATGCACAACCTGGCTTCCAGCGGGCTAGATCTGGCGTCATGGGGTGGAGCCGAGAGTTTTACCACCCGGGTGGGTGGGAGGAGCCAGCTTGAAGACCTTCTGGCAAGAGTTAAAGCGGCAAGGAACCTGCCAATAAGTGTGGATGAACAACATATACCATTCCTAGAACTCCTGTTACAGGTGAGTAACCTGTATTTTATAGGGTAAGGGAGTGTCTGTGGATTGTTTTGCTAACCTCCGCAAGTAGTCTGCATGATCCGCAGACTGCTAAAGCACACCACACCAGGTGCCATCTTGGGAGGTGGGTTCTACACTTTGCCGCATCATGGTATTATAGTAATTTAATGTTGGAAGGAACTCTAGGTGGTCTTTGGGGTTTAGGCACAATATCTGATATATCCCTCTTTGAAGCAGAAGGGTGGGAGCTGAGGGAGGGACAGCATGGGCTAGTGGAGGAGATTCTCTCGAAGATCTACTGTTACAGTAAGTGTGTAACTGTCCTGTCCATCATGTTGGTCTCCCACCACCCCCCGCTTCACACGCTGGACTGAAACAAGCATGCCATGCAAGCACGTATCAATTTATGGGGATTTCCTTCCAGGGTACCCACTAGAATCCCTTGGGTAGAAATTTGCCCACGGTTATCTTAAAGGTACACATTCATGCCGGGAGGGCATCATAGTGTGAAAGCCCACAAAAAGCTCCATCAAACAAGGTATTGGGCTCACCTGAGCTGGAAGCTGTCCAGAGATGCATATGTTTGAGTCTATCCAAAATTAATAGTACATTGCAGCCATTTATGGAACATTATGATGCCCTCAAGGGAGCAAGCTGTGCCTAACAGTACTGAGGCAAGCACAGCTAGTTCCTCAGTGCATCACCATGTTCTACAGCTGGCCTTATCGTTGTCTTAATATTCAGCAGACTCGGTCAACTTAATTTGAAAAAAAACATCCAGCTCGGCTTCCATGCAGTAGGTAAACAGCAGGAGGAGTCTGCCCCAACAGGGCCTCTAGAACACTTAACAGAAATTGGAGACATTGATGTATTCATCACTTTAGCACTTTTGCTAAGTATCAGTTTATTTCAGCTGTTCAAAATACTGTCTCAGTATAAACAGCTTTTCAAATCTAGTTTAACCTTTAGAATGTAAATGGACTAATTATAGGCCACATAAGAGGCGCCTAATCTAGATGTTTTTAATACACACAAATATTGTATTCTAACCAAGCCTGTTTGATATATATAACTTCATAGTTAAGAAAAATCAGACATCTCGAAGCCCAAAGTTTCAAGATCGGTACTCCCAACAGTAGTAGTATACAGCAGAATCTCATAACCAGTCTGTTTCCACAGCACTTTGATAACTGTCTTAACCTTTCTGGTGTCAATCGTGCATTCTCTAATTGTACAAAAGTGGGGTGGGGGGAGGTATTTTAATTGTCTCATGATGAAAATTAGAATACCTTCTCCCCCCTTTCACTTGGAGAACGAATGTATAGTTTAGACACCTCTTATGTGGCCTGTAAGTAATTTGTTTATGTTCTAAAGGATAAACTAGATATGAAAAGCTGTAGTTTGTACTGAACAGTATGTTGTGGAGCTGGACAGTGGGTTTTAGTTCAGTCTCCCACTGTTTAGTTTCCAGTTATATTGATTCACATTTAAATATGCAGTGTTAATTACTAAGTGGTGAGTGAATCAATTTTTTCCAACTTCTGTTAGTCATCTGCATCTCTGGAGTGCTTCCAGCTACTGGTGAGCCCAGTACCTCGTTTGAAAGAGCTAGTTATGGGCTTTCAAACTAGGATGGCCACTGTTCATCAGTGTGTCCCTTTAAAGGAAAGGGAAAGGGGAACTTGTTTAACCAGGAAAGGCACATTAAGCCAGAGCTTGTTTCCAGGTGCAACCTGCGAGCACAAGGAAGTTAAGTATCTTACTCAGGGTCACACAGTATGCAGGTGGGAGCTGATGGGATTCAGACCCAGGTCTTCAGGTTTGCAGCTCCGTACCCTTAACCACTATGCTATACTGTCTCCCTTTAAAGGCCTGTATTGTCTTCATAGCCATTGTTTGCTCTGGTAGCCTGCTTCTTAGGTTCACCACCCTCTGGGAGAAAGAAATCAGTCCTATCGATCTTACTTCGAGAAACAGCTCTTGCAGCAGGTTACACCATTAGGACTGAAGCCGGCAGGCAGCAGAACCCCACGGAAAACTTCTAGGTAGCTACATACAGCGGGGGGCTGCCCCTGATGTTGGCCCCTCCCCCAGCATCACATGCATCATAAAAGGGGTGGTCCCCCAGCATCCCTTGGTTCTTTTCCCGCCGTCGACTCACAAGCATCGGCTCCACGGATGTCTTCAGCTATCGAATGACACCATCACTTGAGTATTACTACTTCATTTCTTTTTATTTTTTGGAAAAAGTCCGATTGTTTTTTTCTTTTCATGTGTTGTCTTCCCTATCGTCATCTGTCGAAAAGCACTCCTCAGAGTATGCTTGTGACAAACAGATTCCTTTTAAGGATACGTACACGGCCTGTGTCAGGTGCCTAGGCCCAAAACATGACACTAAGGCCTGTCCCATTTGCCAAAATTTCAACAGCCACACAAGGATCCGTCGACAACGTTTTAGAGACCTTCCTATTAGAAAAAAGATTAGCAGCTATGCAAAAAGTTCCTCCTCACGGGAAGAGTCCTACAGTCCTCCTACAAATCAGGGAAACATAAGGAAAAACTGAGGGAAAGGGAGAAAAAGCGCTCCCCATCCACGCAGATGTTAGACTCCAGGGCTAGCTCAGACTCCGCCCGCTCAAACAGATCTCCATCTTGGACAAAGACCCTGCCTTTGCCGGCCAAAGTCCAGACATCGGGTGGTGCCGGCGTTGCATCCACCCTCCAGCCCCTTAAGGTCCGGCTGAAAGAATCTTCGCATAGCTGGCCTTCGGGCTCTTCAGGCCGATATGCATCCATAGATCGCCCAGATAAGGTGCATTCCAGGTTGGCCGCTACTACAGACCCAGACTCCCTGGACCAGCGCTGGGACTCCCAACCACTGAAGGCTGGCTTCCCAGTCCTCCATGAGAACCTCAGGGATGTCCACCAAATGGACCTCAGATCTGATGTTCCTCAAGCGGACCTCAGGCACGAAGTGGATGTCAGAGCAGGCGCCCTCAAAACGTCCTAAGGACCAACGACCATGAACAGAGGTCCGTTCTCACAGAAAAGATGTTACTTCATCCATAATGGATGTCGATATATCCAGACGTTTGGACGATGAAGGTACCGATGACCAGGCATCAGCAGACAAGTAGGAGGCAAACCTCCCACACGACCCGATGCCACCCAAAGATCAGACAATGGGTGCATCAGGCCACAGACCGTCAAACCCAGGTGACGGTCCGACAGCACCTCAAGAGGAACCAACGCCAGGTCAGTCATTGGATCTCAACATCTTCGAGGTGAAGGAATTGTTTTTCCGTTGGTGGGAAACCATTAAAAAGGACGTAGTTGCCACCAAACCACTGGTGGAGAACCTGCCTCCTCCAGAGGAGAAAAGCCCAGACAGACCACCTCCTAGAGAGGAGAGTCCCAAACAGAGGGGCCGGTCTAAGGAAAAAAAGTCACACAAAGAGAAGAAGCAGCCAGTGGCTCCTTCACAGACCCCTTCCCTCTCTCCTAGCATGCACCGACCTAAAAAAAATACCACAGGAGGTCAGACTCCTCCTCCTCTTCAGAATCTTCCAGATCCAGCTCTCCGTTTAGTATCCTTTCACCAGACCCAAGGGATCTACCTAGGTCCTCCCCGATGACCCAACATTTATGGATATAATGTGGCATATCCAAGATAACATGGGGTGGCACACGGAAGACTTAGATCCTGAAAGGTGACGCCTCGCCAAGTATCAAAGACAAAAGGATCCCAGACCAGTGGTGATCCCATCATTAGTTGATACCTTCCAGGACATGACAAAAGCTGCTTGGAAGCACCCCTTTTCTTCCTCAACTGTCTCCAAGAAGGCTTACCACCTATATAAGCCCCCCTTGGAGGATCCTTATCTAGACCAACCAGTGGCAGATTGTGTGGTCATCACAGCCACTCACGACAGATCACAGAGGCCCCAACACCCAAGCACCCAGCCCCCGGACTGAGAGTCGAAACAACTTGACTCCATGGGGAGGAAAATGTATGCCTCAGCAACATGTTCCATCCGCTCATTAAATTTCCTGACCCACATGGTCCAGTTTCAAAATGCCCTGTGATAACAAGGTCAAGATTTGGTTAAAAACCTTCTGGATGGAGACCAAAAAGAGAAACTAACAAAGCTCCTTCAAACAATTTCTGATGTAGGCACACAAGTACCCAGAGCAGCATACAACTCGGCAGATTCAGCCGCAAGAAGCTCAGCCTCACGAGTATGCCTCAGACAACACTCCTGGCTGAGGGTATCAGGCTTTACACCAGACGTCCAGAAGGGCATTCTGGATGTTCCCTTCAAAGGCTCTGTTCTTTTCGGGGAGGAATCCAAGAAAATAATCACAAAATTACAAGATGCTGGAAAGGCGGTAAGATCTGTACAGGCCATGTACAGACCCAAGCCCAAACCATTTCGGAGGCAATAGAACCGCTTCAAAGGCAAGCAAGGACAGCAGCCCTGATTCGGACAGCAGCAGAGAGGCGGCTTTAACCTCAAAGGCCCATCTTGAGCTGCAGGAGGTTCAGGTGCCAGGAACACAGAAACCCTCCCCTTCCCCTCCACTGCCTGACTCATTGCAGACCCCTTCTCCCCCTCTGGTTCAAAGGGAAGAGAAGGTCAGGGGTTGGTTCTCAGGACAACTAGCAGGATGGCAATAAATCACTTCAGACCAGTGGGTGCTTCAATTAATTCAGAGGGAACTCTATTAAATTCACTGGGCAACCACCATCCAGACCACCACTACGGTCTCAGTATTCAAGACAACATGCCACGCTGACTCTCGAGGAAATCAGGGTCCTTCATGAGAAGGAGGCCATAGAAAAGGTCCCATGGATCCAGAGAGGGAAAGGGTACTATTCCCATTTCTTCCTGGTACCCAGAAAGACAGGGGACCTGTGCCCTATCTTAGACCTCAGCAATCTCAACACCTTTGTGGCATACAAATGCTTTAGGATGGTCACTTTACCAGGCTTAATCCCGATGCTATGCCAGGGTGCTTGACTTGCATCATTGGACATGCAAGACGCCTACCTCCGCATCCCAAACGTGAAAAATCATCGGAGGTTCCTGTGATTCGAATTCCAGGGTCACCATTATCAATTCTGAGCCCTGGCTTTCAGTCTGTCATCAGCTTCGAAGATATTCACCAGTTGCCTGGCAATAGTAGTGGCGGCACTCAGGAGAAGGGGCCACTGTGTCTTCCCCTACCTGGATGTCTGGCTCCTGATGGCTTCATCCCAGAGAGAGCTAAATTACACTCTACAAGACACTTATTTAATATTCGACTCTCTAGGTGCCACTGTCAATCTGTCAAAATCAACCCTCACACCTTGCCAAAGACTGCAGTTCATTGGTGCGGTACTGGCCACCAGAAATGGAAAAGCCTTTCTACTAGAAGACAGGGCAGAATGTCTACGACACTTGACAAGGAACATCATGGGAAAAAAAAACAGGTCCCAGCAAGGACCATGTTGCGTCTTCTAGGCCACATGTCAGCTGCCATAGCCATGGTTCCCCTATCATGCTTCTACATGAGACCCATTCATGGACACTCAGGCCCCAGTGGTATCAACACCAGAATGACTTAGACCAACTGCTCTCAGTGCTCAATTCTATTCTCAGAGTCTTGCAGTGGTGGCTGAACCCAGAACACCTCTCAATAGGAATTTCTTTCCTGTCTCCTACTCCTTCACAGATCCTAACCACAGATGCGTTAGGATCAGGCTGGGGCGCCCACTTGGGTGGCAAAAAGATTCTGGGACTATGATAATTGATGGAAGGAGCACTTCATTTAAATGTCCTTGAGATGAAGGCAGTCCTTTACGCCCTTCAGGCACTGCAAACAGCCTAACCCTAGGACACCTACTGATAACGAACAGACAATATGTCAGTAGTGTTCTACAGTGCCTTCAGAAAGTATTCACCCCCCCCCTTGGATTTTGTCACATTTTATGATGTTGCAAACTCAAATTAAAATACATTTATATGGGATTTTTTTGTCACGTATTTACACAAATTACTCTCTAATGTCAAAGTGGAATGAAACTTCTGGAATGTTTTGTACGTGTAATTTAAAATAACCTGAAATGTCTTGTTTTGATAAGTATTCACCCCCTTTGCTATGACACTCCAAACTGAGCTCAGGTGCATCCAATTTCCTTGTGAGATCACTCTAAAACTTGAATGGAGTCCACCTGTGGTCAGTTCAAATGGTTGACATGATTTCAGAGGAAATGCACCTGTCTATATAAGGTCCCACTGTTGACAGTGCATGTCAGAGCAGAAACTCTACCATGAAGACCAAGGAGCTGTCCGTAGAACTCCGTGATAGAATCGTGAGGAGATATAGATCTGGGAAGGGGTATAAAAACATTTCTAGGGTGTTGAAAGTTCCCAGGAGCACAGTCAAGTCCATCATTAGGAAATTGAAAGATTACGGAACCACCCAGACTCTTCCTAGAGCAGGCCGTCCTCCCAAACTGAGCAACCGGGCAAGAAGGACCTTGGTCAGGGAAGTGACCAAGAACCCAAATGACCACCCTGACAGAACTACAGAGTTCCATGGCTGAGATGGGAGAACCTGTCCGGAGGACAACAATCTCTGCAGCACTTCACAGATGTAGCCTCTATGGGAGAGTGGCTAGACAGAAGCCACTCCTGAGAAAAGGCCACATAATAGCATGCCTGGAGTTTGCCAGAAGGCTGAATGCAAAGCGCTGTGCCTGGCGCAAACCGAACACAGTTCAGCACCCATGTAACACCATCCCTACCATGAAGCATGGTGGTGGCAGCATCATGTTATGGGGATGCTTTCCAGCGGCAGGGACTGGGGCACTTGTCAGGATAGCGGGAACAATGAATGGAGCCAAATACAGGCACATCCTTGAGGAGAACCTGAACCAATCTGCAGTAGACCTTGGACTGGGGCGAAGATTTACGTTCCAACAGGACAGTGACCCCAAGCATACAGCCAAAGCAACACTGGAGTGGCTTCAGAACAAGAAGGTGCATGTCCTTGAGTGGCCCAGCCAAAGCCCAGACTTGAATCCCATTGAGAATCTGTGGAAAGACTTACAGATTGCGGTTCACCGACGCTCCCCATCCAACTTGACAGAGCTTGAGCAAATCTGCAAGGAAGAATGGGTGAAAATCCCCAAATCCAGATGTGCAAAGCTGATACAGACATACCCAAGAAGACTCAAAGCTGTAATTGCTGCCAAAGGCACGTCTACAAAGTATTGAGTCAGGGGGGTGAATACTTAAGTAAACAAGATATTTCAGTTTTTAATGTTTCATACATTTTTGTTACACAATAAAAATATTTTTGCCCCTTTAAATTGTTGAGTATGCTGTGTGAATCAAGGGGGAAACAAATCATTTCAATGCATTAAAAATTCTGGTAGTAACACAACAAAATGTGACAAAATCCAAGGGGTGGGGGTGAATACTTTCTGAAGGCACTGTATATCAACAAGCAAGGGGGCACTCACTCGTATCAACTCTGTCAAGAAGTGGTGAGAGTGTGGTACTGGGCAATAGAGCACAATATTACCCTCTCTGTAGTGCATGTTCCCGAGCTACAGAACATGCTGGCGGATCTCCTTAGTAGATCTCGATCCAGCGCACACGAATGGGAGCTCCTACAACCAGTGGCAGAAACTCTGTTTGCAAAATGGGGAATGCCAGAATTGGATCTGTTTGCCTCTCCATAAAACGCAAAACTGCCCAGTCTCTGCTCCCTAGATCCAGGGCCTGGTGTTTTCTGGCGAGATGTGTTGTCCCTCTCTTGGACAGACTGGTTCCTCTATGCCTTTCCTCCCTCCCTTCCCTTTGATCCAGGGAGTCCTGCTCAAGCTGCAGGACGACAGAGCAGTCATGATTCTGGTGGCCCCATATTGGCCCAGACAGTTATGGTTTCCTCTTCCTCAAGGCCTGGCGAACGAGCCACCCTTTCCTCTTCTGCTCAGATTGCACTTACTTTTGCAAGACAATGAGTCCCTGATTCACCCGACTCTCAGATCCCTACACCTGCACGCCTAGCTCCTAAGGACCTAGCATTGTCTCGCCACGGAGTCTCAGACAGTGTGACCAATGTCCTAGTGACAGCAAGGAAACCCTGTGCTCGTGCCATGTGTCCCATGAAATGGCGCAGGTTTTGCTTTTGGTCCTCGGCCAGTGACCAGGACCCTTTAACTTGCCCAGTGAAATCGGTATTAGAATACCTTCGTCTATCAGAAGCATGGCTGAGTTACTCCTCAATAAAGGTGCACCTTTCTGCAGTATCTTCATACCATACACTCTTTGGGGACAAATCCTTGGCCCAGCTAGATTTGTCACGCACCTTCTTGCATGGCATCCTCCACTTGAAGCCACCCATTAGAGATCTAGTCCCTCCTTGGGACTCTCCCTTCATTTTTAGAACAGCTCACACTACCTCCCTTTGAACCAGCTGCAGATTACGAGCTATGCCTTCTCTCTTCGAAGGTGTTATTTTTAGTCGCAGTTACTTTTCAAGGAGAATTTCTGAGCTTCAAGCACTCATGTGCAAAGAGCCTTATTTGATTTTTCACAAGGACAGGGTGTCCTTAAGGACCAATCCTAAGTTTCTACCCAAGGTAGTGTCAGAGTTAACTCTCAACCAGGATATTGACCTACCGGTGTACTATCTGGGAGTATTCCAATAGGGAAGAGGCTCTCCTGCACACAGTGGATGTGCACAAGATACTCAGGTTCTACCTGGCTAGGAACAGACTGCACCGACAGTCTGACCAGTTATTTTTGTCCTTTGCCCACAGGATGTTAGGGGCACCGGTGTCTAAACAGACACTCTCAAAATGGTTGGTAAACTGCATTGTGTTCTGCTACCAGAAGCGAAACAAACCCTTACTGAGACCAGTAAAGGGACACTCTACCAGGGGGATGGCAACATCATTTGCCTCCCTGAGAAATGTTTTGGCTCCTTCAGTTTGTGCAGCAGCTACATGGAGCACAGTGCACACATTCATCAGACATTGCAGTCTGGACATTGCCTCCAGGCGCAGAGCGGGCCTTGGCCTTGTCGACCTGCAGGGGCTTCTTTCATGAGGGGTTCCCTTTCACCCTTCTCCTATCATCCTCCCAAATTTGGGGGTAATCTTTATTACTGCTTGGGACTCTGTCCTAATGGTGTAACCTGCTGCAAGTGCCGTTTCTCGAAGTAAGATAGTACAGTTGCGTAAGAACTTACCGTAACAGTAGATCTTCAGGAACAGCTCTTGCAGCAGGTACTTTCCCACCCACCTTCCCCTCAGGAGGTCAGCTGTTTTTGTAATAATAATGCCTGTTGGTCTTCCTCTGGAAGCGGATCCTCGATCTCCCATCAGAATCACATTGTTATTCTAGAGTCTTCGGTGGGAGAATTGAGGGATGCTGGGGGACTGCCCCTTTTATGATATATGTGACACTGGGGGTGGGCCCGATCTTGAGGGTGGTCCCCTGCTGTACGTAGCTAGCTAAAAGTTTTCCGTGGAGTCTTCCTGCCTGCCGACTTCAGTCCTAATGGTGTAACCTGCTGCAAGAACTGTTCTTGAAGATCTACTATTATAATAAGTTCTTATGTAACTGTACTTTAATTCTGAATGTACCATCTCTGAGCTTCAGAGCTTGTCCCAAAGTCCTGTTGCTAGATCAGATGTTTCTGACTGTTCGGTCTTACCAATACCCTCGAGTAGGCCAAAGACTGAGGTCCTCCTGTCCCTTCTCCACTACCTTTTCTCCAGGGACGACCATGGCAAGGGCCACCAGCCTGTCCTCGTAACTTGGGTCCCACCACCCCTGATCATCTTACAGATCAAGTTTTGCACTGCTGTAGCTTCTGGAATCTCTCCTAACTCAGGGTCACCCTGGTGTCCTACCTTTACTTTTGTAATTAACAGCTACAGCTGGTGTCTTTAACCGTTGACCTTGTAACTTCTTAATTTGTTTAGTACTTCTTGATCCAGCTCAGTATTGTAACTTACGCAAGAAGAAAAATAGTGTCCCCATGAGAATATTAGATATTAACATGTCCCCTGGAGCCACTCGTTGCGGGATAAGAGTGGTTTTTCGCGCATTCTGCTTGAGATAGAATAGCAAAGCTGAGCTGTTCTGGGTGGAGCAGAAGGCAAGTGAAACCACTCTTGCCCTCAGTGAGTGGCAACAGGAAACATTAAAATATTATAGATAGAGTGCTCACTGCCATTTAAAAAAAGGAAAAAAAAAAAAAAACATGTCCAGGAACATGCCTGTTTTCAGGGCATCTACATGTGAGACACTCTTCATAGAATAAGAGTCTCTCACACACAGGGGAAAGGAGTGCTCCGATTGATCAGGCACACTCCCTCGATCTATAATTATCTTCAAAGGGTAGTTTTTAATTTTTAGGATCTTGTTGCTGTGGCTGCTGTTGTGATACAATTTGGATGGCTTTGCTGGCGTGCTGTGTGCAGTAGGTCTGTAGTTTGTGTGCACACATGTGTGTGTGTGTGTGTACGCATCAGCTAGTAGTGTACAAAGTGGTTTTAATGGAGCTGGGAGAGGGGGTCTGTGCATTAATCAGTGAGTAGCATTATGTGGTGTCTAGTCTTGCTGGAAGTGGAGGATGTCTGTCCACACCTCTCAATCTCCTGCAGTGCATGTCGGGGACAGTGCTTAAAAAAAATCTGGTACAAGTGGCCAGAATCAGGAATGCATTTTAAGAAATGGTAATATTAGCTCAACAGTTCTGCGGTAATGTTTGTCTTGGTGTAAAAGGCATTTGCCGAAGAAGAACTATACAGTAATACTAACATCTGGCATTATTTTATGTTTTGAATCACCACTCTTCAGCAACAGAAATCCCAAATTCAGGAAGCAGTGGAAATATTTAGGCGAAATCAGGGATGTTCCTGAACCTGAAGGACAGTTGAGAGGTATGCGTACATCAGCAAGATGTGCTCAGAGGTGTCTGTATTTGCTTATGCTGTGAGGGGTTTATCATTGGGCAGTATGCAAGGGTGTCATCACTCTCTGGATTTGAGGTAGGAGATTAGGTCCCTAGGAGGTGGAGGGGTATGCTGAGGTGTCCACACTTGCTTGAGATGGGGCGGGTGGAGGGTTCTTTAGGTGGGGCGTATGTTCAGAGGTACAGTAGTGGAAAATGTACAGAAGAGGCGGGTCCATTTGAGGAGTGTGCAGGGGGGTCGTGATCGTGCAGAGAAGTTTGTTGGTGGGTCGGGACTGTGCATATACTCACTATAGTTAACAGATCCTTTCTTGTTTGATCAACTCTGTATTGTTTTTCCAGGACAAGATTTACCAGTTCTGTTGCCGGCAGTGCTGTGAAGATTACAAGCGCCTGAGCAGTGTAGTGTCTGTCTGTGAGTACTGCAAGCAGGAGAAGCTGTTACATGAGAAGATCAAATTCTCGGGTGTAGAGAAGAACTTCTGCAGTGAAGGTAACCGACCAACCCCCAGAGTCTGTAACAGTGCTGCCGTGATCCTGAGCTGTGCCTGTCCAAAGTACTATTCTTTTGGCAGTCCAGGGAAATTGTGCAATATTTGGTGGGTGGGGGGCACAAAACAAAATGCTGCATGGGGGAGCAATTTGGAAATTACATTGTGTGGGTATCTGGGATTCCCAGTAAACTGCTGGACATGGCATCAGTAATGAAATGTCATTGTTAGGGGTCCTAGTCTGAGGAAAGATGCTCTCAGGGAGGGAGGGAGTTCATCTCACTAATGGCACTAGTATGACCCTGCATAGTACAGTGGAAAATGCACTGGTTGAATTTTTTTAAAATTTTAAAATCTTATCTAGAAAAGTGCATTGGTGTAAACTCCATTTTGTCCTGGGAAGGGTATGATGAAACATGTTTGACAGTATTCATTAACAGTGCAGATGTCCAATAATAAAAATTAAACATTTTCAGACCTTTGCACTGGAGGTGTATCTTAGCTGGCATGGTGTATCTGTATTTCAGTTGGAGGTCTTCTGACCGTGCATCCTCAAATGTGATGTTGGGGGCCTCAGTCTGTTATAACACATCTGTACCAGGATTTGGCGTGTTAATGCTTGGGGGGGGGGCAGTCTAACAATACATCCCTACTAGGATTAAATATAATGGGATGGGGTCATGGGGTCTCTATCTGACAGCACAGCTGTACTGGGATTGGGTGTGATGATGTATTTTTGGGGTGGAGGCGGGGTCAGTGGCCTGTCTGACCATGTTGCGTCATTGGGCTGGGCCTCATGACGACTTCTCTTTGTTCTAGGCTGTGTGCTGCTCTACAAACAGGACTTCACCAAGAACCTTGGTCTGTGCTGCATCACTTGCACCTACTGCTCTCAGACCTGCCAGCGTGCTGTCACAGAGGAGTTGGATGGCAACACCTGGGATTTCTGCAGCGAGGACTGCAAGAGCAAATATTTACTCTGGTACTTCAAGGTTAGAACCACGACTGAACCCTCATCCAGCCCAGGGGAAAATCAAAAGGTCCTGTTCTCTTATAGACATCTGAGAGAAGTGTCCTGTACTGCCGGCAGGCTCCCTCCACACACTGCACTCTGCTTGGCTCTTAACAGACAGACATGCTCAGATGGTGACCCTGTAGAAGTAGCTTCAGTGATGATAGCCATCTGCTGTCTGATTGCCCTTCTATCTGTCCTTCCCAGCTAAGGAATTTGGGTAGCCATTATAAGCAGACCAGCATGCTTAAGTGTTCGTTCCTTCCTTCCTTCCTCTCTCCTGTTTTTATATACAGTAGGGTTGGGTGCACGTGTGTGTGTGTGAATTATAAATAAATACATATATGCAATAGGTGTAGACAAAACAACCTACTGATAAATTTGTCAGAGCAACAATATGAGTAAATGTGAGATTTTACATTTATTCATGTAGTTACTCCATCAGACCCAGTATATTCACCTAAGTGCATCATCCACCCCCCACTCCTGCCTACCGGCACTTTTTCTTGCCAAAGAACACAGACTGGGCACACACAAGTACAGCTGTCATACCCAGAAAACATCTCTCAAGTGAAACACAGCTCCCCGGCCCCAAATCCTCTCTAAAGGTTTAGTTGTCTAGTTTATGCCGTACACCTTTGTCAGCGTCTGCTTTCTGAGAAAAAAAAATGTACTTTTTAATTTCCTTTTATACGCTGAACTGTAGTCCCACTCTTACCTTACTTCCATCGTTCCCTGCTCTGCTGTAACTTTCCCCAGAGTTTCCCGGAACAACTGGATACCCTCGTACTCCACAGTCCGAATTTAAAAAACTGCTAGTTTTTTTTTTTTTTTAAATAAAAAAAAAAAAAAAAAACCGCTCAGTCAGTATTGGAATGACCAGTTCGCCTTGTTCCTGCTAGCAGAAACAACAAGGCCGCCTGCCTGCTCACAACGGTACATTCCCGTGAACTTCTCAGACACTCCGGAAGTAATGAAAAATAATAACCGCTACAATCCTCTTGTGTTTATCTCTAGCCTTCTCACCTGCACCGATGTTCCAGTTTATTTGCAGGAAAACTCCATTGAGCATGCTCATTTACAAGGAGGTCCTGGTATGGACAGTGGTACAGCAGGATATAATGCAATAAATTGGCATAAAACACAAAATAAGGAAGACAAGTATACAGTTTTGAACATAAAGAACAGGAATACAGCTGTGACATATACATATCAGTGTGATATTCTAACAGGTACTACAGGCAGGGTAGAAAATTAGTTGAGTGGACACAAGTGCTAGTTGTGGCAACTTTGCCATGGAGAGATATGCTACCTGATATGTCTCCTATCTCCACCTCACTTAGAATTGCTGCCATTTTCCCGTCTTCATTTCTGAAAACTAGATTCTTCAGCCAATCGGTGGTCACGTTGTCATGCAGACATGTCTTCGTCACAGTATGGTCTTGACAACAGTCATGGCAGCCAAGCTCATGGAGGTGCACTGTCTTGCCACAGCACAAAAAAAACCCCCAAAAATGCATTTAAATCTTTAAAAACATCTAGCAGAATTTAACAGTACACACAGGGTCCTTCATAATTCCGTAACTGAAATATGTGATGCGGACCCTTGTGGGATACATCATTTATATGCACATGGGCGGTTTCCCCTCCGGCACATCACTTGTGGCATGTGCCACTCATAAGTTTACACGAGGTCAAACTGCTTTTGTGCAGATAAATCACATAGCTCCCCATCGCATATCCCATATATACAGTGTATGTGTGTGTATATATATATATATATAATCGCTCTATATCTGTATCTATTCTTTCTTTGTCTGTCTTGTTTATCTGCTTATCTTTCTATCTATATCTGTCTGTCTGTCTAGTTGGCTATCTATGAGAGAGAGAGAGAAAATAACACAAAAGTATTAAGAACAAGCTGGTTCATACACTTGGTTGGTGTTGGGGCATTTGTCTCGAGAGGAAAGCTTGAATGCCTCAATGATGTGACAGCACCGACAAGGTGTGTGAACCAGACACTTTGGTATTTTTATAATGCTAAAGTTAACATTTTTTTGAAACACTTTTAAAACTGAAATGGCAGTTTTACTGTGCACACAGCTATGATTAACACGGCTGAATCTGCAGCTGTGCTTACGCAGTAGTGAGCTCTATCTCTGTAGTCAGTATGTAGCTCTGACTGCAGTAGCAGAGCGTGCTGTCTAGTGAGCTCTAACTCAGTAGTCAGCATGCAGCTCTGATTACAGTCTGAGCACACCCTCTGGTGAGCTCTAACTCCATAATCCGCATGTGGCTCTGATTACAGTAGCTGAGCACACCCTCTGGTGAGCTCTAACTCTGTAGTCAGCATGCGGCTCTGATTACAGTAGCTGAGCACACCCTCTAGTGAACTTTAAGTCCATAATCCGCATGTGGTTCTGATTACAGTAGCTGAATTAGGTTGTTCTAAACATTCTGAAAAAAGTTGTTCTCACTGTACGTTGAGTACAACTTTTTCAGGTCAAAGTAGAAACATGCCAACTGTGTAAAAGACAAACACCTGTATTGGTTGGAGCGCTGGGGCTAGGTAGTGCTCCAGACTGTCTACATGCTGAATGTTTGATTGAATTTGATATGCTTTTGCCATACTTCCTTGGTTCCTGTTGTTGATTACCCGAGTGCAGCTAACTCGTCCTTTCTGTCTTCTATTTGGCCTGGCCGTCCTTTGCTGCACCCATGATTGATTCCTGAGACACGCTGCACATTGTTCTGGCGTGTCAGCCAGTGCCTCAGTCCACCACGCCACTGGGATGGCCTTTGTATTCATTTTTTACCAATCATTTGGCTTGATTTTTTTGTGTTTACTTATTTTATACTACTAACCCAAAAGCACCGCTATTTTGCTTCAGTGTTTGGATCCCTGGTGGGGTCGGTTACTGGAAGCTTCCAAACTGATGTGTCACTCTTTATCAGTGCTTTGCCATTCCAGTTAATTTAAACTTTGTATCTTTAGGAGAGAGGGGGGGGGGCCCTTCCTCAAGGTGCAGGTCACCATCACCTTGAATGCACGCTTAGACTCTGCTGCTTTTCTGTGTGGAATCATTGATGTCCAAATTATCAACACCTGTGTCCATTGTGGACAGTCCCTGCTGTTTCCCTGTCTGACTAACCCATTAATGGGGTCTTTTTGTCTCAAGGGTCAGTCTGAGTGCATGATGCACCTTAATGAGGGCCCAAGTTGAGCGGGGAGAGACCACCATCTCTTTCTGCAGTTATGTGGGGAAGAGTCCATCTCCCGCCTCTCTCCTAGGGTCAGCAGGGAGATGCAAGTATCAGAAGGCACCTGCTCTGTGTTAGCTGTCTAATGCGAGTTTTGTTTTCTCTCTTCAGGCAGCCAGATGCCACGCTTGCAAGCGCCAGGGGAAGCTGCTGGAGACGATTCATTGGCGTGGGGAGATCAAGCACTTTTGTAACCAACAGTGTCTCTTGCGCTTCTACAACCAACAAAACCAGCCCAACTTGGACACGCAGAAGGGTCCGGAGAGTCTCCTAAACAGTACGTGGCAGTATGTAGATGGGGTATCGAAAGGGTCCTGAGTCTTCAGAACAGTATATGTGTGCTGCGGGTGGGGCATAGAAAGGGTTCACATAGTCTCCAGAACAGTAAATGGGTGGGGCGGAGGCATAGGGATCTGAGAGTCTCTAGAACCGTATGTGGGGTGGGACATATAAGAGGTTCAGAGAGTCTCCAGAACGGTATGTGAGGTGCAGATGTGGACATACCTAGATGGACCTAGATTTTAGCAAGGCATTTGACACCTGGGGGTGATCATAACAGACTACCTAAAGGTAGCCAAGCAGTGTGAAAAGGCGGTGGGGAGGGCCCAAGGAAGGCTGGGGTGCATAGGGAGAGGCATCACCAGTAGAAAACAGGAGGGGGTGATGCTACTGTACAGACAATTGGTGAGGCCACATCTGGAATACTGTGGTCAGTTCTGGAGGCCACATCTCCAGAAGGATATTGACCAAATGGAAGCGGTCCAGAGAAGGGCAGTGAAAATGGTGATGGAAATGCACCATAAACCAAATGCAGAAAGACTGAAAGAGCTCAATATGCATACTCTGGAGGAAAAGGGGGTGGGGGGTTACCTCAAAGAGATAAACAAGGTACAGGAGGGCAGCATCTTTCAAAAAAAGAGATGTGCAAGAACAAGAGGTCACAGTTTGAGGCTAGAGGTAGGAAGACTCTGGTAATGTGAGGAAGTACTTTTTCACAGAAAGGGTGGTTGATGCATGGACTAGCCTCCCTGTGGAGGTTGTGGGGCCAAAAACAATAGGTGAATTCAAGAATGCATGGGATAGACAGAAGGCAACCCTAGTGGTAGGAAGGAGAAAGTAAGCTGCAGATCAGTTAGGATCTGCAGTTTAGGTAGGTAGGGAAATGAGCAGACTAAGTGGGGCAGTCGGTCCTTATCTGCCATCACATTCTATGATCTTACTTCGAGAAACAGCTCTTGCAGCAGGTTACACCATTAGGACTGAAGCGGGCAGGCACCAGGACCCCACGGAAAAATTCTAGCTTGCAGTATCCAACGGGGGACCGACGTTGGCCCCTTCCCGACGTCAGGCATCACATAAAAGGAGGCGGTCCCCCAGCATCCCCAGTTCTTTTCCCGCCGTCGACTTGCCAGCATCGGCCTCACGGACACCTGCACAGAAGAATGACGCGTGAAATCTTTTCATCAGAATGAATACTCCATGCCTACTTGTCCTACCCCTTCTCTCGAAGGACACCCCACCAAGTGTGCCTGCGGCAAGCAGATCCCTTTTGCCGACCATCATTCAGCTTGCGTGAGGTGTCTGGGCCCGGAGCACGATACCCAGGCCTGCTCAGTTTGCCAACAGTTCAATAACAGAACCCGGATCTGCTACCAAAGGGCCCTTCAGGGGTTTCTTCTTGAGGAGAAACTGAAGAAAATGGAAAAAAAAAAAAGACCTTCCTCCAAAGGGGAATCTTTCCATAAGTCAGGGAAATACCGGGACAACATCGGGACTCAGGTAGGTCAAGATCCCCCCAGCTGGGCCTCACAGTCTAGGGCCAACTCCAGCTCTACGCGGTCCAATAGATCGCCGTCCTGGGTCCGCTCCCAACCACCCACCATTAAGGTAAGGTCTTCAGGGGGCTCTTCAGCCTCTCTACACCCGCTCAAGACTGCATGGGCGCCTGACTCCACCACCCTGCCGGAATCCTTAGACTGGCATAAGAAGTCTTCCTCCAAATCCAGTGGAGCGTCAGACCGATGCTGGGACACCGACCTCAGGTCCGTCTACCAGCCTCCAAAGGCCCCGGAAAGGAAGACCACGGAGCTGATGTCTCTTAGGCGGATGTCCGAGTCGAAGAAGGCGTCCAACCTAGCACCCACTAAACGGACTACCATACCGACGCCCGCACCACCGACGCTGGTTGATACCAAACGTTAGGGGTCTTCTGGAGAAGAGGTCACCGCGCTGCCGGATGACCAGACAGGTGACACGGAGGACACCGGCCTACCCAGGGAGCTGTCGCCAGACCCGGTGGGTCCTCGGGACCCGATGCCCGACCACGGCGACAGACCCACACCGACTCTGGCCCGTCGTCAGGCATGAACATACAGGAGGTGAAAGACCTATTCACCTTCTGGTGGGAGACCATAAAGAAAGATGTGGTTCCCCCCCCAAGCCTCTTCCACCTCCACCTTCTCAGGGTGCTGAAGGTTCAAGACCCCCGAGCCCTAAGGAGCCCACTCCGCCTCCCAGGAGCAGATCTAGAGAGCGAAAGAGACATCCATCACGGCCTCCCTCAGGGTCTCCGAGCCCAGAACAACCCAGGGATAGACACTCTCTGGGGGATGACTCCAGACCGGATACGTCTGATACCTCCAGGTCTCCATCCCCCTTTAGTCCCCCATCACCAGACTCGTGAGACCTCCCAAGGTCACCACCGGATGATCCCTCTTTCTCAGAAATCATGAGGCACATCCAGGAGAATATGGGATGGGAGACAGAAGACTTAGATCCCGAGAGAACGCCTTGCCCGTTACTTCAGGCAAAAGGATCCAAAGCTTGTGGTGGTCCCACCTCTGGTGGACACCTTTTCGGATGTCACCAAGGCGGCTTGGAAGCGTCCGCATTCAACACCGGCTGTTCCAAAAAAGGCTGACCGCCTCTGTAGAGCTCCTCTAGAAAACCTGTGTTTGGCGCAGCAACCCCTGGCCGACTCCATGGTCATTACTGCATCTCATGATTGGTCTCAGCGGGCTCAACACCTGAGTACCCAGCCTCCGGACCAGGAATCTTAAGCAGTTAGATTGTATGGGAAGACACATGTACATGGCTGCTACATGCTCGATAAGGTCTTTGAACTACCTCACGCACATGGTGCAGTTTCGAAATGCCCTTTGGGAACAGGGCCAAGACCTTATGAAGGATTTCCTGGATGGCGATAAGAAGGATGAATTGCTCAATCTCTTTCATACTGGGTCAGACGTGGGGACCCAGGTTCTCCGAGCCGCTTACGATTCCGCGGACTCGGCAGCCAGGGGAGCAGCCACAGGCGTTTGTCTCCGGAGACACTCTTGGTTGAGAGTCTCCAGCTTTACCCTGGACGTCCAGAAGAACGTCCTGGATGTCCCTTATAATGGAGCTGTCCTGTTTGGTAAGGAATCTGAAAAGGTCATCACCAGGCTACAGGATGCCGGGAAGGCACTCCAGACCGTACAGACCCAAATCTGGTTCCTTTCATAGGAACCAGAACCGTTTTCGTGGACAGCAGCAATGGCAACAGCCATGTTCCGGCCAGCAACTCGAGCAACTTTGGTCATAAAGGTCAAGCCAGGTTTCCCGCAGGCCAGGGCCCAAAGCATCCCAAGGCCGCCCAGCCCACAGGCTCCAATACCGCCACAGCATGACTCCTTCCTGACCCCCCCCCCTCCTCTGTATCAAAGGGTCGAGAAGGTCAGGGGTCGCATCTCTCATCACCTTTCGGGATGGCAGAGGATAACCTCCGACTGGTGAGTGTTACAGTTGGTAAATCTCGGACACTCTATCGAGTTCCTTGACCGTCCACTGTCCAGAGACCTTCTGGTGTATTACCCAAATCACTGTAACAGGGGAGAAGCCCTGTTACACACCCTGGATGTGCATAGGAGTCTCAGATACTATCTGGCCAGAACCAGGGTCCATCGCAGATCGGACCAGCTCTTTGTTTCCTATGCCCAGAAGATACAAGGTACTCCTGTCTCCAGATAGTCTCTTTCTAGATGGCTGGTGAAATGTATCCTGTTCTGTTACTAGCAGCGCAACAAACCTTTACCGGGACCGGTAAAAGGTCATTCTACGAGGGGGGTGGCTACCTCCTTCGCTGTGCTGAAAAATGTCTCCACTTCAGCCATCTGTGCGGCAGCAACCTAGAGCACTGTACACACCTTCATCAGGCGCTACAGTCTGGATATTGCCTCTAGACACAGAGCAGGTTTCGCCTTGGTGGTCCTTCAAGGACTTTTGTCCTGAAATCTGACCAACATCTTTCCTATCCTCTTCCCGATATCAAAATTGTTCCCTTACTGCTTGGGAATCAGTCCTAATGGTGTAACCTGCTGCAAGAGCTGTTTCTCAAAGTAAGATAGTACAGTTACGTAAGAACTTACTGTAACAGTAGATCTTCGAGAACAGCTCTTTCAGCAGGTAGTTTCCCTCCCACCTTCCCCTCTGGAGGTCGAGTCTTCTGACCTAGTTTTTAGGCTACAGTGTCTTTGACACCATCCTACTACGAACCTTCCTTTGGAAGCAGATCCTTGGTCTCCCCTTCAGATGTCACCTTTGGGCCAGGAGTCTCCGACGGGAGAACTGGGGATGCTGGGGGACCGCCCCATTTTATGTGATGCCTGATGTCGGGAAGGGGCTGACTTTGGTGGCGGTCCCCTGCTGGATACTGCTTGCTAGAATTTTCCCGTGGGGTCCTGGCGCCTGACTGCTTCAGTCCTAATGGTGTAACCTGCTGCAAGAGCTGTTCTCGAAGATCTACTTTTACGGTAAGTTCTTACGTAACTGTACTTTTCTATGAGATCCAAGAGTCTTCAGAATAGTACTTGGGGTGCAGGTGGGCACAAGAGAGGGTTCAAATGGTCTCCACAACCGTACGTGCGCTGTGTATGGGGGCATAGAAAGAGTTCAGAGTCTCTCCTGAACAGTATGTGGGGTTGCGGGTGGGGGGCATTGAAATGGATCAGAGTCTTTAGAACAGTATGTGGGGTGGGTGGGCATAGAAAGAGTTCCGAGAGTCTCCAGAATAGGCACGTGGGATTGCATGTGGGGGTGTAGAAAGGGTTCAAAGAGTCTCCAAAACAGTATTCTATTTATTTATTTATTTATTTATTTATTGGAATACAATCGGAATTACAAACCTTTGAATCACAAACTCTTTTGCAAAGGCTCCACGTCGGTTACAGGGGGTGGAGGGTAAACAAATACAGTAAAGGACATACATAGACAGGCAGTATTTACAGTAACAGTACTGAGGAGCAGTCCAGGCAAAAGTTATATACTGGTGAGGGTATGAGGCAGCAATCTTGGAGTCCCAGACCAGGGACTTTTAAAGCGCTAGTACATGGGGCCTAGAGAGACCCTGAGTCGAAAATGGGGAGGAATGGGGATGAAAATGGGTGGGCAGTGTTAGCCACAGTCACATTTTGCACTCTCAAGAAGTAGAGCCTTGAGGCCTGTTTTAAATGGTGAGATGCTGTGGGTCTGGGAGAGTGAGGGTGGTAATGTATTGAGCCAGAGAGGGGCTCGGTAGCGGAAGGATCTTTGTCCAAGGGAAGTTCGACATAGGGGGACCAGGAATGAGGAGCTTGCTGCAAGTCTTGTATTGCACCTGTGGGGTGCTGCACTGATTATGGGGAGAAGGCCGGCGGGGGCTAGGTGAAGGTGTACTTTTTTTGCGAGGATGCAGGTGTGGTACTTTAATCTTTGTTGGAAATTTAGCCAACCAGTCAAAGCATAAAGATCACAGGTGTGGGTTAGTCTATCACTGCCTGTGACTAGGCGGCAGGCTTTATTCAAGGCAGTATTTATACTGTTAAGTTTAGGTGGGTTTCAGAGCCGGATATAGTAATTCCATAGTCAACTTGGGAGAGGATGGAGGAGGTGACTGCAAGCTGCATGGCCTGGGTGGGTAAGCAGTGCTTGAGCCTGTACAGGATACCCACTCTAGTATTGACAGAGGAAGTGAGAATTTGGATATGCTTCTGGTAGGAGAGGGAGGTGTCTAATGTGATACCCAGGTACAGTATTTGAAGTTGGTAACGTGTTCAAGTGGGACGCCAAGTGTGTTCTTGATTAGGAGAGCAGACTGACTATGAGGGCTTTGGCAATGTGCAAATTTCTAGGGACATGGATATGTTGCTCAATCCACACTTACTGGAAGGTTCCTTGCTGCTTTAAATCTTGCCGGAAGGTCTTCAAGCTGGCTTCTCCCACCCAGGTGGTAAAACTCTCGGCTCCACCCCATGACTCCAGATCTTCCTTACCGCTTGGAAGCTCAGGTTCCCTCTTTTGTGCTCTGTGTTTTAGGCCTGGATTCAAACTCTTCGGTTAACCGAAACTAATTTTAAAATTTACAAGACTTCGGTCTTTATTTTCCCTCGTAGCTGCGATGGACAAATTGACTCCCGGATTTCGTCGGTGCCCCTGTGGACAGAAGATGTCCCGGACCGATCCGCACTCCACGTGCGTTTATTGCCTTGGACTCGGCCATGACTCACAGGCTTGTGAGTTGTGCAAATCCTTTTTGGCTTCGGTCTTGGAGGACCGCGCTGCCTGATTGCTGTTGGGGTGACCTGAGAAATGTTATCCTCCGGTCAAGTCAGAGGAGGCCCATTGGATGGTGCCCGGCTCAGCTGAACAGCTGGAACAGATGATTGCCCTCGAGGAGGAGGCGGCCCAGGCTGCATCATCATCGTCCTCCGTCGTGGCATTTATCCTGCTCTCCTTGGGCTCCTCCTACACAGCTTCTTTCAAGGAGCTTTGCCAATCCCTCTCCACCAAGGGAGAAGCGCCTTTGGGACATTCCTCTCGGTCCAAAAAGAAGGACTCCAAAGGTAAGTCCCACTGTCGACACTCGTGGGAGGGGGAGAGGTCCCCTCCCCCGGATAGTCGACACTCTACTTCGGTCGAGCTTGCGGCTAAGGCCGCTGGCTTCATGGTGTCCCTGTCAGGTCAGCTGGCCGAGACACCCATTGACGCAGTCAAGATTTTTCTCGACTCGTTGGACGGGCTGTCGACTGGAGAAGCCGACAGCTCTTCTTCACTGGTTCCCCCGGTGGAAACCTAGGACTTGCCTGTGCTGGAGTCCCCGGTTAAGGTCCCTGAACCGAGGGAGGAGCGGGTTTCCCCCGCCCCCTCTCAGACCCACTCTCGGAAACACCGAAGGTCTTGGTCTCGGACCTCTTCCTGGTCCAGCTGATCCCGCCGACAAAGGCGGTCTCGGCACAGTGGAAAGCAGTGGCGCCGCTCATCCTCGTCTTCGTCCTCTTCGTAGGATAGGCTCCGGCGCAAATTGCATCGGCGCTACGAGGACCTAATGTGGCAGCAGCTCCTTTTGACTGGGAATAAGCTGACTCAGTCACCTTCCCCGGCCATTAAGTGGCTGTCACCGGAGCGGCCGAAACAACCCCTCGTAGTAGTCGAGGAGCCGAAGTCGGCACCAGTTGTTCGGCTGAAACCAGCTGTGCCACCCATTGTGGTGGAACCCCCGCCTCCACAACCTAAAACTGGGGCCCCGACCAAGGATTCTCGGTCGGGTCAGGGCTTGCCCCATCGGTTGTCGGTCACCCTCACTCCCGATCGACCTCGGCAGGTGGAGGATGGCTCAGACCCTCGGCAGCTGTTTGCAGACTCCTCGGAGTCTGACGACGACGACTCCTTGTTCTCCAGGTGGCTTGACCTGGAGTCCACCGGGGGTCAGTCAGTGGATGAGAGCCCATCCTCGTTTCTTGGAATGCTTCGACTCATCTCAGAGTCCACTGGGATGAAGCTCGAACCTGTTTCAAAACGGGCCAAGTATCCCCTCATGGAGATACTGGACCGAGGGGATTCCCCCACGGAGGCCTTCCCAGTGGCTGAAGCCATTGTTGGCCCGGCTCTGGAGCTATGGCAGCGGCCAGCTTCTTGTCCAGCACCTTCGGCCAGGATGGCTCGGAAGTATACTGTTCCCACTGGTTCACTCTCCAGTTTCTCGGTGCACCCCTCCGCGGAGGGGCTAGTGACCAACAGTGTTTTCCGGCGTTCCAGGAACGCTCGGGATGTGGACAAGCCACCCGATAAGGAGTCCAAGAAATTGGACTACTCCGGGCGGAAAGTCTATGCGACTTCCTTGCTAGGCCTTTGTCAGGACAGCTCGGCTGTTCTGATGGCACACTTTTCACACACCCTTTTGGGCTCCCTGGATGAGGTGATTCCTCATCTCCAGGCTGACCTTCAGACGGCAGTCAAGCAGGTGCGGGATCAGGGAAGGGCGGTGGCCAAGCAGCAGCTCCAGACTTCTCTGGACATCGCTGACTCGTGTGCCCGGTCTGTAGCGACTGCAGTGGCCGTGTGCCGCAGAGCTTGGTTGTGGATCTCTATCTTTACGGCAGATGCACAGCACAAGCTGGCAGACGTTCCTTTCTTGGGTACCGACTTGTTCGGTCCCAGGATAGAGAGTCATCTGCAAAGGATCGAGAAGTCCGGTGCCACCTTAGACTCTGTCACGTCTGCCCAGAAGGACAAAGGCCGCCAGCAGCAGTGTAAGCCCTTTAGGCCTTCAGCCCCTGCGGCACGTCCAGCCCAGCAACACCAGCATTAGGGCCGGCAGGCTCGCACTTGGCACCCCAAAGCCAAGCCTGCTGCTTCCTCCAGCAGGAAGCCAGGAGGGAAAGGTCAAGGAGGCTCCTCGGCTGGTCCTTCCTCCAAGCCTGCCCAGTGACGGGTTGAGGGGTGTCGCCCCCAACCTCGTCACTCCTCCCCGGTTTCCCTCGTGGGGGGACGGCTCCGCCACTTCTTGGTCTGATATCACCACGGACCGCTGGGTGCTGGAAGTGGTAGGAAAGGGTCTGTCTCTGGAATTCGAGCAGTCCCCACTCTATTGAGCCGTCGCCCCACAGGGGGCTACGGGGTCTGCAGCCTCTCTGTCGGCTCGTCGAGCTGACATTGCCCTGCTCCTCCAGAAGGAGGTGATCAGGGAGGTGGCGGATCCTCCACCAGACCCAGGGTTTGTGCCCAGGTACTTCCTGGTCCCAAAACAGACGGGGGGCTGGTGCCCCATTCTAGGCCTACATGACCTGAACAAGTTCCTAAGGTCTCGTACCTTCAGGATGGTCACTCTGGCTCAGATCATTCCATCCTTGGAACGAGACGTGGTTCTGCTCTCTGGACCTCCAGGACGCGTTCTTTCACGTCCCAGTCCGTCCATCTCATCAGTGATTCCTCCGCTTCAGGGCAGAGGGATCCCTTTACGAGTTCCGGACCATGCCCTTTGGCCTCTCTACAGCTCCCAGCGTCTTCACCAAATGCATGGCAGTGGTGACAGCATTCCTGCGGTGCCGAAGGGTCTGGGTGTACCCTTACCTGGCCGACTGACTGATTGCAGCCCCCTCCAGGCTGGAGGCGGAGCGGTCCAGGGATCTGGCCCTACAGTTCTGCTGTCAGATTGGCCTCCTCATCAGTGAGGCCAAATTGGAACTCGTGCCAATGCAGGTGATTCAGTTTATCGGGGCAGAGCTCGACTCTCTTCGAGCCAGAGCACGGCTCCCGGCGGACAGGGCCGAGGTTCTTTCCTCCTTTGCCCAATCATTTCCGGTTGGGTAGTCACGCCCTGCCCGGGACTTCCTGGGCCTCATGGCGGCCTGCACCAGCGTGGTCCGTTGGGCCCGCTGGCATATGCGTCCCCTGCAATGGGGGCTGGCCCGCCAATGGTCACAGTGCTCCAGTCCTCTGGACCAGCCAGTGATAGTGACCCAGGAGATGGGGAACGCTCTCCAGTGGAGGATCGTTCCAGCTCATCTGCAGGTGGGTATCCTGTTCATCCGCCCAGAGCCGACGGTCGCTCTAATGACCGACGCCTCTCTAATGGGTTGGGGTGCCCATCTGGGGGAGCTCAGAGCGCACGGCCTCTGGCCCCCTCAGGAGTCTCGATGCCACATCAACCTGCTGGAGCTTCGAGGGGTCTGACTAGCCCTCACCGCCTTCACTCCATTTGTACGGGGTCAAGTGGTCCAGGTCCAGACAGACAACACCATGACCATGTACTACCAAAGCCACCAGGGTGGGACGCATTCCTTGCCTCTGTGCAAGGAGGCTCTCCACACTTGGTCTCTCGCGAGCAGATTGGAGTCTGATCTCCTAGCCATCCATGTGGCAGGAGCCTCCAGCATTCTGGCCGATGCCCTAAGCCGGATAGGTGCAGCATCTCACGAGTGGTCTCTTCTGCCGGAGGTAGTACATGATCTGTTCTCCCACTGTGGCATGCCTCAGGTGGACCTGTTTGCCTCCAGGGAGAATGCGAAGCTGAGGCTGTTTCATGACCGCCCCCCTCAGCAGGGCTTGCTGCAGGGGGATGCCTTCTCGAGGCCGTGGACCCCAGGCCTCTTTAACGCCTTTCCCCCATTTCCCTTGATCCACAAGGTGCTTCTTTCTCAAGGTGAGGAGGGACAAGGCGCAGGTGATTCTGGTAGCCCCAGACTGGCCCCGCCAGTTCTGGTATCCAGATCTCCTCAGGCTCCCGAGGCGGCTTCCAGCCCGCCCGGACCTGATCTCAGTCAACCATGGGAAGGTACTCCACCCTGACCTTCAATCCCTGCACCTGACGGCCTGGTTCCTGAGCGGCTAGAGTTCCAGGCCTTGGGTCTTTCCGACGAGGACCTCAGCGTTGTTGAGGCATCCCGTAAGGAGTCGACCAGAAAATGCTGTGCCCTTCAAATGGAAGAGATTCTCCATTTGGTGTCAGGATAAGGGGTTGGGCCCTTCCTCCTGTTCCTTGGCCAGCATTCTGGACTACCTGTGGTCCCTTTCTCAGCTAGGGCTTCGGTCGACGACCCTTAAGGTGCACCTGGCAGCCATCTCTGCTTACCAGGTGTGGGCCAGAAAGCAGTCGGTGGCGCAGGAAATGGTGGTTGGGCACTTTTTCAAAGGCCTTGATCACATATCCCCTCTGGTGCGAGAACCTCCACCTCCGTGGGATCTACTGCTGGTATTGGCTAAACTCATGGGCAAGCCATTCGAACCGATGCACAGGTGCGATATCTCCCACCTGTAGTGGAAGACCACCTTCTTGGTGGCTATTACGTCAGCCAGAAGGATGGGAGAGCTCCAGGCACTTTCCATCGAGTCTCCTTATCTGGTCTTCCACAGGCACAAGGTTTTCCTGTGCCCCCACCCAAAATTCCTTCCGAAGGTGGCGTTGGAGTTTCCCCTTAACCAGGTGTTGACTCTGCCGGTGTTCTACCCCATTTACACCTCGGAGGCTGAATATAGGCTTCATACTTTGGACCCTAGAAGTGCGCTGTCTTATTATAAGGAGCGGATGGCTGAAGTACGGGGAGAGGTCCCCCAGCTGTTTGTCACCTACGCTGAAGCTGCACCTGACAGACCTGCAGCCAAGCGGACGATAGGCAGGTGAGTCACCTCCTGCATAGATCTCTGCTACAGGTTGGCGGGCATGGAGCCTCCCAAAGGGATAAGAGCTCATTCTACCCCCCATACCGCTGCATCGGTGGCTGCTTCCAGGGATGTTCCTATCCAGGAAATCTGCAAGGCTGCTACCTGGAAGTCAGCACACGCCTTCATCACCCACTATCACGTCGACCTTGAGTCATGCCGGGATGCTGGTTTTGGGACCTCGGTTCTCCAGTTCTTATTCCCTAAGTAGTGGGTGCACGCCTTGCCTCCCTCCTCCTGGAGAACTGCTTGGAGTCTGCCAGTAAGTGTGGATCGAACAACATATCCATGTCCCTAGAAGTATAGGTTACTCACCTGTAACAGGAGTTCTAGGAATGGTATATGTTGTTCATCCACACAACCCACCTGACCTTCCCGGCTTCAACGCGCAACCTGGCTTCCAGCGGGCTAGATTTTTCATCATGGGGCAGAGCTGAGAGTTTTACCACCCGGGTGGGTGAGAGGAGCCAACTTGAAGACCTTCCGGCAAGATTTAAAGCGGCAGGGAACCTGCTAGTAAGTGTGGATGAACAACATATACCATTCCTAGAACTCCTGTTACAAGTGAGTAACCTGTATTTGGGGTGCAGGTGTGGGCATAGAAAGGGTTCATGTAGTCTCCACAGCAGTACGTGCGATGTGTATGGGAGCATGGAATGAATTCAGAGTCTCTCCTGAGCAACATGTGGGTTTACTGATGGGCATAGAAAGGGATCGGGTGCTCTCCAGAACAGTGCATTTAGTGCAGTTTGGGGCATAGAAAGAGTTCACAGAGTCTCCAGAACACTACGTGGGGTGCGGGTGGGGGCACTGAAAAGGTTCAGAGAGTCTCAAGAATAGTATATAGGGTGGTGGGGGGGCAGAGAAAGAGTTGAGCGAGTCTCCAGAACACTAAGCGGGGTGCAGGTGGGGGCATAGAAAGGGTTCAGAGAGTTTCCAGAATAGTACGTTGGGTGCTGGTGTGGGCATAGAAAGGGTTGAGACCCTCCAGAGCAGGCTCAATGGCATGGAGGGCTGAGGCACTCTGCGCCTTACCTCCTGCCACACCAGCGACCTGTGTTCAGGAACGGGCGCGGGTCATTCAGGGGGCTGACTGGGGCAGGGAGGATCGAACGTCCCAAGGACTGCTCTCCTCCCTCGTTGTGGGGGGGTTGTGTGACCAGCTGCTTGTCTGCCATCTGGAGATGTCCAGATAGTAGCACATTCTGGGCAGACAAGCCAATCATGGGTGTCTGATGACGTCTCTGTGGAGGCGGACCTCGTCTGTCACGCCTTTGCACGTGTGAGGTTCAGGGGAAACAACAATGGAGGAAAATCCCTCTGGCTGCAGGATGATAGCCGGGCCTTCGCAGTCTCTGCACCAGCAACTGGGCACCCCGCCATAAGTCCTTTTTTTTTTATTCGAACTATGTTTATGCTCCTCCTTCTCTGGAGAACGATCTCCAGCAACCTCCGACGACCTCTACCTCCCACTGTGACAACTCTACTACGCCACCCCCGGCCCGGCATATCCCCCGGGTCTGAACCCTCCGGAGAAGGGCTGCCCTATCCACCCAGGGCACTCTTATCTAGGTACTGAGCTCCAGGCTGAGGGAGGAGTGCCCAGCATTGGGAATGTGGGCCGAGGAGGTGCCTTCACCTGTCTCCAGAGGGACGGGTTTTTCTTTGTTGTAGTTCCCTGTGAAGTGTGGCTGTCAAGACAACGTTGTGCTGCAGCCCTGCTCCCAGCATACGCCGCGCCGCTGTCGGCACCCCCAGCCACCGCTAGAGGCCGCTCCATGAGCGGGCGCTCCCCTGAACTCTCCCCGGGAAGAGAGCAATCCACCGGACGCTCAGTCTCTTCCCTCCCCTGCCGACCCCCAGTGATCCGGGCTCATTCCCAAACCCAGGTCACCGGCATGACACGAGATGTGGCGTCCAGCACCTCAACCTTCAGTGCCAACGGGCCGCACACCCTCCCCCCATAAGTTCTGCAAGTGGAGGCGGCCAGGCGAGAAGGTAAGTCTCAGGGAAGTCTGGTAATGAGCTGGGGGAACCGGACAGAAGGGGGCAGGCCAGCGGCGATGGGATAAAGTACTGATGGAAAAAAAGAGTGCGTCTCCAGAACAGTACATGGCGTGCTGTTGGGTCACAGAAAGGGTTCAGAGAATCTCAAGAACAGTACATAGGATGCTTTTGGGGGCATAAAAAGGTCAAGAGAGTCTTCGGAACAGTATGTGGGGGTGCAGGTGGGGCATAGAAAGGGTTCAGAGAGTCTGCAGAACAGTACATGGGGTGCAGGTGGGGCTATAGAAAGGGTTCAGAGGGTCTGCAGAACAGTAAGTGAGATGCGAGTAAGAAGCATAGAAAGGGTTCAGAGAGTCTCCAAAACAGTATGTGGGGTACAGGTGGGGCCATAGAAGGGGTTCACAAAGTTTCCAGAACTGTATGTGAGGTGCGGTGGGGGCATAGAAAGGTTCATAGAGTCTCCTGAACAGTACATGGGGTGGGGGTAGGGGGTCTAGAAAGGGTTCAGAGAGTCTCAGAATAGTATGTGGGGTTGTGGGTGGGGGCATAGAAGGGTTTCATAGAGTCTTCAGAACAGTAAGTGGGGTACGTGGAGGGGCCATGGAAAGGGCTCTGAGAGTCTCCAAAAGAGTATGTGGATTGTGAGTAGGGGGCATAGAAAGGGTTCAGAGAGTCTTCAGAACAGTACATGGGGTTGTGAGTGGAGGTGTAGAAAGGAATCCGAGAGTCTCCAAAACAGTACATGGGGTATGGGTGGAGGCATTGAAAGGGATCTGAGAGTCCCTTGAACAGTAGGTTTCATGCGGGTGGGGGTATAGAAAGGATTCAGGGAGTCTCCAGAACAGTACGTGGTGTGCAGGTAGGGGCATAGGGTTCAAATAGTCTACAGAGCAGTATGTGGTGTGCAGGTGGGGGCAATGAAAGGGTTTAAAAAGTTCCAGAACAGTCAGTGTGTTGCAAGTAGGGGCATAGAAGGGGATCAGATAGTCTCCAGAGCAGTACGTGGATTTTGGGGGGGGGGGGGTAGAAAAGGGTTCAGAGAGTCTCCTGAACATCATGTGGGGTTGCCGGTAGGGGCACAGAAAGGGGTTGTAGTCTCTCCAAAATAGTATCTGGGTTGTGAGTGTGTGTGTGTGCATGTGTGTCTGTGCGTCTCTTAGAAAGGGTCAAGGGAGTTTGCATGTTTGTCCTGAACAGTATATGGGGCACAGTGGCTTAGGACGGGTTCAGAGTGTCTTCTGAATAGTATGAGGGAAGGGGGTCAAGCTTAGAAAAGATTCAAAAAGCCTCCTGAGTGGTTCTAAGATCTTTATTTTAAATGTTTGTTTCTGTCCTTTTAGGTCAGACACCAGAATCCAAAACGTCTCCATCTACTCCACAGAAGTTTGAGGCCAGCCTGGTATGTAGTTATGACACTTTCTTTGTACCTACAGGTGGAGCAGAGTTTCTCAGAATCCCTTGCTGTCTCACGCCTCAGAATACACAACCCATTGGGTTTGATTGTTGGCAGAATAGCTCACTACCTCAGATACAAAGCCCATGGGATTTGTTACTTCCCAGAATCCCTTGCTGCCTCAAACCTCACATATGCTGTCTGTTGGATTTGATGGTTCCCAGAATCTCTTGCTGCCTGAGACCTCAGATACACAGGCTGTTGGGTTTGATAGATCCCAGAATCCCTTGCTGCCTCAGGCATCGGATATGTTGCCTGTTGTGTTTGATGGTTCCCAGAATCCCTTGCTGCTTCAGATCTAAGATGCTTGGCCTGTTAGGTTTGATGGTTCCCAAAATCCATTGCTGCCTCAGATACGCTGCTCGTTGGGCTTGATGAGTCCTAAAATCCCTTGTTGCCTCAGACCTCCATACTTACATAGAAACATAGACTTTGATGGCAGATAAGGACTGCTAGGCCCATCTAGTCTGCCCATTTCCCTACCTACAGGATAGGCCGCGGATCCTAGTTAACCAACAGCCTATTTCTTCCTACCCCCCACAAGAATTGCCTTATGTCTGTCCCATGCATTCTTGAATTCTCCACAGTTTTAGACCCCACTAGCCTCCTCAGGAAGGCTGTTCCATGCATCCACTACCCTCTCTGTGAAATAATACTTCCTCACATTGCCCCTGAACCGCCCTCCTTCTATCTTTAAATTGTGTCCCCTTGTTCTTGCAAGTCTCTTTTTCTGAAAGATGCTACCCTCTTGGACTTTGTTGATTCCACTGAGGTACTTAAAAGTTTCTATCATGTCCCCCCCCTCTCCCTTCTTTCCTCAAGAAGCCGATTGAGTTTGATGGCTCCCAGAATCCCTTGCTGCCTGAAACATCACATATGCTTCCCAATGGGCTTGATGATTCCCAGAATCCATTGCTGCCTCAGACCTCACATATGCTACCTGTTGGGTTTATTGGTTCCCAGAATCCCTTGCTGCCTCAGACCTCAGAGACGTGGCCTGTTGGGTCTGATTATCCCAGAATCCCTCGCTGCCTCAGACCTCCAATATTTGACCCCTTTTTGGGTTTCGTAATTCACAGAATCCCTTGCTGCCTCAGACCTCCGATACACAGCCCATTGGGTTTGATGATTCCCAGAATTCCTTGCTGCCTTATACTTCCGATATGTGGCCATTGGGTTTGATGGTTCCTAGAATCCCTTGCTGCCTCAGACCTCGGATGTGCTGCCCATTGGGTTTGATGGTTCCCAGAAGCCCTTGCTGCCTCAATCCTCAGCTTGATGATTCCTATAATTCCTGGCTACCTCAGATATGTGGGATATGAGTGTTGGTAGTTCCCAGTATCCCTCACTGCCGTAGACCTCGGATACATGACCCATTCGGTTTAATAGTTCCCACAATCCCATGCTGCCTCAGATACACAGTCCATTGGATTTAATGGCTCCCAGAATTCCCTATTGCCTCAGGTACACAGCCCATTGTTTGATGGTTCTCAGAAACCCTTGTTGTCTCAGACCTTTTATATAACTAGCTCGTTGGGTTTGATGGTTCCTAGAATTCCTCACTGCCTCAGACCTCAAATATTTTGCCTCTTGTTGGTGATTCACAAAACCTCATTCCGTGTCTCTGTGTTAGGTAGCCACCTTTATCTTTGTGATAGTGGTCGACATACCTTTCGGTTACACCTCTTGGAAGAGTTTTTCTACCTTTGATTACTTAGCTATGGGTCACTTTTTCAGACTATGGGAAAGATGTAATTCTGGGGATGTGGATATGATGTTCTAGCTACACTTTCTGTCCGTTGTCTTTCCCTTTAAGACTGGCCAGAAGGGTCTTCAGGCTAGCTCCTCCCACCCACCCGGGTGGTAACTCCCTCTGCTCTGCCCCATGATGCCAGATCTTCCTTTCCGCTGGAAGAAGCAGGTTCCTTCCTTACAAATCTCGTGCTGAGTAGGCCCTTGTGACTTAAATCTTCTGATTTTGTTCCTAAACAGTTTGACATTTTTGGTCTTCAGCTCGATCTTCGTTCGCGACCGCGATGGACAAGTCTGATCCTGGGTTCCGCTGGTGCCCTTGCAGGCAGAAGATGTCCTGAATGGATCCACACTCCACGTGCTTCTACTGCCTGGTGCACAAGCACGATCCCCAGGCCTGCAGTTTTTATTGCTCCTTTCATCTTACCATTCTCAAGGACCATCTAGCTCGGTTAAAGTTAGGCCGACTGAGTGAACGGAACCCTCCAGTCATATTCAAGGATGCCTGTTGGGTGGTCTCCACAGATACGGGGACCGCTGAACAGCTTGCGGTGTTTGAGGAGGAGGCGGTGGCCTAGGCCGCATCTCAGTCCTGCTCGGCTTCTGCCTTCGTACCGCTCCAGCTGGGCTCTGCTTTTATGGGATCCTTCAAAGAACTGTGCCAGTCCCTGAAGACCCTCGATCAGGGACCATCTGGGCACAAATCTAAGTGGGGGGGGTCAGAAAAAACGTTCTCGCCATTGTTCATGGGCTCGGGAATGCTAGCTTTGGATTCCCATGCTTCTCCGGATCCACCCTTGATCAACTCCTCGACCCAGGCCGCCAGCTCCACAGTACCCCAGTTGGGCCAGTTGGTCGAGACGCTGGTTAATCTTCCGGCCGAGATTTTTCTCAAGCCAGTGCCAGTCAACCAGTTGTCATCTGAAGAGGCCGACACTTCCTTATCCAGGACTTCTGTCCTGACTCAGACCGTTGGAGGGACAGATCAGTTTGCTGAGTGGCTTCCGCCGATGTCTGCGCTCCCGCTCTCGACACCATGGGAAGCGGCGCCACCACTACTCTCCATCCTTGTCCTCCTTGGGTGAGGAGAGGCTTCAGTGCAAATTGCGTTGATGCTACGAGGATCTCGTATGGCAACAGCTGGTGCTCACCGGTATCAAGCCAGCTCTGGCACCTACGCTGGCCGTCACCTGGCTTTTGCCCGACGGGCTAATGCCTTCTGTGTTTCAGGAATCTCCTAAGACAGTCCCGACTTGGCCAGCCCCGGTGTCTCCACCAGTTAATATGGGGCTGCCGCCTGTCCAGCTAAAAACAGGCGCTCCGACCAAGGAGTCTCGGCCAAGAGGCTTCCCCATAGGTTGTCAGTCACCGTCACCCCCTGATCATCTGCAGAGGGTCAGCAGGGACTCAAGCGGTCGACCGCTCTTTAACGACTCTTCGGAGTCTGAGCATTCCTCCTTGCACTCCTGTACAGTCGACGTGGAGTCGTGGGTGATCTTTCAATGGAGGAAGGCCCTACTTTTTTCATGGGCCTTCTTCACCTGATCTCTGAGTCCACGGGTATGAAAATGGAGTCCGTCCAGAAACAGACCCATTGACCAAGATCCTTGACCAGGGAAGATACTCCTACGGAGATTTTCACGGTGGCAGAGGCCATTCTTGGCCCTGCCTTGGAGCTTTGGTAGCGCCCTGTTTCCTGCCCTGTGCCCTCTGCCCGGATGGCCCGCAAGTATGCAGTACCTACCGGTTCCCTGTTGGGATTCACAGAACACCCCTTGGCTAAGGGACTGGTGGCCAATTCTGTGTTTAGGCACTCTGGCAACACTGGGGACGTTGACAAGCTGCCCAACAAAGAGTCCAGGAAGTTGGACCATGTGTCCAAGAAGGTCTATGCTGCCTCCTCGCTTGGTCTTCGCCAGGCGAGCTCAGCCCTCCTCGTGGCCCACTTGAAGGCACTAAGCTGAGATGCTAGGGGCTCTCACAAGGTGGATTTATCCAGTACAACAATTTGTTGTTTGAATTCTGTTGTTTTGTGTCTTTTTGTGCTGTTCAGAGGAGCGCTACATTATTTGAATTGTTCACAGTCAAGCAAGACCAGGATCAGGGCTGGGCTGTAGCTATGCAGTAGCTCCAGACAGCCATGGACATTGGGGACTCCTGTGCCCGCTCTGTGGCAGATTCAGTGGCCATGCGCTGCAAGGCTTGACTGAGGATCTCGACCTTCACGACTGACACTGGGCACAAGCTGGCAGATGTCCCTTTCCTGAGTACCGACTTGTTCAGGCTCGGGGTCGAGGGCCACCTCACCTGCATCGAGAAGTCCAATGCCACCTTGGACTCTGTAACATCTGCTCAAAAGAACCCCAAGGAAGCCCTTTCGGTCCACCTCTACTCCTGCTGCCAAACTAGGCCAACCCCAGGCTGGTCAGCAGGCCCAGGCCTGGCAGCCTCGGCCGAGTCGGTGACCTCGGTCGTCCATAAGCCTGGGGGGAGACGATTCGGTGGCTTCTCAGCCGGACCCTCCTCCTCCTCCAAGCCTGCCCAGTGATGGGTTGAGGGGTGCCTCCCTCATGCCTGTCCAACCTCCCCGGGTCCTCCCATCGGTGGCCGGCTTCGCAACCTCCTTTCCGCCTGGTCTGCTGTCACCATGGACAGGTGGGTTGTCGAGGTTGTCAGTCAGGGTCTGCCTCTGGAATTCGAGCAGTATACTACTTGCCGAGCCCGTGCCCCACAGGATGATTTGGTATCTGCAGACATTCTATCAGCTTTTCGAGACGACATAGCCCATCTCCTCCACAAGGAGGTCATGGTCCCTGTCACGGATCCTCCGTAACACCCAGGGTTTGTCTCCAGGTACTTCCTGGTGCCAAAGCGACAGGGCTGGCGCCCAGTTCTAGATCTGCAGGATCTGAACAAGTTTCTCAAGTCATGCACCTTCAGGATGGTAACTCTGTCTCAGATTATACCAGCTCTAGAGCAAAACATGTGACTTTGCTCCCTGGATCTTCAGGATGCGTTCTTCCATGTCGTGATCCGTCCGTCTTACTGAAGGTTCCTCTGCTTCCGAACAGAGGGAGCCATCTGTGAGTTCCATGCCATGCCACTCGGCCTGTCCTCCACCCCCAGGTCTTCATCAAGTGCATCACCGTAGTGGCAGCTTACCTGAGGCGCCAAAGGGTCTACCCCTACCTGGATGACTGACTGATCGCAGGTCCCTCCAGGCAGGAGGTGGAGTGGTCCGGAGGGACCTGGCCCTCCAGACCTGTGTCTCCCTTTGCTTCCTGGCCAACAAGGCCAACTCGTGCCTTCGCAGGTGATCAACTTAATTGGGACAGAACTTGACTCTTGCAGAGCCAGCGGACAGGGTGGAGGCTCTCTTCTCCTTTGCCCGATCATTTTGGGTTGGGCAATTGCGCCCTGCCTGGGACTTCCTGCGCCTGCTGAGTTACGTGGTGGCCAGCAGCAGCGTGATGTGATGGGCCCACTGGAGAATGCGCTCCCTGTAGTGTGAGCTGGCCAGCCAGTGGTCTCAGCGCAGGGGTCACTTCGATCAGCTGGTCACGGTGACCCAGCGGATGTGGGATGCCCTCCAGTGGTGATTAGTCCCAGAGCTTCTGCAGGAAGGGATCCTGTTTGTCCGCCCCAAGCCAACGATCATCCGGACAATTGATGCCTATCTCATGGGCTGGGGTGTCCACCTCGGGGAGCACAGAGTCCATGGGCTCTGCACCTCTGAGGAGCCCCGATGTCACATTAACCTGCTGGAGCTCCGAGCAGTTCGTATGGCGCTGCCTGCATTCACTCCTCTCATCCGAGGTCAGGTGGTTCAGGTCCAGACGGATACCACGACCATGTTACTACCTCAACAAACAGGGCGGGATGCACTTCCTGCCTCTGTGCAAGGAAGCTGTCCATGTATGAACATTTGTGTGCAGTCTGAAGGTCGATCTCTGTGCTATCCATGTGGCAGAAGCCTCCAACTACCTGGCAGATGCCCTCAGCCATGTGGGCGAGGCGTCTTACAAGTGGTCTCTCCACCCAGAGGTAGTACACAGTCTGTTCTCCCAGTGGGGCACCCCTCAGGTGGACCTGTTCACCTCCAGGGAGAACGCAAAGCTTAGGCTGTTTTGTGCCCACCCCCTAAGGAGGGAACGCTGCAGGGGGATGCCTTCTCGAGGCCCTGGACACCCAGACCTCTTCTGTGCCTTCCCTCCACTTCCCTTGATCTACAGAATGCTTCTCAAGGCCAGGAGGGACAAGGCACAGGTGATCCTGGTGGCTCCGGACTGGCCATGCCAGTTCTGGTATCCCAATCTCCTCAGCAGCAGGCTCCCGAGACGTCTTCCACTCCACTCGGACCTGCTGTCTCTCAATCAGGGGAAGGTTCTCCATCCCGGACCTTCAATCTGTGCACCTGACAGCCTGGTTCCTGAGCAACTAGAGTTCCAGGCTTTGGGTCTCTCTGAAGATGTCCTCATTGTCGTGAAGGCATCTAGGAAGGAGTCGACCAGGAGATGCTGTGCCTTCAAGTGGAAGAGGTTCTCCATTTGTTATCAGGGCAAGGGTTTGGGCCCTTTGTCCTGCTCAGTGGCTAGCATTCTTGACTACCTGTGGTCCCTTTCTCAGTTGGGCCTTTGGTCGATGACCCTTAAGGTGCACCTGGCAGCCATTTCTGCGTACCAGGTGCGGGCCGGTCAGCAGTTGGTGCAGGAGAAGGTGGTCTGGTGCTTTTTCCAAGGCCTTGACCACATTTCCCCTCTGGTGCATGTACCACAACCACTTTGGGATTTTCTGCTGGATTTGGCAAAGCTAATGGGCAAGCCATTTGAACCTATGCACAGGTGAGAAATGACTCACCTGTCGTGGAAGACCACCTTCTTGGTGGCTATCACGTCAGCCAGAAAGATTAGTGAACTCCAGATGCTCTCGGTGGAATCTCCTTACCTGGTCTTCCACAGGGACATGATTGCCCTGTGCCCCAACCCGAAGTTCCTCCTGAAGGTTGTGTCGGATTGTCACCTTAACCAGGTGATTAATGTGCCGGCGTACTTCACTAATCACACCCCAGAGGCCGAGCACAGGCTCCATACTCTGGACCTGAGGCGAACGCTTGCACACTACAAGGAGCACACTGTTGGAGTTCGGGGAGAGGTTCACCAGCTGTTTGTCATGTATGCTGAAGCTGCACTTGGCAGACCTGCAGTCAAGTGGATGATTGGCAGGTGAACAGTCCCCTGCATTGATCTCAGCTATAGGGTGGCAGGTAGGGAGCCTCCCGTAGAGCCTAGGGCTTATTCCACCTGCCATACTGTTGCGTCGGTGACTGCTTGCAGGGACATCCCAATCCAGGAAGTCTGCAGGGCTGCTACATGGAGGTCAGCACACAGCTTCATTTCCCATTACCACATCGACCTTGAGTCGGCCGGGATGCTGGTTTTGGGGCCTCAGTTCTCCTATCTCTGTTCCCTAAGTAGGGGGTGGGCGCCTTGCCTCCCTCTTCCCGGAGAACTGCTAGGAGTCTGCCAGAAAGTGTGGATAGAACATCATATCCACATCCCCTAGAAAAACAGGTTACTCACCTGTAACAGTAGTTCTAGGAGTGGTATATGATGTTCATCCACACAAACCCCACCATCCCCTGGCTTTGGCTCACAACATTGCTTCCAGTGGGCTTGATCTGGTGTTATGCGGTGGAGCTGAGGGAGTTACCACCCAGGTGGGTGGGAGGAGCTAGCTGGAAGATATTTCAGGCCAGTCTTAAAGGGAAAAGCAACTGCCAGAAAGTGTGGATGAACATCATATACCACTCCTAGAACTACTGTTACAGTTGAGTAACCTGTTTTATTTTGGACACATCATGACATTGTAAAGACCTGAAATTTTGAACCCCTGGAAATTAGTTTTGTTCATGTTCCTAAAGCTGACTGTTCAGAAAGCAGCAGGGATTAGTATGAATCTTTGATCTTAGACTCTCATTATACAATTTAGTACATCACGTTCTCCTTGTAGGACAGTGGGGTTCTGGGGAATAGAGGGAGGGTCGTCCTTCCTTAGTACTGTTGAGGGGTATTATGGCAGAGGGGTTTTGAGGTAAAATGAGGATGTTCCTCCTAGTCTTGGGCAGTTGAGTGGTATTAATGGATCAGTTTTGAGGGGTAAAATGGTGGACATCCCTCTTAATGTGGAACAGCTGAGAGATAAGGACAGAGAGTGGTTCTAAGCAGTAAAATGAGGGTGGTCCCTCCTAGTATGAGAGTTTGAGAGGCATGGCCAGTGAGGTTCTGAGGGGATAACATGAGGAACGTCGCTCCTTATGTGGGCCATCTGAGAGGCATTGACGGTGGAGTTCTGAGGAATAAACACTTCTAATGTGGGAGAGTTGAGAGTATGGACGGGGGGGGGGTTCTGAGGGGTTGAAATGAGGGATGTCCATACTGATGTGGGACAGTTGAGAGGTATGGACATTAATATTCTGAACTGAGGTATGTCCCTCCTTATGTGGGATGATTTAGAGGGTTTTATTTAACTCTAAAAATTGATCAGCGTTTTGCTCATAAAAGTGCTAAAACATTGTGAAAATGCATAGCACTTGCCTCACTGTGTTTTACAAACATAACACTTCTAGAAAACCTATTTAAATACTTTCTGTACAGTTAGATTGTCCCAAGAAAAAAAAACTGCTAATCAATTATTTAAAACCCTGATTTATGTATTTGGTGGCTGGGTAAGTATATTGGACCTCAGGTCCCTTTGCAAGCACGGCCTGGTTGAGGGGTATATACAGAGGAGTAGAATGACAGGTAGCCCTTCTAATGGGGGACTATATGGACACACTGGTTCTGAGGGGAAGAGTGAGCGTCATCCCTTATAAAGTGGGTCAGTTGAGAGATATGAGTAGAGGGAAAAGAGGGACGTTACTCCAAAGGAAGGTTGTTCCTCCAAAAGAGGGTCAGTTAAGAGGCATGAAAAGAGGGGGCCACCCCCAGTGAACCAGTGGATAGTACTGTGATCTCCCATGCTGGCAACCTGGGTTCAGAAGGGAGCCCTGGAAGCTGGTTGGGTGGCCCAAGAGCTGGGGAGGGGCTGTACTCCCACCCATGGAGGAAAGGAGGGCGTCTGGATCCATTGCATTAGTGACCTTTGTGGCGGGCCAAGGCGCTTGTCTTGTAACCTGCTTATTGTTAAATCATTTCATTTTGTTGCTAATGCAATCCTGTTTTCTGTTAAAAGCCAACCTCAAAGAGCCCCCCAGCAACACAGTCTCCAGGATCTCCTCCACCCGCTGCTACTCCGCCAACAGCTGTCCGTAAGAACAAAGCTGCCATGTGCAAACCTCTCATGCAGAACCGGGGTGTGTCCTGCAGAACGGAGACGAAATCGAAGGGATGTCAAACAGGTAAGCAGAGGTCTGTGTTCTGATGCTGGTCTGCTGCTTTTAGCCTTGTATACATGCATTACAGCTCAGGCTCACAGTCTGTGCATTCTGGATACCTTTTATAGCCCAGGCTCAAAAGTAGTATATTTTCCTAATGTTACTGTCTGGGCTCAAATGCACTGCATTCTGGATATGTGGCTGCCTGGGCTCAAAAGCAGCACATTCTTGGTACGTCGCTGCCTGCGCTTAAAAGCAGTGCATTCGACATATTACTGCACAGGCAAAAAAAGGTGCATTCTGAATACATGTTATTTCTGGGCTCAAAAGCAGTACATTCTGTATACATGTTACTGCCCAGCATCAAAAACAATACAATCTGGATAAATCTGTTAATGGCGTCTACTCTGTATTTACTGCAGTCTGGGTACACATTACTTCCCGAGCTCAAAAACTGTTGTGCTTTAAGTACACTTTACTGATAGGGCTCTTACTGTTTTTGCATTCTGGGCACTTTACTGCCAGGCTCAAATGCTGTGCATGCTGCTGCCCAGCTTCAAGAACAGTATATTTGCTGGCCTGTCAGCACAGTGGTAGCTGTCCACTGCCCATGACACTGGGGAACTGGGTTTGGGAACGAGCCTGGATTGTCATGGGTGGCCTGGGTGGGGGGAGGAGAAGGGTCTTTGGGTGGGGGGGGTACACAGGCTTTGCTTGCACACTGCTACGTGGGTGACCTGGGAGCACAAGGAAGTTAAGTGACTTGCTCAGGGTCACACAGTATGCAACTGGGGGGCTGATAGGACTCAAACCCATGTCTCCAGGTTTGCAGCTCAGTGCCCTTAGCCACTACGCTATACTGCCTCCTAGTGCCTAATTACCACACTCATGATACTCATAACTGCCCATACTCTGTAATTACTGCTGTACGGAGACACGGTACTGCACAGGTTCAATAATTACCACACCCTGAGTAAAAATTGAAACAAAATTATAATAGAAGCTAACAAGAATTTTTTTTATATTTAAGAAAATATGAATAAACAATTCAAGGGATGTGGATATGGTTCACTATCCACACTGGCAGTCTTCCTTCCCCTTTAAATCTTGCCGGAAGACTTCAAGCTAAGCTCCTTCCATTCACCCAAGTGGTATACTCCTCGGCTGTGCCCTGTGACATCAGATCATCCTTTCTGCTGGAGGAGTCCGGTCTCCTCCTTCACGGCTCTGTGCACGGTGTAGGCCTTTCTGAAGTGTGCCATTGGCAAACTTGTTTTCTAATCTTCATGAGTGTACTTCTTAGTTCTGCGTCATCATCGACTCTGCTATGGACTGTGAAGAATCTAAAATGGGTCCAGGCTTCATACGGTGCATTCAGTGCAACCAGAAAATGTCATGGACAGACCTGCACACCTCGTGTATTTACTGCCTTGGGACAGACCACAGTGTCGCTGCCTGCGGCCTAGGTAAGACTTTGTTACTGTCTTTCCTTGAAGACCGCTATGCCCATCTTCTTCTTGGCCAGCTGTCCGGCCGAATGGGAACCTCCATCTCCCTCCAAGGATGCCTGCAAGGCAATCTCCTCAGCTGCAGGATCTGGGGTCCAGCGATGGAAGACGGGTGGCAAAAGCTGCAGCAGCGGCCTCGTCGATCTCAGCGCTGCTCCCAGCCATAGCCATCATTGGGGTATCACTCTGTGGCACATTCCGGAACATGTGCAAGGCCCTCCAGACCTTCAGGGCAGGTCCCTCCCACCACAGCAGCAAGAAGAAGGAAGTCCCACTGTTGATTGTGGGACCTGGAAAGAGCATATTCTTCCCGCTCCTGCGAATATCTTGATTGGCCATCAAGAACTTCGCTTTGGCTGAGCCTGTCTTAGTCAAGAGCCAGGCCCCTAGCTCCACAGTACTCCCATGGGGCTTGTTCACCTCAACACAGGCTGACCAGGCAGTCAAGATTTCTTGACTTGTTGACCCATTGTCTGAAGGGGTTGAGGAAGACTTCATTTTTTCGTTTTCATTTGGTTAAACCATTGAGCGAGCTTATTTGAAATGGTGACCCTTGAAGAACATTTTACAGACAAACAATAAAAACGTCTTACAACATGTAACCCCCCCAGCAACTTATAACAAGTTGGCATGTCCCTCATTAAATCTTGACACTGGTACCCACATATTGGCTTACCATTTACTTTTCAAAAGGTTGGTATCACCCTTGGCGTTGGGGTGCATACCTGGCTCATATCTAGAGGAAGAGGAGTGGATACAAGAATAAAACGCATGAACCTTGTGAAAAAATTACAACCCAGGTCCTGGGTGGAGGCTGCTAGACATGTGCTAGATCTAAACTGCTGAGGGGGCCCCAGCAAAACCAACAACCAGAAGCAAGAATCAGAATGTCCAGAACAGGAACTGGGATTGTGCAATATGGCTTTATTTAACAGATGGAAAACTAAAGTAGTAGTGGAACCCCATGAGTTGGGCAAGGCAGGATAGGTACAATTCACAAACTCTCCTTGCATGCAGTACAGTTCGAGAACACACAAAAGAACATCTTCTTCCCATTTCCCAATGGTGCATATAGTGGACACCTGGCCACGCACCCGAACGTTTTCCTCCCATGAGTGCACATATTGTGAAACTGAGTCACACATTCAGAATTCTTCTTCGAAAATAGGTACAATTATATGAAACTCGGCCACACACTTAAACCTGCAGCACTGGCCTTTGCTCTGGTAAAAACTGGTGCCCTTTATGAACCAGTAAACCCTGCCTTGTTAAGCATCCAGATGGCATTCCAACCGACAGTCTCTGCCATTCCTTCAGGGTTACACCATTGAAACCCTCATTCCCCACTGAAATGCTAGAGGTCTCATACTTTTTTCCTGTCACTCGCTGGGGTGACCACAGTACAAACTGCACTCTAGTGGGTGAACAGTTTACAGAAATTCACTCTCCTGGGTGAACTAGGGGCACTGACAGGAGTGTTCTAGCCTTATCTATGGGCACACACACCCCTAAATGTGTGGAAAACTTGTCTCCTTAAACAGTACTCAAGAACTAGTTGTCCCATCCACTGGGCATGGAACAAGAAAAAGGCACCTCTCCTGGGTAGCAGGGCAAAACAGTCTCTCAAGTTCTTTTCCAAGGCAGCTGAAACGCACAAAGGATCTTCAGGGGATTGCCCCCTGAACCCCCTGAGGAAATGCAGTTCCTTCCACTTCACTGTGAGTAGAAATCAGGAAATTCTGCTGTAGAACAGTCTCCACCACTTCACTGCAAGCTGAAAATTGTACTCCACACTAGGGTGAGAAGTTCAGAGCCCTCAACTCAGAGCCCAACTGGTAGACCTTCTGCCACTCTCACCTCCTGTTCAGACTCTAACTACAGACTACTGAACATTCTAAGCTCCCCAGAGCAGCTGTACACAGGAAAGGGTTCTGCAGCTGTGAGAGTTCCGAATGGCATAATCATTCTTCTCTCAGGCAAGCTAAGTAAACAATGATGTCATTGTGTAAGAAGCCCCTAATGAGCTCCCTACCAGCTGCCTGCTACTTTCCAAGCACTAATACTGATAGGATTCTAGTAACCCAAGGGGACTGGGTGGTTACACTCACCGTGACCAGACCACTGGCTGTCCGCAGCGAGTACACTGCCTAGTACCAGGCCATCCTACCTCCGTGCTCCCTATGGGGAGGTTGCACAAGTCCTCCCGTACCATGTGCTAGGCACAGGCAGGTAACACTAAAGAACAGAGGCCTGACGAAGAAATTTCAGATCTTACTTCCGAGATGTAGCTCTTGCAACAGGTTATACCATTAGGACAGAAGACGGCAGGTGGGAGGACCCCACGGAAAACTTCTAGCTGGCTACATACAGCGGGGGACTGCCCACCAACGTCAGCCCCGCCCAGACGTCACTTGCATCATAAAAGGGGTGGTCCCCCACCATCCCTCAGTTCATTTCCCACTGTCAACTCGCAAGCATTGGCTCCACGGACGCCTTCAGCCATCGATCGACGCCACACTTATGTATTTTCTTATTTTCATCATAAACTTTGTTTTTCCTCACTTTATTTCTCGTATATCATCTTCTCCGACGTCCTCCATAGAAAGGCACTCCTCAAAGTGTGCCTGCGGCAAACAGTTTCCATTCAAGGACAGACACTTGGCCTGTGTGCAGTGCCTGGGCCCAGAGCATGACACCAAGGCCTGTCCCATTTGCCCGAAATTTAATAATAGAATGAGGATCCGCCGCCAAAAAATTTTGGAGACCTTCCTCTTGGAACAGAAACTAGCAGCAATGCAGAAAAGCACCTCCTCTAGGGAAGACTACTTTCGCAGGTCAGGGAAACATAAAGAAAAAAGGAGGGAAAGGGAGAAAGAGCGCTCCCTGTCCAAATCACGGACGTCCGACTCCAGGGGGAGTTCAGACTCTGCCATCCGGTCGACTCGCTCTCTGTCTCGGTCGAAGGCCCAAAAACCTACAGCGAAGACCAAGGTGTCAGGTGGTTCTGGTTCAGGAACCATCCATCAACTTTTGAAGAGTCGCCCCTTAGTGCATTTCACTAGCCAGTCTTCTGGTACTGCCGGCCGGTCTTCCTCTACAGACCACCCAGCAAAGGCACCACCCAAGTCGGCCTCAATAGCAGGTTCCGACTCCCTCTACTGATGCCAGGGCTCCGACCAGTCTAGGTCAGCCTCTCAGCCCCCCAGAAGCTTTACATCCCTGGCGGCGTCTGCAAAACGGTCATCTGACCAGATGTCGGCCAAGAGGAGCTGACAAAAGACCACTGACAGAGGTCCGCACTCATCATCTGGACGACAAAACCTACATGGCTACTGAGGTCACTGTGTCCCAACGTACTTATACCGAGGACACCGACATTGGTGCTGACCACCTGAGCGACGACCTGACGGTTGGGCTTGAGGAAGCAGACCTCACCCAGGAGCCGGAGACTCATGATAACAAGACGATAGGTGCATCGGGTGACCGGCCACAGCCGCTGAAGGGCCCAGCCACGGACCTCCAGTTGTTGGAGGTCAAAGACTTATTTTCATTTTGGTGGGAGACAATCAGAAAGGATGTGGTCCCCACTAAAACGCCACCAGAGGACCAGCCACCTCCATGGTCCCAAGCTCTCCTCCCAAGGAGAACACCCGTTCAAAAAGGGGGCCATTCTCTGAAAAAGAAGCAGCTGAGGTCCCCATTATGGACCCCCCCTTGCTCACCAACAGGGCACAAAAAAAAGCACTTTCACCGGAGGTCAGAGTCTTCCTCTTCAGAAGAAGCTTACTCATCCTCTGCTTCATCTCAAGGTCCATCTCTCCATTCAGCATTCCCTCCCCAGACCCGAAGGATTTGCCAAAGTCCCCCTCCCAGATGATCCCACTTTCATGAATACAATGAGACATCCAAGATAACATGGGATGGGACATCGAGGACTTGGACTCTGAACGGCGCCGTCTGGAAAATATCTGTGCCAGAAGGACCCTGAGCCAGTAGTGGTCCCACCATTGGTGGATACCTTTCAGGACATGACCAAGGCTGCCTAGAAGCACCCCTACACATGCTCAGCCATCCCCAGAAAGGCTGACTGAACGTATAGGGCACCGCTGGAACAGCCTTACCTGGGAGAGCAACTGGTGGCAGATTCTGTGGTTATTACCGCCACACATTATGGGTCCCAGAGGCGAGACACCTGAGCACTCAGCCCCCGGACCAGAGTCGAAGCAGCTCGACTCTTTAGGTTGTAAGATGTATGCATCCTCTACATGTTCCTTAAGCTTCTTAACCCACATGGCCCTGTTTCAAAATGCCCTGTGGGAACAGGGGCTGGACTTGGCCAAAAACCTGCCAGAAGGGGACCAGAAAGAGGAATTTGTCAAGCTTTTGCAAATAAGCGCTGATGTAGGCACCCAGGTACTGAAAGCAGTTTACGATTCCACAGATTCAGCTGCTAGAGGGGCAGCAGTGGGCGTGTGCTTTTGGAGACACTTTTAACTAAGAGTTTCAGGCTTCACGCCGGACGTTCAGGCGAGCATTCTGGACGTCCCCTTCAAAGGGACAGTGCTTTTCAGAAAAGAATCCGAAAAGATCATCACGAAACTGCAAGATGCAGATAAAGTGGCCCGGTCAGTACAGACCATGTGTAGACCGAATCCATTTCGGAGACAGCAACAGCATTTTTTGGGGAAACATGGTGCAACAACCTAGATATGGCCAATAGCAGAAAGGTAACTCACCGCAAAGCCCTCTCGAGCTGCAGGTGACGCAAATGCACATAATACCAAGTCCCCAGGAAAACCTCCCCTCTCCCTCCACAGCCTGACTTCTTGCAGAGCCCTCCTCTCCCACCTGTTCAGGAGGAAGAGGCAGTTGGGGGTCACTTCTTAAAACATCTGGAGGGGTGGCAGCAAATTACCTCCGACCAATGGGTTCTTCAGCTGATTCAAAGAGGCCACTCTATTGAGTTCACTGGGCAGCCGCTGTCCAGGGTACCCCTGCTATCCCAGTACTCCCACCATCACACCATGCTCATCCAGGAGGAAATCCGAGCCCTCTTAGAGAATGAGGCTATAGAACCTGTCCCATGGGTCTAACGAGGGAGAGGGTGCTATTCCCACTTCTTCATAGTACCCAAATAGACTGGGGATCTATGTCCCATCCTGGACCTCTGCAATCTCAACACCTCTGTGGCATACAAATGCTTCAGGATGGTCATGCTGCCAGGGTGACACCAGTGCTATGCCCAGATGCCTGACTGGCATCACTGGATATGCAGGATGCATATCTCTACATTCCCGTCGCACAACACCACAGGATGTTTCTGCGGTTCGAAGTCAGATCTAACATTTTCAATTCTGGGCACTACCTTTCGGCCTGTCATTGTCACCCAGAGTCTTTACCAAATGCCTGGCAGTGGTAACTGTGGCCATCAGGAGAAAAGGACAGTACATCTTCCCCTACCTGGATGACTGGCTCCTCACGGCGTCAGTCAGGCGTTACAAGACACCTTTTCCATCTTTGGAGAAATAGGTGTCGCCATCAACCTGCAAAAATCGTTCCTCACCCCGTGACAGAGACTACAGTTCATAGGAGCAGTCCTGGACACAACCAGAGGGAAGGCCTTCCTGCTGGGCGACAGGGCAGACCACCTCAGAGGCTTGATCAGACACATCCAGGGCACAGCGCAGACCATGCTAAGACTGTTGGGCCATATGGCAGCCGCCATAGCCAAAGTACCTCTTTCTCGTCTCCATATGAGGACTGTTCAGTGGACCCTCCAAATCCAGTGGAACCAACATCGGGACGATCCCGATCTGTTGGTTTCAGTCCCCATCTCCATATGCTGAGTCCTTCAGTAGTGGCAAGTTCCAGTACACCTAGCAGCAGGGGTACCTTTCCTGTCATCCACACTTTCACAGATCCTGACCACAGATGCATCAGGATCAGGTTGGGGAGCCCATTTAGGCGACAGAAGGACACAAGGATTATGGTCCCGCTCAAAAGGAGTTCTACACATAAACATTCTGGAGATGAGAGCAGTCCTGTATGCCCTTCGGGCCTTACAGACAGACCTACACCCAGGACATCTACTGATTTAAACAGAGAACATGTCTAGTAGTATTCTACATCGACAAACAGGGAGGTACCCATTCATACCAACTCTGTTGGGAAGCAATGAGAGTATGGTATTGGGCCATAGACCACATCATCACCCTGTCTGCACTTCATATCCCAGGAGTGCAGAACACGCTGGTGGGCATGCTAAGCTGGTCCAGATCCAGCGCACACGAGTGGGAGCTTCTTCAGGAGGTAGTAGAAATATTGTTCGACAAATGGGGGACTCCAAAGTTTGATCTGTTCGCCTGCCCATACAATGCAAAACTACCCAGTTTCTGCTCGCTAGAGTCAGGGCCTGGTGTTTTCTGGTGAGACACGTTGTCCCTTTCTTGGACAGGCAAATTTCTTTATGCCTTCCCTCCCTTCCCACTCATTGAGAGTCCTGCTCAAACTGCAAGCAGAAGGGGCAGACATGATTCTGGTAACCCTTTTTTGGCCCAGACAGATTTGATTTCCCTTATTTCAACATCTGGCGAGTGAACCTCTGTTCCCTCTAGCTCTCAGCTTGCACTTACGGTCCCAGAGCAACGGATCACTAATCCATCCAAACTTGCAATCCTTACACCTGCACGCTTGGCTTCTGAAGACCTAGCAATTTCTTGCCATGAGGTCTCAACTCAGGTAGCAGATATCCTTGTGGCAGCAAGGAAACCTTCTACTAGGGCCACGTACACCATGAAATGGTGCTGTTTCTGCTTTTGGTCCTCGGCACGTGGCCTGTACCCATTGACTTACCCAGTGAACTCTGTCCTAGAGTACTTTCTTTCACTGTCAGACTCAGGGCTAAGTTACTCCTCCATAAAAGTGCACCTTTCAGCATTATCAGCATACCATGCACCTTTCAGAGACAAGTCTTTAGCCTAATTGGACCTGTCACGCACCTTTCTGCATGGCATTCTCCACCTGAAACTGTCCATTAGGGACCTGATCCCTCCTTTGGACCTTCTTTTCATTTTGGAACAGCTCACACTACCTCCTTTGAATGAGCCACAGATTGCGAGCTACGCCTTCTGTCTTGGAAGTCGTTATTTTTAATTGCAGTTAATTCTGCCAGAAGGATTTCAGAGCTCCAGGCACTTATGTGCAGAGAGTCGTATCTGGTTTTTCATAAGGACAGATTTGTCCTTAAGAACTAATCCTAAGTTTTTACCTAAGGTAATGTCAGAGCTTTCAACCAAGAGAGTAGCCTTCCTGTTTATTACCCAGAGTATTCCAACAGAGGAGAGACTCTCCTGCACACCTTAGATGTGCACAGAATACTCTGGTACTATCTGACTAGAACCAAACAGAATAGGAAGCAGATCATGTTGTTTGTTTTCTTTTCCCCCAGGATGTTAGGGCAGCTGTGTCCAAACAGACACTTTCAAAATCGTTGGTAAACTGCATTGTTTTATGTTATCGGAAGCAGAACAAACCCTTACCGGGACCGGTGAAGGGTCATTCCACCAGGGGGATAGCAGCCTTGTTCGCCTCCCTGAGGAACATTTCGTCTTCAGACATCTGTGCAACAGCTTCTTGGAATACTGTGCACACATTCATCAGACACTATAGTCTGGACATTGCCTTCAGGCGAAGAGCTGGCTTTGACCTCGCAGTCCTGCAGGGGGTTCCTTCATGAGGGTTTCCCTTTCACCCTTCTCCAGTCCTCCTCCCATTTTTAGAGGCTAACGCACACCGCTTGGGACTCCGTCCTAGTGGTTTAACCTGCTACAAGAGCCATTTCTTGAAGTAAGATAGTACAGTTACATAAGAATCCTACCGTAAGAATAGATCTTCGAGAACAGCTCTTGTAGCAGGTACCTTCCTACCCACCTTCCTCTCAGGAGAGCATCTGCATCTGTATTGCCAACATGATTTAGTCTTCCCTTGGATGTGAATCCTCGGTCTCTCTTCAGAATTTCTGTCGCTAAGCTGGAGTCTCCGGCGGGAGAACTGAGGGATGCTGGGGGACCACCCCTTTTATGATACAGGGGACGTCGGGGGTGGGGCCGACGTTGGTGGGCGGTCCCCTGCTGTATGTAACTAGCTAGAAATTTTCTGTGGGGTCCTGCTGCCTGCTGGCTTCAGTCCTAATGATGTAACCTGCTGTAAGAGCTGTTCTTGAAGATCTACTGTTATGGTAAGTTCTTACATAACTGTCATTTCCTATCCTACTACTGTACTATTTATGGATTCTCAGTGGCTTCAAGAAACTGCCTGAAGCATGTCCTAACAGGCAACATTGGTGACCCCTATCATGAATCAAGACCACCAACCTGCCTTCCTCCCTAACCCTCTAGGGAAAATCTATCTGACCTGTGCTACCCACCAGGTGCCCAAACCCAAAAAACATTTTACACCAACACACCTGTAAAATAAAAAAAGGTGAGACATTGTACTACACAGTTACACAAGTCTAACAATTATATACAAAGAGGGCTCCGATGAGTCCCAAAAAATCCTCTTCAGGTCGTCTTGTCTTCTTCCAGGAACACCTGCAAAAGAAAACACTGCAAAAGCACATTTCTGCACACAGCTACAACCTGTAAAACCAAAAACAGTGAGCAAACACCCTTCCACTGGATACTGCACAAGCCCAAAAAGCATTTTTTAAAAGATTTTCTACAAAAGTACAAAAATAGAAAAAATAAAAGCATTTACAGAAACATTTTTTTGGGGGGGGGAGGGCTGCAAAGTCCAAATCTAGGGAAGAGTCCAGAGTGCCAAGGCACTTCAGATAGTCTCTTCTAGGCTGGAGCCTGCTGAAGCACAGTTCTGGAACAGGCACAAGGCCTGCTAGTACTGCAGTCCCGATCAAGATAGTCAGTTGGTGAATAAAGTTCCAAGGACATCCTCAAATGCAGGAAAACAAATTAAAATGAAAAAATGTCTTGCCAGTTTCTAGGTGACAGTGATGTCAACAGCTCCTCTCTGGACCTGCGACCTGATGATCTTCGGCTGTGGGGTAGACAAAATCTTCAGATCAGATGCTTCCACGACCTCCTACTGGACTGGGACTGGAAGTCTTCTCTGACTGCTGGGCTGATGAACCTGCATGTTGCTGCAGATGAACCTGGATGCTGCTGGAGCCAAACCTGGCTCACCGGAAGAAAGGCACTTCCATCCTGGGTTGCTGCCTCTTCAGTGGCAGATTGCTGAGCTGGCATGACTGCATTCAGTTTTGGCAGGCAGGCACAGTTTCAGATGAATGACACCAATTCAGGGGTAGTGCCACTCAGGATATGGGGCATAAACTGTTAACCCATTTGGACACACCACAGGAACATTGTAGAATGTCTCTTGGCCAGCTTTGTCCACTACACTCACAGAACCAGTTAACAGAGTCCTGCCAAGCTTCCAGAATTTCACTCTCTCATTACACACTTTAATTCAGACCCACTTGTTTACTCTAGGGTGCAGGTTGGCACAAGCTTCCTCCCACAACCAGGCCTGCCTGTTTTTCTCAATTTCTTCCCAGATTTGGTGAGAGAAGAAAGGGTACAAAGTTCCATACTTGGCCACAGCTAGTCTACAAACAATTCTCTCCTCTTTGCTGCTTTTGACCAACTCCAGACCAGAAGCACGGCTTGGGGGTGGCCAGTCCTGGTTGAGACAGCTATGAGCACATAGTGCAGAGTAAAAGCAGTCCACCTCTGCACTCAGGGACACATCTCTATAGCCTTTCTCCATACAGACAGCTGGAGGCTCCATAGAAGCCAATGGCGACTCACTAGGTTCCATTGAAGCTTCTCCTTCTTCCACACATTCTGCCCCGGAGCCAGTGATTGTGCCAGCCACTGAAATTGTCCATTCTCCATTGTCCTCTGAAGCATTGGCCGCCCAACAACATGCTTCCTCCACCTTGGACTCTCCCATGAGTCTAGGGCTTGGGCCTTCCACCCAAGGATCCGCTGAACCTGCAGCTGCAGCATCCAACTCCACACTCTGCGGTGTGGAACATTCAACTTTTTCTGGGCCTTGCATAACATCGACACAATGTCCAAGAACTCCTTTTCAAACTCTGTAGGGGGTGTCTGACTGCACCCAGCCTGCTGCTGTTCTGATATGACGGGATCCCCTGCCAATGTCCAAGTTGAAGCTAAACAGACGTGTTTGGTGTTAGCTACCATTGTGCCACCTGACTTGCTCATCCCAAATCGCTTTTGGCAGTCTGTGCAATGTGGAATTTGCAAAACATCTCTCCCTGGCTTCAGGCATACTGCACACAGATTAACTGGATAGTTCGGCAAAGCCACCTCGGCTGGTGCTGATGAACAGTAATACAGATTCTCAAAATTAGCTAACTCTCTTTCTTGTTGGACTACCCATGCCCTGGCATGGAGCAGGTAGTGAGGGGGTTGCTGAGCCATGTTCTGCAAATTAAACACACAAGTCCCAAAATTACTGCTTTTGTAATCACTCTGAGATTTGGTTTTAACACACTGGTAAAGTTCACTAACAGGCTGCCTGGCTGCTGCATTTGTATTCCACAACATTTAGCAAAACCAATTGAAACTGTGTTGGGGTTTGAAAACATTGGTCTAAAATGGCGCTGCGTTGTTTACATTGCTGGCTACCCCCCAACATGGCGACTGTAACTTTTCATCACACTCAGTTTAAAAATGCTAGGATTCTGGCTGGATCTTTTGCATTTCAACTGATTTTTTTTTTCCAAGCACACGTTCACTTTAATTTTTCTCAGTCCATTACATTTACTAGCACTTGGACTAGAGGGATTGTTTGTCTTTTAAGTTCACTCTCTTTGAAAACAGCACTTTCACACATACACAGTCCAAGATTTAAGTGTTCACGAAACTCTCTCTTTTAGTACTTTTACTACAGTTACTCAAGTTCTTAAATTTTCCGACCTTTAGCACCATAGTCATTTGCTTTTGCAAAGGGTACTTACAGGCAGTAGCTGGTTTCCACCGTCGATGTAATACAGCCCGGTGCCAACTCAAGGAAGGCCTCTGGGGTGAAACGTGCGGGTGGTCTCCAGATGGTTGGAATACAGGAAGTTGAGCCTGGTTTTACTGCAAAAAGTTCAAAACAATTGCTGGTTCAGAAGCACGTCTGCTGTAAGCGATTCCTCCTGCTGCCGCACAAACTACATGTTGCTCGCACACTGCTGGCTGCTCTTCCATGAATGTTCCACAACTCTGAGACTCAGGCAAGGATGAGGCTTAGGAGCACTGGGACCAATCACACGACGCCATGCAAATGAGCGCTGTCTCTCAGTCACACTCCTGCACGGTGATTGTCGAGAAGGCAAAATTTAAATTGTAAACTGTCACTTTTTTTCTCTGCTGGAAATTTCAGTGGGGCAAGTATTTTAAGGCATTTTCACTCAGTACTTAGTGCATTTTCCTTTTCCTTAGTGACTCCCCAGTTTTTCACTGTACACACTTGAAACTTTCTGAGCACTTAGAAAACACTTAACTTTAAGTCCACAAATACTTTTTTCTAGAAATTTGCAGCTTTTAAACAGTTTTTGTTCCCCGTCTTATCAGATCCATGGGCCAGGGTCCACTCTGTTTAACAAATATTTACTTCAGAAAGGAACCTTATTTCCATTTACTTGTCAGTTTCAGAGAGAGAGAGGGAGATCCTGTTAATACGTTATTATGTATGTAAACTGCTATATTAAATTCATATACCTTTCCTTATTTATTTATTTCTACCTGGAACTGACTCCACATTTCACCAAATTGTGTTATTTTGCCTTTTTTTATATACTAAATATTTTCCAGGATAGATATATCTGTGACTGAATTCAACCGTTGATCGAACACTGGTGGGTCAGGGTCCTTCCATTTTTGGAGTATGCATTTCTTTGCCACTATAAGAAACGATGGTAATAATTTGCATTGCTGTGGTTCCCATGTCTCTCTTTCTGGTAAAATGGCTAATAATTTTAGCATTGAAGAGAAATAAATTTGTTTTTTTAAAAACTCGTTGAGAAAATTTATCAATCTCATGCCAAAAATTAGACAGATATGGACATGGTGCATGTCACAAACGCACTCTGCAGGTCAGGCCCTCTGATCCCACAGTGCCAAACTCAGAGCGCAATAGTGTGAACAGGTGACAGACAGGGTAACCCTCCTGTCTGCTTTTGGGTCTGAATCACCTTTGGTCTCAAGTTCTGGGGGGGGATTCAAACTGTGAACCTTATGCTAGCGTACCCAAGTGAACAGGCTCAGATAATATTCTCTTCGCGGGGATGCAATATATCTTTTGCCTAAGGGCACGTAACCAGGTATCCAAAATGAACCCTTAAAACTTTATGAGAGATCTTAGGTATATTCTTACCTTTTTACCAAGCTTAGTAACACCATCAAGCTGTTGAACACTTGTCAGACTTCACCACCTATATGCCACATGCAAAAAGAACTGACAGACACCCAGGCAGTCTTTCAAAGAAAAGGTTCTTTACTAAAAGATGATAAAAAATATGAAAAAAATGTAAACGCAGAACAATATATGAAAGAGCTCATAATCACATAAAAGAACAAGGGAAAATTACAAAGTACAACTCCTACCACAATACATTTAGATTTTTGCTAAGGCATTACCTCTGGAAGTGCTTTAAGTTAGGTCAGAGAACTGTTTTCTCTCGCAGTCCCAAAAATAATATGACCTACATTTCAGACACACGTATCAGTTTAAACTCTGTCTCCACACCCCTTCTGTGAGTCATCTAGCTCCTCCTTTTTGAATATAAAATTACAAACATGATTTCCTGTCAGGAGTTATTTTAAATAAGGTGACATCAGAAGAAAAAAACATTTCCTAAATTATGACACTTTAATCAAGCATTTCCTTTGAACTAGTGGCTGGTTCCTGTTTTCCCAAGGAACACCAAAGGGTTTACAACTTTTCACATCATGTTGGTATCAAATGGCCTGTTCCTCATATGACGTCATAAAAGTTTATTAGGCTCATCCTCTGGCAGACTCTTAGTCACTTTTGGTTTTCAACTTCAGAAAGCCTAAGCATGTCATAAAGGTAATGAAATGCCCACTGGAAGGAAGGTAGTGAATTATCTGGTTCCCTTATCAGTTTTAATTACATCCTGTGGTTTCAGCTGCTGACACCTTGTAATTTAAAGGGCCAAATCTCACAGACCGACATTTCATACACTGACCATTTATTTATAGTACCAATATCATACAATAATCATAACCAGCTGGCCAAGTGTCACAGTCCTTCCCACCTAGACTGGATTTGGGGCGCTATCCCCTGCATTGGATGAGCTCCCTAAGTCAGTTCACTCCTCATATAGATGCGACAAGCCATCTGTGTTCTGATTGGTTGCTCCAGCCCTACGTATGATCGTCATGTCATACCCGTGCAAAGCAAGACTCCATCTTAATAGTCTACCATTCATTTTTCCCATTTGTGTCAGCCAAACCAGGGGGTTGTGGTCAGTTTGTACCTCAAAATGCTGCCCGTATAAGTATCCAGATCCACTTCCCATTTTCTACTGACTTTATCAGTATTATGGTCCAGTGTCTCTTGAAGCATATTATATATCTGTAAAATTAATGTTTTCCCAGATTTATTCTCCTGAAGATTTTTGATAATGCTGGGGGGTTCACTCAACTTAATATGCATCTTGTTTTTATTCAGGATTGATTTAAGTTGGTTATAATACAAAAGATGGACAGGATTCAAATGATATTTGTTAATCAACTGATTATATGTATATATTTTATTGTTATAAGAGATATCCCCTAATTGTATAACCCCTTTTTCTTCCCAAGTTTTAAAGATATGGAATGATATTGAAGTGATGAAATTATAATTTTTATAAATCAGGGTATACTTGGAGATATCTCCTATGTTATTCAACTTATTTTAAGCATATATCCAACACTGATATGTGGTCTTAGTTGTTATTGCTGCTTTTAGTTTCTTGATAGGGATACCAGAGTAAAGCAAATTCAAAAATGACTTGTATGGTTGGGCTTTCACTTCTATTTGGGCAGATGGAAAATCCAATTTTTCTTTATGTAACCAGTGCCAAATTTGTAATAATTGTGCTGAAATATAATACAAATAAAAATCTGGTAATGCCTGTCCTCCCTTAATTTTGGGGAGAACTAGTGTTTTCCATGAAATCCTCACACTACTGTTTTTCCATAAAAATGTCATAATTAAAATTTAAAGTTGTACAAAACAATTAGTTGGAATTACCAGAGCTTGAAACAAAAAAAAAGCACCTTAGATAAAATTTGCCTTTTTTTTTAATATTGCTTTTATTCTTTAGTTCATACGTAACAGAAGTAGTACACAATTGATTACTACAATATCATCTTATCACGGTTACATTTACAAGAATTTTCCATGTTGAGTCAGAGTCCTAAAAAAGGTCCATAAGTTGGGGTGCATCAAGAGCGCCTGCATTCCTTGTAGAAGAGAGCCATAGACTCCTGTTAATTAGTACGGCTGTGCCATAAATAAAAATGGACTAAATAAAAAGAAAGAACAGTCAATGTATAAAAAGAACACTAAACATAACTGTCAGCTACTTTCTCTTCTACAGCAAAATACCTCAAGTTTGACTGGGTACAATGAGTCAGTTCATCTTGTCTAGACAAGGAACAATAAGATTATTAAAATATGCAGCCAGACATCTGTTAAAGGGCCCAAATCTCCCTTTACAAGTTCCCCATTCAAAGAGAGGAAATAATAACTAAAATTGTTGTACTCCATCTTGGAGTGATCGAGGTTATTTATTCAACTCCCACCTGGTCCATTGGTTTTGGTATGCTGCAGATCTGTTTTGTAAATTGTGTGTTAATTGCTCAAACTTTTATATAAAACTTATAGTATTCTGCCATTCTGATATAGTGGGAGGATCTGGGAGCAGCCACTTCTTAGTAATAGATTTGTAAGCCGAAGCTAGGCATATGGACCAAAGGTAGGCAGTCTCTCCATCTCTAAGGGTTTTAGGAGGTATACTCAGTAGGAGATTTTCAGGAGTTAAAGGGTCCTGAATATTGAAGATAATCTCAATCTGGTGGGAAATCGACTGCCAGAACAGGATAATCCTTGGACAGAAAAGAAAAAACATGGGCATGAGAGGCCTCATCTGCGTCACATTGCCTCCAGCATTTTGAAGAAGCACCTGGGTTGCGTTTAGCTAGGAATTGAGGGACAGGGAAATACCTCATGTGAACCTTCTACACGTACTCCTTCCAGCTTGGAGATAAGGTGGGTGGACCAAGTAGAGTGCCATATTCTAGGCCAAACTGATTGCAAAAGTGGGCAGCTCAAGTCTCGCTCTCTTCTATGTTTTAATAAATGTGTGACACACAGCTGATGAGGAATCAGGAATTTATATAACAGAGATTGCGTGGTCATTTTTAGTTGTCCATATTTGAATAAAGGGACTAATTGTCTTCATCTATTAAAGATCTGGTAGATTGCAATCTAAGCTGAGCATTTATATAGTCCCTAACCTGTAGGTAATACATTAAGTTTTTGGACCCTAACAAAATTTTATTTGTGCTTCTGAGAAGGAGCGTACTGTTGTGTGACGCAGCATCTGCTATGGTGCCACAAAACCTTGGGAGGCCTGAGAGAGGTACCATTTGTATATTTGTGCTGGGGAAAAAGCTGAGTTTGTAATGTACCAAGCATATTTCCAAGCATGATGAATGAATCTCTTCTGGGGGTAACCTCTCCTCCAGCCCTTGAAGATTGAGCCCTTACTGTCTGGGAGCTGTTCTCGAAACTGTCAGTCGGGATGGGACAAAAAGGGTTGCTGCTGGAGTAGTTATCAGGGGTCTATTGACATCTGTTTGTTTCCAGTGCGCTGTATAGTTCGTCTTTCCCCAGAGAAGGGCCAGTCGCATTTGTGAGGCATTCCAATAATAATGTAAATTAGGGAATGCTATTCCACCTTGGTTTTTAGCTAGCATTAGGAGCTGAGACTTGAGCCTGGATTTTCTGCCCTGCCACAGAAAATCAAGAAAGATGCGCTGCTATCTATTAAGATGCTGTGCAAATACTACGCAGGGCACGCATTGAAAAAGGTATAATAGCATAGGTAGGCCATTCATTTTGAGGGCTTGGTTCCTGGCATAAACAGATAGGGGAAACACAGTCCATCTCTTTATATCTGTATTTAGGGTATTCATAAATGAATTATAGTTCAGGTGATAGAGGGAGTTCCAAGTCAACTGGAATCTAGACACCAAGGTACTTAATTGCTGGGGCGTCCCATTTAAATTGTTCTCTAATCCGCTCTGTGGGTTGGTAGTTAAAGGCTAAAAGTTCTGTTTTATTAGTGTTCAATGAGTATCCTGTGTATGAAGAAAACAATTTAAGTTTCTAGGAGCGTAGATATGTTGTTCATCCACACTCATTGGCATGTCCCTTTTCGCTTTAAATCTCAACAGAAGTCTTCAAGCTGGCTCCTCCCACCCACCTGGGTGGTATATACCTCGGCTCCGCCCCGTGACGCCAGATCTTCCTTTCCGCTGGAAGATTCAGGTTGCCTCCCTCGTGCTCACGCATCTTGTAGGACCTGGCTTTCAAACTTTCGGTTATTCTGAAAATCTGCATTGTTCACGTTAGCGATTGCAAATTCACTGCTTCGATTATGGAAGACAAGTCTTCCCCCAGATTTTGTCGGTGCCCTTGCGGACAGAAAATATCATGCTCTGATCCCCACACCACGTGCGTCTATTGCCTCGGTGTCGACCATGACACCTCAAAATGCGATATGTGTCTCGCCTTTCATCCCAACGTCCTCGATGACCATCTCCCACGCCTGAAGCTGGGGAGGCTGGAGAAGAGGAACCCTCACCCTCCAGTGAAATCCAGGGAGGTTCGGTGGGTGGTTTCCACAGCTGCGGGATCCGCCGAGCAATTGGAATGCATGCAAGCGTTCGCGGAGGAAGCGGCTTGTGCTGCAGAGACTTCTCGGAGCTTTTTCGTTCCGCTGAACCTGGGCTCCACCTTCTCGGGTTCTTTCCAAGAGTTGTACCAGTCTCTCCTGACCAAGGGAGAGGCGCCTGCGGGCTCGCACTCCTCTCAATCCCGTACGCGGGAGAAGGACCTGGGATCGTCTTCCTCTCGACAGAGATGTTCTTGGGAGCAGGAGAGATCTCGATCCCAGGAACATGCGCTTCTTCCGGCCGCTGGCTTTATGGCCTTGCCGTCAGGTCAGTCGACCAAATTATCGATCGATGATGTTGAGAGCGTGATCGATCCGATAGATCCAATTTCGCCGACTCCGGTTGACGAAACCCTCGATGGAACACCTAATCTGGTCTTTCCAGATGACGAGACCCAGCCTGCTGGAACTCCAATTGAAGAATTGGTCCCTGATCCCGGGAAATCACCAGCCCTGCCGGCGTCTCCTGAGCGACCGAGTCGGCCAGTCTGATTTCGATTGAGGTCTCTGACCCCCTTGACCGACAGGCTGAGGAAGAGCTATAAACGCTCTAAAAAGAGGTGATACCATCGGTCGTCCTCATCCTCCTCGGATAAGGAGAGGCTCCGGCGGAAACACTGGCGCTAGAGGACCTCATGTGGCAATAGCTAATTTTGACCGGGCACAAGCCGACTCCGGATTCTTAACGGCCATTATGTGGCTTTCGCCTCCTAGGCCGAAGCCGACTCCCTCGAAGCTGATTAAATCGGTTCCTCCGCCCGCGGAACTGGCAAAACCACCAGCTCTGCCCAAAACGGTGTCTCCACCGATTGTGGTGGAACCATCGCCCAAACAGCCTGTGGAAGGGGCTCCTTCCAAGGAAGATAGACCAGACACCGGGCTTCCCTGGTGGTTGTCCTTTACGGTCACCCCAGACCACCCTCGGCAGGCTGAAGGTGATCTGGGTGGTCGGCCTTTATAACTGGATTCCTCGGATTGGGACGTCACTGGCTTGGATTCTTATCCAGGGGATGATGAATCAACCATTGGCTTAGAGACGGATGAAGGTCCCTCGTCTTTTCAAGGGATTCTTTGCCTCATCTCTGAATCTACATAATGCCCTTGGAGCCCATCCAGAAAAAGGCGGTGTACCCTCTTACGGACATCCTTAAGAGTGGGGATACCCCAATGGAGGCCTTTCCTGTGGCTAAGGCTATTGCCGGCCCGGCCTTAGAACTCTGGCAGCGCCCTGCCTCTTGTCCAACTCCGTCTGCCCGCATGGCCTGAAAGTATGCGGTGCCCATGGGGTCCCTTTCGGGGTTCTCAGAGCGCCCTTTGGCCGAGAACCTTGTGACCACCTCTGGGTTGAGGCATACTGGCAGTTCTGCTGACACTGACCAACCTCCTGATAAAGAGTCCAAGCTTTTGGACCATTTAGCCAGGAAGGTCTGTGCGGCTTCCTCCTTGGGCCTTCGTCAGGCAAGTTCATCCTTCATTGTGGCACACTTCTCTCACGCCCTTCTACGGTCGCTGGATGAAGTCCTTCCACATCTCCCCACGGACATCAGGCCATGGTCAAGCAGGTCTGGGATCAGGGCCGAGCTGTTGCCAAACAGCAGCTTCAGATGGCTTTGGGCATTGGGGATTCTTGTGCCCCCTTGATGGCTGCCACGGTTGCCTCTCATCGCAGGGCTTGGCTGAGGCTCTCCTCCTTTATGGCGGATACCCAGCACAATCTAGCTAATGTGCCCTTCCTCTGGACCGACTTGTTCGGCCCGGGTGTGGCCGATCACCTTCAGTGCATTGAGCAGTCCAGTGCCACCTTGGACGCTACTTCTGCCAAGGGCTCTTCGAGCAAGAGCCAGCAGAAGAAAAAGAAGAAGCCTTGTCGGCATTATTCCCCTGCGGCTCAGCAGTCCTCCTTTCAAGGTGGACAGCAGCAGGCTCAAGCTTGGCACCCCCGGCAAAGCCTGGACCCCAATAGGCCTGTAAAGGAGGCCGAGGTTCAGATCCTGGAGCCTCTTCCTCCAAGCCTGCTCAGTGACTGAATGGGGGCTGTTAACCCCTCTCCCGTCACCTCAGTTCTGGGTCCTCCCGTGGGGGGCTGGCTCCGCCACTTCCTTTCCCCCTGGTCTGTTGTCACTTTGGACAGGTAGGTTCTTGAAGTGGTCGGTCGGGGACTGCCTCTGGAATTCGAGCAGTACCCCACCAAGTCGAGCCCGCGCCCTTCGGGAGGAAAGAGTATCTGCTCAGACCCAGTCGGCTGTCTGAGACGACATTGCTCAGCTCCTCCTCAAGAAGGCAGCAGCTCTGGTGGCGGATCCTCCAGCAGACACAGGCTTTGTCTCCAGGTACTTCCTGGTGCCCAAGCGGACGGGGGGGCTGGTGCTCCATTCTAGATCTGCACGACCTGAATCAATATCTCAGGTCACGCACCTTTCAGATGGTCACTCTGTCACAGATCATACCATCCTTGGAGTGCAACATATGGTTCTGTTCACTGGATCTGCAGGACACGTTCTTTCACGTCACAATCCGTCTGTCCCATCAGCGGTTCCTCCGCTTCAGGGTCGAAGGGACTCTGTACGAGTTCTGAGCCATGCTGTTCGGCCTGTCTTCACCAAATGCACTGCAGTGATGGCCCATCTCAGGCGTCAGGGGGTCAGGATTTATCCTTACCTCGACGATTGGCTCTTTAGCAGGTTCCACCCAACAGGAAGTGGAGAGGTCCAGGGACCTGGCCCTCCAGACCTGCTCCCAACTCGGCCTCCTGATCAACGAGTCCAAGTCAGAACTCGTGCCTTCACAGGTGATGGGCTTCATTGGGGCAGAGCTCGACTCTTGTCGAGCCAGAGCTCTGCTCCCGGCGGACAAGGCGGAGGTTCTTTCCTCCTTTGCCCAATCATTTCTGGTTTGGCAATTACGCCCTGCCCAGGACTTTCTACGCCTTCTGGTTTACATGGCAGCATGCACCTCAGTGATCCGTTGGGCCCAGTGGCACGTGCGCCCCCTCCAATGGGAGCTAGCCGCCAAGTGGACTCAGCGCAACGGTCATTTCGACCAGCTGATCACTGTGACCCAGAAGATGTGGGACGCTCTCCAGTGGTGGACCGGCCCTGACTGGTTGCAGGAAGGAATCCCGTTTGTCCTCCCCGAGCAGACAGTCGTCCTCAGACCGATGCCTCTCTCATAGGCTGGGGAGCCCACATTGGGGACAGAAGGGCCCACGGGCTCTGGACCCCCGAGGAGTCCTGATGCTACATCAACCTGTTGGAGCTCAGAGCAGTCAGACTGGCATTGTCAGCTTTTGCTTCTCAGCTCCGGGGTCACATGATTCAAGTCCAGACGGACAATACCACAACCATGTACTACCTTAACAAACAGGGCGGCACGCACTCCCGTCTGCTGTGCAGGGAGGCGATCCACATCTGGACCCTTGTGAGCTGATTGGAGGCAGATCTCTTAGCCATCCATGTGGCAGGAGCCACAAACCATCTGGCGGATGCTCTCAGCCACTTAGGCCAGACATCCCACGAGTGGTCTCTCCATCCAGAGGTAGCTTACAGCCTGTTCTTCCATTGGGGCAAACCAGTGGTGTATCTGTTTGCCTCCAGGGAAAACACCAAGCTGAGGCTGTTTCATGCCCGCCCCCTTTAGTAGGGCTTACTGCAGGGGGTTGTCTTCTTGAGGCCATGGACCCCAGGCCTCATCTACGCCTTCCCTCCATTTCCCTTGATCCACAAGGTGCTTCTCAAGGTGAGGAGGGACAAGGCAATGGTGATCCTGGTAGTCCCAGACTGGCCGTACCAGTTCTGGTATCCAGATCTCCTCAGCCTCAGTTGCAGGCTCCCGGAGCGGTTTTGCACACTCCCGTACCTGTTCTCTCTCAGTCAGGGGAAGGTATTCCATCCGGACCTTCAATCCCTGCACCTCACAGCCTGGTACCTGAGCGGCTAGAGTTCCAGGCTTTGTGTCTTTCCAACGATGTATACACTGTGGTGGAGGCATCCAGAAAGGAATCGACCAGGAAATGTTATGCCTTCGAATGGAAAAGGTTTTCCATTTGGTGTCAGGGCAAAGGCCTGGACCCTTTGTCCTCTCCAGTGGCTCACATTCTCAACTAACTTTGGCCTCTCTCTCTCCAAAGGGGAATCTACAGTCATCGACCCTTAGGGTGCACCTGGCAGCCATCTCTGCTTACCGGGCATGAGCCGGTCAGCCGACGTTGGCGCAGGAGACAGTGGTCAGGTGCTTTTTCAAAGGCCTGGATCACATATCTCCTCCAGTGCGTGAACCTCCACATCTGTGGGATCTACTGCTGGTACTGGCAAAGCTTATGGGCAAGCCATTTGAACCAATGCACAAGTGTGCCTTGTCGTACTTGTGGAAGACGGCCTTCCTGGTGGCTATCGCGTCTGCCAGAAGGACAGGGGAGCTCCAGGCATTTTCGGCGGACCCCCTTATCTGGTCTTCCACAGGGACAAGGTTGTCCTGCGCCCCCACCCAAAATTCCTTCCGAAGGTGGTGTCAGAATTTCACCTTAACCAGGTGTTAACTCTGCCGGTATACTACCCTAATTACACCTCGGAGGCCGAGTACAGGCTCCATACTTTGGACCCGAGACATGCTCTCTCCTACTATAAGGAGAGGATGGCGGAAATTCGGGGAGAGGTTCGCCAGCTGTTTGTCACCTACGCTGAAGCCGCTTCTGGCAGACCTGCAGCAAAGCGGACCACTGCAAGGTGGATCACATCATGCATAGGTCTGTGCTACGAGCTGGCAGGCACAGAGCCTCCCAGAGGGATAAGAGCTCATTCTTCCCGCCATACTGCTGCATCGGTGGCTGCTTCCAGGGACATCTCTATCCAGGAAATCTGCCGGGCTGTTAGCTGGAAGTCAGCAAACACCTTCATCACCCATTACCACATCGAACTTAAGTCACGCCGGGATGCTGGTTTTGGGGCCTCAGTTCTCCAGTCTCTGTTCTCTAAGTAGGGGGTGTGCACCTTGCCTCCCTCCTCCCGGAGAACTGCTAGGAGTCTGCCAAAGAGTGTGGATCAGCAACATATCCATGCTCCTAGAAGAACAGGTTACTCACCTGTAACAGTAGTTCTAGGAGTGGTATATGTTGTTCATCCACACGGACCCACCCAACCTCCCCGGCTGTGGACGCACAACACCTGGCTTCCAGTGGTCTAAGATCTGGCGTCATGGGGCTGAGCCGAGGTATATACCACCCGGGTGGGTGGGAGGAGACAGCTTGAAGACTTCCGGTGTGATTTAAAGCGGAAGAGGACATGCCAGTGAGTGTGGATGAACAATATATACCACTCCTAGAACTACTGTTATTGATGAGTAACCTGTTCTTGTGGAACAGGTGGGGAAAGGAGGTATCTGGACTAGTAAGGTATACTAAGACGTCATCTGCAAATAAGGATATGTTATGTTCTGTGTCAGCCAGTTTATTCAAGGGAGGTCTGGGTCTTGTCTAATCAGATAAGCAAGGGGCTCAATGTAGAAGGCAGACAACAAAAGGAAAATGGGGCATCCCTGCCTGGTTCCTCTATAGAAGGAGAATTTTTGGGTAAGTGGCCATTGAATTGAATATATCATTGAGGGTTGTGGTAAAATTTGAAAATGAGGTTAATAAATTGGGTTAGGAATTGAAAGACTGATATGACTTCTTTTAAAAAGGGCCATGAAACCATGTCAAATGCTTTTTCAGCATCTAAACTGAGGAGGAGGGAGGGGATTTTGTGTTTCTGAATATGTTCAATCTGGTAAATACTCCGTCTGATATTATCTTGTGCTTGGCATCCTTGAATAAATCCAGATTGGTCTTGGTGAATTAGGGAGGGGGCTGAGTGTGTGTCTATGAGCTAGGATAGCTGCCATGATTTTATAATCCTTATTAAGGATAGATATAGGGCACTAGGAACCAGGCAGGGAGGGGTCTTTACCGGGGTTTGGGATTACTGATATTATTGCATTTTGCCGGGATGGGGGTTTTCGGGAGGGCTATACTAGTAAACAGTCTATACAGGAGAGGGGAGGTGTCCTGTTGGAAAGTTTTATAGAATTCCCCTCGATTCCAGGGCATTTATTTGTTTTAAGATTACCTGTTTCTGACTCTGTCTCCTGAACTGTGATTGGGGCTAGCGATTTTTCTGCAAAGGATCTGGAAAGTCTGACAAGGTTTAGAGTGTTAAGAAAGGAGCGAATTTGATCGGGAAGGGGGTTGTTGTTGGGGGGCAGTGTATAAGTTAGAATAATATTGAACAAATATATTGGATATTGCAGCTATGGAGCACTGGGGAGGGGCTTTGGGGGAGGGTCTCAGGGTGGATATAATGGCCTTAGCCTGTTGTATCCTCAGTCACCCCACTAGCAATTTGAAGGAACTGGGGCCCCCCTCATAATATTTTTGTCTGAGGAACAACAGCTTCTGATCTTACTTTGAGAAACAGCTCTTGCAGCAGGTTACACCATTAGGACATTAGGACTGAAGCCGGCAAGCGCCAGGACCCCATGAAAATTTTCTAGCTAGCAGTATTCAGCGGGGACTGCCCCCAACGTCGGCCCCGCCCCCGATGTCAGGCACCATATAAAAGGGGACGGTCCCCCAGAATCCCCAGTTCTTTTCCCGCCGTCGACTCGCCAGCATCAGCCTCACGGTCCCACTCTAGCGAACGATGCCTAGAAGTTTCAAAGTACTTTCAAAGTTTTTTTCACTAAATGTCATCTCCAACTCCTTCCTCAGAAGGACGTCCCTCCAAGTGTGCCTGTGGCAAGCAGATCCCTTTCAAGGATCTACATTCATCCTGTCTGTGGTGCTTAGGCCTGGAACACGACACCAAGGCCTGCTCCTTTTGCCAGCGGTTCAGTAGTCGCACCCGGATCCGCTGCCAGAAGGGACTTCAGGGGTTCCTCTTGGAAGAAAAGTTGTAAAGCATGGACAAAGACCCTGCCTACAGAGGCGAGTCTACCTCTAAGTCCCATAAGCACCGGGACAAGCATCGGGAGAAGGCCAGATCCAGATCCCCTAACCGGGCCTCAGACTTGAGTACCAGCTCAGGCTCCACGTGCTCAGACCGCTCTCCCTCCAGGGCTTGCTTTCAGTTCTCTCCAGTAAAGGTCAAGTCTTCAGGCAGCACTTTGGCTTCTTTGCAGCCCATCAAGGCTTCCAGGCCTTCGACTTGCTCAACCCCCTCCCGGGCCTCTTCGAAGTCTTCAGACCGTCACCAGTCCAAGTCCTCTTCAAAACTACCTCAAGCTTCCTCAGATAGACGCCGGGACTCCAACGTCAGATTGGCCTCCCAGCCTCCTAGGGGTCCGGATCCCCCTCCCAGGAAGACTAAGGACCTGACGTCCCTAAAACGGATGATGGGCCTGAAGCGGGCTACTGATCCTTCATCGGTTAAACACCTGTTGGACCAGACGTCGGCTAAGCACCCGACGTCAGTGAGACTTCACCAGAGCCGAAGAGTGCCTCCCCGTCACCGGCAGACACCGGTCACCAGGACTCTACAGAGGAGGACCTGACGCTGCCTGATGACCAGGCAGGCGACAGTGAAGACGTCGGGCTTCCACAGGATCCTTCACCAAACCCGGCGACGCCCTTGGACCCGATGCCAGATACTGGCGACAGACCACCGACACCAGGTCCGTCGTCCGGTGTGAATATTCAAGAGGTCAAAGATCTCTTTACCTTTTGGTGGGACATGATAAAGAAAGATGTGATCCCAGTCAAACCTCCTTCTCCTACTCCTTCACCTCCTGCTCCCTCTTCTCCACCACAGGGGCCAGCAGGAATACCACCGACCCCCAAGGAACCTACTCCACCCCCTAGGGGAAGATCCAAAGAACGGAGAAGGCCCCCTTCAAGATTTCCCTCAGGGTCTCCCAGTCCTAAGCGACCCAGACATTGACAGTCCACTCCGCAGGGGGATGATTCTAGACCTGGCACCTCAGATACCTCCAGGTCTCCTTTTCCCATCAGCATCCCATCACCTGACCCACGAGACCTGCCCAGGTCACCTCCGGATGATCCCTCTTTTTCCGAAATCATGAGGCACATCCAGGAGAACATGGAATGGGATTCGGAAGATCTCGACCCCGAGAGACAGTGCCTAGCTCGTTACTTTCGGCAGAAGGACCCAAAGACTGTGGTGGTACCACCCTTGGTGGACACCTTCGCAGACATCACCAAGGCTGCGTGGCAGCGTCCGCACTCCACCCCCGCACTGCCAAAGAAAACGGACCGCCTGTACAGGGCCCCTGTAGAGGGCCAGTACTTGGCACAACAACCCCTGGCTAATTCCCTGGTCATTACGGCCTCCCATGTTAGGACTTAACTACCACAACATCTGAGTACACGGCCACCGGACCAGGAATCCAAGCAATTGGATGCCCTGGGGAGGCATATGTATGCAGCTGCTACATGCTCCATCAGGTCACTGAACTATCTGACTCATATGATTCAGTTTCAGAATGCCCTGTGGGAACAGGGTCAGGACCTGGTTGACAGACTACCGGATGGCGAGCAGAAGGCGGAGCTCTTGAACCTCCTCCGCACAGGGTCAGACGTGGGGACCCAAGTGTTAAGAGCCGGATATGACTCTGCAGACTCGTCTGCCAGTGGCGCAGCTTCAGGCATCTGTCTCCGAAGACACTCCTGGCTCCGTGTCTCCGGATTTACCCCTGACATACAGAAGAGTATCCTGGACATCCCTTATAACGGAGCGGTCCTGTTTGGTGACGCCTCTGAAAAGGTCATCACCAAGCTTCAGGACGCTGGGAAGGCAGCAAGAACTGTACAGGCCATGTACAGACCCAAATCTGGTTCCTTTTGTAGGAACCAGAACCGTTTTGGCGGCCAACAACAACAGCAGCAGCCACGTTCCGGCCAGCAGCAAAGGGGCACCTTCCACCGTAAGGACCAACCTAAGTCTTCCCCAGGCCGAGGTCAGTGGTATACCAAACCGGCCCAGCCTGCGAGGGGTAGTGCCACCACAGCATGACTCCTTCCCTGCCCCTCCTCTGGATCAACGGGCAGCAAAGGTCGGGGGTCGCATCACGCGCCACTTTTCAGGGTGGCAGTTGATTACCGTCAACTGGTGGGTCCTTCAACTGGTCAAGAGAGGTCACCTTATAGAATTCCTCAACCACCCACCATCAAGACCTCCCCTGCTTTCCCGTTATTCGGGTCAGCATGCACTGCTCATACAGCAGGAGGTGCTCGTGCTTCTGGAGAACGAAGCTATAGAGCACGTACCGAGGAACCAGAGAGGTGCAGGTTACAACCCCCACTTCTTTCTGGTTCCCAAAAAGACAGGGGACCTCCGTCTGATACTGGATCTTAGCGATCTCAACGCTTCAGTCCTTTACAAATGCTTTCGCATGGTGACCCTTCCGGTTTTGATACCCATGCTCAAGCAGGGTGCCTTCCTAGCGTCCATCGACATGCAGGATGCCTACCTGCACATGCCCATTGCTCGAGCGCACAGGAAGTTCTTGCGCTTCAAATTTCTAGGTCGCCATTATCAGTTCCGAGCCCTCCCTTTCGGACTGTCATCGGCACCTCGGGTGTTTACAAAGTACATGGCAGTCATAGTGGCGGCTCTAAGGAGACAAGGCCACTGCGTGTTCCCCTACCAGGACGGCTGGCTCCTCATGGCACCCTCTCGGGAGGCTCTGATGTCTGCAATTCACTGTACTCAGTCCCTGTTTGGGACGGTGGGCATCATTATCAATCAGGAGAAGTCATACCTGGTTCTGTCACATAATCTGCAGTTCATAGGCGCAGTTCTGGACACCGTCCAGGGGAGAGCTTTTCTTCCCCAGGACCGAGCGGAACACATCAGATCCCTCATCAGGGACATCTTGGCAAAGAAGACAGTCCCAGCCAGACTGGTCCTTTGCCTGCTCAGACACATGGCTGTGGCCATTGCAACAGTCCCGCTAGCCCATCTCCACATGCGGGTGACCCAGTGGATGTTATGGGTTCAATGGGATCAGAAGCATGACCATCTGCAGCTTCCAATTCGGATCACAAATGCCATAATCTGGGATTGGCAATGGTGGCTAGATTCACGGAACCTGTCAGCGGGGGTCCCCTTCATTGTGCTGTCTCTGATTGTGACGCTCTCCACGGACGCCTCAGGGTTCGGTTGGGGAGCATACCTCGACGGGGTCAGGTCTCAGGATTCGTGGTCACCCCAGGAAGCTCATCTCCACATAAATATTTTGGAAATGAGAGCAGTTCTTTATGCCCTGCAGGCCTTCCAGTCAGAGATCCCACCGCGTACTCTCCTGTTACAAACAGACAATACCGCGGTGATGTATTACCTCAACAAACAAGGAGGCACCCATTCCTATCCACTTTGCAGGGAGGTCATGAGTGTGTGGGATTGTGTTCTGCGACATGGTGCAAACCTCATTGCTGTTCATGTCCCACGAGTGGACAACGTCATCACAGACAGCCTGAGCCGCTCTCAGGCCAGAGTCCACGAGTGGCAACTACTCCAGGAGGTAGTAGAGGATCTGTTTCACAGATGGGGCACACCAGAGTTGGACCTTTTCGCGTCCCCATCCAATGCAAAACTGCCCAATTTCTGCTCGCTAGATCCAGGGCCTGGTGTTTTCTGGTGAGACACGTTGTCCCTCTCTTGAACGGGCAGATTTCTCTACGCATTTCCTCCCTTCCCGTTGATCCAGAGGGTCCTTTTGAAACTCCACAGAGAACAGGCGACATTGATATTTAATGCGCCTTTTTGGCCCAGACAGATTTGGTTCCCTCTGCTACACCAGCTGTCCCAGGAACCTCCGGTGCTGCTGCCAATCAGCTCTCACTTATTGTCCCAGGAGGCAGGTTCTTTGGTCCATCCGGACCTTTGCTTTCTGAACCTGCATGCCTGGCTCCTAGAGACATAGCTATCATGCGGTATGGGGTCTCTCAAGAGGTAGCAGATGTTCTAGTGGCTGCTAGAAAACCAGCCACTCATGCCACATACGCCATGAAATGGTGCAGATTTTGCCTCTGGGCTCAAGCACGAGGACTTTCCCCGATGGATTGTCCGGAAAGGTCGGTCCTGGACTACCTCCTGTCTCTCTTCCCGGCAGGCTTGGCCTACTCCTGTATTGAAGTACACCTTTGTGCCATCTCAGCCTATCATACACCTATAGGCCGACGTCCCATAACTCAGCTGGACACAGCACAAGCCTCCCTGAGAGGTGTTCTCCACCTTAGACCTCCAATCAAGGATCCTATTCCTCCATGGGATTTACCCTTTGTCCTGGAGCAGCTCATGCTGCCACCTTTTGAACCAGCCGCGGATTGCGACTTACGTCTCCTAACATGGAAGACATTATTTTTAGTTGCCGTTACTTCGGCCAGAATCATTTCTGAACTTCACGCACTTATGTGCAAAGAACCTTATTTGGTCTTGCACCAGGACAGGGTGTCCCTAACGACAAATTCAAAGTTTCTACCCAAGGTGTTCTCAGCTCTCACCCTCAGTCAGGACATCGACTTGCCAGTGTACTTTCCTAAATACTCTTAATAGAGGAGAGGCCCTGTTGCACACTCTAGATGTGCATAGGTGTCTAAGATACTACCTGACCAGAACCAGGCACCACCGTAAATCTGATCAGCTTTTCATCTCATTCGCCCATAGGATGATGGGAGCTCCGGTTTCTAAACGATCGCTATCCAGGTGGCTCATCCATTGTATCACGTTCTGTTACCAGAAATGTAACAAACCTTTACCGGGCTCGGTTAAGGGTCATTCCACAAGAGGGGTGGCTACCTCCTTTGCGGCCATGAAGGACGTGTCCACTTCAGCCATCTGTGCAGCAGCTACTTGGAGCACTGTGCACACCTTATTAGGCATTATAGCCTGGGAGTTGCATCACGGCGAAGAGCTGGTTTTGGTCTAGCAGTCCTTCAGGACTCCTATCGAGCTTGGTCCAACTGGATCTCTGCACTAGCCTCCTCCTACCAGCGAGGATTTCCAGTATTGCTTGGGAATCGGTCCTAATGGTGTAACCTGCTGCAAGAGCTGTTTCTCAAGTAAGATAGTACAGTTACGTAAGAACTTACTGTAACAGTAGATCTTCGAGAACAGCTCTTACAGCAATTCATTCCACCATCCCCTCTGGAGGTAGAGTTGTTCCGATATCTTTTTTCTAGGATTAGGCGTTTCTAACACCACTCTGAATACCTTTTGATGGTGGATCCTCAGTCTCCGCTTCTAATGTCATCTAGCGGCCGGGAGTCTCCGGCGGGAGAACTGGGGATTCTGGGGGACCGCCCCCTTTTATATGATGCCTGACGTCGGGGGCGGGGCCGATGTCAGGGGGGGTGGTCCCTGTTGAATACTGCTAGCTAGAAAATTTCCGTGGGGTCCTGGAGTCTGACTGCTTCAGTCCTAATGATTTAACCTACTGCAAGAGCTGTTCTCGAAGATCTACTGTTACGGTAAGTTCTTACATAACTGTACTTTCCTCATAATCTAAAAGGAAATTAAGGTCCTGCTTCAAGGTCTTAAGCTGTTTAGTTACCTCTGCTGTGACCTTTATATTCTGTTGCTCCTCTAGGTGTCTTATTTGAGTTAACAATGAATTTCTTTTCTGTTCCCTTAATTTTTTTTCTTAACTGCAATAACATTAAATTTACCTCTGCAGATAGCTTTGATTGTGTACCATAGTGTGGAAATGTCTACATCTGGTTTGTCATTATCTAGGATAGCCTGTTGGACTGTATCTTTAATTTCCTGAACTCTATCTTTATCCCTAAGAAGGGATATAATCAGTCTCCACACTGTGATTTTTTGGAAGTGATAATTTCTGAATCTAAAGAATGGTCCGAAAGTACAAAGTCTCCTTGCCAGGACCTCTGGGTCATTTGTACATGCTCCTGTGACACTAGGAGGTAGTCAAGTCATTGAGTAGCTCTGATGGGCTTGAGGAAAAAGTATGATGGGTGCTCGAACCATTGAGGTACCTCCACACGTCAGTAATACCTAAGTCTTGGAGCATTTTGGTCAGGTCTCTAGTTTTTTCATTTAGTTATGATGGAGAGACTTATGCTCATACGCTTGACTAAGATTCAAGTTGAAATCCCGCCCACAGACAATTGGTCCTTCTGCCCACTGCTTCAGTAATAGGAGAAAGGACCTATAGGTGGGGAAAGTCTGAGTTAGATGGAAAATATACTGATGCAATGGTAATAGGTTTCCCATTCAATTGCCCCTTCACTAGGACATAGCGACCCTCCTTATCAATTATTTGACTAGTTACCTGAAAAGGAACCCTTGGCGGAATTAAAATGGTAGTGCCCCTTCTCCAGCATCCTTTATAGGAGGAAGCATACACTTGATTAAATCCTAAACACTCAAATTTTCGGTGTTCTGGGCTTAAAAGATGAGTTTCCTGGAGCATTATATCATCAGCCCCGGCCCGTTTTAAAGAAGACAGAACCTTCAAGTGCTTAACAGGATTTGACAGTCTGTGGACGTTGTAGGTCCAAAATGTGTATCTCATTTTAACATTAACATGGCAAATATAGCTGATAAGCCCTTTAGTCCCATACAGACACTTATCCCACAACCCGAGTAATACTTCATGGTTTCAGCTTCATATCTAAAAGAATAAAACTCTAGTCCCCCACAAAAAGATGAACTATATAGGTAACCTGACATTAAAAAATATATACTAGGAGGCGCCAGCCAGGCACCAAACTCTGAAACATTACAAGCTTCCAAGATGTAGGACGCCTACTGTAAGAAGTGACCTTTGTACCCACCCTGGTGTTAATTTTGGCGGGCAAAAGAAGGTAGGACTCCTCCTGGTTGGGAGGACCTCTTGCTGGGTCAGAGTAGTACTGGACCCATAAAACATAATAGCTTGTGACTAAAATGTCGTTAAGCCTGGTCTGCTTATGCAAAATAGGTCAGTTTGTAAGCTAGATGGTAATCGCTGCTGATATTGGAGGGAGAGTTTCCCATTAAACAGATAAATCAATATGACCCCTAGTAATATCATTTCTGAGCCCCATCTCTCCCACAAACCTCTCCTTAATCTAACATTTTAAGACAACGAACAGCCACAGTCAAAGTTAAGCCCCAAAATAAAGTAAGCTCAATTTGAAGCTCTCCAGTTGGCAGGGGATGCTTAAATGTTCCTGCGACATCTTAGCAGTGCAAGCTTAACGTGTCAGCGCCTAGGCATCACGTTATTGCGGCCTATCAGTGTGAGTCTGGGAAGGGAGGGTAGATTCCCTCCGGTCTTAATCTCAGGTACTCGCTGCGAACCACCTGAAAGACAAGAAACTGGTGGAACAAATAGACAGTCAGCCTTCCATCTGAAGAAGATCCTAGTCAGACACTCCAGGAAGCTTTCTAAGTAAGTCCCGAAAGTATATAATGGTATCTGAACTCATAGACAAGGTTGGGAACCTGTTTCTTTTAGCAGGGACTGTCTGCCAAGCTCGCTCTTGATCTCTGCGTTTCTGGCCCACTGCAGGCGGTTGGTCTGGTATTTCAGTGACTCTCTTTGAGTGTGGCCTCAGCGCCGCTTGCAGAGTGTTGTAAGTCTCTGTGCTCTCCTTCCGAAAGGCGCAAAGCCTTGAGGGGTATGATGTTTGTATTCGGAGGTTTTGAGCATGGAGGGTTTTAATTAAGGGGGCATATTCCTATCACTGTTTCTGGATGTCGGGGTAGGTGGGGGATAGTCGTGATCAAAACAGAGTCGAGATATTTAACCTCTTGTTGTTGCCAGACTCTCTTAAGGATATCTTCCTTAATCTTGAAACTGTGGAATTTTATGATCACTGAGCGTGGTCTGGATGTCGGCTCTTTGGGTTTGGGAATAAGGGCATGATGTGCTCTCTCTAATTTTAATTTCTAGCCTTGTGATAGGTTTAGAACATCTCGGAGCATGGCTGTTAGGAAATCCGCAATGTCGCCCTCCTCCGCATCCTCTCTCAGACCATACAGGCGAAGATTATCTCTTCTTGATCTGCTCTCTAGGTCAAGGTATTTCTGTTCGGTGGTAATTGCATGCAAACCGAGAGCAGATACCATTCGACCAGTATGTTGCTGGCCATCCTTGGAAGAAGCAATTCGATCTTCAGCCTCCTGTAAATGGTTCTCAACCAGGGAAAGTTTCTGGTTTAATTGTTTGAATTCCAATTAATTTTCGGCTCTCATGTCCTTCAGTTCTTTCATCAGTGACTCGATTCTAGACCTGGACAGTTCTGTTTCCTCATTGGTATCATAGATCGGGGCCACATTGTTATGGCGCGAGGCAGCGAGACCTCATGCTAGAAAATTTTGCCCGGAGCCATGGTTTTCCTTCTCTCCCTGCACCTGAGATGAACAATTTCTGGACCCTCCACCTCTCTGCAATCCTCCGGATGACATTTTCAGCAATGTAGGTAGGTTTTCTTGTATTTTAGGAGGATTTATTAGCAGATCAGGCCGGAGTGACTCGCTTAGCTGCTTAACGGAGCCATGCCAGAACCGGAAGTCTGTAAAATTTGCATTTTAATTAAATTAACCCTGCTGATCAATGTTGGATGTAGTGAGTTCCATTTTTTAAGATACATTTCAATATGTAATAATAATTCTTCATAATTTAACTTATAAAGATCTTCATTTAACATACTAACATACTAAAATGCCAGCAGAATAGGCCTAACAGTCTCTCGAGTCTGCTCGATTTTCAGCACCCACACTGAGGGCCAATTTTGGTGTCCCCCCTCCCCCTTGGGTTATACTGTCCCCAGTCCCAGATGTTCCACCTGTATTGGGCCTGGTCAGATGTACCCTCCCCCTGTACCTGTCCCATTCCCTCTTAAACCCGTCCACAGTTTCCACCTCTACCAGCTCCCTGGGCAGTGCATTCCATGGCTCTACCACCCTTTCAGTAAAATAACATCTCCTCCTCTCCCCTCTGAGCCTGCCCCCTTCCAGCTTACACCCATGACCTCTTGTTGCCCCACCCTCCTTCCTTTGGAGCACCCTGATTGGGCCTCCTTTATTGATCTCTTTCATGTACTTAAAGACCTCTATCATGCCCCCCGTCCCTCCTCTCCTCTAGGGTGTACATGGCGAGCTCCTTGAGCCTCTCCTCATAGGTCCTCTCGCCCCGGCCCAAGATCATTTTGGTTGCCCTGTTTTGGACCCTCTCTAGGAGTGTAATGTCCCTCTTTAAATGTGATCTCCAAAACTGCACACAATACTCGAGGTGTGGCTTAACCAAGCAGTTGTACAGTAGAAGGATCACTTCCACCTTTCTGGAGGTAATCCCCCTGGCAATGCATCCCAGCATCCTATTTGCCCTTGCAGCTGCCCTCCTACAGGTCTTTGAGTTGTTCATTTTGACATCTACCACTACCTCCAGGTCTCTCTCACCCTCCGTGACTTGAATCATGTGTCCTCCCAGGGTATACACCTGGCCTGGATTTCTAACTCCCAGGTGCAGAACCTTGCACTTCACCGCATTGAATTTTAGTTTCCATTTTCCCGACCACCTTTCCAGAGCCTCCAGGTCCTCCTGCAAGGCCATCCTCCCCTCCTCCCCATCAACCACTGCACCCAGCTTTGAGTCATCTGCAAAGAGACTCATCTCACTCCTGATGTCTGAGATATAGGCATTGAACAGGAGTGGCCCCAGCACTAACCCCTGGGGAAACCCCCCAGTAGTAACCCACCTTGGGGATGAGGCTAATCCTCCAACCACCACCACCTGAGTACACTCAGAGAGCTAGTTTCCTATCCATCTTAACAACTGTCTCCCTACTCCCATTTCCTTCAGCTTAGTCAGCAGGCCACTGTGGGGTACCAAATTAAACACCTTGCTAAAGTCCAGAAAGAGGACATCCACTGGCCTACCCTGGTCCAGAGCCCTCGTCACCCAGTCATATAACTCAACAAGATTTGTCTGGCATGATCTTCCCGTGACAAAGCCATGTTGCCCATCGTCCATGTACCCAATTTGCTCCAGTACCCCCCTAGCCTTTCCTTGACAATACCCTCCATTACCTTGCCGACCACCAATGTCAGGCTAACGGGCCTGTAATTTCCCACCCCTCTCTTGCTCCCCCTCTTGTGGATCAGCATGACTTGAGCCATCCTCCAGTCTTGGGGCACCCACCCAGTCCTCAGAGAGATGTTGAAAAGCTCCGCTAGAAGGACTTCCAGGACATCTGCCAGTTCCCTCAGCACCCTGGGATGTATCTCATCCGGCCCAGGTGCTTTCTCCGTACGAAGGGACCTGAGGGTTTCCCTTACTCTCTCTACTGGGATTTCAGCCTCCATGTCCTCCCCCTTTTCACCCTGCACTGCTGGGCCCTCACTTGTCTGTGGTGGCCACTCCCTTTCCCCAGACCCATCAGGCCCCCTGCTCTCTACTGGTCCCACCCCTTGCTCCGGTTTGCCCCGCTCCCCGTGCAAGACATAGCCCCTCCACCCCGCCCCGTTAAAAACGGAGGCAAAGTACTCATTTAGGACTTCTGCCTGTTCCCCCGCCTCCTGTGCCCAACCATCCCATATCCTTATCTTGCTGATCTGCCCCCTTACCTTCCTTTTTTCCCCTGTGTATCTAAAGAACCCCTTGTCCCCCCTCTGGATCCTACTGGCCAAGGACTGCTCCATTTTTGCCTTAGCTGCTCTCACCACCCTGGTGACTCTCTTGGCTGTCAGCTCATATTCCTCCTGATCCCTTTCACTCCTTGAGCACTTGAAGTGCCTGTAGGCCGCCTTCTTTTCCCTCATCACCTTCTGTACCTCCTAGGTCCACCAGCAGGGTTTTCTGGCCTTACTGAATTTACGCCTTTCCCCTGTGCAGATCTGGTAACCTCCTGTATTCCTCTCCTAATGATCACCCCTGAAGTCTGCACCCCTAAAGTCAGTTACTACCATCCTTGTTCGGCTTTCCTCCCCTTCCCCCCAAGGTCCAGGAAGAACCAGACTGTGGAGTGATCACTCCTAGCCAACGGGTCCCTCACCTCTAGGCCCCTAATCTGATCACTGTCTGCCAGGACCACATCCAGTGTCCGGGCCTCCCTAGTTGGCTCACCCACCTGTTGTGTCAGAAACGCATCCTGGAAGACATCCAGCAGCCTCTGCTCTCTGGTCACTGGTGATGTCACAGTCCACCAGTCTGTTCTTGGCATGTTGAGCTCCCCCATTGCGACTACCCTTCCCTTTCCCAGTCTACAGTGTCCCTCGATATTTGCCACCAAACTTTCTTCCAGGACCTCTGCCAGTGCTGGTGATCTGTATACCACTCTGACCTTTACTCTCTTACCCCCCCACGTCAGCAAGGTGACCCAAATAGCCTCCACGTTCCCCTCTGCCTCCTCTACCTCTCCCATTTCTGAGTAACAGTGCTACACCACCACCCTTTCCCTCCCCTCTGTCTTTTCTGAACATAGTGTAGCCCTCCAGATTTGGGTCCCACTCATGCCCTTGAGAGGCCCAGGTCTCAGTGAGTGCTGCCACATCTACCTCCCCCTCAACTAGCATCGCCTGGAGCTCAGGCATTTAATTTCCTAAGCTCCTTGCATTTATCAGGACAATTCTCCACCCCTTTTCCCTCCTCTTCTTTCTCCCCCTTGAGCTCCCATTTCTCAGCTCCTGCACCCTACCTGATGACCCATTTCCATATCTCTCTAGCCCCCTAGAGGAGTGGAGACCATGTCCCTCATTTATCATACTTGCTGGCACTGCCCCTTTTTGATCCCTCCCCCCTTAGAAGTACCATGGGATTTTTAACATCCACCTGAACTACCACCAGAACAGCAGATGGGAACTCGGTTTAACGTCTCATCCGAAAGACGGATTGAAGAACTTATTTTAACTCCCAAATATCTAATATTGTCATCTGCCTTTTTCATTTGTACTCCTAGTATCCTCTGATGTATATTATCTTTATTTAATTTTAACACAGCAGTTTTAGCCCAATTTATTTTATATCATGAGAACTGAGCAACATTTTTATTTTTTTTTAATATTCTTCTATTTTTCGCCCCCGACGGCACCCATCTAACCGGCTCCCCAACCCTGTCACCGGAATTAGCGGGACTTGCCTTACGCCCGGTCCAGTAGCGGCACCTGCAGGGAGTCGTTTATCATCCTGCCGCTAGTATTTTTCTCCATTTTCTCTTAAGAGCCCCAGGAGAAGGACGCATGCGCATGGAGGTACGCATGTGCCTTACAACTCTGCTACCGACCGCCTTCCGCCCACCCCATTAGCCTAGTGCCGGGCACCCTGCCTGCGCAGCCTCCTGACCTCCACCAGGGGGCAGTCATTGGGCAAGGGATGCCACTCCACCACCCCCAGAGAGGAGAGTTCCCTGCCGGCAGCTCCATCCAGCGCTGCCCTCCCAACCCCCAATGCCAAGCTCTGATGACCCAGGTTCATTCCTGAACCCGGGTTGCCGGCTTGCCGCAAGGTGAGGCGTCCAGTGCCTTAGCCCGCTGTGCCACCAGGCCGGCCCAGATTTGTTTGTTTTCTTGAATTGTATGCAGAATTGATATCTCTGGTTTAGTAAAGTAGAGTAGGATATCATCCGCATATGATCCTGTTTTTTCCTTCTTTAAATTAATATACCAGTGATGTCTTTGTTTTGCCTAATTTTAATAGTTAGGGGTTCAATAATAGGGGCAAAAATTAAAGGGGATAAGGGACATCCTTGTCTAGTTCCTCTCTTCAGAGGTATCTTTGTTGAACTTATTATTTTTAATTACTGGTATAGGCATGTTGTAAATTAATTTTAACCATCCGCTGAGCTGTGCACCCAGGCCCATCTCCTGTGCCACAGCAAAGATATAAGGTCATTCAACTCTATCAAATGCTTTGTCAGTATCGATAGTTACTAAAATTGCATCTGATTATGCATTTAAATCTATAATATTTAATGTAAGTCTGATATTTTCTGAAAGCATCCGGTTTTTAATGAATCTGTTTTGATCCCTATGTATTAAAGTTGGTAAGATATTTTCTAGGGCCCAGATATTCTAAGGGGTTGCGCATGGCACAACAGAGTTACGCTGGCGCAACCCCGCATTGTGCCCTAGTGGGATATTGAAAGGACTGCCAGGCGCAGCACAAATCCCGATGCGCCAGAACGCAATGTAATTGTACACGGTGCAGATGCAGGGGGTGTGCCCATGCATATGTGCACATCGCGATATTCAGTCCAGAATGTGCGTCGCACATGCTGGCACAACCCTGCATTGCGCCGCATAGTGGGGCTCAAAGTTGAACCCGTGAAGAGTAGGAACAACTCCCTGCCACCCACAAGTGGGCTGCTGTATTACAGGACGCAACACAGCAGCTGCCAGCCATGGGTGGCCACCCGCCCACCCTGAACACTGTCCACAAGCACACTTAGCGCCCTGGTAGTCTAGTGGACCCCCTTCCCTCCCAAGTCCCCGACAGCGGTATATGTCTAATAAACAATCCCTGGTAGTCTAGTGGACCCCCCTCCCTCTCCATATCCTGATCGCTGGTAGCTGTAGTGCAAATTAATCCCTGGCAGTCTGGCGGTACCCACCGTTGCCGCGATCGCTGGTTAACATCATATAAGATCCCTGGTAGTCCAGCGGTACCCCCCACTGCTGTGAGCACGGTGCAATGTATATTCCCTGGTAGTCTAGGTGACGCCCCCCGTTGCCGCGATTCACGGTAAACATCCATTGAATATCTCCATGGTGATCCAGTGGCACCCCACCCTCCCACCCACACAGAACCCCTTGCCCACCCCGCTCCCCCTCGTCATTGGCGGGCAGCTGCAACCCACCCGCTGAATGACGGGTACAGTATGGGCTTGCAGGGCATACTGTACTAGACAGTCCCAAATAAACTCAGGCAGCAAAAGACTTTCAGGTGGCATTTTCTTGGCACAACTTTGCTTTCTGGTAAATGATCTTCTGTTTGGGTGCACTGCCATAGACAGGATGATCCTAGACATACCCTCAGCATTGCCTCTCACCCTAAAACATATTTCCTTTGTACAAGCCTTCATTCTCTGTAACTCTCACCCAAATTAAATAGCACCAGATGAGCCCCCAGTTTTTGTAACACCTCAGCCACTTATAACAAGTTAACATACCCCCAATTAAATCCAGACACTGGTACGCACATATTGGCATACCATTTACTTTTCAAAAGGTTGGTATCACCTGTGTCGTGGGGTGTATACCTGGCTCATTTCTAGAGGAAGAGGGTTGGGGGTACAAGAACAAAACACATGAACCTTGTGTAAAAATTACAAGCCAGATCCAGGGTGGAGGCTGCTAGACATGTGCTAGATCTAAATTGCTGAGGGGGCCCTAGTAAGTCCAATAACCAGAAGCAAGAATCAGAATGTCCAGAACAGGAACTGGGATTGTGCAGTATGGCTTTATTTAACAGATGGAAAACTAAAGTGGCAATGGACCCCCATAAGTTGGGCAAGGCAGGACAGGTACAATTCACAAACTCTCCTTGCATGCAGTACATTTCGAGAACACACAAAAGAACATCTTCTTCCCATTTCCCAATGGTGCATATAGTGGACACCTGGCCACGCACCCGAACATTTTCCTCCCATGAGTGCACATATTGTAAACTGAGTCACACTCAGAACTCTTCTTAGAAAATAGGTGCAATTGTGTGAAACTTAGCCACACCCTTAAACCTGCAGCACTGGCCTTTACTCAGGTAAAAACTGGTGCCCTTTATGAACCAGTAAGCCCTGCCTTCTAAGCATCCAGATGGCGTTTCTCCTGCCCTTTGCTCCAGCCGACAGACTTTGCCATTCCTTCAGGGTTACACCATTGAAACCCCCTCCCTTCTGAAATGCTAGAGGTCCCATACTTTCCATTCCTGTCACTTACTGGGGTGACCACAGTACAAACTGCACTCTCCTGGGTGAACAGTTTACAGAAATTCACTCTTCTGGGTGAACTAGGGGCACTGACAGGTGTGTTCTAGCCTTATCTATGGGCACACACACCCCAGAAACTATTCCCCTAAATGTGTGGAGAACTCGTCTCCTTAAACAGTACTCACAAACTAGTTGTCCCATCAACTGGGTATGGAACAACGAAAAGGCACCTCTCCTGGGTAGCAGGTCAAAACAGTCTCTCATGTTCTTTTCCAGGGCAGCTGAAACACACAAAGAATCTTCAAGGGATTGCTCCTTGAACCCACTGAGGAAAAGCAGTTCCTTCCACTTCACTGGGAGTAGAAATCTGGAAATCCTGCTGTAGAACGGTCTCCACCGCTTCACTGGAAACTGAAAATTGTACTGCACACTAGGATCAGAAGTTCTGGGCCCTCAACTCAGAGCCCAACTGGCAGACCTTCTGCCACTCTCACCTCCTACTCAGACTCTTAACTACAGACTACTGAACATTCTAAGCTCACCAGACCAGCTGTACACAGGAAAGGGTTATGCTGCTGTGAGAGTTCTGAATGAGATCATCATTATTCTCTCAGGCTAGCTGAGTAAGCAATGATGTCATTGTGTAAGAAACCCTGAATGAGATCCCTACCAGCTGCCTGCTACCTTCCTAACACTAATATTGATAGGATTCTAGTAACCGGAACGGACTGGGTGGTTACACAACACATTTCATAAAACATTATAAAATACATCAGTCATTAGCATACAACCGTTCAGTATAGTCCGTCATAAAATTGACCACAGCGACATTTGGTCTGGTCAGTGATATTATCTAAAAACCATTGTTTTACTACATTTAATGAAATGGGCTTGGTGTTAAACAGTCAGAACTTGTGTGGTAAATTATTCCAATAAAAGGGCACCGTTTGATGAGAGAAATACAGTAACCATTGAGTTTTGGTTATTGGCACAGTCAGTTCACGGTAGGACGAATTCCTGAGATAAGTTTACCTTCCTTTACTGCAATTTAACGACTAAGTAGTCTGGGACTTTACCCAGTCCACTTTTGTAGGCTAAGACAAAGTTTTGCAAATAATGTCTGTCTGTAAGGGAAATCCACCCTAAGCATTTATAAATACTACAGTGATTCGTTTCTTTTGGACATTTCAAAATCGGCCTGATCAGTCGGTTGTATAGTGCACCTAATTTTTGTAGTTTACTTTCATTTGAATAGTTGTGCAAAACATCTCCATGAGATCTGTAGTACCCCAGTGCTTTCCAGCCTCTTTCAGGAGGGCCAGGAGCAGTCGGTGGACCCAGCAGTCTCCTCCTAGGAACTGCCTCCCTCTGGCGTTATGCAGCAGGAGCTGGTCCATGTGATTGACATGGCCCCACTGTCTGCTTCTCCTTGCCATTGGCGACAGAGTCGTCGGTCAAGGTCGAGATCACAGTTGAGGGACTTCTTGTACTCCCGATCTTGATCATCTGGGAAGCGCTGTTGGAGGTGTTACTTTTCCTTTTTATCGCCCACTGAAGAGAGGCTCCATTGCAGGTTGAGATGGTGCTATGAGGACATTCTGTGGAAGCAGTGGACCTTGTCTGGGCAGGGTCGGGCTCTACCCTCGACCCCAGCAGTTCTTTGGTGGCCCCCGGTCCAGCCTCTTCTGGTCCTGCCAAGACAAGTGTTGCCAACACCAGCCTCCCGCCAATCTGGGTGGAACCGCTGACACAGCAGCCATTACATGGAGCCCCCACCAAAGACTCCCATCTGGCTACTGGCTTGCCAGCTGGTTATCTGTGGAGATTACTCACTCTGATGAATCGCGAGCGGTGCACAGCGAGAAGAGGCAGAGGGCCATGTTTGAAGAGTCCTCCTATGATTCTGATGTGTCCTCTGTGCAGTCCTCGAGGACCCATAGGTTTGACTGTGAATCATCCAAAGATCTGACCACCGACCACGGGCCGTTGTCTTTTGGGGCAATGCTCAGACTGATTTCTGAGTCCGTGGAAATCCCTCCAAAACCAGTTCAGAAGAGGGCTAAATAGCCCCTCAGTGAAATTTTGACAGGGATGAATCCCCAAGGGTTGCCTTCTCAATGACTGAGGCCATCATCTGATTGGCTCTGGAGCTGTGGCAGCATCTATCTTCCTATGCGGCACCCTCGGCCCATATGGTCCGCAAGTATGCGGTCCCTACCGGCACCTTGTCTGGTTTCTTGGACCACCCCTGGGCTGGCTGAGGGTTTGGTGGTCAACCCTGTCTTTTGGAAAACTGGCAGTGTTGGAGATGTGGACAAACATCCTGGCAAGGAGTCTAAAATGCTCATCCACGCAGCAAAGAATGTGTGTGCTATGTCCTCTCTGGGTTTCTGTCAGGTGAGTTATGCCCTGATGATGGCCAAGTTCGGTCACTCCCTGACGGGAGTCCTAGTCCATGTCCTCCCTTGTCTTTCTGCTGACTTGCAGATGGCAGTTAAGATGATCAGGGTCCAGCGCTGGCTAAACAGCAGCTCCAAATGGTCTTGGACAGTGACGACTCTTGTGCTTATTCTACGGTTGTGGCCATCGCGATGCATTGCAGGGCCTGGCTGTGAATTTCTACCCTCATGGGGGACACCCAGCACAAATTGGCCCACCTCCCTTTCTTCTGCACCAGCTTCTGTGGCCCAGGGATGGATGGGCATCTCACTAGGACTGAGGACTCTAATACCACTTTGGATTCTGTGACTTCTTCACAGAAGGACTAGAAAAGGTAGAAGCCGAAAAAGAAACCCTTTCATTTTTATCTCTTTCAGTTATAGCAGTGTAAGTAGCAGCTGTCACAGCAGGGGCAGTCTTAAGCTTGACACCCCAAGACCAAGTTCGCTGCTCACAGCACCAAAAAGAACTGGGGTAGGGGTAGTGGTGCCCCTCAGACTGCAGTTGCTGGTTCCCCCTCCAAAACTGCTCAATTATGGGTCGGAGGGGGTGTCTACCTCCCATCCATGAACTCACTGCCTCAGCCCCCATGGAAGGCTTTCTTCATTTTTGGCAGGTTAGGTCCGTCATTACTGCAGACAGTTGGGAGCTAGACGTGGTGGGCACAGGGTTGCCTCTCAGGTTCTAGGCTCTCCCACCATACCAACCCCAAGCACCGAGGGAGAGTGTGAAGTTGAAGAACTCGTCCGCCATCAGGTAGGACGTTGATAAGCTTCTTGAGAAAGAGCCATAGCCCATGTCCCAGATGCCATGGCAGGTCAGGGTTTCCTGTCCAGGTACTTCTGGTTCTGAAATGGATTTTGGGGCAGGGGCTGGTGCCCCATACTGGATCTTCATGATCTGAACCAGTTTCTAAGGAAATGCAAGTTCAGGATGGTCTCTCTGAACCAGATAATCCCATCTCTGGAGCAGAACATGGGGTTCTGCTTTCTGGACCTCCAGGATGCCTTCTTCCACATTCTAGTCCATCCGCCCCACTGGCGGTACCTTCTGCTCTGCATAGAAGGGGTCCTCTACGAGTTCCAGGTCATGCTCTTCAGCCGCTCTTTGGCGCCCAGGGTCTTCGCCAAGTGTATGGCAGTGGTGGCTGCATTCCCAAGGCACTGAGGGATCGGAGTCTACCCCTACCTGGATGACTGTCTGATAGCTGGCACTTCCAAGGAGGCTGTGGAGTGGTCCAGGGACCTGCCTTCCAGATCTGCAGAGACTTGGCCTTCTGGTCAACCCAGCCAAGTCCAAACTCCACCTCTCCCAGGTGATGCACTTCATCTGGGTGGAGCTAGACTCCCTTCGGGCCAAGGCCTGACTCTCTGTGGACAGGGCATCAGATCTTGGCTCCTTTGCCAGATCACGTCAGGGTGGGCGCTCGCACCCAGCCCGAGACATCCTGCAGCTGCTGGGGTACATGGCATTCTGCACCAGCATGGTCAGATGGACCTGCTAGTGGATGCGCCACCTTCAGTGGGAGCTGGACCACCAGTGGTCACAGTGGCCCAGCCAGTGTGGGATGCCATCCATTGGTGGCTCATCCAAGAACATCTGGAGGAAGGAGTCCTGTTTGTCTGCCCAGAGCTGACAGTCACCTTGACGACCACTGCGTCTTTTTTGGGATGGGGAGCATGTGACAGGGTTGAATAAGGCCCTGCCCCATTTGTTATGCAGAAAGAGTTTAAACGCAAGGATCTGCTCTGTCCTCTCCTTTTCTGTCTCTTCTCTGTCTGGTTGCGCAACCATAATTTCTTGTGAGACCTAGGAACTGATCACTCAGATGGTTTCGCAATTCTCCACCTCTCGCTGTATCTCTGCCTTCACTTGCTGTTTGTCTTTTCTGCCCCTTGCATATCTGCGGGTATAAAAATCTGTGCGACTCTTTATGTGAGAATGTCACTGATACTGGGATCCCTTTGTTTAAAGTGTTTATAGTTATACTGTTGAAATGATTACAAAAAGCTATTTGGAACTCAAAGGGTTAACCTGAGTAGCTGGTTTGCAAACTCTCTCAGAGCTGTAAACAAGAGGCCAGTTCTGGGTCACTATGTTCTTTTTGCTGCACCTGCATCGAGACTGACAAGAACATTCTGTAAGAAGCAAGCTCTCTTGACAAGTTCCCAGACAAAGACTTGTAAAAGAGCAGCAATGCTTTTGCTAAAAAGACAAGGAGAGACAGAAACTGAGATTCACAATTGAGGAGAAAAACTCAGAAGAAGGGTTCTGCTTTCTATGTTTGTACTGCCATTGTAAATAGTTACATTGAACAATTTTTATTTTTTATTTTGCTGTTAATAATAAAATGCTATTTGCGAATTTTACAACTGCTCTTAGTTTTCCTATGCTTCTTGAGCTGTGCCTTGATGATGGATGGTGTTAGAAGTGGGACTTATGCCATGCATACTCTTAAGCCAGAAGTTTTGTGCATGGGTACTAGACCTGGTACCAGGGAAGCATAGAAGAAAGGCATGGATTCTGCAGCAGCAAGTCCAGGAGTGATTACCAGAAGAGTGGCAGCAAAACTAGAAGGAAGCAGAAATAAAAGTTCAAACTGAGACTGTACAGCTAGCACCAGTTATGGAAAAGGAGCAGGCAAGTGACAGAATCTGAAAGTCTGACTGCCTTTTTCAAATGGTGGACTATACAAAAAGAGATGGAGAAACAGAGAAGAAAAGAGATGCAGCAGAGAGAAAAAGAGATTCAACGTTTAGAGACACAGAGAAAGGAAAAAAATGCAACAACTCGAGAAGCAGAGGAAAGAAGAGATGCAGCGACAGGAGCAGCAAGGAAGAGAAGAGATGCAGCAATGGATGGATGCCTTGCAAGTTATCACAGCTGGAGGATCTCAAACAACTTAAAATACATTAAACTTACACAGTTGTGTTCCTCTGATGATATCGAAGCATACCTGACAACTTTTGAAAGGGTTGCCTCAGCCTGCCAGTGGCCAAAGCTGTAATTGGCAATCAGACTGATACCTTACCTGACTGGTAACACCCAACTTGCCTACAGCATTATGGACACTGCGCAGTCAGAAAACTATGACCTGGTGAAAAGCGAAATCCTGACAAGGTACTGCATCTCAGGAGAATCCTACAGGCAGAGATTTCAGTCTCTGAAGTACAACTCAGTTGACAATCCTCAAGAAGCCTTCACCCGACTCTGAGAACTCGCCTCCAACCAGAGGGCAAAACACTCCCACAGATCATCGGCCATCAAAACATTTGTAATGGAGCAGTTCATCAACATCCTACGCACAGATGTACAGCTTTGGGTAAAAGAACACTGACCAGAAAGTGGTGAAAATGCTGATCTTACTTGGAGAGGATTCTTTCAGTAGGTCATTACATATAGGACTGGCGTCTGGCCACATGGCAGACTTTTCTTGCAATCCCTGACGGGGGACTGCCCACCCGATGTCAGATGACCGACATCAACGTGGCCATATATAGTTGGCGGTCCCCATGCCCGCCCTCCAGTTCTTTCCCGCCATCGCCTCATGTCAGTTGCATTGCAGACTTCCATACAGCAATCATCATGTGAGTTCTTGCGTCTGATTTTTCCTTCGCCCAATTGGTATTATTGTTATTCTGACAAGAAGTGCTCATCCTGTGGCATGCAGATTCCTCATAAGGATGGTCACCTAAAGTGTGTAATCTGTTTGGACCCAGACCACCCTGTCTCCTCCTCCTCCTCTGGGTGCCAAACCTTCATCTCGGCCACCAAAAAGTGGAGACAGCAGGCTTTGGAGGCCCACCTCTTAAAGGTCTGCTTAGCTTTCCTAGAAAAGCAAATGGATCGCATTAGAGAGTCCTTTTCTGAGAAAGCTTCTCCTTCAAAGAAGCACCATAAGGAGAAATCTCTGGAGCAGGAACGCTCCGCAGATGAGACCTCACGGCCCTCAACGAACAAGGCACAGCCACCGCCAAAGAAGCTTTCGGCCGGTAAGTCTGGTAAAACTTCAGTGGGTCATTCGATCGCGGCCCCTCCGATGACCGCACCGCTATGGCCACTAAGCTGTCGGGACCACACGGCCACCAGTAAGACAGCTCCCCAACCTTTGGGGACCCGCCCAGCACCAATCGATAAGTCGGCCGGGGCTCCTCCCCCGCCTGCCTGGCTTCTCCTGATAAGATGCCCATCTCAGAGGGCCACTCATGCACAGTTCTCCCGTCAGGACCTAGCGGTGCCTCACCCGATGACCGGCAGAACCAGGGGGAGAAGGCCCCTCTCCCCCCCCCAACCTTCGCCTTTACCCTCCCCTTCACAGGTGGTTATCTCAGGTGGAACCCCTCAATGTTGTCGATCCCTCTGGGTCTGTCCCCCGCTCTCCTGATGGGGTCACGGAGAAAGAGGCTCCTCCTCGGCCGTCTGGCCTTCCACTGAAGGCCCCATCTCTGCCTTCTGGTGGGATCCCTTCGGAGCCGACGATTGTTCCAGCCCCGATCCCACCGTCAGATCTGGCAAAGCCTATACCGACGACTCTTCCACAGCCAGAGCCCAGTTGTCTGCCCCAGCCTTCGGATCCAGCACCAGACCTGGTCCCACCATCAGGCCCCCCTCGTCCAGTTCCGATGCCAGCCCCGCGAAGCTGGATTCCCTTCTGGCACCGGATTGGGTGGTGCCAGTCCCGACGTTGGTCCCCTTGATGTTGGCTATCCTGATGCCGGACCCCCTGCCGATTTACACTACAGCGGGTCCGACGTGGGTACCCCCTCCATCTGATCTGATGACGGGGATTTACACAAGACCCTGGACTGTCCCACATTACCCTTTCGGGTATCCTGGGGACCACTTCCCGGCTGGTCCTCCTCCTGACTGGAGTCCTTTTGGGCAGTACTACCCTGGTTATAACTCCTACCATCACTACCAGGGATATCAGGGTTACCATTACCCACCCCAACTGGTTATACCTCCTTCTCCTCCCCCTCATCCTTAACCTCCTCCACCTCCTCCGGCTAAGCCAGATTTCAAGACTCTCATCCAGTCTTGGTGGCAGGGAGCATGCTCAGAGTTGGTTTCAGACCTGGAGACAAGACTCCCTCTTCCACAGTCTCCTAGGTCTGTATCCCCGAGAAGCTCTTCTCCATCTACAGTGCATGTCTGGGGCGCCTCTCATCAGGACATTACACTTCCCAACATCCGTCACCTTCCTGACAAGGGGGCAGACGATGATGATGATAACGGTGCCGACGAGTCAGCAGAGGACACCCTGGAGGAGCCTGAGGGTCCGTCAGGCACAGTTTCCCCCATGTGCCCCCCAGAGGACCCTGCCTTGGATCTTCTGAGGTCCATGAAGATTTCCTCGACTGGAAGGTGGAAGAACAAGACCCTATGAGACAGAGGCTAGCTGAACACCTGGACTTAGTCTCTGTCTCCGGTCCCCATTCCTCACTGGATCAGACCTCACCAGGACCTCACCTCTACGGTCTGGCAGATGCCTCATTCCCTCCTGGCTGTCCCCAAGAGTGCGGACAGGATTTACCGGGTACCCAAGGATGCTCAGTTTCTAAAGATGCATCCTCAGGTGGACTCTGTTGTCATCTCAGCTGCTCATGACCGCTTCACTGCACCCAAGTACATGAGCACCTCTCCTCCGGACAAAGAGTCGAGGCAGATGGACCAGTTCGGTAAAAAGGTGTATGCCTTGGCCACATGTGCGCTCAGATCCCTCGACTATGTGGCCCACATGGTGTCCCACCAAAAGGCTACCTTGGCCAGGTTAGAGGCCTCGGGTCCAAGGTATGGAACCCTCAGGTCTCAAAGAGGAGCTTGCCAGGACCTTACGCCTTTCTAGTTTTCATGTAGGCATGCCTCATGATTCTGCACATGACTCCATCGACTCTGTAGCTCGCACCTCGGCAACTGCCGTTGCGCTAAGACAGCATTCTTGGCTTCGCCTCTCTGGCCTTGTTAATGAGATACAATCGGCGATTTAAGATGCCCCCTTCTGGGGCTCGGTACTTTTTGGTGGGGACACCAACACATTATCACTGTTCTCCAGTACAGAGGCCTCGCCCTCAGATCAGTGAGCTCCATGTACTAATCAGGCACTTAGCAGCAGCAGCCCTTTCGGGAAAGGACCTGGAGGCAGAGGAAGCAAGCCCCAGCTGGGCACCAGGACAGACACAAGGCCACAGGTTCCGCCACTCTTCCAGCCTCCAAGAACCAGCGACACGCAGGGGGCCCTCCCCCTGAATGTCCTGCCACTTCCTGACTCACTATCCCCACTCCCTCGTCAGTCTCTCGACGAGGAGCAGGTGGGGGGAGGTTTGCCCATCACGCACAGGAATGGAAGGCAATAACCTCTGGCGCATGGGTCCTGCAACTAGTGTCCATTGGACACACCATAGAGTTTCTGGAGCTTCTTCCAGAATCTCCACCAAAAATGTCTTCCTACTCGAGGGTTTAGGCTCTTCTTGTCCGAGAAGAAGTTCACAGCCTCTTGCTCAATTGAGCAATAGAGCGCGTTCCCCTCTGACAAAGGGGCAGGGGGTTTTACTCCCATTTTTTCCTGGCTCCAAAAAAATATGGGAGACTTCAGACCCATTCTTGACTTAAGCAACCTCAATCAGTTTGTTGAGTACAAAAAGTTTTGGGTGTTGACGCTCCAGAGTCTCCTTCCACTCCTTCTGGAGGATCATTGGTTGTGCACTCTGGACATGCAGGATGCTTACCTGCACATCCCGATCTTCCCCAGCCACCGCTGTTTCCTGCGGTTCCAATTCCAAGGGGAACACTTCCAATTTTGGGCACTCCCTTTTGGTCTGTCCTTGGCACCCCTGGTTTTTACCAAGTGCCTGGCGGTTGTGGTGGCTTTCTTACGCCCCCAGGGTATTGCAGTTTTCCCTTACCTAGATGACTGGCTGATCTCAGCCCCGTCCAGGGACTCTTTACTGGAGGCTCTCTTTCACCTTGGACCTCTTTGGCAGACTAGGGAATCACTATCAATATTTCCAAGTCATACATGATCCCATCCCAGAGACTATAGTTCATAGGGGTTAGTCTTGGATATAGTCCAGTGCAGATCCTTCCTCCAGACAGGGTGGAGACCCTAATCAGTCAGGCTTCACAAGTGGCTTCCTCCAGGATCATCCCAGTTGGGGAGATCCTCCACCTTCTCGGCCTGATGGCAGCCTCCATCACTGCAGTTCCCTTGGTGAGACTTCACGTGAGAGTTACTCATTGGTCCTTGCGCATGCAGTGGGACCAACTCCTGGATGACCTGGACCATCCAGTACTGGTCTCTGCAGCAGTTCAGAAAGAATTGCTTTGCTGGAGAGACCCCTGGAACTTTTCATTAGGTCTCTCCTTCAGGAGCCCTGATCCTCTGGCATCCCTAACTATGGACGCTTCAGACATGGGAAGGGGAGTGCATCTGGGAGAGCATCAAGGTCTGTGGTCCAACTTGGACACACCCTTGCACATCAGTGTTCTGGAGATGAGAGCAGTCTTGTACGCCTTGCAAGCCTTCCAGACCCTCCTTCCCAAGGGATCACTGCAGGTCCAAACAGACAATATGTCAGTAGTCTGGTACCTCAACAAACAAGGAGGAACCCGATCGAACCCCCTCTACAGGGAGGCGATGCGGGTGTGGAACTGAGCGGTCCAGCACAATCTGGCTGTTGTGGCTGTGCATGTTCCAGGCATTCCAAATGTCTTGGCAGACAATCTCAGCAGGTCTCTGACCCTAGCTTACGAGTGGGAACTACTTCAGGAAGTGGCGGACTCCTTCTTCCTAAAATGGGTACGTCTGGAAATCGGTCTTTTCGCCTCCCAATACAATGCAAAACTTCCCAGTTTTTGCTTGCTTGTTCCAGGGAATGGTACTTTCTGGCACGATGCGCTGTCTCTCTCCTGGACAGGGAAATCTGTGTACGCCTTCCCTCTGTTTTTCATTCTCCAGAAAGTCCTTCTCAAGCTCCAGGCAGAGAAGGCAAGGATGATTCTCATCGCCCCTCTCTGGCCGAGACAAATTTGGTTTCCGCCGTTACAATAGGTATCCAGGGAACCACCAGTTCCAATTCCAGTGATCCACAACCTCTTGACCCAGGATCGAGATTGTCTGGTTAATCCGGGGCTCAGGACACTGCATCTTCATGCATGACTCCTGCAGACATAGCGATTTCTCACTTCAGGGTCTCCTCCCAGGTCACGCTAGTCGTTATTGAGGCTAGAAAACCCTCTACTCGTTCCACTTATGCCATGAAGTGGAAAACGGTTTTCCATCTGGGCGACTTCCAAGAATTGGAACCCCTTTTCTTGTTCTGCCCCTCAAATCATGGAATGCCTCCTTCATCTGTCAAACTCTGGTCTTTCATATTCCTCCTTGAAGGTCCACCTTTCCGCAATTTCGGCGTACCATGAGCGGTCTCAAAAACCTTTCTGTAAGGGATCCTCCATCTGAAACCCTCCTCCGCGCCCAACTCCACCTTGGGATTTGAACTTTGTGTTGGAGAAGCTCACCCTTCTCCCTTTTGAATTGGCCACGAGCTGCGATTTATGCTTCCTTTCCTGGAAGACATTATTTTTGGTTGCCATTACTTCAGCCCGAAGGATCTCAGAGCTTTATGCTCTGGTTTGCAAAAAGCCTTACCTTATTTTCCACAAGGACTGGGCAGTCGTCAGGACAAATCTTAAGTTTCTTCCCAAGGTGGTGTCAGAAGCTACACTGAGCCAATCAGTGGAGCTTCCTGTTTATTTTCTATCCCCCACCAGTAGAGGTAAGGCACTCCTGCACACCATGGACGTCCATTGGATCCTTCGGTGCTACACACACCGGACGAAGGATTTCCGTAGCTGTGATCAGCTATTTGTTTCTTTTGCCCTCAGGTCTAAGGGCAAACCGGTTTCCAAGCAGTGCCATTCCAAATGGCTAGGCAGCTACATTCGATACTGTTACCAAAAGTACGAAAAACCTCTGCCAGATTCCATCAGAGGTTATTCCACTAGGGGCATGGCTGCTTCAGCTGCCTTCTTGCGAAATGTCTCTGCTGCTGATATCTGTGCTGCAGCCACTTGGAGTTCTGTCCATACCTTTACCAAGCACTACAGTCTGGACATTGCTTCTAGGTGGAGGGCTGGCTTCGGTCTAGCTGTCTTGCAGGGCCTTCTGTCCTAGGCTGGGTCCATTCTGGTTCCCAGTTTCTGTTGGAGTTATTTTCTCCTCCCTTCCTGGTTTCTCTCGGTCTGTCTCTGGAAGGACTGCTTGGGACTCTGTCCTGTATGTAATGACCTACTGAAGGAACCCTCTCGAAGTAAGATAGTACAGTTACGTAGGAACTTACTGTAACAGATCTTTGAGAGAGGTTCCTTCAGTAGATCATATTTTTCCCTCTCTCCTTCCCCTCATTGTATTTCTTACGGGGACTCTAAATCCTGTTCGCTCCTACTGTCAGGCCTCTTCCTGACTCCGGCAGAAGAACTGGAGGGTGGGCATAGGGACCGCCCACTGTATACGGTCACGCTGATATCGGTCAAGTGACATCGGGTGGGCAGTTCCCCGTCAGGGATTGCTAGAAAAGTCTGTCGTGTGGCCCGACGCCAGGTGGCGCCAGTCCTATATGTAATGACCTGCTGAAGGAACCTCTCTTGAAGATCTACTGTTACGGTAAGTTGCTGGTGACTGTACTTTTCTTTGGCTAAAGACTACCAAATGGCCAGACAGACACCACAGCAGTGAGGTAATGGGCAAGTACCGGTAAGACACTTTCTCCCCCCCCCCCATTTAAACTCCAAGTCTGATAACTCTGCTGGGGGTAACAGATCTGCACCCAGAGAATTTATTTGCAGTAACTGTAATAAGCCAGGTCATATTGCAAAAAATTGCCATATTAAGAAGAGTGACACTGGGGCAGATTTGTTCTTATCAAATTGGGTCAAGTACTTTACAGATGTCATGGTGGGAGATAAGACTGTGAAGGGACTTGTAGATTCAGGGAGCAGACAGACCCTAGTGCATATTGAAGTGCTGGGAAACCAGTGTCCAAAAGGACCAGGTACTGGTGTCATCTGCATCCACGGGGACACTCGATACTATCCTACCAGCCAAGTGACTCTTGACTATTAATGGTGTGTCACACCAAATGAAAGTGGGGGTAGTACCTAAGTTACCTGCACCTGTGATTATTGGAAATGACTTCAGGATTTACTGAGTTAATCAAAGAGGGAGTAAATCCTGACGTTTCAGCAGCTGTGATGACAAGAGCTCAGGCAAAGAAAATCTCAGATGGTGGGGACTCTCTTCCTTTTGGTGATTTTGATTCAGACTTGTTTGAATACGGCGCCAAGATCCGAAAGTCTAGGAAAGAAAGATGATGCAAGAGGAAACAGTGGCAACAAAAGACTGATGCACATAAGGGGTTAACATATGAAAATGCTGAAGCTAAACTGATCACTGATGTGATTTTCTTTAAGAATAATCTAACCATTTTTCTCTCCAAGGTAATTTTAAGCAGCTGGGGGTGAAACCAAAACAGGGTGAACCTATGTTTAAAAAATGTAGTGGGCTAGTGTACAGAGTTTGGGTTAAACCATAGACACAGGACCAGATAGAACAATTAGTTATACCACACAGGTATAGATCTGAGTTGTTATAGGTAGCACACAATAGTCCTATGGCTGGTCACTCGGGGAGGGATCACAATCACAACCTTGCCAGGTTGCTGTACAAATTTTACTGGCCTAGAATTCATGAAGATGCTGCTACCTATTGTAGTTCTTGTGCTGAGTGTCAAAGTATCTCCAGTGACTAAAAAAGACAAGGTGCCTCTGGTGCCGCTACCCTTGATAGATGTGCCTTTTGAGAGAATTGCAGTGGATGTGGTTGGCCCCTTAGACAAAAGTAAAAAGGGTAGTAGATTCATTTTAGTAGTATGTGACTGTGCTACACGACACCCAGAGGCAGTTCAGATGCGTACTGTCACAGCCCCAAAAGTGTCAGCAGAGCTTGCCAAAATTTTCAGCAGGGTGGGTGTACCAAAAGTGATTATTACTGATCAGGGTAGTCATTTTGGTGCTGCATTACTTAAGGAGCTGTTCCGACTACTAGGCATCACTGCCATAAGAACCTCCCCTTATCACTCTCAGACAGGTGGTCTTGTTGAGCATTTTAATCTAACCCTAAACCGCATGTTAAAAAAGTTTGTAAAAGGGGAAGGGAAAGACTGGGATCAATACTTACCTTACCTGCTTTTTGGTTACAGAGAAGTGCCACAGGCATCAGCAGTTTTTTACCATTTGAAATGCTGTATAGTAGACAACCTAGAGGGCCACTAGATGTAATAAAAGAAACATGGGAAGATAACCACCATCAGAAACAGTCTATTACAATCGTGTATGTGTGCCCTGAGAAAGAAGCTGGCAAATATGTTGAAATCGCCCGTAGTAATCAGGAAAAGGCCCTTAACCAGCAGAAGGTGTTTTATGCCCATGGGGTAAAAGAAAAAGTTTTTAAGCGAGGTGAAAAGGTCTTGCTACTGTTATCCACTACAGAAAATGAACGGTTAATGAAGTGGCAAGGGCCTTATAAAGTGCTTAGACGTACTGGCACCGTTAACTATGAGACTGAGACCCCTGATAGGAAAAATGCTACTAAGATACCGTATACCGTGCTAACCTCCTCAAGAAATGGGTTGAAAAAACACCAAAAGCTGATTTGCTGGTTTTACCAGTAACTGATAAAGATGATATTGATGTAACTTATGACAGACTGGAACAAACTGCAACTGCTGATTCTGTAAAGGTGAATGTTTCCTTAACCTCTGAACATACTGCAGAAATTTGTAACTTGCTGAAGACATTCAACGGTACTTTTACCATAGTGCCAGGCCGAGCAAAAGGTGTCGAGCATGTAATAGTGACAAGGAATGCTTGTCGTATTAGACAAAAGACATACAGATTATCAGAGTGGTTAAGAGCAGACGTGGTTAAGGAAATACAAAAAAATGAAAGAACTGGGTATTGTAGAAGAGTCGAGAAATGCTTGGTCATCACCAGTGGTGATTGTAAACAAAAAAGAAGTGGGTGCAAGAATCTGCCTTGATTTTAGGAAACTTAATCAAGTGTCAGAATTTGAGAGTTATCCTATGTCCAGAAAAGATTTGGTGGACAGACTGGGCAGTGCCAAGTATATCAGTACCCTCGATCTCACAAATGGTTACCAGCAAATCCCCTTAACTATAGAATCCAGGGAGCAAACTACATTTGCCACTCCTATAGGATTCTATCAGTTCGCCACCATGCAGTTTGATTTACATGGCATACCCGCTACAGTCCAGTAGTACATGGATGTAATTTTATCCCCTTACACTGGTGATTGTGCTGCGTACCTGGATGATGATGTTGTGGTGTACAGTCCCGACTGGAAAAGTCACCTGGAATACCTACAAGCAGTTATACAGTTGATCAAAAATGCAGGTCTGACAGTGTCCTACCAAGTGTGCTTTGGGTATGCAGGAAACCAGATATTTGGGCTACGTTTTGGGTAAGAGAAGTCAAGCCAGAGAGGTTTCTAAGATAGAAGCTGTAGCTAACAGCCCTGTCCCCAAAACCAAGAAACATGTCCGGTCATTTTTAGGGCTGGCTGGTTATTATCGGAGATTTGTTCCCAGGTTTGCAGTGCTAGCTACTCCCCTCACTGAACTCACAAAGAAACAGTACCCGAACAATGCGAAATGGACCCCAGAGTGAGATGAGGCTTTTCGGCCATTAAGGCTGCATTATGTTCAGCCCCTGTTTTAAGAAGCCCAGACTTTGAGAAACAATTTCTGTTACAGACGGATGCATCAGAGGTAGGCCTAGGTGCAGTTCTGAGTCAGTATACAGATGGGAAAGAACATCCTATTCTGTACATAAGTAGGAAGTTGCATGGCAGAGAGAAAAGGTACTCCACCATTGAAAAGGAATGCCGTGTGACAAAGTGGGCCATGGAATCCTTCCAAGTTTTACTTACTAGGAGCTGACTTTGTACTTGTAACAGATCACAGTCCTCTCTGTTGGCTTAACCAAATGAAGGATAAGAATTCTAGAATCACACGGTGGTACCTGGCACTACAGCCATTTAAATTTATAATGATGCACAAATCTTGGAAAGAGAATGTCAATGTTGATTTTCTGTCAAGATATGAATCAGGAATTGAGAATTCGGAGGGTTGAAAAAAGAAAATGTGTGAGTTGAAACTTCTCTGTTTGCTATGCTGTATATGCAGTGAACTGTAAAGGTTATAAGCTAATGTTAGACGGGAATTTAATAGAACGTTTTGGAAACTCGTTTTTGTAAAACAGGTTTCTTCTTAAACAAGGGGATGTGACAGGGTTGAATAAGGCCCTGCCCCATTTGTTATGCAGAAAGAGTTTAAATGCAAGGGTCTGTTCTATTCGCTCCTTTTCTGTCTTTTCTCTGGTTGCGCAACCAAATTTTCTTGTGAGACCTAGGAACTGATCACTTCGACTGTTTCGCAATTCTCCGCCTCTCGCTGTCTCTCTGCCTTCCCTTGCTATTATCTGCCTTTTCTTTCCCCTTGCATATCTGCGAGTATAAAAATATTTGTGAGTCTTTATGTGGAAATGTCACGGATACTGGGATCCCTTTGTTTAAAATGTATATAGTTACATTGTTGAAATGATTACAAAAAGCTATTTGAACTCAAGGGGTTAACCTGAGAAGCTGGTTTGCAAACTCTCTGAGAGCTGTAAACAAGAGGTCAGTTGTGGTATGTTCTTTTTGCTGCACCTGCATCGAAACTGACAACTTTCTGTAAACTTACAAGAACATTCTGTGAGGACCAACCTGATTGACCATTTCCCAGACAAAGACTTATAAAAGAGAGCAACAATGCTTTTGCTAAAACAGCTACTGAGAATTACTGCCCAATTTCCATCCTACCTCCACTCTCCAAGGCCCTAGAACGGATTGTGTCAGACCAGCTCACCGACTTCCCTAGACAATCACAACATCCCGTGTAAGAAGCAAAATGGCTTTAGAAAAGGTCATGGCGCTACTTGAATTCACTGGTGCAATCCATCATTCACTCGATAACAGTCATCTTACTGGGTCCACCTTCATCGACTTAACTAAAGCCTTTGATACTGTCAACCACAATCTCCTACTTGCCCAGCTTCGACTAGCAGGGCTCTCACCTAACTCGGTGGACTGGTTCAAAAGCTACTTAGACAACCGCTTCCAAAGAGTGAGAATTGCTGGCACACTCTCAGACCAAAGACCAGTCCGGTCCGGTGTCCCATAGGGCTCAATCTTGGGCCCCCTCTTTTTCAGCCTTTTTCTGAACTCACTGCCAGAATCCTGCCCTGAATAGATTCTACTCTACGCGGATGATGCTGTTATCCTGGCATCCCGCCATGATCCAGTCCATCTACAAGGTAACCTCCAACAGGCCTTCTCTGCAGTCGAAAACTGGTTCACAAAACACAGACTTATCCTTAACCAGAAATAAACAAAGACCATGACCTTCTTCAACTCCCAAAACAAATACAAACAATATCAGCTATCCATTAAAACCAAGCAAGTAATCACCCTTGAACAAGTTCATACCTTCAAATACCTCAGCTGTAATCTCTCCTGTGTCCCACACATCAATAATGTGGCAAAAGTAGCAAACACCAGGATGGGCCTACTGTTCTGACATAGGAAACATCTAACCCCAGAAACTCTGTCCATAGCCATCCAGAACTCCATCAGCATCATTGACTACGGTCTTATCTATGGATCTGCCACAACCTCATCTCTCAGGTATGTTTTGACTTCCCTCAATCAAGCCTGCTGACTTGTTACTGGTTCCCACCGTCTCACCCACACCTGCGACCTCTACTTCAAAACAGGCTGGCTGCAACCGAACAACCGAATCAAATATCAAACCTGCATCACTGCTAAGAAAATCATGATGGGAAAGGCACCACCAGGAGTCAGCACCCTCCACAAACCCAAAATCACCAACCGCAACACCAGGAGCTCTAAGCCCCAAATCCTTCAAATCTCCCGCTGCCGCACGTCCCAAGGCCAAAGGTCATTTGCATACAGGGCTTCGAGTTGGCTGAATGAGCTCTCTAGTGACACCTCATCCACAGCAACGCTTGGAGCGTTCAAAAAAAAAAAAAGCTCCGTCACTCCATAACTGGCACCTCCACCTGTGATGGCACCCCATAACATCTTCATTCCCTACGCTGTTTCTGATCTTGTAGGTATCAGTTTCTGCCCTCTCTTCTTGTACTTACCTGTCCAATGCAACTTCTAATGCACTTGCTCTGTGTCTGTCCTGACAAAACCCCTTGGTTGCCTCATCCTAACCCTCTACGCCTATGTCTTCCCCTACCCTAAGCTCTCTCCCCTTCTTGCCCTCTTCCTCCTATTGTTTCTTGAGTTACTCATCACTCAGTCTGATTTTGTCGAGCAAAGTTACTGTCTAAAACCATGTACCTGTTCCTGTTTTATGTTTGTGTCTGTTGCCATGTAACCAGCATGACGTGGAACCTTTGTAAAAGAGCCTTGGCTCAAAGGTACTTTGTAATCCTTGACACAAATAAATAAATAAAAATAAATAAAAAAACAAGGAGAGACTGAGATTGGAAATTGAGAAGAAAAATACAGAAGGACTTTGCTTTCTATGTTTGTACTGCCATTGTAAATAGTTATACTGAACAATTTTTAATTTTGCTGTTAATAAAACACTATTTGTGAATTTTACAACTGTTCCTAGTTTTCCTATGCTTTCTGACCTGTGCTTCGATGACAAAGCACACCTGGGGAACCACAGGACGCATAGGTTCTTGACCCCTATGGAGTCCAATCACCATTTCAGCCTGCTAGAGCTCTGTGCAGTGCACATTGCTGTGACAGAATTCACTCCATTTGTCTGGGGTCAGGTCGTTCAGGGTCATAAGAACAAAACCACGACCATGTACCACCTGAACAAACAGGGTGGCATGCACTCCCTTCTCCTGTGTTGGGAGTCTTTCTGCACCTGGGCCCTCATGCACAGCTTGGCTGCGGATGTCCTATCCTTCCATGTACAAGGAGTCTCTATCCAGCTAGCAAACACCCTCAGTCAGGTGGGTCTCACAGGTGGTCTCTGCATCAGGAGGTGGTGAGCCACCTGTTCTCCCTGTGGGGCACTCCTGGTGGACCTGTTTGCCTCCTGGAAGAATGCCAGGCTATAACTGTTTTTTTCCCCACTACCTGCAGTGCGGGACACTGATGGGGGATATCTTTGCGAGGCCCTGTACCCCAGGTCACCTCTGTACTTTCCCTCCTTTTCCCCTGATCCACAAGGTGTTGGTCATGGTATGGAGGGGCAGGGCACAAGGACTAGTGATCTCCAGGTGCTGTCAGTTAAGTGTCCATACCTGGTGTTCCACAAGGACAGGGTAATCCTCTGCCTCCACCTGAAGTTCCTCCCGAAGAGTGTGTTGGAGTTTCACCTTAATCAGTGGAAGGGGAAGAGAAAGAAAAATTGTTTAACCAGGAAAGGTACACTAAGCTGGGGCTTGTTTCCAGTTGAGACCTGGGAGCACAAGGAAGTTGTGACTTGCTCAGGGTCGCACAGTATGCAAGTGGGGGTTGATGGGATTCAAACTCAGTTCTCCAGATTTGCAACTCAGTGCCCTTAACCACTGTGTTATACTGTATTATCAGGGTGTAGCTGTCCTGACGGAGATCAAGGGAGGATTCACTGTAGTCCTTCTTTGCTGTGGGGTCAAGCCCTTTGAACTCCTTGTCAGGGTGCTTGTCCATATCCGCAGTACTGCCGGACTTATGGAAGACAGAGTCTACAACCAGACCCTCGGCCAAAGGGGGTGGTCTACAAATGGGGACAGTGTTCCGGTAGGGACCGCATACTTGCAAACCATATGGGCAGAATGCTGGGTGCTGCCAAAAAACTCCAGCACCAGTCCCAGGATGGCTTCAGCAATCAGGAAGGCAGCCTCGGGATTCATCCCTATCCAGTATCTCAGTAAAGGTGTATGTGGCCTTTTTCTTTACAGGCTCCAAGGGAACCTCCGTGGACTCAAACATGAGCCTGAGAAGAGCCCCAAAGGACACCGGCCTGTGGTTGGTAGTCAACTCTTCAACCAAATCATGGTCAAAAGCAGTGAGTCCTCTAGGACTGCATGAAGGACCCATCAGAGTCATCCAAAGAATCTTCAAAAAATGACCCTTGGCCATTTGCCGTCATGCACTACTTGTGACTTGTCCAAGTGCCTGATCTCCTTCGATAACTGGCCTGGCAAGCCGGTAGCCAGATGGGAGCCCTTAGAGGGGGCTGTCTGCAAGGGCTGTCATGGAGGTGACACCACCTGAATCAGTGGCGAGACTTGTGTCAGAGACAGCTGTCTCAACAGGACCTGTACCGACTGAACTACCGACAACCAGGTGAAAGGGATCGAGGGTAGAGCCCTACCCTGCCCAACCAAGGCCCACTGTTGCCAAAGGAGCTCTTAGTAGGGCAGCCACATACGCTGAAGCCTGTTATCTTCCGAGAATGAAGAGCACCAATGGCGATGCTTCCCAGTCAGCTTTGACTGAGAGTGCGAGGAATCCCTGGACTTGGACCTCGAACTTCGACATGGCCAATGACAATGACGAGATACAGCCAGAGAGGCAGTACACCCTGCCCGAACATGGTTCTACCATTCAACCTATGAGGGATGCAACTCCTGAGAGGAGAGACAGCTGGGTTCGCTTACTGCTCCTGGCCCTCTTGATTGAGGCCCGACAGGACCAGGTCCTGGAGATTGAATCATCTTCTATCCCCTTGGACAATGGATCAACAGGATTGAGAAAAATCTTGACTGACTGACTGACCTGTGTTGAGGCCGACAAGCTGGACGGAGGACCTGTCCCTTGACCAAGGCAGGTTTGGTGGAAGCCTAGTGCTTGCCAGCCAAGCAGTCGGAGGAGTCGAGTAGCAGGAAGAGTGCACCCGTTTCCACGACCGATGGCAGGACTTCTACAACTTTTTCACCTTAAAGTGGTGGGCAGGGCTCTTCCCAAAGGTCTGGAGGGTCTTGCACATTTCACTGAAGTTACCCACAAAAATCGTGCCAAAGCTGGTTCCCAACTGTAGCAGCAGCAAGACCAATGAGGTGCCTGCCGCTGCTTTGGTTGCCACCTCTTCCATAGCTGCCAGCCGAGCTGCAGATCCTGCAGCCATGGGGACCACCTTGCGTGCTTCCTTGGATTTTACCAGAGGGTCCCTTTCATCTGGCTGGTCTAAAGACAACCAGCATAGCAGTGTTTGAGGGAAGCGAGAAGCAAACCTGACTCAGGCTGCAGACAGTGATGTGTTGTTCACTTAAACAGTAAATGCACAACATGTGTGGATCCATTCATGACATTTTCTGACTGCATTGGTCGCAGCTCTTGAAGCAGGGAGCTGGCTTATACTCCCTGTGGTCTATTGTAGGTGGAGACAAAAATGGAACCAAGGAATATATCCAAGTATGAACTGGAACAAAGTTTAAGCAGAGTTAGCCAAATGGTGCACTTCTAAAAGTTTGGACCTACACAGCGTGGAGACCTGTGAAGGAGGAGACCTGACTCCTCACATGAAAAGGAAGATCTAATGTCACGGGTGAAGCCAAGGGACATACCACCTGGGTGGTGAGAGGAACTGCTCTTAAAGACAGTCCTGCAAATATGAGGGGTACCCATCTGTAGCCATAGTTCTAGGAGTGTTGTATGGTGCACATCCACACTGTGGCAATCTTCTTTCCCGTTTAAATCTTGCCAGAAGTCTTCAAGCTAATCTCCTCCCACTCACCTGGGTGGTATACTCCTCGGCTCCACTCAATGATGTCAGATCTTGCACTCTAGAAGCAGGAATCCTTACACCACTTACCAAGCGAGGTTAGGTGAGTTGTGTGGATGTGCACCACATACCACTCCCAGGACTATGGTTACAGGTGAGTAACCCTCATTTCTAGGGGCATGAATATGGTGCACTAGCCACACTCTGGCAAGACTCCTAGCAGTTCTCTAGGGGAAGGGGGCACGGTGCACACCCCTGCTTGACAGACTGGAGAACCGATGTCCAGATGCAGCACCCCCGCGTGACTCAAGGTCGATGCTGTAATGAGAGTTGAAGGTGTGTGCTGGCTTCCAGGTAGCAGCTCAGCAGATTTCCTGGATGGGGCATCCCTGAAAGCAGCCACCGAGGCAGCGGTATGTCTGGTGGAATGAGCCCTAAGTCCTCTGGGAGGCTTCCTGCCAGCCAACCTATAGCAGAGGTCGATGCATGAGACTATCTACGTGACAATTGTTTGCTTAGCTGCCGGTCTGCCAGATGCGGCTTCTGATTATGTCACAAAGAGCTGTTGAACCTCTCCCTAAACTCCAGCCGTTAGCTCCTTATAATAAGCAAGTGCTCGCCTCACGTTCAGTGAGTAAACCTGTTCTCAATCTCTGAAGTTGGACTAGTGAAGAAGAACGGGATGTTAATCACCTGATTGATGATGGCCTACTTTGGTTGCTTCTTGATGGGAGTCCTGGATCATGTACTCTCATACCTCCCTGCCAACCAGCAGCTGGCGGTAAAAGTGGTCTGAGACCAGGGTCAAGCACTGGCTAAATACCAGCTTCAAATCGCCTTGGATGTGGGCGATTCCTACACCCGTGCCATGGCAGTGGCCATAGTGATGTGTGATGGGGCTTGGCTGAGGATTTCTACCTTATGGCAGACACTCAGCACAAGTTGGCCGATGTCACTTTCCTGGGCACTGACTTCTTTGGCCGTTGGGTGGAAGGACACCTCACCAGGATTGAGAAGTCCAGTGCTACCCTGGATTCTGCGACCTCTTTTCAGGAGGACTCGAAAGGGAAGAAGCAGAAGAAAGTCTTTACAGTTTCATCCCTTTCTGTCACGGCAGCCTAGGCGGCGGCAGCAGCAGCAGCCCCAACAGGGGCCATGGTAGACTTTGGCCCCAAGACCAAGTTCCCTTGTCAGGGCCCCCCAAAAAAAGGCAGGGGTCAGGGTAGTAGTTTCCCTCCGGCAGCAGATGCTGCTGTCCCTCCAAAGCTGCCCAGTTACGGGTTGGGGGGGGTTGTCTACCTCCCTCCTATTCAGTCCCTGCCCCAGCTCCCCATGGAGGTTCAGCTGTGCCACTTTCGGCGCACCTGGTCCTTGATTACCTGGTACAAGTGGGTCCTAGAAGTGATGAGCTGAGGGTTTCATTTCAGCTACGAGGTTCTCCCGCCTTACTGGCATCACCTGCCAAGGGAGTCTATGTTGTCGCAAGCCACACTGTCCATCCTCTGGTAGAACGTTGCTCTGCTGCTCAAAAAAGGAGCCATATCCTGTGTCCCAGACTCCATGTCAGGTCAGGGCTTTGTGTCCAGGTATTTCCTTGTCCCATAATGGATGAGAGGGGTTTGCACCCCATACTGGATCTTCACAATCTGAATAATTTTCTCAGGAATCACAAGTTCAGGATGATCACTCTGAACCAGATACTATCTCTGGAGCATGGCATGTGGTTCTGTTCCCTGGACCTTCAGGACGTGTTCTTTCGTGTTCCTGTTCGTGCGTCCCACTGGTGGTACCTTTGGTTTCACACAGGAGAGGTTCTCTAGCAGTTCCAAGTCATGCCATTCAGTCTGTCCTCAGTGCCCATGGTCTTTACCAAGTGCATGGCAGTGGTGGCAGCATTCTTGCGGCAGCAGTGGGTCAGGGTATACCCCTACCTGGATGACTGGCTAATTGCCAGGCTGTCCAAGGAAGCAGTGTAGTGATCCAGGGACCTGGCTCTCCAGACCTGCAAAGACTTGCAGGCCAACTCCGTTCTTAACCCCTCACGGGTGATTCATTTCATTGGGGCAAGGCCTTACTCCCTGCGGGCTGAGCACTGGATCTTTCCTCTTTTACCTGATCATTTCAGGTTGGGTGCTCGTGCCCTGCCTGGGACTTCCAGTGGCTGCTAGGGTATGTGGCATCCTACACCAGCGTGGTCCAGTGGGCCTGCAGGCAGATGCATCACCTTCAGTGGGAGCTGGGCCGTCAGTGGTCCCAGCGCTTAGACTAACCAGTCACAGTGACCCAGCTGATGCGGGATGCCATCTAGTGGTGGCTTGTCCCAGAACTTCTGCAGGAATGAGTCCCATTTGTCCACCCAGAGTTGACAATCACTGTTACAACAGAGTTCTCAAAGCCTCACATGTAGGTGAAACAGAGTTTTCTTGTGTCCTCCTGACCCATCTGGGTCTGCTTTGTGAACTGCGTGGTAAATATAATAAACAAAGAAATTGTTCTTCTTTGAACTGAAGTACAGGACTCTTTGTTATGTCCACTGCCATTTGTACGATTGGTGAGTACCATGACTATTGTGATTTCTACTACACATTACTGCCCAGGCGCTATAATTACGAACATACGAAGAGGCCAGCAGAAGGAGGCCATTTGGTCTATCAGGTATGCTGGTACTGCAGGGTCCACAGCTTGAGCTAATGTCCCTGCCCTCCCTCCACACTACTCCCATCCTCCCTTACCACACTCTGGGTACATGTTACTGCCAAGGCTCTATAACCACACTCTGGGTACGCGTTACTGCTCAGGCTGCATAATTATCACACTCTGGTACACGTTTCTCTCCAGGCTGTGTAATTACTGCACTCTTGGTACATGTTGCTGCTCAGGCTGTATAATTACCATACTCTGGGTACACGTTACTGCTCAGGCTGTATAATTATCACTCTCTGGTATGTGTTACTGCCCAGGCTGTGTAATTACTGCACTCTTGGTACATGTTGCCGCTCAGGCTGTATAATTACCACACTCTGGGTGCACGTTACTGCTCAGGCTAAATAATTACCATACTCTGGGTACACGTTACTGCTTAGGCTGTATAATTACTGCACTCTGGGTACACATTACTGCCCAGGCTCTATAATTACCACACTCTGGGTGCATGTTACCGCCCAGGCTCTATAAGTACTGCACTCTGTGTACACATTACTGCCCATGTTCTATGACTGTGTTGCACTTTTTGTACAGATTAGTGATTGGGCTGGATTATTATCAAGTACACTTTACTTTCCTGGCTATAGAAACACTTTTGGTGTGTGTGTGTGTGTGTGTGCGCGTGTGAGAGAGAGAGCAGGTATGCGTATGTTGATGTTGTTTAGACATCCCTTTGCCCCATAAGGTATCTGATTCTGTACGTTTCAATGAGCATGTTATGTGTATATTGGGTTTGCTCCGATATCCCCATCAGGGATCTGATCCTGTCTGTACGTGTGACCACATTGTGTGTATGATCGAGTGTGCGCAGACCTCCCCTCCATGATAAGGCATTATCTTATCCTTGCTGTGTGTAAGTAGGTGTGTTCATGTTGGGGTGTGTTTAGACCTCCCCTCCCTACAAGGCTTTTGGGCATGCCTGTGTGTGAGCATGCGTGTGTATGTTGTGGAGTGTTGTGACACCCCCTTCACTGTGAGGTGTCTTATCCTGCATGTGAGCATAAGTTTGTATGTTGGGGAGTGTTCTGACATCCTGTTCCCAGTGAGGAGTCTGATCCTGCCTGTGTTTAAACAGGTGTGTGATGTGGAGCGTGCATACGTCCTGTTACTGATAAGGCGGCTGATCTGCCTGCGTGGGTGAGCGTGTGTGTGTATGCTGGGGAGTGCTCCGATATCCCCTTCCTCACGAGGTGTCTAATCCTACAAGTCTGTGTGAGCACTAGTGTGTATGTTGAGAAGTACTGCATTGTTCCCCTCCCCACGATGCATTTAATCATGCAAATGTGAGTAAGCATGAGTGTGTATGTTGAGGAGTGCTCTGACATCCCCTTCCTCACAAGGCATCTCATCCTGCCCGTGCATGTGTGCTCATGTGTGTATGTTAGGGTTACTCAGAACTCCCCTTTCCCATCAGGTGTCTGATCCTGCATGTGTGTGTGGGCACGTGTGTATGTTAGGAATACTTAGAACTCCCCTTACCCATCTGATGTCTGATCCTGCATGTGTGTGTGGGCATTTATGTCTTATGTTAGGGTTACTCAGAACTCCCCTTTCCCATCAGGTGTCTGATCCTGTGTGTGTGTGTGAGCATTTATGTCTTATGTTAGGGTTACTCAGAACTCCCCTTTCCCATCAGGTGTCTGATCCTGCGTGTGTGTGTGAGCATTTATGTCTTATGTTAGGGTTACTTAGAACTCCCCTTTCCCATCAGGTGTCTGATCCTGCGTGTGTGTGTGAGCATTTATGTCTTATGTTAGGAATACTTAGAACTCCCCTTACCCATCTGATGTCTGATCCTGCATGTGTGTGTGGGCACGTGTGTATGTTAGTGTTACTCAGAACTGTCCATCAGGTGTCTGATCCTGCTTCTGTTTCCTTTCAGAGGAGGACTGGAAGCCCCAGGTGATAGTGCTACCGGTTCCTATCCCCATCTTCGTACCCGTGCCTATGCAGATGTACACTCAGAAAACACCGGTGCCTTTTGCAATGCCTGTCCCGGTAAGTGATGACTGGGAGGGGTAGGAACCTTTGCAGACCAGGATTCGGGAGAGGAGAAATGTAGTGAATGTGTTGCTTCACTTGCATATCCTGATGTAACGGCTGGGGAGATGGACATAGTTGGTAGGTGTGTAGATCTCAGTTGCATGCATTTTTCATTACCACACTTAACTGTATCAGCTAGATCCCAAGCGGCAGATCCCGACAGGGCAGCAGCTACTGTCAACTTAGCCCAGCTTAGCTGTACCCCATGGATCGTTCCTGGACCCCTGCTATTCAGTTTGTTTGCTATTGAGCTTCCCTCCACGTGCATCAACACTGAACACAGTATGCACCTATATGTTGGTTATACTGTCGCCTTTGTAAAATGAGCACAGTGTGTCCCCTGCAAATGTTTGTTGACAAGGAGCAGAACTGAATGGTCTCAAATAGCATGGTACAAAACATCTCCAAGACAAATATTTTGTTATTTTCTGGAAAAACACATCCACCCAGTTCTTTAACTGTCTTGCACGTGAGCTGACTCATAGGCTCAGAAGGCTGAGGCGCTGTCAGCATCTCAAGTTTCGCCTTGCTGGTAACCCAAGTTCAGGATCAAGTTTGAGTGTGGGGAAGGGGGCGAGCTGGGAGAAGACTGAGCTGCCGTCTGGCAGTTTTCCTCTTCCAGACTTGGGCGGTGAGCCATCCTGACTCTTGGCTGCCACCAGGCAGTGGTCAGGTAATAGAGCAGATTCTGGGAGGCTGATGGTACATCATGGAGGATGGAAGGAGCTTTGGTTTTGGCGCACAGGTGCACCTCCACATGCATGCATCCTCCAGGAACCTGGGTGAGGAGATTGGAGGGAAAAGTGGTGAACCTGCACTCTGTGAAGTCTCACCCAAGGCACCACAACTCATCCTCTGCTTCAGGTCCAGGAGCGATTCTGGATGGGAGTCTTCAGGGGGTGATGGTGGAGGACAGCCTTCCTCCTGGCCCCCACGGGGCAGTCCGGCAGGGGAACCTAGCTTCAGACCAGAGAAGTGCGGTGTAAGGGATGGTTGAAGGTGCCCAGGGACGAGGGTAATAGCCATCCTTTCTGACCAAGGAGTATAAAACCCTTGCTGACAATCTGACCTTCCCTGTTGCACATCCAGTGTTTCAAATACCTCTGAATGTGGCTTGGCCCCAGACTAAACTTCAGTCACAATTGTAGTAACAGCAGCAGGAGTAACAAAAGTACACATGCAGGAGTAACAAAAATACACATTCTGTAACCTACAGAGAAAGTTAACTGGCTCCTCCCTGTAATCTAAATGGAATAACGGTAATGATAAATGGGAATACCTGATGTCCCTCCTGCTGCACTGTTGATGTAGAATGCATCCTGCAGAACCTACGTTACAAGGTTAAAGTCCCAGTGCCTCCCCGACAGCTTGAAGGCATCAGCGCTCACTTGTTCCGGGAAGAGCTGCTGAGAGGCTGCCTCATGGTGGCCCAAGGGGAAGTGCTGTTTCTACCCTTGCCTCTTCCTACACACACATCCCCTCCTGGACATTTTGGGGGGATCTGGACCTAGAATCCCTTTCAACCTTGTATTGCTCTCTTGATCTCGGTTAAGGAGACAGAGGCAGTTACCCAGGCTGAGAGTCCTGTACAGTAGAATCATTCATTTTGTCATTGGTACGCATGGTATGGATCACAATTGTATGGGCTTTGCGGAACTTAAATGGCCTACTGTGGATGGCCAGCTGCAGGATGCGCTGCAGTGCCTCACCTAAATGCTTAAGCATAGTTCCCCTCCTAGCCTTTTGGAACGTCTGTGCAGTACCACTCCCCTGAATCCTGAGATGCACTTCTAGTGAACCACTGACAGTTCCCCATACAGAAATGCCCATGGGCCAGCTATGTATTGCCTACATAGCTCACCTCACCTCACTGTGGAATTCTCCCCTCCTTAAAGCACATCAGATTATGTTGTCCTTAGAACATGCACTCAAGGAACACTGCCTTGTGCTATTTAGGTGTAATTGCAGACTCTACTCATGATAACTTGTGACTTTTCCATGTTACTGTCCCTAGATTAATTCTGTGCCACAGGCAGTGCACAGGTCATGTTGCTGCTAACCTGCGTTTTGTTCTCCTTATGCTTGTAGCTTGTGATTCACTGTAATACATCTCTGTTATGTTCCCTGCTCTGCCTTGAAGTTGTCCACTGAGCATTTTTTGTCTAGGGATTAATTTTATTATTGTACCTCACGTTCTTGCATTGTCAAGTTGTAAAATTAACCGAACATATGAGAATGGTTCTCTACTGTATTATTCATGTATAACTGATTCACTTGACTTGCTAATTTAGGTCTCCTTTTCTTGTTCTAAATGATGTAACATACTTGTGTGTTCCTGTTATCAACCTTGTATGCTTCTGTATCACCCTTGTATGTTTCTGTAACATCCTTGTATGCCCCATAACATCCATGTAACATCCTTGTGTGTCCCTGTAACATCCTTGTATGTTCCTGTAACATACTTGTGTGCCCCTGTAACATACTTGTATGTCCCTGTAACATCCATCTATGCCCCGGTAGCATCCATCTATGCCCCCATAACATCCATGTATGCTCCTTAACATACTTGTGTGTCCCTGTAACACCCTTGCATTCTTGTATGCCCCGTAACACCCTTGCATTCTTGTATGCCCCGTAACATCCTTGTATGTTCCTGTAACATACTTGTATGCCCCATAACATCCATGTATGCACCGTAACATACTTGTATGCCCTTGTAACATACTTGTGTGTCCCTGTAACACCCTTGCATAATGTATGCCCCCATAACATCCTTGTATGTTCCTGTAACACCCTTGTAAGTTCCTGTATCATCCTTGTATATTCCTGCTTCACTGTGTATGTTCAGTCCCCAGGAATTCTTCAGTGTGATTTACAGCAAGTGTCATCCTCCAGCCAGAGTGTGGTGCCCTGGAGATAGAATTTTATGCTAATTATAGTACTTGGAATACAAGTTCAAACTCGCAGTGTGGTCACGTGCCCCCCTAGTGCTCTAAAGTCATATTTTTTTTTCCACCTGAGGAGAACAGTTGCCCTGAAGAACAGCTTCAACCTTCTGATCAACAAAACTGTTTATTTTATGTTAACCTTATTTGTATTTATTTCACTAGGGGCAAGCTCATTTACAAGGAGGTCCGTGGTAGGACAGCACACAAAGTCAAAAGGCAGTGAAATACAAAAACGTACAAGATAGTACAAAGATACAAAGCACTTGCATAAAGCCATACAATCATGCAACAGCATAGCACAGTAGAGAAGTAAAATGCAGAGATTAATTATGCTGTGTACTCAACATGAGTGATGCCATGTGTACAATAACCAGGCATAGAGGACAAGACACAGGATAAACATAGCTTGGCAACATGAGCAGATTTAAGTACGTAGATCTTTGGTGAGAACTTTGGAAACACTATGACTGGCCACCTTTGTTCCTGTATCATCCTTGAATGTTATTGTATCATCTTTGAATGTTACCGTATCATTATTGTATGCTCCTGTAACATCCTTGTATGTTCTTGTAACCCAGTATCATCCTGGTATGCTCTCGTATTACCCTTGTATGTTCCCATTTCATTGTTGCATCTGCCCGTATCATCCTTGTATAGGCCCATGACATCCTTGTACGTTCCTGTATCACACAGACCAGATACAGAGTGCACTCTATGTAGGAAAACCACAAACCACACTACTTAGTTTCTATCAGAGTGTGCTTTTTATTGCATGCATAGCTTTGCCAGTGCAGTCAGAGAATAGCAGTTCTAGGGACGTGGATATGGTGCACTATCCTCAGGTTGCCAGTCTTAATTTCTCCTTAAATACAGTTGGAACGTCTTCAAGCTAAGCTCCTCCCATCCACTTGGGTGGTATCCTCCTCAGCGCTGCCACGTGATGTCAGATCTTCCTTTTTGCTGGAAGAGTCAGGTCTCCCCTTCGCAGCTCTCTACACACATTGTAGGCCCTGTTTTCTTCAGTCTTCAGGCATTTTCTTCATTGAATTGTTATCCTTTTTGCCAGTTCCTCTTCACCTCTGCTCTCACCTGCATGGAACGCAGTGACTCCTGAGACAGTCCTGGGTTTAAATGGTGCATTACTTGTAATAAAAAAATGTTGCGCACCAACCCCCTACACCTCATACGTCTATTGCCTGGGAGCGGAGCATGGCATGCAGGCCTGTGGTCTGTACAAGACCCTGCTTCCCTTCTCCTTGTAGGATAGGTATGCCCAAGGCCCCCTGTTTTCTGTGGTTCTGCAGCATACGGCGATTGCCACAACAATTATGACCTGCCGCAGAATTTGGCTCTGGCCACAGAAATTGCTCCAGTAAGTTAGACCGATACAGACACCACTCCTTTTCACCAATTCCTTGGCTTGCCTGTAGCTTATAAGAACTAAAATTTACCCCCAACCATCTCAGCCTCTCAAACCATCCCCCTCCCAGCCCTTAGAGCCTCTCTTGAGCCACCCTGTTTTTTATATTTCACCCTTTTTTTGGTCGAAGGTTGTGTGAGGATCCATTGCCTTTTCCTCTCATTGCTTGTGGGCCAGAATGCTTGTTTCTTATCCCAGTAGTGCTTTCTGGGGCCCACACAAAGCCATACTGGGGCAAGAATCCTACATTTTGGCCCAGCAGTAATAGAAAGAGGCAGTGGATTGTCCAACAGTGTTGGACCAAATAAGGGTGCCAATAAACTGAGTAACTCAGTGAGGCTCTGGGTGGAATGATGTTGGGACTAAGATATGCAGGATTGGTATTTCTTGTTTTAAGAGGGGGCAGAGTAATGTAAAAGAGGAGACCGTACACTACTTTTTGAGGGATGAATGATCACTGTACAGTATTGGGCTGAATAATGACACACATTTAAATGTACAAGGCCACTCAGTTACATTCTCAAGGCTGGTTAGGAAGTAGGTGGGGCTGAAATGGGCGTTGGCTGGCCTGACCAGTTCTAAAATCATGCAAGGGCAATGGGCAAAGTTCTGGCTGGGGGGACCAATTTGCAATCCTTATGGTGTTTAGAGCACAGAAGGTTGCTATGAATGGGGCTTGGGGGTTGTCAACCTATGGGCTAACTCTGGTGTCTGGGGGAGAAAATGTAAATTACAAAAAAATGCAAGCAAAGGGACAGCTAAGTAAATAAAATTGTTGGGGCAGGAAAAGAGTGAGAGAATGCTGGATAGACTGAAGAAATGAAGAAGATGAAGCCAAGGTAAGAAAACTGAAAAACTAAACATAATGATTATGTAAAATGTGGAATCTAAATAAGGGAAGAGGGAAACAAACTGAGAAGGTCACAGTGAAGTTGCAGATGAAACATTTTAAAATGTTTTAACATTTATATGTTGCTCTGTGACAGTATGCAAGGGTGGGCAAGATAGATTTCAAGCTCACGGCATCCCAATTAAAAAGTCACTAAGGGACAAGTCGATTTACTTAGAGCATCAGTGACTGTTCAATGTAGTAGTCAGCTCTTTTTTTATTATTAACCTGATAAGGTTACCAAAGAATAAATCCAGTGTAGTTCACCCCAATTTGAATTAAATGTTGGCTCTGTGGAACTGGCAGCCTTATCTTTTCACCATCCCTAGTCTGACAGTCCCAGTGCATTAATGTTCTGTGATAAAATTGTTTGGACAGCATTGCGAATACCATCCTCTTCCTTCCTGGGGTGGGTAGTGGTGCTGAGTTGATTGGGTGGGCTGGGTTACACTGGATTTTAAAAACTGGGATCAGGCAAGGCTGTTGAGGGAGCAGGATCACGTTAGGGAAAGGGGAGAATATCTTGCTGCCGATATGTCTAGGGTAGAGGTGGTTGCAAATAGCATTACTACCATTAAGGGAGATGGTGATGCAAGAGAGCATTGCTGTGATTAGGTCTGGGGAAGAAAGGAGAGGAGGGATTATTGCTGCCATTATGTAGACTGGGGGAGGAGATAGTATTACTGCCATTAGGTAGGGAGGTGGGGAGGGGAAAACTTTCCTTTTACTAAATTTGGGGGCACAAGAGAGCAGAGAGCATTGCAGCCTTTTAGTCTGGAGTGTAGGAGAGAGCTGTACTGCTGTTTTTTTTCCTCTGGGGGAAGAGGAACTTTGCCTCACTTAGAAACATAAGCCGTGCTTACATGGCTGACTTTGCTCCTTCTGTGGAGCGTTGCAGCAGTGCCCCGACCTAAAAAGATGCTCAGTTTCTGTGTCTACACAGCCCCTCTCAGTGCTGATGCGAGATGCCCTGGAGAGGGGCTGCGATTCAAGGGGTGGTCGGCTGATAAAAGCAGAAAGATGCCTACAGGGTGTGGAACATTGGAGTGAGCGGTGCAGTCTGTCCACACAGCCGCTTAAATCCCTCAGTTTGGAACGTGTTCCCAGACTTGAGAATTTTTTTTTATTTATTATGAGTATTGAATGTTAATTAAAAAAAAAAATTATTTATTTAAGAGATTTACCAGGAAAGACATACTGAGCCATCAAGCTCATTTCCAGATGCGTCCTGGGTGAGAGGGGAAGGGATAAGTACAAACAAGTAGAAGCACAGTTATAACAATTCAGCAATACACAGCATGATCAATAATATACATTACCAGAGCAAATAATGCAGGTTAAAACGTCAAAAATGCAAAGTACCCGGCACACACAAGAAGGTAATGTCACAGAATAGGAAAGGGTAGGAGAAGAGAGTAAGTAGAGGAGGGTGAGAAAGATAGACTAGAGTGGGGTGAAAAGGTATAGTGGTGGAAGTAAAAGAGAGTAGAAGAAAACAGATTATGGTGGGCAGGGTGGGGGAATAGAGTGTAGAGGATTAGGAAGGGGTAGAAAGGGTGATTACTGGGGGTTGGGAGTGAGTAAGAAAGAAAGAAGTAAGGGAGTGAGAGGAAGCGGTGGAGGGGAAAGGGGGAGAGGAAGAGGGATGAGGGGTGGCGAGAAGTATAGAGGTCTGAGTAAATAAGTGTAGGGCAGTGGGGCTAAGGGCATTTACAGGAGGGGGCAGCGGGACCTTGGAAAAGAGAGAAGAGAGAGTGTTTATAGGTGGCAGAACAAATTGCTAGTGGAAGGGCATTCCAAAGATTAGGAAGGTGGAAGAAGAATCCAGACTGGCCAGCTAGGGATTTATGAGAGGGGAGCAAAAAAGAAAAAGATAACCTGCGCTATGGAGAGAGTATGTGGAGGGGGGCGTAGGGGAGAGGAGAGAGCTGAGGTAAGGAGGGTGAGAAACCAACCAGAATTTAGAAATAAAGGAGGCACAGTGGATGAGATGGCAGTCATTCAAGGATGGGAGGAGAGAGAGAGATCAATGTACCCAGAACAGTGGTGAGTTGTGGGGGGGGGGGGGAGACAGGCCCATGGCAAAATGAGTGGAAGAGGGGATCCAGTCTGGCCAGGATGGATTTAGGTACAGCACCACAGACTTGCCATAATCAAAAATGGGGAGGATCGTCCCGGTGGGCAGATATAGGGATACAGCTTTTGTTCCTATAAAGTGCACCAAGTTTAGGGTGAAGTTTTTTATACATAGCATCTATGTGTTAAAAAACAAGGTGGCAGACGAGCCAGCCACTGAGATACTTAAATGAGGGTACATCGCCAATTTTTCGCCCATCGAGGGTGAGGAAGTTGGGGAGTGAAAGGAGTCTAGAAAGCCTCTGTTGTGTGCCAAAACACATGGAGGCCATTTTCTTAGCATTAAGGAATAGTTGATTAGCCCTGAACCATTTCTGCACAGTGCTGAAATCAAGTTGAAGCCTGGATGTTAACTCTAAAGGATAAGAACCGAAGGAAGACAGGACCATGTAATCTGCATACATGTGGATGGATGCAGAGGAGCAGATTGAGGGATGGTGGTTGAAGAATATGGAGAAAAGCAAAGGGCCAAGGACGGAACCTTTGGGGGGGGGGGAATGCCAGTGTGTATGAGTGGGGGTGTCTCCATTTCACTGATTGAGATCTACCTACAAGGTAGGAGTTGAACCACCTGGTTGCAAAGTCAGATAGACCTGCTGAGTTTAATTTGTTCAGGAGAAGAGGGTGAGAGACAGTTTTGAAAGCTTTCGCTAGATCGACAAAGATGGCAGCAGTGAGGGGGCCTTGTTCCATGCCAGAATGGATGTAATCTGTGAGCCTGAAGAGAGAGGAAATGGTGGAGTGCTGTTTGAAAGCCAGAGACTGGTAGGGGGTGAAAAAGGAGGAGTCGAGGAAAGGAGAGAGTTGAGATAGAACTATGTGTTCCTGAAGTTTGGATAAGGTTGGGAAGAGAGTGATTGGGTGGAAATTTCCAGGAGAGGAGCCACCACCCCCTTTTGGAAGGGGAATGACAATTGCATGCTTCCAGGTATCTGGAACTGAGGCAAGAGAGAATGATAGATTGAGTAGGCAGGAGGTGGGCAAGTTAATAGCAGGTGCAGATCGGTGTAGGAGCTTGGGATTAAGCCCATCAGGGCTCCCACCTTTCTGGAGGTTGAGAGCCAGGAGGAGTTAAAGAGCCGAGGCAGGGGTGATAGGCGAGAACGAGAAGGGGGAGGAAGGAGAAAGAGGGAGGGGGGAGTAGCAGGGAGTGCAGAGAGGAGGGTGGAAGCACAGGTGGTGAAATAGGAGGTAAAAACTGAGGTGACGGAAGGATGGTCTGAAATGGTGGAGTCACCCACCTTAAGAACAGAGAAGGGGGACTGGGTGGGGGTGAGAATAGGGTGTATATTACTTTCCAGAACTTGGAGGGGTTGCCAACGTTGTTCTGAAATGCAGAGGAAAAGAACTCTGCCTTAGCTAACCTGGTAGCTGTAGTACAAGAGTTCCTTAAATCACAGTACTTGTTAAGGTTAGCAGGTGTGCTAGAGGACTTGTAAGACTTCCATGCCAGGTCACGTGCACGGAGGCAGGCCAAAAGTTCAGCCGAGATCCAGGGAAGGTGAGAACCTCTGACCCTGGTTTTCCAGAGTGGGGCATGCTGATCCCAGATTAGTAAAAATTTTGATTGGAAATATTGTAGGGCTTGATTGATATTACTGGCCGAGAAATAGGGGACCAGTCAGTGGAAAGCAGATCAGTGTGTAGTGAGGATAAGTCAGTTGATCAGAAGGACCTGATTAGGATAATTTGGGGGGGAGACTCTGGGGCGGTGAATTTTTCGCACACAGTAAACCGTATGATTGTATCAGGATCAATGATATGGTGCAGGTGAGTAGCAAGACCCCAGTCCAGTAGAGAGTGGTTTTGAGAACAGGGATTGTGACGGGTATTGACAGAAATGAGTTGCGTAAGATGCAGGGACCTTATGCTTTGGCAGAGTTTAGAGTTAGAGTGTGAAAGCCAATTAAAGTTGAAATCACCTAAGATAAGAAGTTCCCCAGCAGAGGCATGAGTAGAGATAGTGGTTAGTAGTTCTGTAACAGAAGCAGGAGAAAGCCCTGGGTGACAGTATACACCTGCCACGAAAATGGGAAAGGAGAAAGGGAAGGAGAGTTTTAGGATGAGAAGTTCTTAGGCTGCAGGGGATGAGATGATCAGCACTGGGGTTGACTGAATGGAAGAGGAAAGGTTGATGGTGATGTTGTCTTCCTTTGTGGCACGATCTTGGCTAGAAAGGGAGTAACCAGGGATGGTGATAGCAGAGTCGGGAATATTGGCGGAAAGCCAAGATTCTGAAACTACTAGAATGGAGAAAAATAAGAAACAGAAGCCTAAAAAAAAAAAAATACAACTTTAGGGATAGAACACTGTACCATTGGCACAAAGGGCAATGGCTTATTCAGCTGAGCCACTTACTCTGCAGTTTCCTTGAGTCTTACTTCTTTACAGAAATAGACTCAGTTTGCAGATTTACATAGTGGTCATATATAAATTTGACATTTAAAAGCAGGGCTGAAGAATTATTTTACATATATGGTACTAAGAAAAAAGCAATGAATTTCAGACTTTTTACTGTGCAAATCTCTGTATGTTGAGCATCATCCGCTGTCTCCCACGTAAACATGATCTTCAAATTGTTTCCTTTCATTCAATGAGGGAAAAGAGGTTGGCCTATAGAAAATTCAGGAAGACCAAGAGAGAGGTGCATAGGGAAAATTACCTTAGGTTGGCTAGTGAGGCAAGTAAGGAAGTCCGGCAAGCAGTGGCACAGAAGGAGCTGCAGATAGCTGAAGAATTAAGAAGTGGGAGAAGGCTTTCTTTCACTATATAAGTGAGAAAAGGGACAAGAATGAAGGGATTGTTAGGCTTAAGAAAGGGGTGGAGGATAATGGGGGGGAAAGCAGAGATACTAAATGAATACTTCTGTTCCATCTTCACCAGGGAGAAGGATGGCCCAGTGCCTTCAGGAGCTAAAAAAGGAGGGGGGGCACAGATGTAGTGATAGAGGGGGAGGGTCTTCTGGCATTGAAGGTGGACAGATCACCAGTCCCGGATAGAGTACATCCAAGAGTACTAAAGGAACTGGCTGAGGAGCTGGCAGGGCCACTGGCAGGCCTATTTAATAGTACAGCAGGACTGGAGAAGAGCACATGTAGTGCTCCTCCACAAAAGTAGTCCCAAGAATGACCCAGGGAATTACAGACCAGTCAGTCTGACCACCATTGTGAGCAAGCTCATGGAGACCATACTAAAGGAAAGGTTGGTTGGAATATCTAGAGGAACATGGTCTCCAGGATGAGAGACTGCATGGGTTCATTTGGGGAATTGTGTCAAACAAATCTGATTGACTTCTTTGACTGTGTCACTAAGACAGTAGATAGGGGCCAAGTGGCAGACATCCTCTATCTTGATTTCAGCAAGGCCTTTGACTCTGTGCCCCACAAAAGGTTGATCAGGAAGTTGGTGGATCTTGGAGTGGGGGAAAAGATGGCCAGATAGGTGGAAAACTGGCTGAGGGACAGAACCCAGAGGGTGGTTGTGGGGGAGAGTTATCTGCACCAGAGAGGTAACCAGTGAGGTCCCATAGGGCTCGGTGCTGGGGACGATGTTGTTCAGTGCCTTCATCAGTGACATTGGGGATGGCATTAAGGGCAAAAGTGCCTATTTGCAGATGACACCAAGCTCTGTGGGAGAGTAGACACAGCTAAAGGGATACAGGACCTGTAGGAATATCTGGAAAAGCTGGGGAGGTGGTCCAGGATCTGGCAGCTTAGCTTCAATGTCAAGAAATGCAAAGTTATGTATATTGGAGCCAAGAATCCCAGGACAGAGTACTACCTGGGTGGAGTCCAAGTATCTGCATCGGAGGAGGAGAAGGACCTGGGAGTGATGATCACTAGTGATCTGAAGCACTCCACACACTGCAAGAAAGCAGCAGCAAAGGCAAACAAGATGCTAGGATGCACAGCTAGGGGGATTAGTAGTAGGAGAGAAGAAGTTATACTGCCCTTGTACAGGTCACTGGGAAGGCCGCATCTAGAGTATGGAGTTCAGTACTGGTGCCCACACATCAAAAAGGACATTAGCCTGCTGGAGAAGGTCCAGAGGAGGGCTACAAAGATGACAGCTGGTCAGCAGGGTAAGGCATACGAGGAGAGGTTGAGGGCACTGAGCATGTACTCCCTGGAAGACAGGAGAGAGGGGACATGATTGGGACCTTCAAGTACTTGAAAGGGATTAATAAGGTTGTTAAGGAGAGTCTTTTTAAGCTGAGTGGCAACCATAACACGAGGCGGCACAGTCTTAAGCTGGAGGGTGGGAGGTTTAGGAGGGAGTTCAGGAAGCACATCTGCACAGAGAATGTTGTGGACATTTGGAATGCGCTGCTGGATGAGGTCATCTCGTTGAAGACAGTGGGCAGCTTTAAGAGAGGCTGGGATAGGCATAGGGGGAAGGTAAGGATCATGGGAAGGGAGAGTAGAGACGTTAGCTCAAGCTGTGGACCCTGCAGTACGAGCAGACTTGATAGGTCAGATGGCCTTCTGCTGGCTTCTTCGTATGTTCGTAATGGGAATTTTCAATGCTAGTTTTACAAAAAGTCTGAAATTTGTTTTTTTTTTTCTTTTAGTTACCTTTTCAAAAAGAGTGTACCATTGTATCTATTAAATTGTTAAACTTGAAGTTTGAGAACTCCTGAAACTGACAATAGAGGGTCCATTGGAGTTGTGTCTGACTCTTCTTGTTTCAGAAAGTTTGAATGCTGTGGATGTTGACTAGAACTCTACGAGAAGGGAACTCTGTAGATGGCTAGTGCCGTTTTTAAATTATTCTAGTTCAATTTATAGCTGCCCAGAAACTTTGTTGCTCCCAGTGTGCTTTACCAGTCTAACCTCGGAGGCCGAGCACTTGCTCCATATGTAGGACCTGAGGCAAGCACTCGCTTATTATATGGATTGCACAGCTGGGGTTTGGGGAGAAGTTTACCTGCTCTTTGTCACCTATGTTGAAGCTGCACCTGGCAGACCGGCAGTTAAGTGGACGATTGGCAGGTGGATAGTCTCCTGCATCAACCTCTGCTATAGGTTGGCCCATAGGGAGCCTCCTGTAGGGCTTACAGCTCATTCCACCAGACATACAAGCTGCCTTGGTGGGTTCTTCCAGGGATGTCCCTATCCAGGAAATCTGCAGGGCTGCTACCTGGAAGGCAACACACACCTTTGTCGTCGAGGCACCGGTCAGGAAGCATAGGAAGACCAGGAGCAGGTATAAAATTCACAAGTAGCATTTTATTTTTCTCAGTAACAGAAAATTAAAAAATTAAAATGTGTTCAGTACAAACAGAAAACCAAGTCCTTCTATCTCTTAATTCCACATTTTAGTCTCTCAGTCTTGCTCTCCTTGCCTCTCCAGCAAAAGCATTGCTGCTCTTTTTGTAAGTCTTTGTCTGGGAACTTGTTAAGAGAGCCTGCATCTCACAGAATGTTCTTGTAAGTTTACAGAATGTTCTTGCAAGTTTCATTCCTTGCAGGTGCAGCAAAACAGTACATGGTGTCCCAGAACTGACCTCTTGTTGACAACTCTGCAAAGAGCTTAAAAACTGCATCTCAAGTTAACCCTTGAGTTCCAGATAGCTTTTTTACAATCATTTCAACAGTGTAACTGTATACATTTTAAACAAAGGGATCCCGGTATCACATACTGTTTTCCACAGAGATTCACATATATTTTTTATAACTGCAAATATGCAAGGGAGAAGAAAAGACGGAATAGAAAGTTTTTTTTGTTTGTTTTTGTTTACTAGAAGACACACTAAGCTGAAAGCTTGTTTATAGGTGCGACCTGGGAGCACAAGGAAGTTAAATGACTTGCTCAGGGTCACACAGTAAGCAAGTTAGGGCTGTGGGATTCGAACCCAGGTCTTCAGGTTTGTAGCTCAGAACCTTAAACCAATGCACTATACTGCCTCCTTAAGTGAAGGCAGAGAGAGAGAGTGATAGACAGAGAATTGCAAAACTGACAGAGTGATCGGTTCCTAGGTCTCACAAGAAAATTTGGTTGTGCAACCAGGCAGACAAGAGACAGAAAAGGAGAGGAAAGAACAGATCCTTGCGTTTTAACTCTTTCTGCATAACAAATGGGGCAGGGCCTTATTCAGCCTTGTCACAACCCTCCTTTGCCATTGCCACATCAACCTTGAGTCACGCTGAGATGCTGGTTTTGGGACCTTGGTTCTCCGATCCCTTTTTCCTAAGTAGGGGGGTGTGTGTCTTGTCACCTTCTCCTGGAAAACTGCTAGGAATCTGCCAATGTGTGGGTAGTGCACCACACCCACGTCCCTAGAATTGAGGGTTACTCATCTGTAGCCATAGTTCTAGGATTGCACATCCACATAACCCACCTGACCTCCCCTGGCAAGTGGCACACGGAGCTCTGCTTTCAGTGTGCAAGATCTGACTTCACAGGGTGGTGCTGAGGAGGATACCACCCTGGTGGATGTGAGTAGTTTAGCTTGAAGACGTTATGGTTGGATTTAAAGGGAAAGGATAACTGCCAATGTGTGGATGTGCACCATATAGCACTCCTAGAACTATGGTTACAGGTGGGTAACCCTCATTTACAGCCTACGTTAGGCAACCTGCCCTGGAGCTTTGCTCAATAGAGCTTTGTCAGGGGGCGTTTTGGTTTTACTAAATCGAATGCGCTCTGTATTTTCTCTGTCTTTCAGAAGCTGGGGCTTGACTAGACTATTCAGAGCGCAACACTGTCTCGGCACCACAGCATGCTGGCTCTTTTTCCTTGGGATGCCATGTTACTGTATCCCCCTGTATGTTTTCAAACATCCTTTTATGTTTCTGTATTACCCTGCATGTTCGTTTGTCATCCTTGTATGTGCCTGTATTATCCATGTAGGGCCCTGTATGGAACTAATTCTGGGTTGCCCATGAACAAGAGTCTTTGTTCTAGTGGGCTTACCCAGTTACCATAAATCAATTACTCAATCAGTCAAGTCAATCAATAAATAAATACTGTGTTATTGGGTGGTAGGAGGAGTCAAGCTTGAAGGGTTTCCAGTGACTCAGCATGATGAGTGGTTTCTGCCTAAGCGTGGATATGAATTCAGTGCTAGTAGTGGAACTATGGTTACAAGTAAGCAACCTCTTCTTCTCTCTGGCACTCCTGAAATAATAGGTCCCTATCCCGATGTTCCTGCCCACCACCTTGGAGAGTGCTGACAAGATTGTGGACACCATTGAGGAGCTCAAGGTGAAGATCCCATCAAACCCACTGGAAGCAGACATCCTGGCCATGGCAGAGATGATAGCAGAGGCAGAGGAGATGGAGAAGGCCTCATCTGACCTATGTGACCTAGCAAGTGCAACCTTTGGTTTCTTCCCTCTGTTCAAGTTTCATAGCTGACTAAAGGGGGTGCGGGGGGCAGGAGGATATAGATGGACTTGGGTTTATTGGGATGTTGGAAGATCACAGAATGGTGTGGTGTCATCAGGTACATTCTATATCTGTAAAAAAAAACGATATATATTAAGGCGGGTCACACTTTATAGTTAGGGGTTGAGTAGGCACTTTAATGTTAAACCTGAAATTTTGTACTTTAATAACTTTGCAACGCGGTGGTGCTGAGGGTTGAGGCGCTGGGCGCCACATCGGTGACATGTATGGGCAAGCGTGGCTGACACCGGCAGGGTTCCCATACGCCGTGGCGTCAGGGACGCCACGCTTGGGGTTGGGGTGGGGAGGAGGGTTCTCTGGAACAATCACGAGAAAAACCTCCAGCCTGGATAGGCGACGGCCCTCCCAGTGCCGCCACCACATGCCCAGTGCTGGTTCCCTGCCTCTGCCACTTCGATTTCCTTGGGCCCATATCGCCGCCTGGGGAGAAAGTAACAATTTTGAAGAAGGCGGGGTCCACAGTGGGTGGTAGATCGGATCTGGCCAGCGGAGTGGCCTGAGAGAGTTCTGGTGCTGGGGGAGAAGAAACATAATTGGAAAATAAAATTAAATAACTTTGCAACTGTTCAGTGGATTTGCTCAAACTTTTATATGCGCTGTCCTGTGGGGTAGCTCTCTTGACGTACCAAGTTTCGTTTTGGTCGGATTGGCGGATTTTGTGCTGTGCATAGTGAAAAAATGCTAAAATTTGCCCTTTTTACCGATGTTTGCCTCATCGCACAACGGAAAACTGTTTGGAATTTTGGTCTGAACTTTGCAGGACAGAAAGATCTTGCCCCAAAGAACAAGCCAATGTTGATTTGGTGAAAAAATATTAATCCGTTCTAAAGTTATAACATTTTGAAATTCCCTGTTCTGAGCATGCTCAGTTCAAGTCTTTTGGATAGCTGCATGGAACGAAAAAGGATTTTGCTCTGACGAAAAAGGATTTGACCCCCTCATGAAAAAGGATCCTTCAGAAAAAATTCCTTTTTCGGCAGTCGCTATCTTTTTTAATTTTTTTTTTTTATTTTAGTACAAACAAACTGTCGTAGCTGTGCCCAAGGATGTCTTCTGCAGACATCCAAGTATGCATCTTGTTCAACCAGACGTCCTTTCAGGGTTTTAAATAATTGATTAGCAGTTTTTTCTTGGGACAATACTTGCTGTACAGAAAGTATTTATATAGGTTTTCTAGAAGCGTTATGTTTGTTAAACACAGTGAGGCAAGTGCTATCCAGTTTCACACTGTTTTAGCAATTTTATGAGCAAAACGCTAATCAATTTTTAGAGTTAAATAAAACGCTGCCTTTATTGTTGTGTGCCTTTAGTTACATTTTATGTGGCCTGAGAATGCTTATTTTAAATGTTTTAAATCCATTTTCTTAATGACGAAAAAGGATTATGATGTCTGATGAAAAAGGAATTAGTCTGACGAAAAAGGATTACGGATTTCTCCAACCAGATGGCCCTGCCAATAATCCTTTTTCGTCAGACGAATTCCTGTTTTGTAAGATGTCATAATCCTTTTTCGTCATGATGGAAAAAAAATTGTCTGACGAACAAGGATTACAGGCAGGGCCATCTGGTCGGAAAAGTCCTAATTCTTTTTTGTCGTGACGGAAAAGGATTGGGTCGTTTCACAAAAAGGAATTCTCTGATGAAAAAGGATTACGATGTCTCACAAAAAATAATTTTGAAAAATGTATCCATTTTCATGAGATGTCCTAATCCTTTTTTGTCAGTGAATTCCCTTTTCGTCAGATGTTGTCATTCTTTTTCATCATGACGAAAAAGGATGATATCTGACAAAAAAGGGTAATAAACCTCTATGTGCCAAATAGTTATTTTTTTATTTCTAATGTATTTATAATGTTACCCCCATCTGTGTTCTCCCTGGTGTTAGTGACACCCCCACCTCCCTCACCCTCATTGCCCCTATGTTTTTTTATTTTATATATTTTTTATTTATTTTATTTTTGTCTTAAATTATTCCCCCATCGGAGTTCTCCCTGGTGTCTGGTGGTAACCCCCCCCTCCAACAACTGATTTACCCCACCCTCGCTCTGCATTGCTGGACAGTGTCTTCCCTCAGTCCCTTTGTCGATGAGCCTTGCAGTTTCCTGAAAAGAAGAAAAACGTCTGTCAACGAAGCTTTTTTCTCCCCATTGTAATCTGAAAATGAAAAAAAAAATACAAAGTCTCATCACCGGTGTCACCTGCACCCCCACCTGACCACCCAGCTCGGCACACTCCCCTTGACACCCCCACACACCTGCAGATGTCCCAGGCTCGAGAACCGCTCTCCTGATCGAAGATGCATCTTGCTGCTGGAACCGGCGACTGCAGTATGAAAAACTAAGATATTGTGGTTCATTGTGTTTCATTGGGAGTTTCAACTTTGGCACATAACTTTGCCGTCTTTTGAGATGTTGACTCCAAATTTTCAACATGGCCTTTTGGGGACCCCACCTTCTGAACAAAACAACTGTTATTACGCAACTCCCTCCAGAAAGGTGATTTCATGGTTGGTTGGCAAATTCGCCTTTCGGGTGGGATTTGCATAATGACAGTCATGTTGTTCATGAGGTGGAGTGCCCTAAAGTCCATGTTAAAAAATTTTAGGTCAAAATGTCAAAAAATGGCAGCAGTTACAGTGCATTGCAATTGTGCAACACACACTCATAACTTTGTCAATTTACAATATTTTCTCCCCAGATTTGGAACATAGAATTCTTATTAACCCACCAAATGTATGCCACAACTGCCAAGCACAACCCAATGAACCTTAGGACTTCTGACAGGACACTCTTAGAAGTCCCCAGAGTAAGGACAAACGCTGGAGCCAGGTCCTTTTCCTCCCAAGCACCCTGCCAATGGAACAAGCTCCCCCCATTCTGTCCAAGACGCCCCCTCACTCATGAACTTCCGCACCAGGCTCAAGTCCCACATGCTAACCTCAAGCTCGTGCCACTGCCGCAGCCCGTAAGGATCCTTAGGCACTCCCCTCCTTTTCACACATCTCCTACTAGCAAAACCCACGTACGACCTGCCTCCTCTAGTTCTCCCTTCTTCTCTCCTGGGCTTATTTACTAGCGCCTGAATTAGACTACATGCAACAAATTACCTACTCAAATTGTGTCATGATGATAACCATGCCTATATCCAATTATTCCTGTAACTTCCTCATGCTGTAATAACTTATGCATACAAATGTTCTTTTTTGCTCTTTGTATCTAACTAGTACTGTTATCCCGGGTCACCCCTGAAAAAGGGACCTTCGGGGCCCAGTGGGCCTTACCCGGTCACCAAAATTTAATAAATAAATAAATACATTTTTCAAATGCTGGCTGGAATTAGTTTTCACACCTGCGGTGCAGAAATAGCGTTGCAGTTGCGCAGAATTACGTTTCAGTGGGGATTTGAATTTTTCCTGCACTGGGTTCATCAGGTAGGGTAATAACATGGGTATGATGACGGTTGTATCACTCTTGGCCTGTAAATGGCGGGCCTTCCACAGGTAAGTACATATATGCATCTGTGGAGGAATGGGCGCTCCCATAGCTATGTACATATATGCTTCTATGGAGGAATCGGAGCGCAGGGCCCGACATGCACATTAGGATATCATTGCACTATCTCAAAAAGTAAGGAAATTAGTTACAAAAAACTTCGTTAATGCATCAGTTAGGGTTAAAGTGACAGTAGGAATGAGTATTAGGTTTCAACTCCTGGCCCCTTGCCCTGCACAGAGCCCACGGGGTGTCTTGGGGGCTGTGAATCCCAACGCCACCTCATTCTCCTGTGCTGTAGCCATGTCACCTAATTTTATAATGGAATGGAGTTAGGGTTCACAACCCCCAAGAAACCCCCACATCTGTGGGTCTGTGCAGGGTTGGGGAATGGGGTGTTAGGGTTGGAAACCCTAACGCCACATTTCCCTAGTTTTGTCACTTTAATCCTAACTGCGTTAATGAAGTTTTTTGCAACTTGTATATAAATGATATATATTATTTGTTTTGTGTGTCTGCTCCTGTGGGCAGTCAGCTGATGTGCGCTGTCCATCCCAGATTGTTGGGGCAGCTTGTAACAGTCTTAGAGAAGTCCTAGGACATGCCCCTTTCCAGACTTCCTCAGTCATTTGCAACATTCTAGCAGCCCTGCTCTGCAGGAATTTTTTTTTTCTTAGCAAGTAAAGTTTTGTTTCATTTTCTGCATAAAATTCAGTTATGCTGCTGCTCTGAGGTCACATCTACTATCAGCAGCAGTGAAGAAGGACTTTCCTACAGCATTGCTTTACTTTTCTGGGGCGCAGTCTGCAGGTTGGGAATCCTGGGCTGCAGTGCCTTGTAGGGCTGCTGTAGCCCACACTCTTTGCAGTGCTTCGTAGAGCCAAATTATCCCTTTTCTGACAGAAGACAAGGTGGGATTTGAGTTTTAAGGGATGAGAGAGTTTTTTAACAGGATTTGGAGCATCACGAGGAGTGCACATGGTCAAGTGGGTTCCCATGCTGCTGTTTGCAAATACCTGACAGGCGCCATCTTGGGAGGCTAAAGCGGTACTTTGCCAAGCAGTGCCCATCATGGAACATGCTACACATTTGCATAAGTACAGCACCTATCTTGTTACAGTCTGTGCATGCACATTGTTTATATTGGAGAGGTGTTTTAGGTGAAATTGCTGCTACTGCCATTAAAGGTGCAGATTTTATAATTTGGGGCCAATATCTTCCTATTGCTCGTACAGTTTTGTTTTTGGACAAATATTAGCCTCCTCAACACTTCTATTACCTCGTAAGGGAGTCTTCAAAAGCCACATCAAAGAAAATAAGCTCTGTGGCTCCCAACTGTCACTGTGGTTGGCTCCTGTTGTCTGTCTTCCAATAAGGCTTCTTCCTTTAAGCAGGATGAAGCCCAGGGCTCTTCCAGAGCCTCCATAGTAGCAGCAGAGCAAAGAAAGGTCTCCAAGCCTAGGCATCATCTTCTAAGGGACCATCTCACTGCTTCCCCTGTATCATCTGCCCGGTTATCTATGTAACCCGTGCGAGGGGAGGCACGTCACCTTCTTCCCACGATGGCGTAGCTCACCAAAGCGGTAGACGTCCAAACATTAGTTCTGTTGGAGACCCGCTCCATCAAGAGGAAGATACCCTCGCAAACACCTCCAGCATCCCCAAGTCGCTGGAGTTTACCAGGTCATGTCCCAGAGATGTTCCGCTCTCCAGGGAGGTCTCCCAAGCACCATCTGACAAAGCTGACATGGAATCAGGATGAGAGGATGAAGAGTATTTTCTCAGAATGAGGGCCAGAATGCAGAACTATCAAGCAGAGTCTTCAACTGGGAGCACCTATGTACAGTAACAAAGTAGACCTGCATCACTTCAGTGTTGGAAGGTAAGCCGTAGCACAAGTCTGGAAAGAAAGCAGACCCCTTAAAGGTGTACTCAGGAAGAAGAAGGTCATTACAGTTTGCAACATGGCAAAGGACCTTGTGACTTAAGAATGAGCAAATATGGAATGCAGGGCTTTGGCACTGTGGCATGCAGAGACCTATATAATTAACAGTAGGAACGCAAAATCATGGGAAGTAAACCCAAAGGTTGACACCAATCTTAGCCACCATAAAGAAAACAACCATTTCGCTGGCCCGCCAGTGCAGCAGTAGCACTACTGCTTGTGACGCCAGACCCAAGTTCGGGAATGGGCTAAGGTTGTCAGAGGGTCGGGCGGGGAGGAGGCTCGAGCAAACCATGGACTGCTCACTTCCTCGGGTGGGTGGCTGGCTTTGTGCATGACCAACCTTTGGCAGTGACTGGAGGTTTGGCATGCCCAAGCAGCTGAAGAGTGTGTGGAGCATGACTGCCGTCGACATCAGCCTGGGCGTCATGTGCACGTCACGTCTCTGGAGGGTGTATGTCAAGAAAATGCCCCGGCCTGGTGCAACACCGGCTGAGGGCTTGGTAGGCCCTCGCCACCAGTGGAGCAGCTCAGGAGTGAGGACCCCAATGAGATCTAAGGTATGGAACTGGGGTGGTGGCTAGAGAATGTCGGCTACCAGCTACCACTTTGTCCCCGCCTGGGGGGGGTAAGCCACGGCTCCATGGGGGGTCCCTCCGAGCTTGCAACACAGCGATTGGTTGGGTAACAGTGCCAGGGCCGAGGTGGGGGATAAATAGAGATTACAAAAAAAAAAAAGAAAACCATTTAGCTTTGATAACCGTGACAATTAAAGAACTACAGTCAAATTTTACAAAAAAAAATGTATATACTGTATGTATATCTGTTGTGCGGAGTGTATGGATTCGTGAGTATAGTCCTAGTGTGCCCTTCCCTTTGTTTGTTGTTAGGAGGCCCCCCCCCCCTTAAATTTGCCTACTAGTTTTATGCCCTGGGGATGTCCATGTTTGGATTTTTTATTGCTCTGCTTTTTCCTGCAGTGCCTTCTGTCCCATTTGACAATGATACATTTGTGACAATTGATTCAGTGAGTGATAGCTGTTACAGCAGCAGTCTGCCGTTAGGAGCCTGATACCAGTATTCTGGCCTCAACTAAATAACTTTCTCTAATCCAATCTTTTGGTTTTTTGGGCATGCATTTAAGTCTAGCCAGGAGGAGTAAATCTTTTGTTTTTAAAACTTTTCATTTGATCAGTTACACACAGCCATACGAACGCACCCAAATCACCCCAGGTCATCAGTGCTATAATTAGTGAAGGCTAGCTGTTTCCTTAAAAATAGACCACTCAATTATCCCTCAGGTGTTTGCCATTTGTGAATGTAGTCTTTATTAGTGTTCACTAGATAAAGAGAATTACTTAAAAATCGCATTAATGTTTTTTTCTTTTTGCAAATTTTGACTAGTTCTTTAAGGAGCCTCTCGATATAAAATTGGAGACTGTGAAGAGGGTGACATTTGGGGGGGAGCACAAGATCTATGTGGGCAGCGCTTGCTTTGTCTCGTCTCCAAGGCCACGGCTTATTGACTTGTGGAAGTCTCCTTCAGACTTCTGCATGACTTTAAAGTGGCACTAGCTATGTCACACCCATCTTTGTGTACAGATTTTTCTGGCAGCTATGTTCTGTGATTACTACAGAGGTCAGCAATATCCACACTATGTGTGGCATGAAAGACTCGTCTCTGCCCTTGGTCAGATGATAACTTGTATGCCATTCAAGGGGGAACTGCTATTTTGCCCTTTTTTGGAGGCCTTCATCTTCATGAAGGTTTTGGATTTAAGCGGGCCCAGCCCCAAGACAGGAAACATGAGAGACAGTTCCCTTACATATGAGGTATGTCCCTACTGTCTTGGTTGGCACTTCTATATCTCAGAAAGCAAGACACAAAATTTGTCCAACCAAGCATCCTTTTGGTATGACAGAGGAGGCAGAGGAAACCATTGCTGCAACAGAGGTCGTAAAGACAGCCAGGCATACTAAGATCAGCCCTGTCCCCAGCACCCCCTGTGAGTGCATGCAAGATTGTTGTTATTTAGGGAATGGTGGACAAGAAATCACTAGTGGGTTTTGTATGGTAGCCACAGTAGCTACTCCATTGTGTTTTGGACCCCTCAAAGCGAGACTTCTTCCTGCATTCACCAATCTCCCACATGCCACTGTAGTGCAACTTAGAGGCATCAAGGCTATACAGCCTGTTCCAGTTCCACAAAGGGGTTCAGGCCTTTACTCCCTCTTCTTCATTATTCCCAAGAAGTCTGAAGGCTTCAGAGCTGTATTGAACCTCAAAGGCCTTAACAGAAAAATAAAGTCCCTGGATTAAAGAATGGAAAAGCTACAATCCATAAATAGTAATGGTTCACCCAAGGGATTCTGTGGCATCCTTGGGCCTTCAAAATGTGAATATGCATAACCCCATTCACCAGTCACACTACCAATTTCTGCACTCCTGTGTTTGTCAGTATTTTCAGATTACAGCTCTGTCTTTCAGACTATCCACAGCACCAAGAGTGTTCATGAAAGTCATGTCTGTGCTGGTAGCACATCTCTTGCTGGCAGCAGCACAGAGATCAGTTTCCAAAGTCACCAGAACATTGCAGTACAACGGCTGAATAATAAACCACGGCAAGAGCATACTGTAACCAACGTAGTTCATTCAGCACTTGGGAACATTATTGAAGCACAGTACATCCATGATGTCTCTTGCAACTGACAGTGCAGACTCTTAGGCTTGGGAAAGGCTCAGACACAAGCCTACAGCAACTGCAAGGATAATCTTGTACCTGCGGGGTCTCATAGTGGCAAGAATTTACTTGATGCAATTGGCCAGGCATCAGTTTTGCCCCCTTCAGTGCCACCTTCCATTACTGTGGGATCTGCAGATGAGATCTGTGTCGGGCACTATCTGTCTGACCACCTCAGTGAGATCCTCCCTCATACAGTGGACACTGCAGTTGATCCTGACTTAACGAGTGTCTGCACAGGATGGGTAATGGCTCACCCTCACAACAGATGCTCACCTAACGGGTTGGGGAGCGATGCTAGGCTTGTCTTAAGGGACGTGAATTAGGGGAACGGAAGCTGACACTCAGTTTTCTCATGAGGAGAGTGGTATTCAGGGTGCTGCTCACATTCAGGAGCAGACTGCTGAACCAACACATCTCAGTATGGTCGGACAGTGTGGTGACTGTGGCACACTTCAGGCAGCAGAGTGGCACAAAAAGCACAGCAATAATGGTGGAGGCATACAGATTACTTTACTGGGCGACGTTGAATCTGCTCTCACTGTCTGCAGTTCACATGGTGGGTACCCCTCAACTGTCAAGCTTACTGGCTAAGTTGGCAGCAGCTCCATCCAGGGGAGTGGGAACTCCACCGAGAAGTTTTCTAATAGATTTGCAGGTGTTTGTAAATGCCAGTTCTGGATCTCATTGCCTACCAGGTCTAACTCAAAGACCCCCCCCCCCCAGGTGCTTCAACAGATATTGGTAGAGCCAGTCACTGGGGAAAGAGAGTTTTTCTCCTTGTTAGGCCGGGCGCCCTACTGTAAGCATTCGCTTCATGGACAGTGATACCAAAGGCTCAAGAAAACTGGAAAGGGAACAGTGAACACTGATCCTCATTGTGCCTTGATGGCCTTGAAGGGCGTGGTAGTCAGAGCTGATACACCTAGCACTATGCAAAGGTGTCCCATTTCTGATAGGGCCAGACCTTCTTTATCAGGCTGATCACAGAGCTGATACTTCTAGCACTATGCGAAGCAATACCACTTCCGATCAGGCGAGACCTTCTTCATCAGGTTGATTCTGCATCCAGAGCTTCAGAAGTTTAAGATCACAAACTGGTTCCTGAATACAGAAGATTCATGAGGGCAGTATACTCGGCAAGTGTGAACCACAACTTGATGCAGTGTAGAAAAGGCTTTACAGATAAGACTTATAAGAGTCTGAGATACGTTCTGCTCCTGTTGCACCCCTCTGACCCTCAGCTGCTTCTCTGTTTAATGTTCTAGAATAGTTGCAGCAGGGTGTAGATAAAGGGTGGTCAGTTGCTTTCTCAGGGTGCAGGTGGCGGGCCCCCTGGCCGTCATGGTTTATGTGGGATCATACTCCTTGGGATTCCATCCAGAAGTTGTCCACCTCTATAAAGCCAATCACAAGCTCCATGCCAGAAAGTCACAGGTGTTTCCACCCTGAAAACAATGTAGTCCTCAGAGGTCTGATGGATCCCTCTGTGAGCCCACCCATGAGGTGTCCCTGTGACTATTTTCTCTTAAAGTTCTCTTCCTTGTGGCATTTGCTTGGCTCACATTAGTGAGATACAGGCACCGTCTTTCGTGTTTCACAAGAATAAAGTGGTCTTTGAAATGGTGCCCTCCTTTCTTCCTAGGGTGATCTTTGATTTCCAGAAGTAGCAGGAGACAGTGTTCTCCTCCTTTTGCCCAAACCCAAGGAACACCAGTGAAGAGTAGCTGCATTCACTGGATGTTAGGAGAGCCCTTAGAGATTACCTCCGGCACGCTGAACCGTTTTGTAGTACTGATAGACTCTTTGGTCTAGGTTGGGGAAAGGAAAGGAGCTGCTCTAACTAAAAGTACTATAGACAAACCAAATGGTTTGCTTCCGAGTCAGAGTGCATTCTACAAGGGCTGTGGCAGCCTCTAATGTGCTTGCTCCTTCCTGTCATGTAGATGTCGGCTGGCCAAGGTGGAGCAGAGGGGCTGTTGTGGTTGCCATCACTGCAGTGGGGATGGCTGTGGAATTGTCTTTTGGAGGGTGTGGACAGGTAGAGTTAGTGGTGGGGAGTGAGTGAATGAAATGGGAGAAGGGGTACAGCAATGTACTGGTGTCTGGGAATGGGGCCACTAGACTACCAGGGACAATGTGATTCATATATACTGTGCACTGATGGGCATGGGGGTGAGTTGGGGAACCACAAGACTGCCTTGGAACTATTATCCCTCACATATTGCATGGGCATCAGTGGTGGGGACCACTAGATTGCCTTGGAACTATTAGCTCACATATTGGATGTGCATCAGTGGTGGGGACCACTAGATTGCCTTGGAACTATTGGCTCACATATTGGATGGGCATTGAGGGGCAGGTTGACCACTGACTGACTTGGAACTATCTCCCATATTGGAGGGGCAGGTGGACCACTAATGGCCTTGGAACTATTGTCGCATATATTGGATGGGCATCTGAAGGGTGGTCGGCCACTTGACTGCTAGGGATGTTAGAAACTACACATGGCATATTGGGGGGAAGGACCATGAGACTGCCGAGCACTGAGTGCACATGTTGTCAGGCAGCTATTAGGGGATGGGCTGGGGTCAAGGCTTTGCACGATGCCTCTGCACGTTCATGCATGGTGGCACTGTACAAATCTGCTAATGGCCATAAGATGGCATGTAGATGGCCCCTTAGCACCTTGCAAGCCATGTGTGGTCATTAGCAAGCCAAACAAAGAATATGGCTCCCAGAAGTAAAGGTGCTATCCTATTTGGGACACGATCTCTCCCTTTGCTCCTTTAAATCAGTTTGCAGAAAGGGGCTGTGTTACTGCCACACATAGTCACTTGGGGGGGGCTCTATCGCAACCCCATATTAAGACAGCTGGCATGCTGACCGTCTAAATATTGCACCCAAGCTAACCAAACTCTATGTCTTGCACACTACTACTGGTTGCATGGTACAAATGGCCAGCTCTGAATATACATAGCAACATAGTAGCTGACGGCAGATAAGGATCGCTAGGCCCACCTAGGCTGCCCGTATTCCCTGCCTGCATCAGCAGCCGCTGACCCTACTTGGGACCCTAAAAGCATTAGAGATTTAAAAAAATACTCTAGGTCAGTTGTGTAGAAGATGAAAAAAGAGTTTCCTAATTGGTTGCCATAGACTCAGTTTGTTAAGGACAGTGTGACTCATACTCATTTTCAGCTGATTTATTCATATATTGCAGCTTGGAGTCCTTTATCATAAAATCACCCGCCTCGCAGCTGCTGGTCTTCCCCGTGACCACCACTGTAACATTCTCAACACTCAACTGACCAGCACTTGAGGGAAGGCTTGCCTGTCCTACCCATTGCCTGGCTTTCAAAACAGCCAAATTATCCACCTCCCCAGCCTCAGTGGTCTTCTCCAGTTCAAGTCTGTTAAACGTGAGCTAATGTTAGCTACCCACCCCGCCCTGGTAGTCCCTAGGTCTAGATCCTGTGCTGGCAATGGGTTCTTTGCCATCTCTGCGCCTGCCCTCTGGAATAGCCTACCGTTAGAGGTGTTGAACTGCCCTACTCTGAACACTTTCAAGGCCACCATCAAATCCCACTTGCTTGTGGTATCTCTATGCTTTTGTAACTGATGCGGAGGGGGGCCTTCACCTTGTTTCTCTGCCTGACCAGTGTGCCTACCTCTCAGTCCAAGCCTCTTACATACTAGCACCTTCCGAGTTGGTGTCCAACTCAGGCGTATACATAGTCTTGCACAAATCTTCTTGTTACTACTTGTGGATTGTCCTGTTAGTTGTGTAAATTGCTTATTACATTAAGTCTTGTAAACTAACTTCTTCTAACTGTATACCAGTAATGTCACTTGTTATCCTATTGTCTCTTGTATGTAAATGCTGTCTCCAGTGTTCTGCTATTGTCTCTTCTATGCAAATGCTGTTTCCAGTCAATGTAATTAATCCCAGGTCACCACTGAAAAGGGACCCTGCTGTCTCAGTGGGCTTACCCAGTTAACTAATGTCAATAAATAAGTAATAGGGGAAAGTGCCATTCTCCAGGAACTCGGTGGGATTTGTTTTCGTTTCATGGCTGCTGCCAGTAGCCACATCCAACTTCACCAGGACATAGCCTCTAAACCCACCGTCCGGGGCCCTACATAAGTGCACTTTGACCTGATGGTGATATAGTCAGGGGTACGGATCATGAGCCCACTTAATCTGTGCCCTGACTGTGGGTGAGAAGGCAGTGTGATTCAGATGTGTAAATATCTGACATGACTCCAGTGCAGTTGCATGCAAAGCCAAGATGGCCAGGCATGGTGGTGGGGAAGGGGTGAGAACCCAGATCCAGTTGATTGTTTCTTCGCATCCTGGACAACAGACATCCACCAGTAGGAGTGCAGACTGCTACAGTTCCACTCTATCTGGGCCAAGACAGTCACGGACAAACGGGTGCTGGGTGTGATCGTCTAAGGATACTGAACAGAGTTCAGAACTATTCCTTGAGCTGGGCTTGTAGCACAGAAGTAGAGCAAATGCCTGCTATGCCTGTGATCTGTGTTCAGGAATAAACTTGGATCACTCAGGAGCTGGCCGTGGGAGGGAGGATTGAATATTTATCAGCTCTTCTCCCTTGGGGGCACGGAGGGGTTAGCATGTCCCACTGGTTGACTACCATCTGGAGGGATCTGGGTGGCAGCACAGCGGGACTGCATGGGAATGGTTCTCTTATCCCGATGCCCATAACATCTCTACAGAGGCTGCGCTCACACATCGCATCATTGCATGCATGTGGTCGGGGGGGGGACCTCCAACTGCGGATGGAGAGTGGCCCAGTTCTCCCGCAGACCCCACATAGGTGTCTGGGCACCTCCAGTAAGTCCTGTAGCAGAGGACACAATAAGTCCTGTGGCAAAGGACATCAGAGCATGAGGTAAGACCCAGAGAAGCCGGCTGTTGGAGCTGGGGTGTTGGGCATATCTGCTGATCAGGAAACAGAAAGTTTATCCGTCTGTCTGTCTGTCTATCTATCTCTGCATGTCTACAGTATCTGTCTATATCTACAGGCAGTATCTATCATTCTATCTGTCTAATCTGCAGATGGTGTCTCTCTATCCTAGCTACAGCAATATATATCTACAGCTCTTTATCCATCTCTCTATCATAGAAACATACCAGAGGTCCATCCAGTCTGCCCATATTCCCTATAATCCCTGGAACCTATTGTTCCTCTAGGGTACTAACCCTCCCTTCCTGTCCTCATTCTCCTCCTTGTTCTTGTCTCCCCAGGTGACCACTATTCTCTTCATTCTATCTCATGCCTCCTTGAATCCATTGACTGGTTGCACTCACCAGCTCAGCTGACAGATTGTTTCAATGTTCCACCACCCTTTCCATAAAGAAGTACTTCTTCACGTCCCTCCTGAACCTCCCTCTTGTTAATTTGCACTCATGACCACGTGACCTCAAGTTGGTATTCAGTGTAAATAATTCCCAGCAGTTTACCTTGTTAACTCCTTTAAGGAACTTGAAGGTTTCTAGATTCTTTTTTTTTTTTTTTAATCAATTATTTTACCAGGTGAGACACACTAAGCTGAAAGCTTGTTTGCAGGTGCAACCTGGGAGCACGAGGAAGTTAGGTGACTTGCTCACAGTCACACAGTATGCAAGTGGGGGCTGTGGGATTCAAACCCAGGTCTCCAGATTTGCATCTCAGAGCCTTAAACCACTGCACCATACTGCCTCCTAAATCTCCTCTGTCTCTTCTGGTTTCCAATGAGTACATATTTAGTGCCTGGAGGCACTCCTCATAGGATCTTCCCTGCTGGCCATGAATCATTTTTGTCACTCTGTGCTGCACTGTTTCCAACCTATCCCCCATCCTTTTTGAGGTGAGGACTCCAGAACTGGATGCAGTACTCCAGGTGAGGCTTTACCAGGGATCTGTATAGGGGAAGTATTACTTGTCTTCTTCTGCTATCAGTGCCCCTCTCTATACATCCCAGCATCCTGTTAGCCTTACTATAGGCCTTGTCGCATTGGTTCATTTGTGTGAGGGAATTACTGATAACTCCTAGATCCCGTTCCTCTTCTGTAGTGCTAAGTTTCACCCCACCCATCCAGTACCCCATTGTGGGGTTCCTTTTCCCTAGATGCATTACCTTGCAGTTTTTGGCAGTGAATTTTAACTGCCAGGCCTTTGACTTCCCCTCTAGTATTTGTAGGTCCCTCTGCATATCCTCAGTTTTATGTCATCTGCAAAGAGACAGCCTGCCCTGGATTCCCCTAACCATTGTCATTAATGAACATGTTGAAGAGGACCGGACCCAGGGCAGATCCCTGTGGAACCCTGCTCGTAATCTCCCTGTCCTCTGATTTAACCCTGTTGACCACCATCCTCTGCTTCCTCCCTTCTAGCCAACTTCCCACCCAGTTCACTATGATTTTAGCCGCACCCAGATCTTCCATCTTTTTGAGCAACCTTTTGTGCAATACTGAATCAAAAGTTTTGCGGAAGTTGAAGTACAGCATATCCACAGTGTGGCCCTTGACTACTACTTTGGTCACCCAGCCAAAGACAAAAATCAGATTAGTCTGACAAGGCCTTCCCACCATGAAACCATGTTGTTTACTATCCTGGGACCTGTTGCTCTCTAGGTAGTCCATGAGGTCCTCTTTAAGCAATTCCATCAGCTTCCCCATGATGGAGGTCAGACTGACAGGCCTGTAGTTCCCTAGTTGCTCCCTATCCCCCCCCCATGAAGCAGTACAGCATCTGCCATTTTCCAATCCTTTGCAACTTCCCTGGAACTAAGTGAGCTGTTGGAACAGCCCAGCCAGTGGTTCAGCCAGTTCTAAGTATCCTCGGATGCAACTCATCTGGTCTGTATCTGTCCATCTCTGTCTCTACAGACAGTATCTTATCAACAGACAGTATCCATCTGTGTACGTATGTATATATGTATCTGTCTGTCTATAGACAGTATCTACCTTTCTATCTATAGACAGTATCTGCTTTTCTGTCTTTAGACTGTATCTATCGATCTGTGTATCTGTCTCTGTGTGTCTCTCTCGCTCTCTCTGTATAGACTGTGTCTATCTATAAACAGCATCTATCCATCTACATCTTTCTCTTCAGATGTATATATATGTACACACACACTGCAAAAAACTTCGTTAAAGCAGGCATTAGGTTTGTAGAACGCAAAGCGCACAAAGAAGGGAAATGAAAAACATTTGGATTTGGGTCTCTGGAATATTGGCAAATCAGATCTTGAGGTCCAACTCGACATCCAGGTTGCGGTCGAGGGATTCCTTTTACTCTTGGTCTTGCCTAACATAGAAACATAGAATTTGTCGGCAGATAAGGACCGCTTGGCCCACCCAGTCTGCCCATTTCCCTGCCTACTGGATAAGCTGCAGATCCTAGTCAACCAGCAGCGTACTTCTTTCTACCCCAACCCCCTAGAATTGCCTTATGACTGTCCCATGCATGCTTGAATTCCACTACTGTTTTTGACTCCACGACCTCCTCCGGAAGGCCGTTCCACGCATCCGCAACCCTTTCTGTGAAAAATATCGGTGCTCTTCTTCTTCCTCATCCTTGGAGCATGGTCATGTGGTGAAGGTCTACGCATCAACCTCCCAAGGTCTCCATCAGGCGAGCTATACACATGATGGCCCACTTTGTTCACTTCCTGCTGGGGGTACTGGATCATGTCCTTCCATACCTCCCTGCTGACAAGCAGCTGGCAGTGAAAGTGATCCAAGACCAGGGTCAAGGGCTGGCAAAACACCAGCATCAGACAACCTTAGATATTGGCAATTCTTGCACCTGTGCCATGGCAGTGGCTGTTTTGATGCATCACAGGGCCTGGCTGTGGATTTCCACCTTTGTGGCGGACAGCCAGCACAAATTGGCCAATGTCCTCTTCTTGGCACCGACCTCTTTGGCCTAGGGCTGGAAAGACACCTCTGTGACTTCCTCTCGAAAGGACCAGAAATGGCAGAAACAGAAAAAGTATTTTCAGTTTCAGTCCTTTCTGTCACAGCAGCCTAAGCAGTAGCAGCCCAGCAGGGGCAGTCTCAGGCATGGCACCCCAAGACCAAGTTCCCCATTCAGGGCCCCAAAAAGGGCCTGGGTAGGGGTAGTGGTGTCCCTCTGGCACCAGCCACCAGTGCCCCCTCCAAAGCTGTGCAGTGACTGGTCAGGGGGTGTCTGGTTCTTGCCTGTCCAGTCCCTGCCTCAGCTCCCCGTTTGGGGGTCAGCTTCGCCATTTCTGGCACAATTGGTCTGTAATTACATGGTGAAGTGGATCCTAGAAGTGGTGGGCAGAGAGTTGCATATTTGCTTCAAGGCTTTCCCGACTTACCCAACCCAATGCACCAGGGGAATCAGTGGTGTCGCAGGACATGTTGCCCGCCCTCTGGAAGAATTTTTCTTAGCTCTTTGAGAAAGGAGCCATGACCTGTGTTCCAGACTCCATGACAGGTTAGGGTTCGTGTCCAGGTACTTCTGGTCCCAAAACAGATTGGGGGGCCAGTACTGGATCTTCACAATCTGAACCAGTTTTCGGGAGCGCAAGTTCAGGATGGTCACTCTGAACTAGATAATACCATCTCTGGAGCAAGGCCTGTGGTTCTGCTTCCTGGACCTCCAGGACACATTCTTCCACATTCCAGTCCATCTGTCCTAGTGGTGGTACTGCCAGGTCTGTGCAGAAGGGGCTCTGTTCCAGTTCCAAGTGTGCCATTTGTCCTCTCTGTGACCAGGGTCTTCACCAAGTGCATGGCAATGGTGGCAGCATTCCTGCAGTGCCAGGGGTTAGGGTATACCACTACTTGGACGACTGGCTGATCGTCGGCCCGTTCCTGCACAGACTTGGACATTCTGGTCAATCCGGCCAAGTCCAAATTGAACCTCTCACAGGTGATTCATTTCATTGGAGCAGAGCTAGAATCCCTTCTGGCCGAAGTCCATCTCCCTGTGGACCGGGCACTGGATTTTACCTCCTTTGCCTGATCATTTCAGGTTGGGTGCTTGCAACCTGCCTGGGACTTCCTGTTGCTGCTGGGGTACCTGGCATCCTGCACCACTTTGGTCCAGTGGGTCCATTGGTGGATGCAGCACCTGCAGTGGGAGCTGGGCAGTCGTGGTCCCAGCGCCTCAGTCACCTGGACCAACCAGTCATGGTGACCTTGGCCTGCTAGAGCTCTGGGCAGTGCACTAGGTTCTGATGGAATTCGCTCCTTTTGTCTGGGTCGGGTCATACAAGTCCAGATGGACAGCACCCCGACCATATTCTACCTGAACAAGCAGGGCAGCACACACTCCCTTTTCTTGTGTTGGGAAGCCATCTACACCTGGACCCTTGTCCGCAGCTTGGGTAATGATCTCCTGGTGATCCATGTCACGGGAGCCAACAACCAGCTGGCGGATGCCCTCAGCCAGGTTGGCAACATGTCACACGTGTGGTCCTTGCATCAGGAGGTGGTAGACCACCTGTTCTCCCTGTGGGGCACTCCTCTTGCAGACCTGCTTGCCTTCTGGGACAACGCAAAGTTGAGGCTGTTTTGTGCCCTCTCTCTACTGTCGGGCACTGCTGGAGGATGCCTTTGCGAAGCCCTCGACCCCAGGCCTACTGTGCAGCTTCCCTCCCTTTCCCCTGATCCACAAGGTTGTGATCAAGATGCGGAGGGACGAGATGGATGATCCTGATAGCTCCAGACTGGCCTCGCCGATTTTGGTACCCGGATCTCCACAGCATCAGCAGCAGACCTCTGTGGCAGTTGCCTCTGCATCCGAACCTGCTGTCTTGTCATCAGGGGAAAGTCCTGCACCTGGATCTTCAGTCCCTGCACCTTATAGTCTGGTTCCTGAGTGGCTAGAGTTCCAGGCTTTGGGTCTTTCAGAGTACATGCTCCACATTGTGGAGGCTTCCCAAAAGGAGTCGACTCACCAGTACTACGCCTTTAAGTGGAAAAGATTTCCATCTGGTGCCAGGGCAAGGAGCTTGATCCCCTTGCCTAGCATTATGGACTGTCTTTGGTTTCTTTCCCAGCTGGTGCTGAGATCGACAATCCTCAAGGTGCACTTGGCAGCCATCTCTGCATACTGGACGTGGGCTGGTATGTCAGCGGTGCCACAGGAGACAGTGGTCAGGTGCTTTTTCAATGGCCTTGACCACTTGAACCCTCTGGTGCATGAACCACCACCACCTTGAGACTTATTGATTCTGGTAGAGTTCATGGGCAAGCCTTTCGAGCCTATGAATAGGTGTGAGATGTCACACCTGTCGTGGAAACCACCTTCTTGGTGGCTTTCACCTCTGCCAGAAGGATCAGTGAGCTCCGGGCGCTATCAGTGGGGTCTCCATACCTGGTCTTCCACAAGTTCAGGGTAGTCATTTGCTCCCACTCAAAGTTCTTCCCAAAGGTAGTACAGGAGTTTCACCTTAACTAAGTAATTACCCTTCTGGTATACTTTACCAGTCCATCTTCAGAGGCGAGCCATAGACTCCATAGTTTTGGACCTGTGGCAGGCATGCTCTTACTATAGGGGAGCACACAGCTGGAGTTCAGGGTAAGGCGTGCCAGCTCTTTGTAACATACAGTGAAGCCGCATCTGGCAGACTAGCAGCTAAGAGGATGATTGGCAGGTGGATTGTCTCGTACATTCACCTCTAGTATATTTTGGCTGATAGGGAGCCTCTCGTAGGGCTCAGGGCTTATTCCTCCTGACATACCGTTGCCTCAGTGGCTGCTTCCAGGGACATTCCCATACAGGAGAGCTGTAGGTGGATGGCTACCTGGAAGTCTGCATACACCTTTCATCTCCCATTACAGCACTGACCTTGAGTTATGCCGGGATGCTGCTTTTGGGGCCTTGGTTCTCGAATCTGTTTGCCAAATAGGGGTGCATCCCTTGCCCCTTCCTCCCGGAGAACAGCTGGAAGTCTCTCAGAAGTGTGGATAAGTGAACCATATCCATGTCCCTAGAAATGAGGGTTACTCACCTATAACCACAGTTCTAGGAGTGGTATATGGTTCACATCCACACTACCCACCTGACCTCCCTTGGCAATTGGCACATGGATCCCTGCTTCCAGCGTGCAAGATCTGACGTCATGGGGCAGAGCCAAGAAATATGCCACCGGGGTGGTGAGAGGAGCTTCTCTTAGACAGTCTGGCTAATCAGCTCTTAAAGAGAGACTGCCAGAAAGTGTGGATATGAACCCTATACCACTCCTAGGACTACAGTTACAGGTGAGTAACCCTCATATTCCTGTGGTACCCTTGGCTGTCATTCACCCACAGCCCTTCTACATGTGTTATTTTTTTAACCTAGGGCCCTACCATGTTCTCAGATGAATGAGCACTGTCACTTAAGTTGGGGCGACATTACACCTGGCACAGACACTGAAGGCAGTGAATATATACTAGAGTACCATGAGTGCCAGACAAAAACGTGGACTGGCACCAACTTAAGAGGCATCCTGACTGTCCCTCTCAGAATGTACAAAAACACCAGTAAATCTGACCATGATCCCATAACTGCCTACCACAAATATGCGAAACAAAGGCCCCCGCAGATGCTTCTGCCAGATTCACCATTCTACCTTGCCCCATATTTATAGCTGAAACTGACCAATCTGTGGTATCGCAGCATGACTATTGGAGAAAATAAAATTTGGGACATAATGAAAGTTTTGCAGCGATCTGCTCATCTCCCGCCTGAGAAGAGAATAACAAATCATTTGACTTGCAGAACTTCAATTCAGATGCCTATTGACTCAAATGTACCCCCCCACGGATGTGGCTCAAGTCTCATCTCACAAAAACATGCAACAGTTACAGTACCTTCTGTGAAGAAGAAAAAAACATTTTCATCAGTTTTTCAGGTAACACTGCTCAGCCCTCGCCCTCCACCTCCACAGCAGCACAGTATTGAGAAACTGCACATGAAATGCCTGCGCCAGTCCAGCCAGTAACACTGCCCCCAATTTCAGAAACGAGGGAAGTGTCACCTTTGCAGTTACTCTCCACCACTGCCAGCTCAGAGGACTCCACCAGCAGAGCAAACATTTTTGGCTCTCACTGCACCTTTTATGAAGACATCTCAGTTAATATTTCCAAATCTCTACCTCCTTCAAAGATGTGCTGATATGTCATGTGCTCAGATTCTGAATCCAAGTGAAGTATTACAGCTGCAAAGTTAAGCCATTTAAAAAGTTGCTGTTCCTGTTTATTTGTAGCCCTCTTATGGGTTTAACATTGCTTGCCCTAAATCACTGGCAGAAGACATTCACAGAGGCATTAAATGAGAGATTTGCAGAGATCAGCACCCTGTCTTTTCACATTTCAGCACCCTCAATGGCGGCAAGTACTTGAACCTCCTTGGATCCATATATTACCAAAAATAGGGGACTGTGTATCACTTGGCTGAGAATATCACCTCAAGGTTTTGGCAACATGTTGGAACGTCTCAAGCATCGCTCTTGAGGTTCACATGTCACCAGAACCTCTCAATGGTATGATAGCCTCATAATGCACAGTCCACTGTCTATTGTTCTATTTATTCATCTATATCTGTAGATCGTTAAATATGAACATACCAGTTCTAGGGATGTGGATATGGTGTTCAGTCCACACTTATTGGCAGCTTCCTTGCCGCTTTAAATCTTGCCGGAAGGTCTTCAAGCTGGCTCCTCCCACCCACCTGGGTGGTAAAACTCTCGGCTCCGCCCCATGAAGCCAGATCTTCCTTACCGCTTGGAAGCTCAGGGTCCCTCCTTAGCGCTCTGCGTTTTAGGCCTGGATCTGCACTCTTCGTTTAATCTGAAACTAATTCTCAAATTTACAAGACTTTGGTCTTCTTTTTCCCTCGTGGCTGCGATGGACAAATCGACTCCCGGATTTCGTCGGTGCCCCTGTGGGCAGAAGATGTCCCGGACCGACCCACACTCCACGTGCGTTTACTGCCTGGGACTCTGCCACGATTCGCAGGCTTGCGATTTGTGCAAATCCTTTTCGGCTTCGGTCTTGGAGGACCGCGCTGCTCGACTTCTTTTGGGGCGACCTGAAAAACGGTATCCAGCAGTCAAGTCGAAGGAGGCCCATTGGGCGGTGTCCATGGCGGCGGGCTCCGCGGATCAGTTTGAGCAGATGACCGACCTCGAGGAGGAGGCGGCCCAGGCCGCATCTTCTTCCTCCTCGGTTGCGGCATTTATCCCGCTCTCCTTGGGCTCTTCATATACAAGCTTCTTTTAAGGAGCTTTGCCAGTCCCTCTCCACCAAGGGAGAAGGACCATCGGGACATTCCAGTCAGTCCAAAAAGAAGGACTCCAAAGGTAAGTCCCACTGTCGACGTTCGTGGGAGCGGGAGAGATCCCCTTCACCAGATGGTCGACTTTGGTCGAGGTTGCGGCTAAGGCCACTGGCTTCACGGTGTCCCCGTCAGGTCAGTCAGCTGAGAAACCCATCGAAGCAGTCGAGATTTTTCTCGACCCATCGGACGGTTTGTCGACTGGTGATGCTGACAACCCTACTTCACTGGTTCCCCTGGTGAAAACCGAGGACTTGCCTGTGCCTCCTGTGCCGGAGTCCCTGGTTAAGGTCCCTGAACCAAGGGAGGGCGTGTTTCCCCGTCCCTCTCTGACCCACCCTCGGAATCCCGAAGGTCTCAGACCTCTTCCAGGTCCAGCCGGTCCGCTTGACGTCAGCGGTCTCGGCACCATGGAAAGCAGCGGCGCCGCTCATCCTCGTCGTCCTCTTCGGAGGATAGGCTCCGGTGCAAGTTGTGTCGGCGCTACGAGGATTTAATGTGGCAGCAGCTCTTATTGTTCAGGAATAAGCCGACTCCGTTGCCTTCTCCGGCAATTAAGTGGCTGTCACCTGAGCGGCCGAAACAACCCCTCGTAGTCGAGGAGCCGAAACCGGCACTGGTTGTTGGGCCGAAACCGGCTGCTCCACGCATTGTGGTGGAACCTCCGCCTCCACAACCGAAGACTGGGGCCCTGACCAGGGATTCTTGGTTGGGTCAGGGTTTGCCCCATAGGTTGTCGGTCACCCTCACTCCCGATCGACCTCGGCACGTGGAGGGTAGCTCAGGCACTCGGCAGCTGTTCGCAGACTCCTCAGAGTCTGACGACAACTCCTCCTTGCTCTCCAGGCCGCTTGACCTGGAGTATACAGGGGGTCAGTTGGTGAACGAGAGCCCATCCTCATTTTTAGGAATGCTTCGACTTATCTCAGAGTCCACTGGGATGAAGCTCGAACCCATTTCAAAATGGGCCAAGTATCCTCTCACGGAGATACTGGACCGAGGGGATTCCCCTACGGAGGCCTTTCCAGTGGCCGAAGCCATTGTTGGCCCAGCACTGGAGCTGTGGCAGCAGTCAGCATCTTGTCCCGCACCTTCGGCCAGGATGGCTCGAAAGTATGTGGTCCCTACAGGGTCACTCTCTGGTTTCTCGGAGCACCACTCTTCGGAGGGGTTAGTGACTGACAGCATTTTCTGGCATTCCAGGAACGCTTGGGATGTGGACAAACCACCCGATAAGGAGTCCAAGAAATTGGACTACTCAGGGCGGAAGGTATATGCTGCTTCCTCCCTAGGCCTTCGTCAGGCTAGCTCGGCCGTTCTGATGGCACACTTTTCACATGCCCTTTTGGGCTCCCTGGATGAGGTGATTCCTCATCTCCCGGCTGACCTTCAAACAACGGTCAAGCAGGTGCGGGATCAGGGAAGGGCGGTAGCTAAACAGCAGCTCCAAACTTCTTTGGACATCACTGATTCGTGTGCCCGATCAGTAGTGGCCACAGTGGCCATGCGCCACAGAGCTTGGCTGCGGATCTCCACCTTTATGGTGGATACCCAGCACAAGCTGGCAGACGTCCACTTCCAGGGTACCGACTTGTTTGGACCCGGGGTGGAGGTCATCTCCAACGGATGGAGAAGTCCAGTGCCACCTTGGACTCGGTTACGTCTGCCCAGAAGGACAAAGGCCGCCAGCAGCAGCGTAAGCCCTTTCGTCCTTCAGCCCCTGCGGCACGTCCAGCCCAGCAACACCAGCATCAGGGCCAGCAGGCTCGTACTTGGCACCCCAAAGCCAAGCCTGCTGCTTCCTCCAGCAGGAAGCCGGGAGGAAAAGGCCCAGGCTGCTCCTCGGCCTACCCTTCCTCCAAGCTTACCCAGTGACGGGTTGAGGGGCGTTGCCCCCAACTTTGTCACTCCTCCCCGGGTTCTCTCCATGGGGGGACAGCTCCGCCACTTCCTTTCCGCCTGGTCCGTTATCACCACGGACCGCTGGGTGTTGGAAGTGGTAGGCAGGGTTCTGCCTCTGGAATTCGAGCAGCCCCCCTCCTATCGAGCCATCGCCCCACAGGGGACTATGGGTTCCACAGCCTCTCTGTCTGCTCGTCAAGACGACATTACCTTGCTCCTCCAGAAGGAGGTGATGAGGGAGGTGGCGGAACCCACTCCAGACCCAGGGTTTGTGTCCAGATACTTCATGGTCCCAAAACAGACAGGGGGCTGGTGCCCCATTCTCGACCTACACGACCTGAACAAGTTCTTAGGTCTCGCACCTTCAAGATGGTCACTCTGGCTCAGTGTGTGGTTCTGTTCTCTGGACCTTCAGGACGCGTTCTTTCACGTCCCAGTCTGTCCGTCTCACCAGCGATTCCTCTGCTTCAGGGCTTCAGAGGGATCCCTTTATGAGTTCCGGGCCATGCCCTTCGGCCTCTCTCCAGCTCCCAGGGTCTTCACCAAATGCATGGCAGTGGTGACAGCATTCCTGCGGCGCCGAGGGTTCCGGGTGTACCCTTACCTGGACGACTGGCTGATTGCAGCCCCCTCCAGGTTGGAGGTGGAGCGGTCCAGGGATCTGGCCTTCCAGGTCTGCTCTCAGATTGGCCTCCTCATCAACGAGGCCAAGTCGGAACTCGTGCCATCGCAGGTGATTCAGTTCGTTGGGGCAGAGCTCGACTCTCTTCGAGCCAAAGCACGGCTCCCGGCAGACAGGGCCTAGGTCCTTACCTCCTTTGCCCAATCATTTCTGGTTGGGCAATTGCGCCCTGCCCGGGACTTCCTGTGCCTTCTGGGCCTCATGGTGACCTGCACCAGCGTGGTCCGTTGGGCCTGCTGGCATATGCATCCCCTGCAATGCTATCTGGCCCACCAGCGGTCACAGCACTCTGGTCCTCTGGACCAGCCAGTGACCGTGACCCAGGAGATGTGGAACGACCTCCAGTGGTGGCTCGTTTCAGTTCATCTGCAGGAGGGTATCCCATTTGTCCGCCCCAAGCTGACGTTCATTCTGACGACCGACGCCTCTTTGATGGGTTGTGGTGCCCATCTAGGGGAGCTCAGAGCCCACAGCTTCTGGTCCCCTCAGGAGTCTCGATGCCACATCAACCTGCTGGAGCTTCGAGCGGTCCGACTAGCCCTCACCGCCTTCGCTCCGTTTGCACGGTGTCAAGTGGTCCAGGTCCAGACGGACAACACCACGACCATGTACTACCTCAGCCGGCAGGGCGGGATGCACTCCTTGCCTCTGTGCAAGGAAGCTCTCCGCACTTGGTCTCTCGTGATCAGCCTGGAGGCAGATCCCCTAGCCATCCATGTTGCAGGAGCCTCCAACAGTCTGGCCAATGCCCTAAGCCGGATAGGCGCTGCATCTCACGAGTGGTCTCTCCTGCCGGAGATGGTACAAGATCTGTTCTCCCACTGGGGCACCCCTCAGGTGGACTTGTTCGCCTCCAGGGAGAATGCAAAGCTGAGGCTGTTTCATGCCCCCCGCCCCAGCAGGGCTCGCTGCAGGGGATGCCTTCTCCAGCCGTGGACCCCGGGCCTCTTCTACGCCTTCCCTCCATTCCCCTTGATCCACAAGGTGCTTCTCAAGGTGAAGAGGGACCAGGCGCAGGTGATTCTGGTAACCCCAGACTGGCCCCGCCAGTTCTGGTATCCAGATCTCCTCAACCTCAGCTTCAGGCTCCCGAGGCGGTTTCCAGCCCGCCCGGACCTGATCTCGGTCAACAAGGGGAAGGTACTCCATCCGGACCTTCAATCCCTGCACCTGATGGCCTGGTTCCTGAGCGGCTAGAGTTCCAGGCATTGGGTCTTTTCGATGAGGTCGTCAGCGTTGTTGAGGCTTCCCATAAGGAGTCAACCAGAAAATGCTATGCCTTCAAATGGAAGAGATCCTCCATTTGGTGTCAGAGCAAGGGGTTGGACCCTTCCTCCTGTTCATTGGCTAGCATTCTGGACTACCTGTGGTCCCTTTCTCAGCTTGGGCTTTGGTCGACGACCCTCAGGGTTCACCTGGCAGCCATCTCTGGTTACCGGGCGTGGGCCAGAAAGCAGTTGGTGGCACAGGAGAAGGTGGTCGGGTGCTTTTTCAAAGGCCTTGATCACATATCGCCTCTGGTGCGAGAACCTCCACCTCCGTGGGATCTACTGTTGGTATTGGCTAAGCTCATGGGCAAGCCATTCGAACCGATGCACAGGTGTGACATCTCTCACTTGTTGAGGAAGACCGCCTTCTTGGTGGCTATTAGTCAGCCAGAAGGATGGGAGAGCTCCAGGTGCTGTCCATCGAGTCTTCTTATCTGGTCTTCCCTAGGGACAAGGTTGTCCTGCGCCCCCACCCGAAATTCCGTCCGAAGATGGTGTCGGAGTTTCACTTTAACCAGGTGTTGACTCTGCCGGTGTTCTACCCCAGTCACACCTCGGAGGCCGAATATAGGCTCCATACTCTGGACCCTAGAAGAGCGCTCTCTTATTATAAGGAGCGGACGGCTGAAGTACGGGGAGAGGTTCGCCAGCTGTTTGTCACGTACGCTGAAGCCGCACCTGGCAGACCTGCAGCCAAGCGGACGATAGGCAGGTGGGTCACCTCCTGCATAGATCTCTGCTATAGGTTAGAGGGCATGGAGCCTCCCAAAGGGATAAGAGCTCATTCTACCCACCATACCGCTGCTTCGGTGGCTGCTTCCAGAGACGTTCCTATCCAGGAAATCTGCAGGGCTGCTACCTGGAAGTCAGCACACACCTTCATTACCCACTACCTCATTGACCTTGAGTCACGCTGGGATGCTGGTTTTTGAACCTCGGTTCTCCAGTCCTTATTTCCTAAGTAGGGGGTGCGCGCCTTGCCTCCCTCCCTCCCAGAGAACTGCTAGGAGTCTGCCAATAAGTGTGGATTGAACAACATATCCACGTCCCTAGAAATACAGGTTACTCACCTGTAACAGGAGTTCTAGGAGTGGTATATGTTGTTTATCCACACAACCCACCCCACCTCCCCGGCTTCGACGCACAACCTGGCTTCCAGCGGGCTAGATCTGGTGTCATGGGGTGGAGCCGAGAGTTTTACCACCCGGGTGGGTGAGAGGAGCCAGCTTGAAGACCTTCCGGCAAGATTTAAAGCGGCAAGGAACCTGTCAATAAGTGTGGATGAACAACATATACCACTCCTAGAACTCCTGTTACAGGTGAGTAACCTGTATTTACTGTGCTCTCCTGTCTCTCTGAAAAATCATTCAGAGACTGAAGAAGACCGTTGTGACACAGAACTTCAAAATTCCTGTGCATGTCTCGCTCCTTTATACAGGTGTGTCTAGCAGTTTATTTCGGTTAAGCGTCCTGCCCATTTCTCATAGGAGAAAGTGACAAAGGACTGCAGTGGAGGGAAAGTGCTTCCTTTTTTACCTTCCCCTTATTTTTTCTTTTTTGTTGTTTTTCTTATCAAGACATTTCAGTATTTAAGCAAATGGATGTCATTTTAAAGTTTTCTTTTTAGGGAAAAAAAAAACTATAAATAGAGTAACAAAAAAACTCACACCCTCCAGGGTCCTGATTCATTGATTACATTTTCACTCCTCAGATGGTTGGAGGTACAAGGAACACATTTGTTTTAGGAAAGGTGCTATCCTCAAGGATTGCGCCCTTTCCTGCATTATTGCTTAAATATACAGCATCTTATTTGCATGAGGCAGTCTGATTGGGTAGTTAGGATAAGAACCTGTGGTGGAACCCAAGCATGAAAACACAAGTGGGCATTGTGAGATCACACTTTTTTTTGGGGGGGGGCTGGGGAGTGCTGCAGGCCTGAGACAAATCTGGGGGATTCTGTTATAAGCTTTGGTTTTAGAAAACCAGCATTACATGTGTGTTTTGTTGTAATAGTGAGGTTTTGGTTTTGTGTCTATCCCAGACCTAGCTAGCAATCAGAGTGCAGAGGGCCTGTTGGAAGACTGTGACCTGTTCGGGCCTGTGAGGGATGACGTACTGGCCATGGCTGTGAAGATGGCTAATGTTCTAGAGGAACCAGGACAGGACCTGGAGGCAGACTTTCCAAAAAGTAGGTACACAGCAATATGATTTCTTCTGTGCCTTTTCCAGAGTTTTAGGGCTTGCTGGTATTATGTTGCATCTTGAGGTGCCAGTGACCCTGTCAACCAGTGTACAACCCTGTGGAAATGTGTGTCAAATGCAATTTCATGGAAGGATTTCAGAATGTAACTAACCCTTCACATTGCTGCCTACCTTGGTCAGGCGGCAAGACAGCCATTGTGAGAGTAAACTAGTGCAATAGTGTGTATAAACTGTAACTCCATGAGGGAAGCTTAGACAGCAACTGTGACAATGCATTGCAGAACTGTGTGTAGAAATTGTAATTTTTTAATTGTAATTTTGAGTAGATAATAATGAAGATAGTACATGCCTTCAAGGTAAGTTTGGACAAATTTCTGCTTACCAAGCGAATCATAGGGTATCCTGGGTAAGTAGGGTTGGTGGGGAATCACTGGGTACTCTGGGTAGAAGGGTGTGTGGAAATTTCCTGTAAATTTAGTATATGTTTGCACAGCTCAGCAGCGCACTTGCTGGTACCTGCTTAATAATTGGGGGAGGGAAGGGGGATTTGATGGCCCAAGAGTCTCCTTAAAGCAGCAGTATTTGTTGGAGTCCTTTTTTTAAACAGTGTCATCCATTGCCATTGTTCATACCTCTCCACATTCAGGTTCATAGATATGGTGTCCGTTTGTGTTAAAAATCTTGTCTGCTGTATAAAATGTAAAACATTTTTATTTAAACACTCGTGTTATTAAAGATGGATGCCCGCAGGCAGTGGAATGCGTGCAGAGTCTGCGTGATGACGTAGAGTCTGTAGGTCAGCGTATGAGCGCTCCCACTGATACTGATTTGATTGACAGTCTAGTAGTGAAGCTGTTTGTGAGTATAGCAGAGATGTGTATTAAAAGCACACTGTCCTGTTCATGGATAGCCACAGTTTGTACTGCTATAAAATGATTGTGTGACAGTATTTTCATACTTAGCCGATGTACTGTATTTCTTCAGCTACAGTTCAAAAGATAGAATTGACACAAAACCAGAGAGACTCATATTCTTTCTGTTACTTATTGTCTTAAAAGCTGCATTTATTATTCAGTCTTTGGTATTGTACAGTTGCAGAGATATACAAGAAGTGGGATCTCAAACACAGTACAAATCCTTGCCTTGCATGTGCTGTGTGCCCAGTTCACTTTCTGCATCTTTATAGTGGCCTCTCGGGATCGCTGAAAATGTGTGTGTGCTCATTCCACACCATCCAAAGTTTAGTTGGGAGGAGGAGCTGATGCTGTATTCTGTGGTTTCTCAAGGAGCCCCGGACTTGGTCAAACGCTTTACGGCAGATACGAATGCTGTAAGACCAATCCAGGAAGACTAATATAGTCGCCTCTCCATATTTCAAGTTTCTGTGGTGTTTGGCAAAGGCAAACACTCTGTCCTGATCTCCTGTGCCTGTGCATACTGCTACCATTTTGTGAAGCAAGTCAGGGTCAGCTGGGAATCATCGTGGTGCCAGTCTGCACCTCCAGGGAGAATAGAGGCTGCTCTTCTGAAATACCCAGCAGTTGTGGGAGAGGGGTATGTACAAGGTTCAGTGGATACTTTCCTTCAGTAGACTTGGGGAGCCCCACTAATCTTAGGCTGCGCTCTTGGGCTCGTTTCTCTAGGGTTTCTAGGCGCTGCTGTAGCAGTAAGAAGTAATTGTGGAATTTCTCTCAGGTGCTCTAGTTAGGCATGTCTGCTCCTGTATGAGTCAGACTGATGACCTGCAAGAAAGACGAGATCTGGGGTCTGTTTTTCCCTTGAGTATGCTATGAGAGACTGTGTGCGTAACATACTTTTGAATACTAGTTCAATAATTTGTTTGGACTTTGCACTTCTTCCTCTACAGTTGATGGCCAGAACATATCCTACCTTTCAGGACTATGAACTATTTTGATGTCTGTCAAAAGTACTGTGACTTAAAATGTATACAGTTGAAATGTTCCTTTCCACCGTTCATTTCATTATCCGTTGTATTGCTGGGGTGGGGGGGCTGATAAAGTGAACTCCTTTGAGGAACTTGTTTTGTCTCCGACTTGCAGACCGCATGGTCAATATGGTGACTTCTTGCCACAGGCCTCCTGGCACACCTCTCTCGGTGGTTCTCCCTCATGATGGCAACATTCCAAAAAAGGACACTTTGTACAGGAGAAGTGGAGGAGAATTCTTGCATAGATGTTTATAATCCATAAAGCATGCATCTACATCAGTGTCATCGTCTTCTGTGCGTGCAGGTGGAGGGCAAAGGAGTTTTACGAAATGTTTCAAAGTTAAATTAAGTGCATAGTTTGAAATGCTCTTTGGTCTCTTTTTGTTATCGATAAGTTTTAGCATAAGAACGGCAAAAACATCAGGCACCAGTTAAGAATTTTAAAATTCAAATATCAGTACTGAATAGTACACTGCAAAAAATAATTACAAGAGTAAGGAGTAATTGAACTAATACAAACAGACTAAGAAAGGATATGCTCTTTGGTTTCAATGTTAGACTAAGTAACTTAGACTGGTACCAAATTACCTTCACTCTTGAACGGAATCTCTCTTAGGCACATGATGATGATAAAATGTTTATTTTTATACAGGATACAATTTGTTAGGGTGGAACCCTGTTTTCAACAACTATCTGTACAGTTACAAATACATCAAATCATTTCAACACTTCAGCAAACGATTATATATTGGGATAGTAACTTGAGGATTATAAATAACAATCACATGCGTGACTTAAACATTTTTTAGTATCCGTCTAAAATTTGTGGAAATGTTTGAGATTTTATATCATTTGGTAAATCATTCCAGACCTTTGCAGTGGTTATTTGTAGTGTTGCATCCCCACAACTGTTATATGTCCTGTATAGTGACAAATTTAAACTACTGACTCTCAAATTGTACGTGTTATCTCCCATCGTTTCAAATTTTACCAGATGCCGCAATGGGTGTAACTCCTTTGAGTTTTATAAGTTTGTGACACCAGGACAACCATAGATATAATCTTTTGTCCTCTGGCCTTAGCCAGTCCAAAGACGGGTAGACTTTACAGTGGTGTGTCCCATATACATTCTTGGTTGCCAGTCTTGCAGATTTGTAATACATGTGATCTATTTTAGGTAAGTAAGGTAGAATTTAATTTATATAAGGCGCCCTTCCTGGGCTCCAGGTGCCTTTTCAAAATTTCAACATAATAAATTTAAAATCCATGTCAATTAAAACACATTTAAACATCACAGACATTAAGTTTCCAGAAATGCTTGTTCAGACAAGAAAGTTTTAAGTTTTTTTTTAAATCCTTCTACGGTCAGACTATCACGTATCTGATGAGGTAGAGAATTCCACAGGGTAGGTGCCACAAAGGCAAAAGTTCTTCCACCAGATGTTTTCACAGTTACCCTAGGAATCTCTAACAATCTCTCGTCAGAGGATCGGAGGGAGCGTGAGGGACAGTAAGAAAATAGGAGTTCTTTCAGGTAGTGGGGTCCCAAACCGTGTAGGGCCTTAGAGGTCAGCAACGCAACCTTGATGGTGAGCCGCCACTGTACAGGCAGCCAGTGCAGTTCACGCAGCACAAGTGTTATATGACTGGATCTAGGGCTTCCAGTCAACAACCTGGCCGCCGCATTCTGCACCAGTTGCAAGTGGCGGATATCCACCCCCGGCAGCCCTAGATAGAGGGCATTGCAGTAATCAAGACGACTGGTAACTAAGGCATGGACCAGGATAGGAAGATCTTCAAGTGGGACCAGGTGTTTCACCCGTGCTATATTCCTTAGATGAAAAAAGGAAGATCTGACTACAGCCGACACCTGTGCCCTCAGGGTCAGGCCCTCATCAGTCATAACACCAAGGTCACGCACCTGGCCAGAGGCCATAAGCGGGTTCCCCTCCAGAAATAAACCTGAGGGTTTCCCCACCCATGAACCTAACATCCTCACCCCTGGATCCACCACCAATGCCTCTGTTTTACCGAGTTCAACCTAAGCCAACTGGTACTCATCCAGTTCTGTATCTCCAGCAGGCAGTTGTTAAACACTGTGATTGAATCAGACTCCTGCCCAGGCACAAAAGATATGTAGAGCTGAGAATCATCAGCATAACAATGAAAACTCAGCTCATACCATCTTATAATGTCCCCCAGTGGGAGCATATACACCGCAAATAACATGGGGGACAACACCGAACCCTGTGGCATCCCACAGGGCAGGCAGTGAGAGGCCGAGGGATAAATCCCCGACACCATTCTCTGAGTCCTGCCCTCAGGGAAAGATCAAAGCCAACTGTGGACCACCCCTGTTAGTCCACAGAAAAACCACAGGCACTCGAGCAACGCTCCATGATTTACGGTGTCAGATGCTGCTGAGAGATCAAGGGGGACTAAGATGGAATGAGCTCTCCAATCTCTCACCATCAGGAGTTCATTTAGTACCTGCACAAGAGCTGTCTCGGTGCTATGCCGTTTCCTGGAGCCAGACTGGTGAGGGTCATAGATACTGTGGCTGGTTAAATGATCCTCCAGCTGCAAAGCGACCACCTTCTCCGATAACCTTCCCTAGAAAGGAAAGGTTCGAGACCGGTCTGTAGTTTGCTGGGCAGTCGGGATCAAGGGAGGGTTTTTTCAAAAGGTGGTGAACTACTGCCTCCTTTAAGGGATCTGGAAAGATCCCTCTCTCCAATGAAGCCACTATTATCCCAGTCAGGATCAGGCCAATGACCTGTACACACCCCACTAGTAGGCGAGTAGGGCCCGGATCCAGACTGCAGTAGGTTGGATGCAAAGTCTGGACGATCCTCACTATATCCATGACTGCTGGTCGGCTAAAGGTGAACCAAGTCAACAGGGCATTAGTACCATTCGGTTGATTGATGCAAGACCCAGTGGGGAGGAGCTGGCTGATCTCATCCCTGATGGTGGACACCTTATCAGCGAAGAACAGCGCAAACTCCTCACACTGCAACTGTGACAGTGCTCGACCAGCATGAAGACAGGCTGGATTGCACAGTCTGTCCACAGTCTGGAAGAGCTGGGCCGGTCTATTCCTCGCTGCAGCAGTTTCCCTGGTCAGGAACTCTGCCTTCTTATGGGAAATTGCTGATCGGTAGATCTTATAATTATTCAACAATCTAAGCCTGTCCACCTCCAGGTGAGTTTTCCGCCAGCATCTCTCCAATCTTTGACCCTGTCTCTCGGGTAAACCATGGAGCCCCCGGGCGAAGAGTACAGGGGCGAACAGGAATTGGAGCAGTGACATCCAGAGCCCCCACAACTGCCCTATTATAGGCCAGCACTAGGGGTCCTGGGTCAGTGCTATCCATTGGCAATCCTGAGAAGTCCAGCTCCGTCATTAGACCCTCTGAGGTAACTCCTCCCAAAGGGCAGAACTGTACTATCTCCTTAGGGGCAGGCCTCTTTCGGGGGGCTGCCAAACTGAATCTCGGGGCGTGATGATCAGACCAACCAATAGTCTCCACCTCCACATTGGAGACTTCCATCCCCAGATGGAATATCAAGTCCAATGAGTGTCCCCCCTCGTGAGTTGCAGAGGTAACAAGTTGTGTCAGACCCAATGAATCCATCAATTGGAGTAGGTTTTGTCCAAAAAGGGAGAGTTCGTCGTCGACCCAGGCATTGAAGTCCCCCCAAATTAACCATCGGGGGGACTCCAGTACCCTCTCGGCGACAAAGTCTGCAGCCTCCCTCAGGAATTCCCTCCCATCACCTGGTGGATGATAAATGAGAAGGATCCTGTAGCCTGCACCTGCACCCACAATACACTCAAAGGAATTGGTACATCCAACTGGCACCTTCCTGAGATCCAGTTCCTGTCTAAAACAGACTGCAACCCCCCGCCCCTACGGTCCACTCTCGGGCGGTGAATCACTGAGAACCCGACTGGAACCGCAGACTCTAAAATAGGGCCCGCATTTTCATCCAGCCAGGTCTCAGTGATTCAAGCCAGGTCAACAGACATAACAAGATCCGCCACCACTGCGGTCTTATTTCTGATAGACCTGGCATTGCTTAACACCACCCAAAAGGGATGAGAGTCCAAGGATGACTTCACCTCCTGCCTGACCAAGTCAGTGCCCTTGGGTATGGGTACAAGGCAAGGTAAGCCTTGTTCCTGTATCCATTTCACCCCAGGGCATCTCTTGGTCTCTGTGTCTATCCACCCACTCCTTTCCCCATCCCCCCCCCAAGAGTTCCAGGATCTCCTATTCCTTACACTCCTCTGTCTCAAAATGCCGAAAGCTCAGCAGTTTTATAGACTTCCGGAGGAAGTGAAGGATATTCAAACGGATGGAGATCCTTTAGTCTTGAGGGGGAGTGCCGCCTGACTGTATCCTTAACACCCCAACACATATTTCAAATAATCTAAATAACACTATGTCTGCTTTACAACCCCACACAACCAACACTTCCTCCCCTTTATATTTAAAAACATATAATTATCAACTCCCCTGTCAAACCAACCTTTTAAGTAATAAATACCCACCCTCTCATAATTTTAATAATAACCCCCCTCTTCCCCGCCCCCTCACACAGAGAGGTCAGGAGTTAAAACAGTAAACAATTAAATAACACTAAATAAAATTAATATTAAACTAACCCAACCTTTTTCACCCCACAATAACACCACAAATAATAATTAAATCAAATAACTAAAGGAGCAGTCATCAGCAAGTCTCTTCACAAATATATTGTTTGATTCGACAATGTTTAAAGTTCTGTAAAGAGGAGAAAATCATATAAATTCAAATACAGCCACCTCCTGTACAGCAAAAGGAAAAGTCTGTACATGGCCCAAATGCAGCACCTCTCACGTGCATGCATTAATTCCAGCAAATTTATTGAGTGGAATGGTGAGATATTATGCAGGCACTCTCACTGCCTGAAATTTACCAGCTATTCACCAAGCTCTCTCACTGCCTGGGAAGTTTACAGAAGCACTATCAGATGAAAAAAAAAAAAAGAATAGAATAAAAAGTTTGACCGTGTCTAGAGATGTGGTCATAGTACCTGCCGAAGGTTTAATCTGGAGCAGAATAGAAAAGCAACAAACCTTTAAGGAATCAAACCATTTTCCAGTTCAAAAAAGAAAACTAGCTGGTTGCAAATACTGCTGGCCCCGGCCCAACTCACCAAAAGGCCCTGGAGAGAGAGAAAGACCCCACTTAGTGCACCAGAGCCACCCAGTAAAAACTAAGAGACCATAGTGTGCACAGGAGACAGTTTTCTACCAGCCCTCCGTCTGGTACCCTCTATCCCCACGGGGAGTCCCAAAAAAAAACAGGCATCCACCACCATAAATTGGCCAGACCAGTCTACAATCCACCGCTTTCATCAAGCCATTTGGTAGGAGTGATAGATTCCACAGCCGGGGTTCACGCAGCTCATCTACCAATAAGATCTCTCCGGACTAGGCTCTGAACGGCAGCTTAAACGGCAGCCAACCAAACTATAACCAGGTTTCTGCTGTTACAACCCCAAGGAGCCTTTTCTTTACAGAGAAGCTACCGACTGTCTCGAAAATCCAAATCCATGTTGGAGTCAGTGCCGGGGGAAAGCCGCCAACCGTCCCAGAACCCCAACAAACAGTCATGCAGCTATCCAAATCCCAGCAGGAGTCTCGAATACCCCAGACACCAAAAGCAGGCACCACAGATACAGTCCTGACCAGTCCAAACGCAGAAGCAATTCAGAAATGTAACCAAATCACAATGCTGCTCCTACTGCCACCTCCAGATCAGGCCAAACAGCAAATACAGGAAATACCCCACTGCAAGGATTACTAGAAGTCTCTCAGGCAGTCGCTTTCTTCAAGCTGTGCTCTCACCATTCTTTCTCCCGGCTGAGCTCACACACAAACTGAGTCCGGTTGGACCAGAAAGCTCAAATAGCAGAAACCTGTTGGCGGTAAAAAACAAGAACCGATCTCATACTATTTCTGTATATTAAAGATCTGTTTTCTAAAAGTGGAATTAAAACTTGTTTTACTATTTTTATCCTGGTTTCTTTTGTAAGACAATTTGATACTTGTCTCAGTGCACCCAGATCTTACTTCGAGAGGGCTCTTGCAGTTGGTAATTACATATAGGACTGACGCCGGCGGGCGTCGGGACCTCACGGAAAAATTTATAGCCAGCAGTCTCTGGCGGGGGACCGCCCCCACGTCAGGTGACCAACGTCATGTGACGTCGGTATAAAGGGGCGGTCCCCCATGCCCGCCTTCCAGTTCTTTCCCACCGTTAGCTCGTGTCAGCGCCTCGCGGTAAAGTTCAACGCTTGTCAGCTCTGTCGTCGGTAGTTTTTACCGTCGTTTTTTCGATTTATTCGACCAAATTGTCAGGTTTTCGTTGGTGTATGTCGTCCCCTACATCCTCCGAGCACAAAAATAAGTGTGACTCATGCGGTGCCCAACTCCCGCTCAAGGACGGCCATTCCCAGTGCCTCTTCTGTCTGGGTCCGAGCCATCAGGTGGAGAAGTGTCAGCACTGCCTTAAATTCAGCGCCGCTACCCGCAGACGGAGGCAGCAGTCCCTGGAGGCCCACATCCTCAAGAAGAAAATGTCTTCCATGGAGAAGGAGTTGAAAAAGCTCTGGCAGGCGTCCACTTGCCCCGAAGGCCATCGTAAGAAGGACAAGGAGAAGCACCAGGACCGGGGCTCCTCATCCACCGCGACTTCGGCTGGAGTCGCCATGCTCCAGGTAACGTCTCCTCCGGGGGACCGCTCCGACGCCCATCTTGGAGGCTTCCAAGTGGCGTTGGCCCGCCCGTCTGGCTCACGCTTAGGCCCCTTGGGCGCCTCCAGGCTATTGGAGGCCTCCGCTCCTGGTAAGGCTGTCACCGTGCGGCCTACTGGTTTGAGCGGCTCCGGTAAGCCGGATGTCAGCTCCTCTGACGCCTGCACAGAGACGGTCGGTAAGTCGCTCGACCCTTCGGGGCGGCGTCCGGCCACTCTCCCGTCCGACCAGGCCGCTCCCCCTTCGCGACCTGCCTCGGGCAATGGGTCCGCTTAGTCGGATGTTGGCTGAGCCGATGCCAGACCCTCTTGCGTCCACCATTCTCGGCTCCCCGCAGCCTTCGCTGCCGTTCGGGGACCCTGGGTCTCCTCAGCCTGACCCTGGTGATTTTTCCCCTCAGTCCCCGGGCGATGCCGAGGTTCCTGCTGCGCCCCCGTCAGGCCTTCCTCCCGCTGGGCCGGACGGCCTGATGTCGGTTCCCCGGATGCCGGTCATGCCGACACTGGGCGACATCCCTTTCCCGGATGCCGCTCCAACACCGGGCCTTCTGCTCCAGGCCCGCCTGTTGGGCCTCTGGGCGGGCCGTCTGCTCCGTCAGCCCCCCCGGTTCCCGGGTATCCGATCTCGTCATATCTGACACGTCTTACCCGGGTCCGCAGTATCCGACACCCCAGTACCCGACGCCGGCCTATCCGACACCGCAGTACACGGTGCCTCACTACCTGACGCCGGGTTACCCACCGTCGGGTTACGGATACGCACCTTACGGGTACACTCAGTATCCGTAATCCCCTCCTCCTCCTCCGCCACCGCCCCCTCAGCCGCCGGTGGATTTGAAGGAGACTCTGGCCTCCTGGTGGGCTGAGGCCAAGGCTCAGCTCACCAAAGAGGTGGAGAGTTGTATCCCAACGACCGTGCTGGTTCCAGTTCCCGTACGTCTGAGATGACAGACTCCTTCCCCACCCCCAGATACCAGGGGCGAGCCCTCTGGTTCCAGGGCGGGGCAGGACACGCTTTCCCGAGGGCTTCTCAAGGGGTCCGTTCCTCCCCCATGCCGGGAGAGGGAGTCTTCTTCTTCCTCCTCGGGCACCTCGGACGACTCCAAGGATTGTTCCGACCCAGACGACAAGCCACGCTCTCCAACTAAGCCCAGGCCTAGGACTCCTCCGAAGTCTCCTCCGGAGTATCCTTCCTTCACGGAGTTGCTGCGCAAAATCCAGGAGGTTCATAAGTGGTGTTCCTTGGAGCCGGATCCACAGCGTAAAAAGCTTGCAGAGCACCTGTATCTGCCCGAGACCGCTCCAACCTTGGTGCCACCCTGGATTGAGCCTCATGTCGATCTTGTTTCCACTATTTGGAAACAGCCGTCGGCTTTAGCCCCTCTTCCTTGGAAGTCAAACAGGCTATATCAGGCTCCCGAGGGTGTTGACTTTCTTGATTCTCACCCTCTAGCTGACTCGGTCGTGATTAGCGCCGCTCACGGCCGGTCAGCTAACCCCAAACATTTGAGCTCGTCTCCACTTGACAAAGAATCCCGTCTTCTGGACCAGTATGGCAAGAAGAACTTTGCTTCTTCCACTCTGGGTATTAGGGCCCTGAACTATGTCGGTCACATGGGGGATTACCAGAAGGCGATTCTTAGTGAGGTGGAATCCAAACTGGACTCCCTTCCTGACTCTCAGGTTAAACAGGAGGTGGCTGACCTCGTCCGCTCTGCACGTTCGGCCAGTCAGCATATGCTTCGTGCCACATACGATGCAGTGGACACTGCTGGTAGGAGCTCGGCTTTTGCTGTAGGTTTACGGCATCATGCCTGGCTCCGTGTGTCAGGTTTGGTCCCAGAAGTGCAGTCCTCTATTCAGGAAGCGCCCTTCTGGGGTTCGGTGCTGTTCAGTGGTGATGTCAAGGACATTATCACCGATCTGCAGGAGAAGGGGACTGCACCAAAGTCTGTGGACTCCATGTACAATCCCCCTCAAACACAGCATCATCCCTTTCGCAGGCGGAATCGGCAAAAAGCGAAACCCCAGGGAAAGTGGGCCAATAAACACCAGGCCCCTCCGGCTGCCAAGCTCCCACCACCCAAAAAAGCAGTGGGGACTTCAGCCACGGAGCTGCCCCCACACCACCTGACCCCTTTCCTCTCCCACAGCCTCAGGGGTCTCCAGAGGAACCGGTAGGAGGGAGGTTTTCCCTCCACCTCCCGGGTTGGGAGAGGATAACTTAAGATTCCTGGGTGCTTCAGCTGATTGCAGAAGGACACTCAATAGAGTTGCTTTGGAAACCCCTCAACCCCCCAGGTCGTCAGACTCAGGAGCATCTTCTTCTGGTTCAGGAAGAAATTTCGCACTTCTGCTGAAGGAGGCGATAGAACCTGTTCCCTTCCTCTTCAGGAATGGGTTACTATTCACACTTCTTCCTGGTCCCGAAGAAGTCGGGGGATGTAAGGCCGATTCTCGACCTCAGTTCCCTGAACTTGTTCGTGGAGTACAAGAGGTTCAGGATGCTCTCCCTTCAGGGCCTCCTGCCCCTTCTTCGGACGGGACAGTGGCTGTGCACTCTGGATATGCAGGATGCTTACCTGCACATCCCTATCCGCCCTTCCCGCCACAGATATCTGCGTTTTGCGTTCCAGGGGGGCCACTACCAGTTCAAGGCCCTCCCATTTGGTCTTTCCTCGTGCCCCGAGTGTTCACCAAATGCCTTTCAGTGGTAGCGGCCTACCTGCGTACCCAGGGGGTGCAGGTTTTCCCCTACCTGGACGATTGGCTCCTGGCGGCCCTGTCCAGGGAGGAACTCCTGCGCTTCCTTTTCCTTACCCAGGGGGTTTTTACCCACCTGGGTTATTACCATCTACCACTCCAAGTCCCACTTGAACCCATCCCAGAGGCTCCAGTTCATCGGGGCAATCCTGGACACGATCTCTGGTGGGGCCTTCCTGCCACTGGACAGGGCGGCCACACTCCAGGCACAGGTTAGCCTGTTGTCCGTCCGCAGGCGGACCAGTGCCAAGTCGGTCCTTCACCTCCTCGGGCTCATGGCAGCTGCGATCCAGACAGTCCCTCACGCTCGGTTCCACATGAGGATCTCTCAGTGGACGCTTTGGTCTCAGTGGGATCAGTTGGTGGACAACCTAGATCAGCTTGTTCTGGTCTCCATTCCTATGGCTCAGGACTTGCAGTGGTGGATGGTTCAGGAGAACCTTTGCCGGGGAGTTCCCTTCTGTCTTTCTCCCCTGCCAGATCCTGACTACGGACGCATTGGGCGAGGGTTGGGGAGCCCATCTGGGGCCTCACAGGACCCAGGGCTCCTGGTCCATGCTCGAGAAATCTCTTCACATCAATGTGCTCGAGCTTCAGGCAGTGCTGTACGCTCTTCAGGCTCTGCATCTGCTTCCCGGTCACTTGGCTGTACAGACAGACAGTATGTGTGTAGTCTGGTACATCAACAAGCAGGGAGGAACTCGTTCCTACCCTCTTTGCAGGGAGGCGATGCGAGTATGGGATTGGGCAGTGCAGCACAACCTTCACCTCACAGCGATTCACGTCCCGGGGGTCGAGAACACCTTGGCAGACAGACTCAGTCGGTCGTCTGCTCAAGCTCATGCGTGGGAATTGGATCAGGGGGTCGCAGACGATATCTTCCTACGTTGGGGAACACCTGTTCGCATCCCCTCAAAACGCAAAACTTCCCGACTTCTGCTCGCTCGCTCCAGGGCGCGGCATTTTTTGGAGAGACTCTCTGTCTCTTGATTGGAAGGGCAGATTCGTCTATGCTTTCCCACTGGTTCCATTGATTCTGAGGGTCTTACAGAAACTCAATTCAGAAGGAGCTCGAATTATTCTGATTGCTCCTTTCTGGCCCAGGCAAGTTTGGTTCTCTCTTCTGCAACAGTACTCAGAGGAACCTCATCTTCCTCTTCCTCTGTCACAACTTTTGCTGACCCAGGATCAGGGGACCCTGGTCCATCCAGGTCTCAAGTCCCTTCAGTTGCATGGGTGGCTTCTGCAGTCGTAGCTCAGGCCCGATTCATGGTTCCCCCCCCAAGTAGCTGAGATACTGGTGGAGGCCAGGAAACCCTCCACCAGATCGAATTATGCTATGAAATGGAAATGGTTCACTGTTTGGGCCGCCTCCAAAAATTTTGAGCCTTTCTCGTGCTCTGTTGGGCAGCTTCTGGATTACCTTCAACACCTCTTTGATCTGGGTCTCAGTCATTCATCTTTAAAGGTGCACATGGTGGCCATTTCGGCCTAACATGTCCCTTTTGCAGACAGGACGTTTGCTCAGCTGGAGGTTTCCAAGACCTTTCTTAGAGGGGTCCTCCACTTGTGACCCCCTATCCGGGTGCCTGCCCCTCCTTGGGATCTGAATTTTATTCTGAAGAAGCTTACTCTGCCCCCTTTTGAGCCGGCAGCCTCAGCAGACCTAAAGTTCCTCTCTTGGAAGAGACTCTTCCTAGCAGCCATTACCTCCGCCCGAAGGATTTCCGAGCTACAGGCCCTTATGTGTAAAATCCCGTATCTGATTTTTCACGAGAAACGTGTGGCTCTGCGTACCAACCCTAAGTTTCTCCCTAAGGTGGTAGCGAAATCTACGCTGAATCAATCTATAGGGTTGCCTGTCTTTTTTACGCATCACTCTAATCATGGAGAGTACCTCCTACATACTTTGGATGTCCACCGAGTTCTGAGATACTACACCAACAGGACGAAGGATCTCAGAAAGACTGATCAACTGTTTGTCTCTTTTGCTCCTAAAAGAGAAGGCATTGCTGTTTCCAAGCAATGCCTATCTAAATGGTTGGCTCACTGTATTACTTTCTGTTATGACAAGTACAACAAGACCCTGCCGGGTCAGGTCAGAGGCCACTCCGCTAGAGGGGTCGCTGCCTCTGCGGCTTGTTTCAAGAACATGTCCGCGGCCGACATCTGTGCAGCCACCATCTAGACTTCTGTCCATACCTTTACAAAGCATTACAGTTTGGACATTGCCTCTCGCTGTAGAGCAGGCTTCGGGTTGGCTGTTCTGCAAGGTCTTCTTTCCTAGGACCTTCACAGCCAGAGGGTCTACTCCTGAGTAGCTTTCCTCCTCCCGTTTGCTTCTCCTTGTTCCAGATTGCCTGGGACTCAGTCATATATGTAATTACCTACTGCAAGAGCCCTCTCGAAGTAAGATAGTACAGTTACGTAAGAACTTACCATAACAGTAGAACTTCGAGAGAGGCTCTTGCTTTAGGTAATACCTTCCCACCCTTCATCCCCCTAAGCTTTTTCAGCTCCTTTTCCAGGATGGAAATATCTGCTTCTCTCTCGTCTCGCTTTTGGCCTTTGGCGGGAAAGAACTGGAAGGTGGGCGTGGAGGACCGCCCCTTTATACTGATGTCACATGATGTCGGTCACCTGACGTGGGGGCGGTCCTCCGCCAGAGACTGCTAGCTAGAAATTTTTCCGTGGGGTCCTGATGCCCTCTGGCGTCAGTCCTATATGTAATTACCTACTGCAAGAGCCTCTCTCGAAGATCTACTGTTAAGGTAAGTTCTTACGTAACTGTACTTTTCTGATTCATTCTTTTAACTGTTTGATTTACATGTTCTTTATAGGTCATTTTCTCATCTGTTAGAACCCCCAAATATTTGTAATGCTATACGTTATTTTATCTTAGATCCATTACTAAATTTGATATCCAATTCTACTTTTTGATTTCTTTTACTTTCAGACAGAAAATGGATGCATTTTTTTTTCCAGTTTATTAAGAGGCACGAGTTATTAAACCAGGATTCCATCGAGGTCAAATCCTCCTGTAATTTTTGCTCCAGTGAGGCACGACTGTCAGTGGACGCCACCAAAATGGTGTCGTCTGTGTACAGTCAGACCTCACTGTTGACTATACTTTATTCAGATTATTCACATATATGTTGAAGAGCAAAGGGCCCAAAATGAGCCCTGAGGTACTTCTGTTTTTACTTCTTTCATCTGTGACACATATGGTCCATACATCACACATTGCTTTCTCCCTGATAGGTAGGATTTATACCATTGCAGAGGCTCCATATGTACCCCAATTCCATGTAATCTTTGTAACAATATTCAGTGGTCAACTGGGTCAAAGGCCTTACTGAGGTCCACTGCCCCGGTGTCCCTGCTTAAAGTTCAGGGAAGTAGTTACCAAATTATTGAAGTCAGTCAGGGCAGTGTCCGTGGACCTCCCCGTCCGAAAACCATGCTGACCAGCGAACATCAAACCATTTTGTTTCAAGTATTGGCAGAGTTGTCTATGTACCAATCTCTCTCTAACCTTAGATAAGATTTTTTTTTTGTAGACTCATTTTCTTCTCTGTACCATCAGGGAACTCTCTCTGGCGTCCGTCGCTCACCGCAAGCTCTACCTCCCACCTGAAGCTCTCTCCTGTCCCCACTCCAGCCTGACAGACCCCCCTGACTCTGCACCCCTGAGGTGGTTCCACCCTCTCCGCCCAGGGCACTTTATCTCAAATCTAATGTGCTGGCTGGGCAGTGGGCCTGGAGAGGAGATCAGCCTGGTGCTCGAGTTGGCTCAGCGGGGCAGAGGTGCCATCGCCTGTCCTCAAGGACGGGGATTTTTTTTTGTATTTCCCCCTTGGAGTGTGGTGTGCAATGACGCCTGCGAACGGCTGGTGTCTGCCGCACTGCACCCCTTACGCTGGCTGGTATACCTGCAGTGCCCCCCAATCACCATTGGGGGTTGCCAGGACACTGAGTGACCCTGGGTTTCTCCCCAGGGAGAGGAGAGCTGTCCTATGGACACTCCATCCTCTCCCTTCCCTGCTGACCCCCGGCAGCCTTAGTCCATCACCGAACCCAGGTCACCTGCTTAACGTGAGCTGTGGCATGCATTGCCTCAGCCTCCGCGCCACCAGGCCGGCTCTACCTTGGATAAGATTGACAGCAGAACAAGTAGCCTATAGTTTGTAGGTGAGGTAACCTACCCCTTATTGAAGATAGGGACTATTTTGCCCACCTTCCAAACTTCTGGAAAAACTGAACTACTCGAGCTCCAGTTAAACAAGTATGTTTATATAGGGGACAGGATATATGCCCCCATTCTCAGAAATCTTGGTTTCACTCCATCCAGGCCCCCTGCTTTATTTATTTTCAGATTTGTGTAGCTCTTTCTCTGCTTCTTTAGTTGTCAACTGAACACAAGCCATGCTGTCTTCTATATGTGTCCCTTTTTTTCTTGTTCTTCTTTTGTAACTTTGTGTTATAAAATATCCAGTGTTTTAGTAATAGGTGTCTGTATTTTCAAATCTTGTAATTCAGTAAAGTATGAATTTAATATTTCCGCTACTTTATTTTGTTCCTCTATCACTACATTGTCATTTATCAGGTTTATTATTACACAAACTTGTATTGCAAATTGTATAGAATATACGGGGTATTGGGAGGCTTAGCAGCCAGAATGATGATCAGGAATTATCACTAGTTGACAGACGTTACCCCCTATAGAGCTTCTAGGTGTATGCCTAATGTTAAACATGATTTCTAGGAGCGTGGATATGTTGTTTATCCACACTCTTTGGCATGTCCTCTTCCACTGTAAGATCAGCCAGAAGTCTTCAGGCTGGCTCCTCCCACCCATCCGGGTGGTATATACCTCGGCTCCACCCCATGATGCCAGATCTTGTTTTCTGCTGGAAGATTCAGCTTGCCTCCCTCGTTCTCATGCATTTTGTAGGCCCTGACTTTCAAACTTTCCTTCGGTTATTCCGAAAATTCGCATTGTTCACGTTAGCGATCGCAAGTTTACCGCTTCGATTATGGAAAACAAGTCTTCCCAGTTTATCAGGCCCTTGCGTGTCTCTTGCCTCATGACACTTCGAAATGCGATATGTGCCTCGCCTTTCATCCCAATGTCCTCAACGACCGTCTCACATGCCTGAAGCTGGGCAGGCCGGAGAAACGGAACCCTGTGGTGAAATCCAGGGAGGCTTGGTGGACGGTTTCTGCAGCTGCTGGCTCTGCCGAGCAATTGGAACGCATGCAAGCGTTTGAGGAGGAAGCGGCTCGTGCTGCAGAGACTTCTTGGTGCTTCTTCGTTCCACTCAACCTAGGCTCCACCTTCTCGGGTTCCTTCCGAGAGTTGTGCCAGTCTCTCCCAACCAAGGGAGAGGTGCCTGCGGGCTTGCACTCCTCTCGATCCCATGAGCGGGAGAAGGATCTGGTATAGTCTTCGTCTCGACAGACATGTTCTTGGGAGCGGGAGAGGTCTCGGTCCCAGGAACATGCAGTCTCGACCTCGGTCGAGATTGCTTTTTCGGCCACTGGCTTTTCGGCTTTGCTGTGTGGTCAGTCGACCGAATTGTCGAGTGACGATGTTGAGATAGTCATCGATCCATTATTGCCGACTCCGGTCGATGATTCCCTCGATTGAACTCCTGACTTGGTCTTCCCAGATGACAAGACCCATCCTGCTGGGACTCCCATTGAAGACATGGTCCCTGATCCCGGGAAATCACCGGTCCTGCCGGTGTCTCCCGAGCGACCAAGTTGGCCTGTCCGATCTCGATTGAGGTCTCTGACCCCCTCGACCGAAAGGCCGAGGAAGAGCCATAAATGCTCTAAAAAGAGGCAATGCCATTGGTCGTCCTCGTCCTCCTTGGATGAGGAGAGGCTCCGTCAGAAACTCCATCGGTGTTATGAGGACCTCATGTGGCAACAGCTGATTTTGTCTGGACACAAGCCGGCTCCGGCTTCCACACCAGCCATTACCTGGCTTTCGCCTTCTAGGCCAAAGCCGACTCCTTCGGAGCCGATTAAGTCGGTTCCCCAGACCATGGAGCCCGTAGAACCTCCAGTTCGGCCCAAAACGGTCTCTACACTGATTGTGGTGGAACCACCACCCAGACAACCTGTGGGAGGGGCTCCTTCCAAGGAAGATAGACCAGACACCTGGCTTCCCCGGCGTTTGTCGGTCACGGTCACCCCGGACCGCCCTCAGTGAGTCGAAGGTGACTTGGGTGGTCGGCCATTATACTCTGATTTGGACATCACCAGCTTGCACACTCATCCAGGTGATGATGAATCAGTCATTGGCTTAGAGACATAGGAAGGTCCCTCGTCTTTTCAGGGCATTCTTCACCTCATCTCTGAGCCCACAGGGATGCCCCTGGAGCCAATCCAGAAAAAGGCGGAGTACCCTCTTACGGACATCCTTAAGAGAGGGGATAACCTGATGGAGGCCTTTTCCTGTAGTTGAGGCTATTGTTGGCCCAGCCCTAGAACTTTGGCAAGGCAGTGCCGTGCCTGTTGTCCAGCTTCATCTGCCTGCATGGCCCGCAAGTATGCGGTGCCTATGGGGTCCCTTGTGGGGTTCACAGAGCATCCTCCGGCCGAGAGCCTGGTGACCACCTCTGTGTTCAGGCGTACTGGCAGTTCTGCCGACACTGACCGACCTCATGATAGAGTCCAAGCTTTTGGACCATTCAGCTAGGAAGGTCTGTGCGGCTTCCTCCTTCGGCCTTCGTCAGGCAAGTTCGGCCGTCGTCCTAGCACACTTCTCTTACGCCCTCCTAGGGTCGCGGGATGAAGTCCTCCCACATCTCCCTGCAGACATGCAGACTACGGTCAAGCAGGTCCGGGAGCAGCTTCAGACCGCCCTGGACATTGGGGATTCTTGTGCCCGCTTGATGGCTGCCGCAGTTGCCTCTTGTCGCAGGGCTTGGCTGAGGCTCTCCTCCTTCCCGGCGGATACCCAGCACAAACTAGCTGACGTGCCCTTCCTCGGGACAAACCTGTTCGGTCCAGGAGTGGCTGGTCACCTTCAGTGCATTGAGCAGTCCAGTGCCACCTTGGACACTACTTCTGCCAAGGATTCTTCAGGCAAGAACCAGCAGAAGAAGAAGAAGAAGCCTTTCCGGCATCTTCCCCTGTGGCTCAGCAGTCCTCCTTTCAAGGTGGACAGCAAGATCAGCAACAGCAGCAGGCTCAAGCTTGGCGCTCTGGCCTAAGCCCGGACCCCAACAGGCCCGTAAAGGAGGCCGAGGTTCAGGTCCTGGAACCTCCTCCTCCAAGTCTGCTTAATGACGGGGTGGGGCTGTCAACCCCTCTCCCATCACCTCAGCTCTGGGTCCTCCCTTGGGTGGCCGGCTCCGCCACTTCCTGTCCGGCTGGTTCGTTGTCACTTCAAACAGGTGGGTTCTCGAAGTGGTCGGTCAGAGACTGCCTCTGGAATTCGAGCAGTACCCTCCAAGCCGAGCCCGCGCCCCTCGGGAGGAAAGACTATCCGCTAAGAATCAGTCGGCTCTCTGAGACGACATCGCTCAGCTCCTCCTCAAAGAGGCAGTAGCTCCAGTGGCATATCCTCCAGCAGACCCAGGCTTTGTCTCTAGGTACTTCCTGGTGCCCAAGCGGACAGGGGGCTGGTGCCCCATTCTAGATCTGCACGACCTGAATCAATATCTCAGGTCTCGCACCTTTCGGATGGTCACTCTGTCCCAGATCATACCATCCTTGGAGCGAAACGTGGTTCTGTTCACTGGATTTGCAGGACGCGTTCTTTCACATCCCAATCCGTCCGTCCTATCAGCGGTTCCTCTGCTTCAGGGTTGAAGGGACCCTGTATGAGTTCTGAGCCATGCCGTTTGGCCTGTCATCGGCCTTATGGGTCTTCACCAAATGCATTGCAGTGGTGGTGGCCCACCGGGAGACAGGATTTATTCTTGTCTCGACAATTAGCTCCTAGCAGGTTCCACCCAACAGGAGGTGGAGAGGTCCAGGGACCTGGTCCTCCAGACCTGCTCCCAACTCGGCCTCCTGATCGTCGAGGCCAAGTCAGAACTCGTGTCTTCTCAGCTGTTGGGCTTTATCGGGGCAGAGCTCGACTCTTGTCAAGCCAGAGCTTGGCTCCCGGCGGACAGGGCGGATGTTCTTTCCTCCTTTGCCCAATCATTTGTGGTTGGGCAATTGCGCCCTACCCAGGACTTTCCTCGCCTTCTGGATTACATGGCGGCGTGCACCTCAGTGGTCCGTTGAGCCTGGTTGCACATGTGCCTCCTCCAGTGGGAGCTGGCCGCACAGTGGACTCAGCGCCACAGTCATTTCAACCAGCTGATCACTGTAATCCAGAAGATGTGGGACGCTCTCCAATGATGGACCGCCCCAGGCCAGTTTCAGGAAGGGATCCCGTTTATTCGCCCCGAGCTGACGGTCGTCCTCACGACTGATGCCTCTCTCATGGGCTGGGGAGCTCACATGGGGGACAAAAGGGCCCATGGGCTCTGGACCCCCAAGGAGTCCCGATGCCACATCAACCTGTTGGAGATCAGAGAAGTCAGACTGGCATTGTCAGCTTTTGCTCCGGGGTCAAGTGGTTCAAGTCCAGACCATGTACTGCTTCAACAAACAGGGCGGCACGCACTCTCATCTGCTGTGCAGGGAGGCGCTCCACATCTGGACCCTTGTGAGCCGATTAGAGGCAGATCTCCTAGCCATCCATGTGGCAGGAGCCTCAAACCATCTGGCAGATGCTCTCAGCCGCTTAGGCCAGACATACCACGAGTGGTCTCTCCATCCAGAGGTAGCTTACAGCCTGTTTTCCCATTGGGGCAAACTGATGGTGGACCTGATTGCCTCCAGGAAAAACACCAAGCTGAGGCTGTTTCATGCCTGTCCCCCTCAGCAGGGCTCGCTGCAGGGGGATACCTTCTCGAGGCCGTGGACCCCAGCCCTCCTGTACACCTTCCCTCCATTTCCCTTAATCCTCAAGGTGCTCCTCAAGGTGAGGAGGGACAAGGTGAAGGCGATCCTGGTAGCCCCAGACTGGCCACACCCGTTCTGGTATCCAGATCTCCTCAGCCTCAGCTACAGGACCCCGGAGCAGCTTCAAGCATGCACTGACCTGATATCACTCAATCAGGGGAAGGTATTCCATCCGGACCTTCAATCCCTGCACCTCATAGCTTGGTACCTGAGTGGCTAGAGTTCCAGGCTTTGGGTCTTTCCGAAGATGTCTACACTGTGGTGGAGGCATCAAGAAAGGAATCGATCCGGAAATGTTATGTCTTCAAATGGAAAAGGTTTTCCATTTGGTGGCAGGGCAAGGTCCTGGACCTTCTGTCCTGTCCAGTGGCTAACATTCTTGACTACCTTTGGTCTCTCTCCAAAGGGGTCTTTGGTCATCGACCCTTAGGGTGCACCTGGCAGCCATCTCTGGTTACCTGGCGCTGGCCGGTTAGCCAATGTTGTTGCAGGAGACAGTGTTCGGGCGCATTTTCAAAGGCCTGGATCACATATCCCCTCCAGTACGTGAACCTCCACCTCCATGGGGTCTACTGCTGGTAATGGCAAAGCTGATGGGCAAGCCATTCGAACCAATGCACAAGTGTGCATTGTCACACTTGTCATGGAAGACGGCCTTCCTGGTGGCTGTCACGTCTGCCAGAAGGACAGGGGAGCTCCAGGCGCTTTCGGTGGACTCCCTTTATCTTGTCTTCCACATGGACAAGGTTGTCCTACTCCCCCACCCGAAATTCCTTCCGAAAGTTGTGTCAGAGTTTCCCCTTGACCAGGTGTTAACCCTGCCGTATACTCACCCTAAGTACATCTGGGAGGCGCAATACAGGCTCTTACCTGACCTGAGACGAGCCCTCCTGGTCATTACAAGGCGAGGATGATGGAAATTGCTGGAGAGGTTCGCCAGCTGTTTATCACCTACGCTGAAACCGCTTCTGGCAGACCTGCAGCTAAACAGACTATTGCAAGATGGATCACATCATGCACAGGTCTGTGCTACAAGTTGGTGGGCAAGGAGCTTCCCAGAGGGATAAGAGCTCATTCTACCCACCATACTGCTACATCGGTGGCTGCTTCCAGGGACATCCCTATCCAGGAAATCTGCCAGGCTGCTACCAGGAAGTCTGCAAACCTCTTCATCACCCACTACCACATCGACCTTGAGTCATGCCGGGATGTTGGTTTTGGGGCCTCAGTTCTCCAATCTCTGTTCCCTAAGTAGGGGGTGTGCACCTTGCCTCCCTCCTCCCGGAGAACTACTAGGAGTCTGCCAAAGTGTGGATGAACAACATATCCACTCTTCTATAAAAACAGGTTACTCACCTGTAACAGTAGATCTTACTTCGAGAGGGCTTTTGCAGTAGGTACTTACATAGGACTGACGCCGTCATGCAGGACCCCATGGAAAAATTTCTAGCTAGCAGTCCCTGACGAGGGACCGCCTCATGCCAGGTGACCGCATCATATGACGCCGATATAAAGAGGCGGTCCCGGACACCCGCCTTCCAGTTCTTTCCCGTCACTGCTAGCTCGCAAGTAGCACTGCAGTAAAGTTCGAGCTTGGCCAGCCCTACCTTTCGCTGCTTTTACCGAAAAAAATAGTTATTCTTCAATCAGTCGAGGTACATCGTCGGTGTATGTCGTCCCCTACATCCTCTGAGCACAAAAACAAGTGCGACTCGTGCGATGCCCAACTGCCACACAAGGACGGCCATTCCCTGTGCCTTTTCTGCCTAGGCCCCGATCACCCGGTCGAGAAGTGCCAGCATTGCCTCAACTTCAACGCGGCTACCCATAAATGGCGCCAACAGTCCCTGGAAGCCCATCTCCTCAAGAAAAAGATGTCTTCTATGGAAAAGGAATTGAAAAAGTTGAGGCAGGTGTCTGCTTCCCGAAGGACATCAGAAAAGAAGGATAAGGAGAGGCACTGGGAGAAGTCTTCTTCTACTGCTCTCCCACTGGAGACGCTGGGACTACAGAAGTTCGCCTGGGGACCGCTCGACGGCCGCCCAAGGTTTTGAGGAGGCCGGCCCGCCTGCCTGGCTCACGCCGGCCTTGCAGGCGCCTCCGGTTGATTGGAGGCCTCTGCCCCCGATTCAGCCACAGGCTTGCAGCCTACTGGCGTGGGCGACTCCTGTAAGTCGGACGTCAGCTTCTTCGCATGAAGAGGGTCGATAAGACGCCCGACCCTTCGGGGCGGCGCATGACCTCTAAACCCCCCCGGACCGGGCCGATCCTTCCCCTCGGCCCGCCTCCGGTGAGGGCTCCCGGATGCCGGCTCCTCCAGCGCCCGCCGAACTTCGCCTTAAGATGCACGCCGGCTCCTCCGGCATGCACCAGGCAACGGAACCGGACGATGGACCCTCCCCGTCCGTGGTACCGGTTCCCGCAGCCTTTGCTGCCATCTGGGGAGCCTGAGTCACCCCAGCCTGACCCAAGGGATTCCTCTCCTCCTTCCCCGGACGATGCGGGGGATCTTCCTCCTCCGTTGGAACCGGACCTGACGTCTGACGCCGGCCCCGACGCCGGTACCTCTACCGGTACCTCTGGCGCCGGTGCCTCCGACGCCGGTTCTACCGGCTCCAGGAGACATCCAACTTCCGGATGTTCCCCCTCCATTGGGCCCTAATGTGGACCTGCCCGTGAGGCCACCGACCAGCGGCTCCTCGGTACCCGCCATCTTATCCGACCTGATGTACCCGGGACCACAGTATCCGGCACCGCAGTACCCGATGCCGGTCTTTCCGACGCTGCAGTACCCGACGGGTTTCCCGCAGCCAGGTTTTGGATACTTACCTTACGGGTACAACCCGTACACTTTTCCCCCTCCTCCTCCACCTCCACCGCCCCCACAGCCGCCGGTGGCTCTGCAGGAGACTCTGGCCTCCTGGTGAGCCGAGGCCAAGGCTCAACTCACCAGAGAGGTAGAGAGCCGCCTTATGACGACTGTGCTGCCACCGGCTCCTGTACGTCCGAGGCGGCGCAATCCCTCACCACCTCCGGACTCCAGAGCTCTTCCCTCTGGGTCCAGAGAGGGGCAGGACACGATTTATGGGTACCAACCAAGGAACCCGTTCCTCTCCCGAGTCGCGTAAGGGAGTCTTATTCTTCTTCCTCTTCTTCTTCCCTCTCGGATTCCTCGGACTCTTCCGAGGGATGCTCCGAGAGAGACGACAAGCCCCGCTCTCCATCTAAGCCCCGGCCGAGGACCCCTCCGAAGTCTCCTCCGGAGGATTCATCTTTCACGGAGTTGCTTAGAAAAATCCAGGAAGTACACCAGTGGCACTCTTAAGATTCTCAGCGACTTAAACTCGCTGAACATCTGGATCTTCCCATGACAGCTCCAACATTAGTGCCACGCTGGATTGAGCCTCACGCCGACCTTGTTACCACGATTTGGAAACAACCGTCGACGTTAGCCCCACTTCCCAGGAAGTCAAACAGGCTATACCAGGCTCCTGAGGGTGTGGACTACCTAGACTCTCACCCTCGGGCCGACTCGATCGTGATTAGCGCCGCTCACGGCCAGTCAGCACATCCAAAACATCTGAGCTCATCTCCTCCTGATAAGGAATCTCGCCTTCTGGGCCAGTATGGAAGAATGATTTACGCCTCCTCCACATTGGGAATTTGGGCCCTGAACTACGTCGCCCACATGGGGCATTACCAGAAGGCTTTCCTTACCCAGGTGGAATCCAAGCTGGACTCCTTACCTGACTCCCAGGTCAAACAGGAGTTAGTCGACCGCGTCCGTTCTGCTCGTTCGGCCAGTCGCCACATTTTGCGGGCAACATACGATGCAGTGGACATTGCCGGGCGGAGCTCCGCTTTCGCTTTGGGTCTACGGCGTCATGCCTGGCTCTGCGTGTCAGGTTTGGTCCCGGAGGTGCAATCCGCTATTCAGAAGCACCTTTTCGGGGTGATGTCAAGGACATCATCACCGATTTGCAGGAGAAGGGGACGGCTCTGAAATCCGTGGATTCCATGTACCGCCCCAACAACAGCAGCGCCGTCCCTTTCGCAGACGGATTTGGCCAAAGGCGAAACCACAGGGAAGGCGGGCCACCAAACGCTGGGCCCCCGCAGCTGCTAAGCCCCACCCGTCCAAAAAAGCAGCGGGTGCTTCAGCTGCGGCGCTGCCCCACACCACCTGACTCCTTTCCTCTCCCACCGCCTCTGGACTTCCCAGAGGAACCGGTAGGAGGGAGGTTTTCCCTCCACCTTCCGGGATGGGAGAGGATAACCACGGATTCTTGGGTGCTCCAGCTTATAGCGGAAGGGCATTCCATAGAGTTTCTTCAGAAACCACCCCGCCACCCACCCCTGAAGTCGTCCTATTCAAGGGAACATCTTCCTTTGGTCCGGAAGAAATCTCGCCCTCCGTGAAGCAGGCGATAGAACCCGTCCCCTTCATCTTCAAGGGACGGGTTACTATTCTCATTTCTTCCTGGTCCCAAAGAAGACGGGAGATCTCAGACCCATTCTAGATCTCAGTTCCTTGAATCTTTATGCGGAATACAAAAGGTTCAGGATGCTTTCTCTGCAGAGCCTTCTGCCCTGTTTCGACTGGGTCAATGGTTTGTGCACTGGATATGCAGGATGCCTATCTGCACATTCCCATTCGCCTTTCTCACCGCAAGTATCTTCGCTTTTGCTTCAGGGGGACCACTACCAATTCAGGCGCCCCTTTGGTCTATCCTCGGCACCCCGAGTATTTACCAAATGCCTGGCTGTGGTAGAGGCCCACCTGCGTACAATGGGAGTACAGGTGTTCCCTTACCTGAACAACTGGCTCCTGGCGGCCTCGTCCAGGGAGGAACTCCTGCGTTTTCTCTCCCTCACCCAGCAGGTTTTCATCTGCCTGGGTATTACTATCAACCATTCCAAGTCTCATCTGGATCCTTCCCAGGGGCTACAGTTCATCCGGGCTATCCTTGATACGACCGTGAGCAAGGCCTTCCTGCCTCCGGACAGAGTGGCCTCTCTCCAAACCCAGACTTCCCTGCTATCAGAACGCAGGAGGATCTCGGCGAAGTCAGTCCTCTGTCTTCTGGGGCTCATGGCGGCCACTATTCCGACGGTCCCCCGAGCTCGACTCCACATGAGGATCTCTCAGTGGACTCTTCGCTCCCAGTGGGATCAACTTGTGGATGACTTAGATCAATTAATTCTGATCTCATCGCCGATGGTGCGAGACTTGTAATGGTGGATGGTTCGAGAGAACCTGTTTCGGGGGGTCCCCTTCTTTCATCCTCCCCCTTCCCAGACTCTGACTACAGACTGGAACAAGCTCTCCACATCAACATGCTCGAGCTTCGAGCTGTGCTGTACGCTGTCCAAGCCCTTCACCAGTACATCCTTCCCGGCCACCTAGCCGTCCAGACAGACAACATGTGCGTAGTGTGGTACATCAACAAACAGGGAGGAACTCGGTCCTACCCTCTATGCAGGGAGGCAATGAGGGTTTGGGATTGGGCAACACAACACGACCTTCACCTAACGGCGATTCATGTTCCAGGAGTCGACAACACTCTGGCAGACAAGCTAAGCCGCTCCTCTGCTCTGGCACATGAGTGGGAACTGGACCAAGGAGTACTAGACATTATCTTTCAGCTTTGGGGGACTCCGCAGGTAGACCTGTTCGCCTCTCCCCAAAATGCAAAACTTCCCACCTTTTGCTCGCTCATTCCAGAGCGAGGTGCTTTATGGAGCGATGCTCTGTCTCTAGACTGGAAGGACAGATTCGTCTATGCTTTTCCCCCCAATTCCTCTTATCCCACGAGTATTGCAGAAACTAGCCACAGAAGGAGCGAGAATGATTCTGATCGCTCCTTTCTGGCCCAGGCAAATCTGGTTCTCTCTTCCTCTTCCTCTATCTCGAGGTTTGCTGACCCAGGATCAGGGGACCCTGGTCCACCCAGGCCTCAAATCCCTTCAACTACATGCATGGCTCCTGCAGACCTAGCCCAATCCCATTTTGGTGTCTCTCCAAAAGTGGCGGAAATTTTAGTGGAGGCTAGAAAACCCTCCACCAGGTCCACTTATGCCATGAAGTGGAAGAGATTCTCTATTTGGGCAGCCTCCAAGAACGTGGAGCCTTTCTCCTGTTCAGTGGCTTTTCTGCTGGACTACTTACGTCATGTCTTCGACCTGGGTCTCAGCTATTCTCCTTGAAGGTTCACATGGCAGCTATCTCGCCTACCATGTTCCTTCCAGATAAAGCTTATCAACTGGAGGTCTCTAAGACCTTTCTCAGAGGGGTCCTTCATCTAAGGCCCCCATCCGCATTGCTCCCCTTGGGACTTGAATTTTGTTCTCAGAAACTTACTCTCCTCCCTTCAAACCTGCAGCTTCTGCAAATCTGAAGTTTCTTTCGTGGAAGACGCTCTTCTTGGTGGCCATTACTTCGGCTCAAAGAATTTCCGAGCTCCAGGCCCTTATGTGTAAAATCCCCTGTTTGATTTTTCACGAAGAACGAGTTGCTGTTCGCACGAATCCTAAGTTTCTACCTAAAGTAGTAGCAGAGTCTACCTTAAATCAGTCCATAGAGCTACCTGCCTTTTTTACGCGGCACTCTAATCAAGGGGAATATTTACTGCATACCATGGATGTTCACCGGATTCTGAGATACTACACCAACAGGATGAAGGATCTCAGAAAGACTGAGCAGTTGTTCGTCTCTTTTGCTCAAAAAAGGGAAGGCAATGCTGTTTCCAAGCAATGCCTGTCGAACTGGTTGGCTCATTGCATCACTTTCTGTTATGACAGTACAAGAAGACCCTTCCGGTCAGGTTAGAGGTCACTCCACAAGAGGAGTAGCGGCTCTGCGGCTTGTTTCAAGAATGTGTCTCGTCAGACATATGCGAGCGCCTCCTGACTTCCGCCCATACCTTTACAAAACATTACAGTTTGGATATTGCCTCTCGTCACAGAGCAGGTTTCTGGATTGGCTGCTTTGCAGGCCTCCTGTCTTGAGGCTTGCACGGTTAGGGCTACTTTTAGAGTAGTTCCCTCCTCCCGTGCCTTTCCTTGTTCCAGACTGCTTGGGATTCAGTCCTATATGTACTACCTACTGCAAGAGCCTTCTCGAAGTAAGATAGTACAGTTATGTAAGAACCACTGTAACAGTAGATCTTCGAGAGAGGCTCTGCAGGTACACCTCCCGCCTCCATCCCCCTAGGCTTTTTCAGCCCTTTTCCAGGAATGGAAACATCCGCTTCTCGCCTGGGCCTTCGGGCCTGTGGTGGAAAGAACTGAAGGCGGCGTCCGACCAACCTTTACACCGACGTTGTATGACGCCCGTCACCTGATCGCAAGGGTCCTCGCCAGGGACTGCTAGCTAGAAATTTTTCCGTGGGGTCCTGCCGCCAGCGTCAGTCCTATATGTAATTACCTACTGCAAGAGCCTCTCTCGAAGATCTACTGTTACGATAAGTTCTTACGTAACTGTACTTTCTAGGAGTAGTATATGTTGTTCATCCACATGGACCCACCCGACCTTCCCGGCTGTGGATGCACAACACCTGGCTTCCAGCGGGCTAAGATCTGGTGTCATGGGGCGGAGCCGAGGTATATACCACCTGGGTGGGTGGGAGGAGCCAGCTTGAAGACTTCCATCTGATCTTAAAGTAGAAGGGGGCATGCCAAAGAGTGTGGACGAACATATACCACTCCTAGAACTACTGTTACAAGTGAGTAACCTGTTTTTATTAACACTTGTGATAACCCCCAAGTGTAGTATCCAACAAGAAGGGGTCCAATGCATCCTTTGTAAGTTTTTCTTTATCATATGGCATCAAATGTTATGTTTCTGTGGAAGATTGTGAGTAGTAGCGCTTGCAAATTAATAAACAACACAAAAAATCTTTGACCCTGCTTCAAAAATTTTGCATGACTGTTTCACTGCGCTCTGTACCTGACATCACGCCCCTCCACCCCAATCACATATACTCTCATGGACACTCATAAGATGGACAAACCACCATAGATATTTTAATTTACATGAAAGCATGACATTTCATATGACATGGTAGTGATTTCTTAGTTTAGAGTAGTTTTTTACTATGTATTGAGAAGGTTTACTTATTGTGCATAGCCCTGAAATAAATTGAACTAATGAAATCTGTTCTGAATGCCTGCACCGTAATTACATAGATGGGCATTACATAAAAAACATATTTAACAATACCTGCTTAGCGAAATGCGGTTGTCTCTCATCTGATCACCGATCGACAGAGCCAGTTTGACAGCATAAGAGATTTGTTGAATAGACTGGTCGTCACAGAGTCAGCAGCTTCACATACTTGACCATGGGGATTTCAGCTGAGTTCTGATGGAGAACACCCACGTGCTAGGATGACAAAGTATGAAATAAATAAAACATTGTTAGGTTTAGTAACCTCTCACTGTAACGCATTGTGCACTAGTTGTCTAAGATGCCTTATTTGCATTGATGTTTTTTCACCTCTTCCCCTCAATATGCACGAGATGACATTGCCATGAGGTTGTCAAACAAAATTCCTTATTCTCGTGATCTGTGAAGTTGAAATCTGAAAGAGAAAAAGAAAGTCATTACCGGCGTACGAGTATCAGATAAACTGTTTGGAGGGGAGGGGGAGTGATGTCAGGCATGTGTACTGTATATCTTTAATAAAACAATTTTTTTTGTTGCATGCATAACATACCCACCCACCTTCCATTACCATCCAGCTGCAGAAATGAAATCTAGCTGATCCAGCTAGTAATGTATACACATCTGTCCCAGATTCTGTCATACTGTGGCAGAATTCTCCCACAAGATTTACCTCTTGACGCGCCGCTAGTCCTCCTAGGTATTCCACAGCATCCCCTTCCCACTTCTGACACTTAGGTTTGCAGGGCCATATCAGGTACTCTAACTACAAAAAGATTTTTACTCTGAAGATGGAGAACTGTCGAAATAACCACGTTTAATGAGTGGCTTCGGGCCATGGGCCGTGTTACAGCACCTGTCTCACTTGACTTTATGTAGAGTGCCTGATTATGATAACGTCTGGGCCCCTTTCCTTGCTTCTCTTCCTCAGTGCTTCATGGCGATGCATAATTCTTGTTCTTTCTTATCCACATGATGATCTCTACATAGCTGAGAATTGTTTCCTTTCCAAGGACAGTTATTAAGTTGAATTCACATTGCTGTTATTTCCTTCCATGCTGTTACATGTTCCACTCTGTCTCCATTTGTTTCCTCATCTATCTTGCTGGTGTGGCTGTTCTGTTTGTTTCAGGTTTCCATATAGTTTGTGCTTGTTGCTGTAATTTATGAAAATTTTAATAGAGTTTAACGTTAAAAAAGTAGTAAAGAAAATATACAGATAAAATGTAGCATACGATGTGATCAACAATTATAGCGATAGTACAACATAGCATAAGGATAGAATTTGTAGTACCCACTATGTGCATGGATATTTATGATCATACTTCGAGAATCGCTCTTGCAGCAGGTAACGCTTTTAGGACTAAGCCTCCAGGTGCCAGGACCCCACGGAAACTTTCTAGCTAGCAATTCATATGGGGACGCTCGATGTCACGGGGCCTGGTTAAAAAGGGGCCAGTCCCCCAGCCCATCCCAAGTTTTTTTTTTCCTGCCATCAACACGCTTAGTTGGACCAACGCAGATGCCTTCAGCTTGTCGACCGCCATTTTGCCTGCGTTTTCAATGCTCTTTTTTCTTTTATTTCCTTACAGTTTTCGACGGATTGTGCATGTCATCATCTTTTCCAATGTCATCGATTGAGAGGCGCCCTTCCAAATGCTTGTGTGGCAAGCAGATCCCGCATAAGGATGGCCCTTTGGCCTGCTTGTTCTTCCTGTGCCCAAACCACAACATTGAGACCTGCCAGCACTGCCGTGACTTCAGTCCGCGCACGAGGCTCTGGTGCCAGCAGACCCTCAAAGCTTTCTGTTTGCAAAAACAGATATCTGCTATGGAGAAGGAACTCCACCGCAAGAACTCTTCTTCCTCTCCTTCTTCAGCGTCTCCTAACAAGGAGTAGAAATCGAGCTGCAAGCACAAGCACAGAGACAAGGAGAAATCCTCGGCAGAAGACTGCTCTCTGTCCCCGACCAAGTCGGCAACCCCTCCTCTGGGCTTGCCTCCAGGCTGCCAGTCTCCAAGCCTCCCTTCCTCATTTCAGTCACAGGAGAATGCTCTTGGGGGCGTGGGAAGTCCTCTGCCACCTCCCAGCCGCTTAAGCCCTAGGGGCTCTAAGCCTAGTGGCTCTGCCGGGGATTCTTCATGTGGCAGACCGCTGTCGGTTGCCCTCCCGGTCAGGGTGTCTGCCGAGTCCGCCCTGTCATCAGCGGCTGACGCTGGCAGGTGGCACCCGGGACAATCGCCCTCTTCATCTGGGAGCAGTGAGTGTATGTTCCGTTAGGGAAATACGCCTCCCCGCAGGCGACTCCACCCAGGCATCCGTCGCCTACACCGGTGACGCCAGCCTCCCCGGAGCCACCTCGGGAAAAACCCGGCGCCACCTGAAACACCAGTAAACTTCAGCATCCCTCTTAGGCTGACACTTGAGGATCCGACACCTAATGGCCGGAAATCGAACCAGATGCCTCTGATGCCTGAATCCCGATGCCAGATAATGGGGTCCAGGCTACTCCGATGCTAGAGCTACCCCAACCAGACAACCTAACACCAGGGCTGTCCAAGCCAGCCCCCCAATGCTAAATGCTCCGGCTCTGCCTCAGGACCCTCCACAGGGCCTGAATGAACAGTTTGCGGCCTGATGGGCTTTCTTTAAAGATAAACAGGCCTCCTCGGCTCTGGTTCCACCAGTACCCCAAGGGTCTTCCCCAAATGAGCTCTCGGGTCATCCATCCGCCTCCTGGGAGGCCAAAGCTGGACAGCGACCTTCCCTCCCTAAGGGATCGTACTCGCAGAACAGTGAGGTCACCTTCTCCTTCCCCCGACTCAGAGGACTCGGAACCAGATTCCTACTCCTCCCCCAGTGGTGGGGACTCAGACCCTCCATCTGACCCTGACATCAGGAAAGACACTCCTTGCTCCCCACCAGATGACCCATCCTTCATGGATGTAATGCATCACATTCAACAATTGAATGGCTGGTAGTCGGAGGACCTCAACCCAGAAAGGAAGAAGTTAGCAACATTTCTTTGGGAAAAGGATGCCCTCCCCATGATCATCCCTCCAATGGTCGGCCCATACAAGGACGCCAACAAACTGGCATGGAAACGCCCTTTTTCGACCCCAGCAGTTTCTAAAAAGTCAGACTGGTTGTGCACCATCCCCTGAGATGACCTGTTCTATGGGGATAAACTGGAGGCAGACTCTGTGGTGGTGACGGCCACCCACGACAGTTTCAGATGTCCGCGGCATCTCAGCATGCAACCCCCAGATAAGGACTCTAAACACTTCGACCATCTGGCTAGGAAAGTCTTTTCCTCCGCAACTTGTGCCACCTGGTCACAAAGTTTCCTTGCCCACATGATGCAATACCAGAATGCCCTGTGGGACAAGGCGCTAGAGCTCATTCAGGTTATGCCAGACTCACCTGGTCGGGCGGAGCTCATGGCAGTTATGAAGTTCGGTTTGGATGTCGGCAGCCACATCTTGCTAGGTTTTTATGACACTGTGGATTCAGCAGGCAGAGCCCTGGCTTCCACGGGCTGTATTCACTGATCTTACTTCAAGAAACAGCTCTTACAGCAGGTTACACCATTAGGACTGATGCCGGCAGGCACCAGGACCCCACGGAAAAATTCTAGTAGCAGTATCCAGTGGGGAACTGCCCCCAACGTCGGGGGCCCCCCGAGGTCAGGCATCACATAAAAGGGGGAAGTCCCCCAGCATCCCCAGTTCTTTTCCCGACGTCGACTCGCCAGCATCGGCCTCATGGATGCCTGCTCTCGAATACGACGCGTGAAATCCTTTTTCTTTTCTACAGTCAATCCATGTCTGCTTCTCCAACCCCTTCTCACGAAGGACATCCCTCTAAGTGTGCCTGCAACAAACAGATCCCTTTTGCAGAGCACCATTCACCCCGTGTCAGGTTCCTGGGCCTGGAGCACGATATCCAGGCCTGCTCAGTTTGTCAGCAGTTCAATAGCAGGACCCAGATCCACTGTCAAAAGGCCCTTCAGGGATTCCTCCTCGAGGAGAAATTGAAAAAAATGGAGAAAAGACCTTCCTCCAAAGGGGAATCTTCCCTCAAGTCAGGGAAACACCTGGACAAGCTTCAGGACTCAGACAGGGTGAGATCCCCCAGCAGGGCCTCCGAGTCCGGGCCAGCTCCAGCTCTACCTGGTCTGACAGGTCTCTTTCTCGGGCTCGCTCCCAACCTCCCCGGTAAAGGTAAGGTCTTCGGGGGCTTCTCTGCTTCCTTACTCCCGCTCAAGACCACTCGGACACCGGACACCTCCAAGCCTGATTCCTTGGACAGGCCCAAAAAGTCCTCCTCTAAATTGGGGGGTACGTCTGACCGACGCCGGGACAGCGACTTCAGGTCTGTCTCCCAACCTTCGAAAGCTCCTGAAAGGAAGACTGCTGAGCTGACGTCCCTCAAGCGGACGACGGAGGTCAAGAAGGCATCCAACCCAGCAACAAAACGGACTACCCCGTCACCAGTAGTACCGACGCCGGTGGACACCAGATGTCAGGGGTCCTAGGATGAAGAGGCTACCACACAGCCGGACGACCAGACGGGCGACACGGAGGATGCCGCCCAACCCTGGTGACAGGCTTAAACCGACGCCGGGCCCGTCGGGTATGAATATTCAGGAGGTGAAAGAACTGTTCACCTTCTGGTGGGAAACCATAAGAAAGGACGTGGTTCCCCCCAAGCCTCAGTCACCTCCACCTTCTCCTTGGGGCGCCGAAGGTGCCGGACCCCCTACCCCCAAGGAACCAACTCCACCTCCTCGGGGCAGATCAAGAGACAGAAAACGCCAGTCATGTTCTCCCTCCGGGTCCCTGAGACCAAAGAGACCTGGGGCAGACGTCATTCACCAGGAGATGACTCCAGACCGGATACGTCCGACACCTCCAGGTCTCCATCTCCCTTCAGTACCCCATCACCGGACCCATGGGACCTTCCAAGGTCACCTCTGGATGATCCCTCCCTTTCAGGAATTATGAGGCATATCCAAGAAAATATGGGGTGGGAGACAGAAGACTAAGACCCCGAGAGACAACGCCTTGCCCATTACCTCAGACAGAAAGACCCGAAGCCTGTGGTGGTCACCTTTACGGATGTCACCAAGGCAGCTTGGGAATGTCCGCATTCCACACCGGCTGTTCTGAAGAAGGCTGATTGCCTCTACAGGGCTCCCATGGAGGACCTGTATTTGGCGCAACAACCCCTGGCCGACTCCCTAGTCATCACTGCATCTCATGACAGATCCCCAGTGGCCTCAGCATCTGAGTACCCAGCCTCCGGACCAGGAATCTAAGCAATTAGATTCTGTGGGAAGATGCATGTATGTGGCTGCTACATGCTCAATTATGTCTCTAAACTATCTGACGCACATGGTGCAGTTTCAGAACGCCCTTTGGGAACAGGGCCAAGACCTTCTAAAAGACTTTCCAGATGGCGAAAAGAAGGAGGAGCTGCTAAACCTCCTCCATACTGGGTCAGACGTGGGGACCCAGGTTCTCCGAGCCGCTTACGACTGAGTGGACTTGGCAGCCAAGGGAGCAGCCACTGGCATTTGTCTCCAGAGACACTCATGGTTGAGAGTCTCCTGATTTACCCCGGACGTCCAGAAGAATATCCTAGATGTCCCTTACAGTGGAGTGGTCCTGTTCGGTGAGGAGTCAGAGAAGGTCATCACCAAACTGCAGGATGCTGGGAAGGCAGTTAGGACTGTACAGGCCATGTACAGACCGAAATCTGGTTCCTTTCTTGGGAACCCAAATCGTTTTCGCGGCTGCCAACAACTGCAACAGCCACGTTCCGGCCAGCAACCCAGGGGCAACTTTGATTGCAAAAATCAAGCCAGGTTCCCCTCGGATCAGGGCCCAAAGCAGCCCAGCCCGTGGGGTCCAGCACCACCACAGCATGACTACTTCCCAGCCCCCGCCCCTCCTCTAGATCAAAGGGTCGAGAAGGTCGGGGGTAGCATCTCTCATCACCTTTTGGGATGGCAAAGGATAACCTCCGACCGGTGGGTGTTGCATTTGGTCGAACGAGGTCACTCTATAGAGTTCCTTGATCACCCACCATCCAGACCTCCCCTGCTGTCCTGCTACTCGAGTCAGCATGCCCTGCTTATTCAGCAGGAGATCTTGGCCCTCCTAGACAAGGAGGCCACTGAGTATGCTCCACTGAACCAGAGAGGAAAAGGTTACTATTCTCACTTCTTCTTGGTTCCAGAGAAAACGGGGGACTTGCGCCCGATTCTGAATCTCAGTGACCTCAACATATTTGTGTTGCACAAGCGTTTCCGCATGGTGACCCTACCGGGTCTTATTCCCATGCTCAGAGAGGGCGCCTGACTGGCGTCACTGGACATGCAGGACGCCTACCTACATCTCCCAATCACTTAAGCGCACTGGAAATTTCTGCACTTCGAATTTCTGGGACGACACTACCAGTTCCGAGCCCTCCCTTTCGGGCTGTCTTCAGCACCTCGAGTGTTCACGAAGTGCATGGCAGTCGTGGCAGCAGCTCTCAGGAGAAGAGACCACTATGTGTTTCCTTATCTAGACTACTGGCTCCTCATGGCACTGTCACGGGAGGCCCTGATGTCCATGATACAAGATACTTGTTCTCTCTTCCTATCGCTAGGCATCACTATCAACCAAGTCGCACCTTGTCCCATCTGGGAACTTGCAGTTCATAGTAGCAGTTCTGGACACCACTCTGGGAAGGGCATTCCTTTCTCAGGACAGGGCGGAACGCATCAGATCCCTCATAGGGGACATAAAGGAAAAGAAGATGGTACCGGCCCGGTCCGTTCTTTGCCTGCTCGAACACATGGCAGCTGCCATTGCAATGGTTCCCCTAGCTCGACTTCATATGCGGGTCACCCAATGGATGTTGAGGGCACAATGGGACCAGAAGCAGGATCATCTGCAGCATCCAGTCTGGATCACGAACGCCGTCACCCGAGACTGGAATTGGTGGCTTGTCCCAGACCACCTCTCGACGGGAGTCCCCTTCATTGCGCCACCTCCTTCAGCAATCTCTCCACGGATGCCTCGGGGTCTGGATGGGGAGCTCACCTCAATGGGGTCAGTACTCAAGGCTCCTGGTTGTCTCTGGAGTCCCAGCTTCACATAAATATTCTAGAGATGAGAGCCATCCTTTACGCCCTACAGGCATTTCAGACGGAGATTCCACCGGGTACTCTTCCGGTGCAAACAGACAATACCGCAGTGATGTACTATCTCAACAAACAAGGAGCCACTCATTCCTACCCCCTTTGCAGGGAGGCGCAAAGGGTTTGAGAGTGGGTACTGCAACACGGCGCAAATATCATTGCAGTGCATGTTCCCGGAGTGGACAACACTATCGCGGACAGTGTAAGCCGATCACAGGGCAGAGTCCACGAATGAGAACTGCTTCAGGAAGTCACAGAGGACCTGTTCCGCAGATGGGGGACACCAAAATTAGACTTCTTCGCATCCCCATACAACGCAAAACTGCCCAATTTCTGCTCGCTAGATCCAGGGTCTGGTGTTTTCTGGTGAGACACGTTGTCTCTCTCTTGGACTGGCAGGTTCCTCTACCCTTTCCTGCCATTCCCTTTGATCCAAAGGGTTCTATTGAAGCTCTGACAAGAGTGGGCGTGCCTTATTCTAGTAGTGCCCTTTTGGCCCAGGCAAATTTAGTTCCCTTTCATACATCAGTTGGCCCAGGAACCTCCAGTATCTCTGCCATTCAGCTCTCATCTTCTGTCCCAGGAGGCAGGCTCCTTGGTCCATCCGGATCTTCGGTCTCTGAACCTGCATGCCTGGCTCCTAAGAACATAGCAGTCCTGAGTACAGGGTCTCTCAGGAAGTTGCGGACATTCTGGTAGCAGCCAGAAAACCCTCCACCCACACCACTTACACCATGAAGTGGCTTAGATTCTGTATTTGGGCTCAAGCTCGTGGATTGACCCAATTGGATTGTTCTGAGAGGTCTGTTTTGGACTACCTCCTATCCGTCTATGACGCAGGTCTTGCCTACTCCTCCATTAAGGTGCACCTATGCGCCATTTCAGCGTACTATTCTCCAATAGGTCACCGGTCTCTAGCTCAGCTAGAGGCTTCTCGTGCTTTTTTGCTTAGCATCTGCACTTGAGGCCTCCCATCAGAGGCCCGGTTCCACCTTGGGATCTTCCTGTCATTCTAGAGCAGCTTACGCTGCCACCTTTTGAACCAGCCGCGGATTGCGAGCTGCGTCTCCTTGCTTGGAAGACGCTTCTTTTAGTTGCCGTTACTTCTGCCAGAAGAATTTCACTTATGTGCAAGGATCCTTATTTGTTTTTTCACAAGGACAGGGTGTCCTTAAGAACGAATCCTAAGTTCCTTCCCAAGGTGGTCTCAGCTGTCACTCTCAACCAGGATATACACCTGCTGGTGTACTATCCGAATCAGTAACAGGGGGGAGGCCCTGTTGCACACTCTGGATGTGCATAGGTGTCTCCGATATTACCTGACCAGAACCAAGGCACATCGAAAGTCAGACCAGCTCTTTGTTTCCTACACACAAAGAATGCATGGTGCTCCTGTTTCCAAACACTTTCTCGATGGCTGGTAAAGTGCATGATGTTCTGTTACCAGAAGCGCAACAAGACTTTACCAGGACCGGTAAAAGGTCATTCTACGAGGGGGGGGTGGCTACCTCCTTCACTGCACTCAAAAATGTCTCCACTTCAGCCATCTGTGCAGCAACCTGGAGCACTGTACACACCTTTATCAGGCACTACAGTTTGGATTTTGCCTCTAGACACAGAGCTGGTTTCAGCTTGGCGGTCCTTCAGGGACTTTTGTCCTGAACTCTGAGACATCTCTCCTATCCTCCTCCTGATAAGAATTTGTTCCCTTACTGCTTGGGAATCAGTCCTAATGGGTGGTTTGCTGCAGAGCGTTTATCAAGAAAGATAGTACAGTTACGTAAGAACGTACCGTAACAGTAGATCTTCGAGAACAGCTCTTGCAGCAGGTAGTTTCCCTCCCACCTTCCTCTCTGGAGGTGGAGTCTTCTGACCTAGTTTCTAGGCTACTGCGTCTTTTGACGCCTATTACAAACCTCCCTTTGGAAGCGGATCCTCTGTCTCCCCTTAGGGGGAGGATTAGGTCGGTACAAGCCTAAGCAGCCTCCTGAGCAGTCCCTTCGTAGACCTGGAAGACAGCAGTTTTGAGGTCAGCATGAGCAGCAGCAGTGGGCTGGCTTCAAGCACAAGGTCACTACCCCTGCTACTGGATGTTCTGCCCATCGGGCCCCTAGAACCTCTCAGCCTGCACTCCCAGCCCCCAGCTCCTCCACCTGATTTGTTGCCCGACCCTCCTCCTTCAGTAGAGTCCGTGGGGGGTTGGTTCTTATTGTAGTACAAAAAAATTCAGGATGGTCACACTACTAGGTCTCCTGCCCCAGTTTCATCAAGGGGACTGGTTATGCTCCCTACACATTCAGGATACATACCTCCACATTCTGATTTTCCAACCATACAGGAGGTACCTGCACTTCCGCGTTCAGGGCTGCCATTAGCAGTTCAGGGCCCTGCCCTTTGGCCTGTCCTCGGCACCGAGGGTGTTCACCAAGTGCCTAGCTGTGGTAGTCACAAATCTCAGGAAGCAGGGGCATTACGTCTTCCCCTACCTCGGCAACTGGTTTCTGATTGCTCCATCTTAGGACTGGCTTACAGAAACCCTCAGAGACACGTTCTCCCTCTTTCAGGACCTGGAGGTTACTCTAAAGCTCGCCAAGTCAGCGGCTTCAATATATAGGGACCATACTGTACTCAGGGAAAGGCCTTCCTCCCCCAGGATGGGGCGGAACGCCTCCAGTCCCACGCATGCAGCTGCTCTCTGCTTGCCAAGTAGAGGCAAGGATGCTTCTCCGGTTACTGAGCCATGTGGCAGTCCCTATGGCCCGGCTTTATATGAAGGTGATCCAGTGGAACCTTCAGGCTCAGTGGGATCAGTGGTCAGACGACCTGGACCAGCCAGTCCTGGTATCAAGCTCGGTCAAGCAGTCTCTGGCATGGTGGCTGGATCCTCACATTCTCTCCAGAGGGATTCACTTCCAGAGAGAATTTCCCACCCAGATCCTGACCACCGACTCATCAGGCCAGGATTGGGGCACGCATCTTGACACTCGCCAGACTCAAGGGTCATGGGCTCAGCAGGAGCTTCATCTCCACATCAATATTTTGCAGATGAGGGCAGTTCTCTACACCCTACAAGCCTTCTGGACAGTCCTTCATACTGGCCCCCTGCTAATACAGATGGGCAGCATGTTGGTGGGGATCGCCAGGAGGGTGAGCTGGATGTCATTATCCACCTAGGTGTTGATGACTTGGCAAATGGGGAGCCTAAGGAAGTTCAGGAAGAGTTTAGGAAATTGGGAAGGGGTGTCAAGCAAGTAGCAACTTCTGTCACTTTCTCGGAAGTACTACCTGTTAGAGGCATGGGAAAGCGTAGGGGCGCACGCACCAGGAACTTTAACTCATGGTTGAAGAACTGGTGCTGCAAGGAAGGGTTTGGATTTACTGGTGACTGGAGACCCACCTGGAGGGATGGGGGCTTGTTCAAGCCTGGCGGCCTGTATCCGTCCTGGAGGGGAATCCAAGCACTCAATGCTAAGTTTAAATGCTACATGGACAAGCATTTAAACTAGCCAAGGGGAGTGGCAGGCCAGCAAGGAGGGTACCCAATTGTTCACCCCCCACAGCTGGCAGTGGAACCAGTGAACAGGAGGAGGGGATATGTCTACAGAGCAGTGTGCAGAAGATGGAGATAAGAACCCAAGGGGTGGATAGGCAGAAAGGGGGCAAAATTCAACAGAAGGGCAGCCAGCAGGGAGAACCAGGGATGAAGGACAACCAGAGAGGGGTTAGAGTAGAACAGCTAAACAGTCCGGGGAGTTCACATCATGGAAAGCCATGTGTGCCAGTGCCAGGAGCCTTCGCAACTAGATGGAGGATATGGAGGCTGTCATGATGCAGTCAGACCTGGACATTGTGGCCATCACAGAGACCTGGTGTAATGATGACCACGACTAGGAGATGGCCATTCCTGGCTACAACATATTCAGAAGAGACCGGGCAGGCAGGAAGGGAGGAGGAGGACTGGCACTTTATGTGAAAGATGACATAAAGGCCACAGAGATCCAGAGGAACAAAATGGGGGAGAGATACTGTGGATTAAGCTGGAAAGGAAAATGGGGTCAGCCATCTGCACAAGGGTGGTCTACAGAACACCAGCCCAGGAGGAAGAAACAGGGAGCTGGCAGACAAGGGGGAGGCGGTGCTGTTTGGAGACTTCAATATTCCAGATGTGGACTGGAGCCTCCCAGCAGCAGCATCAACCAGGAGCAGATTTATCCTGGACTTCCTTCAAGGTGCCTTCCTTAAGCAACTGGTCATGGAACCAACTCGGCAGAAGGCAATACTGGACCTTGTGCTCACAAACGGTGACAGTGTGATAGGGGTAACAGTGGGGGAGCACCTGGGGAACAGTGAGCACTGGTCACTGTGGTTTGAAATCACAGAAGGAGCAGAACCAAACCGCACAAAAACACGTATCTTGGATTTTAGGAGGGCAGACTTGGGGGAAAATGGGTAGATGCTTGAAAGAGGCACTAATGGAATGGGGAGGGAATCGGGTGGAGGAACAGTGGGCAGTATTTAAAACAGGGACTACAAGGGCAACATAATTATGCATTATTAGCAAGAGGAAAAGGAAGGGGAGGCCATTATGGTTTTCCAAGGAGGTTGCGGAGAAAGTAAAAGCCAAAAAGATTGCATTCGGGCAGCACAAAAAGATGCAGGCAGAAGGGGATAGGGAAAAGTACCAGGAGAAGCAAAGGGAGGCAGGGAGGTCAGTATGGGAAGCCAAAGCTCAGACAGAAGAGCACATCACAAAATCAGTGGGTAGAGGTGACAAAACCTTTTACAGGTACATAAGTGAAAAAAAGAAGGCGGAGGGAGGGAGGAGGATAGTACAGAGGGAGGACGGGGGCCACGTGGAGGATGATAACAGTAAAGCTGACATACTGAACAGGTATTTCTGCTCAGTCTTTACTGAGGAAGAGGAGGGTAATGGGCCTGAAGGTAGTACAAGGGATGGGAAGAGCACACAAGTCCCTTTACACAGGAAAAGGTCCTAGAGCAACTGGAAGGAATGAGTCAATAAAGCAATGGGGCCAGATGGGGTGCGCCCCAGGGTCCTAAAAGAACTGAGAGGTGATGGCTGAACCTCTGGCAATCCTGTTAAACGATCACTGGAAAGAGGGGAGGTACCCAAAGACTGGAGGACAGCAGATGTAGTCCCCTTATACAAAAGCGGGAACAAAGAGGAAGCGGGGAACTACAGACCGGTCAGCCTGACCTCAGTAGTAGGGAAGATCATGGAAGCTCTACTGAAGGAGAGATTGGTGGAACATCTGGTTGCCAGCGGACTACAGGACCCAAGGCAGCATGTTTTCACTGGGGTGAGGTCATCCCAGATCAACCCCATTTAATTTTTCGACTGGGTGACAAGGGAGGTGGATTGGGGAGGGCAGTGGACATGGCCCATCCGGACTTCAGCAAGGTCTTTGACATTGTGCCACATAGAAGGCTATTAAACAAACTGGGGAACATGGGAGTGGGCAGGACAGTAGTGCGGTGGGTGGGTAATTGGCTGGGCGGCAGGACACAGAGAGTGGTGTTAAATGTCTGTCACTCCACAGAGAGAAGAGTGACCAGTGGGGTAGCACAGGGATCAGTGCTGGGACCGGTCCTATTCAGCGTCTTCATCAGTGACATTGCACAGGACCTAGAAGGCAGAATTTCCCTGTTTGCTGATGAAACAAAGCTCTTTAACAGAGTGGACACGCCAGAGGGTGTAGACAGAATGAGGAGGGACCTGCAGAAGCTTGAAGAATGGTCAAGTGTTTGGCAGTTGAAATTTAACACACAGACGTGCAAGATAATGCATATGGGGAACAAAAACCCTGGAACAACATATCAGTTGGGAGGTGAGGATATAGCATGTACCAAGCAGGAAAGGGACCTTGGGGTTATCTCTGACAGGCAGCAGGTAAAGCAAATAGGATTCTGGGAGGAATAGGCAGGGGCATCATCAGCAGGAAAAGGGAGGTCATAATTCCACTATACAAGACACTAGTGAGGCCCCACCTGGAGTACAGTGTACAGTTCTGGAGACCTTACCTACGTAAGTACATAGACAGGGTAGAGAAGGTTCAGAGGAGGGCAACAAAGGTGGTACAGGGATTGTATCACAAGTTCTATGAGGACAAGTTGAAGGACTTGAATGTGTACTCCCTGGAGGAGAGGAGGGAGAGAGGGGATATGATAGCGACATACAAGTACCTTACAGGGAGGAACAGGGTGCAGGAATACACTATTTTCCAGCGAAAAAGGTGTTCCAGGACTAGAGGGAATGGGATGAAGTTGGAGGGAGGGTGATTCAGAGGAAACGTGAGGAAGAATTTCTTCACAGAAAGGGTGGTGGACAAGTGCAACACCCTGCCGGAGGAAGTGGTGGGGGCTGAAACAATTATATGATTTAAGAATGCATGGGATAGATATAAGGGAATTCTGGTGATCAGGGGTAAGGGGCAACAGACTTCTAGATGAACATAAAGGGAAATACAAGCTCAAATGGGCAGACTGTGTGGGCCATAGGACCTTATCTGCTGACAGTGTCTGTGTATTCTATATCAACTAGCAGGGGACACACACTCTTACCCTCTTTGCAGAGAGGCCATGCGAGTGTGGTCTTGGGTGATAGATCATCAGCTGGAATTCTCAGCAGTTCGCATTCTAGGCATTCACACTTCCCTGGCCAACAGTCTCAGCTGGACTTTGTCCAGGGGACACGAGTGGGAGCTACTCCCTGCAGTGGCGGAAAGTCTTTTCACCAGATGGGGTCGCCCTGAAATTTACCTATTTGCCTCTCCATCCAATGCAAAACTGCCCAATGTTTGCTCGCTAGATCCAGGGCCTGGTGCTTTCTGACAAGACACATTGTCCTTCTCTTGGGCGGGGAGGTTCCTTTACGCATTCCCTCCCTTTCCCCTTTTGCAGTGGTTACTCGTCAAGTTGCAGTCGGAAGGAGCAGAAATGATCCTGGTGGCTCCATTCTGGCCTCATCAGATTTGGTTCCCACTGTTGCAACAACTGGCTGTGGATCCTTCGGTGTCCCTGCCCCTCAGGTCCGACTTGCTCCCAGGAGCAGAGCTCACTGGTACATCCGGATCTCAGATCTCTGCATCTCCGTGCGTGGCACTTGCAGACCTAGCTGTCTCCAGATTCGGGGTCTCCCCGAGGGTAGCGGACGTCTTAGTGGCAGCCAGGAAACCTTCCACTAGGACGACCTACGCTATGAAGTGGAAGAGGTTCTGTGTTTGGGCCACTGCTATGAGTTTAGATCCTTTTACTTGGCCAGCCAGTTTGGTACTGGAGTACTTCCTCTCTCTTGCTCTCTCTCTCATATGCAGGACTCTGCTACTCTTCGTTAAAGGTGCACCTGTCTGCCATTTCTGCATATCATCTGCCTGTTGAGGGCAAGTATATTACCCAGCTGGATCTTTCCTGCACGTTTATGCGGGGCATGCTTCACTTGAAGTCTCTCGTCCGGGACCTCGTGCCACCTTGGACCTTTTAGTTTGTTTTAGAGAAGTTCACTCTGCCTCCCTTTGAGCCTGCTACGAGCTGCGCTTTCTGTCATGGAAAGCATTATTTTTAGTTGCCATTAGTTCTGTTCGAAGAATTTTCGAGGTTCAGACCCTGATGTGTAAGGAGCCTTATTTGTTTTTTCACAAGGACAGGGTGTCCTTGAGAACTAATCCTAAGTTTCTGCTGAGGGTGGTCTCAAGAATTTACTTTGAATCAAGATAACCACCTGCCGGTATACTACCCAGAGTACTCAAACCAAGGGGAGGCATTGTTGCATACTCTGGATGTTCACAGGGTACTCTGTTTTTAGTTGGAACATACCCGTTCTGTTCACAAGTCTGACCAGTTGTTTGGGTGTTTTGCGCCCCCGAATGCAAGGGGCTCCAGTTTCTAGGCAGTGTTTATCCAAATGGTTGGTCAGATGCATTGTTTTCTGCTACAACAAGTACGACAAATCCTTACCGGGCTTGGTAAAGGGTCATTCCACCAAGGGCATGGCAGCTTCTTTCGCCTTACTTAAAAATGTGTCTGTCACGGACATATGTGCGACTGCCACTTGGAACTCTGTCCACACCTTTGTGAAGCATTACAGTCTGGACTGGGTTTGGACTTGCTGTCCTCCAGAGCCTCCTGTCCCAGTTATACCTGAGGAGACTTATACCTCCACCCTTTTGCCTAGAATTCCTCCTCTGCTGTTTGGGACTCTGTCCTAACGGTATTACCTGCTGTAAGAGCGATTCTCAAAGTAAGATAGTACAGTGTCGTAAAAACTTACCGTAACAGTCGATCTTCAAGAGGAGCTCCTGCAGCTGGTACTATTTTGCCCATCCTCCTTTCCCCTGGCGAGTTCCTTTCCATCTCAGATACTTTTGTTCCTCAGTTCACCTTTTTTCCTCTTTAGCTGGTCTCCGGCAGTAGAAATGGGGATGGGTTGTGGGACTGCCCCTTTTATGCCAAAACTGATGTCGGAGGCAGCCCCCTGCCGGGTTTTGCTAACTAGAAAGTTTCTGCGGGGTTCTGGCGCCTGGCGACTTGGTCCTAAAGGTGTTAACTTGCTGCAAGAGCTCCTCTTGAAGATCTGCTGATACGGTAAGTTCTTACTTAGCTATACTTTCATCAGTCTGTCCTGCAGAAAGCTATCAGAAGTGCACATCTGTTTGCAGTGTGTGTACTACACTGACAATTTGTTAGGCAAGATGCGGTTTTATTTATTATACAATTTAGTATCCCATGGTGGTTCTCTTGTCAGTGCCCTGCTAAAATCTGCATTTTAACATCTGGGGGGAAAGAACAGCTAATTCGCTGACTGCCAGTTTATTCTGCTACTCTGTTGCGGCTTTGTTGATGTTCAGAACTGATTTTATTAGTTCACTATATGTCCGGACTGTGCATGTTCGGCAACTGCTCTCAATACAAGATACAAGAAAAAAAAATACTCCAAACTATGAAATCACTGCAGTGTCATATGAACTGTTGCGCTTTTGTATAAATTAAAATATCTATGGTAATTTGTATCCTGTCTTCTGAGTGTCCATGACAGTGTTTGGGAATGGAGGGGCATGTCAGGTACAGATTGCTGTGAATTAGCAATAAAGCGAAATGTTTTGAAGCAGGCGTGGATCATTGTACTATGTTTGAGACCTTACATACTATAGTATAGCTATGCATCGACATAATCCACGTATTTGGCATTACATATGTCTGTTGTACATGAATAGATTATACTAACTGCGATTTATTTCAGTACGGCATCTTGTAACAGTTTATCCTGCAGAGAAAGATCAAAAGCCTGGAGTAGGTTAAATGCCCAGCATGAGATGGGCTTCAAGTTAAACAGCTGACAAAAATATTTCTAAAAAAACTTGCCAAACTTTATTCTGCAACATAATCTTACACTCAGATGAAATTACGTGACAAAATGCTATGAATTGACCCATGACTACCGTGCCTGTCACGGGAAGTGCATACAGTATTGGATGAACTGCTGTCCAAAGTTCAGAGTAATCACGGAGCATACATGCACACATATATGACTGACATTTCACAGAGCCCAGTTTGCAGTATATCAGTCATCTATTTTGCGAGAGAACTGAACACGCCCCCTTTGTACACCAAAGTGTAATGGCAAGAGTATGTGCTGGACGAGTTAAATTGCAGTTATATACATTAAACTGCAAAGATTTTGATAAAAGCAATTTTAATGTTAAAATTAATCAAAATGCTATTAGAAGATGTACTCTACTTGTATATTCAATGTCAAATATTGTTGCTTTAAGTTACTATGTGATACAGCTACATCAGATTAAATGGCCCTTATAATAGCACATTGTAGACTGTTGTATATAAATTATAATTGTGTGTTGGCTCCTGTAGGCAGTTGGCATTTGGTCTAGGTGATTCTTCCTTTCTAGGCGGGACAGGATGAAACGTTCTGAGAGAAATTTTAGGACACGCCCCTTCCCAGACTCCCTCACTCTGTTTCATCCAGATCCAGCAGGGCAGATGGCTGCTGCACATTGAAGGTGATCTAGTATAAATTATAATTCAGCTGTGGCAGGCTTTGAAGAGTTAGGACTTAACTTATTGCTACCACTCCCCACTTTTCTTCGGATCAAATGGACAGCCAGAAGACCCAGTATCAGATAAGGGCTGCCCATGCTACAGGAGGCATTACCATTGGGACCACCTTCCTTGATGATCTCCCCCTTCCCCGTAACCAGTTAATACTGTTTCCACCAGTAATGGAAAAGATCAAAGATCTGGAGTGTGGTGGTGACAGATTGTGGGGCATAAATATGTTTCTGAAAGGATAGCACTGATGTATGAGGGAATCTCTTGCAGCAGGTCATACTCTTGGGTGTCCGGCAGAGGGCACTCTCGTCAACGGTAGTTTTCACCAGCAGTGTTGATTGGGGTTGCCCACAATGACGACACTACGTTCAGGTCTATAAATACATGGGTGGCCCCTAGCAGCCTTAGTTCTTTTCCCGCCAGCTTCCAGCTCACTGCACATTGTAACTCTCGCCACAAGTGTATTCTATGACATCATTGACGTGGAAATTGATGATAAAACGGATCATGGTTCGTTTTTTTTTTTCCTCACCTAATGTATGCCTTCTTCAGAATCATCATTTCGAAGGTGCCCGTGTAGCCGGAAGATTTACCGCTACGACACTCATTCGGTTTGCATTCGTTGTCTTGGGGCTGTCCATAACATTCTGTCCTATCCTGTGCCCACTGCCAGGACTTCAGTCAGGCTTCCTATCGTTGATGACTGCACAAGCTTGTGGCTTACCTCATGGAGCAGAAGGTTGCTCTTCTCGAGCAGGAGGTTCGCCCCAACCCACCGACGACCTCTCAGACCTCCCAGACCTCACATTCCAAGTATTCATCAAAACAGAAACAGAGACAAAGACAGATCTTCGATGCAAGATATGGCTTCCCGTCCATCGACGGCTACCACTTCTTGTGGCCCATCGACGGTGTCCACTTCTGCTGTGACTTCAGAAAAAGGCCTTTAACTTCAGGCGACGCCGGCTCTAATGGTGGACTGACATTGCAGAGGCTCCTCTGGGTCGATCCTTTAATCTACCTCCATCTCCCGTATAATATAGCCCTTTACACCAGAAAACGAAAGATAGTGGAAATTATGGCATACACACATCAGTGACTTAAGGATTTCACAGCAGGGACTCCCAGGAAGAATGAAAAAGATCTTCCTTCGCAACCACCAGACATGGGCCGCATTTCACCCAGGTGCTTGGCCTCCTTGAGTTCTGAATCAGCAGTGGAGAGTAGCTTGGACGAGGAAGGATCTTTTACAGTAACCTCAGAAAAGTTGTTTAAGGAGCTGCGCCGTTTGGGGGACACCCTAAATAAGATACAATCAGAGATAACAGAAGTCCATATGGAGAAATGCGAGCAGCGCCAGAAAATCACCAATTTGGAGCAAAATGCTAAGGAAACCTCTAAGACCTTAGACGTGCACAGTGGAGCAGTATTCCAGCTCCACAATAGAGAAGTGTGGATGCAACAAGACTTAGAGAACCGTTCCCGCAGGATTAACCTAAGAATACATGGCCTGCCAGAGGGAACAGAATCAGGGGACATGGTAGTTTTTATGACCAGCTTCATGAGAGAGAGATTTTGGGCTTGGAGGACGACTACCAGCTGAACATCACCCGTGCCCACCGCTCCTTGTCTGCGAGACCTACAGACCCCAAAGCTCGCCCACTCTCAGTCATCTTGGCTTTTTTGGGTTACAGAACTAAAACAGAGATTCTCCAGAGAGCTTGGGCTAAAAAAGAAATTTTGTTTGGGGACATTCGTTTATTCTTCAAACATGACTACCCCCCTATAATGATGGATTGCCAATAGCAGCTGTTCCCTATCTTGAAACAACTCTGGGTGAAGGGTGTAAAAGCTGTTTGGACTGTCTGGCAGTTTTAAAAATCACCACAGATGTGGGCAACCAGTCCTTTCCTGGCATGTCTGATGCTACAAAGTTCTTATAGCAATGGGACATCTCGGTAAATGCTTTGCTCGATGCGGAGACCATTGAAGCGTTAGAGTATCGGCGCTGGTACACAGTTAAGGCTCAGGGTGACAAATAGGAGCAGCCAAGGCACTTCTGGATGAAAATCAATCTCTAGAGCAGTTGGACACCGCTGGAACATCGGCCGCCCCATCCAGAGGCCCTCTGCCACCAAGAAAATCCAGGGGAAAGCGGAAGAACCAGCCTGACAAAGCACCTACCATTGCCCAGAAAGTGAAGGACACTAGAAAACAAGATGTGATAGGCAGAGAATTTGAGACGTTCTGGCTGATGTGGGAGCCTTGATTCCACTCAGGATGATTCACCCAACTGTAAGAATATTTTTTCTTTATTTGATACAGAGTCCGCATACTGATACTTGGAAACGAGGTCTAAGACATACCAGCCAGGCGCTATAAGAACAATCATGCTTTAAAGGTGATAGGAAACAGTTTTTACACCTCTAGATGCCCTCTAGTTGTTTTTATTGGCTACCCAGTGTGATTTTTTTTTTTTTTTTTTTTACGTTTGTTGTTAAATTAATCTCATTTTGTTTCCTTTTTTAACTACCCTGAATACCTCTTTCCTCAGCAGTTGCTGCTGTCTCTTTTCATATTGCCTGAACATTCTATGACATCAGAAACTCCCATTAGAGCCGGCCCATCGGCGCAGTGGTTGGATTTCCACTTGCAACACCAGCGACCCGGGTTCGGGAATGGACCCGGGTGCTGGAGGGCCAGCTGGGGAGACAGAGCTCAAGTGTCCGATGACTGCTCACCTTCTCTCGGGGAAGCGACCTGGTGCTTGCTGACCCCTGGCGGAGGCTGGGGACACGGCAATGTGCGGGGTCCCACTAACTAATGGGGTGTGGTGAACATCCGCGTATGCCTGATGTTAGTGGTATGCCACGTCCCGGGGAGCAAACGGGAAAAGAGCCCCATGGCCGACCGGATGATGGTTGCCAGGTCCCGTGAGACTTCGAGCAGTGCACGGACCATCCCAGCAGCACCCGGCCAAGAATTGCGCTAGCCACCCCACTGGTGCCTTCCCCTTCGGAGGAGAGGGACCAACCCAGTGAAGGGTTACGCCCGGGTTACTTGGGAAGCTGCAGTATGGGGTGATGGGTGGCTGCATCAAGGCAGTGTGGCAACGAGGGGCATAGGAAGGCCTGAAGGAGAGGCCGGCACAGTGCTGGGGGAGCAAAAAAGAAACTCTCATTCCAGGCCATCCAGATGGATAGCGTGGAATGGGAGTTTGTGAAGTCATAGAATGTCTTAAAAAATATGAAAATCAAGAGCAGTAGCTGGTGAGGAGAGTGAAACTCTTATGTAGATATGAGGGCACCCCAACGCTAGATTATTTAGCAAAGAATCATCAGAGCGTATCAGAATACATAACTGTCATGGAAAGGAAAATGGAAGGGCAGTTAACCATGTAAAAATAATTTCCTATCTCCTTTAAGGCTCAATGCTTTTCAGTTGTTGACAGTAAGACTCTGGCTGGGGGAAAAAAATAATTATGTCCTGCATTTCCTGAACTAAAACTTTATGCTCTTCAGTACCGACCTTTTTTTTTTTTTTTTATTTATTTATTTATTTATTAATATTGGAGACAGTGTTCAACTGTGACCGCTGTCTTTGCTGCTGAGAGTGTGGGGTTATTTTCACACAAAAATGGGCATCGTTAAAAAGAGAGAACAAAGGCCTTCTGCTTGGGACTAAGGGTGGCTCCCTTCTGTTTTCCCTCTTACTTTCTCTGGGGGGTGGGGGTCAGCGGCAAGCTGAGTGAGAGATTGCTACTAATCAGTGTCATATTTCGTATGTTTTTTGTGTTATCTCAGTGTTTTATTTAATGTATAAAATCGGGGCGGATGGGGACTGGCCGGGGGTAATGGTTTTGTTTGGATTTGGTCTGCTAGGAGACACTGGTGTTCTCTTTAAGCTGGAGTATACTAGGGAGCTGCAGCTGGGTACATCCCATGATGGTTGTATCACCTTCCCTCACTTTTGAGCCTGAGAGGGTTGGCCCAGGTGGCACGTTTGGAGGCCAGATAATCAGAAGGGGGTTTCCCCAGCAAGTTATGTAAAATGTTCTTGCATGATACAGCTTTGTTTATAGTTCTTGTTGCCTGGAGATTAATAGGAAGGGGTGTGTATTTCAGAAGAGGGCCAAGCGAAGTGGGGGGAGGGGGTCAGGTGAACTGGAGCCTTTGGGAAGGGAATTGACCTGTATATAAGAACAACAATGGCAGAGTTAAAAATTTTGACATAAAATGTTAAGTGGCTAAATGGGTTCTGGATACTACAGGAGTTGGGGAGACATAGGGTGGATCTGGCATTCATACAGGAGACCCATCTTGTAGAATCTGAACACCAAAAACTAAAATGGGGCTGGGTTGGAGAAGTCCATGCGGCCGAGTGGTTGACTCATCCCTGCAGGAGAGGGACTGCGATTTTAGTAAGAAAAAAAATTTCACTTCAGATAAAAAAGGTAACAGCGGACCCTGGTGGGCGATTTGTGAAAATACAGCTGATGTTCTTTAATATAAAATGTGTCCTAGTGTACCTGTATGCTGTGAATGAAGAGAAAGCCAACAAAGGTTTTCTTAGACAACTGTTAATAAATGTGATGGAAGACCCTGAAGCTCTCTACATCATGGGGGAGGGGGACTTCAACAGAGTAGTATCCACATATTGGGATAAGTGTGTAATCCTGTGTTAATCTAATCTGTATGTACAACGCTGGGTCCTCCTTGCCCTTAGACAACTGTTGCACCCCTCGTTTGTATTCCCCCCACTTGTCTCCCCCCTACATGAACTCTGTATTCCTTATATAGTCTGTAATTCCCTCATTGTTCTCTGACGTGGAGCCTTTGTAAAGGAGTCTTAAGACTCAAAAGGTTGTAATTCTGAATGTTTCTTAAATAAAGTAAGAGGGAGAGGTCTTCCCAGTTCAGATTGCTCTAGGGAGAGCTTCTTGAAGAGGCTCCTGGATGAATGGGGTCTAATGGATGCCTGGCGGGAAGGCCACCCAAACCAGAGAGACTGTTCTTTCTTTTCAAATAGATATGCAAGTTACTCCCATATAGACATGTTTCTCCTCCCAGTGGAAAGGAGGTCCTGTCTTTGAGAGTGCTCTATCCTTCCCATGACGTGGTCGGACCATTCTCCTGTTTATCTATACCTCTGCATCACTTCTGTAATCTGAGACTCAAACTGGCAGTTAAATATTGGCCTGCTGAATTCTGGGTACTTTGAAAATGAGGTGTCTGAGGGAATCTGGTCTTATCCAGATATGAATGATCAGGAATCCGTCACCCTAGCAGTAAGGTGGGATGCTCTTAGGCTTATCTTAGGGCCATATAATCTCCCATAGTTCCAAGCTAAAAAGGGACAGGTTGGAAACACAGAAGTGTTTAGAGGAGGAACTGCAGGAGGCAGAATTTAAACATAAATTGACCATAGACCCTCTGGATAAAGAAACATGGCAGTCCAGGAAAAGTAGCCCTGGAATGATTACTGACATTACAAATAGAGGGAGCTATGAGGAGGGCTAATCAAAAGTTCTGTGAACAAGGGAATAGGACGAGGAAACTATTGGCATTTGCCTTAAGAAAACAAATTTGTAACAGGGCAGTTCAAGGGGTGCGTGACTGGGAAAAGGGAGATGCTTTGGTGTCAGATTCACTGTCAGTTTCTCAGGTGTTTGCAAAATATTACAGGCAACTGTATAGTCAGGATCTCACCGACATGGATGGTCTCCTGCCTGAGAGGTTTGTGTCCCCACTGGTCCTGCCACACTTGACACAGGAGGACAGAGACTTCCTTGAAAGCCCGATTTCGAAGCAGGAAATACTAGACAAAATCAAACTGCTGAAAACCAGGAAGTCTCCTGGCTCAGATGGCCTGCCTTCTGAATTTTATAAAGCCTTTTATAAAAGCATAATTCCGCCATTGCAGGCATGTTTTCATCACATTCAGGATGGGGAGAGATCCAGGACTCATGGCAATATGCCCAGATTTCAGTTTTGCATAAGGATGGGAAGGATCCAATTCAGTGTGGCTCATACCACCCAATTTTGATGCTTAATGTAGCTTTGAACATTCTTACGGGGATCCTGGCGGACCGCCTGCAAGGCATAGTCCCTGAAATCATAAATCCTAACCAGACGGGTTTTGTCTCTGGCAGATTCATTCAGGATAACATCAGAAGATTGCTGAACATAATCTCGGCTCAGTGGAGACGGGGAATTTCAGTTAGCCATCTCCATGGATGCTGAAAAGGCATTTGATATGGTGAATTGGCATTTCTTAACAAAAATCCATGGAAAAGATGGAATTTGGCTCTAAATTTTTGAAAGTACTCTCTAACCTTTACACCTCACCTCGGGCTCAGGTCAGAGTAAATGAGATCAACTCTGGGAGATTCCTGGTTAAGAGGAACCAGGCAGGGATGCCCTCGTCCCCTCTGCTATTTGCAATATTTCTAGAGCTACTGGCCACGGCGGTCTGTCAAGATCAACACGTTGGGGGTGGAGCAAAAGGTGGCTCTATATGCTGATAATTCTTTTTTTTTTTCCTGAGACACCCAGAGACTTCCCTACCCAGACTGCTACAGCTGCTGGAGAGTTTTGGTGCTGTATCTGGTTACAAAATTAGTTGTGATAAGTCTGAGGCCTTAGTGCTTAGTGGATCTTGCCTTCCGGGGTTCAGATACTCGTTCCCTTTCTCATGGGCCAAAAATAACCAAATTAGATACCTGGGAGTCCAGATCTCCACGGCACAATCCAGATTATTTGATCTTAATTACAACAAACTCTGGAATGAGATGCAGAAAGATATGGCCAGGTGGACCTTGCTGCCACTGTCACTGGCAGGCAGGATTGATGCAGTCAAAATGAACCTACTCCCCCACTTCCTGTTTCTTTTCTCCACCTTACCAATTCCCATACCGCTTAATTTTTGGCCCAGAGTTAATGCTGGAATGGGTAGGTGTGTGCGGGGAGGATGCAGACCCCGCATAGCGATGAATGTTTTGCAGAGACCCAAGACAAATGGGGGTCTGGGTATGCCAGACTTAATAGCATTATTATCTAGTGAGCCAGATGGGGGCAGTTTGCACCTGGGCAAAACAACGCCGAGCCTCAGGGTGGTATGAGATGGAAGATGGGAAGGGGATCCCTCAGCCACTTTTTACCTTGGCTTGCACAGATTCAGTTGGACCCCTCCGAGGTGTGATAAACAATCCATGGGTGAAACTTTCTTTCAAAACCTTGGTCCAGGTTAGGTGAAAATTCACTTTGGTTCCCTCTCTGGGTCCCCTGTCCCAGATCAGGTATCATTTGAATTTTCTTCCTCCCCGATTAGACCAAGGGTTTCATGTGCTTTGCGCAACTCCTGGATAATGGCACATGCATGTCTTTCCAGCAGGTGAAAGATAAAATTTCAGTTGCACAAGAATGATTTCTTTAGGTTTTTTCAGACCAGGAACTTTATCAAAAGTGCAGACCATGAGGCGCTACTGAGCAGGCCCAGGTCCCCCTGGGAAGATTTCATTTATGGCATAGTTGCCCTGAGGAGAAAGGTGAGGTGCATATCTGAACTTTATACGATGTTGTGTGAGATGAGCCCAGATCCTCTGGAGAGGATTAGGGAGACCTGGGGAGAGAGAGATTCCCGGAGTAATCTTAAGGGAAGACTGGGAGAAAAGATTGAGAGTGGGATGGAGAGTCACGTCCTCCCCGGTTGGAAAGAATACTTTTGGAAAATCTTATTCAGATACTTCTGTACTCTAATGGTAACCTACCACTTTCATACAACGAATTACGTCCAGTGTTGGCTAAATTGTGGTGATGTGGGATCACACTACCATTTTTTGTTGGGCTTGCCTGATAATCAGGGGTTTTTGGTTATTGGTGAGCGAGGCAGTGAGGCAGATTTCACAAGTTAACAACCCAGATGACTTTTCTGACTGGGTTCTTGGGACCCCCACTGTAGTGGGGCCCCCCCCAAAAGAAGGTTAGTACTTGCCTTCCTAGTAGCGGCATTGAAGAGCATAACGTCCCATTGGCTAAGTGCCAACACCCCTACCCTTGAGGAGTGGCGTAATGGATGTCACAAATTTGTGACATGGAGAAGCTGACCGGCAGAGTATATCTAAGGGAAGAAAAGTACATGGAGGTGTGGGCTCCGTGGCTCAGTTGGGTAGATGACAGAGGGCAAAATAGTTCAAGTAATTCACCCTAGAGGGCAGTCTGTGTATTTCAATACAGAGGATCATCAGGGAGTGCAACTGATTAGGCCCGCACAATTCCAATGCCTAATTTCTAACCTATGTGCTCACTATTTGCCCTTTAAGATAGATGAGTAACAGCTTAAATAGTGGCCATTTGGTTAGGGTCCAGTCCCATCCCGCCGGTCACTTACTTTGCGAAAGTTCAATATCAAAACAAAAAGAGAAGCGTATGAAAGAGAGAGATGAAATATCACCCCCTCTGTAATATTAGGGTCAATCATTTGATAAGCAGTGTAAAATCTTTTTTATTTTTCCCTGTCTTTTTCTCCTTGGTTGTTTTAACTCTGTATGAAATCCAGGCTTGTTCATTTGGTTTGTAAGTTAACAAGTGTTTTTACTCTCTCAATTGAGTTATTTAAGGGTTTAATAGAACATACTGACAGCTCTACAATTCTGAATTTGATTAATTGATGCACAAGACTGAGTTTGTAATTCCAAACTGCTTTAGAGATAATTAGAAGCAATGCAGTTAAAGAGCTACTGACGCCTCAAAGAAAACTTTAAAAAAACATAATAATTAGGTACAGTTCTGCTTGCATTCCATTCATATTTCATATATTTCTCCTCCTCATAATGTGTTACTAAGGAAATGTTTATGAATAGATGATTGTTGTCCCTTAGTTTATTTTGAGTTCATCTGCCTTTATAGCTGACTCCCTGCTCCAAGTCATAATTCTCTATTGTGGCATCACAGTCTGTTGCCATGGGAGCAACTGTGAGGTTACAAGCAGTGGTGTATGACTTCAGGTATGGAGAAAGCAACAGGAATAGATGAACTCTTCAGGAGCAGAAATCCTGTTTCTGGGGACATGGATATGTTGTTCATCCACACTGTCTGGCAGGTATCCTTGCCGCTTTAATTCTTGCCGGAAGGTCTTCAGGCTGGCTCCTCCCACCCACCCGGGTGGTAAAACTCTCAGCTCCGCTCCATGATGCCAGATCTTCCTTACCGCTTGGAAGCTCAGGTTCCCTCTTAGCGCTCTGCGTTTTAGACTGGATCCTAATTCTTCGGTTCATCCGAAATTGGTTTTGAAGTTTTCTAAACTTCGGTCTTCATCTTCCCTCGCGGCTGCAATGGACAAATCTGTTCCTGGCTTTCGGAGGTGCCCTTGCGGGCAGAAAATGTCCAGGACTGATCTGCACTCCACGTGCATCTACTGCTTAGGCCTAGATCACGACCCGCAGGCTTGCGAGTTGTGCCGCTCTTTCTCGGCCAACGTTCTGGACGATCACGCTTCCCGTTTGAAGCTCGGGCACCCCGAGAAACGTTTTCCACTGGTAAAATCCAAAGAGGCTCGTTAGGCGGTGTCCGGCGGCTGGCTCGGCTGAGCAGCTCAAGCAGTTGATCGCCCTCGAGGAGGAGGCGGCCCAGGCCGCATCTTCCTCCTCCTCGGCCGCGGTATTTATCCCGCTCTCTCTGAGTTCCTCGTATATAGCTTCGTTCAAGGAGCTTTGCCAGTCCCTTTCCACGAAAGGAGAGGGGCCCTTGGGACATTCTTCTCGACCCAAGAAAAGGGAGTCGAAAGGTAAGTCCCACCGTCGGCATTCGTGGGAGCGGGAGAGGTCCCCTTCCCCGGGCAGCCGACCATCGACTTCGGTCGTGGTTGCGGCTGAGGCCGCTGGCTTCATGGTGTCCCCGTCAGGCCAGCCTGCCGAGACTCCCGTCGATGAAGTCGAGATTTTTCTCGATCCGTTAGACGGGCTGTCGACTGGAGAAGCCGACAACCCTACTTCACCAGTTCCCCCGGTGGATACTGAGGATCTGCCTGCTCCTTCGGGACCACAGTCCCCGGTTAAAGTTCCCGTGCCGAGGGAAGAGCGCTATCCCCCCCTTCCCAGACCCACCCTTGGTCCCCGAGGTCTGCGTCTCGGACCTCTTCTTGGTCCAGCCATTCCTGCCGACATCGGCAGTCTCGATCTCGTTACCGTAGTAAGCGGCACGCCGTTCTTCCTCCTCCTCCTTGTGTGAGAGGCTGCGGTGCAAGTTGCGCCGGGCGCCAGAGATTTTATATGGCAGATTGCTGTTATCCGGCTAAGCCTACCCTGGCCGAGACCCCGCCATCAAATGGTTGTTGCTCGAACGCCCAAGCAACCACTGCCCCAGCCGAGTTGCCCGCCCAGGGCCGGTTGCTAAGCCAAACCAGCTGGTCCACGACTGGTGGAACCTCCGCCTCCACAACCGAAGTCGGGGCACCGACCAGGAATCTCGGTCGGGTCATGGCCTGCCCCACAGGTTGTTGGTCACCTCACTCCCGACCGCCTCGGCAGGTGGAGGGTGGCTCAGGGCCGAGGCAGCTCTTGGCAGACTCTTCGGAATCCGACGACGATTCCTCCCTGTTCTCCAGGCAGTGCAATCTGGAGTCCTCCGGGGGCCAGTCAGTGGACGATAGCCCATCGTCCTTCTTGGGTCTGCTTCGACTCATCTCGGAGTCCACCGAGATGCAGCTCGAGCCCGTGTCCAAACGGGCCAAGTATCCCCTGATGGAGATTCTGGACTGACGGGATTCTCCCATGGAGGCCTTTCCGGTGGCTGAGGCCATTGTCGGCCCAGCCTTGGAGCTTTGGCAGCGGCCTGCTTCCTGTCCTGCACCCTCGGCCAGGATGGCCAGAAAGTATGCGGTCCCTACCAGCTCTTTGCCTGGTTTCTCAGAACACCCCTCTGCCGAGGGTTTAGTCACCGACAGCGTTTTACGACGTTCCGGTAACGCTCGGGATGTGGACAAGCCCCCCGACAAAGAGTCCAAAAAGCTGGACTTTGCCGGGCGCTAAGTGTACGCTGCATCCTCCCTCGGCCTCCGACAGGCCAGCTCGGCCATGCTGATGGCACACTTCTCCCATGCCCTCATGGGCTCCCTGGATGAGGTTGTCCCTCATCTCCCGCCTGACCTGCAGACCACGGTCTGCCAGGTGCGGGACCAGGGTAGGGCGGTGGAGAAGCAGCAGCTCCAGACTGCTCTGGACATAGGTGATTCCTGTGCCAGGTCAGTAGCGGCCGCAGTGGCCATGCAACGCAGGGTGTGACTGAGGATATCCACCGTTACGGCGGATACCCAGCACAAGTTGGCAGACGTCCCCTTCTTGGGGACTGACCTTTTCGGCCCTGGAGTGGAGGGACACCTCCAGCGGATCGAGAAGTCCAATGCCACTCTGGACTCGGTCACCTCCGCCCAGAGGGACAAAGGCCACCGTCAGCAGCAGAAGTCCTTTCATCCTTCGGTCCCTGCTTCTCGACCGGCCCAGCAGCACCAGCAACAGGGCCAGCAGGCTTGCGTTTGGCGTCCCAAGCCCAAGCCGACGGCTTCCTCCAACAAGAAGCAAGGAGGTAAAGGCCCGGGAGGTCCCTCGGCCGGTTCTTCCTCCAAGCCTACCCAGTGACGGGTTGAGGGGTGCTGCCCCCAACCTCGTCACTCCCCTCTGGGTTCCTCCCATGGAGGGACGGCTCCGCCACTTCCTTTCCGCCTGGTCCGCTATCACCACGGACCGCTGGGTGTTGGAGGTGGTAGGAAAAGGTCTGCCTCTGGAGTTCGAGCAGGTTTCGCCTTTTCGAGCCGTCGCCCCTCGGTGGGCCACGGGGTCCGCAGCCTCGCTGTCGGCCCGCCGGGCCGATATTGCCCTGCTCCTCAAAAAGAGGTAATCAGGAAGGTGGCAGATCCTCCTCCAGACCTGAGGTTTGTGTCCAGGTACTTCCTGGTCCCAAAACGGACGGGGGGCTGGCGCCCCATTCTCGACCTGCACGACCTGAACAAGTTCCTAAGGTCTCGGACCTTCAGGATGGTCACTCTGGCCCAGATAATCCCATCCTTGGAACGAGGCGTGTGGTTCTGCTCCCTGGATCTCCAGGACGCGTTCTTTCACGTCCCAATCCGTCCGTCCCATCAGAGATTCCTCCGCTTCAGAGCGGAGGGATCCCTATACGTGTTCCGGGCCATGCCCTTCGGCCTATCCCTAGCTCCCAAGGTCTTCACCAAATGCATGGCAGTGGTGACAGCATTCCTGCGGCACCGATGGGTCCGGGTGTACCCTTACCTGGACGATTGGCTGATAGCAGCCCCCTCCAGACTGGAGGTGGAGCGGTCCAGAGATCTGGCCCTCCAGGTTTGCACTCAGGTTGGCCTCCTCATCAACGAAGCCAAGTCGGAACTTGTGCCAGAGCAGGTGATTCTGTTCATCGGGGCAGAGCTTGACTCTCTGCAAGCCAGAGCACGGCTCCCGGCGGACAGGGCCGAGGTTCTTTCCTCCTTTTCCCAATCATTTCTGGTTGGGCAATTGCGCCCTGCCTGGGACTTCTTGCACCTCCTGGGCCTCATGGCGGCCTGCACCAGCGTGGTCCGTTGGGCCCGTTGGTACATGCATCCCCTTCAGTGGGGACTGGCCTGCCAATGGTCACAACGCCGCGATCCGTTGGACCGGCCCATGACAGTGACCCAGGAGATGTGGAACGCTCTCCAATGGGGAACCGTTCCAGCACATCTGTAGGAGAGTATCCCGTTCGTCCGCCCCGAGCCGACGGTCTCTCTCTCGACCGACGCATCTCTGATGGGTTGGGGTGCCCATCTGGGGGAACACCGAGCGCACGGCCTCTGGTCCCCTCAGGAGTCCCGATGCCACATCAACCTGCTGGAGCTCCGAGCGGTCCGTCTAGCTCTCACCGCCTTCGCTCCGTGTCTATGGGGTCAAGTGGTTCAGGTCCAGACGGACAACACCAGGACCATGTACTATCTGAACCGCCAGGGCGTGACGCACTCCATGCTGTTATGCAAGGAAGCTCTCCGAATTTGGTCCCTAGTGCGCAGCCTGGAGGCGGATCTCCTAGCCATTCAAGTGGCAGGAGCCGCCGATGCCCTAAGCCGGATAGGGGCTGCATCTCACGAGTGGTCTCTCCTGCCGGAGGTAGTATAAGATCTCTTCTCCCACTGGGGCACGCCTCAGGTGGACCTGTTTGCCTCCAGGGAGAATGCGAAGCTGAGTCTGTTCCATGCCCGCCCCCCTCAGTAGGGCTCGCTGCAGGGATGCCTTCTCGAGGCTGTGGACCCCGGGCCTTCTACGCCTTCCCCATTTCCTTGATCCACAAGGTGCTTCTCAAGGCGAGGAGGGACAAGGCGAGGTGATTCTGGTAGCCCCAGACTGGCCCGCCAGTTCTGGTATCCAGATCTCTCAGCCTCAGCTCCAGGCTCCGAGGCGGCTTCCAGCCCGCCGGACCTGATCTCAGTCAATCAGGAAGGTATTCCATCCGGACCTTCAATCCCTGCACCTGACGGCCTGGTTCCTGAGCTGCTAGAGTTCCAGGCTTTGGGTCTTTCCGACGAGGTCCTCAACATCGTTGAGGCGTCCATGGAGTCGACCAGGAAATGCTATGCCTTCAAATGGAAGAAGGTTTTCCATTTGGTGTCAGGGAAGGCTTGGACCCTTCCGACTGCCCTTGCAAGCATTCTGGACTACCTGTGGTCCCTTTCTCAGCTAGGGCTTGGTCAGCGACCCTTGTTGCACCTGGCAGCCATCTCTGCCTTGCGAGGCGTGGGCGGCAGGCAGTCGGTGGCCAGGGAGAAGGTGGTTGTTTTTCAAAGGCCTTGACCACATTTCCCTCTGGTGCGAGCCTCCACCTCCATGGGATCTATTGTTGGTATTGGCCAAGCTTATGGGCAAGCCATTCGAACCGATGCACAGGTGTGATCTTTCACACCTGTCGTGAAGACTGCCTTCTTGGTGGCTATCACGCAGCCAGAAGGATGGGAGAGCTCCAGGCGCTTTCCATCGAGCCTCCCTACCTGGTCTTCCACAGGGACAAGGTTGTCCTGCGCCCCAACCCGAAATTCCTTCCGAAGGTGGTGTCGGAGTTTCACCTTAACCAGGTGTTGACTCTGCTGGTGTTCTACCCCAATCACACCTCGGAGGCCAAGTATAGACTCCGTACTTTGGACCCTAGACGAGCGCTCGCTTACTATAAGGAGCGGACGGCTGAAGTTCGGGGAGAGGTTCGCCAGCTGTTTGTCACCTACGCTGAAGCCGCACGTGGCAGACCTGCAGCAAAGCAGACGATAGGCAGGTGGATTACCTCCTGCGTAGAGCTCTGCTACAGGTTGGCGGGCATGGAGCCTCCCAGAGGGATAAGAGCTCATTCTACTCGCCATACCGCTGCATCGGTAGCTGCTTCCAGGGACGTCCCTATCCAGGATATCTGCAGGGTTGCTACCTGGAAGTCGGCACATACCTTTATTACCCACTACCACATCGACCTCGAGTCATGCTGGTTTTGGGGCCTCGGTTCTCCAGTCTCTCTTTCCCAAGTAAGTATCGGGGAGTTATGCCTTGCCTCCCTCCTCCCGGAGAACTGCTAGGAGTCTGCCAGACAGTGTGGATGAACAACATATCCATGTCCCTAGAAATACAGGTTACTCACCTGTAACAGGAGTTCTAGGAATGGTATATGTTGTTTATCCACACGACCCACCCGACCTCCCCGGCTTCGACGCACAACCTGAGCTTCCAGCGGGCCAGATCTGGCGTCATGGGGCGGAGCCGAGAGTTTTACCACCCGGGTGGGTGGGAGGAGCCAGCTTGAAGACCTTCCGGCAAGAATTAAAGCGGCAAGGATACCTGCCTGACAGTGTGGATGAACAACATATACCATTCCTAGAACTCCTGTTACAGGTGAGTAACCTGTATTTTCATACAGATGACCTCAGCAATAATAATGGGGAGGAGAAATATAGAACTAATGGGAAATACAAGCTGAATTGTGCCTAAATATTATGTTTTGTTAAAATTCACCTGAACGTGTCACTGGCTGTGTAAGTGCTGCTATGATTCTGTTTAATAGTACATCCTGGCTGTAGTTTGGGTCAAGCTTTCTGTCAAAGTTGTATATTTTATTCTTGAATAAAGATGAGTGTCAAAAAAAGAAAAAGGCCTTTTGGAAAAGCCTACGCCTTTGTCGACGGTGGCTGTGCCGGTCCTATCATTGATTACTTTGACTCAGGCCTTCTCAGTTGTGGCCGTGTATGTTGCTCCTTCGTCGACGGGTCACTCGTCATAGACGACCCGGTCCTTCAGCATGGAGTAGGGTACTTCATCGTTGACTGGCGCATTCCGACATTCCTCAGCTTCGCCTTTTCAGTCCCCATCAACAAAGTCCTCCAGCATGGACAAGGGGTACACTGTTATAGACCAGGGGTTCTCCATGCCAGTCCTACCAAAGTTACCACCTCTGTCTCAGCTGGTTACCTATCGAGGCCAGGTAGACGCATCATGAGACAATGCCCCTCACAGTTTGGGCTCTCTGCCACATCCGCAGCCACGCCCCATAGCCTTTCGCGTTGCCTCCTCCCGGTAAAAATACTCCCGGCACCATGGCCACACCCTCCTCTGTCCCTTCGATGGCCCCTTATGTCGAAGTGGCTACTGTGGTACAAGCTGTCCTTGAGGTAGTGAAAGGCATGCGACAGATACAGCCTCACATTCAAACCTCAGCCTCAACCCTCCTCATCTCCCTTGCCGCCTCCACCTAAGAGGCCTCGCCGGGACCCTTCTCCCACCCCTCGCAGGGATCCTTCTCCCACACCTTCCTTCCATTCTTTGGAAGGGGAGTACTTGCCGGATTATGAGGAAGACTGTGAGGAAGATATGGATATGGGTGATGACCTTCGCCCACCTTCCAGTGCATCTACTGTTACACCTCTGGAGGAGGACCCAAGTCTTTGCACCCCAGTTCAGCTTCTGATGATCCAACTTTTATGGACATCATGGCACAGATCCAACAAGTAATGGGGTTCAGTACCACAGAACAAGATAAACATCGCCAAAATATGGCGGATTACTTGTACCTTCCGGAAGACCCTGCCATTGTAGTATCTCTGTTGATACAGGCATACCAAGATGCCGTCCTGGTGGTATGGCACCACCCTTCATCTGTTCCATCTGTCCCTCAGAAGGCTGATTGCCTCTTATCAGGTACCAACAGACTATCCCTTTTTTTGCTGCTGCACCACAGGCTGACTCTGTGGTCATTAATGCAGCCCATGACAGGACAAACTGTCCTAATCACTTGAGCTCCCTCCCGCTGGACAGGGAGTCCAGGCGATTGCATTTGATGGCCAAGCGAGGATATCAGGCTGCCACCTTAAACATGCACATACTTAATTACATTGGCCATATGCTTAAATACCAGAAAACACTCTGGACTGCTGCTTCGGAGGTGGCTAACAAGCTTCCCCAATCAGCAGAGAAGGATTAGCTGCTTGCCACTTTCCAGACTGGCACCAACCTCTCCCACCATCTCCTTCACATGAGATATGATGTGGTCAACACATCTGCCCGGGCCTCAGCCATGGGTGTGAGTGACCCTTTGTAGACATGCCTGGTTAAGAGTCTTGGTTTTTACTTCTGATGTGCAAGAAATGTTATGGAATGCCCCTTTTAATGGGCACAAGCTCTTTGGATCAGATACTGAAACTATTCTGAATGACCGTCAGGCTGTACCTCTCAGAACAGTACATTACATGTGCCACACTTTGCAACCCGCTGGTCAGCGAAAATATCACCAGCCCTTCCAATTCTGCAGAGCTGCCTGTCAGCAAGGCACTGCCCAACAGTCTGCTAGTGGCCGGCAACAACCCTAGATTGCTGGCTGTGCCCCTGCCACTGTCTCTAAGGGCGCCAGGACCCCCCCCCCACCGGTCCTTTTGACTCTCTCCCCTCCCTCTCCAGTGTCCTTCAACCAGCCTCAGAGGCTGTGGGGGTCAGATTCTCTTTTCATTTAGAGGCTTGGCAACAAATCTCGACAGACGAATGGGTCCTACAGATTATAAAGACTGGCCACACATTGGAACTAACCTCCACCCCACTGGCCCGTCCACTGTGGTCCGTGACTTATCCACTGGACCATGTTCTGGTTCTCCTCGAAGAATTACTCATCCAGAAACACGCAGTTCATCCCATGCCCCCAGAAGACCAGCGGCAGGGTTTTTACTCCCGTGTCTTTCTGGTACCAAAACGCACAGGAGATCTGCACCCTGTTCTAGATCTCAGAGACCTAAATTGGTACATTCAGTACAAACGCTTCAGAATGATGACACTAGCCACTATCCTTCCTCTTTTTTTTTTTTAAACTTTAGATTTATTAGAAACAGAGACTTTGACAGCAGATAAGGACTGCTTGGCCCACCTAGTCTGCCCATTTCCCTACCTGCAGGATAAGCTGCAGATCCTGGTTAACCAACAGCCTGTTTCTTCCTACCCCCTACAAGAATTGCCTTATGTCTGTTCTATGCATTCTTGAATTCTCCCACAGTTTTAGACCCCACAGCCTCCTCAGGAAGGCTGTTCCATGGTCCACCACCCTCTCTGTGAAAAAATGCTTCCTCACATTGCCCCTGAGCCATCCCCCCCTCTATCTTCAAATTGTGTCCCCTTGTTTTTGCACATCTCTTTTTGTGAAAGATGCTACCCTCTTGGACTTTGTTGACTCCACTGAGGTACTTAAAAGTTTCTATCATGTCCCCCCTCCTTTCCTCAAGGGTATTCATATTAAGTTCCTTTAGTCTCTCTTCATATGACTTGTCTTGCAGACCCTGAACCATTTTAGTAGCCCTCCTCTGGACTGCCTCCATCCTGTCTATGTCCTTGCGGAGATGGGGTCTCCAGAACTGGACCCAGTACTGAACCCTGTGGTACCCCACTAGTAACCCCCCTTTCTTCAGAGTGGACTCCATTTACAATTACCTTCTGTGTCCTGTTGTCCAGCCAATGTTTTACCCAGGCTACCACCCTGGCACCCACTCCCAGGCTGGTTAATTTGATTATTAATCTTTTGTGTGGGACTGTCAGATGTCTTGCTAAAGTCTAGGTAGGCCATGTCCATAGCCCCTCCCTGGTCTACTACTTTGGTCACCCAGTCAAAGAAATCAATTCTGTTTGTCTGACATGACCTTCCCACTGTGAACCCATGCTGCCTTGGGTCCTGTGCCCCACTGGCCTCTAGGTACTCAACAATTCTTTCCTTCACAAGTGATTCCATCACTTTCCCTACCACGGAGGTTCAAACTGACAGGTCTGTAGTTTCCTGCCTCTGTCTTGCTTCCACTTTTGTGAAGGGGAATCACATCCGCCTTCATCCAGTCCTCAGGTACCACACTATCCTCCCATGATTTGTTAAAAAGGATAGTCAGTGGTGTTACTAGTTCTCTCCTTAATTCTTTTAGAATTCTGGGGTGAATTCCAGCTGGCCCCATTGCTTTGTCCACCTTCAGTTTTAGGAGTTCTTTCAGAACCCTTTTTTCTGTGAAAGGACTGTGATCGACTCCCCTATCCAGACTGCTTCTGTTAATTGGATTAGGCACCTCCCCCTCCTCTTTTGTGAATACTGAGCAGATGTATTCGTTCAGTATCCCTGCTTTTTCACTGTCCCTCTCTGCCCACCCACCGTCCATTCTATTCAGCCTCACTATCCCTCCCTTTGTCTTTCTACGCTTCCTGATGTACCTATAAAATGTTTTATCCTCCTTCTTAACCGAGTTGGCTATCTTTTCCTCAGTTTGGGCCTTTGGTATTGTGACTTCCCTCCCTGCTTCCTTCTGCCTTAACTAATACAGTTCTCTGTCCTGTTCCTTCTGTGTTTCCTTATACTTCCTAAATGCTATCTTTTTCTCCCTAACCTTCCCCGCCACTTCTTTTGAGAACCGTAGTGGCTTTTTCTTTCATTTTGATTTGTTTATTTGCTTCACACAAAGGCTTGTTGCCTCTGTGATGGCAGTTTTGATGTTTCCCTATTGTTGCTCCACCCCTACTTCTAGCCTGTTTGCTAGTGCTTTTCTAAGGCACTCTCCCATCTTGCCAAAGTCAGCCCTCCTGAAGTCCAGTACCCTCACTTTTGTATGGCTTGACTCTGTAGCTGAGTTTATCATAAACCACACTGTTTGGTGGTCACCTGTTCCCAGATGGCTTCCCACTTCTAGATCTGAGATCCTCTCACTGTCCCCATTTGAGAGTACGAGGTCTAAGATTGCTCCCTCACGAGTGGGTTCCAAAACTAGCTGTCTGAGGCATGCCACCTGTAGGGCATCGAGAATGGCCCTGCTCTTGGATGTGGCTGCAGCAAATGTGCTCCAGTTAACATCTGGCATGTTCAGGTCCCCCATCAACAGTATCTCCCCTTTCTCTGCCATCCTAAAGATGCCTTCTGTCATATCCTTGTCCATTCCCTCCCCCTGAGATGGGGGTCTGTATACAACCCCTGTGCGGATTGTAGTGCCATTTCCAGTCTCTTAAGATGACCCACAGTGCCTCCTCTCCTCCGTTTACTCTCTTGTTCCGTTGCTTTTATCCCTTCCCTTACATAGAGAGCTGCTTCTCCCCCTCTTCTCCCCTCCCTGTCTCTCCTGTAGGTTGTGTACCCTGGTATGCTAACATCCCAGTCATGGTTCTCTGTGTACCATGTTTCTTTGACTGCTATGATATCCAGGCATCACTCTTCCATCAAGGCCACCAGTTCAGGGAGCTTGTTGCCCAGACTGTGGGCATTGGTACTCATTACTCTCCATTTCTTGATGGCTTTACTCCTTTTTGCCCCATCCCTGTCCTTATTGCCTTTGTTATTTTCTCCATTTACCCCTGCCTTTCTACCTATCGACATCTCTATCTTGGTGTTTACCTCACTTACTACCCTGTTTTTTTTTTGGAGGGGGGGTTAGGATTTCCCTGCTCCTTTCCAGTGCCTCCACCCTTGGCTAGTTTAAATGCTTGCCAATGAAGCATTTAAACCTATCACCTAGGATCCTGGTTCCCCTCCTGGACAGATGCAGACCATCATGCCAGTATAGGCCTGCATCACTCCAGGTGGACCCCAAGTCCCCAGTGAAGCCAAATCCCTGAGCTCTGCACCCGTTTTTCAACCACTGATTGAATGCCATGGTGTGGAGCACCCTAGCCTCACCCATGCCATAGACAGGCAGCACCTCCGAGAAAGTTACGATGCGTGTTTCTTGTCTTAGGCCCCTCCCCAACTCCACAAACTCTTCCTGCACTGCTCTGATCCCTTTCTCAGCCAGGTCATTTGTTCCTAGGTGTACAGTGACATCCAGCTCCCTCCCCGTGCAGCTGCTCCGGCGGTCCTGAGGATTCGCTCCCTGTCCCTCCAAGCCATGGCACCAAGCAGGCACCTTACCTCCCTCTCCCCTTCCTCCCCCAGTTCTACCCTCTTAACAATGGAGTCCCCCACCAGGAGATGTTTCCTTCCCCTGTGGGGTCCCATGCCACCCTCCTGTGGTTCTCCTTTGTGGAGGTTCCCAGCATTAGTTTTAAGAAACACAGACGTACAGATCTTACTTCGAGAAACAGCTCTTGCAGCAGGTTACACCATTTGGACTGAAGCCGGCAGAACCCCACGGTAATTTTCTAGCTAGCAGTATCCAGCAGGGACCGCCCCCGATGTCGGCCCGGCCCCCGACGTCAGGCATCATACAAAGGCGGTCCCCCAGAATCCCCAGTTCTTTTCCCGTCGTCGACTCGCCAGCATCGGCCTCACGGTCCCACTCCAGCGAACGACAACCAGAACTTCCAGCTTTACTCTAAATGTCGGCATCTCCTACTCCTTCCTTAGAAGGACACCCCTCCAAATTGCTCATGGGAAACAGATACCTTAAGGATCTGCACTCGTCCTGTTTGGTGCCTAGGCCCAGAAGACGACACCAAGGCCTGCCCCTTTTGCCAGCGGTTCAACAGTCGCACCAGGATCTGCTGCCAGAAGGCACTTCAAGGGTTCCTCTTGGAAGAACAATTAAAACTTATGGAGAAAGACCCTGCCTCCAGAGATGAGTCCACCTCTAAGACCCATAAGCACCGGGACAAGGCCAGGTCCAGATCCCCGAACCGGGCCTCGGACTCGCGTACTAGCTCCGACTCTACGCGTTCAGACCGCTTTCCTTCCAGGGCTCGCTCTCAGCCTCCTTCCGTGAAGGTTAGGACTTCTGGCAGCTCTTCAGCCTCCTTACATCCCATTAAGACTTCCAGGAACGCCCTCCCAGGCTTTCACAAAGTCTACTGACCGTCACCGGTCCAAGTCCTCTTCCAAGGTCACCCATTCTTCCTTGGATAAAGGCCGGGAGCCCGACGCCAGATCTGCATCTCAGCCTCCTAGGGGACCAGACTCCCCCTCCCAGGAAGACTAAGGACCTGACGTCCCTTAAGCAGACGACTGACACAAAACGGGCTGCTGACCCCTCGCCGTTTAATCGCCTGTCGGACCAGACGGGCAAATACCCGACGTCGGCCTCATGCTCTAAGGAGCCGACGACTGCCTCTCCGTCACCGGTGGACACCGGTCTCCAGGAGTCTACGGAGGAAGATACAACGTTGCCTGATGACCAGGCAGGTGACAACGAGGACACCAGGCTTCCGCAAGAGTCTTCACCTGACCCGGCGACGCCCGGGAACCCGACGCCAGGACCGTCGTCCGGTATGAATATTCAGGAGGTTAAAGACCTCTTCACTTTTTGGTGGGACACAATCAAGAGGGACGTGGTCCCAGTAAAAACTCCTCCTCCTCCACCACAGGGGCCAGTAGGAAGACCACCGACCCTCAAGGAGCCTACCCCGCCTCCTAGGGGGCAGGTCCAAAGAAAGGAGAGGTCCCCTTCAAGATCTCCCTCAGGGTCTCCCAGTCCCAAGCGACCCAGACGTCGACGGTCCACTCCGCAGGGGGACGACTCTAGACCGGACACCTCAGATACCTCCATATCTCCTTCTCCGATCAGCATCCCATCGTCTGACCCACGAGACCTCCCCAGGTCACCTCCGGATGATCCATCTTTCTCCGAAATCATGAGGCACATCCAGGAGAACATGGGATGGGAAATGGAAGATTTAGACCCTGAACGACAGCACCTAGCCCGTTATCTTCAGCAGAAGGACCCTAAGCGTGTGGTGGTCCCACCCTTGGTGGACACCATTGCGGATGTCACCAAGGCAGCGTGGAAACGTCCACACTCCACCCCTGCGGTGCCGAAGAAGGCTGATCACCTGTACAGGTCCCCTGCAGATGGCCGTACTTAGCGCAACAACCCCTTGCTGATTCCCTGGTCTTTACGGCCTCCCATGATAGGTCTCAACGACCACAACATTTGAGTACACAACCTCCGGACCAGGAGTCCAAGCAATTGGACTCACTGGGTAGGCGCAAGTATGCGGCTGCTACATGCTCCATTAGGTCACTGAACTATCTGACTCACATGGTTCAGTTTCAGAATGCTCTATGGGAACAGGATCAAGACCTAGTTAAAATACTTCCAGATGGTGAACAGAAAGAGGAGCTTCTCAACCTCCTCCGCACTGGGTCAGACGTGGGGACCCAGGTTTTGAGAGCCGCCTACGACTCGGCGGACTCCGCAGCAAGGGGAGCAGCCTCAGGCGTCTGTCTCCGGAGACATTCATGGCTTCGTGTCTCCGGATTTACCCCGGACGTCCAGAAAAACATCCTGGACGTTCCCTATAACGGCGAAATCCTATTTGGTGAAGACTCCGAAAAGGTGATCACCAAATTACAGGACGCCGGGAAGGCAATAAGGACTGTACAGACCATGTACAGACCCAAATCTGGTTCCTTTCTTAGGAACCAGAACCGTTTTCGCAGCCGACAACAACGGCAGCAGCCACGTTCCGGCCAGCAGCAAAGGGGCACCTTCCACCGTAAGGCCAAACCTAAGTCTTCCCTAGGCCGGGGTCAGAGATATACCAAACCGGCCCAGCTTGCGGGGGGTAATGCCACCACAGCATGACTCCTTCCTGGCCCCTGCCCCTCCTCTGGGTCAATGGGCAGAAAAGGTCGGGGGGTCGCATCGCTCGCCACTTATCAGGATGGCAGTCGATAACCGCCGACTGGTGGGTCCTTCAACTGGTCAAGAGAGGACACTTTATAGAATTCCTCGACCACCCACTGTCAAGACCTCCCCTGCTTTCCCGTTATTCGGGTCAGCACGCACTGCTCATACAGCAGGAAGTGCTCGCGTTTCTGAGAAAGGAGGCTATAGAGCACGTACCGAGGAGCCAGAGAGGTGCAAGTTACTATTCCCACTTCTTTCTGGTTCCCAGAAAGACAGGGGACCTCCGTCCGATTCTGGATCTCAGCGATCTCAATGCTTCGGTCCTTTACAAACGCTTCCGCACGGTGACCCTTCCCAGTTTGATACCCATGCTCAAGCAGGGTGCTTTCCTAGCGTCTTTGGATATGCAGGATGCCTACCTGCACATACCCGTAGCTCGAGTGCACAGGAAGTTCTTGCGCTCCGAATTTATTGGTCACTATTATCAGTTCCGAGCCCTCCCCTTCGGACTGTCCTTGGCACCTCGGGTATTTACGAAGTGCATGGCAGTCATCGTGGCGGCTCTAAGGAGACAAGGCCACTACGTGTTCCCATACCTGGATGACTGGCTCCTCATGGCCCCCTCTCGGGAGGCTCTGATGTCCGCAATCCACTGTACTCTGTCCCTGTTCGGGGCGTTGGGCATCATCATCAATCGGGAGAAGTCGCACCTGGTTCCGTCACAGAATCTGCAGTTCATAGGTGTAGTTCTGGGCACCATTCAGGGGAGAGCTTTTCTGCCCCAGGACAGAGCGGACCACATCAGATCCCTCGTCAGGGACATCTTGGCAAAGAAGACAGTCGCAGCCAGACTGGTCCTTTGCCTGCTCGGACACATGGCTGCGGCCATTGTGACAGTCCCGCTAGCCCGTCTCCACATGCGGGTGACCCAGTGGATGTTACGGGTACAATGGGATCAGAAGCAAGACCATTTGCAGCTTCCAGTTCGGATCACGAAAGCCGTCATCCAGGATTGGCAATGGTGGCTAGATTCAAAGCACCTGTCGGCAGGGGTCCCCTTCATTGCGTCGTCTCCGATTGTGACACTCTCTATGGATGCCTCAGGGTTCGGTTGGGGAGCACACCTCGACGGGGTCAGGTCTCAGGGCTCATGGACGCCCCAGGAAGCTCATCTCCACATAAATATTTTGGAAATGAGAGCAGTTCTTTATGCCTTGCAGGCCTTCCTGTCGGAGATCCCACCGGGTACTCTGTTGTTACAAACAGACAATACCGCGGTGATGTATTACCTCAACAAACAAGGAGGCGCCTATTCCTACCCGCTTTGCAGGGAGGCCATGAGGGTGTAGGATTGGGTTCTGCAACATGGCACAAACCTCATTGCTGTTCATGTCCCAGGAGTGTACAGCGTCATCGCAGACAGTCTGAGTCGCTCTCAGGCCAGAGTCCACGAGTGGGAACTACTGCAGGAGGTCGTAGAGGATCTGTTTCACAGATGGGGCACTCCAGAGTTGGACCTTTTCGCGTCCCCGTCTAACGCAAAACTGCTCAATTTTTGCTCGCTAGATCCAGGGCCTGGTGTTTTCTGGTGAGACGCGTTGTCCCTCTCCTGGACGGGCAGATTCCTCTACGCGTTTCCTCCCTTCCCATTGATCCAGAGGGTCCTTTTGAAACTCCGCAGAGAGCAGGCGATGCTGATACTAATTGCGCCCTTTTGGCCCAGACAGATTTGGTTCCGTCCAGTACACCAGCTGTCCCAGGAACCTCCGATGCCTCTGCCAGTCAGCTCTCACTTATTGTCCCAGGAGGCAGGTTCTTTGGTCCAACTGGACCTTCCCTCTCTGAACCTGCACACCTGGCTCCTAGAGATATAACTATCATGCAGTACGGGGTCTCGCAAGAGGTAGCAGATGTGCTAGCGGCTGCTAGAAAATCAGCCACTCATGCCACATACGCCATGAAATGGCGCAGATTTTGCCTCTGGGCTCAAGCACAAGGGCTTTCCCCGATGGATTGTCCGGAAAGGTCGGTTCTAGACTACCTTCTGTCTTTTCCAGGCAGGCTTGGCCTACTCCTCTATTAAAGTACACCTCTGTGCCATCTCAGCCTATCATACACCTATAGGCCTACGGCCCATAGCTCAGTTGGACACTGCACGAGCCTTCCTGATAGGCGTTCTCCACCTTAGACCTCGATTAAGGATTCTGTTCCTCCTTGGGATTTACCCTTTGTCCTGGAGCAGCTTACGCTGCCACCTTTTGAACCAGCCACGGATTGCGAGCTACGTCTCCTGACATGGAAGACGTTATTTTTAGTTGCTGTTACTTCAGCCAGAAGGATTTCTGGAGCCTCACGCACTAATGTGCAAAGAACCTTATTTGGTTTTTCACCAGGACAGGGTGTCCCTAAGGACAAATCCAAAGTTTCTACCTAAGGTGGTCTCAGCCCTCACCCTCAATCAGGACGTCGACCTGCCAGTGTATTTTCCTAAATACTCGAATAGAGGAGAGGCCCTGCTGCACACTCTAGATGTGCATAGGTGTCTAAGATACTACCTGACCAGGACCAGACACCACTGTAAATCTGATCAGCTTTTCGTCTCCTTCGCCCATAGGATGATGGGAGCTCTGGTTTCTAAACAATCGCTGTCCAGGTGGCTCATCCATTGTATCACGTTCTGTTACCAGAAACGTAACAAACCCTACCGGGCTCGGTTAAGGGACATTCCACAAGGGGGGTGGCTACCTCCTTTGCGGCTATGAAGAACGTGTCCACTTCAGCCATCTGCGCAGCAGCTACTTGGAGCACTGTGCACACCTTTATCAGGCATTATAGCCTGGACGTTGCATCACGGCGAAGTGCTGCTTTTGGTCTAGCAGTCCTTCAGGGACTCCTATCCTAGGCTTCGGTCCAACTCGCGATCTCTACCTAGCCTCCTCCCACCTGCGAGGGATTTCCAGCATTGCTTGGGAATCGGTCCTAATGGTGTAACCTGCTGCAAGAGCTGTTTCTCGAAATAAGATAGTACAGTTATGTAAGAACTTAACGTAACAGTAGATCTTCGAGAACAGCTCTTGCAGCAGGTAGTTTCCTTCCCACCATCCCCTCTGGAGGTAGAGTTGTTCCGTTATCTCTTTACCTAGGATTAGGTGTTTCTAACACTGCTCTTAATACTTTTTTGATGGCGGATCCTCAGGCTCCACTTCTGATGTCATCTAGCGACTGGGAGTCTCCGGCGGGAGAAGTGGGGATTCTGGGGGACCGCCCCCTTTTGTACGATGCCTGACATCGGGGGCGGGGCCGACGTCAGGGGCGGTCCCTGCTGGATACTGCTAGCTAGAAAATTTCCATGGGGTCCTGGTGCCTGCCGGCTTCAGTCCTAATGGTATAACCAGCTGCAAGTGCTGTTCTCGAAGATCTACTGTTACGGTAAGTTCTTACGTAACTGTACTTTTGAGCACTAGCATTCGATATAACAAAATACATTGAAATACCGGAAGGGCACCACTCCTCTTAATACATTCCAACAGATCCATCAAATGCTAAAAAGATGCATCATACCGAAGGGAAATTCTGACATGAAATCAACATGGATTTTATAATTACTGAAACTGGTGCTGCATAATGAGCCCATGAGCTGCTTGTTTTTTTTTTTTTCTTCTGAAAGTCTTAGTGAAGGATACTGTCCATTTGGCTTCAACCCCCGCCCCGATAGGAGGATAGGAAACATCCACCATGCTATCCTTTAAATATATGCACCCAATAGTGCTGTCCATTTTTAGGTCAACAAACTCTACATTGTCAACAGGAAACTATCTTAATCATAAGGGGAGAAAACAAAAAACAGACCGCAGTATATGCTCATTAAAGATAGACGGAACTGTCTAGTAAATAACTGCTATGATAGACAAACTGTAAAAAATGTTTAGCTTCAGCACTTCTATACGTACAAATAAGGTGTTGTACAACAGAAATGAGAAACTTTCCAAAGCTAGTACAAATAATTATTGATGATAGCTATGTTACTAGCCATACTCAAGAGTTTTAATGCAAGGTTATACACTCGGGTCCTTCATATAAAAAGTCAGTAGTCAGGTTATTATAAGTTAGTTAACTCGGTGCTATTTCAGGACCTAGGAAGTAGCTCTCCCCCCAATCACAGCATGTCATAAATTTTTGGCAGTTCAATAACTTTAGCCCTCAGGTTTCGTCCTCCTCGGCCGAGGAAGTCTCCCGATTGTCTTTCCTGGGCTTGACAGCATATTTTTGGATCCATTTAAGAGCCTCCACGGGGTTGGAAAACAAGTCAACTTTCCCCGATGGATTATTCAAAGTCTTGCTGGAAACAAATGGACAGGCTGACCATCACAAAGTAACACTCTCTTCTGCCTTGCCATCGCCAGTAAGAAATCCTTGGCTCCCACATCGTCTGTGACAATGATGACCGTTCACTGGACTTCAGGGTTATCTGAGTGGCCTCTCGAAGTGACACGATAGGCTTTTTGAATACGCTGTGTCGTGGGCATGGCTTCTGCACCCAGTTGATATGCAAGCCATTCCTGAAGATATAGCAGCAGATGATTTCCTTCCACACGTTCATGCAGGCCAATTATGCGAAGGTTAGAAGCACAGGCTTGATTCTCTAGAGCTTCAAGTCTTGATTTAAGATGGGTATTTTCTTTGATTATCGAGGATACTTCACCCATAGCCATGTCTGCTCTCTTTGTAGCTTTAGAGGTGGCCAAGGTAACTGACTCCAGCGATGTTTCTATGCCGACCACCCTGTTGGTCAAACTTATCTGAGAGCCCTGCGACTGAGGATATAAGATAGTTTATCTTTGTCCCCAGTGTTTGCAGGGTTTCTTCGCCAGATATTTCTGCTGTTTCCAACTCATGGCCTTGATTAGATCTCGTGGTAGGAGCACTCGTGAGAGTTTTCGATTTTGCTCCGTCCGAGGAGGATTTATCCTTACGAGGGTTACCCATTCTACTGATCATATCTTGAGGCATAGTTTACCCCTGAAATAGTTTACTTTTCCTTCCAAAAAATGTAACTTGTAAACCGATCTCGTTCCTGTAGAAATAGATCATTATCTAATGACAGCCATCTTGCTCAGGCTCCACAGTGTCCGCCCTCTGTCCTTCCTCTTTTAAACGGAGGAGATTGGCTTTGCGCCCTTGACGTGAAGGACGCTTACTTTCATGTACAAATACATCCTGAGCATCGCCGTTACCTCCGATTTCAGCTTCTAGACTATCATTACCAGTTCCGTGCCCTACCCTTCAGGCTGTCCTCAGCCCCCAGAGTCTTCACAAAATACCTGGTGGTGGTGGTCGCAGCCCTGCGCTGTCAGGGACACTTTGTCTTCCCATATCTGGATGACTAGCTCATCGAAACCTTAACCAAAGACGGGTTACTCCAGTCTCTAAGCACCACCCTCCAAATTTTTCAAGGGTCGGCATTACCATCAGTCTTCCAAAATCACATATGGAGCCCTCACAACATCTTCAATACATAGGAGCTAACCTAGACATGCAGCTCAGTCGTGCCTTCCTCCTGGAAGACAGATGCCAGAAAATTATCACCCTTGCCAAGCACTGTTACTCCGCTCCTCACATCACGGCCCGTTGGTACATGCGCCTTCTTAGCCATATGGCCGTGGCCATCTACACCATCCCTCATGCCTGGTTGCACATGAGTGCGGTTCAGTGGGTCTTGAGATGCCAGTGGCACCAGAACACCAGGGACTTTGAGGACAGGATCACCATTACCCTGGTCCTCAGAAAAGCCCTGACTTGGTGGATGGATCCATCTAGTCTAAACAAGGGAGTTCCCTTCCACACTCCTCCTCCATCTCAGACATTAACCACGGATGCCTCCGCCCTCGGCTGTAGCTTCCACCTCAGTCCTCATCAGACACAGGGTCTTTCGGACCCGGCCGCTGCCTCGCCTCATATTAATCTTCTAGAGGTGCAAGCAGTCCACCTTGCATTGCAGGTCTTCTGACCATATCTGCTCCCAGGACCTCTTCTGGTACAAACGGACAACAGTTGTGTTGTCTGTTACCTAAACAAACGAGGCATGAGATCCCAAAGCCTTTGCCAGGAGGCAGTCTGAGTTTGGAAGCAAGCTCTAACATAACTTCACCTGGTAGCAGTTCATGTGCCGGGAGCCCAAAATGTCTTGGCCAAGTATCTAAGTTGCCACGCAAAGGGTCACGAGTGGACCTTACATGTGTCAGTCATCCAAGACTTTCATCTCTGAGGAACCCCAGCAGTTGGCCTGTTTGCCTCCCTGGACAATCACCGACTTCCACGATACTGCTCCATTGTACCTGACAACAACAGACACACTACCGATGTTCTGTCCCTTTCATGGCAGGGACAATTTTTATATGACCCCCGTCCTCTCCTCTAGCGTGTCCTCCTCAAACTACAGCTCAAACCCGCCTCTATGATTCTTTTTTTTAAACTTTAGTTTTAATTTTCATCATACAAATAGGCAACATGTATGCAGTTACATACATATTACAAGCACATAGCGGGAGATTACAAAAGGACTGCACAGAAATACTGACATCAGATTACTCTCGTAAGGGTGGTCTCAGACCTGTGTTCTCCAACCCTAAGTCTGGAAAGGAGTATCTATAAGGCCAATAACGTTGTAGGATTTTTCACTCTCACCACAGGACTCCACATAAAACAATATGCCAAGCTCTCACCCCACTAGCAGATAACATTAAAGATGAGGGGAAGGTTAGTACAGTTGGACGCAGGCTTTTAATATCAACAGATTGTCTGAACTCAGTTAAATTATGATTTAACCCTTCACGCAAAGGCTTCAGGGAGGAGGCCTTGTAGGGAGTGAGACATTTAATAAAGATTTTTATGTAGTCCACAAACTGAGCGACGTGCATCAGCACATCAGAATACATAATGTCCAACAGTAAAAAATGAAATAAGTAATAGGCAAGAACTAAGGGAAAAATGATTTCAGATGTTAACAAACAGATATCAACTCCATTCCCCTGCCTGTCCACTTAGATTATTATTACTGAAGCACTCAACACAATCAGCGTCCAAGGAACACAGCAACCCGGGGAATCATCAGACAACCACAGTCCATCTGACTCCCCACCACCTCCATGATTCTGATAGCTCCTTTCTGGCCCCAACAAATCTGGTTCCCTCTGCTCCAGCAATTGTCGGTTGTCTATCCCCTTCCCCTACGGCCCGACCTTCTCACACAGCATCATGGGTCTCTCCTGCACCCCAGGCTTTGCTCCCTGCACCTTCATGCTTGGCTCCTGAAGACGCTTTTGTAAATGGACAGAAAGTCTCTGCATCAGTGGCCACCATTCTGTTGGCTTCCAGAAAAATTTCCACTAGAAAAAATTACCAAGCAAAATGGAAACATTTCGCAACTTGGGTGGCTGCTAACGCCCTTGACCCCTTTTCCTGCCCTCTCCCCACTATCCTGGACTACTTCTCAACCCTTTTCTCACAGGTTTTGAGCTACACCTCCATCAAGGTACATTTACCAGCGATTTCTGCCTTTCACAAGCCCATTAGGGACCATGAAGTCGCTCAGCAGGTCCTTACCCCGCATGATCCTTAATGGCATTTTACATCTCAAACCTCCAAATTTTGTCAAGAAAAACTGACCCTGGAACCTTTCGAGCCAGCTGCTACTTGTGACATGTGCTTCTTGCCATGGAAAACTTTATTTCTAGTAGCTATCACCTCAGCTCGCTGCATTTTGGAGCTACAGGCCCTCATCTACTCCGAGCCCTACTTAGTTTTCCACAAAGACAGAATCTCCCTTCATACCAATCCAGCCTTTTTTCTAAAGGAAGTTTCCGAATTCACATTAAACCAATTTATCTAATTGCCCATTTTGTACCCAGATCATTCCAATCCAGGTGAATCGCTACTACGTACCTTAGATGTCCACTGCAGCCTGCGTTACTATCTCACACGCAATAAGTCCACTTGAAAATCCAAACAGCTCTTTGTTGCCTTTGCCCCTGTCAGGGAAGGTCTCCCCATAACCAAACAAACTTTATCTAGCTGACTGGCACATTGCATGACCTGTTACACTAAATATAAAAAAACACTGCCAGGACCCATCCACTCCGACTCCACGCAGGCTCTCTCTACCACCGCAGCATGCTTCTGTGGCATTTCCATCAAGGACATCTGTGATGCTGCCACCTGTTGTACTGTGCATGCCTTCACAAAGCACTACAGCTTAGACTTAGCCTCTTGGTGCCGCACCGCTTTTGGCCATGCCGTCCTGCAAGGCCTGCTTTCCTAACTGACCTCCCTTCATGGTCCACTACTTGGGAATCATCCCAAGGTATGACCTGCTGCAAGAGATTCCCTCAAAGAAGATAGTACAGTTTCTTACTTACCGTAACGGTAGATCTTCAAGAGGATTTCTTGCAGCAGGTCATGTTCCTCCTCCATCCCATCCTTCTCGGGAGAGCAATCTTCTGAAATAGCTTCATGACTGCAAGAAAGGTACCTCCGGCCTCCTCCAGTTTCCTTGACGTCCACTGCTTCACAAGCTGGTCGGGCAGGGAACTGAGGCCACGAGTACCACCCACATATTTATAGACCTGAGTGTAGTGACGTCATTGTGGGCGCCCACAGTCAACACTGCTGGTGAAGGCTACCGTTGACGATGAGCGCCTTCTGCAGATACACAAGAGTATGACATGCTGCATGAGATCCCTCTCTAAGACCTACCGTTACGTGTAAGTATGAAACTGTACTTTCATGGAGGTTGGTTCTGGTGGTGGTAGAGGTTATGCAAATTCTGGAAGCCAGTGCTGTGTGAAATGTGACAGCCTCTTAAACATGACTGGCAGGTGGGAAGTAATGGGACCAGCTGTGGCCAGTGACTTCGGTACGGCCAGACGTTGTCAGTTGCACCTGTTGACGCCACAGCCAGAATGTAGCAGTGATTATTATATAAGAGAATAATGGATGGGATTTTGTACATTAGGAGGTTATTTACTCACACAAGGTGTGCAATACCACATAAACCATGAGTGGTTTGTGATGATATTACACACCAAGGGTGTGTTTATATATTTAAAAAAAAGGAATAGTGTAACATCCCATACCTTATTTAATTACTGTTCACTTTAGTGCTGTGTGGTTAAAAAAAAAAAAACTAGTCCTGTGTCCTTTCTGTGGCATTTTGTTTCTGTGAGCACAAGACGATGGTGACTCTCACTTTGACTGGCTGACACTCATGCTGTAATAACATGGTTCCATTCCATAATAACCAGCCAGTTGTTATGGTGTTCAGAAATGGTGTCAGTCCAGTCAATGAATGGGCTCACCAGTAATTATTTAAAAAAAAAAATTAAAAAGAAACGCTGTAACCAGAATACAGCAGTGATAATGAGTTGCATAAATTCTGTTTCAGATCCCTTAGACCTGAACCCCAATGTCGATTTCCTCTTTGACTGTGGCCTGGACACTCCGGATGATGTATCGACAGAGCAGGAAATGCCAAGAGCTCTGAGGAAGGTAGGAGAGAAATTAAATAAGGACTGAAGGTGAAATTGAAAACGGTTGTTATAGAAATCATTTGGAATTGCTGGTGATACCATTTAATTTGAGAGGTAAACTACATGAAATTGCTGGCGATATTTCCTAATCAGGTGGTTAGAATACACTTGAAATGGCTGCCATTGTTAGTTGGACGATTAAAATACGTTCGAAATAGCTTTCGATGTCGCATAGTTGGATAGTTGTACTTAAAATTGCTATTGAAAACATGATTGGATGGTTATATACTTGCTTGCGCTACAACATAATTGGCTGGTTGTATGAAACTGCTGGCAATATGGCATAATTGGATGGTTTTAATGCACTTGAAATTACAGGCAAGATTACGGAATTATTTGGATGGTTATAATACACATATTTGGCCAGTTATTATACACTTGAAATTCCTGTCGATTTGACTTAGAGTATTACAAAACACTTGAAATTGCTGGCGATATGACGTAACTTGTTTTAAATGTATTTTGTTTAAAATTTGCTAATAGTTTAAGCCCCAAGATCATTAAATGCCCATTTTCAAGGTGACCTGAGATAATATGACAATGAACAAGGATACAGTAGACAAATGAAATACAGAACAGTATCAAGTATAACATGACAAACTGACAATGCAATAATTCTACCTAGATGTCAAAGGAAAATATGAGCTAACATCATAAAAAAGAAATTGGTGTTGCATTCCACTCTTTTAAAGAACTTCCTTGAATCTGCAAACCTGTATCCCTGTAGAAGCAGTGATCTTACTTAGAGTTGGAGCTCTTGCAGCAGGATGTAACCATAAGGACTAAGCCACCAGGCCCCCACCGAAAACTTCTCGCTGGCAGTCTTTAGCGGGGACCTCCCCTGGCGCTTGACCCGCTAATCAACCGCATTCCTGCTCTTTTCCTGCTTGTCGACCTGTCAAATGGGCTCCACTGACACCTCCTGCTACAGTAGACCGTCATTGTGCATTTACCCACGTTTCTTTTATTTTCTTAAATAATACTGATTTCTGTTACCTTTACTCTGCATGTCGTCTTCTCTGTCTTCCTCAGTTGAGCAGCAAAAGTCCAAGTGAACATGCATGTGCAGCAAGCAGCTCCTATCGAGTGATGGCCACGTGGCCTGCCTCCTCTGCCTGGGCCCAGACCACGATACAGAGGCCTGCCGGCACTGCCAGAGCTTTAGCCAAAGGATAAGGATTCACCGCCAGAAGACCCTCAAAAGCCACCTTCTTGAAAAACCGCTTGCCACCATGCAGAAGCAATCCTCGAGGAAAAGCCATTTTTCTCCTTCCTCCTCCATCTCAGGGGGCCTCCACATCCAGGAGAAGTTATCTTTGGGGAAGCACAAGTCCCGCGATAAGGACAAGAAGACCTGGACACGCTTCCATTCTAGGTCTCCTCACAAGAAGAAGACCGCTTCTGGTTCCTCCTCCCCCGGGAGGTCGGACCGTTCTCCCCGACTTGCCTCTGCTTCTTCCGGACAGCTGGTGGATAATCCTCCCACCTTGGTGCTGACGGCAGGCAGAGGTTCGTCAGGCTCTGGGACTTCGGTCTCGACCCTGCAGCCCCTGAAGGTGAAGGTTGTTCCTAAGTTTTCAGTCTCCTCCTTAGGTGGTGTGGCCAATGCTACTTCAGAAGGCTGGTCCATACCCGTCGTCCACCCGGCGTTGGCTGCAGCCTCTAAGCCTTCAGATAAGGCCCTTCGATTCCTGGAGCATGCATCTGCCTGTGCAGCTTCCGTGACGCTTCTGCCCTGTTCCACGATGTCTTCACTGCGAGTTCCTGCTCAACCGGCACCAGTCGTGTCCAAGGACTGATGCCAGCAGACGCTGGTTCTTTTGATGTCTGTTACTCCGGCATCAAATCTGACAATGCCCCAGTCATTGCCGGCCCCTTCTGCATCGCCAGTAGACATTACCGTCTCCCCTACACTGATGCCGGAGGGCCTGACGTCCGAGGTTCCAACTCCCAAGGACCCGATGCCCAGACATCTAACGGCTGCGACCCTCAGCCCCAGGTGCCCGCTGGCCCATCGGTCCCTCAGATACCTCTTAGGGAGGTGAAGAACCTTTTACGTTTTTGGTGGAATTAGGTCAAAAGTATCCTCCTCCCTGCCAAGCTTCTCCCCACTCCTGTGGAGCCAACTACAGTGGAGACTGTGCCAGAACCCAGGGAGCCTACTCTGCCACCCAAGAGCCCTTCTCTTCGCCCTGACGACAGGCATAGGGGCCGTTCTAGGCACAGGGACCGAGGGCACAAGTACTCACCTGCTAGGTCCTCAGACCGCTGGCATCATTCCAAGGGCAGAAACTGACATGGGAACTCCTCTTACTCGGAGGACTCTGAGGACTCGAGACGAAACCCGACTTCCTCCTTTTCCAGAGCCTCTGAACCCAGGGGTTGTCCTCCCATCCCGAACCACAACACCCCTAGGTCCCCTCCAGATGACACAGCATTAATGAACGTCATGAGGCATAGCCAGGCTACTGATGGCTGGGAGTCGGAAGACCTGGATCCAGAGCGGCATAGGCTGGCCAAGTACCTTTGCCAAAAGGAGCCTAAGCCTTTAGTGATGCCCCCACTGGTAGATGCCTTCCAGGACCTTATCAAGCTAGCCTGGAAGCACCTGTCTTCCTCTTCAGCCGTGTCCAGGAAATTGGATTGGCTCTACAAAGCTCCTAGGGATGAGCCCTTCCTTGATGAACATCCAGTGGTGGACTCGGTGGTAATCACTGCAGTCCATGACAGGTCCAAGAGGCCCAAGCACCTTAGCAGCCAGCCTCCTGACCAGGAGTCCAAGCACTTGGACCAGCTAGGCAAAAAGGTCTATGCCTCTGCCACCTGCTCTATAAGGTCCTTGAATTTTCTTACACATATGGTGCAGTACCCAAACACTTTGTGGGAAAAGAGCTTAGAACTGGTCCTAGCTCTCCCAGATGTGCCACAGAAGACAGGGCTACTGGACCTGTTGAAGTCGGGCTCAGACGTAGGCACACATGTTTTGCGCGCCTCTTATGATACAGCAGATACGGCTGCCAGGACAGCAGCTGTATCCGGTGCCACTCATGGCTTTGGGTCTCAGGCTTTACCCAGGACCTTCAGGCTGGAATCATGGACCTCCCTTTTAAGGGCTTGGTCCTCTTTGGGGACAAGGCCAAGAAACTTTTTACTCGCCTCCAGGATTCTGGCAAGGCCATCTGGTCAGTCCAGAAGATGTACAAGGCCAACCAGAAACCTTTTTAGAAGCAGTCCTTTCGTAGATCCTCTGGACAGCAGTCTTGAAACCAGCAGCAGTGAGGTGGTTTTAAACGAAAGGCCAGGGGGTTTCTCGTACAGAACTACCAAATCTTCCCAGGCCACTCTGCCCACGCCTAGTGTTTCAGCCTGACTCGTTGCCAGGCCCTCCTTCCCAAGCAGAGACACTGGGGGAGTTGGTGGGGGGGCTGCTTCTCCTTCTATTTGGAGGGATGGAGCAATATAACTGCAGACCAATGGGTCCTTCAAATCATAGAGAGAGGCCATACACTGGAGTTCCTAGAGAGGCCACCGGAAAATCCGCCAGTGTCCTCCCACTACCCTCAATCTCACATCACCCTGATTCAAGAGGAAATTCAGGCGCTTCTTCAAAAGCAGGCCATAGAACCAGTCCCTCCAGGTCAGAGAGGAAAGTGATTTTACTCCCACTTCTTCCTAGTGCCGGAAAAGACTGGAGATCTTCGTCCTGGTGAGATGCGTTGTCCCTCTGTTGGACAAGGAGGTTTCTGTATGCCTTCCCTCTACTCCAGAGGATTCTTCTCAAACTACAGTCGGAGGGAGCGTAGATTATCCTCATAGCTTCCTACTGGCCTCGTCAGATTTGGTTCCCTCTGTTCCAGCAGTTAGCGGCAGAGTCTCCGGTTCCTCTGCCTCTGAGCTCGCACTTGCTCTCCTAGGACCAGGGCGCTCTAGTCCATCTGGACCTCAAGTCTTTGCACCTGCATACATGGCTCCTGCAAACTTAGCAGTTGCCAGATTTGGGGTTTTCCCTAGAGTAGCTGATGCCCTAGTGGCTGCTAGAAAACTGTTGTTAAGGCACAGGTCAGGAAGCATAGGGAAAACCAGGAGCAGCTGTAGAATTTACCAAAACTATTTATTTTACAGTTGCAGTAACATAAAAAAATAAACTTGTTCAGAATAACTATGTACAGAGGCAAAATAAAAAAAAGTTTTCTTTCAGTCTCTGTGTCCCTTGTACCTCTAATCTTTTTTGCAGTTCAAGCTTAGCTCCTTTATAAGTCATTTCAACCCCCATTCTAAACATCCAGTCCTTGTATATTTCAGGTAGGATGAACACAGTAAAACACAGTGTGCTTCATCAGCCCCACCCCCAGCACAGCTCTTGCAAAAGGCTCAGAGATTTGCACTGAAGTAACCTCTGAAATTCCCAGTATCAGTTACATTTCCATACAATTATTTTCACATATTTTCATATTAGCGGATATGCAAGGGAGGAAAAACAGACAGCAAGAGAAAACTGACAGACAGTGAGAGGCAAAGAATTGCATGACTGTTTGGATTTATCAAGTCCGAAGTCTCACAGGAAAATTTGTTTGCGCAACCAGACAGAGAAGAGACAGAAAAGGAAAAAATCCTTGCAGTTAAACACTTTCTCCATAACAAATGGGACAGGGTCCTATTCTACCCTGTCATGTACACCCCCCTCCTTAAGAGGGAACCTGTTTTATTAAACAGGTTTCCAAAACTTTTTTTTCTCTAATAACATTTGCTGATTTCAGCAATTAAGCTCATGTGCATAATTTTTTTTAATACCAATACAGCAAATAGTAAAGTTCAAACCTATATATTTGGTTTTTTTCAACCTTCAGAACCTTCAATTCCTGATCCATATCTTGACAAAAAATCAGCATTGCTATTCTCTTTAACAGATTTGTGTATCACAGTGAATTTAAATGGCTACAGTTCCAGGTACCACCTTGTGATTCTGGAATTTTTATCTTTCATCTGGTTAAGCCAACAGAGAGGATTGTGATCCGTTACAAGAACAAATTCAGTTCTTAGCAAATAAAATTTAAGGGACTCCTTGGCCCACTTTGCTGCTAAACACTTCTTTTCGATAGTGGAGTACCTTTTCTCTCTGTCATGCAACTTCCTACTTATGTACAGAAGAGGATGTTCTGTCCCATCTATATTTTGACTTAGGACAGCACCTAGGCCTACCTCGGATACATCCGTTTGTAGCAAAGATGGTTTCTCAGAGTCTGGGCTTCTTAAAACAGGTGCTGAACATAATGCAGCCTGTATGGCTTGCAAAGCTTCATCACACTCTGGAGTCCATTTCACACTATTTGGGTATCGTTTTCTCATGAGTTCAGTGAGGGGGGTAGCTAATTCAGCAAAGTTGGGAACAAATCTTCGATAATAACCAGCCAGCCCTAAAAATGACCTGACATGTTTCTTTGTTTTAGGTTCAGGGCTGTTAGCTACAGCTTCTGTTTTAGAAACCTCTGGCTTAACTTCTCCATTTCCCAACACATAGCCCAAATATCTGGTTTCCTGCATGCCCTATGCACATTTAGTAGGATTAATTGTCAGACCTGCATTTTTAATAGCTTGGATAACTGCTTGTAGGTGTTCCAGGTGGCTTTTCCAGTCTGGACTGTACACCACAACATCTTCCAGGTACGCAGCACAATAACCAGTGTGAGGGGATAAAATTGCATCCATGTACCGCTGGAATGTAGCTGGCGCACCATGTGAACCAAATGGCATGGTGGTGAACTGATAGAATCTTATAGGGGTGGCAAATGCAGTTTTATCTCTGGATTATTTAGCTAAAGGCATTTGCCAGTAATCCTTGGTGAGATTGAGGGTACTGATATACTTTGCACTCCCCAGCCTGTCCACCAAATCATCTATTCTGGGCATAGGATAACTGTCAAATTCCAACACTTGATTAAGTTTCCTAAAATCAAGGCAGATTCTAACACCCCCTTCCTTTTTGTTTACAGTTACCATAGGAGATAACCAAGCACTTCTCGACTCCTCTATGATACCCAGTTCTTTCATATTTTGTATTTCCTTAACCACATCAGCTCTTAACCCCTCTGGTAACCTGTATGTCTTTTTCCTAATAGGACTGGCATTCCTTCTCACTATTACGTGCTCAGCCTCTTTTGCTCAGCCTGGTACCATGGTAAAAGTACTGTGAAATGTCATTTAGCACATTACGAATGTCTGCATTTTGTTCTGAGGTTAAGGAAACATTCACCTTTACACCATCAGCATTTACAGTTTGTTCCTGTCTATCGTAAGCTACATCAGTATTTTCCTTATCAGTTTCTGATAAAACCAACAAAGCAGCTTTTGGCATTTTTTCAACCCATTTCTCGAGGAGGTTAACATGGTATATCTTAGTAGGATTTTTCCTGTCCGGGGTCTCAATCTGGCAGTTAACAGTGCCAGTATGTCTGAGAACTTCATAAGGCCCTTGCCACTTCATTAACAGCTTATTTTCTGTTGTGGGTGACAGCAGCAAAACCCTTTCACCTGGCTCGAAAACTTTTTCTTTTGCTCCATGGTCGTAATATAACTTTTCAGGATTTCACTTTTCACCAGGTCATAGTTTTCTGACTGTGCAGTGTCCATACTGCTGTAGGAAAGTTAGGCTTTCCCTGTCAGGTAGGGCACTAGTCTGATGTTTTGCTGCTTTGGCCACCGGCAGGCTGTGGCAACTCTTTCAGAGGTTGTCAAGTATGCTGCAATGTCATCTGAGGGACACAACTTAGTAAGTTTAATGGCTTTTAAGTTGTTTGCATTTTGTTGCTCATCTGGGTCTGTGCCGGATCCCCTGCCTGTGATAGCTTACAAGACATCCAGCCATCGCTGCTCCCGTTGCTGCATCTCTTCTCTCATCTGCTGCTCCTGTCACTGCAACTCTTTTTCTCTCTGCTTCTCAGTCTCTTTTTGTTGTATAGCCCACCATTTGAAAAAGTCCATCAGGATTTCAGGATCTTACTTCGAGACACAGCTCTTGCAGCAGGTTACACCATTAGGACTGAAGCCGGCAGGCGTCAGGACCCAACGGAAAAATTCTAGCTAGCTGTCTTCAGCGGGGACAGCCCCTGACGTCAGTATTAGTATATAAAGAGGCGGTCCGTAGATTCCCCAGTTCTTTCCCGCCGTCGACTTGCATGTCTCGACCCTTCGGTTCAGCTTCTAGCGCACGACGCGTGGTAAAGTGTTTTCCTACGGGAAATTCGTTCTCTTCGTTCAGTTTTTTCTCTGATGTCCTCTCCGACCTCCGGTCACTCCTCGAAGTGCGCCTGTGGGAAGCAGATCCCATTCAAGGATCCGCACTCGGCCTGTGTCCGGTGCCTAGGCCCAGACCACGACACCCGGTCCTGCACCTTTTGCCAGGGTTTCAACAGCAGAACCCGGATCCGTCGCCAGAAGGCCCTACAGGCATTCCTGCTCGAGGAACAACTCAAGACCATGGTTTCCAAGGGGGATTCTTCGCAGAAGGCCCGCAAGCATGCTGAATAGCATAGGGAGAAGGCCCCTTCCAGGTCCCCGTCTAGGGCCTCCGACTCGCGCAGCTCCGGCTCCAGGTCCGACCACTCTCCTTCCCGGGCCAGCTCTCAGCCTCCCCCCGCTGCGGTGAGAAAGTCTTCAGGCTCCTGTTCTCAGGCCAAGACTCCCAGGCCTTCCTCGTCCTCCAAGGCCCTGGCTAAGTCGGGGGATCGTCACCATCACCACAGGTCGGGTTTCCGCCATTCTGAACCCGACATCAGGTCTGCTTCCTTGCCTCCTCCTCCCCAACGGAAGACCAAGGAGCTCACCTCACTCAAGAGGCCGTTGGACCCGATGCCAGTTCGCTCGACGTCGGCCTCTCACCACAGGTCCCCAGAGCCGTCGTCCGTCAGAAGACCGTCGCCGGCCAAGCCAACTCATCACCGGACGCCGGTAGGGGGACCGGCGCCCGCTCCAATCGAGAAGAGGACCCCGACGCCTCTGACCGACGTCGGTCAGGAGACCATCACTGAGGAGGAGTTGACTCAGCCCGAGGACCAGACGGGCGACCCCGGTCCTGTTGAGACTCCCAGGGAACCCTCGCCGCAACCCGAGCCCCCTGTGGAGCCGACGCCAGGACCCGACGATCGACCACCAGCGTCTGGTCCGTCGTCGGGCCTTTCTTTTTCAGAGGTGAAGGAGCTTTTCACTTACTGGTGGGATACCATCAAAAAGGACATGGTCCCCACTCCACCTCCGCTTCCACCTCCTCCTCCTTCACCGGTTTCTCCGCCGGTTCCTGCGCCCCCTTCTCCATCTGGGTCTGCAGGCCGATTACCTCCTTCCCGGGAGCCCAGGACCCCTCCAAGGGGGAGACCAGACAAAAGGAGACCTCCGTCCAGATCCTCTTCTAGGTCACCCAGCCCTAAGAAACCCAGAAGATGCCGACGTTCACCTTCGACGGAGGACACGGGATCAGAGTTTTCAACATCCAGATCCCCATCTCCCCTCTCCATCCCTTCTCCGGACCCACGTGAGCTGCCAAAGTCTCCTCCGGATGACCCTTCGTTCTCGGATATCATGAGACACATCCAAGAGAACATGGGATGGGATGCGGAAGAGTTAGACCCCGAAAGGCTATGCCTTGCGAAGTATCTTCGGCAGAAGGACCCCAAGCCTGTGGTGGTGCCACCCTTGGTAGACACTTTCGTGGACGTCACCAAGGCAGCGTGGAAGCGTCCACATTCACTCCCAGCGATGCCGAAGAAAGCTGACCGCCTGTACAAGGCTCCAAGAGAAGACCAGTACTTGACTCAGCATCCTCAGGCCGACTCTGGTCATAACAGCCTCTCATGACTGGTCCCAGAGACCGCAACATTTGAGCACCCTGCCACCGGACCCAGAGTCCAAGCAGCTGGATGCCATGGGTAGGCGCACGTATGCTTCCGCTACCTGCGCCATCAGATCCCCTGAATTATTTGACCCACATGGTGCAGTTCCAAAATGCCCTGTGGGAGCAGGGTCTGGATGCGGCTGAGAAATTGCCAGAAGGTGAGCAGAAGGAGGAGATGTTGCAGCTCCTCCGTACGGGTTGGACGTGGGAACCCAAGTGCTACGAGCCGCATACGACTCCTCGGCCCGAGCAGCAGCTTCAGGCATATGCCTCTGGAGGCACTCTTGGCTCCGTGTCTCCCGTTTTACCCCGGACGTCCAGAAAAACATCATGGACGCTCCATTCGAGGGAGAAGTTTTATTTGGTAAACCCTCTGAGAAGATAATTACCAAACTCCAAGAGGCCGGGAAGGCGGTGAGGTCGGTTCAGGCCATGTACTGACCCAAACTTAGTTCCTTTCGTAGGAACCAAAGCCGATTTCGTGGACGGACGCAGAGACAACAGTCCGGCCCCGTTCCACAACAGAAGGACTCCGGTTTCCGTAGAGCCCAGGGAAAACAACCCGCAGGTCGAAGCCAGCGCACTCCTAAGCCGGTCCAGCCAGCGGGACCTTCAGCCGCCACAGCCTGACTCCTTCCCGGCCCCCGCCCCTCAGGATCAACGGGATTTCATGGTCGGGGGTCGCATTGCGAATTTCCTGCCAGGATGGCAGTCTATAACCACCGACAGGTGGGTTCTACAGATGGTTGGAAGAGGCCACTTTATAGAATTCGCGGAAAAGCCACCCTCGAGGCCTTCTTTGCTCTCCCGGTACTCAGGTCAGCACAAGTCATTGATCAGACAAGAAGTACTCGCGCTCCTGCAAAAGGGAGCGATAGAGTACGTCCCAGAGAACCAGAGAGGACACGGATACTATTCCCACTTCTTCCTGGTTCCAAAGAAGACAGGGGACCTCCGTCCGATTCTGGACCTCAGCGACCTCAATTTGTCGGTTGCCTACAAAAGATACCGCATGGTAACTCTTCCGGGTCTTATTCCCATGCTGAAGCAGGACGCCTTTTTAGCGTCTCTAGATATGCAGGACGCTTACCTGCACATCCCTATAGCTCAAGCGCACAAGAGGTTCCTGCGCTTCGAGTTTCTCGGCCATCATCTTCAGTTCCGAGCCCTTCCATTCGGGCTGTCATCGGCACCCAGGGTCTTTACCAAATGTATGGCAGTCGTGGCAGCATCTCTAAGGAGACAGGGCCATTATGTGTTCCCGTACCTGGACGATTGGCTTCTCATGGCCGCCTCCAGAGAGGCGTTGTTACGGGCGATCCAAAGTACCCAGGACCTGTTTCGATCTCTGGGTATCCTAATCAACCATGATAAGTCTCTCCTGGTACCGTCGCAGAAGCTGCAGTTCGTAGGCGCAGTACTGGACACCGTTCAGGGAAGAGCATTTCTTCCAGATGACAGAGCGGAGCGCATCAGATCCCTCATCAGGGAGCTTTCGTCGAACAAGACCGTCCCAGCCAGGTCGGTCCTTCGCTTGCTCGGACACATGGCTGCGGCCATTCCTACTGTCCCTTTCGCAAGGCTCCACATGCGAGTAACTCAGTGAATGCTCAAGGTGCAATGGGACCAAAGGCAAGACCACATGCAGCATCCGGTCAGAATCACGAATGCCGTGATTCGAGACTGGCAGTGGTGACTAGACCCAGGGACACTCTCTATGGGCGTCCCATTTATAGCGCCGTCCCCGGAGGTAATCCTCACCACAGACGCCTCAGGCCTAGGGTGGGGAGCACACCTAGACGGGGTGAAGTCCCAGGGAACGTGGACTCCTCAGGAGGCCCACCTACATATCAACATCCTAGAGTTGAGGGTGGTCCTTTATGTCCTGCAGGCATTTCAGTCAGAGATCCCGCCGAGTACTCTCCTGCTTCAGACAGACAACACGGCGGTGATGTATTACCTCAACAAACAAAGGCGCACACTCTTACCCCCTTTGCAGGGAGGCCATGAGGGTGTGGGATTGGGTAATCCGACATGGCGCGAACCTGATCACAGTACATGTTCCCGGGGTGGACAACACAATTGCAGATGGCCTGAGTCGCTCCCAGGCCAGAGTCCACGAGTGGGAACTTCTTCAGGAGGTAGCAGAGGATCTGTTTCTTCGATGGGGAACTCCAGAATTGGACTTGTTACGCTTCCCCATCCAGCGTAAACACCCAATTTGTGCTTTCGCTAGATCCAGGGCCTGGTGTTTTCTGGCGAGACGCGTTGTCCCTCTCCTGGGCGGACAGATTCCTCTACGCTTTCCCTCCCTTCCCGTTGATCCAGAGAGTTCTTCTCAAACTGCGCAGGGAGCATGCAACAATGATCCTGGTGGCCCCTTTCTGGCCCAGACAGATCTGGTTCCCTTTGCTAATACAGCTATCCCGGGAACCTCCGCTCCCGTTGCCATTCAGCTCCCATCTCTTGTCTCAGGAGGAGGGTTCACTGGTCCACCCGGACTTACGCTCACTGAACCTGCATGCATGGCTCCCAGAGACATAGCCATCTTGCGACACGGGGTCTTGCAAGAGGTTGCGGAAGTTCCTTCTGCAGCCAGAAAGCCGGCAACGCATGCGACGTACGCAATGAAATGGCGCCGTTTTTGTCTATGGTCGCAAGCACGCGGCCTTTCCCCTTTAGGTTGTCCGGTGAAGGCGGTGTTAGAGTACCTGCTCTCCCTTTTCCGTTCGGGTCTTGCCTACTCCTCTATTAAGGTGCACCTCTGTGCCATTTCAGCTACCACCTCCGGTGGGACAGCGCACAGTGGCACAATTAGATGCCTGTCGAGAATTCTTGAGAGGGTGTTACATCTTAGGGCGCCCATTAAGGACCCAGTGCCTCCATGGGACTTGTCTTTGTCCCGGAGCAACTCACGCCCCCTTTGAGCCTGCCCAGTTACAGTCTCCGCTTTCTATCGTGGAAAACGCTTGTTTGTGGATGCTGTTACGCCAGTGAGAAGAGTTTCTGAGCTTCATGCCTCATGTGCAAAGAGCCTTATTTAATTTTCCACCAGGACAGAGTATCCCTGAGGATGAATCCTAAATTTTGCCTAAGGTGGTTTCCACACTCACCTCAATCAGGATATTGACCTGCCAGTCTACTTCCTAATTATTCTAATAGAGGAGAGGCGCTGCTTCACACCCTGGATGTTCACCGCAGTTTAGGGTACTACCTGAGCAGAACTAAGCAGCTTCAGAATCGGAGCAACTTTTCGTTTCCTTTACCGAAAGGATGTTGGGCCAACCAGTATCCAAACAGTCCCTGTCTCGCTGGCTTGTCCAGTGCATCTCATACTGTTATGATATCAAACAAAAGCCCCTCCCGGGATCAATCCGGGGCCATTCCACTAGGGGTGTGGCCACCTCCTTTGCAGCACTGCGAAATGTCTCCACTTCTGCCATTTGTGCTGCAGCCACTTGGAGCTCTGTACTTACCTTTATCAGGCATTATAGCCTGGACATCGCTTCACGGCGAAGAGCAGGCTTCGGCCTGGCTGTGCTACAGGGTCTCCTGTCCTAGATTCAGGACCTGGAATGTTCTTTCTAGTTTCCTCCTCCCAGAGTTTTTGCAAGCACTACTGCTTGGGAATCAGTCCTAATGGTGTAACCTGCTGCAAGAGCTGTGTCCAGTAAGATAGTACAGTTACTGCAAGAACTTACCGTGAACAGTAGATCTCGAGAACAGCTCTGCAGCAGGTGCCTCCTCGCCCCCTCCCTTGGAGGAGGCATGGCTTAAGCCTTTTTAACAGGGATTTTACCCTTTGTCTTCTGATGGTGGATCCTCGGTCTCCCATTTCCATGTCCAGCCTGCGGCCGGAAGTCTAGGCGGGAGAACTGGGAGTCATGGGGACCGCCCCCATATATATGCCTGATGTCGAGTGGACCGGCGTCAGGCAGTCCCATGAAGATAGGTAGCTAGAATTTGTCTGTGTGGTCCTGACGCCTGCCGCTTCAGTCCTAATGGTGTAACCTGCTGCAAGAGCTGTTCTCGAAGATCTACTGTTACGGTAAGTTCTTACGTAACTGTACTTTCTGTCAGTGCCTGTTCTTTTTTCATAACTTGTGCTGGCTGTACAATCTCAGACTGGACTTCTGTCGCTGCTAGTTCGGCTGCCATTTTCCTGGTAACCACTCCTGGACTTGCTGCTGCAGAATCCATACCTTCCTCTGTGCTTCCTTGGTACTAGGTCCAGTTCCCACGCACAAATATCCTGTCTTAGGGTATGCACAGCTTGGCACAGATCAGGAAGCATAGGGAAAACCAGGAGCAGTTGTAGAATTCACCAAACTATTTATTTTACAGTTGCAGTAACATAAAAAAAAAACTTGTTCAGAATAACTATGTACAGAGGCAAAATAAAATAGTTTTCTTGTCTCTGTGTCCCTTGTACCTCTAATCTTTTTTGCAGTTCAAGTTTAGCTCCTTTATAAGCCATTTCAACCCCCATTCTAAATAAACATCTTGTCCTTGTATATCTCAGGCAGGATGAACACAGTGTGCTTCTTTTTTTTTTTTTTTATACTTTGTTTATTGGACTTGCAGCATTATGATACATTCCATTGTGTACTTTCTGTTCAATTCATTTACAAAATGTAGGGGAAAGGGTAAGTGGGAACATAATTAATACAAACTTTAGGAATATCTGATAGGTTACAGGCATTTTCCCAGAAGGGACATATCTCAGTTTAAATATTTTACATTTAACCTTTTCCTGTCATAGACTGTGAGGCACAGAGACCAAAGACCCTCAATCAAATATTTGTTCCTCTATGCATTCCTGAGCATCTATTCCTGTCGTAGTACCCACTTAGACCATCTCTCTATGAACTTAGGGGACCTACCTTGTAGTTCTAGCTTGTTTTTTGTTTTTATTGGGTTCACCACAACATAACCCAGATAGACCATCTTAGGGTAGCTGGTTCATTCCACTGGGGTGTCACACAGACGAAGCACACTGATGAGTCCTGGTAGGACGAAACACCCTTTGCAGACTGTGTGAGACCCCTTTTGGTACCATGCATTTCTGCTTAAAGTTGAACCAGCATAATATTCTGTGGTGATTTGCATATACATAGAAACATAGAATTTGACGGCAGATAAGGGACCGCTTGGCCCACCTAGTCTGCCCATTTTCCTACCTAACAGATAAGCTGCAGATCCTAGTTAACCAACAGCTTACTTTCTCCTACCCCCCACTAGGACTGCCTTATGCCTGTCCCATGCATTCTTGAATTCCCCCACTGTTCTTGACTCCACGACCTCCTCAGGGAGGCTGTTCCATGCATCCACAACCCTCTCTGTGAAAAAATACTTCCTCACATTACCTCTGAGCTGTCCCCCTCTATCTTCAAATTGTGCCCCCTTGTTCTTGCACATCTCTTTTTCTGAAAGATGCTACCCTCTTGGACTTTGTTGATTCCCTTGAGGTACTTGAAAGTTTCTGTCATGTCCTCTCTCCCTTCTTTCCTCAAGGGTATACATATTAAGCTCCTTTAGTCTTTCTTCGTATGTCTTCTGGTGCAGACCCTGCACCATTTTGGTTGCTCTCCTCTGGACAGCCTCCACTATGTCTATGTTCTATGGAGATGGGGTCTCCAGAACTGCACACAGTACTCCAGATGGGGTCTCACCAACTGTCTGTACAGAGGATAACAACTTCCTGTTTTCTACTATTGATGCCTCTTCCTATGCATCCCAGTATCCCCAGCCTTCCTTACTGCCTTCTCGCATTGCTTGCCCGATCTTTAGGTCATCTGATATAATTACCCCCAGGTCCCTTTCTATTTTTACTGTTGTCAGTATCTCACCCCCCATTGTGTATGCTTCCCCTGGGTTTTTGTTTCCCATGTGCATTACCTTGCACTTTGCATTGAATCTGAGCTGCCATACATTTGACCATTCCTCCAGCCTTGCCAAGTCCCTTCTCATCCTTTCCACTCCATCTTGTGTATCAACCCTGTTGCAGATCTTTGTGTCATCTGCAAAGAGACATACTTTTCCTTCCAGTTCCTCTGCAATGTCACTTATAAAGACATTAAATAGGACCGGTCCCAGTACTGAACCCTGCGGTACCCCGCTAGTAACCCTCCTTTCTTCACTGTGTACTCCATTTACTACTACCCTTTGTGTCCTGTTGTCTAGCCAATTTTTTATCCAGGCTACCACCTTGGGACCCACCCCAAGGCTGGCTATCTTGTGTATTAATCTTTTGTGTGGGACTGTATCAAATGCCTTGCTAAAATCTAGGTAGGCCATGTCCACAGCCCCTCCCTGGTCTACTACTTTGGTCACCCAGTCAAAGAAATCTATTAGATTCGTCTGACGTGACCTTCCCATCGTGAATCCATGCTGCCTTGGGTCCCAGCCCCACTGGCCTCTAGGTACTCAACAGTTCTTTCCTTCAGAAGTGATTCCATCATTTTCCCTACCACTGAGTTCAAACTAACTGGTCTGTAGTTTTCTGCCTCTGTCCTGCTCCCACTTTTGTGAAGAGGAATCACATCTGCCCTCCTCCAGTCCTCGGGTACCACCCCATCCTCCCATGATTTGTTAGAGAGTAGTCAGCGGTGTCACTAGTTCTACCCTTAGTTCTTTTAGAATTCTTGAGTGAATCCCATCAGGCCCCATTGCTTTGTCCACCTTCAATTTTATTAGTTCTTTCAGAACCCTTTCTTCTGTAAATGGACTGGTATCGACCCCGCCTTCAGAGTGTTTCTCTTGTTTGGTTTAGGTAACTCCCTCTCTTCTTTTGTGAATACTGAGCAGAAATATTCTGCTCAGTATCCCTGCTTTTCACTGTCACCCTCACCCACATTCCTCCCTTTATTAAGCTTCAGTATCCCTCCTTTGGTCTTTCTTCGCCTCTAATGTACCTATAAAGGTCTTATCCCCCTTCTTAACAGAATTGGCTATCCTGTTCCTCGGTTTGGGCCTTTGCTATTCTGACTGCCTTCCCAGCCTCTTTCTGCTTTAAATGATAAAGTTCTCTGTCCTGCTCCTTCTGTGTTTCCTTATATTTCCTGAATGCTGTCCTTTTCTCCTTAACCTTCCCTGCCACCTCTTTTGAGAACCATAGCGTTTTTTTCCTTCGTTGTGTTTTATTGATTTGCTTTACACAAAGGCTTGTTGCCTCTGTGATGGCTGTTTTGATCACTCCCCATTGTTCCTCCACCCCTCCTTCTTGCCTGTTTGCTAGTACTTTTCTGAGGCACTCGCTCATTTTCCCAAAGTCAACCCTCCTAAAGTCCGGTACCCTTGCTTTTGTATGGCTTGATTGTATGGCTGTGTTTTTTGTGAACCACACTGTTTGGTGGTCGCTTGTTCCCAGATGGCTACCCACTTCTAAATCTGAGATTCTGTCTCCGTCCCCATTTGAGAGTACCAGGTCTAAGATTGCTCCCTCCTGAGTGGGTTCCAATACTAGCTGTCTGAGGCATGCCCCCTGTAGGGCATCAAGAATGACCCTGCTCTTGGATGTGCCTGCAGCAAAGGTGCTCCAGTTAACATCTGGCATATTTAGGTCCCCCGTCAACAATATCTCCCCTTTTTCTGCCATTCTAAGAAAGCCTTCTGTCATTTCCTTGTCCATTCCCTCCCTCTGAGATGGGGTCTGTATACAACCCCCATGCGGATTGTGGTGCCATTTCCTGTCTCCAGGGTGACCCAAAGTGCCTCATCTGCTCCCTGTTTACTCTTTAGTTCTGTTACTTTGATCCCTTCCTTTACATAGAGAGCTACTCCTCCTCCTCTTTTACCCTCCTGTAGATTGTGTATCCTGGTATGTTGACATCCCAGTCATGGTTCTCTGTGTACCATGTTTCTGTGACTGCCACAATATCCAGGCAACCCTCTTCCATCAAGGCCACTAGTTCAGGGAGCTTGTTACACAGACTACGGGCATTGGTACTCATCACCCTCCACTTTTTGATAGCCTTACCCCTTTTAGCCCCATTTCTGTCCTTACTGCCTTTGCCTTTTTTACATTTAAATCTGTTCTGCTCCCTAATAACTTCTGTACCTTGGTGTTTACCTCACTAATCACCATGTTGACATGTTATACAGTCCATGATGCTTTGCATTATGGGGGTATGTGTGATTTTGTACTATCTTGTAGTTAAGTGAGGTGTTTCATCTCTTGGATTTCTGAATAATATTCTCCCATTCCATCACCAAGGGGGGGTTATGTTCTTAACCATTTTCTTGTGATTGCCTTACCTATTGCTGCTATGCATATATTCCATAGGTAGTGATCAGTGATACCTCGTATTCCCTTAGGAGGCAATCCCCACCCCATATGGCTTATCAAAATATTTTCTTCAATTTGAAAGATAGCTCTTGCTTAAGCTGCATATTGTGAAGAAAGGTGGCTAATTTGGGGCATGTGCAGAATATATGGGTGTGGATTGCCATATGTTCCCCACACTTTATCCAACAATGGGTTGTTTTAGTTTTGTTCCATTTAGCTTGCTTTGGTGGAGTCAGAAAAAAGCGGACACTCACCCTCCATACAGATTCTTGCCATTTTGGGGCAGCTGTGGTCCGAAACATGCCCCTCCAGATTTGATGCCAATCCTCCTCTCTCAAGTCACAGTCTTCCTCTTTCTTCCATTGTGTAGTGATATGTTCAACATTCTGTGCCTTTTGTCCTTGTAGCAAGCCATATATAGCTGATACCATCCCTGTTGCAGTATTTTTATTTATTAAGTCTTCTAAAGTGGGGGTTTTAGTCTGTTTAGGTGGGTCTAATGGCTCTGTCCTAATCCGTTTATATATATAGTTGTTTACTTGTAAGTATCTAAATACATCCGAGGGCCTCCAGCCAAAGGTCTTCTGGCACTCTGTAAAAGAGGACATTGTGGTCCCTTTAAGGATCTGATTTGGATATCTTAGTCCTTGTTGGTATTGTCTCTTATACCAAGGGTCAGATTCTCCAGGTGGAAAATCCTTATTTTTCCACAGTCTGCAATATTTTCAAACCTCTTTTTTTATTTCCGGATAGGTGAGATACTTATCCCAGGCTTTCACTGTTACTACCATACTGGGAAACCAGTTGCTTTCCTGTGTTCTTTGGGAGTTGTTCAGGAAAAGGTTCTCAAAGAGGTTTAGTTTCCCTGCCTGTAAAATTTCCATGTCTCTCCAACGTGCCTCTGTGTGTTCATTACCCCACAGAAAGGCCCATCTGAGCTGTGTGGCTAACCAATACTCTTTTATATTTGGTACAGACAATCCTACCCAGTGTTTTTTGGCCTCTAAAACTGACCATCTGATTCTCTGTTTTCTCCCTGCCCATATAAATTTACTGATAATTTTCTGCATATTTACTAGCTATTGTATGGAGGATTCGACTGATACACCTTGAAATACAGACAGAAACCGGGGCAGAAGAGTCATCTTGACAGCTTGTATTCTCTCAAACATTGGCAGGGACAGTAGGGACCGTCTTTCTATGTCTGATTTCATCTGTATCCCAATGGGGACATAATTATCTAGAAAAAGGGACTCTATTATTTCTAAGGAAAATCCCTAAGTATTTCATCACCTGAGTTTTCCGTCTCATGGGGTATTAACACTGCATTCTCTCCAAAGGAGCAAAATTGAAACAAAGTACTTTGTTTTGTTGGAATTCAAGGTGTACCCTGAAGTCTTGGTGTATGACTGAATCAGCTGCATCAATTTTTGAAGTGACTGTTCTGGGTGTTTCATATAAATTAGCACATCGTCAGCATAAAGGGCCAGTTTATGCTCACGGTTAGCCAGTTCCACCCCCCCCCCCCATGTCCGTGTCCTGTCTGATCCGCTGCACAAGAGGTTCGATGTAGATTAAGAAAAGAAGGGGAGATAATGAGCACCCTTGTCTGGTGCCCCTGATAAGATCAAACCTCTCAGACAGCTGGCCATTTGCTCGGACATATGCTTTCAGTTCCTTATACAGCCTCTGTATCACTCCTATGAAATCACCTGAGAAACCAAACCCGGCAAGGGCCCCATACAGAAACTTCCAGTCTGCTTGGTCGAACGCTTTTTCTGTGTCTAGACTTAGGATCAGGGCGGGGTCTTTAGTTTTATTTAAGTGGTCAGTCATATTCAGGGAACGTCTTATATTGTCTTCGGCTTCTCTGTTTGTGACAAACCCTGATCGGGGGCTATGATCTGAGGGAGTTTATTTTCTAATCTTTTGGCCAGTATAGAGGCAAACCGTTTATAGTCAACATTTAATATCGAAACTGGATGGTATGATGGGCAAGTGGTGGGATCCCTGCCAGGTTTAGGGATCACAGAGATCATCGCATATGACCAGGATTGTGGAATACAACCTCCCTCCCGCATTACTCCCTGATAGACTCTTTGTAAAATGGGTACTAAAGACTTTCTAAATTTCTTATAAAATTCAATTGGGAGCCTATCTGACCCTGGGCATTTCCCTGTCTTTCTCCTTACTAATTACTAATTCAATCTCTTGAGAGCTTAATGGAGCCATTATTTCCATGTTGAGTTCTGGTGTTAGCTGTGGCAGTTTTAGTTTTTGTAAGAACTCCGGGACTTGTTCTGATGTAGCCCCCTTCCTCGCCTTATATAGCTTTTCACAGAACGTTTTAAAGGCCCCCAGAATTTCTTTTCCTGTGCAGTGCCATCACTTGGTATTAGGGTGCGAGATCTTCGCTATATATGCCTTGGCTGCTCGGCTGCTTAAGCGACAAGCTAGTCATTTTAACGTTCTGAGACCACCCTCATAGTACTTTTGTTTAAGGAAAATAAGTTTTTGCTCCACCTTCCAGCCTAGTAATCTGTTTAGTTCTTTCTTTAGAGTTTCTAGATCCTTACCCCTTTGTCTATCTATCTTAGTTTGTTGTGCCAGTTCCAGGCCCTTAATTATTCCCTCTGTTTCCTGTTGTTTTTGTAATCTTTGCCTTTTCCTAGCACTACTGGTAGCAATCAGCTATCAGTGCTTTGCTCGTAGCCCATATAATGCCTGTCCCTACTTCTGGAGTGTCATTGTCTTGCATTGCCTGGTCGATCAATAGTGGGAGCTCATTCAGGACCTCTTTGTCTCAAAAGTGACAAGTTAAGTCTCCAGAAACTTGTTTAATGCTGTGTATGTAATGTGCTCTCCAATGTGAGGGGTGCATGATCTGAGATCGCTCTTATCCCCACTGTACACTTCCTCAACTGCCCCAAGTATGCCTTATTAACCAAAAAGTGGTCAATTTGGGAATACGTCTGATGGGCATGGGAGTAGAACGTGTATCCTGAAGCAGAGCCTTCTGTGTGTCTCCATGCATCATAGAGTCCCAGTTTCTCTACTATTGCTTTTACCTGTTTGGTTATCCCACGTTCTTTCGTAGGAGTCTTGGAGGTGGAGTCTCTGTTAGGGTCAAGGATGATGTTCCAGTCCCCCTCCTAAGATAACCATACCCTCCGTCTTCTCCATAATTCCAACTAATACATTTTTATAAACAGAAAATGGGGAGCCTGGAGGGGCGTATACAGATGCCAGGGTTATGGGTTTGCCATCTAAATTGCCTCGGAGAATCACATATCTGCCCTCTTTGTCTATGGTTTTCTCTGCTAATGCAAACGGGGTCCCTCGTGGAACCAGAATGGCAGCACTTCTCCTCCTCCCTCCCTTATATGATGCAGCAAATTGTTCCCCAAAGCCACATCGCTGTAGCTTCTGGTGTTCTGTTGCTGATAGGCGAGTTTCTTGCAGCATAACAAAATGTGCTCTGGATTGCTTAGCAAAAGTAAGAACCTTTTTCTTTTTGACAGGGTTAGTCAAACCATTAACATTGTAGGAAAGAATTTTAAGATCTGGGTTACCCATTATCTAGGCAGATACTCCCTCTCCCTGTCATGGTAGATTACAATAGTGTGTCTCTAGTGCCCCATGTTCCCCCAGCAAATCAAAAATATTCTTGTTTAGATATTCCTCATGAATTAAGATAACCTGTAAAGATTCAAATATTATGCCAACCGGGAATTTTAACAACAGTAAATACAACTCTGAAAGCAAAAACCTTCCAAGATGGGGGGGTTACTTGTAACTCCCCTGGCTTTGCATGAGGGTACCTTAATCCGGCAAACTCCTCTCATCAAAGCAGCAGTGTATGCGCTTCCCCCTGGTGTGGGGAATCTCTGCTTCGCTGCTCAAGACTACTGCATTGAACAGGGTAAGCAGAAAGAAATGAGGCCGCAGCCCTCTTTTTGAGGTCCTCATTGTGACTCTTTCACGTGTCCCCCCCCCGTAGAATTGGCTTTCCCAATATGGCAGCGGTTCTTGAGCTGATCATAATATAAGAATGTCTCCCTTTCACTTCCCCATCCCATCCAAGCCCGATCCATAACAGCCCTCCTTTTCAGTAGATTTATCCTTCTAATATCTATTAGATACAAGAGGGGAGTACTGCTAGTTCCGGTTTACAGTGTCATTCTTGCCATGTCTGTATTGGAATATCGATTCTCCTGCTTTGTCCCATTGCCACCCCACCACCACCACCACCATCGATGACCGGATTTCCCAGGCTGGCAACGGTGTTTAAAATGTACATAGTGAAAAAATGTGTCCCTTACACTTCCCTTACCCATATCAGCCCTCAGCAAACCTCCCATTTCATTAGGCAGATTTATCTAGTAACCAAAAGATACATGAGGCATTTACTGTTGGGTCCGATTTGGAATGCCATGCTTGCTGAGTTTGCAATGGAGGTTGTCAGTACACCCATGGTCCTCCTTCCCATCCCCACCACAGTCAATTGCCGAAGTATAAGCTCCCGAACTTAGTATCGCTGTGGGGAACAACTTGAATCTGACAGACAACTCACAGTTCCTTCAGGTGTCTCCAGGATTTCCAGTATTCCGCTCTGCTGGACATAAAGTGCCTAGGATTCTTCTAATGTCTGCTAGTGCGCTGGGGGCTGAAGCGCATCTGTCTGCTTTAGTGGTCCTTCGGGAAACGGTTTGCGAGTCTTCAGCTGTTCCTTTCACTTGTTGTGGTCTTGGTGCTGGGGGGCGGGGATCGCTATACCACTCTGTTTCAAGGCCTCGGAAGCTTCTTCAGCTATCTGGTAGAGTCGTGGGCCCTCCTCCCAGAAGATCTGCATATGAGAAGGAGAAATGGCATCTGAAATTTGATCTTGCTGGCTCGCAGTGACTTTATCACCTCCAGGTACTTTAATCTGGCTCTCTATATCTCGGAGGGGTGTACTAATAATCAAAATATAGACGTACCCCATTATATCTAGTCTCCCCTTTTTGCCAAGCCATTCGCAGCAAGTCCTCTTTGGCTCTGTAGGAGAATATCTTCATGATTATGGTTCGTGGCCTTGCTGCTGGATCCTGCGGTTTAGGAATCTGGGCTCAGTGAGTCCTTTCTATATCAAATTTAAAGGTTTGTGGCACTTCCAGAACATCAGTGAGGAGATCTTTCATAAAATCATATATTGCCGACTTCTGCCCCTTCAGGGAGACCCGAAACCCATAAGTTCTCACGGCAGGATCGAGACTCAAGGTTGAGGCATTTGTCTTGTAGAGCCTCTGCGCAGTCCACCAGTGTGTTTAGTACCGTATGCATATGAGAGGCCCCTTCTTCCAATGTGGCTGTGCAGTTCCCATTTTCCCCCATCCGTTGCTCAAGTTGAATAAAACGTGTGTGCACTTTCTCGAAATCAGACCGGTTTTCGGCTCTGGACCTTCGTATCTCTTGCAACAGGGTTTCAAATCTGTTGCGGGAGAGCTTTTCTTCCTCCCTGTCTGTCTCTTCAGTGTCACTGCAGCAGGAGGCCGGGGAAGGGATCCTGCTCCCTTCCGAACTTAGACCACGGAATCTTGATCCATCTTCTCTGAGTAGGTTCATTGCCGCTCTCTAACACGATTGCTTGTGTCCACCTTTCTTTCCTGGAGGCACTGCAGGGTATAGCACACTGTGCTTCTTGAGGCACCCCCCCCCCCGCTCTTGCAAAAGGCTCAAGAGATTTGCACTGAAGTAACCTCTGAAATTCCCAATATCAGTTACATTTCCTTATAGTTATTTTCACATATTTTCATATTAGCGGATATGCAAGGGAGGAAAACCAGACAGCAAGAGAAAACTGCGAGACAGTGAGAGGCAAAGAATTGCGAGACTATTCGGGTTGATAGAGTCCGAAGTCTCACGGGAACATTTGGTTGTGCAAACAGACAGAGAAAAGACAGAAAAGGAAAGATCCTTGCATTTAAACACTTTCTCTATAACAAATGAGACAGGGTCCTATTCTACCCTGTCACAAAAACCTTTCACTAGGTCTACCTACACTGTGAAGTGGAAGTGGTTTTGTCTATGGGCCTTGGCCCGCTGCCTCGATCCATTCACCTGTCCAGCAAGCTCTGTTTTAGAGCATCTCTTGTGTCTATCTGACTTACTCCTCCATCAAGGTGCATCTTTCTGTCATCCCTGCATACCATGCACCTATAGAGGGCAAGACTCTTGCCCAGTTGGATCTGTCCCACACTTTTTTGTAGGGCATCCTGCACCTGAACCCTCCCATTAGGGACCTGGTCCTTCCCTGGGATCTTTTGTTGATGCTGAAAAAACTTATTTTGCCTCCCTTTGAACCGGCCGCAGAATGTAAGCTACGCTTTCTGTCGTGGAAAGCGTTATTTTTGGTTGCCGTTACTTCTGCTCGAAGGATTTCTGAGCTCCAGGCTCTGATGTATAAAGAGCCTTATTTAGTTTCTCACATAGACAGAGTGTCCTTGAGGACAAATCCTAAATTTCTGCCTAAGGTGGTGTCCGAGTTTACTCAGAATCAGAACATCCATCTACCGGTCTATTACCCAGAGTACTCCCAACAGAGGGGAGGCTTTACTTCATACTCTTGATGTTCACCAGATACTTCGTTATTATCTTAACCATGTTGGTCCTTTCAGAAAGACCTACCAGTTGTTCATTTCCTTTGCCCCAGGATCTGAAGGGGCCCCAGTTACTAAGCAGACATTGTCTAAGTGGTTAGTTAACTGCATTGTTTACTATTATCGTAAGTATATCAAGCCGTTACTGGGCCCGGTAAAAGGCCGCCTTACCAGGGGTGTTGCTATTTAATTCGCCTCCTTGAAGAATATGTCTGCAGCAGATATTTGTGTGGCTGCTACCTGGAGTTCTCGTCACACTTTCATCAGACATTATAGTTTGGACTTCGCTTCCAGGCATAGAACTGGCTTCGGCCTTGCTGTTCTTCAAGGCCTGCTGTCCTGAAAGTCTCTGTCTACCCTTAGCCTCCACCCATGCCTGTCAGTCTCTTTTCCTTGACTGCTTGGGACTCTGTCCTTATGATCATAGCCTGCTGCAAGAGCTCCAACTCGAAGTAAGATGGTACAGTTACGTAAGAGCATACCGTAACAGTAGCTCTTCAAGAGGAGCTCTTGCAGCAGGCACTGCTTTCCCTCCTTCCCCCTGGTATTTCTTCTGCTTTCCCTTACTTATTTTCAAACCTTCCTGGTTCTCCTTCCCTTCTAAGGGCCGGCTCTCTGGCTGGAGAACTGAGGTGGGGCTGGGGACTGCCCCTTTTATACCATTTGCTGACACCGGGAGCGGGCTGATGTCAAGGGGCAGTCCCCACTGAAGATTGCTAGATAGAAGTTTTCCGTGGGGTCCTAGTGCCTTGGTAGCTTAGTCCTTATGATTATAGCCTGCTGCAAAAGCTCCTTTCGAAGATCTGCTGTTATGGTAAGTTCTTATGTAACTGTACTTTCCCAGTATTCAAATTCTGTTAGCGCTCCATCTTAACTGGCCTTTTAGTAAATTCAGTGGTGTTTCTAGTTTACACACTGGTGAGGAGGACCATTTTAGAACTGTATGATGTAGTTCATGTCTTTAAGAACTTGCATTGTTCTCACAATGCTTTCATGTTCTACTGTAGAAGTCTGTGGCTCAAGGGGGCATACACTACATCATACAATGCTGAAATGTCCCTTTTTATTAGCGTGTAAATTAGAAACCCCCACTGAGTTTACAAAAAGGCTATTAAAGACGGAACAAAAACAGAATGGGATCCAATATATGAACACAAATTCTACAGGATAAACTAACTTACGGTTTCAGTGCAGTTCTTCTTTAAGACTTAAAGAGCGTTGTGCCAAGGTAGTTTTGTAGAAAATTTAACAGGGCCTCTCACAGACCTCCAGAAACTAATTAAACCTTAAATAAGTACAGCACAAATCAAAAGAAAATAAATTCAGGGAAGAATATAATAATAATAAACTTTATTTTTATGGCGCCTTTCAAATACAAAGGCACCTAACAGATTTAAAATCACAAATCAAACATCAACAACATAAATCATGTAAAATCAAAGGTAAAATCAGTAATATCATCATACCATCAATCAACGAATGCCTGGTGCCATAAAAAAGTTTTCAGGGCAATGCAATAATGTATAAGCCGTGGACAGTTATACACTTGAAATTGCTGGCTTGTACCCCATCATAGAACAGTTATACACTTCAAACTGCTGGTTGATATCTATTTATCAACTTTCCTTTTCCTATTCATTTTTATTTTATATACTGGAGAGCAAGATGAGCTACATAGTCCTTTTTCACAAGCGACCAGTTATATATAGAAGTATAAGGTACAGAACAGACGTAATTAAAGAATAAACACAGAGTACAAAAATAGACAAATAAATGGGTGTGGCAAAATTAGGATAGCTAGGAAAAACTGAATTGTCTGTTACAAATTGGTGGAGCCTGGAGCTGAAAGAAGGAATGTTACAATCTCTTAAACCTGTATCTTCACAGACGTAAGTAAGGATCAGTAGCCCTGTAGGTGAAAGCCATCTGTCCGGCAGTAGTTTTTCTAAAAGGAAGCTTGAATGTAAAGCTGGACTGGGAACATGTCCCCAGCGAGTTGGACGAGTGTTAGAAGAGCTCAGAAATAAATTATGGGACTTTCTTGAGTGCCATCTTGTGCAGGAACTCCGCTGACCTGTGGGCTCAGGTATTTCTCCAGGGATGGTCAGGAATACAGATGGCAGAGGTGGGTGTGATAGGGCAAGCCAGTAAGAAAACGACAAGCACTGTTGTAGACAGTGCGCACCTTGGAGAGGACTCTGGCAGGGTCGGCCGCATAAATAAGGGAACCATAGTCAATTAAAAGGAACAGGAGGCTATGGATAAGCAGTCTCTTTGTTTCCGGGACTAGGAACCTTTTCAGTAACGTGACCCAGTCTCGAGTACAGATTTTACTAGATTGTTGACATGGGTATATAAATTTAGGGAGTTGTCCAAGTACAGACCTAGGTATTTGAACTCCAACCTGCTTCACCTCAGTACCACCCAAAACAAGTAGTTGAAAGGAGGCACCCAGAGGTTGGTTTTACCATGGATTTAATTATTTTTTTTTTTTTTAGTATTGAGGACCAACCTGTGTTTTATGAACTATGGTTTTGTTCAGGGTTGCCAGGTCCTTGTTCATACTGACTGCATCGCTGGCATGAAGGATGTTTTCCGCTGTTGGGCAGGTGCTAGGCAGGGAATTCAAAACCATCAGAGGACCAAGAAGAAAAAATTACTCACCTTAGTAATGTTGTTTCTTCTAATGGAGTCTTGCTATATTATGACATATGCAGTATAAACCCAGGTTAGAACTGCTCCGGAGGTGAAAGAGTTAACTTTCCATGCCAGGCATGGAACCTTGAGCGCGAGCTCGGTTGAAAACTCTGTCTGTTGTTGCTCAAACTTAAACTGTCAGATCTTTACGAGCAAAACTCACTAAGGTTCTGTGTGGAAGTCAGAACCCACACTAGCCCATTGGCTACTAACTACAAAAACACATTTGTGTTCTTGATCCCAAAACAAAGACTCAAGTCAGGGGAATCAAGAAAGAAAATTAAAACATAACACCCAGGCACCCTAAAGAAAGGGTGAAACAAAGTGGGCATCTATGAAGTGCCAATGCTTGCTGCCACCCACATCCCAAAAATAGAGGTTCTGAGAGGGGCAGGCTGGGGGGGTCATAATAGCAAGACTCCATTAGAAGAAACAACATTACTAAGGTGAGTAATTTTTCTTCAAACAACATGAAGTCTTGCTATATTATATTTATATAAACCACAACAGTACCTCCATGGAGGAGGGACAGAACCTACTTAGGAAATGAGCTCTGAGCACGACAGTGCCAAATCGAGCATCACTCCTAGCCTGGATGTCCAGGGAGTAATGCTTAGTGAAAGTGTGAACTATTTTCCAGGTAGCTGCTTGACATATCTCTAGGATAGGGATGTCCCTGGCAGCAGCCAGAGACGCAGCTGTACCCCTGGTAGAGTGAGCCCTCAGGCCTGAGGGAGGAACCTTACCCAGTTTTTCATAGCAAAATTGGATACAAGAGACAATCCGCCTGGCAATGAATCTTTTAGTGGCAGGTTTTCCTTTTCCAACCTCACCATAAGTGAGGAACAATTGGAGGGAGTCAAACCTGTGACCCTTGGTACGTTCTATGTAGTAACTAAGGGCTCTTTTGACATCTAAACTGTGCAATCTCCTCTTGCCAGAGGAGGAATGGTCAGTGAAATACACAGGAAGGGACATGGATTGATTAAGGTGGAAGTCTGAAACCACCTTAGGCAAAAACTGTCTGTTAGTCCTGAGGACCACCTTATCCCTGTGAAAGGAGATAAAGTCAGGTTCCACTGACAATGCTTGCAACTCACTTATGCGCCTGGCAGAGTGATGGCTATAAAAACACAGTTTTCAAGTCAAGTACTTGAGCTCTGCTGAAGACAACGGCTCAAAAGGTTGCATAAGCTGGCAATGCAAATATTAAGATCCCAAGCAGGGGCAGGGTCCCTGAATGGAGGGTTGGTGTGAAGCAACCCTTGAAAACTTGGAAAATACAGGGTGAGCTGAAAAGAAGAAGGTTTACCTGCTGATAAGAAAGCAGACACGGCTGCCAGGTGCACTTTTAGGGTAGCTGGTCTCGGCCCCAAAGAATTCAAATGCACCAAATAATCCAGGATTGCGGGCAAGTCAGCAGATTCTGGTGGAATATGCTTGCTGCCACCATATGGAAAATCTCTTCCATTTGGAATTCTAAGTAGCCCTGGTGGAAGGCTTCCTAGAGGCCTTCAAGATATCCAATACACCTTGGGAGAGGTGTAGGTCAGCAAACTCTTAACTCTTCAAGAGCCATGCCTTGAGATTGAGAGATTTGAGGTCTGATACCAGACCCTCCCTGGGCACAGGTTACAGATTGTGATTCCTGGGGAGGTGCAGGGGAGGGTGGACTGCTAAGGACATGAGGAGTGGGTACCAGGGCTGTCTGGCCCAATCTGGAACAATCAGGATCATCTTGCAGGGTTGAGATCTGATTTTTGACTAGCACCTTAAACAGAAGAGGGAAGGGGGGGAAGGCATAGAGAAACTTCCCTTCCCAACTGAGGAGGAAGGCATCCAGAGGGACTGAGCCCAACACTGGGGGCCTGCAGCAAAAAAGGGGAAGTTGGTGATTGTCTGGGGCTGCAAAAAGATCTATCTGCGGGGTACCCCATCTGGCAAATACTACCTCCAGTACTAGGGGATCCAGTGCCCATTCATTGATGGCCCTGGGAAATCCTGCTGAGAGCATCCGCTAGGACATGTCCTTGCCTGAGGTGAACTGCCGTAAGGGAGGCATTCAGGGAATAAGCCAGAGACCACAACTTCATTGCTTCGGTGCACAAGGCCGTAGACCGAGTGCCTCCTTGCTTGTTGATGTACCACATTGTAGTAGTATTGTCTGTTCTGACCTGTACAACCTTGTTCTGAACAGATGTGGAAAAAACCTGGAGTGCTAGAAAAACTGCTCTGAGTTCCAACAAATTGATGTGGAGCAGAGAGTCCTGTGGGGACCACAACCCCTGGGTAGTGAGGTCGCCCATGTGAGCTCCCCACCCCAAGAGGGATGCATCTGTAGTAAGGGTCAAGGAGTGAGACTGGGGGTTGAAGGAAACCCCTGTCTCAGATTGCTCTGGTCCTGCCACCACTGAAGGGCCTGGATCAGGGTTCGAGTCACTGGGATCAATTTGGTTAGAGGGTCTGTCCTTTGAGACCAAAAGGCTCTCAAATGGAACTGGATGTCCTCATCTGAAATCTTGCTCCTGCACTACTGCTGTAGAAGCAGCCATGTGCCCCAGGAGCTGTAGAAAATGCCTTGCCGGTCGAGAGACCTGCAGGGTGAAAGAGGAGGCCAGAGAGACCAAGGTCCTTGCTCTTTCCAGAGGGAGGAAGGCTCTGGCCTCTTTTGTGTTCAGTTCTGCGCCTATGAAGGTGAAAAGCTGGACAGGCTCTAGAACAGACTTTGGAAGATTGAGAAGGAAACCTAGAGATGTGAGCAGTTGCTGAGTTACCTGAAGGTGTAGTTTGACCTGGTCTGGGGACTGGCCTACTATGAGCCAGTCATCCAGATAAGAAAAGATGGCAATCTTTTGCCTTCTTAAGTGGGCAACTGCTACTGCCAGGCATTTGTGAATACCCTCGGGGCGAGGAGGTGAGCGAAGGGCATTGCTCTGAACTGGTAATGGCCTGAGGGCAGTTCGAATCTGGAGGTACTTTCGATGGGAGCTTCTGATGAGAACGTGGAAGTAGGCATCCTTGAGGTCCAGGGAGGCTAGCCAGTCCCCTGGCCTTAGAGAGGGTAAAATAATTCCCAGAGTCACCATTTTGAACTTTGGTTTTAAAAGGTGCTTGTTTAGATACCTGAGATCCAGGATGGGCCGCCATTCTCCTATCTTTTTTGGGGTAAGGAAGTACCTGGAGTACAACCCTTTGCCCTGGTACAGGGGTGGAACCCTTTCCACAGCTCTGACAGCCAGGAGGGCAGAAACTTCTGTTTCTAGGGCAAGTGCCTCTGATGGATTTGCAGGTGGAAAGGACCTGGCTCTCATCTTCGGAAATTTTTTGAAGCTGAGAACCAGTCCCTGGCTTACTACTTCCAGGACCCACTTGTCTGATGTTAAAGACTTCCAGTCCTGGACAAAGTAAATCAGCCTGCTCCTACCGGTAGTGGAGAATTGGTCCTGGCCACCCCATCAGAGAGCCTGTTTTGCAGGGGCTTTGGGTTGAGAGGTAGAAGCAGGCTTACTTGAACCCCTTCTGCCTCTTCCTCTAAAGAACCCCTTCTGGGCATAAGCAGAAGAGGAGGCCTGGGCTTGGTAAAAAGGCCCATAAAAAGGCCTGCCCCTGCCCCTGACATGCTGCCTTTGAGGAGTGGCTTGCCTTTCTTTGGCCTGTGCACTCCTATAGGTGGTCCTATACTCATCCATTTTCTTCATATAATTCTCTGTCTGCTCCCCAAACAGAGAATTGCCCACAACAGGAAAATCCATAGCCTTAGACTGAGTATCCTGTGACAGGGCAGTGCATCTGAGCCAGGCCATTCTGCGAAGAGACACAGATGTAGCCATGACTCTTGATGAAACATCATTAGAGTCTACTGCAGCATGAAATTGCACCTTGGATGCCTCAACACCATCCGCAGCCACCTGCTCCAGCTCCTGGCAAGCTGGTCAGGGCCTGTTTTCTAGGGCCAGCACAGTATCCCATCTGGTTTCTGGTACCTGCAGCATAAGCCATATAATTTGCCTGTCTGAGTCCTAAAGATGCTGCCATGTACTGTTTCTTTCATGGCATCCATCCTCCTGGAATCCTTTTCAGGAGGGTGAGAGGCTAGAGGAATATTAGCCTTGTCACAGGCTGCAGCCTGCACTACCCCCACATGGCTGCATTGCTGAGAGAGGAACCCGTATCAGAGCCTGATAATGTATATCTCTTGTCCATCCTTTTATCAACAGGAAGGATAGAGTGAGGAGTTTTAGAATTTTACTGTCTGTTTCTAAAGGATTTGTGCAAGGAATAGACAGTCTCCTAGACTCTGGAATATCCATCATTTCTACATAATCAGGCTCTTCTTGGTCATCAACAGCTTCCTCAACAGGGAGTTGGAGAGTTTCAGCAACTTTCTTATAGAACATAAAATGAGAAGGGACTCAGATAGTCGGGGACCCCTGATGGTCTGTCTGGAGAGATGTCCGGTTCAATGGGCACATCCAGACCTTCAAAATCACATTCAATCTCCTCATACCCCTCCTCCCCTTCCTCCGGTTCATACCTCAAAATCATAATCTTGAACCGGTGGAACCGTCCGAACCGAGCGCTTCCCTGATGGTGTCGGTTTGGACGGAACCGGGGAAAGAGACTGGACAATTTGAATAGCTTTAGCTATTTCCTCAGCGGTTGGAGAAAGAACTTTTGGCTCCACACTAGCTGACTTTCTAGCCCTTTTAGTTGGAACCGGCTCCTCAGAGCTGGCTCTTCGTTTGCCCGAGGAAGTATCGCCCTGGTCAGAGGTCACTCCCTCAGGTTCGGTTGGAACCGAACCGGGCTGGCCATCCGGGTCAGCGGACTTTTTGGCCTCCCTTTCCCTGAGCCTACCAACTCTCTTTTCCACGGTGGCAGCAGGAAAATTCTTACAAATCTGGCAGTCTGCATTGAGGTGGTCAAACCCCAAACAATATACACAGGTGGTGTGTGGGTCAGCCTTAGCAAAGGCTTCCCCACAGAGGCCCTGATGCTGAAACCAGTGGGTCCGGTTTTCTTTGGGTTTCTCAGACATAGTGCCAGCCTAACCAAAACTTGCCCATTAGTGGCAATCCGCCAAGCAAGACTCTCTTATCGGTTCCCAACCGTGTCACGGGTCGTGGAAAAAAAGTAATGAAATCCGTTTTTTTAGAACCGATAACCGAACCGCACTCTAAAGGACTAGAAAGTTATTTTAAACTAGTCTGATCGGTTCAAACCGAACCAAAAAGACGTTACAAGTTCCACACAGAAGAAAATAAACGTAAGCCTATCTATTACTTACAATACCACAGGCAGAGCTTGAACTGACCGATTACGGTTTAATTTCGGTCAATAAACCGAAAATTACAACTTTTTAACCGACAAACGAACCAAGCAGCAGGAGAAATCTCCGGAGCGACTGTTCAGTGAGGCGGAGTAAAGAATCTGACAGTTTAAGTTTGAGCAACAACAGACAGAGTTTTCAACTGAGCTCGCGCTCAAGGTTCCATGCCTGGCATGGAAAGTTAACTCTTTCACCTCTGGAGCAATTCTAACCTGGGGTTATACTGCATATGTCATAATATAGCAAGACTTCATGTTGTTTGAATAGAACCGTGGGGGACCACACAACAGATTTGACTAAGGTCAGAGGGAGAGAGTTGTCAATTGTAGTCAAGTGGATCTGGTTAATCAGATAGGTTTTAAAACAATTATTGACATCTGGGGAAAAAATTGAGGGAGTATAGGGCCTGGATCAGTAGTTTGTGGTTGACAAGGTCAAAAACCTTGGTAAGAGCCACCAATACTGAGGCTACACAGTTACCTGACTAACACTCATGAACAAAGTCTGTGAACTTCACCAGGGCGGTCTCCATGTTATGTTGATGGCGGAAACCTTGTTGAATGTTGGTCAACAGACCATTTTGCATCACACATACTTAGAAGTCTGATCAACGACTGTTCTTTTGAAGATTTGACGGGTGCACAAAGGGAGATTGGATGGTAGTTGAAGGTGAGATATTTTGGACCAGACCTTTTGCTAGCAATAATTATGGCCATTTTCCACGCTTTTTGGGTAAGCACCATTGGATAAGTAAAAGTTGAAATTTTTGGAGATATGATGAGCCTTAGTCTCACTGACTAATTTGATTAAGCGATAGTCAGTCCTACGCACAGCTTTAGTGTTGGAGCAGCTCCAGTATTTGGCCACCTCATTGATGGATAGGTATCTGAAATAGAATTTAGGAGAGGAGCTGGTGATTGCTGACGGGGGTTGGGGGCAGGAGACCTGGACAGAACTTTCCATACAAGGTCACCGAAGAAGTCATTGAACAGAGTGGGACTGGCCTTAGGGTCACATGTTATGCCATCTTTACCTTTAGTTTCCCAGGATTGGTTAGTCTTGGACCTACCAGTAAGGCTGTTGACATTGATCTACAGTTTTTTGGGTCCCCTTGATTAGAGGTCAGGTCAAGTTTTATGTGGTTCATATTGGTTTTCCGCACTGCTGACTTAAAGTTGTTTTGGAGGGTTTTATATTCCTGCAGATTGTCGAGGTCTGTGGTTATTTTATATTGTTACCATTTTTTGTCTCAACTTTGGAAAGTCAAAGAAGCTCCCTTGAGACCCAGTCCTGTTTGTTATCCCGTGTTCCGTGTTGTTTCAAGGGACAGAGGCAATCACAGATAATAATGATTTGGCAAAAGCTGTTGTAGGCAGCATCTATATCAACTGTGTTTTCAAGGCGAAACTAGTCGCTGGAGTATAAGGGAGAGTTAATAGCCTCTATGTTTATGTCGCCTAGTTGTCTGGAATTAATGTAGTTAGATTTGGCCCATGGTAATCTAGTGGACCACTCACAAAATCTGGACTGTGATTGTTAATTGAGTCTGGAAGTATTCCAGACTTACAGATACAGTAACCCCTCGCTGTAACGAACGGCTTAGGATCCATTAAGCCGATTCATTATAGCGACCTATTCGTTATATCAAGGACATTGTAAAACACTATTGTTAGCACACTCCCATACCACCCCCACATCCCCAGACCCATAGAAAAAAGTTAAGCAATAAAGGTATTGCAATTTACAATATGTGTATCCATGTTATTACACATTAGCAACAAAGGAAAACTTAAATGTCCAGAACAAGTCCAGGCACTTTCAGTGCTTGCTGTATCACTTTTCAACCTGATCAGAGCATTTAAAAAAATGTGTTATTTTGGTCTGAGTAGCACTACGTTTGATAGCCAAGTGTCTAGCACACGAGAGTGAATTTCGAAATTGCAGTACCTTGATGGAGTCTACATCCTGGGACTGCATCCAGAGCAATCCTGCCTCGATGCCTGCGATCGCCTGCTGGTAAGAGGGCACTGTAGCTGTGTCCTCCTCATCCTTGTCCACCTTCTCCTCATCAGCTTATCGTTCTCCATTTGACTGGCTGATAGCGCTGACAATGTCAGCATTCGTCTTCAGATTGTGTGTTCCAGCTGTGAAGTCTGAGCACAGGCAGTCATCAATTGATGCAACTGCAGAGTCATCCTGGAGCAGCAAGTCTAGCTGTTGTGCTAGACTGGCAATCTCCGCTGTATCATCAGTGTCCTCGGGATTCTCCGGATCAATTGGCAGTTCACAAACGCTCTCCCCAGTGTTGTCTGCCAGCAGTGTACAATAGCAGACTCTGAGACACTTGCCCAGGCTTCTCTGCACAAGTTGGCAACATCTTTTAAGGCTAGTTTCTTCATAAATTCTGTTACAGCAGTGTTTTCAGTGGACACTATAGTACTTAGGTTTGTAAGTAATCAAGTGGCTACATATTGCCAGGTAACATTATTGATTAACTGGACACATAATGCGTCTCCTGGTTTTGACATTTACAATTGCGCCAGCTGATTGTCAGTGTCAATGTTGGGAGCCACGCTCAGCATTCATTATAGCTGAGCATTCGATATAACAGGGATCGTTATATTGAGGGGGTTACTGTACTTAAGGGTATGACACTGCGATCCAGTCTAGGATGCATTCATAATCTGATTTTATAGTTAGAGACTTACCAGTCTCAGCATTTCCACCTGTCTGATCGGTGCCTTACCCCTTCAAAATGATCCTGCTGCTGCTATTGCCCAAAAAACTCCAACAGTCTGCAAGTTATATATCATTCGTAAAATTACTCCCACCAGGTTTCTCCTACCTCCTGTTTTTTTTTTTTTGGCCACCCACACTCAGCCCCCGCACTCAGCAAAGTTATGATGTGATGCCAGGGAGAGCACGGGGACGAGCTCCATTTTAGTCTATGGGGGGTACCTTTCGTATCGTTTTTCTAAATTGTAATGGGTAGCTGGTGATGAAACGTGGCACCAGTCAACTAACAAGGGTCTTGGTCGACCGGTGCCCATGTTTCATCACCAACTGCCCATTACAATTTAGAAAAATGATTCGAAAGGTACCCCCCATAGACCAAAATGGAGCTTGTTCCTGCGCTGTCCCTGGCATCACATCATAACTTTGCTGGGGGCGGAGTGTGGGTGGCAAAAAAAAAAAAAAAACGGGAAGTAGGAGAAACCCGATGGGGGTAATTTTACGAGGGATGTAACTTGCAGACTGTTGGAGTTTTTTTTGGCAGTAGCAGCAGCAGGATCATTTTGAAGCGGTAAGGCACCGATCAGGAAGGTGGAAATGCAAATGCAGCTTACTTGGTAGATCTCTTTAACCTGGTGGGGTAACTAATAATTTAGTTTAGGCCTAGGTTCAAAAAGAGGTCCTTAGCAATGTCAGCTTGGTTGGTGGACCAGTTTACATTAAAGTCTCTGAGTAGGACCCGTTCTCTGCTTTTGGCAGTATTGGGCTGAACTCAAGAGATTATAGTCAGTCCCTCAGCAGCATGACCTAGAGGTATGTAAATAGTGCTGACTGTGGAGGGGTTGTGGGATAAGAGATGGACTAGACACAGAACTTCAGGTTCAACACACAATCTGTGCGTGATGTTTATTTAAAACACGGGATAACTTTAAGCAGTGGCATATCTCTTCTTCAGTACATCAGTTTGCAGCAACAGACTGTGCATGTCCTTCCTCTGCACTTAGTCAACAGCTACTGACCCACTGATCTTTCTCTTTGGTGAAAATTATTTCATTCCCCTGTGTTGGTTTTGTGTGTTTGGGTGATGGGGAGCTCATAAAAGAAAACTCCCAAAACAAGCCAAAGACAAAGAACCTCAGTACTGAAGCAAGGGTTACCCCAAAGGGCATTGGCAATAAAGCCAAGTTTCAAAGAGAAACAACATCACACATACCCACATATTGCAAAGCATCATGGGACATATATGCAAATCGTCATGACATTTTAGGCTGGTTCAGCTTAAAGCAGGAATGCATGGTGCCAAAGGGCCTCTCAAACAATCTGTAATTTACATGCATTTTAACAACACAACAGAGTTTTCTGATATCTCTACCCCGGTAACTTAATTCTATAATACAGTCACCTAATAATGTTTTTACCTTTATCAAAAACACCTAGCGTTGTGGTATTTTTAACATTTACAGGTTTTATAAGAACTGGGCATATACCTAATGTGCTTTTATGTCATAGTGCTTTTACATACTTTAGATCAACAACAAGGAACTCAGCCTGTTGTTTTAAATCATTTCGGAGGTCACCACAATAACTTCCCTGTACGAGGACCTGAGAGGGAAAAGGAAAATTAAAGAGGACACTATAGCATAGTCAAGAAAGGGGAAGGGGTGCCCATAGGTGGCCAACCTTATGAACTAAAAATTGTAAAGGATAAATTAGGTTAAGAAATAGAAGAACTGTTGAAACAGATATAAGAAAAGGTCGGTCCTCAAGAATGGCAGGATCTCCCTGTCATACTGACTCTAAGGATTCTGTCCTGGCCAAACAAGATGACCAGAAAGAGGAAATCATAAAGGCCAGTGGTTTGTGGAGAGGGGGATTCAGTGACCCACAGATGATGAGAGATGTAGTAGACCAGGCAACCCCAGGGTTTTAAATAGCTGGTGTAGCGTAGCAAAACGCTGTGCAAAACGGGTTAATACTAACTATTTCCAAAAATGTGTGGCAGTAGATTGCTAACCATTTTTTTCAGTAAGTCTATGGCACAGTAGACAAAATTAATAAAATTATATATATTTTTTAATTTTGCTAACCATTCTGTGCCAAATGCTATGCATTTTTACAGCCAATTAGCACTTTCACGTGTAAAACTGCTAATCAATTTTTTTGGCTTATTTAATACCCTGCAACTCTCATCCCTTTGACCTGTCTCTTCTGAACAGTTAGAGATCTCACAATTTTAGTTGATCATCTGTGACTTTGATTGTGAGCCAGGTCTGTGACAGTGTGATTATATCAAACTTGGACTCTGACCCACGCTTAAGAACATTTTTTTATTTGCAGTAATGCTCTGAATGTTCAGATGCATCACTTAGAGGGAAGATTGGGCTCCTCTTTGGGATCCGGGGCCCAGGGTGAGGGTAGATGGACCTAGACATGAGAAATGGGTGTAGGACCAAACGTTTGTGACTGGGGTGACTGTAACATTTTAATGGAAGACCTTTGGAAAACAGTGACCCTAATACAAGTTGTTTTAGTGTTGACCAGGTTGAAACAGCCTTCCCAGTACTGTAAATATTTATTGGACAACCACAGGCGGTAGGAGTCTTGCGTGAGTGCTAGGAAGCCAGCTTCTCCCATAGTTAGGAAGTCTACAGGTTGGATATTGAAACTACCTCTACCCAGGGGGTCATTCATGTTTTTGTTTCCAGGTGAGTGCACTAGACTGTCATGGCCTCTTTTCAGGCACAACCTGGGTACATTTCAGTGTACAATAATAGTGTAGTAAATGGTCAGGTTATACAGTATTATACAATGGGGTCTAAATATCAGGAAATCTGGTAGTGTAACTAGGGTCTTTACCCATGGATAAATCCTACAGTAACCCATGGATAAATATCCAGTAGCCAGAGAAGCCAATTTACTTTAAACATGCACACAAAAAAAATTATTTGTCACACTCACCAAAATGTAAACAAAATGCCACCATATCGTTTCCCACCAAGTGCTGCAGAATCAAACATGCATGGGACAGACACAAGGCAATGATAGTGGGGGGTGGCAGGAAGTAGGCTGTTGGTTAACTAGAATCTGCAGCTTATCCAGTAGGTAGGGAAATGGGCAGACTGGGTGGGCCAAGTGGTCCTAATCTGCCGTCAAAGTCTAATATGGGCCAAAGTCAGACTGCAGCTTCCTTTCCAGTGTGATCCATCAGCTAACTCCCCTGCCCCGCACTGCACTCATCTGCATCCTGGTACCAGCCTGATCTTCTGACACCAGTAATCACTCCCTACTCTCACTCGCAGCACTGGGCGGCTGTTCACAGCGTCTGCCACTCACCTGCCAGTTCCGCAGTATACACCCTCTCACAGTAATGCCGGAGCCCTGCATGTTAAATTCTTGCTCTCCCGATTGCTTTAAACAAAGAAACAAAAAAATCCCCCAAATCAGACCCTCACTTCCTCACAACTGCAAAATACACACTCACCCTGGTAACATATCCTGAACTACGACAGCCCATCTGCACTTGTAGCCACACTATCTCATGTGTGCTCAACTGCAGAGCCACTCGCAAGTCGCACCACATTCTGTCTAAACAACAACAAAAGCATTAACTGTATGGGCATATGTTGTGGGAGTGCTGGGGGGTGTATCAAAAGAGTGAGTGCAATTGAGCGAATGAGAAAAACAGCGAGTCAGAAATAACGAGTGCCATTTGAGCTACTTTATTTTAATAGAGCATGTTCATGTGAGTGCTGTTTTGGTGTTAACGTGTTCTTAAAGGTTTCTATTAGGAGTAGAAAGTAAATGAGTGTTTGGGTGGGTTAAAAGCCATGTGTCTGTCATGGTATAGTGGGTAGACTAGGGCATAGGTTAGGTAGGGAGTGCTTTCAGTAGTTTGTAGTCTGCATTTCTGCGTGTTCGAATCTGGCTGTTTCTGGGAGTGTTGCAGGTTTGATTTTGCTTTATTTTATTTTTTTAAATCAGCTGTGGTTTTCTTGCGAACTATTTACATTGGTGTGGTGAATTGTGCATTTTCAATGATATATACATACATATATATGAAAAGGGGGTGCAGTGGGGGGCAAAACCCCTGTGTAAAATTGTCTAACAGATGGCATCTTGGGTTGCTGTATTCTCTCAACGTTGGTTATTTTTTCATGTTGTTTTCGCTATTATCCTCATTCGCTATCCTTGCGCTCTTGTTCAGTCACTCATATGCTTCTCACTGTTGACATAGTACTTGGGGGGGGCGGCCATGACTTCAGTCATAATCTGCCTAGCAACAAAGCACTGCATGACAAGGAAGAAGGATGTTACAAAAAATGAAAACTTTAAAAACAGTAAATTAAACACTTAAAATAATGCCAGCCCGGTGACGCTGAGGGTTGAGTTGCTGGACGCCACACCTTGTGCCATATTAGTGACCCAGGTTCGGGAATGAGCCCGGGCTGCCGGGGGTCGGCAGGCGGAGATAGAGGATCGAACATCTGGATTACTGCTTTCCTCTCTCGGGGAGGGATCCAGGGACAGCCTGGCACCAGAGCGGCCCACGGTGGAAACCGGAGGCGCTGCAACGCGCAGGGCTAAGTAGTGGGGATGCAGAGCCACAATGGACATCCCTGACGCATTGCACACTCGGGCTCTGCAGGGAGGGAGGGGAAAGGGGTGTAACTGCTACAAAAAGCCCCAATCTCCAGGGTGAAGCAACGGCACCACCAGGAGCTCAGGCCCAACACTTCCCTGGGGATTCTGGGGCCTCTCCAAGGAGGTAGGAGAGCCCAGAATCCTGATTCTGATGTGGTGGTCGGGGATCTGTTCAGGTGGGCTATACGGTGCCTCAGCTGAGTGTGGATACCTGAGAGATGCCCTGGAGAGGTAGGAGAATAAATAGAATTGAAAAAGAAAAACAAAACACTTAAAATAACTATTTTATTTCTTGTTTTTTTACAGTTCATTGTGTAATCGCAATAATAAAATCACGTGGGTAATGGTAGTATATACTCACTTTGGTGTGGTTAAATCACTTGGCCTGTGGCATCGTGACCAAAACTCACCAGGTGTAGATAAATTCTACCATAACCTGTAATGGATTACTGCTTAAATACAACACATTTGTACAGCAGTGCAGCGTAATGTACAATAACAGTGTGGTAAATGGACAGGTTATACAGTAATGCAGCTCATTTATACAGTGGTACAGCACACTGTAAAATGGGGCTGTATGCATGATGCCTATGCACCACGGAAACCTGGCACATAGGCATGGATACACATGAATGCCTCACAGTGGGGTCCCGCAGACCCCGGGCGGCATTCACGACCGACGCGCAAGTCAGAAAAAGTGCCTGATCCACGCCTGCGTGGACAGCAGTGCACTAGGGCATGCCTCTATACTATGCGCCCATCTAATAAGGTGCATAGTGCCTGCACCAGGGGGTGTAGGAGGGCAGCAGTTATGCCAGGAGACCGCCACAACCACTGTATGCGCCCAGCCCTCACACACAGGATCTCTGCAGGGCCCTCAGCAACAGTATTACCGCCCCCTAACAGACAGCCTGCTCCAGGCCCGTATGTATGTAGTCGTTCTCCCCGCACATGTCCTCCCGTCCCGTAGTGTACAAGTAGCCCCCAACACATATGTATGTCCATTTTCTGTTGTGGATAAGCATCCCCCCAACACATGTATGTATGGTCCCCTTTTGCACATATCATACCCCCCACCCCTGGCACTTGGCAGCCCTGTCCCCCGTACATTCAGTACATAACCACCACTGCCCGACACATGGCAGCCCCGCACATTCAATACATACTCCTCCACCCCTGGCACATGGCAGCCACATCCCCATACATTCAGTACATACCCCTCCGACACATGACAGCCCCATCCCCGGTGTAGATCAAGACAGCCCCCCCCAGCGCACAGAGGTGGCGGTCATCAATACTGACCCCAATCCCAGTACCAGCGCACCCCCAGTCCATGTACCTGCCAGACAGTTAAGATTAGGACGGCCAGCAAGACAGCTGTCCGTACACCACCTTGGCCACCAGCTGTCCAGCTGATGCTGGGAACGCGACGCCTATTTATAAAAGCGCACTCCCAGCATCACTTGGACAGCCAGCGGTTGAGGAGGTGTGTGGAGGGCTTTGTCGCTGGCCGTCCTGAGCCGCAGCACCGAGTGGCAGGTACAGGAACTGGGGGTGTGTGGGTTACTGGCCACCATTGTGCAGCTGGGGTACCGGGTTGGGGGTCGGGGTAGTGATGACAGGGGACCCCTGTGTGTCGGGGGAAATGTATTGATCTGTACGGGGACAAGGTGTGTGGGTGGGGAGATAATATGTGCAAACAGGAATGAGGCTGCCATGTGTCGGGGTGGGGAGTTATGATATGCAAATGGGGGATGAGGCAGATGTCGGGTGGGGGATATGAGTTGTACAAACTGGGACAGGGCAGGCGTGTGGGTGGTATGAGTTGTACAAGCAGACGGGGTGAAGGTGTGGGGGTTGCATTCGGGCATGGGGTGGTGGTGCTGATGGAGAAGAACATCTGTGTGGTGGGCGCGGCTGCAGGGGTGGTCATCGGGTAGGGGGGGCCACTGGCCAGTAGGGGCATAGCGGCGCGGGTCTGGGTGCCTGCAGGAGCTATTCATGCACCCGGACCCACGCCTTCCCTCGCAAGTAATCCACTCCAGGACCCAGGACTGGCATCCTACTGGATGCCCACCTGGGTCTGCTACTCAGGGAGTCCTGTACATGGGGTGGGGGCGCGGACAGGTTGCAGCCATTTGTGAATACCGGTCTTTGCGCACCTGTCTGCAGGTGCGGAGCTCTGCATGCATACTTTCCACCCGTTCGTGCATAGCCCCTCATAACAGTGTGATAAATGGGCAGATTATACAGTAATACAGCTCATTTATACAGTGGTACAGCACAATGTACAATAACAGTGTGGTTAATGCTGTCTATGTGTTGAATCCACTGGAACTGAAGTGGAGCCTTTGGAAACGAGTCCTTGACTCAAAGGGTTGTAATTCCGATATGTATAATAAATAAATAAATAGATAATGGGCAGATTATACAGTAATATAGCTCATTTATACAACGGTACAGTACAGTGTACAATCAGTGTGGTAAATGGTCAGGTTATGTAGTAATACAGCACAGTTATTCAGCGGTACAGCACAGTGTACAATAACTGTGTGGTAAATGGGCAAGTTATACATTGATGCAGTACAGTTATACAGTAGTACAGCACAGTGTACAATAACTGTGGTAAATGGGCAAGTTATACATTAATGCAGTACAGTTATATAGCGGTACAGCACAGTGTATAATCACAGTGGTAAATAGTCAGGTTATGTAGTAATACAGTATGGTTACTGTAAAACTTGACATTTTCACTGTCAAATAATTTTCACTGTTTTTGCTGAAACACATTTGCATGAAAATAAATTTGCATTAATTAGCAGTTTTTCTGTTAGAGTGAATGAGATTCTAATGACTCAGTGCTAAATTAAATTTACGCAATTATGGTTATATTTGTGTTTGCGCTAAAATTAGTTTGCATGAAAATAACTACTTTACAGTATACAGCGGTACATCACAGTGTCTAATCACAGAGTGGTAAATGAGCAGGTTATACAGTAGTGCAACACAGTTATACAGCGGCACAGCACAGTGTACAATAGCAGTGTGGTAAATGGGCGAATTGTACAGTATCATAGCTCAGTTATTCAGCCGTACACCATAATGTACAGTAACAATAGGGAGGGAGAAACTGATGGCTCTGATTCTACAAACTGGCAGGATCCTGAAAAAATAAAGAACAAAGAAATAGAGATTCAGATAAGGGAGATGAAGAGTGGTGTGTAATGAGAGGCAGTATAAAAAGCAAGAAAGGAAGATGGGCAATAGATTTCAACCTTCCATTAACAAATATATTTCAGCCACTTGTTGACGTAACAGAAAATGAAACAGCAGGCCCGGTGCCAGTACTAGAGGAAAGGAAAGGAGAGGCCAATCCTTCGATAAAAACAAGTACGTTCAGAAATCTTACCTGTCCCAAGAGCAGGAAAAAGTTGAAATAATAAGACAGAGAATTAATAATTGGCTACATAAATGAGCATTAGAGGAGGGGATGACGTGCCTCACACACTGGGAACACGTTCAGTAATGACCTTTTGAGTAGATTGGGAAGTAGGTTGCCAGGAAACAACATCAAAGCCCACATAGACAAATATTTAAACTGAAAATGGAGGGGGCTTGGGATACCAGATAAATATAGAAATTGGGGGGGGCATCAAAAGCCTGACGGTGTACAAGACAGTTGAAGAATTCGTATCCATAATAATTAATGCTAAGAATCTGAATATAATAAAAAAATTGGAATTAGAATTCTTACTGCTAAATGACAACATAGGCATTTGCGCCATAACGGAGACATGGTGGAATGATCAGTTGCTCTGGAGCAAAAACATAAATGACTACAAACTATAGCACAGAGAGAGAACAGGGAAGAAGGGAGGAGAGGTAGCCATATATAAACAAAATATAGACAGTACTTAATACAAGGAAATTTGTATGGAGGGTAATTATGGAGGGTAATCTTGAATCACTGTGGGGCACAGATTACAGCAAATGGAAATAAAAATCTTTATCTAGGTGTATATTACAGGCCCCCACATACTACATATCAAGAACATCAAAATATGGCCTGCCTGGTGGCACTGAGAGTTGAGGCGCTGGATGCCGCACCTTGTGCCACACCGGTGACCCAGGTTCGGGAGCAAATTTGGGCCATCGGGGGTCGCAGGGGTGGGAAAGGATTGAGCATCTGGAGGACTGCTCGCCTCTCTTGGGGGCGGGTGGGTGCGCGTGCCGCAGTATCAGCGGCTCCTGGTGGTGGCCAGGGGCGGCGCGACTAGCAGCACACTCTTTTGGGGTTGGGGGTGTAGCGGACGCCTTACGCACAGGTGTGGGAGCGTGCCCGTCGCATACAGATATCATTGCATGCCTGCACGCTCGGGGGCAGCCGTAACCAGGAAAAAGACCTGCCAACCGGACAGGTGAAGGTGGGGCCAAGGACGTCTACCACACCCACAGGCGGGTCCTGCCTGACCAGTTGCTGTGTGTCTCTCCTCCACTCCCCAGCCACCCTTCTAGATTATAGCTAGAGCACCAGAGGAGTTAACTGCAGTCCCACGCCGGAGGGGGGGCTCAGACCCAGGGGGTAGGGTGGTCGGCAGAGTTGGGGGAGAGCTCCCAGGAGCAGTGAACCAGGCTCAGGGGGACCTCAGGTGGGGCAGGAAATGGGCATCTCCTTACTCCACTGGAGGGAGGTCTAAGGGGCCAGTGAGGAGGAGGAGTAAACAGAGTTAAAAAAAAAAAAAAAAAAATCAAAATACAAATACAAATACAAACTAAGAAATAAGTAGAATATTGGAGAAGGACAGTGTAATAGGGACTTCAGCCTTTGGCATATTAACTGGTCAGATATAAAGTCCCCCTGTACTACAGAACAAAAGTTTATTAATATCCTGTTACATACTGTGTTATCTCATCAGTGAATTAAGCAACAAGGGGTAACAACAGATTGGTCCTAATTTTAACCGGTATTTCAGCAAGAATAAATAAAATCAAAATTAAAGAAACCATGGAGAATAGTTACCATGATATGGCTGAATTTATTATCTCAACCAAAATACATAGACACCTAGGGAAATCGATAGCAAAAAGTTACAGCAAGGCAAACTACAGAGAACTAATAAAGGAACTAAGGAAACAGGATTGGCAAAAGCAGTCGAGGGTAGCAGTGTAGATGAAATACAGACAGTATTCAGACATAAACTTAAAGAATTGGGGAAACATATATGAAATGAGCAGCTTTATAATAAAAAAAGGAAAATCCCCATGTGTTGTACAAAAAAGGTGTTGAATCAAGATGAAAAAACAATGGGAATAACAACAATATTGCAGAACACAAACAAGAGTTAAAAAATCAAAATGCATAATTAGAAAGGAAGGGAGAAAATTAGAATTCGAAATATCATGCACCAAGACAGTGCAGAAACATGTTATGCCTATATTAACAATGAAAGAGGATCAGATATGACCATAAGACCAATAATTGAAAACTAACAGGAAATCAAAGAACCAATTGAAATGTGAAATTTAATAAATACTTCTGTTCTATGTTTAATCACGAACCAGCAGTTGGAGAGGTACTTCTTCATCTGAGTCATATCTGAACTAACGTGGTTCATTTAGCACTGAAGAAGTATTAATACACACTGACTTGAAATTATTGTCACAACTCAAGCCAAACAAGTCTGCCAGTCCTGACATGTTATACCCAAAACTATTACAAGAACTGAAAGATCATATTGCCAAACCCAGTAAATCATTTAACACTGGAGAGGTTCCAAGAGGCTGGACAGTAGCCACTCTTCTGCAAGACATCAAACTGTAGACCTATAAGTTTGACAACAACTAGCAAGATGATCAAAATAAAATTGGATAATGATCTCTTAATTTACAACATTGTAGACAGTACACAGCATGGATTCAAGAAAAACAGATTGTGTACAACTAATGCATTTCTATGAAAATGCAAAGAGTGTAAATAACAGTGCACCAGTGGATGTGGTTTATATTGATTTTTCAAAAGACCTTTGACAAGGTCCCACTGTGACAGGGTGAAATAGGACCCTGTCCCAGTTGCTGGAGAAAGTGTTTAAATGCAAGGATATGTATTATTATTCTTTCCTTTTCTGTCTCTTCTCTGTCTGGTTGCTCAACCAAATTTTCCTGTGAGACCTCTGACTTGATCAATCCGAACAGTCTTGCAATTATTTGCCTCTCACTGTCTCTCGGCTCTCTCTCTTGCTGTCTGTCTTTTCCTACCTTGCATAGCTGCTAGTATAAAATTATATGCAAATCATTATGTGGAAAGGAAACTGATATTGGAATCCTTTTGTTTGGAAAATATATAGCATTACTGTTGAAATGTATATAATTATAATTTGAGATGACTGCAAAAAGCTGTTGGAAGCTAGAGGTTACCAGAGTTCAATTTTTAAGTCTTTTGCAAAAGTTATGGAAGTGGGACTTATCAGCTCAGGCACACTCTGTTGTAAGCTGCACATGCCTGATATTTACAAAACACAGGATGCTTGTTGAGAATGGGGGTTGGAAAGGATTTGTAAGGGAACTGAGCTGCAGTTGCGGAAAAAAGAGAACAAGGAACACAGAGACTGAAAGAAAACTTTATTTTGTTTTGCCTTTGTAAATAGTTATACTGAACAAGTTTATTTTATGATACTGCTAGTGTAAATAAATAATTTCTGCTGAATTCTACAACTGCTCCTGGTTTTCCTATGCTTCCTGGCCTGTGCCTTGACGACAGATGGTGTCAGAAGTGGTATTTACGCCTTGCATACCACAAGACAGAAGTTTTGTGCGTGGGTACTGGACCTAGTACCAGGGAAGCACAGAGGAAGGTATGGATTCTGCATCAGCAAGTCCAGGAGTGATTACCAGGAGAATGGCAGCCAAACTAGCAGAAACTGAAGTCCAGTCTGAGATTGTATAGCCAGCACAAGTTATGAAAAAAGAACAGGCACTGACAGAACCTGAAAGCCTGATGGTCATTTTCAAATGGTGGACTATACAACAAAAAGAGACGGAGCAGCAAAGAGCAAAAGAGATGCAGCGACAAGAGCAGCAGATAAGAGATGCAGCAACAGGAGCAGTGATGGCTGGATGCCTTGCACGCTATCAAAGGCAGAGGATCTGTACACATCCAGACGAGCAACAAAACGCAAGCAACTTAAAAGCAATTAAACTTACAAAGTTGTGTCCCTCAGATGATATTGAGCATACCTGACAACTTTTGAGAGTTGCCACAGCCTGCCAATGGCCAAAGCAACAATGGACAATCAGACTGGTACCCTACCTAACAGAGAAAGCCCAACTTGCCTACAGCAATATGGACTCTGCACAGTCAGAAAACTATGACTTGGTGAAAAGCGAAATCCTGAAAAGGTATGACATCGCTGGAGAGACCTACAGGCAGAGATTTCGGTCTCTGGAGTACAACTAGGTCGACAATCCATGAAGCCTTCACCCGACTCAGAGAACTCCTGATAAAATGGCTCCAACCAGAGAGCAAAACAGTCCCACAGATCATCGACACATTTGCCATCGAGCAATTCATTAACATCCTGCCTACAGATGTGCAGCTGTGGGTAACCGAAAACTGACCAGAGAGTGGGGGAAAAGGCTGTTTCTTTGGCCGAGGGCTACCAGATGGCCAGACAGATGCCACAGCAACGAGGTAACAGCCAAGTGCTGGTAAGACCCTCTTTTTCCCATTTAAACTCTAATCTTGATAAGAACTCTGGTGGGGGTAACAAATCTGGGCCCAAAGATGTTACCTACTATAATTGTAATAAGCCAGGCCATTTTGCAAGAAACTGCCATAGTAAGGAGAGTGCCACTGGAGCAAATCTGTCCTTAGCAAATTGGGGCAAGTACTTAACAGATGTGAAGATGGAGGATACGACTGTGAAGGAACTCATTGATTCGGAAAGCAGACAGACCCTAGTGCATGGAAAACACTGTGCAAAGGAACTAGGTACTGGTGTCACCTGCATCCATGGGGACACCCGATACTATCCCACCACTCAAGTGACTCTGACCATTAAGGGTTTGACACACCAAATGAAAGTAGGGGGTAGTACCTAAGTTACCTGCACCTGTGATTATTGGAAATAACTTCACATGATTTACTGAGTTAATCAAAGAGGAAATAAATCCTGATGTTTCAGCAGCAGTGGTGACAAGAGCTCAGGCAGAGAAAATTTCAGATGGGGACACTTTTCCTTTCAGTGATTTTGACTGACTTGTTTTGAGCACAGCTCCAAGATCTGGAAATCCAGGAAAAAAGATGATGCCTGAAGAAACTGTGACAACGAATGACTGAATATGAAGGTTTAAAATATGAAAATGCTGAAACAAAATTAACTGATTGTGATTTTCTTTCAGAGCAAGCTAACAATGTTTCTCTCTAGGGTTATTTCAAGCAGCTGGGGTGAAACCAAAGCAGGGTGGACCAATGTTTAAAAAATGTAATGGGTTACTGTACAGAGTTTGAGTTAAACCTCAGACACAGGAACAGACAGAACAATTGGTCATACCTCAGAAATCTAGAACAGAGTTGTTACAGATAGCACATTATGATCCTATGGCTGGTCACTCAGGGAGGGATCGCACCCTTACCAGATTGCTGTGTAGAGACAAGGTGCCCCTACCCTTAATAGATGTGCCTTTTGTGAGATGTGTTTGGTCCCTTAGACAAAAGTAAAAAGGGTAGTAGATTTATCCTGGTAGTATGCAACTATGCTACTTGATACCCAGAAGCAGTTCCATTGTGTACTATTAACAGCCCCAAAAGTTGCAGCAGAGCTTGCCAAAATTTTCAGCAGAGTGGGCATACCTAAAGAAATTATTACTGATCAGGGTAGTAATTTTGGTGCTGCATTGCTTAAGGAGCTGTACAGACTGCTAGGTATCACTGCCATGAGAACCTCCCCCTATCACCCTCAGACAGACAGCTTTGTTGAGTGTTTTAACCAAACCCTAAAACGCATGTTAAAAACGTTTGTAAAAGGGGAAGGGAAAGACTGGGACCAGTACTTGCCTTACCTACTTTTTGCCTACAGAGACGTGCCACAGGCATCAACAGGGTTTGACCATTTGAAATGCTGTATGGTAGGCAGCCAAGAGGGCCACTGGATGTATCAAAAGAAACGTGGGAAAATAACCCCACTCAGAAACAATCTATAACTTCTTATACGTGTACCCTAAGAAAGAAGCTGACAAAATATGTTGAAATTGCCCATAGTAATCGGGAAGAGGCCCCAAATCAGCAGAAGGTATATTATGACCATGGGGTAAAAGAAAAAGTTTTTGAGCCAGGTGAAAAGATTCTGCTACTGTTGCCCACAACAGAAAATAAACCGTTAATGAAGTGGCAAGGGCCATATAAGGTTCTTAGACGTACTGGCACTCTTAACTATGAGATTGAGGCCTCTAATTGGAAAAATCCTACTAAGGTATACCATACTAACCTCCTCAAGAAACGGGTTGAAAAAATGCCAAAAGCTGCATTGCTAGTTTTACCTGAAACTGATAAAGAAGATATGGCTGTAGCTTATGATAGACTGGAACAAACTGTAAATGCCGATGCTGTAAAGGTGAATGTTTTCTTAACCTCAGAACAGACTGCAGACATTCATAATATGCTATAGACATTTAACAGTACTTTTACCACAGTACCAGGCAGAGGAAAAGGGTTTGAGCACATAATAGTGCCAAGGAATGCTCGTCCTATTAGGCAGGAGACATACAGATTGCCAGAGCGCTTAAGAGCTGATGTGGTTAAGGAAATACAAAAAATGAAAGAATTGGGTATCAAGAGGGAAGTCGAGGAGTGCTTGGTCATCTCCCATGGTAATTGTAAACAAAAAAGAAGGAGGTGTTAGAATTTGCCTTGATTTCAGGAAACTTAGTCAAGTGACAGAATTTGGCAGTTATCCTATTCCCAGAATATATGATTTGGTGGACAGACTGGGGAGTGCAAAGTATATCAGTACCCTCAATCTCACCAAGGGTTACTGGCAAATACCTTTAGCTAAAGAATCCAGAGATAAAACTGCATTTGCCACTCCTATAGGATGCTGTCAGTTCACTACCATGCCCTTTGGATTACGTGGTGCACCAGTTACATTCCAGCGGTACATGGATGTAATTTTATCCCCTCACACTGGTTATTGTGCTGCGTACCTGGATGATTTCGTGGTATACAGTCCAGACTGGAAAAGCCACCTGGAACACCTACGAGCAGTTATCCAAGCTATCAAAAATGCAGGTCTGACTATTAATCCTACCAAATGTGCATTGGGCATGCAGGAAACCAGATATTTGGGCTATGTGTTTCTAAAATAGAAGCAGTAGCTAACAGCCTGTCCCTAAAACAAAGAAACATAACGTGTCATTTTTTAGGGCTGGCTGGTTATTATTGGAGATTTGTTCCCAACTTCGCTAAGTTAGCTACTGAACTCACGAAAAAATGGTACCCAAATAATGTGAAATGGACCCCAGAATGTGATGAAGCTTTTCAAGCCATTAAGGCTTCATTATGTTCACCCCCTGTTTTAAAAAGCCCAGACTTTGAGAAACCATTTTTGCTGCAAACAGATGCATCAGAAGTAGGCCTAGGTGCAGTACTGAGTTAGAATGTAGATGGGGTGGAACATCCTATTCTGTACATAAGTAGGAAGTTGCATGACAGAGATAAAAGGTACTCCACTATCGAAAAGGAACGTTTAGCAGAAAAGTGGGCCATGGAGTTCCTTAAGTTTTATTTACTAGGAACTTACTTTGTTCTTGTAACTGATCACAATCCTCTCTGTTGGCTTAACCAAATGTCAGATAAAAATTCCAGAATCACAGGGGGCACTACAGCCATTTAAATTTATGGTGATAACACAAATCTGGTAAAGAGAATAGCAATGCTGATTTTCTGTCAAGATATGGATCAGGAATTGAGGGTTCTGAAGGCTGAATAAACAAATGTATGGATTTGAACTTTACAGTTTGATGTACTATTATAGAAAAATGTAATGTACATGTGCTTAATTTCTGAAAGCAGCAATTGTTAGTAGAGAATTAATAAAAAGTTTTGTAACACTGCAGAATTGTAACAGCGATCAACGGGGAAGCTGATAGGCGGCAATGCGTCACGTGGTACAGGAGCAACACAGCATTATGAGACGATAATGCCGTGTTGCTCCTGTAGTGCAGAAAGTAGCCAGCAGAAGAGAAGTAGCGGGGTGTGAAGCTGGCACTGGTGAAAGAAAGAGCCACACATGTAGGAAATAGCAAGATAGTACAGATAGGCAGGGGGAGAACTAGAGGTGAGGGACATAGGGAGAGAGACATACACAGTTCGAGGTAGTGTAGTGTCAAACGAAATGGCAGTAGTCTTTAATGTATGTGGAGCCATGGAAATCGAGGAGTGGATAGATGGCGAGTTTCTAGACGAAGTGGAACTGACAGGTAGAGGAGATGCAGATGTCAGGAGGCTGTGAGATCGAGCAGGAGAGACAGTGGGCAAGAAGAAAGTGGCTAAAGTGAAGCATCTCGAGCCAGTTCCCGAGGAGAGTGACGACCTGGAGCCACTAAAAGATGGTATGGAGAGCACTGCAGAAAACAGATGTGAGAGCAAGAGACATACAGACATCTCAAAACGAGAGTTGGATGATCTTGAGAGGAAAAAAGGGGAGGCAAACACAGGGAAGAACACACAGTGGGCTTGTAATGTGTTTTCAGACTGGCTCAAGTCGAAGAATTTGTCTGTAGACATAGGGACAGTGAGAGTAGAGAAGTTGTGTGCCATTCTGAGAGAGTTCTATGGATCAGTAAGGGCAGAAGATGGGCAGCAATATAGCATCAGTTCTTTCTGTGGCATAAGCGGGGTTGAATAGGTACATAAACAGTCTCGAGGTCAGACGAAATATCAACATAATAAGCGATGTCAAGTTCCAAGCAGCTAACAATGTATTTGTAGCAATCATAAAGCAGTATAGAAGACAGGGGAAAGATACTGCAAAGCACCACCCTACTATCAGAGAGGAAGACCTGCAGAAAATAAAAGACAGTCGAAACCTGGATCCAGAAACAGCGCAAGGCCTGGTGAAGAGGCTGTGGTTTGAGCTCCGACTAGGGCTTGCAAGAAGAGGACAGGAAGGATTAAGAGAGCTGACCCAGAAATCATTTGAAGTAGCACATGATGAAATGGGACAGGGATATATCAGCCTGACGTTCAATGAGGCAACCAAAAATCATAGTAGACCAGATGAAAGCAACAGACAGTCACTGAGAGGTGTGCTGTATGCACAGAGAGAATCTAGGGACTGTCCTGTGGCTATGTTCAAGGAGTACAGGAGTCGGTGCCCTAAGACAGCCCCTGCGTTCTATCTGCACCCCATCAAGCAGGCACAGAGAATTCTGGACCAGAAGGAGATATGGTACTCCAGACAGCCAATGGGCAGAAATTTTCTGGGCGAGATAATGGCCAAAATATCTGAGGAGGCAGGGCTAAGCAGGCGGTATACGAACCACAGTGTCAGGAGCACAGCTGTGCAGATGCTCACACAGGCAGGAGTACCAAACAGAGAAATTATGTCTGTGACAGGACACAGGTGTGAGACTAGCATACGAAATTATTGGGCACCCACGCAAGGAGACAGAAGTGGTCCACTGTCCTGTCTGTGCCCAAATCACTGTGTCATACCGTGCCAGATGGTAGCACGAAACGGACTGACCAATGACTGAGCTATGACAGGCAGCACAGATCACGAGTAGATAACATAGAGGATAGCGTGATAGTGCAGTTCTGCAACACAGAGGCAGAGGAGAAGGAGCGGAGCGGCAAAAAAAGACACGGAAAGGAGCACAACTGGGAAGACACCGGGCAACACAGAAAGAGACAGCCGGGAGTTGACAGCACAGACAGAGCAGAAGAGGGAGAGGCAGCTGATAGCGCCAGAGAGCTGAAACGGAGTGAGAGAGCCACCACAGAAGGAGAACTAGGCGGCAACAGGGACACACAGAAAAGTCGGAGAGTGCCGGTAATGAAGCTAGACTGCAGGGGCACGGACCGCAGCCACCCAGAAACAGAGAGGCAGAAGAACGGAGAACGAGTGAGCCCACAGCAGCAGAGAGACACACAAGCACTGAACTGGGGCCACAAGTACTGGGCGAAAAAGGAAGCAGCGCGGCGGAAGTTGGAGGAGGAGGAGGCACATCCGGAAACGCATTTACCTGCCACACATTTACCGTCCACGGCACCATGAATTTTAACTACGCGCCAAGCATGAGACACGGAGACCACGGGGGAAACACGGGGTAACGGCGGAAAGGTAGGACAAGCAGTTGTGGCCAAGACACAGGGAACAGGACAGACACAGAAAACCAAGGCACATAATAACAACACGCGTATGCAAATGAAGTAGCGACAGGCTGTGCAGAGTTTCAAAGCGAGAGAATCACAGTCCTCCTAGGCAGTCCCATACTCAAACAGCCGCACAGAAATGAGTAAAATGTGCATCAATTGCTAAGATACTAAAATTAGTTCCCTGTATTAAAAAAGATTCGGAACAACATCTGTATGTAACAGACTACTGTGTACAAATCTGAAAGTAAGAATAAAAAATCACAGTAGACCATGTAAGTGGCATTGTGTATGAGGAGCAGGCCATATAGTCCACACTAACAATGAGCATCTCCATGTTACAAGCGCATTAATCACCGATGAAGGTGGCATCTAATGGGGAGTTAATGCATGGTTGGACCGTTGTACGCCCTCGGCCTCCAGCCTCATGCCACAACGGTCCCAACCATGCATTAACTCCCCATTAGATGCCACCTTCATCGGTGATTAATGCTTACTTGGAAACCTGTTTAATAAAACAGGTTCCCTTTTAAGGAGGCATGTGTGTATGTGATAGGGTGAAACAGGACCCTGTCCCAGTTGTTGGAGAAAGTGTTTAAGTGCAAGGATCTGTATTATTATTTCCTTTTCTGTCTCTTCTCTGTCTGTTGCACAACCAAATTTTCCTGTGCGACCTCAGACTTGATCAACCCGATCAGTCTTACAATTATTTGCCTCTCACTGTCTCTCACTTCTCTCTTGCTGCCTTGCATAGCTGCTAGTATAAAATTATATGCAGATCATTATGTGGAAAGGAAACTGATATTGGGATCCTTTTGTCTGGAAAATATATAGCATTACTGTTGAAATGAATATAATTATAATTTGAGATGACTGCAAAAAGCTATTGGAAGCTAGAGGTTACCAGAGTTCAATTTTTAAGTCTTTTGCAAAAGCTGTGGAAATGGGGCCTCTCAGCTCAGGCACACTCTGTTGTAAGCTGCACATGCCTGATATTCATGCTTGTTGAGAATGGGGGATGGAAAGGACTTATAAGGAGCTGAGCTGCAGTTGCTGAAAAAGGAGAACAAGGGACACACAGACTGAAAGAAAACTTTATTTTGCCTTTGTAAATAGTTATACTGAACATGTTTATTTTATGATACTGCTAGTGTAAATAAGTAATTTTTGGTGAATTATACAATTGCTCCGGGTTTTCCTATGCTTCCTGACTTGTGCCTCGACGACACCCACATGAACTATTAGTAAATAAAATAAAAAATACTAAATCTCAGTGGAAGAATTGCAAACTGGATGCAAAATTGGTGACACTGCAGGACCAAGAGGGTCAGAATAAAGGAATTTATATCAGAGACGGGTGATAATGACTAGTTAGGTGTCACAAGGAACGAACGGTTCTGGGTCCTGCATGTTTTTCAGTCTTTTAAGCGACCTGCATTGGGACCTAGACCGCTAGATAGTGAAGTTTGTGGATGACATAAAGCTGGGAAGCTCAGCAGACATGCCAGAAAATGGGAACAAATTAGCAAATGACCAGCAAAAAATCTAGCAGTGGGCCTAAACAAAATATCATTTAACCTTGACTGATACGTCACTGTACACCTAGGGCAATATAACCAACAATATAATTACTGTATAAATAATATCATAAAAATGGTAGAATCAGAAAAAAATTAAGGAGTCTTAATACACAGTGACTTGAAATTTAGCAAACATTGTACGAAACTTGTACAAACATCAAATAGAATACTGAACTGCATCAAAAAACCTTTTGTAAATAGAAATAAACATTGCATTTTCTTCTTACACAGACCATGGTCAGGATTCACAAAGCTTTGCCTGGGGCAAACAGGGCTTTGTGAATAGCTGGTATTCACAAAGCCCAGTTAGTCCCCACAAACTGCGATTGCACCCAGGCAAAGTGAGGAGGGGGCGGCAATGCAAATGAGTGGGAGGGGACCTGCATATCCCCGTTATCCCATTCATAAACATTTGCTCCTTGCAATGGCCATTCGCAAAGGCCATTGCCTGGAGCAAATTACTGCTGAGAAAAGCATGGCGGTACTTCCTGCAAACCCTAGAGGATTGCTGAGGTACTGCAGCGCGCACCCCCCCCAACTTGAACAACACAGTCCTTTTTTCCATAGCATAGTGGTCCATCCCCGATCCTGGTATAGGAAATATATTTATCCCCTTTTCTGTAGTGTCAGTGATCCTTCCCCGGTCCTTGATCCCAGTATAAGAAAAATATTTATCCCCTTTCCCGTAGTGTCAGTGGTCACTCCCCGGTCCCCAATCCCGTCATAATGAAAAAAAAAAAAGCCCTGTTTCCATAGTGTAGTGGTTCCCCCAACCCCCCACCCACTCCGGTAATGGCACCAATCCCGCTCCCCCCACCCAAGTCTGGAACGTCGTTGGTGAGCAGCACAGCACTCCACGCACTTCCACTGCTGCCAGCCGACTGAATTATGAATGACAGATACTGTACACACTGCAAGCCCATTGGTCGACAGTCCCAACCAGTGGGCTTGCAGTGTGTACAGTATCTGTCATTCATAATTCAGTCGGCAGGCAGCTGTGGAGGTGTGTTGAGGGCTGTACTGCTTGCGGACAATTGGCTGGACTGGGGCGGGGGCAACAGGGTGGGTGCCGTTACCAGAGTAGGTGAGGGTTGGGGGACCACTACACTATGGAAACTGGGCTTTTTTTCCCCATTATGACGGGGAGGGACCACTGATTCTACGTGAAAAGGGGATAAATATTTTTCTTATACCAGGATTGGGGGGGGGGGGACAGTATACTATCGAACGGGTAGTTATTTCTTCATATTTTGGGGACCGGGGATGGAGGCCTTCCCAGTGGCCAAAGCCATTGTCGGCCCGGCCCTGGAGCTTTGGTAGCACCCTGCCTCCTGCCCTGTGCCTTTGGCCTGGATTACCTGCAGATACGTGGTTCCCATCTGTTCCCTCTCAGGGTTCATGGAACACCCCCTTGGTCGAGGGGTTGGTGTCCGATTTTAGTGTTTTTGGCTCTCGGGCAACAAAGGAGCAGTTGATAGGCCGCTGGACAAGGAGTCCAAGAAATTGGACCACTCGGCTAAAAAGCTCTATGCTGCCTTCTCGCTCGGTCTCCGCCAGGCAAGCTAGGCCGTCATTATGGCACACTTCTCCCTCTTGGGCTCTCTGGATGAGGGGCTTCATCATCTTCCTGTGGACCTCGAGATCCCCGTCAAACAGGTCCGGGACCACGGTCGGGCTGTGGCCAAACAGCAACTCCAGATGGCTCTGGACATTGGGAACTCCTGATCTCATTCGGTGGTGGCCACAGTTGCCATGCGCCATAGGGCTTGGCTGAGGATCTTGACCTTCATGGGAGACACTCAGCATAAATTGGCAGATGTACCCTTTTTGGGCACCATCCTGTTCTGGCCCGGTATGGACGGTCACCTCCAACGTATTGAGAAGTTCAGTGCCACCTTGGACTCCATTACGTCCATTCAGAAGGATCCTAAGGGGCTCCAAGCAGCAGAGCCGCAAGCCCTTTCGGCCTTCTACCCCTGCAGCCAAACCAGCCCAGCACCAGTCTGGGCAGCAGGCGCACTCTTGGCACCCTCAGCCCAAGTCAGTGGCTTTGATGCCCCGAAAACCCAGTGGAAAGGGACCCGGTGGCTCCACTGCCAGGTCCTCTTCCTCCAAGCCTGCCCAGTGATGGGATGGGGGCTGCCACCCCCATACCCGTCACACCTCCCCTGGGTCCTCCTGTGAGGGGCCGGCACCGACACTTCCTTTCCTCCTGGTCCGCTGTTACCACGGACAAGTGGATTCTGAAAGTGGTAGGCCAGGGTCTTCCTCTGAAGTTCAAGCAGTACCCTCCAAGCTGAGCCCGCATCCCACGGAATGACTTGGTGTCTGCAGACCCTCAGTCGGTTCTTCAAGATGACATAGCCCAACTCCTCCACAAGTAGGTAGTGGTCAGGGTAGTGGATCCTCCGGTACACCCAGGGTTTGTCTCCAGGTACTTCCTGGTGCCGAAATGTACGGGGGGCTGGCGCCCCATTCTAGATCTGCATGACCTGAACAAATTCCTCAGGTCTCGCACCTTCAGGATGGTAACTCTGTCCCAGATCATACCATCTCTTGAGCAGGATGTGGTTTTGCTGGCTGGATCTACAGGACACGTTCTTTCACATCCCGATGCGTCTGTACCGCTGAAGGTTCCTCCGCTTCCAAGCTAAGGGAACCCTCTGAGTTCCAGGTCATGCCATTCGGCCTTTCCTCAGCCCCCAGGGTCTTCACCAAATACATTGCAGTGGTGTCCGCTTAACTGAGGCATCGAGGAATCCTGGTGTACCCTTACCTGGATGACTGGCTGATAGCAGGTTCCTCCAGGCAGGAGGTGGAGCTGTCCAGGGATCTGACCCTTCAGACCTGCATGGACCTTGGCTTCCTAGTCAACGAGGCCAGGTCAGAACTCATGCCCTCGCATGTGATCAACTTCATCGGGGCAGAGCACGACTCTTGCTGAGCCAGAGCCAGGCTGTCAGTGGACAGGGCGGAGATTCTCTCCTCCTTTGCCCGATCATTTCTGGTTGGTCACTTGCGCCCTGCCTGGGACTTCTTGCGCCTCCTGGGTTACATGGCGGCCTGCACCACCATGATTTGCTGGGCCTGGTGGCATGTTCGCTCCCTGCATTGGGAGCTGGCCAGCCAGTGGTCTCAACACAAAGGTCACTTTGACCAGCTGGTCACTGTGACCCAGAGGATGTGGGACGCTCTCCAATGGTGGATCATCCCAAAGCATCTGCAGGAAGAGATCCTGTTTGTCATGAGGCAGGCATTCATCCTGCTGACCCGATCGCCTCTCACGGGCTGGGGTGCCCATGTTGGGGAATACAAAGTCCACAAGCTCTGGACCCCTGAGGTGTCCCGATGCCATATCAGCCTGCTGGAGCTTCGAGCAGTCTGTCTGGCGCTGACTGCATTCCCTCCATTTGTTCGGGTTCAAGTGGTTCAAGTCCAGATGGACAACATTACGACCATGTACTACCTCAACAAACAGGGTGGGATGCACTCCCTGCCCTTGTGCAGGGAAACTCTGCACACATGGACCTTCGTGCATAGCCTGGAGGTGGATGTCCTAGCCATCCATGTGGCAGGAGCCTCCAGTCAGCTGGCAGATGCCGTCAGCCGGGTGGGGGAGTCGTCTTGTGAGTGGTCGCTCCATCTGGAGGTAGTTCACAGCCTGTTCTCCCAGTGGGGCACCCCTCAGGTGTACCTGTTCGCCTCCAGGGAGAATGCAACACTGAGGCTGTATTGCACCCTCCCTCCTCAGCAGGGCTCGCTGCAGGGGGATGCGTTCTTGAGGCCGTGGACCCCAAGGCCTCTTTAATGCCTTCCCTCCTCTTCCCTTGATCCACAAGGTGCTCCTCAAGGTCAGGAGGGACAAGGCACATGTGATCCTGGTAGCTCTGGACTGGCCCCGCCATTTTTGGTCCCCAGATCTCCTCAGCCTCAGCAACAGGCTCCCGAGGCATCTTCCAGCATGCCCGGACCTGCTGTCCATCAATCAGGGGAAGGTACTCCATCCGGACTTTCAATCCTTGTACCTGACAGCCTGGTTCCTGAGCGGCGAGAGTTCCAGGCTTTGGGTCTCTCCGAAGATGTCTTCACCGTCATGGAGGCATCTAGAAAGGAATCGACCAGAAAATGTTATGCCTTCAAATGGAAGAGATTCTCCATTTGTTGTCAGGGCAAGGGACTGGACCCCTTAACTTATCCGGTGGCCAGCATTTAGGACTATCTGTGGTCTCTGTCTCCAAAGGGGGACTTCGGTCGACGACCCTTTAAGTGCACCTGGCAGCCGTCTCTGCTTACCGAGCATGGGTCCGTCAGCAGTCGGTGGCGCAGGAGACAGTGGTCTGGCGCATCTTCAAAAGCTTAGATCACATATCCCCTCCGGTGCGTGAACCACCACCACCATGGGATCTGCTGCTGGTTTTGGCAAAGCTCATGGGCAAGCCATTCGAACCGATGCACAGGTGTGAGATGTCATACCTGTCATGGAAGACCACCTTCTTGGTGGCTATCATGTCAGCCAGAAGGATTGGGGAGCTCCAGGTGCTCTCATTCGAGTCTCCTTACCTGGTCTTCCACAGGGACAAGGTTGTCCTGCACCGCAACCCGAGGTTCCTCTGAAGGTTGTATTGGAGTTTCACCTGAATCAAGTGATGACTCTTCCATTGTTCTTCCTGAATCACACCTCGGAGGCTGAACACAGGCTCCATTCTTTGGACCTGAGGCGAGTGCTCGCTTATTACAAAGAACGCATGGCTGGAATTTGGGGAGAAGTTCGCTGGCTGTTTGTCAGCTACTCTAAAGTTGCACCTGGCAGACCTGCAGCCAAGCAGATGATTGGCAGGTGGATCACTTCCTGCATTGATCTCTGCTATAGGTTGGAGGGTAGGGAGCATCCCGGAGGGCTAAAGGCTCATTACACCTGCCATACCGCTGCGACGGTGGCTGCCTCTATGGACATCCTTATCCAGGAAATCTGCATGGCTGCTACCTGGAAGTCGGAACACACCTTCATTTCCCATTACCAGTCACGCCGGGATGCTGGTTTTGGGACCTCAGTTCTCCAGTCTTTATTTCCTAAGTAGGGGGTGTGCGCCTTGCCTCCCTTCTCCCAGAGAACTGCTAGGAGTCTGACAGATAGTGTGGATAGAACAACATATCCTCGATCCTAGAAAAACAGGTTACTCACCTGTAACAGTACTTCTAGGAGTGGTATGTTGTATATCCACACATACCCACCTGACCTCCCCAGTTTCGACACACACACTGTTTCCAGCGGGCAAGATCTGGCATCACGGGGAGGAGCTGAAGGATATACCACCCAGGTGAGTGGGAGGAGCCAGCTTGAAGACTTTCTAACATATCTGAAAGGGAAAGGACACTGCCAGATAATGTGGATGAACAACATGTACCACTCCTAGAACTACTGTTACAGGTGAGAAACCTGTGTTTTCCCACCATCGAAGCTCCTTGCATGGTGTAGGCCCTGAAACTTTATTGTGTTGTCGCTGTCTTCGAGCTACTTTTTCTTAATCGGTTATGGAATCGGGTGATTCTAAATTGGGAACTTGCTTTAAGAACTGCCATTTCAGCCAGAAAATGTCAAGAACCACACATTGTGCATTTACTGTCTGGAACTGATGACGACCCGCAGGCTTGCGGCCTATGTCATTCTCTTTACCTCTCCACCCTAGAAGACCGCTACACTCGTCTCCTGCTTGGATGCCCAGATGAATGGGACCCGCCAGCTCATTCCAAGGAGGTGCATCATTTGGTGTCCTCGTCCTTCGTTGTGACAGGCTTGGTCGAGCAACCCACCACCCTCGAGGAATCTGCATTTCAGGCCGCTGCAGGAGCATCGTCTGCAGCTGCCATTGTTTCATCAGGCATTGACGCCTCGTTCTCGGGGGCATTCAGGGATCTTTGACAGTCCCTTACTACCCTTGTGGAGTGCTCTTCCCTTGGATCCAAACCCTGGAAGTCCTCTAAGTGGGACTCTAAGCCTAAAACATCCCACCATCAGTTGTGGGACTGCAAGTGCTGTCGGGCCTCAGGTTCCCATGCTTTTCCTAGCTCAGAGGCCATCAAGTTTTTGGCTTCGGATGATACTTCTGTCCGGGCCGCTGGCCCCATGGTTTCTCCATGGGACCCATCGGCTGAGATGCAGGTCGACCAGGCAGAAGAGGTCAACCTTTAGTCGCAGGACGAGGGGGATGACTCCCTTTCCAGGACTCTGGTCCTGCCTGTTGTCTCCCAGGGAGGGTCAGCCCAGACTGCTGATCCCTTCCCTTCCAGAACTAGACGTTCCTCAGCTTCCTCGATGAGTTTTGCTTTCTGCTAGCCATCAGTCTCCCTGATGGTTGAGGTCCGAGTCTTGGTCTCACAGTTCGAGGTGGAGCGACTCTCAACATCGGTGGTCCAGCTCTCAGCGCTTGGGCAAGAGATGACGTCGACATTCATCCTCTTTGGGGAGGATTGACTGCCCCACAAGTTGTGGCGCCGCTATGAGGAGTTGATCTGGCAGCAGTTGCTGCTGGGTGCGGGTAACAGGCCTCTTGTAGTGCCCCAGCCCCCTCTGGCACTCCCTTGGTTGTCGCCGCCCTGTCCCGACACCTCCGGCTCAGCTAACACCAGGTTAGCAGATGATCCGGGTGACGCCCCCACCCATTCAGCCCAAGGAAGGGGCTCCTTCCAGGTTGGTTTGACTGGCCTCTGGTTTGCCCCATCGACTGTTGGTCACTGTGTCTCAGACCGACAAAGTTGTCGAGTCCTTGGGGACTTGCCCGGTGTTCAAGGAGTCTTCGGAATCTGAGACTTCTTCAATGAACTCCCGTTAGATTCCTGACATTGACCAGGACTCTGGGGAGGAACCCTTGGTGGATCAAGGACCTACTTCTTTTGGGGCCCTACTCTGAGTGATCTCAGAGTCTACTGGGACCCCTCTGGAGCCAGTTGAGAAGCAGGATCACTACCCACTCTAGGAGATCCTCGAAAAAGCGATATTTCTGCTGAGGTTGCCTTTACTATAACAGATGCCATCCTGGGCCCTGCTCTGGAGCTTTGGCAGCATGCTGCCTCCTGTTCCACTCTGTCGGCCCGTGTGGTCTGCAAGTATGTGATCCCTACCGGGTCATTGTCCGGTTTCACCGAGCATCCTTCTGCGGAAGGTTTGATCACTAACTTGGTCTTTCAGCATTCAGGCAACACGGATGACGTGGACAAGCCTCCTGACAGGAAGTCTAAGAAGCAGGACCACGTGGCTGAAAAGGTCTGTGCAGCCTCATCTTTGGGCCGTCAGCATGCGAGTGCAGCTTTCCACATAGCCAACTTCACCCATAGCTTGTTGGGCACCCTGGATCAGGTTATCTCGTGGCTGCCAGCTGACCTTCAGACTCCGATCAAGCTGGTGTGGGACCAAGGCCATGCAGTTGTCAAGCAACAGCTCCAAATGGCTCTTGGCATTGTCAGTTCTTGTGCCCAGTGAGTGGCCGCTGCTGTGGTTGTGCACTGCAGGGCTTAGATGCAGATCTCGACCTTTACGGCTGATATGCGGCACAAGCTGGCGGATGTACCTTTCTTAGGTACTGACCTGTTCAGGCCTGGCTTAGATGGCCATCTCACTCAGATCAGTAAGTACAGTGCTACTGTGGACTCAGTCACCTCTGCCTAGAGAGACAAAGGACTGACCGTCTCATGCCACCCCCGACAACTCAATAGCAATAGCAGCAGGCCTGGTGGCCCAGTCAAAGCCTTCTTCCTCGGCCGCCAGACAGTCCAGAGGGAGAGGGCTGGCAACTTCCTCAATGGGACCCTCCTCTGCCTCCCCGGCTTGCAAAGTGACAGGTGGGACAGCCTTTCCCCTGCCGGTCCTGCCTGCCCTGAACCGTCCCGTGGGGGATCTGGTCTGCCACTGTGAACAACAGGTGGTTTCCTTGAGGTGGTTGGCAGCGGTCTGCCTCTCTAGTTTGAGGCTCCTCCACCCAGCCAAGCCCGTGTCCCACAGGAAAACGCAGTGCTCTCAGACATGGTGTCTGCCCTACGGGAGGACGTTCACCACCGCCTCCTCAAGGAAGCAGTGGCCTATGTCCAGGACGCTGTGCTCAGCCCAGGTTTTGTGTCCAGATATTTTCTGGTCCTGAAGTACACAGGGGGGTTGACACCCCATTCTGGATCTGCACGATCTCAGATGGTTCCTGCAACCCCACAAGTTCCATATGGTCACTCTGAACCAGATCATTCTGTCACGCGATCAGAACATGTGGTTCTGCTCTCTGGACTTTGACACCTTCTTCCACGTCCTCATCTGCCCATCCCACTGGCGGTTCCTCTGGTTCCGCTCAGAAGGGATTCTGTGCAAGTTCCAGGCCATGCCATTCGGCCTCTCCTTAGCACCCAGGGTCTTCACCAAGTGCATGCAGTAGTGGCAGCCTTCCTGCGATGATGGGGGTCCAGATATATCCCTACCTGGACAGCTGGCTGATCTCGGGATCCTCCAGGTTGGAGGTGGAGAGGTCCAGTGATCTGACCCTTCAGACCTGCTCGGCTCTCGGCCTCTTGGTCAGTGAGGCCAAATCAAAACTCGTCCCATCTTGGGTGATTCAGTTCATCAAAGCGGAGCTTGACTCCTGACTGGCTGTGGCCCTGTTACTGGTGGACCGGGTGGAGGATCTTACCTCCTTTGCCCACTCATTTTGGGTTGGGCAGCTGTGCCCTGCCTGGGACTTCCTGCGCCTCCTGGGCCTCTTGGCAGCATGCACCAGTGTGGTCAATTGGGCCTGCTGGCAGATGTGTTCCCTGCAGTGGGGACTGGCCGGCAATGGTTTCAGCACCACGGTAACCTTGACCAGTTGGTCTCAGTGATCCAGAGGATGTGGTAAGCCATCCAGTGGTGGCTAGTCCTGGACCATCTTCAGAAAAGTGTCCCCTTCATCCACCTAGGGCTGTCGGCCACTCTAATGATTGATGGCTCCCTTGTGGGGTGCCCACCTGGGGGTCCATCAAGTCCTCGGGCTCTGGGACCCCGAGGAGTCCTGCTGCTACTTAGACCTGCTGGAGCTCCGGGCGGTGGGTCTGGCACTGACTGTGGTTGCTCCCCATGTTCAGGGTCAGGTCGTCCAGATCCAGACGGGCAACACGACAACCATGTACCATCTCAACAAATGGGGCGGGACGCACTCCCTTACTCTCTGTTGGGAAACTCTCTGCATCTGGACCCTTATGTGCAGCTTGGGCATCAACCTTCTGGTAATTCGTGTGGCTGGCGTATCCAACCAGCTAGCAGATGCCCTCAGCCGAGTGGGCGAGACGTCTCACAAGTGATTTCTCAACCAGGAGGTAGTCGACTGTCTCTTCACACAGTGGGGCACTCCCCAGGTTGACCTCTTTGCCTCCAGGGAGAACGCGAAACTGAGGCTGTTTTGTGCCCATCCCCCTCGGTGCGCGACACTGTAGGGGGATGCCTTCATGAGGCCCTGGACACAGGGCTTCATGTATGCCTTCCCTCCCTTTCTTCTGATTCAAAGAGTACTGCTCAAGGTGTGGAGGGAAAAGGCGCAGGTGATCCTGGTGGCTCTGCACTGGCCACAACAGTTCTGGTACCTCGATGATCTCAGCCTCAGCAGCAGGCCTCTGTGGCATCTTCCTCTCTGCTCGGATCTGCTTTTGTGCTCGCAGGGAAAGGTTCTCCATCCAGCCCATCAGTCCTTGCACCTGACAGCCTGGTTCCTGAGTGGCTAGAGTTCCAGGCTCTGGGTCTCTCTGACGCGGTCCTCCACGTTGTGGAGACCTCTTGGAAGGAGTTGACTCGCAAGTGCTACTCCTTCAAGTGGAAAAAGTTTTCCGTATGGTGTCAGGACAAGGAGCAAGATAGACCCTTGTTCTGCCTGGTGGCGAGCACCCTGCAGTACCTATGGTCCCTCTCTCAGCTGGGCCTCCAGTTGATGACCCTTAAGGTGCACCTGGCCTCTATCTCTGCATACTGGGCGCAGGCCGGTATGCAGATGGTGGCACAGAAGAATGTGGTCTGGTGCTTTTTAAAGGCCTGGACCACTTGTCCCTGCTGGTGCGTGAACCTCCACCACCTTAGGAACTGTTGCTGGTCATGGCTATGTTCATGGGCAAGCCATTCAAACCCGTGCAGAGGTGTGGGATGTCACACCTGTCGTGGAAGACTGCCTTCCTGGTGGCTGTCACCTCCACCAGAAGGATCAGTGAGCTCCAGGCACTTTCTGTGGAGTCTCCTTACCTGGTCTTCCATCGGGACAAGGTTGTCCTCCTCCCAAACTCGAAGTTCCTCTCAGAGGTTGTTTTGGCATTTCACCTTAACCAGGTAATGAATCTCTTGGTTTATTTTACCAACGTAACCTCTGAGGCTGAGCACCGGCTCCATACATTGCACCTTAGGCGCACACTCGCTTATTATAAGGAGTGCACAGCTGGAGTTCAGGGAGAGGTTCACCAGCTCTTCCTCCCTGACGCTGAAGCCGCACCTAGCAGACTGGCAGCCAAGTGGATGATTGGCAGGTGGATAGTCTTCCTGCACTGAACTCTGCTGTAAGTTGGCTGGTAGGGAGCCTCCCGTAGGGCTTGGAGCTCATTCCACCAGACATACTGCTGCCTCGGTGGCTGCTTCCAGGGACGTCCCTGTCAAGGAGATCTGCAGGGCTGGTACCTGGAAGTCAGCACACACCTTCATCCCCCATTACCACATCGACATTGAGTCACGCTGGGATGCTAGTTTTGGGACCTTGGTTCTCCAGTCTCTTTTTCCCCAAGTAGGGGGTATGCGTTTGGCCCCCTCCTCTTAGGAGAATTGCTAGGGGTTTGCTAGAATGTGGATACATACACCATATCCACGCCCCTTGAAAAACAAATTACTCACCTATAACTGTAGATCTTCCACAGAATGGTCTCTTGCTGTAAGTCATTACTTATGGGAGTTCACGATAGGTGTCGCTCCAGCACGGTAGTCTCTTCCAGCAGTGTCTATACCAGGGACCACCCACAGTACCTCACTTCCTGGGCTGTACCTATAAAAGTGGGTGGTCCCTGGTAAGCTCCGTTCATTTTCCCGTCGGCTTCAGCTCTGGCAGCAACTCTCCTAGTAACAGTCTATGATGTGGATTGAACCCATAGCCTAGGTGCCTGGACTTCATACAGGCCCCTTATACCTACAATGGATGATTCCCTGTCACACACACAGGGTGCTCAACCAAAGGGCTCAAAAAACTTAAGAGTCCTCTTCAAGAGATAATACTGGGAAGGAAACCCCTTCACCTAAAGTCCTGCCTGACTGCCTTTCAACGGTCGTGCCTCCAAAACCTGGATCATCAAGAAGATATTCATCGTCGACTGGCACTTCACCCCCATCAATGGCAGGCTCTACTCCATAAAAAAAAAAAAAAAAGGTTCCTCATCGACGGGGTGTCATTCCTAAGCTCCCCCGTCGACCAGGACTCCTGCACCGTCGAAGACAGAGGTCTTGCTGCCTTCCCCATCGACGGGGCACCCCCCTCCCCGTCGACGGGAAGGCTTTACAAGACAGCATCGACTGAGCACATGCTCATGCTTCCTCATTGATGGGACATGCTTCCTCATTGGCGGACATGCTCCCCTGTCGTGAACCATGCATCACTCTCCATCGCCAGCTGACAGCATTTCCATCAAATCGATGGAGCATGCTTCACTCTCCCATCGTTGAAAATGGCACTCCACCGTCGGCGAGACATGCATTCACTATCCCATCATCGACAGGGCATATTCCACCGTCGACGACACATGCCCTGCCTTCCTCATCATCAATGGAGTATATTCCCCCGTCGTCGGAGCATGCTGTTACTGACCCTTCACTTGTAAGACACAGTACATCATCAACGAGGTATGCTTCTCTGCCTCTCCTGTCAACGGGACTGATGCCTCCATCGTCAAGATGATCAGTGCTGCATAGAAAAACACCCTTGCCTGCATGGAGTACTGCTATGGATGATCCTTATGGAAGGTCGACCATGAAAAGCCAAGAATATTCTCAAAAACATGTATTGAAAGATGCATATGAAGCTGCATTTCTACAAAATAAAGAACTATATGCTTCAGAACGCAGAGGCCCTCCAGCCTCGTCGTCGTTCCTACATGGGCCTCACAATCCCGTTGGAAATTTATTTATTTAGTTTTTGTTGACCGGGTAAGTGCACTAGACAAATCCTGCCAATTTTCAGGCACAACCTGGGGAAGGGGGATACAGATGAATACCAACTGACCTTGAACCAGATTAAGCTGTTGGTGGTATTTTTAGTGACTAAGAAATTTGGCCCAGAACACTGGAAATTCCCTACTCTTTCGATAAGTGCCATGGGATTTTTAACATTCACCTGAATTATCACCAATCCAGGCAGATGGGACCTCGGTTTAACGTCTCATCCAAAAGACGGCACCTCAGAAGTGCAGCACCCCTCTCATGCTGCACTACAGTGTCAGTACTGGGATAGTAACCCAAGTGCCAGATGTGGGAACTGAACCCACAGCCCTCTGATCTCCCGGCCTCAGAGGCGAGTGTGCTACCTACTGAGCCACTGACACTAAATGAACAAAGATGCCAAAGAAACACTGGATCACTCTGTTGGGAAGGCACAAATTGATCCCCCGTCCCGACATACGCTGGATTCAGAACCTGTTTACATGACAATTCTATTGTCACAAGTTCAAAATATTGAAGAAATAGTAAATAGAGTACTGGATTCTATGGATTTTGACCATAGCCTCACTCCAGAACATAACCCTCAAACACAAATGATATCGCCACCTCCATCAAAACGGGCATGCACAGAGGTAGAACACTCCCCGGTCCTGCCTTCTCCCGAATATTCGAGCAAATATTTCTCAGATTATCACATGAATCCAAACTTCATAGGACCTATGATGGTTCCCCTGACACGAAGATATGAATCCCCTTCGGATGTGCCGCCCTACTAGGACGAAGGGTTGTTACAACCACGAAAGGTAATTTCTCCACCGTATGACCCCCTCATTCACCAAAGTGATGCTACAAATTCAAAAAAACAATGGGGTTTATCACAACGGAACAGGACAGATTAAGTAAAGATATGGCAGAATATCTGGGCCTACCAGAGGACCCTGTCCGGGCTATCCCTCCTTTTATACCTACATTCAGAAACGCTATTACTGAAGCTTGGAGTCAACCCATCATAGGAGTTACCTAGAAAGGCCCACGGGCTATATCCGGCTCCTCCTGATTATCAATATTTAATGAATACGCTAGCGGCAGATTCTGTGGTTACCGCACCGGCAAGCCTAAACATACAAGCACAATACCTCCAGGGAGAGAGACTCTAGACGTTTTGACCATATGGGGAAGAGAGTGTTTGCTCTAAACACACTAAATATCAGAATACTTAACTATATGGGGCACATGCTGCAATACCTACGTACAGTGAACACTTCTGCTGGAGAAGTTATAAACAGACTACCGGCATCTCCCTGAAAGAGAGCAACTTACATCTATAAATAATAGTCATTTCACTGTCTCGACATCTATTAAGATCAGGATATGATCTTGCTGACACTTCGGCTCGAGCCTCTGCAGTTGGTATTCTTATGTGCCGCCAGGCTTGTCTTCAACTTTCAGGGCTAGCACCTGATATTCAACACAAAGTGACTAATGGCCCCTTTTCAGGCGACCATCTTTTTGGGCCAGGAGCTCAAACGATACTGGAGAACCTACAAGCCTCACACAGATGACTGAAAACAGTACAATACATATACCAAAACCCACGCCTTCAGTATAATTATTCATACAAAACTTGACCTAATTATACCCCATGTGACACCTTTAAGGGCAGAGAACAAGTAACAAGGCCCCCGGTGAAGCTGACCCGTGGCCACCCCTCCGGCTTCCCCGGGGCTTCTGCCCCTCATTAAATACTCTAGACTCCACACTGGTCCCCTCTTCTTGGCCTTGGGGACCTTTTGGGGCCACAAACAAGACTTCAGGTCTTTTTTCACATCGACTCGATACATCTAGACAGTTTCTCAGGTATCGCTGTTTGTAGACCATCACGACCATTCCGTCGAGATGCCTTTTTGACCTGTGGTGCACCAGACGTCTTGTCCCTCTCTCGCCCAGGTCCATCCACTATTAACTCACATGATGAGACACAATCAGTCGCACTACGGACTATATTCTTCTCTCTTCCACTGCTATTCGCAACTTTCCCTTGATTATGAACAAAGATCATGTCAAAAAGAGTGAGTACATATAAAGAGATTATATGTTTTTAACCACTGCTTCGTTTTGTTTGGTCACAAATACCTTGTTTCATTTGTTACATTATCTGTTACTTCAGTATCCTACTTTTTGTCAAATGAATACATTCATTACTGACTAGATGGTCTTAAAAAAAAAAAAAGTCTTCACTTGCTACTTTTTTGCGCCTCTAAAGAATAACATTGTATTACTTGAGCTGCTATTACAATTTGTAACAAAGTTGTCTTTGCCTCGGATTGTACTTTCATTGCTGATCACTGAAGCTACATAATTGCTCAGAGTTATTGACATATTCCTTCTAGTTTTTAAAATAAATAACGCAGTGAAATCATGAATGTCTTTATTCAACTGATGGCTATTTTAGCATTTATTGGTCCCATAACCACATTTGGCCTACGGCAGAATGTCATACATGACCACCCACTGCCATATAACTGCTTGGGAATCTCCCAGAAGTAATGACTTACTGCAAGAGACCATTCCTTGGAAGATAGTGCAGTTACATAAAGGCTTGTGCTGTAACAGTAGATCTTCTAGGAATGTCTTTTGCAGTAAGCAGTTTCCTTCCCTTCATCCCCCTGCCTTTATGTAATAGGGAAAGCGATATGACGGTTGGGAAGCTTGGTTCCCTTGGTCCCTAAATTCCGAGCTGGAAATCGGCGGGGAGCGGAGCTTACCAGGGACCACTACTTATAGGTACAGCCCAGGGTAGAGTAGTGTAGGTGGTCCCTGGTATAGAGATTTCCGTGCTGGAGCACCACCTATCGGGAACTCCCAGAAGTAATGACTTACTGCAAGAGACATTCCCAGAAGATCTACTGTTATAGCAAAAGGCTTTGTACAACTGCAGTTTCTAGGAATGGTATATGATGTACATCCACACAACTCACCTGACCTCCCCTGGCAAGTGGCACACCTGTCTTGCTTCCAGCATGCAAGATCTGATATCTTGGGGCAGTGCCAAGGAGGATACCACCCGGGTAGATGGGAGAAGCCAGCTTGAAGACCGTCTGGACATTGTTAAAAGGAAAGAAATACTGCTAGTGTGTGGATGGTACACCAAATACCACTCCTAGAACTACAGTTACAGGTGAGTAACTTGTTTTATTAAGAAGTGTTGAAAAATATCAGGAGATGGTGAGTTTCTTAGCTGAGGGGGACGTTTGTTCCATGAAAGTGGAGCAGCATGTGGAAAACATTCTTTCCCAAAGGGGGTGAAACTTTGGCAAAGACCAAGCTGAGACACATCCCTAAGGCTGTATTTGTAGGTGGGAACTATGAGCCTATTGAATAAATAAGTTGGGGTCTGTTTGCTCACGGCTTTGTAAATTAGTGATAAGCAATGAAAAGTGCATTTGGAGGAAGGGGACAACTGGTTTAACTGTGGTAATAAGACACAGTGGAATGAATCCTAGAAGCTGATATTATTCACTAGGAGATTTGAAATATTGGCATGATGGTAGACAGTGTAGCTGTAATCTAGTATGGGAAGGATGGCTTGAACAATAACATGTTTATGACCCAAAATTGCAGGCAATGCTTGGCATGTTTTAAATGACCTAGGCATTGACAAACTTTTAAAATGGTTTTGTTGATATGGGATTTGAAAATTAGGGATGAATCAAAAGTAAGACCCCAAGGTATTTGAATTTGCTTGCAAGTTCAAGAGGGTTATTGTTTAAAGTAATAGAAAAAGAAGGGTTTGTCAAAGACATGGTGGACTGGGGCCCAAACAGCATGATTTGAGTCTTTTTACTATTTAAAAGTAGAAGATTATTGGAAAACCAGTGCACGATTTTGTCTAGATCACCATAGGAAAGAGAAGAGGGATTCCTGTGAGCATAAAAAAGAACAGTGTCATGAACGTAGAGCCGAACCAAACGGTCAACTACAGAGGGTATGGGATCAACAAAAGGATTAAAAAGAATAGGACCGAGTATAGACCCCCTGAGGAACCCTGGTGAAAGTTAGGAGAGGAAAGACAGCCATTCCAAAGAAAAAGATTGAGTTCTTCCGTGTAAGTAAGAAGAAAACCAAGTGACTGCATTAGTAGAGAAACCATGAGAAAATAGAAGAGCCAAAAGCAGCGGATGATTGATCACATCAAAACGTTTAGACAAGTCAATAAAAACAGTACCAACGAGGTATCCCTTGTGCAAAGCCCTGGAAACAGAATCATGAAAATTAATCAGTGCTGTTTGGGTAGAGTGATTGGGTCTGAAGCCCGACTGAAAATTAGAAAGATCCTGTTAAGTTGCCAGATATTCAGAAATCTGACAAAGGACAATTTTTTCCATAAATTTGGAAATAACAGGAAGCAAGGAAATTGGGTGATAATTCTCTGCCAAAATTTAGGGCCTATGGTGGATGTGAACTAGATACCACACCTAGAACTAAGAGGTTACAGGTGAGTAGCCTATTTTAATGTAGTAATACATGACTGAAAGTAGGGAGTGAGACTTCAGTTGCTCCATAGGGTGCGTAATAGGATCGGGGGCAGCTAAATATACTTAATTATCTTTTGCCAGCAGGTGTATATGTATGGGGCATATATATATATATACAGTGTGTGTGTATATATATATATATATATACACACACATATATATAGATATAGATGTATGTTATATATATATATATATATATATATATATATAAAATAGATATGTATATTAGCTCCATAGGAATGTAGAATTTGTCGGCAGGTAAGGATGACTTGGCCCACCTACTTTGCCTATTTTTCCCTGCCTACAGCATCACCACAGATCCTACCTGATCTCTAGCCCATTCACCCCCCCCCTTTCCCTAAGATTCCCTTATGCCTATCCTGTACATTCTTGACCCCTACCACTATTTTCACCCCAACCACCTCCTCTGTATGACTGTTCCAGGGATCCACCACTCTTTCTGTGAAGAAGTACTTTCTCACCTCTCTCCTGGGACTAGCCCACTCCAGTTTCTTATCATATCCATTTGTCCTTGAGCACCTTTTTTTCTAAAAAAAAAAAAAATACTTCATTCCTATACCTTTTTTTACCCCATGAGGTATTTAAAGGTCTCTCGTATTCCTTCTCTCCATACTCTCTTCTGGGGTATACATATTTAGGTCCTTAAGTCTCTCTTCATAGGACATCTGATGCAGACACTGCACCATTTTCTTTTTTTTTTTTTCATTGTTTCTTTTCACCCTGTCATGCCCAGGATCTGCCATTCCTTCAGGCAGCCATGGTCCCCCGAGGTCCTCCTACTACTCCTCCTCCTCCTGGAGCCCCTTCACTTTAGATTGCAGCCTGACCCCCAGGGTAGCCCGACGTAAGCCTTTGGCAGGTGGGTCCCCCTCCAAGGGGGAAGGCACCAGTGGGGACACTCAGCACACTTTTCTCTCGGTTCCGGGGCACCGCTGAGGTAGGTGGCACTTCCACAGGAGGCCCATCGGAGGCGTCGATCGGCCGGCTGCCGTCATCCAGCCAATCCCGGGCTGTTTTTTCATTTTCTGGTTCCTCCCACTGTTGTGACGCTCGTGCAGTGCTCCTTGTCTCCACCAGGGGCTGGCCTGACACTGCACCATTTTAGTTGCCCTCCTCTGGACTGACTCTGCTCTGTCTGTGTCCTCTGGAGATGTGATCTCCAGAACTGGACATGGTACTCTAGGTTGGATCTTGCTGGCAAGCTGTGCAGAGGCAGTGCCACCTCTCACTTTCTGCTGGTGATACCCTTCCCTGTGCACCCCAGTATCCTACTAGCCTTCCAGCTGCCTTGTCACACTGTCTGGCCACCTTTAGGTCATCTAATATGATTACCCCCAGGTCTCTTTCCTGCTTGGTAATTGTAAGTACCATTCCTCCAATTTTGTACTCTGCCCCTGGGTTTCTGTGCTCCAAGTGCATTAGTTCGCACTTTTTCGCGTTGAATCTTAGCTGCCATACCCTTGACCACTCCTCAAGCTTTCACTTTCCACCCCCACCCCACCCCCTGACCAACCACCCCTATTGCAGATTGTGGTGTCATCTGCAGAGAGGCAGACCTTCCTTCCAGCTCCTCTGCAATGTCACTTATAAAAACATTAAAGAGGACCAGTCCCAGCACTGATCCCTGAGGCACCCTGCCGGTCACTCTCCATGAATACCTGCCAGCAAAGATAATCTTAAGTACATTTAGCAGCCACTTGGCTCATACTAGGAGGTTACAAATTGAGCCTTATGAGATAAATATTTCATTATCTACTTAACAAAAAAAATTCTGAGGACTGTATTCCTAAAATAGTTCCTAGGGCAGGCGACTCCATTGTATGGAGTATGTCAGCAGCTGTTTAAAATTGCTGACAGAATCGTGATACTAGATAATTGGGTGGTGGTAATAAACTTGAAATTGCAGGTGATATCACATAATTGGATTGGTTATAATATACTTGAAACTTCTGGTGATATGACTTAGTTGGACGGTTATAGTACACTTGAAATTGCTGGTGAGGTGGCATTATTGGATGGTTATAATACACCTGAAATTGCTGGTGATGTTACATAATTGGAGGGTTATCATGCACTTGAAATTGACAGTGATATCACATAATTGGATGGTTATCATGCATTTAAAAATTGGTTGTGATGTCATGTAATTGGAAGGTTTTACATTTGAAATTGCTGGTTATGTCACATAATTGGACAGTTATACTGTACTTGAAATTGCTGGCAATATCATGATATTCCATAATTGAATGGTTATATACTTAAAATTACTAACAGTATCATACCTCATAATTAAATGGTTATAATACACTTAAAATCGCTGACGATATTATATCAAATAGTTGGATAATAATAAACTTAAACATTGCTGGCGTTATCACATACTTGAAGTGTTACAATGCACTTGAAATTGCTGGTGATGTCACTGGGAAAATAGGTGTGGGGGTGGCAGCAGTTCCTTGCCATCTGGTATCAGAGCAGGAGTGAGAATAGACTGAAACCCCACCATCGGCTTTTCCCGTGACTTACCGCCCGAGCGCAGCTTGGTGATATTGGCGGGGCGTGTAGACGTTGTTGCCAGGTTTATTTTTCTATTTTTATTTTTTAGAAAAAGAGGATTCAAGACAGTTGAACAGTGCAGCTGGAGTGAAGAGAGTTAAGAGGTTTTGTCTTGGGGTGGGGGGGAGCGCATATTGTTTCCTGGTGACAGGGAGGGTGTAGTAATACATAACATGTTAAACATGTTAGAAGGTCATGCGTGCCTGGATTTACTCCATTGAAGTTATTGTCAGATAACATCACTGGTCCAGGAGTACATTGACCAGTCTGCTTCTTGGAAATAGTTTTTGCCATTGAATAATTGATATTATGAACGGGGGTCACAAAAATCCAGCAACCTAATTGTCTGAACCCTCTCCTTACCCCTGATTAAAATCCACAACATAATCAAGGGTAAGAAAGGTGCCAGCCAACAGGTCATTCTGCTGTGTTCAGACCCATCCACCTGTGCATTTCGGCAGCCAGGATGAAGTTGCAGTTGGGTCTGGCAGCTGCACAGTCGGGCTAAAGTCCCCACGCACAAATGCCTCTCTAATCCTACTCAACATGTCCAGTACTTCATTGTGAATCTAAACCATTTTATCAAACTTCAGATGCCCCTGACATTGATCTCACATGGCAACACGTAGTCATTTAAGCATGGCTTCAGAAATCCTGAGCGTACCTTCGCAGCGTGTGGCTTTTTTTTCTTTTTAAAAAGACATTGAAACCACTGTCAGTCATGGCATGTTTACCGAGATCATAGAAAACTAACACTGCCACCAAGCACCAATCCTATCTTTTGATACCCCCCCTTCCCTATTGGGACACAGCAGTGGCCCACTGTGGGCCAAACATTGGCACTGTTAGTGGCTCACATTAGTGCCTCAAATAAGGCAGTACATATTACCAGCACACCACGATGTTATATATAAAAAAAAAAAAAGCAGTATAAAATGTTTTTACACCTTCTCCAAATGGAAAGAGACACGGGGAGCACAGTACACATCCGGGTTGGGGGAGAGTTCATGCCGTTACAAGAGCTGCACCTCTTCTGTTAGATCCAACTACAACAGCTCCACCTGCTGACTACAACCCTTTAAGAACTATTTTCTTATATGGTACTCCTGTAGTACCCAAAACAACTAATTTTTAAAAGATTTCAACAGTTTTTATAACACTTTAATCCCATTCATAATAGCAATAATACACTACAAGGTGTGGTATACCATGGGATAGTATCACTTCTTGGGTGCATGAGACACTCAGCCTGCAGCCTCATGCCTCACAATGCACCAGCAGTATGGCAATGTCCTATGATATACCACACCCTGTTATGTATCATTTTTTTAAGTATACACTTGAAATTTCTGGTGATGCTACATAATTGAATGGTTATAATACACTTACAGTTGTTGGCATTATCAAGATATCCCATAATTTGATGGTCATAACGCACTTAAAATTGCTGATAGTATCATGATTATCACAAATCTGTACACTTGGAATTGCTATCAGGATGACATAAACAGTTACCGTAGACTTATAGCTGACTATATTATATTGCAGTATAGCGCAGTGGTTTAAAGCTCTAAACTGCAAGTCTGGAGACCTGGGTTTGAATTCCACAGCCCCCACTTGCATACTCTGTGACCCTGAGCAAGCCACTTAACTTCCTTGTGCTCCCAGGTCGCACCTGTAAACAAGCTTTCAGCTTAGTGTGCCACTCCTGGTTTAACAATTGGAAAAAAAAAAAAAAAAACATTGGATGGTGATAATACACTTGAAATCGCTTGTGAAATCACATAATTGGATGGTTATAATACACTTGAAATTGATGGCTATTACTTAATTGGGTGGTGGTTATGCACTTGAAACTGCTGGCAATATGACATAATTTGGTAGTTATAATACATGTGAAGTTTCTGGAGATGTAATTGTATGGTAATACACTTGAAATTGCTGGCGATATCACATATTGGACAGTTACAGTACGCTTGAAACTGCTGGCGATATAACATCACTGGATGGTTATAATACACTTGAAATTGCTATCAATATGACATCACTGGATGGTTATAATACACATAACTGCTGGCGCTGTGACATAATTGTACATTTTTAAAACACATGGAATTGCTGGTGATATCACATAGTTAAATGGCTGTAGTCAACTTGCAATTGCTGGCGAAAAGTTACATAATACACTTAAAATTTTGATGCTCTCACCTAATTGGGCAGTCCTGATACACTCAGAATTGCTTGCGATTATCACTTAATTTGTTTCTGTTGTTTAGAGTCACAAGCGGATGGCATTATCAGAGAGCTGCTCCCGGGACTCTTTAAGCAGCCAGCCACCCTGCACGGGTTTAAATTACTCATATGGGGTCAACGCCTGGAAGTATTGGGTCCAGACGAAGCACTCTGGTGGAGTGGCTGGCAAGAATGAGGAACTTGATTTGGACGTGAGTTATTTTTTATGCCTTTCTTTCCTACTCTCTTCTAGAACTTGTGTTTTTTTTTTTTAATTACTGTTTATCCTGCCTTTCCAGCCTGCCATCCCCGACCCTTCAGGAACCCCAAGGTAGACATCCCTCTACCTTCCACCCTGCCCGTATGACCCCCTGGATCCCCATGGAGCTTCGGTTTACCCCCTGAGCGGGGATGGGGCAGAGCCCCCTTACCCCATCAGTCAACTTTCGTCGGTCCAGGGGCCATCGGGCGGGCGAAGGCACATCAAGGGCACGTCTCTGGAGGCTCCATTTTCCCAGCAATGGCAGGCATTTTCACTTTTTTTTTCTCCCATCCCTACAGCGTAGGACCCCGAACGTCGAAGTGCAGAGCGCCGATGTCACGCTGTATAGCGGCCACCCTCCCACTAACATTAGGGGCTTGCAGTACTCTGAGCCTCCGCTCGGAGTCAGACAAGTGTTCGAGCTATGGCCTCAATCCTCCCCGGAGTAGGCGAGCTGTCATGGGATGCTCAAAGCGTAACTCCCGGCGGCCCTGGCGATCCGAGTCACTCCCAGACAGGTCACGGCGTGGGCGGTGTGGCATCCAGTGCCTCAGCCCTCAGCGCCACTGGGCCAGCGTGAACTTCTGTGTTTCTGGTGGTGTGTGTTTAATTTTTGCTACTGTTATCTGTTTACCAATGTTTGAGCATCAGGAGGTGTTTGAATCAGAGACAGAGAGTGACTTTCTGGTGCTGTGGCAGTTTCAATAGAGCAGTTTGTTTCTCTCTGACTCTGGTCTGAAAAATCACTCTAGGCTGGAGGGGGGGGGATTGGTCCTTTTGTAGTTTTCATTAGGATGTCCTTGAATTCAAGTCACGGGAGACCAGAGATTGGGAGAGGTGAGTGTAACAAGTGCCTCATTCTGCTGGCACACACAAAACCAGTATGAACCCATTAGTCTGCTTGAAGGGTTCAGTTGGTTAGTCTTCGGGCACCCTTTATGCTAAACCAATAGGTATCCTAATTGCTGGTGTGCCTGTGTAACTATACTCCTGTACTTCATGGGTTAAACTCTGCCTTAACTGCCTTTTCCCTTTTGTCCCCAGCCAAACCGATGCGGATAAAAGAAGACATTTTGTCGTGCACGGCAGCGGAGCTCAATTACGGGCTTGCACAGTTTGTGAAGGAGATCACCCGGCCGAATGGAGAGCGATACGAACCAGATAGCATTTACTACCTGTGTTTGGGCATTCAGCAGGTTGGTGACTATAGGTTTCAGAAACCATTAGTACCTGCAGTTTGGTTAGTCATTGAATGTGTACGTGGTGAAACCCTGTGAATGGACCACACACAGTGGGGCCCTGCTCATGAGCCCTATTAGGAGGCCCTGTAGAGTTGTAATAATCTGTGGTGGGGTCTCATGGATAGGCTGCACCCATGATGGGGCACAAACTATAGCAACTAGTTGCAAGTCCGAACTCGTACATAATCAAGTCATCATAGTGGGCAAGGATATAGCTTGAAGCACTTAATAGTCCTGAATGTCAGTTTGGCGATCCAGTAAGTGGTTTTCAAGATATGACTAAAAATGGAAGTGTGGTGCACACGTTTTATTTAGTTATTTATGTATATATGTATTTTGCCATTTGTTAGTTTGGTAAGCACTCTGTGCCATGAAAGGCCTTTTGCATGTATGACCAAGGTACATGACATTCAAAGATTACACATAGCATGACATGTACAGTGTCACTAGTAACTGTACAAAATTAAATCACATTAAAACATTTACATTTAAAATTCAAATGCACATGTCAGTTCATTTCTAAGTCAGTCACATGCATATGTGTGTGTGTCACGAAAGCCAGAAATTGTTTTGGTTAACATTCTGATCACGTGTAGAACATTTATTTTTATTAGAATTGTTTAACCACATAAGACCCAAGACTATTAGATGCCCATTTTCAAGGGGAACCCAGAGATGTAAAACAAAGGCAACAATACAGGATAAATATGCAGTACATCTGGGTACACAGTAGATCAGAGTACACAGTAATCAGTTAACATTACACTTGCCCACTGACAGTACAATATGTCAGAGAACATAGTAATCAGGCAGCATCACACTTACACATTGACACATCCAGACAGTATTTTTTTTTTTATTAGTTTATAAGAGCCTTCTTATATGTATAATGCATTGTGAGACAAGTACATTCATGAATTACAGCATAGCCATATTAGGGTACATTGTTATCTAATCCAGTTTCATACCACATGTGGGGGATGTTAACAACATATCAAGTCCATACCGAGTCCAGAAAGTTTACCCACATGCCAATGAAATGCCACAAAAGCAGTGGACCGTTTAACCTCGGTTGAAGTCGATATAGGGTAACGCAGGCTCTGTGACCTGCCTGGTCACATCAAAGGAAAATGGTGAAGTAAAAAAAAATAATGCATAGATCCTGTGTGCTATACGTATGCACTTCCCCTCAAAGAATCCAAGACATTTAGTATATTTCTAGTGCAGAATAATTAAACACTAAAAAGAATGTAACATTAAGTAATTTGATCTGAAAGGTTCAGTAACTGCAGACGGTATTTTGTGACGCCATGGTAAAAGTACTCTTGTGAACTGATAGAGTATAGCGAGGCAGGTAAATTGTTCCAGGATGTAATGGCTTTATAAATAAAAGAATGTTGGCCCAGGGAGGAATGGAAGAGTGGTGGTCTTATGAACTGAGTGTGAGCAGATGTAGTACTCTGGGAACCAGTATAAGGGCTAGCATCAGCCAAGAATAAAAATCAAATAGGACCTTTTAGGAAACATCTAAAACTGAAAAGAGTGAAGTAATGTGTAAATCAAAATGTGTTTGTAAAGGGTGCAGTGGTGTGAAAATCGGGGACTGGAGGCAGCAAATTTGCATATGGAATTGTGTAGGAACTGTTTGCGGTGGTACAGTGGTGAGCATGGCTGCCTTCCAAGCAGTTGACCTGGGTTCAATTCCCAGCCAATTCAATAACATGTTTGCATTGTCAGTGACTCATCAAGTGGCTCACTCGCCTCTGAAGCTGGAAGATCAGAAAGTGGTGGGTTCTAGCCCCACACGGGGAATGTTGAATAAATCCCAATACTGACACTGTAGTGCATCGGAAGTGCTGCATTCCTGAGGTGCCATCTTTCGGATGAGCTATTAAACCTGGGTCCCATCTGCCTGTTCTGATAGTTGTCCAGGTGGACATTAAAGGTCTCATGGCACTTCTCGATAAGAGTAGCGGAATTTCCCCGGTGTCCTGGCCACATTCCCCCCATTCACCAAAATACAACCAACAGCTTAATCTGGTTCTGGAAGTCCGTTTACATCTGTACACACATTCCTCCTCTTTATCTCCCAAGTCTCGCCTGCAGACGAGACACGGCTCAGTGTGCCTCTCCTAGTCGCAAACTTTCAAATAAATAATTGGAAGTGGTGTACCCTGGAAGTCTGTAGTTCACTAAGGACATGAGTAGTCACTGAGCCAGGACTTTCTTAGAATGACTGAACAAACGATTTTTTAGCCTATAAAGCTGGCCAAGGCATACGTGTACTTCCTTGACCAGCATGGAGATGTGTTCTTTTAAAGAGAGAGTCTGGTGTGTGATAAAACCAAAATACTTGAAATTTTCCACTTTCACCACAAAGGTGCAACCCAAATCTTTACTTAAGTTGGGGGAAGGGGAGTTAAAGCCTTTAATTTCTGTTTGTTCTGGAGTGTGCATTAGTTGGTTTTATTACACCTGTTTGAAGTGCCCCTCTAGGGCTCTTAGTGCCTGTACAATAAAACACATAAATAATATAGTCGAGAAATAAGCATAAAACAAGATACTCCTTTTCTTGGTTTTACCAACATACAGTAGAAAGCCATATTTTAATAACCATTTTTTGCACCAGTTTGAAGTCTTGCTGCAAGTATCTCCTTGTGTGGTTGACATTAGATACTTTCTGTACAAAGTAATATCATCCAGGAACATAATTATACAGGATTCAGAGTTCGGGAGAGAAATGCTTATAAAAGGGAAATAAAACTAGCCAAGGTTAATTATTGTAAAACACAACAGTCTGATAATCTGTCCAACCCCCCAAAAATTCTGGAGTTCAGTTAGAGACCTCTTATCTCCCTCCATTCAACAACTGTTCAGTAATGCTTAAGAATGGTGAGTTAATGACTAATCCAGTATCTATTGTGAAAGAGTTTAATTATCATTTTACTAACTTCGACTCCTATCAGACCAGTTGTCGTGATACTATAAACACATACCATAAAGTTAGATGGACCTACTTTCCATGTAGAAGTTGTGAAAAGTGTAGATGTGCTTAAATTGCTTAAGGATTTAAAATTCAACAAATCTCCTGGTTGTGATGAGTTGCCCCCCAAATTCTTATCACCTGCTGCTTCTAAAATTACTTATTCGATTGGCTTATTATTTAATTTGTCCTTTCATAGAAGACTGTTGGCAGATAAGGACACTATTGCTCATCGAGTCTTCCCCGATGCCCTGATGCTTTCAAACAGGGAAAATACCTAGTTTATGGAAAAGGCCGCACGTAATTCCAATATTTAAATCAGGGTCTTGTGTTGGTCTCTGCAGTTGTCGTCCAATTTCTATTTTACCTGCATTGGCCAAATAAGAAAAAATTGTACACCAGCAGCTTAATGAATATATTAAAACTCACGATTTATTGTCCACAAATCAGCATGGATTTTGGGGGGACACAGCACTGAGACAGCCTTGGTTGGGTTCTCTGACACCATCCTCAGGACTACCGAGATGGGTGGCTTTGCGAGGGTGGTGTTCATGGACCTAACCAAGGCTTTCGATGTGGTTAATCATGCACTCATGCTTGAATGTGTGGGGCACTTGGGGCTGGATGCCTCTTAATTAGAATAGTTTGGAAATTACCTTTCTGATCGGTTTCAGTGTGTCAGATTGGGTGGGGTTTATTCATCTTGTAGGAAGGTCCAGTGTAGAGTCCTTAAGGGCTCCATACTAGGCCCTCTGCTTTTTTTTCATTATTCATTGACCTATCTGCTAAGTAACTTGTAATTGCGATTTATTATTATACGCAGATGACACAGTGTTAATGACTCACAGTTCAAAAATATCTGTAATTAATATTGCGTTAAGTTGTGAAGTCACTAAGTTGCAAAACTGGCTTTGTCAAAATTATTTTGTTCTAAAAAAAACAAAATCTATGATCTTACTTCAAGAGGGCTCTTGCAGTAGGTAATTACATATAGGACTGATGCCGACCGGTGTCAGGACCCAACGGAAAAATTTCTAGCTAGCAGTCTCTGGCGGGGAACCACCCCCACATCAGGTGACCGGTGTCAGTATAAAGAGGAGGTCCCCCTCGCTCGCCTTCCAGTTCTTTCCCGCTGTTAGCTCGTGCTCCAGCGCCTCACGGTAAAGTTCAACGCTTGTCAGCTCTCACTTCGGTAGTTTTTACTGTCTTTTTTCAATTCTTCGATTAAAAACATCAGGCATTCATCGGTGTATATCGTCCCCTACACCTTCCGAGCACAAAAATAAGTGCGACTCGTGCGGCGCCCAACTCCCTCACAAGGACGGCCATTCCCAGTGCCTCTTCTGTCTAGGTCCGGATCATCAGGTGGAGAAGTGCCAGCACTGCCTAAAATTTAACGCCGCCACCTGCAGACGGAGGCAGCAGTCCCTGGAAGCCCATATACTAAAGAAGAAAATGTCCTCCATGGAGAAGGAGTTAAAAAAGCTCCGGCAGGCATCCACTTCCCCCAAAGGCCACTGTAAGAAGAAAGACAAGGAGAAGCACTGGGATAAGGGCTCCTCATCCACCGTGTCTTCTTCAGAATCCTTCAGCACTGCTACAGATAACGTCTCCTCCGGAGACTGCTCATGACGGATACGCTGAGGCTTCAAGGTGGCGTTGTCCCACCCGTCTGGCTGTGCTCAGGCCCTTGGTGCCCTACGGGCTATTAGAGCCTCCGCTCCAAGTAAAGCCGCCACCGTGCAGCCTACTGGTTGACGACTCAGTAAACGGATGTCAGCTCCTCTGATGCCCGCGCGGAGGCGATTGATAAGTCGCCCGACCCTTGAGGTGGCGCGCGGCCCCTCTTCCGCAAACAAGGCCGTTCCTCCTTCGCGACCTGCCTCGGGTGATGGGTCCAATAAGTCGAGCGTTGGCTCCTCCAGCATCCGCCTGGATTCCGCTGATAAGTCAGAGGTCGGCCTGCCTGATGCCCGCACGGCGGCTGAGCCGACGCGGGACCCTCCCATCCACCGTTCCCGGCTCCCCGCAGCCTTTGCTGCCCTCTGGAGACCCTGGGTCTCCTCAGCATGTCCCTGGGAACTTTTCTCCTCCATCCCCGGGAGATGCTGAGGTTCCCGCTGCACCCCCGTCAGGCCGTCCTCCGGCCGGTCTTGCCGACACCGGGTGACATCCCGGATGCCACTCCAACGTCGGGACTTCCGCCCACCAGGCCTCCTGCTCCAGGCCCGCCCGTGGGCCCTCCGGTCGGACCGTCTCCAGCAGACCCCCTTCCCCCCCAGCTCCCAGGTATCTGACGCCGTCTTACCCGGCTCCGCAGTATCCGACACCACAGTACCTGACACCGGCCTGTCTGACGCCGCAGTACCCGGTGCCTCAATACCCGATGCCGGTTTTCCCACCATCGGGTTATGGATACGTGCTTTACGGGTACAATCAATACCCTTATCCTCCTCCTCCTCCTCCTCCTCCTCCGCCCCTCAGCTGCTGGTGGACTTGAAGGGGACTCTGGCCTCCTGGTGGGCTGAGGCCAAGGCTCAACTCACCAGAGAGGTGGAGAGTCGTCTCACGATGATGGTGTCGATTCCGGCTCCCTTACGTCTGCGACAACAGACTCCCTCTCCACCTCCGGACATCAGGGGCTAGCCTTCTCGTTCCAGGGCGGGCAGGATACGCTTCCCCGAGGACCTTCCAAGAGGTCCTTTCCTCCCCCTCGCCGGGAGAGGGAGTCTTTCTCTTCATCCTCTTCCTCCTCTGACACCTTGGATGACTCCGACGGTTGCTCTGAGCCGGACGACGAGCCACACTCTGTCTAAGCCCAGGTCTAGGACTCCTCCGAAGTCTCCTCCGGGGATCCTTCCTTTACAGAGTTGATATGCAAAATCCAGGAGGTTCACAAGTGGTATTCCTTGGGGCCGGATCCAGAACGTAAGAAACTCGCTGAACATCTGGACCTGCCCGAGACAGCTCCTACATTGGTGCCACCCTGGATTGAGCCTCATGCTGACCTTGTTTCCACTATTTGGAAGCAACTGTTGGTTTTAGCCCCGCTTCCTCGGAAGTCGAACAGGCTATATCAGGCTCCTGAGGGTGTTGACTTTTTAGATTCTCACCTTCGAGCTGATTCGGTCGTGAGTAGCGCCGCTCATGGCCAGACAGCTAACCCGAAACATCTGAGCTCATCTCCACCTGACAAAGAATCCTGTCTTCTGGACCAGTACAGGAAGAAGATCTATGCTTCTTCCACTCTGGGTATTAGGGCCCTAAATTATGTTGGTCACATGGGGGATTACCAGAAGGCGATTCTTAGTGAGGCAGAATCCAAATTGGACTACCTTCCGGACTCTCAAGTCAAACAGAAGTGGCTGACCTCGTCCGCTCTGCGTTCAGCCGATTGGCACATGCTTCGTGCTACTTATGATGCAGTGGACACTGCTGGTAGAACTCGCTTTCGCCGTAGGCTTATGGCGTCATGTCTGGTTCCATGTGTCAGGGTTGGTCCCGGAAGTGCAGTCCGCTATTCAGGAAGCGCCCTTCCAGGGTTTGGTGCTGTTCGGTGGTGATGTCAAGGACATTATCACCGATCTGCAGGAGAAGGGGACTGCACTGAAGTCTGTGGACTCCATGTATCATCCCCATCAAACACAGTGCCGTCCCTTTTGCAGGCGGAATCGCAAAAGGCAAAACCCAAGGGGAAAGCAGGCCGCTAGACGCCGGGCCCATCTGGCTGCCAAGCCCCCTCCGCCCAAAAACCAACGGGTGCTTCAGCCGCAAAGCTGCCCCATACCACCTGACTCCATTCCTCTCCCGCAGCCTCTGGGCCTTCCGGAGGAACCGGTGGGAGGAGGTTTCCTCCACCTCCGGGTTGGGAGGATAACTTCAGATTCCTGGGTGCTCCAGCTGATACAGAAGGACACTTAATAGAGTTTCTTCAGAAACCCCGACACCCTCCCCCAAGGTCATCGTACTATCGGGAACATCATCTTCTGGTCCAGGAAGAGATTTCAGCACTTTTGCTGAAGGAGGCAATAGAACCCGTCCCCATTCCTCTTCAGGGAACAGGATACTATTCCCATTTCTTCCTGGTCCCGAAGAAAACAGGGGACTTGAGGCAGATTCTCGACCTCAGCTCCCTGAACTTGTTCGTGGAGTACAAGAGGTTCAGGATGCTCTCGCTGCAGAGCCTCCTGCCCCTTCTTCGGCTGGGACTGTGGCTGTGCGTTTTGGATATGCAGGATGCCTACCTGCATATTTTTATCTGCCCTTCCCATCGCAAATACCTGTGTTTTGCAGTCCAGGGGGACCACTACCAGTTCAAGGCCCTCCCATTTGGTCTTTCCTCGGCGCCCCGAGTGTTCACCAAATGCCTTTTGGTGGTAGCAGCCTACCTGCATACACAGGGGGTGCAGGTTTTCCCGTACCTGAACGATTGGCTTCTGGCGGCCCCGTCCAGGGAGGAACTCCTGTGCTTACTTTCCCTTACACAGCGGGTCTTTTGCTTACCTGGGTATTACCATCAACCAAGCCGAGTCCCATCTGATCCCGTCCCAGAGGCTCCAGTTTATCGGGACAATCCTGGACACGACCTCTGGCAGGGCCTTCCTGTCACCGGACAGGGCGGCCACTCTTCAGGCCCAGGTCAGCCTGTTGTCCAGCCGCAGGCGGGTCAGTGCCAGGTCAGTCCTTCGCCTCCTTGGGCTAATGGCGGCTGCGATTCCGACAGTCCCTCGCACTCTGCTCCACATGAGAATCTCTCTCAGTGGACACTTCAGTCTCAATGGGATCAGCTGGTGGACGACCTAGATCAACTTGTCCTGGTCTCCACTCCCATGGCTCGGGACTTGCAGTGGTGGATGGTTCAGGAGAACCTCTGCCGGGGAGTTCCCTTCAGTCTCCTTCCCCCCTCACAGACGTTGACTACGGACGCCTCCGGCGAGGGTTGTGGAGCCCATCTCAGTCCTCACAGGACCCAGGGCTCCTGGTCCAAGCTCGAGAAGTCCCTCCACATCAGTGTGCTGGAACTAAGGGCAGTACTGTATGCTCTTCAGGCTCTGCATCTGTATCTGTCTCCAGGTCACCTAGCGGTACAGACGGACAACATGTGTGAGGTCTGGTATATCAACAAACAGGGAGGAACTCGTTCCTACCCCCTTTGCTGAGAAGTGATGCCAGTCTGGGATTGGGCAGTACAGCACAACCTTCACTTCACGGCATGTCCCGGGGATCGAGAACACGCTGGCAGACAGGCTAAGCCGGTCTTCTGCTCTAGCTCACGAATGGGAACTGGATCAGGGGGTCGTAGACGACATCTTCCTGCGCTGGGGAACTCCACAGGTAGACCTGTTCGCTTCCCCCCAAAACACAAAACTTCCCATCTTCTGCTCGCTCGCTCAGGGCCTTGGCATTTTTGGAGAGGCGGCTCTGTCTCTAGACTGGAAAGATGGAATCGTCTATGCACTTTCCCCGATTCCACTGATTACGAGGGTCTTGCAGAAACTCGGTTCGGAAGGAGCTCGAATGATTCTGATCGCTCCTTTCTGGCCCAGGCAAGTTTGGTTCTCTCTTCTGCAACAGTACTCCGAGGAACCTCCTCTTCCTCTTCCTTTGTCGCTATTTTTGCTGGCCCATCCAGGCCTCAAGTCCCTTCAGTTGCACGCGTGGCTCCTGCAGACGTAGCTCAGATCCGATTCGGGCCCCCAGTAGCTGCGATTCTGGTGGAAGCCAGAAACCCTCAACCAGATCTACTTATGCCATGAAATGGAAGTGGTTCTCTATTTGGGCTGCCTCAATGATGTCGAGCCCTTCCTGTGCTCTGTCGGCCGACTTCTGGATTACCTGCGACACCTCTTCGATCTGGGTCTCAGCCATTCATCCCTAAAGGTTCACATGGCGGCCATTTCGGCCCATCATGTCCCCTTTGCAGACAGAACGTTTGTTCAGCTGGAGGTCTCTAAGACCTTTTTGAGAGGGGTCCTTCACTTACAACCCCCCTATCCGGGTTCCTGACCCTCCTTGGGATCTGAATCTCATTTTAGAGAAACTTACTCTGCCTCCTTTCGAGCCTGCAGCCTCAGTGGACCTAAAGTTCCTTTCTTGGAAGACTCTCTTCCTAGTGGCCATTATTTCTGCTTGACGGATTTCCAAGCTTCAGGCCCTGATGTGTAAAATCCCATATTCGATTTTTCACAAGGAACATGTGGTTCTGTGTACCAACCCTAAGTTTCTCCCTAAGGTGGTAGCGGAATCAACGCTGAGTCAATCCATAGAGTTGCCTGCCTTTTTTACGCAGCACTCCAACCAAGGAGAGTACCTCCTGCATACTTTGGATGTTCACCGAATTCTGAGATACTACACCAACAGGACAAAGGATCTCAGAAAGACTGATCAAGTGTTCGTCTCTTTTGCCCATTAAAGAGAAGGCAATGCAGCTTCTAAGCAATGCTTAACGAAATGGTTGGCTCATTGTATCATTTTGTTATGACATGCACAACAAGACCCTGCCGGGTCAAATTAGAGGCCACTCCATCAGAGGGGTTGCTGCCTCTGTGGCTTGTTTCAAGAACGTGTCAGCGGCTGACATTTGTGCAGCCACCACTTGGACTTCTGTCCATACGTTTAAGAAACATTACAGTTTGGACATTGCCTCTCGCCGTAGAGCAGGCTTCGGGCTGGCAGTTTTGCAAGGCCTCCTTTCCTAAGGCCTTCACAACCAGAGGGTCTACTTCTGAGTAGCTTTCCTTCCCCCGTTTGCTTCTCCTTGATCCAGACTGCTTGGGACTCAGTCGTATATGTAATTACCTGCAGGCCCTCGTGCAGTAAGATAGTACAATTCGTAAGAACTTACCGTAACAGTAGATCTTCGAGAGCTCTTGCAGTAGGTAAACTCTCCGCCCTCCATCCCCTAAGCTTTTCAGCTCCTTTTCCAGGAAGAAAATATCCACTTCTCTCGTCTTGCCTTTTGGCCTTTGGCAGGAAGAACTGGAAGGCAGGCGTGGGACCACCCGCTATACTGACACTGCATGGCGTCGGTCACCTGACGTGGGGGCGGTCCCCTGCCAGAGACTGCTAGCTAGAAATTTTTCCGTTGGGTCTTGACGCCGGCCTGCATCAGTCCTATATGTAATTACCTACTGCAAGAGCCCTCTCGAAGTAAGATCATAGATTTTGTTTTATTTAGAACAAAATAATTTTGACAAAGCCAGTTTTGCAACTTGGTGAATTCGCAACTTAACGCAATATTAATTTCAGATATTTTGAACTGTGAGTCATTAACATTGCGTCATCTGCGTATAATAATAAATCTCTCTCTCGAAGATCTATTGTTACGGTAAGTTCTTACGTAACTGTACTTTATTTGGTTCAGTTCCTTAATTAAAGGAGTTTTTGATGATTTTAAGATTCATACTCTGGATGGATGCTTGATTGAGTCAGCAAACTCATTCAAGTAATAAGCCTAGTTTTGAACCCATTATTGAGTTTTAATGAACATATTGACAAAGTCACTGCAAAAATCCACTCGAAAATTGGCACTATTACATAAAACATTTTTTAACTCGGGGGGCCTAGGTTAGCAATAGCACAACAAAATCTTTTGCCAATTAAATTATGCTTCTTTTGTCATTGCAGTTTCATGCCTTCTTTCAAGGAAGGAGGTACTGCTTCAGAAAATTGGTAAATTTGCGCTATTAGCACCAAATAGGACCCATCACTGTTTAATTCTGGATAGGTTTGACTCTCCCTCGGTTTTGGACAACTACAGAATATCTTTATCACGCTTTATGTATTATGTAATGCACTCTGGCACCCCTGTCTCCTTGCCAAGGTTATTTCGTTTCATTTTTATTTTTTATACTCGTTAGCTAGATGAGCAAACTGCCCGTTTTCGCAAGAAATACAATACTATATTAAAAACAATTACAATCATTGAGACTGTTTAGCCATTCAACAAACCTTTTCTTAAACATTTGAACTGTCCCAGCATTAGTGATTTTGGGTCGGATACCATTACAAATCTTTATAGCCGTATATATTACTGACCTCTGACCAACGTTTTTTTTGTAGAGGGGAATTCTGAATAAACCCTTGGACTTGAACCTAGTTTCAATATGACTTTGCTGAAGAGGGACAAGATCCTGGATTACCTGGGAGAGTAAACCCTGGGTTCTTTTAAACAGAAAAGCTCCAAGCTTCAAATTTATCCTATCAGGAAGAGAGAGACAGTTAGCTTCTCTTAACAAAACACAATGATGTGTTCTTATGGGAAGACCTGTCATAAAAAGTATTAACTAGGCACATTCCTGTATATGACTCATATTCATCAGAAAATCTTCAGTTATACCATTTGTTTTTACAAACGCTGGTAAAATAACTTTTGCACATTTGCTGCTACATTATAGAATTTGTTACCTATACATTCTAAGCACCTCCCTTCTATTATTTATTTCATCTGTTACTCAGTATTTTAAAAGCATAAGTGTATGTTCATGTAAGCATTAATTATGTGTTTACATTCTTTGTTTCATTAATTGTTTTATTGTATTTGTAGTGTGTTCAGTATTAGCTGGCTGTTGGTGTCTTGTTACCACCTTGACCTCAAGTCGGACCTGAAAATGCTATGTTTTATTCCAGTGTACCAGCCTGCAATTCAAATAAATGAATTGAAAATGAGCAGTGTTCCACATTGCGTGAAAATATAGAGCGGTGGTAAGGGGAGGAGCCACAGGGGCGGGGTCACCAGGGTGGAGCTACCGGTGGGCGGAGTCAGTCAGGATGCAATAAATGCATAAGAAACAAGAGATAAGAGCAATATGATGATCTGGAGGCCTCTGTAGTGTGCAGTAGCAAAAGAAAAGTGTGATAAAACATACTGGAGAACTTCTGCATTCTAGTTGCAGGCCAGGCAACAGTTTGAGAGAGTCTTGACATTTTGGTGAGGCCATACTACAACTCTTTACTAGTGCCTGCAAAGCCAAGATCTAATCTTCGGTTTCGCAGTCCTGCCCAATGAGCTGCAGCTTCCAAATAAGGGAAACTGTCAACATCAGGGCCCTCAATTGAGATAAGCATAAGTGCATTTAGCACACTGGCACTTAATCTATTTCGTTCCTACGTTTTTATTCGATTCAGTGCAGAAAACCCCCTCTCACAATCTGCAGTTGACATGGTATTATCATTGCCAGTTCTGCCAAAGTAGATATGTTTGGATACAGGTCTACATACTCAGTAGTTAGAGCGTGCAGCACATCAGAAATAGTCTTAAAGGCCATCTTTTCCGTGAACATGAGACTACGCAGAGAAGCCCATTCCAGTGCAGAAGCATCTACATCCACAACAGTAGCATACTGACCAAGAATAATCTCAAGGCTATCACTACCATACCCTTCCAACTCTTCAATATCACCTTCTTGTATCATGCTGGGGTCAAGATACTGAGCGCATCCAAAAGTTCTGTGCTTGGAAACCTTTGCTCAATTTGAGCAATTAGGGCCCTAATAAACTTGTCATGCACAGAGGTTCTGAAATGACTTAACTGTGGTTCGCTAAATGGCAAGTTCAGGCCATTATCATTCAGGAGTACTAGTTCAGGCGAAACGGAGGAGAAGTACTGACCAGGTACCAGTAGGCGTGCCCTAAGAATCTCTAAAGTGGAATGTAAATGTCTCTTTATATCAGTAAAATTCAGAGCTGATGTTTGAAAACATTTAGATAAGATGCTAAGTTGTGGAAGTATGTCACACATCATGCATAAAATAGAGAAAAACTCCGTTTTCCACGATTTTTACTAGGCCCACAGCTTGGGGATCATGCCTTGCAGAGGCCTCTCTATGCAAGGATGTAACAACGGACAGGAAAATCTTCCTTAGTGTGTCACATGCTGCATCATGGGACAACCACCTAACTGCTTTTTGCCTGTTTAGGCTTTAAAACAGGGTTTTCCATTGCCTGCTGAATTTCTTTCAGAGGCAGCCATGCGAACAGCAGAATTTTCATAATATCTGTATAAGTGATCTAGTGTTTGATTAAACTTTTAATGGCGTTCACTTCATTTGCTGCTGCCTTTACAGCCAAGGCCTCCGGTGAGCCATACAGTGATTTCAACAAGAATTGGGCTGACTTCTTTCAGCTTTTTAACCACCCCGTTTTGCCTGCCCAGCATAACAGCTGCTCCATCACTGCCTAACCCTGCAAGGTGATCAACTGAGATTTGATTGTTATCAGAGAACTCCAGCATTTTTTTAACAATTGTGTCTGCCTTTCCATCAATTAGTTCCTCAAGTCCCAGGAAAGAAACTCTGGGTTTTCCTTCTTTGCAGTACATACCATACAAAATGAGCTGCTTCATAACAGCAATATCAGTTGTTTCGTCCACCAAATCTGAAAAAAATTTGGCAGCCTTTAAATCTGTAAGAACTGATCTCCGACCACCTCACCCAGAGAGAACCATTTTCTGACAGTTCGATCAGACGATATTTAACAGCATCAGCAATATGTATATTGTCTAGGTATTTGCATCCCAATGATTTGCGAGATCCAGCAGTGAGCCATATTTCGTTGTTGAAGCAACTCATTTTTATTAGCCAGTACATGCAACGAAGGGATGCCACAAAAGCTTCTTGTTCCAGGGTCAGGGCCTGCTGCATTGCCTGCTCTATTCCACCTTTCAAGCTGAAATTCTGCAGTTAGCTTCCAGTTCAGAAGCAACAACATGAACTGACTGTTCTGATGCCTTTTTAGCATCTTCTCTGAATGTCTTACACCCACTGAGTACCCAAACTGTTCCTGATTTGGGCGTCTGTTTATGTTTTATGCAAAATGCACAAAACATGCCATCATTTCTTTGTACTGTAACCAACAGTATTTGTTAAGCCAGCCAGTATAAAAAGCCTGTTGCTCTATGCTTAAGAGTTTTTTTTTTTCTGCATTACAGGAGTAGGTACAGGGAGTCTCTTGGACATCGACGGCGATATCAACTGGACCAACTGGCATTGTCCCAGACATCGACTCATGACTGTCATCTTGATCAGGATGTTTCCATTTTTGAGTTAATTTGAAACCAAAGTTAGTTAGTTTCTGCATTGTGTACAATAAAGCCTTTTTTCCCCCTAAGTGTTGTTGTGTGTTTATTTGTCAATACAGAACGAGAGTTTGGTAATGCTGGTTGAGCCCCAAATGTTTTCTCACACAAATATTTTTCTGCTCCCTGAATCAGGGTTTAGAACAAGTGACCACTGACGAAGCAAGACTGCACAACTTGACTGGTGGGACAGAGACTGTAGACCCCCTGGTGGCACAGTTAAGGAGCCCCAAATTTTTTTCTCTCTCACACAAATATTTTTTTATTCCCTGAATCAGGGTTTAGAAACAAGTGACCAATGACGAAGCAAGGCTGCACAACCCGACAGGTGGGACAGACACTGTAGACTGGCTACAAAACAAATCTCTGGTGGTCAGGTTTATTTTTATTTGGTCTGACTTAGGCTAAGGTCCTTCCAGTGTCACCTATCAAAGGGCTGTAAAGTGCACCAAAACATTGATCTTCTGAGCAGTCACTGTGTTTTAATTTTTTTTTTTTTTTACTGCCAGTATTTTTTCCTACCCTTCAGCAGTTCAAAGAAAGCTTCTGCCCAGGTCCGCTGTGGAGACCACACAATGATTCTGCTCCCCTCTCAAATCAAACCCAAATAGTCCTCCTCAAACTTTCAGATCTTTTTTATTTAAGTAAAACTGCCTGCTCAGTCAGTTATTAAAACACAGCCAACACTTCTCTGAGTCAGTGACTCACAGGCAATCTGTATTTTTTATTGCAGTCACTGCAAGTTATTTTTCAGCAGTCAAATCAGTGAAAGCTGCTGCTCAGTGGAGTACACACAATGATCTTTCCCTCCCCTGCCCCCCTCACTCAGCCCACGTCAGAGTAACAGTAAAGTTCAGTAAAATAGTTTTCACTGGGATCAACTCTGCAGTACTTCAACACAGATAGGTTTATGTTTTTGTCGGGGGTTAACCCTGTTATCGCCAAATCAGTAACAGCCCGACTTCAACAGCTACAAGCAATCTCGATCAGCAGAACACACAGTCGCACTGGCAAAAGCCCTCGAGTGGCAGCAGACTACTTTAGTGGGACTTAGCCCTAAGTGTTGTAGCTGCTCCACTATAGGGTTTCTTGGCTGTCACTCACCTGCTTCCTCCTCGATTGGTTCCACGATTTGGCGCTTTGCATGGTCTGCTGACTGCTAGTCCAACAACCCCGTGATCACCAATGGTGCTTCCACAACTGCGGTTGCGCAGTCAAAACCTCCGTGACCGTAGGCATCCGCTCCTCGCATGCATGCGCTCCTGGATACTGAAATCTGCTGCTCGCGTGCGCGCTCCTAGTGTGATCACGAACATTTAAAGAGACAGTACGCGCTAAGCGCTAGGGCAGCAATCAAGCAGGAAAGAGTGGCGGCAATACAAAATGAGAGGTGGACATTCAAGATAGCGTGGCGGCCCGCCTCTCAGTTTTAATGAATGGGGATCACTGCCTCACTACGGGTTTTCTTTGGACTGTTGGTAATGTTGTGCTTATATTAACACTCACTTCTGTATAATAATAATAAAGTAAATGGTACTTCTCACATAGTAGACTCTGTAATTCTTCCTCTTTTCCCCCCCCCCACCCCCAGTGGCTCTACTCGTGTCTGAGCAGGGCATTTATTACTGCTGGACTTTAGTTTTCTTTAAACGATTATGTAAGGCTACTATGCCTGAGCGTACTTGGGTATTGTAATTCATGTTGACTTTGAGATCCACTTTGCTCTATTCAACAGCGGACTCCCTGCTGTACCTTCAAGATACGTCTATGATTGAATTATCTTACATGGTGGTAGCAGAAAAGAGATATTTTGTTCTGTATTTGTCTCTCTACTTCTTGTTTTGTTTATTAATTCCTTGATGCAGATTATTTCTAAGGTTGATTTGGTTTTACATGTGCAAATGATGATTTGGCACAGAACTAAGCACGATGAGTAGTCTGTTAAAACAATAAATAAACCTTACTTTCCATGGGACCACGAGGCTAAGATGCAAGGCCACTGATGTATGGGGTAGAGTGCCATATATTGTTATAAGGTCCCTCCTTTGTTGTAGTGGGCAGCAGCTCGGCGATGGTTTGATGTTGGGACGGTTTACTTTAACAGACTTAATCTTGACTAGTCTTCACATGAGGTTTTTCTATCATGGGCAACTCACAGTAGGTATCCCATTATAAGCATTTCTGTGTGATACCAGTGTGTACTCTGTTGTGATGCTCTGATTTATAAATTTTGTACTTATAAACCTAATAAGAAAGATTTTACTTAAAGAAAAAAAAAAGGCGGCTTCAGGGCATGTACCCACATCCTGCTGGAAGACACCATATCAAATGTTGCCACGTATTTATTCTTCTCAATGCCCATCAGTGTGCGGTAGACTGAGATTAGATCTATCAAGTTCTGGTCAGAGCCAAAACAGCTGCTAATGCATTAATCTGACAGGCAATATAGAATTGATGTGTGGACTGGATCGTAGTGAACAGTCTCTCTCACACACCATTCTTTTTTATTACCCCACCTTATGACGACAAGATTGGATTTTTATCTCTCAAGCTGTTGAAATGCAAATGCTGTCTTATTTGATCAGCACTGAAACTTGCCAGCTGAACTGTATTAGTGGACACATAACAGCAGTTTGCTTATAAGCCAAGCAAACGTGAAGTTTATCAATTTCTGATTTTATAACTCATAACACAGAAATGTAATATATGAAACTAAGTGTCCCTGTGATCACACCAGCAGTACATAGAGAAAACATCCAGGCAAGTTAAGGTTCATATTACTGGACACAAAAGTGTCCTCACAATGGGAGATTTAAATTTTGCCATTGCAGGATATATATATATATAATTTGTTTTTTCACGACAGCCATTGTATTAGTACACACAGTTTTTTTTGGGAGGGGGTTATAATAAGTAAAGATATTGAAGGAAGGAGGGGATAACAGAAAAACTGCTAAAAAGAGAGAATTACTGGATTTTAAAATAACTGTTTAGTTGTTAATTGGAACATGTAAATTCACCAACATTATTTTCCCTAACAGAGTACAATCTGTTGGCCCTGTAATCTCAATTTTCCTAGGCGCTATTGGCATTGAATGCTAAATATTGCATTAAGAGGCTCTAGTTGTACTTTCTGTACTTTATTGAATATACAGTAGCTAGTATGCAGTTTGGGCTGTGCGGTACGCATGATGCTACAAGTGTCATGATGTTGGATATCCTTCTGATGTCACCATGGCCCCCTCCCCCACTTCATATAAAAGAGGCTCGTTTACCAGGAATATGTTTGGTGTCATAAGGCTCAGAAAATGAAAGATAAATAGTTCACTTCTTGAAGAGGCTTGTAATTAGAAACAAAGTATTAAAAAGGAGCAAGTTACATTGAAGTGTTCCAAAATTTTGTAGCACTAATACTAAAGATGTTTACTTTACATTTCAGGTAAAAAAAAAAAATCCATCTAATATAGGAGACAAAAATGACAGCTAAAAGTTAAAAAGGGGTATATTGTATGTGCATTTTTTTTAATCTCTGGTGCACTCCTGCCAGGAACCTCATGCATGCAGATGCTGCAAACCATGCTGAGTTTAAGATACAGTAAATAAACCAGAATCCCCAAGGAAGCTGTACTGCCCGTTGAGGTGCACACCAGACTATATACTGTTTACTGAGTGCCCTTACGCTGGAGTTTTGTGCAGACCCGTGCAGACCCAAGCAGGCTATCGCCTTACCCCAGTGGAAGGTGCTGAACCACAGTGGGCCACATTTAAGAAATGATAGGAGGGGGGGCAGTACGGCATTGCACAAAATCACAGTACCCAGTTCGACACATCCACTGCATAAAACAGAGCCCATGCAAACTGCCAGCCTCGGGCCATTTTTTTTTCTCTTTAGCTGCTGCAATTCAAATTCTTTCTTGCTTTGATCAGCACTGAAACTTGCCAGCTGAACTGTATCAGTGGACATGTGCAGTAATTTGCTTACAAGCCAAGCAAATGTGAAGTTTCACAATTTCTGATTTTATAACTAGTAACACAGAAATGTAATATGTAAGTATTACACCACGACAGAGCATGTGGTTCTACTGTGGAATTAATCCATGCGGGTGGGCACAAGGCCATAGGCCGAGGGCCTCCAACCACCCAGGCATGGTTTAATTCCACAGTAGAACCATGCTCTGGAGTGGCTTAATGTGCTTGTAACACGGCAAGCGCAGGAATGGTATACAAATTTCTAAAGTAGGCATGAGATATGAAAAATAAAATACGTCGGCCCGGTGGCGCTGAGGGTTGAGGTGCCGGATGCCACACCTCGTGTCACGCTGGCCACCTGGGTTCTAGAACAAGCCCAGGCCATCGTGGGTCAGCAGGGGAGGGAGAGGATTGAGTGTCCAAGAACAACTCTTCTCTCTGGTGGTAGCCAGAGGCATAGCAAGCACCGGTGCATACAAAGAGGATTGGGAGTGGCGGACATCGGCGGAGATGCCTTGACGGAGCGCAAGCCACTCGCTTCGAACAGGAGGAAAAAACACTGCTGGAGCACAGGTAGATGGAGCACCAGTACCGACCCTAATTGCGACTGCCTGTCTGACCACCGGGGGACCCGATGAAACTTCGAAGATATCGGGGTGTCAGGGCCCCGTCCCGTACCTGCCTGGGGGGTATATCCAAGGCTCCATAGAGAAACCCCTGGGGACTCGGGTAAGGCAAGTCATGGATTGGTACTTAGGTGTCTTCTGAAGAAGTGTATCTCTGGGGTGGGGGAAGTAGGTGAAAAATAGAAAGTAAAAAATAAAATGCAGAGTCATATGTTTGCTTTCAGTATTTGTAATCTGTACTTTTACTGACAGTACAACAAAACAGTTTTCAACATGTTTATAACTTTAACATCGTGAGTTTTGTTTTATAATATACAACAGGTGTTTCATGTATTTGTTTTGCATTATAACTGTGAAATACACTTTATTTGTTTTGCATTATAACTGTGAAATACACTTTTAATTTCCTTACATCTGTAACATGTTTCTACAGCTCCAGTTTTCGACCTTGCAGACAGAGAAATATGTTGCTTTGAATTGTGGGACATGGTTATGCATATATTACGTGTGGTCCCAAAAGAAAGCATCAGCTAGACGGAGGCTACACGAAGGATGAACAGATTATGCAGTACTATAGTTTAACAAGAAACTATACTATTTTAACAGTTTTTTAACTATTTTTAAACAATTATTTTAACGTTTCTAGGATTCTAGAAAGACATACTTTGCCGTACTAGTTTCTGCAAGGGCAGAACATCACATTGCATCGGTACACTAACAAGTATTACTGAGTAGGGAAACGGGAACAGAAACGGGGGTAATTTCTAGACCAATTTGCAAGTGAACTGAGTTCAGACAATTGGCAAAAAGTTTCATTGCCCAACTTGTATTTTTGTGGGTGTTGGGCTCACATTTTTCTCCCTTAAGTTATCGAGATCAGCAGGCAAAGAACAACATGACGTTTACCAGTGTCATCTTTGAGAGATTTTCTGAGGGTACTCTGTTCAGGCTCTTTCTTCAGTGTTGCTTTTTTTATACCGGGTTCTTTTTCTCTTTTTTCCCCACCGCTAAAGTCTGCAGCTTCAGCTTTCCCATAGTGATTATTTACCCAGGTAGTGATCCCTATCACTCCACAAATGCAAACGTTTACATATTCAAATTCTCCATAGCCCTCCTTATAATTTCACTACGTTCTTTGTAAATTTCACTCATAAATGGTGATCCACTGAGCGGGTGGGTGGGAAGACCAGGGAATTCTGCTGTGTATCTTAATGTGGTTGACAATGGTATTACACAAGCAACCATGGATTACTTGAGAATTAATCCATGGTTGCTCTATTGTCACCTGTTATCATTCCTCCAATCCATTTTAGTTATTTTGGTGTGCTGTTTTCTGCCATGTTACAAATGCAGCTAAGTGTCCCTGTGATCACACGAACAGTACACAGGGAAAACATCCAGGCAAGTTAAAGAGCTACTGACGCCTCAAAGAAAACTTTGAATAACATAATAATAGGGTACAATTCAGCTTGAATTCCATATTAGGGTTACCACCTGTCCCTATTTTCACAGGACAGTCCTGATTTGGGCAGCTGTGTCCTGCAGAAAAACATGAAAAATACTACATGTCCTAACATTATAGCAGAAAACATATTTTTTGACTTGCCTCTAAATGCTGCAAGACAACATAATACCTTGACTAAAACACCTTAAAATGATATAAAATACTAAAAACAGCTAAAAAAACTACAACAATTAGTCTTTTATGATTATTTAGACGAGAAAACAAGTCTGTTGCATTGGTCGAGATACATATTGTCCTGCAAAAAATCATGTTTCAGTAAGAAATGTCCCACTTTGGGCTTTATAAAAGGTGGTAACCCCATTCCATATATATTCTATTTATTTCTCTTCCCCATTATTTATTACTGACTTAATTTCCATGACTACATGATCTTTATCCCTCAGAGTTCCCTTAGAGTTCATCTGCCTCTATAGCTTACTCCCTACTTAGTTATAATACTCTATTGTGACATCACAGTGTGTTGCCATGAGAGTAACTGTGATGTCTCAAGCAGTGCATTATGACCTTAGGTAGGGAGAAAACAACAAAAATAAATGAACTCTTCAGGAACAAAGATTTTGTTTTAATGCAAATGACCTCAGTAATAAATAATTGGGAGAAGGACTGCAGAACTAGCGTGAAACACAAACTGAAGTTTGTCTAAATATTATGATTTGTTAAAGTTATCCTGAAGGCATCAGCTGCTCTTTGAGGTTCATATTACTAGACACAAAAGTGCCCTCAGAATGGGAAATTTAAATTTTACTATTGCAAGACTTTTTTTTTTTTTTTTAACGACAGCCATTGTATTAGTACACATAGTTTTTTTTCTGGATTGTAAGTAAAGATCTTCCATTGAGGAAGCTGTTGCAGCAGGCCACACCGGTAGGACTAAGCCCCCAGGCGCTAGGACCACACCAAAACTTCTGGCTAGCAGTCTTATCATGGGGGACTGCCTCCCCACCTTAGCCCACTGACATCAGCACAGCCTATACAGGAGGGTGATCCCCCATACTACCTCAGTTCTTTTGCTGCTGTTGACCCGCGCATGTTGGACCATAGCGGATGCCACAGCTACAGTCGACCGCCATTTCCCGTGCTTACCGCACTTTTTTTTTTTTTTGTTCTTCTGAGTGTTAATATCAAATTCTTCTGTGTTTTTTCAACAAGTTTATATCTTCTCCACCTACCTCATCTTCCGACCACGGTGTGCCTGTGACAAACAGATTCCTGAAAAGGATGGCCATTCTGCATGTCTGATCTGCCTAGGCCCCTTGCCACGACACCGAACCCTGCCAGTATTGCCAGAAATTCAACCAGGCCACATGGAGAAGTTGTTTGAAAACCTTAAGAGAGCCATCTCTTAAAGCGGATGTTGGTTGCCATGGAAAAGGAGCTGCAGGCCATGAGCTCTTCAGCCTCGCCGGCCCAGTCCTACGGAGCCTCCTCTTCTTCTCATTAGGGGAAGTCTGGGAAGTACAAGCACTGGGACAAGCATTGAGAATGGACCCTGTCAGCTTCTTGGTCGTAGTCACTCCACAAGCCTTAGACTACAACAGGGTCATCCTCTAGCGAGGTGGCAGCCCCACTAGCCCTGACAGGCCTCTCCTCCTCCAGGCTCCCAGTGGCTCAGCCATCCACCCTCATCTCTATCTCGGATGGCGGCTCTTCAGGCCGGGGGGACTTCGTCTCCACCCCTAAAGACTTTATAGTATGTGGTTAGGGCTTATTATAAATAGAAGGCCGTGGCTTTCAAAATCCTGTTGTAGGACAGTTCAGAGGTCAAAAAAGTTGTTGTACTGTCGTTCTGATATCACATCGATAGTGCAACTTTTTTTCCCTTGAACTGCCACCCGATTGGTGGAAACTCCGCTCCTCGCAAAAAAAAAATTTCAAACAAAAATGGCGGTGCCGCATAGCGAGCTGTCCGGCGAGCAGTTCAAAGCAAGTCTGTTCACGGACTGCCATAGTCTGCTCCATGTATTCCTGTTTTCAGTTTCAGTTTTTTTTCTTTTTTTAATTTAAATCTGGTGTTTCCTTCATGGTTGGGATTGTGAACAGAGGAAACATCAGCAAGTACCGGGATCTTCGTGGTCGTGCGGGAGAGGAGTGCATGTGTAGTGAGTGTCTGTAGCGAGGACCGGGACGAAGCGGAGCTGCGAATACACAAGGTATGAAACCTTGTGAAATGAATGTTTTACGCATTGGGGAACCATATACTATATAAAATAGTGAATGGTTGACCATCCACAACTAAGGCAGCATTTCACATCTCAGAAGTTGATGACATCACTGAGACCTCTCGAGCTTCGCTCTATAGGTCTCTCTGACGTCATCAACACCCTCGATGGAAACACAGCCTTGTTGTGGATGGTTGTCCATCCACTATTCTATATATCCTTCACAGACTGTCAGCCAGGTGGGTTGGCCAGTCTTGGCTGATCGAGCGGCAGCTCTTCCACCTTCACCCCACCGGCCCTGGTCTTGCCTTCGCTGGCTCCCTCCCTTCCTTGGGGCCGATGCCAGAGCGGCCACGTAACACCTGCAGCTGGCCAACACAGTCTCTTCCACTCTGGCGTCACCTTTGCCTCCTTCTCAGGGGTCTCCTTGACCCCAGGTGCCAGCTTCTCCTGTAGGGTCAGTGCTGGCGGGACCTGTCGCCGAGTTGTGTAATGCAGGCGCCCGCTGGGATGCTGCCAGTCCTGCCGGACCCCCCCCCCCAAGGCCAGCACCGATGCTGCTGCTGCAACCTAGGCCACAGCCAACGCCTGTTGGCCCGACACCTGACCTCTACCCGGTGGGCCTGCTGTCACATCCATTCCTGACGGTGTATAACACTGCACCCATGGTGGACTATAACGCCCTTTTTTCATTGTGGTGGGCCTTCATGCAGAAGCAGAACCCACTTCTCAAGGCCTGCCTCTGGCATCCCCCCACGACCCTCCGTCAGACCTGCAGCCCAAGAATTCTGATAGGGTTATGTGACAGGGTAGAATAGGACCCTGTCCCAGCTGTTATGGAGAAGGTGTTTAAATGCAAGGATCTTTCCTTTACTGTATGTTCTCTGTCTGATTGTGCAACCAGATTTTCCTGTGAGACTTAGGACTTGATCAACCCAACAGGCTTACAGTTTTTTGCCTCTCTATCTCTCAGTCCTCTCTTGCTGTCTGTCTTTTTCTCCCTTGCATATCTAGGTCTGCTGATATAAAAAATATGTGCAAATCATTGTATGGAAATGTAATTGATATTGGGATCCCTTGTGTTTTGAAAATATAAAGCATTATTGTTGGAATGTATATAATTATAATTTGAGATGACTGCAAAAAGCTGTTGAAAGCTAGAGGTTACCAGAGTTCAATTTTTTTAAGCCTTTTGCAAAAGCTGTGCAAAAGGGGGCCTCAACTTAGCAAGCACACAGTGTTCTAGCAGCTCCTGCCTGATATTTACAAAAACAGGATGCTTGCTAAGGATGGGGGTTGAAAGGACTTATAAGAGCTAAGCTGCAACTGCAACTGCAACAGAGAGTGGAAGGAAAAGGGACACAGAGACTGAAAGAAAAAAATATTTCATTTCTCCTCTGTACATAGTCATTATGAACAAGTTTATTTTTTATGTTACTGCTACTGTAAATAAATATTTTTGGTGAATTCTACAACTGCTTCTGGTTTTCCCCATGCTTCCTGACCTGTGCCTCGGCAACAGGTTGGTCCCAATGAACTACAAATGTCAGGGTCTAACAGTGGCGTGACCTGACATCTGTTCAGGCTCTAGGAGGGACAATGTCTGCCTCAGACACCAGTCCCTGATAGTGAGACAACAGAGGATGATTCCGAGTCTTCGGGGTCTCCCTCCTCTCCGGATGAGTCTTCGGAGGGGGAAAACCAGGCCAAGGAGCTGCCTAAGTGCCCCCTGATGACCCATCCTTTATGGATGTTATGTGTCACATCCAGTCTGTGATGTGCTGGGAGACCTAAGAACAGGACCCGGAGAGACAGCAACTTGCTACCTACCTCAAGAAGAAGGATGCCCTTCCTTTGGTGGTGCCCCCTATGATTGACTCTTACGAGGATGTCACCGAGGTAGTCTGGGTTCAACCCTCTACCACCCTGCCTCTGCAGAAAAAGGCAGATTGCCTTTGCCATGCCCCGGTGGGTAAGCCCTTTCTGAGTAGTCGCCCTAGGGCATATTCTGTGGTGCTTAATGCTGCCTACGTTCGGACTAAGAAGCCACAGCACCTCAGTACTCTTCCACCAGACGGGGAATCCAGGCAGCTGGATCATATTGGCAAGCGTGTTTTTGCCTCTGCTATGCTGGCCATTAGGGCAGTGGACTATTTGGCACATATGGTTCAATACCAGAATGCCCTCTGGCACCAAGCCAGGGATTTGGTCCAGACATTGCCTGATGATCCCACAAGACGCCGCTTGCCCAGCTGCTAAAGTTGGGCTCAAACATAGGTAATCTGTCTTCCGATTTGGACACCCCCTTCCGTGGGACAGTCCTTTTTGGAGGTGATGTCCAGGACATCATTTCTACTCTGCAGGAGTCCTGGTGGGCCCTCAAGTCGGTCCACTCGCTCTATCGCATGCAGCCCACAGTGGGCCAATGTCCAGCCCTTTCATTGGCCCTCCCACAAGGAGACTTTGGGTCAGCCGGCCAAGGGCCAGCAAAAGCACAAGGCCACAGCAGCCCCTGCAACTGCCAGAGTCTCTAGGGCTCCCACAGCCCCTCTTCCCACGCTTTCCCCCACCTCCTGATTCCTTGCCCGATTCCCCCCCCCCCGGGCCGAAAATTCAAGGGAGGTGGTTGGGGGTCAGTTCTCCCTCCTTATGGATGGGTGGAGAGAAGTGACCACAGCCAGTTGGGTACTCCAGATTATAACTCATGATCACACTCTGGAATTTCTGGAATGAGCACGCAAAAACCCCCTCCTGTCCACTTTTTTTTTTTACCCTCCAGCACAGCAGTCTCTGGTTTAGGAGGAAATTTCAGGCTCTTCTTCAGTAAAGAGCCACAGAGCCTGTTCCTCAGGCTCAATGGGGAAGGAGGTTTTACTCCCACTTCTTTCTTGTCCCCAAAAAGATCAGGAATCTCCTGCCCATCTTAGACCTGAGCCATCTGAATCAATACATGATGTACAAGCACTTCAGGACAGTCACCCTTCAGGGGCTATTACTCCTGTTGCAGGGGGACTTGCTCTGTTCTCTGGACACGGAGGATGCTTACCTGCATATCTGGGTCTTCCCTGGCCATCGTCACTTTCTCCACTTTCATTTTCAAGGAGCCCATAATAAGTTTTGGGCCATCCCTTTTGGCCTTTCATGATCTCTGACCCAATAGGGAGGACTCTGTCATGGTGGCTGAACTCTGCCAACCTTCCTCAGGAAATGTACTTTCAGCTCTCAAACCCCCCCCCGGACAGGTTCTTACCACAGATGTGTCCAGCCAGGGGCACTCACTTGGCCGAACACCAGGCCCAGGGTACCTGGTCCCCAATGGAACAGGATCTCATCTTGGAGTTGCGGGCAGTTCTTTATACCCTGCAAGCCTTTCAGACTTGTCTCCTTCCCGGTCCACTGCTGGTGCAGACGGACAATGTGTGTAATGTACAACGTCAACAAGCAAGGGAGGACTCATTCTTACCCCCTGTGTCAGGAGGTACTGAGAGTCTGGTTCTGGGCTATTGAGCACAATCTGGAGCTCTCAACTGTTCATGCCCCAGGCGTCCAAAACATCTTGGCCGACAGTCTAAGCCACTCCAGGTCTGGGGCTCACAAGTGGGAGCTTCTGGCCTCAGTGGTCGAAAACCTCTTCAAGAGGTGGGATCACCAGAGCTGGACCTCTTTGCAGCCCCTCTCAACGCAAAACTGATGCATTTTTGCTCGCTTGATCCTGGGCCTGGAATTTTCTGGCGAGACACATTGTACCTCTCTTCGAAGGGGAGGTTTCTGTACACATTCCCTTCCTTCCCGCTCTTGCAGGGGGTTCTGCTCAAGCTCCAGTTGGAAGGAACGGAGATGATTCTCATAGCTCCCTTCTGGCCATGCCAGGTTTGGTTTCCCCTGCTGCAATAGCTAGCTCTGGAACCTCCCGGTGCCCTTGCCCCTGTGCACAGGCTTGCTCTCCCAGGACCAGGGCACCCTGGTCCATCCGGACTTTAAATCCCTGCATCTCCATGTCTGGCTTCCACGGACCTAGCTGTTACCCGTTTCAGGGTTTCCCCTAGGGTCGCTGACATCCTGGTGTTGGCCAGAAAGCCCTCCACCAGAGCCACTTATGCTATGAAGTGGAAGCGCTTCCCCATTTGGACTGCTGCTCCCCATTTGGATCCTTTCACAAGCCCAGTGAATTAGGTGTTGGGAGTACCTCCTTTCTCTTTCGGATTCAGGTCTGGGGTACTCCTCTCTTAAGGTGCACCTTTCCGCCATCTCTGTGTACCATGCACTTACTGAGGGCAAAGCTGTAGCTCAGCTTCAGGTGTCCCACATATTCTTGCTGGGCATTTTGCATCTGAAACCACCCATTCAGGACCTGGTCCCTCCATGGGACCTCAATTTTATGATGGAGAAACTCACTCTACCTCCCTTTGAACCGGCCGCAAGTTGAGAGCTGCTGGAAAGTGCAATTTTTGGTTGCTGTTACTTCTGCTCAATTTACGCGCCCCAGGCTCTCATGTGTAAAGAGCCTTATTTGTTTTTTTGCAAAGACTGTGCTTCTTTGCGTACTAATCCCTAAGTTTTTACCCAGGATGGTGTCTGAGTTTACTTTAAATCAATCTATCCATCTTCCAGTTTATTTTTCTGAGTATTCTAATCAGAAGGCGGCTTTGTTCCATACTTTGGATATTCACAGGATGTTGTTGTATGACACAAACGCAGCAAGTTTTTGAGGAAAACTGTTCAGTTGTTTTTGTTCGCCCCAAAGAAAGAAGGTGCTCCCGTTTCCAAACGGTGTTTGTCTAAGCAGTTAGCTAAGTGCATTGTTTACTGCTACCGCAAGTACAACAAGCCCCTTCTGAGTGTAGTCAATGGCCATTCTGCCAGGGGTATGGCTGCCTCCGTGACTTGCTTCAAAAGTGTGTCTGCTGCTGACATGTGTGCAGCTGCCACCTGGAGTTTTGCCACACCTTCACCAAGCATTACAGTCTGGATATCGCCTCTAGGTGCAGGGCCAGTTTGGGCCTGGCAGTCCTTCAGGGCCTTCTGTCATGAGCTCTTGACTGCTGATTTGTCCTTCTCCTGGTGATTTCATTCTGGTGCTACCGGTACTGTTTGGGACTCAGTCCTACTGGTGTGGCCTGCTGCAAGAGCTTCCTCGACGTAAGATAGTACAGTTGTGTAAGAACACTTAACCATAACAGTAGATCTTCGAGAGGAGCTCTTGCAGCAGGCCCCCTTTCTCCCCTCTCTCCTTCCCCCTGCTGTTTTCTGTTGACCACCTTCTGCCTGTCTTTTGGCTTCCGTGAAACCTCCTCTGTTCTCCTTCAGCTGCCTGTGCTGGGTCTCCAGCGGGAGAACTGAAGTAGTGTGGGGGACCGCCTTCATAAGTAGGCTGTGCTGACATTGGCGGGAGGGGGGCAGTCCCCCATGATAGACTGCTAGCTTAGAGGTTTTCTGTGTGGTCTTAGCACCTGGTGGCTTAGTCCTACCGGTGTGGTCTGCTGCAAGAGCTTCTCCCGAAGATCTGCTGTTACAGTAAGTTCTTGCGTAACTGTACTATATTGAAGGAAGGAGGGGACAACAGAAAAACTAGATATTTTACACCCACTTCCCTTGTTCCAGGCATATGTATAATGATCCATACACATTTAGAGCTATTTCTGGACAAAGTATTACAAATCAAACCAATTTGATAGAACCATTTCTAACACTAAACATATAATACCCACTATTCTTTAAAGTATTATTGTAATACGAAAGTGCTGCTGATTATGGATATTTCCTTAGAATATTGTAGCGTGGTGCTATGCATTTCAAAGCTTGCTGGTCTGTTGAAGTTACGTCAGTAAATTATTTACCCTCCAAAGACCAGCAAATCACATTTCAATAATAAATAAAATTAACAATCCAGCAAGTGAACATACCAAATCCCATGTTAAAACAGGTCAGATAGACTTATGATGTTTCTTTTACAAATGCCTGGTACATCTGGCTACAAATTGGGGGCTTTGCCCACACAACAAGGGTTAACTAGAAAACACAGGGGAGCGCTCTCTCTGTTCAAGAGATAAGTAGCTGGCAGTATTACAAAGGCAAGCAAGGCTTTTTTGGCACTAGTATGAAAAAAAAAAAGCCTTAAACTAACTGAAGTGCTTACTGCTTCCTGTGTGGGCTGTTGGATTGGGAGAATCATTGTTGTACTAGCCTTCGATTTGGGCTGGGGGAGGGGAGTGTTTTTTTTGTTTGTTTTTTAAGTCTAGGAAAAGTTTCTAATTGCGGAGTGCTTCACAACTGGCGGAGTTATCGTGCTTCAGTTCCAACACTTTATTCCTCGGTCCGATCTGGTAAGTGCTTTTCTGTAAAAGCAAGACGTCTGCAGGCTCCGTTCGCCCTGTAACAGTAAAAATGGCAATAGATTTGCTTAAAAGTAGCCAGTACCCATTATTTATACATAAATTCATTTTTGTCTTCCCGCCCTGCATGCCTACCTCTGATGCTTCTGCGCGTCCACGATGTGACGTGGCGCCAGAGCCATGGGGTTCACTTAGTCTTCAAGGATATTCCTTCCATTAGGCCACACCTTTGGAACTGAACCCACGTCAGTGCTAGGGTCACACAGAAACCTTTCCTAGCCATGGGCCACCGAACGACGTCATGTACTAGCGTGTATATAAACGTGGCGGCACCATATCTCCCGAGTTCTTTTTCCCACTAGTGATCAGTCTCATCGGATCCGCTAAAGGAAAGTCATCAACTAGCCGTTGCCATTTATCATTTATTTTATATTTAAGTGAATTTTGTCATCTCTACATGCCAGCAAAAGTTTTATTTCGGTATTGTAAGTGCAGAGATAAAATCTACAAGGAAGACACCCATAAAGTCTGCATGTGTTGACTGGGCCTGTCTTACAATATGAGGGCTTGTGAGTTTTGCCAGAGATTCAGTCAGGTTAATAAAGGCAAGGCCGTAAGAAAGATCTAGAAAATTTCCTTCTCCTTAAATCATTAAGTGCCATGGAGAAGGATCAGGGCACAGCATTGGTGTCTCCCTCTATGTCGGCTGAGAAACAGCCACCATAATTGAAGGACTGGAACAAAGAAAGATAGATGTCGAGGCCATCTTTGTCGTTGGGACACAAGCATAGGGGTAAAGAGAGCCATTCTTCCCCAGTGAGGTCACGGTTGCCAGTAAGACAGGGTAAATCATTCATGTCATCTCCAGCTCTGGCGGCATTGATGACGGTCCCCCTTTCTGTCAGTGAGACACCAAGATCGGTGCTTAGCTTAAGTGCTGCCATACCTGCTGTGGACAGTACAATGCCATCATCAGGCCAAGACCTGTCGTCAGCGCAAGTAGTCACAGCCCCTATCCAGGGCGTCTTCATCTCTCAAGCTGTGCTGACAATATTTTCAGAAATGATACAACCCCTACTGTCTGGATTTACCTATACAGGCTTTACCGTCGATGGGGCTTGTGGATACTCAGCCCCCGTCAATGAGAGGTACCAGCACATCGCAGATTCCTGCTTCTCAGCCTCCACCACTGTCACCAGCACACTCTTTGGCCCATGTCTTCAACAGAGATATTGACAATGAGACAGAATACAATCCTGACCTCTTTAGAATAGGATTAGAGGAGGAATATGAGGGAGAACAGTGTGTGGTGCCCCATTCTAGTTCTACCTTCTTATGCCGCAATGAGGACTCTGTGATATATACCCAGAGATCTCCTCCTGAGAATCCCACTTTTCAAGCCATGATGCAGCAAGTGCAAGCTGCCATGACATTTGTTGTCCTGGAGGTTCCAATCTCTCCCGTCATAATCATTCCACCCTGCACTAGAATATGCTACCTTTACTGCATGGTACAGACCTAACTCACTGCCTGCAGTTTCTAGAAAGGCGTATAAGCAGTATCCTGCTCCATCTGCTAAGCCTTAATGTGCTAACCAGCCAAAAACTGACTCTGTAGTTGTCATGGCTGCTCATGATAGGTCTAGGACACTTGTACGTATGAGTACTCTGTCTCACTGAGCCTTAGGATTGCAGATTATCAGGCCCATATAATTAATATCAAAATAGCCTCAAGACTGCAACTTTAGCTTTACCTGAAGGATCAGCCAAGGCTCAATTGATTAAACTTTGGGTGCTGAAGTCGGCAAATATTTGCTGCGCTTTGCATATGATGTCGGACGCCCCTGCCAGGGATGCAGCTTCTGGCATTTGTATACGAAGATACTCTCAGCTCAGAGTAGTGGGATTTACCACAGATGCGCAATAGGCCATTTTGAATGTCCCTTTCAGAAGGACAAACCTTTTTGGCTGTGATATTGAAGAAGCCGTTGGAGGCTTTCAGACATCCAAGATGACTCTGAGCTCTGTCAAACCTCTGTATCCCTCTCCTGCTAGAGGGTGTGGAAGGGGATCCTTTCATTAGTCTGCTGCCAGAGGTGGTCGTGGTTTCCACCCACAAGACCAAGGAAAGGGGGCTGATCCCTCCCCTCTGGTGCCCATGCAAAAGCACCTAGAGCAGGTGCCCCCACCGGGTCACTCCTTGGGTGCTTGCGTGGGGGGACTCTCCCTGCATCTGGAACAATGGAAGGAGATTACAACAGATGAGTGGGTCTTGGAGATAATTTCAAGGGGGCATGCTTTGGAGCTGACACACACCTCCAGATCATCCTGCACCTCATTCCTGTTATCCTCTTGTGTGTCTATTCTGAAGGAAGAAATGCAGTAATTACTACAAAAACACAGGGGATCTGTGGCCTGTGCTAGATGTCAGGGACCTCCTCGTCTGCATAGAATACAAAAAGTTTAGAATGGTATCCCTGTAAGCTCTCATTCCCCTTCTGCAGCAAGGGGACTGGATTCATTCTCTGGACATGAAGGATGCTTACCTTCATATAAAGATTAGGAAAGCTAACAGGAAATACCTCCAGTTTGTGCTGGAGGGGGGGGACATTACCTGTTCAGAGTATTGCCCTTTGGCTTGTCGTCTGCGTAATGTGTCTTTGCCAAACGCTTGGCAGTAGTGGCAGCCGTCCTTCTAAAGGAAGGCATGTATGTGTTCCCTGCCTGGACAGCTTGCCTCTGAAAGCCAGCTCCAGGCAAGTCCTACAACGTGCCCTGTCTCGGACTTGCCAGTTAGATTTTGGGATGACAGTGAGTGGGCCAGAGTTGGTGTTGAACCCTTGCCAGAGACTGCAATACATAGGAGCAGTTTTGGACACAGAGAAAGGATGTGCTTTCCTGCCTCAGGAAACATAGAAACATAGAATTTTGACAGCAGATAAGGACCGCTTGGCCCACCCAGTCTGCCCATTTCCCTACCTAATGGATAAGCTGCAGATCCTAGTTAACCAGCAGCCTACTTCTTCCTACCCGCCCCCCCCCGGCAGAATTGCCTTATGACTGTCCCATGCATGCTTGAATTGCACCACTGTGTTTGACTCCACAACCTCCTCCGGAAGGCCGCTCCATGCATCCACAACCCTCTCTGTGAAAAAATACTCTTAAATTACCTTTGAGCCACTCTCCTCTATCTTCAAATTGTGCCCCCTTGTTCTTGCACACCTCTTTTTTTGAAAGATGCTACCCTCTTGGACTTTGTTGATTCCCTTGAGGTACTTGAAAATTTCTATCATGTCCCCCCTCTCCCTCCTTTCCTCAAGGCTATACATGTTAAGCTCCTTAAGTCTCTCTTCATATGTCTTCCGGTGCAGACCCTGCACCATTTTAGTTGCCCTCCTCTGGACAGCTTCCATCCTGTCTATGTCTTTGCGGAGATTGGGTCTCCAGAACTGCACACAGTACTCCAGATCAGGTGTTATGCTCCAGGACAGAGCATAATACCTGATTGCTCAAGCACAGCTGATGTATGGGAGCTGCTATATCTCTGCGAGAACAAGTGTTACATCTCCTGGGGTTTATGTGCTATTGGCCCGCTTACATATGAGAATTCCCTAGTGTACACTTAGGGTCTAGTGGGATCAGCTGATGGACGAGCTGGACCAGATGGTTCTCGTCACGTCCCTTCATAGAACGCTGTTCTGGTGGATGAATTGTGAAAACCTGTTAAAGGGCGTTCCATTCCTTGTACCAGCTCCTATACAGATTCTCACGACGGGATGCCTCAGGATCTAACTGAGGAGCTCGTCCTTGGCCCTTACCCGACTCTGGTTAGGGCCAAGGTAGAGGCCAAGTTACACATAAATATCCTAGAGATGAAAGCTGTCCTGTACAGTCTCCAGGCCTTTCAGGAGCATCTGTGCCCTGATCCTCTGTTAATACGGATGGACAGTGCTAGTGTGATGCATTATATCAACAGACAGGGTGAAGGTCATTATTACCTGCTATGCAGGGAAGTAATGAGAGTGTGGTTTTGGGCTCTGTCTCATGGTCTACAGCTGTCAGCTGTGCATCTCCCAGGGCAACAAAACGTCTTGACAGACTGGATAAACAGGTCACAGTCCAAAATGCATGAGTGGGAACTGCTGACCTTGGTGGTCGATGACCTCTTCGAAATGTGCCGAAATGGGTCATTCAGAATTGGATCTTTTTGTGTCCCCACACATTGCAGCACTGCCATGTTTCTGCTCGCTTGATCCAAGGCCTGGAGTTTTCTGACAAGACGTGTTGTCCCTGTCTTGAGAAAGGGAAATTCCTGTTTGCATTTCCTCCAGTTCCGCTAATACAGAGGGTGCTAAGCAAGCTGCAGATGGAGGTGCCACTCTCATCCCCATGTTCTGTTTTGGCCTCAACAGATTTGTTTTACGCTTCTACAACAGATAAAATTGGAACCTCCAGTACTCTTACTCCTGTGTCGGGGTCTGTTGCACAGGAAAAGGGATCCCTGCTGCATTCAGTCCTGAAGTCCCTTCATCTGCATGCGTGGCTCCTGAGAACACAGCCATAGCACATTTTGGGGTATCCACTCAGGTTGGTGATGTTTCAGTAGTGGCTAGAAAACTTTCTACCAGACATATCTATTCCTTGAAGTGGAAATGGTTCACTTTGTGGGCTGCTTCCAAGAGTTTACACCCATTTACATGCCCTGTAAATGCCGTGCCGGAATACCTGATGTCCCTGTCAGACTCTTTTCTACAGTATTCCTCATCGGTGGTCCCTTGTTCTCCACTGGTCCAGCCCATTCTGGACCCGCCGAGACAAGTGTCCGTGACGCCCGTCTCTCCACCAGTCTGGGCGGAGCCACCACTGCAGCCATTGCAGGGAGCTCCTACCAATGACTCCAGACTGGCTATCGGCTTGCCAGGCTGGTTAAGTGTGGAGATCACACACTCGGATGAATCCCAAGTACTGCATGGTGATAAACGGCCAAGGGCTGTGTTCGAAGAGTTTTCGCACAACTTTAATGGGTCCTCTATGCGGTCCTTGAGGACCCGTGATTTTACTGAGAATCAATAGGAAAATTAACTACTGTCCATGGGCCGGTGTCTTTTAGGGCTCTCCTCAGATTGATATTTGAGTCCCTCCAAGTCCCTTTCAAATCAGTTCAAAAGAGGGCTAAACGGAAGACGGCCCGGTGGCGATGAGACGCTGGACACCTTACCTTGTACCACGCTGGCGACCCATGTTCAGGAACGAGCACGGACTGCCGGGGAAGAGAGGGATGGAGCACCCAACGGCTGCTCTCCTTCTCCGGGGGGGGGGTCGCCTGCAAACTCCTGCTGTGATACCACCACCTGGGGGTGCTCGGGTGGAAGGTGCGGTATGAGGAAACAGCAGTAGAAGGGGACGGGCAGACGTCAGCAGAGGGGCGGAGCAGAAGGCACGTCTCAGCGTGTCTCCTTGCTCCTAGCCCCTCATTGCACGCCGACATCTGGGGTTGAACAGAGGAAACAACCCCCTGTCGCTCCTAGGTGACTACTCCTCGCCACGCACACACTCCCGGTTCATCGGGGCAGACTCCATTGTACTGGGTCCACAGCTGAACAGGTGTTGGGGAGGTTCAAGGGAGAGTTCCTCCTCACCCCACCGGGGGGTTAACCGGGCATCACGGGTCTACAGGCAGTGTGACCAGGTACTCTAGGAGCAGACTCTGACGACTAGGTGTGTGTGGCCTTGGGAAGTCTGAATTAGTGGAGGGAAGGAGTAGTAAGGAGTGAAAAATACAAAGTACAAAAAAAAAGGGGGGGCTAAATAGCACATTACTGAAATTGTGGACAGGGATGATTCCCCGGGGGTCACCTTCCCGATGGCAAAGGCCATCTTGGGACCAGTTCTGGAAGTTTGGCAGCATCCAGCATCCTGTGCGACACCCTCGGCCCGCGTGGTCCACATGTACGTGGTCCCTGTGGGCATCTTGTCCGGTTCCTTGGATCACGTCTTGGCTGAGGGATTGGTGGTTTATTCTGTTTTCAGAAAAATCATCAGTGTTGGGGATGTGGACAAGCCCCCTGACAAGGAGTCCAAAAAGCTTGACCATGTAGTGAAAAAGGTGTCTGCTGTGTCCTGCCTTGGTCTCCTTCAGGTGAGCTACGCCCTGATGATGGACAGCTTCAGTCACTACCTGATGGGGGTGCTAGATAATATCCTCCCTTGCCTGCCTGCTGCTATGAAGATGCTGATGAAAATGATCAGAGACCTGGGTCAAGCACTGGCTAAACACCAGCTCCGGACAGCCTTGGATAGTGTCAGCTCTTGTGCCCATTCCATGGCAGTGGCTGTCACGATGCATAGCAGGTTCTGGCTGTGGAATTTCCACCTTCACGGCGGATACCCAGCACATATTGGCCGATGTTCCCTTCTTGGGCACCAACCTTTTTTGCCCAGGGATGGATGGGCATCTCATGAGGATTGAGAAGTCCAACATCACCCCTGGATTTTGTGACTTCCTCACAGAAGGACCAGAAACGGCAGAAACAGATAAAGAAGCCCATTCAGTTTTGGCCTTTTCAGTTACAGCAGCCCCAGCAGGGGCAAACTCAGGCTTGATGCCCCAATACCAAGGCCACTGGTTAGGGCCCCAAAAAAGGCAGGGGTAGAGGTAGTGGTGCTCCTCCGGCAGCAGGTGCTGGTGCCCCCTCCAAAGCTGCCAAGTGAAGGGTTGTGGTGGTGTCATATCTCTTGCCCGTCCAGTCCCTGCCTCAGCTCCCACTGGGGGGTTGGCTTCGCCATTTCTGGCTCAAATGGTCCATTATTACTTTGAACAGAGGGGTGCTAGAAGCGGTGGGCAGAGGGTTGCTTCTCGATTTTGAGGCTCTCCCACCTTACCCACCCCACGCACCAAGGGAGACCGTGATGTCACAGGACACGTCTGCCCTCATGGAGGACATTGCTTAGTTCCTCGAGAAGGACGCCATAGCCTGTGTCCCAGACTCCATGGCAAGTCAGGGTTTCGTGTCCAGGTACTTCCTGGTTCTGAAATGGATGGTAGGGGGAGGCTGGTGCCCCATACTGGATCTTATCGATCTGAAGCAGTTTCTGGGGAAGTGCAAGTTCAGGATGATCACTCTGAACCAGATAATACCAGCTCTAGAACAGGCTCGTGGTTTTGCTCCCTGGACCTCCAGGACACGTTCTTCCACATTTCAGTCTGTCCTGTTGGCGGTACCTTGAGTTCCGTTCGGAAGGGTTTCTATACCACTTGCAGGTCATGCCTTTCAGCCTGTCTTTGGCTACCAAGGTCATCACCAAATGCAACACAGTGATCACATTCCTGAGGTACTGAAAGGTCAGAGGCTACCCCTGCCTAAATGACTGGCTAATAGTGGGGCTGTCCAAGGAGGCTGTGGAGCAGTCCAGGGACCTGGGCCTCCAGACTTGCCAAGACTTGGGCCTTCTGGTCAACCCGGCCAAGTCTTGACCTCAGTCCCTCACAGATGATTTACTTTTTCAAGGCAGAGCTAGACTCCTTGGGGAACAGCCATCGGATCTTACCTCCTTTGTCTGTTCATTTCAGGTTGGGTGCCCGCGCCCTTCCCAGGACTTCCTGTCGCAACTGGGGTACATGGCATCCTACACCAGCAGGGTAAGATGGGCCCACAGGCAGATGCACCATCTGCACTGGGAACTGGCCCGCCAGTGGTCTCAGCACCCAGGTCACCTGGACAAACCATTCACAGTGACCTGGCTGATGGGGGATGCCATCTAGTGGTGGCTCATCCTGGAACATCTGGAGAAAGGAGTCCTGTTTGTCCGTCCAGAGCCTGCAGTCACCCTGGCAACTGACACATCTCTGGTGGGATGGGGAGCGTACCTGGGCGACCACAGGACCCACGGATTCTGGACCCCCCAGGAAGACCCGTCACCACATCAGCCTGCTGGAGGTCCATGCAGTGCGTCTCCAGGGCCAGTTCGCGCAGATCCAGATGGACAATACCACAACCATATATTACCTAAACAAGCAGAGTGGCATGCACTCTCTTCATCTGCGTTGGGATGCTTTCCACACATGAACCCTCACGTGCATCTTGGATGCAGATCTCGTGGCGATCCATGTAGCAAGAGCCTTCAACCAGCTAGCAGATGCCCTCAGCCAGGTGGGTGAGTCGTCCCATGAATGGTCTGTGCATTAGGAGGTGATGAACCACCTGATCTTACTTTGAGTGGGAGCTCTTGCAGCAGGCTAGTACAGTTAGGACTATGCCGCAGGCACTTGTCGGTCAATGGTATATCAGGAGGCAGTCCCCAGACCCACCTCAGTTCTTTTCCAGCCACAGACCCGCTTCCATCGGCTCTTTGGTTGCCTTTAGAACTTTATTGAGTAGTCTCAGCAAAATGTCTTCATTTTTCTTGTTTTTTCTTCGAAGTCCACTTCTCGTCCTTCTTGTTGGTCACCTGCATGTTGACTTCACTGTCGTCTGTTTCCTTATCTGGACAGAAGAGGACAAAGTACACCTGTGGCTGCCAGATACTGGCGAAAGATTCCCATGAGGCCTGTGTCTTTTGCATTGGGCCGGACCACGACACCAAGACCTGCCCGATCTGCAGTGGCTTTACAAGCAGGACTAGGATCCGCCGCCTTAAGGCTTTAAAGGCCCATATTCTTGAACAAGTGGCCATGATGCAACACTCTTCCTCAAAGAAATCTGCTTCCATGCCCTTGTCCTCCCAGCACAAGAAGAAAAAAATGGGACTCTGGGACTGCCATAAGTCCCAGGAAAAGGACCGGAGCCGGTCTCAGGGGCATTTGCACTCCCAGTACCCACACAAGAAGTCCTCCTCTGGGTCGGGCAGCTCAGACCATTCCTGCCACTCGCCGCATTCTGCTGGCAGGCGGGATGCTGCCATTCTTGCCAAGACACTGGTGTCAGGTAGTGGTAGCCAGGGCCCGGTCTCGGTACCGGCACCCCCCCACCCTGAAGGTGAAGGCCACACCCTTTTGGCCCCCCTTCGCCTCGGGAGTCAGGACCTCGGGTTCCTCTTCGGCGCATGCCTTGGCCCTGCAGGAGACAGCTCCGATATCAGCCATTCCCGGGGCTCTGGGTAAGGCCTCAAACCAAAAGGAGAGGGAGCCAAGCTCGAAGCCAGCATTGGCTCACCGACCCTCTATGTCCCAGCCAACAAAACCAAAGCCGGTGACGGCTTCCAAGCTAGATGGCTCCAAACCATTGGCACAAGACTCAGAGCAGATGTCAGCCACGGCGTCGCAGGCTACCAACCGCTCACCGGTCCATAGGGCCTCCACTCCTGAGGACCCAAGGGATGATTCTTCTTCCAGGGACCTCCCATCCTCATCCATACTTCCTTCCGGCGGTTCTGCCGTGGCACAGTTCACTAAAGAGGAACTCACTGAACTCTCTGAATTTTGGTGGTGTCAAGTGAAAAAGGATGTGTTACCACCGCAGCCAGATCCGGCTCCAGAGGACAGTAGGGGTAAGGGCCAGGATGAAAAACCATCTTCCCTGTGCCAAAATCATCCCCCTCTAAATCAAGGCTTAAGTCTCGGTCATGCACTCCTGTGGACACCTGTGGCTGGTCCAAGCAAAAGGAACATCTGCACCGGCAACGCTCCCAATCTTCCAGCCACTGTCATTCCTCGAGCATGAGATGGTTATGTAGCAGACGCCACTCCCTTTTCCCTCATTGATCTCTTAGCCGACATCGGTTTACCAGCAGGCGATGCTCCTACGAAAGGAGCAGATCTTATTTCGAGAAGGCTCTTGCAGTAGGTAATTACATATAGGACTGACGCCAGCCGGCGGCAGGACCCCCGGAAAAAGTTCTAGCTAGCAGTCCCTGAGCGCCCCCACGTCAGGTGACCGAGTCAGACGACGCTTCGTATAAAGAGGTGGTCCCGGACGCCCGCCTTCCAGTTCTTTCCTGCTGTCAGCTCGTGCAGCGCCTCGTGGTTAAGTTCTTATCGCTCAGTCCTGTTACTTCGTCGTTTTTTTCCGATTAGTTTCAGAATTTTATTTCTTTTGTCAGGTGAACATCAGTATATGTCATCCCCTTCAAAGAATAAGTGCGACTCGCGCCCCCAACTGCCTCACAAAGACGGTCACTCCCTCTGCCTCTTCTGCCTAGGCCCTGACCACGCGGTCGACAAGTGTCCGCACTGCCTCCGGTTCAACGCGGCCACCTGCAGACGACGCCAGCAGTCCCTCAAAGCCCATCTCCTCAAAAAGAAGATGTCTGCGATGGAGAAAGAGCTGAGAAAACTCGCAGGCGTCGACCTCCCCTGAAGGGCATAAAAAGCGGGATAAGGAAAGGCACGGGAGCAAAAGTTGCAGAGCAGGTAACATCCCTCCGGGATGCGCAGACGGCAGCCTCAAGGCTTTGGAGAGGCTCAGCCCGCCCAATGAGTTCGGTTTGAGCCACCGGGATCTCCGAGCAAAGGAGACTCCAGCCCCCGAGCCGCCCGCGGGCCTGCGGCCCTACTGGTGCTGGCACCTCCCTTAAGCGGACGTCGGCTCCTCTGACGTGCGGGAGAAAGGCCCTAAGGCGCTTCGACCCCCGAGGCGGTGCTCGGAGTGTCTCCTCGGACCGGGCCTCTCTCATTCTCGGCCCGCCTCCGATGAGGGACCCCGAAGCGGACGCCCGGCTCCTCTGGCGTCGCCGGGACCGACCCATAAGCCACATGTCTGCTCCTCGGCGTGCGCCGGGCCTCTGAGCCTCAGCAGGAACCTACTGTTTCCGTCATTCCAGGCTCTCTGAGCCTTCGCTGCCATCAGGGAACCCCAGTCCCCCTGCCTGACCCTGGGATTTCTCCCTCCATCCCAGACGAGACTGGGACCATGGGCTACTGTCTGATCCTCTTCAAGAACCCGGATCTGGCCGCGGCTCCTCTGCGCCCGGTTCCGACACGGCCCCTCTGGCCTGACAGGATTTTCCTCTTCCTCGGGCCCTCCACTCGCAGGCCTATCCCGGCTGATCCGCCCGTGGAGTACCCGGCTGGGCCGTCTGCTCCGGCAGCTCCTCCAGTGCCTGGGTATCCACCGTCGTATCCGATGCCGGTCTTCCCAGGTCCACAGTATCCTGCGCCGCCGTACCTGGTGTCGACTCCTTCGACGCCGCAGTACCCGACGCCACAGTACCTGACTCTCGGAGGATACCGCAGCTGGAGTTCGCGGATGCTCCCCTACAGATTTCCTCCATACAACTATCCTCCTCCACGCCCCCCTAGGCCGCCGGTGGATGTGCAGGAGACTCTTGCTTCTTGGTGGGCTGAGGCCAAGGCTCAGCTCGCCAAGGAAGTCGAGGGCCGTCTTACAGCGACGGTACCACCCCCGGCTCCCGTACACCCTAGACGGCACTCTCCCTCTCCTCCTCCAGATTCCCGGGTTCTTCCCTTGGGGTCCAGAGAGGGGCAGGATACGCGTTCTGGGATCCCTCCCAAGGAAACCATTCCTCCCCCTAGATGGGTTAGGGAGTCTTACTCTGCTTCAGATTCTTCCTCCCCTTCTCTCTCAGACTCCTTGGACGCTTCCGATGGATGTTCCGAGAAAGACGACGAGCCACGCTCTCCATCCAAGCCCCGGCCGAGGACTCCTCCGAAGTCTCCTACGGAGGATCCTTGCTTCACGGAGCTTCTTAGGAAGATCCAGGAAGTCCATCAGTAGCATTCCTTAGAACCAGATCCTCAGCGGGTAAAACTGGCCGAACATCTGGACTTGCCCCTTACGGCTCCTACCTTAGTGCCACCCTGGATCGAGCCTCACGCCCACCTTGTTTCCACTATTTGGAAACAACCGTCGGCTTTAGCCCCACTTCCCAGGAAGTCAGACAGGCTATACCAGGCTCAGGAGGATGTAGACTTTTGACTCTCACCCCGTGCAGACTCGGTTGTCATTAGCCCCGCTCACGGCGGTCAGCACACCGAAACATTTGAGCTTGTCTCTCCGGATAAGGAATCTGCCTTCTGGATCAGTATGGAAGGAAGATCTCGCTTCTTCCACACTGGGATTAGGGCCCTGAACTGTAGCACATATGGGGGATTACCAGAGGCCATCCTTACCAGGCGGAATCCAAAATCGACTCTTTGCCTGACTCTCAACTCAAGCAGGAGTTGGCCGACCTGGTCCGTTCTGCTCGTTTGGCCAGTCGTCACAATCTGAGGACGACCTACGACGCAGTGGACACCGCAGGACGGAGCTCCGCGTTCGCCGTAAGTCTTGCGGCGTCACGCGCTAGCTCCGTGTGTCAGGTCTGGTCCTGGAGGTGCAGTCAGCCATCCAAGAAGCACCTTTCAAGGGTTCGGTGCTTTTTGGTGGTGATGCTAAGGACATTATCACTGATTTTCAGAAGGGGATGGCCCTTAAATCCGTTGATTCAATGTACCGTCCCCATCCCACACAGCGCCGTCCCTTTCGCAGATGCAGCCGGCCTCAAGCGAAAATTCAGGGAAGGCGGGCCACTAAACGTTGGGCCCCCACAGCTGCCAGGCCCCCGCCGCCCAAAAAAGCAACAGGTGCCCCAGCTGCGGCACTACCTCACACCTCCTGACTCCTTCCCTCTCCCACCTCCTCCAGACGCCCCGGAGGAACTGGTAGGAGAGAGGTTCTCCCTCCACCTTCCAGGTTGGGAGAGGATAACTTCGGATTCATGGGTGCTTCAGATCATAGCAGAGGGGCACTCCATAGAGTTTCTACAGAAACCTCCACGTCACCCCGCTCTGAATTCCGCTTACTCAAGGGACCATCTTCCTTTGGTCAGGGAAGAAATCTCAGCGCTTCTTGCGAAACAGGCTATAGAGCCCGTCCCTCCTCACCTCTACGGGATGGGGTACTATTCCCATTTCTTCCTTGTCCCAAAGAAGACTGGAGATCTCAGACCTATTCTGGATCTCAGCTCCCTGAACCTGTATGTGGAGTACAAGAGGTTCAGGATGCTCTCCCTTCAATCCCTTTTGCCCCTGCTTCAGCCGGGCCAATGGCTTTGTGCACTAGATATGCAGGATGCGTACCAGCACATACCCATTCGCCCTTCGCACCGAAAGTACCTCAGGTTTGCGTTCCAGGGGGTCCACTACCAATTCCGGGCGCTCCCATTTGGTCTTTCCTCGGCCCCCCAAGTCTTTACCAAATGCCTGGCGGTGGTAGCGGCCCACCTGCGTTCTTTGGGAGCTCAGGTTTTCCTTACCTGGACGACTGGCTCCTGGCGGCCCCGTTCAGGGAGGAACTCCTGCATTTCCTCTCCCTCACCCAGCAGGTTTTCACTGACCTGGGTATTACCATCAGCCATTCCAAGTCTCACCTGGATCCTTCACAGAGGCTCCAGTTCATCGGGGCAATTCTCGACACAACTTTGTGCAAAGCCTTTCTACCTCTGGACAGGGAGGCATCCCTCCAGTCACAGATTTCCCTCCTATCGGAACACAGGAGGGTCCCGGCGAGGTCAGTGCTCCGTCTACTGGGGCTTATGGCGGCGGCCATCCCGACGGTTCCGCGTGCACGCCTCCACATGAGAATCTCTCAGTGGACTCTTCGATCTCAGTGGGATCAACGAGTAGACTACCTAGATCATCTGGTTCTGATCTCCTCGCCGATGGTAAGAGACTTGCAATGGTGGATGGTTCGAGAGAACCTCTTCCGGGGGGTCCCCTTTTTTCATCCTCCCCGATCAGACTCTGACCACGGACGCTTCAGGCGAAGGTTGGGGAGCCTATCTGGGTCCTCACCGAACCCAAGGCCTTTGGTCAAAGTTGGAGATAGTTCTCCACATCAGCGTGCTCGAGCTCCGAGCAGTGCTGTATGCGCTCCAGGCCCTTCACCAATACATCCTTCCCGGTCATCTAGCTGTCCAAACGGACAACATGTGCATGGTGTGGTACATCAACAAGCAGGGAGGAACTCTGTCCTACCCGCTGTGCAGGGAAGCGATGAGGGTCTGGGATTGGGCAACTCTCCACAACCTTCACCTCACGGCGATCCATGTTCCGGGAGTCAACAATGTCCTGGCAGACAGACTAAGTCGCTCGTCGGCTCTTCCACACGAGTGGGAATTGGACAATAAAGTTCTAAAAAGCATCTTCCAGATTTGGAGGACTCCCCAGATAGACCTGTTTGCTTCCTCCCAAAATGCAAAGCTTCCAATCTCTTGCTCGCTCGCTCCAGAGCGAGGCGCTTTCTGGAGCAACGCTCTATCTCTAAGCTGGAAGGACAGATTCATCTAGGCTTTTCCCCCAATTCCTCTGGTCCCCTCGTGTGCTACAGAAGCTTGCTCTAGAAGGAGCGAGAATTATTCTGATCGCTCCTTTCTGGCCCAGGCAAATCTGGTTCTCTCTTCTACAACAATACTCAGAGGTTCCTCCTCTTCCTCTATCTCCAGGATTGCTGACCCAGGATCAGGGGACCCTGGTCCATCCGGGACTCAAGTCCCTTCAACTTCATGCATGGCTCCTGCAGACCTAGCTCAATCTCGTTTTGGCGTTTCTCCTAAGGTGGCGAGATTCTGGTGGAGGCTAGAAAACCCTCCACTAGGTCCACCTATGCCATGAAATGGAAAAGATTTCTATCTGGGCTGCGTCCAGGAACGAGAACCTTTTCCTGCCCTGTGACCATTCTGCTTGAGTACATGCGTCATCTTTTCGACCTGGGTCTCAGTCACCTCTTGAAAGTCCATGTGGCTATTTCAGCCTACCATGTCCATTTTACTGATGAGGCACTTGCCCAGCTGGAGGTATCCAAAACGTTCCTCAGAGGGGTCCTTCATCTCAGGCCCCCTGTCCAGACTCCGGCTCCACCTTGGGACTTAAACTTTGTCCTCGAGAAACTTACCCTTCCTCCCTTTGAGCCTGCGGCTTCCGCAGACTTGAAATTTTTATTGTGGAAGACGCTCTTCTTGGTGGCCATTACTTCTGCTCGCAGAATTTCCGAGCTCCAGGCCCTGATGTGCAAAATCCCTTATTTGATTTTTCACAAAGAATGAGTAGCTCTTCGCACGAATCCTAAGTTTCTTCCGAAGGTGGTAGCAGAATCTACCTTAAATCAGTCTATTGAATTACCTGCTTTCTTCACGCAGTATTCCAGTCAAGGAGGATACCTGCTACATACCATGGATGTTCACAGGATCCTGAGATACTACACCGATAGGACGAAGGATCTCAGAAAGACTGATCAGTTGTTCGACTCTTTCGCTCACAAAAGAGAAGGCAATGCAGTCTCTAAGCAATGGTTGGCCCATTGCATCACTTTCTGTTATGACAAGTACAACAAGACCCTCCCGGGTCAAGTCAGAGGTCACTCCACTCGTGGAGTTGCCGCCTCTGAGGCTTGTTTCAAGAATGTGTCTGCGGCAGACATCTGTGCTGCCACCACTTGGACTTCAGTCCATACCTTTACTAAACATTACAGTTTGGACATTGCCTGTCGCCATAGAGCAGGCTTCGGGTTAGCTGTCTTGCAAGGCCTCCTTTCCTGAGACCTGCTAGATTTTTTACTACTTTTTGGAGTAGTCCCTCCTCCCGGTGCCTTTCATTTGTTCCAGACTGCTTGGGATTCTGTCCTATATGTAATTACACTGCAAAAAGCCTCTCGGAAATAAGATAGTACAGTTACGTATGAACTACTGTAACAGTAGATCTCGAGAGGCTCTGCAGTGGTGGACACCTTCCCGCCTCCATCCCCCTCTAGGCTTTTTTCTAGCTCCTTTTCCATTCAGGGAATTATCCGCTTCTCTCGTCCGGGCCTGTGGCAGGAAAGAACTGGAAGGCGGGCGTCCGGGACCACCTTTATACTGATGTCGTCTGCACCGGTCACCTGATGTGGGGGCGGTCCCTGCCAGGGACTGCTAGCTAGAAATTTTTTCCATGGGGTCCTGCCGCCGCCCGGCGTCAGTCCTATATGTAATTACCTACTGCAAGAGCCTCTCTCAAAGATCTACTGTTACGGTAAGTTCTTACGTAACTGTACTATCTTTGATTCGGTCACGATCAGCATCCTATGAGTCACAGGGCCACGGTTCACACCCCAGTTTCTCTGGGCCCAACCGTTCCCTCTCCAGAGAAAAAAGTGTCCCCCAATGAAAAGGACACCCCAAGGTCCCCTCCTGACGATCCCACATTCATGGACATCATGAGGCACATCCAGTCCTCTAATGGATGGCAGACAGAGGACTTGGATCTGGAAGGCCGTAGGTTGGCAAAATATCTGAGGCAGAAGATCCAAAGCCTCTGGTGGTCCCTCCTCTCGTGGATACCTACCAAGACCTTACTAGGATTACTTGGAAGCATCCCTCTACCACCCCATCAGTTTGTAAGAAATCGGACAGGCTGTATAGAGCCCAGAGGGAGAAGCCCTTCCTGGCAGAACACCCTCAGGTAGACTCTATGGTGATTACGGCTGCCCATGACAAATCTAAAAAGCCTAAACACCTCAACTCCCAGCCTCCTGATGTTGAGTCCAGATTCTTGGATCAGGTTGGCAAGAACGTCTATTCTGCCTCCACCTCTTCCATTCATTCTCTGAACTTCCTCACGCATGTGGTCCAGTACCAAAATGCTGTGTGGGAGAAGGGCTTAGAAGTGGCTCAAGCCTTGCCAGACTCTGCACAAAAGGCCGAGCTTCTGGAGATTTTGAAATTGGTTCGGATGTAGGCACTCACGTTTTGAGAGCCTCATATGACACTGCAAATACAGCCACGACGGCAGCGGCTTCTGCCGTTTGCCTTCAATGTCATGCCTGGCTTAGAGTTTTAGGATTCTCCCAGGATCTGCAGTCCAGAATCCTGGACCTTCCTTTCCATGGTTCCGTCCTCTTCAGGGAGGAGATGGATAAACTCATCTCTTGCCTCCAAGACTCTGGGAAGTCTGTCTGGTCCATCCGAAAGCTAAATAAGGGGGACCAGAAGCCATTTTGCAAGTCCTCGGGGGCAGAATAACCGTGCCCAGTTCCCACAGAGAGGTGGCTTTAAGAGGAAAGCAACAACCCAAGCTTCTAGGGACATGGATATGTTGTTCAAGCCACACTTCTTGGCAGTTCCTTGCCGCTTTAAATCTTGCCGGAAGGTCTTCAAGCTGGCTCTTCCCACCCACCGGGGTGATAAAACTCTCGGCTACGCCCCATGACACCAGATCTTCCTTACCGCTTGGAAGCTCAGGTTCCCTCCTTAGCGCTCTGCGTTTTAGACCTGGATCAAACTTCGTCGGTTAAGCGAAACTTATTCTCAAATTTTCTAGACTTTGGTCTGTTTCTTCCTTCGCGGCTGCGATGGACAAATCGACTCCCGGATTTCGGCGGTGCCCTTGCGGGCAGAAGATGTCTCTGACCGATCCGCACTCCACGTGCATTTACTGCCTTGGGCTTGAACACAATCCACAGGCCTGCGAATTGTGCAAGTCTTTTTCGGTCAACGTCCTCGAGGACCGTGCTACCAGACTTCAACTTGGGCGCCCCGAGAGACGTATTCCTCCGATGAAGTTGAAGGAGGCCCGTTGGGCGGTGTCTGCGGTGGCGGGCTTGGCTGAGCAGCTTGAGCAGAAGATCGCCCTCAAGGAGGAGGCGGGCCAGGCATCTTCGTCTTCCTCGGTCACAGCATTTATCCCGCTCTCCTTGGGATCCTCCAACACAGCTTCTTTCAAAGAACTTTGTCAGTCTCTCTCTACAAAATGTGAGGGTCCATTGGGACATTCCTCTTGGCCCAAGAAGAAGGATTCGAAGGGTAAGTCCCACCGTCGGCGTTCGTGGGAGCGGGAGAGGTCCCCTTCCCCGGACAGTCGACACTCGACTTCGGTCGAGGTTGCGGTTAGGGCCGCTGGTTTCACGGTGTCCCCGTCAGGTCAGCCGGCCAAGACACCCATCGACGCAGTCGAGATTTTTCTCGACCCGTCGGGTGGGTTGTCGACTGGTGAAGCCGACAACCCTTCTTCGCCGGTTCCCCGGTGGAAACCGAGGACTCTCCTGTGCCGGAGTCCCCGGTTCCTGAGCCGAGGGAGGAACGGGTTTCCCCCGCTCCCTCCCAGACCCACCCTCGGAAACACCGAAGTTCTCAGTCTCGGACCTCCTCTTGGTCCAGCTGATCCTGCCATCAGCGGTCCCAGTCTCGGCTTCCGAGGAAGCGGCGGCGCGCTCGTCTCGTCTTCATCCTCCTCGGAGGATGGGCTACAGCGCAAGTGCGTCGGCTAAGAAGGACTTGATGTGGCAGCAACTTTGACCAGGAACAAGCCGACTCCGTCGCCTTCCCCGGCCATTAAGTGACTGTCACCTGAGCGGCCGAAACAACCCCTCGTGGTCATCGAGGAGCCAAAGTCGGCACCAGTTGTTCAGCTGAAACCAGCTGCGCCACCCATTGTGGTGGAACCCCCCACCTCCACAACCTAAAACTGGGGCTCCAACCAAGGATTCTCGGTCGGGTCAGGGCTAACCCATCGATTGTTGGTCACCCTCACTCCTGATCGACCTCAGCAGGTGAAGGGTGGCTCAGGCCCTCGGCAGCTGTTTGCAGACTCCTCGGAGTCCGATGATGACTCTGCTCTGTTCTCCAAGCCCCTCGACCTGGAGTCCACTGGGGGACAGTCAGTGGACTTGAGCTCATTTCAGAATCTACTGGGATAAAGCTCGAACCCGTGTCAAAGCGGGCCAGGTATCCCCTCACGGAGATACTGGACTGAGGGGATTCTCCCACGGAGGCCTTCCCGGTGGCTGAAGCCATTGTTGGCCCAGCTCTGGAGTTATGGCAGCGACCGGCTTCTTGCCTGCTCCTTCGGCCAGGATGTCCAGGAAGTATGCGGTCCCTACCGGTTCACTCTCCGGTTTTTCGGAGCACCCCTCTGCGGAGGGGCTTGTGACCGACAATGTTTTCCGGCACTCCGGAAACGCTAGGGATGTGGACAAGCCTCCCGACGAGTCCAAGAAGCTGGACTACGCCGGGCGTAAAGTCTACACTGCGTCCTCCTTAGGCCTTCATCAGGCCAGTTCGGCCGTGCTGATGGCACACTTTTCCCGTGCCCTTTTGGGCTCCCTGGATGAGGTGATTCCTCATCTCCCGGCTGACCTCCAGACTACGGTCAAGCAGGTTCGGGATCAGGGAAGGGCGGTGGCAAAGCAGCAGCTCCAAACTGCTCTTGATATTGGAGACTCTTGTGCCCGGTCAGTAGCAGCCGCAGTGGCCATGCGCCGCAGAGCTTGGCTGCGGATCTCCACCTTCACGGCAGATACCCAGCATAAGCTGGCAGACGTACCCTTCCTGGGTACCGACTTGTTCGGTTCTGGGGTGGAGGGTCATTTGCAGAGGATCGAGAAGTCCAGTGCAACCTTGGACTCTGTCACGTCTGCCCAGAAGGACAAAGGCCGCCAGCAGCAGCATAAGCCCTTTTGGCCTTCTGCCTCTGCGGCATGCCCGGCCCAGCAACACCAGCATCAGGGCCAGCAGGCTCGCACTTGGCACCCCAAAGCCAAGCCTGCAGTTTCCTCCAGCAGGAAGCCGGAAGGAAAAGGCCCAGGAGGTCCCTCGGCCGGTCCTTCCTCCAAGCCTGCCCAGTGACGGGTTGAGGGGTGTCGCCCCCAGCCTCGTCAATCCCCTGGGTTCCCCGGGGGACGGCTCCGCCACTTCCTTTCCGCCTGGTCTGCTATCACCACAGACCGCTGGGTGCCGGAAGTGGTAGGAAAGGGTGTGCCTCTGGAATTCGAGCAGGCCCCACCCTATCGAGCTGTTGCCCCACGGGGGGGCCTCCTTTCCCAAAAGTGTCCTGTTAGCACTGGTGTTTACAGCTGCCTCACAGTTTTCTGTTTCTTTTTGCAGGACTGCTTGGGATACAGTCCCAATTGTAATTCCATGCTGCAAGAGCTCCCACTCGAAGAAAGACAGTACAGTTACATAAGAACTTACTATAACAGTAGATCTTCGAGAAGAGCTCTTGCAGCAGACGCTGCTTCCCCCTGGTGAGTTGTGTTGCATCATTTTATGGCAAGCTTCTGTCTGATTCACCTGCCGGGCCTTGTTCACGTGTCTCCGGCAGGTGAACTGAGATGGGGCTGAGGCTGGGGCCTGCCCTCTGATATACCATTATCAGACGTCGGGGTGGAGCAGACGTCGGGGGTGACCCCCACTGGAGACTGCTAGCTAAAGGTTTCCAGTGGGTCCTAGTGCCTGCGGCATAGTCCTAATTGTAACAGCCTGCTGCAAGAGCTCCTCTCGAAGATCTGCTGTTACAGTAAGTTCTTACGTAACTGTACTTTCTCCCTGTGAGGCATTCCTCTGGTTGATCTCTTTGCCTCCTGGGAGAATGCAAAGTTGAGGTTTTTCTGTGCTCGCCACCACAGTGCAGGATACTGATGAGGGATGCCTTCAAGAGGCCCTGGCCCCCGGGCCTCCTCTACACCTTCCCCCCTTCCCACAAAGTGTTTGTCAAGGTGCGGAGAGACAAGATTCCAATGACCGTGGTATCCCCGGACTGGCCCCGCCAGGGTTGGTACCTGGATATTCTCAGCCTCAGCAATAGGCCTCTGTAGCAGTTACCTCTGCGCCAGAATCTGCTCTCTTGTCTAAAGGGGAAGATCCTGCACCTGGGTCTTCTATCCCTGCACCTCACAGCCTGGTTCCTGAGTGGCTAGAGTTCCGGGCTTTGGGTCTTTTGGAAGATGTGCTCCTTGTTGTGGAAGCTTCCCAGAAAGAGTCGACCCACCAGTGTTATGCCTTTAAATGGAAAAGGTTTTCCATTTGGTGCCAGGGCAGGGAGCTGGACCCTGTGACCTGCCCTTTGGCTAGCATTCTGGACTACTTGTCCCTTTCCCAGTCGAGACTGAGGTCGACAACCCTCAAGGTGCATCTGGTTGCCATCTCTGCATACCAGGCTGAGGTTGGTATGCAGACGGTGGTGCAGGAGAAGGTGGTTGGGCTCTTTTTCAGAGGCCTAGACCACCTGTCCCCACTGATGCGTGAGCCACCACCACCTTGGGTCTTGTTGCTGGTGTTGGAATTGCTCATGGGTAAGCCATGTGAGATGTCACACCTGTCATGGAAGACTGCCGTCTTGGTGGCTGTCACCTCTACCAGAAGGATCAGTGAACTCCAGCTACTCTCGATGGAGTCTCCATACCCTCCATTCTTGGTGTTCCACAAGGATAGGGTAGTCCTCCGCCCCCACCTGAAGTTCCTGCCAAAGGTTGTTTAGGAGTTTCACCTTGTGCGCTTTTCAAATGGAATGGTGCGGGGCTGCCACTCGTGGCAGCTGTGTGTCCGGAGCGCTCTCTGTGTGCTTTCTGTGGTGCCGTCCCATCAGAGTCTGAACCCAAGATAAAGTGTGCTTGAGGTGAAACTCTGCAGAGGGAGGCTGGCTGAGGCAGCTGGAGCTAGAAGATAAGTATTGTCTCTGTGCTGTTTCTTTTCTTTTAGGATTCAGTTAGCATTTAATGAGATTGCAATGTGTGCTGTGTGATTTAAACAGTGTAACTACAAAACAAATGATATTGTCTTTGGCTGAGAGAAGGGGGGCATTTAACTGAGTGAGGGAAAGGTTAGGAAATACATAGGAGGGGGGTGGTCATGTGACTCGGACCAGCCAATAGCGGGACTGGGATCCGTTTATATTTCAAAGGGGACCAAGCAACCCTGAAGCTTGAGTGCCACAAAGCAGGAGTGTAGCATCTTGTGTATCATCTGCAGGGAGGATAGCAGGCAGCAGGCCACGCTGGTAGACAGGGAAGAGCCTAACTGGGAGGGCCACATATTTCCTGTACAGACATGGGAAGTCCAAGGTGGGGGAAGGATTCCAGGGAGTGGGATAGGACCAAGATATGGGAGGAGGGAATGTGCAGGGACAGTCAAACAGAGCGAGAGATGGGAAGGATTGTATGTTGCCAAGGATGTGGAGCAGCCATATTCCTGGGAGTGGCTTGGATGGCAGGGGGCTGTAGGGTGTGTTGGCAGATGGTCCAGCTCAGCTAGGAAATAGGTGGTTGAGGAGGGAACTGGAGGCATGCAGGAGACAGAATTGGGGGGAACACAGCCAAGAGTGGAAACTGATGAGGTATCCAGAAGAGCTCAGACAGACAAAAATAAGGGGGAACTTGGTGGGACAGCAGAAGGGCCACACAATTGGGTGCAGTCAAGGGAAAGAAGTGATGACTGGAGGAGGGTCAGGCACAGGAGCATGACTAAGACTGGGTCAGAGCAAAGATATCAGCCTGTGGGAAGGGGGACTGGACTCATTCAGGGAAAGGAGATTAGCACTGCAAACAGATTCTCAGTGTTGGCTAGTCCAGAAGCCAGGAAGCAGGGAGGAGAGGAGCTACAGTGAAGGAGCAGGGAGAGGACACTACAGGAGAAAAGGCATACAGCGGGGAAGCAGTAGGCAATACATCAAGAAGACACATTGGTAAGGGGGGGCAGTGAGGTGATGGTGATGCAGTAGGTAGTACACTAAGAAGACACATTGGTAAGGGGCGCAACGAGGTGATGGTGATGCAGTCTCTCCAGAGGGAAAGGAGGAGACAGAAGGAAGGGGGAAGTGGCAGGCAGCCCGGGGAAGGCTAAGGATATTGAGAGGAGGGGAGTCAGAGTAGGGGAGGGCCACATTTCAGGGAAGACACTGGGACGTAATAGTAGAGGAAGTGGTAGTGTGATGGACAGGCAACAAGTCAGTGCAAAGGGAGGTTCACAGGCGGAGGAATAGTTCGGGAGGTGGGGTCAGTAGCCGGTCATAGTTGCAAGGGGAAGAGGACAAGGGCAAAAGGTTAGGGAGGCAAAAGGGGTCCGTGACATGGGGGATGAGAGGGCCTCACAAGTTGGGGGGGCGGGGGAGTGGAGGGCAACAAGAGAGTGATAAGGAAAAGCGTCAGTCATAATTCTAGGGGATTCTATACTTAAGAGTATGTGGTGGGGAGGTGCCACAAAAAGTAACATCTGGGTAGAGTACATGCCAGGCATGCCAGCGAGTAGAGTGAGGTGGCATATGGGCAGATATGTGGGGAAGGTGGGGGGAAGCCGCACATTGTGGTGCACCTGGGAGCAAATGATCTGGAAGGGAGAAGGATAGAGGAGGTACAAGACCACTTCAGGGAAGTGGGAAAACTGTGCAGCAAAGAGGGAACAACGGTAGTCTTCTCAGAAGTTCTGCCAGTGCCAAGGGCCAGTACAGACATGAAGAGAAGAATCAGCGACTTCAGTGCAAGTGGCTGAGGGAATGGTGTGGGACCAAAGGGTATGGATTTGTGAGGGACTGGGGCAGCACATGGGATATAACACAGATTTTTATGCAGGGGACGGGTTACACTTTAGCAGGGCAGGTTCACAGATGTAGAAGCAGAAGCTGGGGGATTTCATTAAGTGAGCGGTATCATTTAAATGGGGGGGGGGCATTGGGGCTGGAAATCACCAGGAGAGGGGGTCCCGTAGACCTCCCCCACCACAGGATAAATACGACCTTAGGCGAAATAGGGGTTGGAGTGAAGGGTAAGGAAGCAGGAAGGATAGGTGCAACGTGGAGAATGGTTTCACTAAATGCTAGGAGCCTGGGGAATAAATTGACAGAGTTGCAGGCATTGATGGCAGAGGGGAAGGTGGACATAGCTGCCATTACTGAGACGTGGGCAACCAAGCACCATTACTGGGACCTAACCATCCCAGGGTACAGACTTTTCCAGAGGAACAGAGATAAAGGGAAGGCTGGGGGGGTTGCCATTTACGTAAGGGAAGGGATCAGATGTAATAGGGAGGAAGGGAAGGAGGGCAGGTCAGAAGTAATCTGACTGCAACTACACAGCCAGAAAGGGACCAAGACCTGTCTGGGGGTTGTTTATAGACCTCCGGCCCAGAAGAAGGACATTGACAGGGAACTGGGGGAACAGATACAGAGGCATAATGGCAAAGGGAGCACTGTGGTGGTGAGGGACTTTAATCTACCAGGGGTGGATTTGAGCATCCCAGCAACCAATTGTGCCAGGGAGCAGATCCTCCTGGAAGCATTCCAGGATGGCTTCCTTACCCAGAGGGTAATGGAGCCAGCGAGGGAGTGGAATATACTAGACCTGATACTGGAAGATGGGGAACAGGTCAGGGGTATAAGGGTGGTGGAACCTCTGGCAAGCAGTGACCACCGCACAGTGTGGTTTTCAGTCAACCTGGGTAGGGAAGTAGCTACTACAAAAACTAGGGTCCTGGACTTCAAAGGGGCAGACTTTGGCAGGATAGGAACATTCTGCAAAGTTATATGGCAAGCATCCACCCAGAAATGGACACGGAGCAAAAATGGGCAGTCATCAAGACAGGACTGGCTGAAGCCACTAAAACTTGTGTCAAGAGCCAGAGAAAGAAAGCCAGGACCAAGAAACCTAGTTGGATGAGTAGAGAGGTAGTGGAGAAGTTGAGGGAAAAGAGGAATGCGTTTTGGACCTACAAGCGATCCAACAGGGCAGAAGACAAAGAAAAATGTATGAAGAAATCCAGAGAAGTGAGCAGAGTGGTAAGGGCAGCAAAGGCGGCTAGGGAACGGAGGTTAATACAGGGGATCAAAGGAGGGGAAAAGGATTTCTTCATATATAACAGAGAGAAGAGGAAGAGCAAGGATCAAATTGTTAGGATCAGGAGGAGAAGTGGGTGGGTAGAAAAGGGGGCTGAGCAGGCCGAAGTACTTAATGAATACTTCTGTTCAGTCTTCACCAAGGAGAGGGATGGTCCCATACCCGAGAGGAAGGGCGAGGTGGGAGAGGGTGGGGGAGAAGCAACCACAGATGAGGAAATCATGGTGGAAAGGGTGAGGGAGGGCCTTAAATCCCTGAAGGCGGACAAGGCACCTGGCCCAGATGGAGTCCACCCCAGGGTGCTGAAAGAGTTGGCAGAGGTACTGGCTGACCTGTTCAATACCTCTCTGAACTGGGGGTGCGTGCCCAGGGACTGGAGGGAAGAACATGTGGTACCTCTCCGTAAGAGGGGGCCCAAGGACAAACTGGGGAACTACAGACTGGTGAGCCTTACTGCAATTGTGGGAAAACTGATGGAGACAATTCTCAAGGAAAGGCTGGTGCAATTTCTTGAGGATAACCTCCAGGACAGCAGGCAGCATGGGTTTGTCTCAGGCAGATCCTGCCAGATGAACTTGGTTGATTTTTATGACTGGGTTACGAGAGCACTGGACAGGGGACATACGGTGGATGTCCTCTACCTGGATTTCAGCAAGGTCTTTGCCTCTGTGCCACACGGTAGGCTGACCTGCAAGTTGAAGAGTCTGGGAGCAGGGAAGAAACTGGTCAGATGGGTCAAGAACTGGCTGCAGGGTAGACAGCAGAAGGTAGTAGTGAGGGGGAGAGGCATCTGAACCCAGGGCAGTAACAAGTGGTGTACCACAGGGCTCGGTGCTGGGACTGGTTCTGTTTAACATTTTCATAGCCGACACTGCAGTCGGGATTAAGAGCAAGATCATTCTCTTTGCAGATGACACAAAGATTTGTACTGAGGTAGATGGGGGAGGGCAAAAGTACTTCAGGAGGATTTAGCAAAACTGGAGGCATGGTCTCACACTTGGCAGCTTGGTCTCAATGCCAAGAAGTGCAAAGTGATGCATTTAGGAGGCAAGAACCCAGGACACAATTACTGGCTGGAGGGTGTACCGTTAAAATCCAAGGAGGAGAAGAATCTGGGAGTGCTGGTAACCGGGGAGATGAACAACTCTGCTCAGTGCAGGAAGGCAGCAGCGAAGGCAAACAGGATGCTAGGGTGCCTAGCAAGGAGGATTACTTCTAGGAGTGGGGAGGTTATCTTGCCCCTGTACAGGTCCTTGGTGAGAACGCACCTAGAATACTGTGTGCAGTGTTGGCGCCCCTACTTGAAAAGGGACATCAAACTACTGGAGGGGGTACAGCGCAGGGCAACAAAAAATGATCCTGGGGTTGGGGGACAGACCATATGAGGAGGGACAGAGAGCTCAATATATATACTCTGGAGGAAAGAAGGGAGAGAGGGGATATGATTGAGACCTTCAAATACCTGAAGGGTTTGAACTGAGTAGACGCCAGGTGTATGTTCACTCTGAAGGGTGGAAGGGAAACCAGGGTACACACTATGAAGTTGGAAGGGGGCAGGTTCAAGAGGGAACGGAGGAGGCATTATTTCACAGAAAGGGTGGTGGCAGGGTGGGCAGCTCTTCCAGAGGAAGTCGTGTCGCTGCAGAGTGTTGGGGGGTTTCAAGAGAGGGTGGGACAGATTCATGGGGAGGGTACAAACCGGGAGGAGTGCAGAAATGGGGAGGGCATATTGGGGGGGCAGCTGCAGTCTAATGGACTGAAGTGCTGCACACTCGAGCAGACTAGATAGACCAAATTACCTGCATCTGCTGGCAATTTCGTATGTTAATCAGGTGATGAATCTCCTGTCGTACTCACCAGCCCAACCTCGGATGCTGAGCACAAACTCCACTCATTGGACCCGAGGCAGGCACTCGCTTACTATCAGAAGCACACAGCTGGAGTGCTGGGAGAGTTTAGCCAGCTCTTTTGTAACATAACACTGAAGCTGCGCCTGGCAGACCGGTAGCCAAGCGGACGATTGACAGGTGGATAGTCTCCTGCATTGACCTCTTCTATAGGTTGACTTGTGGGGAGCCTCCCATAGGGCTTTAGGGGTCATTCCACCAGGCATACCACTGCCTTGGTGGCTGCTTCCAGGGATAGCCCCATCCAGGAGATCTGTAGGGCTACTACCTGGAAGTCGTCACATACCTTCGACTCCCATTACAGCATCTACCTTGAGTTATGCTGGGCTGTGAGTTTTGGGACAATGGTTCTCCAGTCTCTGTTCGCCAGCTAGGGGTGCGCACCTTGCCCTCTTCTCCCGGAGAACTTCTAGGAGTCTGTCAGAGTGTGGATAAGTGAACCATATCCACACCCCTAGAAGAATAGGTTACTCACCAGTAACCGTAGTTCTAGGAGTGGTATATGGTTCACATCCACACAACCCATCCGGTCTCCCCTGGCAGGTGGCACCTGATCCTGCTTTCAGCTTGCGAGATCTGATGATACGGGGTGGATTCAGGGGTTATACCGTCCGGGGTGGAAGGAGAAGCTTAGCTTAAAGACAGTCTGGTCAATAACATAATTCCAGTGGAATTGCCAGAGTGTGGATGTGAACCGCATACCAGTCCTAAAACTACGGTTACAGGTGAGTAACTTGTTGTTATTTGTAACCTGTGAGGAAGGGAAACCAGCATCCAGGAGAACCATTTCTCATTGGGCAGTTTCCTGCTTTCAGGTCTGTTATAACACAGTTGGCAAGCTCCCACCTGAATGTCTTAAGGCCCTTCCAAAAGGGGCACCTCTGCCTTTGTGGCAGCATGAAGAGGTGTTTCCCTGCAGGAAGTCTATAAAGCAGCTACGTGGAAAACAGTACACACATCCACAAAACACTACTGTCTGGACATGTTGTCTGGACATACAGTCCAGAAAGGATACCAGCCTTGGCACTGCTGTCTTGCAGAACCTTTTCCCTAGGTATGTTCTGTACCCAGCCTCCCAATTTACTGTGATTGAGTCTGCAGTTGTTAAACGTTAAGTGACGAATTCGTGGAGTTTGAAGAAAAATATTACTCACTGTATTAATGTTGTTTCTTCTGAAGGGATCTCCCACTACGCTTAATAATCCCTAATCCCCACTTCCCCTACCAGAACCTGGTATAAGGTTCACACCAAAATCAGTACCCTCTCTTTGCTTGGGCATTACTTGTTACAGAGTCTTTACAGTTAATACTCAGTATTTATTTTATCATAACTTTTAAAATTGTTCTGCCGTGTTCAAACAGTTTTTCAGACTTTCTGGAATATATGTTTGGTATATTTTTTGGTAGTCATCTAGCTTGTTTTGGTTGTCACTGCTTACTCTAGCTTTAGAAATCAATGTGACATGAGAGTGCAGGGGTGAGTGTGACCACACAGCAGAGTTTGAGTTTCACTCTTTAAGTTCCATAATCAGCATTAAATTCTAGACTCTGTGGCGGTTCATTCCAGGTGAGTGATTGCAGTTAAGTATAGTGAGGGAGGGATCCCTTTGGAAGAAACATTACTACAGTGAGTAGTTTTATTTCTTACTGTGTAGCATGAGTCCTGATCTGATCGTTGGGGTGAGATTTTCTCTGTAGTAAAGGGCTCAGTTTGGTAGGAAAACAGGGATCTCTGTTATTTGGAGTAAGCACCCGGTCTAACATATCTGAGCCACTGTGGCTAAAGCACACCCAGATTTGTTAGCCACATGCGAACACCTCAGAAATCCCTTCATGGGCAGGTAGCCAGTTGGCCAGTAACTTTCAAAATCTGGTAACCAAAACTTTTTTTTTTTTTTTTGCATTATGTGTTTATACCCTCCTCCCATGCTTCACTGTCCCCCACTCCTTCAGGGTCTACAAGTTCACTTCGTCCCTGCTGACCTTAGCCAACCCTCCTCAGGTCCTCAGATCGCAGCCGATCCCACGGGATATCCCGGTGTATCCCTATCACTGGGCGGCTCCCTCCAAGGGGGAAGGGCACCAGGGAGAGGGGAAGAACCCCAGCACACACTCCATTAGGGCCCGGGGATGCTGCTGAGGAACAGGAGGCCCTGGCCAGGCACTGGGGGCGCTCCTGGAACGGAGAGCCGTCATCTTGGCGGGCAGCGAGCAGATTTTCCGCTTTTCCTGTGGGGGAGTGACGTCTGGCGTCAGGCATGTACACCGGCGCCTACTGACGCCCCCTTGAACACCGTGCTCTCGCCTGTATGCTGCACTCCCAGCCTCCGCCAGAGTCCGCCAGCGGGTATGCATCCCTGCCCACCCCCGGAAGGAGAGCTGTCCTGGACGGTCTATCCTTCTTCCCTGGCCGCCCTCTGGCAACCTGAGAGTCCGCTCGAACCCGGGTCGCCGGCATCGCAAGCAGAAATCCAACTGCTGCGCCGACGGGCCAGGGTAAAACATTTTTTTTTTTAATGGCTGTTAGCCACCTGGCTACCTGATTTGTCCCACTCTGGTAGGGGTGTGTGTCCTTTGTGCTCTGCTTCCATTCAGTTTTACTGTTGTGACAGACTGAATGGAGGTGGAGTGACATGTTCAGTGCCACACACTGATGAATTGGCTATGGTGGGATTTGAACCATAATGTGCAACATTGGTGCCTCTATAACATGGGCAACCCCATGGCTCCTCAATTTCTTTTCCTGCCATCAACCACTTGTCAGACCTGCAGAAAAACGCCATCATGTATCGACTTTATTATCTAACTTTCTTTAACTTACCAACGTTGTTCTGTTATGCCTCTGTTGAGAGACCCTTTATTTAGGTTTGCACCTTCGGTTAAAAGGAAGATGCTCACACAATTCGTGTTTGTTGTTTGGGCCGGTCCTGCAAAGTGAGGGCCTGCAGGATGTGCCATGGAGCGAACCAGACCACAAGGAGTCACCAAAAGCAGGCTCTTGAAACCTTTATTGCCATCAAGGTCATGGAAACTGCCGCCAAGGTCGCGGGCTCAGAGTCTACTTCTCCTCCTCGCTTGACAGCTGCCTCCAGGAAGGACACTCCCCGGCATTTGGCAGTGCATTCGCTGACGCAGTCATCAAGGTTAGGAAGACAAATACAAGGAAAAGTTAGTCGTCCTCTTCCAGCCATCACCACAAGCATATAAGGACAAGCTTCTGCTTTGCCAGTGAGGACGAGGTCTCTGTGACATGGTTGAATAAGACCCTGTCCAAATTATGTAGAAAGAGCTAAACGCAAGGATCTGTTCAATCCTCTTCTTTTCTGTTTCTTGTCTGACTGCGCAGTCAGGTTTTTCTCTGCCTTCACTTGCTGTTTCTATCTTTGCTTCCCCATTGCGTATCTGAAATTATAAAATATGTGGGAATCTTTATGTGAAACTGGGATCTCTTGGTTTGAAAATGTATATAGTTATATTGTTGAAATGATTGCAGAACTCTGTTTGGAACTTAGGGGGTTAACCTGGAATGCAACACTAGTTTTTTGCAGAGCTGTCCAACAGGAAGTCAGTTCTGGGACACCGTGTACTGTTTTGCTGCGCTTGCAAGGAAGGAAACAGACAAGAACATTTTCTGAAAAACAGGATATCTCCTTAACGAGTTCCCAGGCAAAGACTTATAAAAAGAGCAGAAGTATTCTTGCTGGAGAGATAGAGAGCGCAAGACTGAAACTTGGAATAAGAGATCTCCTCAGATGAAGGACTTTGTTTTCTGTGTTTGTACTGCCTTTGTAAATAGTTATACTGAACAATTTTATTTTTTTATTTTACTGTTATTTGGGGGGGTCACTCATTGCGAATTTTATAACTGCGCCTGGTTTTCCTATGCTTCCTGACCTGTGCCTCGACAACAGCTAGTGTCAGAGGTGGAATTTATGCTGTGCATACTCTAAGCCAGGAGTTTTATGCATAGGTACTGGACCAGGTACCAGGGAAGCATAGAAGAAAGGCATGGATCCTGCAGGGTGTTTACCAGAGGCATGGCAGCCAAACTGGAAGTAGAAACAGAAGTCCAAACTGAGACTGTACAGCCAGAACCAGTGATGGAAGAAGAGGCAGGGACAGAACCTGAAAGCTTGCCTGCCTGCCTTCTTCAAATGGTGGGCTATACAACAAAGAGCAGGTCTGAATGGCAGTAGTGGGCCTAACAGAGATGCTGTGAAGCGAACGGTGCTGACTCCGCACAACTACAGTAAATGGAGCCCCATCGTCCATATTCCTGGTTTACGGACTTTTGGAATAAAGTGGCAGCGTGAGAAAAAGCGCTTTTTAAATAAAAGCTGAATCGGAGTAGCCTTTCGGGTTGGGGGCTTGATTTAGACAGTTTTCCTTTAACATGTTAGTCCCAGGTGAGGATTGAGGCGCTGGACGCCACACCTCGTGCCACGCCCGGCGACCAGGTTCAGGGTTGTGGATGGATTGGCGCCCTAGGGCTGCTCTCCTTCCGGGGGGGGGGGGTTTCAATCAGTCGTAGCTCTGGCAACCCCTGGCAGAGGCTGGGGGCACTGCAGAGCCTGACCGCAACATTGCAGGGGATTGGAGCTTGGCGGACATTCTTCTGGTGCATGTGGGAGCGCATGCAGGGCTGGACGTCATTGCATGTCCGAGCTCCAGGGCGAAAACCAAGAAAAAATCCTCCTGCCGTTGGGTGAGGCGACGGTGAATGCCTGCAGGTCCAACCACACGCCCAGTGTCGTCCGAGTCTCCGGTTCTCCGTGGGGTCAGGAGAGCCCAGACCTCCCTTACCCAGTGCAGTACTGGGCGGTCAGCTGAACCTCAGACGGGATCCTGAGAGATGCCCCAAAGGTAGGGAGTATAAACAAAGTCTGGAAAAAAAAAATTTTAGTTCCTGGAGGGCAGGAGAGAATGGGGGACATGTTTGAAACCTTCAAATATCTGAGGGCTGTACAGTAATGAACATCATGGTGCTGTCCGTGGTCACTTCACAAAGGGTATGGCCACTTATGTTGCTTATTTCAAAAATGTCCCTGGTGCTGACATGTGTTCTACAGCCACATGGAGCACTGTGCACACTTTCACTAAACATTACGGTCTGGACATCACCTCTCATAGACGTGCTGGTTTGGGGTTTGCTGTATTGCAAAGCCTTCTGTCTTGATCACATACCAGACTGTGCCATCCTCCCCGCTGCTTTGTACTTCTTGGAAGTCATCCCAAAGGTGCGGCCTAATGGAGGAAATATCCTTGATGAAGACTGAACAGTTAAGTAAGTACTTCCCGTAACAGTAGGTCTTCAAGAAAATCTCCTCCATTAGGCCATGCTGTACCCTCCTTCCCCCTTTTGGTTTACTGAGGGTTATATCAGATGCTGTGCCCAAAGCGTTACTCCATATCCTGATTCCAGTCCCTTGCCTCTCCTTGTTTACCTGGTACAGGTCTAATCTTTTGGTTCCTTATGGTTCGAGGCACTCTGAGGCTATCCTCTGGCAGAGAACTGAGGAGTGATGGGGCCTCCTATGTTATATATGCGTTGACACTGCACATCACTGTGCATGGCCCCTGGCTAGCAAACAGTTTGTGTTGTCCTGATGCTGACGGTGTAGAGTTCCAAAGATGTGGCCTAATGAATGAGAGTCTCTCGAAGGTCTACTTATACAGTAAGTTCTTATGTAACTGATCTTTTCTGCCAGGCATCCAGCCATCCCAAACTTTTATGATTCTGTCAGGCATCCAGCCACAGAAATATAGACGGTGACAGCAGAGAAGAGACCATCACTCCTTCTAGACTGCCCGTATTACCGTATCATGCCATGGGACCTGTAGGATGTACCCAGAACTCGTATTCGTCATCACAGGGCAGCCATGAGCTACGTCCTCCCTGCTGTGTGGAATAAGCGTCATTATACAACGGGCAAAAAAAAAGATAGAATCCTGCATTTTGATTGGCTGGCTGGCACCTTTCCAGCATTGTAAATCCTCCAGAGTACCCACTGGAAAAGGTGCCAGCCACCACTCAGCTGCATCAGGAACTCCCTGGCAAAACCCTCCGTTCCTCGCAAACACACAGACGACAGCGAGATTACCTTGTCCTTACCCCACATCCAATAGTCTGTCACTAGCCTGAAAAGTTCAGAAAAACTGCCGCACCATTCCGAAAAAATGAAACACCGGAAAGAAAATAAGAAAGAAAATGCAGTTCATTCTCTCCAAAGCAAAGAAACTTAAAAAAAAATTCAGAACAGTGGTAGTTGAAATCTGCGATCCTCCAGCACATGCACAGAACTTGCAAAAAAAATCCGAGCAGTACCGCTGCAGTGAAAAACAAGCGAGCAGCAACTTTTAAAACAAACGGACGTTTTAAATTTTTTTGTGTGTGTGTGTGTGTGGGGAAAAAAAAAAAAAAAAACAAGCAGGGCCTTTGTATAATCGCAATATACCCCTCCAGGGAGTGGGTATACTGGAGGATTTACCACTACTGGTGTGGTTAAGTCCCTCGGCTGCGCCTTGGGACCAAACCACACCAGCCGTGGTAAATCCTCTAGTATACCCACACCCCTTGCGGGGGACCGAGCCTTCCACACCTATTCCCCCAAACTCTGGAACTCGCTACCCGAGCTCACTCGGTCCTCCTCCTCCCACCCAAGCTTCAAAGCCTCCCTCTGGAACTTCCTGAAACCTCCTTCCCCCTGCTCAACGTAGACCTACTCCCCTGCCCCCTCGCCAACCTGACTGGAAGGTGGGTGCCTCAGCGTGACTTGCACTACTCCTTCTGAATCTGGCCATGATTCCTGGACTTAGCCCCCCCCCCCCCGTGCACCACCGAGATTTATCTTGCCCGTCTCATCCTACTCTAAATGCACTATGCCAACCTTGTCCTTGAGTCAGCCTTGAACTGCCTGTTAATTTAGTTATGTTTCTTGTCTCTTCAATCGTATATGTATGAATTCTGTGCCAACTTTGCCCTAGAGCTAGCCCTGTAACTGCCTGTGTATTTCTATATGAATTCTGTGCCAACTTTGCCCTAGAGCTAGCCCTGTAACTGCCTGTGTATTTCTTATACACTCTTCTCTGTTCCCCAACTGCTCAATGTATCCCTACCTTGCTTTAGAGCCAGCACTGAATTGCCTGTTATCTTTCTCTGTATTCCTTATGCTCCCTCTGTTGTTTACGTACGAAGTATTTACTTGTAACTACTTTCCTATGTATTTCTGATGCTTCCTCAATTGTTGCTGTATGAAGTTTTACCTGTAACTCTCCCGGGTCGCACCTGAAAATAGGCACATGGCTGTCTAGTGTGCCTACCTGGTTAACAAAAGCAAATAAATAAATATTGCTTAAATCTACACTAAAGCTGCAGACCTTAATCCCACTTAATACATTCAAAAGGATGATAAATAATAAATAAAAATGTCAGGAAAAAAAAAAGGATGATAAATGATATTACTCTCCTAGGCCCATACTTCCTTTTATGTTTTCTCCAGTATCCCTTCCTTGGGCTGCCTTTGTATTGAACAGCTTGCAGTTATACTATATTGTAAATATCGGGTTTAGAGTAATCGGTTATATTTTTGTGTTACTTGTTACATGTTTGTCATGATAGCAACTCGTATGTATGTTAGAATATTAGTAGTCGTTATTACATGTACTATGTACCCTAATTTTGAACTCCCATTTACCATTGTGTTTACGTTATGTCTTAGATTTATGTCTTCCCTAAGTTTGTTCATGAGGGACATCCTTGCAAATGAGCTTGCTCAGTGGATTTTATCCTTCACAATAAACTGAACTGTTGTCTCGGGGCCTTTGTTAGCCCATGTTGTTCTGCTTTATCATCTATCTGAGCGTTTGCTGTACTTTGTTTTGTTTTTTTTTTTTTGTCTTTTTGCAACCTTCTGTATGTACTTCTGTTGCTTTTTTGTGTCTCCAGAACTTCACAGGAAATAAGGCTCTAGGACTGAGTAACATCTTTGTTACAAGTCTTGAATAAAAAGACTAGGAACTTTGAGCAGTTTGACCTCAAAGAACCTATCTTCCTTTGCTGTAGTGTGTTTTGCACAGTGACGCCTTGAAGAAACTACATTCATAGTCTGGCTCATCTGCAGCTACCAGTGTGATCATCAGCTGCCTGTCCTGAGGAAAAACTTGTCTTTTTAAAGGCTGTGATTTGCCAGCGGGGTGGGGGGGTATAGTCTGGTGCACACATATGTGTTGTGTCTCTGAGCCTCACTGAGGATGCTGTGTACTTATCGTAATTAAACTCCTACATTCCTTTTTTCCTATAGAGCTTTTTCTCCGGGCTGCGTACGTCTCGGGGATACACCCTGATCAAGGCACAGGAGCAGTGCACTGGAATAGTGAAGCAGGCAAGTAGCTAGAGATTGCTTCGGGAGAGGCTTCATCTGGCAAGAGGCGCAAAGTGCTGGGGTAGTTTCTCCTTTGTTGTTCTGTAAAAGGCTGCATTAAATGCCTTTTTTTTTTTTTTGGTTGAAGCAGTCTCTGGCTAACTTGCATGCTTCATTTCTCCAGTGCTCTGCTCCTGTGCCTTGGTCTGTTGATGTTTTCCTAGTAGTTGCACCACCTAAGGACTTGAGCACTCACTTATCCTGTTGGTATATACTCTGTTCAGCCTGTGTCCCCAGCTCCCCTCAGGCTTCCGGCACCCCACCAGCTTACCCCCATGACATTGTCCACCATTGCGGGGGCTCCAGGGTTAGGTCAGACTGCACCCCCCCACCCCACCGACAGTCTACTTTGTAGAGCGAGATCTAGTGCCAGAAGGCAAAAAACCCAGGGGAACAGATGGCCCAGACCATTAGTTAGATGGCCATGGATTTTCCCTTTCCCTCTCACCGTCGCCAGTATGAGCATTGCCTATGCCAGCCTTGCACGTGCACACGCAGCATGTAGCTTGCAGCAGGAAGAAGTTCCCTGATCCAGATGCAGGGGTTGCTGTAGTGTCGGAGCTTGCTGTCAGCCCTCCCTGGCTGAGGAACACTGGTGCATAGCGGCTGCCTCCTGACACGGTGACTCGGGATCACTCTCGAACCTAGGTCATCTGCTTGACAGCAAAACACCCTGCTGCTGGGACATTGGGGAGGCCCTGGCTGTCGCATTTTTATGGGTGGCAAAAGAACCACAGCAGAGTGGCAACGGAATCCATTTTGGTAGTGCAGTTGTAGTTAGGGAGGCAGTCTGTCCTAGTGGTTAGTTGTTATAGACAAAGCTGTAAACCTTGAGGCCCAGGTTTGAATCCCATAATGACACTCTGAGCGAGACACTTAACCTCCCTGCACTTAATCTCTGGAATCTTTCTAATCTACCTCTGTACTCGTTAAGTATCCACATGCACTGTAAATGCCAGCAGCATTCTCTCCGGTCTCCAGGATCACAATGCACTTTGGGGTAGAATTTGTATAAAAGGTGCAGTATATAAGCCATCAGCATGGCGCAGAGCAGTGGAAGACCACTGTGGCACGCTGGTGACCTGGGTTTGTGCCCGAGCTTGGGACATCTGGAGCAGAAGCCTGCAGGCAGGACACAGAGTATCCATGTGGACGCTCTCCTCCCAGAGAGTGGGTTCAGTGCTACACCACTTGTAGAGCAACACCTTGTTGGGGTTAGCAAAGATGCTGTTGATGATGTGGATAGCCACACATTGTGTGGCATCTCTTCTCCCCGGGGGAGGGGCATGTTGGCATGGATCCATATGCTGGGGAAGGAGGGCAGAACAAAAATGGGGAGAAAAAGCCTCCAGTGAACACACAAGAAAGTCGAGCCTGACGCCATCCACGTCCATGAGGAATGCCGAAAGGGTGGCTCACCTTTGCAAAACGCAGCACAGCAATCTTGACCCTCCCTTGGAGTACACTGTAAAGGGGAACCGCTGGAAACAGACCTTGCTGGGGGGGGGCGCACAAGCCGGTTGGCAAGAGCCGTGGCCAGCAGGGACACCACACCAATTAGGATGAACAGTCCAGATCAGAGTGGGGGGGAAGGGCATTGTATAAAACTAAATTGGGTGTCGGCTGCTGTGGTCAGGTAGGGTAGAGTGGGTGTGGCCTTCCAACTGCCAGAAGATGAGCTGAAACTGGGGAGTCTTTAGGATCGTCCCCTATATAATATGATGCTACTTGTGAATTTTACAACTTCTTCTGGTTTGCCTATTCCTCCTGACCTATGCCTAGATGACAGTTCAAGTTTATTGCAGGAAGACTCCATTGAGCAAGCTCATTCACAAGGGGGTCCTGAAGCTTGTACAGAGATAAAGAAACATTGCTTAATACGGCAACATTGATTACAAGCATTTTAAATGCACACATAGTTCAGAAGAGGTGTTACATAGAGAGATACATCATTGTAAAAAAGTGTGCAATGGAGGAACATTTGGTACATAGTGTGCAAGCAGTACAAGGTAGGGTATATAAACTTAACGCTGGTATATGCAATAAATACGCATCATATAATGATCATAGACAGGAAAGACGGGATATATGGGGTAGGCAGGGTTAAGGGAAAGGGGATGGCTAGCAAGAGTAAGGGGGAGTAGATGTATAGATAGGTGGCCAAAGGAGGGGGTAGGGGAGCAGGTAAGGAAAACTTGTAGTTTTAATCACGGAATGCATTTTACAAGCTAAGAGGTTTCAGTACAGACAAGGACTAGTACCAGTGAAGATGATAAGCACAGGACACACACAGGGGGTAGGAGAAGGGCTTAAAAGCAGTCACAAATATATTTTATTTTATTTTATTTGCACTTAGCACTTTAAAGAGGTTAACTGAGACAATGCTAGTGAATTTGAGAACAAATTGGAGATGGTTCCATATAGTAGGAAGAGTGTGTGAGATGGTTCTTTTACCAAAGGAGGTGCGAGTCCTGGGTACGTCAAGCATGATGAAGTTGGATTTCCTGAGAGAATACGCACGGTGGGAAATGCAGATAAGAGATGTTAGGTAACTAGATAGTTTATGCAGAAGCAACTTAAGGGTCCAGATACCGGGCATGGAGCAGGCGTCTGGTGGTGAGAGATGTCCAGCCAACAACTACATACATTTCACAATGGTGCCTATGGTAGGGTGAGTTGGTAATGAACCATAACGCACGGTGATAGAGGATGTCTAGCTTGCTTAGGCTTGAGATTGTGGCGGAAGAGTAGATTAAATCACCGTAATCAAGTAAGGGAAGGGAAGGAATGTGACCTGGACGAGCCTGGTTCGAGTCTCAAGGGGGGGAAGAGACCTATTTCTAAAGAAAAATCCTAGCCTGGCTTTGAGCCTCGTAGATAAGTCCTCAATGTGTTCATTAAAAGAGAGCTTATTATCTGTCCAGATACCCAGGTATTTAAATTTAGTAATGACTTCCAGTGGATCGCTTAGAGAGGTCACAATAAAGTCTTTTGGTAGGACAGAGGAGGTGGTGCGAGAGAAGATCATTGCTTTGGTTTTCTTGGCATTAAGGAGAAGCTTGGCTTTTATTAGATTCTTTTCGAGCTGGGCAAAGTCAGCTTGTAGCACATCCCTGACTTCAGATAAAGTTGAGCCGTAGGTATACAGTACAGTGTCGTCTGCAGAGAAGTGCAGGTTGGAGCTCGTCGTGTTAGAATCAAGGTCATTAATGTACAGAGAGAACAGGATTGGGCCTAGAATGGAGCCTTGGGGGACTTCTCTGACAATTGGCAGAGAATAGACCATCCGCCTAGACTTTCTGGGTTCTCCCTGTTAGATGACAGTTGGTTTAGAAGTGGCATTTATGCTGTGCATACGCTAAGCCAGGAATTTTGTGCACGGTACTAGACCTGGTTCCAAGGAAGTATAGGCAAACCAGAAGAAGCTGTAAAATCTGCAAGTAGCATTGTATTACTATTAATACCGGTAATACATTTAGAAGCCAGCCTGGTGGTGCTGAGGGTTGAGGTGCTGGACGCCACACTGGCAGCACGAGTTCGGGAATGAGCTCTAGCACCGGGGGTCGGCAGGGAAGGGAGAGGATCGAGTGTCCAGAGGACTGCTCTCCTCTCCCTGGGGAGGGATCCAGGGCATGCCGGGCAAAGTAGTGGCCCCCAGTGGAAGCCGGAGACACTACATACGTTTGGGCTGATGAGTGGGAGGAGCGCAGCGGACATCTGCATCGTGCCGTGCCAACGTCATTGCACCATTGCACTCCTGTGGAAAATCTACTAGAAAAATCCCTCTATGGCACCGTGGAGATCATGGGGACTCCAGGGGCAGGCACACACCCAAACGCCGGCCCAGCACTCAAGGGGACACCACGGCCAACCCGACCCTCAGGTAGGCCTCTCTAATTCCAGAAAGGCTGCCACAGGAGGGCGGCCCGCCTTGGGGGGTGATCCAGGAGGCTAGACCTGCCTGGGTGTTCGGGGGAGGAATCTGGTAGTGAGGGGTTCAGGCAGGGAGTAGAGGCTTTGCCGAGCGAGTACCTCAGAAGGATGCCCGGGCTGTAGGGTGCATAAAGAAAGTGTACAAAAATAAATACATTTAAAAAAATGTGCAGGATAGCTCTTGTACAGACAATTCAAACAAAGTCCTTCATTTGAGTGTATTTCTAAATCTTGGTCTCTAACCCTCTAAGCAAACATTGCTCTCTTTTTATAAGATGTTTTCACCTGGCAGTTATATTTGCATCCTGTTCTTGTTAAGCTGTATCTTTTGTTTTCACACAATGTACAAAACTGTGTCAGTTTCTTTACTGTGACCAGTACATCCAGTCTTGTAACATGACAGGAATGAATGAGGTTGAATAACGGGAAATGACTGGACGAAATGTACCTGCTGATGAAAGTTGGAGCGGGGATTAATCACTGGTAATGCCCGCTCCAACTAAGCAGTAATCCCCGTCAGACCGGGGCGAGCAAAACAGAAGAGAGGGAGTGTGTCAGTTGTGGACGCGCTGAGGAAATCGTGACCGTGCTGGCTGTCGAGTCGCAAGAAAGCAATGGGTACCAGAGTGTAAATGGAGCGACCGGGGCGCCAGGCAGCGGTTCTCGGTGTCCGTAGAAAAGTGAGAAAACTGAGACAGTCTGTTTAGTAGATAGACGGGACCGATAGACCGTGCTGTCAGCAATGTATGTATGTGTGAATGGGGAGTGTCGGTATCAGAGATCACTCAGTAGAACTAGTGCATTGTGGCGCCAGAAAGAAAACTAGCATACCCTGACCGCGGCAAGCAAATTAAATGAGACGTATGAAAATATGTGGTATGTCCCCACAATGCAGTAGTTAAGGTCACACAAAAAACAATGAAACGAGTGCAAACAGCCATGTAGAAAGGAATGGAAGTGATGTAGTGCATCCACAAGTGTCACAAACGACTTGTTAACGCAAAGTAAGAAAGTCACAGAAAGTAGGCGCCACAATAGTAACAAGTAGTGAAGTTACAGCGTGCACGCGCCTGGTTGAGGTGGACAGATATTGAAAAGTACACAGACGAGAAGCAGTTCAAGTAATAGAAAACAGTATGGAAAGTACCTGTTCACTAACATATCACATGCCAGTGACTTAAAACATTACCTACTTTGCACTTGCCATGTTACAAGCGCATTAAGCCACTCCGAAGGTGGCATCTAATGAGCAGTTAATGCATGGTTGGGCAGTTATGCGCCTCCCAACCATGCATTAATCCACCATTAGATGCCACCCTCGTCGTGGCTTAATGCTTACTTCTGAAAAGGTGTAGCCAGTTAACACATTCTGGCCAGAGCTGGTTTTACTGCTGGCAGATCTGCAAACAGGCTTGTTTCTCAAGGTCAACCTCTTGTGTTTGGTTTAGCCATCTTTTCTAACAAACCCAAAACAGCTTGCTGCAATTCATTTCAACAATAGAACTATATACATTTGCAAACCACAGGATCTCAGTTTAATATAACAATTTACATATAGGTTTTCACCACAGAAAGCAAGAGAAGAAAGAACAGAAACAGCAAGTGAAAGAAGGAAGACAACGGGGGTCATGGAAGCATTGGCGCAGCCAGTTCTGAAAGCTCCACAGTGAAATTTTGATTGTGTAGTCCAGCAGTATATAGACAAGTGACAGACTGGGAGAGGACAGAAACAATATATTCTTATTTTTAACTCTTAACAAATGGGACAGGGTCTTATCCAACCCTGTCACAAGTAGCCAAGGAACAGTGCCACAGAACCTGGTAAAAAGTAGTGGATTTGAACTACCCAGGAACAGCCTCTCAGAATTAGATAAAATGTAGTTGTTTTTTGCAGCTTGGGATCAGCTTCTTAGAAGCAGGTAAAAAGTGTCACAAACCCACTCAGCAGGTCAGGCCCTCTACTCCCAAAGTGCCAACCTCCGAGCGCAGTCTTGTGAACAGTTTAACAGAGCAAAGTAACCCTCTTGTCTGTTTTGTGAGTTCGGATCAACCTTTGGTCTCAAGTCTTGGAGGGATTCAAACTGTGAACCTCTTGCTAGCGTACCCAATGCACAGGCTCAGATATTTCTGTCTTCGGGGGGCCAGATATCTTTGCCTACAGGCACCTAAGCAGGTATGCAGAGATGAACCCTTGAAAACTTCAGTAAAGACCTCAGATTTAAAACGCTTCTCTTTCCAGTTTGGTATCACCATTCAGCTTATGCCTCGTGTCTGCTATAACCATATATCTTACTTCGAGATACAGCTCTTGCAGCAGGTAACACCATTAGGACTGAAGCCGGCAGGCGTCAGGACCCACGAGAATTCTTCCAGCTAGCTATCTTCAGCGGGGACGCCCGGCGTCGATCACGCCTCTGGCGTTAGGTACGTAGTACATAGAGGCGGTCCTGCCAGATTCTCCAGTTCTTTCCCACCGTCGACTTGCATGTCTCGACCCTTTGGATTGTTTCTAGCGCGCGACTCACGGTTAAGTTCTTCCTTTGGGAAAACGTTCATTTCTTCGACTCAGTTGCTGTCTGATGTCCTCTCCAACCTCCGTTGAAGGCCATCCCTCGAAGTGCGCCTGTGGGAAGCAGATCCCGTTCAAGGACCCGCATTCGGCCTGCGTCCGGTGCCTAGGCCCAGACCACGACACCCGGTCCTGCACTTTCTGCCAACAGGACTAAAACAGCTTCGAAGTCGGAGCAACTCTTCGTTCTTCGCTGAGGATGATGGGCCAACCAGTATCAAGCAGTCCCTTTCTCGCTGGCTTGTCCAGTGTATATCATACTGCTATGATACAAAGCAGAAACCCCTCCCGGTGACAGTCCGGGCCATTCCACTAGGGGGCTACCTCCTTTGCAGCGCTTACGTAATGTCTCCTCCTCTGCCATTTGTGCTGCAGCCACTTGGAGCTCTGTGCATACTTTTATCAGGCATTATAGCCTGGACATTGCTTCATGATGACGGTTTCGACCTAGCCCTGCTCAGGGTCTCCTGTCCTAGAGTCAGGACTTGGTATGGATTTTCCTAGTTTCCTCCTCCCAGAATGCTTACAAGCGTTGCTTGGAAATCAGTCCTAATGGTGTTACCTGCTGCAGGCTGTATCTCGAAGTAAGATAGTACAGTTACGTAGAACTTACGTAACAGTAGATCTTCGAGAACAGCTCTTGCAGCATTCTTCCCATCCCACCTTCCCCTTGGAGGAGGCATGGCTTTCGAGCCTTTTGGCAGGGTTTACGCCCTTTGTCTTCTGATGGTGGATCCTCGGTCTCCCATTCTGATGTCGTCCTGCGGCGGAAGTCTCTGGCGGGAGACTGAGAATCTAGGCGGGACCGCCCCTTATGTCCTCGCCTGCATCGGGAGGCGGGACCGACGTCGGCGGTCCCGCTGAAGATAGCTAGCTAGAAGAATTCCGTGGGGTCCTGGCACCTGCCGGCTTCAGTCCTAATGGTGTTACCTGCTGCAAGAGCTGTTCTCGAAGATCTACTGTTACAGTAAGTTCTTACATAACTGTACTATATACTTTTTTTACAAATGAAAAGAAATCAAAGACAGACCAAATACGCTCTAAAAAGTTTTACTAAAATAGATAAAAATATGTAAAACATGAAATACAGAACTCTTATATCACAAGACATACAAATCTTTTAAAAGAAAAAGGTTTAAACAGTGCAAATTTCCTACAACAATATTTAGATTTTTGTCTACTTTTCTAAATACCTGTTTAAAGTTCTCACATATGTTTCATTGTCAGAGTCTAGATAAAAAGTGTCCAAGTAAAACAGAATATTCCTTAAGCAAACTGTATTTGCCAACCCCTTTTTGTGTGAGGTCATCTAGCTCCCTCTGTCAGATTATAAATAAATATATATATATATCTTATTCAAAAACATGATGTTTTTTCAAAGTATTAAATTCTGCAATCTTCAGCATGACTCATGTCCTTCAAATGACACTTCTTTGATCTCATAATAAGCTTCCCACTTCCAGGACATGAAAGCATCTTTATGATTTTGCACCCTTGTGTAATAACCTGTGTTTTTCCTCCAAAGTCATAAAATGGATATGATCTTCCATCTTAGCAACTACAGCTGTAATTAACTCAGACAAACAAGAGATCCTTGATTAAGGCATTCCATGTAACACATTGTCTCTAAAACCTGTGTGTGTGTGTGTGATCTCACATGCTGTATCAGCATTTTCTCATGGCTTTCATCTTTCAGCTGAGACCTGGGGAGCGAGGTCGCTCCTAAAGCACCAGATTTTCAGCAGAGACAGTCAGTGATGCATTTTACATTAAAAAAAAAATGATGCAGCACTCAGAACTGGCTGTACACATCACAAAGAGTAGTGGGCTTCTGCTGCCCAGGAGCAGTTTCTCAGAACTAGATAACGTGTAGTGGGCTTTAGCTGCTCTGGAAATTCTCAGAACCAGGTAAAGTGTAGTAGGTTATAGCAGCCAGCAACTGATCCATCATGCTTTACTTATCATGGCCAGTTAAAATGTAGTGGCCTTTGCCAGTCTGGCTGACCTAGCATGGCCAACTAACGTATAGTAGGATTTAAGAGGCCTGTGACCGACCTCACCATTCTGGCAGGCGCACCTTGGTGGGCAGTTGTGTCTTTATCTGCAGTAATTATTTTTCATATTTATTACCAGTTTTCTTTTTCCTTTTTAGTACTTACTGGAGAACAACCGCATGGTCAACATTTTTACAGACCTCTACTACCTAACCTTCGTACAGGAGCTAAACAAGGTTCTTAATGGCTGGCAACCCACGATGTTACCAAATGGTGAGTCTCTGTCTGTGTGTCTTTCACACGGGATATCTAATTTGTCTGTCCATATGTACATGTGTCACTAATCTGTAAAAAATCTGTCTTGGTTACCAGTAAACGGATCCTTTCAAGCTTAGTCTCTGATGTCTGCATGTACCTAGATTCACTTTACTATCATCACAGAGGCTGGTTCCACCTGGCATGCTCAATCAGTGGAGCAGCCTTCAAGCATGATTCCTCCTATTACCCAACCATGTAGTCCGTCTCCCCCCCCCCAGCTTTCTAACCTTTTCTTTTGCTGGAAGGAACAGGTCTCCCCCCTTGCAGCTCCTGCTAGTGAGTTGGGATTCTACTTAGTTTTCAGGCTAATTTGTGATTAGAGGGTCCAGGATGCTCCTGCATCTAGCTGAAGCTGCTGCTGGGAGGCTCCAATCCACATCTGGCAGGTTGAAGTCCCCCACCAGCAGCACCCCTTTCTTTTCTGCCATCTTGCCATTGGCTAACACCAGTACCTTATCTAATTCCTCCCTCTGTGCTGGAGGTCTGTAGATCACTCCAGTGCAATTAGTGGCTCCATTCACTGTCTCCACGGTGACCCACAGTACCTCTGCCCCCCCCCCCCGTATTCCCTGTATCTCCGTGGCTTTTATGCTTTCCCTCACATAAAGCACCACACCACCTCCTTTCCTTCCCACCCAGTCCTCCCTGAACAGAATATAGCCCGGTATGGCCATGTCCCAAGTCATGGTTTTCGGTGCACCATGACTCAGCAATGGCCACAGTATCGAGGTTGGCCTCTGCCCTCTAGGTTTGGCATCTTATTTCCTAGACTTCTAGCATTCGCACATATGGTCTTTCAGATTTTGATTCCACTCTGCTTGTTGCCCCCCTTTTTTCTTTTTGGCCCTCCCTCCTTCCCACCTCTCCCTTTAATTCTCTCCCCTTTATCTCTACCATCTTGCTCCCTTTATTAATTTACACCCTGTGGGGAATTTCTCTCCCCTGGGGTCTCCTTACTCTCTACTTCAGCCTGTTGGGGCAGTTTCTGACTCCCTGATTTCTTCTGCCACCCCTACTTGGCTAGTTTAAATGTTCATCAAAGTAACATTTAAACTGTCCACTGAGGACTGCCGTTCCCCTCCCAGATGGATGCAGGCCATCAGTGCAAGGTCTGCAGCAGTGGCTTCTTGTAGGCAGAACTACGGAATGCAAGGCCTACAGCAATAGCTTATCGTAGCCAGAGCTACAGAATGCTAAGCCTGCAGCAGCAGCTTCTTGTAGCCATAACTACGGAGTTCAATACATTCTTTACCTCCTGCACCTCCTCTCCCATTGCCCCCTGTTCCCCCCTTCTGTTTCTCCCCAGTACCCCCCTCCACTGCACTCAAGGCAATTCTTGCTCTAAACCCATCTAAAGTCAAGAGTCCTGTTGGCCTTGATGCTAAATTGTTATATGTGTCTGCCCCTGCCATCGTATACCCTATGCTGCACTGCTAAATCTCTCTTTTAAACTGTCCTCTGTCCCAGCTGCCTGGAAGCATGCCACAGTCATCCCTCTCCATAAAAGTGGTGGCCCCGCCTCTCCAGGCAACTATCGACCCATCTCCCTCCTTCCTATCCTTGCCAAACTACAAGAACATTTGGTACTTGCCCAACTCACTTCTCATTTTGACTCCTCCTCTTTTTTCACCCCTTTCCAGTCTAGATTCCGAAAAAAACACTCCACCTCTCTCCTCCACTGACGCCATCCTCTCTGGTATGGATGAGGGGCTTATCATATCTGCTATCTTTGTTAACCTGGCCAAAGCATTCGACAGCGTTGCCCATTCCCTCCTCCTGGACAAACTCCCATCCACTGGGATGTCCACTACTGCCACCAACTGGTTTAAATCATGCCTAATGGGCAGATCACAATCAGTCAGAATCTGGGACACTCTTTCCTCACCCCTGCCCATCCACACTGGGCTCCCACAAGGCTCTGTCCTTGGCCCAATTCCCTTCTCTGTTTTTCTTAATGATCTCCCCTCAGTCTGTACATCTGCATCCATTCACTTGTATGCGGATGACACCATCCTGTATGTATCTGGTCCTTCCGCTCCCATGGTGACGTCCACCTTACAGCAGGACTTCAGCAATGTCCAGCAGTGGCTACCTACCAACCAGCTGTTTTTAAATGCCAAGAAGCCCATCTCCATGACCTTTGGCACTAGACAGAGGGACTCTAAGCTCCTCTCTAACCCCCTCCTCACTCTTGATGGGTCTACGTTGGAAGACTCTGCCTACTTTAGGTACCTTGGGGTCTTGATAAACACCTTGACTTCTCTGGTCACATGGATGCTATTCACAAGAAATTGCTACCTAAACTTGGTGCCTTGTACCGAAATCGTGAATGCATTCCCTTGCCGGCCCATAGAGAATTTCTACTGAAAATGATCCTTCCAACTTTTGACTATGGTAACATAGTCTATAGTGCTGCCCTCAAAAAGACCCTATCCAGCTTGGACACCCTCTTCCACTGCTTCTGTTGCTTTGCTCTTAACTGCCCAGCCCGCACCCACCACCGCACCTTGTATCAATCCCTTGCCCTCCCCTCCCTCACTGACGGTCACTTGCTTCGCTGTACTAACTTCACTGGCAAGTTCTGGTTTGATGTACTACCTTCCTACTTCTTGTCCCTGCTTTGTCTCACACCCTCTCCTCCTGCTCCCTCAGGAGTTGCGACACACATACTCTCGCCGTCCCCTACAGGTCCACATCTGCTGGCCAAGCATCCTTCTCCTACTGTTTTCCCAAACTCTGGAACTCGCTTCCTACAAATATTCGAAATGCTCCCTCATCCCACTCCATTTCCTCTCTCATGCGCTCCTTCAGTTCCCCTACATGCAACTTTCCCTAGCCCACCAGGTTGCCCTAGTTGACCCATTGTTACCCCGTCATCCCAAACTGTAAGCCTTACATAGTCCTGTTCAGCACTTACCGTTATGACTGTATGTTGGGAATTTACTGTCCATATTGTCATTGCAATCACTGTATCACTGCTAAATGTCCTCATCCTCTGGAGTTGAGCAGTACTCTGCTCAGTATGCCTTCCTGGTGAAACTCTTAAATAAATAAAGAAATGTCATCTCTTCTGTGACCTCTTAATCCAGTGCTATTGTACATTGTGCCATGTCTCCAGTGTTATGTTGCTATGGCACTTGTTGCTCTTTTGTTACATCTTCCTCTGTACCCTTACCTCAGGACACATCTGGAAACGAGCAAATTGCTCAGTATGTCTTCCTGGTGAAACTTTTAAATAAATGAACTACACAATGCAAGGTCTGCAGCAATGGCTTCTTATAGGCAAAGCTACAGAATGCTAGGCCTGTAGCAACAGCTTCTAGCAGCCAGAAATGGCCTGTTACTGTAGGCAGTAATTGCATTCCCAGCCTTGCAAGTCTTAAGACACAATCGCCTGGCTAACCGACATGGATCAAGTCATCTCCCACACTCTTTTTAACAAAGTCCCCACAGGGCCACTGCCCACATCCCGGATCCCCCACCCCAACTCTATACATTAATTCCACTAAGTAGATGGATCTAGCTCCCTGCCTAGAGAAGATTATACCTTTGTACCTAGCCTTTGGCTGTTGTAAATTATCTGTGTACCTGACAGTGTTTGGCCTTGTCATGTTTCTTTGCACTTACCAGATAGCTTGTGTCTCTTTTAGTAATGTTTCTCCCTTGTAATTTGCTTACACTGGGGCTCCACCCTCCTTTGTTTTCTTGTTCTCAGTTAGAGCTTTTGCTCAAAAGTAATGTCCAAATCTTGAAATAAATAACTAAAAGAACTATACAGTGCAAGGTCTACAGCAGCGGCTTCTTTTAGCCAGAACTACACAATGCAAGGCTTGTAACAATGTATCTTACTTCAAGGAAGGCTCTTGCAGCAGGCCACACCGGTAGGACTAAGTCATCAGACACTAGGACCACACTGAAAACTTCTAGCTAGCATTCTACCACGAGGGACCGCCCACCCCGTCAGTCTGCTGATGTCAGCCTATCCTATAAAGGTGGGCAGTCCCCTACACCTACATCAGTTCTTTTCCCTCTGTCGACCCGTGCACGTTGGACCTTAGTGGACACCGCAGTTACAGTCGACCGCCATTACCTGTACTTGCTGCGCTTTTTTATTCTTTTTATTTATTTATTTATTTATTTTGTCAACCCTTTTTCCCTCCGGTCACGGCCCCGAGGTCCTCTCTCAGGCATCCATTCCTTGTCCTGCCCGCCTGAGGGTCCCCGAACTGTGCCTCCTCTCTCCCTCCTCACGATGCCCAGCACCCCGGCTAACCCTATCCGGGGTGGATTGCTCTACTTGGGCGCTCTTAGTAAGGCAGACTCTGGCATCGGACGAGGCGAGCCAAGAAATCGATGGCCAGTCGAGGAAGCCCGGCATGAGAGCTATTGGTGCCGTCGCCTGATCCTCAGCACGGGTTTCCTTTGTTTTGGGTTGCCCCGCGTGAGATGTGCAGTGCCATCCAGCCCGGATACAGGTGCTGCCACCTACGCCAGAGGCAGCTGCCAGACGTCGTCCCTTGCTGTGCGAGCCCGAGTGCATAGCAGTGCCACCGGTCTCCACCGGGGGCCGCTGCTGCACCGGGCTACCCCTGGATCCCTCCCAAGAGAGGAGAGCAGCCCATCAGATGCTCAGTCCTCTCTCTCCCCTACTGACCAGGCTTGTTGGTGTGACGCGAGGTGTGGCGTCCAGCGCCTCAGCCCTCGGGGCCGGCAGATTTTTTGTTCTTTTTTAGTGTTAAACATCAAATTTTCTGTGTTTTCTTCGAGTTTACATCTTCTCCAAGAGCCTCATCTTCCGATCGCTCCTCGAAGTGTGCCTGTGGCAAACAGATCTCTGAGGAGGATGGCCACTCTACATGTCTCATCTGCCTAGGCCTCAGCCCTGACATCGAAGCCTGCCAGTTTTTCCATAAATTCAACCAGACCACTCAGACACATTGTCTAAAAACATTGGAGAGCCATCTTTTGAAGCAGAAATTGGTCACGATGGAAAAGGGAGCTGCAGGCCAGGAGCTCTTCGACCTCGCCAGCGCAGACCTCCGGGGCCTCTCCTTCTTCTCAGAAGGAAAAATCTGGGAAGCACAAGCACCAGAACAAACACTGGGAACTGGTCAGCTTCCGGCTGGTGGTTGCCCCACAAACTGTCGACTGAGACAGGGTCATCCTCCCATGGGGGGTCAGCTCCCTCAGCCCAGCCAGCCCTGTCTTCCTCCAGGCTCCCGGTGGCTCCGCTGCCTGCCCTCATAGCTATCTCGGGTGGCGGCACTTTGGGGCAGGGGGCTGTCTCCCGCTCCTCAGCCCATGATGCTCCAGCCCTTATCTTCGACGGGCTCTCAGCCAGGTGGCTTGGCCGGCGTGTCCCCATCGGACATGGCGCTGCCTTTGTCGGTTCCAGCTACTGGCACCAATGTCAGCCCTTCTAGGCATTGCCTGCAGCAGACTACCGCTATTTCCTCCTCCTCTGGCATCACCTCTGCCTTTGCCTCAGGGCTCTCCTTCCCCTCAGGCACTTGCTTCTCTGGCTTGGCTTGGCCGGCCCTTCGAATCCTTCCCCATGGCCCTCCAGGCCGATGCCTGCTGGGCCTACCATCAGTGTTGTTGCAACCCCAACCTGTGGGCCCAACTCCATCGTCGCCCCTGCGGCAACCTACACTGCAGCCAACGCCCGTTAGGCTGATGCTGGATTCTCACCCGACGCCAGGTGGTCCTGTGCCTGGGTACCCAGCGCCGGCCCCGCCTCTGTCATACCCTTATCCGCGCCTCTTATCCTTATCCATCAGTGTATAACCGCCCATCTCTGGTGGATTATAATGCCCTGTTCTCAGCATGGTGGTCCTTTGTCCAGAGGCAGTCTCCTGCCCCTCAAGAGCCGCCTCCAGCATTTCCCCTCCATCCTTCCCGAAACCCTGCACCCCAGGATCTGGGTGGGGCTGGACCTAGCAAACCCCGCATGTCAGGGTCTACTGGGGCTTGACCCGACATCGGCTCAAGGGCGAGCGCCGGCCACCAGCGTCTGACCCAGATATTCAGTCTGCTGAGGATGAGTTGGATTCTTCAGAGTCTTCCTTATCACCGGAGGAGTCCTCAGAGGGTGAAGACCCTCCCAAGGAGGTTCCAAAGTCCCCCGGCAGATCCAACTTTTATGGATGTCAGTGCGCCACATCCAGTCCATTATGGGCTAGAAGACAGAGGAGCAAGACCCAGAGAGGCAGCGCCTGGCTATTTATTTATGGCAGTGGAATGCCCTCCCTGTGGTGGTGCCCCCTTTGATTGACTCCTATGAGGACTTCACAAGGGCAGCCTGGAATCACCCATCTACCACCCCTCCTTTGGCTAAGAAGGCAGACCGTATTTACCATGCCCGGCTGGCAAACCCTTTTTAGGAGGCCACCCTAAAGTGGATTCTGTGGTTATCAATGTGGCGCATGACCGTACCAAAAGGCCCTCGCACATTTGTGCCCTTCCCCTGGATCGAGAGTCCAGGCAACTGGAGCATCTGGGCAAAAGCGTGTTCGCCTCTACTACCCTGGCTATCAGGGCCCTGAATTATCTAGCCCATAGTCCAGTATCAAAATGTGCTGTGGCACCAAGCCAGGGACTTGGTACAGACCTTGCCAGAAGACCCCACCAAGACACACCTCGCCCAGCTTCTGAAATTGGACTCTGACGTTGGCAGCCATGTCCTCCGGGCTACTTACGATGCTGTGGCTGCTGCCGAGCACGTGGCAACTGCTGGGGTCTGCCTCCGGCACCATTTTGGCTCTGGGTATCTGGCTTTGTTCTGGATGTACAGTCCAGCATTTTGGACGTCCCCTTCCAGGGTTTGGCCTTTTCGGAGGGATGTCCAGGACATCATTTCCACTCTGCAGGAGACAGGGCACGCTCTCAAGTTGATCAATTTGCCGTAAGCAATCTCGCAACCAGCCTGCCAAAGGCCAGCTCAAGCATAAGGCACTGCCAACGCCCACCCTCACCTCCTGACTCCTTAGCCGACCCCCCACCCTCCGGCCAAGGACCCAAGGGATGTGGTCGGGGGTCAGTTCTGCCTCCACCTAGATGGGTGGCAGCGGGTGACCACTGACAACTGGGTGTTTCAGATCATAGAGTACAGTCACACACTGGACTTTCTAGGGTAGCTTCTGGTAAATTCCCACAGCAAACTCCACTTACCCTCCTGCCCACCTGTCCCTGGTCTGGGAGGAAATTCAGGCTGTTCTCCAAAAAAAGAACCATGGAGTCCATCCCTCCTGCTCAGTGGGGAAGGTTTTTTTTATTCACACTTCTTCCTTGTCCCTGAAAAGACCATGGATCTTCCGCCCATCCTGGATCTGAGCCATCTGAATCTGTAAATCGAGTACAAGAGCTTCCGGATGGTCACTCTCCAGGGGCTGTTACCCCTTTTGCATCGGGGGATTGGCTCTCCTCTTTGGACATGCAGGATGCTTACCTGCACATACAGATCTTTCCTGCCCATTGTCGCTTCATCCATTTCCACTTTCAGGGAGCCTATTTTCAATTCCAGGCCCTCCCTTTTGGCCTTTCCCCAGAACCCTGGGTATTTACCAAGTGCCTGGCAGTAGTGGCAAGTGCTCTGAGGAGACAGGGCTTCTGTGTGCTCCCCTGCCTGGACAATTGGCTGCTGGCAGCCCCCTCCAGGGATCGTCTGCTTCAGACTTTGGAATGCATGTTCTGTCATTTTCAGGCCTTGGGGGTCACTGTCAGTTTTCCGAAGTCCTGCCTCTCCCCTTGCCAGAGCCTTCAATACATAGAGGGGATCCTGGACAGCAGCCAGGGCAAGGCCTTGTTGCCCGAAGACAGAGCGGAGCGACTGATGGAGCCGGGCCCATCTGGTTTCTTTCAGCCAGCAGGTCCTCACCAGGGTGTTCCTGTGTCTTCTAGGCCATATGGTGGTGGCTATTACCATGGTTCCCCTGGCCCACCTTCATATGCAGGCTCCTCAGTGGACCTTAGGGGTCCAGTGGGATGAACACACGGATGACCTGGACCAGTTGGTCCTGGTCTCCAACCCAGTCCGGAAAGTCCTGTCATGGTGGCTAGATCTGGCCAACCTCCTTCGGGGAATCTCCTTTCAGCTTTTGACCTCCCCCCAGTCAGATTCTCATGATCGACACATCTGGCCTGGGATGGGGTGCTCATCTGGCCAATCACCAGACCCAGGGTACCTGGACAGACGTAGAACAGGGTCTCCATATCAACGTCCTGGAGATGTGGGCAGTCCTTTACGTTCTGCTGGCCTTTCACACTCATCTCTTCCCCGGTCCACTGCATGTGAAAATGGACAACATGTGTGTGGTGTATTACATCAACAAGCAGGAGAGGACTCATTCTTACCCCCTGTGTTGGAAGGCGATGAGAGTCTGGTATTGGGCCATTGAGCACAGTCTGGAGCTCTTGATCGTTCATGTTTCCGGTGTTCAAAACGTCTTGGCCGGCAGTCTCAGCCACTCCAGGTCACGGGTTCATAAGTGGGGGCTTCTAACCTCGGTGGTCTAAGATCTCTTCGACATGTGGGGTTGTCCAGAGTTTAACCTCTTTTGTCCCCACTCAGTGCAAAACTGCCACTTTTCTGCTTGCTTGATCCTGGGCCTGGAGTTTTCTGGCAAGACGCATTGTCCCTCTCCTGGAAGGGGAGGTTTCTCTATGCCTTTCCTCCCTGCCCGCTTCTACAGAAGGTTCTGCTCAAGCTTCAGTTGGAAGGGGCGGATGTGATTCTCATAGCCCCCTTCTGCCCACATCAGAATTGATTCCCCTTGCTACAACAGCTGTCGATGGAACCTCCGGTGCCCATGCCCCTGTGCACCAGCTTGCTCTCCCAGGACCGGGGCACTCTGGTCCATCCTGACCTCGGGTCCCTTCATCTCCATGCATGGCTGCTGTGGCCCTAGCTGTTGCCTGCTTTGGGGTGTCCTCTAGGGTTGCAAAAGTCCTGGTGGCTGCTAGGAAACCCTCCACCAGGGCTACTTACGGTATGAAATGGAAGTGTTTCACCCTTTGGGTGCCTGCTCACCATTTGAATCTTTTCCCTTGCCCGGTGAATCAGGTGTTGGAGTACTTTCTCTCTCTTTTGTACTCTGTCTTGGGTTACTCCTCCCTCAAGGTGCAACTTTCTGCCATTTCTGCATACCATGCACCTATCGAGAGCAAAGCTGTTGCCCAGCTCGAAGTGTCATGTACCTTCCTGTGGGGCATTTTGCATTTGAAACCTCCCATTTGGGAACTGGTCCCTCCATGAGATCTCAATTTTATGTTGGAGAAACTCTGTTTACCTCTCTTTGAACCAGCCGTGAGTTGCGAGCTGCGCTTTCTGTCATGGAAAGCGTTCTTTTTAGTTGCTGTTACTTCTGCTGGAAGGATTTCTGAGCTTCAGGCTCTGATTTGTAAAGAGCCGTATTTGTTTTCTCACAAAGACAGGGTGTCTTTGCATACTAATCCCGAGTTTCTACCTAAGTTGGTGTAGAGTTTACTTTGAATCAATCCATCCACTTTCCAGTTTATTTTCCTGAGTATTCTAATCAGGGGAAGGCTTTACTCCATACTTTGGATGTGCATAGGATTTTGCGGTATAATACAAACCGCACCAAACCTTTATGGAAATCTGACCGATTGTTTGTTTCGTTCATCCCCAAGAGAGGACGCTCCTGTTTCCCAACAGTGTTTGTCTAAGTGGTTAGCAAATTGTATCATTTATTGCTACCACAAGTACAAGCCCCTTCCTGGAGTGGTTAAGGGCCATTCCACCAGGGGTATGGCCGCCTCAACGGCTTCTTTCAGAAATGTGTCTGTTGCGGACATCTGTGCAGCTGCATCTGGAGTTCTGTCCCCACCTTTACCAAGCATTACAGTCTGGACATTGCCTGTAGTCGCAGGGTCAGTTTCGGTCCAGCAGTACTTCAGGGCCTGCTTTCCGGAGCTCTTGGTTGCTGATTTGTCCTCCTCCTGGTGTTCCTTCCTGGTGGTACCTGGCACTGCTTGGGACTCAGTCCTACCAGTGGCCTGCTCCAAGAGCCTTCCTTGAAGCAATATAGTTCAGTTACATAAGAACTTACCATAATAGTAGATCTTCGAGAGAAGCTCATGCAGCAGGCCCTGATTTCCTTCCCTCCTTCTCCCTACTGCTCTTTGTTTCTCTTGCACTACTTCTGCCTTTCTTTTGGCTCGTAGGAACCTCCTTGGTTCTCCATTCGCTGCCCATTCGGGGTCTCTGGTGGAATAACTGAGGTAAGTGTGGGGGACCGCCCGACTTTATAGGATAGGCTGACGTCAGCTGACTGACGGCAGTGGGTGGTTCCTAGTGGTAGACTGCTAGCTAGAAGTTTTCGGTGTGGTCATGGCACCTGACGGCTTAATCCTACTGGCGTGGCCTGCTGCAAGAGCTTCTCTTGAAGATCTACTGTTACGGTAAGTTCTTACGTAACTGTACTTTCTTCATCGGGGGTATCCTCAGTCATCAGGTCACACATATGGAACTTCGCTGTCTGTGAAACAGAATTCACACGGAAGATTTTCAGCAGTACCACTGGGACTGCCCATGCCGACATCTTCAGCTGATATCACCATCTCTATAAAGGCGTGAGCGGCCCGCTCCCTCCTCAGTTCTTTCCCGGCATTGACTCTGCTCACACAGGTCTCCGTAGAAGCTCAAACGCAGTTTCACGCCATTTTTGCCTACAATTTTATTTCATTTAGTTTTTTAGAATCTCTTTTTTTCAAAGAAAATCATTTACCTTGTTTATGTCAAGAGTTAATCCTCCTACTTCTCTCTTCCGTCGCTGCCGCTGAGGAAAGAAGATTGCTTCTACAGGCGAACACTTTCTCTCTGTCTGCTGTCTTGGACCTGACCACGATGTCTCGGATTGTGAGCTCTGCTGTAAATTCAACCAACCCACCCTCACTTGATGAAAAAAAGCTTTCAAATAAATCCTGATGGAGCAACAGGTAGCCAGTTCTGGGGCATGGGTCCCCAGGGTCCCTCCTTCCCAGTCGCCGGTCGGTTATTTCGAGCTCTCGGGCCTCTAAGGCCTGAGACAAGTCCTCAGGGAAAAGTCACAAAAAAGACCAAGATCGCGACCACTCACCGATGGCTTCTTCATCTTCCTTCGGGGGTGTTCTGTCAGCTGTGGCTGCGCTGATGCCTGTCGCTGTCCAGGTCTCTGTTCCTTCCAGGCCCATACCAACAGCGCTGCCACCCGCCTCTCAGGGTGGCCAGTTTTCAACCCTTAGGTCGTTGACACCTGCCCTCCCATCGAGGCCTGATGCCTCTCCAGGCCCTCAGGCATCAGGCTCTTTGGGCTCCAAAGACCTGATGGATGGGTCGTCGCACCCTGTGCCGTCAACCCCTTCGCCGTCGATGCAGCAGTCTGCTGTCGTCGACCTCAATGATATTTTGACTAAGTTCACTTTGGTCTTGGTCCATCAGCTGGGCACTTGTAGGCCTGGATCTCCTGCGTCGTCGACACCACTTCGGTCTCCACGGGCTTTCCCCTGCGGGCCGTCATTGGGCCCTCATTCGTCAGACCTCAAGCTGGAGTAGGTTGACGTCGAGGAGGAGTACCATCCTGACCTATCTTACCTGAGGAAGAGGAAGTACCTCTTTCCACTGACAAGTCCACTACCTCTCCAGTGAGCGAGGACTCTGTCAAACATACTCCCATGTCTTTCCCAGATGACCCTACTTTCTTCAACATTATGAAGCAGCTGTCCACAGCCATGGGCTTCCATACAGAAGAGGAAGATACCACCAGAAGGGAGCTGGTGGACTTTCTGAAAATCCCAGAATCTTCACCCAAGGTCATTCCTGCTTTCCTTCCAGCCCTATGGAATGCCACTACTGCCACCTGGCACAGGCCTGACATAGCACCAACCATGTTCCGCATGGCAGATAAGTTATATCATGCCCCCTGGGGCCTTCCTCACTATGCTGCCCAACCCAAAACTGATTCTGTGGTTATAAAGGCTGCCCATGACAGGTCAAAGGTGCCCAAGCACATCAGCTCCCTTCCCTCTGACAGGGATCCCGTAGGATTTATCTCTGGGGTAAGAAGGTCTGTACTTCCTCCACCGTGGGGCTGAGGATTGCCAGCTACCTCTCTCACATGGCTTAAGTACCAGAATACCATTTGGAAGAAAGGCAAGGCTGCTGCCCAGGCCCTTCCTGATTGCTCCCAGAAACAGGAGGTTCCGAAATGCTTGCAGAGAGCAGAGGATATTGGCAAGCACCTCCTTATTTTGGATACAGGTGCCAGAGCTGCTGCCATAGGCATTTGCCTTCATAGGCACTCCTGGCAGAGAGTCTCTGGCTTTCCGACTGATGTCCAGCGAAAGGTGTTTAACGCCCCTTTCAGTGACTCTAAGCTATTTATGCCAGATGTTCAGGACACCATAAATGAGCTGCAGGCATCTGGCAGGACTATCAAGTCTGTCCACTTGCTCTGTCATACCCAGTCTAAGCAGACAGCGCCCTACCTTTCTCAAGCTGTCCCTCAAATCCGGAGCAGCCTCCCAGCCCCAGGCAAGAGAAGGGCCTCCTTCGCCTTGCCTAGCCCCTCCTCCTCTGGCACCGCAGCAAAGCACCCTAGGGGTGATGGATCAGCCCCAGCAGCTGGATCCGCCTCCACTTGACTATTTGCTAGACCCCACTTTTCCTGTCCCCGACCAAGAGGTGGTGGTCGGAGGTCGGTTCTCCCTTCATCTCAGTCAATGGAGAACCATCACTTAAAATGCCTGAATTCTTCAGATTATAGAGGGGGTCACACTCTAGAACTTACAGAGCTGCCTCCAGAGACTCCTCCAGTACCCTCCACATACTCCTCAGCTCATCTGTCTGTCCTGCTGGAGGTGGTACAGAACCAAGGCACCAGAGGAACAAGGGATTGTATTTCAGAATCTTACATTGAGTTGGAACTCTTGCAGCAGTCTACACCGTAAGGATTATGCCGCCATGCACTAGAACCCCACAGAAAACTTCTAGCTAGCATTATACAGCGCGTCTGATGGCCTCGAACGTCAGCCAGTGGTGTAAAGTGGTGTAGCCTCCAGCCCCGCCTCAGTTCTCTCCCCGTCAACCTTTTGCACATCGGCTCCAAGGACGCTCCTGCTACCAGTCAACCACCATTTTCGTGTTTTTCGCATTTTCTTATTTTTGGCCGAAATTAGTAAATTCTTTGCATGTCTTCTCCATCATCTTCCTCGGAGCGGCGGAAGTTTAAGTGTGCCTGCGGTAAACAGAAACCGGTTAAAGATGGCCATTCAGTCTGTTTGATTTGCTTAGGCCCCAACCACAACTCGGAGTCCTGCCCGAATTGCCATAGTTTAAACTGCAAGACCCGGATCTGTCGCCTGAAGACTTTGAAGAGCCACCTGTTAGAGCAACAACTAGCCACCGTGCAGAGGACCCCTTCCAGCCATGGTTCCTCTTTGGTCCCAGGGACTTCCCCATCTTCTTCCCACAAAGACACTTCGGCCTCCAGTGGGAAGCACCACCACAAGGACATGGAGATACCCAGATCTAACTCCCGCTCCAGATCCCTGCATAAAAATGCGGCTTCTTCGAGTCCCCACTCCTGCGGGAGGTCGGACTCTGCCCCTCTGGCAGCCCTAACTCCTTCTCGGCTCCCGTTGATGAAGCCCCCCTCCCTAGTCCTGACGTCCGGTGGTGGGTTTTCAGGGCAAGGGCCTTCGGCCCCCTCCCCTGAGTCTTAGGACATTTCATCTTTCTTCCGGGCCTAAGCCTAGCCGTTTCCTCTTCGGATGGCGGGCAGGCGCCCATCATCCACCCAGCTTAGCATCTTCATTGTCAGACCAGATGACAGGGTCCGGCAACAAAAAGATTCCAGGAGCTGGAGCTCCAGTCTGGAGTCCACTCCCCTAAGCACAAAATGCCGGCCAGTACCTCTGACAGCCAACATCAGACCCCGAAGTCCTCGGCTTTTGCATCCCTGGGGTCGAATCGGGTGACACCCCCTCCACCAGCCTCTCCCAAGCCGCCGCCCAAGACATCGTCATCGGCTAACCCGCACCCCCTAATCCGATGCTGGATAAACCGACGACCGACAACCTGACGCCACCCGATAAACAGGTACCGGATGACCTGGTGTCAGGTATCTTGCTGCCTGCAGACCGCTACCCTATACGTCCGCTTCCCCAGGCATGTTGTCAGGGTTGACCGTGCCAACAGGGCTGACGCCGGGTACTCCGGACGTCCCACAACTGGTGCCAGACCCTCTAGGAGCTCCCCTCGTCTCACTGACAGACATGGTGATCCTGTTCAACTCGTGGAGGGACGCCATTAAAGGGGACCTCCTGTCCAGGGAGTGCCCAACCCCTTTAGCGGATCTGACTCCTTTGGGAGTCCCTCAGGGCCCTCCTAAGCCACCTGCTTCTCTACCACCTAGGAAGCCTTCGCCTCCACCCAAGAGGATCACCCCTTCCCCAGACCTTTTGGATGAGGGTTCCCCTCGACGTCACAGAGACGACATTCTTCATCCTGGTCTTCCTCCAGACACTGATGCCACTCTCACGGATGTCAGTTCCGGCTCTCCTACACCTGCTCCCCTCTTTGGAATCTTCCAGGAGGAGCTTGTCTACCTCTTCCAGGTCCTCAAGGGGGATTAATTTCTCCTCTGCCGTAGCCCGACACTCACAAGGATTCTCCTCAGTTGCCTCCAGACAACCCCGCTTTCGTGTATGTGATGCGTCATATCCAGATCTCACTTCGAGAGGGTTCCTTCAGTAGGTCATTACATATAGACTAGCACCATCTGGCGTCTGGGCATGGCAGACTTTTCTGTAATACCATGACGGGGGACGCCCACGAAGGGATTCTGTGACCCGATGTCGGTGGCCGTATATAGTGGACAGTCCCCACACCTGCCCTCCAGTTCTTTCCTGCCGTCGCCTCATGTCAGTCGCATTGCAGACTTCCATTAGCGACCGTCGTGTTAGTTCTTGCATCGGATTTTCCTTTGATAAAATTTTTTCTCTCAAATCTTTGTCTTCATCCAAGAAGAAGTGCTCATCCTGCGGCACGCAAATTCCTTGTAAAGAAGCTCACCTTAAATGCACGATCTGTCTAGGCCCAGACCACCCTGTCTCTTCCTGCCCGGAGTGCCAACTGTTCAACCAGGCCACCAGAAAGCGGAGACAGCAGGCTTTGGAGGCCCACCTTCTAAAAGTCCGTCTTGCTTCTTTAGAAAAGCAAATGGACCAGATCCGCGAATCCTCTTCTGAGAAATCTTCTCCCTCAAAGAAAGAGCATCGCAAGGAGAAATCTCGGGAGTGGGAGCGCTCCACGGGGGCCCAGCCAGAGGCCTCTCAGCCCTTGATGAGCAAGGCAGTTTCCCATCCGCCTAAGGCGAAGACACCAGACAGTAAGTCGTCCATGGGTAAGTCGTCCGTTGGCTCCTCCGATGGCCACACCACTCCTGCCGCTAAGTTGGCCTTGGGAACCCGCCTGGTACCAGCCGGTAAGTCAGCCGGGGACGACTCCTCCGCCCGCCTAGCAAGACGTCCATCTCCGACGGCCGCCCAGATTTGGTTCTCCCGTCGGGGCCTAACGGCGGCTCACCCGATATCCGGAAGAATCGGGGGGAAGGCTGCCTCTCCACCCCTTCTCTTCTGGCGAGGACAGTGCGAACCCCTCGAGATAGAAAACCCTTCCTCGGGGTCCGTTCTGCATTCCACTGATGGAGTCACGGGGAAGGAGGCCCCTCCTCAGCCATCTGGCCTTCCAGTGCAGGTCCCTCCTCTCCCCTCAGGTGGGACCCCCAAATCCAGCTAATATCCCGCTCCCAATCCCCCGTCTGATCCGGCTAAAACTAACCCTACGCCGGAACCTCCGACGACAACCTCCGATCCTGGGCCCAGTCGTCTGCCCCAGCCCTCAGCTCTGGTGCCAGACACAGTCCCTCCGCCGGGTCCCCTTCGTCCGACCCACGCACCTTTCCAGCGCTGGATCGGGCAGTGCCGGTCCAGACATCGGTACCCCTGACGTTGCCTTTCCCGATGCTGGATCCGCCACCTATTTTCACTATGGCAGGCCTGATGTGGGTTCCCCCTCCGTCAGACCCTCTGACTTTGGAGCTTTATTCTAGACCCTGGACTGCCCCTCATTACTCCCCTGGGCATCCTGGAGACCACTACCTGGCTGGTCCCCCTCCTGACTGGAGCTCTTTTACGCTGGCTATAATCCCTACCAGGGTTATCATTTCCTGGGTTACCAGGGCTACCATTACCCATCTCCCCCGGTAAACCCTCCCTTCCCCCTCAGCCACCTCTCCACATCGCCCCAGTTACAGCTACACGGTCTTAAGACAGTAATTCAGTCTTGGCAGAAGCGTGTTCGAGTTGGTGTCAGATCTGGAAAACAGGCTCCTCCTCCCACGCTTTCCCCGAGGAGCCGCTTCCATCCACTGTGTCTGGGATGGTCCATCGTACCATGGTTCTTCCGGAGATTTGCGGCCTTTCGGATGAGGGGGCAGGTGACTACAACAATGATGATGACAACGATGAGTCAGCGGAGGAGAAGCTGGATGAAACTGAAGGTCAGAAAGGCAAGGCTTCCCCAAGTCCCCGAGGACCCTGCCTTTCAGACCTCTTGAGGTTCATGAAAGATTTTTTCGATTGGGAGGCCAAGGAACAAGACCCTGTGTGACAGAGACTAGTCGAACATCTGGATCTAGAGTCTCTGTCGCCAGTCCCGGTGCCTCCCTGGATTGGACCTCACCATGATGGCCTGGCAGATGCCTCATTCTCTCCCGGCTGTGCCCAGGAGGGCGGACAGAGTATACCGGGCACCTGAGGAAGCCCCTTTTCTTAAGTCACATCCAAAGGCAGACTCTGTAGTTATCTCAGCTGCTCATGATCACTCCTCTGGGGAGGCTGACGCTGTAACATGGTGGACGCAGTTTAGCTGAGCTCCCCAAGGCGCTTGTCTTTGAAGGCAAACTCTGAGACCCTAACTATTAAATTAGAATGCTGAAGCGGCAAGGCGTACATGGGTAACAGATGGCGACTGGTAGAAAAAAAGAAAAACAGACTAAACTTCAATTTGGGGCGGCAGACACGCTGGGCCGTTCTAACCGTGACCCTGAACAGTCGCGGAGGAGGCCTGAGCCTGACAATAGCCTTGGTGCAATGACCGACCTGCAGAGGTCCCTCGCGGCAGTACCAGCCACGCTTATTCAGATCCAGCATGACATGAAGGCAGGCTTCACCAACATAGCTGCCCAGATAATTCGCATGCAGTCGGTGGTTACGGGCCTGACTGAGACCACTGCAGCCCACACTGACCAAATAGCACAGCTTGAACACTGTGTCGGGGTCTGGGAAGACGCCCTGACAGAGGCAGTTCGGGACAAGGCCTCCATAGAAAGCACAGTCAAGGAGTTAAGCGCCCAGGTTGATGACCAAGAAAACCGCTCCAGGAGATCGAATTTGAGGATTGTGGGGCTACCAGAGGGCATTGAGCCCGAAATGAGCCTACATAAATGGCTTGTAGAATACCTCGACTTACCTCCAGAGCTGGCACAGTGTGAAATTGAATGTGCGCATAGAGTTGGACCTCCACCAAAAGAAGGTGACCGACTGCACCATTGTCTGATTATATATTTGAGGTTTACGGAAAAGGAAGCTATCCTTAAACAGGCCAAAGTGAAAGGGCCAATAAAAGTGCAAAGCAGCTCGGTCATGATCTTCCAGGACTACAGCAGGGAATTTCAGAACAAACGGCAACAGTTCGATGAGATTAAAACAAAGCTGTTTAAAATGGGTTGGAGATTCACTTTTTTGTACCCAGTCAATCTCTGTATTAATTGACCAGGGAATGTACCCAAGCTATTTTCCTGCCTCAAAGAGGCCTCTCGATGTGTGGATGAAGAGGTGAAAAGGAGTCGGAGAGAAGGCCCAGGCGACAGTGCGGACCCAGATAAGTGACTGCATCACTTTACTATTTTGGTTTGGTCTATTGCTATATGTGGGCTGCCATGTTTCCGGTGTTAATTCAATAAATATCTTTATGTTGAGGTACAGCTACACAGCAATGTTTACTTTGACTTCTAATCCTTATTCTCATGGCGAATGTTTTATATCTGAATAAGGGTTGATTGTTTAGTTTTGCGGAGGTAGCGATCTGCGCCATAACCCTGAGACTGTTGGAAACCTGGCCTACAGATCCCCAACCTGGTCTGGGACCAGGGTAACAGCAGGGCTATGGATTTACTTCTGCTGATTCAAGGAAGCTTTTGAACTTGGACCTTCACCAACTGAACGTTATCTGTTGTATCTACTCTAAGCCTTTCCACCCAGTTAGTAAAATGCTGTTATAAAGGGTGTCTTGTCCGTCCCCCCCCCCGGATGGGTCGTCTCAGGCCCTTGTTGTTATATTTACATTCATGTTTCAGTGTCTTAATTGCTCTGAATGGGGTGGCCAGGTCCTCGGGTTTCCTCTCGTTGCATGGAGTTTTTATGACCTCCCTGCACCAAATACGATTAAGTGGGCTTGGGGTTTATGGGGGAGTCGGGGAAAGATGGTTGTCTCTCTGAAGGAGTTTACCCCAGAGTTCCGTGGGGGTCTCTCACTGAGAGTCGTTTCATTGTGTAACCATAATTACGTGCCTTGTTTTGGAATGTGATATGCTTGCTAGTTTTAAAGTTCGCTGGTTGTTTGTAAGGGAATCAATGGCAGATCCTTGTAGATCCGTGGAGGGAGGGGCCTTTTGTTAGTTATTGCTGGGATCTTGTTGGGAGGGGGTGGTGGGTTTTCTCTGGGTTCCATTGTTTCACTGTACAGGAGCCGGGGAGACCTTTGGGTTCCGCTTTTTTGGGGGTATATGCTGGGTGTTAAATAAAAACAGGTTGGTTGGAACAGATAGCTGGGGATGAGTTCTCTACTGGTACAGATGATGTCAGAAACGCTCTAATTTATGGTGGGATCATGGCTGATACTATTAGAGTCACATCTCTGAATATTAATGATCTGAAGTCTGTCATTAAAAGTAAGAAACTGCAAACGGAGGTTAGGAGATCCAGTAAGCAAATTATTATGCTTCAGGAAACCCATATGTCCCAGGGTGAGGCAGTTAAAACAGCATCCTTGACATTCTCTACCAAGTCGAGAGGGACTGCAGTCTGGTTCCCCAAAGGGTCTGGGGTAAAAATTATTGAACAAATCACAGACCAATACAGGAGATTTGCTCTGGCTAGAGTATCTCTTCCCAAGGTGGGCACTGTTTCATTGGGGTCCATATATGCTCCCAATGTGGAGCAGCCTCAGTTCTTCCAGCAGTTAGCTTTGGAACTAGCCAGGTGGCCTGGGCCGTGGATTATTGGGGAAGACTATAACTGTGTTCTAGATGGCGTGTTGGACCGCTCTTGACACTACCCCATCACCAAAACTAAAAATGCCCTTGCACTGGAAGTAATGGAGAGGGACCTGGGTCTGGTTGACATTTGGTGACACATACACCCCACTGGGAGAGACTACAGCTTTTTCTCCGATGCCCATAGATCTTACGTTAGATTAGACAGAATCCTAGTGTCCCATTCCCTAATCCCGTCCTCAAAGGGTGCAACCTATTCCCCCATGTTGCTATCTGACCATGCCCCTGTAACACTGGAGCTGGCATTGGGTGACTCATCCCCTGTGGTTAGACAGTGGAAATTGGACCCCATACTGCTTAAAGACGGAGCCTGTCACACCACGGTCGCTGCAGTGATCAAGAAATTCCTAGTTTTTAACATAAAGGGGGACACATCGCATGCAGCAAGGTGGGAAGCACTGAAGGCCTCTATCAGGGGATACTCAATCTCGTATGCGATCCACAAATCTAGGGGGTCTCAGCAAGACTTACGAAAATTGAGGACCAAAATTGAAACCTGTGAGGAGGCTGATAAGAATAGACCTACAGCTGCTGTCTACGGGGTTTTACAGAAATTCAAGTGGCAATATAACACTTTAAGCAGTGTTAAATTGGAGAAAGCTATCCTGCTGACTCAGGCTGGCGCATATTTTGATGGAGAAGGGGAGCGCAAATACCTCGCTTGGCAGCTATGTAAACAGGAGGGGGATAGGAATGTGGATAACATTCGGGATTGGGGGGGAGCACTCGGAGGAGATACCCCTAGTATATGCCGGGCTTTCGGGTCATTTTACAAACAGCTCTATACCTCGCAGGGACCCACTAACCAACCAGCCTTCAATCGGTTCTTTGCACATGTCTCTCTGCCAGCGCACTCTGCCGACCAGGTGCATGACCTGGACGTGCCCCTCATAGTCGTTGAGCTCAAAAGGGCGGTTAAAGATCTCGGGAAGGGGGGGGGTAAGGGCCCGGATGGTCTCCCCATAGATTTTTTCAAGACCTTTCAGGATTTGCTCCTTGAACTATTGCATAACATGCAGGTGTAGGGGCTGGAGAAGGGAGAATTGCTCCCCTCCACGTGGTTGGCTATAATCTCTGTGCTCCCTAAACCCGGCAAAGACCCCACCTGTTGTGCATCTTATAGACCAATCTCATTGCTAACAGCAGTCTATAAGATCTTAGCCAAGGTCATGGCATCGTTACTGGAGGGACTTCTTCCCCATCTAATCCACCCAGATCAATCTGGCTTTATCAAAGGTAGACAAAGGAAACACAACATCAGACGCACCCTCAACATTATACACAGGTGGAGGGCTGGAGCCACTACCCGTGATGCGGCAGTGCTCGCTGTTGACGCGGAAAAAGCATTTGACCGCGTGGAGTGGGGGTACCTCTTCGACACGCTTAGTAGATTTGGGATAAGCCCACTTTTTAGCTCCTGGATCCAAACATTGTACCAGCGTCCCATTGCACAGATAGCCGTCAGTGGTGCCCTCTGTCCCTGCTTTGAGCTTGGACGGGGTACAAGACAGGGGTGTCCCCTTTCGCCTTTCCTTTATGTATTACCATTAGAACCCCTGGCAGCAAGGATTAGGGCTAATAGTGAAATTCAGGGCTGGGGTGACACAAGCTGTCCTTATATGCTGACAATCTTTTGTTATATCTGCAGTCCCCCTCTAATGATCTGCCTGAGGTATTCAGGGTTATGAGAGAGTATGGTGACCTATCAGGCCGTAAAGTAAGCTGGGCAAAGAGTGAACTACTCCCGGTGGGGCTCAAGGATAGAGCCAGACTAATTGCTAACCTTAGGGGTCTTCAGATGGTGGACAAGTTGAAATACCTGGGTGTACAGATCTCAGTGCACTCACATAAGTTATATGCACTGAATTTTAAACCCCTCTTGCAAAGGATTTCTGGGGATTGTGACAGATGGGCTGGTTTGCCTCTCTCACTAATTGGGAGGGTAGGGGTGGTGAAAATGATGATACTCCCCAGGTATCTATATGTATATCAGGCTCTGCCCATTGCCCTTCCCCGCTCACATTTTAAATATATCAGTGCGATCATACATAAATTCCTGTGGAGAAATAAGCCTGCCCAGGTCAAAAGAGCTATTTTGATACTGCCAACTTTTAAGGGAGGTTTGGGTCTCCCTAATTTCTATTGGTACTATTTGGCAGTGCAACTCTCTTATGTTGCGACCACAGGGGGAGGGGACACTCCAATATGGTGGAGCCTGGAAGAAGAACAGCTACGAACTCCCCTACTGGGGGGACTGCTGGCAGGGGCGCTGTGGCCAGGTAGACAACCTTCCATTAGCAGCCCCTTTACGGCAGCTACACTCCGGAGTTGGGTTAAAGCGCATGAACTGGATGGTCATGTAATTGCCCCCTCCCGTTATACAGATCTGGTACTGGCTCTGCAACTCAAATGCCCGAGTACCCTCTCCCTGATCCAAAGATTACTAGCTTGGCAGAAATTAGGGTTGAGGACGGTGAACCAGATGTATGAGGGGGGCACACTTTTGACCTTTCCCTGTATATGCAAGAACTGGGGAATCTCACCAGCTGACTTTTTTTTATTTACCTCAGAATTAGGACTAGGCTGGGATCTACACTTGGGCCTGAACATGGATGGGGTGCCATGTCCCCTTTCGATTAGGAACTTTTCTGTCCCCAGCCAACTTCTAAGCCATTAACTATATTCTATAAAATCATAGCAGGAGGCGGAGTAGGGCAGTTCGATAAGATTTGGCTCGACTGGCACTCTGATCTAAATCCGGATTGTAGTGGGGAGGTGTAGTCTCATGTGATTCGCCATTTTAATACATGCTCTAGAAGTAACAAATTAAGGCAAATCCAATATAATTTTATGTATCGGTCCTATTTCACCCCTAAGCGTCTACACACATTAAACCCATCCAAGCCAGATGCTTGTCCTAAGTGCCTAGTTAGTACAGGAGACTTCCTCCACCTGGCACTAACTTGTCTTAAGGTTGCCCCATTCTAGATAGAAGTGCACCGACTAATGAAAGGGGTGCTGGACTGCAACCTACTGCATAGCCCCTGGAATTCTTGTTGGGCGCTGACTCACAGTGAGCCAGAGGTGGAGCTGTTGAGACACACTGGTCACAGGCATTAGTTAATGCCAGGAAAACTGTTGCCCAGAGCTGGGTGGCCTCCTCACCTCCCTCTGTTCAACAGTGGGTCAACAACCTGTGTTTGAGCATGAAATTAGAGAGGGCACATTGGAACGCCATGGGCAAAGGGGAGAGGTTCAATTTAGTCTGGAGCCCTCTAATACGGGCAATTGAAAATAATAAATTCCCTATTTAGGCCTGTAATCGGAAAAGGGGTTAATAGGTGGCTTGTCAGCTGATGGGATCTCCTAGAACAATATGAACAATGTGAATAGTATGAACAATATGAGATGCTGCATCACGCCTGAGATATGACAAAATAGACTCGCACCTAATAATAGGGAGCAGCATTAGCATGATTGTTTGGTTAAGTATCTTCAGGAATTACCATGTATTTCTCCATCCAAACTGTACATATGATTGACTGTACTTCTGATCGATTGATACTTGTCTATCTGTGACATCCAATCTTCTTCATAAAATATTTAAAAAAAAAAATATGATCACTCCTCTGCACCCAAGCACATGAGCAGCTCTCCTCCAGACAATGAGTCGAGGCAGATGGACCAGTTCGGCAGGAAGGTTTACTCTTCAGTCACATGCGTACTTCGGTCACTGAACTGTGTGGCTAATATGGTGTCATACCAAAAAGCCACCTTGACCAGGCTAGAAGCTCTAGTCCAGGCCATGGAACCCTCGAGCCTCAAGGAGCAGCTTGCCAAGGATCTCCGCCTCTCACGAGTCTCCTGTAGGCATGCTCTGTGGGCTATATACGACTCTGTCAACTCTGTAACCCATGTCTCGGTGACTGCCATCTCTCTTAGAAGGCACGCCTGGCTTCACCAATGAGGTGCAGTCTGTGATACACGATGCCCCTTTTAGAGGCTTGGTGCTTTTTGGTGGTGATACCAAGGATATCATCACAGATCTTCAGAACCGAGGCCTCGCCCTGAGATCAGTGCGGTCTATGTACCGATCAGGCAGTCAACAATAGCAGCAGCCCTTTCGGAAAAGGACCTGGAGGCAGAGAAAGCAGACCCCGGCTCGACGCCAGGGCAAACATAAGGCCACAGGCTCTGCCACTCCCCCCACCTCCAAGAACCAGAGACGCTCAGGAGGCCCTCCTTCTGAACGTCCTGCCACCTCCTGACTCCCTTCCCCCCAACCACCCATCAGCCTCATGGCAAGGAGCCGGTGGGAGGGAAGGTTCTCCCGTCACGCGCAGGACTGGCAGGGTGTAACCTCTGTTGCTTGGGTCCTGCAACTAGTGTCCATTGGACACACTATAGAGTTTCTGGATATCCCTCCAGAAACCCCACCAAGAAGGTCTTCCTACTCCAGGGATCAGGCTCTTCTCATTCGAGAGGAAATTCAAAGCCTCTTGCTCAAGGAAGCAATAGAGTGCGTTCCCCTTCGGCAAAGGGGAAAGGGGTTTTACTCCCATTTTTTCCTGGTCCAAAAAAAGACGTGAGACTTGAGACCCATCTTTGACTTGAGCAGTCTCAATCTGTTTGTCGAATACAAAAAGTTCAGGATGCTGACACTCCAGAGCCTCCTTCCACTTCTTTTGGAGAATCATTGACTGTGCACTCTGGACATGCAGGATGCTTACCTGCACATCCCGATCTTCCCCAGCCACCGCGGTTTCCTGTGGTTCCTATTCCAAGGGGAGCACTTCCAGTTTCGAGCTCTCCCCTTTGGTCTGTCTTTGGCACCTCGAGTATTTACCAAGTGCCTGGCAGTGGTGGCGGCCTTTCTACACTGCCAGGGTATTGCGGTTTTCCCTTACCTGGACGATTGACTGATTTCAGCCCCTTCCAGGGACTCTTTGCTGGAGGCTCTATCTTTCACCTTGGACCTATTCGACAAATTGGGGATTACAGTCAGTTTTACCAAATCATCCGTTATACCGTCCCAGAGACTTCAATTTATTGACGCAGTCTTGGACACAGTCCAATGCAGAGCCTTCCTTCTTCCAGACAGGGTGGAGACCCTGGTCCGTCAGGCTCTTTTGGTGGCCTCGTCTAGGACCATCCCGGACCAGGAGGTCCTCCGCCTTCTCTGCCTGATGGCAGCCTCCATCAATGCTGTTCCCCTTGCGAGACTCCACATGAGTCACTCAGTGGTCCTTACGGGTACATTGGGATCAACTCCTGGATAACCTGGACCACCCGGTCCTGGTGTCGTCTGCAGTTCAGAAAGAATTGCTGTGGTGGAGGAATCCCGGAAATCTTTCCTTGGGACTTCCTTTCAGGAACCCAACCTCCTCTGCATCCCTGACTACGGATGCATCAAATACGGGATGAGGGGCACACTAAGGGGAGCATCAAGAGCTAGGACTCTGATCCAGCTTGGAAGCATCGTTGCACATCAGTGTTCTGGAGATGAGAGCAGTCCTGTATGCCTTATAGGCCTTTCAGACCCTCCTTCCCAAGGGATCACTGCTGGTCCAGATGGACAATATGTCAGTAGTTTGGTACCTCAACAAACAAGGAGGAAATCGCTCATACCCCCTTTGCAGGGAATCGATGTGGAAATGGACGGTCCAGCACAACCTGGCCCTAGTGGCCATGCATGTTCCAGGTGTTCAAAATGTCCTGGCGGACAGTCTCAGCAGATCTCTGACCCTAAGTGATGAAAGGGAGCTAACTCAGGAAGTGGCAGAGTCTCTCTTCCTAAAGTGGGGGCGTCCAGAAATCAACCTTTTCACCTCTCACGCCAACGCAAAACTTCCCAGTTCTAGGGACATGGATATGTTGTTCATCCACACTGTCTGGCAGGTTCCTTGCCGCTTTAAATCTTGCCGGAAGGTCTTCAAGCTGGCTCCTCCCACCCACCCGGGTGGTAAAACTCTCGGCTCCGCCCCATGACGCTAGATCTTCCTTACCGCTTGGAAGCTCAGGTTCCCTCCTTAGCACTCTGCGTTTTAGACTGGATCCTAACTCTTCAGTTCGTCCGAAACTCGTTTTAAAGTTTTCTAGACTTCGGTCTTCCTTATCCCTCGCGGCTGCGATGGATGAATCGATTCCCGGCTTTCGGCGGTGCCCTTGCAGGCAGAAGATGTCCAGGACGGATCCGCACTCCACGTGCGTCTACTGCCTCGGCCCAGACCACGACCCGCAGGCCTGCGAGTTGTGCCGCTCCTTTTCAGCCAACGTCCTGGAGGATCGCGCTGCCCGGTTGAAGCTAGGGTGCCCCGAGAAGCATTACCCGCCAGTGAAATCAAAAGAGGCCTGTTGGGTGGTGTCCGTGGCGGCTGGCTCGGCTGAGCAGCTTGAGCAGATGATCGCCCTCGAGGAGGAGGCGGCCCAGGCCGCATCTTCCTCCTCCTCGGTCGCGGCATTTATCCCACTCTGTTTGGGTAACTCTTATTTGGCTTTGTTCAAGGAGCTTTGCCAGTCCCTTTCCACAAAGGGAGAGAGGCCCTCAGGACATTTCTGTCGGTCCAAGAAGAGGGATTTGAAGGGTAAGTCCCACTGTCGGCGTTCGTGGGAACGGGAGAGGTCTCCTTCCCCGGACAGCCGACCATCGACTTCAGTCGAGGTTGCGGCTAAGGCCGCTGGCTTCACGGCATCCCCGTCAGGCCAGCCTGCCAAGACACCTGTCGACGCAGTCGAGATATTTCTTGACCCGTTGGACGGGTTGTCAACCGGTGAAGCCGACAACCTTTCTTCGCCGGTCCCCCCCGGTGGAGGCCGAGGATCTGTCTGCGCCTTCAGGGCAGCAGTCCCCAGTTAAAGTGTCCGAGCCGAGGGAGGAGCGGGTGTCCCCGGCCCCTTCCCAGGCCCGCTCTCGGTCTCGGACCTCATCTCGGTCAAGCCGATCCCGCCGACATCGGCGGTCTCGGCACCGAAGTAAGCGGCGACGCCACTCCTCCTCGGAAGAGGATAGGTTTTGGCGCAAATTACGTCGGTGCTACGAGGAGCTGATGTGGCAGTAGTTACTGTTGTCTGGGAGTAAGTCGACGCCGGCGCATCCCCCGGCCATCAAGTGGCTGTCACCCGAACAGCCAAAGCAACCTCTCGCTGCTGTCGAGATGCCCATATCTGGGCCGGTTGTTCGGCTGAAACTTGCTGCCCCACTGATTATGGTGGAACCTCCACCTCCACAACTGAAATCAGGGGCACCGGCCAAAGATTCTTGGTCGGGTCACGGCCTGCCCCACAGGTTGTCAGTCACCCTCACTCCCGACCGTCCTCGGCAGGTGGAGGGTGGCTCAGGCCCTAGGCAGCTCTTCACGGACTCCTCGGAGTACGACGACGACGACTCCTCGCTGTTCTCCAGGCAGGTCGACCTGGAGTCCTCCGGGGGCCAGTCTCTGGATGAAAGCCCATCATCCTTTATGGGTCTGCTTCGGCTCACCTCGGAGTCCACCGGGATGCAGCTCGAGCCCGTCTCCAAACGGGCCAAGTATCCCCTGATGGAGATATTGGACTGAGGGGATTCTCCCACGGAGGCCTTCCCTGTGGCTGAGGCCATTGTCAGTCCAGCCTTGGAGCTTTGGCAGCGGCCTGCTTCCTGTCCTGCGCCCTCGGCTAGGATGGCCAGGAAGTATGCGGTCCCTACCGGCTCTTTGCCCGGTTTCTCGGAGCACCCCTCTGCCAAGGGGTTAGTCACCAACAGCGTTTTCCGGAGGTCCGGGAATGCTAGGGACGTGGACAAGCCCCCCGATAAGGAGTCCAAAAAGCTGGACTGCGCCAGGCGCAAGGTCTACGCTGCGTCCTCCTTTGGCCTCCGCCAGGCCAGCTCAGCCATGCTAATGGCACACTTCTCCCACGCCCTCATGGGCTCTGTGGATGAGGTGATCCCTCATCTTCCGGTCGACTTGCAGACAGGATAGGACGGTGGCGAAGCAGCAGCTTCAGACTGCTCTGGACATAGGTGACTCCTGTGCTAGATCGGTTTCGGCCGCGGGGGCCATGCGCCGCAGGGCGTGGCTGACGATATCCACCTTCATGGCGGATACCCAGCACAAATTGGTGGACGTCCCCTTCCTGGGGATCGACCTCTTTGGCCCTGGAGTAGAGGGACACTTTCAGCTGATCGAAAAGTCCAGTGCCACTCTGGACTCTGTCACCTCCGGCCAGAAGGACAAAGGCCGCCATCAGCATCAGCACAAGTCCTTTCGTCGTCCTGCACTTGGGGCACGTCCGGGCCAGCAGGCTCGCTTGGCATCCAAAATCTAGTCCATGGGCTTCCTCGAACAGGAAGCAGGGAGATAAGGCCCTGGAGGTCCCTCGGCCGGTCCCTCCTCCAAGCCTGCCCAGTGACTGGCTGAGGTGTCACCTCCAGCCTCGCCACTCCTTCCTGGGTTCCCCCATGGGGACGGCTCCGCCACTTCCTTTCCACCTGGTCCGCTATCACCACGGACCGCTGGGTAATGGAGGTGATGCGAAGGGGCCTACCTCGGAGTTCGAGCAGACCCCACCCTTTCGAGCCGTCGCCCCGGGGGGCCACGGGGTCCGCAGACTCGCTGTCGGCCTGCCGAGCCAATATTGCCCTGCTCCTCGAAAAAGAGGTGATCAGGAAGGTGTCGGATCCTCCTCCAGACCCAGGGTTTGTGTTCAGATATTTCCTGTTCCCAAATCGGATGGGGGGCTGGCGCCCCATTCTCGACCTGCACGACCTGAACAGGTTTCTAAGGTTTCGGACCTTCAGGATGGTCACTCTGGCTCAGATAATCCCATCCTTGGAACGAGGCGTGTGGTTCTGTTCCCTGGACCTCCAGGACGTGTTCTTTCACGTCCCGATCCGTCCGTCTTGTCAGAGATTCCTCTACTTCAGAGCAGAGGGATCCCTTTACGAGTTCTGGGCCATGCCCTTCGGCCTCTCTAGCTCCCAGGGTCTTCACCAAATGAATGGCAGTGGTGACAGCATTCCTGCGGCGCCGAAGGGTCCGGGTGTACCCCTACCTGGACGACTGGTTGATTGCAGCCCCTTCCAGAGAGGAGGTGGAGCGGTCCAGAGATCTGGCCCTCCAGGTTTGCTCTCAGATTGGCCTCCTCATCAACGAGGCCAAGTCGGAACTCGTGCCGAAGCAGGTGATTTACTTCATCGGGGCAGAGCTTGACTCTCATCGAGCTAGAGCACGGCTCCCGGCGGACAGGGCTGAGGTACTTTCCTCCTTTGCCCAATAATTTCTGGTTGGGCAATTGCGCCCTGCCCAGGACTTCCTGCACCTCCTGGGCCTCATGGTCGTGGTCCGTTGGGTACGCTGATACGTGCGCCCCCTTCAGTGGGGATTGGCCAGCCAATGGTCACAACGCTGCGATCCATTGGATCAGCTGGTGACAGTGACCCAGGAGATGTGGAGTGCTGTCCAGTGGCGGACCGTTCCAGCACACCTGCAGGAGGGCATCCCATTCGTCCGCCCTGAGCCGACGGTCTCCTTATCGACCGATGCCTCTCTGATGGGTTGGGGTGCCCATCTGGAAGAGCACAGAGCGCACGGCCTCTGGTCCCCTCGGTAGTCCCGATGCCACATCAACCTGCTGGAGCTCCGAACGGTTCGTCTAGCCCTCACCACCTTCACTCCGTTTCTATGGGGTCAAGTGGTTCAGGTCCAGACGGTCAATACCACGACCATGTAGTACCTAAACCGCCATGGCGGGACGCGCTCCATGGATTTATGCAAGGAAGCTCTCCGCATATGGTCTCTTGTTGCAGCCTGGGCCGGATCTCCTAGCCATTCACGTGGCAGGAGCCTCCAACACCCTGGCCGATGCCCTAAGCCGGATAGGGGCTACGTCTCACGAGTGGTCTCTCCTGCCGGAGGTAGTACAAGATCTCTTCTCCCACTGGGGCATGCCTCAGGCGGACCTGTTTGCCTCCAGGGAGAATGCGAAGCTGAGGCTGTTCCATGCCCACCCCCCTCAGCAGGGCTCACTGCAGTGGGATGCCTTCTCAAGGCTGTAGACCCCGGGCCTCTTCTACACCTTTCCCCCATTTCCCTTGATCCACAAGGTGCTCCTCAAGGTGAGGAGGGACAAGGCGCAGGTGAAACTGGTAGCCCCAGACTGGCTCCGTCAGTTCTGGTATCCAGATCTCCTCAGTCTCCGCTCCAGGCTCCCGAGGCGGCTTCCAGCCTGCCTGGACCTGATCCCTGTCAGTCAGGGGAAGGTATTCCATCCAGACCTTCAATCCCTGCACCTGACGGCCTGGTTCCTGAGCAGCTAGAGTTCCAGGCCCTGGGTCTTTCCGACGAGGTCCTCCAACGTCGTTGAGGTGTCCCGTAAGGAGTCGACCAGAAAATGCTATGCCTTCAAATGGAAGAGATTCTCCATTTGGTGTCAGGGAAAGGGCCTGGAACCTTCCTCCTGTTCCTTGGCAAGCATTCTGGACTAGCTGTGGTCCCTGTCTCAGCTAGGGCTTAGGTCGACGATCCTTAAGGTGCACCTGGCAGCCATCTCTGCTTACCGGGCGCGGGCCGGGAAGCAGTCAGTGGCGCAGGAGAAGGTGGTCTGGCACTTTTTCAAGGGCCTTGATCACATATCCCCTCCGGTGCGAGAATCTCCACCTCCGTGGGATCTACTGCTGGTATTGGCCAAGCTCATGGGCAAGCCATTCGAATCAGTGCACAGGTGCGATATCTCCCACCTGCCGTGGAAGACCGGTTTCTTGGTGGCTATAACATCAGCCAGAAGGATGGGAGAGCTCCAGGCGCTTTCCATAGAGTCTCCTTATCTGGTCTTCCACAGGGACAAGGTTGTCCTGCGCCCCCACCCCAAATTCCTTCCGAAGGTGGTGTCGGAGTTTCACCTTAACCAGGTGTTGACTCTGCCAGTGTTCTACCCCAATCACACCTCGGAGGCCGACTATAGGCTCCATACTTTGGACCCTAGAAGAGCGCTCGCTTATTATAAGGAGCAGACGACTGAAGTTCAGGGAGAGGTTCGCCAGCTGTTTGTCACCTACGTTGAAGCCGCACCTGGCAGACCTGCAGCCAAGCGGACGATAGGCAGGTGGGTCACCTCCTGCATAGATCTCTGCTATAGGTTGGCAGGCATGGAGCCTCCCAGAGGGATAAGAGCTCATTCTACCCGCCATACTGCTGCATCGGTAGCTGCTTCCAGGGACGTCCCTATCCAGGAAATCTGCAGGGCTGCTACCTGGAAGTCAGCACATACCTTCATCACCCACTACCACATCGACCTGGAGTCACGCCGGGATGCTGGTTTTGGGGCCTCGGTTCTCCAGTGCTTATTTCCCAAGTAAGTATCGGGGGTGTGCGCCTTGTCTCCCTCCTCCCGGAGAACTGCTAGGAGTCTGCCAGACAGTGTGGATGAACAGCATATCCATGTCCCTAGAAATACAGGTTACTCACCTGTAACAGAAGTTCTAGGAATGGTATATGTTGTTCATCCCACCGCCACCCGACCTCCCCAGCTCTCGACGCACAACCTGGCTTCCAGCAGGCTAGATCTGGCGTCATGGGGCACAGCCGAGAGTTTTACCACCCGGGTGGGTGGGAGGAGCCAGCTTGAAGACCTTCCGGCAAGATTTAAAGTGGCAAGGAACCTGCCCGACAGTGTGGATGAACAACATACAACATTCCTAGAACTCCTGTTACAGGTGAGTAACCTGTATTTTTTGCTCGCTCATTCCAGTGCATGGTGCTTTCTGGCATGATGCGCTTTCTCTCTCTCTCTCTCTTGGACAGGGAAATTTTAGTACGCCTTCCCTCCGTTTCACATTCTTCAGAGGGTCAAGTTTCAGGCAGAGAAGGTCGAGGATGATCCTCATCGCCCCTCTCTGGCCGAGACAAATTTGGTTGCCGCTGCTGCAACAGCTAACGAGAGAACCACCGGTTCCACTTCCAGTAACTCACGACCTCCTGACCCAGGATCATGGTCGTCTTGTTCACCCAGGGCTTAAGATGCTGCATCTTCATGTGTGGCTCCTGCAGACATAGCAATTTTCCACTTCGGGGTCTCCTCTCAAGTCGCTCAAGTCTTAGTAGAGGCTCGCAAACCCTCGACACATTCCACTTATACCATGACGTGGAAAAGTTTTTCTATTTGGGCTACTTCCAAGAATTGGAACCCATTTTCTTGTGCTGCCCTGCAAGTCACGGAATACCTCCTTTATCTTTCAGACTCAGTTCTGTCGTAGTCTTCCTTAAAGGTCCACCTATCGGCAGTCTCGGCGTACCATGAGCTGGTGGATGGTAAACCCGTGGCCCAGTTGGAGATCTCAGAAACATTTTTGAAAGGGATTCTCTATCTGAAACCCCCCATCCGCAGCCCTACGCCCCCTTGTGGTTTAAACTTTGTGTTGGAGAAACTTTCTCTCCCCCATTCGAGCCAGTGATGAGCTGTGATTTATGCTTCCTTTCTTGGAAGACGTTATTTTTGGTTGCCATTACTTCAGCTCGAAGGATTTCGGAGCTTCAGGCTCTAGTTCACAAAGAGCCTTACCTTATTTTTCATAAGGACCAGGCGGTCCTCAGGACAAATCCTAAGTTCTTACCCAAGGTGGTGTCAGAAGCCACACTGAATCAATCAGTAGAGCTTCCAGTTTCCTTTCCATCCCCTGCGAACAGAGGTGAGGCACTCCTGCACACCATGGGCATCCATGGGGACAGTGAGAGGATCTCAGATCTAGAAGTGGGTAGCCATTTGGGAACAAGTGACCACCAAACAGTGTGGTTCATGATAAACTTGGCTATAGAGTCGAGCCATACAAAAGTGAGGGTTCTGGACTTCAGGAGGGCTGACTTTGGCAAGGTGGGAGAGTGCCTTAGAAAAGCACTAGCAAACAGGCTAGAAGGAGGTGTGGAGCAACAATGGGGAAATATCAAAACTGCCATCACAGAGGCAACGAGCCTTTGTGTGAAGCAAATAAACAAATCAAAACGAAAGAAAAAGCCACTATGGTTCTCAGAAGAGGTAGCGGTGAAGGTTAGGGAGAAAAAGATAGCATTTAGGAAGTATAAGGAAACACAGAAGGAGCAGTACAGAGAACTGTACCAGTTCAGGACAGAGAACTGTACCAGTTAAGGCAGAAGGAAGCAGGGAGGGTAGTCAGAATAGCAAAGGCCCAAACTGAGGAAAAGATAGCCAGCTCGGTTAAGAAGGGGGATAAAACATTTTATAGGTACAGTCGTGGCCAAAAATATTGACGCCCTTGCACTTTTTCAAATAACTCACAATTCCTCTAAACATAAGTTGAAATTAACAACAGTACAGTATTTGGTCTCCATTTTTTATTTCTGTTAATATTACAGAACCTTTGTTTTGATTCAGAATTTAATATATCCTTTTAAATCAGAAAATGAAAAGAAATGGATTGACAAAATTATTGACACCCTAGACTTAATATTTGGTAGCACAGCCTTTGGTCAAAATAACTGCAATCAACCGCCCTATGGCCATGGATGAGCTTCCTGCACCTTCTACTGGCAGTTTGGCCCACTCTTCTTGTGCAAACTGCTCCAGTTCTCCCAGATTTGAAGGGTGCCTTCTCCCAACTGCTGTTTTCAGATCTCTCTACAGGTTTTCAATGGGACTTAGATCTGGACTCATTGCTGGCCACTTCAGAACAGTCCAGCGCCTTGTCTTGAACCATTCCTGGGTGCTTTTTGAAGTGTGTTTGGGGTCATTGTCCTGCTGGAAGACCCATGACCTTCGACAGAGACCCAGCTTTTTGACACTGTGTTCAACATTGTGCTCCAAAATGGCCTGGTAATCTCCAGATTTCATGATGCCATGCACATGTTCAAAGCACCCAGTGCCAGAGGCAGCACAGCAACCCCAAAACATCACTGAACCTTCTCCATGTTTGACTGTAGGGAAGGTGTTCTTTTCTTTGAAGGCTTCATTTTGTTTTCTGTAAACATAGAGATGATGTGCTTTACCAAAAAGCTCTAATTTGGTCTTGTCTGTCCACAGAACATTCTCCCAGAAGGATTTTGGCTTGTTCAGGTGTGTTTTGGCAAACCCCAGTCGGGCTTTTTTATGTCTCTCTCTCTCTCAGCAGTGGGGTCCTCCTGGGCCTCCTACCATATAACCCCCTTTCATTAAGTTGGCGACAGATGGTGCGATTTGAAACTGTCGTACCCTGTGTCTGAAGGTCAGTTTGAATCTGTTTGGCAGTTGATCGAGGTGCTTTCTCCACCATTCGAACAATCCTGAGCTGCAATCTTCGATCAAGTTTTCTCTTGTGGCCACATCCAGGGAGGTTGGCTACAGTGCCATGTGCCTTAAACATCCTGATAACATTACGTACGGTGGAAACAGGAACATCAAGGTCTCTAGAGATTGATTTGTAGCCTTGAGAGTGTCCATGCTTGGCTACCATCTTCTGTCTGACCTTCTCAGACAATTCTCTGGCTGTCTTTCTTTTCTCCATGCTCATTGCGGTACACACAGTGACACAAAACAGGAGAATGAGTCCTTTTCTCCATTCAAACTGGTTGAATGAGTGATTTTTATATTGCAGGCACCTGCAACTCACCACAGGTGAGTTCAGTTCCAAAGTGAAGGAGAATCACCTGCTTGAAATCTAATTATTTCTAACTACTTCTAAAAGGTGCCAATAATTTTGTCCGGGCCATTTAAGGATTTCTGTGTGGAATAAGCTAAGTCTTGGTAAATTTTTCTGCTTTTTGTGTTTTATTCCACTGCAAACCAAAGAAATACACATGTGGATACAAAAATATTTTTAATTTCAACAATTCTCTGGAAGGAATGGTGCATTATTAGAAAAAACTGCAAGGGCGCCAATATTTTTGGCCACGACTGTATATCAGGGAGCGTAGAAAGACAAAGGGAGGGATAGTGAGGCTGAATAGAATGGACAGTGGGTGGGCAGAGAAGGACAGTGAAAAAACAGGGATACTGAATGAATACTTCTGTTCCGTGTTCAGAAAAGAGGAGGTGGGGGAAGTGCCTAATCCAATTAACAGAAGCACTCGGGTGGGGGGGGGGCGATCACAGTCCTTTCACAGAAGAAAGGGTTCTGAAAGAACTCCTAAAACTGAAGGTGGACAAAGCAGTGGGGCCAGATGGAATTAAGCGGAGAACTAGTGACACCACTGACTACCCTTTTTAACAAATCATGGGAGGATGGTATGGTACCTGAGGACTGGAGGAAGGCAGATGTGATTCCCCTTCACAAAAGTGGGACCAAGACAGAGGCAGGAAACTACAAACCTGTCAGTTTGACCTCTGTGGTAGGGAAAGTGATGGAATCACTTCTGAAGGAAATAATTGTTCAGTACCTAGAGGCCAGTGGGGTACAGGACCCAAGGCAGCATGAGTTAACAGCGGGAAGGTCATGTCAGACGAATCTAATTGATTTCTTTGACTGGGTGACCAAAGTAGTAGACCAGGGAGGGGCTGTGGACATGGCCTACCTAGACTTTAGCAAAGCATTTGACATAGTCCCACACAAAAGATTAATAGTCAAATTAACCAGCCTGGGAGTGGGTCCCAGGGTGGTAGCCTGTGTAAAACATTGGCTGGACAACAGGACACAGAAGGTAATTGTAAATGGAGTCCACTCTGAAGAAAGAGGGTCTGCTAGTGGGGTACTGCAGGGTTCAGTACTGGGTCCAGTCCTTTTTAATGTCTTTATAAGTGACATTGCAGAGGGACTGGAAGGAAAAGTATGCCTCTTTGCAGATGACACAAACATCTGCAACAGGGTTGATGCACAAGGAGGTGTGGAAAGGATGAGAAGGGACTTGGCAAGGTTGGAGGAATGGTCAGAAGTACGGCAGCTTGGATTCAATGCAAAGAAGTGCAAAGTAATGCACCTGGGAAACAAACCCAGGGGAAGATTACACAGTGGGGGGGAGGTAGTAACAATAAAAATGGAAAGGGACCTGGGGGTAATCATATCAGATGACCTTAAGGTTGGCAAGCAATTTGAGAAGGCGGTAGGGAGGGCTGGGGGGATACTGGGATGTATAGGGAGAGGCATCAGCAGCAGAAAATAGGAAGTTGTTATCCCCCTGTACAGACAGTAGGTGAGTCCCCATCTGGAGTACTGCATCCAGTTCTGGAGACCCCATCTCCGCAAGGACATAGACAGGATGGAGGCAGTTCAGAGGATAGCAACTAAAATGGTGCAGGGTCTGCAGAGAAGCCTATGAGGAGAGGCTAAAGGAGCCTAACATTATGCCCTTGAGGGAAGGGGCGGGGGACACATGACAGAAACATTTAAGTACCTCAGTGGAATCAACAAAGTCCAAGAGGGTAGCATATTTCAGAAAAGAAATGTGCAAAAACAAGGGGGCACAATTTGAAGATAGAGGGGGACGGCTCGGAGGTAACGTGAGGAAGTATTTTTTCACAGAGAGGGTGGTGGACTCATGGAACAGCCTTCCTGAGGAGGTTGTGGGGTCTAAAACTGTGGGAGAATTCAAGAATGCATGGGACAGACATAAGGCAATTCTTGTGGGGAGTAGGATGAAGTAGGCTGTTGGTTAACTAGAATCTGCAGCTTATCCTGTAGGTAGGGAAATGGGCAGACTAGGTGGGCCAAGCAGTCCTTATTTGTCATCAAAGTCTGTGTTTCTATGTTTCATGGGATCCTCTAGTGTTACACACACCGGACAAAAGATATCCATAGCTGCGATCAGCTTTTTGTCTGCTTTGTCCCCAGGTCTGCGTACAAAGCTGTTTCTAAGCAGTGCCCCTCTCTAACTGGTTAGGCAACTGTATTTGTTACTGTTACCAAAAGTACGACAAAGCTCTGGGTCCCATCAGAGGTCATTCTACTAGGGGCATGGCTGCTTCCGCTGCCTTTTTGTGGAACGTTTCTGCAGCTGATAATATGCGCCGCAGCCACTTGGAGTTCTTTCCATACCTTTACTAAACACTACAGTCTGGACATTGCTTCTAGGTGGAGGGCTGGTTTCGGCCTAGCCATCTTGCAGGTCGTTCTGTCCTAGGCTGGTTGCGTTACTGTTCCCAGTTTGTTGGAGTTTATTTTTCTCCCCCTCCCTTGTTTCTCTCGGTCTCTCTTTTGAGGGACTGCTTGGGACTCAGTCCTATATGTAATGACCTACTGAAGGAACCCTCTCAAAGTAAGATAGTACAGTTACGTAGGAACTTACTGTAACAGTAGATCTTCGAGAGAGGTTCCTTCAGTAGGTCATATTTTTCCCTCTGTCCTTCCCCTCATTTTATTTCTTACACAGGGACTCCAAATCCAGTTTTTGTCCTGCTGTCAGGCCACTTCCAGGCTCCGGCGAGTGAACTGGAGGGCGGGCGTGGGGACTGTCCATTATATACAGCCACGTTGACGTCTGTCAAGTGACATCGGGTGGGCGGTCCCCCATCAGGTATTGCAAAAAAAGTCTGCTGTGCAGCCCAGACGCCAGATGGCGCTAGTTCTATATGTAATGACCTACTGAAGGAACCTCTCGCGAAGATCTCCTGTTATGGTAAGTTCCTACGTAACTGTACTTTTCTTAACCAGTGGGATACTGAGGACATGGACCCGGAAAGGCGTTGGTTTGCCCAGTTTCTAGGTATGAGTGATCCTAAACTATTGGTCGTGCCCCCGTTGGTGGCCCCCTTTCAGGATGTCATCAGGCTTGCCTGGAGGCACCCTTCTTCGGCCTTTGCTGTCCCTAGAAAGGCAGATAGATTTTGCACAACTCCTAAGAACTATATCTTCTTAGGAGAACACCCACAGGCCGATTCTGTGGTCCTAACGGCAGCCCATGGCAGTTCTAAGCAACCTCGACATATGGGCTCCCAGCCGCTGTCAAGGAATCCAAGAGGCTGGATTTGCTTGACTATAAGATTTACTCCACAGCCACCTGTACCATACGATCACTCATATTTTTAGCGCATATGGTGCAGTACCAAAAGTGGCTATAGCAGAAGGCCCTGGAGTTGACCCAGACCCAGCATGACTATTCTCAAAAAACGGAGCTGTTGGACATTCTCCAGTCTGGCCTGGACGTTGGAAAACATGTTTTGCGCTCGTCCTATGACTCGACAGGCACTGCCGCTAGAGCTGCCGCTACCAGTGTCTGTCTGAGGAGGTACTCATGGCTCAGGGTTTCTTGCTTCCGTCAGGACCTCCAGGAAGGTATCCTGGATGCCCTGTTCCAAGGATCTGTTCTTTTCAGAGAGGTTACCAAGAGGATCGCTACAGGTCTTCAGGACTCTGGCAAAGCAGTCCAGTCCGTCCACAAAATGTATATATCAGAACATCACCCTGCAGGTCAGCAAGCCAAGGGGCAACAAGCAAGAGGTGCCTTGAAATGCAAAGCCTCCCTCTCAGCCCTCTGGAGCCTCAAGACCTAGGAACACTAAATCTTTGCAGATCTCTCTGCCCACTCCCGGAGCCTCTGCCTGACTCCTTGCCCGACCCCCCCTCCTCCAGCAGAGTCATTGGGGGATGCAGTAAGGGGTCAGTTCTCCCTCTGTCTAGATGGATGGACCAAAATCACCTCAGATGCCTTGGTACTTCAGTTCATCGAGAAGGGACATGCTCTGGAGTTTCTTTTTTTTTTTTTTCTCTCTCCACTATCTGTTTTTGCCTCTCCGGGAGCCCTGGCAAGTGGCTGTGGTGCCTCTGTATGGAGAGACTCACTCTCCAGCTTTCATGTGTCCCAGTATCACCAAGCCCAGTGAATCCCGTGGATTGCCCCCATGGCAGAGCCAGGGAGGAAGGCGTCCCGAAACCCAATCCAGATACCGAACCAACCCCATGAACACAGGGTCATCACGAACCTGCCAGGCTCTGGCTTCACTTTTCTCCATCCCCACCAATGTGATGACGTTGGCACATGTCTCTGGCCCGCATGCCCTCCAGCCACTGCCAGAGAGCAGTCAATGAGCAGGACAACTGGTCTCCCTCCCCCTGAGAGAGGAGAGCTCGATCTCTCCAACTGACCTAACCTCCATAAATGGATTGAGTTTTCTTCACTTCAATGCCTGCAGCCTCCTAAAAAAGTTCTCATCAATACAGGCCTGGGTTGCACACACCCTACCGGACTGTCTGGTTATATCTGAAACATGGCTCAAATCTGCAACAAAAGATAGTGAAATAAACCTTCCCAACTACCAGCTCTTCAGATCTGACCGTCTATCCAGGGGCGGTGGGGTAGCCATCTATGTCAAAGCAAATATCTCTGCATCCTGCCTCAATTCTACATCACAACCAAAGGAATTCGAATGCTTGTCAATTTAAATAACCCTTCCCAACACATCATCCTTTCAACTGATTGGTTGCTATAGGCCCCCCTCTGCAGGCCTCAATCTCCTATCCCACTTAGGATCTATACTTAATCTGGGCCCTGAAGACACCATCATCTTAGGAGACATGAACTTAAATTGGCTGACTAATGCATCTGCACCCTGGTAACCTTCTGTGACACCTATGGATTCTCTCAATTAATCAAAGAACCAACAAGGATCAACCCAAAGAATACTCTCAACAGCACACTCCTGGATATTATATTGGTAAATAAACCTCATCATTATCCCTATGCAGGAGTACTATTCAGTGACATAAGTGACCACTGTCCCATAGCTGCCATTAGATCAACAATCAAGCCACCCAATCCTGCAAAATTCCTCCCACGAAGGTCAAAAAAGAACTTTAATATTACAGGATATCTCCATGATCTGTGCCACACCACGTTGGCAAGAATTCTATCTCACAGCCTCAATAGAGTCAGCTCTTCAAATCCTAAATGATATAATCATAAGTGCCTCAATTCACATGCACCCCTCACCAGTGTCAGAACCAAACTCAAATCCTGTCGCTGGTTCTCTGCCGACATTAAATCCAAGACTGCTTGCCAGAGACAAACTCTGGAAAAGGGCAAGAAAGACAAAGGACCCAAATGACTGGCTCCAATTCAGAAAAGCCAGAAACTCCTGCACAAAACAAGTAAGAAAAGCCAAGGCAACCTTCTACACAGCTGAACTAGATGCCTCCTATAACAACCCTTCCAGGTTCTGGGGTACCATAAAGGACATCCTAGGTCAAACCTCTACCCCTGTCTTACCATCCAAAATTCAATTAAACAATATTGAAATCACCAACAAGCAAAATATCTTGAATGCCTTCAATGACCATTTCACTACAGCTGGCCTGGCTTTCGACTCCTCTCCTGCAAACCTTTTAAGATCATCTCTAAACCTACAATCTACTGAGAGTCAAAAGGTTGCTTCCACATTCTCATTCAAACCAATATTGTTCAAAGAAGTAGAAGACCTCCTACTCCAACTAGATACCACCAAAAGTGCAGGTGCAGACTCCCTGGATCCCTACTTTCTAAAAGTAGCACTGTATGCCTTAACCCCCCTCACCCACCTCTTCAATCTATCACTTGCCACTGGTTCTATCCCCTCAATATGGAAAACAGCTCAAGTGTTTCCATCACTTAAGGCAGGTGATCCCATGGACCTCAATAATTATAGGCCCATCTCCATCTTACCAATACTATCCAAGATGCTTGAGAAGCTGGTAAACTCTCAGTTAACTGCCTACCTTGATACCAACAACTCCAAATCCAGCTCAATCTGGGTTTAGATATATGCATAGCACCATCTCTGCACTAGCAAAGTCACAAATGACTGGCAAACTGCCCTAGACAAAAAGAATAATACCTGTGCTGTGTTTCTGGATTTAAGCAAAGCCTTTGACACTGTGGATCATGATCTTCTAATCACCTCACTGAACTCCATAGGTCTTGACTCACTCTCTCTTAAATGGTTCAGATGCTATCTCTCTGGAAGACTACAATTGGTAAAGAATGATGGTGATCTATCTACCTCTAAGCCACTCCTAAGAGGTGTACCGAAGGCTCCATCCTGGGTCCCATCCTTTTTGCCATTTACATCAACAATATTGACTCCAATCTCTCTCTTTCTAATATCCACCTTTTGCTGATGACACTGTACTTTATGTGAGCGATCCCTCACCATCAAAAGCCTGTGAGCTCCTACAGTCTCAATTCTCCCTCCTCCAGCATAACCTATTAAGAAAGAAATTATTACTAAATGCTAAGAAAACCAAAGCTATGTTCTTTGCCACCAAGTACTGTTCTTCCACTATCCCATCATTCACCCTCCCACAACTCTCTACCATCCTTGGTGAAAATCTGGAATATGTTGACAAATTCAAATACCTAGGAGTATGGATAGACAATAAACTAGACTATACTACCCACGTTGAAGAGCTCCTGAAAAAGCTAAGACAAAGACTTGGTCTATTCTATAGGATCAAACACTACCTGACCAAAGATTCCAAACAAAGATTAATCCTTGCATCATTCATGTCCCTCATTGATTATGCTGACTTCCTCTATGGTCATTGCTCCCTCTCCCATCTAAACAAACTAGACACCCTGTATCATAGAGCTATTAGATTCATTACTGACCTCTCCCTCTAGCACCCATCATTGCTCTCTACAATGCAGTCAGCTGGACATCCCTGCAACATAGAAGAAGAAAAATGCTGCTACCTGGATCTACAAAGCTCTGACAAACAAACTCCCTTCCTACATCTCAGACTGCTTCAACCAGATCACATCCAGGCCTCTACACCTTGAGGATCAACAAACTGATCCTGCTGAAGATTCCTATCACCTGCACCCGGTATGGAAGAGCTGCAATCAGTTATTCCCTGGCACTTATCTGGAATTCTATCCAAAAGACATTGAAAATGGAAACACTGATTCCCCTTACATCCTTCAAAAGCTGTACACCAGCCTAATCCCAGATTCGTGCAATTGCTTCCACAAGGCCTAGTCCTCCCACACCCACACCCCTCCCACACCCTCTCTCCCCACCCCACCCCCTCTTTTAAAGCTCCTCCTATTCTTCTATTATTCCTCTGGTCCTTTCCACATCAAACCTCAAACATATATGCCCACCCATGTACCATTATCCAAGCCTTATCCCTACTAGACTGTTTGTTTCTCTCCTTTATTAGGTTTTGGTTTACTGTCCTTTGCCTTGTATATATGTAAATATTTGTACATCTATCTCACTCATAAATGATTGTATTTGTGCTTATTCAATATCATGTTTTGTATACACTCTGTAACCTTTTTTTGTTATGACCACTCAGGTCCATCTTGTAAATGAGCTATGCTCAATGATGTTCGCCTGAATAAATAAAGATTTTGATTGATTGATTGATTGAGAGCAGTCCTTCGGATGCTCTATCCTCTCTCACCCCTCACGACCCCCGGTGGCCCGAGCTCGTTCCCGATCCCAGGTCGCTGGCGTGGCGTCCAGCACCTCAACCCTCAGCACCACTGAGCTGGCCCATGCTCTGGAGTTTCTTCAGATGCCTCCAGACAATCCTCCCATCCCTTCCACCTACTTCCCATCCCACGCCACCCTCATTCACGTGGAACTCCAGGCCCTTCTCACCAAAAGGGTCATAGAGCCTGTCCCGCTGTCTTAACGGGAAAGGTTTGTACTCCCACGAAGAAGACAGGGAATCTTCTCCCTATCCTAGACCTAAGTCTCCTGAACGCCTTCATCAAGTACAAGAGGATTAGGATGGTGATCCTGCCAGGCCTTCTCCCCATGCTTCATCAGGGGGATTGGCTCTGTTCTCTCGACATGCAGGACACCTACCTCTACATCTTGGTGCTTCCTGCCCACAGGAGGTTTCTGCGGTTCACCTTCCAGAGGAAACGCTACCATTTCCGGGCCTTGCCCTTTGACCTTCTTCAGCACTGCATGTTTTTACAAAGTGCCTTGCAGTGGTTGCTGCGGCTGTCAGTAGACAGGACCATTACGTCTATCCCTACCTAGGCCACTGGCTTCTGGCAGCCTTCACGAGAGAGTGGCTCTTATCCACCCTGTCTGACACCTTCGTAATGTTCAGGGATCATCAGATCACTCTGAATATTCCCAAATCGTTCCCTTGGCCCAGCCAAAGGCTGCAATATATTGGACCCATTTTGTACACTACCCTGGGAAAGGCCTTTCTCCCTTCTGACAGGGTGGTCCTTCTTCGGGCACTGGCTCAGAGGAGTTCCTCTTCCCGCCAGGTTTCAGCCTGGACACTCCTCCAACTCCTCAGCCACATGGTGGCTGCCATAGTGACACTCCCTTTGGTACGCCTCTCCATGAACGTTCACCATTGGACTCTCTGAGTACAGTGGGACCAACGCTTGGACGATCTCGAACAAGCTGTCCAGATTTCCGGAGCAGTAACCCAGACCCTGTTGTGGTGGCTGACTCCTCCTAACTTGGAGCTGGGAGTTTCCTTTCTGAGAGATTCCCGTCAGCAGATCCTAATAACAGGTGTAGAATGGGGAGCCCACTTTTGGAATCGTCAAACTCAGGGTACATGGTCTCCATTGGAACAAGCTCTCCATATTAACATCTTACAGATGCAGGCAATTCTCTGTGCTCTACAGGTGTCCAGCCGGACCTTCTTCTGGGCCCCCTTTTGATCCAAACGGATAACATGTCTGTGTTTTTTTTTTTTTTACATCAACAAGCAGGGAGGGGACTCACTCAGATCCTCTCTGCCAGGAGGCCATGCAGGTGTGGTTCTGGGCCATAGATCACTGTTTGTCCCTCATCGCCGTTCATGTTCCAGGAGTCCAAAAACACCTTGGCCGACTGCCTAAGCAGATCCCAATCCAAGACCCACAAGTGGGAGCTCCTTCAGCGTGTAGCAGCGAACCTCTTCACAAGGTAGGGACATCCAAAACTGGACCTCTTCGCATCCCCGTCCAATGCCAAACTGCCTAATTTCTGCTCACTAGATTCAGGGCCTGGTGTTTTCTGGCGAGACCCACTGGCCCTCTGCTGGACAGGGAGATTTCTTTATGCCTTCCTCCATTTCCTCTCCTCCAGAGAGTCCTACTCAAGCTCCAGTTGGAAGGAGTGGATGTGAGCCTGATCACTCCTCTCTGGCCCCGGCAGGTCTGATTTCCCCTGCTTCAGCAGTTGGCAGTGGAACCTCCAGTTCCCCTGCCCTCACATTTGCTATGCCAGAAACAAGGCACCCTGGTCCACCCAGACCTCGGGTCCCTGCATCTGCATGCTTGGCTCCTGTAGACATAGCTGCGGCCGGCTTCTGGGTTTCCCCTCGGGTCGCCAAGGTTCTGGTTGAGGCAAGAAAACCTTCTACTAGGGCTGCTTATGCCATGAAATGGAAACAATTCTGCTTGACTTCCGCCCGTAGTTTAGATTCATTCACCTGCCCGGTGAACTCTGTCCTGGAGTACCTCCTCTCCCTTTCAGATTCTGGACTCCACTACTCTTCTACTAAGGTGTATCTTTCAGCAATTTCAGCCTACCATGCACCTGTGGAGGGCAAAACACTTGCTCAGTTGGACCTGCCCCACACCTTTTTGTGTGGCATGTTGCATCTGGAACCGCTCATTAGGGACCCTGTCCCTTCATGGGACTTTTTGTTTGTGTTAGAGAAACTTACTTTGCCTCCCTTCAAGCCAGCCGCAGATTGTGAGCTGCGCCTTCTGTCATGGAAAGCGTTATTTTTAGTTGCCGTTAATTCTGCTTGGCAAATTTCCGAGCTTTAGGCTCTAAGGTATAAAGAGCCCTATTTAGTTTTCTACGAGGACAGGGTGTTCTGACCAATTGTTTACTTTGCCTTGAAATCCAAACGGATGCTATCCAGATGGCTGGTGAATTGCATCACCTTCTGCTACAGTAAGTTTGGTAAACCTTTTCCGGGCCTGGTTAAGGGTCACTCTACCAGGGGGGTCGCTGGTTCGCTTTTCTGTGAAATGTTTCTGCAGCAGAGATTTGTGCTGCTGCTGCCTGGAGTTCAGTGCATACCTTTGTCAAGCACTGCAGCCTGGACATTGCCTCTAGGCAGAGAGCAGGCTTTGGGCTAGCTGTCCTTCAGGGTCTCCTTTCATGAAACATCTCCACTGGCTATAATTTTTCCTCCTCCCTTTTGATTTGGGTCCATCCCTTTACTGCTTGGTACTCAGTCCTTATGGTGTAGCCTGCTGCAAGAGCTCCAACTTGAAGTAAGATAGTACAGTTATGTGTGAAGTTACCGTAACAGTATATCTTTGAGAAGAGCTGTTGCAGCAGGCGCTGATTTCCCTCCCTCTCTCTCCTTCCTCCTGGTCTTTTTGCTTCCTGTACATAGGAATATTAGAACCTCCTCAGTTCTCTGTTTGCTTCAAGACAGGTCTCCAGCGGGAGAACTGAGGTGAGGCTGGGGACCACTTCCTTTATACCACTGGCCAACGTCAGAGGCAGTCCTTCAAGGGGCGGTCCCTGCTGTATACTTTTTAGCTAGAATTTTTCCATGGGGTTCTAGTACCTGCCGTATCACTCAACTTGAGAATTTTACGCCTCCTTTTCTGACCCGCAGATTTTGAGCACGGGAAAGACAACTCTCTATAGTACATCCAACAGTTCTTTTCAAGAGAAGAGGTACAGTCTTTCCTCAGTCTACAAACACAGTTTATTCTGCAGAGATCAGATTTCTTCCGATATCTCCAATACAGCATTATATCTTTCCCTCCCGGTGGGAGCATGCACGTCGGCTAACTATCCTCAATTTATCTCATACTTCATTACTTTTCTTCAGACAGAGGTTCAACCCCACGTGATATCACAACTCTGTCTGTCTCTCCAAGCCACAATGGGTGTTTCCTCTAGGGATGTAGCATTGAAATGGGAATCGGACATGGGAAGTCCAGTAATTACAGATATATGGACCCGAGCATGCCGTGCTACCTCCAGGGTAAAGAGCTCACATCAGTGTGGAGAATATGCATGGAAGCAGCTCACTAGATTCTTCCAAACCCCAGTGATTACCACGCACTACCTTCCCACACATTCCCCCGCCTGCTGAAGAAACTGTGGGACAGATCGAGCGGCACTAACTTTACCATGGTATGCGAATGCCCACAGCTGCAACTTTTCTTCCTTGCACTCAATAAAGAGCTGCAGGAACTGTTTGGCCCCTCCCTCCAGCTCACCCCATCATTATACCTCCTGCTGCAATATCCTGGAGGCTATAGGGACCCCAACGCACGTTGGCTCCGAGAAATCCTACTAACAGTTGCCAAAAAGATAGCCACTAAACTGTGGCTTACCCCAACCATATCGGCCATGACTACAAGGAGAACACTGATTAATCAGGTTTAAAGAATGGAGAGAATTGCATTCTCCCTCAGTGATCACAATGAGGCAAGCTCGAACCACTGGAATGTGTGGATAGTTCACACCGTGAGCAAAGACCGTACATTCGTACCATAATGTGATGATAACTGATGACTGCATTTAACTGGCTCAGCCCAGAGCTGGTGGGAACTTTGTGAAATCTGCTGCTCCTCCCCTCTGGGCCTGGTGTTGTGCCCTTCCCCTTCTGCTTGACTCGAGCCGTTCATTGGATTGGTAAGTTTAATAATATTGATGGATATGTTGGAGACACTGACTGCTTATGTTGAATTTTAATTTTCTTTGTTGTGTTTAAGTCTGCTTCCCCATGTTGTTCCTCAGGGGAGTGACAGACTCGAGTATGGGCAGAAGCTGTCTAGATATTAGTCTGAATTATGATGGACCCAAGTGTATAGTGCATACTGCTTAATACTTTTAGTACGCTGTACTATGTTGTACAGTACCTTGGGAAGTTTAATAAAAATTCTTTTTCTAAAAAAGAATTAAACATATGAACAGTATTAGCCGTGTGTGTCAGATATATAATTATATATATATATATATATATATATATATATATATATATATATATATATATATATAGCTGTACCTGGTTAGGATGGGGTACGGTGGGGGGAGCTGGCTGTATATAAATCTCGGTGTGTGTGTGTTTTGTACCAGGTTAGGATGGAAATATGGGGGAGAGTTGACTGTGTATAAAACTCTTTGTACTGTCAGTCGGTGAGTCACTGAGTGTGTGCGTGTGTGATATGTACCTGGTTAGGATAGACTTAAGGGGAGACAGGGTGGGAATCAGCTGTGTATAAATGTCCTTGTACTGACTGTGTGTCTGATGTTGCTGGTTAGGATTAGGAAACAGAGAGCTGAGCTGGGAGTCAGCTTTATGGAAATCTCCTAGTACTGACTGTGTGATGTACCTTTTTAAAAAGAAGGGGATGGGCTGAAACAGCTGTGTATAAATTTGTATTTGTTGTGTATGTGATGTATTTGGTTAGAACAGACATACATATTTTCACAGCAGCTGTCTTAAAATACATTAGGCCCCTGTTAGTTGAGCAGTGGCTTTGATTTGAGTAAAAGGGATTGGTCGCTTACAGAGATGCACACATTATTTTCTATGGTGCTGTCCAACTCTTAACATCACAAAATGAGCAGTCATACCAGGAAGGGATTGTGCAGCAGACTACTTGGGAACAGTTTACGATACCATGCCCTCCCCACCCCGGTCGCCAACAAAAATTTGATTTTGTGTCCCATAAAGTACTGCAAGGTAAGACTTACCACTAGGGTTTAAGGCACTTGGTCCATAGCCCCCCTCAAGGTATGGGGTGGTGGTGGTTCATTTTGTTTGGGCTCCCACATCTGGAGTATGGGCAAGTCATCTGCCCCCGCTGCCTTCCTGAGATGACAGTCCTTGGGTGCCCCTTTAAGGCCTCCAAAGGTAAGGGGCAGGGTATTGCTTCCACCATCCCCTCTCCCTCCTGATTCTGTTCCCTCTCCTGCCCTACTGCCGGTGGTTAAGGTTGGGGGCAGGATCTCCCTGTTCCTGCCTAAGTGGCATGAGATTGTGTGAGGCAGGCAGATGTGTTCTGAGTGTCGTTTAGGAAGCCTGTGCTTTTAGAATTACTGGTACATCGCCCTGTGCACCCTCTCAGTCCTTAATTATACCCTTCAGTACACTTACTTATTGGACGAAGAGCATACTCTTCAGCAAAAAATTCTTACTTGAAACTCTTACTCCTCCTCCTGCTGATATCAGGAAACATTCACCCAACCCTGGCCCAAAGCCAGCTAGGATCTCCACCCAAACCAAGCATGTTAGCACCCTCTCCATTATCTGCCTGAACATCTGCAGCGTACTACCCAAATTAGACCAACTGGAAGCCTTCGTAAGCACCCACCATCCCGATATTCTGGCAGTGGTTGAAACCTGGCTCACCCCTTCGTTTCCTGATCAGGCAGTCTCCCTCCCAGGATATAATATCTTCAGGCTTGATCGTAAAATCTAGAAGAGGAGGAGGATGCGTCCTGTATCTAAAAGACAATCTGATGGGGCACCCTGTCCACATTGATCTACCGACACTCAACACCCAACTACTGCAAGTCAAAATCCTTCTTGGTGCACAGAATAAAGCCCTATTGGCCATGACAGTGTATATCCCTCCAAAAGAACAGGGACCGGGCCTCCACGTAGTTCTGGATTACATCAAAACACTCCCACCCGACTCCGAAACCATCATACTTGGTGATTTCAACATAAACTGGCTGGGTACAGAGGCAGGTGCTGCCAGGGACTCGGTCACATCCGCCAACTTCACCCAGATACTGGACTCCCCAACCAGAAGAAACTATAAAACTGGCACCAGAACTCTTTTGAACTGGATCCTGACCACTCACCCCTCCCAGATCACCAGATCTGCTGTTCTACCTGACTCCCTCAGTGATCACTCCCCCGTCAGCTGCATCTGTTCAAATAAATTCTGCAAACCGCCACCTAAAGTCATCCTCAGCAGAGTCCTACCCCGTGGACAGCTAATCTACCTAAAAACACACCTACTTAATCAAGACTGGTCCACCATCAACCTGGCCACCGACACAAACATAGTCCTGGACCTATTCATCCGCATCTTCAGTGAAGCCTGTAACATCTTTGCCCCACTGAAGAAAACACAAAGTTAAATCTCTCTGCAACCCATGGCTCTCAGGCTCACTCCTAAAGAAGTTAAAACACAGGGACCATCTCTCAGAACAGGCCAGATCAACTGGAAATCAAGCAGACATCCAAGAAAACAAAAGAGCTAGAAATGATTGCACCAAATCCATTTGCCAACAGAAATCTGACTACCACAAGAAAGCACTCACTGACTCATGGGGAAATGGGAGAGCTCTCTGGGATATCATAAAAGATGTCACCGGGAAGGAGTCCAAATCACCCCCAACTGTTCTCAAGATTAGTGGGAGTATTATACTGGACCAAAAAGTCATTGCCAATACTTTCAATGATGCCTTCACTGACCTCAGCAGTGTCCTGCCCCCGACTTTTTCAACGTCAGTGACACTCCTCTTCCCACCCATCAGACTCCACACAAACCCCCTCCAGAGCAGTTAACAAAAATACAGTCAGGAAATACATCTCCAAAGCCATCGGCAACACCAGAGCAAGCCCTGATACACTGGACCTCAAGCTTCTGTCCCTCACACTAGAGGAAGTACTGGGGCCTCTCACCAGGATTTTTAATCTCTCCCTCTCTCTCAGCCTGTTCCCAGATAAATGGAAGTCAGCAACAGTCACTCAAATCCACACAAACGGTGACCGGACCTCTCATGAGAATTACTGCCCTATCTCTATCCTCCCACCCCTTTCTAAGGCCCTGGAACAGATAGTAGCGGACCAGCTCACTGACTATTTGAGCAAACATAACATCCTTTGCCAGCAGTGACATGGGTTTAGAAAAGAGCATAGCACTGCCAATGCCCTTCTTGAGATCACGGGTGCCATCCACAACTCCCTAGACCACGGTCTCCTAACTGGGGCTATATTCATAGACCTGTCAAAGGCTTTTGACACTGTCCACCATCGCCTCCTTCTTCGTCAGCTACTGATCTCTGGCCTCTCTTTTGAAACTGTGGCGTGGTTCAACAGCTACCTTGGCAACCGGACCCAATGTGTAAAAATAGTGGACGTGCTCTCCGACACTAAAGTGCGCTTGGGTGTTCCCCAGGGCTCCATCCTGGGCCCACTACTTTTCAGCCTGTTCCTCAACCCTCTCCCCACTTCCAGTCCACTACAAATTATACTTTGTGCAGATGATGCTGTGATTCTTGCCTCCCATCAAGACCCAAGCCACCTACAACAAACCCTTCAGCATGGTTTCACCTCAGTTGAAAACTGGTTCAAAGAACACAAGTTAATTCTTAACCAGAAAAAAACCAAGACCATGATCTTCACCAGCCACCAAAACAAGGACAAACATCTCCAACTCTCCCTGAACACCTGCTTAGGAAGCCCTCTGGAGCAGGTCGAATCCTTTAAATATCTAGGAATCACCTTAGACTCCCACCTGACCTACGCTACTCACATAACTAATGTCGCAAAAACTGCAAACTCCAGACTGGGTCTTCTCTATCGCCTACGGAGGCACCTGACCAGAGAGGCCCTCGCTGCTGCTGTTCAAAGCTCCATCATCTCCCAGGTAGACTATGGCCTTGTCATCTATGGCGCCGCCACTCGCATGGCACTCAGAAGGTTGTCCATCACCCAAAACAAGGCCTGTTGACTCATCACTGGTGCCAACCACCTCACGCACACCTGTGACCTCTATACACAAACAAACTGGCTGCAACTTGAATATCGATTCAGTACCAAACCTGTGTGGTGGCAAAGAAAATTCATTTGGGGCTCGCCCCTTCCGGAGTCTGCACCCTTCTCCAAACAAAAAACAGCTCTTGAATCACCAGGGGATCCAAGTCACAACTGTTTCGGATCCCTCGCTGCATCACAAACCAAGGCCAACGTTCATTCACCTACAGGGCACCCTCCTGGTTTAATGGTCTCGCAAATGAGACTATCACCACCACCGGCCTTAGTGCCTTCAAATCCAGGCTCCGAAACACCCTTGTTGCCTCCAGCTCCTGTGATTGCCATGGCTAATGTTCCTCACCGATCCTCTTATGCTCACCTCTGCCGGGCTCCATGCCCACTGCACTTACCCTTCCAGGGGCACCATCCTCTCCCGCACTTGCCACTGACAACGCCTCCTGGCTGCCTCGCACTCTTTCCAACCCTCCACACTGTCCCCTCCCCTGCCCTCTTGCCTCCCTGCTCCTCCCTGATCCCTGCTTCTGCCCTCTTCCTCACCTCCTAACCCCCTCCATCCTATCTTCATCACATGTCTTCTTTTGCAACATGTGTAAACCTTGTAACCCATGATGTTTAACCTTTATGACATGGAACCTTTGTAAAGGAGCCCTGGGCTCAAAGGTAATTGTAATCCTAGAATAAATAAATAATTAAAAAGCACAATTCAGCCCATGCTCCTTCCTGAATATAGCAGGTTTTCACTCCAGGTATTTTCTGGTACCAGAACAGAGTGATGATCCCTGTCCTCCTTTGAGATATGAACGAATACATAGAGTACAATTTTTGAATGGTTTCTCTTCATTTCTTTCTCCAGTTATCAGCATGGGACTGGTTCTGTGCTCTGAATATGCAGGATATTACTTGTATATCAGGATCAGGTGCTGCCCCAGGCAGTACACAAAACAAAATCTTCATTGGGGACTTTAAACACCAAAGCAGGCAATGTAGCTGCAAAGTCCCTTTATTAAATGACTGCTAGAGGAAACCAATAGCCCCAGTGCTTCAAACAAGATTGGTTTTCATCTGTGTTTCCTTTTGGAAGGCCAACACTACCAAGTTTCTGCCTTGCTCTTTGGCTTGTCCCCGGTGCCGTGAGTCTTTATCACATGCTTCATTGTGGTAGCCATGGTCCTTCACTGAAAGACCTTGCAAGTTTTCCCATACCTGGATGATTGCCTCATAAAAGCCTTCTTCAGGGATCTAGTAATACAGACCATTCACTGGAGTCACCGGTTATATCCATGTCCATTCTCATTCAGAGCCAGCGTCTGCAGTTTATAGGTGCGGTCCTGAATACCACACAGGCTACGGCATTCCTTCCTGAGAACCGTGACTCTATCCTAATCTGTATGTTAATACCACAGCTGAAACCACTCTTCTAATTGTAAGAGTGGTCTCATGCCCATTGTTAGGAGATGAGAAATGTAAACCAAAGGGAAACAGTTCTGATAACCAAAGAATGTAAGTGAGACCACTCTTACAACCGTAGGAGTGGTCTCAGTGGTGGCATTAATATCGTATTGATCAAGCTCCATCAATAATATATTAATTTTTGTAAAAACCTTACCCGAATGTGCCCATTTCCAGGCCAGCTGCGCAAGGCTCTCTTCACAGAAAAGAGCGTCTCATGCACTGAGGAAAGGAGTGCACCAGTTGGTCGGAAGTGCTCCCTTGATCTGTAATAGCAAGCACAAATGATTTCCTTCAGCGATTTCTCAGATTCTAGGGACATGGATATGTTGTTCATCCACACTTATTGGCAGGTCCCTTGCCGCTTTAAATCTTGACGGAAGGTCTTCAAGCTGGCTCCTCCCACCCACCCGGGTGGTAAAACTCTCGGCTCCGCCCCATGATGCCAGATCTTCCTTACCGCTTGGAAGCTCAGGTTCCCTCCTTAGCGCTTTGCGTTTTTGACTGGTTCCTGAAAAGTTCGGTCTTCAAATTTATTAAAAAGTATTGAATCTTCGATCTTTCTTCTTCACGGCACGGCTTTTTCCGCCTTGAGAAACGCTCGTTAGTTCCTCCAGAGGGACTTGCACTCCACGTGCTCTTTTGCCTGGACTTGGATCACGATCCTCGGTCTTAATTTTGTTCTGACCTTTCGGTCAGCCTCCGGAGGACCACGGCCCGTTCGGGTACAGACATCCGGTGTTTTTCACCGCTCCGGAGTCTCCATCTGACCGGCGGGTGCCGCTCGACTGTTTCTCTGCAGTCTTATCCTGCCGGGGAAGGGACGGGGTTCCCCCTTCCCTCTCCTTCAGTTGCGGAGCTTATCCCGCTCTCCTTGGATTCTTTACATTCAGCTTCATTCAGGGAGCTTCGTCATTCCCTCTTCTCCAAAGGAGAGGGAACCTGTCCTGTCTCACGGCCTATCTCTGAAGGGCCTTGGCGAGAGTCTCTTAAATCGAGGCGGAAGTTTTCCTCTCCTCATTGGCTGGCCTTCGACGGTCGAGGTTTCGCTCAGCCTCTGGCCTCACGGTACCCGTCAGGTCGCCGGTCAAAACCCGCCGGGGTTGACTGAGCTCCGTCTTCCGCGCGCCGCGGAAGTCGAGCTCTGTCCTCCACTTGGTCGACAGCCCTCGGTCCGTTCGAGCCGAGGGAAGGCTGTGCTCCCGTTTCTTCCAGGCCAGCCCTCGGTTACCCGAGTTTGGGTCGGTCTCGGTCTACCTCCGGTCTAGCCGCTCACGCCCGATCTCGGCGTTCGTCGGTCGGAGCACCGGGTTAAGTGGCTTAGCCGTTCTTCCTCGTCCCCCTCCTCGGATGAGGAGCGGTTTCGATGCCATTGGCATCGGTGTTTCGAGGAACTTATGTGGCGACAGCAGTTGTCTGGGTTTCAGTCGAACCCGATTCATTCCCCAGGAGTCCGAGCTCAGCTCCGGGCGAACAGGGTGAGGTTTTCCTCCTTTGCCGGTCAGGTTGGCCGGAGAATTACGTCCTGCCAGGACCTCCTGCTCCTCCTGGGCCTCGGCGGCCTTCCTTTAGTGGGAGGGGCCAGCCAGAGGTCACAACGTTGTGTCCCGTGGACCAGTTCGTGATTTACAGCCCAGGAGTTAGGAGAATGCTCCCTTGGACCGTTCTAACTTCGGCAGGAGACTATCCTGCTTGTTCGCCCTGAGTTGCTGGTCTTCTCTGGCCGGTGCTTCTTGGATGGGTGGGGTGCCCATCTTGGGGAATGCAGAGTGCGTCACCTCTGGTCCTCTTGTGAGTCCCGATGTCCTTCCCGCTCGCTGGAGACAGACGGTCCGATTAGCCGGCACCGCTCGCTCCACTTGTTACGGGGTCTAGTGGTCTAAGTCCAAGTTGGATTATTCCTAGACTGTGTGCTACCTACTCTGCCAGGTTTGGTCTATCCCCTTGTCTCGGTGCAAGGAGGTTCTCCGCATTGGGCGGTTGCGCAGTCGAGGCTTCCTAGCCATTTCATGGCAGGAGCCCATTTCCCTGGCTGCGGCCCTGAGCCGGGCATAGGCTGCGCCTCATGAGTGTCTCCCCTGCCGGGGGTAGCACAGGATCTTCTCCCTTATCCCTCCAGGGAGAATACTAGACCGAGACTGTTTTTTTGCCCCGCCCTCAGCAAGGCTTGCTGTAGGGGATGCCATCGGGGCCACGGACCCCGGGCCCCTCTGTGCCTCTCCCCCATTTCCCTTGACCTACGGGCAAGGCGAGGAGGGATTTGGCACAGGTGATGCTGGTAGCCCCAGACTGGATTGCCAGTGCTGGTATCCAGCTCTCCTCAGTCTCAGCCCCAGGCTCCCGAGACGGTCTGTAGTCCGCCGGTCCTGTCTTTCTTTCAGGGGAAGGTTATCCATCTGGACCTTCAATCCCTGCACCTGTTTGCCATCCCCTGTGCGGCTAGGGGCCAGGCCTAGGGTCTTTCGGCAAGGTCCTCGACCTTCGAGGCATCCTGCTAAGAAGTCGGCCAAGATGCTTGTCCTTTGGGAGAAGTTTCCTTCTTCCGATGATGGGACAGGGCGGTGCCCTTCCCCGTCCCTGGGCATAGCATTCCGGACCTTTGCGGTCCATCCTTATACCAGGGCTTCGGTCGACGACCCTTCTGGTGCCTCTCGGTCACCACTACATCTTCCTGGCGCTGGCCGGGCAGCTGGTGGTCCTGAGAAGGTGGTCCAGCATCCTAGGCCTCGACCACGCCTCCCCCTTTGGGAGAGTATCCCGTGCTCCTGTGGGATCCTTGCTGGTATGGGCTTAGCTCATGAGCAAGCCATCCAACCTTGCACAGGTGCGCTTTCCCCACCTGTTGTGGAAGAACACCTTCTTGGGGCCTCCACCATCCAGAAGGCTGGGAGAGTTCCAGGCGCTCCTTAAGCCTCCTATCCGGTCTTCCACGGGACTAGGTTGTCCTCGCCCAACCCGAAGTTCCTCTAGGAGGTGGTGGCGGAGTCTTCTCTTGGGTTTGCCTCTGCAGGGTTTATCCCCATTCACACCTCGGAGGCCGTATCCAGGTTCCGTGGGAACCGTTTTAATGCACCTCGTGAGCGTCGCACAGCTTAACCTGGGAGAGGTTCGCCAGCTGCCCATTACCACCTTCTCGCTGAAGCCGCGATCTGGCAGATTGCAGCCTAGTCGGAAGACAAGCTGCAGGGTCACCCCTGCAAGGTCTCCACTGTGGGCGGGCGGGCATGGAGCCTCCCTGAGGGATAAGCGCTTCTTTTAACCCGTCCTTCCACTGCATCGTTGGCTGCTTCCAAGGACACTCCGGTCCAGGATATCCGCAGGGCTTCTGCCCGGAAGCAGGCTTTACCGTTTCCCTTCCACATCGACCTTGGGTCGCGCCGGGGTGTTGGTCGGGGCCTCGGTTCTCCAGTCTTTCTACCTAATAGGGGTGTGCGCCTTGCCTCCCTCCTCCCAGAGAACTGCTAGGAGTCTGCCAATAAGTGTGGATGAACAACATATCCATGTCCCTAGAAATGCAGGTTACTCACCTGTAACAGGGAGTTCTAGGAATGGTATATGTTGTTCATCCACCACATTTCTGGCCTCCCGGCTTCGACGCACAACCTGGCTTCCAGTGGCCAGATCTGAGGCCATGGGGCGGAGCCGAGAGTTTTACCACCCGGGTGGGTGGGAGGAGCCAGCTTGAAGACCTTCCGGCAAGATTTAAAGCGGCAAGGGACCTGCCAATAAGTGTGGATGAACAACATATACCATTCCTAGAACTCCTGTTACAGGTGAGTAACCTGTATTTACTGGGCCTCATGGCTGCTGCTGCCACTGTGACAGTCCCGCTGGCTCATCTACAGATATGTATTCTCCAGTGGTCCCAGGCTGTTCAACACTGGATCACCTGGTTTGTGTCATGTCACCATTACGGAGCAATCTTTGCTGGTGGAAAGACAACTTCACTCTCTTTCGGGGGACTTTGTTCCTAGATTCTTCACTTCAGGGTCATCATCGTGGACACCTCAGGGATGGAGTGGGATGCCGTCTGGGTTCCTTACTGACCCCCAGGGTGTTTGGTCTCTGACCAGCCACTGACTTGCTTCACAACACCATTCTGGAGTTGAGGGCTATCCCTGACGTCCAGACTTTCACCTCACTTGTTCAGGGCCATCCCCTTCTGGTGCAAATGGACGGATAGGTAATGTGTTATATACTACTGCAGCAAACAAGATGATATCCACTCCTACCTCCTTTACGGGGAAATGATGCAGGTTTGGCAGTGGTCTGTGGCACATGACATACAGATAGTGACCACTTTTCTGCCTGGCTTACTTAATGTTCTAGTGGATGATTGCAGCAGGTTGGTCATTGTGTCCTCCTAGTGGGAGCTACTAGCTGACTTGGTCAAAGAGATCTTTGCTTGATGGGATCTACTTGAGATGCACCTTTTTTCGTCCCCACATAAAGCAAAACTGCTGCATTTTTGCTTGCTTGCTTGCTCCAGGGCCTTTAGTGACATATGTACCTCTCATGGCAGAGGAGGTTCTTCTGTATAATCCCCCTATTACAGAGTGTATTGGAGAAGCTTAGGGCTGAGCCAGCCAGTCTAATTCTGGTGGCTCCATTCTGTCCCAGCAAATCTGATTTCCGCTGCTACATCATATGGCAGTCGTATCTCCAGTCCTTCTTCCTTTACAGACAGGGCTCCTTTCCCAAAACCACAGTATTCTATTGTGGCTGACCCTTCTGGCACTGTACCAGCATGCCTGGCACCTGAAGAAATGGAACTGTCCTGGTTCATGGTGCCCCCCCGCTGACTTGGGCATTCTCTCAGCAGCTAAGAAGCTGTCTACTCGGCACACGTGTTCCTGGAAAGGTTTCAGTATTCTTGTGCCACTTGCTCCTTGGACCCCTTTTCTTGTCCAGTCCAGCAGGTTTTGGACTGCCTCCTGTCCATGTCATACTTTGACCTTCAGTATTCTTCGGTGAAGTTACATCTTGCGGCCATTTCTACTGCTTATGCCCTCTTAGAGGGTAAGACTGTAGCACAGCTGGAGGTGTCCAGTCACCTCAGCTCAGAGGGTTTTCAAGCTGCATGCATTTATTACGAATTCTCCATGCTTTGTTTTTAACCAGGATTGGGTCTGCCTTTGTACCCATCCTCCGTTTCCTCCCAAGGTGGTGTCTGCATTTACCCTAAATCTGACTTCACCTTCTGTGGTTTTTTCCTTTTCCCCCAGAATGCCAGAGAAGTTAGCCTGCATTCTCTGAATATCCATGGGGTATAACATTTCCATTTGGATTGCACAAAGGACTGTAGGAAGTTCACACAGCTTTTTGCTTCATTTGCCTTCAAGATAGTGGGCATCCCTGTTTCTAAACAATACCTTTCCAAGTGGCTGGCGTCCTATAGTTTCTTCTGTTACCAGATGTGTGGTAAAAAGCTTCCTGGTCCTGACGAACATCTGCTAATTGCTGTATGTTTGGTTTCTGAATTTCTTTGCCCCTCGATGAGGTCTCTGTCCCTGCTTCTCCTGTCGGTCTGGTCAGTTTTGTTCTGCTGTTCCTGTCAGAATTGTACAACTTTGTTCGTCTCCAGTGGGATACTGAGATGTTATGGGGCCAACCACATTTTATCGGTGCCGACAACATCATTGTGGCCTGCCCCACATAGGCAAAAGTTTCCAAGTGATCCTGACACATATGGTTTGCAGTTTATTTAATTTTATTGTATTTCATTTTTGTTGGTGGGGAAAGGAAATCTAGGAAATTCTAATTTGTTCCTTGTCCTAGGGGTGGGGTTGGGGAGCAGGGATTACTCATGAAAGCCAACTGATACCGAACCAGGTTTAGCTTTTGTGTGTTTTTTTCCTTTTAAATGAATGACTGCACATGCTGATGGCTGTGTTTTTCAGTTCAGTATGTATGGCTCTATGGAAGAGGGTCTCTCGAAGATCTGCTGTTACTTGGGTAAGTAACTAAACTTTGATTATGTATTTGGTTAGGATAGGAATCTAGGGGGAGAAGGCTATGCTTAGATTTCCTTGATCTGATTCTGTTTATGTATCCGGTTAGGATAAGGATGTGTGGGGGAGAGGGCTATGCACAAATCTCCTTGTGCCAAATTTTTATGTGCTGTACCTCATTAGGATAGGGTAGGGATACCAGCAAAGTCAGCTGTGTCTAAATCTCCTTGTACCATTTCTGTTTGTTATGTACAGGGCTCTCGGTAGAATTTTCATCTTAAGGGTCATGGAGTCCCTGTGGAAAAAGTGAAGATCTCAACGGCAACCTTGAGAGTCCCAACAAATGTTTTGAGTGTCCCACTAAGTTTTTTGCTAACCTTATCTTTAATTTGTCAGTGACTTCTCCCAGCATGCTGAAAGCTCTTTACAAACTGTCTATTCCTACCTCTTGGATTGTAAATGTGCCCCCCCAGCACTTCTACCTCATTACTCACTATTATAAACCTCACCCCCATCTTTTGAGCCCCTACCACTCTCCTCACCTAAACCTTGAACACCTCAGTCAGTGCTTTACAAATGATTTCTCCTTGAAGTCTAACACAGTGCACTGATCACAGTTCTCATCTCTTACCAGTGGGCCCGAATGCTGGTATCTTACCCCACTAGTGTTTTGCACGACTATGCAGGATACTAGCATTAGGTCCTAGTGGTGCGAGATCTGCGAAAGAGGATCAGTGCACTGTGTTGGACTTAAGTACTGAAAGGGGGTGTCCAGAGCTTGGATGGGGATCTGCATGGAGCAGGACCCGAGGGCACCATCTTATAGATGGCTTGGTGTACATAGTGTTTGTCCCAAATTTCCTGCCCTCCACCCCCCCTTACATGATCAGTGCCTACCTCAGCCTTTAATGTTTCAGCGTCGTTGTGGGGAGAGCCAAACTTCCTGGCCCATCCGGGGGGGGGGGGGCCACTGTGGTGCTGGATCTCGCTGTTAGTCCTCCTTGACCATGATATACTACCAGGTATTAGCTACCTCAGCCACGCCTGGTCTCTGACATGGCAACCCCAGTCTGCCCTTTTACCCAGGTCAGTATGCTGGTGCTGTGCCATTGCGGTAGCTTGATGGTGTTTTTTTGATGCATTCGCATATGCACAAGGATTGGCATGGAGAACCCCCACAACTCAAGTCACACAAGCCACCAAACAGCCATCAAGTGACCGTGGCCTAGCGGTAAAAGGCTCTAACCCATAGGCAATCCTGAGTCATTTGGTCACCAGTGCTGTCTACCCTGTGTTTTGGGAAGGGTATACTCTCAGCTTGCCAGCTTTCTGAGTGGGAGGCGGAGGTCATCGCATGGATTTCTACTCTTTCATTAACTTTTTTTTTTGTTCTGTTTTCTTTCTGGTTCCTCAGGTCTGATCTTCTCCCGGGTGGAGGAGGAACACCTGTGGGAGTGCAAACAGCTTGGGGTTTACTCACCGTTCGTTCTCCTCAACACCCTCATGTTCTTCAACACCAAGTATTTCGGGATCCGCACCATCGAGGAACACATGCAGCTTTCATTCAGCAATGTGGTCCGGCAATCCAGGAAGTGCACCACTTCGCGAGGGACCACTAAAGTCGTCAGCATTCGCTACTGCCCTCCTGTACGGCACAAAAAGGGCAAAGGTAAGGAACCCCATTGACAGTGGCTGAGCCCTCTACAGGTTGGGGGGGAGGGGTCTTGAGAACATGCTTTGTGAAGTTACCACTGCCCACCATTCACCTTAGCACCTGCATATGTGCGTATGCATGCACGTATCACTGTATATTGGTCTCATGTTTTTTATCTTGTTCTCTTTACATCCTATTTTTTTCTTCTTAGATTTCTGTGATTTAGACATTTTTTCTTGGTTTTCTCAACTTCCTTATTTCTGTATTCTCCTTTATGTCAGGATTTGTTGTTCCTCCTCCTTCCTTTGCGCAAGGCGTGTTCCTGGGACCACGCTTTGCTCGGATTTAGGCTGGGCAGCAGTCAGGAAGCCATGGAGAACCAAGGTGGAACTTTTTATTTGATCATTTATTTACCCAAAAAAGTGCAGGTGTGATACAGCCTTGCGGTTCAAGTAGGGTGCCGGTCTGACCCATTTCTGCAGCTGGTGGACTAGAGCACTGAGATTTAAACTGACTTTCCCAAGGTCACACAATGTGTATTCAGCTCTTTCTGAGTTTGAACCACTAGTCCACACTGCCTCTTATTCTTTAATTAGTATAAAATTTTGTACTCTGGGGTGGCTTAATCCTGGGGACTGATGCAGCTGTGAAAACAACTAGTGAGGGATTCCCGGCTTTTGAAGTACTTCTAACTCTGGGTGATCAACTGCTTCTGTTCATCTCTCACACACACACAAATGTGTATGGCTTGTGCATTTTTCCAGTAAATGTGCATGTGAAACATCTTCGTGATCTGGAGTAAATTTAGTTATTTAAATTTACCTACCCCAACTCTTCCCCCCGCCCCCGAGATAGTACATCTAATTTACAAGGGTGTTCCATAGATAGCAGCCAGTCGATTGCATATACATACAACTAGCATAATTGTACAAAAAAATTCAAACATGTTACTTTTTTCCAAAAATGAAAGCTTCTAGGATCAAGGATATGTTGTTCTATCCACACTTGTTGGCATGTCCCTTTCCCTTTAAATCTTGCCGGACGGTCTAAAAGCTGGCTTCTCCCACCCACCCGGGTGGTATAGGCCTCGGCTCCACCACTTGACACCAGAGCCTTCTTTCCGCTTGGAAGATTCAGGTTCCCTCCTTACTACTCTGCATTGAGTAGGCCCTAGTGCTTAATCCTTTGGATAGTTTACCGAAAATCAAACTCGCGATAGCATCTGCAGTGGAGGACAAGTCCTCGCCCGGGTTCCGCTAGTGTCCCTGCAGGCAGAAGGTGTCCCATACTGACCCGCATGCCACGTGCGTCTACTGCCTGGGCCATGTGCATGACCCCCAGGCCTGCGATTTTTGTCGCGCCTTTCATCCGGCAGTTTTGGATGATCACCCTGCACGTTTGCAACTCGGATGACCGGAAAAACGGCACCTGCTGGTCAAATCTAATGATGCCCGTCTTCTGGTCTCCGCGGCCACGGGATCCACCGACCAACTGGAGCAAAAGAAAGCCTTCAAGGAGGAGGAGGTTCATGCTGCCGAGCAGTCCTCTTCAGTATCGTTTTTTGTTCCACTCAAACTGGGCACTTCCTTCTTCAGATCCTTCAAGGAGATGTGCCAGTCTCTCCCTATGAAAGGAGAGGGCCCGTCCGGTTCGCACACCTCCCAGTCCCATAAGAAGGACAAAGGATCGAGAGAAGGGTCTTCACATCATGGACGCTCTTGGGACAGAGAGAGATCTCGGTCCCAGGAGTCTCCCTTCTCAACTTTAGTTGAAATTGCGACCTCGGCCACTGGCTTCATGGTACCCCTGTCAAGCCAGACAGTTCAGATGTGGGACAATGACCAGGTCGAAATAATCGACCCCGTTGACGCGTTGTCGACTGATTAGGCCAACAGTTTTTTATTTAGGACTCCAGTCCTTCTGACTGGGAGGAGACCCAGCCAGCTGGTGTTCCACCCATGGTCACTGTCCCTGATCTGGAGGAGCCGCTGGTTCACCCTGGCCCTTCCGAAGCCCAATCTGCTCCCCATACAGTCAACTTCAAGATCTCGGACAATTTCAACTGATAGGCCAAAGAAGTCTCACAAGCGGGGCGCCACCAGGAAGTGTGGCACCACCGCCATTCGACCGGGCAGTGAGGAGAGCCCTCTCAGCGCAAGCTGTGCCATTACCACGAGGACCTCATGTGGCAACAGCTCATGCTGACCAGTCCGAAGTCGACTCCAGCTTCCACTCTGACCACCACTTGGCTGTCGCCCTCCAGGTCAACGCGGACTCCTCCAGAGCTAGTCAACACTGTTCCTCCGCCCCCGCGGAGCCGGTGAAGACCCTCCTGGCTCGGCCAAAGCTGGCCTCTCCACCTGTCTTGGTGGAGCTGCCACCTAAGCAGTCGCCTTCAGGGGCTTCTGCTAAGGAGTCTCGGCCTGTTTATGGTCTCTCTCACAGGCTGTCAGTCACCTTTACTCCCAACCGTCTGCGGTGGGTCGAGAATGACTCTGGTGGTCGGCCGCTGTACCCAGACTCAGGGTCTGAGGATTCAGATCTGAATTCGCATCCATGCGACGATTCAATGAGTATCTCAATGGAGGAAGGTTCCACATCCTTCCTTGGCATCCTCCGTCTCATCTCTGAATCAACGGGGATGACTCTGGAGCCTGTTGAGAAACGGGCCGAATATCCCCTGACTGATATCCTCAAGAAAGGGGTTGCTTTGTCCGAGGCCTTCCCAGTGGCTGAAGCCATAGTTGGCCTGGCCTTGGAGCTTTGGCAACACCCAGTCTCCTGCTCTGCACCTTCGGCCCGCAAGTATACAGTTCCCATGGGCTCCCCTTCGGGGTTCACACAGCATCCCTCGACTGAGAGGTTGGTGACCAAGTCAGTGTTTCGGTGCTCAGGCAGCTCAGGAGACACGGATAAACCTCCGGACAAGGGGAAAGGGAACATTGTTTAACCAGGAGTGGCACACTAAGCCGAAGCTTGTTTCCAGATGCGACCTGGGAGCACAACGAAGTTAAGTGACTTGCTCGAGATCACACAGTATGCACCTGGTCGGCTATGGGATTCAAACCCAGGTCCCCAGATCTGTAGCTAAGAGCCCTAACCCACTGCGCTATACTGCCTGCAAAGAGTTTATGAAATTGGACCATTCAGCCAGAAAGGTCTATACCGCCTCTTCGCTCAGTCTCAGACAGGCAAGTTCAGCTGTCATTGTGGCACACTTCTCCCACGCCCTCCTGGGCTCACTGGATGATGTGCTTCCTCATCTCCCCATGGACCTTCAGACCATGGTCAAGCAGATCCATGACCAGGGCCAGGCTGTTGCCAAGCAGCGACTCCAGATGGCTCTGGACATCGGGGATTCATGTGCCCATTCAGTGGCAGCTGCAGTCGCCATGCACCGCAGGGTCTAGCTCAAGGTATCGACCTTTACGGCAGACACCCAGCACAAACTGGCAGACATTCCTTTCCCGTGTACCGACTTGTTCAGTCCAGGAGTCGAAGGTCACCTCCAGCGTATCGAGAAGTCCAGTGCCACCTTGGACTCCATTACCTCCACCCAGAAGAAACCCCAGGGTTCAAAAGAGCAGAAAATGAAGCCTTTTTGGTCTTCTGCCCTTGCGGCTAAGCAGCCCCAGTACCAATCTGGGCAGCAGCAGCAGGCTCAGCCTTGGCACCCTAGGCCCAAGTCAGGGGCTTCGGCAGCCTGTAAGCCCAGAGGGAAGGGCCCCGGTGGTCCCCCCGCTGGATCCTCCTTCTTCAAGCCTGCACAGTGCTGGGATGGGGGTAGCCAGCCCCGTGCCCATCACAACCACTCTGGGTCCTCCCATGGTGCGTCGGCTCTGACACTTCCTTTCTGCCTGGTCCACTGTCACAACAGACTGGTGGGTCCTGGAAGTGCTCGACCAAGGTCTACCTCTGGAATTCAAGCAGTACCCTCCAAGCCAAGCCCGCACCCCACGGGAGGAGGAGGTATCTGCCCATACTCTGTCGGCTCTTACAGACAACATTCCCCAACTCCTCCACAAGGAGGTAGTGGTCAGAGTCGCGGATCCCCTGGTCAACCCAGGGTTCGCTTCCAGGTACTTCCTGGTCCCGAAATGGACAAGTGTCTGGCTCCCCATTCTAGATCTGCACGACCTGAATCATTTTCTTGGGTCTCTCACTTTTCGGATGGTAACTCTGTCCCAGATTATACCATCTCTCGAGCAGAACATGTGGTTCTGCTCACTGGATCTGCAGGACACATTCTTTCACGTCCCAGTCAGTCTGTCCCACCGAAGGTTCCTCCACTTCAGGGTGGAGGGAATCCTCTATGAGCTCCAAGCCATGCTGTTCGGCCTGTCGTCGGCTCCCAGCGTCTTTACCAAATACATTGCAGTGGTGGCGGCCCATCTTCGGCATTGAGGGGTCAGGGTGTACTCCTGTCTCGACGATTGGCTCATAGTGGGTCCTTCCAGACTGGAAGTGGTGAGATCCAGGGATCTGGCCCTCCGAACCTGCCTCAGCCTTGGCCTTCTGTTCAACGAGGCCAAGTCAGAACTCGTGCCCTTGCAGGTTATTTGCTTCATCGGGGCAGAGCTCGACTCTTACTGAGCCAGAACCAGGCTCCCGGCGGACAGGGTGGAGGTTCTCTCCTCCTTTGCCCAATCATTTCTGGTTGGTCAATTGCACCCTGCCTAGGACTTCCTGCGACTTCTGGGTTACATGGCGGCCTGCAACTCCATGGTCCGATGGGCCCAGGGTGGCATGTGCGCCCCCTTCAATGGGAGCTGGCCAGTCAGTGGTCTCAGCAACACGGTCATTTCGACCAGCTTTTCACTGTGACCCAGAAGATATCGGATGCCCTCCAGTGATGGACCATCCTAGAACATCTGCAGGGAGGGATTCCGTTTGTCTGCCCCAAGCTGACAGTCGTCCTGACAACCACCGCCTCTCTCACGGGCTGGGGTGCACACATGGGGAATCACAGAGTCCACGGGCTCTGGACCCCCGAGGAATCCCGATGTCACATCAACCTGCTGGAGCTCTGAACAGTTCGGCTGGTGCTGTCTGCATTCGCTCCGTTCTTTCGGGGTCAGGTGGTTCAAGTTCAGATGGACAACACCACGACCATGTACTACCTGAACAAACAGGGCAGGACGCACTCCCGGCCTCTCTGCAAGGAAGCGCTCCACATCTGGACCCTCCTGAGCCGACTGGAGGCAGATCTCCTAGCCATCCATGTGGCAGGAGCCTCGAATCAGTTGGCGGACACCCTCAGCCATGTGGGCAAGGCATCCCACAAGTGGTCTCTCCATCCAGAGGTAGTTCACAACCTGTTCTCCCAGTGGGGCACCCCTCAGGTGGACCTGTTCACCTCCAGGGAGAACACAAAGCTGAGGCTGTTTCGTGTCTGACCCCCTCAGCAGGGTTCGCTGCAGGGAGATGCCTTCTCGAGGCCATGGACCCCAGGCCTTCCCTGTACCCTCCCTCCACTTCCCTTGGTCCACAAGGTGCTCCTCAAGGTTGGAGGGACAAGGCACAGTTGATCCTGGTAGCCCCAGACTGGCCCTGACAGTTCTGGTATCCAGATTGCCTCAGCATCAAGCTCCCGAGGCGCCTTCTAGTATGCCTGGACCTGCTCTCAAATCAGGGGAAGGTATTTCACCCGGACCTTCAATCCCTGCACCTGACAGCCTGGTTACTGAGTGGCTAGAGTTCCAGGCTTTGGGTCTCTCCGGCGATGTACTCAGTGTAGTTGAGGCATCTAAGAAGGAGTCGACCAGGAGGTGCAGTGCCTTCAAATGGAAGAGATTCTCTATTTGGTGTCGGGGCAAGGGCCTGTCGGTGGCTAGCGTCCTCGACTACCTTTGGTCTCTCTCCAAAGGAGGTCTTCGGTCTACTACCCTTAACTCATTACCTCCAACAACTCCATATGAAGTGTGAACTATCCATTGTTTACCTGACACATATTGGCTGCCCAGGAGGTAATGAGTTAAGGTGCACCTGGCAGCCATCTCTGCTTACCGGGCACAGGCCGGCCAGCAGATGACTGCACAGGAGAAGGTGGTCTGGCGTTTCTTTAAAGGCCTCAACCACATTTCCCCTCTGGTGTGTGAACCGCCTCTTCAGTGGGATCTGTTGCTGGTACTGGCAAACCTCATGGGCAAGCCATTCGAACCGATGCACAGGTGTGAGATGTCACATCTGTCATGGAAGACCGCCTTCTTGGTAACTGTCACATCAGCCAGAAGGACTGGGGAGCTACAGGTGCTCTCTGTTGAGTCTCCCTGTCTGGTCTTCCACAGTGATATGGTTGTCCTGTGCCCCAACCCAAAGTTCCTTCTGAAGGTTGTGTCGGAGTTTCACCTGAACCAGGTGTCGACTCTGCCAGTGTACAACCCCAGCTACACCTCAGAGGTTGAGTACAGGCTCCATACTTTGTACCTGAGACAGGTGCTCTCTTATTATAAGGAGCGAATGGCTGAAGTTCTGGGAGAGGTTCGCCAGCTGCTTGTCAGCCACGCTGAAGCCGCACCTAGCAGGCCTGCAGCAAAGCGGATGCTTGGCAGATGGATTACATCCTGCATTGATCTCTGTTACTGGTTGGCTGGCAAGGAGCTTCCCATAGGGATAAGAGCTCATTCTACCTCACATACTTCTGCGTCAGTGGCTGCTTCTAGGGAAGTCCCTATCCAGGATATCTGCAGAGCTGCTACCTGGAAGTCAGCAAACACCTTCATTTCCCACTACCACATCGACCTTGAGTCACACTGGGATGCTGGTTTTGGGGCCTCAGTTCTCCAGTCTCTGTTCCCTAAGTAGGGGATGTGCGCCTTGCCTCCCTCCTTCCGAACCGCTGGGAGTCTGCCAACTAGTGTGGATAGAACAACATATCCACGATTCTAGGAAAACAGGGTTCTCACCTGTAATGTAACAGTAGATCTTCCGCGGAATGGTCTCTTGCAGTAGGTAATTACTTTTTGGAGGTTTCGGCAGAGGGTGCTGTCGCACGGCAGCTTCTTCCAGCAGTTTTCACCAGGGTTCGCACACACATTACATCATCTTCCTGTTTCCTGTACAAGTGTGGGTGGTCCCTGGTATCCTCAGTTAATTTTTCTGCCGTCTTCAGCTCGCGCAGAAGCTAGTTCAACTTCTGTGTAGTCATCGATGAGAAATTGAATTACAATATGAATGTCTAAAGATTCTTCAACCAAACAAGCTCTGTTTTCATTCCTGCCATTGCAGTAGGAAGATTTACTGCTTTGACAATCACACTTTTTGTGTAAGGTGTCTGGGACCCACACACGACACCAATTCCCGCAACTCCTATCAGGAGTTTAATAGAGCAAACCATTGATGACGGTCACTCGAAATTCAGCACCTTCTTACGGAGCAGAAAATGTGTCTGTTGGAGAACCAGGGGTCAGGGATGCGTACCACGGGCTCCTCCTGCTCTGGTTCTCATTCTTGGCAGGGTAAGGAGAGGGATAACCCCCCCCCACCTCCCGGCTGAAACGCCGGTTGATGGCAACTGTTTCTGTACCTCCTCTGTCAACAGAGCATCTTTTTACAGCTTCCTCATCAATGAGGGATCACACCCTCTCGTTGACTGCGCTTTCCAGCGCTTTGAATGCTGTGCAGGCTTTGCCTGCTCCGTTGACGGGGGCATATACCCTCTCATCGACAACGCTATCTAGAGTATTCAATACAGCCAAATACGTGGCTGCTCCATCGACGGGTGCTCCTCTCCCGACGACATCTGACATTTTGCAAGATAATTGTGCCATGAGCTTGTCGAGACATCCCGTGTTCCATAGGGCAAACCAATGGCTTTTGCCTTAATGAACGCCCCTCCACCCTCACAGGTGCCATCTCATAGAGGGCATGTGGACAGAGACCTGGACCCTAGTTTATTTTTCCTGGGGGCAAGACCACACACTGCCCATCCCATCCCCTCTATTACCCCCATTGTTTTTAAACCCCCGCTTCTTACCCCCTTTCCTCCCAAGAATGGGACATCACCAAAATTATGACACAGGTCTTGCATATCATGCGGTATACCCAGCCCTCTGTCCAAGGAGAGCTGGAGGATCCCTTCCGGTCTCGCTCCCCTTCACCTAAACAATTTCACGGTGACAGGGATACACTGCCACCCTGGTCGCCTCCTCCTAATATGGAGCATTATTTGTCAGACAAACCTGAATTACCAGTGAATCTCCCCGGCGTTATTGATGATGAAGAATTCCAAGATCTGGACTTTCAGAACACAGAGTCCGCCTACTCGGAAATCTCTTCCTTGGGTGAAGACATGGCTCTGCTAGTTCCCACCTCTCCTCTTGATGACCCATCCATTAGCAAGATGATGATCCAAATACAAAAAGTCATGAGGTTCTCTACCACAGAACATGACAGACAACGTAAGGATATGGTAGAATTTCTGGAACTGCCAGAAGAGCCGGCCTTAGTGGTGCCCCCACTGATTACGACCTATCAGAATGCCATACTGGCTGCCTGGCATCAACCATCAGCTATTACTGCTGTCCCACAAAAAGCAGATCACTTATATCAGGGTCCCCTGGACCATCCCTTTCTGTCCACCATCCCAGAAGTGGATTCAGTGGTCATTACTACCACTCGTGATCATACTAAAAAACCCAAACACATGAGTTCCTTACCACCTGATAAAGAATCTCGAAGGATTGACTACCTGGGGAAAAAGGTTTTTGCCTCAGGTACCATGAATATTCAAATTATAAACTATATGGGACATATGGTTAAATACCAGCCTACCCTTGGGGCTTCGGCCATAGGCATTATCAGTAAACTTCCTCCTTCCCAGGAAAAGGACTAGTTATTGGCCACCGTGTCCACTGGCAATTCTGTCTCTTGTCACCTCAGGTTGGTATATGATGCCATAGATATCACAGCTACCAGAGTGTCTCTGCGTCGCCATGCTTGGCTTCACGTTTCAGGTTTTGCTCCTGATATACAGCATAAAGTAGCTAATGCACCCTTTATCAGGTTCAAACTATTCAGACCAGGTACTCAAATGTTGTTAGACCTGCAGGCATCAGGCAGAATCCTTCGTATGGTACATGGCATGTACCATACTCCGCAGCCCACCTATTGTACACAGTATTCCTCCTATTCCAAAAGAGGTGGAAAATATAAGGCCTCTAACGGAAGAGGTGGTTTTGGAGGTTGTGCCCAAGCAACAAGAGGCAACACCTCTGCCACCCTTGGCTCCTGTGCCCGTTCCTCTGGAGGGACCTGGCAACCCACTGACCTATCAGGACTTTCTCCTCGCCTTCTCGACCAGGCCGTAGGGGGTCGTTTTGCCCTCCATCTGGAGGCCTCGAAATCGATCACTTCAGATAATTCAAAAGGGGATACACTGTGGAATTTCTTTGCGCTCCACCCCTGTCCCCTCCTTGGTTAAGCCATTACCCATCAGACCATGTCCCTATCCTTCAGGAAGAACTGATGGCACTTGCTAGACAGGCTCTCTTACCAGTGCCTCTTGCAGAACATCAAATGGGATTTTACTCCCACTTTTCTCTGGTACCCAAGCGAACCGGAGATAGAAACATAGAAGTTGACGGCAGATAAGGACCACAAGGCCCATCCAGTCTGCCCATTTCTTTTTCTACCTTATAAATGTGCCATCGGCCTTTGCTCTGTCAGTGGCCTATCTATTCATAGTCATTTGTATTGCTCCCTTATGCCTATCCCATGCCTGTTTGAGGCCCTGCACTGTATTCATAGCCACCACTTCTTGTGGTAAGCCATTCCATGCATCCACCACCCTTTCTGTGAAAAGAATTTCCTCACATTCCCTTTAATCGGCCTCCTCTAATCTCATGCTGTGTCCTCTTGTCCTGCTATTTTTCTTATATTTAAACATGTTAGACTCTTTCACCTTGTTTATGCCCTTAAGGTGTTTGAATGCCTCGATCATATCACCTCTCTCCCTCCTTTGCTCAAGGGTATACATATTGAGCTCCGTTAATCTGTCCTCATATGTCTTCTGATGCAGTCCCTGCACCATTTTGGTTGCCCTTCTCTGGACTGCCTCAATTTGGTTAATGTCCTTGTGAAAGGTGTGGCCTCCAATACTGCAGTACTCCAGATGGGGCCTACCAAGTGTCTTGTACAGAGGGATTATTACCTCCTTCACGACTTGATATTCCCTACTATACACCCTACACCCCTAGCCTTACCTACTGCTTTAGAGGTCTGTTGATGATTTTAGGTCATCAGTGATGATGATCCCAAGTCTCTTTCTTCCTTTGTGACTGCTAGCATCCTCCCAGCCTATAGGTAGCTTCAGGTTCTCTTCCTATGTGCATGATTTTGCACTTCTTTGCATTAAATCCCAGTTGCCACTCTTCTGACCATTCTGCTAGTTTACCCAGATCTCTTCTCATTCTGCCCACCCCATCTGGATCATCTACTCTGTTGCAGATCTTGGTGTCATCTGCAAACAGACAAGCCTTACCCTCTAGTCCATCTGCAGGGTCACTAATGTAGAGATGTTGAAGAGGACTGGCCCCAGGACTGATCCCTGAGGTACCCACTTGTGACTTGCATCTCTTCTGACTGTATACCATTTACCACCACTCTCTGTTTTCTGCCCGTCAACCAGTTTGCCACCCAGTTGACCAACTTCTGACCCACCCCGAGCCTACCCAGCTTATTTATCAATCTTCTATGTGGAACAGTGTCAAAGCTTTGCTGAAGTCAAGGTAGGCGACATCAACTGCTCCCACTTGGTCCACCACTCTGGTTACCCAGTCAAAGAAATCTATGAGATTAGTTTGACAGGACCTTCCTTTTGTAAACCCATGCTGTCTTGGATCCTGTGCCCCTATGGATTCCAGGTGTTGCACTATCCTTTCCTTAAGGAGTGCCTCCATAATCTTGCCCACTACTGAGGTAAGACTGACCGGTCTGTAGTTCCCGCCTCCTCCCTGCTACCACTCTTGTGAGCGGGATCACATGAGCCCTTCTCCAGTCTTCTGGGACCTCTCCTGTGCTCAGAGACTCACTAAACAATTCTGCTAATGGCTCTTCTAGTTCCTCCTTTAGCTCCGTAGTACCCTGGGATGTATGCCATCAGGTCCCATTGCCTTATCCACCCTGAGCTTAGCAAGCTCTTGTAGGCCCTTTCTTTTGTGAAGGGAGTAGTGCTCACCTCCCTCCCCTGTGTCCATGATGCTGGGCTGTGGGCCTGCCCTACCTTCTTTCAGTAAATACTGAGCAAAAGTATCTATTTAGGATAGATGCCTTTACAGGGTCCTCCTCCTCACATGCTCCCTTTTCTCCATTAAGCTTAGCAATACCCCTCTGGACGTTCTCCTTTCACTAATGTATCTATAGAAAGTCTTGTCACCTTCTTTTTACTGTTCGTGCTAGTGTTTCCTCAGTTTGGGACTTTGCCTGCCTTACTGCCTTCCCTGCTTCCCTTAGGGTTTGGTATGCCTCCCTATCTTCATCCCGCTGCGTTCCTTATATTTCCTGAAGGCCAGCCTTTTGGCTCTGACCTTTTCTGCTACTGTATTTGAGAACCAAAGTGGTTTCCTTCTTCTTTTGCACTTCCTTTTCTGTCTAACACAATGGGATGTTGCTTCAAGTATTGCATCCTTAATGCTTGCCCACTCTGCCTGTACCCCCTCACCTGTGTTTCTTTTTGCCAGGGCTAGCTTAACTCTGTTGGCCATCTTATCAAAGTCAGCTCCTCTGAAGTCCCATATTTTTGCCTTGGAATGGGATGATTTAGATGTAGTAGCCAAATTGAACCATACCATGTGATGGTCACTGGCCCCCAGGTGACATTCTACCTGGAGATCTGTGATCCCTTCTTTGTTAGTCAGTACTAGATCTAGGATAGCCCTGTCTCTTGTGGGTTGCTGTACCAGTTGTTTGAGGCCCTCCCCCTGCAGGGAATCCACTATGAGTCTAGTTCTGAGATGTTCCTGCTGGTATTGACCAATCTGTATCTGGCATGTTGAAGTCTCCATTATCAGAACCTCCCTTTAGCTGTCATGTTTTGTATATCTTCTAACAGTAATGTGTCTATGTCCTCCCTCTGGTCTGGGGCCTGTAGACAACCCCAGTTCTTATGGCTGTCCCATTTCCTGTTTCCAGGGTGACCCACAGTTCTTCTGGCTCTTTATGTGTATTCTGAATTTCTGTAGCTTTGATATTTCATTAACATACAGGGCCACTGCTCCCCTTTTGCACTCCCTGTCTCTTCTGAACAATACATAGCCAGGTACTGAAGTCTCCCAAGTGTGGTTACTGGTAAACCATGTCTCACTAATTGCTACTATGTCCAGTTTAGCCTCTGACATTATTGCCTGCAGGTTTGGGATCTTATTTCCCAGGCTGTGAGCATTTGTACATGATTTTCCTTTGGCCAGATTTTGGTCGTTAGTTGTTGGGTGAAGTTTGGCATTACCCTAATAATCGTATGGGGAGACCAACCTTTTTCTTACCTGGTGATGCAAATGAACAGCAAACACTCTGAATTCCTGTTTGACCACTAGCTGAGGGGAGGGTGTTCTTCCCATTCGACGATGGGGTGCTGCACCCTCTCCCCATTTGCTAGTTTAAATATTCTGCAAAGGCGTCAAACTTCTGCCCCAATGCACTGACTCCTCTTTAGTCAGATGCAGTCCATCAAATTAAAGAACTTTCGCTCCCAGAACTGTTGCCAGTTCCTACAAATCTGTCCTTTTCCTGGCACCAGTCCTTGAGCCACGTGTTTAGCTCCCCTATCTCCCCTTCTCTGACCTTCCGTCCATCTGCTCCCCTCTCCCAGACTAGCAGGATCTCAGAGAAGGAGATGCCGGACGAAATAGATGATAGTTTGTCACCCAGCCTAGTCAGGTGTTCCTTGGTCTCCACAACTGACCGGCTGGCGAGATCATTAGTCCCTATGTGTACTAGGACATCAATGTTTTCTCCTGCTTTGTGAACAATTTTAGCTATGCGGTCAGTGTCTCTCCATGCTGATGTACCTGGGAGACATCTGACCATCACCCCTGGCTGGAGATGGGTATCAACTCCCTGAATCATGGAGTCTCCTATGATCAGAAGTTTTTTGGATTTCCTTTGGATCTCAGACCAATACTAGACCTGAGACACCTGAATTGATAAAATCAGTTGAAACATTTTTGCATGATAACTTTCACTGCCATCATGCCTAGCCTAAAACAAGGAGACTGGTTGTGTGCCCTGGATATCAAGGATGCCTACCTACATTCATCCTGCCCATCAAAAATTTCTGCACTTCTGCCTTGTAGGTGAAAACTACCAGTTTCGAGCACTCCCCTTTGGCTTATCTTCGGCCTCAGGAGTGTTCACCAAATGTCTAGCAGTGGTGGTTGCAGCCTTACGGAAGAAACAGCACTTTGTCTTTCCATACCTAGACAACTGGTTAATCAAAGCGGAATCCAAAGAAGTTCTGCTTGCCTCCCTAGCTGTTACTCTGAGCATACTCAACGATCTAGGGATAACAGTCAACTGGCCGAAGTCTAGTTCAAGCCCGACAGTCTCTGCAGTACATCGGAGCTGTGCTAGATACAGTCGCAGCCAGAGCTTACCTTCCATCTGCTCGTCAGGATGCTCTTATATCTCTGGCTTTGCGGATACAGACTCAGAAAATAGTCACGGCCAAACAAATGCTGAGCCTTCTGGGTCACATGTCAGCTGCCATTTCGACAGTGGCATTCACCCACCTTCATATCAATCAATCAATCACTTTATTTAACCAGGCATCAACACCATTGAGCAAGCTCATTTCAAGGTGGTCCTGAGACCATATGAGACCTGTTCAGTGGACCGTCAGAATCAGTGGTCTCAAAGAACTGGACAGTTAGACAGAATCAGGGTCACTCCTTCCCTGAAGTTATTCCTGATGTGGTGGACAACCAGAACCAATTTGTGTCAAGGAATGCCTTTCCGCTCCCCCCCCCCCATGCAAACGTTAACCACAGATGCTTCCCTGGATGGATCAGACCCAAGGCCAGTGGACTGCCTCTTCCCATCACCCTCATATCAGTCTCCTCAAGATGAAAGCGGTCCGTCTTGCCCTTCAGGCATTCCAGCCCTACCTCAAGCCAGGACCGTTGCTAATTTAATCAGACAACACTGCAGTGCTGTTTTGCCTCAACAAGCAAGGGGACACGAGATCGCACACCCTTTGCCTGGAAACCCTTGCAGTCTGGCAGGAAGCCATCAGACAGTGGCTAACGCTAACGGCCATCCACCCACTGGGGTGGTGCGATCAGTTAGCGGACCAACTAAGTCACCAATCATCTGCTCACGAGTGGACACTTCACAAAGAAGTACTCCAAGACATTTTCGATCTATGGGGAACCCCACAGCTGGATCTGTTTGCCTCCCCAGTCACTTCTTCATTATCCCGAGCAACGAGGGAAGGTCTGTAGATGCCATCTCCCAACCATGGACAGGACTGTACTTATATGCCTTCCCCCCCCCATCCCTCTCTTACAACGGACTCTATTGAAACTTCACATAGAGCCAGCCTCCATGATTCTAATAGCACCAATGTGGCCTCACCAACCGTGGTACCCTCTGCTACAACAGCTGTCAGTCGGGGACCCCATTCAGTTGCCAGTCAGACCAGACCTCCTGACTCAGTGTCCAGGATCCCTCCTACACCCCAGCCTGAAGACTCTTCATCTTCCTGCTTGGCTCCTAAGGTTGCATTCATAAATAGAATCAAGTGTCCTCTCCTGTTGCTAACATTCCCCTGGCTTCTCATAAGCCAGTGATTAGAGAAACATATAATTCCAAATGGAAACACTTTTCCATATGGTTGGCCTCTCGCTCCCTGGACCCGTACTCGTGTCCACTGACAAAGAATTTGGACTACCTGGCCTCATTATCAGAATCAGGCTTAAGTTACTCCTCCATCAAATTCCACCTGGCTACCATCTCGACCTTCCATGAACCCTTAGATGGCAAATTGCTGTACCAATATCATTTAGCCAAGATGTTCTTGTGAGGAATGATGCATATTAAGCCTCCTATTGGACGACCCACTCCTCCGTGAGATCTCAATTTCATTATAGGAAAAATTGACCTTCGAGCCAGCGGCCACCTCAGATCTCCGTTTCCTTTCATGGAAAACGTTGTTCCTACTGGCTATTACTTCAGCTCGCTGAATGTCCGAACTTCATGCCCTCATTTATAGGGAACCTTACTTGATTTTCCACAAGGACAGGGCGGTCCTTTGTACCAACCCTTCCTTCCTTCCTAAAGTAGTCTCCAAACATACTCTAAATCAGTCCTTGGAGCTTCCGGTGTACTACCCTGTATACTTCAGTCATGGGGAACATCTGTTACATACCTTGGATGTCCATCATATTCTGCGCTATTATACTAATTGTACCCAGTCGATTAGGAAAACTTCTCAGTAGTTTGTCACCGTTGCTTCCAGCAGACAAGGGCTTCCTGTTGCTAAATGAACCGTCTTCATGGTTGGCGAATTGTATTACCTTTTGTTACAAAAAGTACAAGACGACTTTACCTGGACCTGCCCAGGCTCACTCTACTAGAGCTATGTCCACTACTGTGGCCTGCTTCAAACGAGCCTCCATTTCAGACATCTGCAATGCAGCTACCTGGTCCACAATCCATACTTTCACAAGGCATTACATTCTTGATATTGCCTCGAGATGTAGGACTGCCTTCGGCCGTGCAGTCCTACAAGGGCTCCTTTCAAAATTGTCCTTCCATATGGATATAACTGCTGGGGAATCTCCCAGAATAATTACCTACAAGAGACCATTCTGTGGAAGATAGTAGTTTATGAAAATCTTACCATAACAGTAGATCTTCGAGGAATGTCTCTTGCAGTAGGTGCAGTCCTGCCCTCCATCCCCCTCCTTCTCTAACAGAGCAAATTTTGGTCCAGTGGCTTAGGGTTGGGACTCCTTCGTACCTTGGCTTCCTCTCGGTCCTCACCTTTGTGAGCTGAATCCGGCAGGGGGAGCTGAGGATACCAGGGACCGCCCACACTTACATAGGAAACAGGAAGGTGATGTCATTTGTGGGCGACCCCTGGTGAAAACTGCTAGAAGAAGCTGCCGTGTGACAGCATCCTCTGCTGGAACCTCCCAGAAGTAATTACCTACTGCAAGAAACATTCCTCAAAGATCTACTGTTACGGTAAGATTTTACGTAACTGTACTTTCTAGGAGTGGTAGGTGTTGTTCATCCACACGGACCCACCCGACCTCCCCGGCTTCGATGCACAACCCTCTGCTTCTGGTGGTCAGGATCTGTCGTCGAGGCTTATAGCACCCGGGTGGGTGGGAGGACCCAGGTCTTAGACCTTCTGGCAAGATTTAAAGGGAAAGGGACATGCCAACTAGTGTGGATGAACAACATATACTACTCCTAGAACTACTGTTATAGGTGAGTAACCTGTTTATTTGTCCAACTTGAAATGAAAGCATTTGTCCAGCAACTTGTACAAAGGTAAAACTGGAAGCTTTAGAAACCACTTCAAGGGGAACAGTCAGCAATAAGAGCCCCATACCTAAGTGTGGGGCTGGTCCAAATTTGCACTTTGTGTGTTAAAAAAAAAATATATATATATATATATATATTTTTTAACTTGCTGTTTTTTTTTTGCAGTATAGTAGATATATATATTTTTATCTTACTGTTTAAAGTATAGTATATTGTATTGGATGCTTTCTGTTGACTTGCAAACTGACATTTTCTGTAACAACAAATCCCAGAATCCACTGCAGCTGACATCAGAGGAAGGCTGCCGCAATAGAAGATTCAGTAGCTTGCAGTGCATGTTACAGCTTTCATAAGAGCCAATCACATGTTTGCTAATCCTGCTGTTCTTGTGGGTCTAAATACAGTCGTCTGTGATGGTACTTCGCTAATGGAGGACAGCGGAACCAGCAAACAAAAGATCAGAGCTTATATAAACTGCTAACATGTACTGCAGACTGTTGAATCTCCCACTGCTGCAGCCCTCCTTCGATGTCAGCTGCAAGGGATTTTGATATTTGTAGTTACAGAAAATGTCAGCTTGCAAGTTAACAGAAGCAGTCTGATATAGTCTACTATACTGCAGTAAACAGTAAGTAACAAAGAAAAAAAAAGTCTTGCACACAAAGTGCAAATTGGGACCAGCCCCACACTTCGGTGTGGTGCTCTTAGTGCTGACTTCCCATTTAAATTTTGAAACCACGTGATCAAAAGGAAGTTCATTCCAGTTATTTGGTGCTGGGAAATCAAGTGTATTCTTTGGTCTCAGATTTGATACTTGGCATATGATGGTGGAAAGTTGTATCATATTAGTTACAAGGGTGACATAATTAAAAAAATAGTAACATCCTTGTGGTACTTCTTACATAAAAAAGTAAATGGGTACTGTTTTCTTGCATCAGGGCTTCAAAATCAAGATGTTTCACTGGAATGTGATGATTGGCCAGATGTCTTTAAGCTAAGCTCCTCCCACCTCCTGAGCAGCTATATCCCCCGATGCCACCCTGTGATGTCAGATATACTTTTCTGCTGGAAGAACAGGTCATCTCCTTCACACTCCGCTTAGGATTTTCTCTGCGCCATAGACGAACCCCCTACTTTCGAGGTTTTCAAAGCTATTTTGCTGTTCTTTCGACTCGGTCTTTGGACCAACGATAGATTGCAAGAAACCTGGATTACCATCCTTGTCTAGTGTCTTCCCCTTGGGGAGGTTTATGCTTTATATAATGCCCCCCCCCATGAAATATTCTGTCTTCCGTTTCTTTACACGCCCCTTTTGTGTGTCCCTCTTGGTTAATCCCTATCCAGCCTTCATGTTAGTGACTCCATCCCCTCCTCTGTTTGCCTCCCTTGCCCTGCTGTTGTGTTTGCTCACCTCCCCCTTTCCCTTTATGTTCTCTCTGAGTTACTTCTTTTTCAGTGATTGCTTTAGATGTAGTTCCCCTACCCCAGAACCCTTCTCCTTCTCCCCCCCACCCCCAGCACTTTACTTAAGATCATTCGTGTATTTGAGTCTTTTGGAGATCTTGGTGGTAGTCGTCATCAGAAATTTTGTCCCTGGGTCTCTCGTCCAGCTCTCGTTAACAAAGCGTTTCTGACGCTCAATGCCCCTTCAAATGTGCCAGTCTGTAGTTTGGGGCATCTTTTGCTACGAGAGCCTCTGCAGGATTCCTTTGATTTCCATCATTGTCTTCTCCGCAGTGTTTCTTCCTTTCATTAGTTCAGATCCTCTCACGCATTGCTGCGTGTCCATGCTACCTCCCTGTTGCTGCTGCATCATTCCGAAGACCCTGCTTCTCTGTATGAAGGTCACTCCATGCTCCTTAAGTGCTACTTATGCTTCCGCGGGTGTGGAGTACATTCTAATGCCATCCTTCCAGAAAACCCGTAGCAGTGCAGGGTAGGGTGTCTGGAATTTGATTTTTTGCTCCTTTAAAGCTCGGATAAAGTCCAGATATTGTAGTCTTTGTGTATCTCGAGAGGGTAATCCTGTTCAAAGGAAAGCCTCCACCTTTTAAACATCACCACTCTGTTCTGCCATGCGGTTTTAAGTACAGTCTCTTTGACCCAGTAGTGCGAAAATTTTATGAAAATCTGCCTGGGTCTAGCATTCGGGTTCGTTGGCTTCCTATAGAGCACTCTATGGGCCCTTTCAATTTTTATGTCCAGGGAATCGGGCAAATCCAGGATTTGGGGCAAGATTTTCTGCAAATAAAACTCCACGTCTGTAGTCTCAGATCCCTCTGATAGCCCGGACGATCATAAGTTATCTCTTCGGGATCTTGCATAGAGATCCAAGCATTTATGTTGCAGGGATTCAACTTGTTCTACTAAGAGGCCCACTGCACTCCCCAGCAGCCCTCCACATTTCTCTGCCGCCCTGATCTTGTCCTCTATTTCCCCCACCCGTTGAGTGGAACCTGGGAGAAAGCGGTCTTGCTTTTTTTTAAATTCGGACTTGTTTTCACTGCGTGAGGCTTTCATTTCTTTAAGCAGAGTTTCAAACCTGCTTCTCGATAGAGTATCTTCCTCCTGATCGGTGTCGTGTTCCTGGCCTGCTCCACTCGTGAGGGAATTGCTGCGACTGCGATTGGAGCTCAGGACTCTGTATCTGGAGTCATCTTACGATTTTTTTGTCTGAATTTCAGTGCGCTATCTAGTGTTCCTGCCATCATCTCTCTCCTTAGAGGACATTTTTGCCAGCATTTGGTGGGTTTTTCATTGTTTTTTTAAGTTTAATAATCCCTGGTGAGGGGAGAGCTCTTACTTTAGGTAGCTATCCGGTCTGCGATGTTACCGGAAGTCACAACTTGTAATTCCTAAGGCAGAAGCAGCAGTGGTGGGCACTGCCTCGGTGCTGTTACCACCTGGGGCCAGCAGAGAGACCTCCATGGACCAGTTCCATGATATGTGCAGGTCCCTTCAGAACCGTGGGGGAGAGAGCTGCACACTGTGGCTCCAGGTCCGAGACCAAACCCATGAAATCTCACCACTGTTGCCAATCATGGGATTGGAACAGATCGCGGGTCTCCCAGTTCCTTGATTTGCCTGACCACTTTGCAGCTGTCGGGCGCCCCATAGCTGAGGGGCTGGTCAGGCAGGCTGAAGGCTCTTCAGCTCCGTCATTGAGCCAGACAACCTTGACTTTGGTCGATCAAGCTGTAAAGATTTGTTTTGACCCAGTCGACATGTTGCTAGACTGGGCCAAGGACTCTGCCTCAGAAACTCTGGTGCTCCCAGTCCTCACTCAGGAGGACATGGATCAATCTGTGACCCCTGTCGACCCCGCTCAGAACCTACCTCCAGCTGGGGTCGGAGCTTTCATGCCCTTGCCACTGAAGGTGAGTGAGCATGTTACCTACAGACAACCTCCAGAAGTCCCCATTCATCAGCGACTGGGTGGCAGACACTCGAGATTGTGGTTGAGGCATTTGCATTCTTGATCCCACTTGGCCAGGAAGTGCCACTGTCAGTGCTCCTCGTCCTCCTCATTCTCAGGTAAGGAGAAGCACCGATGAAAAATGTGCTGGTGCTGTGAGGAGTTCCTCAAGTAGCAGTGGGACATCATGGGGGGCAGGGTAGGCCTTTACCCCAAGGACCTTCAGTCCCCTGGTAGCAGCCAGTAGTTGTCCCACCAGTCCAGGTTCTGCAGGTGCTTCCCACACCTGCTGCTGCTCCACCGATCATGGTGGAACCACCACCCCAACAGCCACCAGTCGGCACTCCAACTAAGGATGAGGGCCGCTCTGCTCCGAGCTTGCCAGGTTGGTTGTAGGTGAGAATTACACTGGTGATGAATCTTGGGAGGTCCATGGCAAACGGTGGCAGAGAGCCACCTTTTAGGTGTCATCAGATGATGTGGATTGAGAGTCTGTAGCCTCCTCTGTGGCTCTGCTGTTCGAATGTGGTTCAGTTGAGGAGCTTTCCACTGACCAAGAGTTGGTCTGCTGTAGTGCGCTGCTCCAGCTGATCATAGAGTCCACATCCATCCTGTTGGGATCAGACCAAAAGAGGGCCAGTAACCCCCTTACAGACACTTGGGAGCATGATGAATCCCTGAGGGTTGCCTTCCCCGTGGCTGAGGCCATCTTGGGACTGGCCGTGGAACTTTGGCAGAATCCAGCATCCTGCCTGGCACCCTAGCCATCTGGGTCCACAAGTATGCATCCCATGTGGGCTGCCTTTCTGGGTTTTCCGACCACCTTTCATGCAAAGGTCTGGTCACAGATTCAGTGTTCATAAGTCCGGACACCAGGGGAAGAACATGGGTAAGCCTGTGAACAAGGAGTCCCATAAGACTGATCATGCCACAAAAAAGGTGTCCACTGCAGCTATGTGAGGTCTCCATCAGGCTAAAAGTGCCATTGTGATGGTGAATTATGGGCATTCCAATGTTTGGTATAGTCCCCCCACCTCCACCCAGAGCAGCAAGTGGCTGTGGAACTCGCTGGCTAAATGCCAGCTCTAGACAGCCTTGGATATAGGCGACACTTGCAGCTGTCTCCATGCGTCGCAGGGCTTGGCTACACTTGCCAACCGGACACCCAACAGAGGTTGGCCGATGTCCCTTTCCTGTGCTCTGACTTCTTTAGCCCTGGGGTGGAAAGGCGTCTCGTGAGGATTGAGAAGTCCAGTGCCATCGTTGATTCTGTGACCTTATTCCAGAAGGACCAGAAGAAAAAGTCTAAGAAGCTGGCCTTTCATTTATTTAATTAATTAACTTTTGTTAACCAGGTAAGTGCAGTGAACTAAGGCCCTTTTTCAAGCACAACCCAGGACCGTAGAATAACAGCCATGGTGTCACATCAATAGAACAATGCAGTTAATGAAATACAGGTCAAAACAATACAGACATTTACAATACAGTTAACATCAAAATCATTAAAAAACAATTCACATTTTAATGAGCTAAGAAAATATTTTTTCAAATGCAATTTAAAAGCTTCATGTCCAAGTCTTCCCTGTAAAAACCCAGGTAAACTGTTTTCTGCTGCACTGACTGTAAAAGCACACTCACCCATTTTAGTATTGGTGCTAGGGATAACAATTTTATTAGTTCCATTAGAGCGTAATAACCTTTCATCCTTTTTAACTTACTACAATGTAAAGAGAGGGGAATCCGCCTTCTGCCATAGGACATTGTCTGTCAAGCAATTTAAATTGTATAAACTGCTTCATTTAGTTGTTAACCAGCCTGTTTGTCGGTATAGAATACAGCGATGCAATTGATATGGACGTTTCAATGCGAATCTGCAAACCCCATGAAAAGTGGTAGTCAGTAGAGACAAATCAGTTTTAGAAAGGTTGAGGGAAAAATAAATGAATTGTAGTTCATTATTGACAGAATTACGCTGTTGGCAACTGCAAGTCTAGCCTGTGAGGTCAAACAGTTTTATAGTTTGAACAAGACACCCAGTTTCTGACTAACCTGTCTACTGATTAATTTTATATGATAGGATAAGGTTAAACTTGGGTCCAGTAAGATCCCCCAAGTATTTAAATTGGGTGACGTGTTTAAGCTGGACACCAGAGGTGACCAGTATTGTAAGTGGAACACTTGCAAGTCTGGATTTTGAGCCAGAGAACATACTTTTAGCTTTTTTCAGAATCGGCAGCAAACGATGACTTTTAAGCCAGTGATCCAAAACTGAAAAATCAGCATTTGACGATAGGTTCAGTGCTTCCACTGAGGATGAGCCACTGTATAGTATTCTGTCATCGGCATACATTATGGTATTTTAGTGTTCTCTAATCGTGAAGGTAGCACATCAGTAAACAAGGAAAATGAGAGCGGCCCCGCGCTTGATCCCTGGGGCACTCCCTGCTCCATTATTTTACTGTACAGGTCCTTCCAGTCACAGCCTCCCCAGCAGCACCTGCTGCCCCAAGACGTCTAGGGGCCAAGGTCCAAAGGGGGGGTGCAGGGATAGTGGTGCCCCACCAGCAGCGGCAGAAGAGGCCACTGCAAAAGCTGCTCAGTAACAGGTTGAGGGAGTGCCATCCCTCCACCTGTCTTGTCCCTGACTGTTGTCCCCATCAGAAGCCAGCTACATCACTTCCTGCCATGTTGATCCACTATCACAGTGGACAAGTGGATGTTGGTTGTAGTGGGCGGAGGACTGTCTAGACTTCAAGGGCTCTCATGCCCTACTGCCTTCACATGCTTCCAGAGTCCAGAATGTCTAAGGACACACTGTCTGCCTTAAGGAGGACATTGTGCAGCTCCTTGTGAAAGGAGCCATATTCTGTGTCCCGGACAACCTGGCCAGTTAGGGTTACAGGTCCAGGTACTTCCTGGTCCCAAAACAGAGATGGAGGACTGATGCCCCATCGATGTCAACCAGTACGTGCAGATGTTTACGTTTCAGATGGTCACTCTGAGCCAGATGATACCACCCCGGAGCAGAACATGTGGCTTTGCTCCCTGAACTTCCAAGATGCATTCTTCCACATTCCTATCAGAGGTCCCACCACTGGTACCGTAGTTCCAAGTGGAAGGGGTCCTGTACAAGTTCCAGGTCATGATATTCTGCTTCTCCTCAGCTCTAAGGGTCTGCACCAAGTGCATGGCAGTGGTAGTGGCCCATCTGCGGCACGCAGAGTCAGGGTGTACCCCTACCTCGATGACTGGCTTATAGCCGGTCCATTGAGAGAGGCCATTGTAAGATCCATAGACCTGGCTCTCCAGACCTGCTGAAACTTGGACCTGTTGGTCAAACCAGACAAGTGTGAACTGGTACCGAAGCAGGTGATAAGTTCATCAGGGCAAAACTAGACTTCCTGGGGGCTAAGGCCTGCCTCTCCGCAGATTGAACACAGGATCTTACCTCCTTTGCCCGATCATTTCAGGTTGGGATCTTTCACCCTCCCCGGGATATCCAATAGATGCTGGGGTACATGGTGTCCTGCACCAGCGTGCTTCGCTGGGCCCACTGGCAGATGTGTCACCATCAGTGGGAGCTGGGCCATCAACGGCCCCATTGCCTAGGCCACTTCAACCAGCTGGTCACAGTGACCCAGCCAGTGTGGGACACCATCCAGTGGTGTTTGGTCCCAGAACATCTGGAGGAGCAATCCCATTTGTCTGCCCAGAGCCGACTGTCAGGCTGACAGACACGTCTCTGGTAGGACTTGGAACACACCTGGGAAACCTCATGGGTTCCAGTTACCCAGGGAGTCCCATCACCATATAAACCTGCTTGAGCTTCATGCAGTGCACTTGGCTCTGATGGAGTTTGCTCGACTAGTCGGGGTCAGGACGTTCATGTCCAGATGTAGAACACCACAGCCATGTTTTACCAGAGCAGACAGGGTAATACAAACTCCCTTCCTCTGTTTCAGGAGATACTGCGCACCTGGATCCTCGTGCTCAGCCTGAGCGCTGATCTGTAGATTCATATCACGGGGAAGAACAATCAGCTGGCAGATACTCTCAGCCGGGTGGGAGAGATGTCGCATGAGTGGTCTCTGAATCAGGAGATGGTGAACCGCCTCTTCCCCCTGTGGTGCTCACCCTTGAAGGACCTGTTTGTCTCCTGGAAGAACACCAAACTGAGGCTATTTTGTGACACACACACACACACACACACACAACACCTGGGTCACTGATGGGAGATGCCTTCATGAGGTCCTGGACCCCAGGCCTTGTTATGCCCTTCCTCTCTTCCCTTTGATTCACAGAGTATTGGTCAAGGTCAGGAACGACAAGGCATGAATGATCTTGATAGAGCAAGACTGGCCAAGGCATTTCTGGTACCTGGGTCTCTTCAGCCTCAACGGCTGGTCTCCACAGCAGCTTTCTCTGTCCAGACGTGCTGATCAGATTTTGGGGATGGGCCTGCACTTGGATTTTGAGTTCCAGGCCTTGGGTCTTTCCGAGTATGTCCTGCACATCGTGGGGGCTTGCAGAAAGGAGTCGACTCATAGGTGTTGTACCTTTTAAATGGATGAGATTTTCCATTTGGTGCTAGGGCAGGGAGCTTGATCCCCTTGCCTGCCCTGTAGCAAGCATCCTGGACTACCTCTGGATCCTTCTCCAGCTCGGTCTGCGAGTGATGACCTTAAGGTGCACCTGGCAGCCATCTCTGCTTACCGGGCATGGACCGATACACCGACTGTGACCCAGGAGAAGGTGGTCAGGTGTTTTTTAAGGGCCTTGACCACCTGTCCCCTCTGGTACATGATCCACCTCCACTATGGGACTTACTGCTGGTGCTGTCTATACTCACAGGCAGACTATTTCAACTGATGCGAATTGTCACACCTGTCATGTGAGACGGCCTTTCTGGTGGCCATTACATCTGCCAGAAGGATTGGGAGCTTCAGGCACTCTTGGTGGACTCTCCCTATTTGGTCTTCCAAAGGGACAAAGTCATCTCTTGCCCCAACCTGAAGTTCCACCTGAAAGTGGTATTGGAGTTTTACCTTAACCAGTTGTTTTAACTTACCGGTATACTTTACCAACCCTTCTTTGGAGGCCGACTGCAGGCTCCATACCCTGGACCTGCAGAGAATGGTCTCCTGTTAGGTTGAGTGTATGGCTGGAATTCAGGGACAGGCTCGCCAACTGTTTTTCACCTACTCTGAAACCGCGCCTAACAGATTGCAACAGAGCGAACGATTGCATCAATCTCTTTATCAGTTGGCTGATCAGGAGCCTTTCTGTTAGGATTTGTTAGGTTAGGTCAGATGACCAGAAGGTGGGCAAGCAATGTGAGAAGGCAGTAAGGAAGGCTGGGGGGATACTGGGATGCATAGGAAGAGGCATCAGTAGTAGAAAACAGGAAGTTGTTATCCCTCTTTACAGACAGTTGGTGAGACCCCATCTGGAGTACTGTGTGCAGTTCTGGAGACCCCATCTCCGCAAAGACATAGACAAAGTGGAGGCTGTCCAGAGGAGGGCAACCAGAATGGTGCAGGGTCTGCACTAGAAGACATACGATGAAAGACTAAAGGAGCTTAATTTGTATACCCTTGAGGAAAGAAGGGAGAGAGGGGACAGGATAGGAACTTTCAAGTACCTCAAGGGAATCAACAAAGTCGAAGAGGGTTGCATCTTTCAGAAAAAGAGATGTGCACGAACAAGGGGGCACAATTTGAAGATAGAGGGGGGATGGCTCAGAGGTAATGTGAGGAAGTGTTTTTTCATGGAAAGGGTTGTGGATGCATGAAACAGCCTCCCTGAGGAGGTCGTGGAGTCAAGAACAGTGGGGGAATTCAAGAATGCATAGGACAGACATAAGGCAGTCCTAGTGGGGGGTAGGAGGAAGTAAGCTGTTGGTGAACTAGGATCTGCAGCATATCTGTTAGGTAGGAAAATGGGCAGACTGGGTGGGCCAAGCAGTCCTTATCTGCCATCAAATTCTATGTTTCTGTGTTTCTGTTTGGTCTTATTACACCAGACATGTCCTTGATTTCGGGATATACTCATACAGGAAATTTGTAGGGCTGCTAATTGGAGGTCAGCACACACCTTCATTTCCCACTACTGCATCGAGCTCGAGTCACACTGGGATGCATGTTTTGGGACTTGCCAAGTAGAGTTGTGCACCTTGCCCCCTCCTCCCTGAGAAGTGCTAGGAGTCTGACAGTTCAAATAAATGAACCATATCCATGCCTCTAGAAGAAAAGATTACTCACCTGTAACCGTAGTTTTAGGAGTGGAGGGCTCACGTCCATGCAACCCACACAGCCTGCCCTGGCAAGTGGCACCTGATCATGCTCCTAGCATGCCAGATCTGTTGTCACAGGGCAGAGTCGAGGAATATATCCGCCTGGGTGGTGTGAAGAGTTTAGCTTAAAGACATCCGGCCAATCATCGCATTTCAGCGGAACTGCCAGAGAGTGGATGTGAACCATAACCTATTCTTTTGTACAGTTTAGGAATCATTCCTAAGGTGTTGCTATATGCAGGGAGATGTTTTTGAAGATTATTATTTGTGTGTAGTTTTTTCCTTTTAAATTTATTTATTATTTTTTCTTTGGTAACCGGGTAAGGCCCACTAGGCACAATGTTTGTTTTCACGTGCAGCTGAGGAGCATTGGGGAGGTAAAGTGACCTATGCAAGTGTAGGTTGTGGGAATCAATCCCAGGTCTGCTGGATGTGCCAGGCTCGTTCACAGCTCATTACTCTGACCTGTAGGCCAGATAGTTTATTTACCAGAAACTGTGAATTGTTGGGAGAATCTCCTTCACAGAGTCACAGCTCACCGTCTCGCCAATCCCTTTCTGCTTTTCCAGTGGCATACTCTGGAAAATCTGCCCATTATTGCATGCTTGGTCTTTAACTTTGCTCCACTTTTTCAAATGGACTTTTCTTTTCAGAACCACCGATTCTCCTGTTAGCCTGGTCATGGGTACTGGTCTCCATTCCTGTTGGTATGTTACAACTCTGAGTTAGTCTCTGGTGGGAAACTGAGGTGGTACAGGGCCGCCCTTGTTATATAGGCAACAGCACTGATGTATGTCAAAGGTGTAGGTTTATGGAACAGTTTCTCTCGAAGATTTATTATTACTAGTAACTAAACTCTCCTTGTGCATATGGCACCGCCCTCTGCCCAAATATTCCATGACGATTATTTAATGTAATTTATTTATTTGTTCGGATAATCACCTTTGAGCAAGATAGCTCATTTACAAAGGTTCCATGTCAACAACATAGCCACAATGTACATAACTGACAAGTGCTCATATATATAGCCTAGCTATAGTCCACAGAGGTAAACAGGTTTACATAGCAATGTCAGAGATTACAATCCTTTTCAATTAAGGCAGCATTTAACAAGCTTTGTCAGGGAGTAGACCTATAAGTAACATTTGTTTATTTATTGAATTTTGTTGACCCAGTAAGCCCACGGGGCCTAGAAGTCCCTTTTTCAGGGGTGACGGGAAGGGGGGAGCTACAGATGGTAAACAACTGAAATTGAACCAGATTAAGCTGTTGGTGGTATTTTTAGTGAATGGGAGAAATTTGGCCAGGACACTTGAGGAAATTCCCCTACTCCAGCAGGGGGCCTTTCTTCCTGTGAGCAGAAATGGAGGAGCCCAATTGGGAGCCGGACCGAGGAGGAAGTGCTGATGTGGCAGGGGAGATGGCCTCCTCCCCTGGCCTTGTCTTGCCTGGAGCACCAGAGAGTGCAGATGTGTTACAGAAGGGAGAACAGGCCTCCTCTCCTTTTCTGAGCTTGCCAAAGGCTGAAATAAGTAATTTAACCACTGTTCCTGATACTTCTACTGAAGACTTCATGGACCTTTTCATATCAACTGAAGATTTAAGCATGGAGACAGCACTAATTGAATAATTGAAGAAAAATTTTTAAATACTAATCTGGCTATAAAACAGCAGGCAATTTTGAAGCTGGTTCAGTTTGAAGACGAACGTCATAGACTGGAGCGAGAACGATTGGAAGCTCAATTAGCTGGATTACATCCCGACGCAGCTCCTGTCATCACGAATACTAGGCTTGTCAGATGGCCTAATGACACAGCAGCTACTGACAACGCCCCAGCGGGGCCGGGTGAGTCTGACACTGTTATTAATTTCACTTCACCAGATAAGGCTGACAGCAGTAACGCCTCTTTAGGCGTGTGTCAAGAGCCTCTTTCTAGTCAAATTATGTCACCCTTAAAAAGTTGTTCCACTGTTGATGACAGGAGTAAAATATAGTCGTACTTGGATCCTCAGTCTCACAATAGTCAAGAACAGTCTTTTACAGCGGTAAACTTGTTTAATACTGAACCAAAACCTCCTGCTGTGAAAATGTCTCAGACTGGCAGTTGTGATTCCAAACAAGGAGTGTGCCTAGAGTCTGAAACCTGCAGTTCGACTGCTGCAACAAATACCACCCCTGATTCTGCTTTTCTAGGCGAGCGAAGCCTCAGTCTCAATCAGTTAACCCTCCACCTCTGAACTCAGATAAAACTCAGGACTCAAAACCATTGCTGTCTGAACTTTTTATAAAATCTAAACAAACTGCAGCACCACGTAGGAATGCTGTTCGCATTCGTTATAAGGGTGGTTTACAAGTTAGGCCTGATAGGTATCACGTGGGTAAAGTTTTATTAAAGGATTCATTACATTTCTCTCCAGGAGAGGTCTATGCATTCATAAACATCTCTGGAGAGGACAATTATGATGTTAGCTTTCGTACCTCATATACTTTAGACTTGTTCTGGGAGCGTTATGGACAGGTCAAAATGTCTCCAACCTGGATCCCCTTTGTTGTAATACCCTTGACAAAACCTTTGATAAAATATGTAACAGTTATGTTTTGCAACGAGGGGGTTCATGTTGAAGACATAACATACTGGATTTCACAGAAATGTTAGGTACTGAGTGAACCAGAAGCCATCCTTGACAGCGCACTATTCTGGACAGGGGGTGGAAATACAAAATAAAACTTTGTCAGAGTGATTCTGAAATTGAACACATCCCTAATTCTCTTCTCTTAGGTCGGGACCGTGGGGTCTGTTTTTATGCAGGAATGCCTCGGGCCTGCTACAAATGTGGCTCACGCACACATCTTTCCGGTACATGCGACAAACCCAGGTGTAATAATTGTGGGGAGGTGGGTCATAGTACCATGCAATGCGCCAGTCACACTCATTGTGACCTTTGCGAAGACTATGGGCATAATTTCAGTGAATGCCTCTGGGCGGCTAGAAATAAAGCCTCTTTTACAAGTCCAGATTTGCTTATTCAGCAGGCACAAGATTCTGCAATACCGGCTGATCTGAAACCATGTTCATCTAGTGGTGCTTCCCACCCCCCTCCCCCACCCTCAAGAATTTCTCCCCCAACCTGAGATTCATTCCACTTTCCACATCTAATAAAAATCTTCCTGAGGATCCCATCATCATCTTAGAGGATCCGCTAACACATGATAGCACTCCACAAGCCCCTGTGCAGCAGATTGCTACCACAGACATTTTAACCCCAGTCTGTTACGAGGACCCAACTGCCGCCCCTAGAGAAAGTTCTGACTTTCCTATTCCAGACCCTTTGCCTCATAGGAGATCTTCTAGGTTTTCTAAATCTATTTCCTCTGGCACTCCCACCCCAATAGAAATGAAAAATTCATATTCAGCCTTGTTTACCTCCTGGGGAGAATCTGAAATGGAGGTGGGGGATTCTGACTCACAGAAATCTGTTAATGAGCAAGGTTCCCATAATATTGTAGAAGGGGATTACAAAGGTAAAAAGAAAAAAAAAAAGAGGAAAAAAATTTAGATGTTGGGTCATAAAATAAATCTCAATGGCTGCGGGTTTACTGTGTTCCCTAAATGTACATAGTTTGCTGAATGCTGACAAAAGAAGTGCTGTATTTCAATTCTTGCATGATTTGTCTATTGATGTATAATGATGAACAAGTTCGGATGTTTAAGCAAGAATGGGTATGGGGCCCGTCTGTTGGCCTAGATTCCGCCGATGGAGTTGGGATTCTTTTTCATTCATTTAATTTCACACTAAGAAAATGATATGATTTAGTATCTGGGAGGACCTTGATCTTGGATGATCTTAAAATGATATGGATTGCAGATTTACTTCTGTATACCCATCACACATTAAAGCAGAAAAAGTAGGCCTTATAAAAGCAATCCAGCCTTTTTTAGTGACCCATTATAAAATTTTCCTATGTGGGGACTTTAATTGTAGTTTGACAAAGGAAATGAAAAAGGTGATGGGGGGTATATTAGACTCAAATACATTAGCCCAGATGATCCACACTGCTGATCTACTCAATTGTCATTCACTACATGCAAAGGTCCCAACTTCACTTAAAAGTGTAATGCTTATACCTCTATAATTAATTATATATTCATTTTCTCAAATGCATCTAAGGGGTCCTTAGCCATTATACCTGTTGCATTCTCTGACCATTTATTGTTGCTCTTATCGTTGACTCATTTTGTTAAAAGATCCCCTTTGCACGGTAGATGGAAGATGAACGTCTCGGTTTTGAAAGACTCTAAGGTTATTATAGATATGACATCCTTGCTTCAGGCAAGATTATCGGTGGCATTCCTGTACCCAGACAAAGGGGAATGGTGGATGGGCACCAAAATGGATATACGAACTTGGTTTTTACAACATGGTAAAAGAATTGGTAACAATACATTTTTAAAATATTTATCCCTTAGACAGCAGCCATACAAATTAATGTCTATCGCAAATCTTTCTAGATTTGATTTTTCTACTCAGATTACCACGGTAAAGGAAGCTATGAAAATACTAGAAAATGACAGAGCAAAATCTATCCAGTCACTTTTGATGAATGGTACAGCAATCTCCCCCATAGGAGACCCCTACGAAGCTTACAAAACTTTAAAAAACAAAATCACTATGGACTCTTTAATTTCTCAGGAAGGGCAGAGGGTGAGCTCTTTTAAGGATTTAGAAAAAGTTATTCAGCAGCATTATGATTCTTTAAAACCACAAACACCTATTTTACCTGTGATATGGCAGATTTTTTACAGTGTGTTGTGGTTCCAGACCTCCCAGTAGAACTCCTGAAGTTACAGTCCCCTATTACCAAATTAGAAATCACACAGGCAATACAGTCCTTAAGACTAAACACTGCTCCGGGTTTAGACGGTATCCCCCATATGTTTTATAAAACTTTCTGCCCCCAAATAGTAGAAAGTTTATTCATTAGCTGTACGTACTGGTTTAACTCCAATACCATACATGTTTCCTTTTCTGAAGGTCTACTGATTTATCTCTTTAAAAAAGATCATTCTCAAATTTGTAATTGGAGACCCATAGTCCTCTTTAAGACAGACTATAAAATATTAGCTCATATTCTAAATACACGTTTAAAGGCTTACACCTCTTTGGTAATTTCCCCATTCCAGCATTGTGGTCTGCCTGCAAGAAATATTCAACAGGCCCTACAGACCTTGAGGGATGTAATCTACCATTGTGAAAATTCTGGATAGTCAGGTTATGTAGTAACAGCTGACCAGGAGAAAGCCTTTGATAGGGTTTTTCATCATTATTTTTTCTTAGTTTTACAAACTCATAAAATACCTTTATCCTATATAAACCAGCTACGGTTATTATACTCTTATTTTAATGTTAGACCTTTTTTACAGGGTAGGGTTGGTCATAGTTTTAGGGTACATTGCGGTGTTCGACAAGGGTGCCCTTTAAGCCCTCTACTGCACGTTTTTTCCCTAGCTCCTCTACTTCACTCCATTGTGTTGCCACCTAAATGGACAGGGCTTGTAGGGATTGGAATTCCGCAGGCATTGTGCATCCAAGCATATGCTGATGATATTTGTGCTTTTTTTTCACATCCAGAGCAAATAGAAATTTTTTTAAAAGAAATTTCTATATACCAAAGTGGAAGGGATTGGATCTCGGCTCCACTGAGCCAAATTACAATCTCTTTCCTCTCAAAGTATGGCCACAGAAAAATTATAGTTTTTGCACCGATGGACTTTGGAGCAGGTGAGGCTCCTATAGTGTTTCTGGGGGGAGATTTAAAAAAGAGCAAGAAAGGTGCTCTTTAACTTGCCCATTTTCTAAATAGTTCATACCACCACAGTGTAAATCAGAACCCCCCACTGAGATTACTAAACAAGCTGCATTGAGAAATAACAGAATTAGAACCAGTACTTAAAAGCGTCTTCTACTACTGGGAAAAATTACTTACAGGTTCAGCGCAGTTCTCCTTTAAGTTCCTCACAGGTAGAACTCCAGACGCCCAGAGTAAAACCAGCTCAGTCCTGACATCACTGTTGTATAACTGGAAACCAGTTCTACTGTCTTTGGAGAACATCAGAGGTACCTTCTCTGTGGATACCTGAATGGTCTGCTGCCTGATCGGCATCTACTGCTGTAATTTGTGCTGCTACTAGGAAAATGATGTGGTCAAAGTATTCGTACCTGTGGCCTTTTTTTTTACCCTCCCCCTGCCCATAAAAGTAGAGGGAAGGGTACAGAAGGCTGTTCTTGACCCAGGTGCATTGGGGGTCATCCAGGTGGGCCAGGGAATTTTCCGTACTCCAGGACATCTGCTGCACGCATACACGTAGTTGCGTGATGTTACACAGAGCCAGCCACTGTTCTTGCCTCTCCAGTCTGCATTCCCATTTGTGGTCACCCAGTGGCAGTGCTGCAGCGGGGATGGATGTCCATCCACCCTATGTCATGAGAGCATTCTCTGGGACGCTCAATCCTTTTTCCTGTTCACCGCTAAACTGCTGAAAATCCAGGCTTGTTACTGAATCTGGGTCACCAGACGTGAGGCTGTATTCATCTTGGCAAGGGATAGCAGAAAAAAGCAGATACGAGTATTAGCTTGGAGGAGAAAGATTAAAAAAGCATGTAAGGAAACAATATATTGGAGAACATATTTTCTATAGCTCTCGCACTTTGGTGAGAAGCCTATAGTGATTCCTGCTGGGAGAGGCTGGAACTAGAGTAGCTGTTGGCTCCCCCCACAGCCTGTGCTGCTACATCATTACCTAGAGTGACTACCGTTGGGAGAAGCTGGGACTGATATAGCTGTGAACTCTCCCACAGCCAGGGCTCCTTCACCATTACCTACAGTGACTCCTGCTGGGAGAGACTAGGACTGTAGTAGCTGTGAACTTCCCCCATAGTAAATGCTCCTACACCATTACCTGCCGTGACTCCTGCTGGAAGAGGCTGGGAGTGCAGTAGCTCTGAGTTTCCTAGTCCATGCTGCTGCACCTTTGTCTACAGTGACTCCTGTCGGGAGAGGCTGGGACTGTGGCAGCATGACCTTTCCTGACATTCAGTGCTCCTGCACCGTTACCCACAGTGACTCCTGCCGGGAGAGACTGGGACTGGTGTAGCTGTGTGCTGTCCTATGCCATTACCTACAGTGACTCCAGCTGGGAGAGACTGTGAACTGCAGTAGCTGTGAGATCCCCCACAGTCTGTGCTCCTACAGTAGTATTACCAACAGTGACCCAGGCTGGGACTTGAGTACATATGAAATAGCCGCAGAAAAGGCTCACAGGTCTGTCAAGTCTGCCCGAGTGTGCAGCTTGCTGTTTAATACTACTACAGCTGCCCCCACCCAGTCCGCTCCCTCCATCCTCTCTCCCGGGCCTATCCCCATTATGTTCTCTGTACCTACCCGGCCCCTGACTCCATCCCATCCCCGATTAAAGATATCCACTGTCCTCAGTTCGATTAAACTCCTCCAGCAGTGCGTTCCATCCCGCCACCACTCTCTCTGTGAAGTAGTGCCTCCTCATCTCCCTGCTGAACCTCCCCCCTTCCAAATTCATACTGTGCCCCCTAGTGATCCTTCCCCCCCCTTAAGCAGAACAATCCTTCCATTCTGACGTTATGCCTTTCAAGTATTTAAAGGTCTCTGTCATGTCCCCCTTTCCCTTCTATCCTCCAGTGAGTACATGTTGAGCCTCTTCAGTTTTTCCTCATAAGGCATGTCCCCTAGCCCCATGATAATTTTTGTCACCCTACGCTGCAGCCCCTCCAGCAATGTTGCATCCTTCTTGAGGGATGGGCACCAGTACTGCACACAGTACTCCCAAGTGCGGCCTCACCAGTGATCTATACAAGGGCAGGATGACGGCCTCTTTTCTGGAGGTGATACCCCTGGCAATGCACCCCAGCATCCTATTTGTGCTTGCGGCCACCCTCCTACATTGTACTGATACCTTCATGTCCTCTGTGACTAGTACCCCCAGATCTCTGTCCTCCTCTGAAGCTGCTAACTGCACTCCCCCCAGCCAGTAGCTGGTCCTGGGATTTCTGGCTCTGAGGTGCATGACCTTGCACTTCTTGGCGTTAAACCCCAACTGCCACTCTTCTGGCCAGTGTTCGAGTTTAGCTAGAGCTCCCTGAGTGCCTGCCTCCTTTCCTCATTGTCCACATTTGCACAAATCTTTGTGTCATCGGTGAACAGGCTGATCTTACTCTTGACCCCTTCTGCAATGTCCTCAATGAAGACATTGAACAAAACAGGGCCCAACACTGAACCCTGTGGTACCCACTAGTTACGGGTTTCTTGGCATGGATATGTCCCCACAACTACGCCTGTTGTCTGCCCTGAAGCCAGCTCCCAACCCACCTCACCAGTTTCTCCTCACCCCAGGTCCCTCAGCTTGCTCAGTAACCTCCTGTGCAGCACTGAGTTGAAAGCCTTGCTGAAGTCTAGATACAGGACATCCACAACATGGCCTTCATCAACCACCCTAGTGACCCAGTCAAAGAAGTCAATTAGGTTAGTCTGACAAGATCTTCCTGAGACAAACCCATGCTGTCTCTCGTCTTGTAGTCTATTACTATGCAGAAAGGTTATCATCCTCTCCTTCAGAATGGTCTCCATCAACTTCCCCCACTATAGAAGTCAAGCTCACCAGTCTGTAATTTTCCCGGCTCATCCTTGAGCCCACTGTTGTGGAGGGGAACCACGTGAGCCATCCTCCAGTCCCTGGGCACATTCCCAGTCTCCAAGGAGGTGTTAAACATGGCCGCCAAGAGAGTAACTGTGGACTCCTCAAAAGTCAGTGCTCCTATGCCATTGCCTACAGTGACTCCCGCTGTGAGAGGCTGGAACTTGTAGTTGCTGTCAGATCCCCCACAGTCTGTGCTCTTGCACCATTGTTTACTGTGAATCCTGCTAGGAAAGGAAGGGTCTGGCTTTGATAAATATCCCATAGCCATTTGCTGGCTTACCATACAGACAACCTGGCTTCTGGATTGAGCTCAGGAAGCTCGTTATTGGGCAGACAAATTCAGAGAATACTGTTGGTGACAGCACTACTCTTGACTGAAGAATGCAGCTGTGCCTTCAAGTGCAGGAAATCTGTGGTTGACCAGAAAGCCCTTCTCCACAGAGTGGCTGTGACTAACAAAGCTGTATCGACAGTGTGCAGCGCCACCGGGTAGTGGGAGAACAAAGTGGGGTAGAGACCATGCTGCCATCTGGAGGGCATTTCCTAGTACTTTTGTGCTCTGCACTGCAGTAACTTCCATTGGGGATTAGTCTGTACAGCAGCAGTTTTCAGAGCTGGAAAGCAGCCGAATGAAACATTCTGAAGACTGTAAGGATGCTGTGAAAGACAAAAAAGCTGGCTTTAAAGCAGCATTAATTTCCTAATTTCCTTTCCTTAGTCTTTTATGTTCTAAACCCACTGCTTATTTAGTTTTTCCTTAAAAACTCCGGTTTCTTCCCTGGACCCTCTCTGCTCTTTCTCACTTTTCTCCTCATTACCCTCTAAATGACCATCTTGTGCTCACTCTCACTGATATTTCACAGCTATGTCTGCCCTCCCAGACTCTCTTCCCCTCCCCCACACGGCACATTCCCCGTTTCCAGCTCACTGCTTACACTCCCTTTTGTTCTCCCGCATTGGAGTCCTGGATGCAGGTATTGTTTATTTCAACCTGTCCCCACTCCACTGTATTAGGGTGACTCACCATTACTCTTTTCCTTTCTCAGTCGCTTCCCGAGGCTCCACTTGTGGAGGATTGTCTGCTTGCTCCCAGCCTACACCCCCCAATCCATGTTGGCCCCTGAGAACGAGAAACAGGAACGCGGGTACTTTGTAATGCTTGCCTTGGTGTTCGGCGCCATAAAGGGTCTGTGCCACGCTGCTATTTTATGGAGGCCCACAGGCACTGATAGTGCAATTTCGGGTACTACTGCGGCTCTGGCTCCACTGTGTTGTACCTCTCCTAACACAATATATTCCACTACCCACACTACATTCCTTGCTTCTTTTGCCCTGAGCAACTAACTACCCATGGCCATCCTGCACTACCTACTCTCTCTCTCCTTCCCTTAACATCCACCGCACCCCCAATACACATCTCCCCATTCCACACCCTAGCCTGTATATTGTTGCAGTTGTCGTGTGGCTTTTTACATTTGTAACTGGGTCTTGTAACTCTGACTCGTGACTTGTTCTCTGTCATACGATTTGTATGCTGCCTTTGTGCCTTTCTCCCTTTTGTTCCCCTTCCCCCGGGTCGTTCCTGGAAACGAGCTTCGGCTCATGGTGCTTTTCCCGGTTATCAACTTTTAAATAAATAAAATAAAAAATAGCCTCTTATTCTACCCCTCCCTCAACCATGGAGCTCATCCACAGGCTCCACCTCATCTACATGCCCACACTCAAACCCTTATGCCACAGCCAGTCTAAACTACACAACTCTGCAAACAAACTGATCTCTCTTTGAGGTGGAGCTCTTGCAGTAGGCAATAACCATTAGAACTATGCCATCAGGCACTAGGACCCCACGGAACAATTCTAGTTAGCAGTCTGTGGTGGGGGACCACCCCCTGATGTCAGCCCCACCCCTGACATCGCCCATGGTATAAAGGGGTGCTCCCCCGACACCACCTCAGTTTTTCCCCCGCTGTCGACCCATGCAGCTCGGCTCCACAAATGCCTCCTGCTACCAGGCAGCCGCCATTTTGTGTGCTTCACGCAGTTGCCATTGTTTCATTGAATTTGACTGAATTCATCATGTATGTCTGCCCAGCCCACCGTCCAGGGGAAGACCTTCCCCTCTTGGACAGGGTAGATCACCAGTGGGTGCTGGCTCTGAAAATCGCCTCCTCAGGCCAGATATGAGAGTTATCTGGCACCAGAGATGTAACCAGTGGAGTCCCACAGGGCTCTGTGCTGGGGCCAGTGTTGTTCAATGTCTTCATCAGTGACATTGGGGATGGCATTAAAGGCAAAATGTGCCTATTTGTTGATGACACCAAGCTCTGTGGGAGAGTGGTCACAGCTGAAGGGATACGGGACCTACAGGAAGATCTGGAAAAGTTGGGGAAGTGGTCCAGGATCTGGCAGCTTAGCTTCAATGCCAAGAAATGCAAAGTTATGCATATTGGAGCCAAGAATCCCAGGACAGAGCACTACCTGGGTGGAGTCAGAGTATCTGCATCAGAGGAGGAGAAGGACCTGGGAGTGATGATCACTAGTGACCTGAAGCACTCCACGCAGTACAAGAAAGCAGCAGCAAAGGCAGACAAGATGCTGGGATGCATAGCTAGGGGGATCAGTAGTAGGAGAGAGGAGGTTATACTACCCTTGTACAGGTCACTGGTAAGGCCGCATCTAGAATGTGGAGTTCAGTACTGGCGCCCATATCTCAAAAAGAACATTAACCTGCTGGAGAAGGTACAGAGGAGGGCTACAAAGATGATAGCCAGTCAGCAGGGCAAGGCATACGAGGAGAGGTTGAGGGCACTGAACATGTACTCCCTGGAAGACAGGAGAGAGAGAGAGGAAGAGGGGACATGATTGGGACATTCAAGTACTTGAAAGGGATAAATAATGTTGATAAGTAAAGTCTCTTTAAGCTGAGTGGCAACAATATCACGAGGGGGCACAGTCTTAAGCTGGAGGGAGGTTTAGGAGGGATGTCAGGAAGCACTTCTTCACAGAAAGGGTGGTGGACACTTGGAATGCGCTGCCGGAAGAGGTCATCTCGTTAGACAGTGAGCAGCTTTAAGAGAGGCTGGGATAGGCATGGGGGAGGCTAAGAATCTTGGGTAGGGAGGATGGGAGAAGTGGGGAGGGAGGGCAGGGACATTAGCACAAGCTGTGGACCCTGCAATACGAGCAGACTTGGTAGACCAAATGGCCTTCTTCTTATGTTCGTGTATCAGCCAGAATGCTTTTGGCTGTGCATCAGACTTTGGAATGGTGGCTAACCCCCTCCCGACTAGGGACCGGGGCTCCTTTTCGAAGTCCCAGTCCTCAGAAATCCTGACAATGGATGCCTCAGGACTGGGGTGGGGCACGCATTTCAAAGAAAATCAGACAAGAGGGACGCGGACTCCTTTATAATGCAGCCTCCACATCAGTGTGTTGGAGGTGAGAGCCATTCTATTCGCCTTACAGGCATTTCAGACAGACCTTCTCCCAGGCCCCTTGTTGATCCAGACAGACAACATGTTGGTGGTCTTTTACATCAACAAGCACGCGGGGGCACGCGCTCCTATCCCCTTTGCAGACAGGCCATGAGAGTCTGGTACTGGGCAGTGGAGCACAATCAGGTACTCACAGTGGTGCATGTTCCAGGAGTACAAAACACATTAGCCGACAGCCTAAGCCACTCTCTGTCTTAGGCCCACGAGTGGGAGTTACTACAAGAAGTAGTAGACGATCTATTCAAAAGATGGGGAATTCCAGAACTGGACCCCTTTGCGTTCCCGCTCAGCACCAAACTACCCAGTTTCTGCTCGCTAGATCCGGGGCCTGGTGTTTTCTGGCAAGTCGCATTGTCCCTCCCTTGGACAGGGAGGTTTTTATATGCCTTCCCTTCCTTCCCACTACTTCAGAGAGTACTGCTCAAACCTCAAGCAAAATGAGCAGGCATGATTCACATAGCACCCTTCTGGCCTCTGCAGATTTGGTTCCCATTGCTCCAGCAATTGGCAGTAAAACCTCCGATTCCTCTGCCTCGTCCTCTCAGTTGCTCTCCCAGGAGCAAGGAACTCTTGTACACCTGAATCTCAAGTCTCTGCACCTGCATGCGTGGCTCCTGCAGACTTGGGGACCGGTACGGGGTGTCAGCAGGGGTAGTGGAGATCCTAGTGGCTGCAAGAAAACCTTCAACCAGGGCCTCCTATGCCATGAAATGGAAGTACTTCTACCGCTGGGCTTGTGCCTATTGTCTGGACCCGTTCACCTGTCCGGTGAATTCGATCCCGGACATCTCCTTTCCCTGTCCAATGCAGGTCTTAGCTACTCGTCCATAAAGGTACAACTTTCTGCACTCTCAGCTTATGTACCAGTGGATGTCAGGAACCTGGCACAAATGGATCTGTCCTGCACTTTCCTGCGAGGTACGATGCACATTAAGCTACCTATTCGGGACCCTGTTCCCCCATGGGATCTCTTATTTTTGTTAGAGAAGCTTACGTTGCCTCCCTTTGAGTCAGCCACAAGTTGCGAGCTGCGCTTCCTGTCTTGAAAGTGCTATTTTTAGTTGCCATCATGTCAGCTTGAAGGATTTCCGAGCGTCAAGCTCTGATGTGTAGAGCCCTATTTGATTTTCCACAGGGATAGGGTATCCCCTGCGTACTAATCCTAAGTTTCTCCTGAAGGTGGTGTCCGAGCTCACCCTTAATCAGGACATTCATCTCCCAGTTTATTACCCAGAGCACTCGAATAGAGGGGAGGCCTTGTTGCATACTCTGGATGTTCATAGACTTCTTCGTTTTTATGTTGACCGTACTAGGTAAATCTGATCAGTTGTTAGTATCTTTCGCCGTGAGAATGTCACTGGCACCAGTGACTAAGCAGACCTTGTCCAAATGGTTGGTCAGCTGCATAGTTTTCTGCTACCAAAAGTATGACAAACCTTTACCAGGCTCTGTTAAAGGTCACTCCACTAGGGGTGTTACCACTTCGTTTGCATCCCTCGAAAATGTGTCCGCAGTGGATCTCTGTGCTGCAGCCACCTGGAGTTCTGTCCATGCATTCATCAAGCATTGCAGTTTGGACATTATTTCCAGAAGGAGAGCAGGTTTTGGCCTAGCCCTTCTTCAGGGACTGCTCTCTTAGGAGCTGTCATGCATTTCTATATTCACCACCCATCTGACCCGGATGCTGTCTTTGTGCTGCTTGGGACTCTGTCCTAATGGTTAATGCCTGCTGCAAGAGCTCTGTCTTGAAGTGAGATAGTATAGTTATGTAAGAACTTTACCGTAACAGTAGATCTTTGAGAAAAGCTCTTGCATCAGGCATGCTTTCCCTCCTTCCTTCCCCCTCGTTAGGAATGTATAATTTCTTCTCCCTTTAGTGGATGTTAGAACCTCCTCGGTTCTCCATCCTTCCTACAGCCGGGTCTCCAGTGGGTGAACTGAGGTAATGCTGGGGGACTGCCCCTTTATACCATAGGCAATGTTGGAGGCATGGCCGACATCAGGGCCGGTCCCCCGCCATGGACTGCTACCTAGAATTTTTCCGTGGGGTCCTAGTGCCTGGCAGCATAGTCCTAATGGTAACAGCCTGCTGCAAGAGCTCTTCTCAAAGATCTACTGTTACGGTATATTCTTACGTAACTGTACTTTCTTCATTTACAGTATCTACTCCTACTACTAGCTTGAGACATCCAAACAAACCTCAGTCCCATTTCGCACTCTTCCCCACTCCCAAAGGGCTTTACCTTGTACCACCTAAATGCTAGAAGCCTACGCCCAAAGATTGACCTCCTCAGAATTTGGGTGTCCCAACACTCCCCCCACTTCTTCTGCATTACTGAATCATGGCTCTCTCCCAGAATCTCAGACGCACAAGTCGCCTTACCTGGCTATCACCTTCACTAGCAGGATCACTCTAATTGTGGTGGAGGTGTAGCCATCTACTCCAAACAAAATCTTCCTTGCTCACTCATCACTTATGAATCAGTCCCAAAGACCCACAGAGCTCCTCCTTATAAAATTACTTCTCCCTACTCCTCACCATCTTTGCTGGTGTGCTGTACACCCTTCGTCCCAATCATTGATATTATCTCCTCCATATGACCCTTCGCCTCCTCAGATGAACTTATTTTACTTGGCAACTTCAACCTGAAGTGGGCCTCCCCAGTACAAAGACCCACCACACAATAAATTGAATCTCTAAACCTCCACCAGCTTATGAATGAACCCACCAGGCCCCACTCCCACTCCCAAAATCACACCCTCCTGGATTATATTCTTGCCTCTCACTCTTCGGATCTCCATCGCTGGCACTCACCCTGATATAATCAGTGACACCTTGTGACTTGCTGCGTGGGTAAATTGCAACTTCCCCATTCTCCCCCACCCACCGTTGGGTCGGATATCTGCTGACATCATGCTCTGCACCTCTCATGACCACACGTGGGTATTCTATAAGGCTTCCAACTCCCACACCGATCTTTCTACCTACCGCACTTTAAGGAACTCGTGCACCAAAAAGGTTAGAGCTGCCAAAGCACGGTACTTCAAGAATACCTTCAAGGAAAACCTTAACTCACCCCACAAGTTCTGGCAAACACTCTCTTCTTTTTTTTTTTTTTAAATATTATTTTTATTGGTGCTTTAACTTATTTACACATAAGTCAGCCAGACCATCATCCGTAGTAAAATTAGACATACAAATTCAAAGCTAGTCTCAGAGAGGAGTAGTGTCCATATTTGAATGATACATTGTTAGACCCTGTAAGGAAAAATATGAAAAGAGAAAAGTTTTTACTCTTAGCCTAAATTGGCTCAGGAGTTAATCTCATACTTGGGTATCAAGTCAGCGCAGGCTGAACAGGATGGTCTCCGACCCACAGCTCATCCAGTCCCAAGTCCTAATGCTCTTGTGGATCCAGTCCCAAGGGTCAGCCTCCCATTGATCCTCCAGCCAGATGCTCGGTGGGGGTGCCCTCACGCCAGGCGGGCCCCCAGTCCCCAAGGGGGGGGCAGTTGTCCCCCCCTCCATTTCAGGCCCCAAAAATCATGCGGGCCAATGATAATTAGCCCATATAATACTCAACTGTCTCTTCCTCATCATGGAATAAAGGTTGGGTCTTTTAGCATATAATATATTTGCCAGCGGGTCCACCTCTCTGCAAATTTACCTTCCTGATTATTTAGTTTGTGTGTTATTTTTTCCATAACATAAACTTGTTTGGTAATCGTCCACCAGTCTTGTATGGTGGGTACTTTAGGGGTTAACCAGTATTTTGTGATAGCTTTTTTAATCACTGTGAGGAGTATTAGTAGCAGGTGTCTAGTCACTGGGCCTCGCATGTCATGGGGCAGGACCAGGAACAAAACCATCTCCATTGTCAACTGGAAACCGGGGTCAAACATCTGCCGGAGGTGGTGCTGCAAGCAGGAAAAGAAGGGTTTCAGGGAGGGACAACTCCACATCAAATGGGTATGATCTGCCCTTGTGGCTCCGCACAGGCGCAACAGCACTCCCCACCCAGAGTGTAGTGACTCATAATTGCAGGAGTTCTGAAATAGCGGATTAAGCATTTCCAAGAAACTCCCTCAGTCATGTGAGCTGGTAATCTTAGCTGAATATTTCCATGCTCTCTGCCAGTCCTCTGGGGTTATCATATATCCTGACTCCTGGCTCCAGCGTGCCCGAACTCCCTCTGTGTCAACGGCGCTCTGGATCTTCAGAGACCGGTAATACATTGATATCAGGTTGTTTTGCCGATGGGTCCTAATATGTATTGTAAGGGCTTGTACCACCGCTGGGGTCCGCTCCTGGTCCCATATCCCCCGGGGGAGACATTGCATATAGTGCCTAATCTGAAGATACCGGAAAAAGTCTTCCCTGGGGATGACGAATTTCCTTTGTACCTCATCAAAGGCCCACACTGTGCCTCGTCTGACTATTTGATTTAGGTATCTTAAGCCTCTCTTCTCCCACTGCCGAAAACCACCATTGTGGACCTCTGGGGGGAAATCACCCAAGCTAGAGATTGGGCACAAGAGGGGCGAGTGTGTGTGCAGCTGGTAACTGTTCCGGATGTAATGCCAAGCCCTCACCAGCGTCTCGAGCCAGGGGTTCTCCTGTGTGAACCTCCTACCAGAGCCCCCGGAGTCGTATAATAAGCTATAAAATGTACTGTCTTCCAACAGCACCCGTTCGATTCCTAGCCAATGCGGAACATCTGTTCTGGCTTGCCTGGATATCATATACATTAAGCTCACAGCTTGATGGTATAACCTGAGGTCTGGGAGACCCAGACCCCCTCCGTCTCTAGGAAGGGTAAGGATCCTGAGACGTACCGGGGCCTTTATTAGACCATATAAATTTGGTGATACATTTGTCGATCTCCCTAAAGGTCTGCCTAGGTATCTGTATCGGAATATTCTGGAACACATACAGTGCTCTAGGGAGAGACACCATTTTAATTAGGTCGATCTTACGAGCCATCCCATACGGGAAGGCCGCCCATGTGGCCAGATCCATTTTAAGTTGCTGTATGAGCGGAATATAATTATATTTATAAAATTCCTGAGGGGACTTCGGCAGATATATCCCCAGGTATTTGAGTTTTCCCAAATCCCATCTCCCAGGGACGGCGGCTGTTGCCTCCTGAGAGGGAGAGAAATGGAAGGGGAGCAGCTCGGTTTTATTGAGATTCAGTTTGTATCCCGAAACTGCCCCAGAGTCTTCCAGTATCGATTTAACATAAAAGAGACTGCTCGGGATTACGTAGGTATAGGAGTATGTCATCTGCGTAAAGGGCTATGCGGTGCTCCACCTCCCCCACCCTCACCCCTGTGATATTATGTGCTTCCCTGATCCTCTGGGCCAGGGGCTCTATGAAAATTGCAAATAAAATGGGGGAAAGGGGGCAGCCCTGCCTTGTTCCCCTATGTAATGAGAAATAGCCAGAATGATGTCCTTTAGCCTTAACACAGGCCTGCGGGGCTAGGTATAGGTTTTGTAGCACCTTAATAAGCACAGGGGGAAAACCCATTTTATGTAATGTTTCATATAGAAATTGCCAAGACACCCTGTCAAATGCCTTTTCGGCATCTAGACTGGCCATCAGGGACGGGACCCCCTCAGAGTGCACTCTGTGCATCACATATAAGGTTCGCCTGATGTTGTCTGTAGTCGTGCGTGTGCGAACGAACCCTGTCTGGTCCTTATGGACCAGCGAGGGGAGAATCTGATCGATTCTGCGGGTAAGGACTGCCGTAAAGAATTTATAGTCCTGATTGAGGACCGATATCGGTCTGTAGGAGGAACACAATTGTGGGTCCTTATCCAGCTTGGGGATGACCGATATAGTGGCATAGGCCCAGGACGGGAGAGGGGACTCCCCCTGCATGATCCAGTTGAAGGTTCGGCAGAGGTCTGGCAGGATCTGGGTCTTAGCCGCTTTATAGAATTCCGCGCCATACCGTCTGGGCCGGGGGATTTCTGGGATTTGGCCTTCTTAATGATGGCCAACACCTCCTCTTCTGAGACCGGGGCGGTCAGGGCCCGGCCCTGGGCTTCAGTGAGTTGCTGGAGTTCGACCTCCCGCAGGAATTCCAACACACGCTGTGTGGGAACTCGCTCTTCTGGGGTATATAGTGCCTGGTAATAATTTGCGAAAGCTTCGGCTATATCTTGGGACCTGGTGAACCGCGGTCCCCCAGGGGGATGGAGGATTGAAGTGATCGTGGACACCTTTTTTTGCTTTCGGACCTGGTACGCCAGCATCCGAGCAGCCCTTGGCCCCACCTCATAGAACCTCTGGCGCAAAAATGTAAGGGCCATCTCAGTCTGCTGCCGCACCAAGCTGTCCAATTCAAACTTAGTTTGCTGCAGTTGAGGGAGCACAGTGGTGTCCCCTTGTTTGTGTGCCATTTGTAGAAAGTGAAGGGAGTCCTCCAACTCCTGTCTCTGCGCTCTGCTCTGTTTTTCTTGCTCTGCTGTGTATTTTATTAGGTGTCCCTGCAGTACTGCTTTAATCGTGTCCCAGTGGATGGTGGGGGTGGAGTCCGCAACCGGGTTATCATCCCTGATCTCCCGTATCTTCTCTTCTATAAATTCCCAAAACTTTTTAGAGCGTAGATGGAAGGGGTTTAGCCTCCAGACTGTACGTTTTGGCTGGAGGTCAAAATCCCATGTGGAGATCTGAGGCACGTGGTCCGAGAGAGCAGTGTCTCCTATTTGTACTTCATTCAGCATCCCCAGATCTTCCACATGAGTGTACATCTGGTCTATACGGGAGTAGGTGTGATGCACTGCGGAGTAAAAGGTATAGTTTCTCGAGTGGGGATGGAGCCGTCTCCAGGCGTCCACCCATCCTGTCTCGGTCGCAAACCTTTTAAAAAACTTCTGGGCAGCTGGGGACTTGTGAGGCTTATTACTGGTGGAATCAATGTGTGGGTCAATAACAAAATTGAGGTCGCCCCCCATCATGAGCACTCCCTTTGTTCTCTGTACAACTTTGTCTAACAGTGGCCTAAGCTGGGCCACCCACATCCCCGGGGGGAAATATAGGTTCACCAGGGTCACTCGCTTGCCATGAAGGACTCCCTGGGCTAGGATCATGCATCCCTCCGGATCTGCCCATGTGTCATCAACCTCAAAGGGGATGCCTGGTGAGATTATGATGGCCACACCCCTACACCTGCCCATTTTGGCAGACGAGTAAAAGACCTGCCCCCTGGTTAGTTTAGCCAATTTTGCATGTTCTACCGCGTTCATATGGGTTTCCTGTAAAAATGTAAGGTCTACCTTTGAGCGTCTTAAAAAAGCTAGGGTCCTTGATCTCTTAATTGGGGAAGCAAGGCCATTTATGTTCAGGGAAAGTAATCTTACTTTAGCCTTATCCATCAGTGGTCAGTAACTACATCCTAACTTACCACCTTTCAGCATCATTGTGAGCTTAGGCCTGCCTCCCCTGGAGGACACCCCCACCGAGCACAATATTTTGTGGCTGGCGACTAACATAGAACAAGAAACAGTACAGTTACAAACTGGTATAACTATAACCAACAGAACATAACAAATATACATATTAACATTACTAGTTGTGTAGCTAGCACTTCCACAAGTCAGTAGATCTGACCCTAGGGCAAGGGAACCTTGCCATGAACCCAGGATGCTGGGCATTAGCACTCTGTGCTATCAGGAAAAGGGTAATGGGTTGGGTGACTGTTACATGCAGCGCTCGTTTCCCTGTGATCCCTGGTAAGTTTAATAGGGGAATGATCCAGGTTGAAGAGAAGTCTACATGTCCAAGTACCCCTTCGAACCTTAGTTCACGGTTCCACCGGGCAGAGGGTACCAGGGCGACCCGCCGGCAGTCTAGCCCCCAGCTCGTGCCCTCCCGTCCTTTGGAGTGAACCGGTAGTGTGAGGGCCGGTCCGACGGACAGCACCTCTGGGATCGAGGGGGGGGGGGTTGGCACTTCCCGGACCTCCCAATCCTCCAAGCTCCACTTGGTACCTCGAACTGCGAGGGGCACCCCCTCCCTTTAAGTTAGCTTCTGCCCCCAACCCCGTAACCATGGCCCGGACTGGGACCGTCAACCTTCGTAGCATATTCTTGCATTCCCATTCATCTCTTGTAGCGTTCGAGAGGTGGGGGAGGGCCGATCCAAGAAAAGGGAGCCCCCCCTTGGGGGAACCCTGTACAGATGTGAATCTAGCCAGCTCTCAACCAGCCATTTCCCCCACTCCGGTAGATTGTGGGTATCTCCCACCCTCCCTCCTTCACCCCCCCAGCCCCCAGTATCGAAAAGATCTGTAAATAAACCTTCGTCAGCTGTATGGGAGTTCAGGAGAGGAGAAGCCCCCGGCGTGCTTCAGCTGTTGTTCCCTTCCTGGAACCCCTCCCTCACGCCGCCCCGCCATGTGGCCACCTTTTAGTAATCCTCATAGTTGGTCACAGCACCAGCTGGTCTCATGGTTCGGGCCTCCTCTCCCCTCCCTCGTCCCCTTGTTATCTCTTCCCTCCCCAACGTTCGAGTCGCTTATTTAATGCCCATCTCCTCCTCCCTCTGCCCTCCTCACCCCCTCACTTGATAAGCGCCCTCGGTAGTGTATTTGCGAATCCTCTGTATCCATGCTTCCTTTGCCCAGGCTGTATTGAGGGTGGAGGCGGGGAACATAAGAAGAAAAAGGGGAGGGAGGGTCCCACCACCGCCCCCACCCCCACCCTCACTGGGAGGACCACCTCCTCTTCCGCCCCCACCGCCCGCCCCCAACCCCGCTCCCTGGGATTTGTAGTCCTGGTGTGTCTCCCTACACGTTCCTGAATGGCACCGATTCAACGCTCTCCATGTCTTCCCCCCCAGGACCCGCCCCAGGACCCCCAAGTGGCATCCAGAGCCTGCTCAACTTACCCCCAACTACCCCCGCAGTGTACCTCTATTCACTCTCACATAGATTTACATTACAGTGAGTATGGAAGTCCTGTATTTGCTGTCTTCACGTCTTCTTGGCAGACTCCGTCGACTGCAGACCTTCCGGGGATGTCTGCCTTTCTTGGAGGGTTCCAGTAATCATCTTGATGGCCTCAGCACCTTGCTTCCGTCTCTCGTCTCTTTACTCTGTACTCCACAGCTTATGGGCCAGCTTTGTAGCAACCGAGGGTTCCTTTGGAGGGGGTATGGTCTGGGGGATCTCAATGCGCCGCTTATTTAGCTCCGTCACTGCTTCCTCTGCCGTCTCCACCGATCTAGACCCCTCAGGAGAGAGGATGATCATCCTAGCAGGATCACAGTCGAAACTTAATCCGACATTTTTCAGCGCCTTCGACCCTGAGTATGCCCGCCTTGTGCCATTATCTCTGGGCGTAGTCGTTGTCAAAATATAAGCGCTGTTGGCCAAAACACTTTTCCTTTTCTCCAGGCTGCCCTTAATCCGCCTCTTTGTCCTGGAACAGAGAAACTTAATTAAAACAGTTCGTGGTCGGGATCCTGGTGGGGGTCTTGGGCCCAACGTGCGGTGTGCACGCTCTATCTCCAATGAGAGGCCTTCTGGTAGGGGGGGCACTTCTCTGAGGAGTTTCTGAATATAGCCTAGCATGTCTTGGCCTTCTGAGCCCTCAGGGGGCCCCGAAATCCTTATGTTACTCCTCCTGTTGTGACTTTCGGCATCTTCTGCTCGGGTTTGCAGTGCTTTGGTTTCGTTTTGCAATTGAGTGATAGCTTGCTCCGCTTCCCCGAGCCTGCCCTCCATCTCGACTATTCGGGTTTCATTATTTTCCTGCTTTTGCTCGAGTTTCCCGATATCCGTTCGAAGTGCAGTGGCGGTGGACTTCATTTCACGTCGGAAGTCCCTCAGCTCTGCCAGCATTTGGGCCATTTGATTTTGCAAGATTATATGGGAGGCCTGCCCGGTCGCGCCGCCACCATGCCAGCGGTGAAGAAGAGGCCCAGCGATTCCCGCTTCAGAGCCTTCATCTTGCGACCTCTCTTCGTCCAGATGGGCGAGGACTGAAAATGTGTTGTCCCCTCTTTTTTTTGGCATTTCAGGCTGTCCTCCGATGTTTCGTTTCTTTGGATGTCGCTAGATTCCAGGTGTTGGAGGATTTTTGTGGGATCGATCGGGAGAGCGCTTCTCCTAAGCTGCCATCTTCACCGTGACGTCACCAGAAGTCGCAAACACTCTCTTCAACCCCCATCCCACACATCTTCCACCCCACTCTCCTAATTGACCCCTACACCCCTCTCCTCAACCCCCCCCCCAATCACCAGATGGTTTTCATTTCTCCCACATCACTGCCCAGGAGGTACTGCAGGCCCTACAGTCACTAAATCCTCACAAATCAAGCCCCACCCCTCCCCTCCATAATCAGTTCTCAGACCCAGTCATTGCCCATCCGTTATCCCATTTGCTCAACCTTTCTTTCTCTCTCTCTCTTACCACTGTCCCACAGGTCTGGAAATCCGCTAAAGTGATTCCTCTAAACAAAGGCAGTGATCACTCCTCACCAGGAAATTACCACCCATCTGTCTCCTCATTGTACTAGCCAAGCTCCAGGAGTCCCTAGTCCTAACCAGGCTCACCCACTTCCTCTCCGCCAACAACTCACTCCCCAGCCGGGTTTCTGAAAAATCACTCCACTGACTCATTTCTTTTCCATGTCACCGATGCCATTCTTAAAGGAGCGGACAAAGGGCACCTTACCTCTGCCATCTTCATCGACCATGCCAAGGCCTTTGACTCCATCTCACAACCTCTCCAAACTTGGACTTGCTAGTATTTCCACTCCCATAGCTGCATGGTTCCGATCCTACCTGTTTGGCCACACACAGCGTGTCCTGGCTAGGGACACCCCCCCCCCCAGCTGGTGTACCCCAAGGCTGAATTCTAGGCCCCATCCTCTTCTCTGTCTTTATAAACGATCTCCCTTTTGTCTGCTCTTCCTCCCAAATTCACTTTACGCAGAGGACACCATCCTCTACGCCAGAGGCCCTCCACCTCCTTAGTGTCTACCCAGTTGCAAAATGACTTTACCCATGTTCTCAAATAGTTCAAAGCCAACCAACTTAAAGTAAATGACAAAAAAAAGTATCTATGACTTTCATCGAACCCCAAAAACTCTCCAAACTTTCCATGCTCCCTTTTTTCACCACTCTTGATGGCACCGCACTGGACACTGTGTCTGCCTGCAAGTACCTAGTTGTTTGGCTGGATACCCACTGTGACTACGCTACTTACATTCTGAGCTCCGCCCAAAGCTATGGGCTTTTTATAGAAATAAAATGCTCTATCCCTCCCAGTCCACTATATACTACTCACACAAAAAATCGTACCCATTTTCAACTATGCTGTTATCATCTATGGGTCCGCCTCCTCCTCCAGACTAGAGACATATATAGGACTCACCACTGAACCCTTTACTCCCCCCCCCCCCAATCCACTATCTTCATGTCGCCAGTACCACATCTACTACACCGTTGTAGCTAAATACTTGTTTGGTTCACTAACCCCTTGCCTCTCCTCCCACACATCCTACCCACTCCACTCCAGAGACATTTGTACCTTTGCCCTCCCACGTCCCATCTTTAACTCTGGTAAGGACACATTCTCCTACCACTTCCCTCACACCTGGAACTCCCTTCCATCATCTCTCCACCTTCTACCCTCGTTAAACCTCTTTAATCGTACTCTCTCCCAACCTCAACCTCACACCTGGTCTTGCTACCAGCCCGGCTAACTCCCCTACTTATTCATTAAACTTATTAGCTCTTTTCTTGCAAACTGCCCAGAAAGTGCCCTTGCTAAATGACCTGTTCTGTATCACATATGTTCTGCTCACCTAGATTTTTGTTTTCTTACCATTATACTTTGTATCTATAGGTGCTCGTTCTACATACTGTGCTTGCACTTTTGTTTTCCTACTGTGACAGGGAGCTCCTGCCACTCTTGAGGACCGACCTTTTCTTAAATCTTTTGCAACAGTTCTAATGTTTTCTAGCCTAATCTATCCTTTACAATTTCTAGTCTATAAGGTTGGCCACCTATGGGCACCCCTTCCCTTTCTTGACTATGCTATAGTGTCCTCTTCAATTTTTCTCTTCCCTTTCAGATCCTCGTACAGGGAGGTTGTTATGGTGATCTCCAAGCTGATATAAAACAATAGGCTGTGTTCCTCATTATTGGATTTAGTATGCAATGGCACTGTGTCATAAAATACTTTAATGTATATACCTTATGTGTATAAAATCTGTACATATTGAAAATACCATGGCACTAGGTGTTTTTGATAAAGGTAAAAAGTTACTAGGGGAGTGTATGATAAAAATTAAGTTAGTTGTGCTATTTAAAATGCATGTAAATTGCTGTAGAGTAGACTGAACAAGTCTGAAATTTCATGATGATCTGCATATATCCCATAATGCTTTGCATTATGGAAGTATGTGTGATGTTTTGTTTGTTTGACACTTAGCTTATTGTCAGTGCCCTTTGGGGTAACCCTTGTTTCAGTGCTTCTGCACTGAGGTTCCTTGTTTGTAGCTTTTATGTTTGAGCCCCCACCACCCAAGCAAACAAGGCCCGCTTATGAAGAAGCCAACAGAAGAAGGCAATTTGGTCTATCAAGTCTGCTCATATTGCAAGGTCCACAGCTTGATCTAATGTCCCTGCCCTCCTTCCCCACTCCTCCCATCCTCCCTACCCATGATCCTTACTTTCCCCCTATGCCTGTCCCAGCCTCTGTTAAAGCTGCCCACTGCCTTCAATGAGATGACCTCTTCCGGCAGTGCATTCCAAGTGTTCACCACCCTCTCTGTAAAGAAGTGCTTCCTGACCTTCCTCCTAAACCTCCCACCCTGCAGCTTAAGACTGTGCCCCCTAGTGTTATGGTTGCCACTCAGCTTAAAGAGACTCTCCTTATCAACACCTAGTGTTATGGTTGCCACTCAGCTTAAAGAGACTCTCCTTATCAACTGTATTTATCCCTTTCAAGTACTTGAAGGTCCCAGTCATGTCCCCTCTCTCTCTCTCCTGTCTTCCAGGGAGTACATGTTAAGTGCCCTCAACCTCTCCTCGTATGCGCTACCCTGCTGACCCACTGTCATCTTTGTAGCCCTAGCAGGTTAATGTCCTTTTTGAGGTGTGGGCACCAATACTGAACTCCATACTCTAGGTGCAGCCTTACCAGTGACCTGTACAAGGGCAGTATAACCTATCTCCTATTGCTGACCCCCCTAGATATGCATCCCAGTATCTTGTTGGTCTTTGCTGCTGCTTTCTTGCAGTGCGTGGAGTGCTTCAGGTCACTAGTGATCATCACTCCCAGGTCCTTCTCCTCCTCTGATGCAGATACTCGGACTCCATTCAGATAGTACTCTGTCCTGGGATTCTTGGCTCCAATATGCATAACTTTGCATTTTTTGGCATTGAAGCCCAGCATAGGATAGGGGAGGCTACAACTCAACAGATACGTTGGATCAGAGATTAGTGAGTCCGTAGGTGCTGGCTAAGTATAGAGGAAAGACTTGCATAGTCTTTTGCTACAAACTGATGCACTGAAGAAGGGATATGCCGTTCCTGAAGGTTATCCTCTGCATTTTGAATAAACATTACACAGAGATTGTGTGTTGAACCTGAAGTTCGGTGTCTGGTCCATCTGTTATCCCACAACCCCTCCACACCTACCCAAATGATACTGTAACTAGCCTGTCTCGGATGTTTTTACACCTATTCTCCTGTACTGTAATTTCACTTGTAACATGAAATAATTACACTTTTGTAATTTGTCACTTGTATACATTTGTACTAGTGCAGTGGATTAAGGCTCTGAGCTGCAGATCTGGAGACCTGGGTTTGAATCCCACAGCCGCCTAGGTGCTTACTGTGTGATCCTGAGCAAGTCACTTAACTTCCTCGTGCTCCCAGGTTGCACCTGTAAACAAGCTTTCAGCTTGGTGTGTCTCTCCTGGTTAAACAAACAAAATAAAAATTAAAAAAAAATTGTGATTTGTATTATTGTTTCCCTATCCCCCTCCCCCGGGTTGTACCTTGAAACGAGCCCCGGCTTGGTGTGGCTCTCATGGTCACCAACTTTTAAATAAATAATTGTTAGCAAAAAAACAAAACAAAACCAAGATGCACAAAATAAGGTGATTTGGTACCTTTTATTTGACCAACAGAGATTTACAGACAGTCTTTTAAGTTTTCGGTAAATCTCTGTTGGTCCAATAAACGGTATCAAATCACCTTATTTTGTGCATCTTGTTGTACAAGGACCAATATGGCAACAAAGCTGTGTTTTTTTTTTTTTTTTTTTTTGTTTGTTTTGGGGGATTGTTTTTAGCAAAAATGTATTTCTGGTATCCTTAAATTCATCCTCAATATATGTTTAATCGTCTCTGATATTTATAAAACAGCTTCTGTGGCTAATTTTCTGTCTAATAACCCAAGATGGCCACCACTCAGAATTTTTATGTTGTCTTGCGCGCAGGCGCAAGCAACATTTTTCGGTAGTAGCACAGTGAGAGGTGTGTCAGTGTTGACGAATGCAGGGCACGCTTTAGTAGGTGCGTCCCTTATTCCCCAGTTAGCCAGCATGCTAGCACTGATGCAAAAATTATGTAAAGTGGCACCAACTTGAAAGAAATGTGCCGCTGCAATCAGAGACAAGCTCGTCATGCAGCGGCAGAGATGACACGTCTCCCATATGTGCCTTTCCTGGTGTAACATTTCAGTAAACATGGTGGCGGCTCCTGCCGCCTCCACACAATCCTCAAACAAAGCCGACATCAGGGTGCAATCCCGTGTCGACATGTCCCCAACATTGTGTGGCACACTGGGAGCCACCCCAGTGTGCCACCCTCACTAAGGCCAACGTGTCAGCATGTTCTTCCCTACCCCACCCCCATTGTGAGGCATTCCTGTTTTTTGTTTTTTCTTTAACCTGAAAAAAGAAAACTGTCCCTCGTTGTCCGCGGCACCCTCCTCCAGCAATCCGTACCCACCCCACCCCATACTTACTGCAAGAGGTCTGGCGCTGTGATCTTTGGTGGAGCAGGAACCCGTCTGGACTCTTCAAAGCTGAACTGCAAAATGAAGAAATGCCGGTAAGCTGTATAACGGCATCAATGGAGGGGGGGGGGGTTCAACTTAGGTGGATATCTCAGCCATATTCTTGGATTTTGGCTCCAAACTTTCAACATAGGGTTCTTGGGACCCCACCTTATGCGCTGACATCTCATTATTTGATCTCATAAGATGATTTCGCGGTCACTACGTGAAATTTGGTGAAAAAATTTCAAAAAATTACTGCGTTACGAGCACACCCGTAACTTCAACAATTTTTAATATTTCCACTGCAGATTTTCAACATTGCCATTTTTTGACACCTCCTTATGATCAGTACAGCTGTCATTTTTCACATCCTGCCCGAAATGTGTTTCACACATCTGGCGCACAATGGCGTGGTCGCTGTGGGAAATCAACTTTCGGGATAGATTAACAAAATCACAGTGCCACTGTTCATGAGCAGAGGTCCTAAAATGCCTTTTTTGACAATTTGGTTAAAAAATCCCCAAAATAATTGTGTTACAGGCGTGCGTTACGCAGTTTCTACACATGCTCATGATTGTCACAGTCGCTGTGCAAAATCACCTTTCAGCTAACAAACTGATAGTGCCACTGTTCAAGAGTTAGGGTCACAAAAAGCCTATGTTGAAAATTTGGAGTGAAAATACCAACAAACGCCCGGGGTGTTAAGGTTTCCAACTGTAACGCCCACCCTGTAGAGACTGACAGGCATCAGGTGTGTGACTTGGGATTGTCGGCTGTAATGCTCATGCCATTCCACCCCCACCCCCACCCTGCAGCCAGTGACAGGCATCGAGGTGTGCCTTGGACTCTTTGGTCCCAAAGTTCACCCCATTCTCCTATACTGCACCCATCTCAGTGTATTTCCTTATGGAATGGGGTGAGCGTAAAGCCCGAAGACCCCAAGGCACATTGCGACACTTGGTGTGTGCAGGGTAGGGTGAGGTGAAATGGCGTGAGCATTCTGGATAACCAAAGGCACATCCCAGAGCCCGCCAGTATCTGCAGGGTGGGGGTTAGCGTCAGTTCAGTACCTCACTGCCATTCCTATTATGCATCTCTCTAACTCCTGCACTACCAATGCCAGCAAGACAACATTCGGCATTGATAAATGCTTGTTAAAATCTCTTTGGCTGAGAAAGACCTGTTAACTGTACCTACTAGGTTTATACTATGGATGTATTAGGGTGGTGCTCCGAGGGGATGTAATAAAATTGTTATTAAAGCTTTTCATTTACAAAAGATATAAGAACAGAGTAGTGAAGCAAACCAAGGGACAGTGAACAATAAAACTGTAAAAATTGTGGCTGATCAAGACATCAGAATAGCATAGTCCATATACACTAACAGTTAATGCCAGACTGAAGAGGGTAGAGAGCCCACGAAAAGGGCGGACTCCACTGGGCCTCAGGGAACAAATGACGAGTCTGCGTCCAGGCTGTGAAGAATCCAGTGACACTAGAGTGCTTTAAAAGCAGAAATGACGTTGCTCAGTTTTGAAATCGACCCTTCTATATGATAACTATCATAAACCAACATTATCCACATGTCAACAGATGGTACTGTAGTTGTCGTCCACAAGCAGGTTATGACTTTTTGCTGCCAATAAAATTTACAGTAATTTCAAAGATTTGTCGATTGCTTTTTCCCCTTGGTGGGAGGATACTAATTAAAATCGGTGAGGTTGAGGGCGTGGCCAGTAGCCAACAGAGTCAGAGACCCTAAGGGGAGCTTCATTTAAACAGGGCATATTTTTAGCATTTTCTGCAACTAAATTGCTTTAATCCCGAGGAAAATAGTGTTGTTGGATAGCGCTTGTTGAGAGGATCACACTGATACCTTCCTTTGCGCAAACAGAATTGGGAAACCCATAAAAACGAGCCTCACAGGAGACGGGGAAGGGCAAATGGCAAAAGCCAGATGATGTAGCAGTGCAAAGTGGCACAGCAAGAGTCAAGCCCTCCAACCCAGGCTGTTCAGTGCTATGAGAGACCTTGATAGGAAAGTCAAGGCTGTCTCAACAAAGTTTACATCTCTTGCTACAAGAATGGAACAAGTGGAAGCTGAGGCCAAAACTACTACAGACGCTTTGCAAAAGTCAGCTACAGCTGCAGCGAGACTGATTGCCAAGAGCAAGCTAATGAGAGACTACAGCTTGAAAATGGAGCCAGAATGAGCAATGTGAGAGTGTTTGGCATCCCTGACGGATTAGAGAGATCCAAGATTCTCACCTGTGTCCAAACTACCATTGAAACTGTTCTTGGACTCCAGCTTGTTTCATCCATCCTACAGGCATAGAAGATTACCCCACGCTGCAGCAGAATCAGGAGGGCGGGGTCCAGTTGGGAAGGGGACTGAATTTATTACAACCTGTACTATATTATGTGTATGTGAGGTATGAGACTAAATGCTTTATACATTGATGTGTGATACAGTCTCTGCTGTATTATTGCACAGCTGCCCATTTCTCATTTTGTTCGAGTCATGTTCTTGTCTAATAAGTCTGGTCACCACATAACGCCATCATCTGTGATGTTGTCTACGTAACTGCAATTTGATGTTCTGTGATTTTGTACTTTATTTTGAAATAGTATTCTGCTGTACTCCCCTTTCCCCCTCCCCCAGGTTGTACCTGGAAACAAGCCTCGACTCAATGTGCCTTTCCTTGTTGCCAATTTTTAAATAAATTATGGTTGGAAATGGGTGTTGGTGTGTGATCGGAATAAGCATGGGACAATTTTTGATGCTGTACATCCCCTGAACTCCTGCTATTCTTGCCTTTTAAATGGTAGTTTTTCCCTTTTCTTAGGCCGTGTGGGACTTGAAGAGCTGCAGGTCACAAAATGGCCAACGCCTTGTGGTGGACAGAGTGCACACTACAGGTGCACCAGTTAAAGGAACCCTGCATGTAGCCCACACTACCAGCTCTCAAACCCACGGCCAGACTCGCACCTGAATTTCAGTTTTCACCCACTCTTGAAGGGGTACGTTAAATACAGATTTAGTAGTTCTGAGGATGTTGTTAAAGTTTAATGTTGCAGACCAGTTCCTATGAATGTTTAAGGACGTTTTGCAGATCCTTTTCTCTGTCGAACATCTTGTGTACTAATTTTAGTATGAATCCATTGTGGTCCGTGACTCGTTCCAAGCCTTGTAGGATCGATTTACACTTTCAAAAGCTTATATTTTCCGTACATAGAAACATAGACTTTGATGGCAGATAAGGACAGCATGGCCCACCCAGTCTGCCCATTTCCCTGCCTATTGGATAAGCTGTAGATCATAGTTAACCAACCGCCTACTTCCTACCCCTCACTAGAATTGCCTTATGTCTGTCCCGTGCATTCTTGAATTCCCCCACTGTTTTTGACCCCACGACCTCCTCAGGAAGGCTGTTCCATGCGTCCACACACTCTCCGTGGAAAAAGTACTTCCTCAAATTGTGCCCTCTTGTTCTTGCACATCTTTTTTTTCTGAAAGATGCTACCCTCTTGGACTTTGTTGATTCCCTTGAGGTACTTGAAACTTAATATCATGTCCCCCCTCTCCCTCCTTTCCCCGGGAGTATACATATTAAGCTACTTTAGTCTCTCTTCATATGGCTTCTGTTGCAGACTCTGCACCATTTTAGTGTCCCTCCTCTGGACTGCCTCCATCCTGTCTATGTCCTTGCGGAGATGGGTCTGCAGAACTGCATGCAGTAGTCTAGATGGGGTGTCAACAACTGTCTGTACAGAGGGATAACAACTTCCTGTTTTCTACTGGTGATGCCTCTCCATGTGCATCCCAGTATCCCCCCAAGCCCTCCTTACTATCTCCTCACATTGCATGCCCACATTATAGGTCATCTGATGATATATAACTACCCCCAGGTCCCTTTCCATTTTTGTTGTTGTTAGTAACCCCCCTCCCGTGTACTCTTCACTTGAGTTTTTGTTTCCCAGGTGCATTACTTTACACTTCTTTGCATTGAATCTAAGCTGCCATACATTTGACCATTCCTCCAACCTTGCCAAGTCCCTTCTCATCCTTTCCACCTCCCTTTGTTTATCCACCCTGTTGCAGATCTTTGTGTCGTCTGTAAAGAGGCATACTTTTCCTTCTAGTTCCTCTGCAGTGTCACCTATAAAGACATTAAAGAGGACCTGTCGCACTACTGAACCCTGTGGTACTCCGCTAATCAATCAAAATCTTTATTTAATCAGGCGAACATCATTGAGCATAGCTCATTTACAAGATGGACCTGAGTGGTCAAGAAGTGCAAGTGTTATTACATTGACAAGGGTAGCATAAACAGTAATACAATGACATAAGTGCTAATATATAACAATATACATATGTACAAGGCACATTAAAACTTTTAATCTGTGAGACAGAAGGCAATGGGCACATCAGGAGTAATATGTAGATTATAGGACCTAGCAGGCATTTTGAGGGTGAATCTTGGGACTGGAAGCAGGTTTATCAGCATATAGGAACACGAAAAGGAAAGTAGGGTAGGGGCAGGTTTAGGCCTTGTGGAAGCAGTTGCAGAGTTCTGGGAATAGGGTGGTGAATAATCTTTGAAGGATATTAAGGGTAGGAGGTTATTTAGCTTCATGGTTTTTGAGTGAATTCCAAGACAGTTGCTAGTGAGTAGCTGATAGCAGCCCTCCCAAACTGGGTGCAGACATTGGGGACCTTAAGAATGATAATTTTGCTGATCCTTAGGTTGTATGGCCTAGAAGTAATTTGAGTAAAACAGTCTGAGATATAGGTAGGTAGCTTGCCTGATAAGGCTTTGAATATCCAAATTGCAGCATTCCTATTTCTTCTGTGTTGTAATGATGTCCAGTTAACTGCCTTATAAAGGAGCAATGATGGGTGCTGAAGGAAGGTCAGTAATGAATCTGATGGACCTGTGGTATAGGGTGTCCAGTTTATTTAAGAGGAGTGAACAATGTCCGTACAGAAAGTCAGCATAGTCAATGAGGGATAGGAATGAAGCCTGGATTAATCTTTTTTTGGAGTCTCTGTTGAGGTAGTGCTTTATTCTAAAAAAAAAAACCAAGCCTTTGTCTCAGTTTCTTTAGTAGCTCCTCAATATGGACAAAATAGTCAAGCTTATCAATCCAGATTCCAAGGTATTTGAAGTTATCAACGAATTCCAGCTTCTCTCCAAGTAAGGTGGTTAGTTGTAGGGTGGTGGATGGTGGGGTAGTGGCAGAGCAACTCTGTGAGGTAAAGAACATAGCTTTTGTTTTTTTGGCATTTAGAAGTAGTCTTTTATCTAGTAGGTTGTGTTGTAGGATGGAAAATTCAGATTGTAGCAGTTCACAGGCTTTAGATAATGAAGGATTGCTAACATATAATACAGTATCATCAGCAAACAGATGGATGTTGGATTGAGTGAGGTTAGCATCAATATTATTAATATAGATGGCAAAGAGGATGGGGCCAAGAATAGAGCCTTGCGGTACAACTCTTAACAGTGGTTTTAAGGTGGAAGGTAGTTTCCATTTTTACCAGTTGTGACCTATCTGATAGATAGCACTTGAACCAATTGAGTGAAGGGGAATCCAACCTAGTGAGCCAAGGGAGGTGATTAATGATTCATGATCCACTGTGTCAAATGCTTTGCTCAAATCCAGGAACACAGCACAGGTACTGTTCTTCTTATCCATAGCAATCTGCCAGTCGTTGGTTACTTTGGCTGAGGGCCGAAATGGTGCTATGCCTTGATCTAAAGCCTGATTGTGCTGTATTTAGGAGGTTATTGTTATCCAGGTAGTCCCTTAATTGTGAGTTTACTAACTTTTCGAGCATCTTGGATAGAACTGATAGGATGGAAATGGGCCTGTAATTATTGAGGTCCATGGGATCACCAGATTTGAGTAAAGGAACTACTTGAGCTGTTTTCCAAGTGGAGGGAATGGATCCAGTGGTGAGGGAAAGATTGAAGAGATGAGTGAGAGGGGCAGATAAGACTTGAGATGCAATCTTGAGGAAGTAGGGGTCCAGGGAGTCTGTACCTGCACTTTTTGAAGTATCTAAATTGGAGAGGAGATCTTCCACTTCTTTCAAGGATATTGGGTTGAAGGAGAAGGTTGATGTAGCCTTTGACCCACGGTGGATTGAAGGTTCAAGGAAGATCTCAGGAGATTTGCAGGTGAAGAGTCAAATGCTAGTCCAGCTGTGGTGAAGTGGTCATTGAAGGTATTTAGGATTTCTTGTTTGTCCGTAATTTCTGTGTTATTTGGTAGCAGTTTGCAGGTTAAGGCAGGAGTAGAGTTTGGCCCAAGATACCCTTTATAGTTCCCCAGAGCCTGGTTGGGTTATTATAGGAGGCATCAATTCAGCTCTATAATAGGCAGCTTTGGCAGATCTTATTTGTGTTGTACATGAATTTCTTGCTTTTCTGAAATTTAGCCAGTCTCTGGAATCCTTAGTTTTCTTGCCTTTTTCCACAGTTTGTCTCTGGCTAGCAAGGCTGTTTTAAGATCAGTGGTGAACCAGGGCAGGACCTTGCTTTAGTTCTGATATTGGTGAATGGTGCATGAATATTGAGAGCATTAGTGATAATGTCCTTTAAGATCTGGAGCTGTTTCCACTGAGGTTGTAAGGTAGAAATCTTGCCAATATATTGTGTTACTCAGGTCATGGGGTATCCTGGTATGTTGAACTTCTTTTTGACCTTTTGAGGACAAATTCAGCAGGGTTGGTGGTTTGGTGAAGATCTTATGCCAGCTATGGACAATGGTCACTTACATCATTCGGTAGTACTCCTGCATGCGTATATAAGTGAGGCTTGTTTACCAACATAATATCCAGGAGTGAGCTGTTGCTAGAATTTTTTTTAGGTTAACCCTGGTTGGGTCTTTAATTAGCTGTGTAAAGCCATAGGTGTCACAAAAGGTTACCAATGGTGCAGATGCATTAGATAGCCAGTTTAAATTCAAATCACCAAGGATGATGGTATCTTCAGGGCCTAGATTGGTTATTGACCCCAGGTGAGATAGTAATTTGAGGCCTGCTGAGGGGCCTATAGCAGCCAATCAATTTAAATGAAGACAAGTTAGGAAGGGATATTTTGATTGACAAACATTCAAATTCCTTTGGTTGGATGTGTTGATGAGGCAGGTAGCAGAGATGGTGTCCTTAATGTATATGGCCACCCACCACCCCTGGAAGGCGATCTGCTCTGAAGAGCTGATAGTTAGTAAGGTTTACAACACTGTCTTTGGTTGAAGGTCTGAGCCAAGATTCAGAGATGACCAGAAAGTCAGGCAGGGTATGTGCCACCCATGCCTGTATTAGGAGAATTTTTTAAGAGGCTGCAGGCATTGAAGTGTAGGAAGCTTAGGCCATTTATAGAGGATAGATCAGCAGGGAAAATAAACTTTCAATGGGGCCAGGATTTATTTCAATGGTACCAAAACAGATCAGAAGGTAGAAGATTAATTTGAGGAGGGCACCAAGGGACAGGGATAGTGAGTGGTCAGGCGTTTCCTCCTAATCCTGGGTGCCTGCTGTGAGATGAGTGATGGTCCTGGTATATAGGTGCAATTTTATCATAGCATAATAATTTAATGGACAGGCATAGTGGGTTAATAAAAGCCATGATACAAGTAAGGTGCCAGGGCTGTGCTGAATTGTTAGGGTGGCCTTATGTGGATATCCCAGAGGTTGCATTGTAAACGTGGTTGGGTGAATAAGGAATCCGTGGTTGGCCATTGAGGATGGCAGAAGTGGGCAGGTCGTATTAACTGAGTTATTTATCTTGACACTGGGCATAACATTAATATCATAAGGGATTGGGTGAGATCCGAGGCTCAGGAGCAAAAGAAAGCAAAGTAGCATTGTGGAGGTTAGGTATGGGTTAAGGAAGGAAGGGAAAGGGATGTGGGCGTGGATTAAGAAATGGCGGGAGAAAGTGTATAAAAGAATCAACCAGGAGGGGGGGCGGGCAAAAATTTTGCAGCTTTGCCCGTACCTTTCTGCCTGCTTCTCCCGGCCTCCTGGAACCCTTGGTCGGCTGCACAGGCGCCGCCGACCCGCTGGCGGCTCGGAGCCCCTCCGCTCCCTGGACCTCGAGGGCTGCGCCTTCTACAAGGTGGGGGACAGAGGAGAAGGCAGTCAGCAAGGTACCTTTATTGCAGTAATCTGCAATAAGGTGCTAAAACTTAAGATTTGCACAACAATAGACTGGGAGGGTATGGGGGTTAGGCGCCTAAGCGTCTAGCTCACACAGCATTTCAAAAGACTGTAACACTTATTTTAAAATACAGAAAAACAGCCCATAAATCAGGCACAAAGTAAGAGAAAACAGCACTTTTTATGAGGAATTAAAAATAATTTAAAGAAAAGCAGAAATCCCGGCCAGAATAGAGCAGCAAACCCCAGTTTAAGTCTATGGGGAAGGCGCACCAATCGGAAGCAAGGCACAGACTGCGGTCGCTTTCCGATTGGTTTGCGGCTTTGCCCGTACCTTTCTGCCTGCTTCTCCCGGCCTCCTGGAACCCTTGGTCGGCTGCTCAGGCGCGCCCGACCTGCTGGCGGCTCGGAGCCCTTCCGCTCCCTGGACCTCGAGGGCTGCGCCTTCTATAAGGTGGGGGACAGAGGAGAAGGCAGTCAGCAAGGTACCTTTATTGCAGTAATCTGCAATAAGGTGCTAAAACTTAAGATTTGCACAACAATAGACTGGGAGGGTATGGGGGGTTAGGCGCCTAAGCGTCTAGCCACACAGCATTTCAAAAGACTGTAACACTTATTTTAAAATACAGAAAAACAGCCCATAAATCAGGCACAAAGTAAGAGAAAACAGCACTTTTTATGAGGAATTCAAAATAATTTAAAGAAAAGCAGAAATCCCGGCCAGAATAGAGCAGCAAACCCCAGTCTAAGTCTATGGGGAAGGCGCACCAATCGGAAGCAAGGCACAGACTGGCTAGTAACCCCCCTTTCTTCAGAGTGGACTCTGTTTACTGTTGCCCTCTGCGTCCTGTTGTCCAGCCAATTTTTTTTTGCCCAGGCTACCACCATGGGTCCCACTCCCAGGCTGGCTAACTTGTTTATCAATCTTTTGTGTGGGACTGTGTCAAATGCCTTGCTTAAGTCTGGGTAGGCCATGTCCACAGCCCCTCTATTGTCTGCTACTTTAGTCAGCCAGTCAAAGAAATGTATTAGATTAGTCTGACATGACCTTCCCGCTGTGAATCCATGCTGCTTTGCGTCCTGTGCCCTGCTGGTGTCTAGGTACTCAACAGTTCTTTGTTTCAGAAGTGATTCCATCATTTTCCCTACCACTGAGGTCAAACTAACAGGTCTGTAGTTTCCTACCTCTGCCTTACTCCCACTTTTTGTGAAGGGGAATCAAATCCGCCCTCCTCCAGTCGTCAGTTACCACACCATCCTCCCATGATTTGTTAAAAAGGGTAGTCAGTGGTGTCACTAATTCTCCCCTTAGTTCTTTTAGAATTCTGGGGTAAATCCTGTCGGGTCCCATTGCTTTGTCCACCTTCTGTTTTAGGAGTTCTTTCAGGACCTTTTCTTCTGTGAATGGACTGGTATCGACCCCCCCCCCCCAAATCCAGAGTGCTATTATGAGGTTTAGGTACCTCTCCCTCTTCTTCTTGTGTGAATACTGAGCAGAAGTCTTCGTTCAGTATCCCTGCTTTTTCACTGTCATGCTATGCCACCCCCCCCTTTATTAAGCCTCACTATCCCTCCCTTGGTCTTTCTTCACTCCCTGATGTACCTTCTAGCAGAAAGTTCCTTCTACAGGAAAATTCTGTTGGGACTACCACGCTTCTTCTAGAGTGCTGTCAGTTTAATGGGCAACCTGTAGACTTGATTTTCGTATTGACACGGGCAGTAGCATTGCCGAGAGCACTGTTAAAACAAGTGCTTCACAGCACAGATAACATTTTCAGAAGCTTAAGCTGATGACGTCCATGGTCATTGCTGCACCAACTTTATTTTGGGATACTTATTGGACTAGCCCTTTCGGCTACTAGTGATATATTAACCCCCCACGGGTGATAACACTGCCATAAGAGTTATTTTTTTATACCTTGTATGATGTTTTTTACTACATCCTGTACTCAGAACCATATACTAATTTTTCTGTGCTTGGCACTATTGAAATTAATAAAAGCAAAGTTTATTAAAAAAAAATGAGACTGCCAGAAGGTTCTGTATACCAAAAATAGCTGCTTATGATTTATTTGTTCTCTTACCAAGGTTGTTGCTCCCTAACCAAGGTAGGCAGGCTCCTTCAGTCCTGTCCTGGCTGCCCCACATAGCGACCACCTCCAGAGAACCTACTGTCCAGCCTAGTTCCCCTTATGGATCTCCCCAATTGCAGATACAGAGCATGGACTGATCGGGGTCCTGCTGCTGGCACTGGTGGAGGGTTGACACAGGACATCATACTTGCCTGCCTTGCTGTATTTTCCTCCATTTTCTGGTCCCTCCCTGAAGCTAGAGTGCACACATCCGTGCATGCTCCGTCGATTCCTGCAACTCCCTTGTGTTCTGTGCTGCTTCCCTCTCATCCTACCAGCAGGCCTCCACCTGCTAGCAGTCATGCGGCAGAGCAGGCATGTGTCTCTCCCCAGAAGAGGAGAGCAGTTCAGTGGTTGCTCCTTCCTCTCACCCCTGCTTGCGGAAGCATCCTGGAATTGCTCCTAATTCTGGGCCTGTGGGGTAGTGGGTGGTAGCACTTACTCTGCCTCACTGGGCTGGCTACCAAATATTGCTTCTATTTCCCCCTTGGACTGCCACTCAGTAGGGGCAGAAACATTTGGGGCAGGTAGTATAGCCTAGAGGTTAGATTAATCAGCTGTGAACGAGCTTAGTACAGCTAGCAGACCTTTGTTTGATTGGGATCCTTACGGTTTCCCGACATCCATTTGCCTGACAGAAAGTTGCCCGGCACCCGTTTACCGTCAGGTTAATTTTACCGACAATTAAAATCCTGCGATGCACTTTGCCGACAAGACCTGAATTTCACTGTTCCACTCCCTCAGATGGATCGGCTATTCATGCATGTCATTTTGTCTGGCAAGTGAGATTTAACTTTCACAGTGTGTTCTCCCCCTGTCTGACTTGGAGCTCTCTCCATTTCTTTATGAATGTTCAATGTGAGCTAAGGGTGGAAGGGGGCAGGACAGGCTGAGTGCACAGACAGCTGCATAGTTGCGATTAACGACACATGCAGCTTAACTCACCCTCCTTGTTTGCTCTGTACCTGTGATGTGCAATTCCCCCCCCCCCCCATCTAGCTCTTGCCAGAACTCACTGCCCTGGAGCAATTCCCCACCCCCAGTATGCACTGGCCTTAACTGAAAACTGGGTCACTGGGAAAACTGCTTCGTATCCTCCCCTATCCAGAATGGTGATGTGGGCACTGCCCCCCCTTCCAATGACCAGCTAGTGCCGATGAACAGAGCTGTCCATCCCCCTCCTTGCTATTGCCTTTGAATACCAGCTGGTGAGAGCAGTACACCTTCTTTTACTGTGTGAGTACATACACTGAAGTGTCGCATAAACATACCTTGTTGGGCAACCGCAATTTGGGAAAATGGGGTGGGGAAAAGTGTGTCGGGAAAGTAGCAGTCGGGCAATCATACCAGACCCGTTTGATTACCACAACCGCCACTTGCATACTGTTTGACTCTGAGCAAGTCACTTAACCATTTAACCTTCCCAGTGTTCCCAGGTCGCGTCTGAAAACAGACAAACGTGCTTAGTGGATCTTATCCAATTACCAAAAAAAAGAGGGCATTCCCAAAAGACATGCGCCTGATCTGCCAGGTGCCATCCCGCATCCTCTCCAACAGTAACCCCTTTCCATATACCCATATACTTAGCTTGTATAGCCGGGATACATAAGAAACATGTCTGACATTTCCACGTAAATTCCTGTAAACAGAGTGCCGATGTAACTTGTATAGCAAGTGATGTGTATTTGAGCCATATTTTATAAGTGTCCCATCCCCAATTCCACATTGCAATATCCAGTGATACGAGGCATAGTTGCAGGGTTTGTGTCCACTAAAGCCTTGTAAATCTGCCCTGTCAGATGTTGCCACATTTCTCCCTTCTGAGCCCCAATCAATATTCTACCCATTAAAATTAACGTTCTCGGAAGGCACATGGCTGCCTGCCCCAACGTCTGCAAATAAGAGCTGAGCTGGAGGAATCTAAAGGGATCTGTAACAGGTGTATAACCTTCTCATAACTCCTGAAATGTTTCCATAGGTTTCTGATGGTAAACAGCACTGTACCAGGATACTTAATTTGTTCTTGGCGGGCATGGCACGGAAGTGGGAACTTTTCAAAATGTAAAGGTCATGTATCTTTGTTTAGGAAATTGGGGAGGGGTCTCAAGCAAGTAGCTACACCTGTCACCTTCTCAGAAGTACTACCTGCGAGAGGCATGGGAGATCATAGGGGTGCATGCACCAGGAACTTTAACTTATGGTTGAAGAACTGGTGCTGTGAGGAAGGGTTTGGATTCATTGGTGACTGGAGACCCACCTGGAGGATGGAGGTTTGTTCAAGCCTGACATGCATCCATCCTGGAGGGAATCCAAGCACTCAATGATAAGTTTAAGTGCTACATTGACAAGCATTGAAACTAACCAAGGGGGGGTGGTAGGCCAGCAAGGAGGGTACCTCTTGCTCACCCCCCACAGCTAGCAGTGGAACCAGTAAACCGGAGGAGTGGATATCTCAACAAAGCAGTGTGCAAAAGACGGAGATTAGCACCCAAGAGGTGGATAGGCAGAAAAGGGCCAAAAATCAGCACAAGGGCAGACAGCTAGGAGAACCAGGGATAAAGAACAACCAGGGAAGGGGCTGGAGTAGAACAGCTAAACAGTCTAGGGAGGTCAAATCATGGAAAGCCATGTGTGCTAATGCCAGGAGCCTTAGCAACAAGATGGAAGATCTGGAGGCTGTCATGGTGCAGTCAGACCTGGACATTGCGGCCATCACAGAAACCTGGTGCAATGATAACCATGACTGGAAGATGGCCATTCCTGGCTACAGCATATTCAGAAGAGACCGGGCAGGTAGGAAGGGAGGAGGAGGAGAAGAGGCACTGTATGTGAAAAATGACATAAGGGCTGCAGAGATCCAGGAGGAACAAAATGGGGGAGAGATACTGTGGGTTAAGCTGGAAAGGAAAATGGGGCCAGCCATCCACTCAGGTATGGTCTGTAGACCACCAACCCAGAAAGAAGAAACAGATAGGGAGCTGATGCTAGCCATCCAAAGGATGGCAGACAAGGGTGAGGTAGTACTGGTTGGAGACTTCAATACTCCAGACGTGGAGTGGAGCATCCCAGCAGCAGCATCAACTAGGAGCAGATTTATCCTGGACTCCCTTCAGGGTGTCTTCTTCAAGCAACTGGTCATGGAACCAACTCAGCAGAAGGCAATACTGGACCTTGTGCTCACAAACAGGGACAGTGTGATGGAGGTAACAGTGGGGGAGCACCTGGGGAACAGTGACCACCAGTCATTGTGGTTTGAAATCACAGAAGGAGCAGAACCAAATCACACAAAAACATGTATCCTGGATTTTAGGGGGGCAGACTTTGGGAAAATGGGGAGATACTTGAAAGAGGCATTAAGGGGAATGGGGCAGGCATCAGGGGTTGAGGAACAGTGGGCAGTATTTAAAACAGGGATTACAAGAGTAACAGAATTATGCATTAAGCAGGTTAGCAAGAGGAAAAGGAAGGAGGCCATTATGGTTTCCAAAGAGATAGCAAAAGAAAGTGAAAGCCAAAAGATTGCATTCAGGCAATACAAAAAGACACAGGCAGAAGGGGATAGGGAGACGTACCAGGAGAAGCAAAGGGAGGTCAGTAAGGGAATCCAAAGCTCAGACAGAAGAGCACATTGCAAAATCAGTGGGAAGAGGGGACAACACCTTTTACAGGTACATAAGTGAAAAAAGAAAGGCAAAGGGAGGGATAGTGAGACTGAAGGGGGAGGATGGGGGCCACGTGGAGAATGACAACAATAAAGCTGACATACTGAACAGGTATTTCTGCTCAGTCTTTACTGAGGAGGAGGAGGAGGGTAATGGGTCTGAAGGGAGCACAAGGGGTGAGAATGGTGCAGAAATGGACACAAGTCCCTTTACAAGAGAAAGGGTCCTGAAGGAACTGGAAGTAATAGAGTTGATGATAAAGCAATGGGGCCAGATGGGTGCACCCCAGGGTCCTAAAGAACTCAAGAGAGGTGGTGGCTGAACCTCTGGCTATCCTGTTTAGCGATCACTGGAAACAGGAGGTACCCAAAGACTGGAGGACAGCAGATGTAGTCCCTTATACAAAGTGGGAACAAAGAGGAAGCGGGTAACTACAGACCAGTCAGCCTCACCTCGGTAGTGGGGAAGATCATGGAAGCACTACTGAAGGAGAGATTGGTGGAACATCTGGCTGTCAATGGACTGCAGGATCCAAGGCAGCATGGTTTCACCAGGGGGAGGTCATGTCAGACCAACCTCGTTGAATTTTTTGACTGGGTGACTAGGGAGGTGGATCAGGGGAGGGCAGTGGACATGGCATATCTGGACTTCAGCAGGGTCTCTGACACTGTGCCACATAGAAGACTATTATACAAACTAGGGAATACGGGTGTGGGCAGGACAGTAGTGTGGTGGGTAGGTAACTGGCTGGACACAGAGGGTGGTGGTGGTAAATGGCTGTCACTCCACAGAGGGAAGAGTGACCAGTGGAGTACCACAGGGATCAGTGCTGGGGCTGGTCCTATTCAACATCTTCATCAGTGACATTGCGCAGGACCTAGAAGGTAGAATTTCACTGTTCGCTGATGACACAAAGCTCTGTAACAGAGTAGACACACCAGAGGGTGTAGACAGAATGAGAAGGGACCTGCAGAAACTTGAAGAATGGTCAGGGGTTTGGCAGTTGAAATTCAATGCAAAGAAGTGCAAGATAATGCATATGGGGCACAAAAACCCTGGCACAATATATCAGTTGGGGGTGAGGATATAGCATGCACCAAGCAGGAAAGGGATCTTGGGGTTATCATCTCTGATGACCTCAAGGTAGGGAAACAGTGTGACAAGGCAGCAGGTAAAGCAAATAGGATGCTGGGATGCATAGGCAAGGGCATCACTAGCAGGAAAAGGGAGGTCATGATTCCACTATACAAGACACTAGTGAGGCCCCACCTAGAGTACAGTGTACAGTTCTGGAGACCTTACCTACGTAAGGACATAGACAGGGTAGAGAAGGTTCAGAGGAGGGCAACAAAGATGATACATGGATTGTATCACAAGTCCTGTGAGGACAGGTTGCAGGAATTGAATATGTACTCCCTGGGGGAGAGAGGGGACGTGATAGAGACATACAAGTATCTTACAGGGAGGAACAGGGTGCAAGAATACACTATTTTTTATTGAAAAAGATACTCCAGGACTAGAAGGCATGGGATGAAGTTGGAGGGAGGACGATTCAGAGGAAATGTGAGGAAGAATTTCTTCACAGAACGGGTGGTAGACAAGTGGAACACCCTGCCTGAGGAAGTGGTGGGGGCTGAAACAATCACAGGATTTAAGAATGCATGGGATAGACATAAAGGAATTCGGGAGGTCAGGGGTAAGGGGCAACAGAGTTCTAGGAAAACATAAACTTAAGTTACAAACTCAAATGGGCAGACTTGGTGGGCCATAGGCCCTTATCTGCCGACACTGTCTATGTATCTATGTATAAAAAGAAAAACAGTTGTATTAATGTTTTCCAGAAAATATTTTTGCTGGAAACCAACATGGTGACTAACAAATACTGCTGCTTTAAAAACTAAAATGTCATGGAAGGAGCAGAGTGCAACTCGGAGGAAAGAGTTCCACTGAGCAGAGTGAGGATGATTTTCAGGAGAAGGAGGAGGGGAACATTTCCAGGAGCCAGTGTGCTAGGAAGCTAAAAATGAACTCTTGACATCGGAGAGGTTTTGCAGCTACAGCATCTGGTAAGGCGTGCAGTTAATTTTACAGATGAGTGTGTTTTAAATAAACTCCGAGTGGTGCTGTCAAAACATTAGGATAGACGATCAGTAGCCAGCAGCAACCATCAAGACAGTGTCAGCATGGGGAAGGGGGGTAATGTAATAAAGTCTAGTAGTGTATAGTTTTAATCTGTATCCCTGTCTCTCAGGGTTGGACCGAAAATAAGGGAGGTAGGCTTACTTCAGCCTCTCTTAGCAGAAGTCACTGCAGGTGATGAGACTGATGGATTGATTTCATTCAGGGCACATGTAACTGTACGAATACATTTTTTTTTTTTTATGGGCATATTCCATTTTTCACAGTACAAGCACAACAGCACTGAGAGAGAATGAACAATTCATAAAGCACTGTATTTCTGAATAATAAGACCAATTCAATAAGCATTGGATTTCTAAACTATGAGAAACACATTTCATACAGAAACCTGACCGGGATGAAGGGCTCATAAAGTAGTGTAGGACAAAGCAATGAATATGCCTTTTTTTACCATTAAAACATATTTAACCATAGCATACAAAAATGCTAAGTTCAAGTTTATTATGAAGGGATAAATCCGTTGAGCAAGCTCATTTTCTAGGAGGATTCTTTTTTTTTTTTAAATCATACATACAGTCTGTATGGGGATACAAAATTAACAGACATTATTTAGCGAATTATGTAATATGAGCTATAGAAGGCAGGTATGTATAAGTATATAATGGTAACGAACTATTCAGAGTTGGAGTATCCGTCATTCGCATACATTATATGAGAAGGTCCTCAGTCTGTCTATAATGGAATGGAGAGAAGATTATGCACCAGGTTCACCCCACACCTGTCCTGGGAGGGAGGTATTTAAGAAATGGAAGCCAGTATATGTAACAGTTTTTTTAAAGTACCAGTAGCTAGGTGGAAGCGACAGGGTTTCTGTTGTTTTATAAAGCGATTCTCCAGTTTACTAAAGAACAGTGGCAGTTTGCAACAGTAGGGCTCCAGTCTTATAACATTCCACAACAAGAGTAATTTTGGTGTAAAGGGAAGGGGACAGGTGATCATCTTTCTTTGTTCAGAGTTTCTGCCCCTGTGGTGTCAACTTGCAAGTGACGCGGAGTGTGCATCAGTGTCCGATACCCTTCCAAGCTTCCTGACTGGCTTGACACTCAGTTTTGCTAGGATTAATTTCAGTTCAATTTACAATTGTATTAGGGAGTGTAACCATTGAGATAAGCTCATTAGAGACCCTTTAAGTACAGAAGTTACATATAAAAGTTTGTTACAGTTTGCAAAAAAAAACTACATTAATGCAGCAGTTAGGTTTGAGGATAAAGCAACAAACGTAGGGAAATATGACGCTAGGGTTTCCAACCTAAAACCTCTGCCCCACCCCAAAGTGATTGAGGGGTGGAGTCTTCCTTGGGGTTGTCAACCCTAACGCTTACCACATTGCAGTAACAGAAAAGCTAAGATGTAATGTATGTTGTCCCCCGTCTCTGTATCTTGCTTCCCTATGTAACTGACGTGGAATGTATTAACGAGCATCCGCTCACAGGTGTTATCCAAGATCAAAATAAAAGATGTGATGGAGACAGGTGTGTATGTTTCATGACCGCATACAATGGGGTGAGCGTTAGGTTTGACAACCCGAAGGAATACTCCACCCCTCATTTGTTTCAGGGGAGGGACAGGGGTTTTAGGGTTGAAAACTCTATAGCGTCATATTTCCCTACGTTTCTCACTTGTTCCTCAACCCTAACTGATGCATTGATGTGTTTTTTTGCAAAGAATTTCCTTACTTTTTGAGACAGTGTAATCGAAGCCCTGTTTGCCTGTGGGAATGCAGGGCCCTTTGGGCCCTACGCTCCCATCCCTTCATAGATGCATCTATGTATGTAGCTGTGGAAGGGCCCTGCACTTCCATTTATAGAACAGCAGTGAGCAAATTGCTAGCATAGCCATCTTATTGCCCCACCTCATGTACCTGGTACAAAAAGTTTTCGAATCCCCACCAAAACATAATTCCACGCAACTGCAGTGCCGTTCCACGCCACAGGTGTGGAAAACACATTTTGGCCAGGATTTGAAAAATGACAGCTGTGACATACATGAGGTGGAGTAATAAGAAGGCTATGTTGAAAATTTGGGGTCAGAATATATATAAAATTTCCAAAGTTGTGGCGTGTGTAAAATTGCAACAAATGGTCATAACTGCCATTTTAACCCCAAATTTTCAACATAGCCTTCTTATGACCACACCTTATGAACAACGGCAGGAAATTTTTTCAAATCCTGCCCAAAAGGTGAATTTCAGCAGCCAACTGCAATATCACCTTTTGGGTGGGAGTTGCATAATGTCATTCATATTGTTTATGAGCTGGGGCCCCCAAAAGGCCATGTTGAAAATTTGGTGTCAAAGTGTTAAAAAATGGCTATGTTATACACCAAAGTTGAAACTCCCATTGAAATACATTGAACCGCATTTACCTTAGTTTTTCGTATTGCAGTTGCCTGTTCCAGCAGCAAGACATATCTTCGATCAGAGAGTGGCTCTCGAACCTGGGACCTGTTCAGGTGAGTGAGGGTGTGTGGGGGTGTACTGGGAGGTGCTGAGTGGGGGTAGGGGGGGCTGATCGGTGAGGGATTTTTTTTTCAGGCTTAAAACAAGCAAAAAAAATTGGGGACAACGATCAGAGTACTGGGAAGAGGGAGGGACCACTGGCCTACCAGGGAATATAGTGTTTACATGGAGACAGCAATCGGAGAATGGGGAAGGGGCCACTGGACTACCAGGGATTATCATTTTTACATGGAGACGACAATCGGAGAATGGGGGAAGAAGGGGTCCGCTGGACTTGCATGGAATATCATTTTTGCATGGGAACTGCGATTGGAGAACAGGGGAAGGGGAGGGACCACTGGACTACCAGGGGAGTATAGTAGTGTCGTGGGGATGGCAATCAGAGAATAGGGAGGGACCAGTGGACTACCAGGGAATAACGATTTACGTGGAGGGCAATCAGAGAATGGGGAGGACCACTGGACTACCAGGGAATATCATTTTACATGGGGATGGCAGTTGGAGAAGCAGGGGAGGGACTGCTGGACTACCAAGAATATAATTTTACATGGAATGGCGATTGGGGGATGGGGGACCACTGGGCTACAAGGGAATATCATTTTTACATGTGGACTGTGATTGGAGAATAGGGATGGGGGGAGGGACAACTGGTTTACCAGGGAATATAATTTTTACTGCAGGGACAGCGATTGGAGAATGGTGGAGCAAGAAGGGACCATTAGACTACCAGGGACACATTATTTTATCTTCAGGGGATGGAAATCGGCAGGTAGGGGATGCCACTAGACATCAGGGAGGTATGACAGTTCATACTGTCATGGACCTGTACCGTTCGTAGTCTTTTCAGTTCAGACTATAAAGAACTGTGAATGGTTATTTCCGATCGAACTGTCCTTACCTAAGCAAGTGACTGATGAAATTATTCTCACCACAGTAACTGGTATTTGCAGTGTTAATTTTAAAAATACTAATAAAAGAATCCAATAAAGTATGTGAAGGAGACCTAATTACAGGTCTTGTTCTTTAGTTACCAGGCAGTACTTGGGTAGAAAAATGTTGTTAAAACAGGAAAACAAGATGGCTGACATCACAAACCGTATTTCTCTGAGCATGAACAGTAAATCCTTAACAATTAACAGTTCAAATGGTTTTCATTTATCTGCCTGTTTGGCAGCTATCACAAAAATCGTAATAATTCAAAAATAAGATATCTGCTCACCACACTATCCAAAAGCGCAAACCCTTGGCACAGACCCCATCATCCCTGAAAATATCAAGAGAAAATGTCTTTCCGTCTGGGCTGTAGATGAGGCCAAAAAAATCTCACATTAATCAATGGGGGAACTGTTGTTTTGTTTCTGTTTTTTACTACTCCATATCTCAAAAACCATACAATGCCGTCACAAAACCTTCCACATCTTGAGGCACTGGCAGAAGGACAGCGCATGCCAAATGTGGGGCTATTTTGTCAAAAAATGCCAAAGTTATTAAGCTACAGAATTTTAAATTTAACATAGAAGTGCCGGAATAACCCTAACTGTAGGGGGGCGCTACCACGCCCCTATAATATATGTATATTTATGCAGTTTGTGTGGACATAAATGGAGTGTGATAAATCCATTTATCTGAGTAACTGTGTATAAATGTTGAATCCTGCATGTACGTATACAGTTCGTACACGCCCTCCCACGGCACTCCTTCTTACTTTCATTTCACAGTCTACAGGTTAGCAGTCTGGAGCATTCCAGTCCCGCTCTTCACTTACACTACCTGCACAAGAGGTACTAAATAAACAATGTTTCCTTTCCAGCATACATTTACTCAAACTCTGGCATGGTTATCGAACACAACCACGACATACTGTGTCTCCCTTTCATTTCTGCTGCTCTACGTCCACTCAAAATGCAGTGTCATTGGGAAACTCCTTTGCGTTATTTTTGTCTGCGCTCCACAAGCCACTAAGCATGCCGTCCTCACAGACCAGAACTTCTCACACTAGACAAAAACACATAAACATTCACATAAGTCAAATCTTTTTTGTTTAAAGCAAAAAAGCCTGAGCTAGTACGCCTTCTCTTAACCAGTTGCCAAACTTAAGGTCTGGCACAGGATTAAACAACATCCAAGCTTTGACACTATTTCCCATTTCTGCAGAATTTTAGCGACAGATAACTTCTTCCTTCTCTCTGCAGTGCATCTTGCATTTCACCAATGGAGACATCTTGGCCTCACTTACATTTACCAGTTTTAGATGAGCATGGTGGTGTTCCCTTCTCAGCCCTTCAAAATAATTATGGACTCACTGGTAGAGAACATTTTCGGTATTTTCAAATTCATTTATTCTCCACAAATGTAAAGAATACACTAAACTCCCTACCATCCTCCTTTTACTCTTGGCCCTGATCCTAGATTTTCAAAAGGACCACCCTAGGGGACATGTGATTGATAATGCGTATAAGGGATTACAAGAATTAAATACAGAATTGACTCCCTCGATTCTGGAAAAATGAAACCAAGAACTTAAAAGTATGGTAGACTATTGCCATCGGGTGAAATATGCTTTCCCAATGTTAAAAATCACTTCCTCGACTCCATGGCTTGAGTTTGTGTGGAAGTGTCGCTCTTGTTATTTTAGCACCCCGGCCATCCTTAGGAAATTTTTACTGCAACATTTTTGGGATTGCTGTTGGGGCTGCAGGTTTAACCCTACTGGTCATGCCCACATTTTCTGTTTTAGTACGGTATTGCAGATATATTGGGCAGATGTGGTAGCCCAGATTGATATAATGATGGGTGGCTCCCTTACAGTGACCCCTGATCCTCGAGATCGGTGCAGTGAAGTGGGGTCAGCAGACTCCTACCTTCAGAGGCAGGTGTCACACATGTGCGGCCAAGATAAGGTCACTGGGCCTTTCCCCAAGCCCCTTTCTGGGACCTCTGGTGCCATGGAAATACAAGCTCCTCCTCAACCTCCCCTCACTGAGATCCTGATGGGTGGGTCTGGTAGACAGATGGCACCTCTTTGGCGGTTGTCTACCAACCCCCACTGCCCCCCCCCAAAATGTCCCTAGGCAGCAGACCTCCCCGGTGATTAAACTGAAACTGTATGCTCAGTCTCCTTTGGTGGACACCTTGGTGTCGTGGCCTGATGCCACCCTGTCTCCTGGTGCCGTTCGCTGTATTTTTGAGTGGGGCAGCACCAGCCATGATGTCAGGTCCCTCTCCATCACCATTCGCAGTGTCAGAGGGACCGTGCTGCATCCTGTTGTGGAGATGGAGGTGGTACTTTCCTCTGGTGTCGCTAACAGCATACAAGGAGAGGATGATGCCACCTCCAGCGATGGACAAGGGTGCCTACCATGGTTTCAGTCCTGGGCCCAGCACTGAGTGTGATTCTGGCAATAATATCGTGAGCACCAGGATCTAGTATGGTTCTAGGGTTTTTGAGACCAGAACCATGGATGGCGCCAGCAGCAACACATGGGTGAGCCCGTCTCTGAGCCAGTCATTGACCCTGAGCCCTGCACTGGCTTGGAGTCTGATGGCAGCCCAGACACTGTTCTTCCTGGAGCCAATTGCTGACACTGTGACTGGTGAGAACTGGGTCCAACCTACAGAGATTGTACAACTCCACTTTCCCCACCTGGGGAATACCCCAGTGGGCACTGACTGGGTCATTCCCCTGATGTCTGACGGCCCTGTTCCTGAGGTCCTGCCATTCTCAGCCCTTGGGTATGGCAACCCCACAGCCCAGATAAAGGCCCTAGACACCCTGTATTTCCTCTCCCTCCCATGCCTCTCTGTCTTTTGCAACCATTGCCTGGGTTCTTAGGCCGTTAGGGGTCAGTTACTTGGGAAGTTCATTGGTGCCCTTTAGATTTTCCAATGGGACTCTGACAGGGCACAGTTTTGTCCCTTCTCCCTATCACCATCAAGCTCTGGAGTTAGTGCCTCCTATCCATCAGCATCATCCTCCGAGGACAGCAAATCTTCCATTCACCTGTCTTTGGCTGCTGTGTACTCTCTGTACCAGCGATTCCTAGTGGACATACTGGAGAGGCGCTTGACACTGGATCCTTTACAGGCCAGATACAGCAGCCATGCCGTTGGGAATCCTTGGAGTTCCCAATGATAGTGCTTCTGTCATCCCTCTCTATCTTAGAGCCTTTGAGGAGGCATCTAGGGTGGTATGGAGGCGTCCTTTCACTTGCCCTCTTGCCCCAAGGGATCTCATGCTCCTGTATTGCATGCCCACAGGTTCTGAAGGTCAGTACTTCAACCCTCTTCAGGGCTGGAACTGTTGAAGACCCTCCTTGATGCCTAGATGCCCCACACATGACCAGCTTCCTGAGGCAGCAGAATCTGCTTAGACAGATGCCTTAGGGAGGAAAGTTTTTACCTCAGAATGCGCCCTGTTGTGCATAGCAGCACATGGGGCAGCCTTTGGTCTGTGTCTGTGATTGCAGCTAGGTCAGCTCCTAGCTCAAATGCCTCAGTGTGAGTTAATTGGGCACGCCATTTGCCTTTCTGCTTGAGCAAGACAACAATGGAGGGCATTGCACAGTGCCTGTGAAGTGGCCTCCAGGAACTGCAGTCTGCCTCAGGTGGATGGCATGGCTTCAGCTCTCCAGACTGGCACTTTTGGCCCAGCGTAAGGTGTCGAATTTGCAGTGCCAGGGGGCTAATTTCTTCTCCCCAGGGTCTCGGGTTGCCCTCCTGCTCCTGTGCCACAGAAAACCCCACCTACCCGACCAGACTGGTCTCACCAGACCCATGAAGAGTCCCTGCCCTCAGTTATTCTCCCCCACACAGAAGGCAGGTGGAACTTGTTACCCTGAGGGTGAGCCATTTCCTCCGAGAGAAAAGGCTTGAAGCTTGGTACTCTGACCCATAAGAGGGAATCAGTGGTAAAGATTCATTCCTGGAAGATAAGAGAATTATGTTCTCACTGTAATTGTTGATCTTCCAGAATATCTTCTCCATTAATTACTACACGCCACCCACCATCCCCTGCTCAGACAGAGCCATGACCTCCGGGCATGCTTACCCTGCTTGTGCTGGAAACACCTTGAGCATCCAGTCACACACCCCCTAGGGTTTTTTTTTCTTGTTACCGGTAAACACAGAAAGAGAGCTGGTCACTCTTTGTAGGCCCGCTCTAACCTTAACAGAATAAAAAAATAAAAAACTGGGTGAGGGTCATTCAGGGCCCTTGCATCAAAAAGAAAGAGAGCGGCCGGCCCGGTGGCATAGAGGGTTGAAGTGCTGGTGCCTTACCTCAGACCATGCCGGCGATCCGGGTTCGGAAATAGACTCGGGATGCCGGGGGCTGGCAGAAGAAGGAGGAGAGGATTGAGCATCCGTAGGACAGCTTCCTTTCCTGGGGTGGGTTGTGGGTTTGCATTGCGCTGCAGCAGTCTCTGGTGAAGGCCAGGAGCTCTGCAGACACACGTAGGAGGGAACAGCAGAAAAGCGGAAAATCTGCTTTGCGACCAACTGGATGACGGCTGCCAGTCCACCACTGCGGCCGATGCCCTGAAGGAGACCCTTCACCTCAGCAGCACCCTGGGGCCAAGTATGTGTTCTGGGTGCCTTCCCCCTTGGAGAAGGGGGACTCGCCCGGCAAAGGGTTACGTCGGGTTTCCCCAGGGACGGCTGCGATTTGAGGTTGGATGGCTCAGGAAGGGACAGGCAGAGCAGATGGGACATAGGTAGCCCGAAGGAGTGGTGGGTCGCGAGGCACGAAGGGGAGAAAAGAAATAAGACAAAAAAGAGACAGGGTGGATGGTGGCCCCTTCCTCCCATTTTCTTTCTTGTCCTCCTCCTTCCCCTGGCCAGGGTGCATTTCCTCTGAGGGTATATCCCTGTTAGTAACTACATTCATCATGTGCCCCTGACATTATCCACTCTAACTTCACTTGGATAACTGCACTGCATGTGAGGGGTGCTTGCTCCTTTTTGGAGCAGCTGTATTAGCTCATAAGCAACATATATCCCTTTGCTTGCAGGAAAAGCAGGTCTTTTCTTTTATAGGGAATCTTTCTTCTGTTTGGCTTTTTTTTTTTTTTTTGGTTGGAATGCCCTGTTTTATGTTCACTGTGGGTGCACGTGCAGTGAACATTTTGCTACGAGAATTTTTTTTAATACTTGTTTTATTAAAAATCACAAGTTGAGAGCTTACATAGCTGAGCAAAGTACAGATACAAACAGATGTACATGTCACATATGTCCTGCAATCCTATAGCCATGATATAATGGTTTTATATCTGTGACAAGAAAAACAGAGCTTCGGTAGGCTCAGAATGTAACTAAACAATGCAGTTTAGGTTATTTGGGCCTAAAAATACATAAAGTGAATAACTGTTATGTGGGTCTCTGCATGGTATGGAGGGCTGGCATTGAGTCCCATTGAGAGTAACTGTACACAACAAATAATAATTTGTCCCCTCTAGTCAGCCTGCCCACCTAATAAATATGTAATTACGATGGTCTAGTCCCCCCTCCCCACTAAATATATCTACTTATACTATTTCCATAGTCCTGGTTCAGCAGTCCATGAATCAGTCCATTCTGTCTTGTGTTAGATAGTCACATGCTCCATTTCCTGAATCTCATTAATTATCTTGCACCACTCTACCAATTCAGCTGGATCAGCCTTCCCAGACCCAGATCCGCTCTTTCTGCATGAAATGAAACTCCACTTCAATTTCCCATTTTGTTATGCTATGATACCACCCTATGTGAATTTAGAAAGTGGTAGGTAACGGGACTCCACTCCCTTACGAGAGTGGGTTTTGAGGGGTGTGACACTGTCAGTCCAATGCAGGGTGGTCTGCAAGGGGCTAGTCAGTGTCATACCAGTCATCTGCCAGGCTGGTCATGACAGTATTCTGGCTTGCTGGGTGGAAACTTCGTGTAGTTCAAAGAAGAGAGGTGACCCAAGCATAGGGCGGCTCTTTCCTTTGTTCTGCATACCACAGCCCAGCAAGCCCAGCTGATCTGTCATGATCAGCTTGCTGAAAACCGTCCCTTGTATGTATGTTTTTTTTTTTTTATTACATCCTGTAAAAGAGAAAAACATCCGTTGATGTGTGTTGCTGCTGCAACCGAAACTCCCCCCACCAGCCCAACCAGTGTTACTATTCTGGCATGGGGGTGCCCAATCCCCTGTGCCAACTGCTGTGTCTTTGCCCCCTCGTTTTGCTTCTGCAACACTGGAGGTGCCCAATCCCCAGTATAGCCCCTGAAAGAAAACCATCCCTAGTAGTTTTTTGTTTGTTTGTTTATATACACCTGTAAAAGGACAAACATTCATTGATGTCTGTTTATGCCACACCCGTTACTGTCCCCACCAAACCCTTCCACTGACACCTACCATCCCACAATTCCCCAAAAGCCCTTACTTACCTGCGGGGTCCAGCACTGCTGTAATCTCTCTGGACCGCAGATACATCTTCACTGCTCAACACTGGACTGCAAACAGAAAATCAGCAATAAAGTTCAGTGTATTTCAGTGGGGATTTGAACTTGTCATCATAACTTGGTAATTTTTATAATATTTTTGCCCCAAATTTTCAATGTGCCTTTTAAGGGGCCCCACCTCATAAACTGTGCCAGAAAAATTAGGCAAATCTGTCCCTAAAGGTGATTTTTACAGTCGCTGTGCAAAATCACCTTTTGGGCAGGAGTTAAAAATGTTCTCTACTCTTGTTGATGAGATTGGGTCATGAGAAGGCTATATTGAATTCTGGCCCCACATTTGCAACATAGCCATTTCTTCACAGCACCTCATGAATGTGACAGCTGTCATTTTTTAAATCCTGGCCGAAATGCGTTTTCGCACTTGTGGTACAAAATCACGTTTTGGGTAGGATTTGAACATTTTCTCCGCCTTTGTTCATGAGGTGGGCTCATAAGAAGGCTGTGTGGGGTTATAGGAAGGCTACGTTAAAAATCTGGGGTAAAAATACGAGAAAACAAAGTAAATTTTTCAGTGCTTGCTTGTAACTGTGGTAATTTTCAATATTTTGACCCCGTCTTTTTGTGACAGCTGTCATTTCTCAAACCCTACCCAAAATGTGTTTTAACATTTGTGGCGCAAAATAACGTTTTGCCATTGTTTTATAAATGACATCTGTCATGCTCAGGAGTGGTCAGAAAAGTTTATTATGAAAATTTGGGGTAAAAATGTGAAAAAAAAAAAAAAAAGTTATGAGGAAACAATTTGTTCCAACATTTACTCGTAATGTTTTTTTTGTTTTGTTTTGCAGATTTTGGCCCCTAATGTTCAACATATCCCTTGTGTCCCTTGTGTTACCCTACCTCCTGAGCGTGGCTGCCACCACCTCCATTCCTGACAAAGATTTCCAAGACAAACTCCTCCCTCCTTGTACCCACACCTGCTGGTCCCCCCATTGAAAATGTCCCTAGTTCCAAATACTTGGGTGTCACTCTGGACCCCTCCCTTACATTTGCCGACCATGTCAATAATTCTGTGCACAGAGTTAATCAGAAGCTTGGTGCCGCCTACCGCCTAAATCAGTTCCTTTCTTATGAGCACGCCTAGCAATTGCACAAGGAAACCTTCTACTTGCTCCTTGAATACTGCTGTCCTGTCTATACCCTCGTCTCCTCAGCTCTGTGCTGTAGCCCGAACTCAGTCTATAAAAGTAGCTGTCGCTTTGTCCTCCATGTCCCCTTTTCTACCCATCATTGTGTATTGTACCAGTCACTTGGTTGGCTCCCACTGCCAAGGACGGTGCAGCTGTGCCTTTGGTTGCTTAGTTAACAGTACTCTGCAAGGCGGACACCTGTCCCCGTACTCATCCCTCCTCACAGGCAGAGTGGCAGCTGAGAGCCTCCACGAATCATCCATCCCCACGCTAGTTCCACAAATCTTCTCTACCATGGGTAGTAAAGCCTTTCCATCTCTGCCCCTCCCTGTGGAACAGGCGCCCTGCATCTCTCCACTCTTCCACCTCCTATCTGTCCTTCAAAAACAATTTCAAAGAGTGGCTGCTGTCTGAAGCCAAATGCCACTGCTGTCCTGGGTAATCCCCCCCACACACACACCTATTAGTGTCTCATCCTTGCTACAATCCACCACTACTGGCTCCTGTCCTCTTCCCCACTTTTGGGGCTTCTGCTGTTGCCTCCCTATTCTAAGTCCCATCTCCATTTGCTAAGGGGAAGTGCTGAACTCGATTTCAGAGTTCCAGTCTGCTCGTTGACCTGTGCACTATTAGTGTACCTGAATGCATATTGCACTTTATGTATCCTATCTGAGACTTATGTTTGGTCTCTGTGTTCTGTTGCCTGGCCTGTGACTATGTATTTTTGACCTGTATGCTGGCCTTGTTTGACACCTTGTATTCTTATGTAATTGCAATTTATGCAATGACCCCTTGTTCTGTAATTTCCTGCATCTCATGTTGAGGCCTGTATTTACTGTTGTTCTCCACCCCTGTGTTGCTTAATGTGCCATGCTGTGGCTCTGGTCGTGCACCCACCTGGTTATCAAAGACATAAATAAATGGGGCAGGTGTCATTTTTCAAATTCCCTCCGAAACTTGTTTTCACAGTTGCACAGCAAAATCACCTTTCGGATGGGATTTTAAAAATTTCACCTGCGTGGATCTCAAGGGCAGGTCATAAAAAGACTGTTAAACTTAAAATCCTTCCAGCTGCCCTACCTTGGGTAATTACAATCTAACAATGTGTTAAAGCAGGACACCACTGAAAATGAGACACTACATCTTATCTGCTCTGTCCCAGCTAAATATGTAGTAAAATTGTGTACAAGCAAGACCCGGTACAACAGCAGTAACAACGGCAAGCTTTCAGTATTGACAAATGCTTGTCTTCTTTTAAGTATTTTGCCTTCGCCCACTAGCCTTTAAGGTGTCTGGGAAGGTGTACACATCTCAACTCCATTGGACTGTCCAGTCCTATAACTCCACGTGCTCCTAGGTTCTCCCTTTCTTGTTCCCTGATGTGAGAAAGAGGGACATGGGTATCTCATGTGTTCTCTGGTAGCATGGAGTTGCCCCCTTTTTCCCAGGAGTCTATGTCCCTCTCCTCTTTTTTTTTTTTTGGCATATTGTGCCATCTCATTTGCAAGGGGGTCCCAGACCCATTCATGTGCATCCCTCTCCTGCTTCTGCCAGAGCTGCATGCTCAGGGCTGCTGCTGTGTTTTGCTGTACCACTACCCACCTTCTGTCTGGCTAGTGGTATTGAGGCTGTGGCTCTGTAGACCCAGCTACCCCTTGTGCAACCTAGTGTGCCCTGTTCTTCTATGCTGGTAGTCTGGTTCTATTTTTTTGTTTCTTTTGTTTCCTGTATCCTTCAGATATCCATTTGGGCTAAAAAAAAAATAGTCTCTAACCCTCTTTTATTTCTCTCCACTTTGTTTCTCTCCTGGCAAACAGAACTGAGATGCATGAGAGAGACGGTAACTTTTATTGGCTAGCTCACATGGTATCACTTGAGGTGCACAGGTGCCGTCAGTAGCCAGTATCTGCTCCCTCCTTGCAAAAAAATTTCTCACGGTATCCTGGTATCTCTAGCCCCAGACCCATGAGTGCCAATCAATGGTGAAGATATTCTGGAAGATCAACAATTAGTTTAAGTACGTTGTTTTCATTTCTGCACAGCTCTGTTTGTGTTGGGTAGGAGTCCAAGTCCCTGATGTGGGATGTGGGATTTGAACCCACAATGTCCTGATCAGATTTCAGCCTTATGTGTGGGTGTGTCATGGATGTACATTTTGTAGGTGGGAAATGCCTGCAAGTACTTAATTGTTTTGTCTTCTGTCTCTCTGCAGAAAACACCTCAGGTAAGAGGAAGCGTGAGGAGGAGGTAGCGCCTGTTCTAGAACAACGAGAAAATCGAATGAACCCACTGCGATGTCCTGTCAAATTTTATGAGTTTTACCTTTCTAAATGGTAAGGAAACTACCGTTTACTGGTCAGTACTGTGCAAAATTGTCACACAGTTCATGTACAGTGGTTCTAGTGTGGGGGAGGACATTCAGACTTGTGTTTCTATCTTAAAGTGGGAGAAGGAGCCATGTACAGCAATCACAGACAGGGTGAAGGAGATTGAGCATGAAGAGGTTGTGAAATAGCAGGCCCGCCAGCACAGTGATAGTGCTACCACTTGCGGCGCTGAAGATTTAGATTCAGAAATAAGCCCACGGTGTCAGAGTTGGCCAAGGGGAGGACTTTTTCAGTTTCCATCAGCCATCTCTCCTCCAGGATTGGAGGGTGTGGCACTCTAGCAACATAAAATTCTGGCCCCCTGCCACTTCTGACCCCCAGCGTTGCGTCCGATACTGCCATGGACGTCATTGCACATCCACGCCAGCAGTGGGAAACTGACAGCAAAAACTCCCCTGCTCCTCACAGTGAGATTCTGGTCTCTCTGGCTGGTCCTTCTGACCATTAACCCTGTGCCCATATTAGCCTAGTCACTCCTCCCTCACCCAGAGAGGCTCACCAGGTGGATTACTCCAGTCTTCCTGGGTTCAGGTAAGTCACTCTGGTGGTACATCCCCACTGGCTCATGGGAGCCATAAATAGAATAATGAAGGGGAAAAAAAAGATAGTAAAGGGGAACAGTCAGCACTAAGCCCCACACCCAAGTTTGAGACTGATCCCAATTTGCACTTTGTGTGCAAAACCATTTTTTTTAACTTAACTGTTTACTGCAGCATAGTAAATTATATCAGGCTGATTTTGCTTATTTCCAAGCAGATGTTTTCTGTAACCAGAAATCCCAGAATCCTCTGCAGATTACATCAGAGCAGGGCTGCAGCAGTGGGAGATTCAGTAGCCAGCAGTGCATGTTAGAGATTTTATAAGCTCAGATCTCAAGTTTGCACATCCTGCTGTTTTCCTAGAGCTATGTACAGTCCTCTTTGACTGTACTTAGCCCTGGGAGGACAGCAGGACGAGCATAAATAAAGATAGAACTTATTAAACACAACAACATGCACTGCACCAATGAATCTCCTGCTGCTGCAGCCCTGCTCTTGATGTCAGTTGTGACTTTCTCTGATTGGGGTTACAGCAAGTGTCTGCTTGGAAGTAAGCAACATTAGCCTGATACAATCTACAATACTGCAGTACATAGTAAGTGATAAAAAATGGTCATGCACACAAAGTGGAAATTGGTACCAGACCCACACTTGGGTATGAGGCTCTTATTGCTGACTTTTCCCCTTTAATGTGTGGTTGGGAGATTCAGTTACTGTAGCACATCTTGTGTTGTAGTAGGGTATTCAGACAACTTCAGTGACCACAGTGAGATATAGTGGCACGGGATCATAATGTCGCTGACAATAATAGCGCGGAATTCAATGCCGCAAGCAAAATGTTGTGTGTCGCGTGGGTGGAAGCTGCAGCCTTACAAAAGCACACACCATTGAAAACAATGGGACCTCTTTGTTTTGAGCACCGCACCCGGGCTAAAAATAATCATCTCTGACGGGTTGTGGACTTGAGGATTGGGTTAAACTCAAGAGGGAAATTAGTTTTTAGTATGAAAAATGTAGCAACACTAGGAGACCTGGGGGAACAGACACGTCGTCTAGGTCTCCAATCCTGCCGTGTGCTGGTGCCTTAGCCACTCCACCACGGGAGCGGCTCGACCAGGCACCACACACACAGCAACTTGAGCCCTTCGCAGTTGAAGCACACAGCAACAGGGGTAGCAGTAATTCCCTACTGCTGTTATAAACCTGTCGCTGTAAATGCTTTCGCACTTTACACAGCACGGTTCTTGCAGCTCTATATTGACTCAGTACCAATTTAGCATAGTTTATAGGGAAGTCTGCACTCTAGCAGGGAGCACTGCAGGGAATGGGGCACTGGGGGCTGTACAGAGGATAGGTTACGGGACAGTCTCCTCTCTAGCCAGCAGGGGGCACTGCAGGCATTGGGACATAGGCAAGGAAAGGGGGTATAAAGGGGATACCTTATGGGGCAGTGTCCACCCCAGTCAGCAAGACGCACTGTGGGCACGTCAGAAGTCCCATCCGCTGCTGACCTGACCTCTTTTTAGAGTCAGTAACACTTCCAACTCTGCCCCTAGGGTGTAGAGCGGAATTAGATGGACCAGTAACATCAGATGAGATCCACGGGGCAATCTGCACATCAAAGGAGGGGTAGGGCCCCGGGCCCAGATGGTATCACAGTAGAATTCTACAAAACCTTTTGGGACAGTATCGGCAAGTTGATGTGCCTATGGTGGAATCGGTACTAGAGACAGGCTCCCTGACTCCAACACAGCAAGTCGCAACTATAATGGTGCTCCCCAAACCAGGGAAAGACCCAACGAATTGTGCCTCACAGAGACCTGTTTCCCTTTTAAACGCAGACTATAAAATAATTGCAAAACTATTGGCGAAGCGCATACAGCCCATCATGCCCAAGCTCATGCATCAAAACCAGGGAGGCTCTGTGAGTGGTAGACAGGCAAAGCACAATATAAGACGAGTCTTGGACATAATCCATCATTGGAAACACAAACGGGGAAAACACAATTGGGGCTTGCTGGCACTCGATGCCGAAAAGGCATTTGACTGGTTTGAGTGGCCATTTATGTTCAGGGTGTTAAACAAGTTTGGTTTTGACCCCAAAATATGTTCATGGATAGCTGCCTATACAAATCCCCAAGGCCCAAATCTGACTGACACTGTCCTCCTCCCCGGGACGTGGAACTAGATAGGGATGCCCTTTGTCCCCCCTGCTATATGTGTTAAATATAGAAGTCCTTCGGCAGGCAATCAGGGAAAACCCCGCCATTAAAGATGCACAGGTAGGGGGTAGGGAGTATGTCATTTCCCTCTTTGCAGACGATATTTTATTCTTTATAGAAAACCCGTGAGCTCTCCTACCAGCTCTTACAGAATTGTTCTGTTGCTATGGTCCATTATCGGGACATAAAATAAATTGGACAAAGAGTGAGTGGCTACCAATGAGTGGTGCTCTGGGCTCCATACAAATAGGAGGGGCTTCTATAGCACCTTCCTCATACATCAAGTATCTTGGAATTATAATCCCCAGGAAACTTTCCAAAATTTGCCAGATATATTATAAGTCACTACTGGATAAGGTTAGTGCTGACTGCGATAGGTGGAAGACCCTCCCTCTAACTTTGATAGGCAGGGTAGACTTAGCCAAGATGTTTGTGTTGCCACGTGCTCTATTTATCTCTTTTTTTTGTTTGCACTTTCTTTTTTATCCCCTCCTTACTGCCCTCTCAGTCCACTCCTTTGGACCGATCAATCCCCATAATCCCTCCCACAGCATCTGCCCCTAGAGTGCCTGGCTTGCTCCGTTGTCTCCCTACCTTGCTCCTCTTTCCTCTGGAGAACCTGCACAGCGGGGTCTGCCCGTCGGTAGGTGGTGGGTGCTGGGATCGGTTGTCATCCTGGCCCTAGAGGGGTGTTTTCCGCTTTTCTTCCCTTGGTCCCTCCTCCCCTGAGGGCGTCGGCACAGAGGACTGATGTTCAGACAGACGGCATGCTGATGCACGCCATTGTCAAATGTCCACAACGTCCTCCCCATCCCAACTCCGAAGAGCCGCCAAGTGCCCCGGTGCCTGTGCATCCGCCGGTGCATCAGGTGCTCAAAGCACCCAGGAGGAGGAGGCATCCATTGGGACGCTTCGATCCTCCTCCCCGCGACTGAAGTCCGTTCCTCGAACCTGGTCGGGCGCATAAAGCACTAGGTGTGGCGTCCAGCGCCGACCTTCAGTGCCACCAGGGCGGTTGCTCTATTTATTTCAAATGCTGTCCTGTCGTACCAAGGAAAATTTTCAAGAACCTGCTGAGTGCAGTCTTGACCTTGCTCCAGAAGGATGATTACCTAGAATAAAACAGGAGACCTTGTGGAAGCTGCTTTTGGGGGGTTCTGGGTTTACCTAACTTTGAGCTGTACCACCTGGCAGCTCAGCTCGCCCATCTGATGGATGCAGTGGAGGAGGGGACTTTGAAAAAAGGGTGGCTCCAACTAGAGGAGACGGGCTTCAGGGGGCGCCATACCGATCTCTCTTTACGGCCGTTCTAGCGCACCAAATCATGAAATTCATCCCTAAACCCTGTGCTAGGGCAATGACACAAGCCTGGCTACAAACCCACAATTTGATTAAACACCCACCCTCTCTGTCACCAGAGACCTCCCTTGGAGGGTCTCTATGGGAAGGGAGGGGGCCCTAGCCCTGACCTCCAGATGATTTTTCGTCACTGAATGGATAGGGGGCAGTCATCTCTGGCACAGCTCATGGATGGGGGATTGGTCAGACCCTTCCAGCAGCTGGAAAAAGAATATAACTTTCATCCAGACATTACCGAGCCTACTCCCAGATACGAGCCCGACTGCTGGAGAGGGTGACGCCACCTGACCCTTGCCCAGCCCTAGTCAGATCTCCCATAGAAGAGGCACTCCTTGAAGAGGCAAGGAAAACCCATGCAAAACCCTGTTTCAGAATATATAAACTGCTGGTGGAGAGCTTGTCAGACCCCATGGAAAAGGTTAAGAAGAAATGGACAAAGAACCTCCATCCAGATGTACTGACAGCTGAGGACTGGGATGTCCTGCTAAGGAGAGGAATGGCCTGCTCTAAGAGCAACAGGTTATGTGCCATCCACTATAATTTCCTACACAGAGTATATTTTACCTCCTCCAGAGCCCATAGAATTAATGAGGCTAGCCCAAATGTATGCCCAAAATGTCAGGCCCATGAGAGCTCCTTCTTTTACTTGAGCTGGGAATGTCCCAAGATATCTAGATTCTGGGCAGAAATTGTAAAGTTACTGAACTGAACACTGGGCATGGAGGGGCGGATGGACCCTGCCCACATCCTGCTGGGATGCCCTGTGGGTGTAGGGAAAGGAATAAATCAGAGGGGAAACCATCAACTCTGGGAGATATGAATAGTTGTAGTAAAGTGCTGCATTGCCCAGAACTGGGGAACTGATAAGACTTCCACAGTGGCACAATGGGTAACTGATTTGTTACAAGCCATGAAACTTGAGCACCTGCAGTATAACACCCTAGGGCAAGAATATTTGTACTACAAGATTTGGGAGCCCCTGGAAGCAGCACTGCAAGCACAATGGTTCCCAGACAGATGATTGGGGAGTGGGCATTGGAAGGATGGGAGATGGGAGTAAGGAAATGGTATATGATGTTACTGTATGGAATCTTAAAAATGTTTGGAAAGAATCAAATTATGATGTATGTGCTATTCTCAGTTGTACTGTTTCAATTAACTGGTTGTGCAACTGTGTTCAAATCTGGAATTTAAGAAAATGGAAAAATAAAGTTTGCAAACAAAAAGGCACTGTGGGGAGAGGTTATGGATCAGTTTCAACCCCCAGCCAGCAGGAGACACTGCAGGGAATGGTACACAGGTGGATATACAGGGAGAGGTTAAAGGATAATACCCACCCTAGCCAGCAGAGGCACTGCAGGGAATGGGACATGGGTGAAGGAGAGGGATATGGGGCAGTCTCCACCGCAGCCAGCAGGAGGCACAGCGGGGAATGGTACACACGGATATATACAGGAGAGACATTATAGTGCAGTTCCCACCCTAGCCTGCAGAGGCACTGCATGGAATAGGACACGGGATGTACATGAGTGACTTAAAGGGCAATCCCCTGACAACTAGCAGTGGTCGCTGCAGGGAATTGGACACAGGATTTGCAGGGAATCTTCTTCAAGGATATCTCTTCCCTTAGGCCATACCTTTGGAACATCAGCCATCGGCACTGGGAACACACAGAAATTTTTGCTAGCTGGGACCACCCACGTCGACATGTATATAACCATGGGAGGCCCTATCCTTCCCTAATTCTTTTCCTGCCATCAACTACCCTCGTCAGACCTCCTACAGAAAAAAATATCTACTACAGTGTCATTCTTTACTCTTTTTCAGTGTTCATTGCTGCCTCTGCATGCCGCCAAAGCCTTTTACACTCTTCCAGTACTTTAAGTAGGGAGAGAGGATTTTTCAAAACGACGCCCACGAGGTGTATGTTTGCTGCCTGGCTCTCTCTCACAATGTGTGGGCCTGTAAGATATGCCAAAGCTTTAATCAGGCTACAAGGTGACATTGCAGAAAGGAGCTGGGAACGCTTATTCCTAAGAAAACTCTTAACAGCCACCATAGAGAAGTTAAACCAAAGTGAGAAATCAACATCACCCGCTCTGTTGACTAGTTCTCGTTCTTGGAAGCCTAAAGACTGGTCCTCGTCATTCCATAAGTAGAAGTACAAAGATGAGGAGTCTTCCCCTGTGAGATCTTGGTCACCGCTGTGGCCTGCAGGTAACCTTACTGTCAACCATACACCAGGGTCAGGGTCTGGCTTAGGCGGTACTGGATCTGCTATCAACGGTACATCATTGTTTTCAGCTGGTCTCAGCCAGTCGTCAACCCCAGCAATCATGAACCCTTGGCAGGGCATTGTCGACTAGCAAGCAGTGCTGGTGTCATTTTCTGACATGATATGACAAATTATGCTGGCCCTGCGACTGCAGCCTGTTTTACAGTTGAGGGGTGCACCTTATACACAGGTCCCATCAACATCTACTACTAGCTCACTGTAAATTCCTCCTTACCAACTGCCAAAGGCGTTGCTGGCACTATCCTCTGCTCTTGTCGTTGACAGGCCTGCAGATGATGCTGTGGAATATAATCCAGACCTCATAATGGAAGAGGATTATGGAGAGGAACAGTAATATGGGGAAGAAGCTATGACCAACATTCCAGCTGTACCATGTCTTCCTGCAGTAAAGACTCTGGTGTACACACCCAGAGCTCCACCTGAAGACCCTACCTTACAGTCTCTTATGCAACAAAATCCAAAATGGGTTTTGCCGTGGAAGAGGAAGATTCCACCAAGAAAAATGTGATGGAATTTTTGTGTCCCTTGCACTCCATCCATCTGTCATAATTCCTCCCATTTACCCTGCTTTGGATGATGCCACCTTCGCTGCCTGGCACAGGTCTAATACTATTTCTGCTGTGCCATGCAAAGCTGATAAGCAGTACCTTGCACCTACTGCTAAACCCTGTTATGCCACTCAATCAGAGATGGATTCCGTGCTGGTCATGGCTGCACATGATAGGCATAAGGCACCTAAACATTTAAGTTCCTTGCCCACTGATATAGAGTCTAGCTGGTTGGATGTTATGGGTGGAAGAACATATGCTTCTGCTTCGTTGGGCCTTAGGACTGCCAACTATCAGGCCCATATGATTAAATGCCAGAACAGCCTGTGAATAAATGCCAAGGCTGCAGCCCATACTTTCCCAGATGGCTCTGCCAAAATAAAATTACTTAAATATTTAAACACTGGTGCTGAAGTTGGTAAAGAGTGCACTCAACATATGATCTATCTGATGCCTCTGTCAGGACTGCTGCCTCTGATGTTATGTATGAAACACTATCCTGGATAAGAGTTGCTGGTTTTGCCACTGATGTCCAGCAAGCAGTTTTGAATGCCCCATTTAAGGGCAGAAAGCTGTTTGGATATGACGTTGAAGAAACTTTACAAAGTCCTCAGTTCTCCAAAATGACACTTAGTTCAGTCAAATCCCTTTATCCCACACCTGGTAGAGGATGTGGTAGAGGGTCCGTTTGTGCAACAGCTGTTGGAGGAAGTCGTCCCACTTACCATCAGTAGGCTAGAGGAGAAGGTAGTGGTGCCTTGCCTAGACCTTTCTACAGGCTGTCACCTCCCCCTCTTACAACAAGGAGACTGGTTATGCTCCCTGGATATGAAAGAAGCTTATCTTCATATCAAAATCAGGAAAGCAGGGGAAGCAGTATCAGTTCAGAGTATTGCCATTTGGCTTATGCTCTGCACCATGGGTCTTTACCAGATGCTTGGCAGCAGTGACAGCAGCCCTTCTCAGGGAAGGCCTGTATGGATTCGTGTAGCTGGGCGACCAGCTTTTAAAGACCAGTTCCAGGGACAGCCTCTTACACAACATGCGTCGAACAAAACAACTGTTCGATGATTTGGGGGGGGTCACATTGAATGTTCCAAAGTCAGTTTTGACCCTGTACCAACACCTGCAATACATAGGTGCAGTGCTAGGCACTGCCTACAGGAAGGCTTTTCTGCCACTCAATCAGGCAGAACGTGCCATTGCTCAAGCACAACTCATTTACAACAGTCACCAGGTCCCAGCCAGGTCTTCTCTGTGCCTTCCGGGTCTCATGGTGGCAGCCATTGTAACTGTACCTCAGGCACTCTTACGTATGCAGATTTCACAGTGGACTTTAAGGGTATAATGGACACAACTGATGAACGGTATGGACCAACAGGTGCTCGTCACGTCCCCATTGCGCAAAACCTTAAATTGGGGGATGGACCACAAGAATTTATTAAAAGGCGTTCCATTTCTGACTCCCACCAGAACACACATTCTAGGGACATGGATATGTTGTTCATCCACACTGTCTGGCAGGTATCCTTGCTGCTTTAAATCTTGCCGGAAGGTCTTTAAGCTGGCTCCTCCCACCCACCCGGGTGGTAAAACTCTTGGCTCCGCCCCATGATGCCAGATCTTCCTTACCGTTCGGAAGCTCAGGTTCCCTCCTTAACGCTCTGCATATAAGACTGGTTCCTAATTCTTCGGTTTTCCGAATTTAAAAGTTTTTTGCATTATAGACTTCGGTCTTCTATCCCTCGCGGCTGCGATGGACAAATCGACTCCCGGTTTTCGGCGGTGCCCTTGCGGGCAGAAGATGTCTCGGACGGATCCGCACTCCACGTGTGTCTACTGTTTAGGCCTTGAGCACGACCCGCAGGCTTGCGACCTGTGCTCTTCCTTCTCCACCTATGTCCTCGAAGACCGTGCTGCCCATTTACAACTGGGACGCACTGAGAAACATTTTCCTCCGGTAAAGTCAAAAGAGGCCTAGTTGGCGGTTTCCTCGGCGGCGGGCTCGGCAGATCAGCTAGAGCAGATGATCGCCCTCGAAGAGGAGGCGGCACGGGCCACATCTTCCTCTACCGCGGCATTTATCCCGCTCTCCCTGGGTTCCGCTTACATAGCTTCCTTTAAGGAGCTTTGTCTGTCCCTCTCCACTAGAGAGAGGGACCAATGTCTGCTGGACCTTCTTCTCAGTCCAAAAGAAAGACAAGGTAAGTCCCTCCGTCGGCTGCTCTTGGGGCGGGAAGGTCCCTCTCCCGAGTTGTAGGCCATCGACTTTTGGTCGATCGTTACTTGACCACTTGTCTCACGGTGTCCCGTCAGGTCAGTTGACCGAGGCGCCCGTCAACGCAGTCGAGATCTTTCTCGACCCGTTGGACGGGTTGTCAACTAACGAAGCTGAAAATCCTCTCATTGGTTCCCCGGTGGAGTTGAGGATCAGCGGGCTTGCCAGTGCCTACGGTTCCGAGCCCTCGGGTGAACCCTCCGAGCCGAGGAGGAGCTGGTTCCACCCGTCCCCTCCCTTTGCGTCCTCGGAAGGCGAGGTTCTCGGTCTCGGACTTGCCGTGGTCCAGGATCCGCCCGTCATGGCGGTCTCAGTCTCCAGCGGTGCGCGCTCGTTCTCCTCCTCAAATGAGGGAGGCTTGGCGTAGTTACCCCGACATCGAGGACCTCGTAGCAGCAGCTCCTTCTGACCGGGAACAAGCGGCGCTGTCTGCCTTCCGGCCATTAAGTGGCTGTCACGGAGCGGCTGAAACAACCCCTGTTTTACCGAGGAGCCGTTCCCAGGCGGTTGTTCGGCCAAAACCAGCTGCTCCACCGATTCGGTGGAACCTCCGCCTCCACAGCCGCTGTTTGGGGCTCTGACCAGAACTCTCGGTCGGCTCAGGGTCTGCCCCATGGGCTGTCGGTCACCCTCCTCCCGATCGCCCTCGGCAGGTGAAGGGTGGCTCAGGCCAGGGCAGCTCTTTGGGACTCTTCTGAGTCCGGCCATTCCTCCCTTTTCTCCAAGCAAGTGGACTTGGAGTCCTCTGGAGGTCAGTCGGCTGGACGACAGCCCTTCGTCCTTCCTGGGTTTGCTCAGGCTCATCTCGGAGTCCACGGGATGCAGCTCGAGCCCGTATCCAGCGGGCCAAGTATCCTCACGGAGATATTGGACGAGGATTCCCCTCGGAGGCCTTTCCTGTGGCCGAGGCCATTGTGAGCCGGCCTTGGAGCTCTGGCAGCGCCCTGCTTCCTGCCCTCGCCTTCGCCAGGATGGCCAGGAAGTATCTGGTCCCCGGTTCCCTGTCCGGTTTCTTGGAACATCCCTCAGCTGAGGGGTTAGTTACCGACAGCGTTTTCCAGCATGCCTTAAACGCTAGGGATGTGGACAAACCTCCCGACAAGGAGTCCAAGAAATTGGACTATGCCGGGCGAAAAGTCTACGCTGCGTCCTCCCTTGGCCTTCGTCAGGCAAGCTCGGCCGTGCTTATGGCACATTTCTCCCATGCCCTGTTGGGCTCCCTGGACGAGGTAATCCCTCATCTTCCGGCTGACCTGCAGACCACGGTTAGGCAGGTGCGGGACCAGGGCAGGGCAGTGGCCAAGCAGCAACTTCAGACTGCTCTGGACATTGGAGACTCATGCGCCAGGTCAGTCGCGGCCGCAGTGGCTATGCACCGTCGGGCATGGCTGAGGATATCCACCTTCACAGCGGATACCCAGCACAAATTGGCGGATGTCCCCTTCCTGGGGACCGACCTCTTCGGCCCTGGAGTGGAAGGCCACCTCCAGAGGATCGAAAAGTCCAATGCCACCTTGGACTCGGTCTCATTCGCTCAGAGGGACAAGGGCCGCAGACCGCAACCCAAGCCCTTTCGTCCGTCTGCGCCCCGGCACGTCCAGCCCAGCAACACCAGGGCCAGCAGGCTCGCGCTTGGCGTCCCAAACCCAAGCTGCGGCTTCCTCCTCCAGGAAGCAGGGAGGTAAAGGCCCAGGTGGTCCCTCGGCCGGTCCTCCTCCAAGCCTGCACAGTGACGGGTTGAGGGTGTCGCCCCAACCGTCACCTCACCCAGAGTTCCCCGTGGGAGAGCGGCTCAGTACTTCCTTTCCGCCTGGTCTGCTATTACCACAGACCGGTGGGTGTTGAGAAGATGGTAGGAAAGAGCCTGCCTCTGGAGTTCGAGCAGGCCCCACCCTTCAGAAACCATCGCACCTCGGAGGGCCTCTGGGTCCGAGTCTCGCTGTCAGCTCGCCGAGCCGACGCTTCTCCTCCTCTCGAGAAGGAGGTGATAAGAGAGGTGGCGGACCCTCCCTCAAACCGTGGTTTGTGTCCAGGTACTTCCTGTTTCCGAAGCGGACGGGGCTGGCGCCCATTCTCGACCTACGACCTAAACAAGTTCCTAAGGTCTCGAACCTTCAGGATGGTCCTCTGGCTCAGATAATACCATCCTTGGAACACGCGTGTGGTTCTGCTCTCTGGACCTACAGGGCCAGCGTTCTTTCACGTCCCTATCCGTCCGTCCCATCAAAGGTTCCTTAGCTTTCGAGCGGAAGGATCCCTTTCAGTTCAAGCCATGCCCTTGGCTTATCTCCAGCTCCCAGGGTCTTCACCAAATGCATGGCAGTGGTGACAGCATTCTCTGGCTGAAGGGTCCGGTTTACCCTTACCTGGACGATTGGCTGATAGCAGCCCTCCAGACAGGAGGTGGGCGGTCCAGAGATCTGGCCCTCCAGGTTTGCTCTCAGGTCGGCCTCCTCATCAACGAGGCCAAGTCGGAACTCAAGCCGAAGCAGGTGATTCTTTTCATTGGGGCAGAGCTCTACTGTCTTCGAGCCAGAGCACGGCTCCCGGCAGACAGGGCCGAGGTTCTTTCCTCCTTTGCCCAATCATTTCTGGTTGGGCAATTGCGCCCTGCCCGGGACTTCCTGCGCCTCCTGGGTCTCATGGTGGCCTGTACCAGCGTGGTCCGTTGGGCCCGCTGGAACATGCGCCCCCTTCAGTGGGGGCTGGCCAGCCAGTGGTCCCAACGCTGCGATGCATTGGACCAGCTAGTGACGGTGACCCAGGGGATGTGGAACGCTTTCCAGTGGTGGACCGTTCCAGTTCATCTGCAGGAGGGCATCCCGTTTGTCCGCCCCGAGCCGACGGTCTCTCTATCGACCGATGCCTCTCTGATGGGTTGGGGTGCCCATCTGGGGGAACACCGGCGCACGGCCTCTGGTCCCCGCGGGAGTTCCGATGCCACATCAACCTGCTGGAGCTCCGAGCGGTCCGCCTAGCTCTCACTGCCTTTGCTCCGTTTCTTCGGGGTCAAGTGGTCCAGGTCCAGACAGACAATACCACGACCATGTACAATCTAAACCACCAGGGCGGGACACGCTCCATGCTTCTATGCAAGGAAGCTCTCCGCATCTGGTCACTCGTGCGCAGCCTGGAGGCGGATCTCCTAGCCATTCATGTGGCAGGAGCCTCCAACACCCTGGCCGATGCCCTAAGCCAGATAGGGGCTGCGTCCCACGAGTGGTCTCTCCTGCCGGAGGTAGTACAAGATCTATTCTCCCATTGGGGCACACCTCAGGTGGACCTGTTTGCCTCCAGGGAGAATGCAAAGCTGAGACTGTTCCATGCCTGCCCCCCTCAGCAGGGCTTGCTGCAGGGGGATGCCTTCTCGAGGCCATGGACCCCGGGCCTCTTCTACGCCTTTCCCCCGTTCTCCCTGATGCACAAGGTGCTTCTCAAAGCAAGGAGGGACAAGGCGCAGGTGATTCTGATGGTCCCAGACTGGCCCCGCCAGTACTAGTACCCAGATCTCCTCAGCCTCAGCTCCAGGCTCCCGAGGCAGCTTCCAGCTCGCCCGGACCTGCTCTCAGTCAATCAGGGGAAGGTATTCCATCTGGACCTTCAATCCCTGCACCTGACGGCCTGGTTCCTGAGCGGCTAGAGTTCCAGGCCTTGGGTCTTTCCGACGAGGTCCTCAACGTAGTTGAGGCATCCCGTCAGGAGTCGACCAGAAAATGCTCGCCTTCAAATGGAAAGAATTTTCCATTTGGTGTCGAAACAAGGGCCTGGACCCTTCCTCCTGTTCCTTGGCGAGCATATTGGACTACCTTTGGTCCCTTCTCAGCAGGAGGCTTAGGTCCAGCGACCCAAGGTGCACCTGGCAGCCATCTCTGCTACCGAAGCAGCGGGCAGAGAAACAGTCGGTGGCACAGGAGAAAAGAGTGGTCTGGCGCTTTCAAAGGCCTTGATCACATTTCCCCTCGGTGAGAACCTCCACCTCCGTGGGATCTACTGCTGGTACTGGCAAGCTCATGGGCAAGCCATTCAGAACCAATGCACAGTGTGAACTCTCTCACCTGTCGTGGAAGACCGCCTTCTTGGTGGCTATCACGTCAGCCAGAAGGATGGGAGCTCCAGGCGCTCTGCACGAGTCTCCTTACCTGGTCTTCCACAGGGACAAGGTTGTCCTGCACCCCAACCCGAAATTCCTTCCGTAGGAGGTGTCAGAGTTTCATCTTAACCAGGTGTTGACTCTGCCGGTGTTCTACCCCAATCACACCTCGGAGGCTGAATATAGGCTCCATACTCTGGACCCTAGAGGCTCGCTTACTATAAGGAGGCATACGGCTGAAATCGGGAGAGGTTCGCCAGCTGTTTGTCACCACGCTGAAGCCGCACCTGGCAGACCTGCAGCCAAGCGGACGTAAGGCAGGTGGGTCACCTCCTGCATAGATCTCTGCTATAAGTTGGCGGGCATGGAGCCTCCCAGAGGATAGAGCTCATTCTACCCGCCATACTGCTGCATCGGTGGCTGCTTCCAGGGACATCCCTATCCAGGAAATCTGCAGGGCTGCTACCTGGAAGTCAGCACACACCTTCATCACCCATTACCACATCGACCTTGAGTCACGCTGGATGCTGGTTTTGGGGCCTCGGTTCTCCAGTCTCTATTCCCTAAGTAGGGGTATGCCTTGCCTCCCTCCTCCCAGAGAACTGCTAGGAGTCTGCCAGACAGTGTGGATGAACAACATATCCATGTCCCTAGAAATACAGGTTACTCACCTGTAACAGGAGTTCTAGGAATGGTATATGTTGTTCATCCACTCGACCCACCCGACCTCCCCGGCTTCGACGTACAACCTGAGCTTCCAGCGGGCCAGATCTGGCGTCATGGGGCAGAGCCGAGAGTTTTACCACCCGGGTGGGTGGGATGAGCCAGCTTGAAGACCTTGCGGCAAGGATACCTGCCAGACAGTGTGGATGAACAACATATACCATTCCTAGAACTCCTGTTACAGGTGAGTAACCTGTATTTCTTGTGACGGATGCATCATGTTTAGGTTGGGATGCGCACCTGGGGCTCTTATCAAACACAGGATTCTGGAAGCCAGTCTACATATCAACATCCTGGAAATGCGTGCCATCCCATGCAATCTATGAGCATTTCAGTCATCTCTGACTCTGGGACCTCTGCTGATCCAGGCAGACAACATCAGTGTGGTCCACTACATAAACAAGGGGGGGGGGGGGACTCATTCTTATCCCCTAGGGAAGGAAACAATGAGAGTGTGGTACTGAGTGCTAGGTCACGGCCGTAAACTGTCAGCCATGCATCTCCCGGGTGTCCAAAACGTCTTAGCACACAAGCTAAGTAGGTTACCGTCCCAGATGCACAAATGGGAGCTGTTGACTTCTGTGATCAGTAACCTTTTCACAAATTGGGGTCATCCAGAATTGGACCTTTTTGCATCCCTGCACAACGCAAAACTGCCATGTTCTAGGAGCGTAGAGATGTTGTTCATCCACACACTTTGGCATGTCCCTTTCCCCTTTATGGATCACCGGACGTCTTCAAGCTGGTTCCTCCCACCCACCCAGGTGGTATATACCTCGGCTCTGCCCCATGGTGCCAGATCTTCATTTCCACTGGAAGATTCAGGTTGCCTCCCTCGTGCTCACACATTTCATAGGCCCTGGCTTTCAAACCCTCGGTTTTACCGAAAATTCGAATTGTTTGCATTAGCGATTGCAAATTCATCACTTCGACTATGGAAGAAAAATCTTCCCCGGGATTTCACCAGTGCTCCTGCATCCAAAAGATGTTGCGTACCGATCCCCACTCCGCGTGCATTTACTGCTTCGGTGTCGGCCATGACACCTTGTCCTGCATTTTCTGCTTGGCCTTCCATCCCAAAGTACTGGACGACCATCTTGCACGTTTGCAACTCGGGAGACCGGAGAAGAGGAATCCTCCAGTGAAATCTAAAGTGGCTAGGTGGGCGGTTTCCACGGCCTCGGGATCCGCCAAGCAGTTGGAACGTATGCAAGCGTTCGAGGAAGAAGGGTCTCACGTTGCGAGCTCTTCCCAGAGCTTCTTTGTTCCGCTCAACCTGGGCTCCACCTTCTTGGGTTCCTTTAGGGAATTGTGCCAGTCTCTCCCTACCAAGGGGGAGGCGCCTGCAGGCCCGCACTCTTCTCAATCCCGTCATCAGGATAAGGACCCGAGCAAGTCTTCATCCCAACGAAGGCACTCTTGGGACCGAGAGAGATCTCAGTCCCAGGAGCATGCGGTCTCAACCACGGTCGCGATCGCTTCTTTGGATGCTGACTACTCGGACCTTCCATCGGGCCAGCCGACTGAGGATGAGGTCGAGATACTCATCCACCCAATCGATCCTCTGACGCCAACTCTGGTCAACGTCTCTTTGGAAAGGACCCCGGTCTTTGTCTTCCCCGATGAGGAGACCCAGCCTGCTGGAGTCCCCATCGAGGATCTGGTCCCGGACTCCAGGAAGTCACCGGCCCGGCCGGTGTCTCCCGACCAACCGAGTCGGCCTGCCCGATCTAGGTCAAGATCTAGGACTCCCTCTTCCAACAGACCGAGGAAGAGCCACAAACGCTCTAAAAAGAGGCGACGCCATCAGTCTTCCTCGTCCCCCTCGGATGAAGAGAGGCTCCGGCGGAAACTCCAGTGCTACGAGGACTTTATGTGGCAGCAGCTGATTCTGGTCAGGCATAAGCCTACTTCGGCTTCTTCCCCAGCCATTACTTGGCTTTCACCTCCCAGGCTTAAGCCGACTCCCTTGGAGCCAATCAAATCGGTTCCCCTGCCCGTGGAGCTGGCAAGACCACCTGTTCGGCCCACACTGGTTTCTCCACCCATCGTGGTGGCACCACCACCCAAGCAACCTATGGGAGGGGCTCCTTTCAAGGATGACAGACGGGACACCGGGCTTCCCTGGTGCTTGTCAGTCACTGTCACCCCAGACTGCCCCCGGCGAGTCGAGGGTGATATGGTTGGTAGGCCGTTGTATCCGGATTCTTTGGATTCGGTTGTCACCAGTCTTCACTCACATCCAGGGGATAATGATTTGACTGCTGACCTTGAGATGGAGGAAGGTCCCTCGTCCTTTCAAGGGATTCTCTGCCTCATCTCTGAGTCTACAGGGATGCCCCGGAGCCTATCCAGAAAAAGGCGGAGTACCCTCTCACTGACATCCTCAAGAGAGGGGGGGATACTCCGACTGAGGCCTTTCCTTGGCCAAAGCAATTGTTGGTCTGGCCTTAGAACTTTGGCAGCATTCTGCCTCTTGTCAAGCTCTGTGTGCCCTCATGGCCCACAAGTACGCGGTGCCCATGGGATCCCTTGCGGGGTTCACATAGCACCCTTTGGCTGAGAGCCTGGTGACCACCTCTGTGTTTAGGTGTACTGGCAGTTCTGCCGACATGGACTCACCTCCTGATAAAGGGTCCAAGCTTTTGGACCATTCAGTCAGGAAGGTCTATGCGGCTTCCTCCTTGGGCCTTCGTCAGGCAAGTTAGGCTGTCATCATGGCACACTTCTCTCACGCCCTTCTGGGGTCGTTGGATGAAGTCCTCCCACATCTTCCTGCAGACATGCAGACCAGGGCGGCACTGTTGCCGAACAGCAGCTCCAGACAGCCTTGGACCTTGGGGACTCTTGTGCCCGTTCAATGGCTGCCGCAGTTGCCTCTCATCGCAGGGCTTGGCTGAGGCTCTTCTACTTCCCGGTGGATACCCCTGCATAAGTTAGCTGACATGCCCTTCCTTGGGACCGACTTGTTCGGCCCGGGAGTGGCCGGTCACCTTCAGCGTATCAAGCAGTCCAGTGCCACCTGTTGGAGGTCAGAGCAGTCAGACTGGCACTGTCAGTTTTCGCTCCTCAGCTCCGGGGTCAAGCGGTTCAAGTCCAGATGGACAAATATCACGACCATGTACTACCTCAACAAACAGGGCAGCATGCACTCCCGTCTGCTGGGCAAGGAGGCACTCCGCATCTGGACCCTCATGAGCCTGTTCTCCCATTGGGGCAAACCGATGGTGGACTGTTTTCCTCCAGGGAAAACGCCAAGCTGAGGCTGTTTCATGCCGGCCCCTCTCAGCAGGGCTCGCTGCAGGGGGATGCCTTCTCGAGGCTGTGGACCCCAGGCTTCCTCTACGCCTTCCCTCCATTTCCCTTGATCGACAAGGTGCTTCTCAAGGTGAGGAGGGACGAGGAGAAGGTGATCCTGATAGCCCTAGACTGGCCGCGCCAGTTCTGGTATCCAGATCTCCTCAGTCTCAGCTGCAGGCACCCAGAGTGGCTTTGTACACAGCCTGTTACCTGAGCGACTAGAGTTCCAGGCTTTGGGTCTTTGTGAAGATGTCTACACCTTGGTGGAGGCATCAAGAAAGGAATCGACCAGGAAATGATATGCTTTCAAATGGAAAAGGTTTTCCATTTGGTGTCTGTCCTGTCCAGTGGCTAAAATTCTTGACTACCTTTGGTCTCTCTCCAAAGGGGGTCTACGGTCTTCGGCCCTTGGGGTGCACCTGGCAGCCATCTCTGTTTACCAGGTGCGGGCCGGTCAGCCGACGGCGCAGGAGACAGTGGTCGGGCGCTTTTTCAAAGGCCTGGATCACATATCCCCTCCAGTGTGTGAACCTCCACCTCCGTGGAATCTAATGCTGGTACTGGCAAAGCTCAATAGCAAGCCATTCGAACCAGTGCACAAGTGTGAGTTGTCACACTTGTGGAAGACAGCCTTCCTGGTGGCTGTCATGTCTGCCAGAAGGACAGGGTAGCTCCAGGCGCTTTCGGTGGACTCCACTTATCTGGTCTTCCTCAGGGAGAAGGTTGTCCTACGCCCCCACCCGAAATTCCTTCTGAAGGTGGTGTCAGAGTTTCACCTTAATCAGGTGCTGACTCTGCTGGTATACTACCCTAATTACAGCTCGAAGACCGAATACAGGCTCCATACTTTGGACCTGAGACGTGCTCTCTCCTACTATAAGGAGAAGATGACGAAAATTCGGGGAGAGGTACACCAGCTGATCTTACTTCGAGTGAGAGCTCTTGCAGCAGGCTATAACACTTAGGACTATGCCGCAGGCACTAGGACCCTCCGGAAAAACTTATCAGCCAGCAGTACCAAGCAGGGACCACCCCGGAAGTCGGCTCCACCCTGACGTCAGTCCTGGTACAAAAGGGGGCAGACCCAGCTCCACCTCAGTTCTTTTCCCGCTGCGTCCCGCAGACGTGAGAAGAATCCTGTACTCTCAGCTTGCCAGGAAAAGCTTTAAAGTGATTTTTCCCTCCGCTTTTGTGCCATTTTCGGTGTTTTTTTTTCTAGTTTCTCTCGATCGGATGGCTTCACTGTCATCAGTCTCTTCGGAGCCACATCAAAACAAGTGAGACTGCAGACGGAAAATCCTTTCCAAAGACGGGCACAAGCACTGCGTCTTTTGCCTCGGGCCGGACCACAGTACCGCAGCCTTCTCAGCCTGCCAGGCGTTCACCAGCCGGACCCGGATCCAACGTTTCAAGGCCCTCAAGGCTTTTTGTTGGAGAACAAGATGGATCTGCACACTTCGGAAAAGGGGAAGCACAAGGAGAAGACCAAGCGCCACGGGAAAGACCGTAGTAGGTCCCGACACCAGTGGTGTTCCCCTTCTCACTTGCGGCCCTCTCCCAAGAAGGCTCGTGTTTCCCCGGGCCCAGGTGAGCGTCCGAAGTCGTCCCAGGTTAAGGCCGGCCCATCGGGGGAGAAGCCGGCCAAGCCTAAGGTGACCCCGTTAAGGGTCTGCACCAAGACCTTGGAGGTGAAAGCTTCGGCCCCACCTCCCAAGGCACCGGCGCCACCTGCTAAACGTGCGCCTCTGGAGCCGAAGGACTCTCCAGCGCCCCCTAGTGGCACCCCGTCATCGGTCCCACCACCGACGCTGGTTGAAGGGGTGAAGGGTTCGGCACGGGCACAGAAGAGCTGGCGTCCCCGTCTCCCAAGTCCTCCTCCCCACTGGGCTCCCAGAGAGGCTTCCCTTCGAAGGCCGACATCCCGGATGCCCCCTATCTGGGCCGAGCGGCCAGAATTTTCACGAAGGACGAGCTGCAGGAGTTGTTTTCCTTTTGGTGGGGGGCATCCTCAGCTGCCCCAAGCCGGCCCAGTCACCGGTACCGGACCTGGCGGGTAAACCATAGCCTGGAGGTGAGCCTTCCCTGAGGAAGTCCCCCTAGCGGCCGCCTACACCTCCACCCAGGACTCGTTCCCGCTCCCGGTTCGAAGACCACCCGATGCTCCAAAGGCTCTGGAGACCCGTCGCGGACCAGTCTCTCGTACCATGCAGCCCTACTCGTTGTTCTGTACGAGAGCGCTCCCGACGTCAGTCCTCTGACAGATGTCGGTCTATGCTTCGTCGCCAGTCTCGGGACAGGAGCCGGTCTTCAGACCAATGTTGGTCCCCCAGCTACCAACGACAGAGGGAGACTGGTCATAGGGAGAGATCAGACTATTCTAGACATAGTATTCGGTCCCCATCTTCTTCAGTGATATCCTCTTCCTCTTCCACTCTTGGGATCAGAGAATCCCCTGGAGAGAAGGACCAGCCTCGCTCGCCTCTGGACGATCCGACCTTTATGGACCTCATGAGGCATATCCAGGCCTCCAATGAGTGGGAAACGGAGAACCTGGATCCGGAACGCCAAAGGTTGGCCATATACCTGAGGCAAAAGGAGCCTAAAGCACTAGTAGTGCCTCCTTTGGTGGATACTTTCCAGGACCTGACCCAGACTACCTGGAAGCATCCGGCCTCCATCCCGGCTGTTCCCAAGAAATCAGACAGGCTGTATAAGGCCCCGAGGGCGGAATCCTTTTTAGCAGAACACCCTCAGGTGGACTCGTCAGTCATTACGGCTGCTCATGACAAGTCCAAGCAGCCGAAGCACCTTAGCTCACAGCCGCCCGATCCGGAGTCTCGGTATTCGGACCAGGTGGGCAAGACGGTTTTCTCTGCTTCCACCTGCTCCATCCAGTCGCTCAACTTCCTGACGCATATGGTCCAGTACCAGAATGCTCTGTGGGAGAGGGGACAAGAGCTACTGGGAGCCATGCCGGATTCCGAGCAGAAGATGGAACTTCTTAACATACTTAAATCGGGCTCCGACATAGGCACTCATGTCCTGAGGGCCTCGAATGACATTGCAGATACGGCAGCTCGGGCGGCCGTGTCAGGGGTCTGCCTCCGGCGACATGCCTGGTTAAGGGTTTCGGGCTTTCACCAGGATCTGCAGTCCGGTATCAAGGATTTGCCTTTCCAAGGTACCGTGGTGTTCGGACAGGAGACTGAATCTCTTATTTCATGTCTCCAGGAGTTGGGCAAGTCCATCTGGTCGGTCCGTCAAATGTACCACGGCGACCAGCGATGGCAGAGGAACCGGCCATTTCGCAAGCCCTCAGGTGGACAAGCCTGTGGTAACCAGCAGAGTCAGAGAGGTGGCTTCCGTAGGAGAGCCGGCAGCCAGCAGTCTGGAGGCGCTCCTACCCGTGGGCCCAAGTCCTCCCAGACCTCTCTGCCTATGCCCAGCTCAGCCTAGTGACTCCCTTCCGGCCCCCCTTCCTCCACGGGAGGACTCCGGGGAGATGGTCGGGGGCTGCTTCTCCCTTCATCTGGAAGGGTGGAGCTTGATAACTGGGGACCAATGAGTACTGGACATTATCAGGAGAGGACATACGCTAGAGTTCACGGAGTTCCCTCCAAATACTCCACCAAAGTACTCCTGATATCCTCCTCCTCACATCCCGCTTATAGAAGGAGAAATACAGACCCTCTTGCAAAAAAAAGGCAATAGAGGTAGTCCCGTTGCATCAGCAGGGAAAGAGGTTTTATTCCCACTTCTTCCTGGTCCCAAAAAAGACGCAGGACCTTCGACCCATTCTGGACCTCAGCTCTCTCAATCGTTTTATAGAGTACAAAAGGTTCAGGATGGTGACCCTTCCAGGTCTACTTTCCCTGCTGCACCAAGGAGACTGGCTCTGCTCCCTGGACATGCAAGACGCATATATGCATATCGGGGTCGTCCATCCCCACCGGACGTTTCTGAAGTTCCACTTCCTGGGGGAACAGTACCAATTCCAAGTTCTTCCGTTCGGCCTCTCCTCCGCTCCTAGAGTCTTCACAAAATGCTTGGCAGTGGTGGCTGCAGCTCTAAGGTGTCGGGGGCACTGTGTCTTCCCCTACCTAGACGACTAGCTACTCACGGCCCCTTCCAGGTCAAGTCTGCTTCAAGCTCTCGGAGACACCTATACTCTGTTCCGAGAGCTGGGGATCACCCTGAACCTTCCAAAATCGTCCCGAGCCCAGTCAAAGACTCGTCTTCATTGGAGCGATCCTGGATTCTGTCCAGGGCATGGCCTTTCTACCCCCTGACAGGGACGATTGCCTGCAGGAGATTGCCGAATGGATCTCAGCAACTCCTCAGGTTCCAGCAAGGAACTTCCTCAGGCTGCTGGGGCACATGGCAGTGGCCATTCCCGTCACTCCTCTGGCCTGCCTCCACATGCGGGTCCCACAATGGATGCTCAGGGTGCAGTGGGACCAGGGCTTCGACAGTCTAGATGTTCTAGTCAGGGTCACCGGACCAGTCAGGAGAACTTTGCTTTGGTGGATGGACCCCCAGAATTTGGAGAAAGGGGTCCGGTTTCGTCCGGAGTCACCAGATCAGACCCTTACAACAGATGCATTGGATCTGGGATGGGGAGCGCACCCGGGCACTCAACAAACGCAAGGGGTTTGGACACCCAAGGAGCGATCTCGTCATATTAACGTACTGGAGATATTAGCGGTCCTCTATGCCTTACAGGCCTTTCAAGAGGACCTAGTGCCGGGCTCTCTCCTAATTCAAACAGACAATATGGTGGTCGTCTTCTACATCAACAAGCAAGGGGGCACTCATTTGTGTCCCCTTTGCAGGGAGGCGATGAGAGTCTGGTACTGGGCGCTGGAATGGCACATTCTTCTGTCAGCGGTGCACGTTCCAGGTATCCTATACAATCTGGCCGACAGCTTATGCAGGTCTCGATCCAGAGCACACAAGTGGGAGCTGTTACAGTCTGTAGCAGATCAGCTCTTCGACAAGTGGGATCATCCAGAGCTAGACCTTTTTACGTCAACACGCAACTCCAAACTGCCAATTTTTTGCTCGCAAGAACATGCACCTGGAGTTTTCTGGCCAGACGCATTATCCCTTTGCTGGGCAGGGAGGTTTCTGTATGCCTTCCCTCTCATTCAGAGAGTCTTATTGAAGTTGCAGGCAGAGGGGGCTCGAATAATTCTAGTAGCCCCCCCGGTGGCCTCGGCAGATTTGGTTCCCACTTCTGCAGCAGTTGTCCAGGGAACCTCCAATTCCGTTGCTGATATGCTCGCAGTTGCTATCCCAGGAACAGGGATCGCTGGTCCATCCGGACCTCTGTTCCTTGCATCTGCATGCTTGGCTCCTTCAGACGTAGCCCAACAGAGATACGGGGTCTCCCCGGAGGTAGCGGCAGTCCTAGTTTCGGCGCGGAAGCCCTCCACCCATGCTATGAAATGGAAGCGGTTTTGTTTATGGGCCTCGTCACACCATTTGGACCCCATCACCTGTCCAGTGAACTCAGCGTTACAGTATCTCCTCTCCTTATACCAACATGGCCTGAGTTACTCCTCCATTAAGGTGCACATGTGGGCTGTCTCCGCCTATCATGCTCTGATTGGAGACAGGGCTTTAGCCCAGTTGGAAGTGGCCCACACCTTTTTGAGGGGGATTTTACATGTGAGACCTCCCATTAGGGATCTTATCCCACCCTGGGACCTCCTTTTTGTGTTGGAGAAGCTTACCCTTCCTCCTTTTGAACTGGCAGCAGATTGTGAGCTACGTTTCCATTCCTGAAAGGTTTGCTTTTTTGGTTGCTATTACCTCAGCTCGAAGAGTCTCTGAGCTTCAGGCTCTGATGTGTAAGGAGACATATTTGTTTTTTCACAGGGAAAGGGTTTCCCTTAGAACAAATCCTAAGTTCCTTCCAAAAGTGGTCTCGGAGTTGACCCTCAACCAGTCGGTTGACCTTCCAGTTTATTTCTCTTCCCATTCTAATAGAGGGGAAGCTCTCCTTCACACGTTGGACGTCCACAGGACACTGAGGTATTACCTCAAAAGGACATCTGTGCACCGTCAGTCAGAGCAACTCTTTGTGGCCTTTGCACCACAATGACTGGGTATACCGGTGACCAAGCAGACGATTTCGAAGTGGATCATTCACTGCGTATCATTCTGTTATGAAAAGCACAACAAACCCCTACCGGGTCCGATCAGGGGTCACTCCATTAGGGGAGTGTCTGCATCATTTGCCGCCCTGAAGCATGTCTCCATAAGGGACATATGTGCAGCCGCTACCTGGAACTTGGTGCATACCTTTGTCAAGCATTACAGCTTGGATATTGTCTCCAGACGCCGTGCTGGTTTTGGTCTGGCTGTTTTGCAGGGACTTTTGTCCTAGGCCTCTGGGGTCAGTGATTTCCACCTCCCAGTGTCGACTAACTCTCTTGGCGTGGGACTGCTTGGTATTCAGTTCTAAGTATTATAGCCTGCTGCAAGAGCTCCCACTCGAAGTAAGGTAGCACAGTTACGTAGGAACTTACCATAACAGTAGATCTTCGAGAAGAGCTCTTGCAGCAGGCATTACTTTCCCACCCGCCTTCCCCCTCGAGGTGTGCAGATCTTCATCTAGTGCTTCATCTCCTTCTCTTGTCAGGGCTTGTTCGTGGGCCTTGGCGGGGGAAATGATGTGGAGCTGGGTCCGCCCCGTTTTGTACCAGGGCTGACGGGGTGGGGCCGACGTCGGGGACAGTCCCTGCTTGGTACTTCTGGCTGAGAAGTTTTTACGGAGAGTCCTAGTGCCTTCGGCATAGTCCTAAGTGTTATAGCCTGCTGCAAGGCTCCTCTCGAAGATCTACTGTTACGGTAAGGTCTTGCGTAACTGTACTTTTGTCACCTACGCTGAAGCCTCTTCTGGCAGAACTGCAGCTAAACAACCATTGCAAGGTGGATTGCATAGTTCTGTGCTATGAGTTGGCGGGCAAGGAGCCTTCCAGAGGGATAAGAGTTCATTCTGCCCGCCATACTGCTGCATCAGTGGCCGCTTCCAGGGACATCCCTATCCAGGAAATCTGTTGGGCTGCTACCTGGAAGTCAGCAACCACCTTCATCACCCACCACCACATCGATCTTGAGTCACGCCAGGATGCTAGTTTTGGGGCCTCAGTTCTCCAATCTGTGTTCCCTAATTAGGGGGTGTGCGCCTTGCCTCCCCCCTCCCAGAGAGCTGCTAGGAGTCTACCAAAGAGTGTGGATGAACAACATATCCGCGCTCCTAGAAGAACAGGTTACTCACCTGTAACAGTAGTTCTAGGAGTGATATATGTTGTTTATCCACACCGACCCACCCGACCTCCCCAGCTGCAGACACACACAACCTAGCTTCCAGTGGGCAAAGTCTGGCGTCGTGGAGCGGAGCCGAGGTATATACACCAGCCAGGTGGGTGGGAGGAACCAGCTTGAAGACTTAACGGTGATCCTTAAGGGGGAAAGGGACATGCTTAAGAGTGTGGATGACAACATATACCACTCCTAGAACTACTGTTACAAGTGAGTAACCTGTTCTTTCTGTTCACTCGTCCCAGGACATTCTGTTTATATTCCCTCCAGTCCCACTAATACAGAGGATGCTGCTGAAGACAGAGGGTGCCATCTTCATCATCATTGCTCCTGTATGGCCACGTCATATCTGTTTTCCACTTCTGCAACAACTTACAGTGAACCCCCCCCCAGCTGCTGTCGCAGAACAAGGGCTCCTTCCTTCATTCGGACTAGAAGGCCCTTCATCTTCATACATGACTTCTGAAGACTTGGCCATTGCACATTTTGGGGTTTCATCTAAAGTTGCTGATGAGCTAATATCAACCAGAAAGCCTTCTACTAGGCATACATATTCACTAAAATGGAAGCGGTTCACTTTACGGGCTGCTTCCAAACATCGAGACCCCTCCACCTGTCCAGTGCAGGTGATATGAGAATATTTGCTCATTGTCAGACTCTGGTCTACAATATTCTTCCCTCAAGGTGCATTTAGCAGCTATATCAGTTTCCATGCCCCCATTGATGGACCTACAGTTGCACAGATGGAGGTCTCCCGTACGTTTCTCAGACCTCTTGTTTAACATCCAGTCCCACCTTGGGACTTGAATTTAGTTCTGGAGAAACTTGCTCTGGCTCTATGCGGGCTTAGCCATAGTGTTGCTAACGTTCTATTATACAAAGTCAGTAAGGAACTTCCTGGTGTTGTTCGTAGCTACTCCACAAGAGGTATGGCCACTTCTGTTGCCTTTGTCAAAAATTGTCTCTGCTGCCGACATTTGTGCTGTAGCCACTTGGAGTACTGTCCATGCCTTCACTAACATTACAGTCTGGACATAGCATCTTGCAGATATGATGGTTTTGGCCTTGCTGTATTGCAAGGCCTCCTCTCTTGGTCCAGACTCTGCCAGCCTCCCAACTTCCTTTTGGTACTGCTTGGGAGTCATTCCAAAGGTGTGGCCTAAGGGAAGAGAGATCCTCCGAGAAAACAGCGGACTCTCCCTCCTTCCCCCTAGGGTAGCAGAACAGATTTTTCATTTGGTCTTCGACATTGTGGTTCATCCAGCACCTTCCCTTGCCTTGTATGCCTGGTGCTAGTATACTCTCCTGGTTCCCCAGACATGACGGCCCTCCAAGTCTAATCTCCAGCATGACCTAAAGAAGGATAGGGCTGCCTACAGTTAGATGCACTCTGAAGTGTGATGTCGACATGAGCGGCCCAGCTAGTGAAAGTTTCCATGTGATCCTATTGCCTGACATCTGATGTTCCAAAGGTGAGGCCTAAGGGAAGGGATTCTGTCAGAGATCTACAGTTATGGTAAGTATGTAACTGTTCTATTATATGTAACTGATAGCTTACAGGACAGTCTCCACGCTAGTCAGCAGGGGGCATGCAGGGAATGGGAACTGGGTAAGGGGGGGAGATATACAGGGACAGGCTGTGGGGCAGTCACCACCCCCTGTAGCAGGAGGCAGTGCAGGGAATGGTATGTAGTGGGATATACATGGGACAGTTTACAGGTAATCCCCACCCTAGCTAGTAGGGTCACTACAGGGAAAGCTATACAGGGGAATATACAAGGGATAGGCTACAGGGCAGTCTTCACCCTACTCAGCAGCGGGCACTGCAGGGAATGGGACACTGGGATATACGGGAGTGGGTTACAGGATAATTCCAAACCTCACCAGCAGGGGGCACTGCATGGATTGGGACACAGGGATATAAAGGGGATAGGCTACAGGTCAAGCCCCACACTAGCCAGTAAGATGAGAAGCTGGGCATGGGGCACAGTAAGAAGGGAACCTCTGTGATCAGCTGTTGGACATGTCCATCTGGAGCATCCCCTGCTGGTAATGGCACAGAAGTCCACCCTTGACTGCCCCCTTGCTGATAACGTTCTACGTTGGCAAAAATATGCGACTACAGCTACTCCCTTTTATTTCTGGATTTCTTTTTACTGAGCAGCAAGGATTTGGGGGATGATGGGGCCTAATAATTAGGCAGGTTTGAGTGAGTCTCATAGAGGCATAAATCAGGAAGCATAGGCAGACCAGGAGGAGTTATAAAATTTGCATGTAGTGTTTTATTATGTTCAGTATCAGTAAAATTAGAAAAATAAAATTGTCCAGGATAGCTCTTCACAAAGGTACCACAAACAAAAAATCCTCCATCTTGAGTCTCCCTCGCTCAATTTAAATCTCGATCTGTCTCCCTAAACAAAAATATTGCTCTGTTTTTATAAGGTATATTTTTCTGGCAGTTTAAACTTTGCCTCCTGTTCTTGTAAGTTTCATCTCCTGTCTTTCACAAAATATACCAGAACTTTGTCATTTTCTTTCCTGAGGCCAGCCTGAAGAGTATGTCTGGATTTTAACAGGTGCAACAAAATAAAACATTTTGTCCCAGAGCTGGTTTCCTGTTGATAGTTCTGCAGACAAGTTTGTGGAGGTCAAAATGCATCTTAAGGTCAACTTCCTGTGTTCCAGATTATTTTTTTTAGTAAACCCAGATAGCTTTCTGCAGTTATTTCAACAATATAATTACATTCATTTCTGGGGACGTGGATATGGTGTACTATCCACACTTCTGGCAGAATTCCTTTCCTTTAAGACTTGCCTGAAGATCTTCAAGCTGGCTCATCCCACCCACCCACCCAGGTGTTATCCTCCTCGGCATTGCCTGTGACATCAGATCTTCCTTTCCATAGAAAGAGGCAGGTTCCCTCCATTGAGCTCTGCATTTTTGTAGGCCCTATCTTTACTTTACTGATATTTTTGCATTTGGTCTTCAGGCTGCTTTGTAGTTCTTTTTCCATGCTTGCACTATGGTCTCCTCTGCTCAGAAGTCGGCGCACGATTTTAACCTTAGTCCGTGTGGGCAGAAAATGTCTTGCATAGACCTTTACACCATGTGTGTTTATTGCCTGGACCTGGACCATGACCCCCAGGCTTGCAGCCTATGCCGCATTCTGCATCCCTCCACTTTGGAGGACCGGTGCACCAGACTTTTGCTGGTCACCCGGACAAGCAGGGCCCTTCAGTTTGCTCGAAGGACGTCTGTAACGCGGTCTCCACAACTGCGGGGTCCACTGAACAAATGGCAGCTTTTGAGGAAGCTGCCACCCAGGCGGCTGCAGGCTCCTCCTTGGTGTCCGCACTGGTTCCACTGGGCTTTGGTGCCTCTTTTAAAGGGGTGTTCCAGACTTGTGTCAGTCCCTTCCCACCCTTGGGGAGGCAGGGCCCTTCTCAGTCTAAATCCAAGAAGGATTCTAAAACTAAACAGTCCTGTCGCAGGTTGTGGGATTCCAAGCTGTCTTGGGCCTCAGTTTCCTGCGCTCTTGCTTAGTCAACATTTCTCAACAATTCATAATCAACCAAGCCTTTCGTCCTTGCCGCTGACCCCATGGTGTCCCTGCTGGGCCTTTCTGCCAAGACACGGGCCACCCAGCCAGTCGAGATTTTTCTCGATCCGGTCAACCCGTTGTCAGAGTACAGGGTGGTACGTCCCTCTCCAGGACTCCTGTCCTGACCTTGCAGTCCCAGGGCATGTTGGATCAGCCTGCTGATCCAATTCCTTACCCATGGGACATCAAGCTTGCAGGGGGGTGGTAGGCATCCCTCGCCAATTCCGGCCTCTTCTCACCATGTAGACCACCGGAGGTCCAGGTCTCGAACCTATAGCTCGAGGTCGAGTGGCCTTCGCTGTAGTCTGCGTTCTCTCTGCCTTCGAGCAAGCAGCGTCTCCGCAACTCCTCCTCTTTGGGGGAGGAATGGGCGCTACAAGGAGCTCATGTGGCAGCAGCTCCTATTGGGTGCTGGGCCTAAGCCGGTGCTAGCTCCTTCCCTGGTACTCCCTTGGCTGTCGCCGCCTCAGCCTGAACCGGTTCCAGCTCGATTGATTCCAGCCTCTCCGCCCAGTCGGATGGAACTCCCACCGATTCAGCCGAAGAATAGTCCCCCATCCAAGGATGCCCTCACTACCCCCAGGCTTCCTTGGTGGTTATTGGTCACGGTCACTAGGGTCGACGAGCCCCGCAAGGTTAGCGGGGGGGTGTCATCGGTCAGTTTTCAATAAATCCTCAGAATCAGAGGCTTCCTCCATGCATTCTAGGCTGGTTGAACCAAGTCCTGACATTACTGTGCCAGGAAGGGAGACAGTGAAGGTAAGGGTGTGCAGCCCAACATAGACCAGAAACAAAGGATCTTTCTTCAAGAGGGCTCTTGCAGTAGGTACTCCCATATAGCACTAAGGCGCTAGGACCACATGGAAGACTTCTAGCTAGCAGTGTCTGGCGGGGGACCACCACTGACGTCACGTGACTGACATCAGCTTGGTGCTATATAGGGAGCAGTCCCCACGCCCGCCCTCCAGTTCTTTCCCACCATTGACCTGCGCACGTCGGAACTCGCAGAAAATCATTGCTATTGTCAGTGCTATCTTTGGATGAGTATCACTTCAACTTCGCATTTAAATTACTGTTTTCTTACCAATTTCTTGTTATATTATCAGTCGTGCATGTGGTCTCCGACGCCTTCAGAATCGCGTAAGAACAAGTGCGACTCCTGTGGAACTCGGCTCCCTTACAAGGACGGCCATTCCCTCTGTCTTCTTTGCCTGAGTCCAGGCCACATGATCGAGGGTTGTGAGCCTTGCCAGAAATTTAATCCAGCCACACATAAATGCCGTCAGCAGTCCCTGGAAGCTCATCTTTTGAAACAAAAGTTGGCTAATATGGAAAAGGAGCTGAAGAAACTCAAACACTCTTCATCCTCTCCAGAGGGCATCACAAGAAGAAGGACAAGGAGAGACATAGGGACCGGGAAGGGTCCCCATCAAACCCGCCGCCTCCAGCTGGAGTCACAGCCCTGAAGGTAACTTCCCTTCCAGGGGAACCATCTTCGACGACCGTGTTGGTAGCCGTCAGCTCCCCCCAGTCTGGCACAGGCTTGAGCCTGACTGAAGCCTCCAGGGGTCAGGAGACACCCACCTCCTCTAAGGCCTCAAAGATTCAGAGGCCTAGTGGTACGAGTGGGATTGTAAGTCGAGTTACGGCTCCTCTGGGTCTCGCATGGCTGTGGCTGCTAAGTTGCCCACCGGCTCCTTCGATGGTCTCACAGCCCCGGACCCTCCTCCAGGCCCCGATAACAGGCCTGACGATGGGGTGACAGACGAGCTGACATTGAATACACAGCTGACGGAGAGTTCTCCGACTTCTCCTTTACCACTGATTGAGACAGTGCCTCCAGCTCTCCCCCGCAGGGGAATCTGAAGGCGGAGATCACCCACCGTCAGGGGGCCTTGCCACCCCCTACGCTGGAGCCTCAAATGCTTGAGACGCCGTCGGACCAGACAAAGGCCCCTCTGACTCCCTCTGGCCTGTTGGTTCCTCAAGGACCACCGTCAGGACCCTTGGGGGTTTCCTACCCTGCTTCCGATCCATCGGGGCCCTCTGCACCCCCATCAGGGTGTTTTTCAGACCCTACAATCCTACCGTCAGGACCAGCGCCGGGCCCCTCAGCCCCTTCGTCTGGTCCTACACCGGGACTGTCTGGGAACCCTTTTGGGCTTCCGACGCCAGGTTATCCGATGCTGCACTACCCCATGCCAGGGAACCCGACGCCACACTACCCAATGCCAGGTTATCCTCCGTCAGGTTTTAATTACCCTTACTATGGGTACCTAAGCTACGGATTTCATAATCCACTGCCCCCACAACCGCAAGTGGATTTGCAGGCAGTCCTTAAATCTTGGTGGATGGAAGCCAAGTCGCAGCTCACATCGGAGCTCGAGAAACGCCAGCTGCCGACGACTCCTACGCCGGCTCCTAGGCCTCTTTCTCCGTCGCCACCTCGGCCGTTGGGCCTTCGGATCCCGAAGTCAGACAGAAGAACGGAGTCATTACCGCTTAATCTGCAGCCTCTGGACATTTCCCGGCCATCTGACTTCTCAAGGCCGATGGATTATTGCGCCTCCTACGATCAGCTCACCCAATGAAGGCTGATCGTCGGACTTGGACAGTGATTCTGTTCCCTCCAGCTCTGACTTTGAGTCCCTTACGCCAGAAGACCATGGACCGAAAGAGTCTCCTAAATCCCCACCTCAGGACCCTTCCTTTTTGGAGCTCCTCTAAAGATCCAGCGGCACCGACCAAAGCTGTATCACCCTTGTGATCGACACTGCGGTGAAACACAGAAAAAGACCATTACAGCGACATTCGTAATGGTCCTTTTTCTGTGTTTCGTCTTCCCCAGTGTTCTGCCCCCTCCCCGGACCAACTCCAATGTGGAGTTGGAATCCTAGAGTCCGGGGTGTGTGGATGCGCAGCCCCCCACAGAAAACAGCGGTGGAAGAGGCGGCACAGTACCTGCATCGGTATTGTGCCGTCGCTGTGGGGGAGGTCGGCGTTCTCGCCGACGAGATATCTTGGTGCTTCCGACTGGCATATGGTCGCCCAGGATCCGCAGAGACAGAAGTTGGCTGCACACCTGAATTTGGCAGATACCTCAGCAACTCTCGTTCCCCCCTGGATAGAGCCACATGAGGATTTGGTCACAACAATTTGGAAGCAACCTTCCTCCCTGGCTCCAGTGGCCGGGAAGGCAGACAGGCTTTACCAGACTGCAGAGGGCAAGGACCACCTTAGCCTCCATCCGAAGGCTGATTCGGTGGTCATCAGCGTGGCCCACGATAGGTCTTCAAAACCAAAATACCTTAGTGCTTCTCCTTCCGACAAAGAGTCTAAGGTTCTCAACCAGTATGGGAAAAAGATCTACTCTTCTTCCACCCTAGAAATTAGGGCATTAAATTATGTCGCCCACAGGGGGGATTACCAAAAATCTGTCTTAGGACAGCCGGAGTCCAAAGTAGAGCATTTTCGGTTCAAAACTCTTCCCTTTGGCCTTTCGTCGGCACCCAGAGTGTTCACGAAGTGCCTAGCGGTGATGGCAGCCTTTCTACACAGACAGGGTACAAGTTTTCCCATACCTCGACGATTGGCTGATTTCAGCTCCGTCGAGAGACGATCTGGCCAGCTCTTTGGCCCTTACCCTGAATATTTTTTAAACGGGTGGGCATTAGTCAATCATGCCAAATCCCACCTTTTCCCTATCCAACAGCTCCAATTTATTGGAGCAATGTTGGACACAGTCCAAGACAAGGCCTTCCTGCCGCAGGACAGGATGGCAACGTTGCAGCAGCAGGCACGCATGGTGGCCTCGCAGAGAAGGTTACCAGCCAGGTAAGTCCTTCGGCCACTCGGTCTCATGGCTGCGGCCATCCCTTTGGTCCCCTTAGGGTTGCATATGAGAATCACCCAGTGGACCCTCAGAGGCCAGTGGGACCAGAGATCTGATGATCTGAACTACGAGATCCTGGTTTCAGACCCGATGGCTCGGGACCTTTTGTGGTGGCAGAACCAAGCCAACCTCTCCAGAGGTGTCCCATTCCACACAGGCATTTCCTCCCAGACCCTGAGGAAGGATGCCTCAGGCTGGGGTGGGGCGCACACCTGGGAACCCACTGTCCCTTCACATCAATGTACTCGAGATGAGGGCAGTGCTGAAGGCCCTGGAAGCTTTCCAACACCTCATCCAACCGGGACAGCTCAAGATTGAGACTGACGTGTGTAGTCTGGTACACAGACAAGGCGGAACCCGCCCTTATCCCCTCTGTCGGGAGGCAATGAGAGTGTGGTACTGGGCAGCCAGTTACAACCTTCATTTGACAGCAGTCCATGTGCCCGGTGTTCAAAACCTCCTGGCAGACACACTCAGTTGCACACAAGCCAGTGCACACGAGTGGGAACTCAGTCAGTGGTAGAGAACATCTTCAAAAGGTGGGGAAGACCACAACTAGACCTGTTCGTCTCACCACTCAACAAAAACTTCCAGCTTTCTGCTCGCTTGCTCCAGGGCGTGGTGTTTTCTGGTGAGACACGCTGTCTCTGTGTTGGACGGGGAGGTTCGTGTACACCTTCTCTCCACTTCCATTGATTCAGAGAGTAATAATGAAGTTCCAAGCAGAAGGAGCACGAATGATACTCATTGCTCCCTTCTGGCCAAGACAAATATGGTTCTCTCTGCTGCAACAACTGTCAGTGGATCCTCCAGTTCTACGGCCAGTCTCTCAAGATCTCTTGACACAGGAACAGGGAACCCTGGTACACCCAAGTCTCAGGTCCCTTCATTTACATGTGTGACACCTATTGACATAACTGCCACACATTTCGGGGTTTTCCCGAGGGTTCTCAAATTCTAATGGAGGTCAGAAAGCCATCCACTAGAGCCACGTATGCTATGAAATGGAAACGGTTTTCCATATGAGCAGACTCTAAGGGGATAGAACCCTTCTCCTGTTCAGTCACACAGGTCTTAGATTACATGTTGCACCTCTATGACCTGGGTCTTAGTTACTCTACTTTAAAAGTCTATTTCTAGGAGCGTGGATATGTTGTTCATCCACACTGTCTGGCATTGTCCCTTTCCCCTTTAAATCTTGCCGGAAGTCTTCAAGCTGGCTCCTCCCACCCACCCGGGTGGTAAATACCTCGGCTCCGCCCCGTGACGTCAGATCTTCCTTTCCGCTGGAAGATACAGGTTCCCTCGTGCTTTTTGCAGCGATTGAGGCCCTGAGTCTAATCGGCGGTTTTCACCGCATCTTCAGCTTTGAAACTTCGTAAGAGTATATGACTTCGGATCGAACTTTTCGGACATGGATGACAAGTCGTCCCCGGGCTTCGCTGGTGTCCTTGTGGACAAAAATGTTCTGCCCCGACCCCCACCTCTCGTCGTTTATTGCCTCCGTACGCGTGCACGATACCTCGCAATGCTCTTTTGCTCTGCCTTCCATCCCACCGTTCTGGAGGACCAGTCAGGCGCGCTTGAAGCTGGGGAGAGACCGGAGTCGCAATCCACCGGTGAAATCTAAGGAGGCCAGGTGGGCGGTTTAGTGATGCAGGATCCGCCCGAACAGCTCGAGCAGATGGCGGCCTTCGAGGAAGAAGCTGCCCAAGCTTCGGCCAACCGAAGCTTCTTCGTGCCGCTCAACTTGGGCTCCACCTTCACAGGATCCTTTCGGGAGTTGTGCCAGTCTCTCCCTACTAAGGGTGAGGCGCCCTCAGGCTCGCACTCCTCCCGATCCAAAAAGAAGGATCAAAAGCTGTCTTCTTCTAGCCAAAGAAGATGCTCCTGGGACCGGGTGCGGTCCGACTTCCAGGAGCAAGGGGTCTCGACTACGGTCGAGATCGCCTCCTCGGCTGCCGGTTTTTCAGACCTTCCGTCTGGACAAGGCACTGAAGTCGAGGACACGGCTGAACCGGCCGAGATTTCTCTCGACCCGATCGAGCCGTTGTCGCCGACACCTGTCGCTGACTCTCTGGAAGGAACGCTTATTCTCTCTTTCCCCAATAGCGAAAACCCGTAGTATCCCGACGAGCGGCGGATCCTCGGTTTCACCAAATCCGCGTCCCCTGACCGACAGAGCCGATGCCGTCGGGTCTGGATCAGGAGTAAGTCCTCTTCGGTCGGTAGACCAAAGAAGGGACACAAACACTCCCGGAAGAGGCGCCGCCACCATTCCTTATCCTCCTCTGATGAGGAGAGGCTTTGACGGAAACTCCGTCGACGCTATGAGGATCTTATGTGGCAGCAACTTGCTAATGGCCAGAAGCTGGCTACCCGGTAGTTCAGCTATCACTTGGCCTTAGCCTCTTCGCCATTCCGACTTCTTCGGCTTCGCTCCGGTCCCTTCATGACGGCGCCTTCCTTCCTCGGCGATATGGCCCCACCAATTTGGTGGAACCTCCACCTAAACTGCCCCTGGGAGGGTTCCTCTAAGGGGGACCGACAGTCTTCGGGTCTTCCTCACAGACTATTGATTACGGTCACCCCTGATCGCCCTAGGCGTATCGAGGGAGATTTAGGTGGGAAGCCTTTGTATCTGGACTCCTCCGATTCGGATAATACCGGCCTTCATTCTCATGATGAGCTGTCGATGTCAGGCTTGCGAAGAAGGGCCTTCCTCCTTCCAGAGCATCCTTTGACTCATTTCAGAGTCCACAGGAATGCCTCTGCAGCCTATTCAGAAGAAGGCAGAATATCCTCTCACGGATATTCTTAAGAGGGGGGATACTCCGACGGAGGCCTTTCCAGTGGCTGAAGCCATAGTTGGCCCGGCTCTGGAACTCTGGCAGCCCAGCCTCCTGCCCGCCCATCTGCCCACATGGCTCGCAAGCACGCGGTGCCCACAGGGTCCTTGGCAGGGTTTACTGAGCACCCCTCGGCGGAAAGCCTTGTGACTGCCTCAGTATTCAGGCGAATGGGCAGCTCTGCGGATACTGACCGCCCTCCGGACAAGGAGTCCAAACTTATGGACCACTCGGCCCGGAAGGTCTACGCGGCATCATCCCTGGGCTTTCGTCAGGCAAGCTCAGCAGTGATCATGGCACACTTCTCTCATGCCCTTTTGGGGTCGTTGAATGAAGTTCTTCCTCACCTCCCAGCAGACATGCAGACCACAGTCAAGCAGGTCCGGGACCAGGGCCGGGCTGTTGCCAAACAACAGCTCCAGACACTGGTGATTCCTGTGCCCGTTCACTAGCGGCAGCGGTAGCCTCTCGCCGCAGGGCTTGGCTGAGGTTATCCTCCTTTCCCGTGGATACTCAGCACAAGCTAGCTGACGTGCCCTTCCTCGGCACCGACCTCTTCGGTCCAGGAGTGGCAGGTCATCTCCAGCGCATTGAGCAGTCTAATGCCACCTTAGATGCCACCTCTGCTAAGGGTTCTTCAGGCAAGAACCAGCAGAAGTGCAAGAAGAAGCCCTTTCGGCATTCTTCCCCTGCGGTCAGACAGCCCTCCTTCCAGGGAGGGCAACAACAGCAGCAGGCTCAAGCTTGGCGCCCTAGGCCCAAGCAAGGTCCCCAGCAGCCCCCCAAAGGAGGCCGAGGTGCTGGTCCAGGTGCCTCCTCCTCCTCTAAGCCTGCACAGTGACGGGTCGGGGGTGGCCTCCCCGGCACCCGTCACGCCATCTCTGGGTCCTCCCGTGGGGGGCCGGCTCCGAGCAGTACCCTCCCAGCTGAGCCTCTGCCCCATGGGAGGAAAGGATCTCGGTTGGCACCAAGTCTGCCCTTCGGGACGACATTGCGCTACTCCTCCTCAGGGAGGTGGTGGCCTCGGTGCCGGATCCTCCTTCACACCCAGGCGTCGTCTCCAGGTATTTCCTGGTGCCCAAGCGGACGGGGGTTGGCGCCCCATTCTAGATCTCCACGACCTTAACTGGTATCTCCGGTCTCGCACCCTCTGGATGGTAACTCTGAACCAAATCATACCATCCCTGGAGCAAAACGTGGTTCTGTACACTGGATCTTCAGGACGCTTTTTACCACGTCCCAATCCGTCCATCCCACCAGCAGTTTCTCCGCTTCAGGGTCGAAGGAACCCTGTACGAGTTCAGAGCCATGCCGTTCAGCCTGTCATCGGCCCCAAGGGTCTTCACCAAATGCATCGCAGTGGTGGCAGCCCATCTACGGCGTCAGGGGGTTCGTATTTACCCCTATCTAGATGACTGGCTCCTGGCAGGTTCCTCCCTTCAGGAGGTGGAGAGGTCCAGAGACCTGACCCTCCGAACCTGCTCTCACTTGGGCCTTCTGATCAACGAGGCCAAATCGGAACTCGTACCTTCTCAGGTGATGGGCTTCATCAGGGCAGAGCTCGACTCTTGTCAAACCAGAGCTCAGCTCCCGGCGGACAGGGCGGAGGTTCTGTCCTCCTTTGCCCAATCATTTCTGTTGGGCACTTGCGCCCTGCCCGGGACTTCCTGCGCCTCTTGGGTTACATGGCGGCGTGCACCTAAGTGGTCCGCTGGGCCAGACTGCACATGCGCCCCCTTCAATGGGAGCTGGCTGCCCAGTGGTCTCAGCGTCAGGGTCTCTTCAACCAGCTGATCACAGTCACCCAGAGGATGTGGGACGCTCTCCAATGGTGGACCGTCCCGAGTCACTTGCAGGAAGGGGTTCCATTTGTCCGCCCCGAGTCGACGGTCGTCCTTACGACCAACGCCTCTCTCATGGGCTGGGGAGCCACAAGGGACAACAGAGCCACGGGTTCTGGACCCCAGGAGTCGATGCCACATCAACCTGTTGGAGCTCAGAGCAATCAGACTGGCACGGTCAGCTTTCGCTCCTCAGCTCCGGGGTCAAGTGGTTCAAGTCCGAACGGACAATACCACGACCATGTACTACCTCAACAAACAGGGCGGCACGCACTCCCGTCTGCTGTGCAAGGAGGCGCTCCGGTTCTGGACCGTCGTCAGCCGGCTGGAGGCGAATCTCCTAGCCATCCATGTGGCAGGAGTCGCGAACCAACTGGCGGATGCTCTCAGCCGCATAGGCCAGACATCCCACGAGTGGTCTCTCCATCCAGAGGTAGCTTACGACCTGTTCTCCCATTGGGGCAAACCGTTGGTGGACCCGTTTGCCTCCAGGGAGAACACCAAGCTGAGGCTGTACCATGCCCACCCCCCTCAGCAGGGCCCTGCAGGGGGATGCCTTCTTGAGGCCGTGGACCCCAGGCCTCTTTTACGCCTTCCCTCCATTTCCCTTGATCCACAAGGTGTTACTCAAGGCGAGGAGGGACAAGGCGAAGGTGATTCTGGTAGCCCCAGATTGGCCACGCGAGTTCTGGTATCCAGATCTCCTCAGCCTCAGCTGCAGGGCCCCGGAGCGGCTATGTACACACCGGGCCTGATATCACTGAACCAGGGGAAGGTCTTTCACTCAGACCTTCAATCCCTGCACCTCACAGCCTGGTTCCTGAGCGGCTAGAGTTCCAGGCTTTGGGTCTTTCTGAGGATGTTTACACCGTGGTGGAAGCATCTCGAAAAGAATCAACCAGGAAATGTTATGCCTTCAAATGGAAAAGATTTTCCATTTGGTGTCAGGGAAAAAGCCTGGACCCCTTATCCTGCTCTGTGGCTAACATTCTAGACTACCTTTGGTCTCTCTCAAAAGGGGGTCTTCGGTCATCGACCCTTAGGGTGCACCTTGCAGCCATCTCTGCTTACGGTGCGGGCCGGTCAGCCAACGTTGGCTCAGGAGACGGTGATCGGGCGCTTTTTCAAAGGCCTGGATGACATATCCCCTCCGGTGCGTGAACCTCCACCTCCGTGGGATCTTTTGCTGGTTTTGGCAAAGCTCATGGGCAAGCCATTCGAACCCATGCACAAGTGTGAGCTCTCGCACTTGTCGTGGAAGACTGCCTTCCTGGTGGCTATCACGTCAGCCAGAAGGACAGGGGAGCTCCAGGCGCTTTCGGTGGATTCCCATTATCTGGTCTTCCACAGGGACTAAGTTGTCCTGCGCCCCCACCCGAAATTCCTTTCGAAGGTGGTGTCAGAGTTTCACCTCAACCAGGTGTTGAGACTGCCAGTATATTACCCTAACTACACCTCGGATGCCAAGTACAGGCTCCATACTCTGGACCTCAGGCGTGCTCTCTCCTACTATAAGGAGAGGACGGCAGAAATTCGTGGAGAGGTTCGCCAGCTGTTTGTCACCTACGCTGAAGCCGCTTCTGGCAGACCTGCAGCTAAGCGGACTATTGCAAGATGGATTACATCATGCATAAGTCTGTGTAATGAATTGGCGGGCAAGGAGCCTCCCAAGGGGATAAGAGCTCATTCTACCTGCCATACTGCTGCTTCGGTGGCTGCTTCCAGGGACATCTCTATCCAGGAAATCTGTCGGGCTGCTACCTGGAAGCAGCGAACTCCTTCATTACCCATTACCACATCGACCTTGAGTCACGACGTGATGCTGGTTTTGGGGCCTCGGTTCTCAATCTCTGTTTCCTAAGTAGGGGTGCGCCTTGCCTCCCTCCTCCTGGAGAACTGCTAGAGTCTGCCAGCAGTGTGGATGAACAACATATCCTGCTCCTAGAAGAACAGGTTACTGACCTGTAACAGTAGTTCTAGGAGTGGTATATGTTTTCATCCACTACGCCTACCAACCTCCCGGCTTTAGGCGCACAACCTGGCTTCCAGCGGGCTAGATCTGGCGCCATGGGGTGGGCTTAGGTATTTACCACCGGTGGGTGGGAGGAGCCAGCTTGAAGACTTCTGGCAAGATTTAAAGGGGAAAGGGACAATGCCAGACAGTGTGGATGAACAACATATACCACTCCTAGAACTACTGTTACAGGTGAGTAACCTGTTCTTATCTGCCATTTCTACCTACCACGTCCCTGTGGGAGGCAAGACTCTGGCTCAGCTGGAGGTATCCAAAACCTTCTTGAACGTGATCCTACATTTAAAACCACCAGTATGGAGCCCTGCTCCACCCTAGGACTTAAATTTCATCCTGGAAAAACTCACACTGCCCAGGGGAGTAGCCAGACAATATACAAATGTACACCAGGACCGTGTTTGTTGCCTCATTTGGCACAATAAATACAACTTTTGTATCTCATGACAATGGTTGTTGCCATGCATGGGTAAATACAAATGCCATGCATTGTTCCCTAAGACACCCACATACCAGTCCAGAGCCTGTAAAGTTGTACTGTCCTTGGGAAGCAAAGATGGTATTAGTGACCAGTGCTTCTAGTTTTGACTCCTATGAATAAAATTACAGAAAGGTTCAGCATTTTTCTTTGTTAGTTTTCATGGAAAAGGAAGCGGTTCAGAGCTTATTTGCTACCTAACCCCCAATAAAATTGCACACCATGGAGTACTTGGAGTATGCCTGGCTCTGGCATGACACTGCCTCCCCTTTGAACCGCACGGATTCTAACATGTGCTACCTTTCTTGAAAGCACTCTTCTGGTGGCAGTCACTTCAGCTCGAAGAATATCTGAGCTTCAGGCCCTAATGTGTAAGATGCCTTACTTGACTTTTCACAGAGCCGGGTGGCTCTGCGAACTAATCCAAAGTTATTGCCTAAGGTGGTCTCGGAATCCATCTTAAATCAGTCACTTGATTTTCCAGTGTACTACCCTGAGCACTCCAACTGAGGGGAAGCCATTCTGCATACTCTGGATGTACATAGAATTCTTCAGTACTACATGAACAGGACAAAACCTGTCCATAAAACTGACCAGTTATTTGTATCCTTGATGCCCAAAAGAGAGGGTGCCACTGTTTCAAAACAGTGTTTGTCCAAATGGTTAGCAAACTGCATTACCTTCTGTTACCAGAAATACAACAAACCCCTTCCGGGGGGGCGGTCAAAGGACATTCAACCAGAGGCATGGCTGCTTCTACTGCTTGTTTCAACAACGTCTCGGCCACCGACATTTGTGCGGCCACGACTTGGAGTTCCGTCCATAGTTTCACCAAACACTGCAGTTTGGACATTGCTTCAAGGTGTAGAGCAGGCTTTGGCCTAGCTGTCCTGCAGGGCCTCTTATCCTAGGTTCCTGCTTACTGCAGACCCATTCCTGCCTCCCATGTCTCAGACTTGTCTCAGATCACTGCTTGGGACTCAGTCCTGTATGGCGTCATGCTGCTGTCAGTCACGTTACATCGGGAGCGGTCCCCCTCCAGACAGTGCTAGCTAGAAGTTTTCTGTGTGGTCCTAGCGCCTGGCGGCTTAGTCCTATACGAGGGTATCTACTGCAAGAGCCTCTCTCAAAGATCTACTGTTATGGTAAGTCCTTACGTAACTGTACTTTCTAGTGACATGGATATGTTGTTCTAGCCACAGGTCTTGGCAGTTGCCTTTCCCTTTAAGATCAGCCGGAAGTCTTTAAGCCGGCTCCTTCCACCCACCCAGGTGGTATATCCCTCGGCTCTGCCCCCATGACGCTAGCTCTTCCCTTCCGCTTGGAAGAAGCAGGTTCCCTCCTTATCGCTTCCACATTGAGTAGGCCCTGGCACTCAAATCTTCAGATTTACTACCCAAACTTAAACTCATAAGAGTTTTTCCGCTACGATCTTCGATCGTGACCGTAATGGAGGACAAGTCCTCGCCCGGGTTCTGCTGGTGCCCCTGTGGGCAGAAGATGTCTCGCACCGACCTGCATGCCACATGTGTTTATTGCTGGGTTCCGATCATGACAACCCAAGCTTGCAATTTTTGTCACTCTTTTCAGCCGAATGTGCTCAACGATTGTCTCGCCCAATTGCAGCTTGGCCGTTCGGAAAAACGGAACCCTGCTGGTCAAATCTAAGGAAGCCTGTTGGGTGGTCTCCGCGGCTGCGGGGTCCGCTGAGCAACTTGAACAGATGAAGGCCTTTGAGGAGGAGGAGGAGGTGGCTCAGGCCGCTGATCAGTCCTCTTTGGCTTCAGTCTTCATCCCACTAAAACTGGGCTCCACCTTTACAGGCTCCTTCAAGGAGTTGTGTCAGTCTCTCCCAACCAAGGGGAAGGGCCCGTTGGCAATGCACAGCTCTCGTTCACGTAAAAGGGAAAGGAAATTGAAGGAGTCGAGAGAGAAGACTCGACGTTGTTATTCTTGGGATTGAGAACATTCTCATTACTTGGAATCGCCAGTTTCGACTTCGGTCAGAACTGCAGCCACTGGCTTCACGGTGCCCCCGTCAGGCCAGCTGACAAATATATGTGATGACAACCCGGTTGAAATTATCGACCCCGTCGACCCGTTGTCATTTGATGAGGACAACAGCTCCCTACTCAGGACTCTGGTCATGCCTGGACTCGCTGAGGAGGAGACCCAGCCTGCTGGGAACCTCCTTACGGTCCCTGACCATGACCTGGAGGAGCCACGGGTTTCCCCGGTTCCTTCCGAACGCTCCCATCGGTCCCCCCAGCAGTCGAGGTCAAGGTCTTGGTCATCTTCATCCAAAAGGTCAAAGAAAACCAATATGTGCCACTCCGAGTGTTCCAAAAAAGCGGCACCACCACTATTCATCCTCATCTTCCTTGGAAAAGGAGCGGCTTCGGCGCAAGTTGCGTCAACACTACAAGTACCTCATGTGGCAACAGTTAGTGTTGGCCAGTCTGAAGTCGACTCTGGCTTCCACACCAGCCATCACATGGCTGTCACCCTCTAGGCTGACGTCGACAGCTTTGGAGCTGGTCAACACCATCTCTCCGCCGATAATGGTGGAGCCGCAACCTAAACAGCCTCCCTCTGGGGCACCGGTCAAGGAGTCTCGACCCGCTAAGAGCCTCCCTGACAGGCTGTCATTCTTACTCCCGACCGTCCGCTGCGGGTTGAAGGTGACATGGGTGGTCGGCTGATCTATCTGGAGTTCGAGGGCTCCTCACTGCACTCCCATCTGCTTGACGAGGAGTCACTGGGGTCTTTCGATGGAGGAGGGTCCCACGTCCGTCATGGGCATCCTCCATCTCATCTCCAAATCTACGGGGATGCCTTTGGAACCTGTTCAAAAACGGGCTTGATATCCCCTCACAGACACTCTGGACAAAGGGGATTTTTCCGACAGAGGCCTTCCCAGTGGCCAAAGCCATTGTTGGCCCGGCCCTGGAGCTCTGGCAGCCCACTGCCTCCTGCTCTGCGCCCACAGCCCGGATGGCCTGCAAGTATGTGGTGCCCATCGGCTCCCTTTTAGGCTTCACGGAGCACCCCTTGGCCGAGGGGTTGGTGACCAACTCTGTGTTTCGGCACTCGGGCAACTCAGAAGACTCTGATAGACCTCTGGACAGAGTCCAAAAAACTGGACCACTCTGCCAAGAAGGTCTATGCTGCCTCTTCGCTAGGTCTCCATCAGGTGAGCTCGGCTATCATCATGGCACACTTCTCCCATGCCCTTTTGGGCTCTTTGGATGAGATGCTTCCTCATCTCCTTACGGACCTCCCAACTACAGGTAAAGCAATTCCAGGATCAGGGTCGGGCTGTGGCAAAATAGCAACTCCAGATGTCTGTGGACATTGGGGACTCCTGTGCCGGTTCGGTGGCGGCCACAGTCACCATGCGCAGCAGGGCCTGGCTGAGGGTCTCAACCTTTATGACAGACACCCAGCACAAACTGGCGGACGTACCCTCCTTGGGCACCGACTTGTTCGGTCCCGATGTCGACGGTCAGCTTCAGCACATCGAGAAGTCCAATAACACCTTGGACTCCATTGCTGCCACCCAGAAGTAATCTCCGGTTTCCAAGAAGCAGAAGCTCAAGCCCTTTTGGCCTTCTGCCCCTGCAGCCAAGCAGGCCCAGTACGACTCTGGGCAGCAGACCCAGTCTTGGCACCCTTGGCCCAAATCAGGGGCTTTGGTGGCCCGGAGGCAAGGATCCAGGTGGCCCCTCGGCCGGATCCTCCTCCAAGCCTGCACAGTGATGGGATGGGGGTGACCACCCCCATGCCCATCACTCCTCCTCTGGATCCTCCCTTGGGGGGGCCGGCTCCGCCATTTTCTTTCTGCCTAGTCCGCTGTTACCACGGACAGGTGGATGTTGGAAGTGGTCAGCCAGGGTCTGCCTCTGGAATTCAAGCAGTACCCACCAAGCCCACGCCCCATGGGAGAAAAAGGTATCCGTGGACACTCGGTCGGCTCTCCGAGACGACATCACCCAACTCCTCCGCAAGAAGGTTGTGGTCAGTCACAGATTCCCCCTGTCAACCCAGGGTTTGTTTCCAGGTGCTTCCTGGTCCTGAAATGGACGGGGGGCTGGCACCCCATTCTAGATCTGCATGACCTGAACAAGTTTCTCAGGTCTCGCACCTTCAGGATGGTAACTGTGTCTGAGATCATACTGTCTCTCGAGCAAAACATATGGTTTTGCTCCTTGGATCTGCAGGACACGTTCTTTCACATCCCGATCCGTCCATCACACTGAAGGTTCCTCCACTTCCGAGCAGAAGGAACCCTCTACGAGTTCCAAGCCATGCCATTCGGACTGCCATCGGCCCCCAGGGTCTTCACCAAATGCATTGCAGTGGTGGCGGTCCACCTTCGGCATTGAGGGGTCAAGGTGTACCCCTACCTGGACGATTGGCTTATAGCGGGTCCCTCCAGGCAGGAGGTGGATAGGTCCAGGGACCTGGCCCTCCAGACCTGCATCGACATTGGTCTTCTGGTGAGTGAGGCCAAGTCGGAACTCGTGCCCTCGCAGGTGATCTGCTTCATCAGGGCAGAGCTCAGCTCTTGCCAAGCCAGAGCCAGGCTCCAGGCGGACACGGCAGAGATTCTCTCCTCCTTTGCCCGTTCTTTTCTGGTTGGGCACTAGCGCCGTGCCAGGGACTTCCTGTGACTTCTGGGCTACATGGCGGCCTGCACCTCCGCAGTCCGTTGGGCTTGATGGCATATGCACACCCTTCAGTGGGAGCTGGCCAGCCAGTGGACTCAGCGTCTAGGTCATTTCGACCAGCTTGTCACTGTGACCCAGAAGATGTGGGACGCTTTCCAATGGTGGACCGTCCTGGAGCATCTGCAAGAAGGGATCCCGTTTGTCCACCCCGAGCCGATGGTCATCCTGACAACCAATGCCTCTTTATGAACACTTTATTCTGTACATCAGGTGTAAAGCCTGAGATGCAAAGCCAAGTATGGCAACGCAAGGTAATGCCGGTTGCTGACATGCGGGACAAAGTATCCCGAATGAAGTAGGTGTAGGGAAATGGAGTTACCAGTAGATATGGTAGCCAGTAATTGTTCCCTTTCCTGCAAAGGAGGAAGTTTATTGACTAATTTGATGGCAGAGGACCAGAGTGCATGCTGGTATTCGACCATATGTCCCATATAATTTAGGATTCTGAGATTCTTGGTACCTGCTTGGAATACCTTTTTCCCCCAGATAATCTATCCTGTGGGAATCTTTATCAGGAGGTAAGGAGCTCATGTGTTTTGGTCGTTCAGTACGATCATGAGCGGCAGTAATCACTACTGAATCTGCTTCAGGAGTAGTGGATAGAAAAGGATGATCCAGAGGAGCCGGGAAAAGGTGATCTGCCTTGGGGGGAGTAGCGGTATCAGTGGAAGGCTGATTCCAGGCTGCAAGCATAGCATTTTGGTAGGTTTGTATAAGTGAGGGTACCACTAGGACTGGGTCCTCTGGTAATTCCAGATAGTTTGTCATATCCTTACGTTGTTTGTCATGTTCAGTAATGGAGAAACCCATGACCAGGGCCCCTTGTTTACTGCGGCAAAGTGGACCCACATTCTGCGGCAGGACCTCATACTTTCTGTGGCAGAACAAGTGCTGATTATGCGGCCATTCTGCGGCAGATAAATTGTGGTTAAACAGCATACCTTCAAGGGGATTAAGTCTTAGTTTACTCTTTGACTGCCTTTGTGCAACCATTCCACTACACTGAAAGTGGAACAGCTGGCCATTTAACAGTATGTAGTCTTCTTATCACAAATATTAAACTGCAATAACCCAAACCTGGTGTTCTCTTTTAGTAACTTTTCCCTCCCACCCAGAATTTGAAAGCTCATCTGTTTTTCTGCACACTGGTGGCTTTTGCTGTTCTCCTAGGTTATAATTGGAGGAGGACAGAAACACTCAGCTAAAACTACACAGATGGCAAAACCTGCTTGGATTTCTTCTGGTTTATATTTACAGTTAGCAGAAATAGAGAGAGACTCCAACTTGAAAGCCATTTTTTGTTTTGTTTTTCTGATTTTGATCATTGTCTTTTAGATTATAATGTTTTAAAACTAAGAATACCCCAGCTGTCTTGCAACAAACATGTTGAGTGCAGTGTGAAAATCTGTGTGTTGGGTAGGGGGTTGATTATCTTCCTATAATAGTGACTGAGGGTGTTACTTGCAGTGTCTGTAGGATTTGTTGACTCCTGATTTTTCTTTTGGGGAACACATTGAAAAATGCAAGCAAGTCATTCTTATTAAACTGGAGTAACCTTGGTTAGCGTGTCCTCTTCTCGCAACTCAGGGCATTGTGGTGTTCTTCAGCTAGTGACCATTATTTCACTCATGTATAGCAGCAATCAGTACAACTCTCCATTCTGATATTTTTCCTTATCTGCTTGCATCAGTTCCAATATACCCTGGTCTCCAACTGTACTGCAGCTGGGCAACTTGACCCTCCTTAAGAATTGAGCTTGATGCCACCACTTAGGCTGCATGTTCAAATCTGCCATGAAATTACTCTCACACTTGCAGGTACAGACCTGCAGCCCACAAATCAAAACTGTGACCAATGTCCAGGACTGAGTCTTCTTCCCAGTCTGCTGCTAGCCACATGTTTCTGCAATCAGCTCCTCCTCCGATACCTGCCACCACACCGACATCGATTCCACCTCCATGGGCACCACTGAATCTTCTCACTTCTTAACTACTACTCACCGTTCTGGCAGTTCTTCCTTCCAAATTCATCTTCCAGGATGGTCACGTGATGGCAGCTGGCTGAATGGCAGCAGGGGCTTAGAGCTCTCTCCTCCTTCCATCCTAATCGCCACTTTCTGAGATCCCCAGAGCGTTGATTTTATATAAATCATCATCACTGAGTTGTCCACACCTCGATTGCTGTCCTGAGTGTGTGTCTCTGGCGATTTTGTTAGCCTTATAAGAAGATGGAGGTGGATAAGAAGCAGGCCAGCAGTAAGATACACAGCCGCCTGCGACCCCCGAGAAGTTGCCTAAAAAGCCGCGGAGTCAGGCGGGCCAAGGGTTGGAAAGAAGTGGAGAGAAGTCTCAGTCGTCCGGTCCTCTCACGGAGGACAAATTCATGCAGGAATTGGCCCCACTGAAGAGTATCCTCCAGGATATCACCTCCGAGTTAAAGTCCCTGCGGGGTGACCTTTCCACTCTTACTACAAGAGTATCGGACGCAGAGGCCAGACTCTTTTCACTAGAGCAATGGAAGGTGAAAGCTGAAGGGGAAATGGCTGGGCTGGCCCAACAGGTGCGGAGGCTTCAGTTAAAATCCGAAGATTTGGAAGGCCGCAACCGGAGGAACAACCTATTGATTTTCGGCCTCCCGGAGCTGGAAGAAGGGCCCGACTTATTGGCCTTCCTACAAAAGTTCCTTGTCAAGGTAGTCGGTTCCTCACCACTCAGCCCAAATTACCATCTTGAGAGGGCTCACCGGTCGCTTAGGCCCAGGCCACTGCCAGATTCCCCCCCACGACCTATAATCGTAAAATTTTAGCCACTTCGAAGGCATACATCTACAGTAAATCCTGGGACCTACAAGCTGTTATATGGGATCGGCCAGGATTCGCATTACCCAAGACCTCCCAAGGAAACGAGAGAAAAGGGCCGCTTTCATCCTAATGGTCCAGAAACTGATTATGCTGCCCATCCTTTTAGGATGGTGTACCCGCCACGCTTAAGGTCTCGCTGGAAATGCAACACACAGCTTCAACTCGCCAGAAGCGGCCTACAAGGACCTCTCCATCAGGCTTCCTGATCTGTTCAAATCCCAGGGCTGAGAGACTTGCTGACATATATAAATAAGAAGCCCTGAACTTAGTTGGTCTTGCTGTTCCCTTTCTTTGCTGACTCCTCCTAAAGTCTCCAGAATCACTGGTGGAGACTGCTGATTATTAATTTTTTTGCTGAACGAATTATGGCTGATTTAGTGGGTAACCCTCTTTCATTGATGTTCTGGGTTAGCTAGAGTACGTGGAGGGGATGTGATATCCTCATCTGGCTACCTCCCTCTGAAGTATACTTTATTTTCCCATCCTGATTTGACCTACCTGGTTAGGCTGTCCTTGGATTGTTGCGAGGGGCGAGGATCCAGGATGGTCGAGTGGAGGCAGAGCGCAACCGCGCAGGTGGGACCGTAAAATTCCTCCCGGAACTCCCTGTCAGGGGTGGTGTTCCCCGATGGTGTTGGTTTTGGGTGTGGGACCTCCTTTGGTCCCGCTGTTAAATAGAGCCCCGAGCGTTTGTGCTTGGCTGTGACGGTTTTGATTACCGACTTAATCTGCCTGTTTGAGGTTTATTCTCCTGTCCTGTTCAGGGGTGAGTCCGAGCCGCTTTCTTGGTCATTGTCCCGCTCTGATTTATTCAACAAGGGAAGCGTGGTTGGATACTAAGATTTACTTGATGATTAGGCGATTGGGCTGGGGGGGGGAGGGTGGACTTTGGGCCCTTGGGTCAGTGGGTAGCTGAATCGCGAGCCAATGGTAGGGGGGTCTGCCAATCCAGCCCCTCCTGCAGGGCCCCCAGGTTTCTTTTCAGCTCTGTTTGGGAGAGGTTGGGTTTTTTGCTTGGTAAAAGTCTGGGTTTTCCATTTTTCAGGGGGTCCCTGTAAGTTGGGGCTTTTTGGATTCGCGTTGGGGGTTTGGTGTTCAGGTTTCAGGTTTTCTTACACTGGTTTGGTTATCTTTCACACCTGGCACCATAATGTACATAGTTGGTGGTTTTGGGTTATGGGGGGTATTTGGGGTGGGGGATGGGGGTTATCCTGCCAGTTTTATTATGCTCAGGAGTGTACTTTAAATGTAACTATTTTTTTTCTTTTAGGATTTTTCTTAAAGACTTCCCGAGGGCAGGCTGGGGGTAGATGGGATTCGGGGATTCGAGTGTGCCTTCTTTCTTGCCATGTTGCTGGATATTTCTGTACTTATCTCCCCAGGATACGTTTGTTAAAATGGCTAGTGGTGCTGTTAAGGTGATGTCTTGGAATGTGCGTGGGCTCAGAGAGAGAGTCAAGAGAACTCAGGTTTTCAATCACTGTGCTCTGCTACAGACGGATATATTACTCCTTCAAGAAACTCATTTACTTAGTGCAGAGGTTAAGTGGTTATCTAGATCTGGTTTCTACATGATCTCTGTGACATGTGGATCTAGTTCTAGAGAGGGTAGCTGTACTCCATAAAGGCATGTCCTCTTTTGAAAGATTTGGCAATGGTGGACCCAGAGGGAGGTTTATTTTGGTCAAGGGCTCCCTTATTGGAAGCACGGTAGTCCTGGGCTCAATTTACGGTCCTGTTGGGGTAGTCCTGATTTTCTTATGGACCTTACAGGTAAAATCAGTGCTCTCCTTCCCTCGCAGCTTATCCTTGGGGAGACTGGAATATATCACCTCTCACTCCCTAGATAGGGATCCCCAGATTGCCCGTCCTCACCCCTCGCAGAGGGCTTTGCAAGATTTCTTATACATGTTAGGGCTATGTGATCCTTGGCGGCTTTCCAATCCCTCTTTTCGGGCATTTTCTTTCTTTTCCCAGCCCCATCGATCATGGTCTAGGATAGATTATATCCTGCTTAGTGCCTTTCTCCCGGCTTTCCAAGCCGATATTGAACCGATAATCCTCTCTGATCATGCAATTGTTTGGATTAAACTCTCTCTAGACCCTGAGTTTGCCGGATACTACTTGAAGCTGAATACTGAAGTTGCTTAAGGATCCCCATACTGGACGCAAATTAAATCCCTAATCTTTGTTTCTGGCGGACAATCTTGGGTCCACTTCAAGATTTGATTCCATTTGGTGTTCCTAAAGTGTTTTCTTAGAGGAATTAATTAAATTAGCTTCAGCAAGGAAAAAAGCCCGGCAAGCCGAGCTTTTCCCCTAATGAACAAAATTAAGGAATTGGAGGCTGCCCATTCTTGATTTCGTCGTTATCCTCTCTGGAAGCCCTTATGGTAGTTAAGAGTGAGTATACTGATCTCCTTAAGGAAAGGGCTGAATACTGCATAGCCAAACTCAGAGGCTAAGTATATAGATTATGGTGAAAGCCGGGAGGCTGTTAGCCCTTAAGACTTCGCACTTTAGAGTTCTAGATTAGTCCCGGTTTTGCAGACGCTCATGGTTCCATCCAAACTTCCCCTAAAGAAATTGTGCGGATTTTCGAGGACTATTATAGGGATCTCTACAAATTGCCTGCTTCCCCGGCATCCCCTTCAGACATTGCTGCTTATCTGGCCGAGATCGATATCCCCCAGCTGATGCCGTCCCATAAGAAGGCCCTAACGGTTCCCATTTCTCTTTCGGAAATAGAGAGCGTCATTGCTTCTTTGACTCCGGATAAGGCATCCGGTCCGGATGGTTTCCCTGCCAATTTTTATAAGGTTTTTTCTAAAGAGCTCGCCCCGATCCTCTTTAAACTCTATGAATATCTTTTCTCTTCCCCTGACATAGATCCTACACTTCTTGAAGCTACGGTTATTCTGATCCTTAAGCCGGGTAAGGACCCTACTGATCCGGCGAGTTATCGGCCTATATCTCTCCAAAATTATGATATGAAAATTCTTTCTAAGATCTTGGCCGAACGAGTCAAAGGAGTCCGGACCCATCTTCTTAGTCCGGAGCAGGTTGGGTTTGTATATTCTCGATCCCCATCGGACCACCTTAGAACCCTTTCTCATATCTCCCAGCACGCCTGTATAGCCCTAGCTCCCATGGCTCTGGTCTCGCTAGACGCAGATAAGGCTTTTGACCGGGTAGATTGGTCTTTCTCTGGGCTGTGATGACTAGGATGGGTTTCCGCTCCGTTCTTAAATTGGGTCCAGACTCTTTATAAATGTCCTTGCCAAGATATACTGTAATGGACTCTTTTCCTCGTTGTTCCAGTTATATACCGTACTAAGCAAGGTTGTCCCTCTCACCTTTTCTATTTAATCTGTATCTGGAACCTCTCCTTATCAAACTTAAATCCTCTCCGCTCATTAAAGGGTGTATAATAAATCGGCAAGAATTAGTCCTTTCGGCGTATGCAGATGACATACTCTTGCATATCCTGCTGAATCTTTAAGACATGCGTTAGATGTCATCAAGCACTATGGGACTCTCTCTCAATACAAACTGAACATTTCTAAATCAGAGATTTTCCCATTAAATATCCATACGTGTAAACAAGATCTTGCCAGTTTTGGTATGAGGTGGTCCCCCCAATCAATTAAATATTTAGGGATCCATTTCTCAACAGATCCTTCTTTACTTAAGAAGCTAAACTTAGATGACCTTAAGACTCACATTCAGCAGGACTTGCAACGATGGTCCACCCTCCCTATTTCCCTTTGGGGTCGGATCAATATTATTAAAATGAATGTCCTTCCCCGTGTTTTCTACCCCCTTAACTTATTAAATCTTTGGTTGCCTATCTCTTACTTCCGGCAGTTCCACACGATGTTCTCAAACTTTATCTGGCAGGGTAAGGGTGTTCGGCATTCTTTTTCTAAGTTATCCCTTCCCAAAGATAAGGGCGGTCTACGGCTTCCTAATCTGCTGCTCTATCATTGGGCGGCTCATCTGGCTAAATTGGGGAGATGGCTGCCACTTAACCCTGATTTCTCTTCCGATCTGGCTTCAAATTGAGAAATCAATCCTCTGGACTCTGGAATTGATCCTTATGCTATTTTTACACCCTCCCTCCATTCTCTCACACTGGATAACTGATCACACAGTTCTCGTCCCTTAAATCTCTTTCACAGTGTCTGCGTTTGTTAAAATCTTTCTGAGAAGACTTGGGTCAACCAGTTACGCTTAATCCCAATGTTAAGGTGGGAAACTCAATGATTACTCCCGATTGGCTTCCGCAAATTAAGGAGACCCATCTGGAGCATTTCTATGACCATGGGTCCCTCCTCTCTTCCTCTGATATTCTTAGCAAACATGCTGTTCCCAGTGCCAGAATTTTCAAAGTGTATCAATTGAGGCACCTTATTGCGGCAAAGTTCGGTACTCAATTCAGAGACTCGGAAGTCTGCCCTTTCCTCTCTCAGGTTTTAACCCTTGCTTCTAAACCGCATGCCATCTCGTTAATATACTCATTTTTACTAAATTACAAATTCTCGGAGGTTGTTGTTGGGTCTAAGATTTGGTCTTCCTCCTTTCCTGACACTACCCTGAATTGGCCCCGTATTTGGAAGGACCTCCATAAGTTCCACACCCAAGACAGGTTAAGACTTACTCAATATTGTATTGTGAATAATATGTACTACACTCCTAAGAAGCTTTTTCAACTCAAAAGACTTCCTCTTCCGCTCTGCTCTAGGTATAAGCAAAGTGAGGGGAACTCCCTGCATATTTTTTGGAGTTGCAACAAGATCGCCCCACTGTGGTCTGCTATTCGAGACAATCTAGATCCACTACTAGGCCTCTCAGAGTTTTTTGTCCCAGAGATCTGTATTTTGGGGGACTATGCTAATATTGATAGTGTGGAGCGCCGATATCATATGGCACTGGTAGCTATTGTGGTTAAGAGAATGGTCCTTAGGCTTTGGACTGACCAGCTGGCCCTGTCATATAATGAATGGTTGAGTGAGCTTTCTGCATGCCTTAATGCGGAAAGACTGGCAGCCAGCTTGCACAACCGTATGGACCTGTTCTATAAAAAGTGGGGTAAGCTGTATTCGTTATACCTCCACTAATGATCCCTTGGCCCTCTCTCTGTTTTGCCTACAGTAATTTCCTGTATCTTTCTGACTGTGATATGTATTCTTTCTGTACTGGGAGATTAAGCTTCTTCTTTTGTGTTTGGAATTGACATTGTGCTGACTATCCAGCTCAGGGGAGTTTTATGGGTTCTGCACACTGGATTTGAGGGGTGGTAGGAGGGGTAGGGAGGGTAGTGGGGTTTGAGGGGTTGGGGGGCTTTTTTTTTTAATATTATTGTAGTCTCATGTTGTACCATGTATTTTTCTGTGACTGTTTTTTATGTTATGTTATGTGGGTTGTACTTTTTTGGAAAATTAATAAACTTAAATTTCAAATTCATCTTCCAGGGATTCAGCGTGCACCGTGAGCAGCCTCACAATGAAAAATTAACATGACTGAGCTAGCCACACCTACACAGCAGCAAATCATAACTGCTGTGGACCTAATCAAGCTCTGCTACTCTTGCGTTAGTCTCCCCCCCACCCCCCACATAATACTGGCTGGACTGAGTTACGTAACAAGAGCCAGCATGAGTCAAGATGCCATGCGGCCAGTAGCTTTTCAGCTTTGTAGCAGGCGGCATCAGTTTGTTGCCCCTTCTAATGAGTATATATGCCATGGCATACTTAACATATCTGTAGCTTTGCCCTTGCCTTGTGTCATCATATAGCACAGTTAGCATTTCTGCGGCCATATGGCTGGTTTTCCTGATTTCTGCGGCCAGTACTGATTTCTGCAGCCACTGCTGCAACCACAGAATCGCAGAAAACACGGGGCCCTACCCATGACTTTCTGAATTTGGACCATCATCTCATGGAAGGATGGGTCATCAAGAGGAGAGGCAGCTGCCTGACGGGATAAGTTCTCATTAAGTGAAGAAATATCCAAAAGAGGGGACTGGGGTTGGAAATCCAGGTCCTGACAATCCTTGTCCTTCAAATCTCCAGTGAAATCTGCCTTAAATTCAGCCTTGTCTGAATAGGTTGGTAGTCATCCACGTATGAGGGAGGTGACCAGGGTGGTCAGTGGTCTCTGTCACCCTGGAAACATTTTGGCAGAGGACTAGGGGAACGGGACGGATGACTCTGCTTCCCTGGAACGGAGGGCTGAGTCTGCCGAATGGCATACAAAACCTGCTGAACTACTGAGGCAACGTCCAAGGAGGGATTTGTGGGGATAGGGAGGGGGCGTTTCTGGGAAACCAGGGGGACCGTAGAGGGGATTGGACATGTAGTCTGAGCAGGTCTTGCACCTGGTTAGTAAAGCCCAGGGTCCCAGTCCCTGTCCACCTGGCCCCTGTGGGAGTACACCTGTGAGGGTGGAGGGGCAGAATGCATGGCAAATGCAGTAGGTTTCCCACTGGAATGACACTCCTCGTCAACGGAGCCACTGGGGAAACATGAATAGTATGTGAAAATGAAGTCACCATCGACAGGAGAGAATCTCCCGTCGACAGGACATTGACGGAACACACAAGGGGTTCATCATTGACTGCCATTAAAGCGCTGGAAAACACCATCGACAAGAGGGTGTAACCTCCTGTCGACAATGGGGCAGTGTGTGAACGCATCGTTGATGGTGGGGCACCTGTTAGGGTGGCCGTCGACAAGCGTTTAGGCACAGAGGTTGAGGAGGGCTTCTTCTCTTTTTTTGTGCCATTTGTGAGAATCAGTTGATGGGATGCTCTTAGGACGAGACCCCTGATTCTCCATGAGAGACCATTTCTGCTCCATTAAATGATTTTTGATTTCCTGCAACTGTCGACAACGGGTTGCCTGGTTGAAATCCTGGCAATATGTGCAGGAGGTGGTGTCATGTGGGTCCCAGACACCTTACACAAATGGTGTGGTTGTCGAAACGGTAGATTTTTCTACCACAATGGCAGGAACAAAATATCGCTATCTTGCTTGTAGATTCTTTGGACATTCATCGATGTTGGCTCAAATTCTTGTTGATGACTGCCATTGAGTTGCACTAGCTACTGCGTGCGAGCTGAAGACGGTGGGAAAATGAACTGAGGATACCAGGGACTGCCCACACTTATATAGGAAACAGGAAGCTGATGCCATGTGTGGGCGGCCCCTGGAAAAGACTGCTAGAAGAGCTGCCATGTGCCACAGCGACCTCTGGTGTCGACCCAAGTGTATTACCTGCTGCAAGAGACCACTCCGTGGAAGATCTACTGTTATATGTGAGTAACCTGTGTATACCACACTCCAGAGTTTGGAGCAATTACTTAAGTCAATTCATCATTTCCACAGAATCGCAGAAAACAAGTTGTAGTTTTCAAAAAGTTTTACATTCTTAGAAGCTCCACAGAACGAAGTGCAGGGGTAAACTGTGGACTGCTGTCTGTAGCTTGATATGTTCGCTTTGCATTTACAATAAATGGATGTAAAATTTTTGAAAACTATAACTTGTTTTCTGCAATTTTGTAGAAATTATGAATTGACTTAAGTAATTGCTGTAAACTCTAGAGTGCGGTATCCTTTGTTTAATATCTAGGCCAGTTGACCTGGAGTCAGGCGAGGATTTGTCCACGGACCATGGTCCCACCTCCTTTGGGGCCACACTCTGTCTCATCTCCGAGGCCACAAGGATCCAATTGAAGGCCATCCAGAAACGGGCCAAGTATCCCCTCAGCAAGATTCTCATCTGGGACAACTCACCAGGGGTCACCTTCCCGGTGGCCAAGGCTATTCTTGGGCTCACGTTGGAGCTTTGGTAGCGTGCAGCCTCCTGCCCTATTCTGTCGTCCCATATGGCTCGCAAGCGTGCGGTCCCTACGGGCTCCTCTCCAGGTTTACGGACCACCCCTCGTCTGAGGGCATGGTTGCCGACTTGGTGTTCCATCGGATGGGCAGTGTTGGGGATGTTGATAAGCGCGCCCCCCCCCCGACAAAGAAGCCAAGGAATTGGATTATGCAGCCAATAAGGTGTATGTGGCCTATTCTCTTGGCCTCAGGCTAGCAAGTTTGGCCTTGATGATGGTCCTCTTCACTCATGCCCTCTTGGGCACCCTGAATAAGGTGCTACCTTGGCTCCCAGCTGATCTTCAGATGATGGTCAAGCAGGATCAAGGCTGTGCAGTGGACAAACAGCAGCTCCAGACAACCTTGGACATCAGCGATTCTTGCGCTAATTCGGTGGCCGCAGCTGTAGCTATGCACCACCGAGCTTGGCTTCGTATCTCAACCTTTACGGCAGATACCCAGCACAAATTGGCGGATGTCCCCTTCCTGGGCACCGATTTGTTCGGGCCTGGGGTGGATGGTCATCTCATCAGGATTAAGAACTCCAACACCACCTTGGAGTCTGTCACCTCGGCTCAAAAGGACAAGGGCTGCAAACCCCAGAAGAAGTACTTTAGGCCCCATCCTGCTTCTACAGCCAAGCCTCCCCCGACTCCCGCGGGGCACCAACAGTCCTGGCATCCCAGACGTAAGTCGGTCACTTCTGTGGTCCGGAAGCCTGGCAGACAGGGTCCAGCAGCTTCCTCAGCTGGCCTGGCCTCCATCTCTAAGTCTGCCCAGTGACGGGACAGGGGGTACCCCTCCCTGCCTGTCCTGTATCCCCTGGATCCTCCCGTGGTGGCCGGCTCCACCGCTTTCTTTCCGCCTGGTCCAGTGTTACGTGTCACACTTGGACAGCTGGTTCTGATCCCTGTATCATTTTTTGTAAATATAAAAAAATGTGTGATGGACTGTGTCAAGAGAAGATGCTATCTTTCTGGAACTGACACCTCAAACCCCCCAGGGATAAATTCAAAGGACAGGGCATAGCTTAAAACTGCAGCTATCTGAGGTTGCAATTATCTTGTTAGTTTGCTTTGAAGGCAGAAAACCAAGATATCCATTTTATAATGCCCTCAGGGAGATCCTTTGATGTGCACTAGGTGTCCTGAGAAAAGGGACACGTGCCAGTGTTATGGGTTATTTCCCAGAAAGCCATCTCATTTCATCAAAGAGACTTTGATGTACAGGTCCCAGACTGCATTGTAGTCCAATATGCATATGTGTGTGTGTGTTGCGAAGTCGTCGGAGGAAGCCAGCATTTAATCAAAGAGCCTTTGATGTCTGTAGATCACAGACCAGTTTGAAAGGTCACAGGAAAAGAGGAAATTCATTGATGTCACCTATTATTTTTTCAAATATCTTGTTTGGACATCCTGTGTTATGGAATATAAAGTTTAATACTCCAAGGCAGAGTTAGGTGACATCAGAGAGAAGGCCAGCTCAAGACTGTTTTTAAATCTACTGAGCAAACCTTAGAAGACACATTTATTTTCATTCATGCCCACACAATGCAAAGCATCATGGGCTGCATATTTGGTTCAACTTCAAGCAGAATTGCATGGTGCCAAAAGGCCTCTCACACAGTTTGCAGAGGGTGCTAACAGATGACATAGACACGTGTTTCGTCTTACCAGGACTCATCAGTATGCCTCGTCTGTTTGACACCCCAGCGGAATGAACCAGCTACCCTAAGACGGTCTGTCTGGGTTGGCACCCTTTGCAAACTGTGTGAGAGGCCTTCCGGCACCATGCAATTCTGCTTAAAGTTGAACCAGCATAACATTCTGTGGTGACTTGCATATGCATCCCATGATGCTTTGCATTGTGTGGGCATGTGTGATTTTGTATTTTCTTGAAACTTGGCTTCCCAGCCAAATGCCCTTTGGGGTAACCCTTGCCTCAGTGTTTGCGCACAGAGGTTCTTTGTCTTTTAAATATTTTTTTATTTTAATGGGTTCACCACAACATAACCCAGACAGACCGTCTTCGGGTAGCTGGTTCATTCCACTGGGGTGTCAAAAGACGAGGCATACTGATGAGTCCTGGTAGACCTAAACACGTGTTCATGTCATCTGTTAGCACCCTTAGCAAACTGTAGAGGCCTTCCGGCACCATGCAATTCTGCTTAAAGTTGAACCAGCATAACAGTCTGTGGTGATTTGCATGTGCAGCCCATGATGCTTTGCATTATGTGGGCATGTGTGATTTTTGTATTTTCTTGAAACTTGGCTTCCCAGCCAAATGTCCTTTGGGGTAACCCTTGCCTCAGTGTTTTCGCACAGAGGTTCTTTGTCTTTTAGTTTTTTATTTTCATTATCTGACTGAGAGAAGAGAGACCATCAAAGCACTGGAAGATTAAGAAGTAAGGACCTTAGACAAGACTAGTCTGAGTGTTATTTGTAGGAATCTGCACTTTTAAACCTGTTTGTTTTAAGGCTGTATATGTTGGAATATTTTGTTCTGTAAAATTACTGTTTTCTTATTTACCTATTTTAAAGTAAAGAAATGTATTTTAAAAATGGAAACTGCCTGGTGTGCCTTGAAATTTCTTTTTCTATATAAGTGAAGCTTTGAAGGTTATAGTTGACACTGTGTATGAGCTTATTGTGATACCAAACTGGGAGACGGATAGAGTTCTCTAAGGACTTGCGTAGAGTTCTAGGGTTCATTTTGCACTACCTGGTTAGGTGCCCATAGGCAAAGATATCTGGCCCCCCGAAGACAGAATTATCTGAGCATGATAATTGGATACGCTAACAAGAGGTTATTAGTTTGAATCCCTCCAGAACTTGAGACTAAGGTGACTCAAACCCAAAAAACAGACAAGAGGGTTACCTTGTACTGTTCACAATTCTATGCTCAGAGGTTGGTAGTTTGGGAGTAGAAGGCTGACCTGCTAAGAGAAGGTGGGTGCTGGAAGTGCTCGGCCAGGGGTTGCCTCTGGAGTTCAGGGTTCTCCCTCCCAGCCAAACCCACACCCCATAGGAGGGTATGGTGTCTGCAGACATGTTATGCGCCCTTTGGGAAGACATCACCCATCTCCTCCAGAAGGAGGTGGTGGTTCGTGTCCCAGATCCACCAGACAATCCAGGGTTTGTTTCCAGATGCTTTCTGGTTTCCACACGGACAGGTACTAGTACCCCATCTTGGATCTGCATGACCTGAACAAGTTTCTGCGGTCGTGCGCCTTCAGAATGGTCACTGAACCAGATCACTCCGTCCCTGGAACAGAACATGTGGTTGTGCTGCTTGGACCTGTGGGATGCCTTCTTCCAGATCCCCGTCAGTTCATCCCACCAGCGGTTCTTTCGGTTCCGTGTGGAGAGGACCCTCTGCAAGTTGCAGGCCATGCTCTTCAGCCTCTCCTCGGCTCCCAGGGTCTTCACCAAGTGTATAGTAGTAGTCTAGCCCCGGGGCGTGAAGCGTGGGTCTTCCAGCTAGAATTAAGCTGATGACCCAGGTCGTGCCCGACCCTGGATGCCAGCGGAGGCGAGCAGAGAGGGGGTCCAGAGTGTCCTTTAGATGCTCCCCTCCGGGGGGGTGGACTGCGTTGTGTCACTCTTGTAGCAGCTCCTGGTGGTGGGTAGGGATGATGTCCTAGGCGGCCTGCTTGATCATGCGCTGTCAGACATCCTCACCCCAGGATACAAGCTGCAGTGTGCGCTACTATGGGAGGGCCGAACCAGAAAACACAAAAATCGGCTGGATGATGGCTGCCTGCCCCACCACACCCTGAGTCCCAAGAGTGCACCACGCCCTTCCCCTGCATCTGCTCCGGGGTAATTCAGATTTCCTCCTTCTCGCCTTTCCGCCGGGAGGAGGGGCCCTTCCAGTAGGGTTAGAGCTAGACTCCAACCCCCGTAGCAGGGTGTGTGGGGCGTGGACCGGCAGAGAGGGGAGGGACCGCGGGCAGAAGGGGTTGTGTGTGAGCCTGAAGGAGTGACAGACTGGGGCCCAGGGAAGGAGCATAAAAAAATAATTTATAATAGTGGTGGCAGCCTTCCTGAGGCACCGATGGGTCTGGGTACATATCCTTACCTGGATGATTGGCTGATTACAGACGCCTCCAATATGGAGGTGGAGTGGTCTGACCTGCTTTCACCTCTGCCTCCTGGTTAGTGAGGCCAAGTCGGAACTTATTCCCTCGCAGGTGAGTCATTTCATCTGGTTGGAGCTCGACTGCTGCCGAGCCAGAGCCTGGCTCCTGGAGGATCTTTCCTCCTTTGCCCGATCATTTCGGGTTGAGCAGTTGCACCCTGCCAGTGACTTCCTGCACCTCCTGGGCTTCATGTCGGCTGGCACCAGCATGGTCCATTGGGCTTGCTGGAGAATGCACCCCCTTCAGTGGGGCTGGTGCGCCAGAGGTCTTAGTGTTGAGGCCACCTCAACCAGCTGGTCACGGTAACCCAGCCACCAATGTGGGATGCCATCCAGTTGTGTTTAGTCCCGAAACATCTACAGGAAGGAGTTCCATTTGTCCACCCGGAGCCAGCGGTCGCTCCCACGACCGATGCCTCCCTAATGGGCTGTGGGAGCCCACCTGGGGGTCCTGATGTCACATCTTCGGGCTGTTTGCCTGGCCCTGACTGCCTTCACTCCCCATCTTCGGGGTAAGACTGTCCAGGGCAGGACGCACTCCCTACCTCTGTGCAGGGACGCTGTCCACACTTGGACCCTCGTGCTGAACCTGAAGGCTGGCCTGCTGGCCACTCGTGGCTGGAGCGACCAGTCAGCTGGTGGACGGCCTCAGCCATGTGGGCGAGGCATCTTACAGATGGTCCCTTCATCAGAAGGGGGTGGACAGTCTGTTCTCCCAGTGGGGACCTGTTTGTCTCCTAGCAGAACGCCAAGCTGAGGCTGTTTTGTGCCTGCCTCCCTCAGCAGGGATCGCTGCAGGGGATGCCTTTGCAAGGCCCTGAACCCCGGGCCTCTTTTATGCCTTTCCTCTGATCCATAGAGTCCTGCTCAAGGTTCGGAGGGACAAGGCACAGGTGATCCTGGCAGCTTCAGACTGGCCATGCCAGTTCAGGTACCCCGATCTCCTCAGCCTCAGCAGCAGGCCTCCGCGGCGTCTGCCACTTTGCCCGGACCTGCTCTCTGGGGAAGTTCCTCCACCCAAACCATCAGTCCTTGTAGCCAACAACCTGGTTCCTGAGTGGTTAGAGTTCCAGGCTCTGGGTATCTCCAGCGAGGTCCTTCATGTAGTAGAGGCCTCTCGGAAGGAGTTGACTCATCAGTGCTATGCCTTCAGATGGATGAAATTCTCTATTTGGTGCCAGGACAAGGAGCTGGACCTCTTGTCCTGTCCTGTGGCTAGCATCCTCAATTGCCTGTGGTTCCCCTCCCAGTCGGGCCTTCGGTCGACAGCCCTCAAGATGCACCTGACAGCCATCTCTGCATACTGAGGACCGACTGGTATGCCGATGGTGGCACTGCAGAAGGCGGTTAGGTACTTCAGGTGCCTTGACCACATTTCTCCTCCGGTGCGTGAACCACCACCAACTTGGGACTTGTTGCTGGTTTTGGCAATGCTCATGGGCAAGCCATTCAAACCAATGCTCAGGTGTAAGATGTCACACCTATCGTGGAAGACCGCCTTCTTGGTGGCTATCACATCCACCAGAAGGATCAGTGAGCTTCAGGCACTCTCGGTGGAGTCTCCTTAACTGGTCTTCCACAGGGAAAAGGTCCTTTGCCCCAGCCCGAAGTTACATAGATACAGAGATAATTGTCGGCATAGAAGGGCCTATGGCCCACCCAGTCTGCCCATTTGAGCTTGTAAGTTCCCTTTACATTTTTCTTGAAGTCTGTTGCCCCTTACACCTGACTTCCAGGATTCTTTTACATCTATCCCATGCATTCTTAAATTCCGTGATTGTTTCAGCCCCCACCATTTCCTCTGACAGGGTGTTCCACTTGTCCACCATCTTTTCTGTGAAGAAATTCTTCCTCACAGTTTCTCTGATCGCCCGCCCTCCCTCCAGCTTCATCCCATGTCCTCTAGTCCTAGAACATCTTTTTCACTGGAAAATAGTGTATTCCTGCACCCTGTTCCTCCCTGTAAGGTACTTGTATGTCTCCATCATATCCCCTCACTCCCTCCTCTCCTCCAGGGAGTACATATTCAAGTCCTTCAGCCTGTCTTCATAGGACTTGTGATGCAATCCCTGTACTATCTTTGTTGCATTTCTCTGAACCTTCTCCACCCTGTCTGTGTCCTTACATAGGTAAGGTCTCAAGGTAGGGCCTCACTAGTATCTTGTATAATGGAATGATGACCTCCCTTTTCCTGCTGGCAGTGCCCCTGCCTATGCATTCCAGCGTCCTTTTTGCTTTACCTGCTGACTTGTCGCACTGTTTCCCTACCTTGAGGTCATCAGAGATGATAACCCCGAGGTCCCTTTCCTGTTTGGTGTATTCTATATCCTCACCCCCCCACCAACTGATACGATGTTTCAGGGTTTTTGTGCCCCATATGCATTATTTTGCACTACTTTGTGTTGAATTTCAACTGCCAAACCCTCGACCATTCTTCAAGCTTCTGCAGGCACCTCCTCATTCTGTCCACACCCTCTGGCATGTCCACTCTGTTACAGAAACACAGAAACATAGAATTTGACGGCAGATAAGGACCGCTTGGCCCACCCAGTCTGCCCATTTCCCTACCTACTGGATAAGCTGCAGATCCTAGTTAACCAGCAGCCTACTTCTTCTTACCCCCACCCCCCAGAATTGCCTTATGACTGTCCCATGCATGCTTGAATTCCACCACTGATTTTGACTCCACAACCTCCTCCGGAAGGCCGTTCCATGCATCCACAACCCTCTCTGTGAAAAAATACTTCCTTAAATTCAGCCCCCCGAGCTTCGTGTCGTCAGCGAAAAGGAAAATTCTACCTTCTAGGTCCTGCGCAACGTCACTGATGTAGACGTTGAATAGGACCGGTCCCAGCACTGATCCCTGCAGTACCCCACTGGTCACTCTTCCCTCAGTGGAGTGATGGCCATTTACCACCACCCTCTGTGTCCTGCTGCCCAGTCAATTAACCACCCACCGCACTACTTTCCTGCCCACTCCCATACTCCCCAGTTTGTTTAATAGCCGTCTATGTAGCACAGTGTCAACGACCTTTCTGAAGTCCAGATACGCCACATCCGCTGCCCTCTTCTGAACCATGTCCCTTGTCACCCAGTCGAAAAATTCAATGAGGCTGGTCTGGCATGACCTCCCCCCGTTGAAACTATGTTGCCTTGGGTCCTGTAGTCCGTTGGAAACCAGATGTTCCACCAAGCTCTCCTTCAGCAGTGCTTCCATGATCTTCCCCACTACCAAGGTCAGGCTGACTGGTCTATAGTTCCCCGCTTCCTCTTATTTATTTATTAAATTTTGATGACCAGGTAGGCCCACTGAGCCCGGAAGGTCCCTTTTTCAGGGGCGACCCGGAATAACATTACAAGGTGAGAAACATTGAGATACATGGTTACAGAGTAAGTGCAGATAGTTGGTAGGTTACATTCATAGATAGCATTTTCCAAAAACGTTAAGGTGTACAAGCTGTAGAAAACCTAGTATGATAGTTAGTTAGGGTCACTAGCAATAGTGCTGAGCAAAGAATGAACAAGTGAGGTGGCTGGCGTAGGTGATGGGGGCTATCAGGTACCATGACAATGGCAAGTACTGGCTTCAGTCGTGTAGGCCTTGAGCCTAGTACGAAAGTTCAAGAGTGAGAAGTCTTCCTGTACTGCAGGCGGAAGATTGTTCCACAGGGTGGAGGTAGAGTAGGAGAAAGGCTTGCCACCCGCATTGGTCCTGACCCAGGAGACTTCCAGCAGAGTCCGACCTGAGGTCCTAAGCCTCCGAGGGTTGTGCTTGAGAGTAATAGTTCCTACTAGGCTGGGTGGTGCAGTCAGGTTGAGTAACTTAAATGCCAGACAAAGCAGGGGGTACTGCAGGAATGAAGCAAATGAAGGCCACTGTAGTTGGGCAGTCGTGTCACAGTGGTGGCTTCTAGACTGATCCTGAGTCACGAACCGAGCTACCTTGTTGTACAGTATCTGCAGCCGGTTGACCTCATGCTTGGCCATGCCCTGTATAACTGGGGCAGCATAGGTCAGAGTGGGGAGCAGGACACTAGAGGCAATTGAGAGCCTAGCTTCAGGGATAAGCTGGTCCTTTAATCGATGTAGGGTGCCAAGTTTACAGTGAATGGTCCTGGTCACTAGGTCGACGTGGTTCTTAAAGGTGAGACCTAGGTACTTTAAGGAGGCCACTACAGCAGTGTTATTGCCTGAGCATGAGTTAAGCTGTAGGGAATTGGTCCTATCTTGTCCAAGGGATCTGGGACCGAACATCATGGCTTTTGTTTTGCCTGCGTTTTAGGACCATTCCGTTTGTTATTAACCAGGCCTCAAAATGTTATTAGGTCAGCTTGTACGAGGGGACCAAGATCTGACAGATTGTCCAAGGAGCGGTAGATGACTGTATCATCTGTGTATTGAACGACCGAGCTACCCCCTCAGTGGAGGTTCAGGTCGCTCATGAACAGAGAGAACAGGAGCGGACCGAGGATTGAGCCCTGCGGTACTCCCTCCTTTAGGGGTAATGGGTCTGACAACACACACCCTTCCAGATGACCCTCTGTGTGCGGCCAAATAGATAGCTCTCAAACCACTTGAGGGCCAGAGGGTCTAGTCCAATCTTATCTGTCTTTGTTCCCGCTTTTCTATAAGGAGACTACATGTGCTGTTCTCCAGTCTTTGGGTACCTTCCCTGTTTCCAGTGATTGGCTAAACAGGATTGCCAGAGGTTCAGCCACTGCCTCTCTTAGTTCCTTTAGGACCCTGCGGTGCACCCCATCTGGCCCCATTGCTTTATCGACTCTTATTCCTTCCAGTTCCTCTAGGAAGCTTTCCGGTGTAAAGGGACTTGTGTCCATTTCTGCACCCTTGTAACCCCTTGTACCCCCTTCAGGCCCATTACCCTCCCCTTTCTCAGTAAAGACTGAGCAGAAATATCTGTTAAGTATGTTAACTTTACTGTTGGCATCCTCCATGCTGCCCCGTCCTCCCCCTTCACTCTCACTATCCCTCCCTTTGCCCTTCTTTTTCACTTATGTACCTGTAAAAGGTTTTCTAGGAGCGTGGATTTGTTGTTCATCCACACTGTTTGGCATTGTCCCCTTCCACTTTAAATCTGCCGGAAGTCTTCAAGCTGGCCCCTCCCACCCACCTGGGTGGTATGTACCTCGGCTCTACCCCATGACTCCAGATCTTCCTTTCCGCTGGAAGATACAGGTTGCCTCCCTCGTGCTCTCGCATTTCGTAGGCCCTGGCTTTCAAATTGTCGGTTTTACGGAAGCTCAGACTCGTTCGAGTTAGTGATCGTGCTTTTGCGGCATTTATCATGGAGGAGAAATCTTCGCCGGGATTTCACCGGTGTCCCTGCGGCCAGAAGATGTCGCATACCAGTCTCCACCTCACGTGCGTCTACTGCCTAGGTGTCGGCCATGGCACCTCGTCGTGTAGCTTTTGCTTGGCCTTCCATCTCAACGTCCTGGACGACCACAAGGCATGCCTGAAGCTGGGGAGACCACAAAAAAGGAACCCTCCAGTGAAGTCGAAGGAGGCCAGGTGGGTGGTTTCCGCAGCCGCGGGCTCCTTCGATCAGCTGGAACAGATGAAGGCGTTCAAGGAAGAAGCCGCTCGCGCTTTGGTCAGTCGAAGCTTCTTTGTCCCGCTGAACCTGGGCTCCACCTTTACGGGATCTTTCAGGGAGATGTGCTGGTCTCTTCCCCACCCGGGGTGAGGCGCCCCTGGGCTCGCACTCCTCCCGCTCTCGGAAGAGAGATAAAGACCTGTTGTCTTCGTCCCAGTGAAGACGTTCTTGGGACTGAGAAAGGTCTGTGTCCCAGGAACATGCGGTCTCGACCTCAGTCGAGATTGCATCCTCGGCGGCCGGCTTCACGGATCTTCCGTCTGGCCAGGTGACCGAGGACGTGGTCAACGAAGTTGAAATTATCTTCGACCCGATCAACCCTTTGCCGACGACTCATTAGAATGGACTCCGGTCCTGGTATTTCCTGATGAGGAGACCCAGTCTGCTGGTGTCCCCATCGAGGGCCCGGTTCCGGACCCTAGGGTTTCATCGATCACACCGGTGTCTCCCGATTGACCAAGTCGGCCTCCCCGATCTCGGTCATGGTCCAGAATCCTTTTGGCCAAATGACCGAGGAAGAGCTATAAGCTCTCGGAAGAAGAGGCGATGCCACAGGTCGTCCTCTGACGAGGAGAGGCTCCAGCGGAAACTCCGTTGGCGCTATGAGGATCTTATGTGGTAACAGCTGATCCTGACGGAGCAGAAGCCGGCTCCACCGCCCAGCCCGACCATTACTTGGCTTTCACCTCCCAGGCCGAAGCCGACCCTCCAGAACCGAAGTCTCTGGTTCCCCCGCCCGTGGGGCCGACCCATCCACCAGTTCGGCCTGTTCCGGTCTGTCCACCTATCCAGGTGGAACTGCCACCTAAGCAGCCTAAGGGAGGGGCTCCCTTGAAAGAGGACCGGCTAGACACCAGACACTTCCCCGACGTCTGTCGGTTACAGTCACCCAGGTCCTCCCTCGGCGGATTGAGGGTGATTTTGGCAGCAGACCGCTGTATCACGACTCTTGGAACTCGGATGTCACCGGGCTGCATTCTCATCCGGGGGATGACGAGTCGTCCGTTGGCACAGGGATGGAGGAAGGCCCTTCCTCTTTCCAAGGGATTCTCCGTCTCATTTCCGACTTCACCGGAATGCCCTTGGAACCTACCCAGAAAAAGGCAGAGTACCCTCTCACAGATATTCTATAGAGAGTTGATACCCCACGGAGGCCTTTCCAGTGGCCAAGGCCATTGTTGGCCCAGCCCTTGAACTTTGGCAGTGCCCTGCCTCATGCCCAGTACCATCTGCCCGCGTGGCCCGCAAGTGCGCAGTACCCATGGGGTCCCTTGCAGGGTTCACAGAGCACCCTTCGGCCGAGAGCCTGGTGACCGCCTCTGTGTTCAGGCGTACTGGCAGTTCGGCCGACACTGACCGACCTCCGGACAAGGAGTCCAAAAATATGGACCACACTGCCCTAAAGGTCTGTGTGGCCTCTTCTTTGGGCCTTCGTCAGGCCAGCTCGGCAGTTATCATGGCACACTTCTCTCTTGCCCTTCTCGGGTCAGATGAAGTCCTCCCTCATCTCCCCGCGGACATGCAGACCACGGTCAAACAGGTCTGTGACCAGGGCCGTGCTGTTGCCAAACAGCAGCTCCAGACGGCCCTGGACATTGGAGATTCCTATGCCCGCTTAATGGTCACCGCAGGGCTTGGCTGAGGCTTTCGTCCTTCCCGGCAGATACTCAGCATAAGCTGGTTGATGTGCCTTTTCTGGGAACCGACTTGTTTGGTCCAGCAGTGGCCAATCACCTACAACGGATAGAGCAGTCCAATGCCACCTTGGATGCCACTTCTGCAAAAGGTTCTTCAGGCAAGAACCAGCAGAAGAAGAAGCCTTTTCGGCACTCTTCCCCTTCGGTGCGGTAGCCCTCCTACCAAGGAGGACAGCAACAGCAACATCAGCAGCAGGCTCAAGCTTGGTGCCCTTGGCCCAAGCCTGGTCCCCAACAGGGCCACAAAGGAGGCCGAGGCTCAGGTACTGGAGCCGCCTCCTCCTCTAAGCTTGCCCAGTGACTGGATAGGGGTTGCCACCCCTATCCACATCACGCCAGCTCTGGGCCCTCCCGTGGGGTTGGCTCGCCACTTCCTTTCCGCCTGGTCCGCTATCACTTCGGACAGGTGGGTTCTCAAAGTGGTCGGTCAGGGACTGCCTCTGGAATTCGAGCAGTACCCTTCAAGCCAAGCCAAGCCCCTCAGGAGGAACGGAGTTCTGCATGCACGTAGTCAGCTCTTTGAGACAACGTGGCTCAGCTCCTCCACAAGGAGGCAGTAGCCCCCGTGGCAGAACCTCCAGCAGGCCCAGGCTTTGTCTCCAGGTACTTTCTGGTGCCCAAGCAGATGGGGGGGTTGGTGCCCCATTCTAGATCTCCACGACCTGAATCAGTTTCTCAGGTCTCGCACTTTCCGGATGGTCACTCTGTCCCAGATCATACCATCCCTGGAGCGAAACATGTGGTTCTGTTCACTGGATCTGCAGGACGCATTCTTTCAAGTCCCAATCCGTCCGTCCCATCAGCAGTTCCTCTACTTCAGGGTCCAGGGGACCCTGTACGAGTTCCGAGCCATGCCGTTCGGCCTGTCATCTGCCCCATGGGTCTTCACCAAATGCATTGCAGTGGTAGCGGCCCATCTTCGGTTTCGAGGAGTCCAAATCTACCCTTATCTCGACGATTGGCTCCTGGAAGATCCCACCCAACAGGAGGTGGAGAGGTCCAGGGATCTGGCCCTCCAGACCTGCTCCCAACTGAGCCTCCTGATCAACGAGGCCAAGTCAGAACTCGTGCCTTCCCAGGTGATGTGCTTCATCTGGGCAGAGCTCGACTCTCGTCAAGCCAGAGCTCAGCTCCCGGCAGACAGAGCGGAGGTTCTCTCCTCCTTTGCCCGATCATTTCTGGTTGTGCATTTGTGCCCTGCCCGGGACTTTCTGCGCCTTCTGGGTTACATGGCGGTGTGCACCTCGGTGGTCCATTGGGCCAGGTTGCACTTGCGCCCCCTCCAATGGGAGCTGGCCGCCCAGTGGACTCAGCGATATGGTCATTTCAACCAGCTGATCACTGTAACCCAGAAGATGTGGGACGCTCTCCAATGGTTGACCGCCCCAGACTGGTTGCTGGAAGGGATCCCATTTGTCCGCCCCAAGCCGACAGTCGTCCTTACGACCGATGCCTCTCTCATGGGCTGGGGAGCCCACATGGGGATCAACAGGACCCATGGGTTCTGGACCCCCCACGAGTCCCGATGCCACATCAACCTGTTGGAGCTCAGAGCAGTCAGACTGGCACTGTCAGCTTTCGCTCCTCAGCTCCGGGGTCAAGTGGTTCAAGTCCAGACACACAATACCACGACCATGTACTACCTCAACAAACGGCGGCATGCACTCCCGTTTGCTGTGCAAGGAGGCGCTCCGCATCTGGACCCTGGTAAGCCGGTTGGAGGCGGATCTCCTAGCCATCCATGTGGCAGGAGCCTCGAACCAGCTGGCGGATGCTCTCAGCCGCATAGGCCAGACATCCCATAAGTGGTCTCTCCATCCAGAGGTAACTTGCAGCCTGTTCTCCCGTTGGGGCAAACCACTGGTGGACCTGTTTGCCTCAAGGGAAAATGCCAAGCTGAGGCTGTATCGTGCCGCCACCCCCCAAAGCAGGGCTTGCTGCAGGGGATGCCTTCTCGAGGCCTTGGACCCAGGCCTCCTCTTTCTTTCCTCCATTTCCCTTGATCCACAAGGTGTTACTCAAGGTGAGGAGGGACAAGGCGAAGGTGATTCTGGTAGCCCCCGACTGGCCACACCAGTTCTGGTACCCAGATCTCCTCAGCCTCAGCTGCAGGCCCCCAGAGCGGCTTTGTACACGCCCGGACCTGATATCTCTCAACCAGGGGATGATCTTCCATCCGGACCTTCAATCCCTGCACCTCACAGCCTGGTACCTGAGCGGATAGAGTTCCAGGCTTTGGGTCTTTCCGAAGATGTCTACACCATTGTGGAGGGATCTAGAAAGGAATCGACCAGGAAATGTTATCCCTTCAAATGGAAAAGGTTTCCATTTGGTGTCGGCGTACGGGTCTGGACCCCTTATCCTGTTCTGTGGCCAACATTCTCGACTACCTTTGGTCTCGCTCCAAAGGGGGTCTATGGTCATCGACCCTTAGGGTGCACCTGGCAGCCATTTCTGCTTACCGGGCGCGGGCCGGTCAGCCGACTTTGGCGTAGGAGACAGTGATCGGGCGCTTTTTCAAAGGCCTGGTTCACATATCCCCTCCGATGCGTGAACCTCCACCTCCGTGGGATCTACTGCTGGTTCTGGCAAAGCTCATGGGCAAGCCATTCGAACCCATGCACAAGTGTGAGCTGTCACACTTGTGGAAGACGGCCTTCCTGGTGGCTGTCACGTCAGCCAGAGGATGGGGGAGCTCCAGGCGCTTTCGGTGGACTCCCCTTATCTGGTCTTTCATGGGGACAAAGTTGTCCTGCGCCCCCACCCGAAATTCCTTCTGAAGGTGGTGTCAGAGTTTCACCTTTACCAGGTGCCGACTCTGCCGGTATACTACCCTAATTACACCTCAGACGCCAAGTACAGGCTCCATACCTTGGACCTGAGACGTGTGCTCTCCTATTGTAAGGAGCGGACGGCGGAAATTCACGGAGAGGTTCGCCAGCTATTTGTCACCTACGCTGAAGCCGCTTCTGGCAGATCTGCAGCTAAATGGACCATAGAAAGATGGATTACATCATGTATAGGTCTGTGCTATGAGCTGGCGAGCAAGGAGCCTCCCAGAGGGATAAGAGCTCATTCTACCTGCCAACCTGCTGCATCGGTGGCTGCTTCCAGGAATAATCCCTAGCCAGGAGATGTGCCGAGCTGCTACCTGGAAGTCAGCAAACACCTTTATCGCCCACTACCACATCGACCTTGAGTCACGCCGGGATGCTGGTTTTGGGGCTTCACTTCTCCAATCTCTGTTCCCTAAGTAGGGGGTGTGTGCCTTGCCTCTCTCCTCCCAGAGAACTGCTTGGAGTCTGCCAAACAGTGTGGATGAACAGCATATCCACGCTCCTAGAAGAACAGGTTACTCACCTGTAACAGTAGTTCTAGGAGTGGTATATTTTTCATTCACACGAACCCACCCGACCTCCCCGACTGCGGACGCACACAACTTGGCTTCCAGTGGGCTAAGATCTGGCGTCATGGATCGGAGCCGCGGTATATACCACCCGGGTGGGTGGAAGGAGCCATCTTGAAGACTTCCGGCAGATATAAAGTGGAAGGAGACAATGACAAAGAGTGTGGAAGAACAACATATACCACTCCTAGAACTACTGTTACAGGTGAGTAACCTGTTCTTGTCCCGTCTACCCACTGATTTTGCTATGTGCTCTTCTGTCTGAGCTTTTTCTTCCCTTATTGACCTCCCATTGTGTCTCCTGGTACTTCTCCCTATCCCCTTCTTCCTGCGTCTTTTTGTATTGCCTGAATGCAATCTCTCTGGCTTTCACTTTCTACCGTACCTCTTTGGAAAACCATAATGGCCTCCTTTTCCCCATGCTAACCTACTTAACGCATAATTCTGTTGCTCTTGTAATCCCTGTTTTAATATTGCCCACTGTTCCTCCACCCCTGATTCCTTCCCCATTTCCATTAGTGGCTCTTTCAAGCATGACCCCATTTTCCCAAAATCTGCCCTCCTAAAATCCAGGATATGTGTTTTTGTGCGGTTTGGTTCTGCTCCTTCTGTAATTTCAGACCACAGTGACCGGTGGTCACTGTTCCCCAGGTGCTCCCTCACTGTTACCCCATCACACTGTCCCCATTTGTGAGCACGAGGTCCAGTATTGTCTTCTGCCGAGTTGGTTCCATGACCAGTTGCTTAAGGAAGGCATCTTGAAGGGAGTCCAGGATAAATCTGCTCCTGGTTGATGCTGCTGCTGGGAGGCTCCAGTCCACATCTGGAATACTGAAGTCTCCAACCAGCACCTCCTCCCCCTTGTCCGCCATCCTTTGGATGGCTAGCATTAACTCCCTATCTGTAGTAGTAGTAAACTATTTTTTTTTTTTTATATAGGAATAGAAAACTTTGTCATTAGGGCTTTTACCCTGTTTACAAGACAAGTCCTGTTGTCAAGATATTCTTGGTACTCTAAAAATGTCACACCGATATGATACAAATACAATAAAAACAGATAATTATACATTCCGTAATGCTTACAACATTTGCACACAAGCAGCTATACACAATTACAATTAAGTATAAAACATTCTTCAAGAGCTTTGATAAAAGCAGGATGGGAAGACATTGTACGTAGTTGTCTCTGAGTTTGACCTTAACCAGGTGATCAATCTCTGTGTACTTCACCAACCACACCTCAGAGGCCGAGCACAGGCTTCATACTTTAGACCTCTGGTGAGCGCATGCCTATTATAAAGAGTGCACGGCTGGAGTTTGGGGAGAGGTTCGCCAGCTGTTTGTCACCTACGCTAAAGCTGCACCTGGCAGATCAGCAGCAATGAGGATGATTGACAGGTTGATAGTCTCCTGCATTGACCTCTGCTATCAGTTGGCTGGTAGGGAGCCTCCCGTAGGGCTTGGGGCTCATCCTACCAGACATACCACTGCCTTGGTGGCTGCTTCCAGGGACATCCCTATCCAGGAGATCTGCTGGGCTACTACCTGGAAGTCAGCACACACCTTCATCTCCCATTACCACATTGACCTTGAGTCACACCAGGATGCTGGTTTTGGGTCCTCGGTTCTCCAGTCTCTGCTCCCTAAATAGGGATGTGCACCTTGCCCCCTCCTCCTGGAAAACTGCTAGGAATATGCCTGAAGTGTGGATAGTATGTCATATGCAAGCCCCTAGAAAAACAAGGTACTCATCTGTAACTGTAGATCTTCCACGGAGTGGTCTCTTGAAGTAGGTAATACATTTGGGTCGTCGCCAGAGGTGGTCGTGGTGCATGGCAGCTCTTCTAGCAGTCTTTTCCTGGGGCCGTCCACACATGATGTCGGCTTCCTGTTTCCTGTAGAATTGTGGGCGGTCCCTGGTATCCTCGGTTAATTTTCCCGCCATCTTCAGCTCGCACACAACAGCTAGAGCAACTTTTGAAACAGCAGTCATCGACAAGAAACAATACCGAATAATCTACAAGCAAGAAATTATCTCTTTGGAGGATCGGGGGGCTCATCCCAAGAGCTCCCGACCACTGATTCTCATCACAGCACAAAAATGAGAAGGAGAGCCCCCTCAACCTCTGCCCTAACTCACTGATAAGCGTACCACTGCTTGACGATACATTCTATATTCTGCCTTCTCATCGACTGACTTTCACGCTTCCACGGCAGTCTATAAATAACCCTTTTGGGTTACATCGACGGCACTGAGCAAGAGAAGCCCTCCTCAACCTCTGTGCCTCACCACTGCCGATGGCCACTGTGACAAGTGCTCCGCCATCAGCGCATGCCCTTTACATGCCTCATCTCCACGGAGATTACACCTCCTTGCCGATGGCGCTTCAGCACATTGAGGGCAATGTGTGATGAACCTTTGATGGATTAATTCGACGCTCCCATCGATGGGGGCTCCTCTCCTGGCGACGAGGATGCCATTTTTATTGGATAATACTGTTTCCCAGCTGGCTCAGTCGACAGAGAACCGTGTTCCACTGGGACAACCAGCTTCATTTGCCATGCATACGGCCCCTCCACCCTCACAAGTGTACACTCATAGGGGGTAGGCGGACAGGATCCAGGACTCTGGACTTTACCACCTGGGGCAAGATCTGCTCAGGCTACGTGTCCACTCACCCACTCACCTCCAAAAACAATTCCTCTGTCTCCCCCCAAACTGGACGATACTCCAGTAGTACATCAGGTCTTGCGTGCCATGTGGCATGCTCCGCGCTCCGATCCAGGAGTGCCGAGCCACCTTTCCCGTTCGCCTACTTATCTGCCTCAATGCTTCAAGGGTGATAGAAAACCTTCCCACCCATTTACCTCACACGGCAATGACTACCTATCAGATGAGGCTGAATTACCAGAAGGTTTTACCGGAGATATAGAGGATGAGGACTTCCAGGAAATGGATTCTCAACCCCTCACCCCCATCGGAGATTTCCTCTATCAATGAGGATTTATCCAGGCAGGCGACTGCCTCTTCTCCGGATGACCCATCCTTCCATGAGAGGATAGTCCAAATTCAAAAAAACAAAGTCATGAGATTCTTTACCACCGAACGTGACAAACAGTGTAAGGATATGGTAGATTATCTAAAGTTACCAGAAGGCCTAGTCTTAGTGGAACCCCCACTGATCCAAACCTGTCGAGATATTATGCTTGCAGCCTGGAACCAGCCTTCCATGGTTCTGGCTATTCCTCCACAAGGCAGATCACCTCTACCAGGCTCCTCTGGATCATCCTTTTCTATCCACCACTCCTGAAATGGATTCAATGGTGCTTACTGCCACTCATGATCATCTTAACCGAACGAAACACGTGAGTTCCTTACTTCCAGATAATGGGACATATGGTCAAATACCAGCATACACTCTGGTCCTCAGCAATTGACTTGGTCAATAAACTACCTCCTTTTCAGGAACAGGAAAAGTTATTGGCCACTATAGCTACTGGCAATTCTATTTTCTAGACACCCACTTCGCTCAGCATATGACACGGTTGATCCCATCGGCCAGCGTGTCAGCAACTGGCATTATTCTGCATCGCCATACTTGGCTTCTTGTCTCAGGCTTCACACCTGATGTACAACATTAAGTGCTCAATGCCCCTTTAATGGGTCTAGACTATACAGGCCGGGAACCCAAGCTTTGACATGTGATATCCAAGCTCCAGGGAGACCCTTCCTGATGGTGCATGGCATGTCTCATACTTTCCAGCCATCCTGGCATTCTCAGTCCTCCCTTTACACCAAAAGAGGCGGAAAATACAGAGGCTCTAATAAAAGCCCGCTCCAAGGTCATTCCCAGCTTCTAGAACCAACACCTCTGCTGCCCAGGGCTCTCACTCCCACTCCACCCGGTGGGACTGATCAGCCCACCTCCCAGTGGCATACTGAGGCTATGTCCATTCTTCCTCGACCAGGCCACGGAAGCTGTGGGCGGTCATTTTGCCCTCCATTTGGAGGCCTGGAACACACCTCCTACAGAACACACAAAGGGATTTTTCTCCCACTTCTTTTCTGGTACCCAGGTCAGTACAGGACCTCAGACAATTGAACCTATACATTCAGTGCAAAAGGTCCCGCATGACCACCCTAAACTAAAAACAAGGGGATTAGCTATGTGCCCTAAGTATGAAGGATGCCTACCTACATATTCTTATCCATCCAGCCCATCACAGGTTCCTTCGTTTCCACCTGTTGGGCCAACATTACCAATTTTGGGCACTCCCGTTCGGCCTCTCATCGGCCCTAAGAGTGTTCACCAAATGCCTAGCAGTAATAACAGCAGCCCTACTCTGGAACAGGCACTTTGTCTTTCCATACCTAAACAACTGAGTCATCAAAGCAGAATCCAGACCAGCTCTGCTTTCCTCCCTAGATGCAACCTTAACTCTGTTTCCATGCTCTAGGTATTACAGTCAATTGGCCACAGTTCAATTTGACCCCTACACAGTCACTTCAGTATATAGGAGCGGTCCTAGACATTGTCTCCACCAAAACCTACCTTCCGGTAGACAGGCAACACAAGCCTCGATCTCTGGCATTGCAGATACAAGCCCAAAAAGTTGTCACAGCCTAATGCATGCTATATCCCTTGGGTCATATGGCCGCTACCATCTCTACTGTAGCTTTTGCCCATCTTCATATGAGACTAGTCCAGTGGGTTCTCCAGAACCAGTGGTCTCAACATTGCACTCCTCCCTAGTCAGTGGACACTCCATGCCAACCTATGCCAAGGCATGCCCTTCCAATTTCCCCCTCCCATGCAGATGACCACGGATGCATCCCTGGAAGGGTGGGATACATGCCTGGGTTCTTTCAGGACACAGGACAAGTGGAACACCTCTATCCCTCATCCCCACATCAGTCTACTGAAGCTGAGAGCAATTTGCTTAACCCTTCAGGCTTTCAACATCATCTATCTCCGGGACCGTTGCTGTTTCAATCAAACAACACTGCAGTAGTCATCTACCTCATCAAACAAGGAGGTACAAAGTCCCGCTGTCTATACAAAGAGATCCTTGCAGTCTGGCAGGAAGCCATTCGGCAAAATCTAGTACTGACAGCCATCCATATAACAGGACGTTACAACCTCCCTGACCTTCTCAGTCGCCAGTCATCGGCACACGAATAGACACTTCTTCACGAAATACACCACCAAATCTTCCATCTGTGTGGGACCCCGCATCTGGATCTGTTTGCTTCATCAGCCAACCATCATCTCCCCAGATACTATTCCATTATCCTGAGCCCCTCTGTGGCCTCGGCCGGTGTGGTTCCCTCTGCTTCAGCAGTTATCAGTGGAGGAATCCATTCAGTTGCCAGTCAGACCAGATCTCTTGACTCAGAATCAAGGGACCCTTCTACACCCCAACCGGAAGGCCCTACACCTTCATGCTTGGTTCCTGAGGACGCTTTCATTGCACGTCTGCAAGTGTCTTCTCCTGTTACTAATTTTTTTGCCTCATGTAAACCAGCAATCAGGGAAACATGTAATTCCAAATGTAAACACTTTTCCATCTGTGCTGCTTCCCAATCATTGTATCCCCCTCCCATCCTGGGGTGATGGAAAAAAATGCTGGAATAATCTGAAAAACCTTACAGGCAAGTATCCTAAGACACCACCCACCATGTGTAACATAAATGGAACACCAACATTTGACCTGTACACAGTCACCAATACCTTCAACATTGCGTTCTCCAACTTGGATAGTGTCCTCCCACCTGACTTCTTCGATGCCCCCTCCACTAGTAACCCTCCTGCTACTGCTCCACATCTACACTGTGCCACATAATTCTACTTCAAAGAGATCCCAGTGCACTTAGCCAGAACCTATATTTGGAAGGCCATCCGCATCACTGCATCTGCAGCGCCGACTCCCTCGACCTGAAGCTGTTAGCACTTGTCCTTGAAGAAATCCTGGTACCCCTGACAAAGATCTTCAACCAACCACTAAGGATGTCCCAGTTCCCATCTTATTGGAAGCAGGCGACCATCACACTGGTACACAAAAGTGGAGATAAATCACTACACACCAACTACAGACCTATTTCCATCCTCCCTCCATTGTCTAAAGCCCTGGAGCGTATTGCATCAGACCAGCTAGTCAAGTACCTGGAAAAATATGACATTCCGTGTCCCGAGCAGCATGGTTTTCGAAAAGGGCACAGCACCACCACTGCACAATTAGAATTCACGGGATTCACCCACACCACTCTCTGTCAAGGAAACTGTGTGGGGGCAGTATTTATCGACCTTACAAGAGCCGTTGATACTGTCCGCCATCCACTCCTACTCAAGCAACTATCAAACATTGGGCTCTCCAAAGATGCACTGCTCTGGTTTTCGAGTTACCTTTGGGGGAGGATCCAGCGGGTTAGGATCGCCGGTGTCACCTCGGAAGAAAAGCCGGTCCTCTCGGGGGTCCCACAGGGGTCTATCCTGGGACCACTATTCTTTAGTCTCTTCCTGAATGACCTCCCCAGTGTCTGCCATCAGAAATTACTCCTCTGTGCCAACGATGCAGTCATGTTCACCGGCCATTAAGACGTGGAGCTCCTTGAGAAACAAATACAGTATGAATTAATGCGCATTGAAGAATGGTTCAAGACATGCAAACTGGTCCTGAATTACAGCAAAACAAAGGTGATGACTTTCTGCAGTGCTGGGAGCAAATACAAATCCCTGGCCCTCACCATCAAAAACCAAACGGGGACCATACTTGAATACATTCCTGAATTTGAATACCTAGGCATTACATTGGACAGTTCCCTCTCCTACCATGGGCACATTGATTATGTCGCAAAAGCCACCAATATCCGGATAGGCCCGATTTACAGGCACAAACACTGCATGACTTCTGACACTCCGGCTGGCCATCTACAGTTCTGTCACCTCCATCATTGATTACGGGCTAGCAATCTACGGCTCTGCCTCTGCCCTCCGCAGAATTACAGTTGCACTCAACAAAGCATGCAGGCTTCAGTCAGGGGCTGACCGATTTACACACATGTGACCTGTATGTTTGGGCTGGATGACTTCCTCTCCTCAGCCAGATCCAATATTAAACCTGCCTCTTAGCCAAAAAGGTCCTTCTCGAGATCATGCCCCCTGGTGTTGAAAAGCTCCTCACTGACCACCACAACACCCAGCATACTAGAAGTTCACAACAACAAACCTTCCTGGTCCCCAGATGCCGGACTACAATGGGCCAGAGGGCTTTTGCCCACAGAGCTCCACAGTGGTACAATACTCTCAACAAAGAGACACTTACAGCTGCTACTCTTTGCCCTTTTAAAGGTCAACTCCAACTACACCTCATTTCAACTAGTCATTGTGACTGCTTCAACTGATCTGGGGCCCTACGCTCCCTGCACTTTAGTCAGGACAGCTACCTCCCTTTGCCAGTCACTCCTTCTCCTGTCTCCCCTTGCTCACCCCTTCCTCTCTCCCCTACTCTTCTACCTCACCCCCCCTTCCTCTGGCACTTATTGACAGTTATCCCTCACCTCCTTTCTTTTATGTGCTCCTACCTTCACCCCTCACCCTTTGACAATGGCCTTCCAGCCAGCCTACCTCTCCCTTCCCTACCCTCTCTCCAGCAGCACATAATTCAAAGGTTGCTCATGGTGGTTGTCTCATTCTACCTAACATTGGCTCATTTTGAGGTACTGTAATTAACTAAGCCTCAGCCTCTTGCTTCTTTTTATTGTGTAACTATGTGTAAATATGTCGACCTTTGTATGTATGTTTACCCTCTATTTTTTCGACATGGAACCTTTGTAAACGAGCAGTTCCTGCTCAACAGTATTTGTAATCCTAGAATTCAATAAATAAAAATAAAAATTAAAAATGTCCACTGACGAAAGTTTTAGATTACCTAGCCTCGATTGCTGAGACAGGATTAAGCTATTCTTCCACCAAAGTACATTGGCCGCTATTTCGGCCTTCCACAAACCTCTGGATAGCAGATTACTGTACCAACATCATCTAGCCAGAATGTTTCTGAAAGAAGACCCACTCTTCCCTGGGATCTCAATTTTCTGCTAGAGAAATTGACTCTTGAGCCCTTTGAACCGGCAGCCACTTGTGGCCTTCGTTTTCTTTCTTAGAAAACACTTTTTCTAGTGGCTGTCACTTCAGCTCGGCGTATTTCCAAGCTCCATGCCCTCATGTGTAGGGAACCATACTTAATTTTTCACAAAGACTGGGTAGCACTTCGTACCAGCCCTTCCTACCTACCTAAGGTAGTGTCCGAACACACCTTAAAATGAGTTCCTGGTGTTACCCAGTATATTATTCTGAACACTCCAGTTGAGGTGAACACCTCTTACATACTCTGGATGTCCATCATATATTATGATACTACACTAATTGATCGAAATCGATTAGGAAGACTTTGCAACTCTTTGTCACCTTCTCCTCACACAGGGAAGGGCTTCCAGTCACTAAACGAACCCTCTCCAACTAGCTGGCGCACTGTATAACATTTTGTTATTCAAAATACAACAAACCATTGCCAGGACCTGTCCAATCCCATTCCACCAGAGCTATGACCACTACTGCAGCCTGCCTTAAAGGGACCTCTATAAGGGATATCTGCACTGCAGCTACCGAGTACACAATCCATACTTTCATGAAGTATTTACAACCTAGATACTGCTTCACACCGTAGGACAGCCTTTGGCTGAGCGGTCCTACAAGACCTCCTGTCATAACGACCACCCTTCTTGGGTTTATTGCTTGGTATTCATCCCAAGTGTATTACCTACTGCAAGAGACCACTCTGTGGAAGATAGTAGTTACATAAAAGTTTACTGGAACAGTAGATCTTTGAGGAGTGTCTCTTGCAGTAGGTACGTTCCCGCCCTCCATCCCCCTCCTTTTCTAGGAGAGCAAATTCTGGTCCAGTGACTTATGGGTTGGGATACCTACAGTACCTCGGCTTCCCCTAGGTCCTTCCTTAGTGAGCTGAATCCAGCGGGGGAAACTGAGGATACCAGGGACCACCCACACTTCTATAGGAAACAGGAAGCTGATGTCATGTGTGGGTGGCCCCTAGAAAAGACTGCTAGAAGAGCTGCCGTGTGCCACAGCGACCTCTGGCGACGACCCAAATGTATTACCTACTGCAAGAGACACTCCTCCAAGATCTACTGTTACGGTAACATTTTACTTAACTGTACTTTCTAGGAGTGGTATATGGTGTACATCAACATGACCTGCCCAGGCAAATGGCACACTGGTCTGGCTTCCAGCGGGTCAAATCTGACGTCACGGCGGTGCCGAGGAGGATACCACCCGGATGGTGGGAGGAGCCAGCTTGAACACCTTCCAAAAAGTCTTAACAGGAAAGGAATTCTGCCAGAAGTGTGGAGGTACACCATATACCACCCCTAGAACTACGGTTACTGGTGAGTTACTTGTTTTTCCCCACTTTCTGATCAGTGTTTTTACCCAAAGCTGCATGTCTGTAGGAAGGATGTTGAAGTCTTCCTCCATTGCAGATATGTCGATCTATGGAACTGTTTTGTCCACTAATTGGAGCCATTCAATGAGGAGTTCTTTGAGCTGGGTGAAGGTTTCTTGAGGATTGTTGACTTTATTGAAAATGTTTGAGTCTATATACACAAAAAAATATAGTAACAAAGAAACCAAGCATACAAATAGCCTTACATACCAAAAAGATGATAATGCAAAAATTTGTATCTGAAATTGAGAACGAGTTAGTATTATCTATAGAAAACATTTTATTAAATCCAAAATAAAATGTCTTACAAAATCTACCTATCTCCTCCCCAAAAAAAAAACAATCTTTAGACCAAGTTGTATTTCAGGGATCGGAATCTCTGCCTGTAGGTCTCTCCTGAGATGTCAAATCTTTTAAGGATTTCTCTTTTCACAAAGTCATAGTTTTCTGACTGTGCAGTGTCCATATTGCTGAAGAGAAGTTGAGCCTGGCTCCAGCGACACTTTCTAAAGTGGTCTGGTATGATTTGATGTCACCTGAGGGACACGGCTTTGTAAATTTAATGTCTCTCAAGTTATTTGTGTTTTGTTGATGATCTGGACCCTGTACCATATCCTCCAGTTTTGATAGCTTGCAGGGTATCCAGCCATTGCTGCTTCTGTCACTGCATATTTTCTCTTCTCTGTTTCTTAGTCTCCTTTGTTGTATAGCCCACCATTTTAAGAAAGCGGACATGCATTCAGGTTCTGTCCCTGCCTGCTATTCTTCCATCACTGGTGCCAGCTGTACAGTCTCAGTTTAGGCTTTTGTTTTTGCTTCTAGTTTGGCTGCCATTCTTCTGGTAATCGCGCGTGGGCTTGCTGTTGCAAGATCAGTACCTTTTTTCTCTGCTTCCCTGGTACCAGATGTAGTACCCTCACACAAAACTCCTGGCATAGAGTACACAGGCCATGAACCCACTTTGTCTGACACCAGTTGTCATAAAGGTATAAGTCAGAAAGCACAAGCAGACCAGAAGTTTTTATTATCAATAATAAAATAAGAAAAATAGAATTGTACAGGATAGCTCATCACAAAGGCAGCACAAAGAAAAAATCCTGAGTCGCTTTAAATTTGAATCTCAATCTGTCTCCCTAAACAAAACATTTCTCTCTCCTTACAAAATGTCCTTTACTGGTAGTTTAAACTTCCTTCTGTTCATGTAAATTTCATCATCTTTCTTTCACTGTATGAGAAGTTGTATCAGTTTTCTTCCTGAGGCCAGCCTGAAGAGCACATCTAGACTTGACAGGTGCAACAAAATAATATGTTTTGTCCTAGAGCTGATTTCTTGTTGACAGTTCTGAAAACAAGCTTGTGGATGTCAAAATGCATCTTGGTCAACCCCTGTGTTCCAGGTTGTTATTTTTTGTAATAAACCCAACTAGCTTTTGGTAATAATTTCATCAGTATAGTATACATTTGCAAAGCAAGGGATCCCAGTGTCACATAAAGATTCACAGACTTTTTTTTAACCACAGAGAAGCAAGGAGGGAAGGAAAGAATATGAATAGTAAGTGAAGGAAGGGAGATGAGGGAAAATTGTGGAACCATCAGAGTGACCTATTCCTAGGTACCACAAGAAGATTTGATTGTGCAGACAGGCAAGAGACAGACAAGTGGCAGAATAGGAGAGGACAAAATAGATCTTTGCATTTAACACTCTCTGCATAATGGGATAGGATCTTACCCAACTCTGTGACAGTGAGACTGCTGTGAATTTTAACCTTGCTGTTCTCTCCATTCTTTTTTGTAGCCCCGAGAGTATGCGGAACAGGAACGACGTGTTCTACCTTCAGCCAGAACGCTCATGCATTGCTGAGAGCCCGCTTTGGTACTCCGTCATCCCCATTGATCGAAACATGTTGGAGGGCATGCTGAACCGCATCCTGGCCGTACGTGAGATCTACGAAGACCACATTCACAGTGGAGTGGAGGACGACATGGACTGATGGAGGGGCGGCAGTGTGCCTGCCAATCTTTGCGCAGCCCGTTCCCATCCGTAAAGGGCTAGACTCTGAAGTCGGTTAACAGCTCCGTGCTTCTCCACTGCTGCTGGATAAAGACTGACTCAAAGGGTCCTTCACGACAACACTCCCCGCTTACAAACCTGTGGGGGTTGGGGTGGGGTGGGCGGGTGAACAGTCGTAATCAAGGGTTTCAATGAAATTCTTCCTAAAGCTATCACCTTAGACATAGATGGGTAATCGAGCAATTGTGACCATGACTAACTGCATTGAGCGATGTGACGAGGTGTATGTGAGACTGTTCAGACCGAATCCTGCAAAAACTCACTTTCCTTGTGGAGATGAACTGCCTCCTGGAGCCCACATTCTAGTAGCCCCCCTACTCCTGCTACCCCAACACAAAAGTCAGGCTTCTCCAACTATCACTGGAAGCAGCATGATAAGGAAGTCAGAGTGCATGCAGTAAGGGCGAGGGGTCAGTCATACAGCTTCATGCTTGAGACAGCAGCGCTGCACCAGATTTTCTCTTGCAGAGGGAAGGATAAGGGAGGAGACCTCAGTAGTTTTGTCTGTCAGCCTGTGGTGTTTCAGTGAATAAAAATCTCCGTAGGTGTCATTTTCTTGTATCATTAATTTTACCTGCTCATGGGGGTGGTATTATTTAATCAGACATCCCTGAAATTTTAGCCTGATGACCCTGTACTTTCTTTTCCATCAACCTTAGACCCCATCTTCTGCCCCTTTATGCCAGGAGCTTCTCCCAGTGTTTGTAACTTTCTGGTCGGGGATCAGCAGAATAGCTGGGCATACATTCTTTAAGTCTTGTGGTAAAATGCACCAGAATACATGTTTTTAAATTTATCTTTTAAATACCATTTTGGGTTTTTTTGGGAGGGGGGATAAATCTCTCCCCCTCCCCTGAATTGTCAGCTTTTGGAACCCTCCTGACAACTCCAGATCAGGAGATCCAGGCAAAGAGACATGGCATCCTCACCAGGCCAACCCACGTCACCCCCAAAAACTTTTCTGAGCCCTGATTCACCAGCCCAGAGACTAGCACCACAGTGTGATTGAGGGGGTTCCAAGATCACTCCTCACGCCCTCTCCCTACCTTTCCTGGGTCTCCAGGAGGCAGACAGGCAAGTTCATGAAGATGGTGTGCACCCCATGAAATGTTCTACTGGCCCCACAGTTGCCCAGCGAGTGGGACACAGAGGAGTCACCTGCCAGTAAGAGCTGTAAATGCCAAATCCGTTTTGGTTATAGCCCCCATTACACCCTGGATGGAACAGTACATTGGACTGGGGGGTGCAGAAGACCGACTACAGAATTAACATGCAGTCTCCATACTGACCATGTGATGCTTGGGATAACAAAACACACATTAAGTCGGAGACCCTTACATATGTTACAAGTTCTCTGCCCGAATGTGTATCAAGGTGACTTATAGCGGCATCTTGACCGAACGTCTGAACTATTGTCCAGTATGGCAGGCCAGCTAGGTGGGGAGCAAAGGTTAGTTACTGAAGTTGTGTTCTTTTTTTATATATAAAAATAAAAGGGTTTTGCCTCATTTAACTCTACTGAACGTTTCCATCTTTGCTGCTTTAAGAATTACAGCTGGTCATGCCATTTGGAGGTTAAATGCATCTGTAGCGTGTCTGAAATTGGGCCAAAAGCTTGGGACATTGATAGCATCTTGGAACTTAAGTGTTGGCTTGTTTATTAATGAGAAATGGCATGTGTGAAGGACGCAAACCACCACAGTATTTTGGAGGGAGGGGTGAGGAGGGCTCACAAGGACACTGTTCTATTCTCCTGACTTCGTGACTTGTTCTAGATTTATTTTTATACACAAGTGTTCTATGTTTAAATTCCTTCTGGATTTCAGATTAAGTGGCACCCAGGCATGTGACTCATGTCCTGTCATATTTCCTGGTTCTTTGTCCTATCCGGGTCTGTGCCATTGTCTGGCTTGTGATATCAGTGTTGCATCTGCTTTGATCTTCCTTTTGAGCCAAGCACCAAGGGCAATCCTGGGCATGCTGTGACATTTTATCTCTGCATGCCAGGGACCCCCGGACCGTGAGGGTTCTGTGTATAACAGTAGCACTGCTTTTATACACACACACACACACACACACACGCCGTTGAAATTTGTCATGTAGTTAGTAGCCAGCAGGGCTAGTTACGGAGAAGGTCCCCTGGCCCACTGACTTTTCCATTTGCTTAACTAATGTATTTTATCTTCCCCAGTACAAGTCAGCAAAAGATAGAGAAATGACAATATTGTTATCCGTATACCATACCAGCATTTGCCTAGTGGGCTGGGGTGCCATTATTGACCCCGGCCCCCTCAACCAAACCTGGACTACCCATGCAAGAATGAAAGAGGCAAGATAAATGTGGGTGGTGTTTTGTTAATCAAATTGTGCATCCTCTGTGGAGTAGTGCCCTCTCTGTGGGGAGAAGCGCCATCTTCGTGTGGGATAGTGCCCTCTCTGTGTGGAGAAGTGCCCTCCCTATGTGGGATCGTGCCCTCTCCATGTGAAGAAGCGCCCTCTCTGTTTGGCATATAGTGCCCTCTCTGTGTGAAGAAGCGCCCCCTCTGTGTGGAATATTGTCCTCTCCATGTGGAAAAGTGCCTTCTCTGTGTGGGATAGTGCCCTTTTCATGTGGAGAATCCCCTCCCTGTGTGAGATACTGATCTCTGTGTGTGCGAGACAGTGCCCTGTCCAAGGTGAGAAACTCCCCATCTTTGTGGGATAGTGCCTTTTCCATGTGGAGAAGCGCCCTCTCTGTATGCAATAGTGCCCCCTCTGTGTGAGATTGTTTCCCCTCCATGTGAGGAAGTGCGTTCTCTCTGTGAGACAGAAGGAACTCTAGGTGGAGACAAGGACGTATGGATCCCAGTATGCTGTGTGGGTCAACGCTCCTTTGGGTTTCATCCCATGTAACAAGGGGTCAGATGAGAGCTTTTTGAATGTGTTGGAGGAGGGGCACACATGACTTTATTAGACTAGCCAGATTCATCCCAGGTCTTATGGAGGAAGACATTTGACCAAGTAGGCTTCATAAGGTCCCGGGGGAGGGATGCCTCTTGATCCACATGACAGGGAGGAGTGATGATCTCCTCTGTGATAATATTCTGGAGGTCTGGTGCCCATCCATATTTCAAGCCTCAGGCAAGGATACCAAAACTTTGCCCCCGCCCCGACTGTCTTCCGAAACTGATTTTTAGGGAGGAGGGAATTAGGCTCATCATGACTTCAGGATGGTGAGTAGGTGTCAAATCATGAATGGCACAAACTGCCAGAATACAACTGTCATTACTGCAGCATCTGTGTCGGCAAAAGCCAGTGAAAGGCTCCTCAGTGCAGTCAGCTAAGGTGAAATGAAATGTGACCCACTCTAGGGATTCAGTATTGGTCTGAGGATTATTTTTTTGTTTTTTTTGTTTTTCACTTTGTTTATCCTCCTACCTCACTATCGCCCAGACTATCTCCGGTGTGGTCTCTCGACAGTGCTTTCTCCTGCCCACCTGAAGTCCACTTCTGTCTCTCTCCTAGTGAAGCCCTCATCTGCCTCACCCGGTCTGCCCAACCCCCAACTCTGGAGTCCCCCGGGGTGGGACCATCTTCCTACCTGGCGCTCTATTAATCTGTTGGGCCGTCCTGGTTCAGCAGACCACCAGAGAGAGACGGCGTATTAGGACCTGGCACTGGGCATGGGTGTGTCGTCCCCGGACCCACCATTGCCTACTGGGGGTAGGGCCATTTTTCCCTTGTTCAGTGGTTTCCCCCGGGACGTGGCGTGTTGTAGCATCCTACACGGCCATACCTCGGCACCTCACACTGCTGGAGCTTGCCGTTGTCCCACTCCTCCTATGTCCTGATGCTAGTGCCACCCCTGATCTACACCAGAGGCCGCTACTGCGTCGGGAATCTCCCATCACTTACCCTGGGAGAGGAGAGCAGTCCTCTGGAAGCTCAGTCCTCTCCCTCCTCTGCCAACCCCCGACAACCCAGGTTCATTCCCCAACCCAAGTTGGCGGCATGGCACGAGGTGTGGCATCCACGCCTCAACCCTCCGTGTCACTGGCCGACGCTAAGGATTGACTTTGTAAACTCCAGAAGACATTGTGTGCTCCCAGCCTGTGGGAGTTCTTGAGCAAACATAGAAGGGAATAAGTGACTTGTGCCCCCCTTGTTGGAAGGGATGGGTAATGATCGCATGCCCTCAGATGCACCAAAAAAGGCACATTGAGTTCTGAAACCTCATTTCCAGGTGGTTCCAGAGAGGGGATGGGGAATTACGTGGACCTTTGTTTATTTATGGAGAAGGTCGGCCATGACACTACTCTTCTTCACTGGTTTACCCCGACGCTAAGGAATCTTTATTCTCCACCTGGACCATCTCCAAAGATGGAGAGAAGGGACATCTGTTTAATGTCTCATCTGAGTGACAGCATCCCAACAGTGTGGCACCCCATCTTGTACTGCCCTACAGTGTAAGCTCTGGGTATTCCCCAAATACCTGGTGTGGGGCTAGAACCCACAGCCCCTCTGATCTTTCAGTCCCAGAGGCGAGTATGCTACCTACTGAGCCACTGGCACCGATAACCTAAAATGTACAGACTACAGGGTGCTTTAGCGGACTCCGCCTCAAGGGCCGTTTTTTGGGGGGGGGCACCTAAGAAGGCAGAGGGTTAGCTCAGGCCCCATAAGACCTCCCCTACCCCAGGTTCCTTTTCAGGAGCCTTTGATTCCAGGCCAAGTTCCAAGTAAGTAGTTTATTTCTTTGGCCCCCTGTTCTGCAGGCACTGGGCAGCTTACAAAAATATGAGTACATATACAGCAGTGTACAGTTTCCTGACCAATTCTGAAATTGATTTTCCAAAACCCAAAGCTTCTACTCAGCCATAACAATATTGCACTTCTTCAAAATTGGTCCTGTTCCCTGGAAAGAGTCATACAGTTAGTCCAAAAATACCAGTTTAAACAGAAGTGAAGACCTTTTTTTTTTTGTTTGTTTTTGCGTCCCCGATCCCAGTAGAGTCCCCCAGCCCCATCACCGATCCATCTTGTGGACTTATGGGTTAACCACTACTTATACAGAGCCGTATCGGCGGGTGGTCAGTCACGTAGATTCAGGCAGCACCTGCGGGGGATGCCGAGCGAGCCAAGGCCTTTTCCTCTGTTTTCTCTTCAGGACATCTACAAGTGACGCAAGCAGCCACATGTTGATGCGCATGTGTGCTGCATCGGGCATGCATCCCCCCACATCTACTGGTCCTGTCACCCTGCCTCCACTAAGTGGCAAGCAAGCAGCGGAACTCAGATTCCCCCCTCCCTGAGGGAGGAAGGCTTTCTTGGGATGCTCAATCCTCCCTCACCTGGATGGCACCCCCAGCAACCCTGATTCGTACCTGAAAATGGGTTGCAGGCGTGGCTAGATGTTAGGCACCAGTGCCTCAGCTCCATGCCACTGGGCCGGCCCAGTTTAGACTCTTTTTAAAATGCTCCATTAAGATAGGGCCCCCTCAGAAATTTGACACGTGCAATTCCAAAGCAGTGGTCTGACCACCCAAAAGGCCCAGTGCCCCTACTGCTTTAAACATGATCGATGGACTGTAGTGCCGTTCTGGCATTGCAAGGGAGCTGAAAGGAAGTTACTGCACTGGGTTATCAGAGGCAGCATGCAGTTTTCCCCAATGGTTAGCTGCTGCACATAAAAGCACTGACAGGCAGAAGAAAACTGGGTCCTGCTGCTTGGTCGGCTGGGTGGGGTGCCATCTGGGTTCTGCCTTCGTTGCTTAATGTAGTCAGATAGCAAGCTTCTGTCACATGACTCCATAGGTAGAGCCTGAGGTATTTTCTTGGTAACTGCAGAGCCCATACAGCAGGATGTAGGACCAGTATCTTCAAAACTAAGGCTCCATGTTCGTCAGGGGCATTGCTTCACAGACCCTACCTCCTCACTGACTGTCCCACAGAACTGCAGTATCACATGGAGCGCTGTCATGAACCATTATGGAACTATCCCTACTGTTTCCGAAACTAGTGTCAGAGACAGCTCCATCAGGAATTGTCGGGGAAGAGTTTCCTTTGTTCCTGAGATGGATGTCAGAGAACTCCATCAGGATCTGCCTCGGAATGATTACTCAAGATCTTCTTTGTGGACATCTGCCTCCATTTGAGCCACGTCATGGAACTGTAAGCAGTCAGTATCAGTGCCACCCAGAATTTTTTCGCTGGCTGGGGTCGCCCTTGTCAGTGCCTGTATAACATGGGCGTCCCCTGCATGCCTCAGTTCTTTCTTCAGACACAACTGCTTGTCAGACCACCACTGCTGCAGAATGCTGTCGAAACTTTGCCAGTACTTGCTAACGCTGCTACTGCTTAAGTTTTGTTATTTTAAACTTTTCTTTTATGCCGCCTAAAGACCAGGAACTCATTGTTCTGTTATTACAGTTGCAGCAATGTTAAAGACGGTAAGTACTCCATGTGTATTCGTTGCCTAGGCACAGATCACAACGTTAAGGCCTGCACAGTATGCCCGGGCTTTAACCAGGCAATGAGGAGACATGTAAGAAGGCTTTATTGATTCATCTAAAGCTAAATGCCAGGGAAGAGAAACAGGCTGCATCAAAGGCAGCATTGCAATTGTCTACCGCCTTCATTCCTGGTTCGCCATTGACCTGCCGCTCCCCTGATTTGACTAAGAAAAAAGACAAGCCCACTAAGTCAAACACTACCCGTCGGAGGTGGAGAAACTGCATAGAGATAAGACCACTTCTCCAGACCATTCACAGTCTCCTCTAAAAAGAGGTAGGTTGTCTGCAAAAATGAAACTGGTACGGACCCCCCCCCCCCCGGTCTGCGGTCTGCTCAGACACAAATGTCAGGGTCTGGGGCTGGCTCACCTCCCCCACTGGGGGGATTCACAGCCCATGCCGCTGTCGGGAACAGTCTCTTTGACAGTTCAGCTGTCATTGACCCCGCCGGTGGCCAGTCATTGCCCAACTCTTCTATTAATTGATCTCAGAGCTGTTCCAGCGCCGTCTGCCCCATTCAGAGGAAAGCAATTGTTTGGATGTGACATAGAAAATACTCTGCATGATCTACATTCCTCAAAGACGACACTGAGATTCTCGGTGCCCATGCCAGATGTGCGGAATGTCAGACTGTTACCATCAATCCTACCCCTGGTGCTTACTGACTTCCCTCAGTCTCATTGCCTCAGGAAGTTCTGGTGGGAGGCTGAATCTTCCTCTTCTTAAAAAAAGATGAGACCACAGCCAATGCTTGGGTCGTGGGGATAGTTCAGTTAGGACACGCCCTAGAGCTCCTTCCTGTTCCTCCAGTGTCCCCTCCTTTGCCAAACAAATACCCTTCGGGACCTCTTGCCTTCCTGCTGGAGGAGGTTCAAACCTTCCTCTGTAGGAGGGCTGTAGAGCCCATCCCAGTTTCAGAACGTAACCTGGGCTATTATTCCCAGTACTTCCTAGTACCAGTATGAACCAGGGATTTAAGGTTCGTATGAAGAATGCATACCTTTATGTCAAAATCCACAGGTTTCATTGCTAGTACCTGTGATTCGTGCTCCAGATCTCGCAGTGTCACACTATCAGTTTTGTCTTGCTCTTTGTGTTCTGCACTGCGTTTATTTACCACCGTTTTTGCTGCGGTAGCAGCTGCCCTGTGCAGTGAAGGCCTCTGTGTCTTCCTGTATATAAACGATTGACTTTTGAAGGCCCCATCACATGAAGACATAGTTCATACCCTGTTTCCAACCAGACTACCATTCAACCAGTTGGCGAATTCTGGTGAACAAGCCAAACTCAGTCCTCACTCTGTGCCAACGCTTACAGTACATAGATGGCAGGCTTGGGTGTTTCTGCACTCCAACCGCTCTACCACACTAGTAGCTTAGGCTCAGCTGGTGTCTTCCTGCAACTTTGTGTTGGTCAGAGGCCTGCTACGGCTCTTTGGTCTCATGGCTGCTGCCATACTGACTGTCCTGCTGGCAAGACTGCACATGAGGATACCGTAGTGGTTCTTCCAGTCGAGTTGGAGTGTTTCATACCAGTGACTCCTCCACTGCTTGTCACCCTGCTGCCATAGTTGAACTGCTCCAAGCGAGAGACTTGGCTGTGGCATGGGGTGCCCATTTGGCCACTTCAGAACTCTGGGCCAGTGGATCCTGTTAGATTCAGTTCTGCACAGCAACACTCTGGAGATGAGGCTGTTCTGCATGACCTACAGACCTTCGCCACCTTCCTTCCAGGGCATCAGTTGATGATCCATACAGACAATATTTTGGTGATGTAGTATGTCAGCTGACAGGGTGGAGTCAACTCATATCTTTTCTACAGCGAGGCGATTAGAATTTGGCACTGGCGACAGAATGCAACATGTTTCTGTCTGCATTGTTCCTCCACAGTACTCTGAACACCCTGGGGATTGCCTCAGTTGGTCTTAGGCGCTGTGCCACAAGTGGAAGCTCTTAGACTGTGTCATGGATGACCTCTTCGTACAATGGGATCACCCTGACATAGACCTGGTTGCATCTCTGTACAACGCAATACTGCCATGTTTCTGTTCGCTGGCTTCAGGGCCTGGAGTTTTCTGGTGGGATATCTTGTCCCTCTCCTAGAAAGGGAGGTTCATGTACGCCTTTCCCCAGTGCTCTTTCATACGGAGAGTTCTGGTCAAACTGAGGGCCGAGCCAGCCACCCTGGTTCTGGTGGCTCCGTACTGGGCCAGACAAATTTGGTTCCCTTTGCTGCAGCAGTTGACAGTGTTAACCCTCATCTCACTACCTCTAGGAGCAGGATTTTGAACACAGGAGCAGGGTGCTTTGGTGTATCCAAATCTGCGTTCCCTGCACCTCCACACCTGGCTGCTGAGGGCATAGAGGTCTCCCACTGTGGGGTTTCCACAGTGTTGCTGATTTTCTCTGGGTGCTAGACAGCCATCTGCACAGAATGCCTACTTACAAAAAAAAAAAGGAAACCTTTTACAATCTGGTGTAATACTCGTACCCTGGATTCCTTTAGGTTTCCCAATTAATCTAGTACTTAACTACTACTTGCCTCTTAAGGACTCGGGCCTCAGGTGTTCCTTTATAAAGGTCCACTTTGCTGCAGTGTCGGCTTCTCATGCCCTCACACACGGCAAGACTGTGGCCCAGCTTGATGTTTCTCATAGGTTCCTTGGAGGTATCCTACTTCTGCACAGCCACCCTCTTGTTCCACGATCCAGTTCCGGTGTGGGACTTTAGTTGGTACCTTGAGACCCTTGCTGCACATTCCTTTGAACCTGCTGCTACTTGTGAGCTGTGCTTCCTTTCTTGGAAGACACTGTTTCCAGTGACTGTGACATCTTCTTGTACTAATCATGGTTTTCTACTGACGGTCATGTCTGAAAGAATACTAAATCAAACTGCTGATCTTCCTGTCATTTCTTGACTCCCACAGATAATGAAGATTGTTGTTTACATAGACTTGATGTTCAGTCGTACTAAAGATTGTAGAAACTCCTCACAATTATTTGTGGCTTTTACCCCCCCCCCCCCCCCAATGGTGGCTGCCTCCATTTCTAAGCAGGGCTTATCCAAACAGTTGGCCTGCTGTATTACTTTCTGTTACCAGAAGCACAGTAAGCAGCTTCCAGGTCCTGTCTGTGCTCACTCCACCCATGGGGTGGCTACTTCAGTGACATGCTTCCACAATGTGTCCACTGCTGAGATGTGCTGCTGCCACTTGAAGTACTGTTCATACATTTACTGAACACTACAGCCTGTACATTGTCTGTTGTAGATGTGACGGCCATGGTGCGAAATTCCTATACCTTAGGTGCCCCAGGGGAGGCACTTTTGCCACAGGACACCTACTGCAGGTTAATGCCTGCCCTGTGGGGCACCTAAGGTATCTGACAGAGTCCCGTTTTACCTGTTGCATGCTGAGCAATGCGTCGGTGATGTGTTTTTTTTTTTTTTACTCACCAGCTGTCGGAGGGAGGGTCGCTAGAGGTGCAAGGAGGAAGCGTCATTTTCCTTTGGGCGGGTGGAGGAGCGCCGAGCGAGCTGGTCACAATAGAAGCCCTTACACATATCAGCTGAGTTGAGAGAAAGAATGGGCTGACGGTCCTCCTCTCATTTGATAGGCATACCTATCAGCCAGCTGCTCAAGCGAAGGGTTGGACCATCGCTGGTGGAGGCGGGCTGCAGGAAACTGACACCATTCTGGGACAGTCTTTGCACAGTTCGCCCTCCCCCCTCGCAGTGTGTCAAGTGATTCCTGTAAAGCGCGCCACTCTATAATTTTCTGTTGGTGAAGCAAGTCGTGAGTGTCGCGCTTACAGCTTGAATGGACGTCCCCATTTGTTTGCGATCGCATTTGGCGATCATCAACCAGGTACCTATTCTAAAAAAAAAAAAAAATCAAGAGCTATTACAAATCCAGTGAGAGACTGAAAAAGTTGAAGTGATGGGGGGGGGTTTGAGGGGAGCACGAAGGGATGGACTCTAAGTCACAAAGGACTGAAGTAAATTAAAAAACAATAAAAGCTCTTTTAAGAGCTAAAAAACAGCTATTCTTAATTTTAATCACCCAAGCAGGGCTCAAATCAAACAATTTATAAGTGCCTGCCCTGCTGTAAGTGATAGGGAAGGGGAGAGTAAGACCACCTGGGAAGATCTCTTCACAACTTGGTGAGGAAATTAGAAGCCTGTGACAAAAACTGCTGCTGCAGCTGTTTGTGTTTATATAATAAATATAAAAAACCTTGCCATACAGAATAAACTAAAATAACAGCATACTACAAGGGGGCCATTCTCAATGAGAGGCTTTAGGCTGTGCTGCAGGCAGCAGTCTTTTTTTCTGTAGTACTAATTACAGTTGCAGGAGGGTACAGAAAATCAGAAATAAAAAAAAGAAATCCTCCTTCCTTACATTCAGTGTAATAAAAAAGCTGTTTTTTAAGTGTGAAGTAACTAACTAAATTAAGCCCTGCCTTGAACATCTAAATGAAGAACTACATGGAGCTGAGGGAGTCAGCTTGGCTGTTAAGAATAGGGGTTTAGATACCTAAAAAAACCTCATTAAGAAGTTTTATGTAAAAGCGAATTTGTGTAGCCTACCTAAAATCTGATCCTGTGAGTGTGTGACCCTATTGCTTTTGAAAAAGCAACTCTGTTGTGGAACCTTTGCACTACCTAAACTATAAATATAAAAAGGCTCTTTCTTTGAAGCCATAAAGAGGTACTGTCTATGCCTGTTCTGTAGTACCTTAAATCTAAGTAAACTGTCAGAGTCCAGATCTTTAGCATTTAATTTGGACTACCTAAAATCAAAATGAAAAAGGATTTGTCACCTTTGTGTGTTGTGGAGCTTTTGGGTCGACTGATTGCCCTCCTGCCCTCTTAAGGACTAGTGACAGGCCTACTGATTTGTCCTCTCGAGGACTGAAGGAGGGCACCACAGAGGGTAGTGGCTAGGCAGGACATGAGAGGAAAAAAAAATTAAAAAGCCCTGCCACTTTGTGTGTTGAATTTGTGGGGTTGACTGAGTGTTGTCATCTCCTCTGAAAAATAAATTACACTTTGTCACCTTTGTGTGCTGTGGACTGTCTGTCATCTCGTCTTAAGGACTATTGAGGTCTGAGGGCACTAGCCAGGGAGTGGCTAGATAGAAGGGAAAACAAATAAAAACTCTTTCTTTGGGACTGCTGTACTAGTCTACACTACACTGCATACTGAATTGTCCTCTTAAATAAAAAAAAAACCCTCGTCAGCTGCAATCGGTGCTGGTTGGGTCATGCACGGGTAGTGGCACTGAAATAAAATCACACAGAGACCGTTTAATTTCTTAATATTTGTTTGTATTTACAAGCCGACAACCCATTCAACTTTCTACTAGCCTGCCTGTTATTAAGCAGCGAGCATTTTGTTAATACAGTCAGGTAGTTACTTGACGTACAACCAAAGCACTGAATAGACAACTTGGTCTCATTGGTAAAAAAAAAAAAATGGGTGGCATGTAAAAAGTTTCCTGGGCATGTACTTGTGCTGCTTACATGCCCCAGTGTGCATGTACTTTTTTTTTTTACGAATTTCATGCCCTGGTGACGGCTCTGGCCTTACTGTGCTGCAAGGCCTCCTTACTCAGGGTCCTTGGATCCTGCCTTCCTCCCTCAGTGCTTGGTACTATGTGAGAATAATTCCATGATGTGGCTTAATGGAGAGAGATATCCTCGAGGAAGATAGAATAGTTACCTACCGGAGCAGCTGATCTTCAAGAGGCTATCCTCCATTGAGCCACAGTTCTCCTCCCTTTGGGTGACAGGTGGCTATCCTGCCTGTTCACGCATACTGGTTCTCCCCGATGCCTCATTTGTCATATTTACTCAGGTTTCCATATCCTCTCTTGTAAGCCTGGTTTTGTCCTGGTAGCTTCGGTCCCTGCTGGTCCGATGTTCCTCTGAGGTTGTCTCTGACAGGGAGCTGACGCATGCTGGGGACGCCCACATTATATAGGCACCAGTGAGGCGTGTTGACATGGGTGGCCCCAACCAGCAAAAAAAAAATTTGAAGTGGTCCTGCCGCCGACGGCTTCAAGTTCCATGATGTGACTCAATGGAGGAGCTTCTCTCGAAGATGCACTGGTACGGTAAGTATTCCTTCCCCTGGCAGTCAGCAAGAGTTTTGTTTGTGACCCTCTGGGACACAGGAACTTAAGACTGATAGAAGCTGTGCTGTACCTTGAAAACAGTGTCTCCCCATCCCTCACACCAGTGCAGTGACATCACACACAGTTTTGTTGTGCACTCCCTTGGATCGTTCGGTTGTTTATATGCGAGTTCAAGTTAATAATAAGCCACAACAGGGTGTGCAGTATAGGATTTTAATGTACACCCCAGGGGCATTGTAAGGCACAAGGCTGAAAGCTGAATGTCCTTACACCCTTGGGAAATGCATTAAAATCCTATGATGCACAGCCTAGAGAGGCTTATTACATTTATAAATTGGCTCTAAGTAGGGGTTTTGGGGAGGAAAATGATATTTGGCACATGACTGGGCATTTATAGAGATTGAATGCATGGTCAGGTGATGTCTCTCAGCCAATTAAATTTGTGGATTTTAATTTTTTTTGCCGTTTTATAACAAACATTAATTTGCATATGCAAGACAGTAGTTGGTGTACAGGACTCAAGGTAACTGCTCTCAAACGGTAATAACCAGACAGGTGAACAATCTCTTTCTTAATGGAGAACCACATTGAAACTGTAGCCTTGTATTTTCTGTTAAATCCGTTTTTGTTTTTTTGGTTTTTCTATAAGCCATTTTTTTCCTCCTGCGACCTGGCGGCAAGCTTCCACCCTTCTGCCAGGCACTCTTGGCTACTGTGCCGTCCCAGGCCCTGTGATCCCCTCGGATTACCCCAGTGGAAGGGCAGAAGGAAGGAGGGCCGCTTCCGGATCGGGCCCAAAAAGCATGTGAAGCCGCGACACAGGAGCACTGTGGGGCTTCATTAAGCCGGCAGTCATTTTTCTGGTGACCCTTGCCCCTGCGGCCAAGAACACGCGTGCATGGAGGCGCACACGCATGTAGATGCCATGTTCTTGTGTCACCCTTTGTCCGGCACTGCCCCATCCTCCACCATGTGGTAGTCAGAGAGCGGGATTGCGTACCTGCCCACCCCCGAGAGAGGAGAACTGTCATGGGACGCTCGATCCTCTCTCTCCTGCCAACCCTCGCTGGCCTGAGCTCATTCCTAAACCTGGGTTACCGGCATGGCGCGAGGTGTGGCATCCAGCGCCTCAACCCTTGGCGCCATTGGGCCAGCTTTTGGTTTTGTTTTTTGTTTTTTTAAGGGGACAGGAAATTTGCGGTAATTGGGAGCAGTTAGTAATGTTCCTAGTAACAGATATGAAAGGCGTATCTCCAAATGAGCCATATTTAACTGTACCTAAATAAACACTGATGTGGAAAACAGTGTTTTCAGTTGTTTGCTTTTGATGGACAACATTCTGCACAGTTCTCTTCATGGAATCAGTAATTCAGAGTTTTTTTTTCTGTGTCACTGTCTGAGTACAGAATGCCAAGTATGAGCTGTTGTCCAGTCAGAACCATGCTTAGTGTTCTCTACACAAACCGTGACGTAGTTATAACTCCAGATCACAGGTTCTATGAAGAGAACTGTAACAGAATGTTGCCCATAAAAAATCAATAACAGTTTTCACATCCCTTTTTATTTAGGTATAGTTACGTATGGATCATTTAGGTTTATGGGTATCATTTCTGAAAAACGAGAACATTATAAACAACTGCTAATTAGAAATTGTTTCCCGCTCTCTTTAAATACTGGTTCACATGCTGTTAGTGTTTCATTTTTACTGGCCTCTGAGTAAATTCTGTGGGTGCTTCTGACTTTCACGCTGGTGGTAAAGACCATTTTAGAACAACTGAATGATGTCTTTGCAGAGCTCTTAGGTTGTTATTACAGCTATAAGACTCTGGTTGAAATTGAAATAAAAAATTGGAACTGGTATTTTAAAAAAGTTTCTGTAGGGGGAAAAGTAGTAAGATTCAGTGCAGTCCTGCATTTAGAAGGATGTCATGATATTGAATGTTTAGTAGCCCAATATTTATGTAAAACAAAATATCGCGATATGTTGATTATGACAATAATCTGTGGCATTTCTAATTTTAGGAAAAATAGTAAAAATCTGATTGGAGGAAGGGGGGGGGTGTGGGAATCACGGCTGCACCTGGAGAAGGACACGCTGCAAAAGCAGCAATTTAAGATGATATATCATGCTGCACGATAATCGTGATATTTTTTTTATTTTTTTTTTTTTACAGTGATAAATTATCATCAGTGGGAATTGTGATATGTCATCACATCGTGTTATCCTGACATCCCTAATTTAGAAAAGTTTTTCTCGCTGTACTGTCAAAAGCTCCTGAAAGTACTCTCCCCCAGTAGTCTCTATAATTTACTGCTGTGAACTTCAGTAGCCCCTGACTCGAGCCCATTTTCTAGCCATAGAGCTCCGGTTATAATGGAGTTACCTGTTGTCTTAACAGCCAGCCTTTATAGTCTTGGGGGAAGGGGGGCAGGACCTGGGTTCATATGATTTGTTAGCTAAAGGAATTAAATTGGCTTGTTCCCCAAGAACAGCAGAAGCTGCCAGATACACTGATTTGTGACAGTCCCAGCAAAATCTGCCCAGTGCCAGCATATTCTTGTTTGGAGTTGGACATTGATCCTCAATGCTGTGTTAACTAGTGAGGATCCTGTAACTAGAGGGGTTGTTGACCCAGCATGTTGAGGTAAGTGGGCATCATCAGAAAGGGTGGGCAAATCACTGACCAGGACTACAGACAGTTTGAAAGTAACAGCTCTTGTGACCTGAGTTCTTGGTGTCTGTATTATGTGGGGTACAGAACCAGGCTGTGACTGATTTGTAGATGAGTCCTCTCTAGCTACCCCTCGTCAAGACCCCATGGTACCTGAGGTTTTCCGCATGTCACTGCTTCCAGGTAGTATCCTTTCAAGCATCATCGGGTGTAAGCATGTCCTCTGATCTTTACCAAACTGAGTCAAGAGAGAGCGATAGATGAGACCCAGCAACCTCCTGCCTCCTCACAGGCTCCCAACTCCTGCACTAGTTGTGGTGTGAGGTCAAGTGTACAGCCCAAGTGGTTTGGGTACAAATGTTTTTAAAGCTGTAGGCAGTAATAAAGATTCACAAGCAATAAGCTTGTTTATTTGTGTACTGAGTGGTCTCCTACTAAATAAGAATGATTTTACTTTGAGATACAGCTCTTGCAGCAGGTAACACCATTAGGACTGAAGCCGGCAGGCGTCAGGACCCCACGGAAATCTTCTAGCTAGCAGTCTTCAGCGGGGACCGCCTCCGACGTCGATCCCGCCCCCGACGGCAGACGTAGTACATAAGGAGGCGGTCCCGCCAGATTCCCCAGTTCTTTCCTGCCGTCGACTTGCATGTCTCGACCCTTTGGTTCGTTTCTAGCGCGCGACGCCTGGTTAAGTTCTTCCTTCAGGAAAAAGTTTGTTTTTTCGGCTCAGTTTCTATCTGATGTCCTCTCCAATCTCCGTTGAAGGCCATCCTTCGAAGTGCGCCTGTGGGAATCAAATCCTGTTCAAAGACCCGCTTTTGGCCTGCGTCCGGTGCCTAGGCCCAGGCCACGACACCAGGGCCTGTTTCTTCTGCCGGGGATTCAACAGCCGGACCCGGATCCGTCGCCAGAAGGCCCTTCAGGCTTTCCTGCTCGAGGAGAAGATTAGAGCCATGGACGCAGCCTCCAAGGGGGAATCTTTCGACAAGACCCGGAGACACCTAGAGAAGCATAGGGAGAGAGTGAGATCCAGGTCCCCGTCTAGGGCCTCTGACTCCCGTAGCTCCGGCTCCCGGTCCGACCGCTCCCCCTCCCGGGCCCGCTCTCAGCCTCCCCCTGCAGCGGTGAAGTCCTCCTCGGGTTCCTCTTCTCTTTTGCAGGCCAAGACCTCCAGACCTTCTTTGTCTTCAACTACCAAGGCCCTGTCGAGGTCAGGGGACCGTCACCACCATCACAAGTCCGGTTCCCGCCATTCGGACCCGATGCCAGGTCAGTCTCTCTGCCTCCTCCACCCCAGCGGAAGACCAAAGAACTGACTTCTCTCAAGAGATCGCCGGCCCCTCCGACATCGGCCAAACACCCATCGGTCCCGAGCACCGATGACCGCCAGACACGCGTCGCCGGTCAGGCCTTCGCCTCCACGGACGCTGGCTGGGGGACCGACGTCCGCATCTACCGAGAAGAGGATCCCCTCGCCTCCCACCGACGTCAGTCTAGAGGCGATCACGGAGGAGGGCTGACCCAGCCCGAGGACCAGACAGGCGAACCTGCTTCTGGTTGCACTTCAGGGAACCCTCACAACCTGAGGAGCCGACACCAGAACCCGACGACCAGCCATCGGCGCCCGGTCCGTCGTCGGGCCTCAGCATATCCGAGGTCAAGGAGTTGTTTTCTTCCTGGTGGGACACCATAAAAAGGGATGTGGTACCCACACCACCTCCTCCTTCTACTCCGCCGGCTCCCGCGCCCCCTACTTCACCCAGGGATGCGGGCCGAGTACCTTCCCCCCAGGAGCCTACGGACCCTCCTAGGAGTAGATCACAAAATAGGAGACCTCCGTCCAGATCTTCTTCAGGGTCACCCAGCCCCAAGAGACCCAGAAGACGCCGCCGTTCGCCTTCGACGGAGGACACGGGATCGGACTTCTCGGATTGAGGCATATCCAGGAGAACATGGGCTGGGACGCAGAGGAACTAGACCCTGAGAGATTACGCCTTGCCAGATATCTTCGGGAACAAGATCCTAAGCCTGTGGTGATGCCACCCTTGGTGGACACTTTCGTTGACGTCACCAAGGCAGCGTGGAAACGTTCACACTCACTTCCGGCGATGCCGAAGAAAGCTGACCACCTGTACAAGGCCCCTAGGGAGGACCAGTACTTGGCATCACATCCTCTGGCCAATTCTCTGGTCATTACAGCCTCTCATGACCGGTCCCAGAGGCCGCAACATTTGAGCACCCTGCCACCGGACCCAGAGTCCAAACAGCTGGACGCTATGGGCAGGCGCACGTATACCTCCGCTACCTGCGCCATCAGATCCCTCAACTACTTGACCCACATGGTACAGTTTCAAAACGCCTTGTGGGAGCAGGGACTGGATCTGGCGGAAAAGATGCCAGAAGGTGAGCAGAAGGAAGAGTTGCTACAGCTCCTCGCACGGGTTCGGACGTGGGAACCCAGGTGCTGCGAGCCGCGTATGATTCCGCAGACTCCTCGGCCAGAGCGGCAGCTTCAGGCGTATGCCTCCGGAGACACTCATGGCTCCATGTTTCCGGATTCACCCTGGACATTCAGAAGAACATCCTGGATGCCTCATTTCATGGAGAAGTTCTTTTTGGTGAGTCCTCGGAAAAGGTCCTCACCAAACTTCAGGAGGCCGGGAAGGCGGTACGGTCTGTCCAGGCCATGTACAGACCCAAGCTTAGTTCCTTTCGTAGGAACCAAAGCTGTTTTCGAGGCCGGATGCAGAGACTGCAGTCTCGCACCGGTCCTCAACAGAGGGGCTCTTTCTCCCGCAGAGCCCAGGGGAAGTCGTCAGCGGGCCGAGGTCAACGACCAGCTAAGTCGACCCAGCCTGCTGGACCCTCAGCCGCCACAGCATGACTCCTTCTCTCGGCCCCCGCCCCTCAGGATCAATGGGACACCAAGGTCGGGGGCCGCATTGCAGACCACCTGCCAGGGTGGCAGTCCATAACCACCTACAGTTGGGTCCTTCAGTTGGTCTAAAGAGGCCACTTTATAGGATTCATGGACAAGCCACCCACAAGGCCTCCTCTGCTCTTCCGTTACTCGGGTCAGCACAGATCACTCATCAGGCAAGAGGTACTCGCGCGCCTGCAAAAGGGAGCGGTGGAGTATGTCCCAGAGAGCCAGATAGGATCCGGATACTATTCCCACTTCTTTCTGGTTCCGAAGAAAACAGGGGACCTCCGTCCAATCCTGGACCTCAGCGACCTCAACATGTCAGTCGCCTACAAACGTTTTCGCATGATGACCCTCCCAAGGACTCATTCCCATGCTGAAAAAGGACGCCTTCTTAGCGTCCCTGAACATGCAGGATGCCTACCTGCACATCCCAGTAGCTCAAGCGCACAGGAGGTTCCTACGCTTCGAGTTTCTCAGCCACCACTTTCAGTTCCGGGCCCTTCCGTTCAGACTGTCTTCGGCCCCCAGGGTCTTTACCAAGTGTATGGCAGTCGTGGCAGCGTCTCTGAGGAGACAGGGCCACTACATGTTCCCGTACCTGGATGACTGGCTTCTCATGGCCGCCTCCAAAGAGGCACTGTTGATGGCTATTCAGAGCACCCAGGACCTGTTCCAGTCTCTGGGGATTCTTATCAACTACAAGAAGTCTCTCCTAGTACCGTCCCAGAAGCTGCAGTTCATAGGCGCAGTTCTAGACACCGTCCAAGGGAAAGCCTTTCTTCCTGACGAAAGAGCGGAACACATCAGATCCCTCATCAGGGCTCTTTCAGCGAAAAAGACCGTCCCCGCCAGGTTGGTCCTTCACTTGCTCGGACACATGGCTGTGGCCATTCCAACCATCCCTTTGGCAAGGCTTCACATGCGGGTAACTCAGTGGATGCTCAAGGTGCAGTGGGACCAAAGGCAAGACCACATGCAGCATCCGGTCAGAATCACGAACGCCGTGATTCAAGACTGGCAATGGTGGCTAGACCCAGGGACACTCTGCGGTGTCCCATTTACGCAGCCATCCCTCGGGCAATCCTCTCCGCGAGATGCCTCAGGGCTGGGATGGGGAGCGCATCTGAACGGGGTGAGGTCCCAGGGAACATGGACCCCTCAGGAAGCTCACCTCCACATCAACGTGCTGGAGATGAGGGCAGTGCTTTACACCCTGCAGGCCTTTCAGTCAGAAATACCGTCGAGTACCCTTCTGCTTCAGACAGACAACACGGCGGTGATGTATTACCTCAACAAACAAGGAGGCGCACACTCTTACCACCTCTGCAGAGAAGCTATGAGGGTGTGGGATTGGGTAATCCGACACGGCGCGAGCCTGATTGCAGTTCACGTTCCCGGAGTGGACAACACAATCACAGACGGCCTGAGTCGTTCCCAGGCCAGAGTCCATGAGTGGGAACTTTTTCAGGAGGTAGCAGATCATCTGTCCCTTCGATGGGGCACTCCAGAGTTGGACTTATTAGCTTCCCCATCCAACGCAAAACTGCCCAATTTTTGCTCACTAGATCCAGGGCCTGGTGTTTTCTGGCGAGACGCGTTGTCCCTCTCCTGGGCGGACAGATTCCTCTATGCTTTCCCTCCCTTCCCGTTGATCCAAAGAGTTCTTCTTAAACTGCGCAGGGAGCACGCAACAATGATCCTGGTAGCGCCTTTCTGGCCCAGGCAGATCTGGTTCCCCATGCTGATGCAATTGTCCCAGGAATCTCCAGTTCTGTTGCCTTTCAGCTCCCACCTATTGTCTCAGGAGGAGGGTTCACTAGTCCACCCGGCCTTACGCTCACTGAACCTGCATGCATGGCTCCTAGAGACAAAGCCATTATGCGATACGGGGTCTCGCAAGAGGTGGCAGAAGTCCTTTCCACGGCTAGAAAGCCGGCAACGCATGCGACGTACGCCATGAAGTGGCGCCGTTTTTGCTTATGGTCGCAGGCACGCGGCCTTTCCCCTTTAGAATGCCTGGTGAAAGGGGTGCTGGAATACCTTCTTTCCCTATTCCATTCGGGTCTCGCCTACTCCTCCATTAAAGTGCACCTCTGCGCGATCTCTGCATACAACTTCCGGTGGGACAGCTACAGTGGCACAGCTTGATGCCTCTCGAGACTTCCTGAGAGGGGTGTTACACCTTAGGCCACCCATCAAAGATCCCGTTCCTCCTTGGGACCTACTCTTTGTCCTGGAACAACTCACGCTTCCCCCCTTTGAACCTGCCGCGGATTGCGAGCTGTGTTTTCTGTCGTGGAAAACGTTATTTTTAGTTGCTGTCACGTCAGCAAGGAGAGTTTCTGAGCTTCACGCTCTCATGTGCAAGGAGCCTTATGTAATTTTTCACCAGGACAGAGTGTGTCTGAGGACGAATCCTAAATTCCTGCCTAAGGTGGTCTCTGCCCTCACTCTCAACCAGGACATCGATTAGCCTGTGTATTTCCCCAAGTACTCTAATGGAGAGGCGCTGCTTCACACCCTGGATGTTCACCACTCCTTGGTTCTACCTGAATAGAACTAAACAGCTTCGCAAGTCGGAGCAACTATTTGTTTCCTTCGCTGAGAGGATGCTGGGCCAACCAGTCTCTAAGCAGACCCTTTCTCTCTGGCTTGTCCAGTGTATTTCATTTTGCTACAACAACAGACATAAGCCCCTCCCGGGTGCAGTCTGGGGCCACTCGACAAGGGGGGTTGCTACCTCCTTTGCAGCTCTGCGCAACGTCTCCACCTCGGCCATTTGTGCTGCAGCTACTTGGAGCTCAGTGCACACATTTATTAGGTACTATAGCCTGGATATTACATCACGACGGAGAGCTGGTTTCAGCCTAGCCATTCTACAGGGTCTCCTGTCCTAGAGTCAGGACTTGTTCAAGATCTCTCCTAATTTCCTCCTCCCAGAATGCTTTCAGGCGCTATTGCTTGGGAATCAGTCCTAATGGTGTTACCTGCTGCAAAAGCTGTATCTCGAAGTAAGATAGTACAGTTACGTAAGAACTTACCGTAACAGTAGATCTTCGAGAACAGCTCTTGCAGCAGGTACCTTCCCGCCCACCATTCCCCTTGGAGGAGGTACGGCCTACCAGGCCTTGGCAGGAGCTTTAGCTCTTTTCTTCTGATGGCGGATCCTCAGTCTCCCTTCTGATGTCATCCTGCGGCCGGGAGTCTCCGGCGGGAGAACTGGGGAATCTGGCGGGACCGTCCTTATGTACTACATCTGACGTCGGGGGCGGGACCGACGTCGGAGGCGGTCCCCGCTGAAGACTGCTAGCTAGAAGATTTCCGTGAGGTCCTGACGCCTGCCGGCTTCGGTCCTAATGGTGTTACCTGCTGCAAGAGCTGTTCTCGAAGATCTACTGTTACGGTAAGTTCTTACGTAACTGTACTTTACATGCTGTGTGGGGTAAGAGGGCTATCAAATGAAGCTAGGTATTTCTGTCAGCCACAAATGGGAAGAGAAAATGTTCTGATTCAGTTATAAATCATGGCGTCACTCTTACCCAATCAGGATTGTTAATGTCTAAATTTTCCAGGTACTCTTATATATATTATTACGTCCCCCGGAGCCACTTGTTGCGGAATGAGTGGTTCTAGGGACATGGATATGTTGTTCATCCACACTCATTGGCAGTATCCTTGCCGCTTTAAATCTTGCCGGAAGGTCTTCAAGCTTGCTCCTCCCACCCACCCGGGTGGTATAACTCTCGGCTCCGCCCCATGACGCCAGATCTTCCTTACCGCTTGGAAGCTCAGGTTCCCTCCTTAACGCTCTGCGTTTGTGACTGGTTCCTATTTCTCCGTTTGCGGATTTAAAATAATATTTTGCAATAAGACTTCAGTCTTGATCCCTCGCTGCTCGATGGATAATCGACTCCAGTTCGGAATGCCCATGCGGAGCGAAGATGTCTCGAGCGGATCCACACTCCACGTGTTCTACTGCTGGGCCTTGAGCACGACCGCGGGCTTGCGACCTGTGCTCATCTTTCTCGGCCTCGTCCCTCGAAGACCGTGCTGCCTGATTGGGTAACTGGGCTGGCCCCGAAGCGTTCCTCGGTGAAGTCCAAGGAGGCCCGTTGATGTGTCCTCGCGGGCGGCGGGAGCCCGCGGATCAGCTTCGAGCGGATGGTCGCCTCAAGAGGAGGCGGCGCTGGTCAGATCTTCCTCGGCCGCATTTATCCCGCTCTTCTGGGTTCTTCCTACACGGCTTCCTTTAAGGAGCTTTGTCTGTCCCTCTCCACTAAAGGAGAAGGGCTCTGCGCCTGCTGGACCTTTTCTCGGTCCAAAAGAGGGACAAGGGTAAGTCCTCCGTCGACGCTCTTGGGAGCGGAAAGGTCCTCTCCCCGGGCCGTCTTCACCGTCGGCTTGGGTCGACGCTGCTTCGCCACTGGCCTCACGGTGTCCCCTCAGGTCAGTTGACCGAGACTCCCACTGATGAAGTCGAGATTTTTCTCGACCCATTGGACGGGCTGTCGCCTTTAGCAGCCGAGATTCCCCTCTCCCCGGTTCCCCCGGGAGGAGTTGAGGATCCCGTGGCTCGCCTGTGCCTCGGGTTCCGGAGCCTCGGATGGACCTTCCGAGCCGGCGGAGGTCGGGTTCCGCCGACACCTCCCTGCACCGACCCCCGGAAATTCCGGGACTCTCGTCTCGTCTTCGACCTCTGCGTCCAGCTGCTCTCACCGTCAGGCGGCCCCGGTTCGCATCATGGGTAAGCGGGCGTGCCGCTGGCCCCGCCCCTCCCTCCTCGATGAGGGGAGGTCAGCGTGAATTACGCCGACGTATACGAGGACCTGCGTTGCAACAGCTCCCTCCTGGCCGGGAATAAGCCGACTCCGCGCCTTCCCCGCCATTAATGGTTGTCACCGAACGCCGACACAACCCCTCGACTGCTCGTCGAGGAGCTTATACCCAGGCCGGGTTGTTCGGCCAGAACCAGCTGCTCCAACCGTCATGTGATCCTCCGCCCACAGCCACACTGGGGGCTCCACCAAGGATTCTGGTCGGCTAAGGGGTTTACCCCGATCGGTTGTCAGTTACCTCACTCCCGACCACCGGCAGGTGAAGGGTGGTTCAGGCGAGGTAGTTTCTTCGAGGACTTCTTCCAGTCCGAAGATGATTCCTCCTTCTTCTCCAAGCGACTGGACTTGGAGTCTCAGGAGGTCAGCCAATGGACGATAGCGCCGTCTCTTCCTAGGACTGCTTCGCTCATCTCGGAGTTCACCGGGATGGAGCTCGAACTCGCTTCCAAACGGGCCAGGTATCCTCACGGAGATTCTGGACCGAGGGATTCTCGACGGAGGTTTTCCCGTGTTCGGGGCCATGGAAGGGTCCAGCACTGGAACTTTGGCAGCGCCTCGCTTCCTGCCCTGCGCCCGGCCAGGATGGCTAGGAAGTATGCGTCCTTACCGGTTCCTTGTCCGTTTTTGGAACACCCCTCTGCTGAGGGGTTGGATCATCGACAGCGCTTCGCGCACTGGGCAACGCCAGGGATGTGGACAAACCTCCTGACAAGGCGAGTCCAAGAAATTGGACTCATGTCGGGCTGTATGTCTACGCCATGGCCCTCTCTCTGCCTTTCCAGTCTGGCCGTCCTCATGGCACATTTTCTCATGCCCTGTTGGGCTCCCTGGATGAGGTCATTCTCATCTTCCCGCCGATCTGCAGACTACGGTTAAGCAGGTGCGGGACCAGGGCAGGGCAGTGGCCAAACAGCAGCTCCAGACTGCTTTGATGTAGGGGACTCATGTGCCAGATCGGTGGCGCCGAGTGGCTATGCGCGGCGTGGCTTGGCTGAGGATATCACCTTTACTGGATACCCAGCACAAGTTGGCAGATGTTCCCTTTGGGACTGACCTCGGCCCTGGGGTGGAAGGTCACCTGCAGAGGATCGAGAAGTCCAATGCCACCTTGACTCGGTCTCTTCCGCTAGAAGGACAAAGGCCGCAAACCACAGCCTAAGCCTTCCTTCGCCCCAGCCCCTCGGCGCCTGCCCAGCAACGCAGGGCCAGCAGGCTGGGCCTTGGTATCCCAAACCCAAGCTACCGCTTCCTCTAACAGGAGGCAGGGAGGAAAGGGCCCAGGAGGTCCCTCGGTCGCGTCCTCCTCCAGCCTGCCCAGTGACGGGCTGAGGGGTCGTCCCCCATCCCGTCACCTGGCTTCCCTAGGTCCCCTGGGGACGGCCCGCACTCTGCTCCGCCTGGTCCGCTGTTACCACGGACAGGTGGGTCTTGAGGTGGTGGGAAGAGGCCTGCCTCTGGAATTGACAGGCACCACCTTCAGAGCCGCCCCACCGGGGCTCGGGATCCCCAGCCTCACTGGCGGCTCGCCGAGCCGACATCGCCTCTCCTCCAGAAGGAGGTGGTAAGAGGTGGTGGGACCTCTTTCAGACCCAGGGTTTGTGTCCAGGTACTTCCTGGTTCGAAGCAGACGGGGCTGGCGCCCATTCTCGACCTACACGACCTAAACAAGTTCCTAAGGTCTCGAACCTTCAGGATGGTCACTCTGGCTCAGATAATACCATCCTTGAACGTGATGATTCTGCTTCTCTGGACTTGCAGGTGACGCTGTTACCGTCCCTATCCGTCTGCCTCACCAGAGATTCCTTCCTGAAAGGAAGGATCTCTCGAGTTCCAAGCCATGCCCTTCGGCTTGTCTCCAGCTCCCAGGGTCTTCACCAAATGCATGGCAGTGGTGACAGCATTCCTGCGTAGCCGAGGGTCCGGTGTACCCTTACCTGGACGACTGGCTGATAGCAGCTCCCTCCAGGAAGGAGGCGGAGTGGTCCAGAGATCTGGCCCTCCAGGTCTGTTCTCAACTGGGCCTCCTTATCAACGAGGCCAAGTCGGAACTCGAGGCAAGCAGGTGATTTTATTCATCGGGCGCAGCTCGACTCTCTTCGAGCCAGAGCGGCTCCGAGGACAGGGCCGAGGTTCTTCCTCCTTTGCCGATCATTTCTGGTTGGGCAATTGCGCCTGCCGGGACTTCCCTGCGCCCTGGGTCTCATGGGCGGCCTGTACTAGCGTGGTCCGCTGGGTCTGGCTGGAACATGCGCCCCTTCAGTGGGACTGGCCAGCCAGTGGTCACAACGCCGCGATCCCTTGACCAGCTTGTGTCGGTGACACAGGGGATGTGGAACGCCTCCAGTGGTGGACCGCTCCAGATCATTTGCAGGAGGGCATCCTGTTCGTCCGCCCCGAGCCGACGGTCTCTCTGTCGACCGATGCCTCTCTGATGGGTTGGGGTGCCCATCTGGGGGAACACCGGGCTCATGGCCTCTGGTCCCCGCGGGAGTCCCGATGCCACATCAACCTGTTGGAGCTCCGAGCGGTCCGCCTAGCTCTCACCGCCTTTGCTCTGCTCTCCGGGGTCAAGTGGTCCCGAGTCCAGACGGACAATACTACCACCATGTACTATCTAAACCGCCAGGGCGGGACGCTGCTCCATGCTTCTATGCAAGGAAGCTCTCCGCATTTGGTCACTGTGCGCAGCCTGGAGGCGGATCTCCTAGCTATTCACGTGGCAGGAGCCTCCAACACCCTGGCCGATGCCCTGAGCCGGATAGGGGCTGCATCCCACGAGTGGTCTCTCCTGCGGAGTAGTACAGCATCTGTTCTCCCTTTGGGGCACACCTCAGGTGGACCTGTTTGCCTCCATGGAGAGACGAAGCTGAGTCTGTTTCATGCCGCCCCCCTCAGCAGGGCTCGCTGCAGGGGATGCCTTCTCGAGGCAATGGACCCGGGCTCTTTTCGCCTTTCCCCATTTCCTTGATCCACAAGGTGCTTCTAAGGCGAGGAGGGACAAGGCGCAGGTGATTCTGATAGCCCCAGACTGGCCTCGCCAGTTCTGGTACCCAGATCTCCTCAGTCTCAGCTCCAGGACTCCGCGGCAGCTTCCAGCTCGCCCGGACCTGCTCTCAGTCAATCAGGGGAAGGTGTTCCATCCGGACCTTCAATCCTGCACCTGACTGCCTGGTTCCTGAGCGGGCTAGAGTTCCAGGCTTTGGGTCTTTCCGGCGAGGTCCTCAATGTAGTTGAGGCGTCCGTAAGGAGTCGACCAGAAAATGTTATGCCTTCAAATGGAAAAGGTTTTCCATTTGGTGTCAGAGCAAGGGCTTGGACCCTTCCTCCTGTTCCTTGGCAAGCATCTTGGACTATTTATGGTCCTTTCTAGTCAAGGGCTTAGGTCGGCGACCTAAGGGTGCACCACGCCATCTCTGCTTACCGGGCGGGCGGGAAGCAGTCGAGTGCGCAGGAGAAGGTGGTCTGGCGCTTTCAAAGGCCTTGATCACATTTCCTCCAGCGGGAACCCCACCTGCGTGGGATCTACTGCTGGTACTGGCAAAGCTCATGGGCAAGCCATTCGAACCTATGCACAGGTGTGCTCTCTCACCTGTGCTGGAAGACCTTCTTGGTGGCTATCGTCAGCCAGAAGGATGGGAGAGCCCAGGCGCTTCCATCGAGTCTCCTTACCTGGTCTTCCACAGGGACAAGGTTGTCCTGCGCCCCCACCCGAAATTCCTTCCGAAGGTGGTGTCGGAGTTTCACCTTAACCAGGTGTTGACTCTGCCGGTGTTCTACCCCAATCACACCTCGGAGGCCGAATATAGGCTCCATACTCTGGACCCTAGAAGGGCGCTCGCTTATTATAAGGAGCGCACGGCTGAAATTCGTGGAGAGGTTCGCCAGCTGTTTGTCACCCACGCTGAAGCCGCATCTGGCAGACCTGCAGCCAAGCGGACGATAAGCAGGTGGGCAACCTCCTGCATAGATCTCATAAGTTGGCGGGCATGGAGCCCCAGAGGGATAAGAGCTCATATTCTACCCGCCATACTGTTGCACGGTGGCTGCTTCCAGGGACGTCCCTATCCAGGAAATCTGCAGGCTGCTACCTGAAGTCAGCAAACACCTTCATTACCCACTACCACATCGACCTTGAGTCACGCCGGATGCTGGTTTTGGGGCCTCGGTTCTCCAGTCTCTCTTCCCAAGTAAGTATATGGGGTGTCGTCTTGCCTCCCTCCTCCCGGAGAACTGCTAGGAGTCTGCCAATGAGTGTGGATGAACAACATATCCATGTCCTAGAAATACAGGTTACTCACCTGTAACAGGAGTTCTAGGAATGGTATATGTTGTTCATCCACACACTCACCCGACCTCTCTCTGCCTTCCGACGCACAACCTGAGCTTCCAGCGGGCCAGATCAGGCGTCATGGGGCGGAGCCGAGAGTTATACCACCCGGGTGGGTGGGAGGAGCAAGCTTGAAGACCTTCCGGCAAGATTTAAAGCGGCAAGGATACTGCCAATGAGTGTGGATGAACAACATATACCATTCCTAGAACTCCTGTTACAGGTGAGTAACCTGTATTTTCACGTGTGCTCTGCTGCGGCAAGAACAGCGAAGCTGAGCTGTTCTGGCTGGAACAGAATGCAAGTAAAGCCACTCTTCTCCTGCAATGAATGGCAACAGGGGATGTATTCAAATATTATAGATGGAGGGAGCACGCGGTGTTATTTTACAAAAAAAATAAATAATGTCCGGGAATGTGCCCATTTCAAGGGCATCTGCGCATGAGATACTCTTCACAGAATAAGCATCTCTCATGCACAGGGGAATGGAGCTTTTTGATTGGTCGGGAGCACTCCCTCGATCTATAATAACCATAAGAGGGTGTCTCATGCACATAGTTCTAAAGTTCTGAAGTCCTTTGTTCAGTTGGTATAATCCATTTTCACTCACTGGAGTTTCTACAATTTTCTAGGTCAAAACATGTTTGATTTTGAACTTTTTTTTTGTTTTTGTTTTTTTATTTAAACAGCAATCTTCAGCATGATTTATAGTATATTTATACGTACAGTTAGTTCCTGCATGTCTTATGGTTATAAGAAGTTCTTTTCAAGTCCTTTATGTGCCGGAACTGCTCATCTTGGCTTCACAGTTCTCTCACCCAGTGAACTTGAAAATGCATTTTTGTAACCATCAGAGACACAGTAACTGTACATATAAACATACGAGTTACCCCTCAGTACACATATAAACATACTATAAATCACTTAAGTTGGCTAGAGTGATTGATAATACGTTTTTCATGTTTTTAAAAATGAGTGTAAAGTCCCCCCACCTCCGCCTCTGAAGTGGAATGCTCCCCCTTTAACATTCCCTCACTGGAAGACCAGTGTATGCAGGATAAGAGCTGACTGGCTGAAATCACATTAGTGATACATAATTGTAAGTACATGTGCAATGATTGGCTGGACAGGAGGCGAGTAGTAATGACATAACCCACTTTTGGAAAAAAGTTTTATGCTGAAGGGAGCAGAGAGATGCACACAACTGTAGTTTTTGCTGATGCAGGAATTTTTCTGTTCTTACACAATGGCTCCATCTATTCCAACAAACCTGGCTGCAATATCCCTTGTAAGGCAGGAAATGAAATGGGTAGGTTTTGCAGTGTGACTGGTCCAAGTACTCTGGATCCCCACTGAACGCAGTGATCTTCCCAGCCAGTCATTCTCATTTCTATGTGGAAGTGGCTTTCTTTGGTTCAAGTGTGGCTTCCTGTGGTCTCTGTAGGAGCCTTTTCCTTTTTTTTTTTTTTTATTATACTTTGAAATCCTGGAGAGAGGGAGTTTAAAGCTATGTACATAGATGTAAGCTAAACAAAAAGTCTTTGGCCTTCGTCTCGACTCGTTAACGTTTCCGAACCTTCTGTGCACATTTCTATGTATCGTTTACTGTAACAACATCTCGATTGTTGTAGTGCTGAAGAATTGTTACAACTAACCATGTGTCTGAACTCATTCCTTTAAAATAAAAAAAAATCCTTTAAGAAAATGTTGAAGCTGGTTCTAATTGTGTGTCATCTGGAGTCCTGTTGCATATGCAGGAAGGAGTCTGACTTCATCAGGCCAGACATTCTTCTGGTGTATGCCGAGGTATTATGCTACAGGCCTGTATCTCAATGAACACTGCACTCTTTAGTGGAATACTGCATTTATAAAATGGCCTGGTGTTGAAAAATAGTGGCAGAGAAAATTAATTTGATTATTTTCAAGAATATCTCCAGTAGAGAGCCACATCTTCGAAACTGTGAGCCGTCACCATCAAGGTCACTGGAAAATGTTGCCAGCTGGGGCTGTCCACGTTGATGTACTTTAGAGCTGCCTGTGTAGCATGTACAGCCCCATCTTTCTTTCATCCTTCTTCTGTCAACAGCTGGTCGGTTCCACAAGATATACCACCATCATTGTTTTACTTAACTTTTCTTTAATCTTCCAAGAACAGTCTTCACCATTCAGTCACATTGATGGGTCTAAGCCAGAGGCACTAGGACCCAGCTGGAGCAAAGTCTTGTGTAGCCTAGGGAAGTGACCAACGTCCGTGCTGGCACCACCCACAAGGTAGACATAGTGACGTTACGCACATGGACTAGCCGGCCCCCTCTCTTCCTCTGTTCTGGGTACTTTCAAACAGCACAGCTCTCAGTGCAGAAATGCCAAAAAACACTCCATTTGTGCTGCAGGATGATAACTGAGTTTTATTCAGGTGAAAGTAGTGAAAGCAGTAATGGCTGCAATACCACCACCACCACCTTGGCCAAACATTTTTGTGCCACACTCCAGCGCTTCCTCAGGACCTGACTGTTTTTACTTAAATAAAATTCCATTATAATCCTGCTGCACAACTGGAGTGTTTTTTGGAATTCCTGCACTGAGATCCGAGCTGTTTGAGAGTACTCTGTAAATTATTTGTATGGACACCAGTTCCTTTATCTTGGCCACCTTTGGACCAGAAAAGACTTACTCAGTTTTATTTTTCTGCCTTTGAGTGTGCACTGTGGGAGCAGCTACAGTCGAGAAACTGCGTCACACCTCTTGAATGTATGTTCGTTGCTGCCTCCGTTCAACGCTGACTCTTCCTGGCACCTTTTCTTTTACGAGTACCATTCATCTCCTTTTTGTTAGTTCAATGATGAAACCTTTGCTCACTGTTTTGGTTTTTCATCATCATGTTCATGGAGCGTAAGAAGAAGTCTAAGATGGAGGACAAGGGCAGTACACCCATGCATCTGTGCTGTTGCAGGAATCCAGTTACTGTCCAGGAATGGCATGATGAATGTTGGACCTGCCTTGGCACTGACCACAACATGTTTAGGTGCATCGCGTGCTTCCCTATGGACTACCACATGCTCAAGAAGTGCATGTGGAAGTGGGATCGCAAGACCCCCACTTTTGGAGCCAGGTGTCGCACAGGGGATGCCAAGGTAGGGTGCCTGGGCTCTTCCTTTGAGCCCCTTCCCAGTACCTTTGATACTAAGGAAGTCCTCACCTCGCTAAGACATTGGAAGTCCATAGGGGTCTGATGGACAGTTGGCTCCCTCCATGGGGCCAGCTGAACACCCTAGCCCGTCAGCTTTTTGGGGCAGCGAATGCCCCCGGTTGTGATGCCAAAGCTATATGCTCCATATACACTGGTGGCCACCTTGGTATTGCAGCCTGGTGACAGCCCAGATCCAAGTACTAAGGCTGGTGCCGGTGACCAGGATGGTGCCAGTCATCAGACTGGGCCCCTTTCTGGTGCAAGAAGAGGAGTGAGTACCAGAGCCAGCCCTATGTCTGAACTGAGGTGGTTGTCCTCTCCTCCCCTGAGCACCCTAGTGGTTTGAGGGAGTATGACAATGCCGACCTTGTACCTGGCAACAGCGCCAGTAATGAGGGAAGCCATCTTGGGCCCAGTTCCAAGCCCAACTCCAGGCCTGGTGTCTTTCCAGGGGTTGTCCCTTGGACTGGCGCTGGAGGAGGTGCTGGGACCTGTTCTGGTAGCAGTCATGGCGCCAGTTCATGTTCCAGTGCCGAGTCTGGTCTAGGTGCTGTTTGTGATGCCAGTTCTGGTTTCGGTACTGCTCACAGTGCCGGGTCAGGGGCCAACTCTGGGGGTGCCTCTAGTCTGGAGGTTGGGCTTGGCCTGAGGGGCAGTGTCAGCCCTGGTGAAGGATTGGAATGTGGTATGGCATTGAGCCTAAAGCTAACCCTTTGTCCAGTGCTGGTGGCAGCTCTGACAGGGGTCCCAGTATTAGCCCGCTGTCTCGCTTCTCCCTGAAACTGGCTGACCATGTCACTGGTGGGGACCGGGGCCGCCCTGTGGGCCCTGTATGGCTCCACTCTCCCCACCTGGGGGTTCCCCCCCAGGGCACCATCTGGATTGATCAACTCCACATGGGTGGGTTTGCCAGACCCTCCCTTCAGGCGAGGTCCCCTGAGCACACTCGCAGTCCTGGTAGAGGACTTGGCCTGATCATCCATGACCCTTCTTCCCCTTCCCCTGCCTTGCTAGGTATTGCAGGTCCCCTGGGGCCCATGACCTGACAACAGTTGAGGACAATGGCAGTTGTGTTCCACTAGTATCATATTAAGGCAGATCAAACCCAGTTCAGGCCTGAGGCCCCTGCATCGCCATTTTCTGAAACCAGATTCTTCTCTCTTACTTTTTCCTCTGAGGAAGAGGATATCTAGGGACATGGATATGGTGCATTTATCCACACAGTGGCAGTCTTCCTTTCCCTTTAAATCTCACCAGACCAGCCGGCCTGGTGGCGCTGGTCGCTGCACCTCGTGCCACGCTGGTGACCCATGTTCGGGAATAAGCGCGGGTCATCGGGGGTTGGCAGGGAGGGAATGAATCGAGCATCCGATGGACTGCTCTCCATCTCGGGAGGGGGGCAAGATATGGTCGGTGCACATCTGACCCCTGGGGGTTGACGTAGTGCTGGCGCAAGCAAGGGGTGCCGATGCTAGGTTGGGATGCGCATGCCCGCCACCAGTGTTACAGCACACCGAGCGCCGCAAGGGGAGAAAATCTAAGAGGAAAAAGACCCTGGTGGCTGATCATGGCGGCTTGATGGCTGTCCCCCCGATGCTGATCCTCCAGAGTAACACCCTGACCTAACTTCATCCCAGTGGGTGAGTAGGGGGCTCCCCACAACCCCACCACGGGGTAAGCTGTGGTAGGTGCAGAGGGTGAGGTCCTGATGGAGGAAAAACACGAGGGATGGTGGCTGGACAAAGAACCGACCAGGGCCAGGGGAGGAGAGAAAAAGATATAACCAGAGAAAAAAAATCTTACCAGACCATCTTCAAGCTAAGCTTCTCCCACCCACTTGGGTGATATCCTCCTAAGCTCTGCCCTGTGACATCAGATCTTCCATTCTGCTGGAAGAGTCAGATCTCCACCGCCGCTATTCCGTGCATGTGGTGTAGGTCAGTATTGTTCTCAGGTTTCCAGTGTAATTTTTCTGAACACAAAAAATAATGGAACTCAACAAACCTCTGTCTGGTCCGGGTCTTAAGTGCATTGCCTGCAATCAAAAAATGTCCCAAATGGACCCGCAGACTTCATGTGTCTACTGTCTTGGGGCAGAGCACAGCCCACAGGCTTGTGGATTGTGGAAGACTCCTTTGTCTTCCTCTCTTGAGGAACGGTACACCCACCTGCTCGGTCGACCAGATTAATGGGACCCTCCGGTCCGCTCTAAGGATGCCCTCAAAGTGGTCTCAGCGGCTGGGCTGCGGGTTTGGACTCCCAGCTCATGGCACTGAAAGTTGGGGGGCGGGCACAGGCTGTGGCAGTTTCATCCTTTTTTTTTTTTTATTTATTGAAAGGTCCGGCAGAAATGCGTCCTGTATCGTACAGACATTCCGGATCAATTTGTATGCATGCTAATCTGCTTACAATCAGAGAGAGCAGTTCAATATCCATACAGTTCACTAGGAATAATATTGCTAGAGAGTCTACTATGTCAGCTAGAGGGTCAGAGACAAGAAGTGGGGTAACCCGCAAACAGTAAGTGTGCATACCTTCATGGTATGATATATTTTCTGTGGTCCAAAATCCATACCAGCCATTTATTCCAAAAGGTCCTAACTTTTTCTTGTTTAGAGGTAATTACTGCTGGGAGCTTTCCCATCCCATAAATCTGTTGAACCAGATCCTCCCAGTCCCCTCTACCTGGAGGGATAGGCTGGAGCCATCTCCTGGATATGGCTTTTTTGGCAGCAAGTAGCAAAATCGCCAGGGGCTTCCTCGTTGTTTATTTTTGACTTCTGGAGGGAACCAATGGAGGAGGGCCCGGCTAGGGGTCAAGTGTGTGGTCTCCGGTAAGAGCTCACCCACCGCTTTCTCCACCTGATTCCAGTAGTCTTGTATCACTGGGCATCCCCAGAATATATGATTGTGTATGGCTAAACTGTCCCCACACCCCTGCCAACACCCCAATCTTTTTAACACCATACTTTTCCGTGATGTGGGGGGTCCTGAAGAATTTCACTCTACACTTCCAGCCATATTCCTTCCTAATGTAGGAACTGGTAGTATGATGTTGTGTGGCGAAGATCTTGCTCCAGGCAGCTTCGGGAATCTCTGACCCCAACTCTCCCTCCCATGACTTCTGAATCCTTGTCAATGACCTGTTTTCTTGTGGCAAAAGGGCCTTGTAAAGTGAGGAGACAATATGATCAGGCATTTACCTGGTTTGTGTTCCTATCAACAATTGGATCCGAGGGTGAGCTTGTTCTATTTCCCATCTAGTTTCACATCTCTGGTGTACGTATTGCCACATCTGAAGAAAATGGTAACGGTCATTGTTTCTTAGATGGCATAATTGTTGGATCTGGGAGAATGAGAGAAGCACACCATCCTTAAACCACTGATACATGTGGCACAAGCCTCTCCTCCTCCACTAATCAAAACTGTGGTCAAATCTTGCTGGGAGGAAAATTGATCAAGTACTGGGATTATTAGGGCTATAGCTGAAGTCTGTATTTAAGGTTCTTCTAGTTTCAAACAGCATATACGCAGGATCAGGCTGGTGAACCTAGACTGAATTTGTTCTTTTATCTTGGTTCTCCTGGGAGGGGGCAACCCTAATATACACTCGCTTTCCAATGGGTGTCTGTGTTTGAGTCCCACCACTGCAGTGCATGAGCCAGTTGGTGCTGCATGGTAGTACAATTTATAAATGTGGTAGGGCCAGTCCACCTTTAAGTTTAGACATTTGCAGTAGGCCAGATGCCTTTCTTGGTCTCTTCCCCGCCATATAAAGAAGGAGATCATTTTATCCCATTTTTTAAATTCGGCGGAAGGGACCAAAACTGGAAGATTTAGAAAGAGGTAGAGAAATCTGGTTAGGATTGTCATTTTGATGGAGTCTACTTTCTTATAAGGGGAATGGGAAGATCTTACTTCGAGACACAGCTCTTGCAGCAGGTTACACCATTAGGACTGAAGCCGTCAGGCGCCAGGACTCCACGGAAAAATTCTAGCTAGCTAACTACAGTGAGGGACCCTTGACGTCGGTCCCGCCTCCGGCGTATGGTGATAAAAGGGGCGGTCCCGCCAGATTCTCCAGTTCTTTTCCCGCCGTCGACTCAGCTACCTGACCCCTTCGGTTACCAGTCTAGCGTGCGACGCGTGAATAGTGCTTTTTTCGACAAATTTCCTTTTTTCAAAATTCTCTTCAAGCAGACCAGTACTTGACGCAGCATCCTCAGGCCGATTCTCTGGTCATCACAGCCTCACATGACCGGTCACAGAGGCCACAACATTTGAGCACCCTGCCACCGGACCCAGAGTCCAAACAACTGGACGCATTGGGTAGGCGCACGTATGCTTCCGCTACCTGCGCCATCAGATCCTTGAACTATTTAACCCACATGGTTCAGTTCCAGAACGCTTTGTGGGAACAGGGTCTAGGCGGCTGAAAAGATGCCGAAGGTGAGCAGAAGGAGGAGATGCTTCAGCTCCTCCATACAGGTTCAGGCGTGGGGACCCAAGTGCTAAGAGCAGCGGTGACTCCTGGACTCATCGGCCGAGCAGCAGCTTCTGGCGAATGCCTCGGAGACACTCTTGGTTGCGCGCCTCCGGTTTACCCGGACGCCCAAAAGAACATCTTGGATGCTCCTTTTGAGGGAGAGGTATTGTTTGGTAATCCTACAGAAAGATCCTTACCAAACTCAAGAGGCGGGAAGCGGTAAAGGTCGGTTCAGGCCATGTACCAACCTAAGCTTGGTTCCTTTCGTAGGAACCAAAGCTGTTTTCGTGTGCGCGCACGCAGAGGCAACAGACCCGCTCCGCTGCACCTCAGAGGGGCTCTGGTTTTCGTAGAGCCCAGGGCAAACACCCCGCCAGCCGAGGCCAGCGTTCTCCTAGGCAGGCCCAGCCAGCGGGTCCATCTGCCGCCACAGCCTGACTCCTTTCCGGCCCCCGCCCCTCAGGATCAACGGGAGTTTATAGTCGGGGGTCGCATTGCGAACTTCCTGCCGGGATGGCAGGCCATTACCACCGACAGGTGGGTTCTTCAGTTGGTCAGTCTAGGCCACTTTATAGAATTCGCAGGAAAGCCACCCTCGAGGCCTCCTTTGCTCTCCCGGTATCAGGGTCAGCACAAAGCCTTGATCTGGCAAGAAGTACTGCGCTACTACGAAGGGAGCGATGAAATGCGTCCCAGAGAACCAGAGAGGACTAGGATACTATTCCCACTTCTTCCTGGTTCCCAAGAAAACAGGGGACCTCCGTCCAATCCTGGACCTCAGTGACCTCAATGTGTCGGTCACTTACAAGAGATTCCGCATGGTGACCCTTCCGGGTCTTATCCCCATGCTCAAACAGGACGCCTTTTTAGCGTCTCTAGACATGCAGGATGCCTACCTGCACATCCCTATGGCTCAGGCGCACATGAGGTTCCTGCGCTTCGAGTTTCTCGACCACCACCTTCAATTCCGAGCCCTTCCTTTCGGACTGTCTTCCGCACCAAGGGTCTTTACCAAGTGCATGGCAGTTGTGGCAGCGTCTCTGAGGAGACAGGGCCACTACGTGTTCCCGTACCTGGACGACTGGCTTCTCATGGCCGCCTCCAGAGAGGCGTTGCTTCTTGCAATCCAGAGCACCCAGGATCTGTTCCGATCCCTGGGCATTCTCATAAATTACGAGAAGTCTCTCCTGGTACCGTCGCAGAAACTGCAGTTCATAGGAGCAGTCCTGGACACTGTTCGGGGAAGAGCCTTTCTTCCGGCCGACAGAGCGGAGCGCATCAGATCCCTCATAAGGGACCTATCATTATGCAAGGTTGTACCTGCCAGGTCGGTCCTTTGCTTGCTCGGACACATGGCTGCGGCCATTCCTACTGTCCCTTTCGCAAGACTCCACATGCGAATTACTCAGTGGATGCTCAAAGTGCAATGGGACCAAAGGCAAGACCACTTGCAGCATCCGGTCAGACTCACGAATTCAGTGATTCAAGACTGGCAGTGGTGGCTAGCCCCAGGGTCGCTCTCATCAGGCGTCCCGTTCATTGCGCCGTCCCCGGAGGTCACCCTCACCACGGACGCTTCCGGTCTTGGGTGGGGGGCACACCTGGACGGGGTAAAGTCCCAGGGTACGTGGACCCAGATGGAAGCTCACCTTCACATCAACGTGCTGGAAATGAGAGCGGTCCTCTATGCCCTGCAGGCCTTTCAGTCAGTTATCCCACCGTGTACTCTTCTACTTCAGACAGACAACACGGCGGTGATGTATTACCTCAACAAACAAGGAGGCGCACACTCTTACCCCCTTTGCAGGGAGGCCATGAGAGTGTGGGATTGGGTAATCAGACACGGCGCGAATCTGATCACTGTGCACGTTCCCGGAGTGGACAACACGATTGCAGACGGCCTGAGTCGTTCTCAGGCCAGAGTCCACGAATGGGAACTTCTTCAAGAGGTAGCAGAGGATCTGTTTCTTGATGGGAACTCCAGATCTAGACTTGTTCGCCTCCCCATCCAACGCAAAACTGCCCAATTTTTGCTCGCTAGATCCAGGGCCTGGTGTTTTCTGGCGAGACGCGTTATCCCTCTCCTGGGCGAACAGATTCCTCTACGCTTTCCCTCCTTTCCCGTTGATCCAGAGAGTTCTTCTCAAACTGCGCAGGGAGCACGCACTAATGATCCTGGTGGCCCCATTTTGGCCCAGACAGATTTGGTTCCCTTTGTTGATTCAACTATCTCGGGAACCCCCGCTCCCGTTGCCGCTCAGCTCCCACTTACTGTCTCAGGAGAAGGGTTCACTTGTCCACCGGACCTCGTTCCTTGAACCTGCATGCTTGGCTCCTAGAGACATAACCATTTTGCGTCACGGGGTCATGAGAGAGTTGCAGAAGTCCTTTCTGCAGCCAGAAGCGACGAATGCATGGACGTGCGCCATGAAATGGCGCGTTTTGTGATGGTCATGAGCACGCGACCTTCCCCTTTAGGTTGTCCTGTGGGAGTAATATTAGAATATTTGCTCTCCCTCTTTCATTCGGGTCTAGCCTACTCCTCTATTAAAGTGCACCTCTGTGCCATTTCGACTTACCACCTCCGGTGCGAAATCGTTACAGTGGCTCAGGTGGGCGCCTCTGAGAATTTCTTAGGGAGTGTTACACCTTGAGGCCTCCTATTAGAGACCCTGTGCCTCCATGGGATTTGCTCTTTGTCCTGGAACAGCTCACGCTCCCCCCCTTGAACCTGCCGCGGATTGCGAGCTACGTTTTCTGTCGTGGAAAACGTTGTTTTTAGTTGCTGTTACCTCGGCAAGAAGAATTTCTGAACTTCACGCTCTCATGTGCAAAGAGCCTTATTTAGTTTTCCACCGGGACAGAGTATCCCTGAGGACGAACCCTAAATTTTTGCCTAAGGTGGTTTCTTCACTCACTCTGAACCAGGATATCGACCTTCCGGTCTACTTCCCGAGCTACTCAAATAGAGGAGAGGCTCTGCTCCATACCCTGGATGTTCACCGCAGCCTGAGGTTTTACCTCAACAGAACTCAGTCCTTTTCGTAGTTCTGAGCAACTTTCATTTCCTTCTCTGAGAGAATGATGGGCCAACCCGTATCCAAACAGTCCCTTTCTCGCTGGCTTGTCCAGTGTATTTCTCACTGTTATGGTATCAAACAAAAGCCCTCCCGGTACAGTCCGGGTCATTCCACTAGAGGGTGGCTACTTCCTTGCAGCGCTCAAAAATGTTTCCACTTCTGCTATATCGCTGCAGCCACTTGGAGTTCTGTGCATACCTTTATCAGGCATTATAGCCTGGACATCGCCTCTCGCGAAGGGCTGGTTTGGCTTGCCGTCAGCTTCAGGGTCTCCTGTCCTAGGTTCAGGACCTGGTATTTATCCTTTATTTTCCTCCTCCCGGATTTTCTGACAGCGTTACTGCTTGGGAATCAGTCCTAATGGTGTAACCTGCTGCAAGAGCTGTGTCTCGAAGTAAGATAGTACAGTTACGTAAGAACTTATCGTAACAGTAGATCTTCGAGAACAGCTCTTGCAGCAGGTACTTTCCCGCCCACCTTCCCCCTTGGAGGAGGCATGGCTCAGTCTTTCTGAGCAGGAAGTGTTATCTTTCTGTCTTCTGACGGTGAATCCTAGGTCTCCCATTTTGATGTCAGCCTGCGGCAAGAAGTCTCCGGCGGGAGAACTGGGGAATCTGGCGGGACCGCCCCCTTTTGTACCACGCCTGACGTCGGAGGCGGGACCGACGTCGGGGGTGGTCCCCGCTGTAGTTAGCTAGCTAGAATTTTTCCGTGGGGTCCTGGCGCCTGACGGCTTCAGTCCTAATGGTGTAACCTGCTGCAAGAGCTGTTCTCGAAGATCTACTGTTACGGTAAGTTCTTATGTAACTGTACTATTCTGCCATCTCTGTAGTTCCACTGTCAGCTTTTTGATCATAGGTGGGTAATTCACCTCATATAACTTCTCTAGATCCTGGGGTATCTAAAGTTTTTGGTGTTCCATTTCAAAGGAAAGTGGCAGTTTATCCTTGGTTCTGGATCATAATGCCATCTCAGGACTTCTGTTTTCGATATATTAAGTTTCTAGGGACATGGATATGTTGTTCATCCACACTTCTTGGCAGGTTCCTTGCCACTTTAAATCTTGCCGGAAGGTCTTCAAGCTGGCTCCTCCCACCCACCCGGGTGGTAAAACTCTCGGCTCCACCCCATGACGCTAGAGCTTTCTTACCGCTTGGAAGCTCAGGTTCCCTCCTTAGCGCTCTGCGTTTTCGACTGGTTCCTGGAAATTTCGGTCTTCGAAATCAATTGGAAGTTTTCTGAAACTTTGATCTTTCTTCTCCGCTGTGGCGATGGCCCATTCGTTTTCCAGCTCCAGGAGAGACCCGCACTCCACGTGCATTTACTGCCTTGACTTGGATCACGATCCTCAACTTTGCGAATTTTGTTGTGCCCTTTCGGTCAGCTCTCTGGAGGTTCACGCGGCCCATTCAGGGTCCAGGCGACCGGTAGTTTTTCCCGCCTCGGAAAATTCCTCGGAGACTCGTCGGGCAGTGTCCGCATCGGCTGTCTCGGCTGAGCAGCTCGATCTTCTTTCCTCCGGGGAGGAGGCGGCTGCCCCTCCCTCCTCCTCGGTTGTGGCACTTATCCCACTCTCCTTGAGTTCTCCTCGTACAGCTTCGTTCAGGAAGCTTCGACGGTCCCTTTCCTTGAAGGGAGAGGGACCTTTGGGACATGCCTCTCAGCCCAAGTCCAAGGAGTCGCAGGCTAAGTCCCTTCATGCGGCACCGGAGGAGTGGGAGAGTTCCCCTCCCTGCCGGCCCGACGTTCGGCCGATCGGGGATGCGGCTTTGGCGCTGGCCTCATGGTACCCCATCAGGTCAGCCGGCCAGGACTCCGTCGGCGTTGTCGAGTCTCGACCCGTCATCTGGGCTGTCTTCTGCTGGTGCTGCCATCCCCTTGCCAGTTCCCCCGGCGGAGGCTGAGGTTCTGCCTGTACCTTCGGGTCGACAGTCCTCAGCCCTTTCTTCCGAGCGGAAGGAGGAGCGGGCGCGCCCCGCTCCTTCCCAGGCCCGCCCTCGGTTCCCCCGAGGATTCGGGTCTCAGTCTCGGTCCTCCTCTCGGTCTAGCTGCTCACGCCGACCTTGGCGTTCTTGGTCAGGGCACCGAGTCAAGTGGCTTTGCCGTTCTTCCTCGTCCCCCTCCTCGGATGAGGAATGGCTTCGATGCCGCTGGCATCGACGTTACGAGGAGTTTATGTGGCAGCAGCTGTTGTTGTCCAGGAATCAATCGACCCCAATTCATTCTCTGGCTAGTAAGCAGCAAACGCAGCCATTCGAGGCAGTCGAGGTGCCCTCTCCGGGGCCCGGTTGCTCATCTGATCCCTGCTGCCCCACCGTCCTCGGTGGAACCCAGGCCGGGCCATGACCTGTCCCGCAGGTTATCTGTTCCCCTCACTCCTGCCCGCCCTCAGCGGATGAAGAGTGACTCGGGCCTGCAGCAGCTTTTTGCAGACCCCTTGGAGTCCCAAATAGACTCCTCTGTTTCCTAGCAGGGAGGACCCATGGTCTTCCCCGGAACATTCTGTGGACGACAGCCCATCGTCCTTTATGGGTCTGCTCCAGCTCATCTCAGAATTCACTGGGATGCAGCTCGAGCCCGTTTTCAAATGGGCCCCTTACCCCCTTACGGAGATTCTAGACCGAGGGGGTTCACCCTCGGAGGCCTTCCCGGTGGCTGAGGCAATTGTGGGCCCAGCCTTGGAGCTCTGGCGGCGGCCTACTTCCTGCCCTGCGCCTTCGGCCAGGGTGGCCAGGAAGTACCCTGTCCCTGTCGGTTCTCTGCCTGGTTTCTCGGAACACCCCTCAGCTGAGGGGGTGGTCACCGACAATGTTTTCCTATGTTCTAGAAATGCTAGGGATGTGGATAGCCCCCTGACAAGTAGTCCAAAAGGATGGACTATGTCGGGTGCAAGGTTTACGCTGTGTCCTCCCTAGGCCTCCGTCAGGCCAGCTCGGCGGCACTGATGGCACATTTCTCCCACGCCCTCTTGGGCTCCCTGGATGAGGTCCTCCCTCATCTCCCGGCCGACCTGCGGACCACGGTCCGATGGATGTGGGACCAGGGTAGGGTGGTGGCGAAACAGCAGCTCCCAGACGGCTCTGAATCTGGGCGACTCCTGTGCTAGATCGGTGGCGGCCGCGGTGGCCATGCACCGCAGGGCGTGGCTGAGGTTATCCTCCTTCTCTTTGGAAACCCAGAACGAGTTGGCGGACATGCCCTTTTTGGGGACTGACTTTTTCGGCCCTGGGGCGGAGGGACACCTCCAGGGGTCCGAGTAGTCCGATGCCACTCCGGACTTGGTCACTTCCGCCCGGAGGGTCAAGGGCAGCCGGCAGCCTTTGCCTAAGCCCCTTTGCCCCCCCCGGCCCCTGCAGCTCGACCGGCCCAACACGAGGGCCAGCAGGCATGCGCTGGGCGGCCTGTCGCCTGACCAGCATCTTCCTCCAAAAGAAAGCAGGGAGGTAAGGATCCGAGAGCTCCCTCGGCCTCTTCCTCTGCCAAACCTGCTCAGTGACGGGCTAAGGGGCACTGTCCCGGCCCCATCCTCCTGCCGGGTTTCCCGTGAGGGCGGCTCGCACCTCTTCCTCTGGGTGGTGCTAAAGGTAGGTCCTGTCGCGATGCGGCAGGTTTCTCCTTTTGAGCCGTTGCCCCACGGGGATCTTGGGTCCACAGCCTCTTCGTCGGCTCGCTGAGCCGACTTGCCTGGCCCTCAAATTAGAGGTGACCAGGAAGGTTGCGGACCCTCCTTCTGACTCTGGGTTCATGTCCAGGTATTCCTGGTCTCAAACGGATTGGGGGCTTGCGCCCCATCTTTCTGCATGCCTGGATGGTCTCTCTGTCTCAGATATCCCATCCTCGGGACGAGGCATGTGGCTTCTTTCCTGAGCCTCCAGGACGTACTTACTCCTCGTTCCGTCCGTTCTTTGGGAGACTCCTCCCTTTCCTAAGCGGGGGATCTCCTTACGAGTTCCTGGCCAGGCCCTTCGTTCTCTGCTCAGCAGCTTTCTGCGGCATTGAGGGGTCTGGGCGTAATCCCACCCAGATGGCGGCCTGATTACAACCCTTCCAGGCTTAGACTGGTCTCCCTTTACCGGAGCCACGTTGGAACTCGTGTCTTAGCGGATGATGCTGCTTCGGGACAAGGCTCGACTCTTGAGTCCGAGCTCGGCTTCTGGCGGACAGGGCTGAGGTTCTTCCTCCCTTACCTAGTCTGGTCTGACTGGGCAATTGCGCCCTGCCGGGACCTCCTGCACCTCCTGGGCCTCACGGCGGCCGGCTCCAGCGTGGTCTGTTGGACCCGCTGGTTCATGCGTCCCCCTAGTGGGGACTAGCCAGCCAGCGGTCACAGTGCTGCGTTCCTTGGACCAGTTTGTGACTACAGCCCAGGAGGTAGGGGAACACTCCCCCTCGGACCGTTCCAGCTCCTGCAGGAGAACATCCTGTTCGTCCGCCCTGAGTCGACGGTCTTCTCCGACCAATGCTTCTCGGATGGGTGGGGGTGCCCATCTAGGGGAATACAGAGTGCTTCGCCTCTGGTCCTCTCGGGAGTCCCGATGTCTTTCCTACCCGCTGGAGCTCCAGGCAGTCCGCTTAGCTTGCACCGCTCACTCCGTTTGTGCAGGGTCTAGTGGTTTAAGTCCAAGCGGACAACACCACGACCAATGTGCGACCTACCCCGCCAGGTTCGGTCGAGCCTCTTACCTCGGCGTGGGGAGGTTCTCGCATTGGGTTTCGCCAGAGGTGATTTCCTAGCCATTTGATGGCAGGAGCCTCAGCAGCAGTGGCTGATGCCCTAAGTCGGACATAGGCTGCGCTCACAGTGGTCTCCTGCCGGAGGTAGCACAGGATCTTCTCCTCCTTCCCTCCAGGGAGAATACGAGGTCGAGACTGTTTCACGCCTGCCCCCTTAGCAAGGTTTGCTGTAGGGGATGCCGTCGAGGCCACAGACCCCGGGCCTTTCCGTGCCTCTCCCCCATTTCCCTTGACCTACGGGCAAGGCGAGGAGGGACTAGGCGCAGGTGATGCTGGTAGCCCCAGACTGGATTGCCAGCTCTGGTATCCAGCTGTCCTCAGTCTCAGCCCCAGGCTCCCGACGCGGCTTCCAGCCCGCCCGGTCCTGATCTGTTTCTTTCAGGGGAAGGTCTTTTCTTTGGACCTTCAATCCCTGCACCGGCAGGCCTGGTCCCTGTGCGGCTAGGGGCCAGGCCCTGGGTCCTTCGGCAAGGTCCTCGACGCTTCGAGGTGTCCTGCTAGAAGTCGGCCAAACATGTTCGCCTTCAATTGGTAGAGTTCTCCATTTGATGATGGGATAGGGCCTGGGCCCTCTCCCCTCCCTGGGCGAGCATTCCGGACCATCTGTGGTCTGTTCTTTTGAACTAGGGCTTTGGCCAACGACCTTCTAGGTGCTTCTGTTGGTCACCCCTGTCTTCCGGGCGCGGGCCGGGAGGCAGTCGGTGGCGCAGAAAAGGTGGTCTGGCACTTTTCTAGGCCTTGATCACACCTCCCCTTTGGGGGAGAGTATCCCCATTCTGTGGGATCTTCGCTGGTATGGGCTAAGCTCACGGGCAAGCCGTTCGAACCTTGCACAGGTGCGAGTTCCCCCACCTGTTGTGGAAGAACATCTTCTTGGGGCTACTCTGCCATCCAGAAGGAGGGGAGAGTTCCAGGCGCTCCTTTCAATCTCCCTATCTGGTCTTCCACAGGGACTAGGTTGTCCTGCGCCCCACCCGAAGTTCCTTCTGTAGGCGGTGGCGGAGTCTTTCCCTAACCGAGTATTGTCTCTGCCGGGGTTCATCCCCATTCACACCTCGGAGGCCGTATATAGGATCCATTGGGACCCTATTTAATGCTCGCCTACCCAGGGAGCATAGGGCTGAAGTTCGGGAGAGGTTCGCCAGCTGTTTATCATCTACGCTGAAGCCGCACCTGGCAGACCTGCAGCCAAGCGGACGACGAGCGGGTGGGTCACCTCCTGCATAGGTCTCCGCTGTAGGTGGGCGGGCATGGAGCCTCCCAGAGGGATAAGTGCTCATTTTACCTGCCCTTCCGCTGCATCGGTGGCTGCTTCCTAGGATACTCCTGTCCAGGATATCCGCAGGGCTTCTACCTGGAAGCAGGCTATACCAATTTCCCCTTCCACAGCAACTTTGGGTCACGCCGGGATGTTGGTCGGGGCCTCGGTTCTCCAGTCTTTATACCTAAGTAGGGGGTGTGCGCCTTGCCTCCATCCTCCCGGAGAACTGCTAGGAGTCTGCCAGTAAGTGTGGATGAACAACATATCCATGTCCCTAGAAATACAGGTTACTCACTGTAACAGGAGTTCCAGGAATGGTATATGTTGTTCATCCACACGACCCACCTGGCCTCCCCGGCTTCGACGCACAACCTGGCTTCCAGCGGGCTAGATCTGGCGTCATGGGGTGGAGCCGAGAGTTTTACCACCTGGGTGGGTGGGAGGAGCCAGCTTGAAGACCTTCCGGCAAGATTTAAAGTGGCAAGGAACCTGCCAATAAGTGTGGATGAACAACATATACTATTCCTAGAACTCCTGTTACAGGTGAGTAACCTGTATTTATAGCCCGCCAGACTCTCTATTTCTGTGAGTCTATCAAATAATCTTGGTAGAGAGGTATGAGGTTTTGTTAAATAAATCAACAAGTCGTCTGCATAAAATGCAGTCTTGTGGACTGACCCTCCCAACTCCACTCCGGTTATACCCTCATCTTCCCTGATTAACTGAGCTATGGGTTCCACATATAGTGCGAAGAGTAAAGGGGAGAGGGGGCAGCAGTCCGAAAAGGATCCATTCGCCTTTACTACTGCCTATTTGGCTGTTTCATCCTTGATGACCGTGCTGCTTCTGGTTGGCGCCAACATTGGGGCTTCCTTCACTGGTTCCTTTAGGGACATGTGCCAGTCCCTTCATACCCTTGGGAAGGGCCCTTCCCGAGGGGACATAGGTAAGAAAAACAAGCAAACCTGTCACGGGACCAGGAAAGAGCACACTCTTACCACTCCTGCAGTTCCCCTCAACCACTCAATATCTGTCAAGATTTTATCCAAGCCTTCTGTGGTTGAGGATCATTCCACTAGCTCCATGGTACCCTCCCATCAGGCTTGTTGGCTGTGACACAGGCCGACCAGCTGGTTGAGATTTTTCGTGACCCGGTCAACTCATTGTTAGAAGACATCAAGGATGACTTGATTTCTAAGACTCTGGTCTTTTCAGCCCTCTTTCAGGATGGGCACAAGAAGCCAGCTGAACTGACCACCTCCTACCAGGAGTTACCCACTTCGGAGGTTCTGCAGAAGTACCTGATCCATGTTCTATACACAGCCCCTCCTCTTGCATCCCCTTAGCAGTCGATGTTCCAGTCAGTCTCAGTTGAGATTACAGTCTCGGGAATCTTTGCATTCAAATGCTTGGCCTTCTAATGAAGAGGGTTTGAGCCCTTAAAGCACCGGAGATTGTTTGTGGATGCTGTAATAAATGTACTCATTTTTTTGAAAACTTTGGTGCACTGTGTCAGTGATTCAGAGCCTTATCTGCCGTATTTCATCTGCACACAGTTTGTTCGGGTAGCGCATGGTTGCTGTGTGTGTGTGTGTGTGTGCCATGCTCGGCCTTCAACCAGGAAGTGCCATTGATGCTCCTTTTCCTCTTCATCCTCAGTCAGTGAGAGGCTCCATCACAAGGTGCGTCGGCACTTCAAGGAGTTCATGTAGCAGCAGTGGGTCCTCTGCCATGGTAGGCCTCTTCCTTAGACCCCAGCACTTCCCTGGTTCCGATCCAGCCTGCTTCAGACCTGCAAAGTCTGATAGTGCCTACGCTGGCTTCTCCACCAATTCTGGTGGAGCCACCACCCAAGCAGCCTTTGCAGGGGGCTTCGACCAAGGCCACTTGCCTGGCTGCCAGTCTTCTTGGTCGATTGTCCATTCAGATCACCCACTCAGATGAATGTAGGGTGGTTCTTGGGGAGAAGTGACTGAGGGCTGTCTTCTAGGAGTCTTCGGACTTTGAAGGGTCCTCTATGCAGCCATCTTGGACCCCAAGTTTCAGTGCGAGTCAACTGAAGAGCTTTCTGCTGAGCATGGCCTGGTCTCTTTCGGGGCTGTGCTCCAACTGATCTCTGAATCAGTGACGATACCCCTGGAGCCAGTCCAAAAGCAGGTCTTGTACCCCCTTATGGAGATCCTCGACCAGTATGACTTCCCGGGGGTTGCCTTCTCTGTGGCGGAGCCTATCTTTGATCCCACACTGCAGCTTTGGCAACATGCAGCTTCGTGTGCACCCCCTTCTGACCACATGGTCTGCAAATACACAATCCCGACCGAGTTTCTTCCTGTTTTTCCGACCACCCCTTGGCCAAGGGACTTGTGGTAGACTCCATCTTTTATAAGACGGGAACATCGGGGAGCTGGACAAGGCCTCTCCTCAAAAAAAGGAGTCCAAGAAGCTGGCTCACACAGCGAAAAGGGTCTGCATTGCCTCCTCCCTCGGTTTCCGTCAGGCGAGTTCCATCTTGATGATGGCCAGCTTCGGACATGCTCTCTTGGGTGTCCTGGACCAGGTCCTTCCCCACCTTTCTGCGGACATGCAGTTGGCGATCAAGATGGTCAGAGATCAGGGCCGCTGTGTAGCCAAACACCAGCTTCAGATTGCCTTGGACATCGGCGACTCCTGCGCCTGGTCTGTGTTGGCAACACTCACTATGGGCCACAGAACCTGGCTGTGGATTTCCACCTTTACGGCAGATACCAAGCACAAAATGGCTGATGTCCTCTTCTTAAGCACCATCCTGTTTGGTTCGGGGGTGAATGGACACCTCACTAGGATAGAGAAGTCCAGTGCTACCCAGGAATCGGTGACGTCCTCGCAGAAGGACCCCAAGGGACAGAAGCCGAAGAAAGCTTTTCAGCTTCGTGCTTTTTGTCCTTGTACTCCAAACTGCAGCAGCCCCCACCAGGGTCATCCCAAGCCTGGTGACCTAAGGCTAAGTGCGCCAGCCAGGACTTCAAGAAACCCAGAGGCCAGGGTGGCAGTGCCCCTCCAGCTGCCAGTGTCAGGGCTGCCTCCAAGGCTATACAGTGATGGATTGGGGGCTGCCTACTGCCCTCCCATCGAATCCCTTTTTCAATTTCCCATGGGTGGTCATCTTCACTATTTCTGGTATGCCTGGTCAGCCATCGTGTCTGATAAATGGATGCTAAAAGTGGTTGGTCGAGGACTGCCTCTCAACTTCGAGGCTCTCCTGTCCTAGTGAGCCTGAGCCCCATGGGAGTCCGTGGTGTCTCAGGTCATGCTGTCCACCCTCCAAGAGGACACCGCTCAACTCTGAGAAAGGAGCTATAGCCCATGTCCAGGACGCCGTGGCCGGCCAGGGCTTTGTGTCCAGGTATTTCCTGGTCCCCAAACAGATGGGGAGTTGGTGACCCATATTGGATCTTCACAGTCTGAATCAGTTTCTGTGGAGGCACAAGTCCTGAATGATCAGTCTGAACCAGATAATACCATCTGTGCAGCAGGGCACATGGTTCTGCTCTGTGGACCTCCAGGACACCTTCTTCCACATTCCAGTCCATGCATCCCACTGGCGGTACCTTCAGTTCCGCGCTGAATTGTTTTTGACAAGTTCAGAGTCATGCCTTTCGGCCTCTCCTTGGCCCCCAGGGTCTTCACCAGTGCATCGCTGTGGTGGCAGCCTTCCTGAAGTGACGGCAAGTTCAATTTTATCCATACCTGGACAACTGGCTGATAGCCCACTCATCTCAGGAGGCAGTGGAGCAGTCCAGGGACCTGGCCCTCCAGACTGCTCAGTCTTGGGTCTTGTGATCAACCCAGCCAAGCCAGAACGCAACCCCTAACAGGTCATCCACTTCATCGGGGCAGAGCTAGACTCCCTCCAGGCCAAGGCCCAACTTCCAGCAGACCGGGTGGCGGATCTTACCTCCTTTGCTGTATCATTTCAAGTTGGGTACTCGCACCCTGCAGTGAGTGCAAGCTGGCCTGCCCGTGGTTTCAGCACCTAGGTCACCTGGACCAGCTCATTGTGGTGACGTAGCTGATGTGGGAGGTCATCCAGTGGTGACTTATCCCAGAACATCTCAAAGGAGGAGTCCCATTCATCCACCCAGAGCCAACTGTCACTCTGATGACTGGCGCGCCTCTGGCGGGATGGGGAGCGCATCTGGGGGCCACAGGGCCCATGAGCTCTTGACCCCCAGGGAGTCCCGTTACCACATCAGCCTGCTGGAGCTCCATACAGTGTGCCTTACTCTGATGGCATTCGCACTTTTTGTCCGAGGTTGGGTCATGCAGGTCCAGACGGACAAATACCATGACCATGTACTACTTCAACAAACAGGGCGGAACGCGTTCCCTCTGGTTGTGTAGGCAGGCGCTCCACACCTGGACTCTCGTGTGCAGTGTGGGTGCCAATCTCCTGGTGAGTCATAGCTGGAGCCTCCAGCCAGCTTACAGATGCCTTCAGCCAAGTGGACAAGGCGTCTCATGAGTGGTCTCTGCATCAGGGGGTGGTTGACCACCTGTTCTCCCAGTGGGGCACTCCCCTGGTAGACCTATTTGCCTCCTGAGAGAGCTGAGGCTGATCTTCCCTGTATCAAGTCTTCGCCATTCACCACTGGTGGGTACCGGCCAAAGGTGTAGGACTCTGCGGGAAGCTTTGCTTTAGAAAAAGCTTCACTGTTCTAAGAGGGAGGGACGACGTCTGGGACAGTGCCACCCTCGAGGTTGACGTATTGTGTGGCGCTCGTGGGTTGGCCAGTAACCGACACCGTCCCTTCCACTCCCTCAGGTCTGCTTTTCCCAACATTGAGGTAGCAGGTGCTTCATTGGATAGCGTTCCTCTCAACTGCATCACTCCGAAAAAGTCTAGTTTTCTTCATTCTGCTCATCATTTTAACGGTTCTCGACATAGTTCTCAATACCGATTTTGATACCATTCAGTTCAGCATTGTGCTTTTCCCTGGCCCAAAGTGTATATGCATTGTCGTGCCTTGGGTATTGCAAGGGGGCCAGACCTGGAGGGTGGACGGAGAGCGGTGGGCGGATTGGAGTAGTGAGGTCGAGGGGGCACCCTGGGGAAAAATGGATCCAGAAAGGTGTCTTCCCTGCCTGGTACCCATACCCAAGGGCTCCATGGGTAGTGGCAAGTTGCCTGCTCTTCCACGACCTCTCATCCAACTTGGTGCGGTATTATGCAATGCTAGGTCAATAAGGAACAGGACAGCAATTATTGCTAATCTTGTTGAAACATCCGACCTGGTTTGCATCACTGAGACCTGGCTGGATGAGAATGCTGGCCCAATATTGGAGTCGGCTGTTCCAGCAGGGTACTCGGTGATGCACCACCCGAGATTGGATCATAGGGGCGGGAATGTAGCCATTTGTTTTAAAACAGAACTGGGCCTTGTAGAGGTTCCAGTAGGTCCTTTGAGTGTATCATGGGTGTAGGTGTGGGCAGCAGGATCCTTCTTATCTACCATCCACCCAGCAATGAGAACGTTTTCCTACAGGAAGTTGCCGACTTCATGGTCGATGTGGTGTTGGAGTCCTCCAGGTGGTTGGTCCTGGGGAATTTCAATGCCTGGGTCGACAATGAACTCTCGCATTTTGGTCAGAACTTCCTCCAATTGATGATCTCATTGGGTTTCACACAGGTAGTTACCGCTGCTACCCATATTCAGGGTCACTCCTTGGACCTGGTGTTCCTCCTGGGGATGGAGTCCTTCTTGATCTCTCAGCAGCATTTGATACCGTGGATCATGGAGTATTGCTGGAATGCTTGCGTCTGTTCTGCGGACTGTTGGGGACAGTCCTTAGATGGTTTCATTCTTTCCTCATAGGCAGAACCCAGAGGGTAGTGTCAGGAGTTTTCTCCTTGGCCCCCTTTGCCCAGCGCTGTGGAGTGCCGCAGGGTTCTGTGCTGTCCCCCATGTTGTTCACGGTGTATATGTTGCCGTTGGGTGGTATGGGCTGAGTTTTCACTGCTATGCAGATGATACTCAGCTCTACATGTCCTTTGTACCTGAACAAAATAGTGCAATCTCAGTTTTTAACAACTGCCTCGCCGAGATTCAGGACTGGATGAGTGCTGACCGGTTGAGACTAAATCCGAAAAAAGACTGAGGTGTTGGTAGTGGACTCGGGTCAGCGGGTAGAGAAGTTGACTCCTGGGCAGCCATCTGGCCTTGTGCTTGGGGGTAACCAGTTGAAACCTTCCGAACAGGTGTGAAATCTGTGCATTCTGTTTGATAACAAACTGACACTAAAAGCGCAAGTGTTAACGGTTGTCATGTCCTCATTTTATCATCTGAGGAACATTCCCCGGATAAAGCACCTTGTTCCACCCGAGGACCTTCCTGTGTTGGTCCATGCCTTTGTGTCCTCTCGTCTTGATTACTGTAATGTTCTGTACCTAGGGTTACCGGGGGTGGATCTCCGTCGCCTGCAGCTGGTACAGAACGCTGCGGGCAGGTTGTTGACAGGGCTGTCAAGAACTAGCCATATCACTCCTGTGCTGCATGAACTGCACTGGCTGCCTGTGCGATGGGAGGATCACCTTCAAGGTCACATTGCTGACCTATAAGACCCTACACTAACAGGGACCGGGTTACTTGCAAGACCTTCTTTGGCCTTATGCCCCCTCCCACCCACTTCGCTCCGCCGACGAGGGATTGCTAGATGTTCCCAGGGTCCGTCTTCAAACATCAGGTGCTAGGGCTTTTTCTTTTGTAGCTCCAACCCTGTGGAACTCTCTACCTCGTCAGATTAGAGAGTGCCTGTCCGCCAAGTCCTTTAAGTCCTCATTAAAAACTTATTTATTTAACCTAGCTTTTGGGGACTAGACTTAGTTTTACTGCTGCCGCCTTTTTATCTTTGTATTTTTTAGATTGCATACTTGATTTTATATCACATTGTGTATGTTTGATTTGGTATTGTACTGTGTATGCACTTTGGCTTTAGAAAAGCGCATTACAAATAAGATTTGATTTGATTTATATGTTTTTGTTGTTCGGGACAGAGTCATGTTGAGTTCAGGGCATAAATCTTCAAAGGCGGGGACCTTCCCCATGCGTCAGTGCCCCTGCAGAGGATGCGTCACCGTTATAGACCCGCATGATTGAGGCTTCACATGCCTGGGGCCAGATCACAACGTGGACAGATGCGATGCCTGCTTTAGCATTGACTACCACACCCTAGAACTGCGCATTGCAAGATTTGGATGCGATCCTGCAATGTTAGGAGGCATGCAGCGCACACGGGCTGCCAAGGTTAGGTCTTTTAGGCCTGGCACCCAGGCCTTCTCCCGGGGCTACACTTACTGGGGGAAAGCAGGCGGCTGAGGGCTCCAGCGTCTGGGAGAGCAGTCGGGGGGCTGGCTACTGGCTGCTCCATGCCTGGTTCTCCCTTGGAGAGCCGGCAGACCCTGGTGTTGAGGCCTCAGCTATGCACAGGGCCTACGCCGGAGGTCCCTTCAGGGGTGGTGGCTGATCTCAGCTGCTGACCCCATTTCCGAGGTTGGTGAGCAGGACCCTCCTTCCGCTGCCACGGAGTCCCTTCCTGACACCATTCTCGGTGCCAGGACTGGCAGGGTGACAGGGATCGCTTCCCTGAGCGTTTCCCTTGTCTCCCCCTCAGATTCAGGGAGTGATCCAGATGGTTCAGAGTGGCAACCTGCCTCTTCAGAGCGATCGCCCACTGGGCTTCATTCAGGGTCTTCTAGAGAATCTGACCTGGACGGACTTCAGTACCATTCTTGGTGCCACCTCGAGTGATGATACCACCTACGGTGTTGTGCTTGGGGTCGGTGCCGGGGACAGGGATGAGGGTCAGTGTCATGGCCGGTGTTGCGCTTGCCGGTGGTGCTGACGCCATTCCTGGTGATGGTGCTATGGACAGCGCTGTGTTGGGGGCCGGCTCTGATGTCTGTACCGTGGAGGGGTCTGGTGGGGACGGTGCCCGCCGTTCCCTTTTCAGTGCCGCTTCGGAGTGGGGGTGTCAGAGGTTGACCTGGTGCCAGTTTCTCCCTTCCTCCTTCTCTTAGGTCATTGGCTTCTGGGAGACCTCACTTGAGGAGCGGGTCCCTGTCCTCTCTGGGGAAGCTGGGGGGTCAGGCCTCTCCTCATTCTGCCCGGGGGGCTTCGGCTACCCGTGGGCGGAGCCAGAGTGTGAGTCCGGCTGCTTCTTCTCCTGGGGGATGGAGTTCTGTGTCAGGTGGGGACCGGGGTCTTCCCCTTTAGGGTCCCCTCCTGCTGGCTTTGGGGTGCCTTAACAGCAGAGGGATTCTTGGCAACGCATTCTCCTCATGGTGGAGGAGTCCCCTGTTCGTGCCCCTGATCCTAGCGGAGCGGATCAAGTCCCTCAGGACAACACTTCCTGGCCCGGATCCACTTTGCATCCTCTTCTCCCAAGTCTCTCTGGTCCCTTTGGGCCCCTCACCTGGGAAGAGTATAGGGCTGCGGCGGATTCATTCCCACAGTTCTATAGGGTCATGGACAAGATGGTGTTCTCATCTCCAGATATGGCTCCGTCATTCCCTATGCAGAGCCCCTCCATGTCTTCGGCGGCTTCCTCCTTGGAGGAAGAGGAACCCCCTTTGTACCACTCATTGGATGCTGATTTCTCTGCATATCAGCAGTTCCTGGTGATGATGCTGGCGGAGCTCAACCTTATCCCCTCTCAAAGCCGCAATACCGAGCGTGAGACTCTTCTATTCCTGGGTGAATACAGCCTGGTGTCTCTGGTAATTCCTCCATAGCTGCGACCCTTTGCTGAGGAATCATACAGCACCTAGCAGTCGCCTGCCTCTTCCCCTGCCCCAGAGGACTGCCAGCATCGGTATTGTGCCCCCTCGAGGTCTCCAAGATCTTTCCCCCATCCCATCTCAGGTATGGAGTGGCTGGACACCCCTTGTGAACGTCTGTGCCTTACAGGAGACCGTCCTCCAGATGCAGACTCTGGAGTTCGATTGCTGGGGCTGGAGGGTTTTTGCCTCTCCAGTTAGCTATAGCAGTACATCAGGCACACATGGCGACCTCTTGTGGCCTTTCCTGATTGTGAGGTGACCAGTCGAGACATTATCATCTCCGCAAGTGGTCTGGAGCTTGCAAGACACCAGGCAAGGGCATCGTATAATGCCAACGCGGTAGCTTCCAGACTGATGGGATCAAGCAGTCTGCATTAGGCAGGTGGCATGGCTTCTCCTATGCTGGTTGTTACCCCAGCCCGGTGTAGGGTGACTGCCTCACCTTTCGAGGGGGCACGGTTTTTCTCACGAAGAGCCAGGTGGGAACTGTTGGGGCCCCCTCCCACTGAGCAGGAGACCTGTCCTGACTTGCAGTTGATGGCAGGTCTAACTAGACCTGTTATGGGCCCTCCCCCCTTGTGTCTCCCCCCACAAGGGGCTGAAGGCAATCCAAACTTCAGGGAGGTACCGATTCACTTTGTGGACTTGGTACTCTCCCACCAGGGATGAATGGTAAAGAGTGGTACAGGGAAGATATGCAAATTACGTACCTACCATAATTCTTGATCTTCCTGTATTTCTTCACCATTCATCACTGCTTCCCACCCTCCATCCCCTTTTGGGCTTCAGGCTCTGAGCAGTGCCTCCTCCCTGCTTGCCCCCATGGGCAGAGTTTGGGGCATCTTCCCAAATTCCACACTTGTTGCTTTATTTTTTAGTTCCATTTCAGGCAGCACTGCGTCTTTAAGTTGTTCAGTTGCTTGCCCAGCCAAGCCAGCGGCTCACCTACGGTCATGGAACGTCGGACGTCCTATCGCTATGCAGCAACAGCCTGTTTGTGGCTCAGAGGCTCTGCGCTGCACGTGCACAGAGTAGACAGCAGCAGTGAGTGACAGGCAGTACTGGGGAGGAGGTGGGTCAGATCATGGCCAGGCACCGAGCAGCCAGACTGTGTAAGTGGGAGCCCAGCCAGCACAGATGTGATGAACCACATGATTGGCTCAGGGCTCCCACTTACAAATCACATGATGTCAGGTCAATGGGAAGGGTAGTTTCTTCTCCAGTCTCCTCCCCGTGGGCCGTGCCATCAGTGTTCAGTGAATAGACGCAGCATTAGGCTTATGCGGCGGCGTGGCAAGCTGGGCATCGGAGCATGAACTAGAAGAGAGGTGGATGGAGTGGAGAGCCAAACAAGGCTAAGACAGGTCATCTGTAAGTAAGTACTGCCCTTATACACTGTCTGCCAGCACGATGTTCATTGTCAGTGTGCGCCATTAAGAGTCACTGAGTTGTGTGGTGTGGATGTGTTCTCTCTCTCTGTGTTGCGGAGGGAGCAGCAGTGGCCCGGGACTTCAGAGTCTCTATCAGAGTATAAAAAACAGTGCACTGATGACTTAATAATTTAACAAAAAATTTCAGAGCCAGAGACAGTTCCTGTGTGTGTGCTGCAGTATCAGTTAACTTGGGGAGTGGCGCTAGGCCAGAGGTAGTGTAGTGGGTACTAGTTGGCGGCTGGAGCTGAGGGGATCATATAGCAGACTGCCAAATTGGATGGAATTGGAAACAAATAGGAATGGAAAGGAAGGAATGTAACTTGTTGCTGCAGCTTGCTTGAAGAAGTTTATAAAAGAGAGGAGAGAGAGGAGAGACTTCTCTGATGTGATTTTTTTTTCTTGTGTTTGATTGCATTATAGCATAAATATTGGAGAAATAAATGTACTGTCTAGTCTGTGAATGTGAACAGACTGACTAATTTTAGTTACAATACAATCTAAGATAAATAAGAAGAATAAGCTGGGTTAAAAAAAAGTTTTCCTCTGTATATCCTGATTTATATGTAATCTCAGTAGTAAACAGTCAGACTATACTTGGGACTATTTGCAGTCTGCCTCTCTGAGAGGAAATCTATATATTTCTCTAGCTCGGGCAGTAGGGACTGGCACTGGCAGGCACTGCCAGCTTGCTGGTTTAACAGAGAGCAGATCATATTATCCTGGCCTCATCTGGTTTATCACACAGCTAACCAGATAATTTTGGTTTCTTAAAAAAAAAAAAAAATTACAAAAAAATACCTCATAGTCCACTTCTTATATCTTTTCTAATGCATCTGTTTTTGTCACAGCTACTACTGAGCCAAGAGCAGTCACGCTCAGCCATAGTGAGCTAACTTTGAATCACATTAAACGACTGAAGTTCATTCTCAGCCTATTACTGCAAGCTGTAACTCGGCCAGCTGAGTCAGCTAAAAATAAAAATTGATGATGGACATTCACAAGTTTTTGAGAAAAACAACAAATTGTACTGAATCGCCAGAGCCTGATCCACAGCGGCAGCAGCAAGATGTTACAAGACCTCCAGGTCCAGGCGCAGCATTAGCTGCTTCTGGTGAGCCCTTACTAGTTGCAGTATGTGCACAGCAAGAGGATCATCTCATCTCTTCAGAGGTAGCGCTAGCTACTATCAGTAGGCCAGGGCCTTCCTCTTCTGTTACCACAGATACTACAGAAACAGATGATTTGGCCAGGCCAACTGCCCCTAGGGATCTTGGAGAGAAATGCAGTGGGCCTAATCAACCACATTTGCCTGATTTTCCAAGAACAATGTTTGGGAAACATAACCGGTCATTTTCTGTTTTCCATTATATAAAATTTCCATGGATTGAATATTCGGTTCAACAAGATGCTGTATTCTGCTTTTCGTGTTGTCACTTTCATACTGAGACAGGCACAGTAGAAGATTCATTTATCAAAAAAGTTGTGAGATTCTGTGGCCCAACTCGCATATATCTCGATCATGACTATGCACCAGAAACTACTCGCCTGCAACGTGCCTATCTACCGTTACTTCCAATACTGAAAGCAGCAGGACATAAATTTACTACCCCATATCCAGCACGGTTAATTGTTCATCTACCTTCTGGAAAGAGGGAGTTCTCCACACCTCAAGAGGCAAAAGAAGAACTTACAAAAATGGGCCTGCAGTTTCCCGAACGGAGTCTGTGTAGCAATAATCCAGAAAAACGCCAAGTTGGCTGGCAGTCTAATTCGAACAGACGACAGGGAAAACAGCAAGAACTGGGAACAGTCAAATCTACCTTAGCAGTTTACCGGAGAGAGGCAAAAAGTGACAATACTTGAAACTTGCGGAGAAGCTCGTTCGCATGAGTGAGCAGGAAAATCTGTGCTGCGCCATCTGTTTTTCGGGCCTGAAGTGTGCTCTCTACATTAATGAGCTGCTCTGAGCCTGGAATAGGCGACCGCACGATGAAAAGACACTACCTTACACGAACTGCTAGATAAGTAACAGCCAGTACTTAAATAATCAAAGTGCCTTCTATAGTGGACTAGAAGATATAGATATAATTGTTTGATTATGTTAATTGCTGGCTTCTTCTTCTCCCTTCGATATTTGGTGTAACATAAAGGGGAACATTTTTCAGAAAGCTCAGGGAACAGAGAGTGGGGAAAGGAGCAGTCTCTGAGCTTTATGCTGCTTTTGGGGGACATCCCTAACTTTTTTCTTTGGAGTTATCTACTCCTTTCCTCTGTTGATTTTGTCTTATTTAAAGCAGAACAGTTTACTGGCTCCTCAAAGGCCCCTAACAACAATGTTAAGGGATTCTCTTCAATTTTAGGGAGAGTTAATATGCTCCAGGAGCAGTTTCTACTGGAAAGTTGGAGTTTTTCATTTCTCTCCCCACATTTGGAAGTCCTAAGGATTATACCACATAGAATATTACTAAAAGCGATATCTATATGTATGTATATTTATTTATTTTATTTAGTTTTTGTTGACCGGGTAAGTGCACTAGACAAATCCTGCCTATTTTCAGGCAGGGGAGGGGGATACAGATGAATGCCAACTGGTCTTGAACCAGATTAAGCTGTTGGTGGTATTTTTAGTGAATGAGGGAAATTTGGCCAGGACACCAGAGAAATTCCCCTACTCTTTTCGATAAGTGCCATATGATCTTTAACATCCACCTGAACTACCACCAATCCAGGCAGATGGGACCTCGGTTTAACGTCTCATCCGAAAGACGGCACCTCAGAAGTGCAGCACCCCTCTCATGCTGCACTACAGTGTCAGTACTGGGATGTTAACCCAAGTGCCAGATGTGGGAACTGAACCCACAGCCCGCTGATCTCCCGCTTCAGAGGCGAGTGTGCTACCTACTGAGCCGTGCAGTTTATGATTTATTGTTATTGTTAATCATTACTCGACAGCTATCTTTCCAGATTAGTGGATACACCATGTACATTAGCATTTTACAGTGCCAAATTACTGTTATGTATGTGATAATAAGTTATTGTTGGTTGATAAGGGACAGTAGAAAAACTTTGGTTAGATTATGAAGCATCGGTCAGAGGACAGGATATGTAAGACAGGATAGGACATTTTCTAGTGGAACCATCGTTGGGACATTCAGGAGACTTTATGGATCCTTATGGAGATTGGGGGAGGAGTTGTGGAGGGGAGAAACTGCAACAATCAGTAATACTTTACCAAATGAAAATCTAATATGGTATTAGAAACAACTAGGATACTGTCATTAAATATTAATGGCATTAACCATCCCATAAAAAGAGCTAGACTACAACAGTATCTGCAGAAGCAGAATGCAGATTGCATCTATTTACAGGAGACACATTTGTCGCAAGGTGAACATGTTAAGCTTGCTGCAGGTGGCAGATACACTGTTTTCTCTTCTTCTGGTAAGTCGGGGAAAAGGCGTGGTGGGCAATTTTGATTCCAGCTACTACTCCATTTACTAAGGGGGAGGTATATTCAGATAATAATGGGTATTTTGTCATAGTACAAGGGCGTTTGTATGAGACTGAAGTAACAATGGCGAGTGTGTATCTGCCGCCAGGAGCATCTCCCTCATTACTGAGACAGTTCTTTAACAGACTGCTTGAAAAGCAAAAGGGGGTAATGCTGATAGGAGGTGACTTCAACTTAATAATGTCCTCTCAGAAAGACTCCACTTTTCCTAAACAACATAGGTTTACTCACACTCAAAAACTTTTAAAAACCCAGGTACCTAGGATGGGTCTTACAGATGTATGGTGCCATTTCTACCCTTCTATGGAGGGACACACATTTGTCTCCCTTAGATATCACACATCAGCTAGAATAGATTATTTTTTTTACTTCTGCAGAGCACTTGGGTATAATCCAAGATATATCCCTGGAAGCTCACCTCCTCTCAGACCATATACCTCTCTTAATTAAGGTGGGATTAAACAAAACTCATAAAACAACCTTATGGAGATTGAATCTTTCTCTTTTGAAGGATCCAGTGTTTAAGACCAGAATGGCAGACAGCATCACACAAATCCTAGAGGAGAATACAGACCCTTCTACTTCAGCTGCTATACTCTGAAGGTTGTGATAAGAGGAGAGATCGTCCCTTTTTCCTCCAGACTAAATAAACAGAGAAAATCCAGATACAAATTATTGCAAGTTAAGTTGCAAGAATTACAGCAGATGAGAGACAGAGGGGAATGAGTTACACAAATTGAGCTCCAACAAATCCAATCGGAATTACAATCAATTTTAGATTATAAGACGCAAATGTCTTTACTATATCTTAAAAGATTCTGTTATGAGGAAGGCCCTAAAGGAGCCAGAAATTTAGCTAGGCGTACTAGAGGATTTAAGAGACTGCCACTATCACAAAGATCAGAGACCCCTTAACAGAACTCCTGCAGTTCTGAAAGCATTCCAGTAATATTACGCAGATTTGTACTCTGATTCCACACCCTCCTCCCCAGAGGATATAAACAAATTTTTGTCCCCCCTTAACTTTCCACACTTGTCCGAGTCCCAGCAGGCTTCACTTTTACGTCCTATCTCCACTATAGAGATCAAGAAAGCAGTTAAAAATTCTAAAACATTAAAAAGCCCTGGCCCAGATGGCTTCGGAGCCGAATGGTGTAAAACATTTCTTTCAAAATTGATCCAGCCGATGCAAAATACTTTTTTGGAGGTGCAGGAGGTAGGTACCCCCACCCTCATGGTCATATGCGGCCATCTCCGCTATCCTGAAACCAGGTGAGGATCCATTAAATTTAGAGTCATACAGACCCATCTCGGTTTTAAATAATGATTTTAAGCTGTATATGGCAATATGGGCACATAGGTTGGAGACTATATTACCTACCCTGATACATTCAGATCAGGCAGGATTTCTGCGCATGCATCAGACTGCAGATAATGTACAAAGAGCAATCCATTTGATGGATCGTATGGCTAACTCAGCCACCCCCTCGGCCTTAGTCAGCTTAGATGCTTGTAAAGCTTTCAACAGGGTGTCCTGGAGATTTTTATGGGGAACACTAATGTCATTTAGGTTTCTGAGGGAATTTGTGAATTGGTTGGAGCAAATACAGTATATTCGGAACCAAGGGCTTATATAAAACTTAATGGCAGTATCACACCTCATATCATGTTACAGCGAGGCACTAGACAGGGATGTCCCTTGTCCCCTTTGCTATTTGCCATCTATATTGAGCCTTTGGCTATGATGCTTAGAAATTCAGAAAAAATCGAGGGCATTCAGGTGGGCAAGCAATCTTAGAAGTTGGCTTTATATATGGATGACATTTTATTGTCCGTATCGGATCCAGAGTCCTCTATCCCAGCAATATGGGAGGTACTTGAGCAGTTTGCTCAGTTCTCTGGATACAAAATCAATTCTTCTAAAATGGAGGTTCTCCCCTTCCATTTCTCCCCCTCACGAACACTGAAAAGCTGTTTACCTCTGTGCTGGAACAGCATCAAGATAAAATATTTAGGTATACAGTTACCAAACCAGTTAATGCACCTCACTATGGTGAACTATGAACCCCTAACACAAAAAATAGTCTGATCTACATCAGTGGTCCCAGCTTCATTTATCATTATATTCTGAGGTGGATCTTATTAGGATGAATATCCTCCCACAGCTGCTATATCTTTTTCAGACCATACCGGTGATGCCAGATGGAATGTACTTTCCCTCCTGGAATAAGTCTCTGGCGAGATTTGTCTGGACTGGGAAAAAAACTCGAATTAAGTGGTCCACATTAATGTTACCAAAAAATAAGAGAGCCTTAAATTTGCCTGATCTTCAGATGTATGCATACGCCACTGTGATAGCTAGAGTTTTTATTTGGAATAACCCAATGTATGACATTCCCTGGAAGAACCTGGAATTTACCCTTAATGGGGTGAGGGAGGGGGGGGCGACCTTCTACAATTGATGTATACCCCAGTAAATAAAAGACCTAGACTTATTTATAGTACAAATTCTACTATAGAGACTTGAAGGAAACTCACCCATTTAAGAGAGCTAGAACCAGTAGGTACCTATCTTAATATATTAAATTTTGGAATCTAATCTCTTACTGTGGAACAGGAGGGTGCTTTGGCTCAATGGAGACAGAAGGGTTTTAAATGTATATTCCACTTGGTGGACGCCAGAGGGGTCCTCTCATTTACCAAACTCCAAGAAACTTACAATCTTTCACAACAAGACTTTCCAATATATACAAGCTTAAGAGAGGGCGTTGAACGGAGGGGACCAGCCTACAGTAGGCTCCCGGATCTCCCCCCCCCCTTCATTGCTTATCTTAGCTATGACCACGGGGAGGGGGCAGCTGTGCCTTACTTGTGGGACTAATAAATAGGGTTTGAGGAATTATCAAAAATTCTACTCAGGGAATTCTGAATGCCTGGAATGAAGAGCTTCCACTCCAGGTATCAAAGGAGTAATGGGAAAAGTATACTAAATTCTCAGTGGGACTTTTGGGAGCCCCCTATTGGCGAGAATTTGCCTGGAAAGCTAGAAATAGAGTTTTCTATACACCGGCAAGGCTGGCTAAGTTCTCATCTGGGATGCCAAGCTATTGCTGGAGAGATTGTGGAGAAATATCTCCGGATCAGTTCCATGTTTTTTGGGCCTGCCCGCAGTTAGCAGGTTACTGGAGAGATATTTTAGAGGCATTAAAAGAACTGGTAGATGTGGAAGCTGTATTGACTCCTGAGCTAGTATTACTCTCAGTTCCGCCAGAGGATCTCCCAGTACCCAGAGGATCATTGTTAATCACTTATATATTGGCAGCTAAAAAAGCAATTACTAGAAACTGGGGAAAAAAGACGCCCCTAAACATTCAGAGCTGGCGAGGAATAATCAGATAAATTTATGTAATAGAGAGATTAATAGCCAAAAGCACAGATAAATGGTCTGCCTTTGAGCTTAAATGGAGGAAATGGATTATATATATTTCATCCTTCGATCCTATTTTTGTACCTTAGAAATATATTGACCCTGATGATGGTTTCTGTAAATGTCTTAGCGCTCATTATATGAACTGCTTGGTAAATTACATAAGTTGTCCTGAGACCTTTGAATGATGTATTGCTACGTACCTGACTAATGTAATTGTGTGCTGTCTTAACTTATATACTGTAAAAACTGTCCTATGGTTTTGAGAAGGAAAATATAATAAATACAAAGTATAAAGTTCATGTGAAATGTATGGAAAAGTGGCAATGCTTCAAACTTAGTCAAGAAACTGGTTCAGTGGCTATGAAGCTTTCAGCAACCCATAAAACTCTCACTGAAAGAAACTGTGATTATCTTGCAAAGGTTTGTGACATTGTCAAGTTACTTTCGAAACTTGGTTTACCATTTCGAGGGCACATTGAGGGGAAAGGATCTAAATTGAAAGGAAATTTCCTTGAGTTCTGTGATTTCTTTTCAAAATATGACGATTCTTTCAAGAAAATGCAGGACAGTTATTTTAACTAAACAAGCCCTGACTTTCAAAATGAAGTACTGCAGATTGGTGCAGAATTGGTTTGCAAAGAAATTGTAGGGGCAGTGAGTAAGACTGGGTTTTTACTGTACTTGCAAATGAGGCCAGGTCATTTAAGACAGAGCAGCTTTCTTTTTGCATCAGATATGCAGAAAACCTAAAAGTCAAAGAGAGGTTCTTGTGCTTCATCAATTGCTCAGCTTCCAGAAATGCAAATGGCATTTACAATATTATAAAGAAAGCTTTAGAGACAACTGGATTGCAGAATCTGCCAATAGTTGCACAGCATTTATGATGGTGCATCCGTAATGTCAGGACGTGTTACGGGAGTTCAGCAGTGGCTGAAAGAAGTCTATCCATTAGCAATGTATGTACATTGTATGGCACCCAAGCTCAACCTTGCCCTTGTAGAATGCTGTAAAGTCAATCATACTGCTGTGGGTTTTTTTTCATGTAATTAAGAAACTGTATTCAGTTTTTGCTGAGCCAACCAATCCTCAAGTGTTTCTTGATACACAAAATCTCTGGGTCTAAAGCAGCGAGAGATAGTGCAGTTGAGCGATACACGGTGGGCATGCAAGTGGAGAAGTGTGTTTGCAGTACAAATGCAATACACTGCCATCATGCAGTGCCTTAAACAACTTGGTGAACAGGGAGAAACATGGTCTGTGGAAGCAACTGGTCTCTATCAGCATATGAGTGGTGTGCAGTTTATTGCTTGCTTAATTATCTTACAAGATATTCTGAAAGTAGTTCATATGGCTCACAAAGGACTTCAGTGCAGTGATATCACGCTTGCAAAAGCTTCTTGCATAACAGAAAACATGAACATGTACTTTACAAAATGCAGAACTGAAGAAGACTGAAATAAAATGTGCCATCATGCAGTGCCTTAAACAACTTGGTGAACAGGGAGAAACGTGGTCTGTGGAAGCAACTGGTCTCTATCAGCATATGAGTGGTGTGCAGTTTATTGCTTGCTTAATTATCTTACAAGATATTCTGAGAGTAGTTCATATGGCTCACAAAGGACTTCAGTGCAGTGATATCACGCTTGCAAAAGCTTCTTGCATAACAGAAAACATGAACATGTACTTTACAAAATGCAGAACTGAAGAAGACTGGAATAAAATGTGGAAAGACGATACAGAATTCTGCAAGGAGCATAAGATTGCAGTGCCAGATGAAGATAAGGAGCAAGCAGCAGGCGAAGCTCCAAAAAGAAGAAGGGTTGTAAAAACTTCAAAGCACATCTTAAAGACTACCTTGTACCAATCACTTTGGGTCAGAGAGAGGGTGCACAACAAGAAGCAGCAAGTGCAAGTGAACCTGGAAAATCCCGGTGGCATCACCGGTTATATTTACCTGTTTTGGATGCCATTATTGGTGAGTTAGGGAGGAGATTCTCAAAAGAATCTATGAAAATTGCTGCAGCCTGTGATTCACTGTTAAAGTGCAACAAAAATGGCATTCAGTCACTCTTGCAGCGGTATGCAGACCCACTAAACATAAATCCTCATCTTGCAGCTGCAGAAATGGAAATTTTTGCCAGTACTGAATCTCCTATTACTTTCCAGAGGCTTCAAGAAGAAATATCTCAAACCATTTACCCAAACTATTACAAACTATTTCAGTTAGCGCTCACTTTGCCTGTTGGGACAGCCACATCTGAACGAAGCTTTTCTGCAATGAGACAGATTAGAAACTGGTTGCATTCAACCATGGGAGAAGAAAGATTTTCTTCAGTGGCCCTCCTTCACATAGAAGCTGATTTGATTGCAAAGCTGATCCCAGAGAACATTGTAGACGTTTATGCTAACCGAAGGGAAAGGAGAATGCAATTACATTAAAGTATTTCTGTATTAACTTGACAATGTATGTATCTGCTAAACCACCAGTGAGAATAATACAGTCACGTGCAATCTGTTCAGCCCCACCCCTGTTCTGCCCCAGCCCCGCCTCCTGCCCCCCCAAATGTCAAAGGCAAACAACGCCCATGCCCCCCCAGTTGAGACCAATTGTGGGCTCAGTCCCACTGGACCTCCAGGTTCCCTGCCACTTCTCGGGAGCATCAGGGGCCCAGCTGGAGGGGAGGTCAAGTAGGGGGCTCTTCCCCTTTCCTCGGTTCCCCAGCATGCTGTTCATAGGCAGACCAGGTCTTGGCTCTGCTGCAGGTACCCCACCCCTGGTGTGATACTTCCTGGTCCTCTGTCGGGATTAAGGCCCCGGGGACCTGATGCATTTTCTTATTCTGACTTTTAGCAGTGGGCCCCTTCTGAGGCCTACTGCTGTATGCTTAAGTCCTTCAGACGTCAGGATCAGAAAATCTCTGCAAGGTTTTGTTCTGTCATGTCACCTCCTCGGTGAGGCTAGATATAGAATTTTCTTATCTACCCCGGGTCCTTGAGGACCCTGTCTTAAAATGGGCAAGAGGGTTATCTCTTGGACCCCTTAGCCAGAAATTGGGGGTAGAAAAGGAGCACTAAGGCCTGGTGTTTCCCTAGTGGGCCTAAAACTATTGTCAACCATGCCTTCTGTCACCCCCTTTATATTGGTGAGCGTAAGTATTGCTTCTTCTCTTTTTAAGATACCCAGTTCCTGGACGGCATCTTGAAGCTAAAAAAAAAGGAGGGGGCACAGAGGAGTCTCAACAAAAGGGCAAAGCCAGTCAACTTCAGTGGTTCAGGCCCACGGGGACTGGTGTGAGGGAGTGTGGTTAGCCTCCCTCCTCGCTTCCCTCTCTTCCTCCCCTTCTCTTTGTCATCTTCTTTCTTCTTTTCTTCTTTTTCTGGGTTCTGCCAGAGGTTGGGGCCCCCGGTCCACATCCTCTTAGGCCCCAGTAGTACAAAAAAAAAATCTGTCCTCTCCTGTTTGGCTTATTCCTTTTTCAGTTCATATCCCTTCCTTTTGCTGACCCTTTGGGCTCCATTGCCCACCTTCCTCCCTTATTTTCTCTTATCTACTTTCCTCACTGGCGAGCAGAACTGAGGGAGTGGAAGGGATGGCATCTATTACTGGCCAACCCACAAGCGCCACACAATGCGTCGGCCTCAAGGGCAGTGTTGTCCCTCCCTCTTAGAGCAGTGAAGCTTTTTCTAAATCAAAGCTTCCCACGGGGTCATGTGCCTTCGACTGGTACCCACCAGTGATGAATGGTGAAGATATACAGGAAGATCAAGAATTACGGTAGGTACGTAATTTACATTTCTGTGCCCACCCCAGGGGATGCCTTTGCAAGGCCCTGTTCCACAGGCCTACTTTACACCATCCCTCACTTTCCCTTGATCCATGGAGTGTTGGTCAAGGGGCAGCGGGACAAGGCATGAATGATCGTGGTAGCCTTGGACTGGCTGCACCAGCTCTGGTACCCAGATCTCCTCAATCTCAGCAGCAGGCCCCCGTGGAGCTTGCCTCTATGCCCAAATCTGCTCTCCTGTCATAAGGGGAAGGTCTTGCACCTGGACCTTCAGTCCCTGCACCTGACAGCCTGGTTCCAGAGCAGCTAAAGTTTCAGGCTTTGGGTCTCTCTGAGGAGGTCTTCCATGTTGTAGTAGCCTCCCAGAAAGAGTCGACCCAACAGTGCTATGCCTTCAAATGGAAGGGCTTTTCTATTTGGTGCCAGAGCAGGTAGCTATACTCCTGTCTTGCTTCTTGGCTAGAATTCTGGACTACCTGTGGTCCCTCTTTCAGTTGGACCTGAGATCAGTGACCCTCAAGGTGCACCTGGCAGTCATCTCTGCATTCCGGTCACAGACTGGTATGCAGACAGTGGCACAGGAGAAGGTGATTGGGCATTTCTTTAAGGGCCTTGACCACCTGCCCCCACCAGTGTGTGAACCACCACCACCTTGGGACTTATTGCTGATACTAGCAGTGCTCATGGGCAAGCCATTCAAACCATTGGACAAGTGTGATATCTCTCACCTGTCATGGAAAACTGCCTCCTTGGTGGCTATCACCTCCACCAGAAGGATCAGTGAGCTCCAGGTGCTCTCAGTGGAGTCTCCATATATGGTGTTCCACAGGGACAAGGTTGTCCTCCGCCCGAACCAGAAGTTCCTCCCTAAGTTTGTTTCAGAGTTTCACTTTAATCAAGTGATTAACCTCCTAGTGTACTTCACCAATCCAACCTTGAAGGGCAAGCACAAGCTCCATACATTGGACCTGATGCAAGCACTCACTAGATGGGCCAAGCGGTCCTTATCTGCCGTCAAAGTCTATACGGAGTGCTATTTGTCAACTATGCTAAAGCCACTCCTGGCAGACCCTCGGCTAAGTGGACGATTGGCAGGTGGATTGTATCCTGCATCGACCTCTACTATAGGTTGGCTGGTAGGAAGCCTTCCGTAGCACTTAGAGCTCATTCCACCAGACATACTCTACCTTGGTGACTGCTTCCAGGGGTGTCCCTATCCGGGAAATCTGTGGGTATACTACCTGGAAGTCAACACACACCTTGTTTCCCATTACCACATCAGCCTTGAGTCACGCCATGGATGTGCACCATATACCACTCCTAGAACTATGGTTACAGGTGAGTAACCCTCTTTTTTTCTTTCCACCTCTCCTCTATGTTGAGTACTCCCAGTACCAGTGGTTCCTGGCAGAGATGCTGCAGAAGCTGATTGTATTGTAGGGTCATTTGCAGATCACAGCACTGCTACCCTGGCCCGAAGAATCTTCGGTCACAGTACTGCTACCCTGGCACTAAGAATTTTTTTCGAGGATATCCCTTTCATCAGGCCACACCTATGGAACTATAGCTGACAGGCACCAGGACCACACAGAAACTTTTTGTAAGCAGTCCGCTAGGGGCTGCCCACAATGACGTCCTACCTCAACACTTCCCATATAAACAAGGGTGGTCCCTTCCTTCCTTGGTTCTTTTCCTGTCGTTCACCATACTCTGACCTTCCACGGAGAAACTGCCACTACAGGTGACAGCTACTCAGTGTTTTCTTTGGAATTTCTCTCCCTAGTTAACTATCACTTTTTAAAAGTGATCATAGTCATCGTGTAAGTCGTCTAAAGAACCTGCTAAGCTCTTTAGATACTGCGAATGCAATGAAAAAAATGTACTCGGGCAACCTGCATGACGTCTGTGTGCGCATCCTATAATGTTAAGTCCTGCAAACTTTACCTCAAATTTAATACAGTTACCCAACGCCACAGGAAGAACGCCTTGGAAACGCACCTTCTGAAACATTAGGTAGCCAGGATGGAGAAAAGAGCTCCACCGCATCGCCAGCCTGCACTTCAGGCTCCCACTCTTTGAAGTCCCGGGGGAAAACCACCAGGCAACACAAGTTTAAGCACTGGGAGAGAGAAATGAGCAAAGAGAAATCCTCCCTGGTACTTTCTCAGTCGCCCCACCAATCCAGCCCGACCACCACAATGCCATCAACTGCCTCTGCCATGATGCCACCCGGACCTCTGATTCCTCCAGGTTGGGACAGAATGCGAGTACCACTAGGCCTAGTACGGCTGGCAAAGAACCATTGACATCAAGGACAGCTCCTTCCCTGTCGACATGCCAGTGCATGCTTGTTGTATAGGCAAGCGCAGACATGCAGGCAGTGTTTTCGTCCTTTGAGACACACTGCAGCACCTGCTACCTCCTCCTCCTGCTACAGAAGTGGCATCGACAGAGCACCCCAGGCAAGCCCGACCACCAACACGTGTTCGTTGGACACGCCCATTGCCTTTCAGGGCATCAACGACCTCCTCTGTTCTTGAGGCCTACAGAAGCTGTCAACAAGGATCAGGAATGTAACCCTGACCTCATAATGGAAGAGGAGGGAGAGGAAGAATATGTGGAAAGCTCTTATGAGAGGTACAGTTCCACCATCTCCACCGGGAGTGAGGACTCTACTGTGTACACCCCGAGGTCCCACCCTGAGGACCCTTCATTCATCTCCATGGTGCAGCAACTCCAGTCTGCCATGGGGTTGACTCTGAGGAGAAAGACGTCACCAAGAGGAACTTGGCTGACTTTTTAGAACTACCTGATTCCCCACCTGTTATGATTCCTCCTCTGTTGCCTGCCCTAGAGGATGCCACGCTGGCTGCCTGGCACAGGCCTAATATGATTCCTGTCATTCCTAGGAAGGCAGATAAGCTGAACCAGGCCCCCTCAGGAAATCCTTTTTTTGCAGGCCAACTTGAGGCTGACTCAGTTGTGATAAATGCAGCCTATGATGGGTCCAAAGTGCTTAAACACATCAGTTCTCTCCCTCCTGACGGGGAGTCCAGGAGACTAGATGTCCTTGGGAAGAGGACCTTCACTTCTGCTACATTGGGCCTGAGAACTGCAAATTATTAGACCCATATGGTAATATACCAAAATACCCTCTGGAGGAAGGCCAAAACAGTGGCCCAAACCCTACCAGAAAGTACTCCAAGACAGGACCTGCTAGAGACCCTACAAGACAGGAGCAGATGTAGGTAAACATCTGTTGAGGTCTACTTATGACATTTCTGATGCTTCTGCTAGGGCAGCAGCTCCTGGAGTATGCTTGAGGAGGCACCCATGGTTAAGGGTAGCAGGATTTGCCAATGATGTGCAGAAATCCATCCTAAATGCTTCATTCAGAGGATACAAGCTGCTCAGAGCAGATTTTCAAGATATCCACACAGACTTGCAGGCTTCGGGCAGAACTTTAAAATTGGTACACTCCCTGTACCATACACAACCAAGAAGTAGGCAGAGGGTGCCGTTTTGACCACTCAGGAGCCAGACGACAAAGTAAAAGCAGAGGAGGATCAGCTCTGCCTGCCCCAGGTGCCCATTCAAAAGCTCCTAGAGGTGGAAGTGTGGTGGCAGCCACAGGATCTGCAACCACATGACTCATTCCAAGACCCCTACCCAACAGTACCTTTGGAAATGGTAGTAGGGGGTCGCTGTTCCCTCCACCAGGACCAGCGGAGGAAGGTCACATCAGATGCTTGGGTCCTACAGATAATAGAACAAGGCTACTCTCGAGCTTCTAGGGCTACCTCCAGACCATCCACAAACCCCTTTGGACTGCCCTGCAGAACACATACCGGTGCTGCTACAGGAAGTACACACCCTTGTGCAGAAAGGGGCCATTAACCAGTTCCATGGGAACAAAGGAACAGAGGGTTCTATTCTCACTACATCCTAGTCCCCAAATGCACTGGGAACCTGAGGCCCATTCTGGACTTAAGAAATCTGAACCTCTTTATTCAGTGCAAGAAGTTCGGAATGCTCACTACAAGGCCTGTTGCCACTACTGCAAGGAGGGGACTGGATCTGTTCCCTAGACATGCAGGATGTTTACCTGCATATCAAGGTCTGTCCCCCTCACAGGAAGTACCTCAGGTTCCTCTTCCAGGGGGAACATTACTGGTTCAGGGTATTGCCCATTGGGGTATCATCTGTGCCATGGGGTCTTTACCAAATGCTTAGTAGTAGTGGTAGCAGCCCTCGGGGTTGGACTGGCCCACAGGGCTACAGGGAAAATTCCTTGGGGGGCCCCACCCCTTTGGGGGTCCCTATGGCTGAGCAGCACTTTTTTTTTTTTTCAGGGTTAACCCTAAGTTTCAAGTTTTCCCTGGCCCATGGGTGAGTGATAGGAAATTATAAAAACTTGAAAAAAAAGTATTTGCACACTGTCTTCGTTTTTTTTTTTTTATCCGCCCCATCCATGCCCATGCCACAGTAGTGTGTCCTAGTCTAGTCCCTCGTTCACTCAAGAGTTGTCATCATGTATTTTGCATGTGTGTCACAACACTTATTTCCAGCTTCCCTGAACATTATCCAAACCATGCATGTGCGCATGCCCAGCAGCAGTCCTTCTGGCTGAGTAAGTTCTGGTGCCTGTTGCCACCATTTCCATTTGCTGCTGCCAGTGGAGCTTGGGAGGAGTGCACAGTGGGCTGTGGGCTGGCTTCTCTTAATCTTTGGACTGTCTGCAGCAGACAGTGTCCTGACTCGAGTAGTCGACGCCGGATTAGGTCGGAAGGAATCGTGAGATGAACAGGCCAGGCACGGGGACTTGGGGAGTCGAGTCGGGAGAAGGATTGTGAAGTGAGATGGTTGGTCGGTTGAGGTGAGAAAGTTGGGGAATTTTTCAGTGTACCCCAGCAGCGATGCTGATGACAGCGAGAGGCTCCACTCAAGGGGGGTGAGCCAGGCCATCCATCAGTGGTACCACCCGCCGTGCCGCCGAAGTTCTGAATGACAGCTCATCGGCTCTGCTCTGGGCTCTTCTTTGAATTACACCCTGACTGGTGACCTACCCTGTTTGGGGACAGTTGGAGGACCGACGGGGAGTGTCTTGTGGGAGTGGGACACTACAGCCAGCCCAGGGGGGCCCGGGGACTTGGGAGTGTGTCAGGGTCAGTCAGAAGCTCTCTCTCGGCAATGGACAGAGCCGCTACTACAGCACATCACACACCCAGAGGAGTCTGAAGAGTAAAGTAAGTTGACTGCTTTTTAACACTAACCCCCACAAAGAAGGACTTTTAGGGCAATGGACAAATTCTGGTAAAAATAATCTCTATTCTCACCAGTGGTGGCGGAAAAGGATTGGAAATCAGTTAGCCAGCATGGATGCTAGAGTGCAGAGCAGGTTAAGGAGAGTGATTGATGCTGCTGACATGGAAACCAAACACAAGAAAAAAAATTCCTGCAATTAAAAAGCATGCTAATTATTGCCACACATTTAGGGTCTCATTCCTGGCATGTAATGCACAACTTGGGTAATTAAATTACCCTCAGGGCATTTGCAAATGGCCCTAATGCCAATATTCCAAGCCATTTCCAGGTTGTACTCAGACAGCAATCTCTGACTCAGCCCTAACTTAAATGTGTGGGTGGGAGTAGGCCACTACTGGGTGAATGTGTCCCAATGGCACTTATAACTAGCCATGGAAAACCATCTGGGAAGGGAAAATGCGCATACATATTTGAAAATGGGCAACTTGGGGGCGTGGCTTGCTGTCTAGCTGATCGGTCATAATCTTGGTGGGCTCCCAGATGACATCCGATATTTGTTTAAAAATTAATTTTTAAGTTATTTGTGTGTATCGTAGCTTCTGTCATTGGCTCTGGATAGTGTGAAGATTGAATTCTGCACTTTTCATAGTCATGGGTCGAAAAACAGGAGCAAAAAGCAAACTTCTTTGTGCCATGTGGAGGGGTCTGTAAAACCCCGACTACGCCTGCAACTTCCTTGACTGTGGAGCAGGGATCAGAAGCCGCTGGGCCCACGATGCTGGAATCTCTCCAGCAAGCAGTGAATACCCTGACAAAAACTGTTCAGCAAATTGATAAAAAGATGGATGGGTATAATGAAAGGATGATAAAAGTTGAGCAGAAAGTAGACGCAGTGGTGGCAATGGCAAATACCTCGGAGCAGTCGGCAGAGCGAGCACATGCAACAGCGGCAACATGTATCAAAGAACAGGCCCTTCTAAAATCCCGTTCAGAGCATTTGGAAAATATCACTCGTTGTACTAATGTCCGAATTATTGGACTGCCGGAGGGTCTAGAAGGGGAGGATTTGCTCTCCTTTATTGTTGCATGGGTGCTGGAAACTTTAGGTCTTAATATTCAGACTCAAGTGACTCGAACCTATAGAGTCAATTTGCGAAGGGCGGGAGGCCCTCCCGAAGCTCTGAGAACAGTTATGTTAGTTACAGTGTCCATGGCTGCGAGGGACAACATCCTGAAGGTTGTTAGGAGAAAGAGGGGAGTAATGATGGATGGGGTTAAGGTGCTTTTGTTTCCGGACTTATCGTACTCAACTCGCATGAAGCGCAAGGCCTTTGACGCAGTTCGCCGCAGGCTGAGGGAGCTTGATGTTCCGAACAATATGATGATGCCAGCATGCCTACATGTAACAGTCGGCAGAAAAGCTTACATTTATACAGACCCTAAGGAAGCAGTCAAATTGCTGGACAAATTGGAAGCAGAGAGAGCTGCAAGAGAGGGAGATTCGTCTTCAGAACCTGAGATGGGGGACACTTGAATATTTTATCTTTGTAAGTCCGTTTTTGTTTTCTGTTATCCACTGGAGAAGTGCTGAAAGGGACACTCATAAGGGACTTAAGCCTGACAAATAGTTACAGGAGAGACTATTTCTTGTTTCTTAACGAGGGGATTCTCAACATATAGTTTCAGTCACTTCTCGACTAAATCTCTACTTTGCATGCTAGTGGGGCAATATAAAACAGATTTTTTTCAAGTCAGACTTACAAATTTATATGTTGGGCAATAGACTTTAAATGTCTAATAGTTTGATATCACGTGTTTGAAAGTAAATACTTGTATATGTGTTCCTTTCTGGGTTTGGAATGAAGCTCAGGCTAAGAAAGTATTGGGAAGTTAAGGGAGCTATACTGAGGGTATGGAGTTCTGTTTCATTAATGAACATACATATATAGGCCAATGTGGCCAGATTTTCGACCTTTCTTTAAATGATTGATTCTGAGTCAGTCCAAGTTAAAGCATTGGCAGCTTTGCCTTAAGTGTTGATCTTAAGGATTTATTCCTACATATATAGGCTATACCCTCATGTCTTGTATCAAATGTAGTACAGTCTCATCAATCTGTATATCACCAATGTTAGATGGAAGTATGATGTATGACTACACTCAGAATCTTTGTGTACAATGTACTGTCATAAAACCTATAAATAAAGAGTTAAAAAAAAAGAAAATGGGCAACTTATGGCTTACAAAGTACAAGTCCAGGATTTTAAATAACTTCTACTTTACAGCCCATAGGTTCTAAAAATGGGGCATTTTGACACCCCTACATATGTAAGATGTGGAGAGCATGAAGGATCCCTCCTGCATATATTATGGGAGTACTCAAAGGTGTGGTCAGTAATTCAAGCAAACTTAGCCCCCTTGCTGGAACTGCAAGATGTGTTAACCCCTGAAATCCCTTGAAATTTGTTTGCTAGGGAACTATGAAGACCTCCTGGTTCTTGGTATGCAAAAACACCATGTGGCTATGGTGGCAACTGTAGGCAAGCAGAATTCGCAAGACACTGGCTGGACTGAGAGGTCCCCTTGTACAGGTAGTGGCACAATGAAATGCTGGATACTCTGAAAATAGAAACAGTTATTGCCAATATCAATAATAGGTACAAGATATATTTTAAAAGATGGGGGCATTTGCATGTGTTAATTTCAATGGAATAGTGTGGTAGGGGACCGCCAATATTAGAGGGAAGATAAACTTCCACTTGTTGTACTAAAATTATATGTAGTCTAGTGCTTGGTATCTCCTTTTGGGCTTGGATATTTTTACCTGACTGCTGCTTCCTGTGTATTTGGAACTAGAAGTAGCTCTGTTGTTTTTTTATGTGTTATGCATGAATTAACTGCCTGTAAATCTGCTATCACTGACCTGTAATGCAATATTTTATTCTTAGATTATATGTGCTGTGCTGCTGGTTTGTTTATATATTTAATGTTGCCCTATTCCCTCCAATTGGAAGGTACTGAAGGTGTGTGGGGGGGGAGGGGGTGCTATACTATGCTAGTATCTTATTTCAGGAGAGGCTGCTAGCTAATAGCCTGCTCTGTATTGTTTGTTTTTTTTCCTCCTAGCCTGTGTCACTGTGTGGAGACTGGAAACAGTTGACTGTTTTTTGGGGGGGACCTTGCGGGCTTGTTGTTGAGTTGTTGCAATTTTAAATAATGTTTATCTTTATAGTTCCTGTTGTTCCTCAGTCCTACTCCCAGACATCGCTGCCTTACCTCACGCCACACCGGCAACCCGTGTTCATGGTGCAAACGGGTCACTGGGGGTTGGCCGGGGAGGGAGAGGCTCGAGCATCCAGAGGACAGCTCTTATCTCCCAGGGAGGATGGGTTGGTTGGCAGGGCACGGGGTCATTAGGTCGTACAACATAAGAACGCAGCAATGTACCACGCTGTAATTTCAGCGGATACATTGCTGCCGCTGGGATAAACTGCTGAAACACATTTCGGTGAAAGTAATATGTGCTATATTTCCAACTCCGGGGAGGGAGGAGTTCAACATGGGGACAGGGAGAAACACCGTGAGGGACCAAAAAAAAAAGGCACAATGCGGTTTAGCAAAAGTCTGGGACCGGGATTCAAGCCCCGGTCCACAGATGCACAGTGACCCCCTGCACTCGCAGCTCATCCCCCTGAGCCACAGCAGCAGCTCGGTGGATCACCTCCCACATGGAGGTCTTGATCTCCACTTAATTTCTCCTCCCCACCCATGTATGATGGTACAAAACTGCGTGCAACATGTGTGTCTTGTGCGATTTTGTACCCTATCGCGCTAGTGCATTGCGCAATATGTTCCATGCGGTATTCCATGCGCAGTTATGTATGTGACATCTTGACCCGGTATGGGCTGGCAGTCCCACTGAATGACTGCCCCCAAGTGGAGTTCTGTGTGCAGAATGGGATGGGGACGCCAATAAAGAGAGGGTGCTGTGGACGTCCAGAACTCTGCAATGTGCATGCACCTCTAAAGCATATGTAGGATTTTTGTGTCTACCATTTGAGGGGCCCCCCTTATCTACACCTTCCCTCGGGTCCCTTACATGCCCAGTCCGATCCTGGCAGCCCTAAGGAGAGAGGGACTGTATTTATTCCCCTGTCTGAATGACTGGCTGCTCAAAGCTCATTCCAAAGAGCAGCTTTACGAGTCTTTGACACACACCAGGCAGTTGTTCGATGCCCTAGGAATCACAGTCAGTGTGCCAAAATCAGTTCTGACCCCTTATCAGCACATGCAGTACATAGGGGAAATCCTGGACACATCCCAAAGCATAGGCTTTCCTGGCCCAGGACAGGGTCGAACACCTGATTGCACAGGCACAAATGGTATACAACAGGTATGTCACAACCAGGACGTTCCTGAGACTGTTGGGCCTGATGGCAGTAGTCATTGTTATGGCACCACTGGCCAGACTGCTTATGAGGATCCCCCAGTGGACATTGAGTCCAGTAGGACCAATGATCTAGAACAGAAAGTTTTGGTAACATCTCCTGTTTGGAAGGTGCTTCAGTGGTGAATGGATCCTGACCATTTGCTGAAGGGGGTTCCTTTCGTGATCCCTTCCCCTCATCAGATCCATACGACGGATGCCTCAGTAATGGGCTGGGGGGCCTCATCAGACACAGAACAAAGACGAAAGTGGAGTACCTTCCACATAAACACCCTAGAAATGCTGGCTGTTTTGTGTGGTCGACAAGCCTTCCAGATCCATCTGTGCCCGGGACATCTGTTGGTGCAGACAGACAAAATCAAGGTGGTGCACTGAATAAACAAGCAAAAGGGAACTCACTCCTGCCCCCTATGCAGGGAGGTGATGAGGGTTTGGTATTAGGCTATAGAACATGGTCTAGAACTGCCAGCAGTTCATGTTCCAGGCATCCAAAACATCTTGGCAGACAGGTTAAGCAGGTCGCCATCCAGAAGGCACTTGTGTGAACTGCTGACCTAAGTAGCAGAACTGCTCAACAAGTGAGGTCATCCAGAGTTGGACATTTTTTCGTCCCAACACAATGCAAAACTGCCACTTTTCTGCTCACTTGTTCCAGGGCCTGGTGTTTTTTTTTTTAAACTTTTTATTTGTAAGTTTTATGTTCAGATAGTAGTTACTATACTACATAAAATCAACAAGGAGGGATGCGCAGATCCCCAACCTGAATGTACAGGGGTGAAATTGTAAACCTCTATAATTAAATTGATTCATCAGTCCACACAATACAGAGAGCTACCTTCACTGAAAACCAAACAGGAGTTAAGTCTGACCTGATTGTGCTGTAGATCAGTAGTACTCTTCCCCTAAGTTATTTCTTAAGAAAAGTAGAGTAAAACCAGAACCTCAGGTCCTAAGTAGAACTAAAATTTGGGGGGAGGTAAAGCATGCCTTTAGTGTAGCCAGAAAAAAATACAAGATGTCCTGGTCCCAATTGTTATTTTGTTTACTCGCATATCCTGGCGAGACGGCAACCCGCCATACGAGTTGTCAGGATGCGATAATAAGAGTTACTGAAAGTTCACAAACTGAGAGGTGTTTAAACACCTTCTTGGAAATACTGCACCAGTTGGCATTAACAGGATATATAATACGAATGTTTAACTTGGAGTAGCAATTTAGACACAAATTACAGAAAGAAAAGTAATGCTTATTTTAAGTGTAGCAAAGTAAAGCATTCATTCCAGGGTACAGCAATGCACACTGGCCGCTGACAAGTGTGCAGAGCTCGGCCCGCATTAAAACAATTAATGTTCCATCGGTTTAGTCATAGATAGCTCCATCCAGCAATCGAAACAAAAATCCACTCTTAATCAGTCATTGAAGTCATCCCTCATCTTCAGATTCTTCCTCTGAGTGCAGTTCCTGAATTATCTATGCTGCAGCTGCCTCCGGCTTCACAAAGACATGCGTTTTATTCTTAAAACTTATCTGCAGTCTTGCTGGGTAATTCAGCTGGGCCGCAACACTGAGCTGCAGCAGTTCTTTTTTTAGTTATTTGTAGTTCTTTTTTTTCCTCACCTGGGTTGGGGCTGGTAAGTCAGGAAAAAGAGCTATTCGACTCCCTTCCCACAGAATTTCACCTTTGGCTCTCGCCGCCTGCAGCAGAGAGATCGGAGCCTCAGGGGAGGATAGAGTGGCTATAGTTGTCAAAGGGCACTCCATCGAGTCACCTCGTGGATATGGCCTTTGAGGTATGACAAAGACTTTTACCAACTTATTACCTGCTTCGTCGGGTAACAGTTGAAGGTCGGTAAATATCAATCTTTGTACTGATTGAAAGAGATCAGTTTTTGCCACGAAGCGAGGTTGAAAGCCCACTATTCTGATATTGGTCTGACATGCATTTTCTAGGGCTTCCACCTTGGCCTTTAGGTAATGAAAGTCCCTTACATATGTGGCATTATGTTCAGCCTGTCTGCTGATAGTCTCCTTAAGTTCTTGGATCGAGGTTGCATTCTCTGTAATTCTGCCTTCATTTTCCTGAGCATGCCAATCCAGGGGAAGATTTGCTCCATAATTTAGATGTACATAGAATACTCAGGTATTACATACACTGCTCGAAGAACTACAGGAAGTCCTCACAGCTTTTTGTTTCCTTTGCCCCTGGGAAAGAGAGCGTACCAGTTTCTAAACAGTATCTGTCCAAATGGTTCTCCAGTTGTATTACTTTTGGTTACAAAAGTATGGTAAGGAACTTCCTGGTGTTGTTCGTGGTCATTCTGCCACAGGCATGGCTACTTCTACTCCTAACCCATGGCTCATGGCACTTGCTCTAGGGTTCTTTTGTAGTTCTTTTCTGTCTCTATTTTGGGCTCCCCATGACCCAAACATATAACATCCCCCTTAATGGGTGGCTGGCTCCCTCTCCCTGGGTTAAGACACATATATGACACACTGAGGAATCCAAATGAGGACGAAACATGTGTATGTGCGTGCTGTTCTTAGCCTTTACTGATTGCACTGTGAGGCCTTCTGGCACCATGCAACTCTGCTTAAAGTTGAGCCAGTCCAAATTCTCTCATAGGGGTTTGCATATGTTTCCCATGATGCTTTGCATTACTGGGGTATGTGCAGTTGTGTTCTGTTTAAAATTTGGCTGTAAGGCCACTATCCTCCGGGATAACCCATGCCTCATGGCATTTCCTCTGGGGTTCTTTTGTAAGCCTACTTCTGTTGCTTGTTTTAAGAATGTGTGAGCTGCAGACATTTTTGCTGCTGCAGCCTGGAGTACTGTCCACACCTTCACTAAACACTACAGTCTGGACATTGCTTCTTGGAAAAGGGCAGGCTTTGGCCTTGCTGTACTTCAGGGCCTCCTTTCATAGGCCCGGATGCTCCAGCCACCCAGACTGTTTTGTTGGCAGTACTGCATGCTACTCGTTCCATAGGTGTGGCCTGATGAAAGAGACATCCTCGAAGAAGATAGAACACTTACATACTCACTGTAACAGTAGATCTTTGAGATAATCTGTTATCAGGCCATGCCATCTCACCTTTCGTCCCCGTCAGACATAGAACTCTAACTCCTTTCTCTTTCTGTTTCTCCAGGATGGTCTACCTGCTGTTTCCAGCCTTGCCTGGTAACTGGAACCATAAGCTATTTCCTGGTTCCCTAGAAGAAGGTCCTCTGAGCTTGATTTCCAGCAGGGAATTGAGGAGTGAAGGGGCTGCCCACATTTATGTGGGAGGTGCCGATGTAGGACATCGTTGTGGGCAGCCCCTAGTGGACTGCTTGCAAAAAAGTTTCCGTGTGGTCCTAGTGCCTGGTGGCTATAGTTCCATAGTTGTGGCCTGAAGAAAGATTCTCTCAAAGATCTACTGTTATGGTAAGTACATAACAGTTGTTTTCTTGGGGATTTTAGCGATGACTCCTTTGTCAACCTTCCTTAGCTGCAGCCTTCTATGGAGGCATCCAAGAATGTCTGGCTCTGTCCCTGTCCCCCTTCTCTGGCCTTTAGGGATATCCAGCACAGATATTGCACTCCTGCTAGGTCTCCAGGTGCTATCCCTCGCCCAACCTTGGGCATTTTGGTGCAGCAGACCCCCTCTGGGCCTAAGTTCCCAGTGCATGACACCCCCCAAACCCCGACTTTGCGGAGATCGATGCTTGGGGCAGGAAAGTTTTTGTGGCAGCATGCTCCATGGTGTGCATTTCAGCATATCAGGCAGCTTACAACAAGCATCTGGATGAAGCAAAGTCAGCTGTTAGCTTCCAAGTCAGAATGCAAGTTAACTAGGCTGCCTTTCTGCCTTGGGCCTGGAGCCAGCTAGGCAGCAAGCAAAGGCATTGTATGACACCAACGAGGTAGCTTCTAGGCTGGCGGGAACAGCAGTCTACTTTCTGTAGATGGCATGGCTTCACCTCTACTAGTTGTCTGCCCAGGCCCAGGTAGGGTGCTTAACTCGCATTACCAGTGGACTTACTTTTTCTTACATTGGGCCAGGTATGAGTTGTCAGAGCGCTCTCCTGCTCCCAGGCCACGGGAGCCTCCATCTGCGTCTGGCCAGTCTCGGGTCCCGCCGGACCTGTGAGGAGTCCCTGCCCTGCAGTGGTTATCCCCCACCAAAGGGCTGAGGGATAATTTTTCCCTCTGAGTGAGCCTGCTCCTCCCTGTTTTTTTGGGGTACATTGACCCCTCAGTGTGACTTGTGAAGAATGAGTCTTGGAAGATACAAAAATTATGTACTTACCATAATTCTTGATCTTCCAGAATATCTTCACCATTCAGTCACACATCCGCCCACCATCCTTCTCTTAGTTTGTTGCCAGGGCCTCTGGACAGTTCACCCAGTTGTGCCTTTAGCACACTGGCATCTTCTTGCCACTTCCTCAGAGCTCTCTCTCTCTCCTCTGGAGATTCAGCTGTTCTGCTTAACTTCCTACAGTTGGAAATGAGCCCTCTTGCCCCTTTTCCAGCCTGATCTTCCAGAAATCGATCTTCACCATTGATTCACACTAATGGGAACTAGCTGGAGGTACCAGGGCATCACAGGAGCCGGATCTTTTCAGGAGTGATGGTGCCAAGGTAGGGATGTGCATATGCACAGCCCCGCAAGAGCGTCTTGCAGCGCCAGGCTTACCTTGGCACCAGTCCTCATCCACCTCAGTTCCATTTTTCCCCGCTGAGTGCACATCTGTGATGAGGTCACTCAGCCGCAGTGAGTCAGAACTTCACCTGTATACAACAGCAACATTCAGTTCTCAGTTTTACCATTTAAAGCTAGGGCTTGTTATTTTTGTGTCAGTTTAGTGATATTACAAAAATACCTGTGAGATCTTACTTCTAGAGGGCTCTTGCAGCAGGTAACACCATTGGGACTAAGCCACCAGGCACTATGACCCCACGGAAAATTTCTAGCTAGCAGTCTATAGCAGGGACCGCCCCCTGACATCGGCCCATCCCTGTCACCTACGACATAAAAGGGGTGGTCCCCCAACCCATTCTTTTCCCACTGTCAACCCACGCACATCGGCTCCATGGATGCCTTCTGCTTCAGCCAACCGCCTTTTTCACGTTGAACCGCAATTTCTTATTTTTAACATTAAAAGTAATTATTTCTGCCAGACCAGTGGCACTAAGGGTTAAGGTACTGGACACCACACCTCGCACCATGTCAGTGACCCAGGTTCGGGCTCGGGTCATCAGAGGTCAGCTGGGGGGGGTGAGGAGCTGATCGAGCTGCCGGCTGGCAGCTCTCCTCCTTGGAAAGGTTGTGGAAGGTCTCCCCAGCACTTGGCTGCCTCCTGGTGGTGGCTGGGTGGCGCCATTTTGAGGAGCCCTGATGCTAGGCTGGAGGAGGGAGGAAGGGGCCGTTACTGGAGCCATGGTGCGCATGTGCGCCTTCACGCGCATGCGCTACTGCGTTCCGGGGCCTCAGTTAGCAGGGATAAAACTGGAGGAAAAATGCGGGGGTCGCAACTGGATGAAGCCTCCGGACTGGCACTGGCAATCTGCTGGGACATGCAAAGTGCAAATAAACTCCCGAACTACCCCACTGCACAGCGAAGGCTGCCTGACATAAGCAGCAGCCTGCCGTGGAGGATAAAAATCTTTCTGGAAAAAAGTATTTCTTTTTTCACAGCAATTTACGAAGGATTCTCTTCTCAATCCTCCTCTTTGAGGCAGCTTCAGCAATCCATGCTGAGGGACGGCCTTTCCGCCAGCCAGCTAGGCCTAAGCCCAGATCAGGACTCCGAGGCCAGCCAGCATCTCCTAGCTCTCCCCAGCGCCCTCGGCTCTGCCACCTGAAGACCCTCCAAGCTCTCCTGCTAATCAACATCCAGTGTCTACCTGAGAGGGACAAGGAGCTTCACCAGAGACATCATAGCATCGACAGAAGAGTCCGGAGAAACCCCAATTGGCTTCACCTTCCTGGTCCCTGATGATTCCAGCTATTGTTTGCTGGGTCTTCCTCCTGCCGAATGTCAATCCCTTTTCCACTGCAGCCTTCGGGCCCTGGTAGCTGAACCTCCCTCCCTGCTTTCGTGGCATCTTCGTAGGAAGTTCTTAGGGGCTCAGGACTTCGTCCCCAGCCTCTCAGCCCCTGGAACTTTGGACCTTATGCCTTGCAGGTCCAAAGCCAAGTGGCATGGGGCCAGTGCATCTTCAGGCAGTGGGCCTCAGCCCGTTGTCCTCCCAGCCAGGGTGTCTGCTAATTCTTCCCCGAAGTCAGGGGCCAAATCCTCCTGGTGACATCTAGGGCATACGTCCACTTCCCCTGTGAGAGTGGCATCCCTGCCCCGCTTGGGAGCTAGCTTCCCATCAGGTCTCTCCATCCTTGACAGATGCCAGCTGAGCCGCTGGTCTGACGCCAACATACATATGAACCTCCGATGCCAGCTTTGCCGGCGTCATCTATGGAGTATGCCTGATGCTGCTTTATCCATTGAAGTCACCAGCTGGGCCCGACTCCCCTTTTCCACCGACCCCCGAGGATCTGACACCCGTCACTGATGGGACGCTGGAGGGCTCCGTCCATTTAAGACCGATGAGTTCTCAGGATCAGCCTGGTTCCCTAGCACCAATGTCAGCTTTGAAGACAGTGCGTCTGACACCACCCTTCCCTTCTAAGCTGCTGGCTAGGCCTGACACCATTTTTCGGCTGACACCCTAGGATCCGACGTCCACCACTGATCGAATGCCGGCTGGCTCTGTCCTTTTGAGACCCACGTTGTGTTTCCCAGTCTGTTTTCCTGACACCGATGTCGGCTATGGCGACGATGCCCTATTCGCCTAAATCGTCAGCTAGACTTGACACTCAACTTCATCTGATGCCCGAGGATTCAACGTCCATCACTGACCAGATGCTGGATGGATCCTTCCCTTTGGGACAGACACTGGGGTCCCCCGGACCAACTCAACCTGAACCCGGGCTACCTCAACCTGATAGCTATGTTACGACCTGCTACTCTGCCCATTTCCCTCCCTTCTTTATGGGCGTCTTGGGACATATCCAACAGCTAAGTGGCTGGATTATGCAGGAGCTGTTCTCTTTGGATCATCACTTTTATGGAGAACAGACGGAGGCAGATTTCTTGGTCATTATAGTTGCCTAGATTCACTTTTAGCACCCCAGTCACCTGGGCACTCGGTCACCAGACAAATTTTCCAGACAGGTTGGTCTGCTGACTACACGGCCTTTATTCAGCCACCTGGCAGCCATTCCTGACTGGTTGGTCAGCTGGCTACAAGCCATGATTCTTTGGGCTCAAAACTCCCTTCACCCATAGGGTTCAGAATAAGAACGCCCTATGGGACAATGCTGCAGGCCACTCTACCGTTGGGTTCGGGCATCGGTAAGCACATCCTCTGGGCCTCCTAGGACTCGGCAGGGTTTTGGCCTTGATGGCTTGTATCCACCATTTCCTCAGCACAGAATGTCTGGGCTTAGTGCCGGGAAGTTCAGGCCAGGTTGATGGACACTCCCTTTAGGGGTCCAGCCCTCTTCGGGAAAGACTTACTGCTGGTTGTCGGTAAAGCCTATTGGGTCCATACACATCATGTACAGTCCTCAGCCTAGACACTACAAGCACTCCTTTTGGCGGAACTCCTGTCAGCCACCTAGAGGATTACAACAGAGAGCAGGTTCTAAGTGCAAAGCTTCCACCTTTGCCTCAAGGGGCTCCGCCCCTCAGGCACCCAGGGACTCTCATTCCTCGCTACACCTCCCAGGCTCCTCAGCCTGACTCATGGCCCAAACCCCCTACCCTGGCTAAAACCTTGGAGGGGCAGTAGGGGAGTTGCCTCTCTTTTGCCCAGAGTAGATGGGAGCCAGATTACCTCTGACCAGTGAGTGCTTTATTTAATTGCACTGGGGCACACCTTATGGCTTACGGAGCTGCCTTAGACACCCCCCTTGTCCCCTTTCATCCTCTTCAAAGTTCTTTTTGGCCTCATTCAAGAGGAAACTCAGGCTGTACGGCAGACACTGGCCATAGAGCCAGCCCCCGTAATGCGTGCAAAAGGGTTTTCATCCTTACAAGAGGTGCCTGCACTTCCGCCTTCAGGGGCACCACTACCAGTTCCTGGATCTTACCCTTCAGCCTGTTCTCAGCCTTCAGAGTCTTTATAAAACACAATGGTGGCTGCAGCCTTATGGAGACGTGGCCTTTACGGTTCGCTTCCTTAGATGATTGGCTGTTGCCCGCCTTCCCATCTCAGAACTTAGGGGTTACTTAAACCTTCCTTTCCTTGGCCAAGCCACAGGCTACAGCATACTGGGGCAATTATGAATGAGGTTCAGCTCACAGTCTTTCTCTCCCTGGACAGGGTAGAGCATCATTTAGCGCACGCTCAACAAGTCTCCTCCTCTTGCCAGGTCGGTCCTCAGACCCCTGGGACTTGTACCAGTGGCCATTACCACAGTTTCTCTGGCTCAACTCTATATAAGAGTGGTCCACTGCTACCTGAGAGACCAATGGGACCAACTATTAGATACTCTACAACAGCCAGTCCTGGTATCAACCCCGCAAGCTGGAGCTTAGCATGGTGGTTAGATTCCACCATCCCTTCTGAACAGTTGCTTTCTGAGTCCCCCAGTCAAATTCTAACCACGGACATGTCAAACCAAGGCTGGGGAATACTCTTGGGGGACCGTCAGACTCAGGAAATCCTGGTCACACCAAAACATCATTCTCTACATCTCTGTCCAGGGGATGTGGGCGATTTCATACGCCTTTCAGATGGTTCCGATACCTGGCCCTCTGTCAATCCAGAAGGACATCATGTTAGTGGTCTCATTCAAGAACTAGCAGGGTGAGTCTTACTCCTACCTGCTCTGCAGGGAGACCATGAGAGTATACGAACATACGTAAATGCTAGCAGAAACAGGCCTAATGGTCTATCGAGTCTGCTCAATTGTGCAGCTGCCCCACCCTCCCTTCTGCTCCTCTTAATTACCCCTCACCTCACTCTATCCCACCCCCTCTTAAAATCCCCCACTGTACTACAGGCAGCCACCTCCTCAGGCAGGGCATTCCGCTTATCCACCACCTGTTCAGTGAAAAGTATCTCCTGATTTCCCTCCTGAATCTTCCCCCCACCAATCTCGACCTATGCCCTCTCATGTCCCTCCCACTTCTAATCTGGCAGATCTTCTCTGTATCAGTTTTGTTATTCCCCTTTAAGTATTTAAAAGTTTTGATCATATCCCCCATCCCTCCTCTCCTCCAGTGAATACATGTTAAGCACACCCAGCCTATCTTTGTAGGACTTGCCCTCTAGACCCTGGATCATCTTTGTTGCCCTGCACTGTATCCCCCTCTAAAAATCTGATGTCTTTCTTCAGGAAAGGGCGCCAGTACTGCACACAGTATTCCAGGTGCGGTCTGACCAGTAACCTGTACAGGGGAAGGATCACCTCCCTATTCCTGGAGGAGATACCCCTCGCTGTACACCCCAGCATCTTGTTGGCTTTTGCTGCTGCCCTCCTGCACTGTGCCGAGTCATTCACATTCCCTGTTATAATCACCCAGAGATCTTTTTCCTGTCTGGTGCTTTCCAGCAGAACCCTCTCCAGCTGATAGCTCCTCCTCTGGTTCCTAGTTCCAGCGTGCAGTACTTGGCACTTCTTGGCGTTGAACCCCAGCTGCCATGTTTCTGACCATTCCTGTAGTTTGGTCAGGTCATCCTACAGCCCTTTCCACCCATCCACATCATCCACCACAGCTCCCATTTTAGTATTGTCTGTGAACAGACTGATCTTACTCCGGATCCCTTGTGAGATATCCACTATGAATATCCCAAACAGCACCGGTCCCAGTACCAATCCTTGTGGAGAGTATGGTCTTGGGCCATGGATCATCACTTGGATTCCTCAGCAGACAATGTTCCAGACGTACTATCTATCCTGATAGATCACCTATGTCGGTCTCCATCCAAGGTTGTCAAGTGGGATTTCTTTCCACAGTGATCACTGACCTCTTCGTCTGATGGAGACACACTGGTTGGCATCTATTTTCCTCATCATCATACGCACAAACTGTCCCTTGCCAGGACATGCAGGTTCCTCTATGCCACCACTCCCGTTTCCTGCCTATAGGGGGTTCCCTCCGCTGCAATTGGAGGTTGAGAGAGCTGACTCCAGTGGCGCCCTATGGGCCCTATCTGATTCAGTTTCCACTCCTTCAGCAGCCAACAGTGGAATCTCCACTTTCCCTGCCACTGTGCTCAGATTTTGTCCTCTCAGAAGCAGTGCACCTGAGTCCCTCCGGATCTCGTTTTCCTGCATCTCCATGCGTGGTTTGTGCAGACCTATTTGTCTCCCCAATAGGGGTTTCTCCAGGGGCAGCGGATCCCTTAGTGGTTGCTAGGAGAGCTTCCACTAGGGCCTATGGTGCTATAAAAGGCAAGCGGTTCTGTGTTTGGGCCACTGCTTCACAGTTGAGACTTTTTACCTGACATTACAGAGCGTTGTCAAAAAAACTTCCAAACTATATCCTGGACTGCTTCACCCAGACCTCTCCTAGCTCCTATGCCCTAAGAAGCAACAACATCATCCTGCTCAAATTGCCCAAATTCAACACCAGGCTAGGGAGGGCAGCAATCAGCTATTCTCTAGCTATAGCATGGAACACCTACAAAAATCCCTAAACTGTCCAATATCATTCCATTTGCATCCTTTAAACAGCATTGTACAGTCTTCTTCAAAGAGAAATGCAATTGCTACCACTAGAGCTAGCATTGTCATCTCACAAATCTCCCTTCCAAACCATATATGGCATATTCCTTCCAGACAGACACCCCATCTTATGGCATCCAGTAATGCCTTCACCATCTTAGTATTACATTATGTTGAGTGTCTGCCATGCCCCCCCACTGGGATATGTATATACTGTACATACTGTAAATATTAGCTTAACTTTCCTGTAACCGTTTTTTATCATGTGAATTTACTGTACATCACTGTGTTTATAAACGTTATTTTCCCCTGTATGTATAACTGTCTTATATAAGTGTATGATGTATCTGTTGTGTATCAACTATTGAACCTTGACCTTATCAGGTCCATCTTGTAAATGAGCCTTGCTCAATGATGTTCACCTGAATAAATAAAGATTTGATGATGAAGATGATGAGGTGAACTCTGTTTTGGAGTACCTCTCTCCCTGTTGGTTTCAGATTTTGGCTACTTCTCCTTACAGGTACATCCCTCCAATATCCCGGCTTCCCTGCACCACCAGGGGCCAAAATTATTTCCCAGATTGACCTTTCCTGCAAATTCTTGCAGGGTCTTTTGTTTTGGAAGCCTCCCATTAGGGACCCAGTTTCGCAAGGGGTCTGTTGTTTTTTAGTGGTTGTCCAAGAGTAAGGTGCCCTTGAAGACTCTGCCACCCTGCTACCTGCTACCTGGATTTTCTCGGGGTGCTTTGATTCCTTTTGGAATGCACCCATCTCGTTAATAGGCCACTGCACCAGGGGCATGAATGCCTCCATTGATCTTTTCGAGGCATGTTTCTGTTGCTGATATCTGTACAGCCATCACTTAGAACTTCATCCACGCCTTTGTCAAAACTCCATGGTCTTGTGCCACAGAGCAGGCTTTGGACCAGTAGTCCTTCAGGGCCTTCTCTACTTAGATCCTTAAGAAGCCTTTTCTGTTACCCCCACCCAGCTGACCAGGGTCACTCCTTGGGACTCTCATCGAGGCACAGGTCAGGAAGCGTAGGAAAACCAGGAGCAGTTGTAAAATTCACAAGTGATTTATTATTAACAGTAAAATAAAAAAATAAAATTGATCAGTATAACTATTTACAAAGGCAGTATAAACAGAGAAAGTCCATCTGGGTTTCTTCTCAATTTCCAATCTCAGTCTCTTGTGTTTCTCTCTTGCAAGAAATTGCAGCTCTGTTTTTATAAGTCTTTGCATCCCCCGCTCGTTAAGAAAACAGCATGCTTCTCACATATTACATAGATACATAGACAGTGTCGGCAGATAAGGGCCTATGGCCCACCCAGTCTGCCCATTTAAGTTTGTAAGTTCAGTTTATGTTTTCCAGGAAGTCTGTTGCCCCTTACCCCTGACCTCCAGAATTCCTTTGTCTATCCCATGCATTCTTAAATCCCGTGATTGTTTCAGCCCCCACCACTTCCTCTGGCAGGGTGTTCCACTTGTCCACCACCCGTTCTGTGAAGAAATTCTTCCTCACGTTTCCTCTGAATCGTCCTCCCTCCAACTTCACCCCATGATCTCTAGTCCTGGAACATCTTTTTCGCTTAAAAATAGTGCATTCCTGCACCCTGTTCCTCCCTGTAAGATGCTTGTATGTCTCTATCATATCCCCTCTCTCCCTCCTGTCCTCCAGGGAGTACATGTTCAGTGCCTTCAACCTGTCCTCATAGGACTTGTGATGCAATCCATGCACCATCTTTGTTGCTCCTCCTCTGAACCTTCTCTACCCTGTCTATGTCCTTACGTAGGTATGGTCTCCAGAACTGCACAGTGTACCCAGGTGCGGCCTCACTAGTGTCTTGTATAGTGGAATTATGACCTCCTTTTCCTGCTGGTGATGCCCTGCCTATGCATCCCAGCATCCTATTTGCTTTACCTGCTGCCTTGTCACACTGTTTCCCTGCCTTGAGGTCATCAGAGATGATAACTCCAAGATCCCTTTCCTGCTTGGTGCATGCTATATCCTCACCCCCAACTGATATATTGTGCCAGGGTTTTGTGCCCCATATGCATTATCTTGCACTTCCTTGCATTGAATTTCAACTGCCAAACCCCTGACCATTCTTCAAGTTTCTGCAGGTCCCTTCTCATTCTGTCTACACCCTCTGGTGTCTCTACTCTGTTACAGAGCTTTATGTCATCAGCAAACAGTGAAATTCTGCCTTCTAGGTCCTGTGCAATGTCACTGATGAAGATATTGAATAGTACCGGTCCCAGCACTGATCCCTGTGGTACCCCACTGGTCACTCTTCCCTCTGTGGAGTGACAGCCATTTACCACCACCCTCTTGTCCTGCTGCCCAGCCAGTTACCTACCCACCGCACTACTGTCCTGCCCACACCCATATTCCCCAGTTTGTGCAATAGTCTTCTATGTGGCACAGTGTCAAAGGCCTTGCTGAAGTCCATTCCATATTGTTCTTGTAAGTTTCAACAAGTACAGCAAAAATAACATTGTGACCCAGAACTGACCTCTTGCTTATAGCTTCTCAGAGAGTTTGCAAACAGGTTAACCCCTCGAGTTCCAAACAGCTTTTTGTGATCATCAACAGTATAACTAAAAACATTCTAAACAAAGGGATCCCAGTATCAGATACATTTCCACATAATGATTCATATATATTTTTATACCAGCAGATATGCAAGGGGGGAGAAAAGAGAGAACAGCAAAAGAAGGTAGAGAGATAGCGAAAGGCAGAGAATTGCAAGACCGTCGGGATGATCAAGTCCTAGGTCTCACGAGAACATTTGGTTGCGCAACCAGATAGAGAAGAGACAGAAAAGGAGAGAATAGAACAGATCCTTGCATTTAAACTCTGTCTCCAGAACAACTGGGACAGTGCCGTATTCAACCCTGTCCCAGGGACTCAGTCCTAATGGTGTTACCTGCTGCAAGAGCCCTCTCGAAGTAAGATAGTACAGTTACATAAGAACTTGCCCATAACAGATCTTCAAGAGAAGCTCTTGTAGCAGGTACTATTTTCCCTCCTGCCTTCCCCCTGGTAGTTGTTTGTCTCCATCATGGATACCTTTCCTCTTCTATGAGGAACATCCTCGATTCTCCATTTTCTCTTTTTGTGCCAGGGTCTCTGGCGGGAGAACTGAGGATGGGTTGAGGGACCACCCCTTTTATATCATAGGTGACATCGGGGGCGAGTTGACTTCGGAGGGGGCAGTCCCCACTATAAGCAGAATTTTTCCGTGCCTGGTGACTTAGTCCTAATGGTGTGACCTGCTGCAAGAGCTTCTCTCAAAGAGCTGCTGTTATGGTAAGTTCTTGTGTAACTGTACTTTTTTCTCTTAGTCCTACCAAGTCTATGACTATGAAGGATGACTGTAGGAAGACTTTCAGGCAGGCTGCTTAGGCAGTGGTACCATGTCCAGTCCACGTTCCCCTTCAGGGAAGGGTTCTGACCATGGGTGGTCCTGTTCTGAGGAGGAACGACAGTCCTACTGAAGCACAAAAGAGCGGGCCCATTCTTAATTCCGGTCAGCTTCTTGGCACCACTCAGCCTCAAGTTCTTCCTCTTACCTTCAGAAGGGGAAGAAACGGTAACACTCGAGGTCACCCTTTGGGAGGACTGCCGCGAGACCTTAGGTCTCCCTGAGCTGTAGGCCCCTGCTGATGCCATCACCAGGGGTCTCTGGTACTGGGGTGTTGAGGTCCCGAAGTCCCCCTTTGTATATAAATGGGGACACAGATGGACAGTTCCACCCTTGGCAGCTCTTTGGAGCAGGCGGCCCAGGCTGCAGCAGTCTTTTCTTCCTGCTTGGCGCTGCTCCCAGTGGGTGCCAGTGCAGGGGCTTCCTTTACTGGATTGTTCCAGGAGATGTGTCAGTCTCTACAGACCCTTGGGGAGGGCCTTTCCGGTCCCTCTGTACCTGGACCCTTGTGTGCAGTCTGAATGCTGATTTCCTGGTGATTCATGTGGAAAGGGCCTCCAACCAGCTAGTGGACGCCCTCAGCCAGGTGGGTGAGGCATCTTATGAGTGGACTTTTCATCAAGAGGTGGTGAACCACCTGTTCTTCCAGTTGGGCACACCACTAGTTGACCTGTTCAGTTCCTGGGAGAACGCAGAGTTGAGGCTGTTCTGTGCCTGACCCCACTCAATGCGGGACAATGATAGTGGATGTCTCACTAGGCTCTGGATCCCGGGCCTCTTTTATGCCTTCCCTCCCTTTCCTCTGATCCAGCAGGTTCTGGTCAGGACATGGAGGGACAAGGCGCAGGTGATCCTCATAGTCCCAGACTGGCTGCGCCAATTCTGGTACCTAGATCTCCTCAGCAGCAGGCCTCCGTGGTGCCTGCCTCCACTCCCGGACCTGCTTTCCTGTCACAAGGGGAAGGTTTTCCACCTGGACCTTCAGTCACTGCACCTGACAGCCTGGTTCCTGAGTGGCTAAAGTTCCAGGCTTTGGGTCTTTCTGAGGAGGTTTTCCAGGTTGTGAAAGCCTCCCAGAAGGGATCGAAGCACCAGTGCTATGCCTTCAAATGGAAGTGTTTTCCATTTGGTGCCAGGACAGAAACATAGAATTTGACGGCAGATAAGGACCGCTTGGCCCACCTAGTCTGCCCATTTCCCTACCTAATGGATAAGCTGCAGATCCTAGTTAACCAACAGCCTACTTCCTCCTACCCCCCACTAGAATTGCCTTATGTGTGTCCCATGCATTCTTGAATTCCCCCACTGTTTTTGACTCTATGACCTCAGGAAAGCTGTTCCATGTATCCACAACCCTCTCTGTGAAGAAATACTTCCTCACATTACCTCTGAGCCGTCCCCCCTCTATCTTCCAATTATGCTCCCTTGTTTTTGCACATCTCTTTTTCTGAAAGATGCTACCCTCTTGGACTTTGTTGATTCAATTGAGGTATTTGAAAGTTTCTATCATGTACCCCTTCCCCCTCCTTTCCTCGAGACTATACATCTTTAGTTCCTTTAGTCTTTCTTCATATGTCTTCTGATGCAGACCCTGCATCATTTTGGTTGCCCTCCTCTGGACAGCCTCCACCCAGGCTATGTCTTTACGGAGATGGGGTCTCCAGAACTGTACACAGTACTCCAGATGTGGTCTTACCAACAGGGAGTTAGAACCTCAGTTCTGCCCCTTGGCTAACATTTAGGATTACCTGTGGTCCCTCTCCCAGTCGAGCCTAAGGTTGACAACCCTCAAGGTGCACATGGCAGCCATTTTGTTGCTAATCATACCCCAAACATACCCATCAGTTTGTAGTATAAGTAGAAGCATTCAGAGTCTAGTAACCTTCATTCTTTCTGTGCATCACAATTAACAACTAACAAATTATTTGAATAGTGCAAAAAAAAACATACACTATCACAAAGCTATCACTGGAAGCAAGCAAGATGTAAGATGTGGGATGTACACATTTAATTACCGTTTTGCCTTTGTTTTCTTGTGAGCATGTTTTGGACCCTCTTCCTTTGCTTCCTTACTCATGTTTTCTAATTATGTCTATGAATGATGATCACTGCTTTTATTCCACTATCCAGAGCCACCACATGGAATCAAACCACTTAATCCAATGTCCATCTGATGATGTTATCAAGACAAGCAGCAGAATGACTGCTTAAAAACAGCACCAGCTCCAGCTGTACAGATGAGAAATTACTAGTAGCTTCTTCTCGCTCCCTGTCATTCCATACGGTGGCCGGCCAAGGTAGTGAGAGTTGGACTGTGCCAGTCATCGTATCTGATCCCCAGCATGGCTCCAGCCTAATGGGTGCGGATCCACTATGGATGCTAGCCATCAGGGAGCAGGGTGGCACCAGGATGTGTGTTTGGCTGGTGGGGAGGGGGTACCACTAGACTCCATGGTAAGCATTAATTGCAAAGTGGCAGGCTATCAGAGGGTGGAGGGTGCCACTAGACACCAGGGAAATGTTCATATTACAGTGACAGGTGATTGGAGGGTGGGGTGGTTACACTGGACACCAGGGACAACATCTACATTATGGGGACGGGCAAGTGGGGGGTGCCATTATACAGTAGGGAAAGCATTAATTATATGGTGACAGGTGACTGGAGGGTGGGGGTGCCACTAGACACCAGGGCATGCAAATACTGTTATGGCGACGGGCGATAAGAGGGTGAGGGGGTGCCACTAGAGACCAGGGAAATTTATGATGATTACAGGTGATCAGATGGTGGGGGGTGCATTAGTATTTTGGTGACGGGCAATCGGAGGGCAGGGGGTGCCACAGGACACCATGGCATCCATTGTTTATGTGGGCTAGAGTTTGGGGGATGGGAGGGCAGACGGCTGCAGTACCGCTGCCCACCACCAGGGCCTTGCACCCCATTAAGTCAGGGTTTGCAAAGGCAGTAAGTTGTGCCTGTTTGGGTGGCATTTACCTCCTGTTCAAACCTCTGAATTTCCCACTGCGCCCATATGCGGTGCAACCCACCTCATTTGCATGGTTGCAGTGGTAAGTTAGTGCTTGGGTGCTACCAGGTTTCACCCATGCAGTGGGGATGTCTGAATCGGGCACAAAACCTGGTTAATGCAGGCAAACGCACCTTTATGTCCATGCTAACTTTTGAATATCTGGCTCCAGGTGTTGCAAAGAAGTTGGAACCATTTTTTTTGCTTGTGTCAGTGTGGTATTTTAGCTGCCTAGGCCTCTTACATGACTTGAAGAAGTGCGCCATTTACCAGTATGTCATGCAGGGATGCCATCAAAAGACTTTGGAGGCTTTCTTGCAGAAAATGGAGAACAACCAGCGAGCAACACCTTACTCCGACCCCCATTTCTTCCCACACCTCAGCATCGGCTCTAGTGATGTTCCACCCTTTTCGACGTTTGGCAGCTATGCTGTTGCCCCTGCGGTCTTCCTCATCCAAATCAAAGGGTAAGCATCAAAGGTTCTCATCATCCGATGGCCCTCATTGTGAGCATGCAAAGAAAGCTGCTACATGCCCCTGTTGTTCCAAATTGCCACACTGCTTCAGTGCTGGTGGTATGTACTGTACCACTTCAGCGGTTTCTGCCAACTCACCCCCACTGCACAGTATCAAGGTTGGGTCTGGCTCTGGCTGTCCTGCTGACAGCTGTATGCATTTGTTGACCGTCAGTGTCCCATAATCAACTCTGCCGTCTGGCTTCATTGACGCCCAGGCAGTCATGGCTTCAGTCTCTGAGATATTCCAACAGCATTTGATCTTCCAAGAGTCAGTCTTCACCATTGATTCCCACTTATGACTCTGGGCTGGAGGTACTAGGACCCTCGTGGGAGCAAAACGTTTGCTGGGGGGCCGGCTATAGCTACTGGACATGTCATCTGCACACCCCTCAGCATGGTGCCATGCACCAGCCATTACCGTTGCTGGCTCCCTCACTAACCTCACTTCTGTTCTTCCAGCCATTGCATGCACTCCGTGGTAATGCAGTGCCTCAGTTCGATTCATCACCGCTGCTTCTGTTTTTGTCACTGCTGTTTTACATTTTTTGTCATGTTGCTTGTGTTATTTTAGTGCACTGCCGAAGTTCGATGAGAAAGGGATGAACTCATTGAAGAAAGAATGACAGTTGCCCTTTATGCATTGTTTCCCCAGTGGGAAACCGATGGCAGTTCCGGACCAGCATCAGACCTGTGCTGCCTATCTTGGACTGGAGCATGACATGGATGTGTGCAGTGTTTGCTTCTCCATGGACCTCGTGACACCCTCAAAAGCCGCTCTTTGAAGTGGGGTCACCTGATCCCCACCTGCGGAGGCAGGAATCTCTCACATGCATCCAAAATCAGGTCATTGTGCTAGCCCGGTGGCGCTGAAGGTTGAAGCGCTGACATTGCACCAGATCTCTGCCAGCGACCCGGGTTCTGGAATGAGCCCGGGCCACTGGGGGTCAGCAGAGGAGAGAGAGAGGATTGAGCATCCAGAGGACTGCTCTCCTCTCCTCTCTCAGGGAGGGAGGGATTGCTGTCCCACTCACTAATCGTCCTCTAGCAATGGCTGGAGAGGGATATGTGTCAGGAGGTGCATTGTCGACATATGACATCGATGGGGAGGGAGAAAAAACAAGGAGGAAAATGGAGCTGGCAGGCTCCGTGATGGCCCCACCAGCACCCCATCCCAACGCTGGGGATCTGGATGTTGGTCTCTGAGGTGGGGGGTAAGCTGGCACCCTTCGCCTCAGCCCTGTCATTGGGGGTGGGGCAACCTGTGGGGGATCGCCGGGTCAGTTGGGTGTGGGAAAGATGGCACTGGAGACCGAGTTCTCTCCATAGGAGGGACTGGAGCCACCTGCTAGGCTCCCAGGAGGGGGAAAAAAATCTGTATAGAAAAAAAATCTGGTCATTGGGCCTTTCCCCTGGGCCTCTTCCCAGGACCACTGTTCTGTGGAAGTACAAAGTTCTTCTCAACCTCACCATGCTGAAGTGTTGGTGGTGTGGTGAACAATCGGCTCCTGGACGGTCGACTGTGAACCCTCCACTGTCTGCCTGACCTGAGCAGCAGATGTCCCTGGTGATGAAGCCACAGCTACATGCTCCATCTACACCAGTGGACACCACAGTGTTATCCTCTGGTGTCCGTTTGCAGTGAGAACATGGCATGTGGCACCAAGGACTGCACCGGGCCCCCGTCTGACACTTTTCTCTGTGTCAGGAGAGGGATCAGCACTGAAACTGTTGTCCACACTGTTATTAGTTTGGATGTTATCATCCATGGTGTCACTAGCAACACCGAGGAAGGTGACAGCACCAGACACAGTGATGGAGGTGGCGTCAGCTCCGGTGTCAGTCCTGGGTCCTGCTCCGGGTGAGGTGCTGATGACTGTGCCATCCCAGAGGTCATCACTGATGCTGAGGAGTGTGATGGCTTGGGGGTCAACTTTGAAGTCAGCACTGAGCACAGTGTCAATGGCAGTACCGGCAGTGGTGATAGGGATGATCCCATCTCTGTGACGCTGTCTCCAATCCTGAAGCTTGTGCTGGAGGTGGCACCAACTCAGAGTCTGATGTTGGCCTTGATATTGAGTTTTCCTGAGAGTCACTGGACATCACCACCGGTGAGGACCATGGTCACCCCTCTGAGACCTATACAGCTCAACTCTCCTCAGCTAAGGGTTCCCCCGTGGTCACCGATGGGTCACTGCTCTGATGTAGGAGAACACCCTTCATGTGAAGCTGCTAGACCCTCCCTTTGGGTGAGGCCCCCAGCACAGTTAAGCAGCCCAGGCTGAGGCTGTCGAGACCAGGAGTCTCTGTCCCCTGTAGCAGGGCCTCGCCATTTCCTGGACAGGTTGCCCTTGTTCATAGGCCCTGAGGGACTGTTAACCTGGGATCAACAGCAGGATTTTGTTGGTGCCTTAGAGAGCTGGCATAGGGGGTTTGACAGGATCAAGTGCAGGCCCTTCCTCCAGATACCAGTGGTCCCTGAAGTTGGCACCTCATCTTCATCGATGTCCTCAGAGGACAATGAATCATTGATTCACCTTCCTTCTGCTGCTGAGTATACTTTGTACCAGCAATTCCTGATGGATGTGTTCCAGATGCTTGACTTACATGCTTTTATAAGCTGCAGTCTTGCAGCCCTGCCATTGGGACTCCTTGGAGTTCACAGTCTCAATACCACTATTGTTCCTTCATTGGCTAGAGCCTTTGAGGAGGCATCCAGTGCAGTGTGGAGGCATCTCTTATTCAATCCAGCCATGCCACGCTGTCTCATGCATGACCAGCCTCCAGAAGCAGATTCCACTTAGATGGATTCCCTTTGAAGAAAGACATTTTCCTTGTCACGTGCCTTAATATTAATGTCTGCACACCAGGCACATCTGGCAACCTGTAACCAACACCTGTGGTTGCAGCTAAGCAGACTTTTTAAAAAACTGCCACAGAGCGAGACTGTTGGGCAAGCCATTGACCTTTCTGCCAGGGTCCTTGAGGTAGTTTGGCACCAGTCGAGGACATTTTGCAATGTCAATGACGTGGCCTCTAAGTTGGCAGGAACTGCATTTTGTATCAGGCGGATGGCATGACTTCCTCTCTCCCGACTGGTACCTTTGGGCTGGTGTAAAATGCTTAACTCGCACTTCCAGGGGACTTCCATCTCCCCTAGGGTCAGATGAGAACTATTGAGGAACCCTCCTGTTCCTTTGCCACAGGTGCCCTTGCCTGACCCTGATCAGTCTCTGGTCTTGGCAGTTCTGTAAGGAGACCCTGCCTCAAGTGTTCGTCACACACCGAAAGCTGAGGGTGTTTATTGCCTTCAGGCTGAGTCAGCTTCTCCCTCTGAAAAGAAGCGAAAGCTTGGTACTCAGACCCATAAGTGGAACTCAGTGGTGAAGATTGATTCTTGGAAGATATGAAAGTCACGTACTTACTGTAACTGTTGATCTTGCAGAATGTCTTCACCATTGATTACCGCCCCTATGTCTGGGCATATTGTTAATCCTGTGCCTCTTCCTTCACTGCCTTCTAAGCAGCTGGTGGGACCTGTCCAACCTCTTCCTCCTGATGAGGAGGTGTATAAGCCAGACCTCATTCATAATGAGGAGGATTATGAGGGTAGTGAAGCTAAAAAATACCTGTAGGGCCAAACTTCACCAGTTATATGGTGGCAGCATTCGTTCTTTGGCTTTAATTTTATTTATTTATTTATTTATTAAAATGTTTCACCAGGAAGTCACACTGAACAACAAGTTGCTTGTCTCCCAGTGCGAACTGTGGGGGGTTACATTTGGATGAAGAATTAGACATACAGTTTAACATTTAACATATCTGAGAAATTAAACATAGCCTGACTGGTGGGGTCTGTATGGTTCGATAGAACCCCTTTGAAATTCCTCCTTTTCCATTATTTGTAACATTTTTTTCATCATTTCTGTTTATTTTGTGACTGTCACAGAGTGCTTATGCACACATGATGAACCCCAGCACTTTCTTTCTGCATGCACGCCCCATCTGCTGTTAATCAGTTTCCTCAGTGCCAGTAAGATGACTGGAGCTGCTTTGTGAGTCTTTCTCAGCACTGTCCCCCTATGGCCGGCTGGCCAATTGCAGCTCATGTCAGCATCGTGAATGTGACCAGAATACCGCATGGCCGCTGCCCACAATTCACACTGTCATCTGGCACTCCAGGAAGATGTAGCATGGTGGCAGGCTCAGAGACGATGTCTCTAGGAGAGCAAAAAAAAAAAGTAGAGAACCTCGACTTACAATATTATCAGTCACCGGCAGATACATTTTGCTGGCCACAATTGCCAAACATGTGTCCCTTAATAACTGTATATCAAGGGATAGGCTGTGCAGAACTGGGCAAAGGAGCTTTTCAGGTGGGTGGGCTAAAGATTTAGAAATAAATTACTTAAATCCTCCTCTATACAAAATGCAAAGTTGTCATGTTTCATATGTCTGTTTTAACTTTTTGTAAGTTAAGCAAAAGAGGTACCACAGTGGAAAGGCAATGCAAGTGTTTGGAAGGGTCTGGCTGGGATCTACACTGCCACGTCATTAATTGTGCTGTTCAGAGAGGTCTTCACTGTGGTCCCATATTTATTGACATTCAGTTCCACTTTTGTCTGTGCTATCTGTGCCAGACACAATTAAAACAAATACGATGTGATAAGCGTTTTATCCAGATGATCACATGTTTGTTTGTTTGTTTGTTGAATTTTGTTGACCCGGTAAGCCCACTGGGCCTAGAAGTCTCTTTTTCAGGGGCGACCGAGGGGGGGAGATACAGATGGTAAGCAACTGAAATTGAACCAGATTAAGCTGTTGTTGGTATTTTTAGTGAATGAGTGTCAGTAGAATGACATTTGTTACTACAGTTCAGTGTTATGGACATACCCACTATACTTTTGGAAGTGGGGGGTAGGCATTTAGGAGATGGTAACTTTGCACTGGGAATCCCCGCCACTGTCAAATTGCCTTTCTCCTTGTTCCCATTGTCATGCCTACCACACTGGAGAATGGAGTGGGGGTAACAAGTGTAGTACCCACTACTGAACTGAGAATTGTTACAGATTTTTTTTCAAGCAGGGTGCTTGGTATAGAAACATAGACAGTGACGGCAGAAAAAGACAGAGGTCCATCCAGTCTGCCCAAGTTCCCTATAATTCCTGGAACCAACCATTTCTCCAGGGTACTAACCTTCCCCATCCTCTCTCTAGTCTCCTCCTTTGTCCTGTTGCCCCCAGTAACCATTATTCTCTTCATTATGTTCCAGCCCTGCTTGAATCCTCTGTTTGTTTTTGCACCCACCAATTCAGCTGACAGACTGTTCCAAAGTTCCACCGCCCTTTCCATAAAGCAGTACTTCCTCACGTCCCTCCTGAACCTCCCTCCTATTCATTTTCACTCACAACCACATGACCTCGAGTTGGTATTTAGGGTAAATAATTCCCAACAGTTTACCTTGTTAATTCCTTCAAGGAACTTGAAAGGCTCTGTCATATCTCTCCTCTCCCTTCTGGTTTCCAGTGAGTACATATTTAGTGCCTTGAGGTGCTCCTCATAGGATCTGTCCTGCTGTCCCTGAATCATTTTAGTTACTCTGTGCTGCACTGTCTCCAACCTATCCCTGTCCTTTCTGAGATGAGGACTCCAGAACTGGGCACAGTACTCTAGGTGAGGCCTCACCAGGGATCTGTAGACGGGAAGTATTATCTCCTTTCTTCTGCCGTCAATACCCCTACCGATACATCCCAGCATCCTGCTAGCCTTGCTATAGGCCATGTTGCACTGACTCAATTACTTAAATGGTATATTGAGTTGGGGAGGGTGGGGATTACAGCAAGGGGTAGAGGGAGCTCAGATATGAGTTATATAGGCTTAAAATAAGCCACAAAAGTGCACCACAGAGCATACCGTAGCCCATGGTTTCTGGGGGACATACTATATTTGAGACAGTGCCTTTGGTATATTACAGTAGCAGTATCTTGCTGCCCTCTGGTACTGAATACATATATGTATTCACCCTGCAGCCAGCCAGATAATAATTTTGCTTAGAGCAAGGGGTGTAAGAGGTCTCAGATATGACTTCTTTAGCTTCAAAATAAGCCCTAAATTCACCACATGGCTTCTGGGGTCCTGGTGGCACTAAGACCCACAGCTTTTTTTAAAAGGTTGCAGACTGTATAAAAAGAACCCCCCTGTGAAAATCCTGGCAACAGCCCTGTTAAATATTCAATTACATTTGTAAAAAGACATACAGTTAAAAAATATATGTAACCCCTAGATGGCGCTATCCCAGGGGCTACTACCCCTGCCTGATTTGCCACTAACAGGTTGAGGGGCCTGGATCCGATGGCGGGTGCCTCCACCCAGAGGTCAGGGTTTGCAATAGTTAAACTAACTTGGTCACAGCCCTCTGGGACACTGCAACCCCCCTTTCTTCCCACTAGTGGCCCACACAATATATCAGAATTACCTTCACAGTATACACTTACCCCCAGGACTGGTTCAGGCACTGGGACCTCCTGTAAAATAAGATACAGTGCAACAATCACAGTACAATACTTTAACATAGACAAATACCTCAGGCAGTATAACTTTGCTGAAACAAGCAGCTCTGATTTATTTAGGGGGAATATAACAAGGACAGGGGGAAATCAGGTTAATTAGCTTATCACTTTACTCATCTATTTATGGCTCTGTGCACAGGCCTATCCCTGCCAGTTACTGTCCCTGGGTACCCAAGCCCTAGTGGCTAGTCCAAACCGTGGCAGCTGGTAGGGGCCCTTTCACACAGAGAAAAGAAAAATTAGTTAAACAGTCAGCAGTACAGTAATTCCATTTGGATTTAATGTGGCAATTCAACAGGGAGCGACCCTGAATTAGTACTCACGACCTCCAAACAAGATAGGGTCCTTCAACGTCAGCAGGGCTACTCTTGAGCTCCACGAGACTCCTCACACATTTGTATGACAAACTGCAACAGGCAAAAGTCCTTTAATGGCAGCAGGATTCACTTGAACTACACAAGCTCTTCACACATTTATATGGTAAACAGTAACAGGCAAAAGTCCTTTAATGGCAGCAGGATTCACTTGAGGTACAAGCCTCTTCACACATTTATATGGTAAACAGAAAGTACTATACCAGGCAGGCTGCTTCTCTATCCGATCGCAATTACTGCACAATACCCGGGAGAACACACAGCAGATTCAGTTCCTGACAGACCAAGCGTAATTCAGCAATTTATCCAGTCTTCTACAGGGTGAGCCTGGTTTCTACTCTTCAGATATCCTTTGATTCTCTTCACAGGACGGATTCAGTCCTAACAAGCAGTTACACAAGCTGCAGACCGGAACTCAGGGCCTTACACACGTTTCCCGACTAAAACTGCACACCGAAAAAAGCACAGCGCTCCTTTCCTCTTCACTGCCAGAGCTCAACTGAAACTCCAGCAGACAAAACTGGGCACTTCCTTTGAGTTCCTCCCAGTTTTTGGCTGGATTGGCTGTCACTCACAATAGACTGCCCCTGTTGGTCCAAAAAGGCGCCAAAGTCCAAACTACATCTCCCAGAGTCACTGCCCATACAATCTTCTTGTGGCTGGCTCAGATTACGAGTCCAAGTTCTGATTCGTCCCAAGGCACCATTTTAGAGCTACCTTAACCCACACTGATTGGTCCAGTTCAGCAGTTCAAAACTAGAATGGGGAACTAGGCAAACACAGTTCTGACTGCAAAAGAAAGCAGGTTAGACAAACTGTATTTTCATTATTACTCTAAATGATTTCTGGCAAACAGTTACATCTTTCAGATAGGTTTCTTTGCACTCCTAGTGACTGCAAAAATGGAGTGAATTGGCAGCAGCTCAGTGGTACTCAAGCAAAGAAACACACAGTCCCCCATACAAACTAATTATGTCTGCAAGCAGACAGCTCTTAAAGACAGTACCAGAGGCTCTAAAAACACTCACAGATAAATGGCTTAGACGCCAAACACCATTCAGGCTTGGAGCATTCAAGCAAGCTCCTGGAAGTCTTTTGGGAACCCCCATTTGCAGGGGGGTTACATATAAATTGTACAGTCGCATTTGTGACATAACATACAATTAAACATATCATACCTGTGGAATATGCATTTAATTACAATTGGCATATCTGAGGAACATTGTCCGGGCCCCTAGTACTCTGCGGCAGAATTTTCTGATTTCTGCGGCAGGGCTCCTTGGCTTCTGCGGAAGCATTCTCTGATTTCTGCGGCATGATTTATTTATTTCTCTGGCAGAACGCAGTCCTGCCATTGGCTAAATATTATGTGATGTCATCGATGACATCATGTGATTAGCATAGAGGAGGGGCTTTAGGGAAACGAGATGGGAAAGAAAGCCTGACACTATGAAAAAACAGTATATTTGAATGGAAATTCACCAAAAACAATGAATTCTGCAGCACTATATATATTCTGTGGCATGATGCAAATCCTGCGGCAAATTCCACAACTGCAGAATCGCAGAATTCCAGGGGCCTTGAACATAGTACAGAAATTTAATGTAGCCTTGGAACCAACTCCTTGCAGGAATGGATCACGGTTAAGAGGCAGATTATTTAGCAATTATTGAATGAATGAGGTCCAGTGGGGGACATCAAGGATGGTAGAGGGGTAGACAAGGGAAACCAGCAGGGGGAAGGAGAGGATAAAGATGGGGGGAACATTACCAGAGAAAAGTGAGCAAAAAAAAAAAATCAGTTGTGAAGGGCAAGTTAACACAGGGCTATTGCAATCTGGGAGCACCTCAGACAGAACAAAAAGTGCAAATTATTAGCTCAAGTGAACTAATTCCTTTGATTAAGTGCAGGGAAGTAGGGGGGCAGGAGAGAGGTGGGGGTAAGGGATAGGGAAGGGTAGGATGAGTCATACCTGGAACTGGCCCCTTCAGAGTGCGGAGATCGCTGTCCGTGGCAGAATTCTAATTACACTAGAATCTTTTTTTTGTTTTGTTTTTTGTTAGTTTAACTCACAAAATTTCTTCAGTTCCTCTCAGTCCTACCTCGTGCTAATGGTTAACAGCCATGGAAGAAGGTAGGGAGCCTGAGAAGGCTAATTGCTCTTGCAACGGGGCTGTGTCTGGTCATTAGCTCTCTCTGGGCAGGTGCTCTGAAAAGCAGTCCAGTGCCTGTGAGGAAGGACAGTCTGGGAGTCACAAAAAGAAACAGTCTGGATCCCAACTACGCTTGGTGTCAGGGTCTTGGCACCATTCGGCCTCAACCTCTTCCCGCAAGAAGGGGAAAGAAAGGGCACATGTTGAGGTTGTCCTTTGGTCCTTCTGCTCTGAGACACTCTACTTCAGTAGACCTGGGTTCCCCACCATCGTCACCAGGGATGCCTGGGTCTGTGAGATTGGTGTCTCCATCTAGGAGCCCCTCTCTGTCCATTACAGAGGACTCCGGTGGGCAGTTTAGCCATTAGGTAGCTCTTATGAAGCATTGAATGCAGCTTGTTAGTCATGGTGTGCCATTTCTGGTGCCAACCCCTCTCCCTTTGGGGTCAGCTGGGCTGGCGCCATCTGTGGTGCCATTTCATTTTGGCGCAATTCTTATTGCAGCACTAGCCTCTGGCTGGTGCCACTCTTGGCATTGCCATCTGCCCCACTTGTGTCATGTCTATCCCCTCTGAGCCCGGGGGCAACCACGGTGCCTCCACTGGTCACTTCAGTGCCAGCTGATTCGTTAACATAGTATGCAGAGCCAGGGTCAGATCTCTTGGGGCCTACCTCAGTGCTGCTTGCCGGGGCGGTGTGCATCACTGAATGAGCCTGCAACATTGGGATCCCCCCTCCGTGGCATGCTCTCAGCGCTATCTGCAGAGCCCCCACTGACACTTTTTCCTAAGAACTTGGCGCTGGAGCCAGTTTTGCAACAGCCTGCACTGTTGGCTCTTCGACCTCTTCTCTCTACTACTGTCCAAGTGAGGAGGGTGTAGAGGGGACGAGTCAGATCCTGACCTCATCACCTCTGATGGTGAGGTGGATGACTAGTATTATGGTCCAGAGAACTCAGAACCAGTTCCTGTGACTGCACCCCAGGAGGAGCTCTCCTTTCAGGCTCTGCTCAGAAATATGCATTTCACATTGAATTTCACGTCACGAGCCATAGACCAGGCTATGCACCTCCACCTGGACTTTCTAAATGTGCCAGCCCTTGAGACATTCTCGGAGGTGACTTGGAGGAGGCATACTACTGTGGCAGCAGTCCCCAAACAGGCAGGCAAGAAATACACGGCACCTAAAGCTAAGCCTATGTATATATCACAGCCTATAGCAGATGCCATTGTTATTCTGTCTGAGAATGATAAAGCCATAGTGCCCAAGGAGATCACAGCGCACCCCACTAACAGTGTCCTGCAGAGTAGACACCATGGGCAAACATATCTATGTCTCTGCTGCCCTTGGCATGAGGATAGCTAGTTACCAGGGTCACTTCTCTGTTGCTATTCCCTATGGAGCAAAAGTCTCTGGCAGAGGCCCTGCCAGACACAGACACAAAACAAGAAATGCTGCTTGCTGTTAATCAAAGTGTTGAGTCTTAACACCCCTCAGCTTAAATCCTCTATGAATGCCTTTGATACAGCAGCCCACTCCACGGCCGCAGGTATTTGTATCAGGTGACTCTCCTGGCTGTGGAGTGCTGGCTTCACCCCACACTTCCAGCAACATGACTTTGCCTTTGTTGGCACTGAAACCTGTTTGGACAACAGTGGAGCAGTCTCTTAAGGAGTCTAATGAGGGGGGTAGAGGTTGTGCTCTTTTCACAACAAGCAGTCGTTTCATGGTAGGGGCAGGGGAGCCCAAAACAATAAAGCCCAGCTTCCTCGGCACCAAAGAAAGATGCAGCCAAAGACACAGGCACCAAAAGTACTCAGTGCTACCATCTGTAGCTCTGGCCCCAGTTCCACTTCAGCTGCCAGAGGTGGACCTGTCCTCTCCAGTAGAGGGACACCCGATCCAGTTTTGCTGCCAGTGGGACTCCATCTCAATGGACAAGAGGGTCCTCAGGATCATACGAGAGAGGTACTCCTTGGGTAATTTCTCTGGACTATCCTTCCAGAAGGCAACTCACCCTGTCAGCTCACGACCGAGCTTCTGACACAGACCATTGCAGGCCTTCTGAGAAACAGGGCACTGGAAATAGTGTCAGAGTCAGAGTGGAACACAGGGTTCTTCTCCCACTACTTCCGAGTACCAAAGAAATCAGGGGACATATGCCCCATTCTCAACCTGAGAAATCTGAACAGATTCATGAATCAAAAAAATTCAGGATAATTTCTCTGGGCTGTTTGCTGCCATACCTGAAACACCAGGACTGGCTAGTGTCACTGGATATGCAGGATACATACCAGCACATACTGTTGCACCCCAGCCACTGTGAGTACCTTTGGTTTTGTGTGAAGTAACAGCGCTACCAGTTCAGAGTCCTACCATTTATGCTTTTCTGTGTGCCGAGAGCCTTTACAAAATGCTTCGCAGTATTCGCAGGTCAACTCAAAAAGGTAGGACTCCCAAGTGTTCCCCGTACCTGGATGACTAGCTAGCTAGTCTCCAGCCCACCCAAACAGGAGACTGCCTCTCAATTCCTAACCTCAGTTGGAGTTCTGCTGAACCCCTCCAAGTCTCAGCTGGAAGCCTCCCATGAGTTAATGTTTATAGGAGCTGTTCTGGACATGGCCCAGGATCAGGCCTTCCTCCCAGACAGCAGACTATGAGCAGTCTTGCAGATGGCATACTGTATCACAGAATACAAGTCTGTGCAAGCTCCTTCTAACCCCAGGAATCACTCATTATGATTCAACAAATGCAATCAGCCTTCAGTGTTGTACTGTCGCGGAGATAGAATTTATGCAAATTATGGAACTCTAATTGGCTCGTGCCAGTTTCAAACTGCTGTCCTCTTGTAACTGCTGCACTCTGAGTACTTCAGATTCTTTACTCCACCTGCCAGTGAAGATACCTCCGAGAGCTCTCCTCAACTTTTCTATCAGAACTTTTTAATTAGTAAATACCGTTTAAGTGAGGCGGTATAACGCAGTGGTTTAAGGCTCTGAGCTGCAAATCTGGAGACCTGGGTTTGAATCCCACAGCCCCCACTTGCATACTGTGTGATCCTGAGCAATTCACTTAACTTCCCTGTGCTCCCAGGTCGCACCGGTATACAAGCTTTCAGCTTAGAGTGCCACTCCTGGTTAAACAATTGGGGAAAAAAAATAATTACATTGCGCTGTGGAGCTCACTGAAACAGCCTTCAGACATAAGGTGTCTTGGACTCATCAGAGATGCATCTCCACAGCCATGTGCTGGAGATGTGAGCAGTTCTGTACAGTCTGAACTTGGTCAGCTGAAAGACAGTTCTCCAGACAGACTTTTTGTTTGTCAGGAGACAAGTCTGTCTTTGTCAGAAGACAGACAGATCAGTTTGTCATCTACTATATCAACAAGCAAGGAGGAGCACACTCTTACCGTCTCTGCAGGAGGTGATGAAAGTGTGGGAATGGTGCCTAGAACAGGGGATCCTGCTGGAAGCAATCTGTCTGCCAGGAGTCCAGAACACTGTGGCAGATGAGCTCAATCGAACAAAGGCCAATCCTCGTGAGTGGCCAATAGCACCAGATGTTGTGAGATCGCTATTCGAAGAGTGAGGCATCCCAAATGTGAACCTCTTTGCATTCCCACTCAACGCCAAACTGCCTTGATCCTGCTCTTGAAGTCCAGGACATGGCGTTTTCTGTCAGGCTACATTTAGACTGCCACGGCAGAAATCTGCTTCTGTATGCTTTCCTTCCAATCCCAATCATCGAGAGAGTATTGTTCAAGCTGGAGGCACGCGGGAGCAGGATGATCCTAGTGGTCTTTTGCTGGCCACTGTAGATATGGTTTCCTCTGTTGAATCAACTTTGTCAACAAATCAAGGGCTCTGCCACTCCAGACAGACTTGTTGACCCACAGTTAGCTGGTTCATCCCAGCCTGTGCTCCCTTCACTTCGTAGTCTGGCTCCTGAAGAAATAGAAGTAAAGGGGTACAAATTATCTCAGAGGGTTTCTGAAATACTCTTGTCTGCGTGTAAGCCTTCCACCAGGAAGACATACATAGCCAAGTGGAAAAGGTTTTCCGTCCAGAGCTCCAAAATCTGTGGACCCCTTCAGATGTTCACCTGACAAGGTTCTGGAGTACTTATTGGACCTTTCTGATGCTGGCCTGCAGTATTCCAGTCCACCTATATGCTATTTCAGCATACCACAAACCCATAGGTGCTCTCTACCTTGCATAGCTGCCGTTGTTTGAGGTTGCGCTTGAGCATTCTGCATACAAGACCTCCCTTTAGGAAACTGCTGGCTCCCTGGTATACCAATCTTGTGCTGGATATGTTAACTCACAAGCCCTTTGACCGTATCGCAACTTGTTACTTAAAGTTTCTAACTTGGAAAGCAGCATTTCTGATGTCTATCCCCTCTGTAATTAAAATATCTGAAATCCATGCTTTGGTCACAGATCCTCCATATATTGTTTCCCATAAAGATAAGGTAGCTCTTCTTTGAGGATATATGCTCCATTAGGCCACACCTTTGGAATTGTAAGCCTTCACGACCACTTGTAAACATTTTGCTAGTCATGGGCCACCCACAATTATATGCAGTATCTGTGAATATATAATGTAGGCGGCCCCATCACTCCTCAGTTCTTTCTCCCGCCATTGATCATTCTTGTCAGACCTCCTGAAGGAAAACATCAACCAAACCATTGTCATTTGTTATTTTACTTTTACAGTATTTAGTTTATTGTCATTGTCTCTGTATGCCACCGAAGTCAAAGAAGCCTTTGTTTTGATATTTTAAGCGCAGTTATAACATTTACAAGGAAGACACACACACATGGTTTGTGTGTGCTGCCTGGGCCTATCTCACAATGTGAGAACTTCTGAAATTTGCCAGAGCTTCAACCAAACTACAAGGTGACGCTGTAAGAAAACTCTAGAAAATGTCCTTGCATTACAGGCATTGAGAGCCATGGAGAAGGAAAAGGACTCAAAATCTGCTTCGCCCTCATCATTGGCTGAGAAACAGTCATTAAAGGATAAGGACAAGGAACAGCTGTCATCTCGGGCCTCCTCCTCCTCGTCTGACCATAAGCAGAAACACAGAGACAAGGACAAGTCTGCTTTGCTGGTGAGGTCCTGGTTGCCACTGAAAAAAGGTACATCCTCATGAATGCCCACTTCAGCAGCATTGACTGTAGCCGCCCCCAACCATCATTGAGACACCAAGGTCAGGGTTTGGCTTAGGCACTGCCATACCTATTGTAGACAGTATGATGCCATCATCGTCGAGCCATGGCCCGTCAATGCAGGTAATCCCGGCCCCTTTTCAGGGTGGTGTCGACTCCCAGGTTGTGTGGGCATCATTCTCTGAAATGATTCTATGCATTCTGCCAGGGCTGCTGTTGCCGACTGTTCTTCTGCCGACGAGGCCTTTTGGTTCTTGGTCACCTTCGATGGATTCCATCTGCACATCACAGATTCCTGTCTCTTAGCCATCGCCGGTCCCTTCTGTGGCTCCCATTGTCACATGTGATGATGACGAAATGGAATACGATCCTGACCTCATAGACTTAGAGGCTCATTTAGTGGAGTAATAAGAGGGTGAAGAACATTTTCTGGAGGGTCCTGCTCGCTCTAGTTCTACTTTCTTGTCCTATAGTGAGGACTCAGTAGTTTATACCCCCAGATCTCCTCCTGAGGACCCATCTTTCCAAGCCATGATGCACCAAATGCAGTCTGCCATGGGCTTAAACAGAATCTCATGGAGTGTTTGGAGGTGCCCTGCTCCCCCCTCCATTATCATTCCACCTTTATATTATATTAAAGGATGCTACCTTTGCTGCAAGATACAGATCAAACTCGCTGCCTTCAGTCCCTGGGAAGGCTACTAATCAGTATCCTGCACCATCTGCTAAGCTTTATTACGCTAACCAGCCTGAAACTGACTCAGTAGTCATCATGGCTGCTCATGATAGGTCTAGAGTTCCTAGACGTGTGAGTACCTTGTCTCCTAGTAAGGAATCTAGAAGGCTGAATATGATGGGCAAGTGTACTTATGCCTCTGCATTATTGGGCCCTAGGATTGAAAACTACCAGACCCATATGATCAAATATCAGAACAATCTGTGCAAATCTGCTTGTACTGCTGCTCAGGCTTTGCCTGATGGCTCTGCCAAGACTGCTTTGCTTAAAACACTGTCTACTGGTGCTGAGGTTGCCATATATTTGCCACGCACAGCTTATTATGTCTCTGATTCTTCTGCCAGGGCTGCAGCTTCTAGCATTTACATGAGAAAGTATGTCTGGCTCAGAGTTGCTGGTTTTGCTGCAGATGTGCAGCAGGTGGTTTTGAATGCTCCCTTTAAAGGGTCCAAATGTTGAAGAAGCCCTACTTGGCCTTCAAACTTCTAAAATGACTCTTAAGGTCTGTGAAGTCCCTGTATCCCATGCCTGCTAGACATCATGGTCGGGGCCTTTTACATCAGCCTGCCGCCCGAGATGATCATGCCTACTATCAGCAAGGCTGTGGTAGAGGTGATGGTTCCCTTCTGTGTCTTCTCCCCCCCGGTGCCCATGCAAAAGCACCAAAAGGAATCAGTTCCTGGGCCCTGCTGCCCCCAGTTCTGCCGTACTCTCCTCTGTTTCTATTTTCACTCCTTAGCTGTTACCTCCAGGGGTGAGTGTGGGGGACAGTATCTCTCTGCATCTGAAACAATTTGCAGGAGATCACTATGAACGAGGGTGTTCTGGGAATAATTGCAAGGGGACATGCTCTGGATATGATACAGGTCCCTCTAGATCATTTTCACCTCATTCCTTTTATCCTCCAGGCCATTTGTCCCTTCTGAAAGAAGTTTATACTTTTTTTCAAAAATATGCCATAGAACTGGTTCCTCTTTAGGTGAGAAACAAAGGGTTCTATTCTGGATTCTTCCTAGTCCCAAAAAGGATAGAGGATCTGCATCCCATATTAGATCTCAAGGATTTTAACCTATACATCAAATACAAAGAGTTTTGAATAGTATCCCTGCAGGCTCTGGTTCCACTACTGCGAACGGAGCTCTGGCTTTGTTCACTAGACATAAAGGATGCATTCCTTTGTATGAAGATCAGGAAATCCCATAGACAGTACCTTTGCTTTCTGCTGGAGGATGAACACTATCAGTTCAGCATATTGCCCTTTGGTTTGTGCTCTGCACCACAGGTCTTTACAAAATGCTTGGCAGTAGTTGCTCTGGCCCTTCACAGGGAAGGCCTGTATGTTTTCCCCTGTCTGGACAATTAGCTCCTGAAGGCTAGCTCTGGAGACAATGTGCTTCACATCCTGTCTCGGACATGTAAGTTGTTCAGTGATTTAGGGGGTCACAGTAAATGTGCAAAATCTGTGTTGACTCCGTGCCAGACACTACAGTTCATGGGGGCTGTCCTGTACACAGAAGGGATGTGCTTTCCTGCCACAGAACAGGGCAGACACTCTGATTACTCTGGCACACTTGGTACACAGGAGCCACTACATTTCTGCACAGTGTTATGTTATCCATGGTCCAGCACCCCTGATTGTACCCCCACCTCGCGTACAGCAACCTATATGTAGTTACATGTACTAAGCTTAGGGCGAAGACACTTATCATATAAGCATAAGTGTCAGGATCTGTGTTCTGCTAATGCATATTATGCTTCATTATGTTTTACTGATATATTTTAGCTATGAGAGATGCCTTTTACTCTATTTTTACTATATTCTCTATAAGTAAGACAACAGTGCTATCTTTAGTAATTGTGCACCATTACAAGTGCAACCGACCTTGGGATATGAAGTGGTCCCATTGTATTGTGTTATCTTCTGCAAGCTGCGCAACTTTTTATACTAGTTAGGATAGTTACTCAGGCCATCTGTTTTGGGCCAGTTATATACATTTTATGTATTTTCTTTCGCCGTTGCTGTGGTTATTATTGGGGTACAAGACCCTCTGTAGCACATAGCTTCTCGAGAAGAGAGACTGTGTTATCTAGGTAAGGAAACTGGTAGTTCTCCTAGTGATTACACTGTTGATAGTAAGCCTGTATTATTGATCTGTAATAAATTCCATTTATTACATAAGTACCACTGGTCTGTTGTATCTTCCTTTTGTGCTGTTCCACCAAGAATCTGAGAAGGTAGTTTATTACCAAGTTACAGTTACATCTCCTGGGTCTCATGGCTGCGGCCATAGACACTGGCACAACTTCATATAAGGATACCTCCCACAGTCCAGTAGGATCAGCTCATGGACGTGCTGGACCAAATGATTCTTGTCACATCTCCTCTTCGCAGAGCATTGTTATGGTAGATGGATCATGACAGTCTGCTAAAGGGCTTTCCATTCCTTATACCAGTTCTTGTACAGATCTTCACCATGGATGCCTTGGGCTCTACATGGGCTGCTCATCTCGACCTTTACCAGACAACAGGGGTCCTGGACCAAGGTGGAGGTCATGCTGCATATAAATGTCCCTCAAATGCAGGCTGACCTGTACAGCCTCCAGGTCTTTCAATCATCTCTACCTCGGTCCTCTGCAAATCCAGATGGACAATGTCAGTGTAATGCATTACATCAACAAACAGGGGGGCAATCACTCCTGTCCCTTATACAGGGAAGTGATGAGGGTGTGGTACCAGACTCTATCTCATGACCTTCAGCTGTGTGCGACAGGGTTGAATACAGCCCTGTCCCATTTGTTATGGAGAAAGAGTTTAAATGCAAGGATCTGTTCTATTCTTTCCTTTTCTGTCTGGTTGCACAACCACATTTTCTTGTGAGACCTAGGACTTGATCACCCTCACTGTCTTGCAGTTCTCTGCCTCTCGCTATCTCTCTACCGTCTCTTGCTGTTCTGTCTTTTCTTCCCCCTTGCATATCTGCTGGTATAAAAATATATGTGAATCATGTGAAAATGTAACTGATACTGGGATCCCTTTGTTTAGAAATGTATATAGTTAGTTTTACTGTTGAAATGATTTCAAAAAGCTGTTTGGAACTCAAGGAGTTAACCTGTTTGCCAACTCTCTGAGAAGCTGTAAGCAAAAGATCAGTTCTGGGTCACAGTGTTCTTTTTGCTCCACTTGTTGAAACTTACAAGAACACTATATGAGAAGCATGCTGTTTTCTTAACAAGCGGGGGTTGCAAAGACTTATAAAAACAGAGCTGCAATTTCTTGCAAGAGAGCCACACAGACACTGGCAAAGACTGAGACTGGAAATTGAGAAGAAACCCAGATGGACTTTTTCTGTTTATACTGCCTTTGAAAATAGTTATACTCAACAATTATTTTTATTTTTTTATTTTACTGTTAATAATAAATCACTTTTTCAAATTTTACAACTGCTCCTGGTTTTCCTATGCTTCCTGACCTGTGCCTTGACAACAGATGGTGTCAGCCTAAGTGGGATTTATGCTGTGTGTACTCTAAACCAGGAGTTTTGTGCATGGGTACTAGACCTGGTAACAGGGAAGGATAGAAGAAAGGTATGGATTCTGCAGCAGCAAGCCCAGGAGTGGTTACCAGGAGAATGGCAGCCAAACTAGCAGACAGAAGTCCAAGATGAGACTGTACAGCTAGCACCAGTTATAGGAAAAGTACAGGCAGAGACAGAACCTGAAAGCCTGACTACCTTTTTCAAATGGTGGGCTATACTACAAAAAGAGATGGAGAAACAGAGAAAAGAAGAAATGCAACAACTGGAGCAGCAGAGGAGAGAAGAGATGCAACAACTCGAGCAGCAGAGAGAAGAGATGCAGTGACAGGAGCAGTGGTGGCTGGATGCCTTGCAGGCTATCGAAGGCAGAGGATCTAGCACAGATCCAGACAAATGACAGAACACCAGCAACTTGAAATACATTAAAATTACAAAGTTATGTCCCTCCGATGATATCAAAGCATACCTGACAACTTTTGAAGAGGTTGCCACAGCCTGCCATTGGCCAAAGCAGCAATATGCAGTAAGAATGGTACCTTACCTGATGAGGAAAGCCCAACTTGTTTACAGCAATATGGACACTGCACAGTCAGAACATTATGACCTGGTGAAAAGTGAAATCCTGAAAAGGTATGACATCTCAGGAGAAACCTGGAGGCAGAGATTTCGGTCTCTGAAGTACAACTCAGTCGCCAATCCTTGAGAAGCCTTCACCCGACTCTGAGAATTCCTGATCAAATGCCTCCAACTAGAGGGCAAAACAGTCCCACAGATCGACACATTTGCAATGGAACTATTCATCCACATCCTGCCTACAGATGTGCAACTTTGGGTGAAATAACACTGACCAGAAAGTGGGAAAAGGCTGTTTCTTTGGCCGAGGACTACCAAATGGCCAGACAGATGCCACAGCAGCAAGGTAACAGCAAAGCACTGGAGGTAACAAATCTGCACCCAAAGACTTTATTTGCTATAATTGTAATAAGCCAGGTCATATTGCAAGAAATTGCCGTAGTAAGAAGAGTGACACTGGAGCAAATTGTTCTTTAGCAAATTGGGGCAAGTACTTAACAAATGTCAAGGTGGGAGATAAGACTGTGAGAGAACTTATAGGTTCAGGAAGCAAACAGACCCCACTACATACTGAAGTGCTGAGAAAACAGTGTCCAAAAGGACTAGGTACTGGTGTTGTCTGCATCCATGGGGAGACAATACTATCCCACCAGCCAAGTGAGTCTTACTATTAATGGGGTGTCACACCAAATGAAAGTGGGGGTAGTACCTAAGTTACCTGTAATTATTGGAAATGACTTTCCAGGATTTACTGAGTTAATCAAAGAGGGAGTAAATCCTGATGTTTCAGCAGCAGTGGTGACAAGAGCTCAGACAAAGAAAATCTCAGATGGTGGGGATCCTTTTCCTTTCGCTGATTTTGATTCAAACTTGTTTGAGCACAACTCCAAGATCCGGAAGTCCAGGAAAGAAAGACAACACCTGAAGAAACGGTGGCAACAAAAGGCTGATGGACATAAGGGGTCAACATATGAAAATGCTGAAACTAAACTGATCACTGATTGTGATTTTCTTTCAGAACAAGGTAATGATGTTTCTCTTCAGGGTTATTTTAAGTAGCTGGGGGTGAACTCAAGATAGGGAGAATCTATGTTTAAAAATGTAATGGGCTTCTGTACAGAGTTTGGGTTAAACCTCAGACACAGAACCAGATAGAACAATTGGTTATACCACAAAAGTCTAGATCTGAGTTGTTACAGATAGCACATGATAGTCCTATGGTTGGTCACTCAGGGAGGGATCGCACCCTTGCCAGATTGCTGTACAGATTTTACTGGCCTGGAATTCATGAAGATGTTGCTACCTATTGCAGTTCTTGTGCTGAGTGTCAGAAAGTAGCCCCAGTGATTAAAAAAGACAAGGTGCCCCTACCTTTGATAGATGTGCCTTTTGAGAGAATTGCAATGGATGTGGTTGGCCCCTTATACAAAAGTAAAAAGGGTAATCGATTCATTTTGGTGGTATGTGACTGTGCTACTCAATACCCAGAGGCAGTGGCAATGTGTACTGTCACAGCCCCAAAAGTGTCAGCAGAGGTGGCCAAAATATTCAGCAGAGTGAGCATACCTAAAGAAATCATTACTGACCAGGGTAGTAATTTTGATGCTTCATTACTTAAGGAGCTGTGCAGACTATTGGGTATCGCTGCCATAAGAACCTCCCCTTATCACCCTCAGACAGACTGTCTTGTTGAGTGTTTTAATCAAACTTTAAAACACATGTTAAAAAGGTTTATAAATGGGGAAGGGAAAGACTGGGACCAATACTTACCGTACCTGCTTTCTGCTTACTGAGAAGTGCTACAGGCATCAACAGATTTTTCACCATTTTAAATGCTGTATGGTAGACAATCTAGAGGGCCACTAGATGTAATAAAAGAAACATAGGAAGGTAACTCCCATCAAAAACAATCTATTACATCTTATATGTGTGCCTTGAGAAAGAAGCTGGCAAAATATGTTGAAATCACCCATAGCAATCAGGAAGAGGCCCAAAACCAGCAGAAGGTGTATTATGACCATGGGGCAAAAGAAAACGTTTTTAAGCCAGGTGAAAAGGTCTTGCTACTGTTACCCACTACAGAAAATAAACTGTTAATGAAGTGGCAAGGGCCTTATAAGGTTCTTAGAGGTGCTGGCACAGTTAACTATGAGAGTGAGACCACTGACAGGAAAAGTCCTACTAAGATATACCATGCTAACCTCCTCAAGAAATGGGTTGAAAAAACACCAAAAGCTGTTTTGCTAGTTTTACCAGGAACTGCTAAAGAAGATATTGATGTAGTTTATGATAGACTAGAACAAATTGTAACTGCTGATGCTGTCAAGGTGAATGTTTACAAACTGCAGAAATCAGCTGTCCCGGTGGCGCTGATGGTTGAGGCACTGGTCGCCACACCGGTGAAGGGATTGCTCTCCTTCTCCGGGGTGGGTGGGATGGGGAATCCATGGCTTTGCCAGCTCCTGGCAGTGGCTGGGGGTCATTGCAAGTGGCGTCTTAACATGGGGACGGTGCAGGTGGCGCCAGACGTGTGGTGTGTGGGAGCATGCACTATAGCATCATTGACGCCTTTGCACGCCTGTGCCGGGGGGAAGGGGACCTAACATACAAAAATCCTCGGTGCACTACATGAAAGAGGGTCTATCAGCACCACAACACTCTGACTCCGGATGCTCCCCCTGGATCCTGACCCCTGGCTTCCGTGGTGGTGGGGTAAGTACCCACGGGGATGCAGCCATTGTGTGGAATGGAGGAGGGGGTTGAGCGTGGCACTTGGAGTGGCATGGGGGCTGTGAGACTAGCCAGATTGGGGGGGAATCATAGGTAACACCCCCCCAGTCACAGAGGGAATAAATAATATTAAAGAAAACACAGAAATCTGTAGCTTGCTAAAGACATTAACAGTACTTTTACCACAGTACCAGGTCAAGCACGTAATAGTGACAAGAAATGCTTGCCCTGTTATACAAAAAAAATACAGATTACCAGAGCGGTTAAGAAAATACAAAAAATGAAAGAATTGGGTATTATAAAAGAGTCAAGAAGTGCTTGGTCATCACCAACGGTGATTGCAAACAAAAAAGGGGGTGTAAGAATATGCCTTGATTTTAGGAAACTTAATCAAGTGTCAGAATTTGACAGTTATCCAATGCCCAGAATAGATGATTTGGTGGACAGACTGGGAAGTGCTAAGTATATCAGTACCCTCGATCTCACCAAGGGTTACTGGCAGATCCCCCTAGCTAAAGGATCCAGAGACAAAACTGCATTTGCCACTCCTATAGGATTCTATCAGTTCACCACCATGCCGTTTGGTTTACATGGCACACCTGCTACATTCCTGTGGTACGTGGATGTAATTTTATCCCCTCACACTGGTCACTGTGCTGCGTACCTGGATGATGTCATGGTGTACAGTCCAGACTGGAAAAGCCATATGGAACACCTACGAACAGTTATCCAATTGATCAAAGAGGCAGGTCTGACAAGCCTACCAGGTGTGCATTGGGCATGCAGAAAACCAGGTATTTGGGGGGCTATGTTTTGGGAAATGGAGAAGTCAAGCCAGAGGTTTCTAAGAAAGAAGAAAGAAGTTGTAGCTTAAAGCCCTGTCCTCAAAACCAAGAAACATCTCAGGTCATTTTTAGGGTTGGCTGGTTATTATCAGAGATTTGTTTCCAGCTTTGCCAAGTTAGCTACTCCCCTCACTGAACTCACAAATAAACATTTCCCAAATAATGTGAAATGGATCCCAGAGTGTGACAAAGCTTTTTAGGCCATTAAGGCAGCATTTTGTTCAGCCCCTGTTTTAAGAAGCCCAGACTTCGAGAAACCATTTTTGTTACAAACAGATGCATCAGAGGTAGGCCTAGGTGCAGTCCTGAGTCAAAATATATATGGGACAGAACATCCTATTCTGTATATAAGTAGGAAAGTGCATGACAGAGAAAAAAGGTACTCCAGTATTGAAAAGGAATGCCTTGCAGCAAAGTGGGCCATGGAGTCCCTTAAGTTTTACTTACTAGGAGCGGACTTTGTCCTTCTAACAGATAACAATCCTCTCTGTTGGATTAACCAAATGAGGATAAAAATTGTAGAATCACACGGTGGTACCTGGCAGTACAGCCATTTAAATTTAAAGTGATGCAAAATCTGGGAAAGAGAATAGCAGTGCTGATTTCCGGTCTAGATATGGATTTTGAATTGAGAATTCTGAAGGCTGAGAAAACAAATGTGCAAGTTTAAACTTCACTATTTGCTGCACTGTTGTTATGGAAAAACAGAATACTGCATATGGACAGAACTGTAAAGGTTATATGTTTATATTAGATGACAATTACTAGAAAGTTTTGGAAACCTATATTTGTAAAACAGGTTCTCTCTTAAGGAGGGGGATATGTGACCGGGTTGAATATGGCCCTGTCCCATTTGTTATGAAGAAAGAGTTTAAATGCAAGGATCTGTTCTATTCTCTCGTTTTCTGCCTCTTGTCTGTCTGGTTGCACAACCAGATTTTCTCGTGAGATCTAGAATTTGATCTCCCCAACAGTCTTGCAAGTCTCTGTCTCTCGCTATCTCTCTACCTTCTCTTGCTGTTCTGTCTTTTCTTCCTCCTTGCATATCTGCTGGTATAAAAATATATATACATGAATCATTATGTGAAAATGTAACATACTGGGATTCCTTTGTTTAGAAATGCATATAATTTTACTGTTGAAATGTCCACATTTAATTAACTATCAAGCTGACTTCCTGTAGAGAGCGGAGGACGAGGCTAGAACTGCACACTGCTGAGTTGTGGAGGAACTCTGCGAGCAGGGCCCGCTAAAAGCTTATTTTTTACTTTTAAAAGGTATGCCACCTGTGGAACAAATTTAGCAGTCCTTACCAGAATTTCTTGTGTTCTGCCTTGCCTGGCAGTCCCCTTGGGCGTTCTTTGTTCTCCTTATAGGACAAAAGCCAGTGGTGGGAGGCCGGATTGAAGGATAATCAAGAAGCGCTTTGGAAAGGCTCAAGGCTGAGTGGAGTGGAAGCCAACTGCCATTATACTCCGGTGGTGAAGATCGAGGATTTTTTTGCTCCGGCCATTGTGAAAAAAAAATAGGATTCAGTGGAAGTTCTGATGAACTCACATGGGGGACTGATCTTTGCTCTATTTTAAATAGTTTCACAGTTAAACGTATATATTCCGATGTTAAGAAGTTTTGGGGTTTTTTTTTTAGATTTTATGTTTGGAGCCTGGTTTGGTGTACGATTTGGTGCCCAGTTTTCCTGGTGTTGCTGGATGCTTTAATCCCCTTTATTATAGGAGGATATGTATTTTAGTTTAGTTTTTCTTTCTTGATTTTATTTTATATTATACAGTATTTTTTTATTTTTGCACGCTACAGACTTTCCCTACTCCTGGTTGGTGGTGACTGTCACATGGTTTGTGTGCTTACAGCACATGCATGGTGTTCTTCTAGCCAGATCGCACAATTTGGGTGAAGGATTAAGTCGCAGCTGGCAAGGTAGCGAGCATTGTAGTTATTACAGTGCTGCAAGGCTGTTTCGCTGCATTGTTTCTTTGGGGTTTTGCCTGAGGTTTCTGCTACTATTTTTGCCACTATTAAAATGTGTGTGCTCCAGGAAACAACAGAGTAAGTTGTATTCTTATTTACTCTGCTTTTGAAAGGTGCTTATGTGGTACTAAGGAGTTCTGTGGAGTCCCGCTACTTTATTAAAATACACTTAATTTTAATAGTTAAATTGTGATTTATGTGCTAGGTCAGGTCTAAGGCCCGTTTCTTTTATTCCTATATGTATTGATTTTTTTTTTATGTTTCAGATTTTTCTTAGATCTGATCATGCTTCTGGTACAGACTTAGAGGCCTTAAAAATCCTGAGGGTTAAAAGGGAAGTATGGACATTATTTGTATGTGGAGATCCTGTACAGTGCATGTCCTTTAAATATAGGACATTTGGATAAGCCATAAGGGGACCCAGTATTCTCAAAGGCTGAGCACCAGAGAAGGCAGGAGAAATCGGACAAGCCGGACACTTTCCAATATATCCTGGAAGTATTTTTCTGGAAGTTGAATGGCTTTGTTCTACTGAGCTGCTCCAATAATTAACTTACTTTGTGACTTTTTGGACTTTTATCTTATCTTGGATCGGTCACGATCGACTATTGGTTGTTGGAGTGATATAAGATTGCCGCAGCAATTTACTGAAGAGAGACTGCTGTGTATTATGTACTACTACGTATAAATTATTCTGTATTTGTATTTAGTGGTACTTTGGACTATAAAGAGATTATCTGAGATTTTTGGTAAATGCTAGCAATCTTTAGCAATTTAGCTGGTGATTTACACTGTGGTATATATTTATTTAGTGAAGCATGGTGGTTACAAGACCTCCATGTGTGGGAGACATAAGGGGATATCCCGGGGGGGTTAAATCCAGATGCTGTTCCTTTTTCCCCTGTGTTGCCCCCAGGTAAAGAGAGCAAAAGGAACAAGAAAAGTAAAAGGGCCAACAACAATGGTAATAATAGTGCTAATAGCACCAATAGTACTAAAAGTTGCAATTATAAAAACTTGGCTCTAAGCTTAAGAAGTGAGATGACCCTGTAAAGGCCAATTCAAAAAAGACCCGTAAAAAGAAAGGAGAGTGTGTTTTTGAGGGCTGTAATAGAGCAGAAATTTGTAAGACCATCTCTAACAAATTATCAAAGTCTCAGCTTGAATGGTCTGATTCAATTAGATTAAGCAGACTAAGCAAACGAGTATTCTCGCTCATTTTGTCACAAGGACGGGGTAATGAGAATGGTAAAAGGAGGAAGCAGGAGGTGGTAGATAGGTGGGTGTGCAAGGACAGAATGCTTTAATATCTTTAACATCAAAAAACTTTACCTCAACACCAAATGTAATGGTGTCAGTGAGATCTAAGAAGAATCAGCCCATGTTGAAGATAATGTAGATCATCAGACATCTGAGCTTGATGTAGTACTCCCAGATAAAATGGAAAATCTTCAGATATCAATAAATACTAATCAGAGGCTATCAGATATCTCTTTGGTAGGGGCTGATGTTGATTCTTCATTGGTTCTCAATGAATCGTATAATTGGATACCTTCTGGAGCTGAAGTGTGTCTTGAAGTGAGTTCTCAGACCCCTGTGAGATCCATGACCGGTAGGTCTGCTATTATAAATGATTCCCTGGGAAATAAACTCTAAGTGAGATAATGACGGATGTACAAAATATGATACTTGGTCTAAAATCCTTAAATACAGATTTTATATCTAAGTGCACTCCAAGAGTGGAAATAGTTGCCCAAGAAAACCATATACCTAGGGTAATTGATTCAGTAACTCCAGGTAATTCCAATGAAGAGATTTTAAAGACGTCAATGATGTATTATGCAACAGCGTTAAGTCAGGATTTAATTGATATAATGAAGAATCAGCATGCAGCTAATTTAATTTTGATGGAGCAGCTTGTGATGGTAAAAGAAGAACTGGATAGTCTGAAATTAAATATAGCTACCAATGGAGCTAGGATGGAGGATATATTAAGAACACCGAATAATATATATCCACTTAGAGATTTTTTTTCCGTTCCTCTGATACATGTAGAAGACTTAGGTAGTCCAGTAGTTATTAGCAGTTGTGATTCCCTAACAGGGAAGGATAATAGTTCTGAACCCCTGATAGTTAGTGAGGATAAGTTAACAAACCAGGAAAAACAGAAGAGTCGAAATAAAAAAACAATTAAATAAAGACAAAGGCAAACCAAAAAAAGCTGGAAAATCAAGAAAACAACAACAAAATTCACAACAAAAGTGTATTAATAGTAAAGATGCTATTGCTCTACAAAGTATAAATAAAAGGAGGAAAAAGAAACATAGAAATAAAAAGGATAGGGTGTTTTCCCTTGAAAGCTCTTGTAATGATGATAATAACTTAGATGATGTAGAACCCATTGATGTGAAAGAGGGACTTTCTGATGGTCCTGCTCAATCGAGGTTGAAATTGTCCAAATGAGTAAGCAGGATGATGATGAAATTGATTTAAAGGAAACATGCCAAGAAGAATCCAATGAGATTTGGGTTTTTACTGACAGTGGTAAGGATAAACTCTCGAGCATACCTGTTTTTAAAAGTTGCATCAGAATCTTGGGATTGCACCTGGAGGCTGACGACATAACTGAGGAGCACTTGAAGGGATGGATCCTCTCCATCTTTAGAGACACTGTGGGTCTCTCAGTGGAGTATGAGGACCTTATATTTACCAGGGATATATCATCTGGTGAGGTGTCCACAGTTTTTAAAATGTTCAGTTGTCACAAAAGAGTATTGTATTATATTTGGAGAAATGTAGAGTGGTTATCCTTTGGAAATTTAAGCTTTGAGTTAGTGAATGGTTATGATAATAAACAAAAGGAGGTGGGGGATAGTGGATGCAGCCCTGTCTCACTTATATCATTTGGTTTGAGACGGATGTACAATGAGACTAGAGATAAACTAAGATTTTCACTTTGTAACTTCCTCTCAAATATTATTGGGATTAGATTAGGACTCGGTTAAGGCCCAGAAATACTCTCAGTGTGAGGAATCCGATCGAATGCTCCAGATGCCAGACAACCATGAAGCAACGAGGAATGAAGAAAGAAATGCCACCTGAATAAATTGAACTGAAAATGCAAGTATTTTATAAGCTGGGCAGTACCTGGGATGTGTGGTTATGTTTCTTATGGGGCAGAGCTCAAAGACCTTGGCAATAACGGACATACAGACCGAAATATAGTAAACAGGCAATATTATTACAATTTTATTTTGTCTAAGAAAGGGTCTTGTTTGTCAGTTTAACCTAAGTGGATATAGTGTACAGGAATGGGGGAAGAGCACTGGAGGAGCCGGGGGTGAGGGTTGCCCTTCCGGGGGAGTCTCATGCGACTTTGGGAGGGGGGGAAGGTGGGGACCACGGTCTGACGATATAATTGTGTAGGCTGGTCTGTGTGAGGAGAGAGAGCCATCCTGTCAATTGTGCTGACTGGTCGCCGTGGCCTGTTTAGAGCAATTTTGTCCACCCCATAAAAAACTGACTAATGTAATATAGACAGGGTACGAGGGCCTGGTGCACCTCTCTAGGTTGCCACTCAGTGATCACCCAGTGGGAGGTGGCGTGGACCTAATTAGTCCTCTGTTTTGACTGGGGGGTCGGCTCTTTAGAACAGATGGTGGGGGCGGCACCTCCCTTCCAGACCTAGCTGGCTTGTAAACAATTCCAAAACTCTACCCCACCTGATAGATGGTAAAAGTAAGTATAATGATGGTTTGTCTTTGGAGGAGATGATGTCTAGGCGTGTGGTCCTCGGGCTTCCTCTGCCCTCCTGGGTAGTGTGGCTTCTTGGAGGGAGGTCTGGCCTTAATGCTCTTGGAGCCTCTGGGATGTCCTCCCTACAGCCCCATGGAACTTTCCACTTCATAATGAGGGTTGAATGGGTTTCTATTGCACCACGAACATACATAACTGCCTAGCCCCCTATCATTAGGGGGGATTCATGCTCATCAGAACTAATATAGCCCCTAGAGACTGATTTCATCTTAATTCTCTAGTACAGGCGAGGAGCTACCTGTTCAACACCTAGAAGCTCTCGGAGGGGGTCTCATAGTTCTGAGACAACACAACCTCTCTAAGCTTGTCTCACGCAGTTTTTGAGTGGACAAGAAAAGAGGCCTTTAAATAAAGGTCTCCACCTTTGGAAGTGAACTGTTGATTTTTAAAAAAAGGGGGGGGAGTTATTGGTCATGTTAAAGGGCCTAGATAAGAGTTGTGTTGTTAATATAAATGTTCTAGTTGTACCTAGGGGGTTGGTTAGATCTGATTCTGCACGCCAGGAACATGTTGTTATTTTGCCATTGTCTTTTTTCTTATCTAATTTATTTTTATTTTTACTGCTACTCCTATGGGTATTTGCTTCAGGAGTTGGGATCTGGTTGAAGGGTGGCGCTCGGGAGGAAGGAGGAGGAGGAATCCTATTTAAAGAAGTAACACTGGAAACACTCTGCCTTAAATATGGATAAACAGGGAACCTTGATATGCTCATACAATGTAAAGGGCCTCACTAACCCTATAAAAAGGAGCAAGATTATAAGTCAAGCTAAAAAAACTTCTGTGGACTCCTTGCTCCTTCAAGAAACTCACCTGTCGACGCAGGAGCATAATACATTATTAAAGCTGGGATTTAGAGAATTGGCTGCTGCCTTGTATAAATGGGGAAGAAGATGGGGAACAATGGTATTAGTTCCATCATGGACAAAATTTGAAAAAATAGATTCAAAGGTGGATCAGGAGGGATGATTTGCTTTGCTAAAGGGGAGATTCATGGGTAACATTATAACACTGGCTTCAGTATATCCCCGGGGACACCATACCCTGAATATCGGTCCTTTCTGACAACACTCATGGATTAGGGCGAAGGCCAGCTAATATGTGGTGGGGATCTGAACTTAATATTTAATCCTCACTTGGATTCCTCCTCCATGGTTCATAGAAAGCCTCACCATACAGCAAAACAGGTTGCTAAATTAATGTCCAAACTAGGTCTAATGGATGTATGGCGCAACCTACATGGGAAGCAAAGGGACTATACTTTTTTCTGCTGCCCATAACACCTACTCCAGACTGGACTATTTTCTAGTCCCGAAGGATGAGTTTCAGCAGGTTGATGACTCCTGGATGGGAGAGCTCAGATCATAAACCCCCTTTACATGCAGATGGATGTCAGGGAAGTTAAATGTAACACATTCTGGTGACTGAATGTCTCCCTTCTAAAAGATAAGGAGACACAGGACTTCATAACTAAGACATTCAAAACATTTATGGTGGAAAACTCAGGTCCGGATACATCACAATCCATCTTATGGGATGCAGCTAAAGCTGTATTGAGGGGGAAAATAATACAGATAGCCTTGCAGAAAAAGAAAGTTAGGGAGGCCTGTAAAATAGAATTAACTAGGCAGGTGCAGGAGATGGAGGGACTGCAAAAACAGCAGTACAACAGAGAGCGAGCCAGACAGCTTTTGAAATATAAACAGGAACTCTCGGGTATCCTTGATTACCATGTAGAACAGATGCTCCTATTTCTATGCCAAATATATTATGGGGGGGGGCCCACGTTCGTTACTCTTGCTTGCTAGCAGACTTAGAGCACAGAGAGCTTGTGCCACTATTAACACAAGTGTGGCACTCCCGGAAGGGGTTGATGGTTCAAGGAGTACATGAGATCTCAGAGGTATTTAAAGATTACTGCACCAGCTTATATAGGGAGGGGATTGTCCCTGAGACGGAGTCAATACAAACCTATTTAGCCAACTTGAAACTCCCCATGCTCTCGCCAAAGCAGGGTGAATCCCTAGTGGCTCCTATAATGGTGGAGGAGCTGAAGGTGGAGATTGGGAGATTGAAGGTTGGTAAGTGCCCTGGCTCAGATGGTTTTCCATCAGAGTTCTACAAGTGCATGGTGCACAGAGGGCCAGATCCAGCCCTTGTTCCTCAGAGTATTTACTGAGGTGATGGGGAGGTGCCTGCCTCACCCTCTTGGTCCAGGGCTGTCATTTTGGTGATACCCAAGCCAGGAAAGGACCCAGCCAGGTGTGCCTGTTATCGCCCCATTTCACTGTTAAACACGGACTATGAGATCCTGATGTCGATATGGGCAAGGCTTCTGCAGACCTACCTCCCATATCTAATACATATGGACCAAACGGGTTTTATCCCAGGTAGACAGGCCCAAGACTATTTGCGATGCACTACACATATAATTGACCATATAAATGAACAGAAGATTCCTTCCCTGTTAATGAGTCTAGGTGCAGAAAATACTTTTGATAGGGTCTCTTGGTCCTTCTTGAGGTGTGTCCTTTCCCAGTTTGGGTTCCCACAGCAGTTTACTGCGGCCTTGTTCAGGATGTATGAGGTCCCCCCCGGCATATGTTAGGGCCAATGGCCATATATCTGAAGCATTAAACCTAGAGTGGGGTACAAGGCAGGGCTACCCACTTTCCCCCCTACTGTTTGCCCTCTACATAGAGCCCTTGACTCAAAAGATTAGACAACACTCGGAGGTTCGGGGATTCAGATGGGGGGGGGTTCACACATAAATTAGCATTATATGCTGATGATGTGTTATTATACCTTGTGGATCCGGAGGCCTCACTACCAGCTGTACTAACCCTAATCCAAGAATTTTCCAAGTTTGCAGGTTACAAACTTAACACAGAAAAGACCGAGGTACTTAGTTTTAACTGTCTACCTGATAGGGCTCTCCAGCTCAGGTTCCCTATCCGTTTGGGACCTTGACTCCCTATGATATTTAGGAGTTAAAATAAGTACAAATGCCACACATTTGTGGGAACATAATTACCCTCCAGTCATAAAACAACTTAAAAATTAATTTCAGCAATAGTCGTTACTTCCCCTGTCATTAACTGCAAGAGTCCAAGCACTCAAGATGAATGCCTTGCCATGCCTTTTGTACCTATTCCAATGCGTGCCATGCACTGTGGCTCAACGGGATTTACAGACATGGTAGGATCTCTTCTTTGCATTCCTTTGGGAAAACAAGTGACCCAGAGTATGTAAAGCTCAGTTGTATCTCCTGAAATAGGATGGGGGGTTGGCCTTTCCCAATTTGCATGGGTACTGGGTGGCAGCACAGATGCGAATTGCCCTTTTATGGGACAACCCAAACTACCAGGCACACTGGAAGAGGCTAGATACTGAATGCTATGCTGAGCCACCCATTCAGGCGAGCTTGTTTTCTGAGGGGGGGCTTAGTGGCTTACAGGGTCACTCAGGTATGAGAGCAGTGTGGGCTGGCTGGAGGCAGGGGACTTGTAGAGGGGAAACACAAAGACAACTATGGAAATATAAATGGTGGGCATACAACCCACAGTTCCAGCCAGCTAAGTTGGATAAGTGGTTCCAGTATCAAGCTAAAAGGGGTTTTCATTCACCATACCAGATTTTGAATGGTCATACCATTTTGTCATTTGAGGCACTTCAACAATGGTATGGTCTTCTCCCTGCAGACAAGTTTTGTTACTTCCAGATAAGGGATGCAATAAACAAACAACTTCAGAAAGTCTCTGTAATGAAGGAGACAAGCTCAAAGAGGTCACCTTTCCATACATTTTGGGGGAGAACAGCATGCTATATCCTGACTGTGCACAAATTATATAATAGATATGGAAGCCTCTGCTTCCCATATAAGAAATAAATGGGAGCATGATTTATAGATCTCCATTTCAGAACAACAGTGGCCTTTGGTTTGGAGAAGCACATGGTCCACCGCTGAGTCTCTGATATGGAAGGAATTCTGCTGGGAGCTTAGAGTTAGATATTTCTTAGTACCAGTTCAGTCTTCCCACTTCAAAGCAGGGGTATCGACAAGGTGCTGGTGGGGATGCGGGGAACAGCGAGCCACACAAGCCCACATTTTTCAGTCCTGCCCAGCCCTTACTGAGTTCTGGAGTGGGGGTTTTGGGACACCTTTCACAGATCTTCATAATACAAACACAACTAGGCCCAGAGCATACAATTTTGGGACTGTTCCCAAGGGAACTCAAGGATAAGGATGAGAGATACTTATGGGCCATATTGGTGGCTGCAGCCCTTAAGTCAGTTACAAGGAAATGGCTACAGGCCTCAGCACCTGACCTGAGTGAATGTCCTAGAAACTATACACCAGATGGAGAGATTAACCTTGGCTCTCAGACAACGAATGATGCATTATCAGACTAGATGGACCCGATAGTTAATGTATGAAGGCTTAGGTCATGAGACCTAATTGATAAAAATGATACATGTTAATGCCCAGAGCTCCTCAGGGGGTTTATACTTAGTCTTCCTGGGGCACTCTAGGGAGAGTTATGCTAAATTTTGTGATGAATTACACACACTGACAGCAAATACCCTATAAAGATTCTGAGATATAATTTTGCTATTGATTAAATGAAATTCCTGGCATAGAATGTTTTGTAATGATTACTTTTTTAGTGTAAATGTTGTTTCATAAAGGTAATTTGATGTACCATCTCCTTTTGTTACGGAGAAAGTTGAACCTGAAATGAACAATGTAAGGTTGTATTTTGTAAAGTCTTAACAGAGTATTAATAAACGAAGTATAAAAAAAATCTTAAATTAAGAGGTCAGAAGTTATACCTGGCATTTATCGACTTTTCATCAGCTTTTGATACTATAAATAGAGAACTATTGTGGTATACTATGAGAAGTGAGGGAATTGATCCTGCGTTTATTAATGCAATCAGATTATTATATACCAATACCTGGACTCAGGTTAGAAATAGTGAGTGGAGATTAACTGAACACTTTGATACTAATTGTGGTGTGAGACAGGGCTGTATTCTTGCTCCCTCACTTTTTTCAATTTACATAAATAGCTTTCTAGAAAGTATAAATTAATTGAATGCTGGTTCTCCAAAATTAGGAAGGGATTTATGTGGAATTCTTGCTTATGCTGACGATTTATTACTGTTGTCATTGACTCCAAGGGGACTTCAGATAAAGCTAGGGGAGTTGGCTATCTTTGCAGATCAGAATTTTCTTAGAATAAACGTGAATAAATCAAAGGTTATGATATTGGGTGGCACCACTTGTAAATTTAATTGGTTTATAAAGTCTGAAAAGATGGAACTTGTGAATAAATACCAGTATTTGGGAATTGTGGTATCTCCTTCCTTTAAGTAGAACAAGCATTGTGAGGTTATCGCAGTGAAAACTGAGAGAACCATTGCAGCTTTGAATAGTTTCAACTACAAATATGGTGGTAACTTACTTGTTCCCCTTCTAAGGACTATTGAGACAAATACAATTCCCAAGTTCTTTATATAGTGAGATATGGGACCATAAATATATTACTTAACTGGAAAAACCAGCGATACGAGTACTTAGAAGAGCCATTGTTTTTCCTAAAACAACTCCTGCCCATTTTGTCAGGGTCGAACTGGGTCTTTCCAATTTAACTGGTTTAGCTGAGTCCCGTATAGTTAATTTTTGGATCAGGTTTAATCTTCTATCCTACCAACGCTATGCAAAAAAATGTTTACATGAAAAAGTGCAATGGGAACTTCTGGACTGCAAGAAATCTAAATAGTTGTCCTTGGTTAAAAATATATTGAAATCGGTTGGTCTTTTGTATTTGTTTGAACTGACAATTCAACAAATCTGTATCTCTGAGAGCTATGGTCCACGCCTTAAGCATTTGATTACTGAGAAATATAGGGTTTATGATTTACAGTACATACAGGATTCAAAATTTGCAGTCTGGTATGCTTGAAATGATTGCTATCATTACTTTCATTATTATTTAGAATACTTAGAGTATCCTGAGATGTGTCAGACTTGTGCAATATTCTGGATTGTTTTTTTCTTGTCTAATGTTCTTGTGTATAGGTTCAATAAGAGCTATGATCAGGAGTGCACTTACTGTTTTTGTGGTAGTAATGAGAGGGAAGACTTGGAACATGTAGTTTTGAAATGTTGGTGGTATAGGGCAGCCAGACAGAGACGGCTGGGCCCTATTCTTGTCTCCTTTACAGACTGTCCAAATTAGATAATATTAAGGACACTTTTTGTTACAGAGGATGGTTATACCATTAGAAATACTGCTCTCTTTTTATGTAATATGCAGAAAATCAGGAAACTGATAATGTGTACCATTCAGGGTTAATTTTCCTGCTTAAATGCTGCCAGAACTATCTGCTGTTTTACACAAAACATATGTGATTATAAATGTATTGTCTATTTAGATAATACTAAGGACACTTTTTGTTACAGAGGATGCTTATACTATTAGAAATATTGTTCTCTTTTTATGTAACATACAGAAAATCAGGAAACGGATAATATATACCATTCAGGGTTAATTCTCCTGCTTAAATGTTGCTAGAGCTATTTGTTTTTTTGTACAAAATATATGTGATTATAAATGTAAAATATATTGTCTAGTCTACGTATTACATGAACCAGTTGTTTTGTAATGATCTTTTTACAGTATGATTGAACAAATAAAATGTATACATACGTACATACATACATACTGTTGAAATTATTGAAAAAAGCTGTTTGGAACTCAAGGGGTTAACCTGTTTGCAAACTCTCTAAGAAGTTGTAAGCAAGAGTTCAGTTCTGGGTCATAATGTTCTTTTTGCTGCACTTGTTGAAACTTACAAGAACACTGTAAGAAGCATGTTGTTTTCTTACCGAGCAGGGATTGCAAAGACTTATAAAAACAGCTGCAGTTTCTTGCAAGATAGCGATACAGAGACTGATAAAGACTGAGAATGGAAATTGAGAAGAAACCCAGATGGACTTTCTCTGTTTATACTGCCTTTGTAAATAACTATACTGAACAATTTTATTTTATTTTTTTATTTTACTGTTAATAAATCACTTGTTCGAATTTTACAACTGCTCCTGGTTTTCCTATGCTTCCTGACCTGTGCCTCGACGACACTGTATGTCTCTGAATCATCTGAATCATCATATTTGTGTACCAGCTCTCCAAAATGTACTGACAGACAGGTTAAGCCAGTCTCAGTCTATGGTTCATGAATGGGAACTGCTGACCTCCATGGTAAACAAACTCTTTGCAAGATTGAGTCATCCAGGGCTGGACCTTTTGCATCCCCACACAACACAAGACTGCTGCATTTTTGCTCACACACTCCAGGGCCTGGAGTTTTTTGGCAAGATGCATTGTCCCTGTCTTGGAAAGGGAAATTTCTATATGTAGTTACCCCAATTCCTCTAATACAGAGGGTTCTGCTCAGGTTGTGTGCCACTGTTATCCTCATTATTCTATTCTAGCCTTGCCAAATAGGGGTTTGACTCCTTCAATATCTGGTGGTGGAGCCTCCTGTGCCTCTACCTCTAGATCTGGGTCTGTTGTCACAGGGACGGGGTCCCTAGTCCATCCAGACCCGAAGTCCCTACGCCTACATGCAAAGCTCCTGAAAATATAGCCATTGCACATTTCTGGATTTCCTCTAAGGTTGCTGATATCCTGCTTGTGGCTAGGAAGCCTTCTACTATACACACTCATTCCCTGAAATGGAAATGCTTTACTTTGCACTCTGCTTCCTAGAGTATGAACCCTTTTGCTTGTCCTGTGAATTTTGTGTTAGAATACTTACTTTCCCTCTGTAATTCTGGCCTGCAGTATTCATCTATTACAGTGCATTTGGCCACCATATCAGCTTTCCATACCCCTATTGATGGTCATACGATTGCCCAGTTAGAGGTATCACATAAGTTTCTGAGAGGATTCTTAATACGAAACCTCCATAATCTAGTCCTGGCTTGGGACCTGAATTTTATTCTTGATTGATTGACGTTGGCTCCTTTTGAGCCTGCTGTGAGTTGTGACGTATGTTTCCTATTATAGCAAATGTTATTTTTAGTTGCTATGACCTGTGCTCAAAGGATTTCTGAGATTTAGGCTCTGATGTGTGAGCCTCTTTATTTGATTTTTCACAGAGTACCTTTGCATATGAATGGTTTCTACTGATGGATAGTGTCAGAATTTACAATGAACTAAATGATACATTTTCCTATGTATTATCCAGAGCATGCTAGCAAGGGTGAGGCACTGCTTCATACTTTAGATTTACACAGAATACTGAGATACTATGTTGACTGCACCAGGGACTGCAGAAAGTCCTCTCTGCCTTTTGTTTCATTCACCCCGGGAAAGAAGGCGCTCCTGTATGTAAACAATGCCTGTCCACGTGGCTGACACATTGTATTATGTTTTGTTATAGGAAGTATGGTAATGAACTTCCTGGTGCTATTTGTGGTCACTCCACAAGGGGTATGGCCACTGCTGCTTACTTCAAAAATGTCCCTGCTGCCAGCATATGTGCTGCAGCCACATGGAGCACTGTTCACACTTTCAGTAAACATTACAGTCTGGATATCGTCTCTCATAGACATGCTGGTTTTGGTCTTGCTGTATTGCAAGGCTTCCTGTCTTGATTATATATCAGACTGTGCCATCCTCTCTGCTGCTTTGTACTGCTTCAGAGTCATTCCAAAGGTGTGGCCTAATGGAGGAGATATCCTCAATGAAGATAGAACAGTTACATAAGAACTTAATAGATCTTTGAGGAGATTCTCCTCCATTAGGCCATGCCATACCCTCTCTTCTTCCCCTATTTTATATCCCGAGCGTTATGTTAGATGCTGTGCCTAAAACTTTACTCCAGGCATCATATTTGTTGCCAGTGCCATGCTTCTCCTTGTGTGCCTGGAACTGGTTTTCTTTCCTGGCTCCTCAAGGTTGGAGACTCTCTGATGCTAATCTCCAGCGGGGAACTAAGGAGTAATAGGACCACCAACGTTATATACATGTCGACGCTGCATATCATTGTGGGTGACTGTAGGCTAGCAAAAAGTTTCTGTGTGGTCCTGACACTGATGGCTTATAGTTCCAAAGGTGTCACCTAATGGAAAAGATTCTCTCGAAGATCTGTTGTTACAGTAAGTTGTTATGTAACTGTTCTTTCTCCATACACAACTCAAATTTGTACCTAAAATGGTGTTGGAGTGCCATCTTAATCAGGCAGTAATATTGCCTACCTTCTTTGCCAACTTCCAGGATGAGGGAGAAAGGACTCTCCACTCACTGGATGTTAAGACGGTCTTTAGGTTTTCCTGGACGAGATTAAGGACTTCAGACAGTCAAAACAGCTTTCTGTCTCCTTCGACCGTAATCAGTTACAATCAAATGCATTTCTGTCTGGATTGTAAATTGCCTTCTCCACTGCTGTGCTATGGCTCAGGTTAAACTGGAGGGCAAGGTATGTGTCGACTCCACCAGAGCAGTTGCCAGTTCCCTGGCAGAAATATGGTCTGTGCCCATTGGAGAAATCTGCAGCACTACAACTTGGAGCACAGTGCACATGTTTACCAAGCACTGTGCCCTTGATGATCCTGCCAGGTGACATATGCCAACTTTGGCAGGACAGTTTTGAACAGATTACTATCCAGAGTAAGCCCTGAGTTCCAGCCACCCTAGTCCAGGGGACATTCTCTGAGTTTGGTACTCTAACCCACAAGTGGGAATCGGTGATGAAGATTGATCCTTGAAAGATATGAAAATTCTGCTCAGTATTCACAAGGGAGAGAGACAGGCCAGTACCTGAAGGGAAAAGTGGTGCAGGAAGGGGGAAGAGGCAACCACGGATGGGATTATCACAGTAGAAATGGTACTGGAGGGCCTTAGGTCCCTGAGGGTGGACAAGGCACTGGGGCCAGATGGAGTTCATCCCAGGGTGCTGAGGGAGCTGGCAGAGGTCCTGGCAGGACCATTGGCAGACCTGTTCAGCACCTCTCTAAATACGGGGTGTGTGCCCAGGGATTGAAGGAGGCACACACGGTACCTCTCCATAAGAGTGGACCCAAGGATGAGCTGTGAATTACAGACCAGTGAGCCTTACCTCAGTTGTTGGAAAAAATGATGGAGACTATCCTGAAAGAAAGGCTGGTGCAGTTTCTGGAGGAAAATGACCTGCAGGACGACAGGCAGCATGGGTTTGTCTCTGGTAAATCCTGTCAGACAAACTTGATTGACTTTTGTGACTGGGTCATGAGGGCACTGGACAGGGGCTATGCGGTGGATGTACTATACCTGGATTCCAGCAAGGCCTTTGATTCAGTACCACACGGTAGGCTGATCTGCAAGCTGGAGAGACTGGGGGTAAGGAGGAAACTAGCCAGATGGGTTGAAAACTGGCTGGGGAGAGACAACAGAGGGTAGTGGCGGGGGATGAGGCATTGGAGCTCAGGGCAGTGACAAGTGGTGTCCCACAGGGCTAGGTACTGGGACCAGTCCTGTTTAACATTTTCATCGCAGACTTAGCAGTAGGGATCAAAAATAAGATCAGACTCTTTGCAGACTGTGACATGATAACCCTCTACTAGTCATGATTATATTTGTAATATAAATATATGTTCCTTTGAATTCTGTTTGAGAAGTAAGGCATTCAGCACAGGGCATTTAGAGGGATATTGGATATTTTTTAAAAGAAAAAAAAATGTGCTGGCCTTGTTGTTACCTCTGGCTTGTAAAAGCTGACTTCCTGGGACTATAATGATACCAGGTTATAACAGATTGTAAAGCACCCACTTACTGTGAACTCCAGAAAAACTAGCCATAAAACAGGCTGCATTTTATGACCTATTAGGAAGAAGCAACTTCTGACAGATACCTGTTAGATTTCACAAATCGGTGAAATAGCTCATCAGGAAGTTTTCCTGAAAACATCAAAGGGATAACTCTGACCTGTCATAAGGCATCACTAATTAGAAAGAATATGTATATATATATATTTATTGGAATGTTTAGCAGTGTGCTGGGGCATGTGACTGATCAATTAATTCAGTATCCAGGTTTGAGTGACCTCACAGCCAGTATCACTGTGAGCTGTGACATCACAGGGAGGTTGGGACTGTAACTGAACATTACCAGGTGGCTGGAAGAAAAGAGTACTTTTTATCTCTGGACTCCTGACAAGACACACTCTCCAGAGCACTTTAGGTAAATCCACCACCACTGTTTATTACTGGAAACTAGGGTACGATTAAATATTCAGTATTAAGGTGGTTTTGTTTAAACTGTCCATTTAATTTAAATCACTGTACACCCAATGTTATATGTTTTGTGTTTTGTATTGCATCTATTTTTTTTAATTGTAGCAAACTTTGTTTTCCTCAAAATTCTGCCTGTGTCTTTTTCTCATTTTGAATGTGAGTACTGGGACAGTGTTGAGAAGTCTGACAGAACTGTTAAGTGCTTAAAGTGTTTTACCTTATGTACCAAGGTAAGTAAAGTAACTAGGTCTCAGTTGAGTCAAAAAGGGGGATTGTGAACCAGGTTGGGTTAAGTATTGCACTGCATTTCCCCGAAGAGGGTGTGATATTTGTACCTAACTGGGCGTGCTGACGAAAAAGGGTTCATATTTGACTCCAGGACTTGAGACTGGTAGTTGTTTTGGACCCAAAACAGACAGGTGGGTTGCCCTGTTTGCCTCCCGTTCACATATTGCACTTCAAAGTTTGACACTGTGGGAACAGAGGGCCTGACTCTCGGAGTGCGTTTGTGACTCAGAAGACACCAAGATCTGTGCTGAGGTGGAAGAGGGGCAAAGTACTTCAGGAGGATTTGGCGAAATTAAAGGAATGGTCACACAACTGGCAGCTTGGGTTCAATGCCAAGAAGTGTAAAGTGATGCACTTGGGAGCAAGGAACTCAGGATACAGTTACTGGTTGGGGGGTGTCCAATAATCCACATCCAAGGAGGAGAAGGATCTGGGGGTGCTGGTGACTGGGGAAATGAACCACTCGGCACAGTGCAGGAAGACAGCAGCCAAGATAAACAGGATGCTAGGGTGCATAGCAAGAGGGATTACTGCCAGAAGTAGTGAGGTCATACTGGCTCTGTACAGGTCACTGGTGAGACTGCACTTGGAGTACTGTGTGCAGTTCTGGTGCCCATACTTAAAAGGGACATCAAATGTGCACAAATGCTTCCAGTCTCGGAAACAAGATCCCAGACCTGCAGACAATAATGACAGAGGCTAAGCTGGACATACTAGCAATTAGCGAGATTTGGTTTATCAGTAACCACACTTGGGAGACTTCAGTACCTGGCTATGTACTGTTCAGAAGAGACTGAGGTGCAAAAAAAGAGGGGGGGGAGGGTGGAGTGGCCCTGTATGTCAATGAAAATATCAAAGCTGCAAAAATTCAGAATACACATAAGGAGCCAGAAGAACTGTGGGTCACCCTGGAAACAGGAAATGGGACAGCCATATGAACTGGGGTTGTCTACAGGCCAGGGGGAGGACATAGACACATTACTGTTAGAAGATATACAAAACATGACAGCTAAAGGGGAGGTTCTGATAATGGGAAATTTCAACATGCCAGATACAAATTGGTCAATACCAGCAGGAACATCTGTCAGAACTGGACACATGGTGGATTCCCTGCAGGGAGAGGGCCTCAAACAACTGCTACAACAACCCACAAGAGACAGGGCTATCCTAGATCTAGTACTGACTAACAGGGAAAGGATCACAGATCGCCAGGTAGAAGGTCACCTGGGGGCCAGTGACCATCACATGGTACGGTTCAATTTGGCCACTAGAACTAAATCATCCCAATCCAAGGCAAACATATGGGACTTCAGAGGAGCTGACTTTGATAAGATGGCCAACAGAGTTAAGCTAGCCCTGGCAAAAATAAATACAGGTGAGGGGGTACAGGCAAAGTGGGCAAGCATTAAGGATACAATACTTGAAGCAACATCCCATTGTGTTAGAGAGAAAAAGAAGTGGAAAAGAGGAAGGAAACCACTTTGGTTCTCAAAAACAGTAGCAGAAAAGGTCAGAGCCAAAAGGCTGGCCTTCAGGAAATATAAGGGAACGCAGCAGAAGGAAGATAGGGAGGCATACCAAACTTCCCTAAGGGAAGCCAGGAAGGCAGTAAGGTAGGCAAAGGCCCAAACTGAGGAAACACTAGCACAAACAGTAAAAGGTGACAGGACTTTCTGTAGATACATTAGTGAAGGAGGAAGTCCAGAGGGAGTATTGCTAAGATCAAAGGGGATAAGGGGGCATGTGAGGAGGAGGACCATATAAAAGCATCTATCCTAAATAGATACTTCTGCTCAGTATTTACTGAAGAGAAGGTAGGGCAGGGCCCACAGCTCAGCACCATGGACACGGGGGAGGGAGGTGTGCACTAGTCCCTTCACAAAATAAAGGGTCCTACAAGAGCTCGATAAGCTTAGGGTGGACAAGGCAATGGGACCTGCTGGGCAAAATTATAGAGACACTCCTTAGGGAAAGGATAGTGCAACACTTGGAATCCATAGGAGCACAGGATCCAAGACAGCATGGGTTTACAAAAGGAAGGGCCTGTCAAACTAATCTCAAAGATTTCTTTGACTGGGTAACCAGAGTGGTGGACCAAGGGGGAGCAGTTGATGTCGCCTACCTTGACTTCAGCAAAGCTTTCGATACTGTTCCACATAGAAGATTCATTAATAAGCTGGGTAGGCTCAAGGTGGGTCAGAAGTTGGTCAGCTGGGTGGCAAACTGGTTGACAGGCAGAAAACAGAAAGTGGTGGTAAACCATATACAGTCAGAAGAGATGCAAGTCACAAGTGGAGTACCTCAGGGATCAGTCCTGGGGCTAGTCCTCTTCAATATTTTCATCAATGACATTGCAGATGGACTGGAGGGTAAGGTTTGTCTGTTTGCAGATGACACCAAGATCTGCAACAGAGTAGATGATCCAGATGGGGTGGGCAGAATGGGAAGAGATCTGGATAAACTAGCAAAATGGTTGAAAGAGTGGCAACTGGGGTTTAATGCAAAGAAGTGCAAGATCATGCACATAGGGAAGAGAAACCCTGAAGCCACCTATAGGCTGGGAGGGGAGTTGCTGGCAGTCACAAGGGAAGAAAGAGACTTGGGCATCATCATCACCACTGATGACCTGAAATCATCCAAGCAGACCACTAAAGCAGTAGGTAAAGCTAGGGGGATTTTGGGGTATATTAGTAGGGGTATCACAAGTCAGAAGAGGGAGGTAATAATTCCTCTTTACAAGACACTGGTTTGGCTCCATCTGGAGTACTGCATGCAGTACTGGAGGCCACACCTTCACAAGGACATTAACCAAACTGAGGCAGTCCAGAGAAGAGCAACCAAAATATGCAGGGACTGCATCAGAAAACATATGAGGACAGATTAACGGAGCTCAATATGTATACCCTAGAGCAAAGGAGGGAGAGAGGTGATATGATTGAAACATTCAAACACCTTAAGGGCATTAACAAGGTGAAAGAGTCTAACATGTTTCAATATAAGAAAAATAGCAGGACAAGAGGACACAGCATGAGATTAGAGGGAGGTTGATTAAGGGGTGATGTGAGGAAGTTCTTTTTCACAGAAAGGGTGGTGGATGCATGGTACGGCCTACCTCAGGAAGTGCTGGATATGAATACAGTACAGGGCTTCAAACAGGCATTAGATAGGCATAAGGGAGCAAGACAGATGAGTATGAATAGGTAGGCCATTGACAGAGCAAAGGCTGATGGCACATTCATAAGGTAGAAAAAGAAATGGGCAGACTGGATGGGCCTTGCGGTCCTTATCTGCCGTCAACTTCTATGTTTCTATGTATCAAACTGCTGGAGGCAGTGCAGTGCAGAGCAACAAAAGTGATCCTGAGGTTAGAGGATAGACCCTATGAAGAAAGACTGAGAGCTTGATATGTATACCCTGGAGGATAGACGAGAGAGAGGGGATATGATTGAGACTTTCAAGTACCTGAAAGGAATGAACGGAGTGGACAACAGATGTGTGTTCACTCTCAAGAGTGGAAGGGAAACCAGAGGGCATGCTCTGAAATTGGAGGGGGTGCAAACTCAGGAGGGAAATGAAGAGACACTATTTCACAGAAAGGGTGATGGTAGGGTAGAACACACTGCCAGAGGAGGTAGTATCGTTACAGACAGTGAGGAGCTTCAAGAGGGGTGGGACAGATTAAAAGGGAGAGTACAACCCGCGAGGGGGGGATGGTAATTGAGGGTGGGGGGCAGCTGCAGTCTAAGGGACTGATGTGCTGCACACTCGAGCAGACTAGATAGACCACAAGGCGTGTATCTGCTGGCAAATTCATATGTTCGTATATACTTACCATAATTTTTGGTCTTCCAGACTATCTTTACCATTGATTGCCACACCTGCCCACCATCCCCCAGACTCACTCCAGTATTGTGTGTGGTCTTCACCCTTTTGTACTTAGTTTGGGTTGTGAAGAGACTTGTGTTACTGGGTTTGGTGGCCCTTCTTTCACAGACCACCAGGGCTGTGTTATGCCCTTACGTTAAGTGCATAGATTACTCATTTGGTTCATGCTGCTCACCTCCTTGGTAAAAAAGGTACTGAGGTGGTTGTTAGCTGGCACCGCTGTATACCACCAGGCACATGCGTTGACGTGTGCAGGGAGCTTCTTGTGATTCCAGCTCCCACCCAAAAAGTTTTGGCTCCACAAGGTCATAGCGCCTCTGGCTTAGACCTACATGTGGTTATCAGTGGTGAAAATATTCTGGAAGATCAGCAATTTCAGTAAGTACACATTTTTAATTTCTTGTCTGTGGTGGTCCCTTCTCTGTATCCTGCTCAGGAGAATACCACTATGGCTAGCTGGTATAGGCCTGGTAGCTTGCCTGCGGTGTCTTGCAACGTTTTTTTTTTTTAAGATTCATTTCGTATGTATACAATTTATCATTATCACATACATTTACATAACCACACAATTTATGACAACATATAATTAAAAACATTAAGCAGGTGAGCAAGGGGAAAAGGAAGAGGAGGCCATTATGGTTTTCCAAAGAGGTAGCGGAGAAAGTGAAAGCCAAAAAGATCGTATTCAGGCAATACAAAAAGACGCAGGCAGAAGGAGGTAGGAAGTACCAGGAGAAGCAAAGGGAGGCAGGGAGGTCAGCAAGGGAAGCCAAAGCTCAGACAGAAGAGCACATCACAAAATCAGTGGATAGAGGGTACAAAACCTTCAACAGGTACATAAGTGAAAAAAGAATGGCAAAGGGAGGGATAGTGAGTCTGAAGGGGGAGGATGGGGGCTGCGTGAAGGATGACAACGGTAAAGCTGACATACTGAACAGATATTTCTGCTCAGTCTTTACTGAGGAAGAGGAGGATAATGGGCCTAAAGGGAGTACAAGGGGTAGGAACGGTGCAGAAATGGACAGGAGTCCCCTTACATGGGAAAGGGACTTAAAGGAACTGGAAGGAATGAGTCGATAAAGCAATGGGGCCAAATGGGGTGCACCCCAGGGTCCTAAAGGAACTAGGAGAGGTGGTGGCTGAACCTCTGGCAATCCCATTTAGCCAATCACTGGAAACAGAGGAGGTACCCAAAGACTGGAGGACAGCAGATATAGTCCCCTTATACAAAAGCAGGAACAAAGAGGAAGCAGGGAACTACAGACCAGTCAGCCTGATCTCGGTAGTGGGGAAGATCATGGAAGCACTACTGAAGGAGAGACTAGTGCAACATCTGGTTGCCAATGGACTGCAGGACCCAAGGCAGCATGGTTTCACTGGGGGGAGGTCATGCCAGACCAGCATCATTGATTTTTTCGACTGGGGTGATACTGGGATGCATAGGGAGAGGCATCACCAGTAGAAAACAGCAAGTTGTTATCCCTCTGTACAGACAGTTGGTGAGACCCCATCTGGAGTACAGCGTGCTGTTCTGGAGACCCCATCTCCACAAGGACATGGACAGGATGGAGGCAGTCCAGAGGAGGGCAACTAAAATGGTGCAAGATTTGCAACAGAAGCCATACAAATAGAGACTAAAGGACCGTAATATGTATACCCTTGAAGAAAGGAGGGAGAGGGGGTACATGATGGAAACTTTCAAGTACCTCAAGGGAATCAACAAAGTCCAGGAGGGTAGCATCTTTCAGAAAAAGAAATGTGTAAGAACGAGGGGACACAATTGGAAGATAGAGGGGGGATGGCTCAGGGGCAATGTGAGGAAGTATTTTTTCACAAAGAGGTTGGTGGTTGCATGGAATGGCCTTCCTGAGGAGGTCATGGGGTCAAAAACAGTGGGGGAATTCAAGAATGCATGGGACAGGCATAAGGCAATTCTGGTGGTGGGTAGGAAGAAGTAGGCTGTTGGTTAACTAGGACCTGCAGCTTATCCAATAGGTAGGGAAATGGACATACTAGGTGGATGAAGCAGTCGTTATCTGCCATCACAGTCTATGTTTCTGTGTTAAACTGGGGAATATGTGAGTGGGCAGGACAATAGTATGGTGGGTGGGTAATTGGCTGGGCAGCAGAACACAGAGGGTAGTAGTAAATGGCTGTCACGCCACAGAGGGAAGCGTGACCAGTGGGATACCACAGGGATCAGTGCTGGGACTGGTCCTATTCAACGTCTTCATCAGTGACATTGTGCAGGACATAGAAGGCAGAATTTCCCTGTTCGCTGATTACACAAAGCTCTGTAACAGAGTGGACACACCAGAAGGTTTAGACAGAATGAGGAGGGACCTGCAGAAGCTTGAAGAATGGCCAAGGGTTTGGCAGTTGAAATTCAACGTAAAGAAGTGCAAGATAATGCATATGTGGCACAAAAACCCTGGAACAGCATACCAGTTGGGGGTGAGGATATAGCATGCACCAAGCAGGAAAGAGACCTTGAGGTTTTCATCTTTGATGACCTCAAGATAGGGAAACAATGTGACAAGGCAGCAGGTAAAGCAAATATGATGCTGGGATGCATAGGCAGGGGCATCACCAGCAGGAAATGGGAGGTCATAATTCCACTATACAAGACACTAGTGAGGCCCCACCTGGAGTACAGTGTACAGTTCTGGAGACCTTACCTACGTAAGGACACTGACAGGGTAGAGAAGGTTCAGAGGAGGGCAACAAAGATGGTACAGGGATTGCATCACAAGCCCTATGAGGACAGGCTGAAGGACTTAAATATGCACTCCTTGGAGGAGAGAAGGGAGAGATGGGATATGATAGAGACATACAAGTACCTTACAGGGAGGAACAAGGTGTGCAGGAATGCACTATTTTCCACCGCAAAAGATGTTCCAGGACTAGAAGACATGGGATGAAATTAGAGGGAGGGCGATTCAGAGGAAACGTGAGAAATAATTTCTTCACAGAAAGGGTGGTGGTCAAGTGGAGCACCCTGCCAGAGGAAGTGGTGGGGGCTGAAACAATTACGGGATTTAGGAATGCATGGGATAGACATAAAGAAATTCTGAAGATCAGGAGTAAGGGGCAACAGACTTCTGGAAAAATGTAAAGGGAGCTTACAAGCTCAAATGGGCAGACTGGGTGGGCCGTAGGCCCTTATCTGCTGACAGTGTCTATGTATCTATGTATTAAATACCACTGTCTTGAGACAGTAATTAAAAAGTAATTAATCAGATCAGCTTATAAGATGTACCCTTCACCCCCCTACAAAATCTTATTATGCCTCCCAGCCTGAGACTGACTCCGTGATTATCGTGGATGCACATAATTGGTCGAAGGTCCCTTTGTGCTCTCTTAACCCTGACAAGGGATCTAGGAAGCTTGATGTTATGGGTAGGTGGACTTATGCCTCTGTGAGCCTTTATATTGGTAACTATCAGGTATGCATGATAAAATATCAGACTAGCCTGTGGAAGTTTCTGTCACCTGTTGTTGACAAAACTTCCCAATGGTCTTCTTAAAGATGAGGTCTGTCGGTTGAGTGCTAATTGCTTGGATACAGGGAATCCCTTGCGCCATTCAGCATATTGATGTCTTGGATGTGTCTGCCTGTGCTGCCCCCTCCGACATTTTCCTCTGGCACTGTTCCTGGCTAAGGGTGCCTGCTTTGCCTCTGATGTACAACAGTTGATCCTCAGCTCCCCGTTCTTTGGCCAGAAACTGTTTAGCCACGATGTGGAGCTTGTTCTCCTGGGCCCACAGTACTTCTGCATGACACTGGTCCATGAAATCTCTCTGCCCATCAGCCTTCAACAGGCTGTGGCCACTTTTTCTGAGGGGTGGTCAGTATCCCCTGGTGGCTCGTTTGGAGGGGGCAGTACCCCTTGAACCCACCCAGCTGGCTCTTTAGGTGCCTGTTCCCAGACCCTCAGAGGTGCTGGTACTGGCAGAGTTCCTGCCTCCCCTTTTTCTTTGAGCTTAGTCATTGGTGGGGACTTGGGCCTCAATTTGTTTTACTCAATATTATGGTGCACCCCAAGATGATAGATATCCTCTCATTTTGTTCAGATGCTGTGTTCCGGACTAGATTGCACTCTGTGCTCCTTTTTTCAGAAACATGATAAGGAGCTTCTTCATCCTGTCTGTGGCCATTCCAAGTCTGCTTTTGCCCTCTATTGGTTATGTCTGTTTTTTTTTGCTTGTGGCCATTATGTTCTATTGGTTTTCATGGCCATCTGTGCCCTGTGTGTCAGGGCCTATTGGTCCTTTTCCATGGGTCTTCTGCCCACTGTGCTTGAGGTACTGCTTGGTATTCATTCCAAAGGTGTGATTCTGTGGAAGAGCTACTATCCAAGAGGATAGGTAAGTTACTTACCGTAACAATAGATGTTTGAGAGTCTACTCCATAGAGCCTCTACTCACCCTTCCACCTATCCCCTTTTTTATATATCACAAGGGACATGTGGTGGCACTCTGATCATCTGGCGCTTGCTGTGTGTGTTTCATGCCTGTCTTCTTCACCTGACATTTTAAATTATATTCTTTTATCTCTCCCATGTGCCTGGTTGTGGTGCCTGGTTCCTTGGTTTAAGATGAATGCCCTGTTATTTGAGGTAGTGTTCGGCAATACACCCAACTGAAGTGAGAAGGGGCCACCCACGTTATATAGGTTGCGCCATTGTACGTCAAAGTGGGCGCCCTCAGCTTGTAAAATTTCAAATAGCCCTGATGACAGCAACTTATAGTTCCAAAAGTGTGGCTCTATGGAGGAGATTTTCTCAAAGATCTACTGTTAACTAATTTTTTTTTCTGCCTGTCCAACTTCACGTCTCCAGGGATAGACCCTGTTCACAGGAATATACCCTGTTCATAAAGACATACCCTGTTTACAGGGATATAGAAACATAGAATTTGATGGCAAATAAGGACCGCTTGGCCCATCCAGTCTGCCCATTCCTCCCTACCTACATTATTTCTACAGACAGTACCCAATCTACAGCTCTTACCACAGACCGTACCCAGTCTACAGCTCTTACTGCAGACCGTACCCAATCTACAGTTCTTACCACAGACTGTAACAATCTACAGCTCTTACTGCAGACCATACCCAATCTATAGCTCTTACCACAGATCGTACCCAATCTACAGCTCTTACCGCAGACCGTACCCAATCTACAGCTCTTACCGCAGACCGTACCCAGTCTACAGTTCTTACCGCAGACCGTACCCAATCTACAGCTCTTACCGCAGACCGTACCCAATCTACAGCTCTTACCACAGACCGTACCCAGTCTACAGCTCTTACCGCAGACCATACCCAATCTACAGCTCTTACCACAGACCGTACCCTATCTACAGCTCTTTCTACCCCTCCCCCTTTCTTTCAACTATGAGTCCCTTGTGCTTATCCCATGCATTCTTGAATACCACTACTGTTTTCACCCCCACCACCTCCATCTCCACTGGAAGTCTGTTCCAGGAATCCAGTACTCTTTTCTCTGAAGAAGTACTTCCTCCCATCTCTCCTGAATCTACCCCACCTCCAGCTCCAAAGCATGACTCCTTGTTCTTAAGTATCTTTTCTTCTGAAAAATACTTCCCTCCTTTACCTTATTAACCCCTGTGAGGTATTTAAAGGTCTCTATCATATCCCCCTCTCCCTCCTTTGTTCCAGGGCGTACATTTTGAGGTTCTTTAGTGTTTCCTTGTATGGCTTTTGAAGCAGAGTCTGCACCATTTTGGTTGCCATCCTCTGGACTGCCTTCTCTCTGTCCTTCTTAAGATGTGGTCTCCAGAACCGTACACAGTATACTAGATGAGATTTTTTTTTTTTAACTTTATTTTTATCTCCAGCTGCCAGGGAACTCTCTCAGACATACCCCCGCACCTACTGCTGCTCTACCACCCTGCCTGAAGCTCAGACTCTCTGGGAAATTGGGGACAGATATCCTCACCTCAGCTCAGTCTGATGGACCCCCTGGCTCTGAACCCTCCAAGGCCGGGCTGCCATCCACCCTAGCATTCTCTACAATCCAGAGCGCCAGACCTGAAGCTCGGTGAGGGATCGGGAGAGCCAGAGAGCCAAGCCCGATGGGTGTGTGGCAAGGGGCTTTAGGGGATGCTGTCACCTATCCCTGGAGCTGGGGCTTTTCTCTTGTGGCTGGTTTCCCCTGGAGTATGGACGTGCAATGACGTCTGCGCACTTATGTGCTGACATCCGTCGCTACTCCACCCCTTGACTGCATCGCTCATGTAGGGTGCCCGGTCTCCACCAGCCACCACTAAGGAGCGATGAGTACCTGCAACTCACCCCGGGAGGGGAGTGCAGTCCTCTGGATGCTCCATCCTCTCCATCCTCTGCCGACCCCCAGCAGCGAGAGTCCATTCCCGAATCTGGGTCGCCGGTTTGGCACAAGGTGTGGCTTCCAGTGCCTCAACTCTCAGCGCCTCTAGGCCAGCTCCAAGGTGAGATCTTACTAGTGATCTATATGGAGGTAACACCATCTCCTTCTTTCTGCTGGTGATACCCCTCCTTAGGCACCCCAACATCCCACTAGCCCTCCCAACTGCCATGTTGCACTGCCTAGCCACCTTTAGGTCATCTGATATGATTACCCCCAGATATCTTTCCTGTTTGGTGGTCATCAATACCACTTCATCCATTTTGTACTCTGCCTCTGGGTTTCTGTGCCTTACATGCATTATTTTGCACATTTTCGCATTGAAACCCAGCTGCCATACCCTTGATCACTCCTTTAGTATTCTCAGGCCTCTGCTCATCCTTTCTGCTCCCATGGAGTGTCCACCCTATTGCAGATTTTGGTGTCATCCACAAAGAGGCAGACTTTCCCTTCCAGCTCCTCTGCAATGTCTGTTATAAAGATATTAAAGAGGTCCCAGCACTGATCCATGCGACACCGCATTGCTCACCCTCCCTTCCTCTGAGTGAACTCCGTTTACCACCAGTCTCTGTCACCTATCCCTTAACCAATTTCTTATCCAGTTTACCATCTTTGAACCCACTCCTAAGCTACCCAGATTGCGTGCTAGTCTCCTATGTGGAACAGTGTTGAAAGCCTTACTGAAATCAAGGTGGGCCATGCCCACCACTCCACCCTGATCTAAATCCTTTGTCACCCTGTCAAAGAAATCTGTCAGATTCATTTGACATAACCTCCCCCCATGAGCCCCATGGTGCCTCTGGTCTTGTAACTCACTGGATTCAAGATATTTCACAGTCCTTTCCTTCAGTAGTGATTCCATTAACTTTCCTACCACCGATGTCAGGCTGACTGGCCTGTAATTGCCAGCCTACTCCCTGCTACCATTTTTGTGTAGTGGGACATCTGTCCTCCTTCAGTCCTCCAGAACCACTCCTGTTTCCAGTGAACTGCTAAACAGAAGCTCCCTCAGTACCCTTGGATGCACCCCATCTGGCCCCATTGCTTTGTCTACCTTCAGATTAGCAAGTCCCTTCAGGACTCTCTCCTCCAAAAAAGGACTAGAGTCCACCTCCCTCCCTCCAAAGCTTCTGTTACTTTTTTGTGACCCCTCCCATTCTCCTTTCTCTGGGAAAACTGAACAGAAGTATTTACATAGAAACATAGAAATACAGACTTTGACGGCAGATAAGGAACGCTTGGCCCACCTAGTCTGCCCGTTTCCCTACCTAGAGGATAAGCTGCAGATCCTATTTAACCAACAGCCTATTTCTTCCTACCCCCAACAAAAATTGCCTTATGTCTGCCCCATGCATTCTTGAATTCTCCCACAGTTTTACACCCCACAACCTCCTCAGGAAGGCTGTTCCATGCTTCCACCACCCTCTCTGTGAAAAAATACTTCCTCACATTGCCCCTGAGCTGTCCCCCCTCTATCTTCAAATTGTGTCCCCTTGTTCTTGCACATCTCTTTTTCTGAAAGATGCTATCTTCTTGGACTTCGTTGATTCCACTGAGGTACTTAAACATTTCTATCATGTCCCCCCTCTCCCTCCTTTCCTCAAGGGTATACATATTAAGCTCCTTTAGTCTTTCCTCGTATGGCTTCTCTTGCAGATCCTGCACCATTTTAGTTGCCCTCCTCTGAACTGCCTCCATCCTGTCTTTGTCCTTGCAGAGATGGGGTCTCCAGAACTGGATGCAGTACTCCAGATGGGGTCTCACCAACTGTCTGTACAGGGGGATAACAACTTCCTGTTTTCTGTTGGTGATACCTCTCCCTATACATCCCAGTATCCTCCCAGCCCTCCCTACTGCCTTCTCACATTACTTGCCAACCTTAAGGTCATCTGATATGATTACCCCCAGGTCCCTTTCCATTTTTGTTGTTGTTACTGCCTCCCCCCCCCATTGTGTAATCTTCCCTTGGGTTTTTGTTTCCCAGGTGCATTACTTTGCACTTCTTTGCATTGAATCCAAGCTGCCATACTTCTGACCATTCCTCCAACCTTACCAAGTATCTTCTCATCCTTTTCACGCCTCCTTGTGTATCAACCCTGTTGCAGATCTTTGTGTCATCTGCAAAGAGGCATGCTTTTCCTTCCAGTCCCTCTGCAATGTCACTTATAAAGACATTAAAAAGAACTGGACCCAGTACTGAACCCTGCGTTACCCCACTAGTAACCCCTCTTTCTTCAGAGTGGACTCCATTTACAATTACCTTCTGTGTCCTGTTGTTCAGCCAATGTTTTCCTAGGCTACCACCCTGGGACCCACTCCCAGGCTGGTTAATTTGACTACTAATCTTTTGTGTGGGACTATGTCAAATGCCTTGCTAAAGTCTAGGTAGGCCATTTCCACAGCCCCTCCTGGTCTACTACTTTGGTCACCCAGTCAAAGAAATCAATTAGATTCGCCTGACATGACCTTCCGCTGCGAACCCATGCTGCCTTGGGTCCCAGCCCCCACTGGCCTCTAGGTACTCAACAATTCTTTCCTTCAGAAGTGATTCCATCACTTTCCCTACCACAGAGGTCAAACTGACAGGTCTGTAGTTTTCTGCCTCTGTCTTGGTCCCACTTTTGTGAAGGGGAATCACATCTGCCTTCTTCCAGTCCTCAGCTACCACACCATCCTCCCATGATTTGTTAAAAAGGGTAGTCAGTGGTGTCACTAGTTCTCTGCTTAATTCTTTTAGAATTCCAGCTGGCCCCATTGCTTTGTCCACCTTCAGTTTTAGGAGTTCTTTCAGAACCCTTTCTTCTGTGAAAGGGCTGGGATCAACCACCCTCTCCAGAGTGCTTCTGTTAATTGGATTAGGCACCTCCCCCACTTCTTCTTTTGTGAATACTGAACAGAAGTATTCATTCAGTATCCCTGCTTTTTCACTCACTCTCTGCCCACCCACCATCCATTCTATTCAGCCTCACTATCCCTCCCTTTGTCTTTCTACGCCACCTGATATACCTATAAAAGGTTTTATCCCCCTTCTTAACTGAGTTAGCTATCTTTTCCTCAGTTTGTGCCTTTGCTATTCTGACTACCTTCCCTGCTTCCTTCTGCTTTAACTGGTACAGTTCTCTATCCTGCTCCTTCTCTGTTTCCTTATACTTCCTAAATGCTATCTTTTTCTCCCTAACCTTCACTGCCACCTCTTTTGAGAACCATAGTGGCTTTTTCTTTCATTTTGATTTGTTTATTTGCTTCACACAAAGGCTTGTTGCCTCTGTGATGGCAGTTTTGATATTTCCCCATTGTTGCTCCACCCCTCCTTCTAGCCTGTTTGCTAGTCCTTTTCTAAGGCACTCTCCCATCTTGTCAAAATCAGCCCTCCTGAAGTCCAGAACCCTCACTTTTGTATGGCTTGACTCTGTAGCTGAGTTTATCGTCAACCACACAGTTTGGTGGTCACTTGTTCCCAAATGGCTACCCACTTCTAGATCTGAGATTCTCTCACTGTCCCCATTTGAGAGGACGAGGTCTAAGATTGCTCCCTCACGAGTAGGTTCCAAAACTAGCTGTCTGAGGCATGCCACCTGAAGGGCATCAAGAATGGCCCTGTTTTTGGATGTGGCTGCCTCAAAGGTGCTCCAGTTAACATCTGGCATGTTAAGGTCCCCCATCAACAGTATCTCCCCTTTCTCTGCCATCCTAAGTATGCCTTCTATCATATCCTTGTCCATTCCCTCCCCCTGACATGGGAGTCTATATACAACCCCAGTGCAGATTGTGGTGCTATTTCCAGTCTCTAAGGTGACCCACAGTGCCTCCTCTCCACCCTGTTTACTCTTTTGTTCAGTTGCTTTTATCCCTTCCCTTACATAGAGAGCTACCCCCCCCTTCTGCCCTCCCTGTCTCTCCTATAGGTTGTGTACCCTGGTATGTTAACATTTCAGTCATGGTTCTCTGTGTACCATGTTTCTGTGACTGCTACAATATCCAGGCATCCCTCTTCCATCAAGGCCACCAGTTCAGGGAGCTTGTTGCCCAGACTACGGGCGTTGGTACTCATTACCCTCCATTTCTTGATGGTCTTACTCCTTTTTGCCCCATCCCTGTCCTTATTGCATTTGTCACTTTCTCCATTTACCCCTGCGCTTCTCTCTATCGACATCTCTATGTTGGTGTCTACTTCACTTAGTACCCTGATATTTGGGGGCTAGGATTTCCCTGCTCCTTTCCAGTGCCTCCCCCCTTGGCTAGTTTAAATGCTTGTCAATGAAGTATTTAAACCTATCACCTAGGATCCTGGTTCCCCTCCTGGACAGATGTAGACCATCATGCCAGTATAGGCCTGCATCCCTCCAGGTGGACCCCGGAGTCCCCAGTGAAGCCAAATCCCTGAGCTCTGTACCAGTTTTCAACCACTGATTGAATCCCATGGTGTGGAGCACCCTAGCCTCACCCATGCCATAGACAGGCAGCACCTCCGAGAAAGTTACGTGTGTGCTATTTGTGTAAGGTCCGCCCCATCTCCTGGCGCTTCTTGCACTGCTCTGATCCCTTTCTTAGCCAGGTCATTTGTCCCTAGGTGGACAATGACATCCAGCTCCCTCCCCTGTGCAGCTGCTCCTGCGATCCTGAGGATTCGCCTCCCTGTCCCTCAAGCCATGGCGCCAGGCAGGCACCTACCTCCCTCCCTTCCTCCCGAGTTCTACCTTCCTACAATGGAGTCCCCCACCAGGAGTTGTTTCCTTCCCCTGTGGGTCCCATGCCACCCTCCTGTGGGTCTCCTTTGTGGAGGTTCCCAGCATCCTCCTTGGTCTCCACTGTGGTGCTCACAGGAGGAACCACACTTTTCCAGAATGGCATAGAAATTGTGAAAGGTACAACTGAGGGGTGTGCCTCTGTTCCACCACCCTCACCCTCCCTGAGCCCACTGTGGTCCAACCACTCCTCTTTCTTGGCAACCTCTGAGGCAACGGCAGTGACCCTGGTGGTCCCTGGGTGGGAGAGGAGGTCTCACAAATCCTGGCCAACTCAGCCTGGAGATGAGCAACCTCCTCCCTTAGCCCAGAGAGGTGCCTGCAGATGGGACAACACTGCATTCTCCAGAACATCTCTACCGGAAGACTGCTGCTCCACAGCCACTGAACTGCACCACTCCCATCATGTCTTTTTTCTGGCTCCCTGTTATTTGGAATACCTACTCTTTCCTCTGTTTGTTTATTTCTTTTTTTTTCTTCTCACCCTACTTACTTACTGCCTCTACACCCTTTTAGCACCTGATCTTCCTGTTCTGAGACAAGAAGTTCCTATATTTCTCAGTAGTCTCCTTACTTGCTCAGAGTCAGACCTCCAGCAGCTAGGGGGGCACGGAGAGCTACTCTTGCCCTTCTAGGATGGTGGCTCTGTGATCACTCACTTCCTGCTCCCAAACAGGAAGTTCCTGTTGTTAGTTAAATCCTGTGCCTACAAAAGTAGAACTGGTTTAGGGTGGGAAGGGGGATAGAGGGAAGGGAAGGAGGGCAATATAGTCCAAGTAGAGAAGTTTTAGTTATACCTGTAGCTCCTTCCTCCTGGTGTTCTGTCTGTTCTCTGGCGGAAGCTATCTAGGGCAGTGTTTATATCTGGTCTTAAGCTGGCTCATTCTAACTAAGCCACTCCCCCTACTTTGCAAATCTTTCTACACTTAGTTAATTTTACAGATAACAATTCCCTTCTGACACCTGTGACAAGCACCTTGATAAGTACACAGATAACAATTTAGTTCAACTACCTCTTGACAAACACACCAACTCCTTTTTTTTTTGCCCTAAATTGAAGGTCTCAGTACAAGAGATCTAGTTCTTAGTCCCAGTAGAGAAGTTTTAGTTATACCAGTAGCTCCTTCCTCCTGGTGTTCTGTCTGTTCTCCGGTTGGTTGTATTTGTTCAGGATGTCTACCTATTCCTGGTTTCTTTCTGCACAGTCCCCCCTTCCCTTTTTAACTTACAGTCCCACCCCTGGTCTTCCTCTTTTCACATATACCTAATGTAACCCTGGCGCCGTTATACCAAGGGCTACTGCCCCAGCCTGCTTCCCTGACTGCAGGTTGAGGGACCTGGGTTCGGATTCAGTGGTTACTGTGGCTGCCCTACAAGCAGCAGAACTACAGTTACGGTGCCTCCACCCAGAGTACTGATTAAGTGGGTAAATTGTAAAACTATTACAGCCCTCTGGGAATCTATACCTACCCATCACCACGGCTAGTGGCCCAACACATAGACTGGCAATAAACACTGTACTCTTGACTACAATGCCAAAAGGGCTGAATTCCCCGTGACTGTTTTCAGATCACCACACAGGCTCCTTCCTTCTTGGTGGCTCGAGCTGAACTCCCCTCTGTTCAAACACAGTCCCAACTGAAGACCAGGATCTCTGTATTCCGGTTGGTTGCCTTTACTGTCAATCACAGTCTGAGAGCTCTCAGGTTAATGTCGGTGCCAGCAAGAAAGTTCACAGCTTTTCCCACAAGTCACTGTAATTAGGACCCCTTATTTATTCATTTTATTTATTTATTATTGATTCAGATTTCAAGTACCTTTGAGCTGAGAGCTCCTTTACAAAGGTTCCACGTCAGAGGGTACAGAAGACAAATCCAGGCAAAAAGTTAAAACTAGGACAGGGTAGAAATTACAGTAGGAGGGAAGTACATCATTTTGAATTACAATAGGAAGGAACTACATCATTTAGACTACACATTGTGCAAGAAGACAGTATAAATATTGAGGCAAAATCACTGAGAACAATACACAGTCCACCAGGAGTCCAAAAAACAAGTAGGTTTCAAGGTTCCGATTGGTCCAACCAGTGAGTCCCAGACCAAACATGGCGGCTCCCAGCTGGCTTGGTGGTGCTGAGGGTTGAGGCACTGGACGCCACACCTCGTGCCACGCTGGCGACCCAGGTTCGGGAACAAGCCTGGGCCATCGGGGGTCGGCAGGGGAGGACTGGGATTAAGCATCCACAGACTACTCTCCTGGTCCTGAGGTGGGTTGGGATATCTCACTGCACTGTAGCGGCCCCTGGGGATGCTCGGGAGCACTACTAGTGCTGGTGATACTAGAGGGGGAACGCGGCGGATGTTAGCACGTTGTGCCCAGACATCATTGCACGTCTGCGTTCCAAGGGTCCAATCGGAGGAAAATGGCTGGGTGTGACCATGCAGCTTGATGGCCGCGCTCCGAGCCGCCTGGAGGACTTTGGCAGAGTCCTATCGGGGAGGGTCTGGGGCTGTCCTGGCTGGCTGAGGCAGAGGGGGAGCCCTCCAGTGGGATGGCAAGATGGCCATCCCGGATCCTTCTGGGTGCAGTTTGAATTACCCAGCTCTCCGGGCAGGCGGGGCCGGCGGCTGGATGCCCCAAGCCGGAGTGTGCCGCAGCAGGCGAAAAAGTATTAAATGATAAAAAAATAAAAAAAACATGGCGGCTCCCATAGTGGAGGGATAAATAGTCAATGTAAAAAGTTCATTTATACAGTAACAAGAAGGATTTAGAAATAAACATTTACAGGGCATTGAAGGGCTCCCTCAGCACTGTTGAGCGACTACTGATAGGAGTTAATCAGGTATGTGCCCAGCTGGTCACGAGCCATGATTTACTCACACCTAGCCTGGGTAATGTACACTGTGCACACAGCTGAAACTCTTAAAGGGACCACGCGGTGGCACCTTATGGCACCCACACGCAGGACCACAGCATAACATTATTGTACCTGGATTTACCTTCCCTCGCTGGACATCATCCAGACAGTGGGCATTACTGGAACCCAGGGAGACACCCAAGGTAAGGCCCCCAATTTGTGAGCGGGGGTACACTAAAAAATGTCTTGTCCCCTTTCGTTATCTCCTGGGCTATTCACTCTTCAGTTTACATCTTTGTGCACCTTACTGCTTTCCTTGCTTCCCTCTGTTTCTCCTGATACACCTTCCTGTCCTCGTTCTTCTGCATTTCTTCATACCTTCTGAATGATACCATTTTAGCCTTTTCATTTTCTGCTACCACTTTCGAGAACCATGGTGGTCTCTTTTTTTCTTCTTGCTTTTGCTGCAGAGATTTGTTGCCTTTACTATGCTCCCTTTTAGCTTCTCACACGGTGCCTCCACCCCATCCAGGCCATCCCCCTTGTCAGGTCATCCCTGAGGCATTCACCCTTCTTTATAAAATTGCACTCCTGATATCCAGGTTGTACCCTGATATTCCCTGGTCAGGGCGTACCCAGTCATCATGTAGACAGCTGCTGGCTTTTTCTCCTTTCTTTCTCTTCCTTCCATCCTTCCCTGGTAGGAGCAATGTCTCCAGTGGTCTCACCCAACCTCATTCTGCCCTGCGGTAGGAGCAAGTTCCCTGGCCTAGCCACAGAAGTCACACTGATGGTGGAACCAGTCACCAACCCTCCAAGGCCGAGACACACTGCCGAGTGACAGCTGTCTAAGCCTTGGTCTGTCTCCCAACGCAACTTCCTGGGCTCACTTCCATACCCAAGTCACCACCAATAACTTTTTTTTTGCTTCTTCGCTTGTCCCCTGGCACTACACTCCTTCAGTCCTGCTGCCTGCCCGAGTCACCCTTCCTGCCACTTATGGTCTCCAGGCTCTCGCAAATCTGACAAGAGTCCATAGGAACCCTTCTGATGATGAGGGGTTCTTCTTTGGCTGTCAGGTAATTAGTGTGATTTTTATAAAACTAAGTGCCACACATGATTTTCATAATGTTTTACTGATTTGGACCCACCACCACTTTCCAGCATAGGGACTTACTTTTGTCATCCAAGTTGAAATGGTAACGTATTTCAATTAAATGTCTGCAGTCTTAATTTCTTTATAACGTCTCCAACATTGTTATGTGCCTTTTGATTCCCCATAATACAGTGCATGACTGATAGTTCATCTCTGACACGGGCCGCATCCTAAACCTGTTGCATTGATCAGAAACAATCATTTATTATACATTTTATCAAAAGACTTTGTGACTGTAAAAGCAGTTCTGTGAAGAGAGCCTTCCACATACAGAGAAGCTACAGTAAGTCCCAGAAGCCCTGGAAAAAATAAGTGTTGCTTTGGCCAAACACAAAGGGGCATGCTGGGTAAAACCTTAAAGCAAACTTGATTATGTTTGGTTTGTACTAGCTGCAAGCAACTTCTAGTTACAACAAAGTGCTCTTTTATTGGATAAAAATGGTGTTGAACAGTACCACTCTATGCTGTTTTTATCACTGCCACCTCTCCCCTTTAACTCTCAGGAGCTGCAACATTCTGTGGGTCGCAGTATGATGTCATTTGAGTCACAGCACAGTATCCCACTATCTTAAGTGCAGTAAGTTGAACCCCAGGGTATATAAAAGCAGGTAATCATGTCACTACAAGTTTGTATCTCCTATGTTTTAAATAAAAAAAAAAAAAGCTTCTCCTAGAGGTCTGCAAATACTAATGTTGAGACAGCGATGGCCTCAATGAATAGCATAAGAATGGAGCTCATATAAAAGGAAGCAGTGAAAAAGCACATTGACACAGCCCCACTGGAACGCTGAATAATTTTTTTTAATTAAAAACATCACTTTATTACAAATACATGCTACCCAGTAACAATGAAATACAACCTACATGAATGTGTTAACACTGATTTCAAAGGTATCCAACCGTCCTGGGACTTAAAAGATAACCAGAATGTGGATTTTTTTTTTTTTGTAATTTCTTTTTATGCCCCCTCATCTCCAGTGCTGTACCCAACTTTCCCACCAGCCACCGTGACCCCGGGGGACCCCCCACGGAGCCTTGGTTTACCCCCTCAGATGGGGACAAGTAGGGACCCCCTCCTTACCCCTCGTGCCTTCATATCTCGTCGGGGTCCTCACTGAAGGTCGCAGTGGCTGCAGGTAAGGGCTAATCTCCAGCCCTCGCATCGGTGTTGCACCGGGCCTGAGTTGTTTTTTTTCCAGTACTCACCCTGGAGGCATGACAGCACTAGGATGTCATGGCATGCGCTAATGTCAGACACGCCTCCCCCTACTTAAGACTTCGGGCTTGCTGAACCTCCAGCCACTGCCAGAGGTCAGTCATGCATCGAATAGGCTGCCCCCAACCCACCCGGAGGAGAGGAGCAGTCCAACAGATGCTCAAGCCTCCTCCCCCCCGGCCAACCCTCCAATGATCCGAGCTCGTTCCTGAACCAGGGTCGCCGGTGTCAAAGGCAGAAGCACTACCGCTGCACCAGTGGGCCAGTAAAATGTGGATTTTCATTTTAGTTCAACACAAGGTTTCTGAAGTTAAGAATACTTTCATGCAAAGATCTGTAGAGAACCCCCGCCATCAAAGCCTGCCATTTGGGTGAGATCTCACTAAAAGTTCATTCCTCCTTGTAAACAATTTCAGATCATTACTTGTTACAGAAGTGCCCTTGTGCTTATAAACAGATTTGAAATCATGACGTCTTTTCTAGCCAATCAGGATAGTTTATTTCTAAACATTCCAGGTACTCTCATGTATAATATTGCCATGGAGGCTACACATGAGACCACTTAGAACCCTAAGAGTGATCTCCGTAGCATTATTAATATAGTATTGATTGAGAATAATCAAAAATATATTAAAAATTCAAAAATGCTCCCCCACAAAAGTGCCCATTTCCAGGGCACCTGAATGTGAGAGACACTTTACAAAATAAGAGTATCACATGAGCTGGGAAAGGAGCACTTCCATTGTTCAGAAAGGCACCCTCCTTTTATAACACCCATAAGAGGGCTCTCTTCTGATAATAGTTTTAAAATTCAAAGTAAAAAGTTCAGTTGATGTTATCCATTTCCCATATAGGTTTCTCTAATTTCCTGCAGCATAAAACATTTTTGATTTTAAATTCAAGTTCCATTTCTTAGGCGCAGAAAATCTTCAACATGATTCATAATGCCGTGTTTATGAGTTTCTCCTCAAGTTGTGTGTGTGCCAGAACTGATCAGCTTTGCTTCACAGTTCTCCCATCCAAATCACAGAAGAATGTGCCCTTACAGTTATGAAAGACACATAGTAAATATACATATAAACACGTAACAGGAATTACGCCTTCTGTTGCTTGGTGGTTCCGGTCACTTCAGATTAACAAAGAGCTTTTTATTTTTCCATAGTATTTTTCTTCTCTCTTGGTAGGCATACTCTCAACCCTGGCCTTGCCTCCCTTCCCCTTTCCAGCTGCCATCTCCTTGGGACTTGCCTGCCCTAGAATTCCCTATGTGTTGCCCTGTGGCATGGCCAGGAGTGGTGCCCCCCTGGACTCCATATCCAGAAGTGGGCAGGTATTCCAGGTGATGGCATGGGTTTAAGGCAGATAGGCAGGGTTTGATGGTGTCTCTCTTGCTTTTCTGTTTTCTCGCCTTCCCCTGCTTCTACAGCAAATATTAGTGCGTGTCATATGGAGGCAAAACCACACTGCATCAAACAACAACCCCTCCCTAAGCACCACTCATGCTTGTATTTGTGGCAGTCGTACAGCGGGGTGACATGCCTCCCTTCTCTGGCAGATGAGAACAGTCCTCTGAACATTCAGTTCTTCTCCACCATAGGCCAACCCCAAGCAAACTGAGTCTACTCCCACAGTTGGGTCGCTGGCATGACAGCCGGTAGCACCACTGCCGAACCACTGGGAAACTCAAAGGACTTTTATGGGTTTGTAAGGGGTTTGAGTGGAGCGATCATCCCAGCTTGTTTCATGACAGGAGAAAATATATTGATTTTTCTCAGGGAGTAGTGTTCCAATACTGAGTGTCATAAACCTGTCACTGGAGTATGGGATAAAGGCAGCCCTCAGTTTCAGTTCAGCACTACCATCCATTCATTAAATATGGCACACAATATTTTTTTCTCTCTCTTCATCTTGTTCTGGTGAGATGTTTATGTCCACCAGGGTGGGTATATTCTCTCATGACTACTGATGTGTGTGCGAGAATGTTGTATACCAGAGAGAACATTATGGCTGTGAAGCAGTGACCTGTCCACCCTGATGAGGGGCTTCTCTGTACAATGAAATGTTGGTGGACTGGACAGGTATGACATGCTTCTATACAGTAAATTCTTTGAAAAATGCAGATTTAGTGAGCGAGCCACTTTATCCAGTACTCCAGTGATAGGTCTGTGAGGGGTTTGCCACTGTCCCTTGGGCAGTATCGTTTCAAATGTTCTAATGGGCAGTGTGGATTACTTGACTTCTACAGGTTGCAGGGAGGCCGTGTCACTGTTTTAGACCCACCAGGGGCAGAGGGTGCACTGAGCTTTCATGTGCAAAAAAAGCAGTGGCTGCTGAACATAGTTTTCGGTAACTTTACTAAGAGAGCAATTTTGAGGGTGGGGGTGAAGAGGGTATTCAGGCTTATCCACATTTTCCAACACTACCCCATCTCCCTGTATGTGTTGTTCCCGCCCTCCTACATAAAAAATGTGACAGTTATGTTATCAAACCCACAAGCATGAAAGGTGAGAAATATGAAACTCTCCAGTGAGATGGAAGAGTTAAAATGACACTGTGCCCCAGGATCTGCCCCCTTCCAGTGAATTCACCAATCAGTAGCTTTATGTCACTAATCAGTCATGAGTGCAAGTCTCCATGCCTGGGTGTTTGTCAGCACTCCCTTTTTTTCTGGAGTGACCAGTGAGGATCTTTATCTGCCATAACATATCTTCTGGAAATGAGATTCGACTCATCAAATGTTACACTGTGAGGAGTCATCAGTTTGCAATCCATCATCTTTCAAGTTCAGTAAAGTACTGAAATTTACACACGCACAGATGCTACCAGTGAGCCTACCCCTTCTCATGCTAATTAGGAGTTTTTAACCTTAACATGTCACTCCAACATGACCGTGCACAGGAGCAGTGCACAAGAAAATTACACCAAACATCAGGCGGACATATATACAGGCAACAAGGAGTTACTTGTTAAAGGAGAAGACTACTGTATATTTCTGATTTGGATATGTCTGATGTAGTTATTATACATTGCATCAGTTACTGTACATATGTCAATAAGAGATCAGTCATTTCTGCTGTTGCAACACGTATCTAGAGTCTGAGGCTCTGACACAAGGTATTAAAATGTCAAGCAAGCCTCCATTTACATGCAAATGAGTCACTTGTAATATAGCCCCTCCCATTCCCTGATGTCACTGCAGCAACAGTGCAGAAGAACACATAAGGGTATCAGTGCTGTCTATCCTGATTTTAGTTTAAGTTTGCAATAGCTTAAGACAGTTCTGTCATGCAGCTCACACAGGGAGTAGTTCTTGTAGCCTTAATACTGCATGTGTAGAGCAAATAATACAGCTAATAGTATTTAATTCACAGGAAACAGAATCTGTTCTTTTGTACTGCGCATTTCTCTCTGAAAGACAGTTGCAACATGTTGTAGAGAGCAGTAGAAAGAATGAATGAATGAATGAATCAAGCAGTCAATGAGTCAATCAGTATTGCACCAGGTGAACACCTTGAGAAGATTCATTTACAAGGTAGGCTTGAGTAGTTTCCCAAAGGATCACACAAGACTGAATTCCTCCTTTGCACAAGGGAAGGGGGGTGGCTGCCACAGCTTGTTTTCAGTACCTTCAAAGTGAAGTGCTGTTGCTCTCACATCACTGCTAATGATTTATAATGGGAATGGGGGCACTTTTAAATTCATGGACCCGAGGGGCCATCATAGTTCCCAAGGAGGTTAGGGGAACTTGTTAAGGGTTAGAGAGTCAGGGACTTTAGTAGGATTTGAACAGAGTTTCCCAGTTCCTGTGCCTGTGCTTTAAAGGATACCTAAACAACATTTTGACAACAAACTATTCAAAAATCTGACTCCGTGGGTGACTAAAGGAAAGGCTGCTGTATTCATTAATGCTAAAACTACATTTACATAATTTACCTAAATGTGGTTCCAGAGCATTTGAAAATTGTAAAATCAGCCTTCCAATTAAACAAAAAATGTCTTACCTGCTTTCTAAAATGGCAGCCACGTGTTATGTGATGACATCATTGGAGTCTAAGTCAGAGAGATATATGGCTCTCTACAGTGCTAACTAGTTCTTTTTCCCTTTGTATAGAATTGTTTCACCCAAATGGTCAAAACCATGCACATTATTTTGTATAATGCACATGTTAGGCTATGGTTCTATTCATTTTGTTTACTTTAACATGCTGAAAATGTGTTTTAATTCAACTGACTTTCTCTGTGGCAAACCACAGTGCAGTACAAATCTTGAATAACCTGGTGGTCTAGTGGTTATGGTGGATCCAGGATGCTAGAATGGGGGTGCTCGGGTGGTGTGCGTGCTTAATATGCACTTTCTAACATTTTTATTAAACCTTTATATTTTCTGCTATAATTCTTTTCTAGTACATTTTTGACAGAACCTACAAATGTAATCCATATTTTGAATGCAAACATTTGTACAATCAATACATCAGACTTCTTCAACAAAGTGAAATGCAGCAGCAGCAGCAAGCAAGTACGTTACTATGTGTGGGGGAAGTTACAACCACACCCTTCACCACTTCCCTAGAGCCACCACTTTTTTGTAGCAAAGTTCTTGTGCAGTCCAATGTTAGAGTTCATACTTTCTCGAAACTCAAATATATGCTTGTCTTGTCTTGTCTTCTTTTTCCATGGGAAATAATAATAAGAAGAATCAGCATTTATATAGTGGTTTTCATACACATTGTCTCCCAAAGTGCTTTACAAACAATACTAGACTGGTAGTGAAGTGACTGAACATGTAGTGGCAGCCATGTCATATATTAATATCCACATAGCCTTGGACAACTGCATGAACTGGTTTTATGGGAAGGGGAATGTTGGCCCGAGCAACGAGGTCAGGTAGTGATCAAGGTGCTGGCAGACCCACATCTTATTTCTCACAGTAATCTGTTCATATTTCTCTCCTTCTGTCTTCCCCCTTCCCTGAATATAGCAGTACCTTGCAAGAGTGGCCTTCTCAGTTCCCCTCTGGTATTCATTCTTCACTATTCCTCCTCACAACGAAAACTGGTGAGCTCATCACCCTTCTGCATCATGAATGCAAGTAGTACAGTCCCCGTTTTATTTTGACATATCAAATATAAACATATATTTCCAGTAAGTCAGGCTCATAGCAGCAGGGAACAGGGGGAATGATGGGCTTTCCTATCCTTAAAAGATCTAGGCTACCTTTGATTAGGCACTATTAAATGATGGGTGTGCACATCATTTAACAGTGCCTAATTATAGGTGGCTTAGCTCTTATATAGGTAGGAAAGCCTATTTTTCCACTTGTACCATGCTGCTATCAGCCTGGCTTACCAGAAGATCATGTTTATTATTAATATGTAAATATAACATGGGAGACTGTACTAACCACATTCATGATGCAGAAGTAGTGAACACACCAGTTTTTTGGTGGGGAGCAGGTGAGAAGAATGAATGCCAGAGAGGGACTGAAGAGGCCATTCCAACAGGGTACAGCTATATTCAGGTTAGTTGAAGACATGAAGGAGGATGCTGAGCAGATCACTGTGAGATCTGAAATGTGGCGTTGCCAACATCGTGATCACTCCCTGACTGTGGATGAGAGTAGCCAGCAATGACAAATACTCAGAGTGGCAGGGCTGCACCTAAACTGTTACTTAAATTCAGCGTAGGGAGATTACCCATGGGTGGGTGGGGGGATGTTTACATTTGTTAGGAGAGCATTGAGGAAGTTGTGTATAGCTCATTCAAGATTTGGAAGGGTGGTAGCCAGCCAACTCGCATTGTGGAGTAGAGCACAGAAAAGTACTGGAGAAGAATTGCTGGGAACTTTCCTTTGGGGTTCTGCAGATCACAGGTAAAGGAGTAGACTGACACTGGAAGTCAGGTGGATTTGCGCAAGGTATTAGTATGCCTCTCCTGCTAATAATATTGTTATCCATTGCAAGTGCAGCCCGTATGAGGCATGAACAGCAGTTTTTCTGGTGGGTCATGATGCTTATTGCTTGGCCCTCCAGGAAGACCTAGTTGTTGGTTAATGAGGTGGGGAAAAAAAACACAACAGGGAACTGTACATACTACCTTCACTGTGCAGAAGGGTGGTGATCCACTCAATGTTTACTGTGGGAGCAGAAGTCAGACATTGAGAATGTGGACTGGAGAGTGATTTGGGAGGCATTTTTTAACAGTGCCAGCTGATGATGTGCATCAGTATAGGTGTGCACAACTGTCTGAGTTACAAGATTACAATCTGAGGTGTGATAATTCTCTTCATGAGACCACAAGCTCATATGCAGCCCCAGGCAGCACTAAGGACAGGGTATGGATAGTGGGGTGTTCAACAGAAGGCCGGTTAGGTGCAGGGGGGTCACATGGAAAAATAAAGCCTTAGTTGTGGATCAGGGTTCGACAAATCCAATAGCCCGACGCCCGGGGCTATGACTGCAGAGCCAGGGACAAGTAGTTTTGGTGGAGCCGGTAGTCCACAGACAAGCAGTGCTGTGCTTTAAAAAAAAAAAACCTTTTTCTGCCTGCTATGCTGTTTCTGTCCAGTAGAGTGCTGAGGAGGAGCCCAGTAACTAAACAGGCATGTCGCCACGGAGTGGAGAGAAAGCACGGGAGAGGCACCAGCAAAATCAAATAGTCAGGAGCAAGGGAGTCGTCGGAGTGGCAGGGAGGAGCAGAAGCATGATTGGCAGGTCATGCTGCCAACAGTATGAACAGGTACTGCAGGGAAAGAAGTTCCTAGTGGCTGCGGTGGTGACATGTGGGGTAGCTACTGCCACAATGACTTGGCCGGGCAAGTCAGCAATGCGTTCCCATGGAATGGGAGTGACAATATTCATACTCGTGGGCGGTGGTGAGTGGCTGCCTTTCACTGTTCGGGAGTCAAGCATGGAGTAGAGTTCACTCTTTCCAGGGAAGTGGTGTTAGTGAAGACCATGAGGTACAAGCTCAAACAACAGAGGTACCGCTGGTAAGTCATATTTTGGAAATAAACTTCCCTGTCCATCGATCAGAAGCAGACAGTGTGCTTTTACAACATACTACTACAGATGTTAAGGGTCCCTGCAGGGTTGTTAACCACCATGGCTCATGGAGACCAGATACAGATAGCCTGGTAATGTGCTTCAGGGGGTCTAGTTGGTGATCAAAATCTGAAGGGAATCAGTGGCTGGAGATGAGTAGGTGGCATACATAGATAATAAAAAAAAGTTAAGTGAATTAAAATACACTTATGGATCTAATCTAATGAGGTCAGAAATATATTGCTGTTAAAAATATATATCTTTTTACACCTAACAATGTTGCTGCTTTAAGCTTCTTTATTAGAGCTGTAATTTCCTTACTTCTTCACAGGTTCAGAAGTAAAAATAAGACCCTTTACCCCCAGCATACTGTCAGACAGTTCCAAAATTTGCCCCCCCAAGGGTTTTCACTTTACCTCAAACATTGCCTCTACACTGCAGCAGTGTGTTACTGCTTCTCTTCTTATGTTGTGTTTGTTCTCGAGGAGAACAAGAAAATAATATCCTACATGAAAGATGCAGGCTGATTCCCCTTCAGAAAGTGCTTCTCACACCGAATCAAGTTTTGTAATTTCTTAAGAAAGTTGTGGGTTTTCTAAGGTGGTATGCCCCTGACTGTGCTCAAGTTGTCCACGGGGCAGGGGAATGAGAGGCTGCAATTAGAATTTTATAAAATGAAAATCCTATCATAAGTTGCTTAAATATTTATTACTGTGGATTTATTGTGGAGGACTACAGGGACTCTGGCATAGTTTTTAAATATCAGTGACTTATGGTTGTACAGACTAAAACACTGGCCCTTTCGCTTATTTAGTCGCAGGTTTGAATCCTCTGCTGACTTTACAAGTGAAATGAGTTTTTTTCTATCTAGCACTTTAATCCATGATTCCACCCAGATGTACAAACTGTCAGAAGCAGGAGCTAACTAATAAGAGTTGTATCTCAGCTGGGCTATTCTGAATAAATAAATAGGCCTACATCTATGCAGTATTAATAATACAACACCCCACCTTGTACTTTGTTGCTTTTAATTTCCCTTGAAATATAGCCTTCCGATCACGGACTACCACTTGAAACACTGGGACTACCATTTTTTGCTAGGCCAGTTGTCCTGGACTAGCATGTAGTTTTGAAATTTGTCGATCCCTGTTGTGGATTAACAAGCGAGCATGAGCTTTGGAACTGAACAAGACCAGTACTTTGCTGTGTGACCCTGAGCTTATCACTTAACTTCCTTGTGCTCCCAGGCCACACCTGTAAACAAGCTTTCAGCTTAGTGTGTCTCTCCCGGTTAACAAAAAATAAAATTAAGTGCATCATGTAACCACTAGATCATTAGGTATTTGAAGTTTTGTACTGTAATGCAGTTTGCCAAAGAAAAAGTCAGCTGGATTGCAAAACATTTCCTGCGAGTTAAAGTAGACAAAATGAACAAAATCATAGCCTAACATGTGTACTGATCAAAATAATCCACAAGACAATACATAGTGTTGATCATTCTGGTACTACAATTCAAAATAAAGAGGGAAAGAAGGACTAGTTAGCAATATAGAAATATATGTGGATCTCTGTCTGTGGCTCAAATGATGTCATCATGACTCATCTCTCAACACACTTGGCAGACATCTTAGGGAGAAAACAAGGCTGTGTTTTGAAAGTGAAAGGCTGATGTTTACATTTTTCAAAAGCTATGAAACTACATTTATGTTATTTACATAAATTCAGTTTTAGCATAAATGTGAACAGCAGTATTTACTTTTTACCTCACTATGAAACCAGATTTTGGAGTTTGCAATTTAAAAAAAAAACTGCTTGTTTAGGTACTCTTTAACCACTAGATTACCCTTCTTCCATATGCTGCAGCTGATGTCCTGGTAACCTATTACTTGTTATAGCTTAACTCTTTATTGCCTTACATCAGCCATCCAATCACTGACTGCCTAGTTACAAAGGGAAAGGGGCAATTTTGCAAGATTGTGTTTCACTGCTGGTGTCAATCAAAACAGAGAATGCTAACACACACAGAACATAATACAACAGCTATATAATACCACTTAAGACTCTTGTTGTACCCAGAGTCATTTATTCGGTAAACTGTTTTTTGCTAACAGAAACATTAACACAACACATACAGGCACTTCCTTATAGGCATACTGTATATACATGTCAAATCAGTGCTGCATCACACTCATATGGTCCTAGTCCCTATTAGACCTGCACTTCAGGATGTGCACATCACTTAAAGGGTTCCTCCATTACTCAAGTGGGGAACCAAACATTGTGGGTTCTATTTACTGGTGGAATAGCATTTAGTGCAGCACCATTATCTGTTGCTCTGATGACATCATCCTCCAGCAGCATTGATGGTAAAATGGAGGACAAACACATTGATAACTTCTAGGGGCTGTATATTTTTATTTATAATCTAGATTTGGACAGAAATAGGCCTGCTGGCAACTGGAGGAGGCACACAACAGTTACACATAAGGAGCTGGGTAAATATGGGTGTGAAATTATGGGAGACTCCCCCTTTAAGCTGGAGGTTCCCTAGTATCACATTACCTGGTAACACCTATCACCATGTACACATGGTGTCTGTAAGCAGTTTTTTTCTGTTTCATTCCATGCTGTCACTGGGCTAGTCATCTACAACATTAGAGCTAACAGAAAAAAAAATCACAATGAAGTCTGATTTTTTCTGCTGAATTAACAGAAGGTTAAAATGATACTCTGGTAGTTACATTAGACCAGCATTTCATGGTGATGTCACATCACTTCCTCAGGGTGAACAGAAACTGATATCCTTCTGTTCTAGCAAAACATTTCTCCAGCTTAAAACTTTTCAGTTTGCGGTTGTCTGTCAAAAGGACATTTCATTGCCAATTGGCCTTAACCGACCTGCTCTTGCAGGACCTTTGTCAAGGTCTCAGCACTTTCAGGACTCTGCATGGTACTTCCTGATTGAGTGCTGAGCTCTGTCACAAATTGTCACAAGACATTTTGACCTTCTGTTAATTAACAGTTCATGTTATAACGTGGGGAGTCAAATCACTTATCCAAAAGATCTGTGTTCATTTATGCAGGTCAGTTTTTGCAACAGACCCTTCCCTGGTGTTCATTACTTTATGGTGACTGGAGATCACACTAGGATCTCAACTAGATGTATACCTGTGTCAATGGCTCCGTAGGTAGCACGCTCACCACTGGGACTAGATGATCGGAAAGTCATGGATTCTAGCCCTACACTTGGGGTAATGACCGTAATTGGCACCGTAATGCAGTTTGAAGGGGGATGCTGTACTGTTGAGGTGCCATTCTTCAGATTAGACCTTAAACTTAGGTCCCTTCTGCCCATCCCTGGTTACTGTCCATGTGGAAGTTAAAGATCCAATGGCACTTATTGAAGAAGAGAAGGGGAGTCATCCCGGTGTCATGGGCAACATTCCCCTGTCAATAAAATGACCTGGAAACAAGCTACAGCTCATTGTATTTTTTTCTGAACAAAAATTAAAAATAAATAATAGTTAGACTTTGTTCTGTAGAAAAATCAGACTGCTCAAAATCCTCATTATGCGCATTCCAAAGTGCTGTTGTGAGCATTCCAAAAAGTTGTTTAGCACAGTTCAAAGGACATAAAATTGTAAATCCTCATTCACCCCACATCCAGCTGCTTACTGATTAGCCAGTGCCCAAAGTTGTATCTGTTAGCTTCTAAAAGTCTGAAAACTAACGGCCCGGTGGCATTGAGGGTTGAGGCACTGGACGCCACACCTCATGCCACACGGCGACCCGGGTTCGGGAACGAGCCCGGGTCGTCAAGGGTCAGCAGGGGAGAACTAGGATCGAGCATCCATAGACTGCTCTCCTAGTCCTGGGGTGGGTTGGGGACACTCACCGTACTGTAGTGACCTCTGGGGGTGCCCAGAGGTACTGCTAGCATCGGTGTAAGTGTGGGGGAGTGCAGCGGATGTCAGCATGTTGTGCCTGGATGTCATTGCATGTCTGCGCTCCAAAGGGACTAAAAGAGGAGGAAAATTGGGCTGGGCATGACCGTGCAACCTGATGGCCACGCTATGCGCTGCCCGGAGGACTCATGAGGAGTCCCGTCGGGGAGGGTTCCGGGGCTGTCCTGGCTGAGAGAGGCATTGGGAGGCTCTCCAGCAGGATGGCAAGATAGCCATCCCAGACCCTCCTGGGTACAGTTAGAGCCACCCAGCTCTCCAGGCGAGCAGAGCAGGCGGCTGGATGCCCCATGCCGGGAATGCAGCAGCAAAGGTGGAAAAATACAAATAATATAAAAAACTTGAAAAAAACAAAATATGGACAGCCACACACAACTCTGCATGTTTCCATCTCAGTGTTGCGATAACAGCATGGACCTCTCAGGCTTTGCTCTCATGGTTCACATGCTGACATCTCAACCTCTTGATGGAAACGCATCCTTGTTGTGTATGAAATACAAAAGCGCACACACACACTGCAAAGCATCATGGGATATGTATGCAAATCACCATGGGAATTTAGGTTTGTTCTGGTTTTACAAAGCATGCATAAGGGCCTCTCATACAGTCTGCAAAGGGTGAGAACAGAAGACACAGACGCTTGTTTTATCCTACACAGGACTCATCATTTTTTCTCGTGGTTGCCCATACATTATTCTGTATATCTACCACCAGAAGAAAGGCCACGTGTGATAGTTCCTCAGCGGAGAGCTTTGTGGATGTAATTGTAATTTTCCACTTTTCTATTTTTGTCATACTGAAGCAACTTAGATGTGTAGTGTGGCTATTGCAGGAAATAATCAACAGCCGCTGTCGTATCTCCTAATCAATGGGTAGGTTTGTGACAGTAAAATGCTGTTGCAGGTATCTGATTAAACCCCAGCAGCTTAATCTGGTTCAATTTCAGTTGGTTACCATCTGTATTCCCCCCCATCGCCCCTAAAAAAGGGACTTCTAGTCTCAGTGGGCCTATGAGGTCAACAACATTCGATAAATAAATAAATACCATAGTGCTAGGACACCGTGCCCCAGAAAAGGTATCCTATGATACCACTGGAACATTTCCTGTAGAAATCACTGGCATTCCTGATGATTTATCATTTCATTGATTGGTGGTACTAAGTTTTTATCAGCTGTTCTCCTTTGATGAAAGTATCAAGAGTGCGACAATGGCTGGCCCATTGGCACAGCATTAGCGCTAATGATCATGACATCAGTGATCCATGTTCAGCAATGAGCCTGGGTTGTCATGGGGGCTGGTCAGGGGGAGGAAGAGGATTGAGTGGCCCAGGGGATGCTCTCTTCCAGGGAGCAAGGACTGTCACACTGCTCCAGCACTGCCACCTGTGGATGCATCGGTGAACATGCAGGGCTAGTGTTGTAGCAAGGGGAGGACGCCATTAGGGGCTTGGCTGAGATGTGCATCAGCACCTCACCAGCCTGGACATTCATCCTTGTGTGCTGCCATCCTCAGTGGGGAAGGGGGCAAAGGGAAACTAAGGGGTAAATGCCCCAATGCTGTAGAAGCATGATGGCCCCTTACAAAAGGGGAACCTGAAAGATGGTATATTTATCCAATTCTACAGGCAAAGGGAGCAAAAACAATAAATGTTTTAAAATGTTCTGTCTATACTCCCTTCTCTGTAGCTCCTCCTTACTTCTTAGGACCTTCCAGGCACCTCTCAATCCTCCTGCCTCCCCCAGTCATGGTCACCTACCTCTATGGAGCCATGGCTGTACCCCCTGGGTGGTGTTGAGGTATGGGCATGTATTCATGAACTTCTCCATTTTGTCAGATGGTGCCTTGCACTGGGGAAGCAGGGACCCAGGATTTATCGCAGCCTTCAAGGAGGTTCTGGGGCCATTTTCTGTGTTCTGTCATCCCCTGAGGATGTCAAGACATGCCCACACATGCTGTGCATATGTCTCCATATGTCTGCCTATCAACATCAATGACATCCCCACCCTCCCCTTGGTCCTCCAGCCACATGACCACTTGGGGTCATCCAGGTTGTAGTATCATGGCGGAGGACATAATCCTCACTCCCTGGAGGAGGAGAGCATCCTCTGTGAAGCTCACTCCTCCTCCTCCTCCCCCCAGCCAGCCCCCAGAGGCCAGAACCCATTCCTGAACTCGGATTGCTGACATCCCTATCAGTAGTGATACCATTGTACCGATGGGCAAGTCATGAGCAAAAACAATATCTGACACCAAAAAATAAAAACAGAGTGGGACAGTGGCTAATTCAGTAAGGAAGCAGTGGCTTGTTATGCTGCCACCAGGGAGACCTGAGTTAATTTGTGAGTTCTGGAATCCTAGGCTTGGGGATAAGAACATTACAGTGGGTGGAAGGTGGCCAGCTCCAAGGGAAAGATGGATATAAACCACTGGCATTTGTGCAGCCAGTGCTAGCTGACATGGAGCAGTATAAGCAATGCCTGTGAAACCTGGCTGGAGCTGTGGTGACCCAGAGGTTGCAAGTGAAGGTGAGGAAAAACTGGGGTAAGTGAAGTAAATGAGTACAACAGCAGGTTTGGCTGTTTGCACAACTTTAATGGCCATACAGACTTTTAGAAGACCATAGCAAATTCAGTGTTGGGAAAGCATTTCACTGATAAACTAAAAATCCGCTCAGTCTCAGGACAGAAAATAGGGAGGGATGCTTCTGGGTGGGCATGGTGGGTAAAAAAATTTAAATAAGGTTGCTGCATGCACAGGACGGTTAAAAACTCAGAGAAAATGGGAACGGGAGTGATACTGATGTTTGGCCAGGAAGAGTTAAGGTTTTAAAAATGAGCAGAGAGCTGTTGTGTGGCAGGAAGGGTACAGATTAGGGGATGGCTGTGTTGGCATGAAAACTATAAAAATGAGTAGTGGTTGCCGTGTGGTCTGGGATGGTAGAAATTGGGAAGGGGGTGTTGTGTTGGTAGGAAGGATGAGAATTAAAAATAAGTGAACCAGTCCACTGGTGCAATGGCAGGATTAACTCAAATGAGGTTCAAGAATGAGTCGGGGTGACAGAGGGACAGCTAGTGGGAGGAGGATTAAGTGACCCAGAGGGCACACTCCATTCCTGAGGAAGGTTCCTGCCTCTCTCTGTGTTAGCACTGCCACCTGGGTGATTGCAGGGGAAGTGTAGGTGGAGGAGGGGCTGCAGTACAGGCAGCAAGAATAAAGATGTAAAACTTAGGGAGGGGCTGCAGTATGGACAGCAAGGATAATTATGTAAAACTTGGGGAGGGGCTGCAGTCCAGACAACAAGGATAAAGATGTAAAACTTGGGGAGGGGCTGCAGTACAGACAGCAAGGATAAAGATGTAAAACTTAGGGAGAGGCTGTTGTACAGACAGCAAGGATAAAGATGTAAAATGTGGGAAGGGGCTGCAGTACAGACAGCAAGGATAAAGATGTAAAACTTGGGAAGGGGCTGCAGTACAGACAGCAAGGATAAAGATGTAAAACCTGGGGAGGAGCAGCAGTACGGTCAGCAAGGATAAAGATGTAAAACCTGGGGAGGGGCTGTAGTACAGACAACAAGGATAAAGATGTAAAACCTAGGGAGGGGCTGTAGTAGGAACAGCAAGGTTAAAGATGTAAAACCTGGGGAGGGCTGCGGTACAGGCAGCAAGGATAAAGATGTAATACCTGGGGTGGGGCTATAGTACGGACAGCAAGGATAAAGATGTAACACTTGGGGAGGGGCTGCAGAATGGACAGCAAGGATGAAGATGTAAAACTTGGGGAGGAGTTGCAGTACGGACAGCAAGGATAAAGATGTAAAATTTGAGGAGGGGTGCAGTATAGACAGCAAGGATGAAGATGTAAAACTTGGAGGGGCTGCAGTATGGACAGCAAGGATAAAAATGTAAAATTTGGGAAGGGGGTGCAGTGTAGACAGCAAGGATAAAGATGTAAAACTCAGAGGGGCTACAGTATGGACAGCAAGGATAAAGATGTAAAACTAGGGGAGGGGGTGCAATACGGACAGCAAGAATAAAAATATGAAAATTGGGGAGGGGCTGCAGTACTGGGTGCAAGGATAAAGATTTAAAACTTGGAGAGTGGCTGCAGTACAGACAGCAAGGATAACGTGAAAATTGTGGAGGGGCTACATTATGGACAGCAAGGATAAAAAATGTAAAACTTGGGGAGGGGCTGCAGTATGACCAGCAAGGATAGAAATGTGAACATTGGGAAGGGGCTGCAGTATGGACAGCAAGGATAATGATGTAAAACTTGGGGAGAGGCTGCAGTCCAGACAGCAAGGATAAAGATGTAAAACTTGGGGAGGGGCTGCAGTACAGACAGCAAGGATAAATATGTAAAACTTGGGGAGTGGCTGTTCTACAGACAGCAAGGATAAAGATGTAAAATTTGGAGAGGGGCTGCAGTACAGACAGCAAGGATGAAGATGTAAAACTTGGGAAGGGGCTGCAGTGCAGACAGCAAGGATAAAGATGTAAAACCTGGGGAGGGGCAGCAGTACGGTCAGCAAGGATAAAGATGTAAAACCTGGGGAGGGGCTGTAGTACAGACAACAAGGATAAAGATGTAAAACCTAGGGAGGGGCTGTAGTAGGGACAGCAAGGATAAAGATGTAAAACCTGGGGAGGGCTGCAGTACAGACAGCAAGGATAAATATGTAAAATCTGGGAGGGCTGCAGTACAAACAGCAGAGATAAAGATGTAAAATGGGAGGGGCTGCAGTACAGACAACAAGGATAAATATGTAAAACTTGGGAGGGGCTGCAGTGACAGGCAAGGGATAAAGATGTAAAACTTGGGGGGCTACAAGTACAGAAAGCAATGATAAATATGTAAGGCTTGGAGAGGGGCTGCAGTACAGACAGCAAAGATAAAGATGTAAAACCTGAGGGGCTGCAGTTTGGACAACAAGGATAAAGATGTAAAACTCGTGGAGGGGCTGCAGAACAGACAGCAAGGATAAAGATGTAAAACTTGGGAAGGGGTGCAGTATAGACAGCAAGGATAAAGATGTAAAACTCAGAGGGGCTGCAATACAGACAGCAAGGGTAAAGATGTAAAACTTGGGGAGGGACTGCAGAACAAACATCAGGAATGAAGATGCAAAACATGGGGAGGGGCTGCAGTACAGGCAGTAAGGATAAAGATGTAAACCTTGGGAAGGGGGTGCTGTACAGACAGCAAGAATAAAGATGTAAAACTTGGGGTGCAGTACAGACAGCAAGAATAAAGATGTAAAACTTGGGGTGCAGTACAGACAGCAAGGATAAAGATGTAAAACTTGGGGAAGGGGTGCAGTATAGACAGCAAGGATAAAGATGTAAAACTTGGGAAGGGGTGCAATATAGACAGCAAGGATAAAGATGTAAAACTCAGAGGGACTGCAGTACTGACAGCAAAGGTAAAGATATAAGACTTGGGGAGGAGGTGCAGTATAGACAGCAAGGATAAAGATTTAAAACTTGGAGAGGGGCTGCAGCATGGACAGCAAGGATAAAGATGTAAAACTTGGGAGGGGCTGCAGTACAGTCAGCAAGGATAAAGATGTAAAACCTGGGGAGGGGCTGTAGTAGGGACAGCAAGGATAAACATGTAAAACCTAGGGAGGGCTGCAGTACGGGCAGCAAGGATAAAGATGTAATACCTGGGGTGGGGCTATAGTATGGACAGCAAGGATAAAGTTGTAACACTTGGGGAGGGGCTGCAGAATGGACAGCAAGGATAAAGGTGTAAAACTTGGGGTGGAGTTGCAGTACAGACAGCAAGGATAAAGATGTAAAACTTGGAGGAGCTGCAGTACATACAGCAAGGGTAAAGATGTAAAACCTGGTGTGGGGCTACAGTATGGACAGCAAGGATAAAGATGTAACACTTGGGGAGGGGCTGCAGTACAGACAGCAAGGATAAAGATGTAAATCTAGGGGAGGGGCTGCAGTAAAGATAGTAGGGATAAAGATGTGAAAATTGGAGAGGGGCTGCAGTACGGACAGCAAGGATAAAGATGTAAAGTTTGGGGAGGGGCTGCGGTACAGACAGCATGGATAAAAATTTGAAAATTGTGGAGGGGCTATAGTATGGACTGCAAGGATAAAGATGTAGGACTTGGGGAGGGGCTGCAGTATGGATAGCAAGGATAAAGATGTAAAACTTGGGGAGGGGCTGCAGTACAGACAACAAGGATAAAGATGTAAAACTTGGGGAGGGGCTGCAGTACAGGCAGCAAGGATAAGGATGTAAAACTTGGGGAGGGGCTGCAGTACAGGCAGCAAGGATAAGGATTTAAAACTTGAGGAGGCGTGTAGTATAGACAGCAAGGATAAAGATGTAAAACTTGGAGGGGCTGCAGTATGGACAGCAAGGATAAAGATGTAAAATCTGGGGAGAGGGTGCAGTGTAGACAGCAAGGATAAAGATGTAAAACTCAGAGGGGCTGCAGTATGGACAGCAAGGATAAAGATGTAAAACTTGGGGAGGGGGTGCAGTATAGACTGCTAGGATAAAGATGTAAAATTCGGAGGGGCTGCAGTACGGACAGCAAGGATAAGGATATAAAACTTATAGAGCGGCTGCACTATGGGCAGCAATGGATAAAGATATGAAACCTGGGGAGGGCTGCAGTATGAACAGCAAGGGTAAAGGTGTAAAACCTGAGGAGGGGCTGCAGTATGTATAGGAAGGGTAAAGATGCCAAACATGGGGAGGGACTGCAGTATGGACAGCAAGGATAATGATGTAAAACTTGGGGAGGGGCTGCAGTCCAGACAGCAAGGATAAAGATGTAAAACTTGGGGAGGGGCTGCAGTACAGACAGCAAGGATAAATATGTAAAACTTGGAGAGTGGCTGTTCTACAGACAGCAAGGATAAAGATGTAAAATTTGGAGAGGGGCTGCAGTACAGACAGCAAGGATGAAGATGTAAAACTTGGGGAGGGGCTGCAGTGCAGACAGCAAGGATAAAGATGTAAAACCTGGGGAGGGGCAGCAGTACGGTCAGCAAAGATAAAGATGTAAAACCTGGGGAGGGGCTGTAGTACAGACAACAAGGATAAAGATGTAAAACCTAGGGAGGGGCTGTAGTAGGGACAGCAAGGATAAAGATGTAAAACCTGGGAGGGCTGCAGTCATAGGCAGCAAGGATAAGATATAAAACTTGGGCAGGGCTGTAGGCTACAGACAACAAGGATAAAGATGTAAAAATGTGGGGAGGAGCTGCAGTACAGACAGCAAGGATAAATATGTAAAACTTGGGAAGGGGCTGAAGTACAGACAGCAAGGGTAAAGATGTAAAACTTGGGAAGGGCTGCAGTACGGGCAGCTAGGATAAAGATGTAAAACTTGGGGGGCTACAATACAGAAGGCAATGATAAATATGTAAGGCTTGGGGAGGGGCTGCAGTACAGACAGCAAAGATAAAGATGTAAAACCTGAGGGGCTGCAGTTTGGACAACAAGGATAAAGATGTAAAACTTGTGGAGGGGCTGCAGAACAGACAGCAAGGATAAAGATGTAAAACTCAGAGGGGCTGCAGTATGGACAGCAAGGATAAAGATGTAAAACTTGGGGAGGGGGTGCAGTATAGACTGCTAGGATAAAGATGTAAAATTCGGAGGGGCTGCAGTACGGACAGCAAGGATAAGGATATAAAACTTATAGAGCGGCTGCACTATGGGCAGCAATGGATAAAGATATGAAACCTGGGGAGGGCTGCAGTATGAACAGCAAAGGTAAAGGTGTAAAACCTGAAGAGGGGCTGCAGTATGTATAGGAAGGGTAAAGATTCCAAACATGGGGAGGGACTGCAGTATGGACAGCAAGGGTAAAGATGTAAAACTAGGGGAGGGGTTGCAGTACAGACAGTATGGCTAATGATGTAAAACTTGGGGAGGGGCTGCAGTAAAGATAGCAAGGATAAAGATGTGAAAATTGGAGAGGGGCTGCAGTACGGACAGCAAGGATAAAGATGTAAAGTTTGGGGAGGGGCTGCGGTACAGACAGCATGGATACAAATTTGAAAATTGAGGAGGGGCTATTGTACGTACAGCAAGGATAACGATGTAAGACTTGGGGAGGGGCTGCAGTATGGACAGCAAGGATAAAGATGTAAGACTTGGGGAGGGGCTGCAGAATGGACAGCAAGAATAAAGATGTAAAACTTGGGGAGGAGTTGCAGTACGGACAGCAAGGATAAAGATGTAAAACTTGGAGGGGCTGCAGTACATACAGCAAGGGTAAAGATGTAAGACTTGGTGTGGGGCTACAGTATGGACAGCAAGGATAAAGATGTAACACTTGAGGAGGGGCTGCAGTACAAACAACAGAGAAAAGATGTAAAACTAGGAGGAGGGCTGCAATACTGGACAGCAAGAATAAAAATACGAAAATTGGGAGGGGCTGCAGTACTGGGTGCAAGGATAAAGATATGGAAACTTGGAAGTGGCTGCAGGTACAGACAGAGGATAACTGAAAATTGTGGGAGGGGCTACTGTATGGACAGCAAGGATAAAAAATGTAAAACTTGGGGAAGGGCTGCAGTATGACCAGCAAGGATAGAAATGTGAACATTGGGGAGGGGCTGCAGTATAGACAGCAAGGATAATGATGTAAAACTTGGGGAGGGGCTGCAGTCCAGACAGCAGGGATAAAGATGTAAAACTTGGGGAGGGGCTGCAGTACAGACAGCAAGGATAAATATGTAAAACTTGGGGAGTGGCTTTTGTACAGACAGCAAGGATAAAGATGTAAAATTTGGGGAGGGGCTGCAGTACAGACAGCAAGGATAAAGATGTAAAACTTGGGAAGGGGCTGCAGTACAGACAGCAAGGATAAAGATGTAAAACATGGGGAGGGGCAACAGTACGGTCAGCAAGGATAAAGATGTAAAACCTGGGGAGGGGCTGTAGTACAGACAACAAGGATAAAGATGTAAAACCTAGGGAGGGGCTGTAGTAGGGACAGCAAGGATAAAGATGTAAAACCTGGGGAGGGCTGCAGTACGGGCAGCAAGGATAAAGATGCAAAACTTGGGGAGGGGCTGTAGTACATACAGCAAGGATAAAGATGTAAAATGTGGGGAGGAGCTGCAGTACAGACAGCAAGGATAAATATGTAAAACTTGGGAAGGGGCTGCAGTACAGACAGCAAGGGTAAAGATGTAAAACTTGGGAAGGGCTGCAGTACGGGCAGCAATGATAAAGATGTAAAACTTGAGGGGGCTACAATACAGAAGGCAATGATAAATATGTAAGGCTTGGGGAGGTGCTGCAGTACAGACAGCAAGGATAAAGATGTAAAACCTGAGGGGCTGCAGTATGGACAACAAGGATAAAGATGTAAAACTTGGGGAGGGGTGCAGTATAGACAGCAAGGATAAAGTTGTAAAACTTGGGCTGCAGTACAGACAGCAAGGATAAAGATGTAATACTTGGGGAGGGGTGCAATATAGACAGCAAGGATAAAGATGTAAAACTCAGAGGGACTGCAGTACTGACAGCAAAGGTAAAGATATAAGACTTGGGGAGGGGGTGCAGTATAGACAGCAAGGATAAAGATGTAAGACTTGGAGAGGGGCTGCAGCATGGACAGCAAGGATAAAGATGTAAAACTTGGGAGGGGCTGCAGTACGGTCAGCAAGGATAAAGATGTAAAACCTGGGGAGGGGCTGTAGTACAGACAACAAGGATAAAGATGTAAAACCTAGGGAGGGGCTGTAGTAGGGACTGCAAGGATAAAGATGTAAATCCTGGGGAGGGCTGCAGTATGGGCAGCAAGGATAAAGATGTAATACCTGGGGTTGGGCTATAGTACGGACAGCAAAGATAAAGATGTAACACTTGGGGAGGGGCTGCAGTACAGACAGCAAGGATAAAGATGTAAAACCTGAGGGCTGCAGTATGGACAACAAGGATAAAGATGTAAAACTTGGGGAGGGGTGTAGTATAGACAGCAAGGATAAAGTTGTAAACTCGGAGGGGCTGCAATACAGACAGCAAGGGTAAAGATGTAAAACTTGGGGAGGGACTGCAGAACAAACAGCAAGAATGAAGATGCAAAACATGGGGAGGGGCTGCAGTACAGGCAGTAAGGATAAAGATGTAAACCTTGGGGAGGGGGTGCAGTACAGACCGCAAGAATAAAGATGTAAAACTTGGGCCGCAGTACAGACAGCAAGGATAAATATGTAAAACTTGGGGAGGGGTGCAATATAGACAGCAAGGATGAAGATGTAAAACTCAGAGGGACTGCAGTACTGACAGCAAAGGTAAAGATATAAGACTTGGGGAGGGGGTGCAGTATAGACAGCAATGATAAAGATGTAAAACTTGGAGAGGGGCTGCAGCATGGACAGCAAGGATAAAGATGTAAAACTTGGGAGGGGCTGCAGTACAGTCAGCAAGGATAAAGATGTAAAACCTGGGGAGGGGCTGTAGTACAGACAAGGATAAAGATGTAAAACCTAGGGAGGGGCTGTAGTAGGGACTGCAAGGATAAAGATGTAAAACCTGGGGAGGGCTGCAGTATGGGCAGCAAGGATAAAGATGTAATACCTGGGGTGGGGCTATAGTACGGACAGCAAGGATAACGATGTAACACTTGGGGAGGGGCTGCAGTACAGACAGCAAGGATAAAGATGTAAAACTAGGGGAGGGGCTGCAATACGGACAGCAAGAATAAAAATATGAAAATTGGGGAGGGGCTGCAGTACTGGGTATAAGGATAAAGATGTAAAACTTGGAGAGTGGCTGCAGTACAGACAGCAAGGATAACGTGAAAATTGTGGAGGGGCTACGGTATGGACAGCAAGGATAAAAAATGTAAAACTTGGGGAGGGGCTGCAGTATGACCAGCAAGGATAGAAATGTGAACATTGGGGAGGGGCTGCAGTATGTACAGCAAGGATAATGATGTAAAACTTGGGGAGGGGCTGCAGTCCAGACAGCAAGGATAAAGATGTAAAACTTGGGGAGGGGCTGCAGTACAGACAGCAAGGATAAAGATGTAAAACTTGGGGAGTGGCTGTTGTACAGACAGCAAGGATAAAGATGTAAAATTTGGGGAGGGGCTGCAGTACAGACAGCAAGGATAAAGATGTAAAAATTGGGGAGGGGCTGCAGTACAGACAGCAAGAATAAAGATGTAAAACCTGGGGAGGGGCAGCAGTACGGTCAGCAAGGATAAAGATGTAAAACCTGGGGAGGGGCTGTAGTACAGACAACAAGGATAAAGATGTAAAACCTAGGGAGGGGCTGTAGTAGGGACAGCAAGGATAAAGATGTAAAACCTGGGGAGGGCTGCAGTACGGGCAGCAAGGATAAAGATGTAAAACTTGGGGAGGGGCTGTAGTACAGACAGCAAGGATAAAGATGTAAAATTTGGGAAGGGGCTGCAGTACAGACAGCAAGGATAAAGATGTAAAACTAGGGGAGGGGCTGCAATACGGACAGCAAGAATAAAAATATGAAAATTGGAGAGGGGCTGCAGTACTGGGTATAAGGATAAAGATGTAAAACTTGGAGAGTGGCTGCAGTACAGACAGCAAGGATAACGTGAAAATTGTGGAGGGGCTACGGTATGGACAGCAAGGATAAAAAATGTAAAACTTGGGGAGGGGCTGCAGTATGACCAGCAAGGATAGAAATGTGAACATTGGGGAGGGGCTGCAGTATGTACAGCAAGGATAATGATGTAAAACTTGGGGAGGGCTGCAGTCAGACAGCAAGGATAAAGATGTAAAACTTGGGAGGGGCTGCAGTACAGACAGCAAGGATAAATATGAAAACTTGGGAGTGGCTGTTGTACAGACAGCAAGGATAAAAGATGTAAAATTTGGGGAGGGGCTGCAGTACAGACAGCAAGGATAAAGATGTAAAAATTGGGGAGGGGCTGCAGTACAGACAGCAAGGATAAAGATGTAAAACCTGGGAAGGGGCAGCAGTACGGTCAGCAAGGATAAAGATGTAAAACCTGGGGAGGGGCTGTAGTACAGACAACAAGGATAAAGATGTAAAACCTAGGGAGGGGCTGTAGTAGGGACAGCAAGGATAAAGATGTAAAACCTGGGGAGGGCTGCAGAACGGGCAGCAAGGATAAAGATGTAAAACTTGGGGAGGGGCTGTAGTACAGACAGCAAGGATAAAGATGTAAAATGTGGGGAGGAGCTGCAGTACAGACAGCAAGGATAAATATGTAAAACTTGGGGAGGGGCTGCAGTACAGACAGCAAGGGTAAAGATGTAAAACTTGTAAGGGCTGCAGTACAGGCAGCAAGGATAAACATGTAAAACTTGGGGGGGCTACAATACAGAAGGCAATGATAAATATGTAAGGCTTGGGGAGGGGCTGCAGAACAAACAGCAAGAATGAAGATGCAAAACATGGAGAGGGGCTGCAGTACAGGCAGTAAGGATAAAGATGTAAACCTTGGGAAGGGGGTGCAGTACAGACAGCAAGAATAAAGATGTAAAACTTGGGCTGCAGTACAGACAGCAAGGATAAAGATGTAAAACTTGGGGAAGGGGTGCAGTATAGACAGCAAGGATAAAGATGTAAAACTTGGGGAGGGGTGCAATATAGACAGCAAGGATAAAGATGTAAAACTCAGAGGGACTGCAGTACTGACAGCAAAGGTAAATATATAAGACTTGGGAAGGGGGTGCAGTATAGACAGCAAGGATAAAGATGTAAAACTTGGGAAGGGCTGCAGTACAGTCAGCAAGGATAAAGATGTAAAACCTGGGGAGGGGCTGCAGTACAGACAACAAGGATAAAGATGTAAAACCTAGGGAGGGGCTGTAGTAGGGACAGCAAGGATAAAGATGTAAAACCTGGGGAGGGCTGCGGTACAGGCAGCAAGGATAAAGATGTAATACCTGGGGTGGGGCTATAGTACGGACAGCAAGGATAAAGATGTAACACTTGGGGAGGGGCTGCAGAATGGACAGCAAGGATAAAGATGTAAAACTTGGGGAGGAGTTGCAGTACGGACAGCAAGGATAAAGATGTAAAACTTGGAGGGGCTGCAGTACATACAGCAAGGGTAAAGATGTAAAACTTGGTGTGGGGCTACAGTATGGACAGCAAGGATAAAGATGTAACACTTGGGGAGGGGCTGCAGTGTAGACAGCAAGGATAAAGATGTAAAACTAGGGGAGGGCTGCAATACGGACAGCAAGAATAAAATATGAAAACTGGGGAGTGGCTGCAGTACTGGGAGCAAGGATAAAAATGTAAAACTTGGAGAGTGGCTGCAGTACAGACAGCAAGGATAACATGTGAAAACTGGGGAGGGGCTACAGTATGGACAGCAAGGATAAAAAATGTAAAACTTGGGGAGGGGCTGCAGTACGACCAGCAGGGATAGAAATGTGAACATTGGGGATGGGCTGCAGTATGGACAGCAAGGATTGAAACTGGGCAGAGCTGCTGTTGGGTGGATAGATAAAACTGTAAAGATTGGAGAGGGACTTCACAGAGGGCAGCAAGGAAACAAATGTAAGAATTCAGAGGGGTTGCAGTGCGTGAAGGAAGGATAAAAATGAGGGAAAAAACTTCAGTGTGCTGCTGTGTGGGCAGCAAGGATAACATTTAAAACAATGGTGAGGGGCTGTTGTATGTTCACAAAGGGTAAAAGTTTTCAAATGGGGGCTGTTGTATGGATAGGAAGAGTAAAAATAAAAATGGCGAGGGGCTGTTGTGTTGGCAGAAGGGGGCTGTCCTAAGAAAGATTGGGAGGGACTGTTGTGTGGGCAGGAAGGGTAAAAGTTTAAATATGGGAAGTGTCTGGTCTTGTTGTGATGAGGAGGCTGTGCAACTGGGGTTTGCGTCCAAGTCCAAGAAACTTACACTTGGGCCAGTTAGAGGGGGTGTGGATTAATGGAGGTGAAGTGCTTGGCTCTCCCTGGCATTTGTGCACCCCATACCAGTGGACCACGGGGATCCATTGGCATAGGCTGTGAAGACAGTTGATCTTCTGGCTTGTGTAAAGGTGCCATTGAGGCAGCCTGGATCACTGATATGGGGGGATGTGTAGGACAAAATAATTAAAAATAGTGAGTGGTTACTTTGTGGACAGAAGAGGTAGTAGTTAAAATGATTGGGGATGCAGCAGCCCATCAATGCAGTGGTAGCGCTACCGCTTGCAACGCTGGCGACCCGTGTTTGGGTGAAAGCTCAGGTTAGTAGGAGCTGGCCAGGGGGAGGAGGATCGAGTGTCCCACAGGACACTGTCCTATTGGGAGGGAGGGTAGTCATCACTGCAGTGTGCACCATGATGTGAGCGAGTATTATTGAGTGGCTCAATTTGAGTGACTCAGTAATACCGCTCGTAATGAGAGTGAGTGGAAAAGAAGAGCGCTAATCAAGTTACAGTGAGTGTAGCAGTGAGCAGCACTCACTGAAACAAGATATAATCATTTGTTTGGCCAAGTCCTGCTGAGCTGGCTGTTTGGTGTAGTGACTAGAGCCACTGCTACTAGAGCAGTTGGACCTGGGTTCAGGTCTGGCTGCTGGAGAGGTTTTTTCCTCTTTTTTTGTTTTAATAGAATTTTCCTAAGTCCACTCCCCCTGGAGTTAGTAATCTTTACCCACAAAGTGGGGTATGGGGGGGAGGCTTGCCCCCCACATAAAAAAAATTATTTTTACCCAGCCCGGTGGCACTGAGGGCTGAGGTGCTAGATACCACACCTCGAGCCACGCCGGCAGCCTGGGTTCGGGAGCGAGCACGGGTCACCGAGGGCTGGCAGGGGAGGAGAAGGATTGAGCATCTGACAGACTGCTCTTCCTCTCTGGGGAGGGGGGTCCACAGTGGCTGGCATCCGACTGCCCCTGGTGGAGGCTGGGGAGTGGGGACACACGCCATACTCTGGGAAGAGTTAGGGACAGGCCTGCAGGAGGCAGCGTGCAGGTGGCATTACATGCTCATGGTGGCTGGCATCATTGCACGCCCCTTGACCCAGGGAATTGAGAACAGGGGAAAATTGGCACCTGGCCACAGCGGCCTGATGGCTGTCTCATGGGACGCTCTGGCCTGGGGCCTCACTCTGGGTGTGACTGGATCCTGTGTCAGCAGAGATAGTCTCTCTCCCACCTGGCCATGGGGGCAGCCTTGGGGGTATGCAGTGAAGCCCCTGGTGGAGTCGAGCGGTCTGATGGCGGCTGGCTGAGGTGGATGCTCAGATGGATGCAGACCAGGGGCCAAGGTAAGAGAAAAATCACCAACTAAAAAAAAAATGTTTTTTAATTATTTTGTGCATCGGGAGGAAAAGTAAGCGACCGTCGCTATTTGCAGTGGTTGCTAGTGTCCTGCTCTCCTTTTTTACATCGGGAGCTGTTTGTGTTGCGGTGTGTGGTCGGCGCTGCTTAGGAATCACTATTATCACATAAAACCCTCCATTGCTATACTGCCACCTGGTGACCACAGGTGACAGTGCAGCTAGGGATGTCAGCGAAGGGGAGGATGTTAGCCGGGATCTGGGTGTAAAAGCATGTCTCTGAATGCACCTGCGATTGTAGATCCCCTCTGCATGCTTACATCCTTGGGGCTGGGGAGAAAACAAGGAAAATGGACCCCTGCACCTGAGTATGAAGGATCACCCGGCACTGCAGGATCCCCCTGCTTGACTCACCGCTCCTGCCTCCTGACGAAACTAGAAGATCGAGGGTAAGTCCCTTAACCTCGTCCCTGCCTGGGGGAATAGTCAAGGCTCCATGGGGAAAGGTCCAGCTTGCTGGTCTACAGGTAAGGGGGACGAAGCAAGAGTGCCTTGACCAGTCTGGAAGGAGTTTGGGTGCAGAGTGAGAAGGGACAAAAACAGAAATATAAAAAAAAAATGGTGAGGAATGGGCCACTGTGTGCACAGAGATGGTGGCTATTAAGACAAGGGAAAATAAAATGCAGCTTATTGCATTGCCAGCGTTTTCCAGACAATGTTAAATAAAAGATATGTCAAGTTAAATGTAGAACTGCCAGATCTTATTTGGAGGTTGCCGCCAGAATGCCCTCCACTTGTGCTATTGTTTCTTTTAGTAGTTGCAATAATTTTTGATGCACTGTAGGGTTTAGTAAATGTAGGCTGTGTTACAGTTGTCAGCTTTATTTTCCCCCGAACACTGAAGAATGAAAGTATTTTAATAGATCTTCTTCAGGGGGTATCTCAGTCATCAGCTCACACTGGGGGATCCACATGGAAGATTTTCAGCAGTTCAACTGGGGCCACCCACACCGACGTCATCTACCAACATCATCAACCATATAAAGGCGTGAGAGGCCCTGCTCCCTCCTTAGTTTTTTCCTGTTGTCGACTTGATTGCATGGGTCTCCAGAGAAGCTCCAATGCAGTTTCGGGCCATTTTTCACCTATGGCTTTTCTATACTTAATATTTTGGAATCTCTTTTCTAAACAGATTCCTTTCTCTTGTTTATGTCGACAGGTAATCCCTCAACTTCTCTCTTCCATTGCTGCCACTGCGGAAAGAAGATTGCCTCTGCCTCACCATTTTTGATTGTTACTCTTCCTGTCCATACAACAGCCCCCTCATTTAAAAAGTTTTACCCTTGTGTCTCACAGATGAACACTCTCTCTGTGTCTGCTGTCTTGGGCCTGACCATGAAGTCTCCAACTGTGAGCTCTGCCAGAAGTTTAATCAAACAACCCTCGGGCAATGCAAAAATGCAAAAAGGCACTTAAAAATTTCCTCATGGAGCAACAGGTAGCCAGTTCCAGGCTGGGGTCCTCTGGGGTCCCTCCTTCCCAGTTGCCAGCATGGTCATTGAACTCCCAGGCTGCTAAGGCCTGAGACAAGTCCTCGGGGGGGGGGGGCATAAAAAAGACCAAGATTGGGACCGCTCCCAGACAGCCTCTTCTTTGTCTGGAGGTACTTCGTCGGCTGCGGATGCACAAACACCCAAATCTGCTGTCCAGATCTCTGTCTCTACCAGATCCATACCAACAGCATCTCCGCCTTATACCCAAGGTGGCAGGTCATTGACATCTGGGTGGTCTGCCCCCTCTTCATCGATCACAGGGTTGTCATTGATGGCCCTCTTGTCTAGACCTGATGCTTCCCCAGGCCCCTGGGCTACGAGCTCTTTGGGCTCTCAGGGCCATTCTGGCAGGTTGTCACTTCCTGCGCCGTCCACCCCCCCCTCGTCGATACAGTCTTCTACTGTCATTGACCTCAATGGTATTTTGACCAAATTCACTACGGTTTTGGTCCACCAGTTAGACACATATAGGCCTACATCGCCTGTGCCATTGAAGTCACCATCGACTCGAACTCGGCCTTCGTGGGTTGTGGCCCCCCCCACGGACCATCATCAGTACCTTGGTCATCTGACCTGGAATTGGAACAGGTTGATGTCGAAGACAAGTACCATCCTGATCTTATTCTTCCTAATGAGGAAGAGGAAGAACCCCTCTCCTCAGACAGATCCACAGCCTATTCAGTGAGTGAGGACTCTGTCAAACACAACCTTAGGTCTCCTGCAGAGGACCCTACCTTCTTCAATATTATGAAGCAGTTGTCCTCCACCATGGCTTTAATACTGAGGAGGAGGATGCCACCAGAAAGGATCTAGTGGATTTCCTGGAGATCCTAGGATCTCCTCCCAAGATCATTCCTCCTATTTGCCTGCTGTGAGGAATGCTACTACTGTAGTATGGCACAGGCCTGACATGGCGTCAGCCATGCCCCGCAGGGCTGATAAACTTTATCATGTTCCTCAGGGCTTTCCACATTATGCTGCCCAGCCTGAAACAGATTCTGTGGTAATTAAGGCAGCTCATGGCAGGTCAAAGGTGCCTAAACACCTCAGCTCCCCCCCCCCACACGAAAAAGAGTCATGCAGAATCAGTCATTGGGACAAGAGGGTTTATGCCTCCTCCACCCTTGGGCTGAGGACTGCCACCTACTCTCTCATATGGTTAAGTACCAGAATATCGATTGGAAGAATGGCAAGGCCATTACCTAGGCCCTTCCAGATGGTGCCCAGAAGCAGGAGATTCTTAAATGCTTGCAAACTGCTGAAGATGTTAACAAGCACCTCTTGCAGGCCCTCTATGATATCTCGGATACTATTGCCAGGTCTACTGCCACTGGCATTTGGCTCCATAGCCACTCCTGGCTGAGGGTCTCAGGCTTTGCTGCGGACATCCAGCAGAAAGTGCTGAATGCCCCCTTCGATGGCTCAAAACTATTTGGGCCAGATGTCCAGGACATCATTAATGATTTGCAGGCATCTGGCAGGGCTATTAGTTCTGTCCATTTGATCTATCATTTGCAACCCAAGAGCAGGCAGTGCCCTCCCTTTCATAAGGGATCCAGCAGGCCTGGATCAGCCTCTTGGCCCCAAGGCAAACGCAGAGCCTCCACCGCCTTACCCACACCCTCCACTGCAGGAGCCGCGGCCAAGTGTCCTGGAGGTGATGGACCAGCCCCAGTATCTGGATCCACATCCACTTGACTCTATCCCAGACCCCCCCCTTCCAGTCCATGACCAAGAGGTGGTAGTCGGAGATCAGTTCTCCCTCCATCTCAATCAGTGGAGAACCATCACAGCAGATGCCTGGATACTTCAAATCATAGAAAGGGGTCACACTCTGGAGCTCACTGTGCAACCCCCAGAGACTCCTCCTCCTCTGCCCTCCCCCTACCCCCTGGCCAACCTTTTTGTTCTCCGGGAGGAGGTGCAGTCCCTTCTGTGCAAACAGTCCATCGAGCCAGTGCCCAGGCACCAGATAAACAAAGGGTTTTATTCCAAGTTCTTCCTGGTCCTCAAAAGAACCGGGGATCTGAGGCCCATCTTGGACCTCAAGGACCTCAGTCTGTATGTCCAGTACAAACATTTCCAAATGGTAACTTTGCCAGGCCTCATGCCCCTTCTCAAGCAGGGTGGCTGACTGTGTTCTGTGGACATGCAGAACACTTACCTGTGTATCTCGGTATTTCCACCTATTTCTTTTCTAGGGGGAGCATTACCAATTCAAGGTGCTGCTCTTTGGCTTGTCCTCTGTGCCACGGGTCTTTACCATATGCTTAGCAGCAGTAGCTGCAGCTCTCAGAAGGGAGGAGCTGTACATTTTCCCTTATCTGTATGATTGGCTCCTAAAGGCCCCATCCAGGGAACAGCTCCTGTGGACTCTGGAGAGAACTCTTCAGTTATTTCTCTCACTGGGCATTACAGTCAATTTGCCCAAGTCGGCCTTAGTCCCATCCCAAAGGCTTCAGTACATAGGGGTGGTTCTAGACATGGTGCAGGGAAAGGCCTTCCTGCCTCAGAATAGGGCAGAGTGCCTTATTGCCAAGTCTCAGGAGTTCACCCAGAGCCATTATGTTCCTGGAAGAGTGTACTTAAGGCTGTTTGGGCTAATGGCTGTGGCCATCCCCACTGCTCCACTAGCCGGGCTCCACATGCCCATCCTCCAGTGGACTCCACAAGTACAATGGGATCAGCGTATGGACAAATTAGATCAGTTAGTGCTGGTCTCCTTCACAGTCTGCAAGGTGCTCCAGTGGTGGATGGACCCCCTGAACCTGCTGCAAGGGGTTCCCTTACAGATCTCCTCCCACCAGCAGATCCTCACCATGGATGCCTCCAGTTTGGGCTGGGGGTTTCATCTGGATCCCTCTCAAACTCAGGGCTCTTGGTCCCATATTGAAACATCCCTGAACATCAATGTCCTGGAGATGTGGGCAGTCCTGTATGCCATGCAGGCCTTTCAGAATCATCTCCCAGGTCAGCTGTTAATTCAGTCCGACAACCCTCAGTGTCGTGTATTACATCAACAAGCAGGTGGGCACATATTCATATCCCCTCTGCAGGGAAACCATGAGAGTGTGGTACAGGGCATTAGACCATGGTCTAACTCTCTCAGTGGTTCACGTCCCTGGAGTGCTAAACACTCTGACGGACAGTCTGAGTTGGACACAATCTCGCATGCACAAGTGGGAGCTTCTCTCATCCATCGCAGAAAATCTGTTCAACATATGGGGTCGTCCAGAGTTGGACCTTTTTGCATCTCCACTCAGTGCAAAACAACCCAATTTCTGCTCGCTAGATCCAGGACCTGGAGTTTTCGGGCGAGATGTGTTGTCCCTCTCCTGGAATGGGAGGTTCCTTTATGCCTTCCCTTCATTTCCTCTGATTCACAGGGTGCTAATCAAGCTGCAGATGGAGGGGGCCAGCATGATTCGTGTAACTCCATTCTGGCCTTGTCTGATATGGCTTCTTTTAGTACAGTAGCTGGCAGAGGAGCCTCCGGTCCCTCTCCCTCTCTGCAGGAATCTGCTGACCCAGGCTCAGGGTACCCTTGTCCATCCCAACCTCAAGTCACTCCATCTGCATGCTTGGCTCCTGAGAATGTAGCCATCACCAGATTTGGGGTTTCCAACAGGGTAGTGGATGTTCTAATGGCCACTTGGAAACCCTCCACTTGAGCCACTTATGCATGAAGTGGAAGAGTTTTGCCATCTGGGCTGCCAAACATAATCTGGACCCTTTCACTTGTCCAGTGAACTGGATTCTGGTCTACCTGTTGTCACTGTCAGATTCAGGTCTCCAGTACTCCTTTCTCAAGGTGCACCTTTTGGCTATTTTGGCCTTTTATGAGCCAGTGGGTGACCGCACAATAGCTCAGCTGGATGTTTCCTGTACTTTCCTGAGGGGCATCCTCCATCTGAAACCCCAATCCGTTCCCCTGTCTCAGCTTGGGGTCTGAGTTTTGTTTTGGAGCAGTTGACCCTGTCTCCATTTGAGCCAGCCACAACTTGTAAGCTATGCTTCCTGTCTTGGAGAGCGTTATTTTTGGTTGTTATTACCTCTGCTCGAAGGATTTTCGAGCTTCAGGCCCTCTGGTGCAAGGAGCCTTATTTGATTCTTCACAGAGTGTCTTTGCACATGAATCCTAAGTTTCTCCCTAAGGTGGTGTCTGAGTTTACCCTCAATCAGTCTGTCCACCTTCCTGTTTATTTTCCCAAGTGTGCCAATCCAGGGGAAGCACTGCTCCATATGTTAAATGTTCACAGAATTTTGAAGTACTACCTGCTCTGAACCAAGGAATGTAGAAAGTCGAAGCACCTGTTCTTTTCTTTTGACCCAGGGAGAGAGGGCATTCAGGTTTCTAAATAATATTTATCTAAATGGTTGGCTAATTGTATTGTGTTCTGCTGCAACAAGTATGGCAAAGAGTTGCCTGGAGCAGTAAAAGCTCATTCCACAAGAGGCATGGCTACCTCCATGGCCTGTTTTCGTGGGGTCTTAGCCACTGACATTTGTGCGACTGCCATTTGGAGTACTGTCCATACTTTCACCAAGCACTACAGTTTGAACATTGCCTCAAGAGCCCGTGCAGGATTTGGAAGGGATGTGCTGCAGGGCCTCCTGTCTTAAGCTTAGGGTTGGCCTTCCTCCTCGACTGTCTTGTACCTGTAACTGCTTGGGACTCTCTCCTCTGGTGTGACCTGATGACTGAGATACTCCTGAAGAAGATAGAACAGTTACATAAGAACTTACCGTAACAGTAGATCTTCGAAGGGATCTCAGTCATCAGACCTGTCTTCCCTATCACCAACCCTCACCCCCCTTTTGAGGGGCTCTTTCCTGGAACTGGTTTTCTGGTGTATCCAGGCTTTCTTATGGGCTTGGGCACCTCTCTTTCTCTCCTTGGTCCCCAATGGCTTGAGCTATGCTCCCTTTGTCTCCAGTGGAAAGAACTGAGGAGGGAGCGGGGCCGCTCACACCTTTATAGGGTTGGTGACATTGGTAGATAATGTCGCCGTGGGTGGCCCCAGTTGTAATACTGAAAATCTTCCATGTGGATCCTGCTTTACCAACAGTGAAGATCCTCCGGCATGACCTGATGACTGAGATCCCCTCGAAGCTCGACTGTTATGGTAAGTTCTTACATAATTGTTCTTTTTCCTTAGTATGGGAATGGTGATCAGTATTACTGTAAAATTAAGTCATTCACTTTTTCCCCCTCCCCCTCCCCCCCACACGCACACTCTTTCTTATAGGTCATAGGTAGCACAGAGCTTAAAAGACTAATGTCCATAATGCTCGCCGATATTAATTATAGCCCATTATAGAACATTGCCTAAATATTTATCCAAACAAATTTTAAAGGTGTCCATGTTTTCGCATGCTACAACATTCAATGGTAAATTATTCCATATTTTGCATACTGTAACTGAGAACCATGAACTCCTTTTTTTTGTTTTATAATGGTCTACTGTGAGTTGAAGTGGGTGTGCCTTAGTATCATAAACTGATTCCCTGAGCCCTAGACCAAGCAGCTCCATAGCTTCAGTCATGGTGCAAGGCCCTAGTACCAAACATAAGCTCCTCTCATTCTGCGGTATTCAATGGATACAATCCGAGTTTCTTCAGTCTAGCTACGTAATCCAAACCCTTTACCGCATCCATTTTTCTAGTAGCCCTCTTCTGGATTTTTTCTAGAGCTGTTATAGAGCCCTTATCTCCTGGTGCCCAAAACTCGACGCAGTATTCCAAATGGGGCCTCACCAAGGAAGAGTACAGAGGCAACAAAACCTCACTACTTCCACTTTTGATATGTTTATTGATACAATGTAATATACCTGCAGCCTTCTTAATTACCAGATGACAATGAAGTTTAGGACTTAGGTCGTTTGTTACTCTAACTCCCAAATCACGTTCGTCATCAACTGCCTTTAAAACCGTACCACCTAATTTATAATTTGCATGCTGACTATTTCTCCCAAAGTGCATTACTGTACACTTATCTACATTAAAGGTCAATTTTTTTGTAGTTTGCCCAATTTTGTAATTCCTCAAGAGCATACTGTAGGGTACTTATACCTTCAGCGTTGTTAACTGGGAAACCTAGGCGGGTGTCATCTGCAAATTTGGTCAACCAAGCATTGGTCGAGGTTTTAAGTGACGCAATATAAATGTTAAATAGACAAGGGCCCAGCACCTATCCCTGAGGGATCCCACTGGTCACATTGTCCCACCCGGAATAAGAGCCTTTAATACAGACTCGCTGTGTACAACCCATCAACCACGATTCCACTCAATGTGTTATATTATCCCCTATTCCCATATTAATAATATCATCAATAAGTTCTTCATGGGGGATCTTATCGAAGGCCTTTGAGAAATCAAGAAGGTTAACATCCACCGCCTCACCCCTATCCCAAAGCCCTACTTACACCACCATAGAAACCCAACAGATTGGTCTGGCATGATCTTGCCTTGACAAAACCATGTTGTGTAGGGTCGGGCTGTATCAACTTGCTGATATGATCTCTTATAATTCCTTCAAGAATTTTACCCAGAACAGACATCAAACTAATGAAGAAACTACTTCTTCAGGCTCCGTAAGCCCCCTACTGCCTGCTGGGTCATACAGCCTCCCCCCCCAATTTCCACCTGTTGTCTCCAAGATCCCCTGGTTGTTGCTCTGTTCCAAGCTCTGGTATCTCTTTGCTGGTTGGGGAGGGATGGGCTGCCTTTCTGCCACCAGGAGACAGGAATGGATGTAGGCTAGGAGTGAGCAGCTGAGGGGACAAGATTGGTACACTGAGGGGTAAGGTGCCTTGGAGGAGCATAGAAATCATCATCCAGCATGTTTGAGTTGGGTAAGTCTGTTTCTGTTTTCTCCTTCCCTCCTCCCTTTCCCCATGTCACAACACATGCACTGCAGACTCATGAGGGTGCACATGGCATCATACAGTCAACTATGTCACCTAGCACATCTCCACCTTGCTAGTAGTAGGGGCCAATGTAGAGTGATGTCCCAGTCAGACCCCCTTCCCCCTCCAGAAGGAGAGTGTCCAGCACTCTATCACTTTCCCTGACAGCCTCTTTGCCCACATGCCAGCATCCCTGGGTAGGGCAGGGTAATAGAACCACTAACAGAAGCAAGTTCTGCAAGTACAGTACTCGTTCTAACTGGCTGGATTCAGTTCACTTATCCACACTGTAATTGCTGTAGTGAGCATGCTTGGGTTCTAAAAGCAGTCTTCAAACTTGACTCCTCCCACTGTCCAGCCGCCTGTCCTCAGATCTCCACCATAGCTGCTGTCAGGTCTTTCTTTGTGCTGGAAGAAACATGTCCCCTCCTTCACAACTGCTGCATGTGCAGCTGGACTTTTTGCCATTTTTCCTTGTATTGCAAAGAATTTTGGATTTCTCCTTTAGCTCATTCTTGGTCCTGTCCCCTGAGCTCCCACCAAGATCCAGGGTCAGTCCTCTAAGCCTCCAGAGAAGATGTCCAAGAAGATGGACCGCTTTGATCACACAGTATATAGTATCTCTTGGCATAAACCAGGCGAACTGTGCTACATATATGGCTCACTTCAGCCATGAGCTGTTTGAGACACTTTCAGATCTATGGCTTCTGCTGCTGGAGGACCACCTGATAGACCTCGCTGACATACAGGACGTGGGGTTTGAAGTGTCTGTACACCAACTCTAGGTAATCTTAGACTCGGGCTAACTCATCAGCTAGAGCAGAGGTGGCAGCAGTAATCCTTTGCTGCAATTCCTGGCTGTTTCTCCATTTTTGGAAGAGATTCGCCAGAAGATAGTGCTGTTTTGTCCTCAGGTAGAGAGATGGCTCAAGGACTCTGAAGTCTCCTTGAACACTAAAGAAAAATCACCCCACACCACCACTACCACCCTCACCAGAGCCAGTGGCCCTTTAGGGCTTCTTCAATGGCAAGCAGCAACAGAGGTGGCAGTTGCATCTCTCCAAGACCTACTTAGGTGTCAGTGTGGCTCAGTTGGTAACATGTCTGCCACTGACCCAGAAGGATGTGGGTTCCTGCCCCACACCAGGACTTGAGCTCATACACCAAATTCTGGCACTCCAGTGCAGTACTAGATGTTAAACTAAGATCCCTTCTGCCTGTCTCTGGTACTCTCCAGGTGGGTGTCCAGGTGGAAGTACAAGAACCCAAGGCACTATTTGTTAAGAGTAGGGGATGTTCCTTCCTTGGTGTTCTGGCCAATATGCCACTTCCCATTAGACAGGTTCAGGCAATTGTCCACGACTGTGTGTGACTGTTGATGAGTGGAATAGCTGCCACTACGTATTTACAGTCGCTTTGCTACCAGTCTCTCATCGCTTGTGAAGTGCCTTAGAATGTATGAAAAGCGCTACATAAATACAAATCTTTCCTCCTCTTTTTCTTTTACTGCTGAAATGGCTAATGACAGGATAAATGCAGTGTTGGCAAAGAAGGCTGTGGTGGCTAAAACTCTGACTCCACTGCCAACCCCAGAAAGTGACAGGTGGGAGAGCCCTATTCTTGCCACCTCAAACACTGGTGCAGCTTCTGGTTGTGGGTTGACTGCTTCCCTTCCTTTAACTGTTCCCTTGTGACAATGGCCAGGTGGGCAATGGGAGCATTAGCAATGATAAGTGCAGGCCTGTCTCTGGAGTTTGAGATGGGGCTTCTTTGATAGTCCATACACCTCTTGAGAATGGGCCTTCGCAGACATGCCTCAGCACTCTGCAGGAGAGGGAGGTGCAGAAACCCCCTGTCCTTGCATGTGGTGGAGCACATCCCATAAAGTGAAGCCCATCACCGGCTTGTGTCTCGGTACTTTCTGGTACCAAAGCAGATGGGGGATGGCACTCCATCCTGGACCTGTGGAACCTCAGTCATTTCATCCACAAGCAAAGATTCAGCTTTTTTACTCTGAACCAGGTCATACTGTCGCTGGAGCGAGGCACATAATTCTGCTTCCTTGACCTCCAGAATGCATATTTCTATATCTCAACTCGGCCATCTCACAGGCAGTTCCTCCATTTTTGGGTAGGCAGGACCCCTTTACCAGTTCTGGGCCATGCCATTCAGTCTGAGCTCAGCCCCAAGGATACTAACCAAATGAGCACGGGGTCATCATGTCGGGGACAAAACTGTGCAAAACAACAATGCTGCAGCATTACAGCATGCGGCAAAATAAGGTCGGCAGAAAACGCCTGCCGCAAAACGAAAGCACACACTGGTGGCACATGTAAAGAAATCTTTGTTTTGCGGGGAGTTCCGCCCCCACACACCCAAACTTAAATATCTAATTCCAAGAGGGGGGTGGACAGAGGGGAAAACAAGAAACTCAGATTCATACCCTGATCCCCTGGCCTCTATAGCACCAGATGCATGTGCCTTAGCCACTCCACCAAGGAAGCAGGTTGACTAGGCAGAGCACCTGTGGTGTCTTCAGTCCTTCCTCCACTTCAGAGTGTGTGACTGGGGTAGCAGTAGTGTGCTACCACTATTATACCCCTATTGCCATATTTCATTACGCACTTTAGACCGCGTGGTTCTGTCCGCGACATGTTGACCCAGTACCAACCAAATGCCTGTTAGTGTTGCAACATTTCTGCGGCACATGGGGAGTCAAGGTCTTATCCTAGCTCAGTGATTAGTTCATTACTAGGACTTCAGTGCAGTTGGAAGAAAGGTCCATAGACCTGAGGGTCCAGATGTTCTAACAGATGGGATTCCTCCGCAATTTGTGCAAGTCAAAACTAACTTTCACATATAAATGTGTGCATCAGAGAGGAACTGGATTTTCTGCATTACTGGGCTGACCTTCCAGCAGACAGTACACTTTGTCCTTTGCCTGATCATTTCAGGCTGGGCTGTCACGCCCCAACAAAAGAAGTCACAGAGCTCACCCAGCACAGAAGCAAAAACTGCTCTCCACTGTAAATAAGATGCAAATATAATAAACAGTTTTATTTGGTGCAAGAGAAAAAAGCTGAGCTCCTCAGCCTGAGGACGCCCAAACAGACTAATGTTTCAACCAATAGGTCTTTGCTTTGACAAAGACCTATTGGCTGAAACATCAGTCTGTTGAGGCGTCTGAGAAACTTTCAACTTTTCTCTTGCATAAACTACTTATTTTGCACCTTATTTCTGTGTGAGACAGCAGTTTTTACTTCTGTGCTGGCTTGAGCTCTGTGACTTCTTTTGTTGGCTGTATTGGTGTCACGATGAACCAGGCCCCTGCAGGCGACTCTTACATATTCTGATGCTGTCACGCCCCACCTGTGACTCCCTCCAGCTACTGGATTACGTGGCATTGACCACATTAAGAGTTAGGCAGGCCTGATGACATGTGTCACCACATCCAGTGGGTGATGGTCCTTCAGTGGTCTCAGATCCAGTCTGTTCTGGATCAGCCGGTTTGGGCGACCTTCCCCGTGCTGGGCACTATCCATTGGTGGCGGTCCCCTCAGAAACTTACATAGATACATAGAGTATGACAACAGAAAGAGGACAGTTTGCCCATCCAGTCTGCATACTCTTCCTAACTACTCTGCATTGGCCCTAGTGGCAGTTCCTCACCTTTGTTTCTGCTGCCCCCCCCCCTTTTCTGACTATTCCTGTATGCCTGTCTCATCCCTGCTGCTGTTCACTCATTTGGCCTGTACCACTTCCACCAGTTGCTTGTTCCACTTGTCCACCACTCTTTTGTGAAAAGGTGTTTACGGACATCTCTTTTTAATTCACCCCGCATGTTTAAGTAAGTTCCCTCTCATTCTTGTATTTTGGAAGGGAATCCTCTTGTCTCAGTAGAGCCCATGGTGTTCGTTATGGCACATGCTTCTCATCGTTTGTGGCAGGGAGCGTCTCTAGGAACACACGGTATGCCATTTGGTCACCTAACTAATCTTGACTGCACATCATTCTTCTGGAGCTCTGAGTAGTTTGCTTGACTCTTACAGAGTTTGCTCACCTGTTGCTGGGTCATTCTGTCCAGACCAATACGGACAACATAACCACCACTTAGTACCTGAACAAGTTGGGGTGTACCCACTCTTTCACATTTTGCCAGGAAACTTTGGAGATGTGGGAATTAGCTTGGTTGCTTCAAGCAGACCTGGTGGCAGTCCATGTCGCAGGCTTGAGCAGCCAGCTGGTAGATGCTCTTAGCTGTGTGGGGGAGGCACTCCAGAAGTTGTCTCTGCATCTGCAAGTTGTGCCCCAGGTGTTCTTCACATGGGGAGCTTTCTGAGTCTACCTGAAGCTGAGACTATTATGTACCCTTTGATCCTCCAGGAATCAATCTTCACCATTGATTCTCACTTATGGATCTGGGGCTAGACAGCTTTAAGGAGACCCAGTATAAATATGGGCACTTTCTTAAATCTGGAAAAAGCACTAGAGCAGAGCAAAACATTGGTATTTTTGGTGAGGGCTGTATACTACTGCTGCTACTAACTGGCTAAGGTATTTCAACAGTTTCTTTGCACAAATAAATATTATGGTGGATAGGACTAGAAGCCTCGTCTGGAGTGCTGCCTGGTGTGAGTGAGTGTCTGACTTCTTCTGTGAGTAGCTTTCTGAGTCTACCTGTTTGCTTCCTGGGAAAACAGGAAACGGAGACTATAATGTACCTGTCGTTCTCTGCAGGTCGCCTTGGCAAGTCCATGGATGGTGGGGGTGGGCCTTCTGTATGCCTTTCTTCAGTTCTCCTGATCCACAAGATGCTCCTCAGTATTTGGAGGGACCATGTGGTCTTGATTCTGATAGCTCCAGACTGGCCTAGTCAACTCTGGTACCAGAACCGTCTCAGCAGCAAGCACCTTTTTTTCCCACTTTGGATGGTCCTGCAGACTCTGCACCTTACCAGCTAGTCTGCAAGTGGTTTGATATCCAAGCCTTAGGACTTTCTGAGGAGGTTCAGCATGTGCTTGAGGTCTTTCAGAAGGATTTGGCTTGAAAAACCTCTGGTTTCAGGTGGAAGAGGTTCCCCTGCTGCTGACAGGAACACTATCTGTCACATTTATCTTGCTGAATGAGATGCATTCTGTACTACCTCTGGTCCCTGACTCAATTGTCCCTGTGAGCTACATCCCTCAAGGTGCATCTGGTAGGCCAGCCTGGTGATGCTGAGGATTGAGGTGCTGGACACCACACCTCGTACCACGCCGGTGACCCGAGTTCGGGAGTGGACTCAGGGGTCAGCAGGGGGAGAAGAGGATCGAGCATCTGGAGGACTGCTCTCCTCTCCTGGGGTGGGTTGTTGGGGGTTCCCCACTCTGTAGTGGCTCTCAGTGGAGACCAGAGGGCACTACAAGGAATCGGGCTGCAGATGGGGTGAAACAACGGAGGACAGCAATGGGATGGGGCGGTCCATGTCCTCCGTGCATAGATGTCATTGTACATTTCTGCCTTGAGGGGAGGAACCAAGGCGGAAAACCCCAGCTGCTGGGGAGGTGATGACAGTGCTCGAGTGACCAAGCCCACATGTCCATGCCAGCCCTGACCTGACTTGACTCTTCGTGGTCCCAGCATACTCCCATATGGGGCTGTTGGGAGATGGGGACCCAGCACCCTATTCCTCAGTCGAGGAGGGGTTCAGGCAGATGGTAGAGGCTGGTTTAGTTGGTCCCCATCTGAGAGATGCCCCAGCAGTCGGTGACCAGGAGGGAAAAAGAATTCACAAAAAAAAAAAAGGTGCATCTGGTGATCATTTTGTCTTGCTATGCAAAGGCATGCATTCTGGCTGTTGTCCAGGTTCTGGAAGAATCAAGTTTTTTGAAAGCTTACACCACCTGTTCACTCCATTGTATGAACTTCTGCCATAGTGAGACCTTCCACTGGAGCAATCCTGGCTAATAATTAACCCATTTGATGCCATAGCTGTTTCATTTGTCTCATCTGTCATGGAAGACTGTGTTCTTACCATCACCTCGGCCAGATGCATGAGTCAACTCCTGGTACTCTCTATGGAGTCTTCTTATTTGATCTTGACATGGACAGTGTTATCCTGTGACCCATGTTAAATTCCTACCCAAGGTAGTTAGTGAATTCCATCTGAACCAGGCCTTGCTCCTGCCTTTTTCCCCCCAAAACCATGACTTGGAGGCGGAGCATGCCTTCCATTCCATGAATGTACACAGAGATTATAAGGAGCATGCAGTGAAACTTTGTGGTGACACACGCCAGGAGTTTGTGACATATGCTGAAGCTGCTAAAGGCAGACTGGAAGCCAAAAAGGCAATTGCTAGGCTGCTCACAACCTGCATTGCTCTGCTATATGTTGGCTGGTAAAGAGCAGCCCATGTCTTTGTGTGCTTAATCTACCAGGAATGCAGTTCTTTTTTGGTCTTAACATCCAGATCTCAGAGCAGCAAGGGTGGAGATCAGAGGACATATAATTCGATGGTTGGTAAAAAGGTTTGAGATGGTTTCTGAAAACTGAACATGCACTGTGGAAATGTCCTAAAGTGAATGTGAACTAACCACTAACAGCAGAGCTATAGTTGCAGGTAAGTAGCGTCATCATATTCATATATATATATATATATATATATATACTCTGTATGTGTGTGTGTGGGGGGGGTCTGCTGTGTATAAACCTCTATATGCTGATTTTGTTTGTCACCATTTGATATGGCTTCCTTTTCCACCTTTCAGAGCTCTGGTGCAAGGTGAGGGTATGAAAGATGAGTGACTGAAGTGTTGTGGCCTGCTGTATGTTCAAGAGAATGGGTCCCATAATAGGCTTGAGCTCCTCTGACATTTGAATCCCACACTAATGATGACCCTACTTCTCCAGAATCAGTTCATTATGTAACACAAGACATACAAGTAACTGATTTAATAGCTCTTTGAGACAGGAACATATCCCATGTCTGAAGCTGTATCAATAAACAGTGGCAGATGACATTGATACACCACCCCATGTCCTGCATCAGTAGAGATGGGATTCCAGACAGACACCAGTCTGTGGACACTGCTCTCGATAACTCAGCATCTTCCTCTCCTACACACAGTCCAACCCATCTGTAAGTGAAGCATCTGGTGCCAGACCAGTACCTGTGTAGCATTGCAGTGCATCACCTCTTGGCCCAGTGCTGGCCCTGAGAAACGATGAGTACTTTATCCCTTCCACCTCCCTATATTTAAATTGCTAGATCATTTGATCTATTCCTTGGGCTGTGTCGACTAGCTCTGCTGGCTCCTCGATGGACATCCACTGGGGGTAAACCCACTGGCCCTTGCCGGCTGCTGCTGTCTTGTTTCCCATTGCGTTCCACCTTCAGGTTGTCCCTGTTTTGTTTGTGTGCAACCACAGGCGATGGGCTGTACCCCAATCCCGAGCCATATGGCTGAGCTTCATTGTGGTCAGGAAAGTACTGATAGTGTGGAACATAGTGAACGATGGCTTCACTAGGGGTCTCAGAGCCAGCCTTTGAATTGTTCTGGGAGTCATTTCTCCTTGACATTTTCTGATGGCATTTTTTGATAATGAGGTGGCAGATCTCCACCAGATTGAGCAGCAGTGAGAGGCATGCCACCGCCAGCATGAAGATGATGAAAATGGTCTTTTCGGTGGGACGGGAGATATAGCAGTTCACGGTGTTGGGGCAGGGCCATCGGCTGCAAGTGTAGAGCGGTTTCAGCTCAAACCCATACAGGAAGTACTGAGCCACAATGAAGCCCACCTCGAACAGTGTCTTAAAGATGATGTTGAAAATGTAAGTCCTCAGCAGTGCCCCCTGCATCCGTATCCGGCCTGCCTCGTCCCTTACAGAAGGTTTGGCAGTCTTTCCTCTCTCCAGCAGCAGCTGTCTATCCCCCTGTGCCCCATCTTTGCCACCCTGCTCTTTTTCCTTCTGCTTCTCCTTCTCTTCCATGCGGACCAGGTGCAAGATGTGCCCCAGGTAGATGAGAGTGGGAGTGGACACAAAGATGATCTGCATTACCCAGAAGCGGATGTGGGAGATGGGGAAGGTAATGTCGTAGCACACGTTCTGACAGCCGGGTTGCTTAGTGTCACATGAAAAGCCTGACAGCTCATCCCCCCACACCTTCTCAGCAGCGGTCCCCAAAACCAAGATGCGGAAGATGAAGAGCACTGTCAACCAGACTTTTCCCACCACAGTGGAGTGCTCCTGGGCATTCTCCAGAAGCTTTCCCAGTAGGTTCCAGTCTCCCATTACTGCAAGCTTGATGCTCCAGCCTGCCAAAGACAAAAAAAAAAAAAAATCAAAAACATTAATACACTCCACTGTTGACATCAGTCCCCCCCCTCTTAGATAAAACCAAGTCTGCAGTGAGTTTCTAGGTACTGTGTGAGGTATCTGTTATGGTGTGAATGTCATTCTGGCCAGGTTTGGCGAGAGGACTGCAAAGCAAAGATGGGTGTGTCTGTCTGCTCAAGCAGGGTGAGGGTAAACATTGAGGAGGACAGGACAACTATCAGAGAAAGGCTAGTGAGGCAAGAAAAAGTAGTCCGGCAGGCTAAAGCTCAGAAAGTATTGATAGCACAACTATGCTCAAGTGACTATCTGGGAGGGTGTTGCTGAAGGGGCTGGCTACCCCAAACAAATAGTAACGGTCACGAAATACAGCTGCACTCCAGTGGAGGCCCTTAAAATAACCAGCCAGCACTCTTCACATGCACTGCCATGATTTTATTTCTACAGCATAACAGAAAAAAGAAGCCACTCAAGTGAAGTGCTGGGATACAGACTTCCATGGTGACTGTGGCACTAGGTCAGCTCTGCAAGTGACTTAGCTACCTTTTGAACTGGAAAACACTATTTGCCATTTCTTTTATGTTGTTGAAACAGAATCACGGTAGTGCATGTTAAGAGTGTGGCTGGTAAGCTAGCCCAGTGGCGCTGAGGGTTGGGGCACTGGATGCCACACTTCACACCATGCTGGTGACCTGGGTTTGGGAATGAACCCAAGGCACCAGGTGGGGAGAGAAGATTCAAGCATCCAACAAAAGCTCATCTTCTCTGGGGTGGGGTGGCTAGAAGGCTGCAGCAACAGTATACCTCCCAGCGGTGGCTTGGAGGTATTGTGCTGGCAGTCTTCTGCATTACGGGGTGGTGGGACATGGCGGACATCGGTGTGACGCACATGGGAATGTACATGCCTCCCCAGGACATCACTGCATGTCCATGCTCGCCGATGGTGGGGGGGATGTAACACATGTAGAACAAGGGAAAACTCTAATGCCTGGATAGACGACATCACACTACAGCCCCACACACACTGCCGGATCCTGCCCTCCCTGGATCCCGATGCCTCCAATCTTCACCTCCCCCTGCAGGTAATTAGATGTGTGTAAGGAAGCGCTGAGGAGCTGAAGGTGGCCCTACCTCAGGGGGTGAAAGCCGGGAGGTTGCATGCAGGTGTGTCGTGGGTGGGTCGGAGGTCCAGGGGTCTCCAGGTAGGGAGAATGTTGGGCTGGGCAGGAGTAGCTGAGGGTGTCAACTGAGGGAGTTCCAGACAGTTAGCGACTGGAGGTGGGGGGGGGGGGAGTGCTGGTTGGTTACTTTAAGAACTTCCACTGGAGTGCAGCTATATTTCATGACTGCTAAAGCTGAGAAAGAACTGCAGTTAGCTGAAAGGATTCAACAAAGGAGAAAAAAGCCTTTCTTAAAATAAATGTGTGATGATGTGAAAAACACACTTGGGCTTCATAGCCCACTACCCTGGGGTGGCGATAGCCCCTCTGTGTAAAAATAAAAAATTTGTACTCACTGAATAAAGTTTGGGAAAGGATCATAATGTTTCCAAACCACAAGCTAGCCGATCCCTTCCCACTTCTTAGACTGCCTGCTCCTTCCTCGCACTCCCCCATTTTGTGACATGGTACCAGGGAGAGCACGGGGACGTGCCCCATACAAGTCTATGGGGCTTATTTTCAGAATTTTTTTTTTTTTTAACTTTAAATTAACTTTTGATAAAAATGAAAGTCACCGCTCAACTAACAGGGACCCTATTAGTTGAGTGGTGTCTTTCATTTTTATCAAAAGTTAGTTTAAAGTAAAAAAATTCTGAAAATAAGCCCCATAGATTTGTATATGTGATCCCTGTGCTCTCCTGGTACCATGTCTCAGCACAGGAGCAAGCTGGAACAGGCAGTCTAGGAAGTGGGAAAAGATCAGCTAGCTCATGGTTTGGAAACATTATGATCCCTTCCCAAACTTTATTCAGTGAGTACAAAATGTGTATTTTTACACAGAGGGGCTGTCGCCGCCCAGGGTAGCGGGCTATGAAGCCCAAAGTGTCACATCACCCACTTCCTTTAAGTACATCAGAGATAAAAAAGGTAAAAAGGATGCATAGTATGGCTCAGGAAAGGGAAGGGGTGGGTGGAAGCAAATGGGGACAAGGCAGAAGTGCTGAATGAGTACTTATGTTTGGTCTTCACAAAGGAGAGGGATGGCTCGGTGCCACATGGGGGGAGAAGTGGGAGCATGGATGGAATAATAGAGGTGGATAGGGTGAGGAAAGGTTTGTTAGCCCTGATGGTGGACACCTCCCTGGTTCCTGATGGCAGCCACCCAAGAGGGTTGAAAGAAGTAGCAGAGGAACTTGCAGGCCCCTTGGCTGTTCTCTTAAATAGTTTGCTTGAGTTGGGGTGGTAACACTGAACTGGAGAATGAAGCATGTGGTGCTGCTCATAAAAGTGGACCCTGGGATGACCCAAGTAAGTACATATTGGTCTGCCTGACCTTAGTTGTGTGTAAGTTCATAGAGTCAATCCTTAAGGAAAGGCTGGTAGGCTTCCTGGAAGAAAATGGCCTTCAGTATGATCGGCAACATGGATTTATGGCCTTGAGATCATGCCAGAGAAGCCTTTGACTGGGTCACTAAAACCATGGACAAGGATCAAGCAGTGATATCCTGTACTTGGACTTTAGCAAGGCCTTTGATTCTGTGGCCCACAAGAGATTGATCAAAATGCTGGGGGATCTGGGGGTAGGAGAGAAATTGACTGGATGGATAGCTAGCTGGCTGAAAGGCAGGACCCAGGTGGTGGTGGTGGTGGTGGTAGGGAGCTCTGAGGTGCTAGAAATGTCACCAGTGGTGTCCCATAGGACTCAGTGTGTGGTCCATTGTTTTTTTAATGTCTTAATCAGTGACATTGGTGAAGGCATAAAGGGCAAGATTTGCTTGTTCGCAAGTGACACTAAGTTCTGTGGGAGGGTGGAGACAGCGGAAGGGATACTGGACCTAAAGGATTATCTAGCAGAGCTACAGAGGTCATCTGGAATTTGACAACTTGGCTTTAATGTGAAAAAATATAAGGTTATGCACATTGGAGCCAAGAACCTGAAGATGGATTACAGTCTGGGAGGAGCCCTGGTAACCAAATCTGAGGAAGGAAAAAGACCTGGGAGTGTTGATTACTAGCCACTTGAATCACTCCACACAATGCAGGAAGGCAGCAGCAAAGGCCAATAGAATGTTGGGCTGCACTGCAAGATAGATCAGCAGCAGGTGGGAGGAGGTAATACTGGCGCTGTACAGGTCGCTGGTGCAGCCGCTCTTGAATTACAGTGTACATTACTGGCGGCCCTACCTAAAGAAGGACATAAACCTGCTGGTGGCAGTCCAAGGGAGGGCAGTAAAGATGGTTAAAGGTCCGCAGGGCAGGATATATGAAGAGAGGCTGGAGGACCTGAACCTGTACTCCATGGAGGAGAGGGGGAGACGGGGGACATGATTGAGACGTTTAATAATTTGAAAGGCATAAACAGAGTGGACGAGAGTGCCTCATCAGGCTCAGTGGAAATAAGGACATTAGGGGGCATTAAGGTGGAGGTGGGGAGGCTCAGGGGGTATTTCTTCACAAAGAGGGTGGTGGCATGGTGGAATGGGCTCCCTGAGAAAGTAGTATGACTTGAAACAGTGGATGACTTCAAAAGGGGATGGGACAGGGTAAAAGGGAAAAATCAGGGCCAAAAGGGGTGTAGTCGAACATTAGAGGGTATCAGTTTGGGGGGGGGGGGCAGAGTCCTTGGCTGACATTGGGGACTCTGCAATATGAGCAGATTCAATAGACTGCAAGGCTTTATTCTACTGGCCCCTTCGTGTGTTCATAATTATGCTATTATACCATCAGAGATAGCTTGCACAGCACATATATACTGTATGTAAGCAATAAGACATAACAACATGGTGTGCATTAGTTCTAACGCATGGCTTGGGGGCATAGTGATGTATGAGGCTGCAGGCCGAGTGCCTTCAGCCCCCTAGCCATGCATCAGAAAGGACTATCACACATCCCTAGAGTGGCTTATTGCGCTTATAAAATGAGACTGTGTATTCTGCATGGGGGTTTCTAGTTTTAACCGTGTTAGACACTTCTAACACATGGCTAACAACCAATCAGAATAGCCCAAATCCCTTCCCCAATTTATAATTACCATTATAACTGGTAAGAACATTCAAGCCTCCTGATTGGCTGTAATTCAAGTTCAGAGGTATCTGGTCATAATTACACCTCAGTACTTGTTTAGCCTGTGCACTAGGTTCAGCTACATATCAATACGCCTCAGCTCTTGGCTGGAACTATGGTTTTGTTTTCTGCTCATATTTCATAAAGAAAATATGTTCTAATTAGAAATCATGAAACCCTTTTTATAAAACATTTTAAGTAGAATCTACATGGATAGAGCTCCCCCTACTTTGCTTAGCCTTCAAGCTGATGAAAGTCTTTACCCCACCCTACCTTGAGGGCATCTTCAAGCTCAAGCACCACACAAGAAACCTCTGCTCCAACTGCAGCCCACTACTTGAAATCCCTAGGGCTGTTGCCATGCCTGGTAGGCGGGCCTTCTTCACAGCCCCATTGCTCTGGAACAGTCTTCCAAGTGAGATTCTGAACTGTTCCACACATGTTGCATTTCAGAACAAGTTAAAGAATTGCCGCGCAATGGTGAATCACTGCAGGTGCACTTGTTGAGGCTCAACCCTCTCCCTCACCCTTAGGGGCTTTTTGCTGCCTCTCCTGGTGGAGCTTGGTACTCCATCTGCTACAGTGTACAATATTTGTAACTTACAAAACAGATGAATTACATTCTCCACTCTTGTAATGTATATAACTTGTGTATGATTCTGTGATCTGTAAATGCTATGTTCTCAGTCTAATGTAATATGCTTCTATTTACACCTGTCCAATCCAAGTTGTGTAATTAACCAGTGACATTGTATTTTCCTCTTCTACAAAGGATTCTTGCAATTTCTCCCACTGAATGTACACACTATGAATGTAACGTGCAGTATCTCCTACTGTCTTTACACTGAATGGAATTAACTCTAGTTCACCCCCTGAAAAAGAGTTGTGCTGTCTCAGTGGGCCCATCTGGTTATCAGAATTCAAATGAACGAATAAGAATCCACGTTAGAAGTGCAATAAGGCACTTCAGGGATGTGTAATTATGGTCACAAATTACACTTTCCTTTTGTGTGTTTAAAGGCGCTTCGTGCAAGCGCCTCGTGCCTAACAACACATTTAGACTGCAGTTATTTATTTAGTTTTTAATACAGCTTTTTGCTGTTCCGTGGCCACCTTGCTCCTGTCATTGGGCCTCCTTTGGCCCCTAACCCCATCTACCTCTCCGCTACCTTCTTACCAGTGGGGATCTGCAAGTGTCAGAGGGCCGCCACACATGGCCACAGAGAAACATAAGCTTTTTTTTGCTTGTTTTTCTCCCATCCCAACCCAGAGCTGTAGTGTGCACAGTGGGCGCATGCATGGAGACGTGTACAGCACCACATGCTCCCTCCACCCTCCCAACATGTAGCGTCAGTCCCCCAGAACTCTACTCTGACACCCAGCCTCCACCAGGTGTCAGCCGAGAGTGAGGAAACTCACGGCCCCAATTCAGGAGGTGAGAGCAGCCCAGTGGCTGTTATGATGATCTCTCAGCTCTTCCCCCTCCGCGCAAACCCCCAGTGGCCCAAGCTCGATCCCAAACTCGTGGCGCAAGATGTGGCGTCCAGCACCTCAACCCTCAGTGCCACTGGGCGTACCCTTAGACTGCAATTATTGACCCATGATTGCATGCCCTGGAAAACCTTTACTGCATACAAAATCATTCATGTTAGCGAGATTTTGTTTTATAACTTTTATTATTTTTTTTTAAATCGTGGTTTTATGCTCCTTCTCCCAACTGGCCTCCATCATTCCTGGCCAACCCAGCCCCATCAACCACCTTCTTTGAAACTTACTGACTCTTTGAATCCGCCCATGGAGTGCCCCCCTGTGTGGGTGAGAGGGGATAGTACCATGTCCTCCTTTGTACAAATCCAGAGCCTGCATTGTGGGGGCCTGCCACGAGCCAGGGATGCAACTCATTGATCAGTTTTTTCCACCATTGTGCTCCCCAGGGCTGCCAACATGCAGGGACATACTGCACCTGTGTGCCTCTGCATACATGCACATATTAGCACTGAGGGCAGTCCTTGTCCTGCCGAGGCAGTCCCAGCTGCGCATACCACCTGGTTTCCACCAGGTGACAGCCGCCAAGCTAGATGTCTGAACCCTCCTTTCAGACAGAAGAGAGCAGTCCTTCACACGTTGGATCCTCTCCTGAACGACTGAGGTCTGCTTGCAAACCCTGGTCACTGTTGCAGCAGGTGGTTGTGTTACTGTAGTACCACCAGGCCATTTATAATCCATTTTAAAGTTCAGTTGCTTATTTTAAAATTCTCTTAAAACAGCAGTGCAACCAAAAATGTTTTTCCCAAAAAGTTAGTTTCAGCTATAGTTAATAAAAGAAATGTTAGCATACCTGTCAAATGTACTTATCTAGGTACTTCCTATACTGTGTACCATGAGTTTATTTTCTCAGTCCTAACCCTTGCCAGGTCTACAATGGTATCTCTAAGCCAAATGTGTCGGCCATCTTTTTTTCTTAAAAAAATGACTAAATTGAAAAAATTATAACATACTAAAATTTTGGTGGCACTAGAATATTTTACCACTGAATAAAAGTGTAAGATGCCTAGAATGTTTTAGTGAAAAAAAGGTAGGGAAACATTTTGCACTGATGCTTTAAGTTCAATTGCTTATTTTAAAATGTTCTTTATTTGCTCTTATACTATTGTGGCAGATACTTTCTCCCACACATGATCTCCCTTGTACAATGACAACTAGGTGGCACAAAGAGGTCGTAATGACCACTGTGCACCTGTGTTGTTCAACATGGCACCCCTTGATGCTGTACGCAGATGGGGTCACAAGTCTATTCCTGCACTAAAACAACGGTCGCTGCACTGGCAAAGTGGAGGAGACATCAAGGGTCATGAGGGCACCACACAAACACAAGAACCACAGGCTCACTGCATAAGCAGGTGCTGAGCCTCACAATACTTGAGCAGCATCAAACTACGGCAGCACTCAAAAGAGACCCAAAAAAAAATATATCACAAAATTGAAATTGCAGATGCTTTGTACCCTCTCTCATTTTTTGGAATACATTTTGGCATACCTGCAATTTTGTGAGTATTTCATGATTTTTTTGTCTCCTTTGAAAGCTGCTGTAGTTTGATGCTTCATGAGGGTACAGTATCAGCAAGCAAATGAGCTGCTAGCTATACACAGCCACTTGCTGGTACCCATACCCCGTGCAAGGCACAGTGACCTCTGAACCATGTAGAACTGTTAGAAGCAGTTTTGCAGGGAGAGTTGCTGGTTTGTGAACTGGAAAGAACGTTCCACTAGGAAAACAACATTGGTGGTGCACCATGGCACCAAAATTATTACAGTGACAGACAGGGCTAGGGAGGGGTGGATCTGCCGTGCACCAGGGAGCGAATTTAACACTGTGACAGTTATCAGAGGGCCACCAAGAAGAACCAGCATGGATCCAAAAATTAATGTGTGGCATGGCCCACAGAAGGACCTTAAGGTAAAGGAGTGTGTGTGTGTGGGGGTGGGGGTGGGGATGGGGGTGGAGGAAGACTGTAGCGAATTGCACAATATGTCATATGTCGGGGCTCTGTACATGGGGTAGCACCATGCCACTGACGTCATGTCATGAACAGAATTGTGTGCCTATTGCATTCCACCATGTCAGTTAACATCTGGGACATGCAGTTGCATAAATCTAGGCACCACTGACGCAGGGGTACCCTATCCGCACCCACACCTTACCGGGTTTGGGCATAGCTATAAGGTTTTCTGGAACAGAGATGCCTTGTGCACCCCAATATCGCATCATTGCACCATGTGACTGTATATCTTACCCTTGATTTTGTCTGAATTTTCATCCTTATGTCTTTATTGCTAAGAAAATTTGCATGAAAATAAGATTTCAGATCTTCCAAGAGTCACTCTTCACTATTGATTCCCACTTATGGGTCTGGTCATGAGGCATTAGGACCATGTGGGAGCAAAGTGTTTGCCAGGGTTCCGATCACAGCTACTGAACATGGCACCTGCACCCCCCACGTGGTGCCACACACCAGCCAGTAACCATCTTTGGCTCCCTCACTAACCTCAGTTCTGATTTTCTCGCCATCAAGTGCACACCATGGGAGCACAGTGCTTAAGTTCACCTCATTGACACTTATTTCAACGCTTAATCATAGTTCTTTTTTATTTGTGGTATCGTTTGTCTTTTTTTATTTTATTTAGTTTTTATTGAAGTTTTCTGTATTTGTTTTACAGGTGCATGATTCTCCTTACAGCATACATCCAGTTATACATCAAAGTTATCTAGTGTTTCCAGCTTCAGCAGAGAAGAAACGAAGAGATCTTGTCATTGTCAACCATTACGGTGTCACTTGTCTTTGCTATTTTACTGCAATACCAAAGTTTGATAAAAAAGGAGCCAAGACATCGAAGAAAGTCCACCTGTTATACTTTGTTGCCCCTGTGGGAAACCAATGGCTGTTCAGGACTGGCATCAGATGTCTGCAGCCTGTCTTGAACCAGAGCACGATATGAATGCGTGCAATGACTGTTTCCTCATGGATTACCATACCCTTGAGAACCTTCTGGTTGAGGTTGGGTCACTCGATCCCCACCTTCTGAAGTAGGCCTTGTTTGCATGCGTCCAAGACCAGGTCTCTAGGTCTTTCCCATGGGCCTCTTCCTGGGGCCTCTTCTTCTGTGGAAGTATGGAATTCCCCTCAACCTCACCACGCTGAGGCATCAGAGACACTAGTGGAAGGGTCTAGTGGACAGCCGACTCCTTCTGGGTGGTTGACTGTGAACCTTCCACAGTCTGCCTGTCCTGAGCAGCTGACATCCCCAGTAACAAGGCTGCAGCTGTATACTCTGTCTACACTGGTGTATACCTCAACATCGTCCTCTGGTGCTGCCTGTGCTATTGTCACCACTCGCGGTGACAACAAGGTTAGTGGCACTGAGGATGATGTCAGACCCCCTTTTTTTTTTTGATACTCAGAATAACTTTTATTGATTGAAACTGGCATAAAATCCAAGCCATCAATTACCACTCTCATAAGGATTACAAAAGATCACAATTCCCATAGTGTCAATTTCAACTGAAGTATTGTAGTCCAAAATACATCCAGAGAGGTACAGACCGAGAGCTAAAGGTATGTGTGTGTCCATTAATTACATAAAACTCACATTCTAGCATCTCCCAGCCTGCTCTAAATGATTGGTAAATGGTATCCCTTTAACCCTTGCAGGGCCGCGGACTGATATATCAGTCCAAAATTCCTATGCGTTCTAATTCTGTCAGCAGCCTAAGGGTTAAAAGTCCATATACACAGAAAGAGAAAATAGAAAGCAAAAATAATAAAGCTCATAAAATATAAACCACTGTTTAAGTAAATACAGCTACTAATACAGGTTAAGCTTAAAGTCTGACCATAAACATATAATAAATAGAAGCTGAACCAACAAACTATATGGCATGTAATCCCCCTCCCCCCATCCCAACATTGGTTGAACCAAACACTTGGGCCATTAATCTGGGACCCCATGTGGCAGATCCCTTAAAGGCTTGGATTCTCCTGCTAGCCATACCCCGTGTAACATGACTAGCCTAGATAGTGGCCTCCATGGGTTGCCCCACCATCCTCTCATGCCATGGGTGCCAGATAACCAAAAACTTCTCAAATTCTAGCCGTAGGGAATGTGTAATCCTTTCCATATGCTTCGACTCTGCTACCCGAGATAGCCACTGGTTCACAGTAGGTGGGTTGGGTGACTGTCACTTGGTGGTTATGCATTTAAGGGCCCCCACTCGTAAAATGTGCCCCAACCTTACTGCCTGACCCCTCTTTGGTAACACAGCTGGAAAACCCAGGACCAGGTCTGTAAACATGAAGGGGGAAAATATCCCATCACTGTCTGGAGCTCTCTATGTATATAGCGCCAAAAGTCCACCAGCTTTGGACAACTCCAAAAGATGTGGTAACGAGTGCTCCTAGGCTCCCTGCACTGCCTGTCAGATCCCCTTCTGACACTGTTCACAGTGTCAGGAGAGGGACCAGCATCGGAGCTATTGCTTGCACTGTTGCCAGTTCAGATGTTGTTACCATCCATGGTGTTACTGGTGACACCATGAATGTTGACGACTCTGGAGACAGTGACAGAGATGGTAACAGTCATGGTGAGGTGCTGATGAAGATATCATGCTGGAGGTCGTCCCTGACTTTGATGTCACCCCCAACACCAAGGAAGGTGATGGCTCCAAGCACAGTGTTGAACTCAGTACCAAGCATGATCAAGGGCGGTGCCAGCCATGGTGTCAGGGATGACCCTGTCTCTGAGGCTGTCGCTGGTCCTGAGCCCAGTGCCAAAGGTGGCACTGACTCTGAGTTGGATGGCAGCCCAGAGATGGAAATTTCTATGGAGTCATTAGACATCACTGCCACCAGTGAGGACTGGATACCCTATGGGGCCTGTACAGTTCTGCTCTCCTCTCCTCGCCTTGGGGTCCCCCTCCCCAACGGGCACCAATCTGGTCACTCCTCAGACATAGGGGAACACTCTTCAGGTGACTCTGCTAGGCCCTCTCCTCAGGCAAGGCCACATGCATAGTTCCACAGCCCAGGATGAAGCCCCAGAGATCTGGAGTCTCAACCCTTTTAGTGGGGCCTTCTCAGTTCCTGGAAAGGATGCACTCGTTGATAGGCCCCAAGGGGCCTCTAACATGGGGACAACACCAGGCATGGGTTGGTGCCTTAGATGATTGGCATAGGGAGTCAGATAGAGTCCAGTCCAGGCCCTTTACTCCAGTACGGACTTTGCCCAGAAGTGGCACTATATCTCCATCAGCATCTTCCGGTGAGGAAAACGAATCATCTGTCCACCTCCCTTCTGCTGCTGAGTTCACTCTGTAGCAGCAATTCCTGGTGGAGATAATCCTGGCACTTGATCTTGAAGCTCATACAAGCCATGATCTGGTAGCCCTGTCACTTGGACTTGGGATTTCCAACATCGACACTGTAGTCGTTCCTCCTTGACACAGGGCCATGGATGAGGCATCTAGGACAGTGTGGAGACATCCTCTCTCCACTCCAGCCATCCCCAGGGACCTCCTCATGCAGTGTTAAGCACCCACAGGGTCCACAGGTGAGGTACCTCACCCCTCCTCAGGGCTTGAAGTACTGCAGACCAGTCTGGGCCATTGTGCCTCACCCATGACTGACATCCAGAGGCAGATTCCACTCAGACAGACGCTCTTGGGAGGAAGGCTTTTTCCTTGGCACATGTCCTAATGTGCATCTCAGGCATATATGGCAGCTGCACAGCCTGTTATCTACACTGCCACCAAGCAAGGCAGTCAGGCAGGCCATTGACGATTCTACCCAGAATTTGGAGGTAGCATGCATCAGTTGAGGGCATCTTATGATGCCAGCGAGGTGGCTACCAGACTGGTAGGAACCACAGTCTGCATTAGGCAGACAGCATGGATTTGCCTCTTCCAGTATGGCACCTTTAGCCTGGCACAAGGTGCTTTACTCACATTTCCAAGGGCCTCACTTCCTCTCCCCTTGGGTCAGGCTGGAACTGTTGAGGGACCTTCTTGCTGCTGTACCACTGGAGCCCTCAGCTGGCCCTGACTAGTCTCAGGTCTCGACAGACCTCTAAAGAGCCCCTGCCCTTGGATGTTCTCCCCTCACGCTGAGGTCTGAGGGTATCTGTGACCCTGATGGTGATCCAGCTTCTCCCTCAGAGAAGGAAAGCTTGATACTTGGACCCATAAGTGGGAATCAGTGGTGAAGATTGCTTCTTGGAAGATATGAAAGGTACATAACAACTGTAGCTGTTGATCTTCCAGAAGATCTTCGCCATTGATTGCCACACCCGTCCTCCATCCCCCTTTCTAGCAGAGCCAGTGCCTCTGGGCAGTTCACCCTTAAAGTGCTGGCCAGCACCATCTAGTGTCATGGCATATCCATAGTTGTACTCCTTATGGAATATTTGTTTTTTATAACAAAAAGGTTGGGGACTCATTGCTGGGTTCCCACTTCTACCCCCCCCCCAAAAAAAAACTGGGGTATGGGTTCCTTTTAGGACCTTCATACTATCCCCCCCCAAAAAAAAAAGAAGTGAGAGAAGGCAGCTCCCTGCCTTCCTTTTACTTATCCTCATCTTCCCTGCCTAGGGAATATCCCTTTGCTAGGATACATCCTCAGTAGTTGCTAAATGCACATCGTGCCTCTGGGCAGCACCCAGCCTAACTCCATTTGGTGGTCGTACTGTCTGTGGCACAGTGCTATGCACTGGATTTGATCAAATGTATTTATTTATTTATTTAAAAGCTGGTAACTGGGAAAGGCACACTGAGCCAAAGCTGATTTCCAGATGTGACCTGATTACACTAACAAATATACCAACTCTTGCACAGGGCACGTCCCTGATGTTGCAGGAGCAGCAGGTTCTTTTCTTTGATGTTTTTTTCTTCTGGCTGTGACAGATTATCCCTTGGATGGTATGCCCTTCCTCTTTTCTTATGACAGCTGGGCTGTTAGTCCAGTACCCTAAGGGGGTACCTGGGGAGGTGTACACATCTCGACTTCTTTGGGCTGTTTGGCCTTGACAGCTACAGAGGCACCTGGGAGTCCTTCCTTTTTTTCCCCTGAGGGGGAAAAAGGGGTCATATGTTGACTAGCTATTCAGTCTGTCCTCTGTCAGGTAGCATGGGGTTTGTTTTTTCCTGGAGTCTATGGTCCCGATTTTCAAAAGCTGTCATGTCAAACGCAAAATGTGTCCAAGTCAAGGGTTGCATCAAACGCAGCTGCATCCTTGCGAATAGCTGATATTTTAGAAAAAACGCTATTTGCGTCCAGAAGCAGTAAACCAACGTTGCACATAAATTGCATCATAAAAAGGTGCACAAACCACCTCTCAGATGCAGAGCAAAGGAAAGTGGGACAGAGCGCAAATAGCAGAATTGAGGTGAAACAGGACAAAAATAAAGCAGAATATCGATACAGGTATGTACAATGAGGTACTGCACACCTGCCTGCACTGCAGCCACAGTACCAATGAGTACCTTCTGTGGTTCCCAGCACCAGAGACCACCCAAACAATAGCACCAGCTGGAAGTGGAGTGGAACACCCCCAGGAAAGGTATGCCAGCTGCAAGTGTGCGTAGTCTACTGAATGCATCTACACGGCACACCTGCCTGCACTGCTGTCACTGTACCAATGACTCTGTTCTGTGTTGTACAGCACCTGAGACCACCCACAGAACAGAGCTGTGTAGGACACGAGTGTGGAATGGCCGGCTAGCAGACCAAGCAGGCACGGAAGAAGAACAGCATGGCAGAGGAGACAGATGTGCTCCTAGAGGCTGTGGAGTCAAATTCGGCCCTACTTCTTAGCCAAGATGGGAACAAGGCCCACAGACCTAAGTGGAAGATGGCATGGGAGGAAGTGGCCAAAAAGGTGAACGCTATCAGCAGGGTGAAACGTACCTACTGTACACATTCATGACTGTGGGGATGATGTCCTCTGGTGTTGTGTGCAGCACAGACAGACGTTGGTATGGTTGTACAGCTGCGCCAGCCCTCTGCAGACTGACGCATGCACCCCATCACACTGCTCTTGCCGGCACCCATAGGGGCCACCCATGTGTGGGTACACCACATGCCACATACCATCACCCCTGTGTGGCTCCCCCAAGCAGTGGTATGATGTTACCAGGTTCCGCCTGGGGCCATGATGTTACTTAGACCGCACTGCGGTGCTGTACTTCACAATGGGTCTCCATCAGATGAAGTGGCTGCGGATGAGTTCTTCCCTTTGCCGGTGTCCGGGTGCAGCTGTAGTGCCATGCTCATGTCCTTGTCTGCTGTTGGTGGCACTATCTTCGACGTCAGAGTCCTCTCCAGGATACTGCTCTGTTGTGTCATCCCCTATATCAACATGGTGTGCCAGTGCAATATTGTGCAGAATGCAGCATGCTACAGAGATCTTGCAGGCTATGTCCGGTGTGTACTGCAGGGCCCCCCTGAGTGGTCCAGGCATCTAAACCAGTTCTTCAGGAGTCCAAAAGTCCTCTCAGTAACAACCCTGGTGGTGCTGTGGCCCGGTTGCACCATTCCTTTACCTTGGTCTGTGGATTCCATACTGGCGTCATCAGCCATGGCTGCTGTGGATAGCCACTGTCACCTGTGTGAGAATATGACACAGTCACACATGGTCACATGGCATTGTGGCACTCAGCATCCTCTAACCCACTGGTTTTGGCATTGTGGCTGTCTGTGTCCTAATTCCCCCCTCCCCCCACTCAGAAGGCACAGTTCCAATCGTACATTGTGTGCTGCCCTGTGCTGGCTGGGGTGGGCTGTGCTTTGCATGGATCTGTGCAGTGGCATGCACTTTACTGGCATGTTCCCACTCCCCCACTGATAGATGTGCCTGTGGTTATTATCCCCTTGTTGCAGTGCTGTTGGTGCTAGCCTTGCATGGCTGTCTCCCCCACACAGGGTACTTTTGCATTGTATGCACCTGGTATGGTGTCCTATGGGGATGTGAAGACTAACACTGTGTGGTCTGCCCTACACATACAGTCACAACGCACCTCCTGTCATGGCCCTTCCCATGCTGCTGTCAACGAGGCACAGACGTACACTTACCTATTAGCCACCCTCCCTGTAGATCACCACGCTGGAGTGCCTCAAACAGCCCACTCTGCTTGAATATGTAGGAGTCATGGCAGGATCCGGGATACATGGCCACGACATCTAGGATGTGGCACCGGCTATCGCACATGACCTGTACGTTAAGGGAGTGATACCCTTTCCTGTTCACATACACATCCGCGTCATGTGAGGGTGCTCATATTGCCACGTGTGTGCAGTCCACAGCTCCCAGCACATGGGGAAGTGGGCTATCCCATAGAAGCCCTGCTTTACAGCCACCTGTTGCTCGGGTTCTACAGGGAATGTGATGTACTGCACTGTCCTCTGCAGCAGGGCCTCGACGACTGTGAGATGCCCAACATGTCCCCAGTCGGTGTCTGGAATGTCCCTGTTGCCAGGAAACACACTGCTGCAGACATCTTTGTTTCCACAGGTATGGGACTGCCTCTCCACGTACGGGTCTGCAGTTCCCCCAAGGTTATTTACAGAGATTCTCGATGGCATCCTGGGGCAGGCGGTAGAGTGCCAAACACTGCTGCTCTGTGAGGTTCCTGTATATGTTCTCATCCTGTACACTCTGACTGTGTACCTTCTCCGTGGGCTGTGCACCCTGGGAACATGGCCAACATTTGGTGCCTGCTGCAGTTGTGCTCGCTGCTGCAGCTGTTGGGCACGCTGATGGTGCATTCATAGTACCACACGTATGGTCAATAGGGCCACTAGCCCAAGCATCCTCATCACTGTCACTGCACTGGTGCTCCTCCTGCTCCCCCTGCACCTCACTAGTGACTCTCAGTGCAGGTCTTCATTGCTAGGCCCTTTGCTTTAGACCAGCTCCTCCCTGGTCTAGCAGGTGCCTCTCCCATTGGATGCATCTTTGTGTCCTTGCCCTTCTAACATCCCAATTTGGGACCTGTGGTGGCTAGCTATGTCAAATTGGGCTTACGTTAGCGCATTCTGTGTTGTGTCAATGCAGTTTGCGTTCAGACACAACCCATGTTCGGTTGCAGTTTGCTCTTGGATGCATTCCACCTGCATTGTATGCAATGCACATTCGAAAATTATGTTTGGCGCAACTCGGGACGCAAGTTGCATTTTGCATCCAGTATTGTGGACACATGTTGCTTGCATCGCTCTAAGTGCTTTGAAAATCGGGCCCTTTGTGATTCGGTCCCTGCAGGAGCTGAGAGGGAGAACAGCTACCAGCTGCTTTACAGCAAGGAGTTGATTTAATGGAGTACATTGAATTCAGTTCATATTTCAGGGGTCTGTGGTAGTAGGTAGAAGTAAGTGTTTTGGTTCACCATTTTAAAAGTTGTTTTTACTTAGTGAAACTTTTATTTGCCGGGGAGATAATCTAACTGGGAGAATATTTGCAGTTATTTGTGACTAGAGCTGTTACTCAAATTTTGTGACATAGGTGTCTGATAAGGGGAGGAGTTGAAGGACTTTTGAGGGGACTGGGAGTAAAACAGGAGTTGACTGTGGGCTTGTCTGCCGGTACTGAGAGGGAGAACAGCTACCAACTGTCTTACAGCAAGGAGTTGATTTAACGGAGTATATTGAATTCAGTTCATAATTCAGGGGCCTGTGGAAGTAGGTAGAAGTAAGTGTTTTGGTTCACTGTTTTTTTATATCTTATTTCTATTTTACGCCCTACTGCGGCATAACCGATGGGGCATCCACCCGCCTGCTCTGCCTGCCTGGATAGCAGAAGGCTCACTCACATGATGGGAGATCCGGTGTGACCACACACCAACCTGCTGAAGGGCCTCCCCATGCCACTCTGAGCCAGGCTGGGCCCGGAACCCCCCAGCATGATTCCACGACAGTCCTCTGGGCATGGCAGAGCACGGCCATCAAGCTGCACGCTCACGTCCAACCATTTTCCTCTTTAGACCCCTGGAGTGTGGATGTGCAATGATGTCTGAGGCACAACGTGCCGACGTCCGCCGCACTCCATCCCCAATGGCACCAGCTCTGTTAGTGCCCCCGATTGTCACTGAGGGCAGCTGCAGAGCGGTGGGAACCCTCAACCCTTCCTGGGATAGGAAAGCAGCCCTCTGGATGCTCGATCCTATCCCTCCCCGGCTGACACCCGACAACCCGGGGGCATTTCTGTACCTGGGTCACCAGCGTGGCGCGAGGCATGGCGTCCATTGCCTCAACCCTCAGCACCACCAGGCTGGCTTGTTTCACTGTTTTTGAGGTTGATCTTTACTTAGTGAAACTTTTATTTGCCAGGGAGGTAGTCTAGCCTCAGGAAGAGCGCGGGGTCCTTGGCTGATTATGTTTCTTAGTCCTGGGGTAATTCCACTTCCAGGGTTAATTCCACCCACTCACCCCAGGGCTTGTCCTCCTTATATAGGGCATGAATCTGACATCTCCTTTATAGGTACTGCACAGCACAGCACACACTTCCTGCCTAGTCCAGGTAGGAGCGGCGTCCCAGTAATGTATACAGTAAAGCCACAGTAGGGGAACAAAAATATATATATATATTTTTAAGGGGAATCAACTAAATAACTGAGTAAAAGGGGTTAAGCTGCAGTAAGAAGAGCAAGGGGAGCAGAACAGACAACAGTAACAACAAACAAATTAAGAACTTAGGAAAGGGGTCTAGCCACAAAACCGCTAGGCAACAAACAAAAGGGACCTAGAAGAAGGGCTAGAGAAGCAGACAGCTAGATAAATAGCAGATGTGTAGCATTATGTGGGGAGTGGTGTAATACAGTGGGTGCGGGGCAGCCGTATTCAGGCAGACCTTCTGGATGCTGAAGTGCTGCCCTATCTGCAGTCACCTCTCTGGACTGAGGGAAGAGGTCACCAGATTCAGAGTGGAGGTAAACTGGGTTGTGCGTACCTTCAACCCTATCCAGAGACCATCTAGTCCAAAGCCGCTGCCTCAAAGGATGCCAAGTAAGAGGAGCACTTGGACGACAGTGGGCTCAGGGAGGGTTAGGACTGTCGGACAGAAACACATCCCAAAACCTATTCCACCTCATAACTCATATGCTGCACTGGCAAATGGGGATGGCCAGTCTGAGGCACCCGTAATTGTGGAAAGGACGGATGTGGAGGTCAACTGGGAAGGTGACCTCAGAGGGGAAAGCAGTGGACCCCAGAGGAGGAGGAAGAAAATCCTAGTGGGGGACTCTATTGTGAAGGGGATCCAGCTAGGAACAGAAGAGGGGGTGGACAGGGAGATAAGGTGGCTACCAGGTGCCATGATGTGGAGGGATGGGAGGAGGATCCTGGAGATCACCGGGAAGGCAGGATGGGAGGGAGAGCTGGATGTCATTACCCACCTAGAAATTAACGACCTGGCATATGGAGAACCTAAAACAGTTCAGGAGGAGTTTAGAAGACTGGGGAGGGGTCTCAAGCAAGTAGCTACTTCTGTCACTTTTTCGAAAGTACTACCTGTGAGAGGTATGGGTGAGCGTAGGGGTGCCCGCACCAGAAACTTTAACACATGGTTGAAGAAATGGTGCAGCAAGGAAGGGTTCAGATTCATTGGTGACTGGGGACCCACCTGGAGGGATGGGAGCTTATTCAAGCCTGATGGCCTGCATCCATCCTGGAGAGGAACCCAGATCCTCAATGAAAAGTTTAAATGTTACATTGACAAGCATTTAAACTAGCCAAGGGGGGTGGCAGGCCAGCAAGAAGGGAACTTGATTGCCCAGGCCCAGAAGCTAGCAAAGGAACTGGGGAACAGGAAGGGGAGATATCACAGCAATGCAAAGTGCAAAAGACAGAGGAAAGGAAGAATAGAAGGGACACAGGTACCCAAGGAGTCGATAGACAGTCAGAGGGCAGAATACAACAGAAGGGCAGAAGGCAGGGTGGGCCAGGCAAAAAGATTACCCTGGAAGGGGGGGGGAGTGTAGGACAACAAAACAGGGGAGGGAGGTTATATCATGGAGAGCCATGCATGCCAATGCCAGGAGCCTTAGCAACAAGATGGAGGACCTGAAAGCAGCTATGGCACAGTCAGACCTGGACATTGTGGCCATCATAGAGACTTGGTGTAAAGATAACCATGACTGGGAGATGGCCATACTCAGCTATAACCTATTCAGGAGAGACAGGAAGGGGGAGGCGTGGCACTGTACGTGAAAGATGACATTAAGGTCACAGAGATCCAAGGGGAACAAGAAGGAAGGGGGAGATACTGTGGGTTAAGCTTGAAAGAAAAATGGGGGCCAACATCTGCACAGTGGTAGTCTATAGACCACCAACCCAGGTGGAAGAGACAGATAGGGAATTGATGCTTGCCCATCCAAAGAATGTCGGACAAGGGGGGAGTGGTACTAGTTGGAGACTTCAACATGCCAGACCTGAACTGAAGCCTCCCAGCAGCAGCAGCAGCCAGGAGCAGATTTATCCTGGACTCCCTTCAGGGAGCCTTCCTTAAACAATTGGTCATGGAACTAACTCAGCAGGAGGCAATACTGGACATGGTGCTCACAAAAGGGGACAGTGTGACGGGAGTCACAGTGGGGGAGCACCTGGGGAACAGTGAGCACTGGACACTGTGGTTTGAAATAACTGAATGGGCAAATTCCTGCCACACTAAACCACATATCCTAGACTTTAGGAGGGCAGATTTTGGGAGAATGGGGAAATGCTTGGAAGAAGAAGAACTAGCTGGAATGGGGAAGGAATTAGGGGTGGAAGAACAGTGGGCAGTATTTAAAAGAGGAATAGCAAGGGCAACACAATTATGCATTAAGCAGGTTTGCAAGAGAAAAAGGAAGGGGGAAACCCTCATGGTATTCCAAGGAGGTAGCATGGAAAGGGTAAGTCAAAAGATTGCATTTGAGTAATGCAAAAAGACACAGGCAGAAGGGGATGGGGAGAGGTATCAGGAGAAACAAAGGGAAGCAGGGAGGAAAGTAAGGGAAGCCAGAGCTCACAGAGGAGCGCATTGCGTAAATCGTGGTTAGAGGGGACAAAATCTTTTACAGGTATGTAAGTGAAAAAAGGAAACAGAAACATAGACGCTGACAGCAGATAAGGACCACAAGGCCCATCCAGTCTGCCCATTTCTTTTTCTACCTTATGAATGTGCCATTGGTATTTGCTCTGTCAGTGGCCTAACTATTCATACTTATCTGTATTGCTCCCTTATGCCTATCCCATGCCTGTTTGAAGCCCTGTACTGTATTCATGTCCACCACTTCCTGAGGTAGGCCATTCCATGCATGCACCACCCTTTCTGTGAAAAAGAACTTCCTCACATTACCCCTTAATCGGCCTCCCTCTAATCTCATGCTGTGTCCTCTTGTCCTGCTATTTTTCTTATATTGAAACATGTTAGACTCTTTCACCTTGTTAATGTACCTAAGGTGTTTGAATGTTTCAATCATATCACCTCTCTCCCTCCTTTGCTCTAGGGTATACATATTGAGTTCCGTTAATCTGTCAAAGGGCAGATTGAAGGCAAAGGGAGGGATAATGAGGCTAAAGGGTGAGGGCGAGAGTAGTGTTGAGGATGACAACAGTAAAGCAGACATACTGAACAGATATTTCTGCTCAGTCTTTACAGTAGAAGGGGTGGGTAGCAGGCCAGAAGGGCGTACAAAGGGGGGAAGGGCACAGACATGGATACAAGTCCCTTTCCATGGGAAAGGGTCCTAAAGGAATGGGAAGAAATAAGAGTTGATAAAGCTATGGGCCCAGATGGGGTACACCCCAGGGTGCTGAGGGAGCTCAGAGAAGTGGTGACTGAACCTTTGGCGACCATGTTTAGCCAATCACTGGAAACAGGTGAGGTGCCCAAAGACTGGAGAACAGCTGATGTAGTCCCCTTATACAACAGCGGGAACAGAAAGGAAGCAGGAAACTACAGACCAGGTCAGCCTCACCTCAGTAGTGGGGAAGATTATGGAAGCACTACTGAAGGAGAGACTAGTGGAACACCTTGTGGCCAGTGGTCTACAGGACCCAAGGCAGCATGATTTTGCTGGCGGGAGGTCGTGCCAGACTAACCTCATTGAATTTTTCGACTGGGTGACAAGGGAGGTGGACCAGGGGGCAGTGGATGTGGCCTAGCTGGACTTCAGTAAGGCCTTTGACACTGTGCCCCATAGGAGGCTGTTAAACAAGCTGAGCAATATGGGTGTGAGTAAGACAGTAGTGCGGTGTGTGCGGAATTGGCTGGATAGCAGGACATAGAGGGTGGCGGTAAATGACTGTCACTCCACAGAGGGAAGGGTGATCAGTGGAGTACCATCAGTGCTGGGTCCAGTCCTCTTCAACATCTTTATCAGTGACATTCTGGATAACACAGAAGGGAGAATTTCCCTGTTTGATGATGACATAAAACTCTGTAACAGAGTGGACACACTGGAGGGAGTGCGTAGAATGAGGAGAGACCTGCAGAAGCTTGAGGAATGATCAAGGGTGTTGCAGTTGAGATTTAATGCAAAAAAGTGCAGAATAATGCACATGGGGCACAAAAACCCTGGGACAACATATCAGCTGGGGGGGGGGGATATAGCATGCTCCAAGCAGGAAAGGGACCTAGGGGTTATCATCTCTGAGGACCTAAAGGTTAAGGTTGGGAGTCAGTGCGACAAAGTGGCGGTTAAAGCAGAAAGGATGCTGGGATGCATATGCTGGGGCATCAACAGCAGGAAAAGGGAGATCATAATTCCACTGTACAAGACATTAGGTCACACCTGGAGTACAGTGTCCAGTTGTGGAGGCCTTACCTATGTAAGGATATAGACAGGGTGGAGACAGTTCAGAGGAGGGCAACCAAGATGGTACAGGGTTTGCATCAAAAGTCCTACAAGGACAGGCTGGAGGACATGAATATGTACTCCCTGAAGGAGAGAAGAGAGAGGGGGATATGATAAAGACATACAGGTACCTTACGGGGAGGAAAAAGGTGCAGGAAAACACTATTTTTCAGAAGAAGAGATGTTCCAGGACTAGGGGTCATTGGATGAAATTGGAGGACGGGAGGTTTAGAGGTAATGTGAGGAAGTATTTCTTCACGGAAAGGGTGGTGGACAAGTGGAACACCCTGCCAGAGGAGGTGGTGGGGGCTGAAATGATTATGGGATTCAAAAATGCATGGGATAGGCATTGTGGGATCCTAGCGGTTGGGGGAAGGGGACAACCCATTTCAAGAGAAACTTGAAGAGGCAAAATTACATGTGCAATTGGGCTGACTAGGTGGACCAAAGATGCTTATCTGCCATCAGTATCTATGTATCCATAAATTGTGCCATCTCAGTTGCAAGGGGGTCCTAATTCTGGGAATTTCCTTTTGCTTTTCTGCCAGAGTCACATTCTTCAGGGCTGCTGCCATTTAAAATCACTATCCATCTCCTGTCTATGTAGTGGTGTGAGGCTGTGGTTCCATACCCAGCTACACACACCCAGCTACTCCTTTAGGCCACCCAGTGTGCTCTTTTTTCCCATTATTCAAAGGTTGGTAGTCAGGTTTTATTTTTTTGTATGTTTCCTATATCCTTTCCCTATCCCTTTGGGTTAGGAAAATTATATAGCCCTCATTTATTTTTATCCTGATGAACAGAACTGAAATTAGTGAGGGAGCCAGCAACAGTTAATGGCTGGCGCGTGGCAGCACGTGGGGGTGTGCTGGCACCATGCCTAATAGCCATTGCCAGCCCCCTTGCAAAAGCCTTTGCCCCCTTTTGAGGTCCTAGTGTCTCCAGCCCAGACACACAAGTGGTAATCAATGATGAAGATATTCTGGAAGATCAACAGTTTCAGTAGGTGTGTAACTTGCATTTCTGGCTGACATCACAGTTGTGTTTATGGCATCACAATCTGTTGCTGTGTGAATAATTATGATGTCATAAACATGGGATTATGATGTAATGTGTAGACAAGCAGCCAGAGCAGGTAAAGTCTAGGGCACAAGCAGGGCCCTTGAGAGGGTGGGAGAATGATCTTGTTTTCATGCAACTATCCTCAATAATAAAGAAAATGGGGAATGAATTACAGAACCTGTATGATACATAAACTGAACTGTGTCAAAATCTTACATTTTCCAAAGTTTTCCAAATGGTGTCAGTATCTTTTTTCTTTTTAATGCCCATGTCTTTCCAGCAACCCCGCTCCTCAGTACTTCCAGTCACCCCCCAATCTCTCTGCCATGGCCACCTGCCTCCATGGAGCTGTGATTGTACCTCCAAGAGAGGTCGAGGTGGGGAATATACCCCTGAACATCTTGTCATGTCAGGCAGTACCACGCTGGGGAGGCGATGGGCTGGATATACCTGTGTCCATCATTGTGGGGGTGCTGGAGAGACGGGGCCCGGATATATATGGATCCATCATTGTGGGTGTACTGTGGAGGTGGGAGCTTGGATCTACTTGGATCCATCATCATGGGGAGGCAGGGGGCCCAGATATAGCTGGGTCCATCATCACAGGTGTACTGAAGAGGCGGAGGCCCGAACATCCCTGGGTCCGTCATCGTAGGGGTGCTAGGTCCTTTTTCTATTTTTCGCCCAGCCCCTGAGGAATGACGATGGTAGTAACTCTGCAGGGGGAGGACATAACCCTCCTTGACTGGAGGAGTAGAGCCTCCTCTGAGACGCTCAATCATCCTCCCTCCATTTGGCCCCCAACTAGGGGCTCTTTAAGCTTGCTGATTATCCCTGTCTTGGTTTAATACATTGTATTTACATGCCTACTTGTGCTGTTTTTCTTTTAGTACTGCCTGTTGTCTTCTTTGCCCCCCCCCGCCCAACAGCCCCAGATTACACCTGAAAATTGGTGTAACCCCCCTACAAATGGGGGTTCCCAAAGGTCTTCCAAGAGCTTGCCTATTTGCTCAGAGCCTGGTTGGTGTTCGGCGTTAAAGCCGTTTAACTGTGATTGCCAGTGAGAGTTTTTAAAGCCTCCAAGTACTGTCTCTTTAAGGGCTGCCTGCTTGCAGTCATAATTAATCTGGATGGGGGCCTGTGTGTTTCCCTGCTCAAGTCCCACTCGAGCTGCTGTCTAAGCGCTTCGTTTCTGCCATCGCTAAGCGAACAGAGAGAGCCCAGTTGAAAGATGTAACTACTTGTGGGGAATTATGCAGAGTAGTAGTAATAATGCAGTTTGTCTAACCTGCCTTTCTTGCAGCATGGACTGTTTCTGTTGTGCTTCACCATTTTGGTCCTGAACTGCCAAATTGGACCAATGGGGTTGTGAGGACTCTAAAATGGAGCCTGATAAAGTGGATCTGTGTGGTGCCTGACTCTGGGAAATGTAGTTTTGGACCATTGGCCCCTTTTTGCACCAACAGGGGGAGTGTGTTGTGATTGACAGCAGAACCAGCCTATCGGACCTTTTGGATCTAAGGGAAATCCCCTGAACTGTCTGTTGGCAAGCCAGATTCGAGTTGGAAGCTGAAAGAGCAGCACCTCTGTGTGTGTTCGAGCGGCCATTTTGCGGCGTAGTTCACGCGGGAGACCCGTGAAAGGCCTGACTTCTGGCCTACTTGCTTGATTTCTGTCCTGAGAGGGAGAAGAGGACTTTTTTCAGACTGAATCGGAAATTGTAGAGAACGGAGCAAGCTGCTGTGGGACCAGGCTTACCCTTAGAAGACTGAAGATTTTGCTGAATGCGATCGGCCTGTCAGGAACTTTAGCTACTGTAGTGCTCCCGGGTTTAGCAGTGATTTTGTGATCGGGACCGAGGAGTCATTTGCCTGGTACAGTAAACTTTCTTTACATATGAATGTGCTATGAGCTATAAGGGGATCGCGATCTGATTCCCCCATTGCTGTGAGCTGTGTGATTGTGCTGGAAGCTGCTGCCCAGCAAAATCCCGGACTGAATCCATGCTGCCTGATGCAGATAGGCCCAGCCACGAGGGCCTTGTCTCACTACCCTGCTGCACAGAAAAGATCCAACGACGAGGGACCAGCCTGGGGACCAGCCCCTGCTCCTTGCTTGAACAAGACTAGCGCTGAAGCAAAGGGTGCGGGCCCTGTCCCTTCTGGCAATCCAGACATCTCATCCATCAGCCCTCCTGTGTTTAGTCTGGGTACCGTGAGTAATTATCAGGGTAGCTCCCTGCAACTTTTCTTAAATCAAAGTGTGTTATCTGATTGTTTTGTGTTTCTTTTCACAAACTGAGCCCTCTGGCTCCGGATTACAAATTGTGTGTGCATGTTCTTTCTCCATCACAGGGCCCCAACTAGCTGCATCGCTGGCCTACCTCGGGCATCAGTCCTGGCTAGCCTGTTCCCCCATCCTGGGTGCCCAGAGAGTGTGATTGAGTTGGACTCTAAGTGCATGCACAGTAGTGTGACTATTAATGTGTTCAAGCTAATTAACCTGATTATTCCCCCTCCTTGTTACAGACCCCTGAATAAATCAGATTTATTTGTTTCTGCAGTTTACATTGACAGTGGTGTCGGTTTATGCTGAAGGTATTGCATTGTTGCTGTTGTACTGCATCACCTTATTTTACAGGGGATCCCTAGAGTCAAGCTGAAGGAACCAGTCCTGGGGGTAAGTGCCAAGTACAAGTGTTTGTGGTTTGCATATCTGGGGTATTTGGAAAGTCACTGTTGTGTACGGTGTGGGCCACTAGTGGGAGATAAGGGGAGTCACAGTGTCCCAGAGGGCTGTGGCCTGGTTAGCATAACCCAAACCAACCCTGACCTTTGGGTGGAGGCACCCATTTCAGAACTCAGGCCCCTTAATCTGTTAGTAGCCAAGCAGGCAGGGGTAGTAGCCCTTGGGATAGCGCCACCTAGGGGTTACATCTTGGAGGCACCACTGGGATTAGCATCCTCTAGTGGCCATGTGAGGAAATTACCCTGATATGTTCAGTTTGGGAGAGAAAATGGAGGAGCTTACTACACCTAAGCTAAAAATTGCCCCCCATAAACGGTTAGTGCACCGAATGATGGGGTGGAGTGATGCTGAGGGGGCAGACCCCCAAAAGGCTATTCTGTTATTGGATGTCCCATTAGGGACCAGCAATGCTGATATTGCATCAACTGTGGAGCAGGTTAAGGGCATGGGCAAGGTGGAAGTAAGGGGGTGAGATGCAGATTTATTTGAACGAACTATGATAGTACTGCTCTCGTGTAGCTCCCAAATTGATCCTGAGAAGGTACCCCCTGTTATTCTGCCCGAAGGTACCCAGAAGGGGTAGAGGGTCATCCAATTACATAGTGGTCCGGCCACCCTGGGTGGGTCCCCTAGTATAGACGGGTTTAAAGAAAAGCTGCTCAAGCTGTTAGCATCTGAAGGGAAAACTGCTCAAGAGCTTGTAAAGGTGCTAGACCTGTCAGAGGACCACACGCCCCTGCATTCCTCAGCTACGTCCCCAGTGTCCCCCATGAGGTCCCCAGTAGCTGTTTCCCCCATCATAATTCCCCTGATACAACTGGACTCCTATTGAAAGCTCAGACTTTTCTCAGGCACCATCCCAGTGCCCTCGGGGGAGGATGATCTAGAGACATGGATGGACTATGCTACCCCTTTAGTGCAGGAATGGCAATGTTTGGAGGGGGAAGAGAGGAAACGACTAATGGAGAGTTTGAGAGGCCCTGCACTGGAGGCCATCCGTTTTCTGCGAGCGACTAGTCCAGAGACAACTGCGGCTGAATACCTCTCGGCACTGGAAGGAGTGTTTGGCAGTACTGAATCGGGGGATGATTTGTTATGGAAGTTCAAGTCAGCTAAGCAGTGGAAAAATGAGAAGTTGTCTGCTTTTGTTACCAGGATTGAGAGGGTTCTGCAGAGGGCCTATAGAAAAGGAGGAGTGCCTGCCAAAGAACTGAACTGGGTCAGACTGGACCAGATCCTGAAGTCAGCTAGATTTTCTAGTGTAATGATATTGAAGCTCAAGTTGCAAAATAGGAGGGCAAACCCTCCCGAATACTGCCACCTGATGAAAGAAATTTGTGAGATTGAGACCAATGAAGAGGGCTGGGAGCCCCATGCTGGGGCTGTGAACACTTGCCAGACTCTGGAGAGGAGTGATTCAGATGAGGCCCAGCAGTTGAGAGAATTGATTAAAGAGTTGGCCAAGGCAGCCAGAGAACCTGATCTGTATCAGGCACCCCCAGAGACCAAAAGTGGAGTGGGAGTGCATGTTGTTTCTTCCAAGACTGGGACTGAGGGTAGCTTGTTGGCAGAGATCCGAGAGTTGAGAGCTATGGTGGGGGAGCTGCAAAGGACTGCCCAAACCCCCAACCATAGTGGAGGTTCAGAAGTTCAGGAACATAGGTCCCAAGTCCAGGAAGGGCCTCGAGGTGCCTCTGAGGTACCTCAGCAGAGAAAGGACCCCCCACCATTCAAAGACTCTAACGAACCTAAGTTTTGCTATCACTGTGGGGAGGATGGGCACATCCGGTCCACCTGTCGGTCGCCAGAGAATTTGAGGAGGGTTACTGCGAGGTTGATAGCCTGGGATTGGCGGAACAATACCCGGTCACCAGGGGGTGCTGTTCGGAAAAGTTATACTACCAAAGCCAAGGCCAGCTCGACACCAGCGTCTACACCACCTGAATGGTCTGAAATGATGGGTCCCTCCATGGAGACAACAGTGGAAGTAAATGGAGTGTCTACTAGGACTGTGCTGGACAGTGGCTCCCAAGTAACCATCATGTTCCAAGACTGGTACAAGAAGCATTTGCCTGATGTGCTCTTACAGCCTTTGGAAGGATTGCATGTCTGGGGGTTAAGTGAAAAGGTGCACCCCTATTCTGGATACATTCGAATTTGGTTGTCTTTCCCCACCTCGGTAGCTGGAGTGGCAGAGCAAGTGGAAACCTTGGACTTAGTGTGTCCCCCTACTGGATTGTACGATGGGGTCCCGTTACTAATTGGGGCAAATGCTCATATGTTTGGGAGGTTGGCGCAACTATGCTATGAGGGACAGGGGCAGCGGACTGGTAGAGCTTTCAGGATTCCTGCCTTGATCAAGAAGGCTTATGAATCTTGGAAGAATGCTGACGAGATGGATGTGGATGAACCGGTTGGGTTTGCATGGAAGAAGGATCCTGAGTCTATGATCCTGGCGCCTAATGCTCAGTGTACCTTACAAGGAGAAGTCCGATTAAGAAAGGATGTTAAGAATAAGATACTCATGCTGGATGCCCCAGGCGATGGAAAACTGCCGGAAGGATTGCTGATTAAGCCCAGTATCTTACCCGTTCGGGCTCATGCCTATGCTCGACAGGTAATGGTCCAGGTTCATAATGTGTCAGACTGAGAAATTCAGGTGAATAGAGGTTGCACCCTGGCTAACGTACACTGTGTAGACGCGGCAGTGCTACCCAGTAACAAGTATTCGGGGGAGAATGATAGAGTGACGCCCGATTTGTTTGATTTTGGTGACTCCCCATTGCCTGCCGAATGGAAGATGAGACTCAGTGGGAAACTTGCCCAGAGAGACCAGGTGTTTTCACTAAAGGAAAGGGATGTGTGCAAGGAGCTGAGCATCATATTCGGCTGCATGATGAGCGGCCGTTCCATGAGAGGTCTCGACGCCTGGCACCTGCTGAAATAGATGATGTAAGATGGCACCTACAGGAGATGCTTGCAGCTGGTGTGATACAAGAATCCAGAAGCCCTTATGCTTCGCCTTTTGTAGTAGTGAGAAAGAAGAATGGAACAGTACGAATGTGTGTGGATTATCGGACCCTCAACAGGTGGACCGTCCCTGACCAATACACCATGCCTCGTATTCAGGATGCCTTAGACTGTTTGAATGGTAGCAAGTGGTTCTCAGTGCTGGATCTTCACAGTGGATACTACCAGATCCCCATGGCCCTAGAAGATCATGAGAAGACAGCCTTTATATGTCCACTTGGCTTCTATGAATTTATGAGGATACCTCAAAGGATTTCGGGTGCCCCAGCAACTTTTCAACGATTGATGGAGTGTGCAGTGGGGGATATGAACTTATTGGAGTGCCTGGTATACCTAGATGATGTTATAGTGTTTGGAAGTGTGTTGGAGGAACATGAAAGCAGACTTTTTAAAGTGTTAGACCAACTGGAAGATTTTGGCCTCAAGCTATCCATCGACAAATGCCAGTTCTTTCAAACATCAGTAAAATATGTGGGGCATATAGTGTCCACTGAGGGGATAGAGACTGATCCTAGCAAAGTTAAGGCCTTGACCACCTGGCCCCAGCCCCGCAACCTGAAAGAATTACAAAGGTTTCTAGGATTTTGTGGTTATTACCGGCAGTTCATTAAGGACTATTCAAGGGTGATTCGCCCACTTCTGAATCTTACCCAAGGTTACCCTCCCTCCAACAAAAAATACAAGAGAGTGGCCTCCACTGAAGCTGAGAGAGTGTATTTCCATCCCAATGAATCTTCTGGATCACGCTTGTCACCAGATTGTGAAGCTGCTTTTCATGAAATCATATACCAACTCACCCATGCTCCTGTCCTTGCCTATGCTGATCCTACAAAACCCTATGTATTACATACTGATGCTAGCCTACAAGGCTTGGGGGCTGTGTTATATCAAGAGCACGAGAATGGCCTGAGACCAGTGGCCTTTGCCAGCAGAAGTCTGACCCCATCTGAAAATAACTATCCAGTGCATAAACTGGAGTTCCTGGCATTGAAGTGGGCCATTGTTGACCAGTTCCATGAATACTTGTATGGGGCCAAGATATTGGTAAAGACAGATAATAATCCTTTGACCTATGTGCAGACATCAGCCAAACTGGATGCCACTGGCCATAGGTGGCTGTCTATGTTGTTTACCTATGATTACGCTGTTGAATACAGAGCAGGTCTGAATCACATAGATGCTGATGCCCTCTCCCGGAGGCCTGTTTCCAGAAATGATTGGGTCAGACTGTCAGAACCTGATATTCGAGTGCTATGCCAGAAGTTTGACAAGGAGGAACAAATGTCCATGGACGCAGTGGACTGTCTAGTAGATTGCTTGGGGCCCTCTGACAATTGTATACCTGCTGCTTACTGCCACTTTTCTGCATTAGATATTAGTGCTTTGCCTCAGCTTGATAATGACAGTCTACAGCGGGCTCAGTCCTGAGACCCTATGATCAGATCTGCCCTTGAAGCCCTCTACGCAGGGAAAGATGTGTTCAAGTTGTGCTCTTCTGATTTGAGAACTGCATTATTGTATGAAGAAGGCCCTAAACTGAAAATGATTAACCGATTGCTGTACAGAAAAACAGTAGACAGAGGGGGACAAGTAGACAAGCAACAATTGGTTTTGCCTACCGCTTTCAGAGACTTGGGCATCTCGGTATAGACCGTACCCTTGATCTAGTGTGGTCTAGATTCTACTGGCCTAAGATGGGTGCCGATGTTGAGCATCATATACGGACTTGCAGTCGCTGCCTGCAGAGAAAGGCCTTGCCCCAGAGGGCTGCACCCCTTGTTAACATCACCACCAGCACCCTTATGGAGTTAGTTTGTTTTGACTTTCTGAGTTTGGAGCCTGATCAGCGTAATATTAGTAATGTGCTGGTGGTCACTGACCATTTTACAAGGTATGTCCAAACATTTCCCACTAAGGACCAAAAAGCATCCACTGTGGCCAAGGTACTGGTAGAGAATTTCTTTGTTCACTATGGAGCCCCCCAGAGAATCATTCTGACCAAGGCCGAGATTTTGAGAGCCGCTTAATCAAGGAGATGCTGTCTCTGTAGGGGGTGCGGAAGTCTAGAACCACCCCTTACCACCCACAGGGGGATCCACAGCCAGAACGTTTCAACCGCACCCTGCTTGACATGCTGGGCACTCTCCACCCAAAAGATAAGCCCAGATGGAGCCAGAAAATTGCCACCTTGGTACACATTTATAACTGCACCAGAAATTATGCCACTGGGTTCTCTACCTACCACCTTATGTTTGGAAGAGAGGCTCGGTTGCCAGTGGATGTTTGTTTCGGGGTTTCTCCTGATGGAGTCCAAGCCAAGAATTACTTATAGTACGTGCAAAAGTTAAAAGCTCAATTAAACCATGCATACCAACCAGCTCAGACCATGGCTGCAAAGAGGAATTTGGCTAATAAAGAAAGATATGATAAAAAGGTGAAGGCCCAAGAGCTCCAGGCGGGGGATTGTTTATTGTTAAGAAACCTGGGACTGCATGGCAAACACAAAATTGCTGACAGGTGGCACCATCTCCCTCACATAGTAGTGGAAAAACTAAATGACTTACCAGTGTATAAAGTGTGGCCTGAGAACAACTCAAAGGATGTCAGAACAGTGCACCGTAACCATTTGCTGCCCATTGGACAGATAATGATTGAATCTGAGCCCTCAGAAATTGCTCCCCCTGGACCGGTGATAAGGACTGCTGCAAGACTGAGACAGACAAAGCCTGCTCCTGTAGTTTCTGATTTAAGGTCTCCTCCACAGCAAACCCCAATTGAAAATGACTGTCAGTCTACTTCGGATGAAAGTGAGTGCAACTATGGTTATTATCCTTCCTATGAACGAGGTCAGTTGTTCCAAGGTAACCCTCTGGTCAATTATGGGGATGAAGCTGGGCCTTCTGAACTGTCTAACCCCCCCCCCCAGCTTTATCCATGGAGCCAATGCTCCTTGAGAGTGAAGTGCAGAGTGTCACATCTGATGATATTAAATCACTACGTATGGTGGAACTGTATGATTTCCCTGAGGAAGAACCAGATGAGATAAGACTGACTGGTGACTTACCAGAGCAGGAAGAGTGCTTTGAGTGTCATGATAGTTCACTTCCAGTGCCAGAGAGTTTTTCAAGTGAGCAAAGTGTGATGGAACCAGAACTTGCTGATCCAGAGGCTGATAGTGCCTCAAGTCCAGACTTTTCTGCCCAGGAAGAGACTACCCTTGCAAGTAAGGAGAGTGCAGAGAGCGAAGCCAGAGGTGCAGAGACTGTAACTGTTCCCTCCAGGAAGACTGGTCGAGCTGTAAAACCAGTAGTGTGTCTCGGCTATGATTCCCCTGGGAGGCCTGTGGATTTGCCTCTCAATGTGGTCAATAAGGAAGTATATGTCTCCCAGAGCTCACTGCCAAAAATGAGCAGAAGTGCAAATTCCAGGTTAATTGTTCTGCCCTCCAGGCATGGTGCCCCTGTCCCATTTAGCCCTGAGGCAGCTGATAAGGAAGGGCCCCCTCTCTCCAGGTTTCATGTGCAGGAAATAATAACCTGATTTCAAACTGCCATGTATACATAATGCTGTGTAAAAAGTAATGAACTGTGAAATACAGGACATGTGTATGTGACAAAGGTTTAATATGTTGACTACTGCTCAAAAGTTATAGTCCTAACATGCTGGTGATATGAATGTATATGATGATTTGTATTTAAAGTTATTGTATGGGTACCTACTTGACACGAACGCCAAGTTTTTCTAGGCCAGGAAGGGTGTAACCGCCCTACAAATGGGGGTTCACAAAAGTCTTCCAAGAGCTTGCATATTTACTCAGAGCCTGGTTGGTGTTCGGCATTAAAGCCGTTTAACTGTGATTGCCAGTGAGTGTTTTTAAAGCCTCCAAGTACTGTCTCTTTAAGGGCTACCTGCTTGCAGTCATAATTAATCTGGGTGGGGGGTCTGTGTGTTTCCCTGCTCGAGTCCCTCTCGAGCTGCTGTCTAAGCGCTTCGTTTCTGCCATCGCTAAGCGAACAGAGGGAGCCCAGTTGAAAGATGTAACTACTTGTGGGGAATTATGCAGAGTAGTAGTAATAATGCAGTTTGTCTAACCTGCCTTTCTTGCAGCATGGACTGTTTCTGTTGTGCTTCACCATTTTGGTCCTGAACTGCCAAATTGGACCAATGGGGTTGTGAGGACTCTAAAATGGAGCCTGATAAAGTGGATCTGTGTGGTGCCTGACTCTGGGAAATGTAGTTTTGGACCATTGGCGCCTTTTTGCACCAACAGGGGGAGTGTGTTGTGATTGACAGCAGAACCAGCCTATCGGACCTTTTGGATCTAAGGGAAATCCCCTGAACTGTCTGCTGGCAAGCCAGATTCGAATTGGAAGCTGAAGGAGCAGCACCTCCTGTGTGATCGAGTGGCCGTTTTGCAACGTAGTTCACGCGGGAGACACATGGAAGGCCTGACTTCTGGCCTACTTGCTTGATTTCTGCCCTGAGTGGGAGAAGAGGAATTTTTTCGGACTGAATCCGAAATTGTAGAGAACGAAGCAAACTGCTGTGGGACCAGGCTTACCCTTAGAAGACCGAAGATTTTGCTGACCGCGATCGGCCTGTCAGGAACTTTAGCTACTGTAGTGCTCCCGGGTTTAGCAGTGATTTTGCGATCAGGACCGAGGAGTCATTTGCCTGGTACAGTAAACTTTCTTTACATATGAATGTGCTATGTTCTAGAAGGGGATCACGATCTGATTCCCCCCATTGCTGTGAGCTGTGTGATTGTGCTGGAAGCTGCTGCCCAGCAAAATCCTGGACTGAATCCGTGCTGCCTGACACAGATAGGCCCAGCCACGAGGGCCTTGTCTCACTACCCTGCTGCACAGAAAAGATCCATCGACGAGGGACCAGCCTGGGGACCAGCCCCTGCTCCTTGCTTGAACAAGACTAGCGCTGAAGCAAAGGGTGCGGGCCCTGTCCCTTCTGGCAATCCAGACATCTCATCCATCAGCCCTCCTGTGTTTAGTCTGGGTACCGTGAGTAATTATCAGGGTAGCTCCCTGCAACTTTTCTTAAATCAAAGTGTGTTATCTGATTGTTTTGTGTTTCTTTTCACGAACTGAGCACTCCGGCTCCGGATTACAAATTGTGTGTGCATGTTCTTTCTCCATCACAGGATCCCAACTAGATGCATCGCCGGCCTACCTCGGGCATCGGTCCTGGCTAGCCTGTTCCCCCATCCTGGGTGCCCAGAGAGTGTGATTGAGTTGGACTCTAAGTGCATGCACAGTAGTGTGACTATTAATGTGTTCAAGCTAATTAACCTGATTATTCCCCCTCCTTGTTACAAACCCCTGAATAAATCAGATCTATTTGTTTCTGCAATTTACATTGACTGTGGTGTTGGTTTATGCCGAAGGTATTGCATTGTTGCTGTTGTACTGCAAGGAACCAGTCCTGGGCGTAAGTGCCAAGTACAAGTGTTTGCATATCTGGGGTATTGGGAAAGTCACTATTGTGTACGGTGTGGGCTACTAGTGGGAGATAAGGGGGGGCCACAGTGTCCCAGAGGGCTGTGGCCTGGTTAGCATAACCCAAACCAACCCTGACCTTTGGGTGGAGGTACCCGTTTCAGAACTCAGGCCCCTTAACCTGTTAGTAGCCAAGCAGACAGGGGTAGTAGCCCTTGGGATAGCGCCACCTAGGGGTTACACTAGCAAATGAGCTCTTCACAGCTTAGCATGTCCTCTCCTGGTCAAAATATAAATATCCAAAAACAAATGCAGTGCTTCTTTCCCGGCCGCAGAACTCACCACTTTAGTGTCACCGCTCAAACCAACTGTGCACAGGATAAGCAGTCTTGTGCCTCTTGACTCTAAATGGGTGAAAGGCATGCAATTTATAATTACTAGACAAGTACAGCGGTAACAAAGATTATAACTAGCATGTCTGTTCTTCTGTTTTTTTGCTGCTCTTTGTAACATATTTGCACTTTATTTAACTTCCGCTATTTACTGTATGTATTACGTATAATGTTGCTACCCCAATCTTGTCCACTTGGGACAAGACACATCTGTAAACAAAACTTCCAATGTATCGCTGTATGTTTCTTCTGGATTATTTATTTAGTTTTTATTGACTGGGAAAGAGTACTAGGCAGTTTTGCCTATTTTCAGCCTCATGCTGGGGGGGGGGGTTGCAGATACAGATGCAAACTGACATATGGAATCTACTTGAGCTGTTGATGATTTTTTTTTTTTGGGTGAATTGTTGAACAATATAATATAGAGAATCACACATGGGTGGGTGTATGGACAGAATTTTATACACAAACAAAGTGTGTGATACTACAGAAACCCTGAGAGCGAAGCTTAAGGGGTTTATAAAAGGATCACACACTGAGGGTGGGTATCAAATTTTGGATTATGCCCGCCAATCCTTGTTTTATGTATTTATTTATTTTATAATTGCTGATCTCAATGTCTGAATAAAGCTGTCTCATGTCACTCCGGGGCTGTCTAGTCAGGTAGGTTTCCATTGGTTGGGAGGAGGACAGTGCCTCAGCATCACCCTCCTACCAGGCTGGGTTTATGTGCCGCTATTGGCAGCTGCTGCCCTCTGGGTTTGGGACTGCTCAGCTGTGCTTGGAGAAATGCGGGGTCTGCTGCCACCTGTCTGTCCCATAAGAGCATTGGCCTTTCCTGGATGTGACTTTCTGATCCCTAATCAGGAGCCACCTCCTGTCAAGCTTGTGCCACACACTTAGAGAGCTGCACATCTGATTGACAGCTCTCAGCTACACATGGACAGTTGTAACAGATAATTACAACATGGTTGTGTATTAAAAGTGATGACCAGAAATTCTAAATAAAAGATAGTGCGGAGTGCAGAATGTCATTACAGTTTCAAGAGAAATTGTTTTTACAGCAACCCTTAAGAGCAAAGCTCGAGGATTACCTTTTTTCATTTTCTTGTTTTGGTAACCAGGTAAGGCCCACTAGGCACAAGTCCTTGTTTCATGGGCAACCTGAGAGCACTGGGAAGGTTAAGTGACTTGCTCAGAGCCACATAGTATGTGAGAGGAGGATGTAGGACTCAAACTCAGGTCTGCAGGATGTACCAAGCCCATTCACAGCTTATTACTGTAACCACTAGGCTATATTGCCAGCCACCTAGGCAACCCTTTCTCAAGAACTAAGAGCCAGCACCAGTCTGTACACCCACTCATTTGATGTTATTTATGGAGAATAGTGAGACCTGTGCTCAACGTGCTTTCCAATAAGTAACTTGAAATAAGTTGTTCTTACCTCCCTAAATGCTGTGTTTGCTCCTAAATAACTTATCTGCTTGTCTGTCTGCCTTTCTATCTATTGACAGTATATGTCTAGATAGGTGATAGCTGATAGGTAGATAGACAGACAGATGCAGCTGATAGATAGATAGATAGATAGATAGATAGATAGATAGATAGATAGATAGATAGATAGATAGATAGATAGAGTCTGTAAATATATGTAGATACTGTCTGTAAGAAAAGAAAGAAAGAAAGAACTAGAAGGTAATGGGTTCTACTGCCACACTGGGACTGGGCTTGCACCATAAAGGTTGGCACCTGAGTGTAGTACTAGGTGCTGTACTGTTGGGTGTGCCAGCCTTCAGATGAGATGTTAAACCAATATCCCTTCTCTGGTTCTTTCCTGGTGGGTGTACATGTGGAAGTAAAAGAACCCAAGGCACTTTTCACAAGACTAGGGGATTTCCCTCTATGTCCTAATGAAGACACCCCTTCCCATTTTTGTATTTACATTTATTTATTTCAGGAAGAGGCTTCACTTGAGCAAACTCTTTTACAAGGAGGTCCTGGGTAGGACAGCGTACAGAGTTAAAGCAATGAATACAGAGTACAGAGGTATAAAGACATAGCCAAATTCACAAAAGAGTACATTCAGTAAATGTATCGTAACCATTTTGTGCAGACTATGGAAAAACAGAATATAGCAGACATAATAGAGCTCATTTGGTTCAACAGCTTATGCAAACCCCACTGGGGACGATCCCATACAGTTTGACTACCGAATCAGAGGACTGCAGGGGTAACTTAAGTAAAAACTAGCCACACAAGCAGACTTCTGTGTGTAATTTTTCAGTGAGCATCTTGAAGGTGTTAGGTCTTACAAATGGTGAGAGTTTTAGAAAGATTTGCAGTGCCATAGAATGGGGATGAAACAACTAATTGCAGACTTCCCTATCTGCGTAGTGTATGACAGAATGTCTTTGAGTATGTAAATGTTTCTAAGTGCGTAACTGCTGTGAGATATGCAGATTAGTTCAATGATATATCTAGGAAGGTCGTTTAGAAGAATCTTGTATATCCAGGTATACAGATTCAGTAGTCTGGTTGTTAATGAGGGCCATCCTACAATGGCATACAATGTACAGTGGTGAGTCCTGGGTCCTAAACCCGTTATAAACCAGAGTGCTGTATGGTACAGTACATCTACTTTAGCAAGATAAGCAACCGAGCAGTGACAGTATATATGCTCAGCATAGTCAAGAACTGGTAAAAAGGTGACCTGGACCAGATGTTTGCAAATGCCGTGTGGGAAGCAATGCCTTTTTCTGAAGTAAAAACCTGGTCTAACCCACATTTTTTTTGCACAGTGCTTCTATATGGGCAGTGAAGGATAATTTATGAGCAATGCATACCCTGAGGTATTTATATTTTTCAACTACTTCCAGGGTCTCACGTAGTAGGGTAGTGATGGCTGGAATAGTCACACGATGTATTGCTGCATTATGTGAAGTAATGAACATGACCTTTGTTTTGGTGGTGTTTAGTAGACGTGTAAAGTGGTAGAGGTGTAATTGTAATTCATTAAATGCTTTCTGGAGATCTGAGCATACAGTGCTAATGTTGGGTCTGGAGGTATATAATGCAATATCACCTGCATAAAAGTATAATTTGGCATTAGTAATGGACTTACCTAAATCATTGATATATATCATAAGGAGTGATGAGCCAAGTACAGAGCCTTAGGGGACACCCCTGAGGAGGGAAGTAGAGTAGAGGCCTTCTGCCTTTATCTGTTGTACCCGGCCAGTTAAGTAATTTGTGAACCAGATCAATGGAGCAGTGCCTAAATCTATTTTGGACAATTTGTGTATCAGAATGTTATGGTCCACAGTGTTGAATGCCTTGTTGAGATCAAGAAAAGTAGCTCTGGTGGTTGGTTTGTTAGTTGTCTGTATCCAATCGTTAGTGACCTTGGCTACGGCAGAGAGTGTGCTGTGTTTTGGTTGGAAACCTGATTGTAGGGGAGTTATAATGTTTAATGCTTCCAGGAAATCTCTCACTTGGGCATTGATACTTTTTTCTAGGAGCTTTGCCAGTACTGGGAGAATTGATATGGGTCTGTAGTTGCTGCAAGTACTAGCATTGATTTTAGGCAGGGGATAATGTGTGCTGTTTTCCAGTGTAGTGGTATATCATTACTTGAGAGCAATAGATTGAATAGATGGGTTATGAGTGCTGTGAGGTACACATGTCTGTAGTTCTGAGGAAAAGGGATTTAGGCCATCGGCACCAGCACTTTTTTTGGTGTCAAGCCCTAACAGAAGTTGCTCCACCTGTGTATAGGTGACGGTATAAAAAGCGAATGGGCTGGTGGTGGGGCTACCTGAGCTTAAGGTGTCCCATGGGGGGGTACTGAAGAAATGCAGCAGGGGACTGATCAAATACTAGGCCAGCTCATGTGAAGTAGGAGTTTATTTCCTCCAGCATAACGTGTCTGTTCTAAGGTTTTCATGAACTAGAATTTTCTGTGGAAGGGTGGAGGCAGGTGGGTCTCCTTCTACTGATATGATGAGCTTTCAGAATTTTGCGGTATCATGTCGATTGGTGTCCAGTGAGTTTAGATAGTAATTGGCTTTGGCTGCCCAAATTAAGTTGGTGCAGGAATTTCTCATTCTTTTAAAGATGACCCAGTCTGCTTCCAGTTTTGTACATCTGGCAGTTACCCAGAGCAGGTCCTGTTTCTCAGTGCCATTTACAGCTCAAGAAACCAGATCATGCAGTTGTCCAAGGTTATGTGTGGGTGTCAATCTATGAAATGACTGCCAATACACATTTGCAGTCACTTCATTTCAGTCTGTCATTGCTTGTAAAGCACTTTGGGATGGAATGTATGCAAAATGCTATATAAATTATAATTCTTCTTCTAGTTAAGAAGGTAGATGGATGGCTGGATAGATAGACAGACAGGCAGGTTGATCATGGTCTGGCTTGGGGGGCCAAATATGTCATGCAGGTGAGGTGCTCAGCTCAGTAGGAGGGAAGGCAGACATGAGCTGCCTAGCATTCCCCCTGATTGGTCATCTAATGAGTGGAATTGGTGTTGGTTATAAAGCAGTCAGCTCACATGCCCTTCTCACGGAAGGAAGGGTGCAGCTGTTGTGTCTTCCTATTGTCAGGGAGTAAAAAAGGGCTAAATGAAATGGAAAAAGTAATCAGTCAGTGAAAGGGCAGAACTGATGTATAATTAGCCCAGCATGACTAACACTGTGCTACCATGCAAAACGCACAGTACTGGATGTCTACGGCAAGTTTAATGACAAACAGTTGGACTAACTGGTCTTTCCTGCTGTCTGATTCTACAAGTGGTTCTAATATCATATCCAAAATGTGGCAGCCAATCACAAGTCATAATTCATGAATAATGGGATTAACATGGTTGAAAATGTTACAACCTCATGAACTAATACTGAATGCCACAGGGAGCAGTTTAGGCGTATTTCTTTTTGTCAGGACATGGGCAGGGAGAGGTTTGGGCATTGTTTCGTTTAGGCAAGGGCAGGGAGCAGTTTGGGGTATTGCTATTGTCAGGGCATGGGCAAGGGGAAGTGTGGAGCATTATTTTTATTGATGCAAAGGCAGGTTGTAGGTTAGGGCATTTCTTTTGTCAAGGCACGTGCGGGGCAGTTTGTGGTATTGTTTTGTTGGGGCAAGGGCAGGAGCAATTTGGTACAAATGCAAGGCAGCAGGGGTTTCTATGTTAAACCTCAAATTTAGCACTTTAGTATCTTCACAACTGTTTAACGGGTTTGCATGAAATTTTGTATGCGTGGTTTCGTGGGGTAGATCTCTTGACATACCAAGTTTCGTTCCAGTCAGATATGTGGATTCCTAAATGTGGATAGTGAAAAAAAAAACATAAAAAAAATCATTGCTTTTTTTTTTTTGTCATCCTCTTGCACCCAGACAGTTTAAAATTTTGGTTTGAAATTTTCAGGGTAGAAAGGGCCTGCCCCACAGTAGTGCTTTTCACTGGTTTGGTGAAAAAATATTAATCTGTTCTAAAGGTATTCATTTTAAAAATTTTGGTTCCTGAACACGCTCAGTAAACACTTCAGGATAGATGTTTGGAACAAAAAAAAGAACTTGGCCATATGAAAAGGGATTATTTTATTGTATGGGGCAATCCTTTTTCGTTTGCCACCATCTTGTTTCCGTTTTGTTCTGAAAAATTGTTTTTTTTTTCAAAAGCCCTAAAAATGACATCCTATGGAAAGAGCAAGATATGTATCTTGCTCATCAGGAGCCTGTTAGGTGGATCAGTGTTACTAAAGTTAGGCCCAAATGTCTTTTTTTTCCTATTTTTTTGAATTATTTTTCGTGACTTGCTTTGGTTTTTTTTGTATGGCCAAATGAAAAAGGAATCTGGCCATATGAAAAAAGATCCTTTCAAATGAAAAAAGATTTTGGACTTAGGCTTTTTTTTTTTAGTTATTTTTTCATTTGAAGGGATCCTTTTTTTGTATGCTATTTCACTCATACAAAAAAGGATCCTTTCAAATGAAAAAAGATTTTGGACTTATATTTTTTACTGATTTTTTTTTTCATTTTAAGGGACCCTTTTTCATATACTAACATACTAACTGCCAGCAGATTAGGCCTTACTGTCTATCGAGTCTGCTCGAACCTCAGGTCTCTTTTTGAGAACTGAGGCCCTCCCCCCTTATGTTCTGATACTTCCCCTTTCTGTATCTGTCCCATCCTCTCTTGAAGCCCTCTACCATGGAAATTTGGATCAGCTCGCCATGCAGCATGTTCCAAGGTTCCACCACCCTCTCAGTTGAAAACCTCCTCCTCTTTTCTGCCGTCATCCTTCCACCTTCCAACTTCAACCCATGTCCTCTCTAGTGATACCTCTGTCTCTCCTTTAGTCTAAAGACCCCCTCTGTGTTAACCCCATTTATCCCTTGAGATACTTGAAGACCTCAATCATGTCCCCCCCATCTCTCCTCTTCTCTCCTCCAATGAAAACAGGCCGAGCTCCTCAAGTCTGTCTTCATAAGTCAACTCCCCCAGTCCTTGAATCATCCTGGTAGCCCTCCTCTGTACCCTCTCCAGGAGCTGTATGTCCCTCTTCAGGTGCGGTCTCCAGTACTGTACACAGTATTTGAGGTGTGGTCTAACCAGTCCATTGTACAGTAGCAGAATCACTTCCTTGCTCCTAGAGGTGATCCCCCTTACAATGCATCCCAACATCCTGCTTGCTTTGCTGGCTGCTCTCCTGCAATGCTCAGAGTTATTCATACATGCATCCACCATGACACCTAGGTCTTTTTCCCCAGCCGAGGCCTCCAGCACCTCCCCTCCTGGGGTATACCTGTGTTTAGGGTTTCCCTGCCCAAGATGTAACACCTTGCACTTGGTGGTATTGAAATTTAACTTCCATGTGTGAGCCCAGCTTTCCAGGGTGTCCAGGTCCCCTTGCAGGACCAACCTCCCCTCTTCACCCTCAACTACTGCTCCCATCTTGGAGTCATCAGCAAAGAGACTCATCTCACACCCTATACCCACTCTGATGTCAGATATGTATGCATTAAACAGGATCGGACCCAGGACCGAGCCCTGAGGTACACCACTACTGACCTCTCCAGGGTTTGAGAGCTCCCCACTGACCACTACTCTCTGTGTGCATCCATCTAGCCAGTTTCCTATCCATCTGACCATCAAAGGGCCCATTCCCAATCCCGTCAGTTTTTCCACCAGTCCATTGTGGGGTACCGAGTCAAATGCCTTGCTGAAGTCCCAGAATAGTACATCCACAGGCTTCCCCATCCAGTTCGAATGTTACCCATTTGTAGAACTCAACAAGGTTGGTTTGACATGATCTACCTGGCACAAACCCATGTTGTCGGCTATCCAACCCTCCCTCCCCCTCCAAGAACACCCCCAATCGTTCCTTCAGTATACTGTCCATTAATTTTCCCACCACTGAGGTCAAACTGATGGGTCTATGGTTACCTGCTACTTCCCTTGACCCCCCTTTATGGATTGGCACCACATGCACCTCACGCCAATCCCTAGGAACCCTCCCTTTTTCAAGCAACCTGTTGAACAGCTCCGCCAGGGGTGCGGCCAGTATGTCTGCCAACTCCCATAGTACTCTCGAATGAATGCCATCCGGCCCAGGAAATTTATCTTTCTTCAGTCCCGTAAGGGCTTGCCACACCCGTTCAGTGGAGATAGCATCATCCGTTCCCCCTACCTTGCTGGCTTTTCTATCCTTGTCCTGGTGTGAAACCCTAGGGATGCCTCTCCCTCCCTTATGCTCTATATCTGTTGCTCCCCTAATCCCACACACTACTGCTTCTACCCCCTCGTGCCTTGCTTTGTAAATATCCCATCCCCCTCCCTAGTGAACACCAAGGCGAAGTACTTGTTTAATACCTCCACCTGTTCCCTTGCCTCTTCCACCCACCCTCCATCTGATCTCAATCTGCCAAGTTGGCCCTTAGTTTTTCTCCACTCCCCAATGTACTGGAAAAAACCCTTTTCCCCGTCCCGTATCCCCTGTGCCAGACGCTGCTCTTTACTGGACTTTGCCCCCTGCACCATCTGGGTGACTTTTCTAGATGCAAGATGGTACGTTTCCATTTCCCTTTCCCCTCTTGATGTTTTGTATTCTTTGTAGGCAGCATTCTCCCTGACCACTACCTGAACTTCACTGGTCCCCCAGCACGGTTTATGTGATCTTGTTCCTTACACTTCACCTTAGCGCAGGTCCTGACTGCCTCATGAAGTCCCTGTTTTATAACCTCCCAACTCTTTTCCACGTCTGTCATTGTTGTAATCCCCTTCAAGTGATCCTTGAGAATATTTCCCATGCCCATAAATTCTGCTCCCCTGAAATCCATGGCCAGTGTCCTAGATCTCCCCCACCGCTAATTTGAAACCAGACAGTATGCTTTTGTCATTTAAATGGAAAAGGATCTCTTTAAACAAAAAATGTTGGACTTAGTCCCCCCGATTCTTTTCTTGTTTGAAGGGATCCTTTTTGGTATGCTATTTTCATTTAAACGATAAAGTATCCTCCATAAAGAAAAGATTTTGGACTTAGTTTTTGTGATTCTTTTTTCTTTGAAGAGATCCTTTTTTGTTTCCTTTTTTCATTTGATACAGGAAAGGATTCCTGCAAAAGAAAAGGATTTACATAGTTTTTATTTTGGGCGCTTGCGCAGCCAGCATCTTCAGACAGTGCAGCTTTGGGGCGGTTGCTGTTGGGCGAATGCAGGGCACGCGCGCGCAGTAGGTCGTCCGCATTCCCAATCAGCCTGCATGCGGCGCCACCCATGCATACATAATGTGGCGAGCACATCGAAGAAAAGGTCCGCTGCAATCCGAGCAAAGCTCGTCAGATGCAGCAGTCCTTTTCTTGCTGTGCTCGCCGCCATTGTGTACATGGCAGCACCCTGGCCGATGAACTGCCAACTTCAGGGGTGCCCTATCCCCCTGTCGGCTGCCCCTGCCCCTGTGAATGTGCCGACAGGGGCCCACTCCGTCGGCATAAGCATCCCCTCCATTTGTGATATGCAGAAGGGGTGCCCAATCCCCCTTGGCTCTTACCCCCCCTTTCCTTGTGTGCTGATGGGGGGCCCACTCCCCGTCGGCAGAAATAACCCCCCCAGCTGCTTAATGCCGTGGGGGGGTGCCCAATCGCCTTCAGCTCTGTGCCTCTCCTCACCCTGCTTTGCGTGCCGACGGTGGTACCCAATCCCCGTTGGCATTAATTCCCCCCATGTTGTTTGCTGGCGAGGGTGCCCAATCCCCGTCAGCTACAGACCACCTCAAACAGTTAGGTGGCACACTGGGCCCACCCCAGTGTGCCAAATCTCTGCAAAAAAAAAACTGTCCCCGATGTTTTTTTCTTTCTCAGCCTGTAAAGGAAAGCGGTCCCTCGTAGTCTCCGTGCCCCCCTCCCCCACCTGCACCCACCCCACGCACCCTGCCTCCCCACCACCCCTCACCCCATGCCTACCTCCGTAGTCCGGTGCGGCGATCTTTGGTGGACCGGGAACACGTCTGCACTATTCAAGCCGATCGTGAACAGAGGAAATGCCGGTAAGCTGTATAATGGAATAAATAGGGTTTTTTCAACTTTGCTGCATATCGCAGGCATTTTTGTGAATGCTGGCCCCAAATTTTCAACATGGGGTTTTTGGGACCCCTTCTCATGAATTCTTGCACTGTCATGGCGTTATTCGGTCCCGAAAGGTGATTTCGCAGTCACTGCACGGAATCACCTTTTGGGACCCTGTAACGAAATGACAGTGCCACTGTTCATGAGGGGGCTCTCAAAACCCTATGTTGTAAATTGGTGGGAAAAATCCAAAACATGATCGTTTTTAGAGCGTGCGTAGCAACTGTGCAACGCACTCTCGTAAGTTAGCGAATTCGCAATATTTTCATGCCAGATTCTCAACATTGGCATTTTACCACACCTTCTTGTGAAACAGCTGTCATTTTTCACATCCTTGCTGAAATGTGTTTTCACACTTTCGGCGCGGAATAGAGCATTCGCTGTGTGAAATCAGTGTTTGGGACACATTACGAAAATGACAGTGACACTGTTCATGAGCAGAGGTCTTAAAATGCCTGTGTTGAAAATTTGGTGACAATACTCCATAAAATGACTGTGTTACTAGCGTGCGTTCGCAGTTTACGCGTAACTCATACCTTCCATAAACTTCTAATATTTTCACTCCAGATTTTCAACAAGTGCCATTGTTCTGCACCTCCTAATGAACAGTACAGCTGTCATTTTCACATCGACCAAAATCTGTTTTAGCAGTTCGGGCGCAGAATAGCGTGGTCACTGTGGAAAGTCCGTGTTTGAGACACATGATGAAAATGACAGCGACACTGTTCATTAGCAGATGCTCTAAAATGCCTATGTTGAAAATTTGGGAACGAAAGTCAATAAAATGAGTGTTTTCTGAGCGTGCATTGCACAGTTTGCACGCACGCTCATGACTTTGTGAATTTGTAATAGTTTCACTCCAGCTGTTCATCATTGGCATTTTTCCATACCTCCTTATGAACACTACAGCTGCCTGAAATGTGTTTTTGCACGTCCTACGCAGAATTGCATGACCTCTGTGCTACATCAGTTTTCGGGACAGTTTGAGGAAATGACGGTGACACTATTCATAAGCAGAGGTCCTAAAATGCCTATGTTGAAAATTTGGTGCCAAAACTCCATACAGTGACTGTGTTGCAAGCGTGCATTGCACAGTTTCCACGCACCCTTGTAACTTCATCAATCTGCAATATTTTCACGCCACATTTTCACCACTGGCATTTGTGCACATCTCCTTATCAACAGTCCAGCTGCCATTTTTCACAGCCTGCCAAAACATGTTTCCACAGCTGTGGCGCACAATGGCGTGCTCGCTGTGCAAAATCACCTTTTGAGACACATTCACAAAAATCACAGCACTATGCGTCTCTAGCTCCGCCACTGCCACTGCCAATGCCAGTGCGACAACATTCAGCATTGACAAATGCTTGTTGTTTTTCTTATTTCAAGTTCCACTACCAAGAACTGTATCAAAATTTCAATATCAGGGCACATTTATGTATATAAATGCACATTTTTCTTGAGTAAAGCTAGAATAGTACATGAAACTCCCTAAAATATCTAGGGGCTATATAAAAATATACAAAATTAAAAATTTGCAAATTCCCATAGTATAGCATGGGAATTTGGACAAGCCATAAATCCCTCTTTGTTCCTGGTGTCTAGTGGTACCACCTCTGCCCACCGATCACCATCCCCATATCTTTTTAATGCTTTACAGGTGTCTGGAGGTGCCCCCCCCCAGCCTCCCCATATTTTTTTATTGTTTCTCTGGTGTCTATTGGCACCCCCACTCCTCCAATTATCATCCTCATATTTTTCACTTTTTCCTTGGTGTCTAGTGGCACACCCACCCTCCAATCATCGTCCCCTTATTTCTTCAGCTTTCCCTAGTGTCTGGTGCACCCCTCCACCACTCCAATTGCCACCCCTACATGTTTTACTTTTTTACCTGGTATCTTGTGGCATCCCCAACCCCCACCCTCTGATTGCTGTCCACATATTTGAGTACAACTTGCAATAAAGAAAACTGGCCCTTGATTTTTTTTTTAAACCTGCAAAAAAGTAAACAGGTCCTCACCTCTCCAACTCCCCCACTCCAACCTTCCACTGAGAAACTACCACCCTGCACACACCCCCGATGCTCCACACACCTTCACTCACCTGAACAGGTCCCAGGGTGAAGATCCACTTTCCTGTTGAAGACATGTCTTGTTGCTGCAATTCATCGACTGCAGTGTGAGAAACTAAGGTAAGTGTGGTTCAATGTATTTCAATGGGGGGTTTGAACTTTGATGCATAACTTTGTCATTTTGGAAACTTTTGACCCCAAATTTTCAACATGGCGTTTTAGGGACCCTAACTATTGACCAGTGGTGGTGGACTTACACAAACCAAGCCCAAAAGGTGATGTTGTGGTCACTTGGCAAAATCGTTTGCACAGGATTTGAAAATGTTCACTACCCTTTGTTCATGAGGTGGGGTCATAAGAAGGCTATGTTGAAAATTTGGGTCAGAATATCTACAAATGTCAAAATTATGCTCATACAGTGAAATTTTTGTACACTTGCGTGTAACTTTGGTAATTTGAAATAAACATCAAATTTTCAAAATAGCCATTTTTTTACACCACCTAATGAACGTGATAGCTGTCAGTTTTCAAATCCTGGCCAAATTGTGTTTTCACACATGTAGTATGGACTGATGTGATGGTGCGGAAGAAAACATTACTCACCTTAGTAATGTTGTTTCTTCTAATGGAGTCTTGCTGTATTCTGACAGTAGCAGTGAGTCCCAACCTTCGAACTGCCCCAGAGATGAAAGAGTTAACTTTCCATGCCAGGCATGGAACGCTGAGCTCGAGCTTGGTTGAGACTCTGTCTGTTGCTGTTTGAACTCAAACCGTCAGATCTTTTCGAGCTAAACTCACTGAGGTCCTGTGTGGAAGCTGTAAACCTGCACTAGCCAACTGGCTACTAACATAATAACAACATTTTTGGTCCCAAAACAAAAACTCAAGTCAGGAGACCCAAAAATGAAATAACACAATACCCACCCACCCAAAGAAAGGGTGTTAACAAAAAAGGTGGGGCATCTCCTGAGTGCCAACACTGCCACTGCCCATCCACATCCCAAAAAAGAAAGGTTCTGAGAGGGGAAGGCAGGGGGGGAGGTCAGAATACAGCAAGACTCCATTAGAAGAAACAACATTACTAAAGTGAGTAATTTTTTCTTCAAACAACATGAAGTCTTGCTGTATTCTGACAGTAGCAGACTACCAAGCAGTACCTCCATGGAGGAGGGACAGAACCTACTTAGGAAATAGGCTCTGAAGCACAGCTGTGCCAAACCGAGCATCACTCCTAGCCTGGATGTCCAGGGAGTAATGCTTGGTGAAAGTGTGAACTGTTTTCCAGGTAGCTGCTTGACATATTTCTAGAATAGGGATATCCCTGGCAGCAGCCAGGGAAGCAGCTGTACCTCTAGTAGAGTGAGCCCTCAGGCCTGAGGGTGGAACCTTACCTAATTTTTCATAGCAAAACTGTATGCAAGAGACAATCCACCTGGCAATGGATCTTTTAGTGGCAGGTTTTCCTTTGCCTACCTCACCATAAGTGAGGAACAGTTGGAGGGAGTCAAACCTATGACCCTTGGTGCATTCTATATAGTAGCTAAGGGCTCTTTTCACATCTAGGCTGTGCAGCCTCCTCTCACCAGAGGAGGACTGGTCAGTGAAGTACACCTTGGTTAAGGTGGAAGTCTGAAACCACCTTAGGCAAAAACTTCCTGTTAGTCCTTAGGACCACCTTATCCCTATGGAAGGAAATAAAGTAGGCTCCACTGACAGGGCTTGCAGCTCACTTATGCACCTGGCAGAAGTGATGGCCACCAGAAACACAGTTTTCCAAGTCAAGTACATAAGCTCTGCTAAGGACAAGGGCTCAAAGGGGGGTTGCATAAGCTGTGCAATGCAAACGTTAAGATCCCAAGCAGGGGCAGGATCCCTGAATGGAGGATTGGTATGAAGCAATCCCTTGAAAAACTTGGAGAAAACAGGGTGAGCTGAAAGAGAAGAGGGCTTACCTGCTGAAATAAAAGCAGAAACCGCTGCCAGGTGCACCCTTAGTGTAGCTGGTCTGAGACCCAAGCTGTTGATATGAACCATGTAGTCAAGTACTGTGGGCAGATCAGCAGACTCTGGGGAAATATGCTTCCCAGAGCACCATATGGAAAATCTTTTCCACTTGGAATTATAAGTGGCTCTGGTGGAAGGCTTCCTAGAAGCCTTCAGAATATCCATAACACCTTGGGAGAGGTGCAAATCAGCAAACTCTAACTCTTCAAGAGCCAGGCCTTGAGATTGAGAGATTTGAGATTCGGGTACCAAACCTTCCCCTGAGCACAAGTTAACAGGTTGTAAATCCTGGGAAGAGCCAGAGGAAGATGGACTGATAAGGACAATAGGAGAGGATACCAGGGCTGTCTGGCCTAGTCTGGAGAAATCAGGATCACTTTGCAGGGCCGAGACCTGATTTTGACTAGCACTTTGAACAGGAGAGGGCAGGGGGGTAAGCATACAGGAACTTCACTTCCCAATTGAGAACTAAGGCATCCAGGGGGACTGAGCCCAACACTGGGGGCCTGCAACAAAAAAGGGGGAGCTGGTGATTGTCTGGGGCTGCAAAAAGATCTATCTGTGGGGTGCCCCATCTGGAGAATATCACCTCCAAGATCAAGGGATCCAGTGACCATTCATGATGGCCCTGAGATATCCTGCTGAGAGCATCTGCCAGGACATTGTCCTTGCCTGGGAGGTGTACTGCTGAGAGGAGGTGTTCAGAGAATAAGCCAGGGACCACAACTTCATCGCTTCTGTGCACAAGGCCGTAGACCGAGTGCCTCCTTGTTTGTTGATGTACCACATTGTGGTGGTATTGTCTGTTCTGATCTGAATAACTTTGTTCTGAACAGACTTGGAAAAAACTTGAAGTGCTAGAAAAACTGCTCTGAGCTCCAACAGATTGATGTGGAGCAGAGATTCCTGAGGGGACCACAACCCTTCGGTGGTCAGGTCGCCCAAGCAAGCCCCCCACCCCAAGAGGGAGGCATCTGTAGTAAGGATTAAAGAGTGAGACTGAGTGACAAAGGGAACTCCTTGTCTCAGATTGTTCAGATCCTGCCACCAGTGTAAGGCCTGGATCAGGGTTCGAGTCACTGGGATCAGTTTGGTCAGAGGGTCCCTTTTCTGAGACTAGAAGGCTCTCAAATGGAACTGAATGTCCCTCATCTGAAATCTTGCTCCCTGCACCACTGCTGTAGAAGCAGCCATGTGCCCCAGGAGCTGCAGAAAATGCCTTGCTGGTCGAGACACCTGTAGGGTGAAAGAGGAGGCCAGAGTAATAAGGGTCCTTGCCCTGTCCAGGGGAAGGAAGGCTCTGGCCCTTTCTGTATCTAGCTCTGCACCTATGAAGGTGAGGAGCTGAACAGGCTCTAAAACTGACTTTGACAGATTCAGAAGGAAACCTAGAGAAGTGAGCAGTTGCTGAGTTACCTGTAAGTGTAACTTGACCTGGTCTGGGGACTGGTCTACTATGAGTCAGTCGTCTAGGTATAGGAAGATGGCAATCCTTTGCCTTCTCAGAGAAGCAACTACTACTGCCAGACATTTTGTGAACACCCTTGGAGCAGAGGTTAGTCCGAAGGGCATTGCTCTGAACTGGTAATGGCCTGAGGGCAGCACGAACCTGAGGTACTTTTGATGGGAGCTTCTGATAAGAATATGGAAGTAGGCATCCTTGAGGTTCAGGGACACTAGCCAGTCCCCTGGCCTTAGAGAGGGTAGAATTATTCCCAGAGTCACCATTTTGAATTTTGGCTTTAAAAGGTGCTTGTTTAAATATCTGAGATCCAGGATGGGCCGCCATTCTCCTGACTTTTTTGGGGTAAGGAAGTACCTGGAGTACAATCCTTTGCCCTGGTGTAGTGGTGGAACCCGTTCCACAGCTCTGAAAGCCAGAAGGGAAGAGACCTCTGCCTCTAAGGCAAGTGCCTCTGAGGGATTTGCAGGTGGAAAAGATCTGGTTCTCAGCTTTGGAAATTTTTTGAAGCTGAGAACCAGTCACTGGCTTACTACTTCCAGGACCCACTTGTCTGATGTTAGAGACTTCCAGTCCTGGACAAAGTAAGCCAGCCTGCCCCCTACAGGTGGTGGAGAATTGGCCCTGGCAAACCCATCAGGGTGCCTGCTTGGCAGGGGTTTTGGCTGAGGGGTGGAAGCAGGTCTGCTTGTACCCCTTCTGCCTCTCCCTCTAAAGAACCCCTCTGAGCATAAGCAGAAGAGGCCTGGGCTTAGTAGAAAGGCCTGTGAAAAGGCCTGCCCCTGCCCCTGGGATGCTGCCTTTGAGGGTGGCCTGCCTTTCCTTGGCCTGGGCACTCTATGAAGTCAGTCTATACTCGTCCATTTCTTCATGTAATTCTCTGTTTGCTCCCCAAACAGAGAATTACCCACAACAGGAAAATCCATGGCCTTAGTCTGGGTATCCTGTGACAGGCTAGTACATCTGAGCCAAGCCATTCTGCGAAGTGCCACAGATGTAGCCATGACTCTAGATGACACATCATTTGAGTCCACTGCAGCATGGAATTGCACCTTGGATGCCTCAATACCATTAGCAGCCACCTGCTCCAGCTCCTTGGCAAGCTGGCCAGGGACATGTTTTGCTAAAGCCATGACAGTGTCCCATCTGGATTTCTGATACCTAGCAGTATAAGCCATATAATTGGCCTGTCTGAGTCCCAAGGATGCTGCCATGTATTGTTTCTTTGCCATGGCATCAATCCTCCTGGAGTCCTTGTCCGGGGTGTGTGAAGCCAAGGGAATATTTGCCTTGTCACAGGCTGCAGCCTGCACTACCTCAACATGGCTGCATTGTTGTGTAAGGAACTCCGTATCTGAGCCTGACAATGTATACCTCTTGTCCATTCTTTTATCCACAGGAGGTATGGTGTTAGGAGTCTTTAAAATCTTAAATGTCTGTTTCCCAAAAGATTTGTGTAAGGGAATAGACAGCCTCCTAGACTCTGGGATATCCATCATTTCCACATAGTCAGGCTCCTCCTGGTCATCCACAGCTTCTTCCATAGGAAGCTGGAGGGTTTCAGCCACTTTTTTTATAAAACATGAAATGGGAGGGGGACTCAGAAAGCCTGGAGAGAACACTCCTGAAGGTCTGTCTGGGGAGATGTCCGGGTCAATGGGCACATCCAGACTTTCAAAACCACATTCACTTTCCTCATATTCCTCTTCCTCCTCCTCCGGTTCATAAAATTCCTTTAAATCATACTCTTGAACCGGTGGAACCGGCCGACGGCGACCTCCCTGATGGTGCCGGTTCGATCGGAACCAAGGAAAGCGACTGCACAATTTTTATCACTTTGGCTATTTCTTCAGTGGTTGGAGAAGAAAGTTTTGGATCCACACCAGCTGATTTTTCCTTTCTTGTTCTCTTAGCTGGAACCGACTCCTCAGAATCAGATCTCCTTTTGCCCGAAGAAGTCTCGCCCTGGTCAGAGGGCACTCCTTCTGGTTCGGTTTGAACCGAACTGGGCTGGCCATCCGGTTCAGCAGACTTTTTGGCCTCCTTTTCCCTGAGCCTACCAACTCGTTTTTCTAGGGTAGCTGCAGGAAAATTTTTACAAATCTGGCAGTCTGCATTGAGGTGGTCAAACCCCAGACAATAAACACAGGTGGTGTGGGGATCAGCCTTGGCAAAGACTTCCCCACACACACTGTAGTGTTGAAACCCAGTGGGCCCGGTTTTTCTTTTGGGTTTCTCAGACATTGTGCCAGTCCTAACCAAACGTACCCTTTTAATGGCAATCCGCCAGGCAAGACCCTCTTATCGGTTCCTGACTGTGTCACGGGTCGTGGAAAAAAATGTAATAAAATCCGTTTTTTTAAGAACCGATAAGAACCGGTAACCACACTCTAAAATTTAAAATAAAGATTTTTTAGCAACTTGATCGGTTCAAACCGAACCGATGAACCGCTTACAAGTTCCACACAGAATAGAGACAATATAAACCTATCTAGTACTCACGAATACCACAGACAGAGACTGAACCAACAGGTTGCGGTTTAATTCGATCGAAAACCGAGAAAAACGGTACTTTAACCGACAAATTGAACCGAGCAGAAGGAGAAATCTCCGGAGCGACTGTTCAGTGAGGCGGAGTAAAGAATCTGACGGTTTGAGTTCAAACAGCAACAGACAGAGTCTCAACCGAGCTCGAGCTCAGCATTCCATGCCTGGCATGGAAAGTTAACTCTTTCATCTCCAGGGCAGTTCGAAGGTTGGGACTCACTGCTACTGTTGGAATACAGCAAGACTTCATGTTGTTTGAATAACATTTTGGCAGGGATTTGAACTTTTCCAGTACCAGGTTCATGAGGTGGGGTAATAAAAAGGCTACACTGACAATTTGGTTGCTGTTTTGCTACAGATGCAAGCGCAGGGCCTTTGTCAGGGCACAGGCAGGTGGTGGTTTAGTGTATTGCTTTTGTGGGGATAAGGCAGGAGGTGGACAGCATTGGCTGGTGGGCAGGATGCTGGGAACACCTGTGTGCTCACCAACAACAGAAGTCTTCAGCATCAAGAACAGCAGCCAGAACTTCAGCATCAAGCGGATGGAGGCACCCATCAGCATGGGACATACAAGTTTCTACTGGGGACAGGAGGTGGGGAAGGGGTATTTGGAGGGGAGAAACGTTTTCAGCATGTTGGATCTCAGCTGGGTAGGCCCTGAGGGGGAGCCAGACATACCTGAGTGGCAGGAAGAAATGACGCACACAACAAGTTGCAACTCCGTGCTGACCATTAGCAACATAAAAACAGAATGCTGCAGCAAAAAGGCTCAGGGACTTGTCCAGTCTGCCCTGCACTGCCTAATATGTGTGCAGTAGCCCTATTGTTTCCTTGCCCTGCTGCACCATCCCCTGTTCTTATCAGGTCACTGTGCCTGTCCCCTACTTCTTTGAATCCTGCACTGTTTTAGCACATACAGTACTGCCTCACTCGATGATCTGTTCTATCTTTCCACCATTCTTCCATGAAAAAGTACCTTCTGACATCCCTCCTGATCTCTGTCCCCTCCCCACCCCCACCAGCTTCACTCTATGCTTTTATTTGCAGTCAGGGTGAACAGCTCATTCCAGTTTACCCTGTTTATCCCATGGAGATATTTATACCCCCTATTGTATACACTCGTGAAACATACACACCTGTGTCCATCACATGTGAGCTTTGTTACTATCGCACTAGGGTGAGCTTTAGGGTTGGGAACCCCAAGGAAGACTGCACCCCTGATTTGCCTCAGGGGTGGGGAGTGGTTTTAGGGTTGGAAACCCTAAAACCACATTTCCCTACTTTTGTTGCTTTAGACTGAACCCTAAATGTTGCATTAACACAAAGAATTTCCTTATTTTTCTAGATATATTAGTCATATCCTCATTTGGCTTCCCTTCCACAACAAGATACATGTACATATCTATGGAGGGATGGGAGTGCAGGGCCCAGAGATATGTATACGTTTCTATCATGACCCCTTCCCCCATCTCCAAGGTATCTATGTTGAAGTCTCTCAGCCTTTCCTCATATATTTCCTCCCACTGCCCCTCGATTATTTTGGTTGCCCTTCTCTGCATTATTTCTGCCCTGTCACAGTGCTTCTGTAAGTGGGGGCTCCAGAACATTTCACAGTACTCCAGGTGTGGGAAAACCAGAAACCTGCACAGGGGAAGGATCACCTCACTTTTCCTTTTTTTTTTTTCCTGCAGGTAGTGTGCTTTATTCCATCCAGGCTAGCCCCACCATCAGGGACAGACCCCCCCCCCCCACCATCCCAAGCCCTGTCACCCCGCCCCATACAGACTTACCATCCAACTCCTCATCTTCCCCATGGTTTACCCCAGGCAGGGTAGCCTCCATCTGTGGGCGTGGAAAGGATCCTCAGATGGAAGATGCACATTAGACACAGGTGCGGAGCTTACTAGGGGTCGGTCTCTTCATGTTGGCAAGTCATGATTTTCTGCTTCCTGTACAGTCCCCGGGACAGTGAATGTGCAGTGCCACCCAGACATGCCCATACATGCACTCGCACGAAGGACATCAGTGGCTGCCACTCCTCCCACCCTGCATTGCTGTCCCTGGGTGCCTGACCCCCAGCTGCCACTAGGGGTTCAATATTACACTGGGTGCAACAGCTCACCTACCCTGGAGGAGGGAAGCAGTCCTACAGATGCTCACTCCTCCTTTCCTTGGCCACCCCTCCGAAAACTCAAATTCACTCTCAAACATGAGTCATTGGCACTGCAGGCAGTAGCATTACCGCTGCGCTGGAAAGCCCTCTTACCATTTCCCTGCTTCTACTGCTGATCCCTTTTCCTATACACCACAGCATCCTCTCATCCCATACCCACTACTCTATTGCACTGGGCTGATACTTTCAGGCTGTTCAAGATTATCACCCCCAAGTCTCTTTCTTCAGCTGTTCTTTCTACTATAACCCCTCCCATCAGGTATTGCATTATAGGGTGCGTTGTTTTACTCCCAATTTCCATTACCTTACACTATTTGGCATTGAATTTCAGCTGCCATATCTTTTACTTTCTTTCTAGCCTTGGCAAGCCCTCCTTCATTGTTTTGACCCATTCCTCACTGTCTACCATACTGCGGATGTTATTGTTGTCTGCAATACGACAGATCTTCCCCGTACCTCTATCCCTATGTCACATATGCATATGTTAAAAAGGACAGGCTACAGAACTGAATCCTGTGTCACTCTGTTTGTCATCTACTGTACCTAACCTTCCTCTGAGCATTCCCATGTTATGCTCACCCTCTATGTCCTTTCCCCCAGCCATTTTTCCACCCATCTAGATACCTTTCATCCATTCTGAGGTCTTTCAGCTTCATGACCACCTCCTGTGAGGAATGGAGTCAAAGGCCTTAGTAAAGTCAGGGTATAGTTTGTCTGGTGCCTGTCCCTTATCTGCTGCCTTCAGTACCCAATCCAAAAAGTCGATCAGGTTTGCCTGGCACTGTCTCTCATGCATGTAACTATGTTGCCTGGTATCCGGGAGATTGTTTGCCTCCAGGAATTCTATCAGCCTTTGGTATCCTGGAGATTGTTTGCCATTAGGAGAATTCTGTCAGCCTTTCTTTTAAGAGAGACTGTAGCAGTCTCACAGCTGTAGACTTCAGACTGGCTGGTTTGTAGTGATGTGGATCAGCCTTACTACTTCTTTTGTGCAGGGGCACTATATCAGCTGTCCTTCAGTCCCTGGTTACCAACCCTGTGTTCTGTAAGCAGTTGTAAATATCAGCCACTACATTGTCATCATGTATTGCTGGTATTGCTCCTCTAAGAGGTCTGTTCTAACTAATCTCTTACAATTTTTTGAACCAGTTAGTGCTGCCCCCCCTGTACCTTTTGTTCCTTGTTTTCTTTTTTTTTTATTTCCATTTTTTTGTGCCTCTGGTTTTTGCCCATCCCCTTACTCTGGCACATGCATGTGCATATGGAGGCACGTGCACACCGTGGTCTGAGACACCCTCCCGACTTGCCAGCCCCTCCCACCTGCGTGGCCACAATACCTCCACCTGATAGCTGTGGAACTATGGGGGGACAATGACCTCCCTGGGAGAGGAGAGCTGCTGTTAGGCTGCTCGATCCTCCAACCCCCTGTGCCAGTACTCCGATGACCCGAGGTTGTTCCCGAACCCAGATCATTAGCGTAGCGTGAGGTAAGGCATAACGCCTCAGCCCTCTGTGCCACCGGGTCAGCCATGTTCCTTGTTTTCTGACCAGTTCCCATTTTAGTTCTTGCTTTAGCTGGGAAGTGGGGAGGCCACTATGGGCCACCCCTCCCAAACTGTGTCAGCTGAGTTGCCCCCCCTTCTCTAGTTTAACACTTCCTGAGTGTGTTGTGTAAATTTCCTCCCCAACACCCTTGTACCCTCCTTGTTGGGATGTACACCATCCCTTTTAAACAGACTACATGCCTTCCAAGTTGGGTCACAGTTCCTGAAGAGTCAAATTCCCTCCTTCATGCAGCATCCTTCTAGCCTCACGTTGATCAGATACAGATTTAATGTTTCTCTCTTGTTATGCTGTGACCACTGTAGCACTTCTGAGAAAGTTACTGCTCTTGCTCTTTCTTTTACTACTCTGCCTAAAGCATGGAAGATGGCCTTTACCTTCTTTGTATTTATCCTACTCAGATCCTGCTCAGATCATATTATTATCTACATGCACAATCAGATCTAGCAGGGCTGTCATGCCCATAGAGTTGGGGGGGGGGGGGGGCACATGCCTGCCGACTTCCTAACCAGTGATTGCTTTTTGAATGGAATAAGTGCTGTAAAAGTATAACTGGGTGCCCTCCCTTGACTGAGTTTTAATTGTGTGCCCCCCCAGCAATTTTTTGGGCATAACATCCCTGAAAACTGCCCCCCACCCCATTATAAGTCTAATAAATTATTCATGATCACAAAGCACTTCCTGACTGGCTACAGTACCAGATGTTATCTCCCAATAATGCCTGTAACAGCTAACAACAGTAATGCACATTACTGCTTCCAGTGTCACAAACACAAACTCTAAGTTTAATAAAAAAGAAAAACAGATAATAACCAATAAGATTTAAAATCATAATAACACTCCCACAACCATACATTTCCAGGATCGTAACACCTGGTCTGAAGTTAACATTAACATTTCCCACCCAGCTGTCACTCCCCTGGGAATGTTCAGTTGTTTGGGTGTTTTTTTGTTATTACAATTTATTTAAAAAAGGCTGGCCAAGCTAACATGCAACACCCCATTTCAAGTTGGGGTCTGCTTCTGCCAATTTCCACAGCTGGGGGGTGGAACACTGGAAGGTAAGTGACTTGCTAAAGGTCACGTGGGAACTATTTGAACTTTGGACGGGTTTGAACTTTTATTGCGTAACATAGCAGTATTTGCTAATCACCATAGAGGTTTTTTTCAGCAACAATGTTTCTTTGGCAAAAATATCAAGATACCCATTTTTATTTTTATTTTCTTTCATTCCCGAACAAAGATACAGGATTTTGAAGTTAAAAGTTCCCGCTCCTGTGCCATGCCCACCATAAAAAAAAATTAAATATCTTGGTACAGTGCTGCATTGATATGCCACCAGAGACATGTGGTGACACCATCCTAATACAATCACATTATGAATCTAGCATGTACAGTCAACAGGGAACCTCAACAGAAAAATTTTTTAAAAATTGCATGTGGAGGTCGCCTTTAATGAAGTGAGTAATTGATTACAACAGTAGCTGTAAAAGCTGTTTTAAAAATATGTGAGAAAACTAGAAATACACTGAAATACATTTTTTTTAAAAACAAACAAAAAAACTGATGAAATGTTTTGCTAACAAATACTGCTGCTACTATTACCATGCCAGAAGATATCCACCAGACAGGACTCTGTCCTTGTCCTTAAGGTCCAAAAGACATAATTCTGTCTGGACCTCTGTTAACTCTTTGTGGAGCAGCGTCCTGAGGTTCGGTTAGCTGCCCCTGAGTTTTCTGTTACAGTGTTCCCAGCATGGTACCACTTGCAGATGATGCTAGGCAGTTCCTTGCAATAGAGGATGTTTGTTTGACTGCTGATTGGTGGGGGTGGGGTGGGGCGGTGATTGCGTGCTCCTGCTCAGCACCAGGGATCTCTTTTCAAGGGAAAATGCACACCCAGGAGTCTCAGCGGCCATAACTGTTGGTTGACATTTGAGTCATGAAGGCTTTGTGAGATTAACGAACGTTTCCATTTCGGTTCCTGAAACCTGTCCCATACCTTTAAAATAGATCCGTCCTGAGTGGCCAGCTGTCCTTGGTCACTGTGGGTTTCCTCAGGTTATGGACAGACAGACACCTGTCAGTTACACTCAGCATTCATTACTTCAGATGCGTTAAAGCTGCCCCCGTTGTGTTTCATAATGTCAAAGAAGTCAAGAATTCTGTGACTTGCTCTGCATTCCTAGAAAAGGTTCTGGGGGTGGGATGCATATGACTCTTTGGTCCTTGCTTTCCATGTTTGGCCTTTTTTGAGGGGGGAGAGGTGGTCAGAATATTAACGCTGTGCCCAGCTGTGGTAGCAGAACATACTAACAGTGTGAGTGTGTATGTGTGTGTGTGTGGGGGGGGGTTCAGAATTGCATAGACCTGGAAGGAAAGTGATGCAAATGCCTTAGCCCAGTGTACTCAGAAAATCATGTCCTCCTTTTATACCTTAGCTAACCTGCTTGGCTTATTACAAGCGTAGTCCAGCTTATTTAATTTAATTACTATCGTGACAAGGAAAAAAAATGCAAAAAAAAAAAAAGTTCATTTAAATTAGGAAAAAGATCAAACAGAAGGGCATCTCCAAGGGGACTGAAGCTTTTAAAACTGCGGTTTCAGTACTGAAGTGTTAGTTAGATAATTGGTTATGGACACTGTTTTTGTGCAAATAACTGTATGGGGGAGTGGTGTAAGTAAATAACTGATCAGGGGTATGAAGTTTGGGCACTAGGTCACATCGGCATCTGTAACAACAGCGTGGTTAAGAACTGCGCAGTAAAAATAGCTCCGTCCAAAACAGGGGCCAGGATAAATGCCCCACAGAACAACAGTGCCAATGGTAGTGGTCCAAACACACACGGAGGACTGCTACCATGGCAAGGACACATCAGGAAACTGTGGCTCTGCCCCCCCCACCCCCCGGTATTAAAATAACAAACTCTGAGGGGGTGTGGATCTCGGGGAAAGTTAGAACTTGGGTGGGAGGGCCATTTGCTTTCAACAAAAACTAACAAAAAAAAGAAAAACACACTAGGGGTGGGGGGAAATGGAAAAAGTACAATGCAGAAGGCCAGGAATAGAACCCTGATTTCCCGATCTGTGCTGCCCAAACTGCTCCAACATAATTACATTAGCCCTCTCTGCCATGGAAGCAGCTCAGCCAACTTCCACAATTTTTTCTCACTTGTCCACTTCCTCCATTGTCTGAATAGCTACAGGGGTAGCAGGAGTTAGCGGTAGTTGACATTTGCTATCCTAACCCCATCGCTATTAAGGCATGTGCTGTTATTGCTGCGCGCTTCTAGACAACGCTATATTGGAAGCGCTCTTTTAACCTGGTACAGAAGTTTGTGGGGCAATAAATTGTGTTTTTTCCCTTTATTCTGATTGGCTATGAATAAGTACTTGTTGTATAAGCCACATATATTTATGAATGGGAATGAGACTTTGGAGTATGTGTATGGTTTGAAGAGATTCACAAAAAAAACCCTGCAGAATGGATTACTAAGGATTAGAGCAGAACTAACAGAGTAAGCATGCTTGACATTTAGAGGTTTTGAGAAGAGAAAAGAATGCCTGAATAACTATACAGTGTATGCCACCCACTCACTAGTACAAGAAAGTAGTATTACATTTTTTTGTTCTCTGGATTTTATGTGTACATTGAGTAAAAAAGATACAAAGCAGCCTACTTGTCCTCAGTGAATTTCCAGCAGTCTAATTTCTTGTAAGTTACTGCTGTTCCACTAATTGTACGTGTGTGTGCGTGTGTGTGTGTGTGTGTGTGTGTGTGTGTGTGTGTGACAAAGTATTGTTGAGGCAGACCTCCATGCTACCCAGGTGAGGAGTCAGCAAACCTCCCTTGACCTCGCCTGCTCTTCCACCATATGCTGCTAAGGGTCGCATGGTTTATGACAACTGTCTGATCAAGAACGCAACATAAAATAATAACAGCTAGATGAATGAAGTGAACTCCAGGTCGAGGCTTGTCTTCAGACCTAATAATACGCCATGTAGTCACACAGCATAGAGTACACCCCCCTTTTTGTCATATAAGCAGTCCTGTGCACTTTTGGCTGGGGGATGCTGAAGCGGTATTGTAATATCCCTGTATCTCTAAGCATGCACACTGCTCTCATGTTCTCGGGAAAAGGTGCAAGATGGAGTCATGGCTGAGGAATACAGTATTTGCTGGCAAGCACATTCTGTAATGAACAAGATGGCTTTTACACTGGTTGGTGGGGGGGGGGTGTTAGGTATGTCCCCTGGTTGGGAGGGGCAACTGTGTAATGGGTGTAAATGGAGGACTAAGGACCCTCACATAAACTATATATGAATAGTGAGTTAAGTTAGCGGAATAGTGAGCTCTGCTCATGTTACCTCACCCAGGCTAAGCTAACAAGCCGGCTTTCAGTAGTGCGAGCTCTAAACTCAGACTGTGGCTTTTTAATTTGTTTATGTTGGTGGGCTCTGCCTCCAATTTTTTTAAGGCGTTCAGGGGCAGAGCCCTGTCTCCCTCCCCCCAACATGAACAAATCTAAAAAGGTTATTTCACTTTTCTTTTCCCATGCCACATGTGCACCGCTCTGCGCTATGGTAACTCTAGGCTCAGCCACTTCTATGCAGAAAGAACAGAGGGTCCTTAGTCCTCCATGTACACCTTTTTACACTACACACAGGCACACGCACATGCACACGTACGCACACGCGCGCGCACACACACACACACACGCGCACACACACACGTCTATGCTGCCACAACTGTTTTTCCTTTTTTAGGTTTAACCACCCAGAGCCCATTTACTAGAGCCCATTATAACATAGCTATCTAAAATACAATCATTTCATTGGTCAGAACACATCACTTGACCATTAATTAATCCCCAATATACCCACAGTTGCCTTGCCGGTCCACAGTATGCTGATTGACAGCAATGTAAACTGACTTAGAGAAATCACTCCACCATAGACACATTGAAAAAGAGAAGGTGGATTCTGCCTTCAAAGGCAGATTCCGCATCCTCATAACAACAAATGCACCAAGTGGACAACTACAGAGACAGCATCTTCTATACACATTATTTATTAGGCGAAAGGACTATTTTAGTAAAAATCCATGTTCAAACACATATATTGTAATATTCCTTTACGTAAACCTCTAATATAATGTGGCTCATGTTATAAAATTAACCTCTCAGGGTATGGGTTTACTGAGCATTAATCCATGCCTGGGTGGCTGCAAAATTCACAGAGGCCGATTCCAACCTCTCAGGCGTGGATTAATGCCTCTGCAAACCCATACCCTGTCATGGGTTAATCCCTCCGTACGAGCTACTTGGAAGCATTTGTTATGAGCGGCCATTGTTTGTACTTTTTATTTAGTATAACATACTAAGAGGATAAAGTGACGGCATGGCCACCATACCCCATTATACACTGGGGCTTACCTATAGACTTCCTCCCACATGTAAGTGGGATCTCTTGGAGCCAGAAAAAGGGCTTCCCACTGAAATCCTCTTTTCAATAAGCCTCTGCCTCCCAGTTATTCAGGCCATCTTTGGCAATGCAGAGGGATAGATCTGACTACAGAACACCACCGAGACCAGGACCATTTTATTTAAAAGGGTGCCAAGTGCATATATTTGAAATACAAGCAAAGAACTTAGTTAATAGAGCACTTATCTTTTTCTCTTTTCCAAATGTTATTCCAATTATATGCACATTGCACCCTTGTTACTAGAATGTTATTGAAATTTGTGTTGCTGCAGGTTGTGCGTTGAGAAAGATGTGTGCCTATAATAGTTCCAGGTTTCCGGATATCCTGGTATCTCAACTGGTAGATCAGCAGTGCAGTGTTTCAAACACCCCTGGGTTCGAATCCCTGTTAGGGCACTTTAATTTATTTCTCATTTCTAAACTGGAGTCTGTTTTCAGGATCCTTCACTGTGAAGCCGGCTGAGTGGCCTGCTTTAAAAAATGGCATTAACATTATTAATGTTAACAGATTATAAATGCCACGAAGCTTGGGGGGGGAGAGATTAAGAGGGATGTGAAGATGTACTTCTTCATGGAAAGGGTGGTGGACAATTGGAAAAGCCTAGCAGAAGAGATGGAGGGGACAGAGACAGTGGGGGGCTTTAAATATGCATGGGATAGTCACAAGGGCATAATAAGCAGAGGTAAGAGAGGGAAGGAGGGACCCCTGGGATCTAATAGGGTCCAGGGAGTAGAATAGGTAGTGTAAACAGGGCAGACTAGATGGGTCTACTGGTACTTTTCTGCCAACACATTCTGTGTTTTTATGTTTCTATAAATAATTAGTTCAAGCTTTACAAGGCAATAATCTGACTGTTGTTTCGGGATCATACTTTATTGCAACAGAAGAGTTGGAGTTTGGACTCATATTTATTTATTTATTTATTCTTTTTTTGTACATTCTATTTATGCACTGGAGGCCCAGGGCATCTCTCAAGTGTACCCCTTGGACTCGGACTCTACTTCCTGCCTGAGACCCCTTCCACAGGGAGTACAAGGGCTGAGCACACCCTCCCCAAGCCTATGGACTCGGCCGCCCCCCCACCGGGCGGGACCACCTCTCCTATCTGGTGACCTTTCTGAAATCCAAACAGATGGTCTGTGGCTGGGTTGAGGGGCCTGGGAGAGCAGGTGGAAAGGTGGTCCAGCATTGAGATGTGGGCGTCGGCCTCTGGGTCACCGTTGCCTCCCTAGATCCTCTGGGGATTCTGCTTGGTGCAGTCCCCTGAGGTGTGGCATGCAATGACCCTGCGCGGCTCTGCCTCTGCCACCAGCATCTGCCATCACCTCGCCCATACCTCACACCCTGCTCTTGTGCTGCCCCGATCTCCACTGGGGGCTGCTACAGAGCGAGGAACCTCCCACAGCCCACTCCAGGAGAGGAGAGCAGTCCTCCAGATGCTCAATCCTCTCCCTCCCCTGCCGACCCCCCAGCCTACCGAATCCATTCCCAAACCCGGGTTGCCAGCATGGTGCAATGCATGGCTTCCAGCGCCTCAACCCTCAGTGCCACTGGGCCGACTTATTTATTTATTCTTTGCAACTTATTTACCTAGGATATCACAGCTGGAATGCAGCATCTTGTTTCCTGTGTGGTCCTGCTCTTACCCATTTCCACAGCTGTCTCGACTGAGTCACTGGAAGGTTTTGTGATTTGCCCAGTTCACACAGTGAATATCTGAATCTAGCGGGGTTTGAACCTGCAGTGTTCTGGATCCTAAGCTGAAGCTGTAATCACTAGGCCACCAGTGTCAGCTTAACACCAGGGCACGTGCCCTGGTAAAAAATGATGTGCAGAGAAACCACAATAGATAGGTACCCAGGCTGCCGGCTGTTCCCACCTATGCCATGGTAACCAATAGAGGTTAGAGCCACTACTGTAAACTACACTGCATCCATATAGTGAATGACCTCCCGGTTCTTTTATTGAAAGAACATGAGAAGGAATTCAGAACCATAAAAGATGCTGTAATTAATAATGACTGAGAAGCCAGTCATTTCTAAGGGATTAAAGACTGGTTGTGGCAATGGGTGACCTCCTCCCTCCAGCTAATCATTAATCCAAGGAAATTACTGGCTTCAAGGTTGTTATTGTGATTAAAAGCCTAATAGCAATAACAGTTGGCAGCTAGATTGGCCATTTCTAAGATATTATTAACAGCTCCAGTAGCCAGTCAGGAGCTTCACTACCCTCATGAATGTTTAATTAGACTTATAAATAGAAACAAATAAAAAATATTGAAAAGGCCGGCCCTGCCTGGTAGTGCTACCGTAGGACTTCCACTTGCTACACCGGTGAGCCGAGTCCGGGAACAGACTTGAGTCACTCGGGAACCAGTTGGGGAGGAATGATAGAGAATCCTATGGACAGCTGTTTTCCCTGGGGGGGGGGGCGGGATATGGCATCCCACTACCAGCCTCCATCTGGCAGAAGCCAGGCAGTAGCACCATGGGATCATCTCCATAACAGCAGCGCCTGCCCTCGGATGCTGATACATACGTGCATGCGTGCATGGCACGTCGTTACATCGCCCCTTCTGCAGGACTATGGTAGAGCTCCATGCTCAGTTGGTAGCAGCAAGGATGGCGAGAGCTCAGCTGCACACTCAGCTCAGCAGTTGCTCACACCCTACACTCCCACTCCCCAGAGACCCACTGGTCCAGCGGGGTGGAGGGTGGTAGGGCGCAGGGGAGAGGGGCAGTCATAAGGAGGTTGTCCAGCCCAGTATCATCCAGATGGCAAATCGCTTCACACCTGTGGAGGAGGTTCAGGCTCCTGACTCTGCCAGGGGGGACTACGGGTCAGTCGAAAGGAAACAGCAGGCAGCATGTTGGCACCAAAGGGGAGCAAGGCTAAAAGGAAGGTCCTAGTGGTTGGGGACTCAGTGATCGGGGGGGAAGATAGGGTGATGGGGAGGGGTCAGATGGGAGGGGGTTGGTCTGATGCCTACTTGGAGTGTCCACCAACCAGGATTTAGACAGATTAGGTAGGCTGGTGGAGAAGGAGGGGGGAGCTGGGGTTCTGGTACACCTGGGTACCAATGCTCTGGCTAACCAGTTGGTAGAGATGGTGAAGAGGAACTTCTAGAGACTGGGGCCCAGACTGGCAGTGTACTCAGCCTTTTTGGCCTTTTCCAAAGTCTTCCCTGTGTGGGGCAGGCAGGGAAGGTAGGCCAGGATTAGGAGTTCTTAAATAGAGGAGTTTAACAGTTGGTTTAAGGGATGGTGTCTAGACATGGGGTACCACTTTGTCAGGGATTGGGGGGATTTCTGGGATAGGTGACTCTTCAAGGGTAATTGACTTCACCTGACAAGAGGCGGAGGCCAGCATGCTAGGGCAGAGGTTTTACGTCTACAGCAGGCATTTAAACTGACTGCATGGGAGTCTGGGTCTAGGGGATCCATAGTGGATGGTAAGCAGAACGGGATCCTAGATAGAATGCCCCCACATCCAGGGGACAGTAACAGCAAAAAGGATGCAGGGAATAAGGTGGGGTTTACAGGACCAAGGGAGTGGCACCAGTGAGGAAAAAAACAAAAGACAAGAGCACAAACAAGGAGGGGGGGACATAGAAAGTAAAAGGACAGTAGCAGAGTTAGAGCAGGGGTCAGATGGAGGGGAGTATGCCTTAATGGCAGGAGCCTAGGTAACAAACTCAGTGCACTCCAGGCACTGATGGCAGATACTGAAGTGGACTTTGTGGCCATCATGGAAACGTGGGTCACAGATAAAAATGACTGATAGTGCCGGCCCGTCGGCGCAGCAGTGGGATTTCCGCTTGCGATGCCGGCGACCCAGGTTCGGGAATGGACCCGGGTTGTCGGAGGGCCGGCCGGGGGAGAAGGATGGAGCATCCGATGGGCAGCTCTCCTTCTCCGGGGGAAGGGTGGGGACAACACTCAGAGAACGGAGGACCCCTGGTGGAGGCCGGGAGACCTTGTGCTGCCGACGTTCAACAAGGGAGGGGGGAGGCGGGGTAGACGCTGGCGTCATTGCACGTCCCCACCTCCTCTGGGGAAGAAACCAGGAAAAAGAATGGCGGGCTGGCCAGCCACGAGAATGAAGCCTCCCGAGGTCTCGATTCACCGCCACCGCTATGGGACCCCAACTAGTCATAGTTCCGTGGCCACAAAGGTGGCCAAGGCCCTGCCCTCTGGGGGGCAAGCCGGGGGTGACCGTGGGTCCCTGGCAGCAATAGGCGGCGGTGGAGGTCTCTGGGGGCCGTGACCAGGGCAGATAAAGATCGGTGGCCCGGCCAGGAAAAAGAGGGGAAAAAAAAAAAAAATGACTGATAGATGACAGTCCATGGGTATTCACTGCTCAGTAGGGATAGGAGACCTGGTAAGAGGAGGAGTTGCCCTTTATGTCAAGGAGGGCATAGAAGTGGCAGAAGATGGAAGCATTAGGGGTATCAATGCGGAGGCTGAGTTAGTATGGGTACAACTCACAGCAGCCTTTGGAAGGAAAGTGCACTTGGGGTGATCTATCGGCATCGAGGGCAAGGGGAGGAAAGGGACAGAGAACTCAGGGAGGAACTTAAAAAAAGGGGCAGCTAAGGGGGAAGTGGTGGTGGTGGGTGACCTGAACTTGCGTGACATTGATTGGGGGGTCCCAGTGCCCAAGAGTGCCAGGAGCCCGACATTGCTGGACACCTTCCAAAACTGTCTACTGGTGCAGCTAGTTATGGTACCCACTAGATAGACCATAATCCTTGATGTGGTGCTCACCAACTCACAGACTGTGGTTGTGGTAGTAGGGCAGCCACTAGGGAACAGCAACCACAACTCCCTGTGGTTTGAAGTGGTCCTCGAGGCCAGCAACCAACAATCAAGAACTGAAATCCTTGACTTTACAAGGGCAGGCTTCAATAGGCTAAGGGAACTGGTCAGGGATAACTTAGTAGGCGTGGAGGACATAGGTGGGGTGCAGGAGAGATGAGGGGCAATTAAAGGAGCCATCCTCGAGGCATCAAAGGCAGGCATACGAACAGTATCTAAGGAAAAACAGGTTTAAGAGACCGCTATGGCTCTCAGCTAGGATCAGGGAAGTGGTTAAGGTCAAAAAGAAGGCCTTCAATAAATACAAGGAAAAGCAGGGATAGATAGAATCGAAGGATTATCTACAGAAAAACAGGGTGGCAAAAAGGGCCATCAGGGAGGCAAAAGCAGACAGCTCCCACCATGCTGGTTTGACAGAAATTCTGTCAAAAGCCTTTACAGTGATGGCACTATGTTGACCCCAGTCAACATTGTGCCATCAGGAAAACTGTTTTGTTTTTTCAGGGGGCTACCCACCCTGAACTCCCCATGCAGGGGCTCTGCCCTCCGCACCCCCTGGAATTAAATATAATCAACTCCAGGTCAAAGTTGTTCTGGGGAGGGGGTGCAAGACCCGAAGAGACCGTGCAGGGGTCCCGCATGACCATTACAGCAAACTGCTGGATTTGTCACTGTACTGGTCATCGTGATGAAAGTTTTGCTGTCCTAATGGTATACCAAGCAGACACGGAACTGCGTATTGCAGAAGGGGTCAAGAATGGAGAAAAACTGTGTTTTAGATATACAGTATTAGTGAAAAAAGGATGGAGGGGCATTGCACGGCTAGTTGAGAGAGGCAGGGTCATAGAGGAGGATGGGTAAAAGGCCACTGTCCTGAATGACTACTGGTACTTTTGCTCAGTATTCACTAAGGAGGACTGCAGGTCCATGCTAGAAAGTGGCATCAAAGCAGCCACTAAGGGAGACCCAGAAATGAGACAGCCGCTGCTTACTAGTGAGAATGTCCTGAATGGTCTGGCAGCCCTTAAGATAGATAAGGCCTCTAGACCTGATGGGTTGCATCTGAGGGTACTCAGGGAATTAGCAGCAGAGCTTGCTGAACCATTGGCTGGGCTGTTCAACAGCTCACTTAGGTCTGGGGAAGTTCCAAAGGATTGGAAGATGGCAGATTTTATACCACTTCATAAGGGGGAGGGGGAGGGGTGGGGATAGGGAGCAACCAGGAAACTACAGGCCTGTTGGTCTGACCTCCATCATGTGGAAGCTGATAGAATCACTAATCAAAGAGGACCTCATAGACTGCCTGGAGAGCGGACTCCAGGATAGTAAACAGCACAGTTTCATGGCAGGAACTGTATTGTCAGACTAACCTGGTTATCTTCTTGGGTCACCCTGTGGAGCTGCTGTATGTCTAGAATAAGAAATTGATCAACAGTACAACTACTAAACAACCACAGAATTCATTTGCCAGAGTTAAACTATTTATTTTAGCAGCACAAAAATATACAATATTTTGTACTGCTTTTTAAAAAATAAATGGTTTGAAATACAAAAGATGGATACATGGATTCTGATTGTTTGTGGTGGGTGCTATTTTGATTTGATCAATTTCTTGTTCTGAGACCAATCAGAACCACCACTTTGTCCCGGTGCTCATTTTTGTAGCTTTAAACTTTTACTTCAGCAAGGCTTTTGATTCAGTATCTCACAAAAGGTTGCTCAAAAAGATGGAAGACCTGGGTTCAGCTAAAACTGTAGTGAACTGGGTGGGTAGTTGGCCAAAAGGGAGGCAGCAGAGGGTGGTGGCCAGTGGGGTTAAATCAGAGGAGAGGGAGGTTACGAGCAGGGTTCCATAGGGATCCAGCCAATGTCCAGTCCTCTTCAACATGTTCATTAGTGACACTGGTGAGACAATCCAGGGCAGACTGTGTCTCTTTGCAGATTACATAAAACTATGTGGGAGGGTGGATAGTGAAGAGGGAATTAGGGATATGCAGAAGGACCTACAAAAGCTAGAGGGGTGGTCAAAGGCCTGGCAGTTAAAGTTCAACACCAAAAAGTGCAAGGTAATGCGACTATGGAAAAGAACTCCAAGGCAGAGTTCTGGATGGGAAGGGAGAGACGTAGCACTACAGAGGAGGAATGGGATCTAGGAGCTATCATCTGTAACTCCCTTAAACAAACAAGACAGTGCAACAAGGCCTATAGTAAGGCTAACAGGATGCTGCGATGTATCGGGAGGGGCACTGACAGCAGAAGAAAAGAGGTAATACCTCCCATCTACAGATCCCTAGTGAAGTCTCACCTAGAGTACTGCGCCCAGTTCTGGAGTCCTCACCTCAGAATGGACAGGGATAGGTTGAAGACAGTGCAGCACAGAGTAACAAAAATGATTCAGGGCAAGCAGGGCAGATCCTATGAGGAGCACCTCAAGGCACTAAATATGTACTCACTGGAAACCAGAAGGGAGAGGGGAGATATGACAGAGACTTTCAAGTTCCTTAAAGGAATTAACAAGGTAAACTGTTGGGAATTATTTACCCTGAATACCAACTCGAGGTCATGTGGTCATGAGTGAAAATGAATAGGAGGGAGGTTCAGGAGGGATGTGAGGAAATACTTCTTTGAGGAAAGGATGGAGGAACCTTGGAACAGTCTGTTGGCCAAGGTGGTGGGTGTGAATATAGTCAGGAGACTTAAGCAGGCCTGGGATAGAATGAAAGGAATAGTGGTCACCTGTGGCAACAAGACCAGGGAGGAGAATGGGAATAGGATGGGGGAAGGTTAGTACCCTGGAAGAACACTAGGTTTCTGGGAAGGTTCCAGGGATTATAAGGAACATGGGCAGACTGGATGGAGCTCTGGCCTTTTTCTGCCGTCATGGTCTATGTTTCTGTGGTAGGCAGCCCTGCAGAGAAAATCAGGGAAGAAGTGCCTAGAAGCGCAGGATAATGACCTGACCCTCCACAGGCCCCCACTGCTGACTAGGTGCTCTGTCTAGGACATCTGAACTGTATTGAGCGAGGGGGGGGGGTCAGAAACCCCCTGGTCCTACCCTCTTAGGGGGATTCCCCAGAATAAATGTAGGGTTGTGGCATATTAGCCCTCACAAAAGCAGGAGAGAAACAAAAAGAAAATATTTTTGCGGGTAAAGATAATACCTTTATTAGGCTAAAGAAAAGTTAAAGATGCAAGCTTCTGAGGCCTGAATGCCTCTTCATCAGATATATGGAACAGACAGAGCACCAGAACTGGTTGTTGAGTCCCAGGCAGGCAATGGGTCAAGCCAGGAAGCCTGAGAGAAAAGAGGGCGTGTGATTGCCAGTAACCAGGAAAGGCACACTATTTATTTATTTATTATTTATTGAAATGTTTCACCAGGAGGGCACACTGAACAACAAGTTGCTCGTCTCACGGTGCGACCTGGGGGGAGGGGTTACATAGGGTTGTGACCTGCTTGTTTCAAGGTGTGATCTGGGAGCACAAGGAAGTTAAGTGACTTGCTCAGGGTCACACAGTATGCAAGTGGGGGCTGTGGGATTCAAACCCAGGTCTTCAGGTTTGCAACTCAGTGCCCTAAACCACAACACTATACTACCTCCCCAAGAAGAAAAGTGTGAACTGAAAATAAAATAAAGAAAAACATGTAGTATGCTCTCTCTAATTTCTCATTTCTTTTTCTGTGAGGTTCAGAAAGTGAGAAGCAGACACCTTCTTCAAATATATGGACTACTTTCCCTGAGGAAGTGGCCATGGGGCTGCCAAACGTTGGGGTGCATTGGTGTGGCCCTAAAACTGTGAACATGCCTGATTGAATAAATGGAATATTCTGCGGAGCCATGACTGCAAGGGAGCAACAACATCGACAGCACACTGAATAACAATCTTATTTTAAGCTACCTCATAGAATAAAAAATGGAACAGTCTTCCAGCAGAAATATATCAAGTCACATCAGTATCCATGTCTTCATCAGTGACATTGCATGGGACCTAGAAGGCAGAATTTCCCTGTTCACTGATGACATGAAGCTCTGTAACAGAGTGGGCATGCCAGAGGGTGTAAACAGAATGAGGAGGAACCTGCAGAGGCTTGAAGAATGGTCAGGGGTTTGGCAGTTGAAATCCAATGCAAAGAAGTGCAAAATAATGCATATAGGGCACAAAAACCCTGGAACAACATATCAGTTGGGGGAAGGGGGGTGATGATATAGCATTCACCAAGCAGGAAAGGGACCTTGGAGTTATCATCTATGATGACCTCAAGGTAGGGAAACAGTGTATCAAGGCAGCTGGTAAAGCAAATACGATGCTGGGATGCATAGACAGGGGCATCACCAGCAGGAAAAGGGAGGTCATAATTCCACTATACAAGACACTAGTGAGGCTCCACCTGGAGTACAGTGTACAGTTCTTGAGACCTTACCTATGTAAGGACATAAAGTAGCGAAGGTTCAGAGGAGGGCAACAAAGATGGTACAGGGATTGCTTTACAAGTCCTATGAGGACAGGCTGAAGGACTTGAATATGTACTCCCTGGAGGAGAGGAGGGCAAGAGAGGATATGATAGAGATATACAAGTACCTTACAGGGAGGAACAGGGTGCAGGAATACAGTGTTTTCCAGTGAAAAAGATATTCCAGGACTAGAGGGCATGGGATGAAGTTAGAGGGAGGGTGATTCAGAGGAAACATGAGGTAGAATTTCTTCACAGAAAGGGTGGTGGACAAGTGGAGCACCCTACCAAAGGAAGTGGTGGGGGCTGAAACAATCATGAGATTTAAGAATGCATGGGATAGACATAAGGGAATTCTAGCGGTCAGGGGTAAGCGGCAACAGACTTCTAGAAAAATAGGTTCTTATCTGCCGACAGTGTCTATGTATCTATATATTAACCTTTAGGAACAAGTTGCTAGCTTGTTTGTCATCCATGTCTGTATGTAAATGTTACTGATAGTGGTTGTAGAAATGTTTTGTCCATATGTTTAATCTTGGGGATACTCAGTTATAGCAATATCCTAAAATCATATGTAACTGTTCTTCCCTATTTTGTTCTTCTACGTGTATTATAATGTACTATCTTAATATAGTAAGAATTTTTTTTAGCATTGGAAGTACCCAAGTTGTGCCTGTAAATGGACCTTCTGGTCTAGTGTACGTACCTGGTAATTAAATTCATTCATTCATTTAATCTGATGTATACCATGGGAGTTGTATATCATAGCATAGCTACTAGTACAGTACTACTCATAAGTATGTTGTCAGGTCAAATAACATGTTTTATTCTGAAAATGTATTTGCCCTCCTATGGTGTACGTAGGGAATATCCCATGAGGTTCTTCAAATATACATGTTATTTGGTGTGGAATGTTGGTGTTACTGCACAGTGGCAATAATACCAACATTTTACACCAAATAGCATGCATACAGTATCTGATGCTACCCTATGGGATATCCAGTGTGTACCATGGGAGTCCCCCCTTTTTGTTTTTTTGTGTATGTCTTTTGCAGGCAAAAAAACTTGCAGTCTGAAATGAAAAATGACATCATTGATGGATTGTGACTATTATTTTAACTGCTTTCTTTGTGATGGGATCCCAACATTGGTAATTCGTATACTGGCATTACAATATTTCTACAGTTTTATCTGGTTTTATTCACTTCTGTTTTTTTAAATCGACAGTATAAAGTGTCACGGTACCCTCTGAGATTTCAGCTGTTCTATCGTTGCTCCCATTGCTGTCGTCTGTGTTTAAACCAGCACGCCGCCCACCAGCCCACTGACTGGGTGCATTAGGAGTCCAAATCTATGGGACGGCTTCTATGCATACTTACTTGTGATTGACAGGCAATGCTGTTGTACAGGAGACAGGTGTGTGTAGCAGCTTGGATAGCATTGTCCGAGATGCTTGCCACAGTATGAGAAGACTATTTTTGCAAATATTTAACTTTCTTTGGAAAATTCTAAATGAGTTCATTATTGTCTAATCAAGGGACAGAATGTGTGAGTGTAGCTAAAATAAACACTATGTGGCGGGGGGCATATTCATATTAAATCATGAGACAAAATGTTTTTTTTCTCTTAAATATGGTTGAACAACGTGGCAGCTAAAATAACAGAACTGCTTTGTTAACTACATTCATTTTGTGTACCCGTGTGTGCCATAATTACTATGACTAAAAACTGACAAGACTCGGAGCTGCTCATACTACTCCCAGGGAGCCAGTTCATGTGAAAAGCAAGAGTTGTGGCTACTCTGCAAATAACATGGCTACTATGTAAATAACATGATTTCAACTGTTATTTCCACAGTAGCTATGACTCCAGTGAATATAACAGCTTTTATCTTCCAAATGTATTTGCACTCCCAGGGTGTATATGGTTTTACTGTGATTTTGATGGGTGAGTCTTAGTCGCCAGTGACTTCTATTCATAGATACATAGATACATAGATACATAGACAGTGTCGGCAGATAAGGGCCTATGGCCCACCCAGTCTGCCCATTTAAGTTTGTAAGTTCAGTTTATGTTTTCCAGGAAGTCTGTTGCCCCTTACCCCTGACCTCCAGAATTCCTTTATGTCTATCCCATGCATTCTTAAATCCCGTGATTGTTTCAGCCCCCACCACTTCCTCTGGCAGGGTGTTCCACTTGTCCACCACCCGTTCTGTGAAGAAATTCTTCCTCACATTTCCTCTGAATTGTCCTCCCTCCAACTTCATCCCATGCCCTCTAGTCCTGGAACATCTTTTTCACTTAAAAATAGTGCATTCCTGCACCCTGTTCCTCCCTGTAAGATACTTGTATGTCTCTATCATATCCTCTCTCCTCCTCTCCTCCAGGAGTACATGTTCAGTGCCTTCAACCTGTCCTCATAGGACTTGTGATGCAATCCATGCACCATCTTTGTTGCCCTCCTCTGAACCTTCTCTACCCTGTCTATGTCCTTACGTAGGTAAGGTCTCCAGAACTACACAGTGTACTCCAGGTGCGGCCTCACTAGTGTCTTGTATAGTGGAATTATGACCTCCTTTTCCTGCTGGTGATGCCCCTGCCTATGCATCCCAGCATCCTATTTGCTTTACTGCTGCCTTGTCACACTGTTTCTCTGCCTTGAGGTCATCAGAGATAACTCCAAGATCCCTTTCCTGCTTGGTGCATGCTATATCCTCACCCCCCAACTGATATAGTGTGCCAGGGTTTTTGTGCCCCATATGCATTATCTTGCACTTCCTTGCATTGAATTTCAACTGCCACACCCCTGACCATTCTTCAAGTTTCTGCAGGTCTCTTCTCATTCTATCTACACCCTCTGGTGTGTCTACTCTGTTACAGAGCTTTGTGTCATCAGCGAACAGTGAAATTCTGCCTTCTAGGTCCTGTGCAATGTCACTGATGAAGATATTGAATAGTACCGGTCCCAGCACTGATCCCTGTGGTACCCCATTGGTCACTCTTCCCTCTGTGGAGTGACAGCCATTTACCACCACCCTCTGTGTCCTGCTGCCCAGCCAGTTACCTACCATGTCATGTGATGTCATGTGATATCATGTGATGGTCCTTCTGAATAATGACCTGCTGATCTTCTTACTGTGTATCTAAAGGGTTCCAGGGTCAACTAGGGTATTTTTGACATTATAAAACAATGGCTGGAAAAGGAGCATGCATTCTGATTGGTTGGCAACATTCTGAAAGGGTTATGTTAATGGTTAGAACCCCCACATGCAACAGAACAATTTGAATTGTAAGTATAAAAACATTTCTTTTAAAAAAAATTTAAGCATGGCCAGCCCTTCTGCACAGTGGCAGTGCTATTGCTCATGGCGCCAGCTATCCAGATTCAGGAGTGAGCTCAAATTGTTGGAAGGCTGGTTGGGGAGCAGGATCAAGCCATCCGAACATACACTCTGTAGAGGGAGGGTTGTACTTCCCACCACGCAATTGTCATCAGGATGCCCACAGGTGGTGGTACATGCAGGGAACTCTAGGGTGGGTGTACCCATACTCACTGACTCCCAATCTCTATCCAACATCTGGACAGAGCTACAGAGTTATCATAGGTAATGCCTAGGGCAGGAAGATTACAAGCCATACCCAAACCATCATTAGCTACTAGTTTGTGTCTCATAGCTGGATATTATCACAGGTTGTAACAGACCATAACTCATTGACTTCCAGTATGCATCTCACAGTGGGATGGGGTTATCACAGGTTGTACTGGATCATTACTCACCGACTCCCAGTCTATGTTTTATAGTGGGACAGGGTTATCACTGGTCATACCAGACCATTACTAACTGACTCCCAGTCTGTGTTTCACAGTGGGACGAGGTTATCACTGGTCATACTGGACCATTACTCACTGACTCCAAGTCTGTGTTTCACAGTGGGATGAGGTTATCACTAGTCATACCAGACCATTACTAACAGACTCCCAAGATGCACAAAATAATTGATATGATACCTTTATTGGACTAACAGAGATTTACAGAATATCCTTAGACTTTCAGACTCACAGAGTTCTTCAGAAGGAATGGCAGTTTCCTTAAAAGAGCTCCCTTTTAAATGCCCAGAGCGATATTAGAAAGCAAAACATTTTACACATGAGTGTGACAGATTAGGGGAGTAATTGGTTTAGAAATACAACCAGAGATAAGAAAGCATCCCGAAATAATTGTACTGAGTAGGTCAAATGTCACAGGAAGACTGAAAAAACAGTGGGACAACATTTCTCTTGGTCTGATCACTCCATCTCTGACCTCGCTGTCCTGGTTCTCAAGGACATTTTGAAAATACACAACAGAGATGGAGCATTTGAGGTCAAACTTATTTATTTATTTATTTATGTATGTATGTATGTATGTATTTAGTTAATTTTTTTGTTGACGGGGAAGTGCACTAGACAAGACTTTGCCTATTTTCAGGCACGACCTAGGAGGTTACAGAACAATAGTACAACAGTAGAACAAAACATATTAGTATACCTTACAGTGGATAAAGCACAGTAACTTTTTACCATAATATAACAGGAGGAAATAGCATCTCATAGTAAGCATGGTTGGAATACCAATAGGATAATAACAAATACAGAAGAGTAGCAACTAATGATATATAATAAGTTGGATGTCAGAAGGGTAGACATACAGTATGCAGTAGTGGTACAAGGGTGATTTGGGGTGGGGGGGGCACATTAAAACAGAGTTATAAGCCAGAGGGGATAGAGGGACAAAAGGCCTTAAAAAGAGTAAGCGAAATTAGATAAAAGAAATTGAGTGTCAGATACAGGTGGAGACATCAGTTTCTCTTAAGTACTTGAAAAGTGCTCGCTTGAAACTGAAATGAGACTGTGCTGCTCGGAGGTGGGATGGGAGGGCGTTCCAGATTCTGGGGGCAAAAGTGGCAAAAGCCTGCTCACCCATTCTTGTGAAAAACCGAGGGACCTCCAAGAAAGACTGGTCACAGGAGCACAGGGGGTATGAATTTACTAGAGGAGTTAATAAGGATGCGAGGGCTGCAGGTTTAGAGGACTTGAGACATGAGAATGAGAAACTTATCTTTCTTCTCAGTATGGACGATAATGGTATGAACGTGGACACTGGTTTCATGTCCCATTACACTATTTGAAGTGCTTCTGCTTCCTTCTTGTTTCCGGTACAACACATGGACAGATATTTGTTTTACATATTCTAATATGCTTATATATAAAATGGTTCTATCCAATCTATATAACTGTGTATTTATAGGTTTGATTTTAACTGGTGGATAGTGATTTCATAGACTTAGGTTCATACAAGCAGAACTGCTCTTTCTAGTGCTTTAGTACACATGCACACACACACATGCGCACACACACACACACACACACACACACACACACACTCAACTTAGCTTCAGTAAGACATTTAACATCAGACCAGGGAATTAGATCATGGAGGGGCGGTGGATGTGGCCTACCTGGATTTCCGCAAGGCCTTCAGCACCATTTCACATAGGAGGCTTGTAAACAAGCTGGGCAGCCAGGGAGTGGGTCCCAAGGTGGTAAACTGGGTCAGAAATTGGTTAAAGGATACAACACAGAGGGTGATGGTAAACGGAGTTCATTCTAAGGAGAGGAGGGTGACCAGCAGGGTGCTACAAGGTTCAGTTCTGGGGCCAGTCCTCTTTAATGTCTTCATAAGTGACAGTGCAGAGGGGCTGGAAGGGAAGGTATGCCTTTTTGCAGATGGCACCAAGATCTGCAACAGGGTTGATACTCAAGGGGGTGGGAAAAATGAGGAGGGACCTAAGCAGGCTTGAGGAGTGGTCAAGAGTCTGGCAGGTAAATTCAATGCAAAGAGGTGTAAAATCATGCATTTGGGGCACGGAGACCAAGGGGAGGAGTACATGATGGGGGGGGGGTTACTGACAACCACCAAACAGGAAAGAGACTTGGGGTAATCATATCTGATGACCTAAAGGTGACCAAGCAGTGTGAAATGGCTATAGGGAGAGCCAGTGGGATGCTGGGGTGCATAGGGAGAGGTATTACCAGCAGAAAAAAGAAGGTGGTGATACCCCTGTACCCTACCCGGTCAGAACAGCACTTCCTGAACAGCGCATGTAAGAAGAGCACTGTAGGAAGAGTGACATGAGGGCAGCTACAGGGGTAGCATAGCAAATGGCAATTACCCCAACCCCTGTAGCTGTTACCTCAGTGGGAGGGACTGAAGGGAGGGAGGAAGGGTTGAAAAATAGTGTTGACTGGCCAAGCTGCTCCCATGGTGGAGAGGGTTAAGGCATAGAGCAGCTCGGCCAGTGTGCATCTAGAGACCAGGGTTCTGTTCCTGGTCTCCGAGTTTTTGTCTGTGAGACGGGTGTACATAATTTCACTAAGTCCCATCTCACAGATTCCCCCTCCTTCCCAAGTTTCTAAATTCCCCATAATCCAACTCCTTCTTGGAGTTGATTATATTAGAAATGGAGGGTGTTGGGGGGGCAGAGCCACCTGTGTTGGGGGGTGCTGGGGGTGGAGCCCCCACAAAAACACATATTGAATATTTTGTTTGATATCCGTGGTAGCAGTCCTTGGTGTGTGTTTACCACGTCTACCACGTATCTGTGTGTGGTTTTACTGGGTGCTGTTTTTGCAGGCGCCATTGTTGCTGCGCTGTTCTGAGCAGTGCTGTTTATGTGTTCACGTTTCAGACCTAGTGCCCCACTGTACAAACCATTGGTGAGACTCCATCTGGAGTGCTGTGTCGAGCTCTGGAGGCCGCACCTCCAGAAGGACTTGGACAGAGTAGAGGCAGTTCAGAGAAGGGCAACAAAAATGGTGCAGGGTCTACACCAAAAGTCATATAAGGAGAGACTGGAGGACCTCAGTATGTATACCCTGGGAGAGAGGAGAGAGACGGGGATATGATAGAGACCTCCAAATACCTCAAGGGCATAAATAAGGTACAAAAGGGTAGCATATTTCAGAAAAAAGATGTTCAAGAACAAGGGGTCATGATATGAGGCTGAAAGGGGAGTAGACTATGGGGGGAAGTATGCTTTTCACAGAAAGGGTGGTGGATGCATGAAATAGCCTCTCAGCAGAGGTGGTGGGGGCAAAAACAATAGGGGAATTCAAGAACGCATGGGATAAGCACAAGGGAACCCTAGCACTAGGAAAGAGAGGGTAGAAGCCGAAGATCAAGTAGGATCTGCGGTATTGCAGTAGGTAGAGAAAATGGGCAGACTAGGTGGGCCTATCAGTTTCTATGTTTCTATGTAACTGCATAACATTCCATTCTGTTACATTTGACCTACTTTGACCTATTCACTACTGTAGTTTCAGGGATGCTTTCTTATCTCTGGTTGTATTTCTTAACTAATTACTCCCTTAATCTGTCACACTCATGTGTAAAACGTTTTTTTTCTTTCTAATATCGCTCTGGGCTTTTTAAAGGGTTCTCTTTTAAGGAAACTGACATTCCTTCTAAAGAAAAACTCTGTGGGTCCGAAAGCTTAAGGATATTCTGTAAATCTGTGTTGGTCCAATAAAAGGTATCAAATCACCTATTTTGTGCATTTTGTTGTACAAGGACCAATGCGGCAACAGACAATTTTTGACATCACTGGCTCCCAGTCTGTGTTTCACAGTGGGATGGTGTTATCACTGGTTTACCAGACCATTACTCACTGACTCAAAGTCTGTGTTTCACAGTGGGACAGAGTTACCACTGGCTTACCGGACCATTACTAACCGACTCACAGTCTGTGTTTCACAGTGGGACAGAGTTACCACTGGCTTACCAGATCATTACTAACCGACTCACAGTCTGTGTTTCACAGTGGGACAGGGTTACCACTGGCTTACCGGACCATTACCATTAGTCACTGACCCCCAGTCTGTGTTTCACAGTGGGACGAGGTTGTCACTGGTCATATCGGAACATTATTCAGTGACTCCCAGTCTATATCCCATAGTGGGACAGGGTTATCACAGGTCATCTCAGGATCATCCCTCACTGACTTCCAGTCTGTTTCCCACAGTGGATAGGGTTATCACAGTTCATACTGGGACCATCCCTCACTGTTTTCCTGTCTGTTTCCCACAGTGGGCACGGTTATCACAATTCATACTGGGACCATCCCTCACTGACTCTCACTCTGTGTCTGACAGCAGGATTGCATTATCACAGGTTGTACTGGGACCATCCCTTACTGACTCCCAGTTTGTATCTCACAGTGGGATGGGGTTATCACAGGAAATACCTGGGCCATCACATACTGACTTCAAGTCTGGCTTCCAAAGTGTGATGGGGTTATTATAGGTTATATCTAGGACAGGAGCCATCAGAGGTAATACTCAGAACAGGATTATCAAAGGCTGTAACCATGACAGTGTTATCACAGTTAATACCAGGACAGGGTTATCACAGGTTGTGTCAAAACCATCAGTCCCTGACTCACAGTCTGTCTCTTGCAGCAGGATGGGGTTATCATAAGCTCTACCTGGACTGTTACTCCCTGACAGCTTTAAAATTACAGCCTCAGGCAACTCTTGTATCCGTATCTTCTGTCGACTATGTTGCTGTATTCAATCCATCTTGATTATTGTATTATAGACCATGGGATCATCATGTGACATTCCCGACCAATAACAGCTTTTCTTTCAGTTGCGTGTGAGGTACTTTTTAAAAGTGTCTAACATGCAGAGTTGCTGTGATGGGCTTCTCGCTGACTGCTTTTGCCATCAGCATTCAGAGGGGGAAAAAAGTAATTTTTTTTTCAATTTTCTGCTCCTCCCACCCATCCCCATCACTGACCTTCTCATGGGCTTAACAGCTATCCACCACTCATGCAGAACCCATTGGGTGAGTGGCCTGCCGTGTTGGTCATGCGAGAGCCAGCAGGGGGGTGGTGGCTAGGAGTAGCCCAGCATCCATTTTCATCCAGGTTTTTCTCCCCCGGTCTGGAGCATCAGGACATGTGCATCAGCATTTCACACTCTAGCCCTGTCTGTTGTGTGGTGTCCCACTGCACTGTCACTCAGCCTTCACCAGGCCCTGCAGCAGGAACTGGTGTCCTCCCTCCCTCTCTGAGGAAGGAGAGCTGCCATCAGATGCTCGATCATCCCTCATCTTGTTGGCCCACCAAGCTACCCACGTCCATTCCCAAACCTGCATTGCTGGAATGGAAGGCAGAAGTGTAACTGCTCCTCCACTGGACTAGCCCTGAAGAAAGTTATTTTAAAGCCAGTCCAGCAGGGTGGAGGGTTGCGGCACCGTGCACCTTACCTCCTGCCATGCTAGCGACCTGAGTTTAGGAACGAGCTCGAGTTGCAGGGGGTCAACCCGGGGGGGAGTGGGGGGTGGAGAGGATCAAGCATCTGGAGGAGTGCACTACTTTCCCAGGTGGGGAGGTTTGGTATCTCAGCCCCTTGGCTGCCCCCAGGTGGAGGCCTGGTTGCAGCACCTGTGTCCGAGCACCAAAAAGGGAGTGACTGCAGTCTTGTGTAGTGCACACACCTCCACACGCCGAGTCAGGGAGACCCAGGGGAGAACACAGAAAAAACAGTGGACTTGGGCTCCATGAAGATCTGCCCACCATCCCACCCACACAGTCACCCAGACCACCTATTCACAGGTTAATACAGATCCAGGTGTGGGGAGGACAGCCCTCCTTCCTGGCCCCACCACAGGGGGAAAGCTATGGGGGTCATTGTGTCCAGGTGAGTGCTGAGGAGGCAGTGGCTGGTCGAGAGTGGAGCGGGACAGATTGGAGTAGCCCCTGTCTGAGTCGGCAAGAGAAGAAAGCAGTATAAAAAAAAAGTTATTTTAAAACAAAGAAAAGTTAAATGAGCTATAATAAGTTTATTAGTGCAGTTGGAGGCTCTGTTATTGATATGAGTGTTACCTTTTGCATTCTTAGGACACCAGAACTGGTCACCTTCGGTTCACAGTTCTCACATCCTAGGAGCATGCGAGGTGACACTCTTATATCCATAACAACTGCTCCAATAAACTTATATAAATACTGTGTACAGCCAACATAGAGAATACTGGATGGGCAACTATGCACAACTGGTGTGTTCTACCACAGTGGGGTTCTGATTCCTGTCCGTGAGAATCAGAACTCCGAGATGGCAGAACACACTGGTTGTGCATAAAGTAGTTCATCCTGTATTTTTTACAGTGTATAGCATTATGTGAAATTTGTGTGTGGTGGTTCTTTTGCTTTCGGTAGGAAACTGACTTGTTCCGTCTCTAGAGGTTTCAGAATGCTGTTGTACGAAAGAAGGGTACAGTCACATTCCATGACCTTTGAACTGAGGCACAACAGCATTTTGAAAGGGATGGAATTCTGTGCAGAACAATGCTCTACCATACACTATATATATAGAATAGTGTGTATGGGTGACCATACACAACAAAGCTGTGTTTCTATCAAGGGGATGTGATGATGTCATACAGACCTCGAGAGCGAAGCTAGAGAGGTCTGAATGACAGCATCACATCCTCAAGACAGAAACATGGCCTTAGTTGTGTATGGTCATCCATACACTGTTTTGTATAGTATAGGGTTCCCCCAAGACTGAAAAACTCTTATTTCACAAGGTTTTACACCTTGTGTTCATGGTCCTGGCAGCTCAGTCAGCTGTGAAGTCACTCGGTGTGGTCCCGCTGCTCTCCTGACCCTACAAACATTCTCAGTGGCAGTTCTCCATTCCTGACCCTTCAGACATTCTCAGTGGCAGTTATTTAAAAAAAACCTGACAATATAGTGCAGTTTGGAAACACAGAGCCAACTATGGCAGTTCATGTCCAAACTGTGTCTCTCAACTGCTTGCTAAGTTGCACCGCCATGTTTCCTTGAATTGTTTTCTGCAGAGCACTGTATCCTCCAATCAGGCGGCAGGTTAAGGAGGAAAAGTTGTTGTTGTATCATTGTGACATCAGAACAATACTACAAAAACTTTCAGTGACCTTTGAACTGTCCTACAATAAGATATTGAAAGCCACCATTTTCCATACACAATAAGCCCTAATTGTATACTATGTTGTTATTTTGTGTTTTCTGCTCTGCTTATTGCACCTTCCCAGTTTTCTTCCCCCATCCCCATCTCCCCGATCAGGTCTGTAAAGAGGATTACTGTCTATCTCCATATGCTTACCAGGTGAAACTATTTGAATAAATAATTGGTCAGAAGCTGGACCTCACAGAAAATGAGATGTTACAGCTTAATTGAGCTGTCCTAGGTAAATAAATGGAAAAGAAAAAAACAAAACAATACTCATAGCCCTCTGGTCAGGGTATTCATGTGTGTCGGGTTGGGGGGGCTCCTTGATGCGAGAGGAAGTGACTGATATATGTTGTAGCACTGTAACAGAGTACTATAGTAACTTAAAGTCTTCTAGGTCCGTCTTGGTGCTTCCATCCCATACCATCTCTTACTGGCTCCCAGGTTGTGTCTCACAGCGGGTCAGGGTTATGGCAGGAAATACCTGGACCATCACTTTCTTTAAGTCTGTGTCCCATCTGCCCACCCCCACCCCCAACTTGGTCCATCACTTACTGACTTCAAGTCCATGACTGATTTCCCCTCCCCCCTTCCCATCCTGCACCTGGACCATCACTATCTAACTTCAGGTCTGTGACTCATCCGTCACCACCCTCCAACCTGGATCATCACATACTGACTTTGTGTCTGTGATTCATCCAACGTCCCCCCCCCGCACCTGGACGATCACGTATTGACTTTATGTGTGACTCCTGCCCCCTCCAACACACACACACTTCATAAGCAGGGATGAATAATATGCTGTGACCTTTGTGCAGGCAGTACAGCTGTGGTGCTGTGACTGTAGCCTGGACTGCAGCCCATGGATGTCTTGTAATGTGCTTGTACTTTCTCTTATGATCCTGCTGTGTATGATTCTGTGTATCTGTGTTTGACAGCTGCATGCAGGCCACATGTGCCTTTCTGGAGCAACAGATGAATATAATTCAAAATGGAATCACATGAACATATGACAGTAGGAAAGGAAGAAGACCTTTAGGCCATTGGGTAATTTCATCCACCAACAGATGGGCATCCCCACTTATTCCTTGTGGTACTTATCTAACCCTAATTTAAACACAGTGACAGGTAGAAACATAGAAGCATAGAAACTGATGATTAACAGTCCATCCAGTCTGCCCGAGTTCACTAGCTAACCTTGGAAACTACTGTCCATCCAGGGTCCTAGCCTTCCTCCTACTCCTTCCCCATTGTCCTTCCTGATTCTGTTGCCCTAAGTAACCACTGTGCCCTTCACTCCGTCCCAACCATGCTTGAAACCAGCAACTGTTTTAGTGCCTATCGCCTTGGCTAGTAGGCTGTTCCACAGCTCCACCGCCCTTTCTGTAAAATAATGCATCCTCATGTACCTCCTGAACTGCCCTCCTGTAAGTTTCCATTCATGGCCCCGTGACCTTGATAGCATTCAAGCTAAAATGTTCCTCACAGTTCGCTCTGTTTATTCCTTTCAGGAACTTGAAGGTCTCTATCATATCTCCCCTCTCCCTTCTAGTCTCCAGTGAGTACATATTTAGTGACTTGAGACACTCCTCGTAAGACCTGCCCTGTTGCCCCTAAATCATTTTTGTCATCCTGTGCTGCACCGTCTCCAGCTCGTCCCTGTCCTTCCTGAAGTGAGGGCTCCAGAACTTGGTGCAGTACTCCAGGTGCAGCCTCACTAAAGATCTATAAAGGATAGTATCACCTCTTTCCTCCTGTTATCAATACCTCTCTCTATACAATCCAGCATCCTATTTGCCTTACCATAAGTCTTGTTGCAGTGGCTCAGTTGCTTGAGGGTGCTGCTGATGCTAACTCCCAGGTCATATTCCTCAGCTATAGTGCTAAGTCTCACCCCACTCATCCAGTACTCTGTCCTGCGGTTCTTATTCCCTAGGTGTATTACTTTGCACTTTTTGGCATTAGATTTCAACTGTCAAACTTTAGATTACTCCTCTACTTTTTGTAAGTCATTCTGCCTTTCCCTGATTCCCTCATCATTATTTAACCTCCCACAGAGCTTGTAGTCATCTGTGAAGAGACACAGCCTGCCATGGATACCTTCTCCGATGTTCCTGCTGAACATATTGAAAAGGACCGGGCCCAGGACAGATCCCTGTGGCACCCTGCTCATGACCTGCCTCTCATCTGACCCCATTGACCACAGCCCTCTGCTGCCTCCCCTTTAGACAGTTTCCTACACAGTTCACTGTGTCCGTAGCCACACCCAGATCCTCCATCTTCTTCAGCAAGCATCTGTGGGGCTCTGAGTCGAAAGCCTTTCTAAAGTTAAAAAAGAGCAAATCCATGGTGTGGCCCCTACCCAGTTCCCTCATCATCCAATCAAAGAAAACTATCAGCTTTGCCTGACTGGACCTCTCTTCCACAAAACCGTGCTGTTTACTATCCTGGAGACCATTGCTGTCCAGGTAATCCACAAGGTCTTTGTTAATCAGTGATTCCATCAGCTTCCCTACAGTGCAGGTCAGACTGATAGGTCTGTAGTTCCATGCTTGTTCCTTGTCCCCTCATTATGGAGAGGAATGATGTCTGCCACCCTCCAGTCCTTCGGAACTACCCTCATCCTTGTTGAATGGTCGAATAGTCCTACCAGGGTTCAGCCAGTTCTGATACCAGTTCTCTGAGAACCCTCAGATGCAACCCATCTGATCCCAGGGCTTTAACTATCTTTAGGGATGCCAGCCCTTTCTGGACCCTGTCAATTGTAAATATTGGTTGTCTCATCTCCAGAACCCCCTTATTGGCTGCTTTGATGCTACTGTTAGGCAGGGGACCACCTTCCTCCCTGGTGAAAACTGAGCAAGAATAGTCATTAACGACAGCAGCCTTATGCATGTCCCCTTCCATCACCTTACCGCTCTGTCTTTTTTCCCCAATATATTGTAAGAAATGTTTTCTCTGCCCTTCACCCATGCTGCAGTATGCAGCTCAGCCCAAGCTGATGCCATCATAGACTGAAGTCTGTGTCACAAACCAGCACACTTTCTGTGACACACTGTTTTTGAAATGTTCTTTCTAACTCTTCTTCACTTCATTTTTTAATTTAATTTAAGCAGTGTCAGTGGCTCAGTAGGTAGCACACTCGCTTCTGAGGCCGGGAGATCAGAGGGCTGTGGGTTCGGTTCCCACATCTGGCACTTGGGTTAATATCCCAATACTGACACTGTAGTACAGCATGAGGGGGGTGCTGCACTTCTGAGGTGCTGTCTTTCAGATGAGACATTAAACCGAAGTCCCATCTGCCTGGATTGGTGGTAGTTCAGGTGGATGCTAAAGATCCCATGGCACTTATCGAAAAAGAGTAGGGGAATTTCCCCGGTGTCTGGGCCAAATTTCTCCCATTATCTAAAAATACCACCAACAGCTTAATCTGTTTCAATTTCAGTTGCTTACCATCTGTATTCCCTCTTCCCCCCACACCCCGGTCGCCCCTGAAACAGGGACTTCTAGGCCCAGTGGGCTTACCGGGTCAATAAATAAAGAAATAATTTTTATTTAAATTTTGTTTTTATTTTTATTCCTTGGTAATGGATAAGGCCTGTTGGGCACAAGGCCCATTTACAGGGGCAATCTGGGAGCACTGGGGAGGTTAAGTGACTTACTCAGGGTCACATAATATGCAAGTGGAGGTTGTGGCAATCCAACCCAGGTCTGTTGGATGTGCCAATTCCTTCAAAGCTCATTGCTCTAACCTTTAGGCTTTTCTGCTAGCCCCCACTTAATTTTCTACTTTTGTTCTCTAGTGCTGTCTTCTTTTAACATATTCAGTTGATATATATGGTCAGATGGCATCATTCCTTTCACTAATTTGAATGCAGTTATCAGATCTGAAAAAAATCATACCTTCTCAGCTCATTCATCTCGGGGGTGACTGGGAAACCTCCCCTTCCACTCACAGATCTTGACTCCACAGTCTGACCATCATCAGCATCTTCCAGCTCCCCCCTCTCCCAGATCTGTTCCTGAAGTGGGAAAGAGGAATCTCATGACTCAGGTGCTCCTGCCACTTCCTATCCGGAGGGACTGTCTCACTCTGACTGCAGTAAGAGTAGGGGAACCTTAGATCCCAAGCTCTTGATTCTTAGCTGGAGAGAAACAAACTTTGTTTCTGGCTTTTGACCCACAGCGACACGATAACGGGTGATGGAAAAGCTCAGAGGCACTCGCTGTTTGTCTCCCTCTGAGTGTCCCTCTGTTTTGGAAGGCAGCAGACACTGCCGGGTAACCAGAGGGCTTCCTGCTGATTGGCAGCCTGAACGACCACTGGAGAAGGGGCAGTTTATTCTGGGATGAGAGCCTTTCTAAATATAATTGTGCTTCAGGGAATGAAGGAGGGGAAGAAAGTGAAAGTGCTATCTCCTCTGCAGGCCTTTGGAATTCCAGAGAGCTGAGAAGTGACAGAGCAGAACACTCAAGAGGCGGTAGACACTGTAAGGCTGCAGTTTTTGCTGGGCACTGTGTATCTGAGCTGGTAAAGCAGAGTTGATCCCTAACCCTGCCTTCCTTAAAGTAGCTCCAGTACATAGACAGAAGGAACAGGCACTCATCCTAGAGGAGTGCTGTAGATAGAAAATACAGTTTGTAAGGTAGACTGCTTGTTTACCTCTTTGTCCCTCCCCTTCTCTGTACTGCATCAGCACTAATTGCACATTCCTCATTGCTTGTACCTAGGGTCTGCAATGTTGTCTTCCTGTATATTGTCTAAAACTTAAACCTATAACATTTTTTCCACCTTGTATTGTTGTGCACATAGTATCTGCAGTGTTTCTCATCCTGTATTCTGGATTAGTACTGTGTTGTATTTAAGAACAAATGCGGTCGAATGTACCCATCCCTATTCTATCCCATCCCCCCGTCACAACTGCAAACAAGTTCTATGGGCACACTGCATGCTTACCTGGTAAAATACATTTTAATAAACAAACAAATAAATAAATTGTAGGCACGCCCATATTTGTTAACCAGACCCTTTATATACCCCATATTGTACTTTAGGGAGCAGTACTTAGTTTTACGCATTTAGCATTTTGTTTCATTCAAACAGAGGTCAACATTTATATTAACACACCAGCAGGGGTGGATATCAGACAGTAGGAATAACCAAATTCAATGGTCAGGGCCCTGAATGCCCCCCCCCCATCAACTTGTAAGTCATGACTTACTCAGCCTATGCGTTCCTACTCTCATGTCGTGGAGGTCTCAGAGAGGGTAATGGTGGGAGACTATGAGGGTAGCAGAGCCTTGGGGTACAGTTGTATAACAAAGTGTGGGGCATAAGCATAAGCACAGTGTGGTTCTCCATCTGCATGAGAAAGGAAGCAACCATGTCTAAAATGAAGGTGGTGGACTTTAGGATGGGGAGCACAGTACAAGAGCAACTGGCAAAGCTCAGACCACAGATAAGGCAGACCAGAAATGGACCATCATTAAGAGGGGAATAATCGAGGCCACCGACACCTGTATAAGGGCCCGTAAAAAGAACTCCAGCACAAAGAGGCCTAGCTAGTATAACAGGAAGGTGGCTGAAAATGTAAGGGAAAAGAGGGCAGCCTTCCTGAAATACAAGCGCACCTTAAGGGAGGAGGACAAGGAGGCATACGCTGTGAAATCTTGAGAGTCAGGCAAAGAGGTCAGGGCAGCCAAGGCTGAAAAAACTAAGACTGGCCAAGGGGATTAAGAAAGGGGAGAAGAACTTCTTCTTTTTTTTTTTTTTAAATATCATTTTTTATTGGTATTTCAACTTATTTACACATAAGTCAGCCAGACCAACATTCATAGTAAGAATAGACATACAAGTCAAAGGTAAACTCAGAGAGGAAGTAGTGTCCATACATTGATGACATCCTGCTAGACCCAAAAGGAAAGAGAAAAAATAAGAAGGGAAAAAGTTTTAACTCTTAGCCCTAATTGGCTCCAGACTCAGTCCAACATTAGGATAGCAAACCAACCCAGTCTGTACAGGGTGATCTCACAGTTGTAATTTGACAAGTCACAAGGCATAATGTAACTGTGGTTCTAGTCATAGGGGTCAGTTTCCAAACCACCCCCCAGCCAGAGGCTCGGTGAGGGTGCCCCCCCAAGGCGGGCCCCCACCCCCTCGAGGGTGGACAAGGTTCCGTCCCTCCCAGTCTGGGCCCCAAGGATCAAGGATCAGCCGGGCAAGTGGATGGTCGACAGGGCAAGCGGATGTGGGAAAGCACACATGGCCCCCGACTGTCCCCCTCCCATCATGGAACAAAGGTTGGGTCTTTTAGCATATAATATATCTGCCAGCGGGCCCACCTCTCCACAAATTTCCCCTCTTGATTATTTAGGCTATGTGTTATTTTTTCCATAACATAGATTTGTTTAGTGATGGCCCACCAGTCTTGTATGGTGGGTACTTTAGGGGTCAGCCAGTATTTTGTGATAGCTTTTTTGGTCACTGTGAGGAGTATAAGTAAGAGGTGTCTAGTCATTGGGCCACGCTTGTTATGGGGAAGAATCAGAAACAAAACCATCTCCATTGTTAACTGAAATTGGGGGTCAAATATCTGTTGGAAATGGTGTTGCAGGCAAGAAAAGAAAGGCGTCAAGGAGGGACAGCTCCACAACACATGGGTGTGGTCAGCCCCTGTGGCACCGCACAAACGCCAGCAATCCGCCCCCCGACCCGGGGCGTAGTGACCCGTAATTGCAGGGGTTCTAAAATAGCGAATTAAACATTTCCAAGAGAACTCCCTCCAAATGTGCGAGCTGGATACCTTAGCTGAATATTTCCATGCCCTCTGCCAATCCTCTGGGGTTATTAGGTAGCCTGACTCCTGTCTCCAACGCATTCGAATACCCTCTGTGTCAACTGAACTCTGGGCCCTCAGGGCCCGGTAATACATTGATATCAGGTTGTTTTGCCGGTGCGTCCTAATATGTATTGTAAGGGTTTGTATTAGTGCTGGGATCCGTTCCTGGTCCCAGATTTCCCGGGGGAGGCACTGCATATAGTGCCTAAGCTGAAGATACCGGAAAAAATCTTCCCTTGGAATACCAAATTCCTTTTGTACCTCATTAAAAGCCCACATAGCGCCTTGTCTGACTATTTGACCTAAGTATTTTAGGCCTCTCCTCTCCCACTTCCGGAAGCCACCACTGAGGACTCCCGGCAGGAAATCACTCAAACTGGAGATCGGGCACAAGAGAGGCGAAAATGTAGACAGGTGATGGCTGCTTTGAATATGGTGCCAACCCCTCACTGAAGCCCCAAGCCAGGGTTCTCTGTGTAGATCCCTTCCCAGGGTCCCAGGCTTGTATAGGGAGCTATAGAATGCATTGTCATCCATCAGCACCGTTCAATATTCAGCCAATCGGAACACTTATTCTGGTTTGTCTGGATACCATATATATTAAACTGGCAGCCTGGTAGTATAACCTGAAGTTTGGGAGGCCCAGACCACCCTCATCTCTAGGAAGGGTAAGGATCTTAAGAGGCACCTGGGTCTTTATTGGACCATATAAATTTAGTGATGCATCTGTCAATCTCCTTAAAGGTCTGCCTGGGTATCTGTATCGAATATTCTGAAACAAATACAGCACTCTGGGGTGAGAAACCATTTAATTAGGTCAGTCCTACCAGCCCATAAGGGAAGGCAGCCCATGTGGCCAGGTCTGTTTAAGTTGTTCTATAAGTGGAATATAGTTATATTTAGTTAAATTCGGGGATTTCGTAAATGTACCCGAGGTATTTAAGCTTTCCCAACTCCCATTTCCCAGGAACAGCGGTTTTGGCCCCCTGAGTGGGAGAGAAATGAAAGGGAAGCAACTCAGTTTTATGGAGGTTTAGTTTGTATCCTGAAACTGCTCCAAAATCCTCCAATATCAATTTGACCGCAGGGAGGGACTGTTCAGGATTACGAAAATATGGGAGTATGTCATCCGCATAGAGGGCTATACGGTGCTCTACCTCCCCCACCACTACTCCCGTGATATCCTGCGCCTCCCTGATCCTCTGGGCCAGGGGCTCTATAAAAATCACAAACAAAAGAGGAGAGAAGGGACAACCCTGCCTTGTTCCCCTGTGTAGTGGGAAGTACTTAGAGTGGTGTCCATTAACCTTTACACAGGCCTGTGGGGCGGAGTATATGTTTTGCAGAACCTTTATAAGCGCGGAAGGGAAGCCCAATTCGTATAATGTTTCATAAAGAAATTGCCACGACACCTATCAAATGCCTTTTAGGCATCTAGGCTGACCAACAGGGAACGGACTCCTCAGAGTGCATAACGATGCATCACATGAAGGTTCGCCTTGATATTGTCTGAGGTGACACGTGTACGAACGAACCCTGTCTGGTCCTTATAGATCAGCGAGGGGAGAATCTGGTCGACTCTATGAGTCAGGATTGCCATAAAGAATTTGTAGTCCTGATTAAGAACCGATATCGGCCTGTAGGAGGCACACAATTGTGGGTTTTTGCCCGGCTTAGGGATGACCGATATAGAGGCATAGGCCCAGGACGGGGAAGGGGACTCCCCCTCCATGACCCAGTTAAAGGCACGGCAAAGGTTTGGCAGGACCTGGGTCCTGGCCACCCTGTAGAATTCCGCCCCGTATCCATCTGGACTGGGAGATTTTTGGGATTTGGCCTTCCTAACGACGGCCAGCACCTCCTCCTCTGAGATCGGGGCAATCAGGGCCTGGCCCTGGGCCTCCGTGAGTCATTGGAGATTGACCTTTCGCAGGAATTCCAACACCTGGTGTGCGGGAACCTGCTTTTCCGGGGTATATAGTGACTGGTAATAAGTCGTGAAGGCTTCGGCTATATCCTGGGACCTGGTGAACCGCGGCCCCCCTGGGGGGTGAAGGATTGAAGTGATCGTGGACATCTTTTTCTGTTTTCGGACCTGGTACGCCAGCATCCGAGCAGCCCTTGGCCCAACCTCATAAAATTTCTGGCGTAGAAAAGTGAGGGCCATCTCAGTCTGCTGCCGCACCAGGCTATCTAATTCAAGCTTAGTTTGCTGCAGCCGAGGCAGCACCGAAGTATCCCCCTGTTTGTGTGCCATTTGTAAAAAGTGGAGAGTGTCCTCCAACTCCTGTCTCCGTGCTCTTCGCTGTTTTCCTTGTTCTGCTGTAAATTTTATTAAATGTCCCCTCAATACTGTTTTAATCGTGTCCCAATAGATGGCGGGGGTGGAATCCGCAATCGGGTTGTCCTCCTTAATCTCCTGTATCTTCTCTACTATAAAGTCCCGGAATTTTTTAGAGCGTAGATGGAAAGGGTTTAACCTCCACACCGTACTTTTAGGCTGGAGGTCAAAATCCCATGTGGAGACCTGAGGCGCATGATCCAAGAGAGCAATATCTCCAATTTGTACTTCATTCAGCATCCCCAGATTCTCCACATGCGTGTATATCTGGTCTATAAGGGAGTAGGTGCGGTGTACAGCAGAGTAGAAAGTGTAGTTTCTCGAGTGAGGATGAAGCTGTCTCCAGGCGTCAACCCAACCCGCCTCAGCCGCAAACCTTTTAAAAATTTCTAGAGGCGGCTGTGGAGCCTCGAGGGCTTATTACTGGTGGAGTCAAGATGGGGTCGATAACAAAGTTAGGTCCCCGCCATCATGAGCACTCCTTTGTTTTTGTACCACTTTGTTATAATGGCCTGAGCTGGGTCACCTGCATCCCCGGGGGGAAATATAGATTCACCATAGTCACCTGCTTGCCGTGTAGAATCCCCCGCACCAAGATCATACAACCCTCCGGGTCCGCTCATGTTTCGCTAGCCTCAAAGGGAATACCTGGAGAGATGATGATGGCCACGCCCCTGCATCTGCCTGACTTGGCAGATGAATGGAACACCTGCCCCCTAGTGAGTTTAGCTAATTTTGCATGTTCCACCGAATTCATGTGGGTTTCCTGCAAAAATGTAAGGTCAACTTTTGAGCGTCTAAGAAAAGCCAGGGTCTTTGATTTCTTAATGGGGGAAGCAAGGCCATTTATATTTAGGGAAAGTAATTTTACCTTAGCCGTATCCATCAGTGGTCAGTGGCAGCACACTGGATTACTTCCTAGTAACATCATTAAAGCCTTAGGCCGCCTCCTCTAGAGACACCCCACGAGCTTAGCTGATTGTGGCTGGCGATTAACATCGAACAAAAACAGTACAGTAACATACTGGTCTAACCGTGACCAATAAGACATAACAAATAAACATTTTAACACTACAAGTTAAGTAACTAGCACTTCCATGGGTCAGGAACCTGACCCTAGGGCAAGGGAACCTTGCCATGAGCCCAGGACACTGAGCTTTAGCACACTGTGCTATCGGGGAAAGGAAATGGGTTGGGTGACTGTTATATGCAGCACTTGTCTCCCTGTGATCCCTGGAAGGTTTAGTAGGGGAATGTACCAGGTAGAAGAGAATTCTGCACGCTGAAGTGGCTCATCAGATCTTGGCGCAGAAACTCTGCCGGGCAGAAGGCGCCAGGATACCATGGTGACCGGTATGTGGCCCAGCCCCATCCCGCACCCCCCTGGTCCTGGAATTATTTGGCAGCATGTGAGCTGATCCAGTCGAACAGCACCCATGGCGCCCGTGGGGAGCGGGGGGGCCCCCTCGGCATGAGGTAGCCCCATCGTCCAGGCCCCGCTCGGCACCTTGGACCACGAGGAGCACCCATCCCCCGGCAGGCCAGCATCTCCCCAGACACCACGACAGGCCGGATCCATTAGACCCTTGTAGTAAACTTTTACCCTTTCACTAATTCCCTCCTCAGCATTCAAGGGGGAAGGATGGGTCGACCCAAAAAGAGGAGGCTCTCTTAGGGGGACCCTGCGCAAGCGTATACCCAGCTTGCTTCCATCCAGCCACTTCCCCCCCCGCCCCAGTAAGTTGTGGGTTCCCCCCCCTTCCTCCCCCACTCCCCCAGCCCCTCATATCGGGTGGGTCTGAGAGTGAACCTTAGCCATCCGAGTGGTATTCGGGAGGGAGAGCGGTGGCTCGATGACTTCCAGCCGCTCTCTCCTTCCCTAGAACCCCCCTCTTCCAGCCGACTCACCGGGTGACACCTTATCACGGCTTCACTAGTAGGATAAATCGCTTGTTGATCATCGGGGTCAGACCTCTTCACTCTCCCCCCCCTTTTTATTGTCCCTTCCTTCCAAAGTGTTCGGTTCTCCCATTCCGCTTCTATCCCTCCTCCCACTCTGCCCCTCGATTCTACCTGATTAGCTTAATGCAATCCAGTAGTGCGCCTGCATTCCTGCTGATTGTCCAGGCTCAGTTCACCTGAGCTGTATTGAGAGAAGAGGTAAAAAGAAGAAGAGGGATCCCCCCGACCTCTACTAGTTATCCCTTCCCTTCCTTAAGCTGTACCGACCCATATCTCTCCCTTTAGACCCCCCCTGCATTCTCCACCACTCTCCTCCCATTCCCATTCCTAGTATTGTGGAGTTGGGAAGCCCAATCGGCGTGGTCTTCTGTGGCTTCAGCACTAGGTCACCAGCGCTTCCATGATGCTTCCTGCTCCTAGCTACACCTAGTCAGGCTTCCCCATGAGCAACCCGACCCAACGATATTGGGCTATCCCACCCCAGTTGCCCTTCAATTCCCAGTACCCACCACCATGAGAAGAACTTCTTCTGATACATTAAGGAGAGGAGAAGCACAAGAGAAGGGGTAGTTAGGATGAAGAGGGAGGGAGGATGGGCATAAAAAGGGAAGGAGCAAGCAGAGGCACTAAATGAGTACTTTTGCTCAGTCATCACCAAGGACATGGATGGGTCTATGCCACAGGGGAAGGTTGGGGGGATCTTTGGGAGGGGGGAAGGAGTATGAGGGAGAGATTGGGGTAGACAGGGTTTTAAGAGGGCTAAAGGAACTTAGTGTGGACAAGGCACCTGGCCTAGATAGTGTATACTCGAGGGTCCTGAGGAAACTGGTGGAGGTATTGGCAGCCCCTCTGACAGACCTGTTTAACAGCTCAGTGGAGATGGGGAATGTGCCACCGGACTGGAGAACAGGTCATGTGGTACCCCTCCACAAGAATGGACCCAGGGATGAGCCAGGTAACTACACTATAGTTAGCCTAACCTCCATAGTGGGTAAGTTAATGGAGGCCACTCTAAAAGATAGGCTGGTGTCCTTCCTTGAGGAAAATGGTCTCCAGAACAACAGGCAGCATGGGTTCATTAAGGGGAAGTCTTGTCAAACCAACATGATTGACTTCTTCGACTAGGTGACGAGGTCTCTGGACATGGGACAGGAAGTGTACATACTAAATCTGGATTTCAGCAAGGCATTTAACTCAGTACCACATGGAAGGCTGATCAGCAAGCTGGAGGACCTGGGATTAGGGGACAAAATGCTGGGGTGGGTCAAGAGCTGGCTTAGAGACAGGAACCAGAGAGTGGTGGTAAGGGGGAAACTATCCAGACCTAGGCCTGTAACCAGTGGGGCACCACAGGGCTCAGTACTCGGCCCAGTGCTGTTCAACATTTTTATAGGGCACATTGCAGAGGGAGTTAGTAGCAAGATCTGCCTGTTTGCAGATGATGCAAAACTCTGTGGGAGGGTGGACATGGAGCAGGGGAGACAGGGGTTAAGGGAGGACCTGGCAAAGCTGGAGAAATGGTCAGGCATCTGGCAGTTGAGCTTTAATGTGAAGAAATGTAAAGTTATGCACATGGGAGCCAGAAACCCAAGTGCCAGTTATTCACTGGGTGGGAATACAGGGGACAGTAACGGAGTAAGAAAAGGACCTGAGAGTAGTCATCAGGGGTGATATTAAACACACAGCACAGTGCCAAAAAGCAGCTGCCAAGACAAATAAAATGATTGGCTGCATCACCAGGAGAGTCACCTCTTGGAGGGAAGAAGTTATTCTGCCACTGTACAGGTCACTGGTAAGACCACACCTGGAATACTGTGTTCGGTTCTGGTGCCCATACCTGAAGAAGGATATCAGACTACTGGAGGGAGTCCAGAAAAGGACAACCAAAATGATCAAGGGTATGGGGGACTGAGCATATGAGGAGAGGCTGAGGGAACTGAACATGCACTCCCTGGAAGAAAGAAGGGAGAGGGGACATCACTGAAACCTTCAGACACCTTAAGGGCATAACCAGGGTTGGTACAGAGGGCATCTTTAACCTAAGAAAGGAGGGTCCTGTAAGAGGCCAGAGCCTGAAAGTGGTGGTGGTGGTGGGGAGGGGGGTAGATTCAAGAGGGAAATGAGGAGGCACTTTTTCACTGAAAGGGTGATGAAGGAGTGGAATGAGTTGCCATAAGAGGCGGTGGCAGCAAAGATGGTGTCCACTTTCAAAGGTGGGTGGGATAGGGTGATGAAGAGGATTAGGACCAAAGGGGATACTACTGGGAAGGGGATAGGAGAGGGAGAGGGAGATGGGATGGAGGGGATTGACTCCAGGAGGAGTTGGGGAGGGGGGAGGGAAGCTCCAGGAAAGTAACTGAGCTGCACACTTGAGCAGACTCAATAGACCATTGGCCTGTTTCTGCTGACAATTGTGTATGTTCATATGCCCTATAAATCAAGTTCCCAGCAGCACGGGGTGTAAAAATCAGTCCTGAAAAAGACAGAGAGACACAGAGAACAAGCATTTGTCAATGCCGAATGTTGTCACGCTGACATTGGCAGTGGCAGTGGTGGAGCTAAAGACGCATAGTGTTGTGATTTTGTTAATGTGTCCCAAAAGGTGATTTTCCACAGCTAGCACGCCATTGTGCACCACAGCTGCGGAAACGCGTTTTGGGCAGGCTGTGAGAAATTTCAGCTGGACTGTTGACAAGGAAGTGTGCACAAATGCCAGTGGTGAAAATGTGGCATGAAAATATTGCAGATTTACAAAGTTACAAGGGTGCGTGGAAACTGCGCAATGCACGCTTGCAACACAGTCATTTTATGGACTTTCGGCACCAAATTTTCAACATAGGCAGCTCTGCTCATAAACACTGTCACCGTCATTTCCGAAAACTGATTTCGCACAGCAACCATGCAATTCTGTGCTGGACGTGCAAAAACACCTTTCAACCAGCTATACTGTTCATAAGGAGGTGTAGAAAAATGCCAATGATGAACAGCTGGAGTGAAACTATTACAAATTCACAAAGTCATGAGCATGCATGCAAACTGCGCAACGCATGCTCATAAAACACTAATTTTATTGACTTTCATCCCCAAATTTTCAACTTAGGCATTTTAGGACATCTGCTAATGAACAGTGTCACTGTCATTTTAATAATGTGTCTCGAACATGGACTTTCCACAGTGACCGCACTATTCTGTGCCAGAACTGCAAAAACAGATTTTGGTCAGGATGTGAAAAATTATAGCAGTACTGTTCATTAGGAGGTGCAGAACAATGGCACTGTTGAAAATCTGGAGTGAAACTATTATAAGTTCACAAACTTATGGCGTGCGTGCAAACTGCATAGCCACACTCGTAACACAGTCATATTATGGAGTATTGTCACCAAATTTTCAACACAGGCATTTTAGGACCTCTGCTCATGAACAGTGTCACTGTCATTTTCGTAATGTGTCCCAAACACTGATTTCCCACAGCAACTGCGCTATTCTGCGCCGGACGTGCGAAAACACATTTCAGCCAGGATGTGAAAAATGACAGCTGTATGGTTCACAAGAAGGTGTGGTAAAATGCCAATGGTGAGAATCTGGCTTGAAAATATTACGAATTCGCTAATTTACGAGTGCGTGTAGGAACTGCACAACGCACGCTCGTAAAACAGTCAATTTTTGGATTTTTCCCACCAAATTTGCAACATAGGCTTTTTGAGAGCTCCCCTCTTGAACAGTGGCACTGTCATTTTGTTACTTGGTCCCAAAAGGTGATTCCGTGCAGTGACTGTGAAATCACCTTCCGGGACTGAATAATGCCATGACAGTGACAGAATTCATGAGGAGAGGTCCCCAAAACCCCATGTTGAAAATTTGGTGCCAAAATTCCCAAAAATGCCTGAGATATGCATCAAAGTTGAAAAACCCCTATTTATTCCATTATACAGCTTACCTATTTTTCTTCAGTTCGCGGTTGGCTTTGAAGAGTGCAGATGTGTTCCCAGTCCACCGAAGATCGTCTCGCCAGCCTCTGGAGTTAAGTATGGGGATGGGGTGTGGGGAGGCAGGGTGTGCAGAGGGTGGGTGTGGGTGGGGGCAGGGGAGACTCGAGGGACAGTTTTCGTTTACAGGTAAAAAAAAAATGAAACATCGCGGGATAGTTTTTTGTTTTTAGGGGTTTGGCAGGCTGGGGTGGGCTCCCAGTGTGCCACCTAACTATTTTGGGGGGTTCTGTAGCCGGCGGAGTTGTACACCTTCGGCACACAACACAAGGGGAGGAATTTATGCCAGGGATTGGGCACCCGTCCGGCACACAGAGAAAGCAGGGGGAGCAGAGCCAAGGGATTGGGCACCCTCGGCATTTAAAAATGGGGGTTCAAGTGTGCTGATGGGGGTGGGCCCCCATTGGCACACAAGGAAAGTGAGGGGAGTAAGAGCCGAGGATTGGGCACCTTTCCGGCATATAACAAATGGGGGGTGCTTTATGCCAGCGGAGTAGGCTCCCCCATCGGCACATACATAGGGGGCAGAGTAAACCGACAGTGGGATTGGGCACCCCCGAAGTCATCAGTTTGACGGCCAGTGTGCCGCCATGTTCATAATGTGGTGAGCACATCAAGGGAAGGTCCTCTGCATCTGACGAGCTTTGCTCGGATTGCAGCGGACCTTTTCTTAGATGTGCTTGCCACATTATGTATGCATGGTGTGGTGCCGGCATGCAGGCTGATTGGGGAACGAGGGGCGCACCTACTGATGCATGCCCCTGCATTCGCCCACAGCGCCCGCGCCTCTCCAACCTCATCAATTCTAATATGTTGGCTGCGCAAGCACACCAACATGAAAAAGGTTTTGTTTGTACTATTTGTCTCAATACAGAACAGCTGAACAAGAAGATGCAAGTTTAAATGGAGTGGAGCAAGATTCCGAAGGGATGGAAGGAAACATTATTTTACTGTGAGGAGGTTTTTGCTTTGAACAGTTTACAACAGGAAGTGGTAGAAACATGCGACTGATATGTCTTCCAGGGTAAACTGAATAAATCCCATAAAGAAAATCACCTTCCTGGATCTAACTGCTTGGACAGTGGGAAGGAGGGCAGAATGGATTACAGGCCTTTTTCAGCCTTAGCAATTATGATTTTCCATGCAATGCTTCAGTACCAGGTGTAAGCATCACTGTCGGAATGCCAGGTATAAATGTTGCTTTCATAACACCAGGGGACTTATTTTCAAAGATCAACTCAAGACAGAGCAAACAGCAGCCTGCACCGATCGCCAGTGCACTAGGGACCCTGCACTGGATTTCCATATGGAAGGGGTCCCAGTGCCAAACACCCACAGGTTGCAGCAGCCACCTGCTTGCACGTCACGCAAACAGTGCAGCAGAGGGGTTTGGTGGAGGGTGCTGCAGGCAGGCATCCAGCTGCTGTGAAGCGGCACAACTACAGAGTGGGTGTAGAGGCTGAACATCTGTCAAAACTCAGTACCTAACACACACAGTACAGCCGAACAGCAGTGGCAGAGGAGCAGCTTATCAGTGGACACTGTCTGAACACAGTACTTTGCAAGCCGCACCCAGGTCAGTATGTGTCCTCTAACATGCTGGTTGTATAGCAGTCTGGGCAGTGTGCCCAGGGGCAGTCATAGTCCTGCATTCTGGTACCATTGTTCAGGCATTGCCCACCAGTCCAGGTGCCTGGCAAGCCCATGCTCCAGCCCAGCACCATCTATGGGGGTGGCACAAGGGCAGTTAGACCAGTTGTTCGCAGGTCTAAGCCATGGTGGAACCAGGCAGCTTTCGGAATCCTGATTAAGGGGATGCCACAGCTTGTGTCCAATGCAAGCCCCCTCCCATCCTGGTACACCCCTGTCCATGGCGCAGGCCTGGTGCATCCTGGTCTGGTGCAGGGGGTCCACAGATTGCCGCAACTGGCATTGCAGAATTCAAAACTCTGCAAAATTTCATGCAAGGTGCCCTTGCTTCAAGTCTGTTTGATGCAGGCACCTTGCATCAAATTTGGGGTTTTGAGAATTGGGCTGCAGGTGTAAGTGCCATTATAGATTGAGGGAGCACTCCTGGCCAATAGGAGCACTCCTTTCCTCTGCACATGGGACACTCTCATTCTGTGAAGAGCGTCTCATATGCAACTGCTCTGGAAACAGGCACGTTCAGGTAAGGTTTAAAAAAAACAATAATATAGATCGAGCCTCACTTATATTCTTAGGGTATCAGAACCGCTCACCTTGGGTTTGCAACCTTAAGAGTGGTCTCAGTGGTGGTATTAACATACATTGTTTTAACACACCAGTACCAGGTGTTACTGTCATAACGCTCCTGCACTAGATGTAAGCATTACTGTTAGAAAGCCAGCATAAACTTTGCTGACATAACACCAGGTGTGCCAGTGTCATTATGCTCCTGCGCGGGATGTAAGTTTCACTATCAGAATGGTGGGCAGTAATGTTGCTGTCCTAACAACAGGTGTAAGTGTCACTGTTGTAACACCCTTATGCCAGGTGTGTCACTTTCGTGATGCTCTTGCGCTGGGTGGTTGCATTACTGTTAGAATAGCAAGCAATAACATTGCTTTCATAACACCAGGTGTGAGTGTCACTGTTGTAACACCCCTGGGCCAGGTGTGTTACTGTTGTAATGCACTTAGAAATGTAACCCTGGTGCCGTTATACCAAGGTCTACTATCCCTGCCTTGCCTGGCTAGACCAAGGTTGAGGGGCCTGGTTTCCTAGAATAACTCCAAAACTGGTTCTTCCCAAGATAATAACATTGTGCAGTGTCTCCACCCAGAGTTTAGCTTTAAGTGGCCTAGAGTTAAATCTGGTACAGCCCTCTGGGATGCTGTGCCAACCCACATCACTCTAATGCCATTCCAAGCATGACCCGAAAACAGTTCCCCACAATTAAGACATTTCATAATTATTGACTTACTACTAATAATAATGTGCTCACAAGACAGATATCTGCAAGAACAAACAACAACAAGTTTATTTACATGGGGATGGGCTAGGAAAGGTGAACTGGAACAGAGGTTATGCTATTTATAATTGACAGTAAATATCGGTTTGATTGGTTTGGTTTGAGATGATCACAATAATCACTTTGCATTCAGACTCGCATCTTAAGTCAGAGTGGCACCCACCAGCCTTCTGAGATAGAGCCCTGGCTGTCTAGCTAGCTACCTTTTATAACAGAACACATTTACAGTTGCCCACACTGGTACCAGTTCTCAGAAACATACAGAACCCCACAATCCCATATGCAAAACCTGGGTACCCAGTAGTTAGAGTTTTAAAGGTGCAGGCCTGTTATTTGGTGCAGCTATACAGTATGTTAACTGGCTAATTGGGGCCCTTGAAGAAAACAGATTAAATAATGCAGTACACTTTTCTTGCCTAAAACATCTGTATCCACGGCCGGATGGCCTAGTTCATTTAAACACTTCTTTATTTATTTGGTAATTTGGATACAACCTTTGAGTATACACTCTTTACAAAGGTTCCACATCAGGATGTAAAACAGCAGAGACATAACAAAAACTTGATAGTTAACACAAAACATAAGATTGCTATGTAATACAGAATATAGATAAATAATACATTTGAGTAACCTAGACAACTGAAATTAAACAGTGGGAGGAGATTCTCAATTAGCAATATATAGCATAGCTTCCCCAGAGAGGCCTGTCAAGGTAGAGTATTGGAAGGGGTAGGAGAAAGAAAGGGGAAGTGTAGATGAGGGGTAGATTAGAGAGAGAGGGAGGAGAAAGAGAGGAGGGAGGAGAGAGAGAGTGGAGAAGGAGAATATTTGGGGAGAGTGGGTGGAAAGGAGGTGTTGGGAGTATGGAGGGAGGGAGTTGGAGGGAGCTGGGGGGGTGGCAAGGGATGGCAGGTGGGGGTCCAGGGTAGGTAAAACAGGAGGAAAGCTCAGACAGATGAGGGGGACTTAACTATATACATCTCCTTTTTACTTTGTGGCAGGGCATTGGCCCTGCATACTTGCAGATGAAAAGTCACATTTAGTTAGTCGCAGTTAAGTTGAAGCAGAAAATTAAAATAATTACAGCAGGTGGAACTCTGAGTTGGGGAAACAAGGAGAGGGGCAAAGGCTTGCAGCCAGGAACCTCCTAATGGCTGCAGGATGGTGCAGCATTTTCAGATAGAGAACAACTCTTTGCTTCTTTTGACAGTGCCCCCTTTCCTGGGCTGGAATCACTTTTATGGATAGACCAGGCTGGGACCAGGGCTGGCACGTCTCAAGCCCCACGTCCAGGCTATGCCCCATTGGGGGAAATGGATATGGCAGTGCCAAGGTGGCACACTACTAGGCTGTTTCCCAGACCTAATCTGATGATTGCGTAGCATTCGACACATTTATCTAAGGTAGCTCATTTATATTTTCTTTTCTCACAGTCCTTGCACTTGCATTTAGAAGTCACAATCTCCTTTTCCTGTGCCCAGCGTGGCAGACTGAAACCCTTTGCCAAGTGGGTTAGAATTTCAGAAACCATGACACTCTCCCAAGCATTTTAGGGATGAGCACCTACACTCTTTCCAGCAGAGTGCAACAACCAGAGCCCAGGTTATGGCTCCCATCACAGGACACAGTCTCCTTTCAGTGTGGGTGATTCCCCTAAGACTAGGGCTGACCCAACATTTCGTAGTCCTTGCACAACAGCTAGGAACTTAGATGTCTCCCTTGCACAACACCAGGCAATTTGGAACTTGCTTTACCACTTGAGACACTGTTACTAGAGACTGAGTTTGAGGCACTGCTCACTACCACCTTAGAATACTTTAACATCAACTGAGCATGAAGCATGGCTTGCCACTTTAGAAGACTTGACTTGTTGGCAAAGCTGACACTGTCGACCTTTCTAGACTCAAGACACACATGGCTTGGAAGCAACTGATTTCTGTAACTCTCTAGGCTCACAACAGGTTACTTGGTAGTAAGGCTGTCCGTAGAAGCTCCCTCAGGCTCACAATTACACAACACAGTCCCTTGTGGCTCTTGCTGGCATTTGCAGCTCTCAACTGAACATACAGACGGTTCCTGGCCCACCAGATGCTGTCCAGAGAAATTCTGTGTGGTCAGGGAACTCCCCGTTCAATCCTGTGGCACTAATCAAATCAGATGCATTTATATAACTCTTGACTCAGTCTCTTCTCTGGTCACTAAACAGATGTCTACCCTTTTATTGTTTTGGTTAAACTAGGGTGCAGACAGACTGTCACATCTTAAAGGGACACTGTCAGCTTTGAGGATTCCTTTGAAAGTTGCAAACTGAAGGTGTGTAGAGCAAGCTGTACGGATGTAAAATTCGGATCTACGATTGGTTGTCGACAAAAATCTTGTTGAACGACCATACAGCAAAACTGTTATGTCGACCACATTTGCGGTCGACATAAGGTTTCTCATTGTCTACCATGTTTTCTTCAGATGAGTGAAGCCCCCACATGGGGGCTGTGCCCCCTGCACCCTCGCACTAAATATAATCAACTCCAAGTCAGAGCTGATTAGGGGAGGAGGGACAGGACCCTCCGAATACAGTGCCGGTGTCCAGCGTTGACACTACAGTGACCTGGTGCTGTAGTCGCTGTAGTGTCAGTTGCAGTCAAAATGTCGCTGTTAGAGGGGTATACCTTAAAATACATAGTTAACTACAGGTGTGCTCAGAAGTATGAATGAGTTTTTCCTCAGCTCCACACCATTGTAGCTCACGGACGCACAGAGCTGAGATTTCAGGTGGATCGATAAAAACAGAATTTTCACAAAAATAATAAGCATCCAGTACTTCTGTGCACACCTGTAGTTAACTATGTATTTTACATTTGTACAGCTTGCTCTACATACCTTAGGTTTGCAACTTTCAAATTAATCCCCAAAGCTAAGCTGACAGTGTCCCTTCAAACTAGCTGGGTTTCTGTGCCCCTTGCAGATTCTCTTAAGCATGTACAATCATATTACATTCTAGGCTTTGCTGCCCTTAAAGACTTCTTATATTTGCCCTAGTTAGAATCAGTTTACTCACACAGATTACTTGCAGAAATGGCTTTCTTTTCTCTGAGGGATCCAGGATTGCTTCAGCACTCTCACTGCTGAGGTAGAACTTCTGTTCAGCTCTCTCACTGCTGAAGGTTCAGGTTGCCCACGTTTTTCCAGAAGTGTGGAAAGGTGCTGGCCTGCCCTGGAGGACAATCTGGCAACCCCAGGCTAGCGACTTCTGTTGCCTGCAGCCACTTTGTCTGTCTGGCAGAAGAAAGCCCCCACACCTGTGGGGGGGCTCACACTGGATCACTAGGCCCATTCTGGAGCAAAGGTCCTGAGCCCTCACCCCTGTGGGGGGCCTGCGCTGGAACTCCTTGCACAGCCCAAAAACACTGTCTTTTATGGAATCCTTCTGAGGCTTTCCATTGGCTGGAGCTACTTGATGCTCCCACTGTGACTGGCTGATCCTGCTTGTCAGTCCAGGAAATGAATATTTGTTACCCTCACTCGATGCACAATTGGCTCCCTGTTTTGGTGCCTGAAATTAGGTCCCTGCAGTTTCCCCATCAGCACTTTGCAATGCCCCATAAGCCCAAATTCAAAAGTCCGACAAATCCTGGCCGAAATCCTGGCTTTCTGATTGTCTGTTGATGCACTAAAATGGCTGCTGAATACACAGTCCCGCTGCAGATTTACACAATCCCAAATATAAAGTTCTGGCCGGCCCAGTGGCACTGAGGGTTGAGGCGCTGGACGCCACACCTCGCACCACGCTGGCGACTCAGGTTCGGGAGCGAGCTTGGGCCATCGGAGGTTGGCCGGGGGAGACAGACTGGAGTGTCCGATGACAGCTCGTCTTCTCCGGGGAAGGGAGGGTTCTTCAACCTGGCAAGCGGCGACCCCTGGCAGAGGCTGGGGGCGTGACGACAAGCTGGAGTATCCAGGGCCTGATTGGTCCTGGGGCATAGGTCTGTGACCAATAAACCTCAGGGACTGCTCCTTCGTGGAGAGAGGGGGAGGGATGTTGCCAATGTCGGCGCTCATGTCTTGATGTATGGGCCCGCGACGTCCCACAGAAAAAACACAGAAACACTCCCACTGGAGCCAGGAAGATGGAGTGCCAAGTTGGGTCTCGATGTGCTGGTGCCTGCCTTTAGCCTCAAGACCCTGACACATGCAAGATTCGGGGGTCTGCCCCTACCCTGACCCCACCCGGGGGGCTCCGAGGCAGGATTGAAGGACCTGGGACTGACAGGTAAGGCATTGGCAGGGACAGGCTTAGATAGGCGACTCCTGATGGTGCGGCTCCAGTGGGGATGGCAGGCGAGGATAAATAGAAATTAAAAAAAAAAAAATATATATATATAAAGTTCTGGTTCAGCCAGGTGCAATACTTTATGCATTCACTTGCCCCACAGGTCGATAGTCCCTTTTGTGCCCTGATGATCACTGCCCAGAATAAACAATTTCCCTCAGTCCACGGCCTGTCGCTGCTGCCTAAATCAAGTGCCCCCAAGCATCAGACAGGCATAATTATCTGAGTCTCAACATTTTGGACCTGGTGCAACCAGAAGATTTATTTTATTTAAATTATTTCCCCCAGAGGTGATAACCCCTAAAGTGTCCTTGGGAGTGTTGCCCTTAATATACATTTATTTACATTTTCCTTGCGGCAGCAACTCCTGAAACTTGCAGTCCCCTACTCCACTGTGGACCCACTCATGAATATTAATGGGCCCAACTTGCTAATATTCATGATGCCGGGCCCAAGAACATGTATGCAAGTGGTGCTCTTTCAATTATTTAATTAGTGGGCCTCTCTGGTCCAACCCGAGTCACTGGCCCCCGGCCTGCACTTTAGGGGACTGGGACTACTGGAGGAGCCACACCTTAACCACAGCTGTGGTCCAAATCAAAAGCACACCTCTCTGCGCTAGAGTATGCCCACCAGCCAGCCAGACTGCTGGTGGCCCGTGGTCCTAGTCTGTGAGCCCGAGAAGGGCCAAAACAAAGGGAGGAGCCGCACAGGGACTCTGGGGCACATTTTAGGACTCGGCTGTGGCGGTGATTCTGGGGACAGAAATGGGGAAACTGCAGGCATCGGGAGGTACTCTGAGGAACAGGAGCAAGATGGGAGAAACAGGCACAAGGTAAGCCCTTATTTGGAGGGCTACAGAAACAAGGGTGGCAGATGAGGGACCTGCCAGGCCCATCCAGTCTGCCCATATCATAGAATCATTGAAATTTGTTGTGAAAAGGACCCATTGGCCCATCTAGTCTACATGTGTTCCTCCCATAAGTAGCCCTTACTGTACCACCCCTATACCCCTTATGCGTATCCCCCCATAGATTCCCAATCCCAATTTCCCATCAGGTATCAATCCTCCCTCTCTTGTTTAAACCCATGTAGTTATCCCAAGCACTCTTGAATCCCCCCACTGTTGATGCCTTAACCACCCCCTCTGGTAGCCCACCGCCCCCTCAGTGAAATAGTGCCCTCTCTTATTACCTCTGAATTGACTGCCCTCCAGCTTCAAGCTATGCCCCCTAGTTGTTGGAATGTCTTTCATCTTGAAGATACTCCCTTTCCTTACCTTGTTAATTCCCTTCAGGTATTTAAATGTTTCAATCATATCTCCTCTCTCTCTCTCTCCTGGTTTCTAGTGGATATAGGTCAAGCTCCTCCATCCTCTCCTCATAGGTTCTCTGATGCATACCATGCACCATTTTGGTTGGCCCCCTCTGGACTCTTTCCACCCTATCACTATCCCTCTGTAGGTGAGGTCTCTGGAACTGTACCCTATACTCTAGGTGGGGATGGACCATTGACTTATACAGGGGAATTATCACCTCCCTTCTCCTGCTTGTGATACCTCTCCCTGTGCATGCAAGCATACTGCTTGCCTTTCCCACCACTTTGTTGCATTGGTTTGCCACCTTAAGGTTGTCTGAAATAATAATCTTGAGATCTGTTTCCTACTCCATTACCACAACATCCTCACCTCCTAGCGTGTATGAGGCCCTTGGGTTCTTTTGCCCTGTGTGCATTATTCTACATGTTTTGGTATTAAATTTCATCTGCCTACACTCTGACCACCTCTCCAGCTTTATCAGGTCCTCTCTCATTTTCTCCACCCCCCCACCCCCTGGTGTATCCACTCTATTACAGATCTTTGTATCATTTGCAAACAGTCATACCTTCCCATTTAATCCCTCCACAATATCCCCAATTTAAATGTTAAAGAGTATCGGCTCTAGACTGACCCCCTGGGGCACCCCACTTATCACTCTTTCCTCCCTAGAATGAACCCCATTTACAACCACCCTTTGTCCCTACCTTTATTAACGGCCACTGACCCTATCTGGTCAATGACTTTTGCCTCTCCTTCCAACCTCTAGGGTTCTCTTATGCCTATCCCATGCATGCTTAAATCCCCCCCCCACTATGCTTGCTCCCACCACCTCCTGGGGTAGGCTATTCAATGCATCCACCACTCTTTCCATAAAAAAAACTTCTTCACATTTCCCCTTATCCTGCCACCCTCTAATCTCATATTGTGCCCCCTCATTCTTGTACCTCTTGTATACTGAAAGATGTCTCCCCCTTGCACCTTGTTTATGCCCTTAAGATACTTGAAGGTTTCTATCATATTCCCCCGTTCCCTCCTCTCTTCCAGTGTATACATATTAAGGTATTTTAATCTCTCTTCATATGTCTTCTGGTGTAAGCCCTGCACCATCTTAGTCGCCCTTCTCTGAACCACCTCCACCCTGTCTATGCCCTTAAGAAGATGTGGCCTCCAGGACTGTACACAGTATTCTAGATGAGGATTTCCTAGAAGGAATGGTCTCTGTCGGATTTATTGAATTATGTTATCTTCCTCACCCTATATAAAAGAGTACTCATGGAAATGTAGGACTTGTTTTTTCTTAACCCCTTTGAGGGTGTCCAAATATAAGGGTTTTCAATTTGCGCTTTGTTGGAGGGGGTGTGGTGAAGTACAAGTGGATCAGGCTCCTATCTTTTGGGGCTGTTCCAAGTTGTCGTCATACTGGCACAATATCCAGGGGGATTTATGTCAAGTCTTCTTGGAACAAATTACTTTAATGCCTAAACTGGTATTAGTAGGCACTGAGGCTTTCTAAAAACCACACCCATTTATTACTGCTATTACTGTTATGTGCTAAGAAAGCATTGTCTAAATTTTGGTTAGAGCCTTAGGTCCTGCCTTTGGATACTTGGTATGCAGTGGTGAATTTTGTTTATGGTGTGGATAAATTGTATTATAAATTTATGGGTAAAGAACAATTATGTATAGAATTTTAGCGCCCCGGATCTTTCTTTTAAATGGCAGTTGGTCCTACTTTTATTCCATGAGGACTCTTATTAATAATTTGGAGTGTCATCTGATTTATCCCCTTTCTCTAGGCCTGATCGAAGATAGTGGATATCTATTTAGTGAGTATAGTGTGGAATTCGGTATTTTTCATAGTTCGAATTGTAATTCTCTATATGGAGTCTTTATTGTATGGATAGTAGCTGTTCAAATTTTTGCTGGTGCTGGTAATCTTTCTTTCTTTCTTTTTTAATGTTTATCTTGAAAAATCTAATAAAATGTGTTTGAAAAAAATATATATTCCAGATGAGGCCTCACCAGTGTTTTGTATAGTGGTATCACCACCTCCCTTCTTCGGCTAGTGATACACCTTCCTATGCACCCCAACATGCCACTGGCCTTTCCTACTGCCTTTGTACTCTGCTTGGCCACTTTAAGGTCATCTGAGATAATAATACCCAAATCTCTTTCTTCCCTAGTAACCGTCAGCAACTCCCCCCATCCTGTAGCTCTCCTCAGGGTTTCTGCACCCCAGGATGCACGATTTTGCACTTCGTTGCATTGAACCTTAGTTGCCACATTTTGGACCATTTTTCCAGCTTTCCCAGGTCCCTCTTTATTTTCTCCACCCCATCTGGAGTGTCTGCCCTGTTGAAGATTTTGGTGTCATCTGCAAACAGGCAAACCTTCCCTTCTAGCCTTTCCACAATGTCACTAATGAAGACATTAAAAAAGGACTAGCCCCAGGACTGATCCTTGAGGTACCCCACTGGTCACCCCACTTTCCTCAGATTGGATCCCATTTACTACCACCCTCTGCTTCCTGTCTCCTGATCAGTTTCTAACACAGTTCTCCACCTGGTGGCCCATGTCCAGGCTACCCAACTTGTTAACCGATCTTCTATGTGGAACAGTGTTGAAGGCTTTGCTGAAATCAAGGTAGGCGATGTGACACTTAACCAATCTGCTTGTTATTATTTGTATTATATTTGTGATATAAATATATGTTTCTTTGAATTTCTGCTTGGAAAGTATGGCAGTCAGCACAAGGCATCGTGGGACCTTGGATTTTCAATAAAATACTGCTCTCCATTTGAGTGGAAAATCTAATTAAGAGCTTCCTTTAGACAGCAGGTTGTAATAGATTGTAAAACCCCATTTACTGTGAAATCTAGGAAACTGGCTATAAACAGGCTACATTTTATGACCTATTAGGAGGAAAGCAACTTCTGACAGATACCTGTTAGATTTCTCACCACTAAGAGAAATAGCTCAGGAATTTCCTCTGAAGATCAAAGGGGTAATTCTTACCTGCCATGAAGCAGGCTCAGTAATTAAAAAAATATATGTGTGTGTGTGTATATATATATATATATTTACATATATATATATATATATTTTTGTGGGATGCTTAGCAACATGCAGATGCCTGAGACTAATTTGGTATGCAGGAAGAGGGTGACCTCATAGCCAGCATAACCACTGAGCTGTGACCTCACAAGCTGGGTGGAACCCTTGTTCCCCTCAGATATTGCCAGGGCTGAGGGGACATAGTGCTTTTTTGATCTTTGGACTCCTAAAGGAACACACTCTTAAGAAGCACTTCAGCCAACATTAGGTAATTCAACCACCATTATTTATCAAGTGAAACTAGGGTAGGATTAGAATAATAAGGTGGTTTTGTGTAAAATTGTCCATTTATTGTGTTCAAGTTCAAGTTCAAGTTTATTGCAGGAAAATACTCCATTGAGCAAGCTCATTCACAAGGAGGTCCTGGTACACATACATAGGCATAAGGACACAACATACAGTTATCATTTCAATAAGAATATAAGTCAAATACTTACAAAATACAATGAAAGTCACAAAGGGATGGAACCATTTAAGACAGAAATAAGGACCAACATTGGTAACATGATCAGCTAATCTAAATTCATTCAAATAGTTTAGTAGTTAGAGATAAAAATGAAAGCACAATGGGCAGGTAGGGTAGAGGATAAGAGACATGGGAGAGACTTTTTGTTTTTCTTTCATGTCTTATATACAATGGTCACGGGTAAGGCCTAAATATAAAACAGTACGAAATATGGGGTACTAACCTATGGGTGAGGGAGGCTTTAGTAGCAGTGACAGGAATCTTTTAATTTGGATAAGGATAATGTTTTGAAGAGATTAAGTGATACGGTGCTGGTTAGCTTAAGCGTAGATTGGAATTGGTTCCATATGGTAGGGAGGGAGTATGAGATGGCTTGGTGACCAAATGTAGTAAAAGTTCGTGGGACGTCAAGTAGGATAAAATTTGATTTCCTGAGAGAGTAAGCACTGCAGGAGATGTGGATAAGAGATGATATGTAGCTAGGCAGTTTGTGAAGAAGTATCTTAAGGGTCCAGAACCCGGCATGAAGCAAGCGTCTAGTGGCAAATGACGTCCAGCCAACAGCTGAATACAGGTCACAATGGTGGGTTCTGAAGGGGGAGCTGGTGATGAACTGTAGAGCACGATGATAAAGGACGTCCAGTTTCTTTAGGCTAGAAGTCACTGCGGAGGCGTAAAGGAAATCACCATAATCGAGTAAGGGAAGAAATGTGGCCAATACGAGCCTGGTTCGAGTATCAAAAGGGAAGAGGGATCTCTTTCTAAAGAAGAACCCTAGCCATATTTTTAGCCTCCTGGATAAGTCCTCGATGTGGTAGTTGAAGGAGAGCTTATTATCAGTCCAGAAGCTGAGGTATTTGAATTTAGTAACCACCTCTAGTGGTTCACCTAGTGAGGTGACTATAAAATTCTTTGGGGTTGAGGGTTGGGTGCTGATTGTAGAGCTACTAGAGAAGACCATCGCCTTGGTTTTCTTGGTGTTTAGAAGGAGCTTTGCTTCAATAAAATTAATTTCAAGTTGAGCAAAGTCAGCTTGCAGAACATCCCTAACTTCCAATAGAGATGTACCAGAGGTGTATAACACAGTGTTGTCAGTAAAGAAGTGAAGACTTGATTTTGTTATAAGTGAGTCAAGGTGATTGATATATATAGAGAAAAGTATCAGTCCTAAGATAGAGCCTTTGGGGACTCCCCTAGCAATTGGAAGGGGGGCCGAGAGGAGACCATCTCCTTTGACTTTCTGTGTCCTACCAGAAAGGTAACTGGTGAACCATTTCACTGTAGATGGATTAGCACCTAGCTTAGTGAGGCACTGAATTAGGAGGAGATGGTCAACAGTGTCAAATGCTTTACTCAGGTCAAGGAACACCGCACCGGTGGTCTTCTTGGAATCCACTGCAGAAATTCAGTCATTAGTAACCTTAGCCAATGCAGTGACAGTGCTATGATTGGACCTGAACCCGGATTGGGCAGGGTTTAGCAGAGAGTGGGATTCGATGTGTTGTTTTAATTGATTATGGACTAACTTCTCAAGAATTTTAGAAAGGGTAGGCAAGATGGAGATAGGCCTATAGTTGTTTAGATCACAAGGATCTCCCAATTTGAAAAGAGGGAGAATGTGGGCTGCTTTCCAACAAGATGGAACAGAGGCAGAAGTAATGGATAAATTGAAGATATGCAGGATGGGGCGGCAAGGTGAACAGCACCTAGTTTCAGGAAATATGGTTCAAGACCATCATTGCCAGCACTCTTACTAGTATCTAGGTTAAAGAGAGCATCTTCAACTTCTTTAAATGTGAAAGTGCTTAGTTGAAAGGTATGAGCTGGAGTGCCGGTAGCAGTGGTAGAGCTAGCATGATTTTTAACATGATTAGCATAGGGTGAGGAGTCGAAAACAAGTTCTGAAGTGACAAAGTGTGAATTAAGTTCCTCAAGAATTTGGTGGTTATCTTAGATGGAATGGATGGAGCTGAGGGCCAGCCTTCAATAGATTTAATAGTCCTCCAAATTTTTTGAGAGTTTCCTTTAGCATGCTCGAGGGTGGAGATATATAATTGAGCTTTTGCAGTACAGATGCTTTTTACACATGCATTCCTGGCAGCTCTGAATGACTGACAGTCAGCAGGGCTCTTAGAATGCCTTGCCTTAGCCCAAAGTTTGTCTCTACTAGTGAGTGCAGGTTTAAGATCTGGGGTAAACCAAGGCTGGAAAAGGTTACGCATCCTGACTTTGATAAAAGGGGCATGTTTGTCTACCAGGGTGTTAAGGTTAACATTAAGAATGGAGACGGCTTCACCAATGGTTTTAGCATGGAATAAATCTTGCCATCTGACCCTGCTTAAGTCAAGCAGAGCTTACACTATTGAACTTGTGCAAGGACGGTTTAGTTCTAAGCTTAGATTGTTGGCTGGTTTTGGCTTGCAGTCTTGTGCATACCACCACACTGTGATCACTCATGTCGTTATGAAACACTGCTGTGTGGGAGATTTTGTGAGAGTGTGTAGTTAGTATGATATCTAGGATGGCGCTATTGTGAGGATTAGAAATATTGATCCTTGTAGGTTCGGTTACTAGCTGTACAAGTCCAAGCTCTTCGCAGAGGGTTTTAAGGCTGCAGAATTTTGCAGAAAGCCAGTCCATATTGAAGTCACCCATAATTATTGTTTCAGCATTGGCTGCTACAGTTAGGGATTTCAGGGTGTCAAGGAATTCGGTGCCACCAGATGGAGGTCTGCAGCCACCTATAATGGTAATGCATTCAGAGGAAGGAAGGTGAAGCTTCAGGAAGACGATCTCAAATTCTTTGGGCTTGGATTTACAGGTTATGTCACTAACTGTAAACTTTGTTCTGGCATAGATAACCCCCCCGAATCCCCCATCTGCCCTAAAGAGTTTATAATCAGGTAGGTTAATTTGGTGATCAAGAATAGTGTGTATGACTGTACCCTAAATGTTATGCGTTCTGTGTTTTGTATTTCATTTACTATTTTTAATTTTAGTAAACTTTGTTTTCCTTGAAATCCTGCCTGACCCTTTTTCTCATTTTGAATGTGAATGCTGGGACAGTGTTGATAATTTTGACAGAACTGTTAAGCGCTTACCGTATGTTACCATATGCACCAAAGTAAGAAAAGTACCTAGGTCTCAGCTGAGTCAAAAGGGGGATTGTGAACCAGGTTGGGTACCCACTGGGTTAAGTATTGCACTGCATTTCCCCAAAGAGGGTGTGATATTTGAACCTGTTAACTGGGTGTGTTAGCAAAAAAGGGTTCATATTTGATCCCAGAACTCAAGACTGGTAGGTGTTCTGGCCCAAAACAGACAGGAGGGTTACCCTGTTTGTCTCCTGTTCACATATTGCACTTTGAGGTTTGAAACTGTGGGAGCAGAGAGCCTGCCCGCCGGAGTGCATTTGTGACAGATTTGGTTGACAGCGATGCGATCTAAAAGATTTGGTTTGCAGTGTTGCGATCAAAACAATTTGTTTGCATACTGTGAAATTATTTGGTGACACAAGCATTAACAGTCCAATGTGTCAGATTGATAAACTGTAACAGTTCACACACAAAATAAGGCAGTGATTAAAAAAAGAAGAAGAAGCATATCATTGAGGTTACAGTCAAAGTTCCCTACCTGTTTTATTTTTTTTTGGGTGCAAACTAGTGTAGCCATGGATTAGGGAAGAAGATGACTTCCATCTACAGAGATTATACAGTAGAATACCTAAGGCAGTTGTGCCAGGAGAGAGAGGAGTCCATTGCGAGAGGCAAAACAAGCAGCACCTTGTGCAGGCTGTTGTGGCAGAAGATGCCCAAGACCTTGAGTCACAATCTGTGACTGAAAGGGACCAGACCTTGGGAGTGGAGGGGCCAGGGTCCATTGCAGTGTCCAGACCCAGGGAGGAGGACAGCGGGACCAGTGTGAACTGAGAGCCACCGCAGCAGGGGAATGTCACCAGCATGCTGGAGCCAGAAAGGATCAGGCTGCAGATGGGGTTGTGGAGAATGGAGCTGGAATTCAAGCAGAAAAGATTTGAAGCCCAGCAATGAAGGGAGCTTGAACAGAGGAAACTTGAGATGGAGAGAGGGAGAGAGAGGGAGGAGAAGCGAGAGCAGCGAGAGGCCAAGGAAAAAGAAAATCAATGGCGGAGAGAGGCAGAGGAAAGAGAGCGACCGCTTCAGCAAGAGGCCAAGCGAGAGGAGAGAGAGTGCCAGAGGAATTTTAACTGGAGAAGCTTCAACTCCAAAGACCAGAGCCAGAGCAGGTAAGTGGCATGGGTGAACCTGAACCTCCAGGTCTGGGTTACAAATTAAATTCTAAATTGGTAGCTGCATTTAAAGAGGGGGAAGATATGGATGCATTTTTAAATTCATTTGAAAAAGTATGCAATCAGGCAAAAATTCCCAGAGAGTCCTGGAGCTTCCAGCTATCCCCGCTGCTTACCAGGAAAGCTTGTGATGCATTGGGTCAAATGGACAATCAGGACAGTAAAGATTATGGCAAACTTACAGGTGCATTGTTAAAAAAGTATGACTTGACAGCTGAAGCATACAGAGTTAAGTTATGTAAGCTCAGGAGAAGCCCTGATATGAGCTACGAGGAGCTAGCCACTAAACAATGTCAGTTTTTAAAACTTTGGTGGGAAGGGATACAAGCAGACTCTGTAAAGAAAATTGAGAATGTTGTACTTTTGGAGCAGCTCTTTTGGGCTTGCCCAGCAGAGCTGAAAACTTGGCTAGAGGACCGAGATTCAAAAACAGTGCAGGAGGCTGCTGAGCTCTCGGACCACTATGCCAGGAGCAGACCTGCTCTGAGAGGGACTGGGGTGGGCGTGGCAGTGCAGAAAGGGAAAAGTGCACCTTCAGGGCAGCTAAAACCCTCACTGTCTCTACCAAAAGCGGGCAGCCCCAGGTTACAAAGAAAGGATTTGCCTGATAAAAGAAATAAGTGTTGGTTTTGCAAACAACCTGGACATCTTGCAAGACAGTGTCCTAAAAAGGCAGAGAGTGCACAAAGTGGTGATGGGAAAAAAGTGTTCTTTTTGTGTATCCTTGAAAGCATGCCAGTAAACATGAGGGAGCACATACACCCAGTTACTGTGAATGGGGTGCACACCCATGGTTTAAGGGACATGGGGCGTCCCTTACTTTGGTAAAAGGGGATTTGGTTGAGCCTGAACAGCTTATACCCAATCAGTTTGTTACAGTACGGGGATTCACTGGGGAGGAAAAAACTCTGCCACTTGCTAGTGTCCTCCTGGGCTGGGGTAAGACAGGTGAGACAGTGCAAAAAGTTGCAGCGGCAGAAAATCTGGCCCTGAATGTGATTACAGGGAACAATCTCCAAAAGGGGATGGTGTGTGCAGTTACCCACAGTCAGGCGGCAAAAGGCAAATTGTGGTTTCCTGGATCCCATAGAAGCCCCTGTGGAAAACACTGGGAGGCTGGTTCCCCAGCCTGTGTCTCCTGATATGGAGAATGGTGAAAGTGGGGTAGAAATTCCCCAGGTAGCAGTTAACAGAACAGTTACAGAAGGTTACTCTGAGGAGGGAGGGGTAGCCAATTGTCAGAGGGCTAGAGATGGCAGTGACCCTGAATGCCCTGATGCTAGAGCTAGGGACCCTAGTTTAGAAACTGAAGGGGATCTGTCCCATGCCTTGGGAATGTGTAAGATTTTGCAGCTGCTCAGAAAAATGACCCTAGTTTAGAGAGGCTGAGGACTTGGGCAGGCTCTGATGGAATACAGGGAGGTGACAGGAAACATAGAGTTTAGTGGGACAATGGACTGCTGTATATGCAGGACATAAGGACAGAGGGAGGGGTGATGGGCAGGCAGCTTGTCATTCCCCAGGGGTACAGTGAGCAGTTGCTCAAGATTGCTCATGATATCCTCATGTCTGGACATCTGGAAATTGTGTGCACTATGCAGTGATTGGCCCAGAATTTCTGTTGGTCCAACTTCACCCAGCAGGTGAAGGAATATTGCAGGTCTTGTCACCGGTGCCAAGAAATAGGGAAGGCAGGTAGTAAAACCAATGCCGCCCTAATTCTCTTGCCCATAGTGGAGGAGCCATTACAGAGGGTAGGAATGGATATTGTGGGGCCTTTGAATACCCCAGCTCCTCTGGGAAGAGGTTTATCCTAACAGTGGTGGAGTATGCCAGCCGATACCCAGAGGTAGTCGCCCTAGCCTCACTGAGGACAGACAAAGTGGCAGATGCCTTGCTAGGGATTTTCTCCCATGTTGGGTTCCTGTGGGAGAATTCAAGAATGAATGGGACAGACATAAGGAAATTTTTGTGGGCGGTAGGAAGAAATAGGCTGTTGGTTAAATAGGATCTGCAGCTTATCCTCTAGGTAGGGAAATGGGCAGACTAGGTCGGCCAAGTGGTCTTTATTTGCCATCAAAGTCTATGTTTCTATGTTTCTGCAGGAGGTTATCACTGATTGAGGGGGTTTCTTCATGTCGTACCTGATGAAGTGTTTGTGGGAGAAGTGTGGGGTGGTGCAGAGATGCACGACACCTTATCACCTGCAAGCCAGTGGGCTTGTGGAAAGATTTAATGGTACCCTTAATTTGATGCTCCAAGCATTTGTCGAACAGCATGGGAGGGACTGGGAGAAATACCTTCCCCACCTGTTGTTCGCATACAGGGAGGTGCTCCAAGAGTCAACAAGGTTCTCCCCCTTCGAGCTCTTATATGGACGCAAGGTGCGTGGGCACCTCAACTTGATCCAGAAGGACTGGGAAGGCAAGCACGCCACCCAAGGAACTCCCATAGTGGATTGTGTCCTTAATCAATCAATCAATCAGTCAATCAAAATCTTTATTTATCCAGGCGAACATCATTGAGCAGAGCTCTTTTGCAAGATGGACCTGGTTAGAACAGGGTCATGTAACATCCATCATAAAAACATATAAATACATGTAAATAAGTATATAAACACAAACACAATGGTGCAGTAATAGGGGAGTCAAATGATAAAGGCAAGCCATAACAGAGGAGGATTCAAATACAAGGGGGCAGGTCCACCATTGAACCATGCAACTGTATATAAACCATGTTCTCTGTATAGAAGTACCAGTTAGTTCATTTACCAGGGGCAGTCACTAGTACTAGCCATGAAAATGGCTTGGAGAACCATCAACTAATGGCAGATGGGGTACCAGGAGGGGTATGTAATATGTATGCGAAGGATAAACATTGTGAGAAGTGAAGTCCCAAGGATAGGTCGGTAGAACTGATGCGGTGGTGGGGGCCTACGGGGGCAGGGAAAGGGGAGTTAGGACTTTTATAGTATGATTGCGTGTAGATTGTGGATGAGTGCAGTATAGAGTTGTGAAAAGAAGGCTGGAGAAAAGAAGACTTAAGTTTAGGGAAAAGCTGAAGGAGCTTTTGGGAACAGCCCAGAGCAACCTGGCAGCTGCCCAGCAAAAGCTAAAGGTATGGTATGACTGCAGAGCCAGAACTTGCTCGTACACTGTGGGTCTGGAGGTCATGGTCCTAATCCCGATCCAGAAAGATAAGCTGCAGGCTGAGTGGACAGGACCGTACAAAGTAGTTAGACAGGTGAATGACGTAAATTACATTGTAGAACTGCTTGACAGGAGATATTCCCAAAGGATGTACCATGTCAACATGATGAAGCCATATGTAAACAGGGCTGACATGGTCTTTGCAGTGTGTAGTCCTGGGGAGGGGATGGATGAAGAAGACCCCCTTCTGGACTTGCTGGAAGAAAGCAAGTGAGAGTCCTCTGTGGAGGCAATCAAAATGTTGCCTCAGTTGACCCCAGGTCAGGTCCAGGAAGTAAGGGAGGTTTTAGCAGACTTTGTCCCATTGTTTAGTGCCAAGCCTGGACTAACCCCCTTAGTGACACATGATGTAGAGAAGGGAGACGCAAGCGCCAATACAGCGAACAAAATATCGGGTGTCAGAGGCAATCCAAAAAGACATTAGGAGGGAGGTGGAGGAAATGCTGGATTTAGGGGTAATCCAGAAATACCACAGCCCTTGGGCCTCACCCGTATTCCTTGCTCCCAAGCCAGATGGCTCTACTTATTTTTGCATGGACTTTTGTGGGCTCAGTGCAGTCACGAAGTTGGATGCCCACCCAATGCCATGGACAGATAAACTACTGGACAAGTTGGGAGGGGCAACATACCTTACCACTATTGACCTGATGAAAGGGTATTGGCAGGTGACGTTAACTGCCAGAGCTAGGGAGAAGTCAGCCTTCATCACTGTGAGAGGGTTATTTGAGTTTAAAGTAATGCCTTTCAGAATGAAGAATGTCCCTGCCACCTTCCAAAGGTTGGTGAACCAGGTGTTAAATGGTACTGAAGAGTACGCTGTAGCGTACCTGGATGATATTGCCATCTTCAGTGCCAGCTGGGAGGAACACCTGTCCCACCTCAGGGAAGTGCTGGGCAGGATACAGAGGGCTGGGCTCACTGTAAAAGCTGAAAAGTGCCAGGTGGCCGTGGCTGAGGTGATATACCTCAGGCATGTAGTAGGCCGGGACAGCTCCGTCCTAATCAAGCAAAAAATTGAGGCAATCGAGGCATGGCCCAGATCTGAATCACAGAAGCAGGTTCAGAGTTTTTTAGGGACCGCAGGGTACTATAGAGATTTGCGTCAAACTGCAGTGCCTTGGCAGCTCCCCTATCTGGCCTGCTAAAGAAAAGAATGCTAAAATAGGTAAACTAGGAACCAGCCTGTGAACAAGCCTTTACATGGCTGAAGGAGGCACTGTGCAAATTAAATGTGAGACTGAAGCAGCTGTACCCGACTATCAACGAGGAAGAGACCTCTTTACTCCGGTCTTGGAGCCCCAAGGATAAATACAACTATATTGGGCTGTCATATAACAATCTGCGGGTGCATTACAAAGGTCATGGAAAAAATCACAAATATGCTGCATCAGTTCTTGCTACCCAACCTATCCCTGCAGCCTGTGGCATTTATTACTTTGAGATTAAGATTGTCAGCAAAGGTAGAGATGGGTACATGGGAATAGGACTTTCAGCCCAAGGCATCAACATGAACAGACTGCCCAGTTGGGACAAACATTCATATGGTTATCATGGAGATGATGGGCACTTATTCTGTTCCTCGGGTACCGGACAGCCATATGGTCCTACCTTCACCACTGGTGATGTCATTGGGTGCTGTGTAAACCTCATCAACAACACCTGTTTCTACATGAAGAATGGGCACAGACTACTGTAGGCATAGCATTTACAGACCTCCCTCCAAATCTGTACCTGACTGTGGGACTCCAGACTCCTGGGAAGATCGCTGATACCAACTTTGGGCAGCAGTTATTTGTATTCGATATTGAAGATTACATGAGAGAGTGGCACCGTTGAGTGCTTCCCTGTTGGAGACAGGCTGGGGGAATGGCAAACAATGCTGCAAAACATGGTGTCATCCTACCTTATGAATCATGGATACTACACAGCAGCAGCTGCCTACACCAGAGCAACCGAAACCATTAACCAGGAAGAATAAGAACAGACTTCAATAAAGAACAGACAAAGAATACAGAAGTTAGTGTTAGCAGGAAGACTGGGAGAAGTGATAGAGGCCACACAGCAGCTATACCCAGGACTATTAGAGCACAATCTCAGCTTACTCTTCTTGTTAAAGAGTTGACAGTTTGTGGAGATGGTGAATGGAACAGACAGTGAGGTTGACTGTCTCAGTGTATGCAGCCCGAAATCACAGAACAGCTATCCTGGCTCTCCCAGCATGAGTCCCCGGCATGGCTCCAACATCGCACACATTCACAGCACAGGAGCCTATAGTGCAAGCTGCAGCAATGGTGTCACCTCAATGAAAAGTAAACAAGGCCACAGTAAATATCAAGCATTGAGCTCCTCCTCCTCATCCTCTTCCCCTTCGTCAGTCAACTACTCAAAGTCCAACTCAACAGACTCCACCAAATCCCAGCAGCACAGTAGCACTAGCAACCAGGAAACCAGTGACAAGGTGGGGTAGAAAGGATGAGAAGGGACTTGGCAAGATTGGAGCAATGGTCAAATGTATGGCAGCTTAGATTCTGTGCAAAGAAGTGCAAAGTAATGCACCTGGGAAACAAAAACCCAGGGGAAGAGTACACAGCGGGGGTGAGATACTGACAACAACAAAAATGGAAAGTGACCTGGGGTACTTAGATCAGATGACCTAAAGGTGGGCAAGCAATGTGAGAAGGCAGTAAGGAGGGCTGGGGGGGATGCTGGGATGCATAGGGAGAGGCATCACCAGTAGAAAACAGGAAGTTGTTATCCCTCTGTACAGACAGTTGGTGAGACCCCATCTGGAGTACTCCGTGCAGTTCTAGAGACCCCATCTCTGCAAAGACATAGATTGGGTAGAGGCTGTCCAGAGGAGGGCAACCAAAATGGTGCAGGGTCTGCACCAGAAGACATACGAAGAGAGACTAAAGGAGCTTAATATGTATACCCTCATGGAAAGGAGGGAGGGGGACATGATAGAAACTTTCAAGTTCCTCAAGGGAATTGACAAAGTCCAAGGCGGTAGCATCTTTCAGAAAAAGAGATGTGCAAGAACAAGGGGGCAGAATTTGAAGATAGAGGGGGGATGGCTCAGAGGTAATGTGAGGAAATATTTTTTCACAGAGAGGGTTGTGAATGCATGGAACAGACTTCCTGAGGAGGTTGTGGAGTCAAAAATAGTTGGAGAATTCAAGAATGTATGGGACAGACATGAGGCAGTTCTAGTGGGGGGTAGGAGGAAGTAGGCTGTTGGTTAACTAGGATCTGTAGCTTATCCATTATGTAGGGAAATGGGCAGACTAGGTGGGCCAAGCGGTCCTTATCTGCCATCAAATTCTATGTTTCTATGTGCAGTGCTCCTGTATTAGCCAGTCCAGACTATAGTAAACCCTTTTTAGTCCAGACAGATGCCTCAGATGTGGGTATTGGGGCAGTACTCAGCCAGACTTCTAACCAAGGGAGAGATCACCCAATAGTGTACCTAAGTAAGAACTTGCTTCCCAGGTAGCAGGCTTATTCTACAGTGGAGAAAGAATGCCTTGCAATGGTGTGGGCACTAAAGAAATTAGAGCCATATCTATATGGGTGGCATTTCCAGGTAAAAACAGATCACAACCCCCTGGTTTGGCTGGCACAAATGGGTAAAACAAATGGTAGACTTTTAAGATGGAGCCTTGCCTTGCAGGGTTACGACATGACTGTCACTCACATAGCAGGGGCAGCAAACACAAACACAGTTGGGCTATTGTGTCAGTTAGAGCAGTGAACTGAATTTGGGAAACTCATCCCATGCCTAGGAATAAATTCCCCCCAAAGGACTGTGATGCATAGCCAATCTGCTTGATATAGGGTTACCACCTGTCCTGATTTTCGCAGGACAGTCCTGATTTGGGCAGCTGTGTCCTGCAAAAAAACATGAAAAATACTAAATGTCCTGATTTTACAGTAGAAAAAATATTTTCTAACTTTCCACTTAATGTTCTAGAAAACTACAATAGCTTAGCTAAAATCCCTTAAAATGATAAGAAACACTAGAAGCAACTAAGAAACTACAATACTTAGCCTTAATTCTGATTATATAGAGAAAACAAATCTGTTGCATCGGTCGAGGTTACGTACTGTCCTGCGAAAAATCATGTTTCAGTAAGAAATGTCCCACTTTGGGCTTCTTAAAAGGTGGTAACCCTAGCTTGATATTATTTGTATTATAGTTGTGATATAAATATGTTTCTTTGAGATTCTGCTTGGGAAGTATGGCAGTCAGCACAAGGCATCGTGGAACCTTGGATTTTCAAAAAAAATACTGCTCTCCCTCTGAGTGGAAAATCTAATTAAGAGCTTCCTTTAGACACCAGGTTGTAACAGATTGTAAAACACCAATTTACTGTGAAATCTAGGAAACTGGCCATAAACAGGCTGCATTTTATGACCTATTAGGAAGAAAGCAACTTCTGACAGATACCTGTTAGACTTCATTCACAAAGTTGTGAATTATTACAGTATGCATTGCAAACCCATTGCTCCACAATGTGGACCAATGAGCTTGCAGTAACTACTGTAAGCTGTCATTCGGCGGGCAGCTGTAGTGGTATGTGGGGGTATGCTTCCCGCCGATGCGAGGGAGCTGGTATGGGGTCCTGGGTGGGTGGGGTGGGTACCACTGGTAGGTTACTTGGCACATTATGACGGTGATGAGGGATTCAAGGGAGGAGGGAACCACAGGACCACCAGGAAAATTAATTTTATTAATATCACGGTGATCGGGGATTTGGGTGGGGAGGGGGGAACCACTGGACCACCAGGGACATTTTTTCATTAATTTCACGGTGATCGGAGGTACAGGAGAGGAGAGGGGAACCAATGGACCACCAGGGAAATTTTTTCATTAATTTCACAGCAATCGCAGGTATGGGAGGGGAGGGGGGAACCACTGGACCACCAGTGAAATTATTTATTTATTTATTTATTGAAAAGTTTTACCAGGAAGGGCACACCGAACAACAGATTGCTCATCTCACAGTGCGTGCTGGGGGAGGGGTACATAGAGGGAAAGTAGCAAACATTCAGTCACATATGTTAGTACAAATTCGACAGGTGGTGGGAAACACATAGTAAGCAGTTGGTTACATAAAGTTTTGAGCAGTTTTGAGTACATTCTAGAAACATTGTAAATATACAACAACCAAAGGGTGATTACAAAGCAAAAATTAATTCAGGTTAGCTGAGAACAACATGACAGTTAACAAAAAACACTGTGTGTGAAGCAAAGATTTACGTAAGTGCATAGGAAAAATGCATTAGGTTGACAGCAGGAGGCGCAGCGTAATGCAAGTCAAACTGAAAGACAGCATAGCCGTGGGCAATGGTAGACGAGGGGGGCAGTGGATGGTTGGAGCTGGTTGGAGGAGAGTGTGGGGAGACTTGCTGCAGGTGCAGTTGACTTAGAAGAAAATGTTTAGGGCTAAGGATAGAGAGTAGGTGGAGGAAGATAAGCAGATTTGAGGGGAGAGGTTGTTCCATAGCTTAGGGAAGTGTTGCGAGAAGGCCGAATGACCTACCGAAGTTTAGTAGCGTGGAATTACAAGTTGAGTATCATGTGATCTAAGGAAGTGGTTTGGAGGAGGCAGAGCAGATAGTAAGGGAGAGAGGTAAGGAGGTAGCATCCCAAACCAAAATTTAGACACAAATTTGGCACAGTGGAGATGGCGGCAATTTTCAAAAGAAGTGAGGGATAGGGAGTAATAGAGGGAGCAGTGATGGGTGAGAGGAGGGGAGTCCAGGGCAAAACGGCAGAAGGAGTTGAAAAGAGTGTCCGATGTGGCTAGGGAGGAGTTGGGAGTGGCACTGTAGACTACATCACAGTAGTCAAAGATAGGTAGGATCATCTTCAGGACAATTTTGCGCTGAGCCGCTAGTGGGAGGCAACTACGGTTCCTGAATAGGGTGCCAAGTTTTGGGTGCAGTTTCTTCAGAGGATAGTGTCTACTTTTCCAGAGAAGCTGAGGTGTCAGTCAAGCCAAATCGCCAAGTACCTAAAGGTAGAGGTGTCCTCTAATAATGTCCCGTTAAGGGTGTGGAAGGTGGGTAAGGAGGGGAGCCTTGAGAGTCTCTGCCTGGTGCTGAAAGTCATGGAGACGATCTTCTTGGCGTTGAGGGAGAGTTGATGGTAGTTGAACCAGTGCTAGATGTTGTTGAAATCGAGCTGTAGTCTGGATTCTACATCAACAGGGGACTGGCTGGATGTGAAGATGACCATGTCATTGGTGTACATATGGATAGAGGAGGATGAGCAGGCTGAGGGTAGATCATTTAGGAATATGGAAAATAAGATAGGCCCCAGAACAGAGCCCTGGGGTATGCCAGTAGTAATGGGGAGAGGTGAGAAGGAGGAGTCAGCAATTCTGACTGACTGGGTCCGGCCATAAGGTAGGCCTTGAACCAGTTTGTGGCGGAAACAGGCCAGCTGAGGAGAGGGCATTGAGGAGTAAGGGGTGGAAGATGGTGTCGAAAGTCTTCGCTAGGTCGATGAAAATGGCAGGAGTGATTTGACCACTGTCCATCCCTGAGAGGATGGAGTCAGTGAGCCTAATCAGGGAAGTGGTGGTGGAATGGTTCTTCTGGAAGCCAGATTGGAATGGACTGAAAAAATCAGAGTTGTAGAAGTGGGAAGAGAGTTGAGACAAGACCAGATGTTCTTGTAGCTTAGCTAGGGTAGGTAGGAGAGAGGTGGGTTGATATTTAGAGGGAATGGAGGGGTAGCCACCCTTGGGCAGTGGGATTACACTGACATGTTTCCATACTGCAGGGATGGAAACTGTAGTGAAGGAGAGGTTGAGGAGTAGAGATAGAGGAGTTGCTATTGCAGGACCTGTTGGGTAAAGTAGCTTAGGGTCCAGACCATCAGGCGAGCTGCCTTTAGAGGGGTTGAGAGCAGACAGTGCTTTCAAGGTGCCTAAGGGAGAGATATTGGAGAAGGTGAAGGAGTATGTTGGGGCAGGGCGACTACGGGGGGTGGGGTGGGATGACTAGAAGGGAAGGTGGAGGAGAGGAGGGCTAAAGCACAAGAGGTAAAGTAGGTACTAAATTCGGAGGCAACATTTAGATGCTTGGTAAACAGGGTGTTGTTAATCTTGAGGAAGGGGTTGGTAAGAAAGGTGGGGGTGGGGAAAGGAAGTGGATCACGTTTCAGAATTTGGAAGGGCTATTAATATTTGCCTGGAAGGTTGAGTAGAAGTATTCGGACTTAGCTAAGTGAGTGGCTTTGATGCATTTATTTCTCAGTGAATGGTGTATGTTGTAGTCATGTAGCAGATTTGTAGTTTTGTGGGTTTTCCAGGCCTGATCCCGGGCTCTTTGGCACACCAAGAATTCAGAGGTGATCCAAGGGAGATGATTGCCCCTGACCCTGGAGCGTTGCAGTGGGGTGTGATTGTTCCAGCCTCTAAGAATTTAATCCGGAAATAGCTGTAATATCATGAATGGAGGAGGCTGAGGTAGTAGGTTCCCAGCTCATCTGGGTCAGTTCTTGCAGGGAAATTTATTTTATTAATATCAGTTTCATTACTTTCACGGCGATCGTAGGTACGAGATGGGAGGGGGGAACCACTGGACCAGCAGGCGATTTCTATTGAATTATATTACGGCGCTCAGGGTTATGGGTTGGGGAGAGGGTACTACTGCTGTCCCTGGTACAGGGACCGCATGCTGTGCAGGGCACCAAAAGCGCATTTTGCTGGCCGGCTCTGCACAACACATGCAAATGGGGCCATAATGACATGCAAATATCCCCATTTGTGCCATGCATGCATAATGGACCCATTTGCATATGTAACCCCCCTACAAATGGGGGTTCCCGAAAAGTCTTCCTCGAGCTTGCCTAAATGCACACTGCCAGGCTGGTGTCCTGCGTTTTAGCAGTTTAAATGTGATTGCCAGAGAGTGCCTGTATAGTCTCTGTGTACTGTCTCTTTAAGAGCTGCCTGGATTGCAGTTATAAGTAATCTGAGAGGGAGCTCTGTTGAAAGATGTAACTATCTGCTGAAAATCATTTAGAGTGATAATGATAAGTAGTTTGTCTAACCTGCTTTCTTTGCAGCAAGGACTATTTTGTTTATCTCCACTATCTTGGTCCTGGACTGCGAATTGGACCAATCAGTACAGGTGGGACCTAAAATGCAGCCGGACTACTGGAGCTGTCTGGAGTCAAAATCTGTAGAAATTGTAGTTTTGAGCTTTTTGCACCTGAAGGGGGAGCCTTTGTTGTGACTGACAGGAGGATCAGCCAATCGAACCTTTTGGATCTTGGGGAATTACCCAGGCTGCTGCAGCTAGTTATAGTTTTGAGCTGAGAAGTGAAGAAGTAACAGCTCATGTGATTTTGAGCAGCAGTTCTGTGTAGTTTTGCATGGTAGAACTGTGAAAGGGCTGAGTTTTGGCCTGCTTGTCTGCCTGCTGTCCCTGAGAGGGAAAATAGAGTTTACTCGGACTGAATCCGAATTGTGAGGACTATTTAAGCCACTGGACTGTGACCAGGCTTTAACCTGAAGAAGACCGAAGATTTGCTGAATGTGATCGGCCTGTCAGGATTTCCAGCTGCTTTTGAATCCCCGGTTTGTGCAGAGACTTTGCGATCGTGACCGGAGAGTGGTTTGCCTGGTACAGTAGAATTTCCTTACATGTAAATGCGCTGTGTATTGAAAGTGGATCATAATTGGGTTCCCCACTGTGTGAACTGTGTTCTGCTTGCTGATACCGTAGAATTCTTTACATGTAAATGTGCTGTGTATTGAAAGTGGGTCGTGATTTGGTTTCCCACTGGGTGAACTGTGTTCTGTTTGCTGGAAGCTTTATCCAGCCTAATCAGACTGAATCCGCATTCATCTCCATTCGGCCTGGGCCATGCCGCTCTGGTCCTGCCAGACTACCCCACTGCACAGAGAAAGCCACCGACTAGAGACCTGCCTCAGACTGTGCCCCTGCTCCACGCTTGAACAGGAGAAACGACCGCGAATCGTGGTGGTGGGCCCTGCTTCTCCTGGCACTCCAGATTAACCACCTGCTGTCTCGATTTTCATCCAGCCTGTGTCCAGTCTTTTGTATCGTGAGTAATCATCAAGGTAGCTCCCTGCAACAACAGTCTAATCTAAAAGTTTGTCATCTGATTGTCTTGTTGTTTTCTTTTCGTGAACTGAGCCCTCTGGCTCCGGATTACAAATAGTGTGTGTTGTGCATGTTTTTTTCTTTCATCACAGGGCCTCAACCAGCTGCAACGTTCCTGGCTAGCCCACCATTCTCCACCTGGGTACCCAGAGAGTGTGACTGTTTATGGACCCTGAAGTGCATGCATAACTGTTTGATTGATAGAGCCTTTAAGCAAATTGACCTGATTACGCCCCTTCCTTGTTCAAGACCCTTAAATAAATCAGATCTAACTCTTTTTTGCATTTACCCTGACTGTGGTTCCAGTTTGTGCAAGAGTACTGTACTGCTGTTATTTGTTGTGTATAACCTTGTTTTACAGGGGGTCCCCAGGGCCGGGCCAGAGGAAAGCCGTGGTGTGTATTGTTCTGGCCACTAGTAAGTAAAGAGGGGGGTTACAGTGTCCTGGAGGGCTGTGCCCAGGTTAGCTTGACCACTACCAACCCTGACCTCTGGGTGGAGGCACACATTTCAGAACTCAGGCCCCTTAACCTGCTACTAGCCAAGCAGGTAGGGGTAGTAGCCCTTGGAATAGTGCCACCTAGGGGTTATACATATCCAGGTCTGAATACCTGGATATTGCGTATGGTGCAGCTACAGTTGCACTGGAGTATTCCCATCCTGGTATTCAGACCTGCCTGGGGGATGCACCAGCACATCGTATTTGTGCCACGCACATTATTTGCTATATTCAGAAGAGATGTGCCATGGCACATCTCTTCTGAATATACTGTATCCATTTGTTGCTCCAGTGCAAATCAGTTGTGCTATGCAACCACTTGTGCCATTGCCAGGTGCAATTTTGAATATCGAGCCCATAAGTATTAATATATTATGAAGTAGTGTAACTGCCTCTACTCAAGAAACACAACTTCATGGTACCTTCCAAATTCAACAAAGTTGAGGATATACTGACGCTGCTTACACGGCAGGGTTCACAATTTTAAAACTAGTCTGTGCAAAGATTTTATGCCTGAATTAGTTTACTACAAGACTGAAAGTTTAGTTTAACCACTGCCAGTTTTCCATTGTGAGCCTTGAAACCGTTGTTTCGTCAACGGGATGGGAATGGGCTAATTGGAGGAGCGCGAGGCACCAACTGTGTATTGGATATATTGGTTTGTCCTCATATATAGTTATCCCAACAAACCTAACTTTCATTACATTCATCTTAGCAGTCATCTCTACTAACCTTTCATTACATTCACCTTGACTTTAGCCTTCTTTCAATCTGTTTTTCATCATATTATTTCTAATTAAAAACCTACATTTTATGATAGCTTACCTTCTCTAAAATTCATTGATGTTGCTGTTTGTTTGGTCTCTCTCCTTGTTTAGTAGAACTGAAATGCCTGCAAATGTATATTTATAAACAACTTTGTTTTGTTTACAGTCCTGGATCTGTTCTTGCTGCATACTTCTTGAGCTTTAGAAACACCCCCAAACAGTGCAGTCACTCATGAGGCAGTAACCTCCTAAACTCTCGCTGCATCATGATGAGGGGCTAGACTGTGTTGTGGGTGTTCCCAAGTCCAGGAAAGATGCAGTTGGAGCTGATCAAGGAATGTGAGAAAAACCTGTGTTTGTGTGGTAACATCAGTATGGTGGGCAATCTTTTTTCACTTTTTTAAAGAAAAAAAGTCAGAATCAAACTACCAGCCACATCAGCAATCTTTACAGAATGTTGGCAATCATAAAATGTGTTTTTTAAACTAGGGACACTTTGAGACCTAAGGGGGTTGACAGTGTCCCTTTAATCTCACCTTAGCAATTTTCCTTCTCTCCTTCCTACCCCCACCATCTCCATTCCTCTGGTCTCCCCCCATTCAACCCTATTTCTTCTCCCGCTCTCTCCTCCTAATCCTCCCCTCACCTCAGCATCACCCCTCCCCTCCTCCTCCCCTTCTTTCCCTCTCCTACTCTACCCAGCCACACTGGCCTCTCCACTATCTCTCCCTCAATCTGGAACTTCTACGCCGTCTCCTCCTGTCCTGCTCTTTCTCCCCCATTTCCCCCTTCCTCTCTTGTTTAAGGGGATGGAAGTCCCATTCTTTCCACCTTCTTTTCTTTCTTCTCCTCCTCCTGGCGACACTGAAGCAAACCTCGGCCCCCCCCCTCCTGCTCCCCCTTTCCCAAAAGGACTTGGAATATTTCACTTAAATACCAGGAGCCTACTCCCTAAGCTTGATCTACTTAAAATATAGACCTCACAGTACTCTCCTGACCTCCTATACATATCTGAGTCCTGAATCTCTTTTAGGATACTGGACTCCAGCCTGGCTGTCCCAGACTTCGGCCTTTTATGGCAGCACCATGGCAAGTGTGGTGGTGGAGTAGCCTCATTTGTATGCCAGAACCTGTCCTGCACAATTCCCCTCAAGGAATCAGTCTCTTCCTCCCATGAACTCCTATTGCCAAACTGTCCCTCCCCTCCACCCTCCCCATTTATGTAGGAATCTTTGATGCCTCTCTAAAGATCTCTACCCCCTCCCTTTTAGACACACGGTCTTCTCTTGTTTCCCATGCTATCTCCAGTGAACTTACCCTCCTGGGTGATTTCAGCTTAAATTGGTTCCCCCACCTCCAGTACCACACTTCAAAGGATTGAGTCCCTAAACCTCACCCAGTTCATTTCTGAACCCATTTGACTCAACCAAGGGTGTAGCCTGGCATTTCAGTTTTGTACACCAGCCTGACACACTGCTACCCCTCTCCCACTGTTGTTCATGTCTGCCCCCCCATGACTTGAGTCCAAGGTTCCTGGCTCCACTCAGATGATTCCCACACTAGACCTGCTGTCTGTCTGTGCTGCTAGTGTGGTGCTCGCTGCCTGCTGGTAAACGCCACTGACTGCACCACGAGTACAAGACCATGGCAGACATTTCTTTTCTCTTCCCCACAGGTAGGCAGATTCACTCCACTTGCCACTCCACATGAAGTCTTCATTCTTTTAGCTGGCTCAGAGTCTGTTCTTCCGTCTGCTGCTCCTCATTTCTTCTACCATTTCTCTCACTCCCAGTACAACTGAACTAATAGTATGGCTTCTAACTTTGCTGAGGCATTTAAACTCATCGCCCCAGACTTGCCACACCCTCTACCAGATGCTGCAGCCAATCACTATGCAGGCGGACCATGTGCGGACCTAATTGAGACTTTCAGCTTCAACGTCCACAGTCAACTCTGCCCTCCCCCCACCAAAAACAAAGCTGAAAGAGAAAAGAAAAAGCCTACGAAGCCAAACAAAAGAATTTAAATGTGATGGGCTAGAGAGGGCAGAACAATGCTAGCCAGCTTGTTTGCTACCCCCTGCTACTAAACTTGGTATGCCATGGTTTACTTGGAGTATCAGTAGCTATGCCCTTGGACTCAACCCTCTCTCATCCAATCATACCCTCCCGAACTGGTTACTTGCCTCCCACCCCACCACATTATAGCAGCAAGCACCTTGCCGGATGCCTTCAGCGACCACAGCATGACTTACTGCATCAGAAAAGTGAGACATAACCACTCCACCCCCATATACATTTGGACTAGATCATTCAGATCTCTCTACACTCATGCCCTACTTCACGTCATTGCTGCCTCCGACTGGTCACCTGTTTATCATGCCTCTGACATTGATATTGCCCTATCCCCTTTCCTTGCCATGCTTACTCACACGTGGAACTCTCATGCCCCCTCTAAAAAAATCAAGGGTCAAGCATGCCCACCATTCTTGGATCCCTCCTGACCTTATTGCCTTGTGTAAATCCGGAAACCAAGTATGGGCATGTTTTAAATCTTCCCAATCCCTACCTGCCCTCCTTTTTTACAGGTCACTCAGGAATTCCTGCACCAAGGCTATCCACTCTGCTAAGGCCATCTATTTCAAATCTAACCTACAGTCCAACCTCAGTTCCCTGCAGAATTCTGGAAAGTTATCCACTCAATTTTTTACCCTCCTGCCCAATCTGCTTCCCTGTCCTCAAGGATGGCTGCCGCTGCCCATCTTAATAATTTCTTCACCACTTGTGCTGTCCCCTCCCTCTGTAGCTTCCCCCAGCCCCCCTCTGCTTCCCCTCCCCCACCGTCACATGAAGGTTTCTGTTTCCCCATCCCCCCCACAAAGTTTTCCTTGCCCTAACCTCACTCAGCCCTTCTAAGTCTAGTCATGATGGGTTTTACCCCAAACTCCTACATATCTCATTCCCAGCTATTGCCTTCCCACTGGCTCACATCCTTAACCTTTCCTTTTCCCTCTGTGCTGTCTCCCAGGCCTGGAAAGTTGCTAAAGTTCTCCCCCTGCACAAGGGGTGTGACCCCTTGTCCCCTGGAAACTATCAGCCCATCTCTCTCTCCTCCCTCCCTTGCTAAGTTCCAGGAGCCCCTTGTCTACTCCAGACTTGTGAATATCCTTCACTCCTCAGATTTTCTGTCCCCCTTTCAGTATGGTTTAAGGAAACACCATTCCACTGTATCCTCTTTTCTACACGTTACTGACTGTGTTCTCACTGGGGTGGATCAAGACCACATCACCTCAGTGATATTCATTGACCTGGTCAAAGCCTTTGATTCAGTGTCTTACCCTCTCCTCCTTAACAAACTGTACTCTGCTGGCCTCTCAGTCACCACTTTTGACTGGTTCCGGTCATACTTCTCGGGTTGACAACAATCAGTACAGGTTGGAGGCATCTTGTCCCTCCCATTCTAGCTAGAGTCCCACAGGGCTCCATCTTGGGTCTCATCCTCTTCTCCATTTCCTCAGTAATCTCCCCTCTGCAAGTGTCTCCTCACACATCTGCATGTACACGGATGACATGGTCATTCACCTGTCCAGCCCCACAACCTCTTTCATGGTTGAACTACTCCAACAAGACTTCCACGATGTACTGTGCTGATTCCACAACAACCAGCTCAAAGTCAACACCAAGGAGACCATGTCCATGACCTTTGGTATAGGCTAGAAACTGTTCAGGCTGTCATCCCCCTTTCACTACTCTTGATGGTATCTCCTTAGAAGTGGTCCCTGGTTTCAAGTACCTTGGCATGTGGCTTGACAGTAAACTTGATTTCTCTGTCCACACCAAACTCCATCCCAAACTAGGTGTCCGGCATCACAATAAAGACTGCCTGTTTCTTCAAGTCCTCAGGGAACTAGTAACCAAAATGGTTCCCTCAGTCTTTGATTATGCTGACATAGTCTATGGCATTGCCCCCTCCTCTTCCTTTGCCAGACTGGATACCCTGTGCAATTCCTTCTGCCATTTTGCCACCAACTCTCCCTTTTGAACCCATCACTGCACCCTTTACTGCTCCCTCTCTATCCTCCCCCGGACGTCACATAGCCAGACCTACTGTGCTGCCTTCATCACCAAATACTGGTTTAAGTCCCTCCCATCCCACCTTTCTTCCCTGATCTGTCACGCTCCCTACTTTTACTACCAACGCTTTCTTCATTCCTCACCCTCATTATTCTGTTGGCCATGCAGCTGTCTCCTACCGCCTCCTCTTCCCTCTCCATCTCTTTCCTTCTCTCCCTGCCTTTAGACACCACCTAGGGCAACTCCCTGTGCCCTCCCGTACTTGTCTCCTCTCTGCTAAATGTCCATCCTAGAGTTCTCAAGGAACTAGCAGAAAGAATGGCTCCACCTTTGACATACATATTTCAGAATTCATTAGACCAAGGGGTAGTAATGCAGGGTTGGAAGGAAGCAATAGTGGTACCCTTATTGAAAAAAGGGCCCGAAAGCAAAGCCTGGAAACTTTAGACCAGTGAGCTTAACTTCGATAGTGGGTAAAAGTCTTTAGGGGATGCTGAAAGATCATATAATAACACATCTAGCAATACACAACTTATCTGATCCCACACAACATGGCTTTACGAAAACTAAGCCATGCCAGACCAATATGTTGTCCTTTTATGAAACAGCAAGTAGGACTTTGGATGTAGGAAATGTGGTGGATGTGATATTTTGGGATTTTTCCAAAGCCTTTGATATGCTTCCCCATAAAGAACTGGTAAAGGTGCTGGGCAACATGAAACTGAAACAAATATAGTTAATTGGGGGGAGGCATGACTGAAGGAAAGGAGGTAGAGGGTCACAATCAATGGGGTACTGTCAGACTAGGAGAGAGTGACAAGTGGGACCCCTCAGGGTTCTGTTTTGGGCCCCTGTTTATTTAATATTTATGTATCTTTACTTAAATGTGATTGCCCCAGCATATAGTTGAACGAATTTGCAGACGACTGCAGGATTGGGGGTATTGTCAACAGTATAGTGGATAGTAACAACTTACAGGAAACCCTAAGCAAGTTACATCAGTGGAGAATCAAGTATAGGCTTGATTTAAATATGGGTAAATGTGTGGTAATGCATTTGGGAAACAATAATATAAAGCATAGGTACAGTTTGGGAGTAAATGAGATGCCACAAACAACAGAGGAAATGGACTTGGGAGTTAGAGTCACAAATGACCTACAATTTAGCACTCTTTGTAATCTCATTGTCAAAAAACAAACCAGACTCTAAATTGTGTCCTGCGACATATAGGTAGCAGAGATAGCAAGGTATTATTACCTCTGTATCAGGCATTGGTAAGGCCGCATTTGGAATATTGTGCACAAGTTTGGTCTCCCTATAAAAAGGGGGACATCAAAAAATTGGAGAATGCACAAAAAGGGCCACTAGAACAATGATAGGACAAAGCAATGCTACATACTCAGAGAGGTTGGAAAACTTGGGACTATATACACTGTATTATCGGAGGATCAGGGGAGACATGTGAATGGTTTATAGGGCCCTACAGGGTAAGTTATTAAGGGAGGATCTGGGGCTTATTCAGAAAAACTATGTATATGAACCTAGGGGGCATTGGCTCCAACTGACCTTGGGGAAATGGAACCATTTAAAGAGAAAACACTGGCTCAGTTAGAGAGTGGTGCAACTCTGGAACACCTTACCACTTAAAGTGGTCACTAGTGACACCATGGAGTCTTTTAAACATGGGTTGGATAGTTTCTATCAAAATAAATACATATTATTGTAAATACGGAATGGCAAGCAGAAAGGATGAAAGTCTATGTAGCTTGAAACACCTATGAAACCTATGCTTAACCCCATATCCTTCTCCTTGACCCGCGCTGCTTTGCCACAGTATTGAAGCCTTTTACCTTACCACCTACCCCAACTTGCACTATGCACTGATTCCTCTGTATGTATCCAGTATCCTGTATTGTAACGCTCCTTATCCTTTGTTTTGAAATGTGTTACTCCCCACAACCCCTACCCCAGGTTGTACCTGGAAATGAAAATTAAATAAAAAGAGGTGCAGTAAACTAGCACTCTGATTGGCTGAGGCAGTTGTACTGCTTAATAATGGGCATCAATTCCATATCACTCCTGCACCCAGTGTACACATCACTGTTCTAATGCTGGGTGCAAGTGTAGCTGTTGTCATACTCAAGTACTGAACATAAGTTGTGTCGGGGTTGTTTTTGCCACCTCACTTGCTTACCTGCACTGTTCTCTGTCTTCGAGGTACAGGTCAGGAAGCACAGGATGACCAGGAGCAGCTGTAAAATTCACAATGAGTGTTTTATTATTATTAATAACAGCAAAATAAAAAATAACAATTTGTTCAGTATAACTATTTACAAAGGCAATACAAACAGAGAAAACAAAGTCCTTCATTGGAGGATTACTTTTCAGTTCCAAGTTTGTCTCTCAGTCTCCCTCTCCTTGTCTTTCCAGCAAAAGCATTGCTGCTCTTTTCATAAGTCTTTATCTGGGAACTCGTTAAGAGAGCCTGCTCCTCACAGAATGTTCTTGTAAGTTTACAGAATGTTCTTGTCAGTTTCAATGCAGGTGCAGCAAAAAGAACAAAGTGACCCAGAACTGACCTCTAATTTACAGCTCTACAAAAGGTTTAAAAACTGCATCTCAGGTTAACCCCTTGAGTTCCAAATAACGTTTTGCAATCATATCAACAGTATAACTATATACAGTTTTAAACAAAGGAATCCCAATATCAGTAACATTTTCACATAAAGATTTCACATATATTTAGATACCCACAGATATGCAAGGGGAAAGAAAAGACAGAACAGCAAGTGAAGGCAGAGAGATAGAGAGAGGTGGAGAATTGTGAAACCATCGGAGTGATCATTTCCTAGGTCTCACAAGAAAATGTGGTTGCGCAACCAGACAGAGAAGAGACAGAAAAGGAGAAGATAGAACAGACCCTTGCATTTAAACTCTTCATGCATAACAAATGGGGCAGGGCCTTATTCAACCCAGTATACTCTCCTTCAGGTCCCACTACATGCCCCTCTACCCCCACTACACCAATCCCTCCTGTTGTTGGATGCCAAGCTGACCTCTAGTAACAACAGCATCCAGGGGCTAGTGTGTCCTGTCAGAGGCCTTCTCTGGCCTAGTGAAAGTGTATCTGTGTACTCCTGACTGCTCCATTGCTAGCTTGTCCTGCCAGTGGCCTCCTCAGTCCTAGTGAAAGTGCACCTCTATACTCCTGACTCTTCCATTGTCAGTTTGTCCCTGCCTGGGACCCCCTCTGGCCTAGTGGAAGTATGCCTCTATACCCCTGACTCCTCCATTGCTGGCTTTTCCTGCCAGGGGCCTCCTTGGTCCTAGTAGAAGTGCACCTCTATACTCCTGCCTCTATACTCCTGACTCCTCCATTGCCAGCTTGTCCTGCCAGGCAATCTTTTGGCCTAGTGAAGGAGTGTCTCTGTACTCCTGAGTCCTCCATTGCAGGCTTGTCCTGCAGGGCACTCCTCTGGCCTAGTCTAGGTGTGCCTCTATCTTTCTGACTCCTCCATTGCCACCTTCTCTCTGCCAGGCACTCCCCTGACTTAGAGGAGGGAGAGCCCTTTGATACACTGGTACCAGCTTGAGCATTCCCAATGGTGTGTTGGAGTGCCGCTGGCATGAGAAGGGTGATTAGGGCTAGCATTTGGCACAGTGGTGTGGTAATTCTTCCAATTTTATCCTGACCCTCCTCCCACAATAACGAGCATGCTCAAGGCTGGCATAGGATTGGTACAAGATGACGTGCAGTCACCCATATTGCCAGTAGCACTTCCACCACCAGGAGTCACTGTAAGAGTGGTGTGATGAGTCCCTCCCCCCTCCAGAGGAGAGCATCCATTGAGAGCTCTAAACCCTCCCCACAGCCTCTGCTGCTGACAGTCATGGCTTGTAGCATGAATCCTGGCCGCCACATGTCAGAGTTATCCCCCATCACTCGGGGTCACGGAGCCGGCAGCATTGCTGTTTTAATTACCCAGTGCCAGTCATAAGTGTCATCGGATGGCTCCCCCATCTGCTCTACGTGACTTTATCTGGAAGGTGTCATCTGTAATACTGTGGTTAAACAGTCACCTTTGCCCTCTTGCCTCATGTCTTCTTCTGCCTGGTACAATCTCTTATCCTTTAAGATTCTCAGATCCTGATATCCTGTTCATACCCAAGATACAAACTAAACTAGGGGAACTTGCCTTCTCCTACATTGCTCCCAGACTTTGGAATTCCATTCCAGCTACGATTTTACCATGTTAGTCTAGCCAGGCCTTCCAAAGTACTTACTGTTCCTTCCTTAAGTTGACAACATGCTCCTGCTCCTAGCTGGTAAATTATTCTTTCTGACTTCCTTGTATGATTTGATACAGTTTCTCATCACTGTGAGTCCTTTGCACTTGTTGTTTATGTATTTGTGTGTGTGTGTTATATAAAGTATAGAGAGCTTTGTACTTTCATTTATCCTCCTTAGTATTCCACTTTGTATTGTATTGTATTTTGTATTCTGGCCATTTGCAAATGACTATGTTGTGTATTACTGTCACTTATTGTTGTAAATATACTATGTACATAAGAATATTGCCTCTTTTTGCTTTTAAATGCATTTTACATTTATTGTATTTAGTACTGCATTTTGTACAGTAAGATAATCTTCTTCGAGGCCACACCTTTGGAACTTATAGCTGCCAGGCTCTAGGATTAAATGGAAACTTTCGCAACCAGTCTTCCATGGGCCACCTACGATGATGTCAGCTCTTTTTCCAAAATCGATCTAAACTCATTGGACTGTTAAAGAAATATCGCTGCATCTTGCCGCCATTCTATTTCTTTCTTAAAAAGTAATCACTTTTAGAGTGATTTTAAGTGACCTGTATGTCATCAAAAGGACCTTCTAAATTTTTCTGGTGCTGTGAGGGAGGAGAAGAAATTGACACCAGTGACTCCAATGACATCTGTGTCTGCTGCCTAGGCCTAAGCCACAGCGTGAAAGCCTGCAAAACCTACCAGGGGTTTAACTCTGCAACCAGGCAACACCAAAAAGGAGCTTTGGAGAAATTCATGCTCCAAGAGACCATGGAAAGAATGGAGAAAGAGCTCCAACAGAAATCCACATCACTGGCACTGTTGACGAAATCGTCATCATTGAAATCCAAGGAGAAAACATCTGGGAGTCACAAACGCAAGCACTGGGACAAGGAGAAGGCTTCCATTGTGCACTCCAGGTTGCCTCTGCACCATACATGTACAATCTCCTCTTTGATACTGTCCACTCCAGTGGTGGCACCCACTGCCCCCTGACCATTGACACAACACCAAGGTCGGGGCTTGGCATAGGCACTACAGGACCTAGTATGACTGGTATGTTACTGTTGATGTCAGAGACTCAGGCTCCCCTGTCGACTTCTCCAGTCACACATGTCGACCAAAGGGGCACTGATGCTCAGGCAGTTCTCATGTCTTTCTCATACATGATTAAATATTTACTGCCTGGCCTCCCTGTTCCAGGGGGCCCATCAACTGGAACTCCTACCAATCTCCCATCAATGCTGCAAGGAACTCCCTTGCCACAGCCACCCCCCAATGCTGCAGATGATGTCACTGGTGTGGTCCCTCTTTCCTGTCGACCCGGTAGACAATGAATATGAGTACAGTCTTGATCTGCTGCTGCAGGAAGAGGAGGATGAGGCTGAAGAGTGTGTTGAAAGCCAATATGAACTTGGCACCAGCTCTACAGTCTCCACACGCAGTGAAGAATCTGTGGTGAACACACCATGGTTCCCTCCAGAGGACCCTACTTTTATCACCATGATGCAGCAAATGCAGGCTGCCGTGGGCTTTGCATTAGAAGAGCACAATACCATTAAAAAGAACCTACTGGAGTTCTTGGAGCTTCCAGAATCTACTGCTAGTGTGGTGCCTCCTCTGCTCCTAGCATTAGAGGATGCCACCTATGCAGCTTGGTACAGGCCAAATGGTATACCAGCTGTCCCCAGGAAAGCAGATGAAATGTATTCTGCCACTTCTATGAAACCTTTGTATGCCTCACAACCTGAAGCAGATTCAGTGGTGATTAATGCCATCCATGACAGGTCTAGGGCACCTAAACACCTGAGTTCCCCGCCTTCTGATAAGGAATCTAGGAGGCTGGATGTCATAGGTAGTAGGAGTTATATCTCTGCATCATTGGGCATTCGTATTGCTAACTGTCAGGCCCATATGATGAAATATCAGAACACCGTCTAGAGGAAGGTTAAGGCTGCTGCACAGGTCTTGCCTGAGGGCACCTCAAAGCAATAATTACCGAAAGCTTTGACGGCTGGAGCTGATGTGGGTGAACATTTGCTCTGCACAGCTTATGATGTTTCTAATGCTTTTGCCAGGGCTGCAGCTTCTGGCATCTGTCTCAGGAGATATTTGTGGCTGAGGGTGGCAAGCTTTGCCACAGATGTTCAACAGTCCATTCTTAATGCCCCATTAAGAGGGCAGAAGTTGTTTGGTCATGATGTACAGGTGACTCTCAAAGATCTCCCAGCCTTGGGCAGGACTTTGAAGTTTGTACACTCCCTCTGCTATATCCAACCTAGGGGTAGGAATAGGAGTGCCTTTTGCCCAGCTGGTTTTAGGGGACAGTGCCCAAACCCCAGACAGCAGGGCAGGGCAGGGTTAAAGAACACTGGGCCTTGCCAGTCCCTGCCATGGCCCCAGGTACCCCCCCTACAAGTGGTGGAGCCAGTGGAGCCGCTCCCACCAGTTCAGCCTGACTCCTTGTACACCCCCAACTGTCTTTACCCCCAGGGGTGATCATAAGGGGAATGACTCTCCCTTCATTTAGACCAATGAAGGGAGGTGACTACAGACACATGGGTTCTGGAGATTATAGAAATGGGGCATGCTCTGGAACTTCTGGGCAACCCTGCAGATCATCCCCCACCTGTGACAACATATCCCCAGGGCACCTGCCTCTGTTGCTGGAGGAAATGCAGACTTTGTTGCAAAACTGGACCATAGAACCTGTGCCTCTAGAATAAAGGAACACAGGTCTTTACTCCTAGTACTTCCTTGTCTCAAAGTGGACAGGAGAAATGAAGCCTATCTTGGATCTCGGGGATCTAAACTTCTTTATGAATACAAGAAGTTCAGGATGGTCATTTTGCAGGGTCTCCTTCCATTACTGAAAACAGGGGACTGGATATGCTCCCTGGATATGAAGGATGCCTCACTGAAAATACTTGAGGTTCCTTCTTTAAGGGGAACATTACCAATTTAGAGTGTTGCCCTCTGGCTTGTTTTCTGTGCCATTGGTCTTTACCAAATGCTTGGCAGTAGTGACAGCAGCCTTTTGCAGGGAAGGTCTGTATGTTTTCCCTTACCCGAACGATTGGTTATTGAAAGCCCAAGGGACCAGCTCTTGAAGACCTTATCTCAAACCAGACAGCTGTTTAGTGCTTTGGGATGGGGTGGGGAGAGTGGGTGGGTGACAGTTAACATACCAAAATCAGTATTGACACCTTGCCAGAGACTGCAGTATATAAGGGTAGTCCTGGATACTGCCCAGGGCTTGGATTTTCTGCCGGTGGACAGGGCCGACCACCTGATTGCCCAACCACAGTTAGTGCGAAACAGTCATTATGTCTCAGCAAGGATGTTCCTACATTTTCTGGGCCTTATGGAAGTGACTGTTGCCACAGTGCCACTGGGCACATTGCATATGCAGATACACCGGTGGACCCTAAGAGTCTAGTGGGATCAGCTAACAGACAAGCAAAAACAGATGATTCTAGTCATGTCCCTGTGCACAAAGTGCTCAAGTGGTGGATGGAATGCAGCGACCTACTCAAGGTGTGCCATTCCTGATCCCTTCCCAGATCTTCACCACAGATGCCTTGGGACTGGGCTAGGGGGTTCACTTGGGGCCTCATCAAACTCAGAGCACATGGACCCAAGTGGAGCACACTTTACGCATCAATATTCTGGAAATGTGAGCTGTCCTGTACGAACTCTAGGCCTTCCAGAACCACTTGTCCCCAAATCCTCTGCTAATACAGATGGACAAATGTCAGTGTGATGCATTACATTAACCATCAAGGGGGGACTCATTCCTATCTGCTGTGCAAGGAAGCAATGAGAGTTTGGTACTGTGGTCTGGAACATACTCTAGAACTATCAGCAGTACATGTTCCTGGTGTCCAAAATGTCTTAGCAGACAAGCTAAGCAGGTCACAGTGCAGGATGCATGAGTGGGAACTGCTGACCTTTGTGGTTGATGACCTATTTGAAAGATGAAATCATCCAGAGTTGAATCTTTGTGCATCCCCACACAACACAAAACAGCCACTTTTCTGCTCACTCATTCCAGGGCCTGGAGTTTTCTGGTGAGACACATTGTCCTTCGCTTGGAAAAGGAAGTTTCTGTATGCCTTCCCTCTAATTCAGAGGGTGCTACTCAAGTTGCGGATGGAAGGGGCAGCTCTGATGCTCATTTCTCCCCTATGACCTCATCAGATCTGGTTCCCCTACTGCAACAGCTGGCAATGGAACCCCCAGTACCTCTGCCCATGTACAAGGTCTACTGTCACAGAAACAGTGAACACTGCTCCATCCGGACCTGAAACCTCTTCTTCTGCATGCATGGCTCCTGAAGACATAGCTCCTTTTTGGGGTTTCCCAAAAATTGGCCGATGCTCTGGTGGCTGCTAGAAAGCCTTTCACCAGGATTATTTACTCCATGAAGTGGAAGTGGTTTGCATTTTGGGTCACTTTCCACCACCTGGATCTGTTCCCCTGTCCAGTTAATCAAGTTCTAGAGTATCTGCTGTCCATATTGGATTCAGGCCTACAGTGTTCTTCACTCAAAGTGCACCTAGTTGCCATATTTGCTTTCCATGTGCCTATTGATGGCTGCACAGTTGCTTAGCTGGATGTAGCCCGTACATTCTTGAGGGCATTCTACATCTAAAGCCCCCATTCACAATTTAGTCCCAGCTTGGGATCTGAATTTTATTTTGGAAAAGCTCACCTTGGCTCCTCTTGAACCAGCCATAACTAGTGGTTTATGCTTTCTTTCTTGGAAAGCATTATTTTTAGTTGCAATCACTTCTGCTCTAAGGATTTCAGTGCTACGGGTTCTAATGTGTGAGCCTCCCTATTTGATTTTTCACAAAGACAGGATGTCTTTACGTAGTAATCCTAAATTGCTACCGAAGGTGGTGTCTGAACTTACTTTCAATCAAACCATGCAGGTGTATTACCCAGAGCATGCCAAGCCAGGGAAAGCATTGCTCCACAGTTTAGGTGTGCATAGAATACTCAGGTACTATACACACCATACCAATGACTATAGGAAGTTCTCACAGTTTTTTGTCTCATTCGCCCCTGAGAAAGAGGGCGTCTCAGTTTTGAAACAGTGCTTGTCCAAATGGCTAGCAAATTATATTACTTTTTGTTACAGGAAGTACGGTAAGGAATTTCCTGTTGTGGTGCATGGCCACTTACGTAGCTTGTTTTCAGAATGTATCCACTGCAGAGATCTGTGCTCCTGTTACTTGGAGTACTGTCCACACGTACACTAAGCATTACAGTCTGGGCCAGATTAAGGCATAGGCACAGCCTAGGGCCCCTGCCTGCAAGGGGGGCCCCCAACAATCCACAACATATATTTACTATACATCCTTTTCTTTCTGCCTGAGCTGGACTTTTTTTTGTAAAGGACTCAGGCACTGAGTAATCTGAGCAAGGCAAGGGCTAAACTGTGACATGACTCTTACCTCCCTGATTAGGTGTTAAGTGCAGCTGATAGCTTCAGGTGGCCCTGACCAGGCTGACCTTTAAGGTGTGAACAGGCCCATTTCCTTTGCTTTGTCTCCTTCCCCCATTTAGAATCCCCACTTAGAATCAAGTCTTACTTTTAAATATAAAAGATTAACAGTGCAATTCAATGTGTATGCTTTATATTTAATTTCATTCATAAAATTAAGAAATCTACAATGTATTTAAATGGTATGATTAAAAATCATACTCTTTAATTTCTCTCATATTGAAGTTCTGACCTTGATATAGCTCCATTTTCAGGGTGAACAAATGAACATATTTTCCAGATTCCCATCAGTAAATCATGCCATGTATTGATCCTGCCTTATTTATCAATAACATACATTTTTGATCTTGGGAATTTCTTCCAACAATCACTCACTTTGCAATATAATCTCTAAAGTTCATGACTTCGCTAGTAAACCACCAACTTAACTCTTACACCAACAGGTACCTGGCCCTTTTTAGAGATGGGTTCCTACCATAGAGTTCTGTAACTAGATGAAGGGAGACTAGAGTGCAGAGTGATACTGGCTCCATTGAAATCATGTGTCTGCCATATTACCAGAGGATTTAACTGCCGGAAGATAGCAGGAACTGCATGATGTGCAATGGGTGTGAGTGAGAATGCTGTGGCCAGACCCAGAGGTAGTCCTCCGGGGCCTCCTCATCTTCTCAAAAGGAGAAATCCAGGAAGTATAAACACCAGGATAAACACTGGAACTGGGACTGTTCTGCTTCCTGCTTGCAGTCATCCCACAAACTGTCGACTGGGACAGGGTGGTCCTTCTGCAGGGGATCAGCCCTGCTAGCCCTCTCTTCCTCTGGGCTCCTGGTGGCACCACCACCCACCCTTACTTCTGTCTCAGGCAGTGGCTCTTTGGGGCAGGGGACTTTGTCTCCTGCTCCCCAGCCCCTGATGCTCAGGCCCATGTCTTCTAAGGGCTCTCAGCCTGGTGGCTTGGCCAGCGCTGGTTCCACAGGTGTCAGTTCCATAACCAATGGCCCCCCGGCCTTGGTGCTGCCTTCGTTGGTTCCCACTACTGGGACTGATATTAGTCCTTCCAGGCAATGCCCACAGCAAGCTACCGCCATTTCCTCCTCTCCTGCATAGCCCCTGCCTTTGCCTCAGGGATCTCCTTCCCCTCAGGCACCTGCTTCTTTGGCTAGGCTTGTGCCAGCAGATCCTTCCCCTGGACATTCCAGGCTGACGCCTGCTGAGTCACAGCCAATGTTGATGCAGCCAAAGCCTATGGGCCCAACCCCGTCATCGCCCTTGCCACAACCTACGCTGCAGCCGATGCCTGTTGGGCCAACACTGGATCCTCAGCCGATGCCGGGCAGCCCTATGCCTGGGTACCCCCCCGTCATACGCTTACCCAGCACCCTCTTACCCCTTTCCACTGGTGTACAATGTACTGCTGCCAGTGGATTATAATGCCCTCTTCTCGGTGTGGTGGTCCTTCATCCAGAGGCAGACCCCTGCCACTCAAGGGTTGACTTTGGCATCTCCCCTACATCCTCCCCAGGACCCCCACCCCAGAATCTGGACCGGGTTGGGCCAAGTGACCCCCGCATGTCAGCGTCCTCTGGGGCTTGACCTGACATCGGCTCAGGCTCTTGCTGGGATGAGTGCCAGTCTCTTGCATTGATTCCAGATAGTGAGACTACTGAGGATGACTCCAATTCTTCAGGGTCTTCCTCCTCAACTGGGGAGTCCTTGGATGGGGATGACCCTCTAAAGGAGGTACCTAAGTCAACCCCCCCGATGATCCAACCTTCATAGATGACATGTGCTACATCCAGTCCATCATGGACTGGGAGACAGAGGTGCAGGACCTGAAGAGAGACGTCTCCTGGACATTTATTTCTGGCATCGGGATGCCCTCCCCGTGATGGTGTCCCCTTTGATTGACTCCTATGAGGATGTCACTAGGGCAGCATGGAATCACCCATCTACCACCTCTCCTCTGCCTAAGAAGGCAGACTGTCTTTACCATGCCCCAGCTGGCAAATCCTTTTTAGGGAGCCACGCTAAGGTGGATCCCATGGCGATTAATGCGAAGCATGGCTGCACTAAGAAGCCCAAGCACCTTAGTACCCTTCACCCGGAATGGGAGTCCAGGCAGCTGGATCACCTGGGCAAATGTGTGTTTACCTCTACTACCCTGGCTATCTGGATCCTGAACTATCTGGCCCACATGGTCCAGTATCAACATTTTATTTATTTATTTATTTAATTAAATTTTGGTAACCGGGTAGGCCCACTGAGACCAGTAATAGTCCCTTTTTCAGTGGCGACCCGGGATTAATTACACATAGTACAACAGGCTATAACTTTTACATTAGATTCATCAACATACAGTTAATTACAGTTCATGAGAGGAGACAAACATTTGATGGACAAACTACATAACGGGGACTATTATTAGTTCTGGTCGTACACATTTGGTAAGGTCATCAATCATACTCAGAAATCGTGCAAACAGCAGGATCAAAGGTGAAATTCAACGAGTACAAGTGCATTGGTTTAATTCCAGCAAGTGTGTTTTAAGTCCCTTTTTGAAGCCCCCCGAGTGATTCACATTCTTGGAGTTTAGGTGGAAGTATGTTCCATAAGGGAGGAATGAGGGATGAGAAGGCCCTGGACCCTTGAGAGGACTGCGTCCGGTGAACTTTGAGGAGCTGTTTGTTTGAGGACCTTAATGTCCTGCTATTCATTTTAGGTTGAAGTAACTCTGCCAGACTAGGTGGAGCAGTAGTCAGTCTGAGTTTATAGGCTAGGCATAAAGATGGATAATGTAGTCTACCTTCCAGGGTAGGCCAGTTTAGGACTTGCAGGACAGGACAGTGGTGTTCTCTTTGGGGTGCCCCTACAGCAAATTTGCCGATCCTGTTGTACAGGGTCCTAAGTTTACTCATCTCAGTGCTTTTAACAGAGAGGAGCACAGGGGAGCCGTAGAGTAGTTTGGGTAGCAGGGTACCAAGGGCAATCTTGGCACGTGACCCCAGGGTACGGTAGGAGCTGAGTTGGTACAGGAGACCAATCCTTTGGTTCAGTGTTTTAGATAGTTGATCTATATGGGCCTTGAAGTTGAGTTCCTGGTCTATGGTGAGACCTAGGTATGTTAGTGAATCAGCTACAACCACCTTTACCCCGGACAATAGAGAGAGGTTAAGTGTATTTGATCTGTTAGGTCCAAGGTTTTTAGGCCTGAACAGCATCCCTTTGGTTTTTTTGCTGTTCAGTAGAAGTTTATTTCTGGACAGCCATTCTTCCAGGAACCTTAGGTCTTTGGATAACATTCTGCTGAGTTCATCAGGATCCTCCATTGACCTGTAGATAACAATATCATCTGCATAGAGGATGACCACTGTGTCTTTACAGAAGGTTGGCAGATTATTAATAAATAGGGAGAATAGCAGTGGTCCCAGGACAGATCCCTGAGGGACACCATCTCTTATTTCAATCTTGTCAGATATGGCACCCTGCCATTTAACTAATTGGGACCTATCCAGGAGATAATCATTAAACCATTGTACTGCTAGAGAATCAAAACCGATCTGTGTCAGTTTGGCTAGGAGTAGTTGGTAATTTACCAGATCGAATGCTTTGGTGAGATCAATAAAAATTACACCGGTGAGCAGTTCCTTATCAAGGGCAGAGAATATATCAGTGGTAAGGTTAAGCAGGGCAGTGTCTGTACCATGGTTCTTTCTGAAGCCGTGTTGGGCCATGGGGAAGATATTATGTCTCTCCACATAATCCATGACCTGGGAATACACCACTCTCTCCAGCACTTTACTTAGTGTCGAGAGTAAGGATATTGGGTGGTAGTTTTCCACTGACTCTCTAGCACCACCTTTGTGGATAGGGGTAACCAGGGCCACTTACCAGAGGGAGGGGACTTTTTCCTCAATGAGCGATTGGTTGGTTAGCCACAAGATTGGCATTGCAATAACTGGGGCCGCAATATTGATTAGTTTGGGTTCCAACCCGTCGTAGCCTGCTGTTCCATGGGTTTTAATACCCTGTAATAGTTTCCGGACTTCTAAACTTCAAACTAATTTAAAGTGGAAGTCTGGAATGTTTTGAAAGCTTTTATTGGGAACTTGTGATGTGGTTGGGCCAGGGCAGAGGGTCTTGAAGGTATCTAGTTCAGTAAAGAACTTGTTGAATGCTTTGGCCTCCTCGACTGGGGTTGAGTATTGGGTACCATTTGCTATAATATCTCCCCCTTCGTGTTTATTGTTCCTCTTGATAAGGGCATTAATTTGAACCCAGAATTTTTTAGAGTTTGATAGATTCTTTTCTTGGATATGTCTGAGGTGTTTCCTTTTGGCTTTTTTTAACTCTGCTTTACATCAGTTCCTGAGTTCCCTATATTTCTGCCAGTCGGTGATTTGATCTGAGGATTTATATGTACTCCAAGGCCTGTCTCTGTATCTCATGAGTTTTCTCAGGTCTCGTGTGAGCCACATGGCTTCTTGTCCTTTGACTCTAATCTTCTCTCTTGGGACATGTTTGTTAGTGGCAGACAAGAAGTTATTGTTGGAAAACTCAACAGCGGTGTCCAGGTTTGGTGCTAGTTTTATTTGCTGCCAGTTGACATCAGTAAGGGTTTTATGAAAGGAACTAGGATCAAAATTAGCGTAATCCCTGGTCCAGAAAATACGGGGTGGAGGGATAGGGAATCCGTTCTTCCATATCCCAAACGTGGGGGAGTGATCACTCAGGGAGTCAGCAAAGGTGCCGACCATTTTGAATCTATCTGGGTTTGTGGCCAGGATCCAGTCCAGAGTGGTAAGTTTGCCAGTTTTTGTATTTAGTCTAGTTGGTTCCTGAATTAGTTGGGTGAGATCCGCATCTTGTAGTGAGCTTTTTATTTCATCCCTGGTGTGGGTCCCCCAGTGAATATTGAAATCCCCCAGAATTACTTTTTCAGCCCTGGGTAAGGTGGGATAGTGTTTAATAGAGATTTCAGTGATTCAGTGGCCGATTTGGGTGGGTTGTAAATGGCCCCAACTAGTAGTGGTTTGGTACCTCCTAGTAGTAATTTTATAAATAGGGCTTTGCAGCCTGAGTGAGTAGGGACTATTATCAGAATCTGATCTGCATGCACTAATCTGGGATATCTGATTTTTCCATGTACTGATTTTTTGTATTTTTGTATTTTTGTACTGCACTCCTGTAACCCCTTACCCCAGGGCGCATCTGGAATCGAGCGGTACTCTGCTCGGCATGCCTTCCTGTCAAATCACTTAAATAAATAAATAAATATTTATATGGGGGTTAGAATCAATCAGGAAAGGCCCTTTATTTTCCCCAAAGTGCGGTCTGGCACTAGATTAAAAGAGACTTCTCTTAACTAGTGTGCTTTAGCTTTGCAATCAGCTAGGGACTAAGATTCCTGTGCAGGAGTGACAGGGGGACCTCTGGTGGTGAAGGGAGATAACCTGCTAATGGGAAAGTTGGCTACAACATGTGATCAGCCAGCCCTATAAATCTGACAGTTCACCAAGGGTGGTGGTGGGAGTGGTGAGGAGCTGCCATGAAGCGGCAGCGGGGTTACAACACTGGGACAGAGCGAAAACGCCCACCTTCCTCGTACCTTTGCAGGGGGGACAACCTCTCACACAGCTCGGGGAGGGCTTCGGTGCAACCCTCGCAACCCGCAGACCTGCAGCTGTGGAGAGAGGAGAGGACAGAAATTAGATTAAATAGGGACAGGTATGTAAGGAAGAGGTACTGGGGAAGGGAGAGCTACTGAGTTAGATGCCACTCAGCCTGCAAGACAGTCTGCATTTCACTCGGGTTTCACTAAATCAGTACAGTTACAGAATCACTCGGGTTTCTCCAAATTAATGCAATTCGGCTATTTTTACAACAAGACAATCTGGAATTCACTCCGGTTTCCCTACATAAATTCAGTAGGGCTAAATTATAACATCAACATAGAGGAGTCCGTATTTCATCAAGTTGCTATCGGAGTCTGCTCTTGGCGCCAAAACTATTTTAAAATGTCACCACTGGAACACAGCGAAAACACCCACCTTCCTTGTACCTTTGCAGGGGGTACAACCTCTCACACAGCCCGGGGAGGGCTTCGGTGCAGCCCTCGTGACCTGCAGCTTTGCAGGGGGGACAACCTCTCACACAGCTCGGGGAGGGCTTTGGTGCAGCCCTCGCGATCTGCAGGTCTGCAGCTGTTGGGTTGTGAAAATGTTCTTTGGGACCAAGCCAGGGATCTGGTGCAGACCGTGCCAGAGGACTCCACCAAGACGCAGCTTGCCCAACTCATGAAATTGGGCTTGGATGTTGGTAATCATGTCCTCAGGACTGCTAATGATGCTGTGGATACATCTGGGTGTGGGGCAGCTGCTGGGGTCTGTCTCCAGTACCTTTCTTGGCTCCGGATATCCAGCATTGCCTTGGACATACAGGCCAGCATTTTGGACTACCCCTTACAGGGTTCAGTCCTTTTCTGAGAGAATTTTCAGGATATTATTTCCAATCTGCAGGAATCAGGGTGGGCCCTCAAGTCAGTCCATTTGCTCTATCACACTCAGCCTAGAGAAGGCTAGCGTCAGTCCTCCCATAAGCAGTCTCAGAACCAGCCTGCCAAGGGTCAGCACAAGCATAAGGCCGCAGCGGCCCTTGCTGCTGCTGCTGCCAGAGCCCCTAGGACCCCCATGACCCCCTGCCTGTGCCCATTCCCACCTTCTGACTCCTTAGTCGACCCTCCCCATGCCAAGGATCCAAGGCAGGTGGTTGGGAGTTGGTTCTTTCTCCACCTAGAAGGGTGGAGAAGAATAACCACAGACAACTGGGTGCTTCAGATCATAGAGCATGGTCACACTCTGGAGTTTCTGGAGTGGCCTCCAGAAAATCCCCCAGTAAGCTCCACTTACGCTCCCACCCAGCTGTCTCTGGTTTGGGAGGAAATTCAGGCTCTTCTTCAAAAAAAGCCATAGAGTCTGTTCCTCTGGCTCAGTGGTGAAGGAAGTTTTACTGCCACTTCTTCCTCATCTCTAGAAAGACTGAGGATCTTTGACCCATCCTGGATCTGAGTCATGTGAATCTGTACATCGAGTACAAGCACTTTTAGATAGTCATGCTCTAAGGGCTGTTACCTCTTTTGCACCAGGAAGACTGGCTCGACTCTCTGTACATGCAGGATGCTTACCTACACATCCACATCTTTCCTCCACTTCCACTTCCAGGGAGCCCATTTTCAATTCAGGGCCCTCTCTTTTGGCCTTTCTTCAGCCCCCCCGGGTATTTACCAAATGTTTGGCAGTAGTTGCAGCTGCATTATGGAGGCAGAGCTTCTGTGTGTTCCCCTATCTGGATGAATGGCTGCTAGCAGCCCCCTCCAGGGATCATCTGGTTCAGACTCTGGAATGCATGTTCCACCTTTTTCAGGCCTTGGGGGTCACTGTCAATCTACCAAAGTCATGCCTCTCCCTTTACCAGCACCTTCAGTACTTTGGAATAATACTGGAAACCAGCCAGGGTAAGGACTTTTTGCCCGAGGACAGGGCGGAATGACTGATGGAGCAGGCCCATCTGATTTCCTCCAGCTGGCAAGTTCCCACCAGAGTGTTCCTCTGCCTTCTGGGCCACATGGCAGCCATGGGTCCCCTAGCCTATCTGCATATGTGGGTTCCTCAGTGGACCTTGAGGGTCCCATGGGACCAAGGCACGGCCATCCTGGACCAGTTGGTCCTGGTCCCTCACCTGATCCAGAGAGTTCTGTCATGGTGACTGGATCCAATCAACTTCCTCCGGGGGGGGGTCTCCTTTCAGCTTTTGACCCCCGTCAGATTCTCATGACAGATGCATCTGGCCTAGGCTGGGGTTCTCATCTGGCTGATCGCCAGACCCAGGGTACCTGGATGGACGTAGAGCAGGGTCTCCATTTTATTTATTTATTGAAATGTTTCACCAGGAGGGCACACTGAACAACAAGTTGCTCATCTCACGGTGTGACCTGGGGGGAGGGGGTTACATAGGCTTGTGAAGGATGGTCAGTTACAATAGTATGTGGGTAGTACAAACAATACAACACTGTAAGATTATGCAACAGTTGGAACACAAGGTATTGTACAATAAACAGTAGTGGAACATTGAGTAAATTATGTCCAAAATCATACAAAAGAACATATAAACGTACAAAACATTAATAATGTGACAGGACCATTTATAGTGTATGAGTGTACCAGCAGCAGGCTTGAGGTAGTACACAAGTGCTGTTGGAGTAAAAAGGATAGGGTAGATTGTGCACATGGGTAACCCAGAAGGGCAGGTGGAGAAGAGAGTTGGAGAGGCAAGAACTGAATATGAGGAGAAGGGGTAGTCATTTCCGGATTCCTCCTTCAGGATGTTGAGAACCCATATCAAGGTTCTAGAGATGTGGGTGGTCCTTTACACTTTGCAGGCCTTTCAGACTCATCTCTTCCCCGGTACCCTGCTTGTGCAGACAGACACGTGTATATATTACATAAACAAGCAGGGGGACCCATTTTAACCCCCTGTGTTGGGAGGTGAGGACAGTCTGGTACTGAGCCATCGAGCATGGCCTGGATCTTGGCCGTACATGTTCCAAGCATTCAAAACATCTTGTCCAACAGTCTCAGCCACTCCAGATCATGGGCTCATGAGTGGAAGCTTCTAACCATGGTGGTTGAAGATCTCTTCGATGGGTAGGGCCAACCAGAGTCGGACCTCTTTGTGTCTCCATGCAATGCAAAACTGCAGCTTTTTTGCTTGCCCTAGCCTGGGCCTGGAGTTTTCTGGTGAGATGCATCATACCTCTCTTGGAAGGGGAGGTTTCTGTACACCTTTCCTCCCTTACAGCTCCTACAGAGGATTCTGCTCAAGCTCCAGTTGGAAGGGGTGGAGATGTTTCTCATAGATACCTTCTGGCCACATCAGATTTGGTTAACCTAGCTGCAACAGCTGGTGGTGAAACCTCTGGTGCCCTTTCCTCTGTGCACCAGCTTGCTCTCCCAGGACCAAGACACCCTGGTCCATCCAGACCGAAAGTCCCTGTATCTATGCATGGCCCCTGTGGACTTAGCTATTGCCTGCTTCAGGGTGTCCTCTAGGGTTGCAGACATCCTGGTGACTGCTAGGAAACCCTCCACCAGAGCCACTTACGCTATAAAATGGGAGTGTTTCTCCCTTTAAGCTGCTGATCCTTTTACCTGTTTGGTGAATCAGGTGTTGGAGTACCTTCTTTCCCTTTTGGATTCAGGCTTGAGGTACTCTTACTCAAGGTGCATCTTTCTGCCATCTCTGTGTACAATGCACCTATTGAGGGCAAAGCTGTTGCCCAGCTTGAAGTGCCCCACACATTCCTGCAGGGCATTTTGCATCTGAGACCTCCCATCTGGGACCCGGTCCTTCCATAGGACCTCAACTTTATGTTGGAGAAGCCCACTTTACCACCCTGTGAACCAGCCACAAACAAGTTGCAAGCTGTGCTTTCTGTCATAGAAAGTGCTCTTTTTAGTTGCTGTTACTTCTTCTCAAAGGATTTCTGAGCTGCAGGCTCTTATATGTAAGGAGTCGTATTTTGTTTTCACAAAGACAGGGTGTCTTTGTGTACTAATCCTAAATTCTTACCTAATGTGGTGTCAGAGTTTACTCTGATCAATCCATCTGTGCAGCTGCCTCCTGGAGTTCTGTCCACACCTTCACCAAGCATTACAGTCTGGACATCACCTCTAGGCACAGGGCCAATTTCGGCCAACAATTCTTCAGGGCCTACTCTCCTGAGATTCTGACTGCTGATGTGTCGCACTCCCAGTGTTGTTCTCCTGGTGATACTCAGGACTGCTTGGGACTCAGTCCTACTGAGTGCCTGCTTCAAGAGCTTTCCTTTAAGTAAGACAGTACAGTTATGTAAGAACTTACCATAACAGTAGATCTTTGAGAGAAGCTCTTGCAGTAGGCCCTGCTTTCCCTTCCTCCTTCCCCTTGCTGCCTTTCTTTTGGCTCTCAGGAAACCTTGGTTCTCTATTAGTTGCCCATACAGGGTCTCTGGGTGGGAGATCTGACGTAGGTGTGGGGGACCATCCATTTTTATAGGCTAGGCTGATGTCAGCTCCTCCATTGTAGACTGCTAGCTAGATGTTTTCTGTGTGATCCTGGCACCTGATGGCTTAGTCCCACAAGTGTAGCCTGCTGCAAGAACTTCTCTTGAAGATCTACTGTTATGGTAAGTTCTTACGTAACTGTACTTTTTATTCTTCATAAATAACACAGCTGATCTGTAACAGAGGGTGCAGTCTCCATAAATATCCCTGGTACTCTGTAATGGAAGGAACATGCTCCACAAGAAAGATTTTCAAAGGGAGAGATTGCCGCAGTCCTGGGTGCAGGAAAGATGTGGGGCACCAGGCTTGCAGTAATCTAATGGGATTTTCTATCCCATTCAGCAGTTGCCCCAAGTCTGACCATCTTTTTGTGGTCCAACCTCAGTCAATCCTGGGAACCCTTTGTACGGTGCTTGCACCCCACATTTGGCACAAGCTGCTGTAAATTGTGAAAATTGTCAGAACTGCATCCAAGCTTTCAAGGTTGCAGCAGAAGAGATTGGCCTTCTGGCAGATTCAATGTGTTGTGATGAAGGGCTTAATGCAAGCCTTGAGCCACCCTTTGAAAATCTGGCAAAGGGCGTGTTCTCCATAAATAGCACAGGCGCACTATAATAGGATGTGTTCTCCATAAATAACATAGGTGCACTATACCAGGATGTGTTCTACATAAATAATATAGGTGCACTATAACAGGATGTGATCTCCATCAATAACACAGGTGCTCTATAACAGGATGTGTTCTCCACAGATAACACAGGTGCACTATAACAGGATGTGTTCTCCATAAATAACACAGGTGCTGTATAACAGGATGTGTTCTCCATAAATAGCACAGGTACACTATAACAGAATGTGTTTCCCATAAATAACACAGGTGCACTATAACAGGATGCGTTCTCCATAAATAACACAGGTGCACTATAACATGATGTGTTCTCCATAAAAAACACAGGTGCTATATAACAGTATGTGTTCTCCATAAATAGCACAGGTACACTATAACAGAATGCGTTCTCCATAAATAACACAGGTACACTATAACAGGATGTGTTCTCCATAAATAACACAGGTGTACTATAACAGGATGTGTTCTCCCTAAATAATACAGGTGCACTATAACAGGATGTGATCTCCATCAATAACACAGGTGCACTATAACACGATGTGTTGTCCATAAACAACACAGGTGCACTATAACAGGATGTGTTCTCCATAAATAACACAAGTACTCTATAACAGGATATGTTCTCCAAAAATAACACAAGTGCTCTATAACAGGATGTGTTCTCCATAAATAACACAAGTGCTCTATAAGATGATATGTTCCCCATAAATAACACATGTGCACTATGACAGGATGTGTTCTCTATAAATAACACCGGTGTTACAGGAGGACATCATGATTTAAGGTGTCAAAATCCTTTGATAAATCAATAAAGATAGCCCCAACAGAGTTCCTCCTCTCCAAGCCAAACTGGACATCCCTTACCACTTTTAACAGAGCAGACTGAGTACTGTGTTTTGATCAAAAACCAGACTGATATTCATTTAACTATTTACCCCCTTCTAAATAATTTTTCAGCTGTCTAGCTACCAACATTTCCATTATTACAGAAACCTGTGAAAGCAAGGAAATGTGTCTAAAATTGTTAAATAAATATGCCAATAGGAATGCAATACACGGAGCTGCAAATTTCCACAAATTAACAAGAACATTATCTAAACATTTTGCCTTTGAGACATCCATAAATAACACATGTGCACTATAACAGCATGTGTTCTCCATAAATAACACATGTGCACTATAACATGATGTGTTCTTCATAAATAACACAGGTGCTCTATAACAGGATATGTTCTCCATAAATAACACAGGTGCTCTATAACAGAATGTGTTCTCCATAAGTAACACAGGTGCACTATGACAGGATGTGTTCTCCATGAATAACACAGGTGTACTATAACAGAGGGTGTGTTCTCCATAAATAACACAGGTGCACTATAACAGGATGTGTACTCCATAAATAACACAGGTGCACTATAACAGGATGTGTTCTCCATAAATAACACAAATGCTCTATAACAGGATATGTTCTCCATAAATAACACAAGTGCTCTATACATAGATACATAGACAGTGTCGGCAGATAAGGGCCTATGGCCCACCTAGTCTGCCCATTTGAGCTTGTAAGTTCAGTTTGTTTTCCTAGAAGTCTATTTCCCCTTACCCCTGACCTCTAGAATTCCTTTATGTCTATCCCATGCATTCTTAAATCCCGTGATTGTTTCAGCCCCCACCACTTCCTCTGGCAGGGTGTTCCACTTGTCCACCACCTGTTCTGTGAAGAAATTCTTTCTCATGTTTCCTCTGAATCGTCCTCCCTCCAACTTCATCTCATGCCTCTAGTCCTGAAACATCTTTTCGCTTAAAAATAGTGTTTTCCTGCACCCTGTTCCTCCCTGTAAGATACTTGTATGTCTCTATCATATCCCTCTCCTCCTCTCCTCCAGGAGTACATGTTCAGTTCCTTCAACCTGTCTTCATAGGACTGTGATGCAACCCATGCACCATCTTTGTTGCCCTCCTCTGAACCTTCTCTACCCTGTCTATGTCCTTACGTAGGTATGGTCTCCAGAACTGTACACTGTACTCCAGGTGGGGCCTCACTAGTGTCTTGTATAGCGGAATTATGACCTCCTTTTCCTGCTGGTGATGCCTCGCCTATACATCCCAGCATCCCATTTGCTTTACCTGATGCCTTGTCACATTGTTTCCCTACCTTGAGGTCATCAGAGATGACAACCCCAAGATCCCTTTCCTGCTTGGTGCATGCTATATCCTCACCCCCCAACTGATATATTGTGCCAGGGTTTTTGTGCCCCATATGCATTATCTTGCACTTCTTTGCATTGAATTTCAACTGCCAAACCCTTGACCATTCTTCAAGTTTCTGCAGGTCCCTTCTCATTCTGTCTACACCCTCTGGTGTGTCTACTCTATTACAGAGCTTTGTGTCATCAGCGAACAGTGAAATTCTGCCTTCTATATCCTGTGCAATGTCACTGATGAAGATGTTGAATAGGACCGGTCCCAGCACTGATCCCTGTGGTACCCCACTGGTCACTCTTCCCTCTGTGGAGTGACAGCCATTTACCACCACCCTCTGTGTCCTGCCACCCAGCCAGTTACCTACCCACCACACTACTGTCCTGCCCACACCCATATTCCCAGTTTGTGTAATAGTCTTCTATGTGGCACAGTGTCAAAGGCCTTGCTGAGAGTCCAGATGAGGCCATGTCCACTGCCCTCCCTGATCCACCTCCTAGTCACCCAGTCAAAAATTCAATGAGGTTGGTCTGACATGACCTCCCCTGGTGAAACCATGCTGCCTTTGGGTCCTGAGTCCATTGACAACCAAATGTTCTAATTAATCTCTCCTTCAGTAGTGCTTCCATGATCTTTCCCACTACTGGAGGTGAGGCTGACTGGTCTGTAGTTCCCTGCTTCCTCTTTGTTCCCACTTTTGTATAAGGGACTACATCTGCTGTCCTCCAGTCTTTGGGTACCTCCTGTTTCCAGTGATTGGCTGAACAGGATAGCCAGAGGTTCAGCCACCACCTCTCTTAGTTCTTTAAGGATCCTGGGTGCACCCATCTGGTCCCATTGCTTTATCAGCTCTTATTACTTCCAGTTCCTTCAGGACCCTTTCTCGTAAAGGGACTTGTGTCCATTTCTGCACCATTCTCACCCCTTGTACTCCCTTCAGACCCATTACCCCCCTCTTCCTTAGTAAAGACTGAGCAGAAATACCTGTTCAATATGTCAGCTTTACTGTTGTCATCCTCCACGCGGCTCCCATCCTCCCCCTTCAGTCTCACTATCCCTCCCTTTGTCCTTCTTTTTTCACTTATGTACTCTGTAAAAGGTTTTGTCCCCTTTAACCACTGATTTTGCAATGTGTTCTTCTGTCTGAGCTTTGGCTTCCTTACTGTCTTCCCTGCCTCCTTTGTTTCTCCTGGTACTTCTCCTATCCCCTTCTGCCTGTATCTTTTGTATTGCCTGAATGCAATCTTTTTGGCTTTCACTTTCTTTGCTACCTCTTTGGAAAACCATAATGGTCTCCTCTTTCTTTTCCTCTTGCTAACCTGCTTAATGCATAATTCTGTTGTTCTTATAATCCCCATTTTAAATACTGCCCACTGTTCCTCAATCCTGATTCCTGTCCCATTCCCTTAATGCCTCTTTCAAAACATCTCCCCATTTTCCCAAAGTCTCCCCTACAATCCAGGATCACGTGTTTTTGTGTGGTTTGGTTCTGCTCTTTCTGTGATTTCAAACCACCATGACTGGTGGTCACTGTTACCCAGGTGCTCCCCAACTGTTACCCCCATCACACTGTCCCTGTTTGTGAGCACAAGGTCCAGTATTGCCTTCTGCCGAGTTGGTTCCATGACCAGTTGCTTGAGGAAGGCACCTTGAAGGGAGTCCAGGATAAATCTGCTCCTAGTTGATGCTGCTGCTGGGATGCTCCAGTCCACGTCTGGTATATTGAAGTCTCCAACCAGTACTACCTCACCCTTGTCTGCCATCCTTTGGATGGCTAGCATCACCTCTATCTGTTTCTTCCTCCTGGGCTGGTGGTCTATAGACCACACCTGTCGCGGATGCTGGCCCCATTTTCCTTTCCAGCTTAACCCACAGTATCTCTCCCCATTTTGTTCCTCCTGGATCTGTGTGTGGCCCTTATGTCATTTTTCACATACAGTGCCACTCCTCCTCCCTTCCTGCCTGCTCTGTCTCTTCTGAATATGTTGTAGCCAGGTATGGCATCTCCCAGTCATGGTTATCATTACACCAGGTTTCAGTGATGGCCACAATGTCCAGGTCTGACTGTACCATGACAGCCTCCAGATCTTCCATCTTGTTGCTAAGGCTCCTGGCATTTGCATACATGGCTTTCCATGATTTGACCTCCCTAGACTGCTTCACTGTTCTACTCCAGACCCTTCCTTGGGTGTCATTTATCCCTGGTTCTCCTTGCTGTCTGCCCTTCTGCTTATCCACCTTTTGGACACTAATCTCCATCTTTTGCACACTGCTTTGCAGAGATAGCCACTCCTCTGGTTCACTGGTTCCATTACTAGCTGTGGGGGGTATACCAGGATGAGTTCTCCATAAATAACACAGGTGCACTATAACAGGATGTGTACTCCATAAATAACACAGGTGCACTATAACAGGATATATTCTCCATAAATAACACATGTGCACTATAACAGGATGTGTTCTCCATAAATAACACAGGTGCACTATACCAGGATGTGTTCTCCATAAGTAGCACAGGTGCTCTATAACAGGATATGTTCTCCATAAATAACACAAGTGCTCTATACCTGGATGTGTTCTCCATAAATAACACAAGTGCTCTATACCAGGATGTGTTCTCCATAAATAACACAGGTAAACTATAACAGGAGGTGTACTCCATAAATAACACAGGTGCATTGTAACAGGTGGTGTTTTCTTCATAAATAACACAGGTACACTATAACAGATGGTTTGCTGTTCATAAATAAAGTAGGTGCACTGTAACAGGATGTGTTCTCCATGGATAACACAGGTGCTTTATAACAGGATGTGTTCTCCATAAGTAACACATGTGCACTATGATAGGGGGTGTTTTCTCCATAAATAACACAGGTGCACTGTAACAGAGGGTGTGCTTTCCATAAACAATACAGGTGCACTGTAACCGAATGTGTTCTCCATAAATAACACAGGTGCTGTATAACAGGATGTGTTCTCCATACATAAGACATGTTTTATAGTAGAATGTGTGCTCTCCATAAATAACACATGTGCACTATAACAAAGGGTATGCTTTCCATGAATAAAACACGTGCACAGTAAAAGGATGTGTTCTCCATAAATAACACAGATGCACTGTAACAGGAGGTGTGTTCTCCATAAATAACACAGGTGTACTATAACATGATGTGTTCTCCATAAATAACACAGGTGTACTATAACATGATGTGTTCTCCATAAATAATACAGGTGTACTGTAACAGATGGTGTGCTCTCCATAAATAACACACGTGCACTATAACAAAGGGTATGCTTTCCATAAATAAAACACGTGCACTGTAAAAGGATGTGTTCTCCATAAATAACACACATAGACTATAATAGGAGGTGCTCTCCATAAATAACACAGGTGCACTATAACAGGAGGTGTGTTCTCCGTAAATAACACAGGTGTACTATAACATGATGTGTTCTCCACAAATAACACAGGTGTACTATAACAGATGGTGTGCTCTCCATAAATAACATAGGGGCACTATAACAGGATGTGTTCTCCATAAATAAGACATGTTTTATAGTAGAGTGTGTGTTCTCCATAAATAACACAGGTGCACCATAACAGGATGTGTTCTTCATAAATAACACATGTAGACTATAAGAGGATGTATTCTCCATAAATAATACATGTGCACTATAACAGGGGGTGTGTTCTCCAAAAATAACAGAGGTGTTCTATAACAGGATGTGTTCTCCATAATAACATAGTTGCACTACAACAGGATGTACTCTCCATAAATAACACAGGTGCACTGTAACGGGGGGGGGGTTCTCCATAAATAACAGAGGAGTTCTATAACAGGATGTGTTCTCCATAATAATTGAGGTGCACTATAACATATGGTGTTCTCTTCACACATAACACAGGTGCACTATAATAGAGGGTGTGGTCGCAATAAATAACACAGATGCACTATGACAGGATGTGTTCTCCATAAATAATGCAAGTGCTCTATAACAGGATGTGTTCTCCATAAATGTACAGCCACTGATTGTCCATTTTTGTTGCCATCTTGTTGGCGTGGGTCGTGGCTGAAATCGGTGCTTTTGGATCAGCCCACTTACCCGGTTATCAAAGAGATAAATAAATAAATAAATAACACAAATGCTCTATAACAGGTTGTGTTCTCCATAAATAACACATCTGTAGTATAACAGAATGTGTTCTCCATAAATAGCACAGGTGCACTATAACAGGATGTGTTCTCCATAAATAATACAGGTGCACTATAACAGGATGTGTTCTCCATAAATAATACAGGTGCACTATAACAGGATGTATTCTCCATAATTATAAAAAGGTATCAGAAATGCTCCAATTTGATTGGTTGACAGCATTCTGAGAGCCCTACATTAATCTTCTTATTAGCATACTGCTACAGCCTGGTCACTTAAGCACTGATTTCCTTTCAGAAACATCCCACATATTTAAATGATTCTATTTACAGAATTATGGGCTGCCATGATCCATATTGGTAGACCTAATCATAGAAAAATTAACTGACAGTCTAAATAAAATCTGAATTTACAGCAAAGCTTTAAAAAAATGCCCAGATTTTGACAACCTTGTTTTATTAATTTCAGTCCAGACACACAAAGATGAGCAGGCAGCTTGTTATTGACAACTAGTCAGCCCAGTGGCACTGAAGGTTGAGGCACTGGACACCATACCTCGCACCATGCGGGTGACCCAGGTTCGGGAATGAGCCTGGGCTGTCGGGGGTTGGCAGGGGAAGGAGAAGATTGGGCATCTGGAGGACTGCTCTCTTCTCCTGGGGTGGGTTCTGTGGATTCGTCACTCAATGACAGGTCCTGGTGGAGGCTGGGGGCATTGTCCAGAAGCAGAAATATGCCGATGGGGTCTGGTGTCAGCAGGACATCTACAGGATGGCCCATGCTGATGCCATTGCACGACCACACCAGGGGGTAGAACAAAGAAAACACCCTGCCTCCTGGTAGGCAAAGGAGGGTACAGGGGCTGGCCAGCCACACCCAGTGCCGGGTCCTTCTGTGCATTCCTCTGGCTCTCATCCCTGCCTGGCCACTCTATTAGATTATAGATAGAGCACCAGGAGGGGTAGGCAGTCCCACCTTGGGGGCTCAGAGTCAGGGGGCTGAGTGGCTGGGTAGCAGCTGGAGAGGCGGACGGCAGAGGAGGAAACGGAAGACTTCAGGCAGGTGGGAACTTGCCAGTGACAAGTGACCCTCTGGAGAGAGTCCAGGGTAAGGCAGTGAGAATAAATAGAATTAGAAAAAAAAAGTTTGTTATTGACAAATGTATACAAGAGCTATCATTCTTCAAGACTGATATTTTACTGTTAGAGATTTGTTTTTGAACTAACGAGAATGCAGTGTGTTTGCCCAATAAACGCAGCCAGCACGGTTGGGCTACTAGTAATGTTGATGTTACAACCTCTATAGCTACTGACTTCTTCACATAAAACAATCATCATGTGACAATTTGTCATCACCAATATGACTAGCAGCAAAATGAATAAGTTCTTTAAATAAATATTCAGGTGCTGCAAAAAAAAAATCTGAATGGAAAAGTTCACACAAGTGGAGAACAGTTTGACAACTTCAGTGTCCAAAAAAACAGTACAAATGTGACAGTAATAATTATGGCGGCCAAAGTTCACTTTCAACATGCAGAGAGGAAGGTACTGAACAGATGTACCTTTGGAGATATATCTGGGAAACACACCACTTGTTAGATATACATCGGTAAAACCTCTGATTTACTTTCTCTCATTACGTTGGAACACAGCCTCATGGGTAGAACAAATGAAGAAGTACGAAGCACATTTTTTAAATATTGACTTATTCCTGACCCTCCTCCTTCGTCTGCTTTGACAGGCAGCAAACTGACACAGATTGTTAAAATAATCCCCTAAAGAAGAGGCAGTGCATCCTTGAAGTGCTGGGGTAGTTACTCCAGGCTGCATTAAATAAACTTTTTATATTTGGATTAACTTAGCATGGGCTGTTACCATTTGTTTGTGCCAGTATCCTGAATTCAGCCTTATTTACAGCAGAACACCATTTCCATGTAGCAAGTGGTTTCCTGTGTATCTGTACAGGTTTTTATACGAATGAAAAATGCAGTTGGTCCAGTCGGCATTGGCAAAGAAATGGTGTCACAGCACAGCAGAGCTAAGAAAAGCAGCGGTAAAAAGGAAGGCACAACCAGCAACAGGTAAACTGCGCTGAGAATGATTGTGGGCAACATGGATAAGGGTCTCCCTGGGGAGGAACCATGATCCTGGAAATGCTGGGATAGTTTTGTGCCAGGTTTTCTTTTGTGTTCCCAGTAAACATTACATTTATCTCTCATTTTCAGTGCTAATTACTTGCTGCTTGTTTCTCACTGTAAACATGGCCAGCTGCTCTATCTCCTATCTCTCAGTTAGCTCCGCACGAGGAAGGATGGCTCAAGCTTCACAAATCAGAGGATCACGAAAGGACTATTTTTTGATCTGACGATGGCTGTAAACATAAAAAAAAAAGTTGACAGAATCTAATTTTCTAAATCAGTTTTCACCCATTTTTATAATAGAGATAAGGTACTACCAGGGGTTACGTTAATGTTCAAGTTAATCATCCCCTGAGGGCATGCAACACTCAGCTGCACCTTGTGCCACACTACTCCTCCAGAGGGTGATTAACTAGAACATTAACATAACCCCTGGTTGTACCTTATTGCTTAAATAGCACAGGTGCTCTATAACAGAATGTGTTCTCCATAATAACACAGGTGCACTATAACAGGATGTGTTCTCCATAATAACACAGGTGCACTATAACAGGATGTGTTCTCCATAATACCATAGGTGCACTATAATAGGGGGTGTGTACTCCATAAATAACAGAGATGATCTATAACAGAGGGTGTGCCGTCCATATCTAACACTGGTGCTGTATAACAGGATGTGTTCTCCATAATAATACAGGTGCACTATAACAGGGGGTGTGTTCCATAAATAATAGAGGTGATCTATAACAGAGGGTGTGCTGTCCACAACTAACACAGGTGCTCTATAACAGGATGTGTTCTCCAAAATAACACAGGTGCACTATAACAGGGTGTGTGTTCTCCATAAATAATAGAGGTGATCTATAACAGAGGGTGTGATGTCCACAAATAGCACAGGTGCTCTATAACAGGATGTGTTCTCCATAATAACAGAGGTGCTCTATAACAGGGTGTGTGTTCTCCATAAATAACAGAGGCGATCTATAACAGAGGGTGTGTTCTCCATAAATAAGATGAGTTTTATAGTAGAGTGTGTGTTCTCCGTAAATAACACAGGTGCACTATAACAGGATGTGTTCTCCATAAATAACAAAGGCGCACTATAACAGGATGTGTTCTCCATAAATAACACAGGTGCTCTATAACAGGATGTGTTCTCCATAATAACACAGGTGCACTATAACAGAGGGTGTGTTCTCCATACATAAGACATGTGTTTTATAGTAGCGTGTGTCTTCTCCATAAATAACACAGATGCACTATAACAGGATGTGTTCTTCATAATAACACAGATGCACTATAACATAGGGTGTTCTCTATAAACAACACAGGTGTGCTACAACAGAGGGTGTGTTCTCCATAAATAAGACATGTGTTTTATAGTAGAGTGTGTGTTCTCTGTAAATAACAGGTGCACTATAACAGGATGTGTTCTCCATAAATAACACAGGTGCACTATAACAGGATATGTTCTCCATAAATAATTTATTTATTATTTATTTTATTTTAATTTTGTTAACTGGGTAGACCCACTGAGACCATGACAGTCCCTTTTTCAGGGTGACCTGGAGTTAATTACAGATACACAAATTCATAAATTGTACATTTTACAACAGACAGTATTACAGACAAGATGGATCAGTGAATTTCTCACATTACAACATACATATCACAATAACTGTTTACATTTCAATAAATTATCTACACTCAGCATGTATTAATCCATATATGACATCCATGGTTAAAGGCAATCGTAATGGGGCATAGTTTGCAGTGAGGACTTACCAGTATTTTAACGGTAGCCAGTGCAGTGGTTAAGCTCTAACAGATAAACCTTAAGTCCCTTTTTGAAACCCCCCCCAAGGGAGTTGCATACCTGAACAGTTTCTGGAAGTGCGTTCCAGAGGGGCAGTATGCTAGCAGAGAACGACCTCTGTCCTTGGGATGACCTGACTTTGGGCACATTGAGGAGCTGGTGGCTGGAGGATCTGAGGTCCCTGCTCTTTTGTTTAGCAGACAGCGTTTCAGCCAGGCTCAGGGGAGGGGCATTATCTGAGCTTGAAAGCTAGGCATAATGATAGGTACTTAAGTCACCCTTCCAAAGACAGGTCAAGACAGGGCTTGGAGCACCTGGCAGTGGTACTCTTGGACCAAGCCTCTGCAGCAAACTGGCTTACCCTGTGATATAAGGTTCAAAGCTTTTGCATTTCCACAACTTTAACCATAAGCAGTACTGGTGACTCATACAGCAGGGTGGGTAGTAATGTGCCAGTAGCTATTGTTATTTGGGAGTCCTGTGTAAGGAAGGGGCTAAGGCGATATAATAGACCAAGTTACTGGTTCACAGACTTGGTCAGCTGTTCTGTGTGCACCTTGAAAGTGCAGTTCTGATCTAGGGTAATACCTAAGTACTTTATTGTTTCTACTGCCTCGTCCTTTGTGCCATTTGAGAGACTGGGAGTCAGGATTGAGGCTCTGTTGCATCCTTGTCTTGAAGGGCTGACTAGTACTGTGTTACTTTTTCCAATTCAGCACTGCGTTACTTTTTTTCCATTTAGCATAAGTTTTTGGTATCCAGCTAACTCTCTAGGAGTTGCAGGTCATTTGTCAATGATTTGTTCAAAGTGTCTATGTCCTTGGAGGTCCTATAGAGTACTGCACCATCTGCGTACTGGGTTATGTTCACCTCACCACAGTAATTCAGCATGTCGTTAATGAAAATAGAAACTAGTAAGGGCCCCAGGATGTACCCTTGGGGGACCCCATCAATGACTGGGTATTTATCAGATCGGGCACCCTGCCACCTGATGAATTGGGATCTTCCTGAAGGTAGTCAGTAACCATTGAACTGTCTGACAATCTAGGCCTATGAGTTGAGGTTTCACTAGGAGAAACTGGTGGTTCACCAGGTTGAAGGCCTTGGTGAGGTCAATGAAAACTGCACAGGTTAACTGGCCTTTGTTAAGAGCTGAAAAAATATTAGTGAGGTTGACAAGGGCAGTGTCTGTGCCGTTGTTTTTTTCTGAAACCATGTTGTCTAGGTGTAAATATATTATGCTGCTCAATATAATCTGTTATTTAGTTATAAACGGCCCTCTCTAGTACCTTACTTATGATGGAGAGGAACAATATGGGCCGATGGTTTCCAGCTTGTTCTCGTGATCCACCTTTGTGGTTTGGTGTTACCTGGGCCACTTTCCAGAGTGTTGGGACTTTCCCTTCTAGGAGGGATCTATTGAGCAACCATGAGACTGGAGCAGCAATAGCTGGGATTGCAATTTTGAGCAATCTAGATTTTAATTTATCATTCCCAGCAGAACCATGGGTTTTGACATTCCTAAGCAGTTTCCGGACCTCTTTTTTTTTTATAGAAGCTTAAAGTGGAAATTCAGGAAGGGGGAGAGTTCTGTTAGTATTAGGTAGAGTGGGGGGGGTGCTCCATGTGTGGGGAGTCTTAAACTTGTTTAGGTTGGTGAAATATAAGTTAAATACACTGGCAGCATCTACAGCGTTTTTAAAGCAAGCATCATTAAAGGAATAATGCATGACAGGGTGTGTTTGTGCTGGGATAACGCCACACCTGGAGGGTTGGACATGAGGCCTCAGGCGTTAACCCAGCACAACACACACCCTGGAGTGCATTATTCCTATTATACAATGGCTTGTTGTAATACATAAAATAAAAAAATAATTTTAAAGAATGTTTTTATTAGTGTATAAAAATATTTTTGTTTCTTAAGAGGAGATGCTGGTCCATATGGTCATCCAAATGGGTTCTCAGTGCTGAGACTAGACCTGTGGCATTATACAGGGATAATGCCATGGGTCCAGCCCCAAACTGACCAATCACAGTCCAAGAGTCTTTCTTGCCATTGCATAATGGATATTATAACACAGTTGCCCTGTGTGGGACTACCATTGATGAGGGTGTTAATTTGTGACCAGAATTTTCATGGGTCATAGAGGTTTCTTTTCTAGAGATTGCTGTTCTTAGGTCTCTCTCAGACTTATTTCATAGATCTCTATAATTCTGCCAGACCTTGGGTAGACTTTTGGATTTAAAGGTCCCCATGTCCTGTCTCTTTGCTGCATGAGTTTTTTCAAATCCCGGGATAACAACCTGGCATCTTGACCTTTAACCCTGATTTTTTTCAATGGGGCATGTTTGTTTGCTGCTGATAAGAAGTTGTTAATGAAGACGTCTAGGGCTGTGTCCAAGTTGGGGGCGCGTTTGATGTGTATCCAGTTTACCACAGCTAATGCTTCCAAAAAGGATCCCATATCAAAGTTTGAATAGTTCTGGGCCCAGAATATTCTAGGTGGGGGGGGGTCACAAGATGTGTTTTATAGTAGACTGTGTGTTCTCCATAAATAACACAGGTACTCTATAAAAGAGAGTGTGTTCTCCATAATAACACAGGTGCTCTATAACAAAGGGTGTGTTCCCCAGGTGCTCTATAACAGAAGGTGTGTTTTCCATAATAGCACAGGTGCTCTATAACAGAAGGTGTGTTCTTCATAAATAACACAGGTGCTGCATATAAGAAGGTGTGTTCTTCATAAATAACACAGGTGCTCTATAACAGAAGGTGTGTTATCCATAAACAACAGAGGTGCTCTCTAACAGAAGCTGTGATCTCGATAAACAACACAGGTGTTCTATAACAGAAGGTGTGATCTTCGTAAATAACACAGGTGCTGTATAACAGAAGGTGTGTTCTTCATAAATAACACAGGTGCTCTGTAACAGAAGATGTGTTCTTCACAAATAACACAGGTGCTCAATACAAGAAGGTGTGTTCTTCATAAATAACACAGGTGCTCTATAACAGAAGGTGTGTTCTCCATAAACAACACTGCTGCTCTATAACAGAAGGTGTGTTATCCACAAATAACACAGGTGCTCTCTAACAGAAGCTGTGTTCTCCATAAACAACACAGGTGCTCTATAACAGACAGTGTGTTCTTCGTAAACAACACAGGTGCTGTATAACAGAAAGTGTGTTCTCCATAAATAACACAGGTGCTCTGTAACAGAAGGTGTGTTCTCCATAAATAACACAGGTACTCTATAACACAAGGTTTGTTCTCCATAAGTAACACAGGTACTATATAACAGAAAGTGTGTTCTCCATAAACAACATGGGTGCTCTATAACAGAAGGTGTGTTCTCCATAAACAACACAGGTGCTCTATAACAGAAGGTGTGTCCTCCATAAAAACACAGGTGCTCTATAACAGAAGGTGTGTTCTCCATAAATAACACAGGTGCTCTATAACAAAGGGTGTGTTCTCCATAACTAACACAGGTGCACTATAACAGGATGTGTTCTCCATAAATAACACAGGTGCTCTATAACAGGATGTGTTCTCCATAAATAACACACATGCTTGTTTTGCTCGGGTTTTCTACCTGTTCCTGGGCTCGGCTCTTGGTGTCAATTATGTGTATCAGAGTGGGCCCTTCGGCTCGATCTTAACCCGTTGGGAAGTGACATCCATTTTAAGACCTTGGTCAAACTTGGATAGAGCCTAACAGGAGCAGTAACACATAGGGCTGCTTGTTCTCCAGATTTATTGGGGTTCCTTAATCACCCTACCTCCTCTATATCTTAATCTATCTGACTGCGTAGGATTATTTTGTTTTCGAGGGTAAAGACCTCGTATTCACAAAATTCCCCTTTGTTTCTGTGCTTATCACTGTGGGGCATTGGACAGTAAGTATTACCTATGTGATCAAATATCCTAACGTGTATACTATCAATGGTCTGATTATGATATCTGGGACAATTGAAAACTCTGCAAAACAAGTCTCTTTCTGAATCATAAAAACACCAATCAACAAATTGATGTAGGTGGACAGTACATCCCAAATCTTCACAATTTAATAAATGTCTATAACCTTCTAAGGTAGTCTGAATAATTCACTTGCCCTTCCATCCGATCACAAGGTGCAGGCCATTCTTTCATTAGCTGGTCAATTTATTCATCAATATCTTGGTTTGATTGGATGGCCGGGTCAAGTGGTCCCTTTTGGGACAACTGGGTGTAGGCTGCGCAATTCCCTTTGCTTTTACAAACATACATTGGAGAAAAAAAGGTATCATCTTCAGTCTCATGTAGGGGGCAGTTACGTATTAAATTTGCCAATGGGCAAGTCAAACCATTACATTTGACTGTCAAACAGAGATGATATTTTTGGTGGCAGGCTCTAAAATGGCGTCTCAGATCATCACTTATTCGGAACATTGCAACGGCGGGAAATATTTTATCACAGAGTGTGCATTTTGCACCTTGGCTTGGGAGCGGTTGAAGGAAAATGGTTGCAGCATAAAGTCTTCGTCTTCTGTGATTAAACATAGGCCAAACATCATGGTGTCTGAGACATGTCAGAGCAGTTTTAAATTGATGACTTTGTCGACTTGCGTGCTTGGAGGACATTTGTCTGGAAGGAAATAAAAGACAGTGATAACAGGGACCTAGATTATTTTTGGCAACAACAACAAAGCAATAGGACAGCAACAGTGAGGCTAGTTACCACCCATATCATGTCAAGGGGAGATAATAACCAAGAGAATAGTTTTTTGATCCAGTTTAAGGGATTTAACCAATTCCATACTGGCATGGCCCCTTCTTCGAATCTGGCAAAAATGGAGTTAAGAGTATGATTAAACTTGCGCTTCCAGTTGGTAAATTCTACTTCAGATTGTGTTATCAGTAGTTGCACTATTTGTTGCTGCAGAATAATTAAATTAGTTTGTATAGCTTGTATGATGTAATCTGTGTTATTAAGGACTTGCTGAAATTGCATATTCTTGTTCTTAAGAGTGAATCTTAGAACCTGCATGGTGCCCAGGATAGTGTTTAATCTGGTAATGGAATTTTGGATTAGGGTTTGATTAGTGGTGGTAAATGCGAAGGTATGTAAGAGGAGGGGAATTTTTAAGTTGCTCTGCCATGCAATTATAGTACATTATGCAGTAGTCAGAAGGGTTTTTCCAGATAAAACCTGATATGAGAATAGGTGTATCAAGACTTCCTATGATTTTACTATTTAAGAGTGTGTTGTTTGGTAGTATGTTATACTGGTAGTATATGGAATTGAGCCCTTGGTATGGCCAACACCATTGAAGTGTCGATGTATTATTTGGTTGCTCTACTCAGACAATAGGTTGTGTGAGCGAGTGTAGCCCTGACTGCAAGAGTATGGGGGGAATTACATACAAAGTACCTGTATATGAGTGTACAGTGTGGTTGAGTTTTGTTGCTTGTATCTGATATTTTGCAGACTCAAAACAAAACTCCATTTTCCATGCTTGCTGTAATCTTGGGCAATCGCCTCTCAGGAGTGCATGTAGGTACATGTAGGCTGCTTCGCCTATATCTTCTGCAATGTTAAGTTGGTTTATTAGTTCCAAATGTCGATTGTTAAGGTAGGTTATTAAGTCTTTTAAATTTTCTCCAAGATGTTCTAATGCCTGCTGATATTCCCATGTGGTATTGGTAATTTCTTGATGGGCTGTAAGTAATGATCATTTGTTACATTTTAACTGTGTTCGTTGGACTTGAGCACAGAATTTGATGTTATACCCCAATTCATATTCATATATTTCACCCTGGCATGGTGGTGTGGTATTTTTGCAGGAAAGGAAGTTGTTGGCAAGTCCCATGGGTTTGCGTTCTGAGTTTTCTTTAAACGTGCCATATTTTGGATATCTTTTAACTCATTGAACCATTCTACTGGAGGAATTTCTAAGTTGATGGTAGATTTTTGGCAATGTGCTGCATCTCCCCAAGGGGTGCATGTTACTGTGTTTGGAGGTGGTTGCTGAGATGGTATTGTCTCTCTGCAAGGTACATACCAAACCTGGAGTTGATTTAGTTGCGGAAGTGACAGAGTGTAGTCTTTTAAGCAAGAGCTGGAACTTTGCAGTTCATGAGATTTTAGGGAGGCATTTTGGAATGGTGGATGTTGCATCCCCTTGGCATCTTCAGCAAGTTCTCTGCAGGAATAAATGTTTGGATTTGTTGAAGAGCTCCAGGTGCCGTACCTCAAGGAACAGAAAATGTGAGTCCAATTTGCAAAGAGAGATGTTAAAGCTTGATCGTGTTTACACAAGCACGTGATTCGATAGTATTCACCATTTTTCTTGAGAAATTGTCCCACATCGTCAGGGCTAAGGTTTTCAGAATATTGGAGTTAGGTATCTGGGCAGGGTTGATGTAGCAATAGGTAATCAGATTTGTTCTTTTGTGTACTAACAAGATAATGTACCGCTGAATAATCTTGATACCATTTTGATGTTTCAGATCCAGAGAAGTTGCACCAGTACGCTGTTAGGTTGACTTGCATGGTCTGTTGAGTATCCATTAGCCTAGAACAGGAGTCACAATGTACCTTGATTCTCTTTATGAACGCTTGTAGTTTTTTTTTACCAATGGCAAGTGGTATTGTGGGGGTAAATAGTCCATGTAAGTTCTGATGTCCATGCTGAGATTGTATTTACTGTAGAACTTGAATTTGTTGCTGTAAAAAAATTATCGCTATTATCGCGCTGTACCTTTAAGGTGAGACATTATGTTTACAGCATTCATTGATGTACTCTAAGCAACCACAAGTTGCTGTAACTCAACAACAAGCAGTACCCTCGATTCAATGAAAAAAAAAAAAACATGGACGCTAATGCTTATTTTTTTTTGTTTGTATTTTTCTTGCTGCACAAACGATCCCCATAAAACCCTAAATCACCAAAAGTCTACAACCCTAACTGCATTGTGCAACTACAGTAACTTCTGTAGCCTTGAGTTGGGAGTCATTATCGGATGCCATCGCTGCTGTCATCGTCAGCATTGTTACTGGTTGCTAACCGTCAAGTCTACCGGGTACAGCAGTCTGAAAAACAAAACAAAACATTATTTAGTCTCTGGGATAGTAAATGTGTTCTAAGAGTGTAGTTTTGATTTGTTTACCATCACGTCAGTTCTCCGTGACGGTGCCGGTAGTTGTCTTCTGATTCTCCCCAGTGTCCTGGTTCTCAACCTGGGCATTCTGTTAGGGAGAAAGGTTGGTGAGTAGCGGGTAACAAAATACTGAATTTTAGAAAAGTAGATGTCAATAGAACAGCAAAAGGATTATTACTGTACTGTAGAGGCAGTTGTTGTGTGCCTGTAGTATGCCTGCCTGTTGAAAACCCTGGATACACTCCTCAGTTCATGTGTACAAGCTAGCCATGCTTGTCACCAGCCACTGTGCATCGTGAGACTTTAATGCTGTGGATTTCAGGTCTACCTTAATCTGTGAGCTGCTGCTCCCCCCAACCTGAAGTTGGTCAGAGATTTGTTGTGCATACCAGTCAGTGAATTGTATTTTGAGTTCATCTTTAAATATTTTATTTATGGCTATGTCCAAAGGTTGTAACAGGTTGATGCAAGACGCAGGCACGTAAATTGGAATGACGTTGTTGGCCTCAAAGTTTGCAAGTACTGTACATCTGCAGTTGTATGGCCTCTAAACAGATCTAAAATCAGTACTGTGCGCTGCTCATCAGGGAGATTCATTTGTGCTTTTACTTTATTGGGCAGACTTTTCTCTAATGTCTGGGTGTCAGGGTTTTCTTTTAGCTTCAGTAGGTAGTCTCTTTTAAAAGTTCTTACAGTACTTTCATCAATTTTAGATTTATACTTTGTGTCATAAAATCATACTGCATTCATTACCCCATGCTGAACTGCGTATTGGCCAACCTCAAACCGGACCTCAGGGGGATACACACAGTGGACCACTTTCCTTTTCTTTGGAGGGGGAGATGCATTAACAAGCTCCTCCGTGACATTCTCTGCCATGAGCCTTGAGACACCAGCAGTAACACTCAGCAACTCAGCGTCAATGTTATCTGTATGCAGTGCTGAGTAGTCACGCTTTGTTGATGTTTTTTTTATCTGCAGTGTGTAACCACTTGAAGAGAGACATGTTTGAAGCTTGAAGCACTGGTCAGTAATCCAAAAGAACGGGCAAGAAACAGAGCTATGCTGATCACAACATATTAGTGTAAGACACCTATCAGGTAAAAGCTAGCTGTCAGCCAGTAGCGGACTGCGATGGTAATTTGACGCACTACCGAAAATGAGAGTCAGACCACGATATAAACTCGACGCAATATTAAATAGTTCTACAGTATATGTGTGTGGCTCGACTGCCACAGGTATACACTCGGGATGTAGCATTCTTGTGTCATTTGTTATAGTCACAGAGAAATTAGGTGTATATGTATGTAACTTAGGTGTTGCCATTGTATTAATGTCATTTGGATATGACCTCATTATATTTTCTAAGATATTATCATATGAGGATGTAATGTTGAGTGCAGTATAATTTGAGTCGGTCAGGAGCCATGACTGGCCCTCTACCGCTAGTGGAGTAGATTGCATATGGTTCTGTTTGTAATAAGCATAGAGAAGGAAGGCAAGGGTGGACAGAAAGAGAGTTAGGGAGATAGCCCTTAGTAGTATTTTGCATGGGGAGCATTTCTGAAATTGGCTTTTAGACTTACGTGATGCTACATGAGTCCCCACAGGATCACCTGGTATGGTGTAAATGACATTTACTTTGTGCAAGAATGGTTTAGAGGTGGATTTGGACTTACTGTGCTGGGCCATACTGCAGCAATGATGCAAATAATGCTAAAATCAGAAAATAAATAAGCAGGTATGCTGATACGACAGAGAAGAAGTTTGACAGAGTCTCCTTGAGGTTTTCTCAGTAATTAGTTTTTTTGCAGTTGCTTAATTTGGGTACTGTTTTACACTTGGGGATTTTACCTGTTCTATGACAGGTTTTTGACCTTTTTAACATTCAGTTAAACAGTTTGGCTAGCCCAAATCCAAAACAGATGCAAAGTAGGGTGAAGACCACAAACATTACACAAACTGTTAATGGAGAAAGAATTATTTCATTGATTCCAGCAATTTTTTTCCAATGCAGGAGATATTTTGGTGCCCAGAAGACTTTTTCTTCTGCTTGTCATCGTTGTTCCCTTTCAGCTGTGTACCAGCGTGCCTCTTCCAGATCACAGTGTCTTTGTTCTGCGTTACATACTCTTATGGTACTTCTAGCTTGCTGTCTGTATTCTCTGCAAAGGGCAGCTTGTTCCTCTTGGGGAGTGAGAATTCAAGCATTGGCTGGTTGGTCTTGAATTTGAATGGAAGGGTTATTATCAGCCACCTGAAATAGAACACTTTTTTAATTGCGATATATGGACCCATTTTGGGTTGGCTTTTATCTGCAAAAGTACAGCGTTATTAGAAACTTGTTTTATTTGCATGGTCTTGGTATATTTAGACCCCATAGGGGTGGTTACCAATTTTTTCCAGCAAACCCATTCTCCAATTATATAAGGGTTTACCGGTGGCTGTACTGTTTGTCTCAATTTAATAGGGTCTTATCTGCCAACAGATTCCAGGACAGTTTGGGTTTCCATCTGTGCTCCAGTTAGGAGTTGATAGGGTGACAGTCCATGCTTTGAAAGGGGTCTATTTCTGAGGTGCATAAGCGCCATGGGCAAAGTTCTAGTACACAATGTATTTTGCCTCATTCTCAAGGCTTGCTTTAGCTGTTTGTTAACATTTTCCACAAGACCTTGTGATTGTGGGTGGTATGGTGTACCATAATGCCAATTAATACTGTATTTTTTTATTATGTTTTCAGAAACGTGGACATTTTTAAAATGTGACCCTTGATCTGAATGCATAAGAGTGGACGAGAAAACATCTCTTTAGTTAGGGTATCGACCACAAACTTAGCTGTAACTGCTTGTGCAGGAAAAGCTTCAAAATACTGTGTAAAATGATGAATACTCACCAACAAATATTTTTTACTTTCACTGGGAGGGAGTGGCCCCACAAAATCAATGTACGCTCTCTCCGAGGGCTTTTGAGAACTTACTTGCAAATTGGGAGTAGGAACGGGCTGAACTGCTGGCAGGTTATACAGCTGTTGACAAATGTTGTTGTATCTGTCATCATGGAAGGCCAATTAAACCTTTGTCTCAATATTCTATAGATTGCCTTTATGCCTGGGTGTATATGTCCTGTGCCTGTGTGAGCCAAACAAAGTAGCTCCTGTTTGAAAAGATTATCTTTTACCAAGTATGTGTTTCAGGTTGTTTTTTCGATTAGGCCTTCCGACTCTCATTTGTGCAATTCTTGAAAAACCTTACTGTCCAAGAGGTGGCCAATCTCTTGTTCAGCCAGGCGGACCTCCACCATGGTTTGACTGGTGGTGGTTTGCAGAGGCATGGTGCATGCTAATTTTCCCATGTGATCTGCCAAGGAGTTGCCCAAAGAATGCTTGGAAGATATGCCGTCCCTCTCATGCCTTCGGATGTGGGACACCTCGGGCTTAATGGGGTTGGTTTGGTCACTTGTTTGCCAAATTTTGCCCCAGTCTGAGGGAAATGCCTCTGGCTGTTGAGGGCATAAATTGTATAACTGTACTATGTAACTGCTGTCTGTAAAGATAAAACTTGATTTGTGCTTTAATGCTTCCTTCAGGGCCAAAACCTCAACATGTTGAGCTGACTTTGCTCAAACTGGTATTGCTTCTTGCCCAGTAATGGAGTACTCTCCCTGCCATGTTTTTTCACCTATAATGACACCTATTCCTGATTTTCTTTTCCATGTTTATGCTGGATGTTTCCATCTGAATATGCTATTATGCTGACATTTGGTATGCCAGCCCATGAAATGTATTTTAGATGTGTGGGGTTGCCTTTATTATTTGTATGGTGAGCGTAGTGTTCTTTGTTTATATCAAAGGTTATTTTCTCCGTGTTTAATAATGTGCTAAGGTGTAAAGTCCGAGCCTTGTTTGGGGCCAGGGATGGATTTTTAACTAGGGCTAATGTGCCTGGATTTTTGATGTGTACTGAGATTTTTGGTACCTACCGTAAGTGTGGTGCCCGTTTGAGTATTTGGTAAAGGGCTAGTAAGGCTTTGATGGATTCTGGAAAGCCCACTTCTGCATTGGAAAATGACCATGTGTGATACGAGATTAGGTTACCTTGTTGCTGTAAGGCTGCAGAGTAATTATCACGGTTGGTATCTACGAGGATATCTATCGGAAGTGATAAATTAATTGGTGTTAACTTATGGTGTTGCAGTACTGCCTGCTGCAATTGCTGCAGGAGTTTTTCCTTTTTCTTTGTCCCATATAAAATGTGCTAGTGACTGGTATAGTGACTTTGTCATAGCAGTATAGTTGGGAATATGACATCTTGAAAAGTTTCATAACCCCAATATACGTTGTAGGTGTATTTTGGTTTGGGGCACTGTAATATTTTTTACTTTTTCTAAATAATCATCGGTGAGGCATATTTTGTGGTATATTACTTTTCCAAGATAATTTACTTTGTGTAGGTCTATTTGGCTTTTCTCCCAGTTGATTTTGTAACCCCTTTGGTAAAGCTTATTTGCGACTTTTTGTAGAGTGGCAAAATGTTCTTTTGGGGTATCATGACTAAAATAAATATCATCCACATAAATTCTGATGTTGGGGATGCCCTCCAGATCTGCAGTTATGACAGTCTGGAATACGTTTGGGGCATTTTTGTACCCCTGTGGCAAACGGGTAAAGCAATATTGCCTGTAATTTACAGTAAATTTAGTTTTAAATTGGTCTTTGGTGTGCAGGGGTATGGAAAAGAACCCATTTGACACATCAAGGACAGTTTTGTAGGTTTGTATTGGGAGTGATTCCTATTGTTGTAACATGTCAATGTTCTGAACCGCATAATCTGTGGTGTGTTTGTTTAATTGCCTATAGTCTACCACCAGGCAAATAGATCCATCTTTTTTGAGTACTGGTAATACTGGTGAGTTGGTGGAGGAATTACAATGCCTAATGATACCATCTTTCAGAAGTGTCTGAATGGTTTTTAGCAGTTAATTTTTATATTGTGATTTTATAGGAGATTGTTTTTGCCGGGGGGGTGGTGGTGGTGCCATGTATTCGCACTGTGGGCATGTCTATTAACTCTGCATACTCTGGCCTAGTGGTTGATTGGATTAGTTGTTGTATTTGAATTGTATAGGTTTGGGGTAGATCTGTTTGTAGGAGAGGTGGGTCGGTGACTACATTCAACAGAGCTAAGTGTCTAGCGTCTAGCATTCCTAACACACCCTGGGCTGGTATGTCTGCTATTATGGCTGTTGTAGGGTGGTCACTGATTTTAATTGGGACCTCCCTTCATGTCACTGCTGGCTGGCCCATAATTGTATACAATGTTTTTTGTTTATAGGTTGAAAGATCAAATGGGTAATTTCATAGAGGTAAAACCGTATCGATGGAACCTGAATCAATAAGCAATGTTTCCTCTACTTCCTCTTGGATTATTGCCCCAGTGGGGTCTATCCCACCCTGATTAAGATCCTGGCAGGGACGAAGGTCGTACCTATAATTCCATGGATTTTGTGGTTGGTGACCTGGCTGATTTGGTGGACCTGCCATTGTTGGTTGTGGGAATGGGGTTTCTCTCCAGGGTGTAGTGTCCTGAAAGGACTTCTATATCTTGGGTGGAGTTTGTTCTCTTGTCTCTTTCTCTTTATGAAAAGGCTGTTTATCTGGTTGTTTTACTTTGTCACTTTGATGCAATAAGTGTAATTTATGGGTGGCATCCTCCCAGGGGAGTTCTTTAATTCCATGGAGGTCAAATTGCATTTGGAGAGATGGATTTAAATAGGTTCACAAATCTGGTACTTCTGTATTTGGTATTTCACACTGCAAAGTGTATAGCCACGAATGGAAATCCTTACCCGGGGTTAGGCCCAACCTGGTAGCTCTTTGGATGATACCTTCCACTTGTAAGTCGTAAGTATGACGTAAGCAGTAGACAATGGTCTTGCCTGCATCATATAGTTTTTTTAAAAGATTGTATTTTACTGGGTCTAGGGTTTGTCTTAGTGTCTCTAATAGTATTTGTTCTCTATATTTGTCTGAGAACTCTTGGAGTTGCGTGGCGTGTTTATGTATATTGCTGGTGGTGACTCCTTCCTGTAGGCACAATTGATCTTTCAACAATTTGACCAATTTTATTTTTTCTAATTTGACAGCGGGCAGGAGGGGTTGCATGGGAATGGGGACAGTAGTTTGCAGTGGTGGATTGATGGGAACGGGGATTAGTGATGAGGGTGGTGACTATGGTGGGGGGGTTGCAAGGGTGGTTGTGCAGTCACGGTTAGTGGGTTGGTCTGGGGATAGATTAGAACATAGGTCTAAGGCCAGTCAGGGAGGGTTGTGATTGTGTTGTATCGGGGGGGGGGGGTTCTTGATTGGGCATTTTGTGACTTTAATACTGCACTGTCCTGAGTTAATTTCTGAATATCATAATATAACTTTAGATTATCGTCATACAGTGCTTGTGCTATTGTCATGTAGACTGTCAATATTCTGGCTAAGTGGAGTCTGCTTCCATGGTAAAGGTCATAAAGGACCATGTGCCATGGGGAATTTTGTTGGATTATTTCTGAGAGTTCTGGGTCAAACTGGATTTCTTCTAGTAAGCGATCTAGAGTGGCAATATTAATATTTGGTATTTGATTGAGGGCCTCTGTCATGTTGGTAGGGGTAGCAGCTAGAGTGAGGGTGGTTATGGTGGGTAAGTAACAGTAATTGTTAGTGTTATTTTGAACCATCAGTGTTTTGATTTTTGTTTTGGGTTTTGATCTGACTCTTTTCCTTCCTGTTCCACTTCAGAACTGGAACTTTGGAATTAGTTCGTATGGTCAAAATCTGAGTGTTGATCAAGGGCCCCATACTCTCCAGAGATGGGTGGGGGTGTTGGCGCCCTCAATATTGGCTCTGGTTTGGGGGTCTTTGATGAACTCATAAGGTCTTTTAAATTTTGTAGTAGTCCTTTTTTATTTTTCTTATCAGTAGGTGACATGTCCATATCCCTCACTGAGGGCAGGCTGGAGGTCCTTTTAAGTTTTGAAACTTTGTTTTGGGACTTTGTGGGGTCTGTGGGTGTTATTATCATGTCAGGGTCACCAAATGTTTGCTCGGGTTTTCTACCTGTTCCCTGGCTCGGCTCTTAGTGTCAATTCTGTGTATCAGAGCGGGCCCTTCGGCCCGATCTGAACCATCGGGAAGTGACATCCCTGTTAAGGCCTTGGTCAAACTTGGGTAGAGCCTAACAGGAGCAGTGACACATAGGGCTGCTTGTTCTCCAGATTTATTGGGGTTCCTTAACCGCCCTACCTCCTCTATATCTTGATCTATTTGACTGCATAAGATTATTTTTTTTCAAGGGTAAAGACCTCATATTCACAAAAATCCCCATCATTTCTGTGGTTATGACTGTGGGGCATTGGACATTAAGTATTACCTATGTGATCAAATATCCTAACGTGTATACTATCAATGGCCTGATTATGATATCTGGGACAATTGAAAACTCTGCCAAACATGTCTCTTTCTGAATCATAAAAACACCAACCAACAAATTGATGTAGGTGGACAGTACATCCCAAATCTTCACAATTTAATAAATGTCTATAACCCTCTAAGGTAGTCTGAATAATCCACTTGCCCTTCCATCTGATCACTAGGTGTAGGCCATTCTTTTATTAGCTGGTCAATTTCTTCATCAATATCTTGGTTTGATTGGATGGCCGGGTCAAGTGGTCCCTTTTGGGACAACTACAGGGTGTACGCTGTGCATGCACTAAAACAGAAAGAGCATTCTCAATAAATAACACAGGTGTACTGTAGCAGAGGGTGTGTTCTCCCTAAATAACACAGGGACTCAGATTTTTGAAAGCCGGAGACTGCCACAAGCCCCAGGTGAGCCAAAGATATGGTGCACCAGGCTTGCAGCAATCTAAAGGCATTTTCAATCCCTTATGGCAACTGATGGAAAACTATACCATCTTTTTGCTGTCTAACTTGCGTCAACACCAAGGACCATTTTTCATGGAGCTTGCACCCGAAATTAGGCTCAAGCTGCTGTAAGGTGTGTAACCTGTTGTAACTGTGCTCAAGATTGTAAAAATGGGTGCAGATTTGGCAAATGTTAATGGTGCATGAAAAGGATTTGATGCGAGCCCTGTGCCAGCCTTTGAAAATTGGGCCCTGGTACTCCATAACAAAAGGTGGTTCCTCCACAAAAAACACAGGTACTCTATAGCAGAAGGCGCATTCTCCATAAATAATACAGGTGCTCTATAAACAACTGCGTGTTCTCCATAAATAACACAGGTGCTCTATAACAGATGGTGTTTTCTCCATAAATAACACAGGTACTCTTGAACAGTGGGTCTATTCTCCATAAATAACACAGGGGCTTTATAACAGAAGGTGTGTTCTCCATAAATAACACAGGTGCTCTATAACAGAAGGCGCATTCTCCATAAATAACACAGGTGCTCTATAAACGACTGTGTGTTCTCCATAAATAACACAGGTGCTCTATAACAGATGGTGTTTTCTCCATAAATAACACAGGTGCTTTTCAACAGTGGGTGTATTGTCCATAAATAACACAGGGGCTTTATAACAGAAGGTGTGTTCTCCATAAATGACACAGGTGCTCTATAACTGAAGGTGTGTTCTCCATAAATAACACAGGTGCTTGATCACAGAAGGTGTGTTCTCCATACATAACACAGGCACGCTATAACTGAGGGTCTGTTCTTCATAAATAACACAGATGTTCTATAAATGAAGGAGCATTCTCCATAAGTAATAAAAGTACTCTATAACAGACAGTGTGTTCTCCATAAATATATAAATAAATAAATAAAAATAGCCTAGAGGTTAGAGGAATGAGGTGTGAATGAGCTTGGTACATCCAGCAGACCAGACCTGAGTTTGATTCTCACAACCTCCACTTACATATTGTGTGACTCTCAGCAAGTCATTTAACCACCCAGTGCTCCCAGATTGCCCCTGAAAACAGGCACTTGTGCCTAGTGAGCCTAACCCAGTTACCAAAGACTAAAATAAAATAAAATAAATGAATAAACAAACAAACAAATAAATAAATAACCCTGATGTGCTATAACAGAGAATGTACTCTCCAAAGATAACACAGGTCCTGTATAACAGAGGGCTATTTCTCTGTGAATAATATGTTTGCTCTAGAACATGGTGAGGTTTCTTTATAAATAATACAGGTGCACTATAACAGATGGTGTGTTCTGCATAAATAACACAGGTGCTCTATAACATAGGGTGTATTCTGTGTTCTGCATAAATAATGCAGGTGCTCTATAACAGGGTGTTTTCTGCATAAATAACACGATTGCTCTATAACAGAGGCTGTATTCTGCATAAATAACACAGGTACACTATAACAGAGGGTGTGTTCTGCATAAATAACACAGGTGCTGTATAACAGATGGTGTGTTCTCCATGAATAACACAGGTGCTCTATAACAGAGGGTGTATTATGCATAAATAACACAGGTGCTGTATAACAGATGGTGCATTCTCCATGAATAGCAGAGGTGCTCTATACCAGATGGTGTGTTCTGCATAAATAACATGGGTGCTCCATAACAGAGGGTGTATTCTGAGTTCTGCATAAATAACACAGGTGCACTAAAACAGAGGGTGTGTTCTGCAAAAAGTAGCACAGGTGATCTATAACAGAGAGTGTATTCTGCATAAATAACACAGGTGCACTATAACAGAGGGTGTGTTCTGCAAAAAGTAGCACAGGTGATCTATAACAGAGAGTGTATTCTGCATAAATAACACAGGTGCTCTATAAGAGATGGTGTATTCTCCATGACTAACACAAAAATGGTGTCCAGGATGCAGCATAAGTCATATGAGGAGAGACTCAGAGCACTCAATATGTACTCCCTGGCGGAAAGGAGAGAGAGGAGGGACATGATAGAAACCTTCAAGCATCTAATGAATATCAACAGGGTACCAGAGAGGAGCATCTTTCACATGAAGAGAAATAGCAGAACAAGGGGGCACAGCATGAGACTAAAAGGGGTAGCTTAAATGGAACTTGAGGAAATCCTAGTTGACTGAAAGGGTTGTGGAGAGATGGAACAGTCTCCCCCAGGAAGTGATGGGGTGGCCCCAGTTCAGTGATTCAAGAATGCGTGGGATAGTCACATGGGAATTATCAAGCTAAGGTGAAAGGGGGGGACTTATAGCATCTAGGCTACCTTAAGCATTAGAAACAGGGATAGGGCAGACTGGATGGTCCACAAGGCCCTTATCTGCTGACGTCTATGTATTTATGTGCACTACAACAGAGGATGTATTCTGCATAAATAACGCAGATGCATGATAACAGAGGGTGTGTTCTCCATAAATAACACAGGTACTCAATAGCAGATGGTATGCTCTCCCTAAATGGCACATGTACTATAAACAGATGGTCTGTTCTCCATAAATAATGCAGGTACTCTGTAACAGATGATGTGTTTTCCATAAATAACACAGGTGCTCTCTCTGTAATAGATGGTGTGTTCTGCATTTTTATTTATTTGGTTTTTGATAACCAGGTGGGTGCACTAGACATTAAATGTGCCTATTTCTAAGCACAACCCGAGAGAGTGTACTAGTCATAAAAAAATCATAAAGCATGATATGAACAGCTGACCCAGTGGCACAGAGGGTTGAGGCACTGGAGGCCTTACCTCACACTACACCAGTGATCCGGGGTCAGGAACAACCTCGGGTGGCTGGGGTGCTGGCGGGGTGGAGGGAGGAGAAGGACTGAACAAGCCTTCGGGCTGCTCTCCCCTCCTGAGGTGGTGGGGGTGGGTTGTTGCCCCTTCTGTAGTCCCGTCCACACCAGGTGGAGGTCCAGTGGGGTAACGTAGGTGGGCAGCGGCAGCAGTATGGGTGGGCAGAAGGGACTGAGTTGGCTTCCAGTGTGCATGTACACCTCCACGTGCATGTACAGCCATGTGTTGGGACCCCAAGGGGGGGGGATGCGGGAGAAAAACCTACAAAAAAAACATAAAAAGTGATATAACAAAAAAAAGCATGGTACAAAGAAACATTAAAATATACGATGTGAAGGGTAAAACAAGTAACAGATACAAAAGTACTTGAATGAGTATGTACAAAGTAACAAGGAGAAATCAGCATAAAATAATGAAACATTGTACAAGACAATAAAATATACAACGTAGGGGGTAACTAAACAGGGAGAAAATTGACAGAGTGGCTAAACAGACAAGAGGCAGCAAACATAAGTGCAGTAGATTAAGCAGCAGAGACAAGTAGTTGTCTGGTAGCATAGGTGTGGTTGATCAAGGAGGTAGGAAGCAGGTACCAGGGTCAGAGACTAAGATGTAGTGGTGTAGTTCCCTTTTGAAGCAGGCATGAGAGGGAGAGAGTCAAATAGACATAGGCAAGGAGTTCCGAAAATTTGGGGCAAAGTAGGAACAGACAGTAGGGACTGGTCTCCAGAGCTAAGGGAGTAGGGGAGGCTCAGGGGAGTCAACATTAAGGATAGGAAGGAAGGAACCCCAGTTCTAATAATTCTATCAGTTATGGTGCCATGGGCATAGCAGTGGCTGGCCTCAATGGATAGCCAGTTTAGACCACTGTAAACCTGACATCGGGAGGTACGGCAATGTGATGCCAGAGCGAAATGACAAATATTATAGTAGGCGGTGTCCCATTTGTGGAGATTAGCTTTGGCAGCACTTACAAAGGTAACAAGGTCGTAGGTGAAGGTAGGAAGAAGAATACTCTGTATAATGGCAATTCTGGCAGAGGGTGTGAGGGTATAACTGGTTTTAATGGCCATGCCAAGTTTGGAGTTAACAGCACTTCAAGTGTTTGAGATGTGTTGGGCAAAGTCCAGACAAGGGTCAAATGTAATTCCAAGGTATTTGAAGTTGACTACATTTTCAAGGAGGAAGCCATCACTGCTGGAGATAGATAGCTGCCCAATGCTCTTTCTTAGTCTAGGGAAAGAGCCAAACAACATGGAGTAGGTTTTGCTGGAGTTTAATAATAGCTTGTTATGAGACAGCCAGGAGTGAATTTTGTGGAAATCAGAGGTAAGGGTAGTATAATGTATGGGGAGCCCTTACTATTAACTGAAATCAAGAAGATTAGAACCTTATAATGTATGGGGAGCCCTTATTATTAACTAAAATCAAGCAGATTACAACCTTATAATAAATGGTAAGTGCCTATTAACCACCATAATCAGCAGTCACACAGCTTTGTTATGCACTGTTTAGAATTTTAAAAGTTGCTAATCACACTTCGGAACTTCCAAACAGTGGCATAACAAAAAAGAATGCACCAGAGTTCCATAATTCTCACACATAGAATGCAAACAGTGTTTTTTTGATCATACACTATAAAAGATGATGGCTGGGGATCGGGTGACAATCACACTGAAATCACCTCTCGTGGTTGCTAGGGCTACAGTAAACCTCTCGAGCTGTGCTCTCGAGGTTTACCATGTTGCCCTAGCAACCACTCGAGGTGATTACAGCATGGTTATCACCTGATCCCCAGCCATTATCCTCAATGTTATGCCATTGATATGACATCACTCTGTTGTTAACCCTTCTTGAGTATGCCATATCAGTGGTATAACAAAACAGAATGCTCACAACAATCAGTGTTCCGTAAAGTAATTCAGTAAAGTAGTTCAATCTGCAATTACATAATCTTGGTACCCATACACTATAAAATATAATGTATGTTCTTTGGTTAACGACCCCACTGGCCCACTGAAAACACTTCTCAAGGTTGCCGTGACATTTGAAAACCTCTCGAGCTGCGCTCTCGAGGTTTACAATGATGTCATGTCAACCTCTCGAAGTGTTTACAGCATGGTTATTAACCAAAGACCATACATTATCCTCTATGTAAAGGACAAAAAGGTGTTTAGAGCTCGAGTGGAACACTAAATCATCTGCATAGAGCAGAGGAGCAGGATGTGGCATTTAGGGAAAGGATATTTTTGAAAATAGTAAAGAGGAGGGGACAAAGGCTAGATCCTTGAGGAACACCATGTTATGGATAGATCAGATACAGCAGAGTTGTATTTAACAATTTGTTGTCTGTCTGTATGGTAGCTGTCATACCAGGTAACCACATCCATAAATACCACGTGTTCTATAACAGGGTGTGTTCTCTATAAATAACACAAGTGCTCTATAACAGAAGGAACATTCTCCATAAGTAATAAAGACACTCTGTAACAGAGGGTGTGTTCTCTGTAAATAACACAAATGCTCTAAAACGGGGAGATTTCTCAATAAATAACACAGGTGTGCTATAACAGAGGGTGTGTTCTCCATAAATGACACAGGTGCTCTATAACAGAGGGTGTTTTCTCTCTGAATAACACAGGTACTCTAAAACAGAGGGTGTGTTCTCCATACATAATACAGTTGCTGTACAGCAGAGGGTGTCTTCTCCATAAATAACACAGGTGCTCTGTAATAATAGGGACATTCTCCATAAGTAATAAAGGTACTTTATAACAGAGGGTATGTTCTCCATAAATAATTCTGGTGTACTATAATAGAGAATGTATTCTCCTAAAATAACACAGGTGTTGTATAACAGGGGCAGTTTCTCCGTAAATAACACCAGTGCTCAATAACAGGGGGAAGTTCTTCTATAAATAACACAGGTGTTCTATAACAGTGGGTGTGTTCTCCATTAATAACACAGGCACTCTATAACAGAGGATGTGTTTTCCATAAATAACACAGGTGTTCTATAACAGTGAGTATGTTCTCTGTAAATAACACAGGTGCTGTATAACAGAGGGTGTGTTCTCTATAAATAGCACAGGTGCTCTATAACAGCGGGTGTGTTCTCTATAAATAACACAGGTGTTCTATAACAGTAGGTGAGTTCTCCATCAATATCACAGGTGCTCTATAACAGAGGGTGTGTTATCCATGAGTAACACAGGTGCCATATAACAGTGGGTGTGTTCTCCATGAATAACAGAGGTGCTCTGTAACAGAGGGTGTGTTCTCAATAAATAACACAGGTGTTCTATAACAGAGTGTGTGTCCTCCATGAATAACACAGGTGCACTGTAACAGGGGGTATGTGCTTCATAAATAACACAGGTGCTCTATAACAAAGGGTGTGTTCTTCATAAGTACACAGGTGCTGTATAACAGAGGGTGTGTTCTCCATAAATACCACAAGTGTTCTATAACAGAGGGCGTATTCTCCATAAATAACACAGGTGCTCTATAACAAAGGGTGTGTTCTCCATAAGTAACACAGGTGCCACATAATAGAGGGTGTGTTCTCCATGAATAACACAGGTGCTCTATAACAAAGGGTGTGTTCTTCATAAGTAACACAGGTGCTGTATAACAGAGGGTGTGTTCTCCATAAATACCACAAGTGTTCTATAACAGAGGGTGTGTTCTCCATGAATAACACAGGTGCTCTATAACAGAGGGCGTATTCTCCATAAATAACACAGGTGTTCTATAACAGAGGGTGTTTGCTCCATGAATAACACAGGTGCTCTATAACAGAGGGTGTGTTCTCCATAAGTAACACAGGTGCCGTATAACAGAGGATGTGCTCTCCATGAATAACACTGGTGCTCTAGCACTGGATAACACTGGAGTTCTTCCGCTAGCTTGATGGCAGCCCTGCTGGGACAGACATCATCATCAACAGCAGCATTTTAGCTTTAGTTTGAGTATTACAATTTGTTTTATCTTTTTTATCCATCTGTTTGTTTGTTATTTTTTTGTGTTTAGTTAGTTTTAGTGGCAGTCAGTAAGGGAAGTGAGCGAGACAGCGAATTTAGGAAAGTGTTCCCAGATCTATTAGTAGTGGACAGAGTTGTAAACGGAGTCACAAACTTGCTCCCAAAACTTTTGTTTTTTGCTCCAGTGTTATAAATCAAAACACACTGGAACACATATTCTTTTCACAAAGTGGGTCCTACCTGTCTGGTGTGTTCTCGAGTACCAGAGCCTGTGGATTCCCTGACCTGGAGTGGTGCTGGTGTGGCTGGTTCAAGTGGAGAGAAAGTCCAGAGCATTCGAAGAGTGTCTGAAGAGGAACCACTGAAGCGAAGTTTGTGAACCGGAACATTGCCTGAGGAGTTTGGTGGTCGGGCTTCGGCCAGAACATTATCGGCCCTTTTCTCGATGATAGGCTTTGGATGTGCTGGGAGTCCCTGAGGTACGGGGACTCACTAAACCATTGGAGTCTTGAGGGATTATTGCGGGTTGGGGGGGGCGGTCCGCTTCAGCCTGCTCTAGTGGATGACTGCAGAGGGCTGGGTCCACACAGGAGATGCTGGTGTCGGGTCTGCTGAAGGACAGACAGATTGCTGCAGGCATTTCCTAGACTCCCCCGGGGGGGGGGGGTGGCTGGTGGGCTAACCTGGGCTGGGAGTTGTAGTGGTGGGTGCGGCTGGTTGGGGTGACTGCCTCCTGGAGTGTGTGCTGGGGGGGCTTTCTCCCTGTTTTTTCCCGGTTGGTACTCCTTCCTGCTACTTGGCTATGTCTGTGATGGCTGTGGAGGCAGCTATCACTGGATAAGGGCCATAATCATGGCTGGTTGTTGTGAAGAACTGCACTAAGAAGACCCTAAAGAAGATCTACTGAGCCTGAAAACAGGACCTACACAAAGGACTTGTTGAATCCAACACCAGTCAGAGTTTTTATTTGGACCCTCTATAATGTAAAATAGGCAGTGAGAGTGCCTCTACAGTTTTTGTTTTCTATTAATTCTGATGGCTTTTTTAACAAGCCTAAAGTGAGAGTTTGGACTTGGTTGAGCTCTACCGGTTTGTTTCCCGAAGAGGTGGGAGCTTTTTGGGTTTTCCATAAAATTGAACTGAGAGACTCAAGGTGACTTTTCTCTCTAACCTGTGAATTTGCATTCTGCCATAAGACTTTATTTAAATTTTCATATTATTGCTGTGTTTGCTGGGGTTTTGGTTATTATTGTTTTGGGGGGATTTTATGGAGGGGGATTTGTTTGTTTGTCTGTTTCTTGACTTATTTTATTTTACTTTATATAATTGTTTAGTATTTAATGGGATGGTTTTTTTATTATGGGGTTTGTGAGAGTATGGGGTTATTTTGGGAATATTTATTGTGGGGTTTGTTGTTTCTAGGGCTAGCTGGTTGGCTTATTTGATGCCGCTGTGACTATCAGGATGTGTTTGATGGGGGCTGTCCCTGTCAGGCGCTACTCCCCCTCTGAGCTCCGGGAGCTCCACCCTTTTAACTGCCCCCCACTATCTGCGGCAGTTTATGGCCACTGTAGGGCTGTTGGAATAGTGGGGAGGAGGAGAAGGGGCAAGGGACCAGGGAGGGGGGTGAGCTGGGTGGCCTGATTGGGGTAGTGAGAACCAGAAGATGCCCTGGGGCAAAATGAAGCACTGAACAAGGTTCTCCTTGTTTAGTGCCCATACCCAAGGATACCATGATTAGTGGACCGGTATCTCGAACTGCTCCGGGTTTTCACCCGACCCGGACGGTGTTGTGCAATGCCAGATCTATTAAAAACAAGTCAGCTATTATAGCTGTTCTTGTTGGGTCATCTGATCTGGCTTGCATCACCGAAACCTGGCTAGATGAAAATGTGGGTCCCATTTTGGAGTCAGATATTCCAGCCGGTTTCTCTATGTTACACTGTGCTAGGTCAGGTTGCAGCAGTGGGGGTGTAGCAATTTATTTGAAATCTGAATTGGACCTTGTTGATGTGCCAGTTGAGGACACCAGAACTTTTGAGTGTACCGTGGACGCAGGTGTGGGGTGCAAAATCGTTCTCATCTACCGTCCTCCAGGAGCACCAGGAGGTGAGAACCAGTTTTTGCAGGAAGTTGAGGACTTCATCATCGATATGGTGTTGGAATCCCCCAGGTTGATGGTACTTGGGTATTTCAATGCCTGGATTGATGATGAACTCTCGCAGTTTGGACAAGACTTCCTCCGACTTATGAGTTCTTTGGGCTTCACACAGGTAGTTTCCTCTGTGACATATAAACATGGTCACTCATTGCACCTGGTCTTTCTCCTGGGGTTGGAGACCTCCGACTTGGTGGTGGAACCAGTTGGATGGTCTGACCACCACATCACAAGGTTCAATTTTCTGGCTCCCCATTATAAGCCTGCCCCTGTGGAGATGGTCCGATACCACCCATTATGGTGCTTAACCCCTGAAGGCCTTCTGGTGGCGTTGGACCTATTGGGAATGCCAGAGGAGGGCGAGGGTCCAGAGAACCTACTTCAGGCTTTAACTGAGCAGTGGTGGGAGCTCTGGATACCCTTGCTCCTTTCCATTTTTGTCCGCTTACTCTCTGCCCTCGGTCCCCATGGTTTGATGGGACTTTGAGGGAGCAGAAGCAAGTGGGTCGAAGGTTAGAGCATGCTTGGGATAGGTCCGGCCTGGATACCGACAGGCTTAGACTGATGGAACATTAGAGAGACTATCATTCAACAACCTCTCATAAGAAGGTAGAGTTCCTGTCCAGGGAGATTGCTGCAGCACAGAACCGACCAGCTCAGCTGTTCCAAATGGTAGACAGACTGTGCAATCCAGCCTGTCTATAAGTTTGGAAAGCCTTTTCGCAAACTGAGTGTGATGAGTTCGCTCGCTTCATTGCTGATAAGGTTGCTGACATCAGGTTGGAGATTCACCTATCACGCTCTATGGGGGTTACAGGTGGTCGGAGCGGGGTCGCGACTCCTCTGTTTTGTTCGGTTGAGTTTGACCGACCGGAGATCGAGGATATCATGCGGCTTCTCCAGGGTATGTGGTTAACTAGCTGTAGTTTAGACCTGGACCCTACTCGCCTTTTAATAGGGTGTGTTGATGTGATTGACCCAGTTCTAGTGGAGTTAATCTGGTGCTCATTGGAGTCGAGGGAGTTTCCCAGCTTTCTGAAGGAGGCTGTGGTAACCCCCCTTCTCAAGAAGCCATCTCTTGACCCAGTTTCTCCTGCAAACTACAGACCGATCTCTAGTCTTCCCTTTATAGGGAAGGTTATTGAGAAAGTTGTTGTGCAACAGTTGGAGAACCATCTTACCATCCATGCTATCTACGATCCTCTCCAGTCTGGTTTTCATAAGAGACATAGTACTGAGACTGCTCTGGTTCAGGTACTAAGTGATCTCCTGATGGTTAGAGACCAGAAGCGCCATTCCAGTTTGGTCCTTCTGGATCTCTCGTCAGCTTTTGACACTGTGGACCATGGGGTGCTTCTTGATCACCTGCGGGTCATCTGTGACCTGTCTGGTACAGTCCTCAGATTGTTCCATTCTTTTCTCACTGGCAGGTTGCAGAGGGTAGTATCGGGAATTTTTTCCTCTTAGTCTTTCTCCCTGCCATGTGGGGTCCCACAGGGTTCAGTGTTGTCCCCCATGTTGTTTGCGGTGTACATGCTACCATTATGAGATTATTGTGAGATGGTATGGGCTGAGTTTTCACTGTTACGTAGATGATACTCAGCTGTACCTGTCTTTTGTGGCCGACCAGGATAGTGCGCTCTCAGTCTTTTCCAACTGTCTCACTGAAATCCAAGACTGTATGAATTTCCAGTTGGTTAAAGTTAAATTGTGACAAGGTGGAGGTGTTAGTGGTGGAACCAGGTCACTGGATAGAGGGGTTGGCCACTGGGTGGCCTGCCGGCCTTTGGCTTGGGGGCTCCCAGCTGTCGTCCTCTGAATGGGTGCAGAATCTGGGGGTGATACTTGATGACGGTCTGACACTTCATTCACAGGTGTCAGCTGTGGTCAAGTCCTCATTTTATCAGCTGAGGAACATCGCCCGGATTGAGCACCTTGTTCCGTCTGGCGATCTTCCAACTCTGGTCCACGCTTTTGTGACCTTGCACCTTGACTACTGTAACTCCCTGTACCTGGGTCTTCCTGGGGTTAATATCCGTTGCTTACAGCTAGTGCAGAATGCTGCGGCCAGGTTATTGTCTGGGTCAGCTTGATCCAGCCATATTTCTCCTGTGCTGCGCTCTCTGCACTGGCTGCCAGTTCAATGGTGGATCACCTTTAAAGTTGGTTTATTGACTTTCAGAGCCCTACACGGTTTTGGTCCCAGTTACCTGCAAGAGCTCCTAAATCCCTACTGCCCCCTCCGACCACTCCACTCAACCGATAAGGGATTGCTAGAGATTACCAGGGTGTGTTTGAAGGCCTTTGGAGCTCGGGCTTTTGTTTATGCTGCCCCTACCCTGTGGAATTCTCTACCTTGTCGGTTACGAGAGTGCCAGACAGTGGAGAGCTTCAAAACTGCTTTAAAATCCCATCTGTATTTATGTGCTTTTCCTGATTTCTGATTTGGATTACTTGATTCTGTATATTGCATAAATATTTTATTAAGTTTTTATATTTTATTTTCTATATAAGTATTTTAGAGTTTGATGTGTTTTGTACAGCGCTTTGATATCAGTGAATTGCGCTCAACAAATAAAATTATTATTATTATTATAACTATAACAGAGGGTGTGTTCTCCATAAATAACACAGGTATTCTATAACAGAGGATGTGTCCTCCATGAATATCACAGGTGCTCTAAAACAGAGGGTGTGTTCTAACATAATAATTGAAAAGTTAAAACTATATAAGCTACACCCCAATATAATCACCCGGATTGAATCATGGTTGCATAACAGGAAGCAGAGAGTGATTATTAAGGGGTATGGATCTGACTGGGGACAGGTGACCAGTAGAGTGCCGCAGGGCTCTGTCCTGGGCCGTACCCTGTTTAACATTATGGTTTCCTCTATGCAGTCAACATCGGGCACCTGGATGAGTAAATATGCCGATGACTGTAAAGTCGGAGGTATAGTTACCGACCAAAAATCTGCCTCTTTATTCCAGACCAATTTAGATCATTTGGCAACCTGGGCTTCTAAGCACAAATTGGTATTTAACAAGGCAAAATATAAAATAATGCATTCTGACAAAAACAATCCTTGTTATGAGTGTGAAATAAATGGTATCAAACTAAATGAAACTGACAATGAAAAATATCTTGGAATCTACATTACACCAGACCTTAAGTTTGATAAACATAGATATACAATAATTAAGAAGTGTTATGGTATTTATCACTGTATAAAGATAAATATTAAGAGTCAGAGTGCTGAGGTGATTGTGCCATTGTATACGTCCCTGATTAGACCCCACTTGGAATACTGTACCCCGTTTTGTGCACCGTACACTGTTGAGGGGAAACATAAAATTGAGAAAGTTCAAAGAAAGATCACAAAACAAATTGAAAATATGAAATATAAGTAATATGATGAAAGATTGTATACATTGAATCTTTACTCCATGGACTATAGAAGATTTAGAGGTGATCTTTGTCTGGTATACAAATCTTGTTTTAATGAAGTCCTTCAATACACATTAGAACTTCAAAAACAAAATACAAATGATCGAAATACTGGGTCACATAAATATAAATTCAAAAACTACAAAAAGGAATCATTGGTTTACTCAGAGAGTTATTACTGTATGGAATAAACTACCTAGTTATATAATTGAAAGTGGTGATATGGAGATATTTAAAAAAAGATTAGATGAGTTTATGGTAGATAAGCAGTTTTATTACCACCATTGACATATTAATGGTGGCAAGTTCTACAAAGGACCTTAGTCTATTTGAATTTGTAATGATTCTATGATTCTCTATAAATAGCACAGGTGCTCTATAACAGAGGGTGTGTTCTCCATAAATACAGGTGCTTTATAACAGAGTGTGTGTTCTCCATAGATAACACAGGTGCTCTATAACAGAGGGTGTGTTCTCCATAAATAACACAGGTTTTTTATAGCAAATGGTGTGTTCTCCATAAAAAACACTGGTGCTATATAACAGAGGGTGTATTCTCCATAACACAGATGCTTTATAACAGAGGGTGTGTTCTCCATAGATAACACAGGTGCTCTATAACAGAGGGTGTGTTCTTCATAAATAACACAGGTGTTTTATAGCAAAGGGTGTGTTCTCCATAAAAAAACACTGGTGCTATATAACAGAGGGTGTATTCTCCATAACACAGGTGCTTTATAACAGAGGGTATGTTCTCCATGAATAACACAGCTGCTCTATAACAGAGAGTGTGTTCTCCATAAATAACACAGGAGTTCTATAACAGAGGGTGTGTTCTCCATGAAAAACACAGGTGCTCCATTTTATTTATTTATTTAGGAAATCAGAATTACAACCCTTTGAGTCATAGACTTGTTTCCAAAGGCTCCAAGTCAGAATAAAACATAGACATTCATACAGTACATAGAACAAATGTGGGTGTTCAATCATACAGAGTATAAGTACAATGAGTACTGGTTAATGCCTACACATTTGGAGCTAAAACAGGGCAGAGTTATCGACATATTTACCTAATGAGCGGTTAAGACCTATACAATTGGTAGCTAAAGCAATGCATGATATGAGTTGGTAGTAAGCTGCCTCAGGGAGGCCTTGTCTTATACATAATGCAGTGCATTCATAGTCCAGTGCAACTATGTGGTAACCGAGGGAGGTGAGGAGCCTGTAGGCTAGAAATAGTGAGGGCTCTCCACTGCCAGGCCAAGGGTGGGTGCATGGTCTAGTGGCATGGTGCAGGATCCACAGGTTACCGGTTACACTGGCATTGACGTGAGGAGAGGATATGAGCCCTTAAGGTGCTTTAAAAGGACCTAGATTGGTGATTGATGTGACAGCTGGTGGGAGGGCATTGTACCAGGATGGAGCTCTAAGGGGGAAGGATCGCTGGGCTAGGGTGGTCCTGACCCTAGGCACCTTCCACATAGTTTTTGGGGTGGCCTGTGTGGACGCTGAGATGGTGGCTGCCTGAAGAGAAGCCATGACACCTATTGGGGTTAAACCCAGGTGGATTTTTTTTGTGAAGAGACAGGTCTGGTATAATAGTCTTTCCTCAAGGGAGAGGATATTGGTGAGCACATATAGGGTGCAGGTATGTGTATTTCTGTCGGCACCCGAGAGGAGCTGGCAGGTCTTATTGATGACTAATTGTGTTTGATGAAGCGCCGTTGGGTCGGCAGCAGCATAGTTTGTGAGGCCATAGTCCACCAGTGATAAGACTGAGGAGGTAATGGCTAGGTGAAGTGCTTCAGGTGGCAGGCAGTCTTTATGTCTGTACAGGAGACCATTACGGGTGTTGGCGGCGGAGGTGAGGATTTTTATATGTTCGTGGAACAAGAGGGAAGAGTCAAATGTAATACCTAGATACTTATACTTTTGGACCTTTTCCAGTGGGATGAGAGAGTCAGAGAGTATTTCCAGGAGGAAATCCTTTGCTCTGTTTTGGCGGTGTGCATAGAGCATCATCTTAGTTTTTTTTAATGTTGACCACCAATCTGTGTTCAACAAACCAGTGTTCAGTCTGAGAGAAGGAGTTTTTTAAAGTACGCTGGCGAGAGAGAGAGAGAGTAGATCAGGATGTGTGGTGTAAAGAACAGCATTGTCCACGTAGAGGAGAAGGTTGCCGGGGCAGGATTTAGGCAGGGCGTTGAGGTAGATACTGAATAGCAGCGGACCCAGGATAGATCCCTGGGTAACTCCTGAGTGCACAGACAGCACAGTAGATATAGTATTATTAATTTTAACACATTGGGTTCTAGATGAAAGATAGCTGGAGAACCATGAGAGTGGACAATGAGAGATCCCAATTTGTTATAATGTGTTAAGAAGGAGGGGGTGAGAAACCATTGAGAGGTCTATAAACACGGCCCCTGCAAGGTGCCCCTTGTCAAGCGTGGAGTGCAGGGAGTTAGCGAATTCTGTGAGGGCGGTCGTAGTGCTATGACCAGCTCTGAAACCATGCTGCTCCCTACATAAGAGGTTGTGTTTGAGGAGGTAGTCAGTGAGCTGAATGGCCATGATCTTTTCAAGGGCTTTAGAGAGTGGGGGGAGAATCGAGATGGGCCGGTAGTTGTTTGGGAGGGAGCTGTCACTACATTTCAATATTGGTGTTATCACTGCTGTTTTTCATGAGGTTGGGAACTGGCCCAGGCGCAGGGACAGATTTAGAAGGTCCATGAGTGGGGAGATAACTGAGTCTAGCGCAAGGTATAGGATACCCATATTGAAGGCGTCTTTGCGGTAATTGGAGCTCTGGAGGGCTTTGGATGGGTAGGCTTTCACTTCTGTAGGGGTAATGACTCTGAGTTTGAGGGGGGGTGGAGGAGCTCAGGCGGTGGGGTAGGCTGAATTGGATCGCAAAAGTTGCTAGGGAGGACTGAGCTGAGGTCTGAGAAGGTGAAGTTGAGACAGTTAGCTATGTGAAGTGTGTCTGTGGTGGTAGTACTGTTAACACTAAGTTGTGAGGGGATGGGGGAGCGGGATTTACTATTAAGCTCCTTGATGTTATCCCAGAACTTTCTTGTGCTACCCCAGGAGGTGGCTAGGGCAGTTCTGTAGTGCTCCACCTTGGCCTTGCGGATTGCCCAGGTACTATTATTGTGGGGCAGCATTATAGGCCTGCCTATTGCTTAGCAAACTGGAGGCAGTGGCACGATACCAGAGGTTGTCACGCATTTTGAACTGTTGTAGGAGTTCTGGGGTGACCTAGGGGGCACTACATTTCTTAGTGGTCACTTTGATGGTCAGTGCGAAAGCATCACAGGTGGTATTAAAGGTGGTGGTGAAGTAGTGCAATGCATCATCTATGTGCTGGGCTTGGGAAATAGGGGACCAGTCCCTGTTAATTAGATATTATTTGAGTTTGGCTATGCCTCCTGGGCATAGTCGATGACGAAAGGTGATATTTGGTGGTGGTTTAGGTAGCTGACAGGACCAGCTGAAGATGATTGGGTAGTGGTCGTTTAAGGCATTGAGTAGGACACCCAGGTCGGTAATATGAGGTAATATCTATAACAGCGGGTGTGTTATCCATAAATAACACAGGTGCTCTATAACAGATGGTGTGTTCTCCATAAATAACACAGGTGCTCTATAACAAAATGTGTGTCCTCCATGAATAACAGAGGTGCTCTATAACAGAGGGTGTGTTCATCATAAATAACACAGGTGGTCTATAACAGAGGGTGTGTTCTCCATGAATAACACAAGTGTTCTATAACAGAGGATGTACTCTCAATAAATAACACTGGTGTTCTATAACAGAGGGTGTGTTCTCCATGAATAACACAGGTGCTCTATAACAGAGGGTGTGTTCTCCATAAATAACACAGGTGTTCTATAACAAAGGGTGTGTTCTCCATAAATAACACTGGTGCTATATAACAGAGGGCGTATTTTCCATAACACAGATGCTCTATAACAGAGGGTGTGTTCTCCATAAATAACACAGGTGTTCTATAACAGAGGTTGTGTTCTCCATAAATAACACAGGTGTTCTATAACAGAGGGTGTAGTCTCCATGAATAACACAGATGCCCTATAGCAGAGGGTGTGTTCTCCATAAATAACACAGGTGCTCTATAAATGATTGTGTGTTCTCCATAAATAACACTGGTGCTATATAACAGAGGGTGTATTCTCCATAACACAGGTGCGCTATAACAGAGGGTGTGTTCTCCATAAATAACACAGGTGCTCTATAACGAATGGCGTGTTCTCCATAAATAACACTGGTGCTATATAACAGAGGGTGTACTCTCCATAACGCAGGTGCTCTATAACAGAGGGTGTGTTCTCCATAACACAGATGCTGTATAGCAGAGAGTATATTTTGTCCTCTTACAACCGCACACCCTTTCATATTCTATTCCTAATGTGCCACACAAGGTCCCCTGATAGCTTTACTCTTCACTATTAGATCAAGGGACACCTTATATCTCTAAATCATGGTCCTGGTCACCAGCCTCGCTGTGTACAGGGGCCTGGCTGGGTTTATATTTAGATCAAGCAACATGAGCCTTGGGTAACCTGGGTATCAGATCCAGTCCCCTAGTACCTTGTTAGATACTGTACAGGCAGGGGTGTAATTATAGGGGGACGGGGGGGCACAAGTCCCCCCCAGCAATTCAGGTGATCACATTTGTCACCCCCAACATTCAGCCCCTTACGCTGTTGCTGCCACCTGCTGGTGGGCTAGGAAGTTCTCGGGAGCCCACCATGCCTGCCGGACGGGGGGGGGGTTCACTGGTGGGTCACAGCAGAAGCAAGTGTGTTGGGAGAGAGAGCCACAAGAGATTGCGGTGTGGCCGGACAGTTGGAGTGGTGGGTGGTGGGAACCATCACTGTACAAGCTGTCCTGGCCGGAACTAGGAGGTGCAGGAGTGAATTGCACCAGGAAGGGAGAAAGTGATGGACAACAGTCACTGCACCTGAAAGTAGGGTAAGAGCGCGCTGCCGCCGAGGAGTCAGGATGAGCGGGCGGGAAACTGCTGGTGTTGGTGTTAAGACTGGGAGAAAACTGTGGTGCTTGCTCATGTTTGGTGCTTCACTTCCCCTCCTCTGGTCCTGATTTTAAATTGAATGCTACCAACAAGCTGTGGCTTCATGTTGGGCTGGAGTCACGGAGGAGTCCTTATTGGACTGAGCAGGCCAGGTACCTGTGACTGAAAGTGGGGGTTAGTTGGGCGTTGGGCTATGCTGCTGAGCCTGTGAGAGTTAACTGTCTGGTCTGATGGAAGTTTGGAATGGAGTCAGACTGTTGGAGGCTCGAGGTGGAGGCTGCAAGCAAGAACTATACAAGGGAGGTAGGACTGACTGGTTACTGTCTGTAGTGTGGCCAGTGGCTCTACCAGTGACCAGCACAGCAAAACAGCGCAACCAGTTCTAACTTCTCAACTTGAGCTAACATAGCTCTAGTAGTGTGCAAGAAGGAAAGGGTAGGTGGTATTTATTTATGTTAATTATTGGTGATCTACTGTGCTGTGTTGCTCATGTCTATAATCAGTCCGTGTCTGATTTAAAATGCTGTGCTGTCTAGCATCACTCCTGTGTGTCACCTGAGCCTGGGGGAAGGGGGGTTATATGGTTAGCCTAAAATGCAACTCCAGTGTTTTCTTTTGTGTTCACAAAGTTAAAGTAATTTAAAAAAAATCAAATCCTGCGGATGGGTAGACTGTGGATGAAGTGGTGTGGACAGTTGGAGGGCATGAAAGGCACGGGGAATTTTGTTTTTTGTTGTTTAAAAAACCCCCCAAAAAACAGTGTAGCTGTTCCTCCTTCCCTTATATGCTGCTTTAAACACAATCAAAAGGAGCAGCCAGCCAGTGACATGCTAGGGGGTTTAAGACATGGGTTGAATTGGTGACCAACCCACCCTGCCAACCCACTCTTACCTAAATGGTCAGTGAGACGGGAGACCATACAGCAACCAGCACAGCCCACCTCTCTCCTCCTCAGTCGGCCACCGAATGGGAACACAGGGAGCATGCCGCAGGGCAGCACTCGTGATCAGAGGCTGGATGAGAGTGAGGTTGTCCCCCCCCCCCAACTTTTACACCAAAATCACTCCTCTGTGTACAGGGCTGTTGGATGACCCTGGAGTACAACAATATAAGGCCATGTAGTCCTTCACATTCACCTCCCTGTTAACCTAAGAGTAATTACCCACAATGCCTTTCCCCTCAGGGATCTGGCTGGCCTCATCCGGAAACCCAGCACACTTTCTGCATTTATATTATGTTCATATTGGACTCTATTCAGGACCCCGGTGCAGGTACATTCCAAAGAAGTGTATCTGGGCTGCAGTGCCCTGCATTGGCTGTGCAGCGCACATTGCAAGTTAAACATGAAGCATAATCGGTCATTTCTGGCTACACCCCCTCGCTCGTGTAGTTATGTGTGGGCATGGTGAAGGTAGCTCAGTGATTGATGGCAACCATCCAAAGGATGGCCCACCCACTGTCGGACTAGATGCCTTCTTCCACGCAAAGTGCAGGATTGTGAGATATGGCCAGTCCTCCTGGGACTGCCGTATCCCTTAATGTGACATGCCATTCCAGCCGTGTGCACCGACATACCCCCAACCCTCCCGGTATGCTCAGAGGGCCAGAGTAGTGTGGGGGAGTGATGACACAATGTCCACCACCCCATGTGACCAGTGGGTGGGGGCATATATGTGTGTAAGGCAGGGTCCCTGCCAGTGTAGCCGGCACCCCTTCCACTGCTGCGCCAAACCCACATAGCTATGTTCCTGTATGGCATGTAGCCATGCCCCATCCCAAGTCACCCTCCCCACTGGGCCACACAGGGTAGCTAGGCACCCAGAGTGGGGTGAGGGTGCGGATGAGGCCCACATCCCAGTTGAGAATACATGGGGTCCGCTGCTACCCTTCGGCATTGCGGAGGAACTTAATCAAGCCTGTGCACAACATATATGCAACACATAGGCTTTGTAAATAGAGACCATTATTCTTATTCCTGGACATTTGTGAGTCAAGTCATAGGTTGTGTGATCTCTTACCAGCAAAATGTATATTTGGATGTGGGCTGCGTAAACAAATCAGACAGAAAAAAACATTTACAAGAATCAAAAACATGCATAGAATCCTTGTTCATGAGATTTCTTTGACTGGGTAACCAGAGTGGTGGACCAAGGGGGTGCAGTTGATGTCGCCTACCTTGACTTCAGCAAAGCTTTTGATACTGTTCTACATAGAAGATTGATTAATAAGCTAGGATGGCTCGGTGGGTTAGAGGTTGGTTAACTGGGTGGCAAACTGGTTGGTGGGCAGAAAACAGAGAGTGGTGGTAAACGGTATACAGTCAGAAGAGATGCAAGTCACAAATGGGGTACCTCAGGGATCAGTCCTGGGGCCAGTCCTCTTCAATATTTTCATCAGTGACATTGCAGATGGGCTGGAGGGTAAGGTTTGCCTGTTTGCAGATGACACCAAGATCTGCAACAGAGTAGATGATCCAGATGGGGTCTGCAGAGTGAGAAGAGATCTGGAAAAACTGGCAAAATGGTCAGAAGAGTGGCAACTGGGGTTTAATGCAAAGAAGTGCAAGATCATGCACATAGAGAAGAGAAACCCTGAAGCTACCTATAGGCTGGGAGGGGAGTTGCTGGCAATCACAAGGGAAGAAAGAGACTTGGGCATCATCATCATCACAGATGACCTGAAATCATCCAAGCAGACCACTAAAGCAGTAGGTAAGGCTAGAGGGATGTTGGGGTGTATTACTAGCGGTATCACAAGTCATAAGAGGAAGGTAATAATCCCTCTTTACAAGACACTGGTTAGGCCTCATCTGGAGTACTGCGTGTAGTACTGGAGGCCGCAACTGCACAGGGACATTAACAAAATGGAGGCAGTCCAGAGAAGGGCAACCAAAATGGTGCAGGGACAGTGGACTGCATCAGAAAACATATGAGGACAGATTAACGGAGCTCAATATGTATACCCTAGAGCAAAGGAGGGAGAGAGGTGATATGATCAAAACATTCAAACATCTTAAGGGCATTAACAAGGTGAAAGAGTCTAACATGTTTCAATATAACAAAAATAGCAGGGTAAGAAGACACAGCATGAGATTAGAGGGAGGCCGATTAAGGGGTAATGTGAGGAAGTTCTTTTTCACTGAAAGGGTGGTGGATGCATGGAATAGCCTACCTCAGGAAGTGGTGGATATGAATACAGTGCAGGGCTTCAAACAGGCATGGGATAGGCATAAGGGAGCAATACAGGTGAGTATGAATAGATAGGCCATTGACAGAGTAAAGACCTGTGGCACATTGATAAGGTAGAAAAAATGGGCAGACTGGATGGGCCTTGTGGTCCTTATCTGCCATCAACTTCTATGTTTCTATGTATATATTTTTAAATGGTTTAAAACATTGACATTTGCCTGGTTGTGTTAAGTAGTAATGGAGATGTATAGATAGCTGTCTAAGTGTAAGATCTTTTAATGTACTGATTAAAGATTTAATTTGCATCCATGTGAAATGTTTATTTGATGTATTTGGTATAATTATATTGTGCTTCAACAACCCTCATATCCAGGTATAGTTGCTATTGTGTTTTTAATAAATCTGATCCAAAAATCTAATATTACTTTTACTTTCTATTAAATAATCTGTAGTTGGTGTTACTTTCTCTTAGCCCGGGGCCAAGGTAATTCCGTGTGGCAGCTCTACTGTGTGCCAGAGATCTCTAACTTGGTTTCGAAGAAAGTGTGCAGGGCAGGGGCAGGTGTTAAAGGTCCCCCTTTGACCTTTGACGACCAGATTCCAAATTTAGGTCATTTTGTCTCTTTCTATTGCTCTGGCTGGGGGGTGGGGGGTGGGGGAGACAGAGACCAGGGCTGTGCTGAACAATTTAAATCATTACTAGAAATAGTGAATCAGTCCCCCCAACACACACACACTCTTACACACACTTATGTTTAGAGTTCTTCTTTCCTGTGTAAATTTTTGCCTAGAAGTAACTACTCCTGCTGGACTTTGTTAACCTGTTACCTGCTGCTGTTCTCCCTGGGAACCCCATGAAAGTGATGTGCTGCATCTCACGGAGTTATCCCAGTGGGAGTAATTTAACATAAAGAACGAAATAAAGCAATAAATAACAACTATGGGGTAATAGCAATATTTGGATAGACTGTCAGACAGCAGTGTAGCAGGTGAGCACTGAGGCAGCCAGACTGACATGAGTCCCTGCGGGGCCTGAGATGGCACTATGAGGCTGCCTAAAATGGATCCTTGCTGTCCGCACTACAACAGGCATCTGACCCAGAAATCTCTTCTTACATGAATCCTGTACCCCAACTCTGACCTCCAGTCAGTGTAATCCTCTGCGGCACGCTTCCCACAAGTCTCTGCTTTCAGTCTGGGGGGCAGTCATAGTCCTTTTCTTAGAAAATACACATCCATGAGAAATGAAAAAAGCTTTGGCAGCAACTTTTTGTAATGTCCTTTGTCCTGTTTTCCTTCAGCGGTGTTTAATGATGTCTCATGTTGATCTTCTTATCAGTTCTTTTTTGTTATATAGTTTTTATAAATTAGGTCTGCATGGTACAATATATAAGCAGTGGACATCATGATGTGTTACAAGTGGTGTTAGGTCAGCATTTCAAGCTATAAAATGTCCCTAGATTAGTATAACTTAACAACTAGACTGCTGCACCCCCTCTCTTAGGTACAGTGTGTGTGGGGGTGACGTGTTATCACATACTGAAAATACCTTATCCTGCAACTTTTCTCCATAATAGAATATTGCTTTTGTGACACGAGGAGGTGGGGCGGGGAACAAAGGAGCAGGGGAATCGAGTTTGATTCTGCATTCTGAATATCTTCTGGAAGAGGTATACGGGACTCATCAAGGTGGCATGGAGAGAAATCTAGGAAGGGCGCTCTTTTCTCTTCGCTGTGGTACAAAGTCCAGATCTTTGCTCATAACATGCACCAGCCATCCGCTCCAGCAGGAAGAGCAATTCTTGGTACAAGCATTTAGGGAATATGTTATCTTTCCCATCTTACAAATTTATTTCACTGTGTTATGCCAAGATTTCAGATCTGGGATTTGTGGAGTAAGCCAAAGCCTGGTAATGGATTTCTTTGCAGCTGTTATTAGTATGCCTAATAGGTGCCTAGAGTTAGAGTCTAGCCCTGCTGAGTATTGTAGGAACAGGGTAGTAGCTAAATGACCTCTCACGCACTCAGTGCTTTTGTGCTGAAATTCTTTGACTTTTAATTCTTTTTTGATGATATGCATATACTTCCCATGATGCTTTGCATTATGGGGCTATGAGTAGTTTTACATTTGCTTGAAACCTGGCTTTATTGCCAGTACCCTTTCTGGGTAAACCTTTTAGATTACTTTCCTATTTTGGGATCCACTATGACCCAAACCAGTAGGACCAAAATATGACTGGTTCATCCTTCTGCTAGGCTGTTACAGACAAGACATACTGATGAGTCCTGTGTAGGATCAAACACCTCTCTGTGTCTTCTTCTGTTTTCTGTCTTGGCAGAGTATGTTAGATTGTATTTGGCACTATACACTTTTGCGTAAAGTGGACTCATTTAAACTCTTTCATTGGGGTTTGTGTATACTTCTCATGATGCTTTGCATTATGGGGGTATGTGTAAGTTTACATATATGTGCTGATTAACTCTTCCCCTTCTCCTTTATAACTATGGACAATAAGATGAAATGATGATCACTATCCCATGGACTCCATTGGTCTGGCTGCCAGCCCACCTGACATCACAGACCCCTACTTGTGGCATCTCAGTCTCTTGCTTGTGACATTAGCAGTCCCCTGCTTGTGATATATGAACATACGAAGAAGCCAGCAGAAGAAGGCCATTTGGTCTATCTCGTCTGCTTGTATTGCAGGGTACACAATTTGAGCTACTGTCCTGCCCTCCCTCCCTCCCTCCCGCACCTCCCATCCTACTACCCATGATCCTTACCTTCCCCCTATGCCTATCCCAGCCTCTTTTAAAGCTGCCCACTGTCTTCAACATGATTACCTCTTCCGGCAGTGCATTCCAAGTCTCCACCACCCTCTCTGTGAAGAAATGCTTCCTGACCTCCCTCCTAAATCTCTCACCCTCCAGCTTAAGACTGTGCCCCCTCATGTTAAGGTCGCCACTCAGCTTAAAGTGATTCTCCTTATCAACCTTTTTTGTCCCTTTCAAGTACCTGAAGGTTCCAATCATGTCCCCTATCTCTCTCATGTCTTCCAGGGAGTACATGTTCAGTGCCCTCAACCTCTCCTCATATGCCTTACCCTGCTGACCCGCTATCACCTTTGTAGCCCTCCTCTGGACCTTCTCCAGCAGGTTAATGTCCTTTTTGAGGTGTGGGCACCAGTACTGAACCCCATACTCTAGATGAGGCCGTACCAGGGACCTGTACAAGGGCAGTATAACCTACTTTGTCCTACTACTGATCCCCCTAGATATGCATCCCAGCATCTTGTTTGCCTTTGATGCTGCTTTCTTGCACTGCGTGGAGTGCTTCAGGTCACTAGTGATTATCACTCCCAGGTCCTTCTCCTCCTCTGATGCACATACCACAATCCCATGCTTCTGACATCACAATCCCTTGCTTGTGGCATCCCAGTCCCCTGCTTGTGACATTATAATCCCCTGCTTGTAATATCTCAGTCTCCTATTTGTGACATCACAATCCCCTGCTTGCGATATTAAAATCCTCTGCTTGTGGCATCAGAATCCATTACTTGTGACATCACAGTCTGCTGCTGTGGAAGAGAATGTGATGTCACAAGCAGGAGACTGTGATGCTTGGTGTAGATGGAGGAGGTCATGGAGGCAACATTGATAATGTATGTGGTTATAATGAGAACTAGGAAACCAAATGCACAAAATATAGCACTTTTAAACTGAACTGTGTCTAAACATGATGCTGTTTCAAAGTTTACACTAAGACATCAGGGGCCTGATATTCAAATATGTTCAATAGCTCAACACAAAGGCTTGCATTGTGCTTGCCCCTACGCCAGACCCTGCGGATGCTATATTCAGTCGGATAACGCACTGGTGCTATCTGATTGAAATTAGGGTCATGTTGGCACAGCACTAAGTCAAACAGCGCTGCCCCAAAACTGGATCTGGGCTGTATGCAGCCCATTGGGAAATTAAGGGAACTGCACCCCCAGACCAGATAGCACCGGGAGCCCCCTAAATGATATTCAGCAAAAAATGCAAACAAGCCCATTGGGCATCCAAGGTGCTAAGGGGCCAAATGCATGCTCCTTATGGGCTCATTTTCATGAGAAGTGGTGGCAGATTTGCACCTGTTCTGTGGCCGCCTGCCATACAGGCATGGTGGTGAGTGGCTCCAACCCCCCATCCCTATAATATTTTTGTTTTTCCTGGTGTCTAGTGGTACAATCTGCCCTCTGATCCCCATCCCTGTAATATTAGAGTATTCTGTGCTGTCTAGTGGTACCCCAACCACTGATCGCCCATCCCCGTACTATGCAATTTGTCCCTGGTGTCTAGTGGCATGCCCAGCCCTCTGATCACCTGTTCCCATTCTATGTATTTTGTCCCTTGTGTCTAATGGTACCTACCACTTACTGAGCACCCATTCCTGTACTATGTAATTTGTCCTGGTGTCTATTGGCACCCCCACCCTCCGATTGCCCATCCTCATTCTATGCATTTTGACCCTGATGTCTAGTGGTAGCCCCTTCCCACTGTTCCCCAGTCCTGGTGCCATCCTGCTACCCATTCGATAGCAGCCCTCTCACAGCAATCACACCACCTAGTCACCCAGTTCATGAACCTAAGCACCCTTGCCACATGGAGGGTCCGATACAGTGACTGGCACTGCCCTCCTCTCACCTCCTTGGCTGGCTGCTGCATGGGAATAGAGGGAACCACCTAGCTGCCGAGGAGGCTGGATGGCACCAGAACAGTGCTCAGCAGGTAGGGGTGTCACTAGAGGCCAGACACAAAATACATAGCATGAGGATGGATGATCAGAGAGTGTGTAGTGCCATTAGACCCCAGGGAAAAATTGCATAATATGGGGACAGGTGATCAGAGGGCAGTGGGTGCCACTAGACACCAGGGCATCCATCAATTCAGCATGCTGGGGTTTGGGGTGGGAGAGGACATGTAGCTGCAGCAATGCTGCCTGCCATTAGTGCCTTGTGCCCCATTAAGTTGGGGTTTGCAAAGCCAGTAACTTGCGCATGTTTGGGTGACAGTTATCACCTGCGCAAACCTATGAATTTGCCGCTGTACCCATATGAAGAGTTGGACACCCTTAGTTACATGGGTGCAATGGTAAATTGGTACTCAGGTGCTAACAGGTTTTGCTCACACTGTGGGGGGCTCTGAATATAGACCCCACCCACTGATTGGGTACAAAACCCAATTAGTGTGGGAAAACACCCCTTAGCACCCAGGCTAACTTCTGAATATTCGGCCTCAGGGGTTCTTTAAGTGTGAAACAATAGGTGCACACTGAGGTAAACCAAAACTGTTGACTAATTCAAGAAAACAGCAGCTCAATCAACAAAAGATGGGAAAAAAACATGGAAGAGGTAAGAAACTCCATGTAGTTAGCTGTATTTCTCATTGGCACATGGTAACAGTTGTAGGTAATACATCCTCTCTTATTCAGAACCAGTGTTGCTTATGGAAACTGCCCTCTCTGTTATAGAGCACTTATTTTATTTGTGGAGAACTCACCCTCTGTTATACAGCAGCTGTGTTATAGGAGGACACACCCTCTGTTGTAGAGCACCTGTGGTGTTTGTGGAGAACATACCCACTGTTACAGATAACCTGTGTCATTTATGGAGAACACCCTCTGTTATAGACCACCTGTGTTATTAATGTTATTAAATTAACCTTTTGTTATAGAGCACTTGTGTTATTTATGGAAAACACACACTTTGTTATAAGGCACCAAGTTTATTTATGAAGGACACACCCACTGTTATAGAGCACATGTGTTACCTATGGAGAGCATACATTCTGTTATAGAGTACCTGTGTTATTTATGGAGGACATGCTCTCTGTTATAGATCTCCTGTGTTATTTATGGAGAACACATCCTCTGTTATACAGCACCTGTGTTATTTATGCAGAACACACCCTCTTTTATAGATCACCTATGATATTTATGGAGAACATGCTCTCTGTTATAGATCACTTGTGTTATTTATGGAGAACATGTTGTCTGTTATAGAGCACTTGTGTTATTTATGGAAACCCCACACTTTGATAAGGCACCAGGGTTATTTATGGAGGACACACCCTCTGTTCTACAGCACATGTGTTACCTATGGAGAACACAACATCAGTTACAGAGCACCTGTGTCATTTATGGAAAAAACACTCTCTGTTACAGGAACGTAGAATCATAAAAACATAGACAGTGATGGCAGAAAAAGACCAATGGTCCATCCAGTCTGCCTGAGTTCCTTATCTAGCCCTGGGTGCTACTGTTCCTCAAGGGTCCTAGCCCTCCTCATCCTTCTCCCACCCCCCTCCCAGCTTCTGCACCCCTAGCAACCACTATAACCTGTATTCTATTCCCAACTGTGCTTGAACCCACCAACAGTTTTAGCACCCACTACTTTGGCAGGCAGATCATTCCATGGCTCAACCACCCTTTCTGTAAAATAATACTTCCTCGTGTCCCTTCTGAGCCTCCCTCCTGTCAGTTTCCACTAGTGTTTATGTGACCGTGAGCTGGTATTCAAGTTAAATATTTCCCTGTAGTTCACCTTATTAATTCCTTTTAGGAACTTGAAAGTCTCTATCCTATCTCTTCTCTCTGTTCTGGTTTCCAACAAGTACATGTTCAGTGCCTTGAGTCATTTCTCATAGGACCTGCCCTGTTGGTCCTGAATCATTTTTTGTTACCTTGTTCTGCACTGTTTCCAGTCTATCTCTATCCTGCCTGAGGTGAGGACTCCAGAACTGGACACAGTACTGCAGGTGTGGCCTCACTAAGGATCTATATAGGGAAGTATTACCTCTTGCCTTCTGCTATCAATACACATCACGATACATCCCAGCATCCTACTTGCTTTGCTGTATGCCTTATTGCACTGACTTGATTTCCTCGGTGCATTACCCTGCACTTTTTGGCATTGAATTTCAACTGCCAAACCTTAGACCACCCTTGTAGCTTTCATAAATTACTTGGCATTTCCCTCATTCCCTCCTCACCATCCACCCTCCCACAGAGCTTAGTGTCATCTGCAAAGAGACACAGCCAGCTCTGGATACCCTCACCAATGTTACTTATGAACATATTGAAGAGGACCAGTCCCAGAACAGATCCCTGTGGTACCCCGCGTGTGATCTTCCTCTCTACTGACTTGATCCCATTGACTACAACCCTCTGCTGCCTCCCTTTTAGCCAGTTGCCTACCCAATTTACAATAACATTAGCCACACTCAGATCCTCCACTTCTTCAGCAAGCATCTGTGAGACATTGAGTCGAAAGCCTTGCAGAAGTCAAAGAAGAGAAAATTCACATCATGATCTGCATCCAATTCCCTTGTTACCCAGTCAAAGAAAACTATCATATTAGTCTGACAAGACCTCCCTGCCATGAATCTGGGCTGTTTACTATCCTGGAACCCATTGTTCTACAAGTAGTCCACAAGGTCCTCTTTAACCAGTGACTCCATCAGGGTCCCTAAAATAGAAGTAAGACTGACAGCTCTGTGCTTTATGCCATATTCCTTGCCTCCCCCATCGAGTGGAACTACATCCACCACCCTCCAGTCATTCAGACCTATCCCCATCACCATTGAATAGACTTACCAGGGGTTCAGCCAGTTCTGCGGCTAGTTACTTGAGTAACCTTGGAGGAAACCTATCTGGTCTCAGGACCTTATCTATTTTTAGTGCTGCCAACCCTTTCTGGATCCTTTCACTTGTAAATATTGGCTGTCTAATCTCTGGGACCCCCTTTGTTGCTGCCTTGATGCCTTTCTCTGGTAAGGGGCCACCATTCTCCTCAGTGAAAACTAAGCTAAAGTAATCATTAAAGAGCAGCTGACACCATCAGGAGAACTTTACCAAAACATAATATTTAGACACAATCCAGCTTGTATTTCGCATTAGTTCTGTATTCCACCTCCCAATTATTTGTTACTGAGGACATCTGCATGAAAACAGGATCTTTGCTCCTGAAGAGTTCATCTGTTCCTGTTGCTTTCTTCCTACCTGAGGCTATAATGCATTGCTTGTGACATCACAGTTACTCCCATGGCAACAGACTGTGATGTCACAACAGAGAATTATGACTTGAAGTAGGGAGACAGCTACAGAGGCAGATGAACCCTGAGGGATAAAGATCATATATTCTTGCAAATGTTCTTAGTAATAAACACTGGGGAGGAAGAATCTTTAGACTACATATGGAATGGAAGCTGAATTGTACTTTAGAATTATGTTTTTCAAAGTTTTTTTTTAAGGTGTCAGTAGCTCTTTATGGATGGCAGCCTTTTGCCCATCCTCCTCTATCACCCTACCCACCTCTGCTAACCTTATGACTCCTCCTCCTTTTCTTCTTTATTCCCTAATATATCAGTTCGATGTGTGGGTGAATAGAGTATGGGGATACTAATGCTTGTGTAACTGTAGTTTACTTTTGTTCCCGCCCTTGGTAGGTAAGCTGGGTAGCGAGTAGGGAATAGAAAACCCAAAAAGAATTACCAATGAATATTCGAAGCATATGATTACCTCCTCCAACTCATGGAGTGTATGACCAGTAACACACAGAAGAAGAACCCCCCCTCCCCGGTGGAGGAAACCTCTGAGGACCCATGGCTACTGACCTGCCCATCCTCCGGGCAAACTAAGAGGAGAAGAACCTGGTTCTAGCAACCATAAGCTAACTGTTTGGAGGAAAGTGAACTGCATGCAGAGATAACGGTCCATCTTTGAATCCATGGATGATGCATTCTGGAAGGATGATTCTGACATTGACAAGATAGATCCATTCTGAAGGAGCATCCGAATCTTTAGAGTGGAGTAGATCCAGCTGAAAAAAGAGGGGGAATGTAGTTTAGGTTTCTGAGGTGATGATTGGAGATGTCCAGTGGGATTACAAAGATGAAGTGAGCATGAAGAGCATGATGTAATAGATTTTGCTACCAGATTTTTGAATTGTGGGAAGTATGATGATGCATAAAGTCAAGAGGTAAACGATCTGACCCTGTGAAAGGTTTATCATTCAGGTTAGAGTCTGAAGGTTTGGAGTTAAGTGGTGAGCGATAAGTTCTGATGTAAGCATCCATGAAGAAGTTGAAGGAGTCAGACAAATCTTTATATGCCTGGTGGGAGTAGTGACGTGGAAGATTTTGACCGTTGAAGGATGGGTGCTATATGCAGTAGAGATCGGAACTGAATATATATGGAATAACTGGAAGTTCAGTATGAGGAATTCAGGAGCTGATTTGGGTAATGATGCTGTAATACTTGTATAGACTCTGCTGATCTGGTAGAAAAAGGGTAAGTATGAGTATTTCTGTGGTGTAATTACCCACGACGTGAGCCGAGGTGGTCATGACTGTTTTGTCTTACGGTGAACCATTGTCTGAATGCTGTAGGAAGTCCAGAAATGGATATTTGAAAAGTCTATAGGCTGATGTGGCAATGGGAAGTCGAGAGTGATGGGAATACCGAGGAGCTTAGCAGTTTAGACGAATATAGATCTGTTGAGAGGCACGACTGGGATCGTGAAACAGGCAGGTCGACTGTGGACTTGCGGATTGAGAATTGATGGAAGCTTTGTGACACTTGGCCAGCAGGTTATGAGTCCTGTATGATATTTTTAATATAAAAATATAGTAGGTGATTGTCTCACATAAGACAGCCTGTGCTTATGGGTGCCCCCCCACCAGGTTTCAGTGAAGTTACAGTGACAAGTGACCTGAAACCAGGAGGTAATTAAAAGACCAGAGAGACTTAATTAAGGGTCTCCTGTTTTTCTGTCTTGATTAGAACTGACCCAGCTGCCAGGATAAAGGGATAAGGCTCACAAAGTTTTATGATTCCTATAGGAAGAACATTTTATACCACCATGGTGCTAAACATTGTAAAACCCTTTGATATGCATTGGGAATAGGAACTGCTCAAGATCAAAGAGAAAATGTTTAATTAAGGAGTCATTTTTAGGAAGTGGAATTTTTGCTGATGTCACCTTATTTAATATACCTCCTGATAGGACATCATGTTTGTATTTTTTTATATATTCTAAAAGGAGGAGCTAGATGACTCACCAAGTGGGTGAGGAGATGGAGTTGAAATGTATCCTTGTAACTGGGGAATATGATATTCCATCTTGGTACTCTAGAAAGGCACACAGCTCTGATAAGCACTTAAAGAGGAAATACATTAGATAGAAAAGATCTAAACTGTATGTTGGTAGGAGTTTGTCTATAGTTTTCTTTGCTTTTCTTTAAAGTGATTGTATGCTCTTTGATATATTGTTCTGTGTTAACATTTTTCATATTTTTATAATCTTTTAGTAAAATCTTTATTTTGAAAGACTGCCTGAGTCTGCCGGTTCTTTTTTGCATGTGACGTATAGAGGATTAAGACTGACAAAAACTGTTCAAAAGCTTGATGGTGTTACTAAACTGGGAAAAGGTAAGAATATACCAAAGGTCTTTTATAGAGTTTTAAGGGTTCATTTTGGAAGCCTGGCTTGGTGCCCTGGTGAAAGATTGTGCCGCAATCCGCCGAGGAGGGTACATATCTGAGCCTGTACAATGGGTACGCTAGCATAAGGTTCACAGTTTGAATCCCCCCAGAACTTGTGACTAAAGGTGATTCAGACCCAAAAGCAGACAGGAGGGTTACCCTGTCTGTTACCTGTTCACATTACTGTGCTCAGCGGTTGGCACTGTGGAAGCAGAGGGCCTGACCTGCTGAGTGCAGTTTGTGACAGATTTGGTTGGCAGCAGTGTGGATAAATTTGGTAACACAAGCTTTAACTGTTCAGTGTGTCATCTTAATACTGTACAGCTCACTTGCAAAAAAAGGCAGTGATTTAGTTTTGTTTTAAAAAAAAGGAAACAGAACTATATAATTTTGCTTACAGTCAAGTTCCTACCTGTTTTATTTTGTATCTAATGTGCAAGTTAGAGTAGCCATAGTTAGGGAAGATGATGGCTTCCAACTACAGTGGGTACACTGCAGACCACTTGAGGCAGCTGTGCCAGGACAGAGGAGTCCTGCACGAGGTGAGAGCCACCAAGCAGAACCTCATAGATGCCCTGATGGCAGCAGATGCCCAGAGCATTGAGTCACAGACTGTGACTGTAAGGGACCAAACCTTGGGCATGGAGGGGCCAGCGGCCAGTGCAGTGTCCAGATCCAGTGAGGAGGGCAGCAGGGCTAGTGAAAGCCAAGGGCCACAGCAGCAGGGGAAGGTCATCAGCATTCTGGAGCCAGAAGCAGTCAGGCTGCAGATTGCATTGCGCAGAATGGAACTGGAGTTCCAGAGAGGTGCTGAGTGAGAGAAATGAGCTGCAGAGGAGAAGAGGGAGTGAGAACAGCGAGAAGCTGACCGTGTAGAGCGTGAGCACCAGCGAGCCGCAGAGGAGAAGTGGAAGCGAGAACAGTGAGAGGCTAAATGTGAACAGTGAGAGAGGACCGTGAAGACCGTGAGCGCCAGAGGTGACATGAACTGGAGAAGTTATGACTCCAACCACCAGCACTAGAGCAGGTAAGTGGCTTGGGTTTAACTGGAACTACAGGACTGGGTTACAAACTGAACTCCAAATTGATAGCTGTATTTAAAGAGGGGGAGGATATGGATAGCTTTTTAAATTCCTTTGAAAAAGTTTGTATTCAGGCAAAAATTCCTAGAGGGTCCTGGAGTTTCCAGCTATCCCCGCTACTTACCGGGAAAGCTCGGGATGCATTGGGTCAAATGGACAATGAAGACAGTAATGATTACAGCAAACTTAAAGCTGCACTTTTAAAAAAGTTTGATTTAACTGCAGAAGCATACAGAGCTAAATTCTGTAAGCTCAGGAGAAGCCCTGACATGAGCTACGAGGAGCTAGCTATGAAACAACGTCAATGTTTAAAACGTTGGTGGTAGGGAATTGAGGCAAACTCTGTAGATAAAATTGAAAATGCTATTTTGTTAGAACAGTTTTTCTGGGCATGCCCAGCACAGCTGACAACCTGGCTAGAGGACTGAGATCCCAAAACAGTGCAAGAGGCTGTTGAACTCTTGGACCACTATGCCAAGAGCAGACCTGCTCTGAGAGAGAATGGGGCGGGCGTGGCAGTACAGAAAGGGAAAAGTGCACCTTCAGGGCAGCTAAAACCCTCACTGCCTCCACTGAAACCAGTTAGCCCCAGGTTTCAAAGAAAAGATTTCTCCGAGAAAAGAAATGAATGTAGGGTTTGTAAAGAAACTGGGCATATTGACAGACAGTGTCCCAAAAGGATGAGCAATACGCAGAATGGGGCTAAGAAAGAAGTGGGTTATTTGTGTGCCTCTGGAAGCATGCCTGTGAACATGAGGGAACACATGCACTCAATCATGGTGAATGGGGTACAGACACAAGGGTTAAAAGACACAGGGGCATCCCTGACATTGGTAAAAGGGGATCTGGTAGAGCCTGGTCAGCTTATACCCAATGAATTTGTAACTGTACAAGACTTCACTGGGGAGGAGAAAACATTGCCACTTGCTAGTGTTCTCCTAGACTGGGGTGAAACGGAGAATTGTGCAACAGGTAGCTGTAGCCAAAACATTAGCAGCTGATGTCTTCCTTGGCAATAATCTCAAACAGGGGATGGTGTGTGCAGTTACCTGTAGCCAAGCGGCAAGGGAAAGTGTTAGTTCCCTGGACCCCACAGAAGCCATTATGGAAACCACTGGGATGCTGGTTCCCCAGCCTGTGTCTCCTGATAGGGAGACTAATGAAAAGGGGGTAGAAATTTCCCCAGTAGCAGTTAACCACACAGCTATGGAGGGTTACTCTGAAGAAGGAGGGGTGACCCATTTCCAGAGGGTTAGGGATGGCAGTGATCCTGAGTGCCCTGATGCTAGTGCTAGAAACCCTAGTTTAAAGACTGAAGGGGACCTGTCTCATGACTTGGGAATGTGTAAGGAGTTTGCAACAGCTCAGAAAAGTAGACCCTAGTCTAGAGAAGCTGAGGGCTTGGGCAAACTCTGACGGAGCACAGGGAGGTGACGGTAAACATAAGGTTTATTGGGAAAATGGTCCGATGTATACTCAGGATGTGAAGACAGAGGGAGGAGTGATAGGCAGGCAGCTTGTCATTCCCCAGGGGTATCGTGAGCAGTTGCTCAAGATTGCATACGATATTCCCATGTCTGGTCATCTGGGAATTGCGCACACTATGCAGCGGTTGACCCAGAATTTCTATTGGCCCAACTTCGCCCAGCAGGTGAAGGAGTATTGCAGGTCTTGTCACGGATGCCAAGAAATAGGAAAGGTAGGTAAGAAAACCCAAGCCCTCCTAATTCCATTGCCCATAGTGGAGGAGCCATTCCAGAGGGTGGGAATGGATATTGTGGGGCCTTTAAATACCCCCAGCTCCTCCGGGAAGAGGTTCATCCTGACTGTGGTTGATTATGCCACCCGGTATCCAGAGGCAGTCACTCTATCCTCACTGAGGACAAAGGGGCAGATGCCTTACTTGGGATTTTCTCCTGTGTTGAGTTTCTGTAGGAGGTTATCACCCATTGAGGGGGTTACTTCATGTCGGACCTGATGAAATGTTTGTGGGAGAAGTGTGGAGTGGTGCAGAGCCGCATGACACCTTATCACCTGGAAGCCAATGGGCTTGTGGAAAGATTTAATGGTACCCTGAAGTCAATGCTCCAAGCGTTTGATGGACAGTATGGGAGGGACTGGGAGAAATACCTTCCCTACCTGTTGTTTGCATGAAGGGAGGTGCTCCAAGAGTCAACAGGATTTTCCCCCTTCAAGCTCTTATAAGGATGCCGAGTACGTGGGCCCCTAGACTTGATCTGGGAGGACTGGGAAGGCAAGCACGCCACTCAGGGCACTCCCATAGTGGATTGCATCCTTAGGTTTAGGGAAAGGCTGAAGGAGCTTATGGGGACAGCCCAGAGCAACCTGGCAGCTGCCCAACAGAAACAAAAAGTGTGGCATGACTGCAGAGCCAGAGCTAGCTCATACACGTTGGGTCAGAAAGTCATGGTCCTTATTCCAGTCCGGAAAGACAAGCTGCAGGCTGAGTGGGCAGGACCATACAAAGTAGTTAGAAAGGTAAATGACGTGAACTATATCATAGTTACCTGACAGAAGACATACAGAAAGAATGTACCATGTCAACATGATGAAGCCATATGCTAATAGGGCTGACATGGTGTTTGCAGTATGTAGTCCTGGGGAGGGGACGGATGAAGGAGACCCCCTTCTGGACTTGCTGGAAGAAAGCAAGCAGGAGTCCTCTGTGGAGGCAGTTACTGTCATCCCAGCTGGCCCCGAACAAGATCCAGGAAGTAAGGGAGGTTCTAACAGACTTTGCCCCACTGATTAACGTCAAGCCTGGACTAACCCCCTTAGCAATGCATGATGTAGAGACAGGTACTCAGACACTCATATGGCGGTGTGTCAGAGGCTGTCCAAAAGGACATTAGGAGGGAGGTGGAGGAAATGCTGGATTTAGGGGTAATCCAGAGATCCCACAGCCCCTGGGCCTCACCCATAGTCCTTGTGCCCAAGCCAGATGGCCGTACTCATTTCTGTGTGGACTATCATGGACTGAATGCAGTCATGAAGTCAGATGCCCACCCGATGCCCCGGATGGACAAACTTCTGGACTAATTGGGAGGGACGACATACCTTCCGACTATTGACCTGACAAAGGGGTATTGGCAGGTAGTGTTAACTGACAGAGCTAGAGAGAGGTCAGCCTTCATCACTCCGATAGGCTTATTTGAATTTAAAGTAATGCCTTCCGGAATGAAGAACGCCCCGGCCACTTTCCAAAGGTTGGTGAACCAGGTGTTAAATGGTGCTGAGGAGTATGCCGTGGTGTACCTGGACGACATTGCTATCTTTAGTGACAGCTGGGAGGAACACCTGTCCCACCTTAGGGAAGTGCTGGGCAGGATACAGAGGGCTGGGCTCACTGTCAAAGCTGAGAAGTGCCAGGTGGCCATGGCTGAAGTGGCATACTTCAGGCATGTTGTAGGCCAGGTACAGCTCCGTCCTAACCAAGTAAAAATAAAGGTGATCAAGGCATGGCCCAGACCATAAATGCAGAAGCAGGTCAGGAGTTTTCTAGGGACAGCAGGGTACTGTAGGAAATTTGTACCCAATTACAGTGCCCTGGCCGCTCCCCTATCTGACCTAGTAAAGAAAAAAGATGCCTAAGAAAATTACCTGGGAACCAGCCTGTGAAAAAGCCTTTACCAGACTGAGGCACTGTGCAGTGCTCCTGTGTTGACAAGTCCTGACTATAGCCGACCCTTTATAGTCCAGACTGATGCCTCAGATGTGGGTATTGGGGCAATACTGAGTCAGACATCCAACCAAGGGAAATATCACCCTGTAGTGTACCTGAGTAAAAAGTTACTTCCCAGGGAGCAGGCTTACTCTACTGTGGAAAAAGAGTGTCTTGCCATAGTGTGGGCCCTAAAGAAGTTAGAGCCATACTTATATGGGCAGCATTTTGAGGTACAAACTGACCACAACCCCTGATTTGACTGACACAAATGGGAAAAACTAATGGTAGACTATTAAGATGGAGTCTTGCCTTGCAAGGGTATGACATGACGATCTGACATAGGGCTGGAGTGACCAATCAGAACGCAGATGGCTTATCACGTCTATATGAGGAGTGAACTGACTTGGGAAGCTCATCCCATGCAGGGGATAGAGACCCCAAATTTAGTCTAGGTGGGGAGGATTGTGACACTTGGCCAGCTGGCTATGATTGCTGTATGATATTTGTAATATAAAAATATAGTAGGTGATTGTCTCACATAAGACAGCCTGTGCTTATGGGTGCCCCCCCCCCAGGTTTCAGTGACATTACAGTGACAAATGACCTGAAACCAGGAGGTAATTAAAAGACCAGAGAGACTTAATTAAGGGTCTCCTGTTTTTCTGTCTTAGTTAGAACTGACCCAGCTGCCAGGATATAGGGCTCATAAAGTTTTATGATTCCTATAGGAAGAACATTTTATACCACCATGGTGCTAAAAGTTGTAAAATCCTTTGATATGCCTTGGGAATAGGAACTGCTTAAGATCAAAGAGAAAATGTTTAATTAAGGAGTCATATTTAAGAAGTGGAATTTTTGCTGATGTCACCTTATTTAATATACCTCCTGAAAGGATATCATGTTTGTATTTTTTATATATATTCTAAAAGGAGGAGCTAGGTGGCTCACCAAGGGGTTGGGGAGATGGAGTTGAAATGTATCCTTGTAACTGGGGAATATGATATTCCATCTTGGTACTCTAGAAAGGCACACAGCTCTGATAAGCACTTAAAGAGGAAATACATTAGATAGAAAAGATCTAAACTGTATGTTGGTAGGAGTTTGTCTGTAGTTTTATTTACTTTTCTTTTAAGTGATTGTATGCTCTTTGATATATTGTTCTGTGTTTACATTTTTCATATTTTTATCATCTTTTGGTAAAATCTTTATTTTGAAAGACTGCCTGGGTCTGCCGGTTCTTTTTTGCATGTGACGTATAGAGGGTTAAGACTGATAAAAACTGTTCAAAAGCTTGATGGTGTTACTAAACTGGGAAAAGGTAAGAATACACCTAAGGTCTTTTATAGACTTTTAAAGGTTCATTTTGGAAGCCTGGCTTGGTGCCCCTGGTGAAAGATTGTACCGTAATCCCCCGAAGAGAGTACATATCTGAGCCTGTACATTGGGTACACTAGCATAAGGTTCACAGTTTGAATCCCCCCAGAACTTGAGACTAAAAGTGATTCAGACTCAGAAGCAGACAGGAGGGTTACCCTGTCTGTTTCCTGTTCACACTATTGCGCTCGGAGGTTGGTACTGTGGGAGCAGAGGGCCTGACCTGCTGGGTGCGTTTGTGACAGCTTGCTCTTGGTGAAAGTCTTAGCTGGAGACAGTATGGGAGGTGAATCATGAGGGATGAGCTAGAAGGACTGCTGGATGGGTAGCTGACCTGAGTGATGGTAATAAGATGCAAGAATGGAGAGGATTGTATGGAGTATGGTGACGTCCGGGGACTAGAAAACTGTGTTTTTGGAAAGCATAGCTTTGGAGAGGCAGCTAAGCACCTTACAGATCCAATGTTTGGGTTTCTGAGAAGGTAGCTGGGAAGGTCTTTTTTTTTTTAATTTTTTTTTTCCCTTCTCCCACAGAGCCACACCATTGGGAGATGCCAATTTAAGCCTGTCCCTGCCTAGTGCCTTACCTGAAATGCCCTGGTCCCTCCATCTTGCCTCGGATAGCCCTCCGGGTGAGGTTGAGTTTGAGGCAGACCCCTGAACCTTATTTAGTCTTGTCAGGGTCCAGGTCTGCAGGCAGGCATCTGGCACATCGGGACCTGGCTCCTCCCGGCTCTGGTGGGACTTTTTCCGTATTCTGTGGGATGTTGCATGTCCGAACGTCAAGGCGCGTATGCCAATGTCAGCAACGTCCCTCTTCCTCCTTCCACGAAGGAGCTGCCCCTGGAGCTGACTGGTCCCAGGCCTCCGCTTGTGACCAATCACGCACCACTGACTCCAGCTAGCTGTTGTGCCCCCAGCCTCTGCCAGGGATCACCGCTTGCCAGACTGGAAAGCTCTCCCTCCCCCTGGAGAAGGCAAGCTGTCATCAGATGCCCCAGCCTTTCTCCCCCCCCCCGGCCAACCCCTGGCGGCCTGAGCTCACTCCCGAACCCGGGTTGCTAGCATGCAGCGAGGTGTGGCATCTGGCGCCTCAACCTTCAGTGCCACTGGGCCGGATGGGAAGGTCTTTAGGATGTTCGATAGCTATTGAGGAAGTAGGAGTCAAGTAACATGCCCATGAGAGTTGGAGCTTGAAGGAGAAGTTACAGAAAGATAAACTGATGATGGTACTGCTATGAGGTAACTTGTGGCTCCTGTTAGTCATGAGAATGATGGTGATGACAGAGTCAGCGCAAGATGGAAGGAAGTAGGTCACTTTTCTATGCAAAGATAGGTGTGGAGGAGATTTCACTAAGTCTTAGATCCTATGATAATTGGGAGATGGGGAAGCCATGGAGCTTGAATTAATGGGTTGCATAGAGAGTATCCAGTAGAGTCTGATGAGGGATAAGATCTTTCTATAGTCCAGTCGAATGGGATTCTGGAACTGATCCTTGAGAGATGATTGGGAGGTGTAGATAACTTTATGGTGACATAAGAGTCTATGAGACACGTTGACCAAGGGATGTTGCTAGAAGTAGGATTCCTCGGGTGAAATGAACAAGTGCTCCATCGAGTAGTGGATGGGAGCTGTTAGGATGGCCAGAGTAGGAGTATGATATAGATGAGTGGGAGGCGTAGTTGACTGGGTAGGAATACTGGCTGGAGATAGGTGATAACTGCCCAAAAGAGCCACAGTGAACAGGAAGGAGCCCTGAGCCACCAGAGCAGCAGGGAGAAGGCAGTTGACTAAGGGTGAAGGAGAAAGTTCAGAATAAATGTCTATGGACCGGAGGCAGAAGTCCAAGGAGAAGACAGCAGAGGCCCAGCATGCTGACATCAACAGGTGCAAATGGAAACAGAGTCAGGGCCGGCGCACAGCAAACAATCTGAATAGGGAAAAACTGAGGCAAGCCACAAGGCAGAGTCATGGAAGATGAAGACGCGAATCCAGTAACCAAGCACTATGACGTTGAGATATGAAAGTCCAAATTGCGACAATGAAGCATGAAGACCCCACTGCCAAAGGAGAAAGAGAACTTGCACAGTCATCAGAAGGGAGCGACGATCCACCAGGAAGTCCAGGAAGGCAGTCAAACTGACCGGAGGCAGGAACAGAACAAGCTGGCAGTGTCCAAATCCAGAGTGTGAGAAGGTTAAGGCAGGGACAAGGATGATGAGTTCATGGAAGTGCAAGATGGAGACTGGCGAGGAAGGATGGGGAAGGCAAAAAGAGTACAGGGGTCCCGTTCCTGAAGGGAAGCAGCAACTGGGTATCAGGTAGAGAATATATGGGAGAAACAGTCGAGTGCAGGAAGAAGCTCCCCTCCTTGGTAGTCGAGGTGAGAAGACAAGCAGTCTATGGCACCAGGCAAAGGAAAGATGTTGAATTTAAATGGGTACGATGGTCCTGTTCCAAAATGGAAGCGGCAACCAGATATTGAGGTAGAGAATATACAAGGTGAAAATAGTGGGATGTAGACATAGGATTCCAGTCCTGGTAGGCAATGCGAGATGGCTTCCAGTCGATGTCATCAGGCAAAGGCTGGAGGTAAAGTCAAAGGGCACAGTGGTTCCGTTCCTGAAGGGAAGCAGTAACTAACTGGGTATACAAGGGTATACCATCATCGCAGCGACTCCGACACTACGAAGACCATCACAGTGACAGGAATCGTGCAATACCCGCAGGTCACTGTGATGGTCTGTGCAGTGACCGGGACTGCCTCGTTGGGTGTTTCCACCTCCCGGTCCAATTCTGACTCAGAGTTGGAATCCTGGAACGGGGTGTGGGGCTGAGGCCCCCCTATGTGGGGTGAGGCGTGCCCCAATGGATACAGGAGGTATCCCCGACACCACAATGCTGACAGTCGGCACTGCGGCTGTCGCTGTTGGGGATGTCTCCGTGATCGCTGTCGCTGTGGCATGGTAAAACCGTATACAAGCAGAGACATAACAAGGATGAAATGGTGAAATGCCGACACAGGATTCTAGTCATGGCAGTCGGTGCAAAATAGCTTCCATTCGAAGCTGCCAGACAAGAGTAGGATGGTGAAGGCAAATGTCGTAAAATGGTTCCATTCCTGAAGGGAAGCAGCAACTGGAGATAAGGTAGAAAATGCAGAAGGTTGAAAACAGTCAACTTGCAGACGCAGGCTCCCATGTCTAGTAGTTGAGGCAAGACGAACGTCACTCAAGGCCGTTAGGGCATCAGGTAGAGAAGGCATCAGGTTGAAACAATAGATTCCAGACGATGCTCCCATCCCTGGTAGCCGTTAACCTTCACTTGATGCTGCCAGGCAGAGTTAGGGATGGAGGAGGTCAGGTTTGGAAATAGTAGATAGTAGTAATTGTAACAGAATCCTATCCCCGGTAGACAGGGCAAGCCTACCTTCACTCAGTGCCTCAGAAGGTACAACTTAGGGAGGCTTCCAGTTCTGGCTATGGTGGAGTGAAGACCTCAAGCTAGAAGCTTTCCAGCACCCCAATTAAAATAAAACCTTTTTAGTTGCAAAAACAGCCACTTTTCGTCAAACGGAACATTGATCAGCTCACTGGACATCAAAGAGCATTGGATGGCAATAGCACTCTGTAATCTCTTTCATCTGCTGACAGATTTGGAGAGATCAGCAGCCGAGGACGACTAGGCCTTGCAGCCGAACGAGATCATTGGGCCAACATTCAACCACGAGCCTGCCTGTATACAGATGGGGCCAAGAGGCAGGAGTAGGGACAAGACTCCCGAACCAAACAGCAATAACCAGATTTTGCAGGCAATAACGGACTTCAAAAAGAGATGCATGACTCAATAAAAGACTTACGCACAGATATGCAATCTATGGAATCCCACATGGTGGAGGTAGCTCATCAGCTCTCAGACCACTCTGCCTGCCTGGACGCTCTGGAAGATGTGGTCACAGCAATGGCTCCTGAACAGCTGCACAGTGCACACTGCCAGGAGGATGCGGAAAACAGGGGGAGGTGAAAATTTTTTTTAGAATATATGGACTGTCAGAGGGGGAAAAGGGGAATGACCCCCTGGCCTATGCTGACTACCTGTTACGTTTGGTCCTGGTGGTCAAGCCAGGCTATCCCCTCGATCTCAAAAGAGTACATAGGGCATTAGGCCCCAAGTTCTCCTGCCCAGACGCCAGGCCCCGCTCTCTGGTAATCCACTTCCTCAGCTACCAAACAAAAAAGCATGGCAAAAAGGGCGAGTTATCCTGGGGCAGAGTCGGCTTATATTTGATAATGATTACACCCCAGCCACGCAGCGTCATCGGAGGGAGTATTCCTCCCTGTTCTCACTTCTGAGAACCCAAAATATTAAGTTCAGGATGTCCTACCCTGCGAAACTTGTTGTCCTGCTCCCCACAGGAACTCAGACTACACCACAGCATCAGAAGCTCTACAGGATTTAGCAACAAGGGGAGTTGTTACAGGTAAAGTCCAGGAGACCATCCAGGCACGATTAGAGTTATTCCAGTGCCAAAGCACAAGGGAAACAAATGCTTTCATCACATTCTTTTTTTTTGTATTTTATTTTTATTGTTTTCATGCATATACATACACATGAATACCTTATACAGAGTAGTAAGCAGAGTATTAGATATAGGTGATAATCATAAATCGACCCCCTGCAAGCTGTTACAATAGGAGGGGAGGGGTTATTCAATATTGTTCTTAACAAAATGTCCCAGAAATGCCAGCCATTTCAATGGCTATGGAGGGTCCATACAAGGTAGAACTTACACAGGTATTGAAACGCAGTCTACATGACTGCTTTTAATCCAGGTAACATGAAACAGTGAAAAAGAAGAAAATATGTGCTATTTCTCACACAGCTCTACATTCAGCTGAAAAATGAGTACACTGTCAACATTCAAAAGGCTAGATTCACTACTGGTAACTGGTTATCTAAACAGCAAAATAGGAAAGCAGCATATTAACCACATAGAGCTTCCTATTCACAGGGTTGAGAAACTGAAGACTACATAGCTGAAATGGGCCTGGGAAGACAAAAAGAAGTGCAGAGGGTGGAATAGTCCACCATTGGGAATAAAATGACCTACATCAGACTCCCATCCCCTAATATACCATAGTGGTCTCCCCAATAAACCCAAAAGCCATGAGTCCCAGTCAAAATAGTCCTTGAGAGATATTTCAAGTAGCCCCCATAATGATTTTATGCACCAATATGCTGACTAACTTGCCCAAATTACATTCAGTTCTTCCCATGCAGAAAAACAATCTCTTTATCCTCCGCCATCTTTGGTCATCCGAAGGCCTCACAGTCCAACTGTAGAGCAATGGATTTCAGGATTCACCAATGAGCCCTTGGGAGATTGGACCAGAAAAGGTAGCCATCCAAGCACAAGTTAAATCTGACCTCATCTAGAGCAGGAGGGAAAAACTCCGAATCCAGTGCGCCACTCGATTGGGTCGGTCTTTGCGATCGGTCCCTGGTGCAAGTCCCAACAAGTCGGAAGGCCGCGCAATGGCCCCAGGTCTGCGTCTCCTCAAAATGCGGTCCCGCAGCAGTCTCTGGAGTAGCTGCAGAGGATCACACATCGTAGTGTTGCACCGCTTCACTGGAGCCATAGGTGCTTCAGCAGACCACCCCAGCTTGTTCAGGGTATTCCCCAACTTAGAGTCCATACCATTTAGTAGGACAAGTAGTTGTTCCCATGGGGAATTCTGCACGAAGGCCATCTTGAGTGTAGGCGCCGTGAGTGTAGGCTTTACGGCCTAGCGGGTGTTCCTGGTGTCACAATTAAGAGCTGCAGAGTTAAGAATCCCGGGTCCTATCTTCAGATGTTTGGTATCAGTCTCAGGCTAGAGAGTTCGGGAAATCAATTCTAGCTGTGGCTTAAACGTTCTAACAGTGTAAAATAATATTTTTAACAAGTTTTAGGAGCCGAAGTGAAGAGCTCGTGGAAAAAGCTTCCTGCCTGGAGATCGGCTCTCTGGCGCCCCCCTCATCACATTCTTTATTGGACAAGCTATTGAGAATCTGCGAACTCAGAAATCCCACTATACCAACATGAAAATCAAGATAAATACTATTCTGAAATTTGGTTGAAGTGACTTTCCCTCCCTTATTGTCCCCTTGGCTGCCTAGCAGGGTTGGTGGGGGTGGGGGGTAGACCCTTCAGGTGGTGGGTTTCGGGGGGGCACCTCAGCTGAAAGGAATGGTAGCCTTATGTGGGCAGCTGCCGAAATTTGTCAGGAAATAGATTCAAACCAGTATATATGACAGAGGCATGCCCAAACCAATCTAATATAGCTGCCATTCAGCTTCATGGTGATCCTCCTGATGGCAGGACTTTGCCTGACTGGGAGAACTATCTAAATTTGCTGCCAGCGGAAGTTGCTCTCTCGTCCCGCTGGCTTGGGTTTTTTTGTCCACCTGCCCCTATATCTTTTGACCTGTTTGGGGTAGTGAGGGGACTTGGGAGAGGAAGGAGCTCTTCTGGGGAGGAAAGCTGACCTTCCTATTCTTTTTTCCTTCACAGGAACAATTCAGCCAGATGTGGTGACTCTGTATCTTCTGTTCCCCACCTTGGGGAGTGACAGGACTTCTACCACACTGCCCACTCTACAGAAATGGAGAAAACTACGGATGACAACCTTTATCAGTGGAACTATATTGTACAGAGGATGGTCCTGATTTGACGCTATTGAATCACCACAGTTTTCTCCTACCTTTTTGTTTGTTTCTGACCATTTTAAGGATGGACTGAACTAAACTAAATGTCATGCTCCCTATTTCCTTTCCCCTCTCCTTTCCCCTCTGGGGAGCCTTTACAACTGTGATTAAATAGAGTAAAAATTACATCATACCTTCTTTCCTCTTCCCTCCACCTCCCTCCGCTCCCCTTAAAAAAGTCTTTCTTTTTTTCTTCTCTTCTTTGTCTCTCCCTCCCCTTTTTCCTTTCTTTATTATTCCTATGGAGTGCTATAATTACAGCTATACAAAATATAGATAATTTTAAGAGGAGGTCAACTCAGGTCTCTGAGCACCTCCTTGCATTCTGGGTAGGGGCGGTTACTTCTGAAATCTATTAAGGCATGCTAAAGTTTTGAGGGGGCGGGGGGAGCCGAAGATGTAGTGAGAATTGGAATCATACGAGAACCACTAAGGGGGCGGCAATGGTTAGTGCAACCCCTAAGGAGTCTTTGTCTCCTGTTCTGGGCTCTGCTTCCCAGACTTGGGACCGAAGCGCCTTACTCCCTACCCGCTCTGGATAAAGTGGGGATAAGGAGTACTCTGAGGTAGTTTGGTGCAAGTACCTCCCCATTGGAAGTCGATATGTATATAGTTTTTTCGTTAAGGGAATTCATGAACATAGTAAAACGTTAATCAAAACTCAGAGAATGTGGTAATATTAGATAATTGGAGGTGGGTGGGAGTAATATTAGGTTTAGGAAGTTCTTTGGGAACTGTTTTGTACATAGTTTATTCACAAGACGTTGTAACAATTTCATGTTCTATGTTCGGGTTAATTAAAAGGGTTTGGGGAAGGTGGGAAAGGGTTATAGTTGGGTGGGAGAATGAATGGTTTTAACAAACACACAGGCACAATAGTAAAATTGGTGGATATGTCTTTATAGCTGCAGGAACAGTCCAGAGATACATGGATGACTCCCCTCCACATTGATCTGGTCCTGGGGGGGAGTGGTCCGGTTGGGTGTGGTAGTTCTTCCCCTGGGGTAAAAATAAAAGAAATGTTATTGAACATATTATGTCTACACTTTCAGTAAAAGTATTTTCCCAGAACATCAATGGGTTACACAACCCGATAAAACGCTCTTGCTTTATTCAGTATCTCAAAAAACAAAACGCAGATCTTTACTTAATTCAAGAAACATACCTCTCTGGTGGTGAGCGTGAGAAGTTGAGCTGGGGAGGAAGATATAAAGTTTATGCCTCTTCCCACCCTAGTGGACGTCGGAGGGTAGCAGCCATCTTGGTGCCTGTTGCTACGCCATTAGAGGTGGCTTGATCTTATGCTGATGGCCAGGGTCATTTTGTTATTTTGCAGGGGAAATTATATTCCCAGGATGTGACCTTGGTGAGCGCTTATCTCCCACCTTCATTGAAGCCTTCGGTAGGCCAACTCCTGATGTCAAAGTTGATGGAACTTCTCCAGGGACAATTAATCCTGGGAAGGACCTTAATGTAGCTGTGTCCACCCATTTAGACAGCTCCAACCCCCATCAGGCTCACCAGATGGGCACGGTAAAATATTTAAAAACACTATGGACCATTTGGGAATGGTTGCTGTTTGGCGCAGATTGTTTCCTTCGAACTTGGGTTTTACTTTTTTCTCTAACAGATTTCACATCCAGATTAGACTATTTCCTGGTGACATGTGAGCACCTCTATCTGGTTCGGGATATCTCTGTGGGGCCCATAGATCTATCGGACCACCATCCCCTCATTCTCAGGCTGGAATTGGGTAAAACAAGGAAACAAACATTACGTCGCTTTAACTCAGTCTTGCTAAAAGATAAAAAATATCTGGAATATATTAAGAAAATAATTCCCCTCTTTCTCTCCGAGAACTTATCCACAGATATCCTGGAGGCTTTGGTCTGGGACACCATAAAGGCTACTCTTTGGGGCAAAACCATAGCTTATGCCTCAAGCAGAAGAAGGGAAATGGACGTTAAGTACAATACCTTCACAGAACATTTACAAACCTATCAATTATTATATACTGAAGGGGATAGGGAGGTGCAGCAAAAGATTCGGGATACCAAAGAGGATATACAGAAACTTATGGATATCAAATTTCAACTGTTCCTCCTCTATTTAAAACAGGCTAGATATGAGGGTAGGGCCAGGGGTGCCCGGAGGCTTGCACAACGTCTTAGGGGACAAAAACTTATATCTACTGTCCTTAAGATCAGAGACCAGGATTCTAGTAGCTATCACATAAGGAGGCAGACATCAGTTGCTCCTTTGTCAACTTCTATCAGAAATTATATCAGGGAGACGATCTGTCTACCCCATGGGAGACAGTCTTTTCTGGGAAATCTTCCCTTTCCCCACCTTACTGAGTCTCAGAGAGGTTTACTGGAGTCCTCCATCTATTCTGATGAAGTTTTTCATTATGTCATATCCCTCTCATCTCACCGCTGCCCGGGGCCTGACGGCTTCCTGGCTGAGTGGTACAAGATATTCAGAGATGAGATATCACCTCAGTTACTTGCCAAGTTTCAGGAAGTAGCAGAGGGCAGTCCTCCTCCCCCTCCTAGGCTTAATCTACCTTGGCTGCCTTACTAAAACAAAATAACGACCCAACCAATCCTTTCTCCTACTACCAGATTTCTATCCTTAACACGTATTATAACATTTTCATAGCTATATGGGCTTCATGATTAGAAAGGATCCTACCTAGTCTAATTCACAATGACCAATCTGGCTTTATTGAAAAAAGAAATACTGCAGATAATATCCATAGAACCCTAATATTAATTGAACATATCCAAAATCGACAAATTCCAGCAGCCGTTATGAGTCTGGATGCGGAGAAGGCCTTTGACAGGGTGTCCTGGTGTTTTTTATGGGACATCCTGTCGAGGTTCCACTTTCCAGAATCTTTTCTTAAATGGTTGCAAAATCTCTATGCTGCTCCCTGGCATATGTGAGGGTCAATGGAGGCATATCTCCCCCCTTCACCTTATCTAGGGGGACCCGACAGAGATGCCCCCTTCCCCCCTTTTGTTTGCCCTATACATGGAGCCATTGAGGATAGCTCTTAGGAATTCACCTGGTGTAGAAGGCATCCCAATAGGACAGCAGGAATATAAAGTTAGCATGTTTGCGGATGATATCCTGTTAACTCTTCTCTCCCCTGATACATCCATTCCTGTGGTTTGGAGTATCCTTAGAGAATATGAGGCAATGGCAGGATTCAAACTAAATATTAAAAAATGGAAGCTCTTCTCTTTAATTTCTCTCCTACGAATACTCTTCATTGACTCCTCCCTCTGAAGTGGAGATCCACGAAGATAAAATACTGGGGGATCCATATTCCTCTAAACTTGGGGGTGATGGAGGTGGTGAATTACGAACCGCTCACCATTAACATACAAAGAGATTTAGACAGATGGCCGTCCCTCCCATTATCATTTTTTCAATGGATTGAAACCATTCGCATGAATGTTCTGCCACGACTTTTATACCTTTTTCAGAAATATCCCTTTCTTCCCTTCCTCTTATTATCTAAAGTCCTGGGATTAAACAATCTCCACGTTTATATCGGGGAAACAACGCCCCAGAGTTTGCTTGTCTATCCTCAAACTATCAATAGCTCAAGGTGAGACTAACCTGCTTAATCTCAAACTGTATGCACAGGAGTCCTTTCTTCACACTCTCTTGCACTGGTTGTCGAAAAATTATACAGCATCTTGGAAATCTTTGGAGTTTGTTTTAAACGACATGCATTATATTTCAGGTCTCCTGTTTTACTCAGTAGATAATACACCCCCCTTGCGGCACTTTACACAGATAACGTCTAATACTGTCCAAGTCTGGTATAAACTAAGAAATAGGCCAGAATTTAAGTCAATATATGACTATTGCAAAATAATTTCTAAAGATGATCTTTTTCATCCTTCCCATTCAGATCTGGCTTCCTCCCAATGGCACAGGTTTGGTCTGTCACATTTGTTCCCGTTTCTGGATGAAAAGGGGGCTCTTCACTTTGAATGACTTAGGGACCACCATGGCCTTGGAAACACAGATTTCTTCCGCTATCTCCAGGTGAGGAACTATATTCTTCATCATAGGACACTTTCAGCCAAACTCCCCTCCCTGAGCCCACCCTTGTTGAAAATTTTCATGGATGATACTCGGGGTAATTTATGTGGTCACTTAATAGGGAACATATACAGGGCATTGAGGGACATGATGGGGGACTCAACAAAGTCAATACTAGACAAATGGAACATGGATCTGACTTCAGAGATATCATTCTCTGACTGGGTGGCAGCGGCCTTATCAGCGACCAGGGTGACCTCCTCCTCCTTCTGGTGGGAGTTCTCCTGGAAAATTAGAAGTAGGTACTTCCGGGGGGCACTATTGAGCACTTCTACTGAATAGACGTGGTTCCCACCTCCTCTACAGCTAATTGATATAAACTTAGATTTTCTACAGCTCCAAGGAGATTTTGAATAAAATAATTGGTACCTCTGGATTCCTGATATTGAACTGCGGCTTTGGATATCAATTTCGACCATGGGCCGAATGAATAAAAGCGGGCCTGGAAGTGCAAAAAATCAGGCCACAGTAGAGCAACAGGCCACATCCAATTCGACAGCTCTCAGTTTTGGTGAGCTGCCCTGGAAGGCTCTACAGGCAAACATGCAGTCCATAGATGGAAAGGTGGAGTCGGTCTTACAGCGACTGGGGGAGCAAGATTTAAAAATTGAGGCGGCCACTAAAACCACATCCCTGGCTGAATCCCAGGCAATAAAAGCCATGTCGACAGCAGCTAAATTAGTTCAAGAAAATGGGCAGCTCCGTTACTGTCTTGAAGCACTGGAAAATGCATCCAGGGCACCAAATGTTAGAATTATTGGACTGCCGGAGGGGACCAAAAACCCTGACCTCCTTTCCTTCTTGAAAGCTTGGCTCCCTACTGCACTACATTTGGAACAGGACTTGGAGATGCATTTTATCAAGGCCTACCAAATATCCCCTCGTTCTGTGGGAGCGCAAAAAGAATTGCCCCGAACTCCACTCTTGGTGACGACGAGTTCAGCTGTGAAAGAAAGGATCCTTCAAGTGGCCAGAAATTCAGACCATCTTAATTTCGAGGGGCATACTTTGCATTGCTTTCTGGATCTCTCCTACACTACAAGGGCCCACAGAAAACTATTTGATGGGGTCCGTGCCACTCTTAGAAGTCTGGGAGTAGCCCATTCCTTGGCCCACATGCCTGAGAATCTTTTACAAGGGCCATACGTTCCAATTCACCAATCCGGGAGAAGCAGGCAAACGCGTGCAGCAGATCCAATGGGAGCTTGAGGCCTCAGAAGCTGCGACTAGAACTGGAGCTGAATCGGATCAGGAATCGGAGGACGACGATACCTGAAGGGGATAAAGTACAGAATTGAACGCTCAGAGTTCACTGTAGCAGCATAAACTTTTCGCCATATCAACAACCTTGAAATTAGACTTTTAGTTTAAAATATTATTGAATTGAATATCCTTATGAGACTGTAGAGCTTAAAACATGCTGTGTTTACACTAAAGGGAGGGTTTCATACTTTCCAGTTATTTGGAGTGTTTGGCTCAAGTTTTTTTTTTTTCACTATTATTAAATAATCGGTTTAACTAACTGGGAATCTTCGGGTCTCCATGATATGCTGTAGTGGCTTAAGATGTTGATTTCAAGTTGTTAGAGTGTGTGGGGGCACACTTGTATTTTGGGATTCCCATGTTCAGTTAAGGGGTCTAATCAACACTGGATGTTGAATTTTTTCTAATTCTTCTGACTACAATATTTGGACTGACCACCTGTCATGTAGAAGTATAGCTTTTTGGGACTTCTAAACATGGAACACTAGTTTAGCATTGTTGCAATACCCCCAAATTCATAACCTATTTGTCTAGATTAAGATATCCTTTTGCTACTAGTTCTTCCTGCATTAATCTGTCGACATCTGACTAATGTAATATGAAACTCTGTGTTTAAGAGAAATCAATAAACATAAAGTTAAAAAAAAAAAAAGTAAGGTACTTTTGAGCACCAGCAATCCTAACCAAATTCCTCCCAGCTCATTTTGGACACCACAGGAGAAAATGTGGCTGCACCCTGGCGGACCTGAGCCATGTTTTATGACATTGGCCTCTCCTAATGCTCTTCTGGTGTAGTCTTCAGTTGGAGCTGTCTAATTGTCTTGGGGAACCAATAGAATTGACGGGGGAAATTGTTTTGCTATGTGTATACCCGGACCACTCTCCCCACTGGACTAAGACATTGTTACCAATATATCTTATAGCGGCCAAAAAGGCCCTCACAAGAAAGTGGATGTCACAACAGATCCCCACTGTACAGGATTGGAGATCCATAATGAAAGAAATATATCAGATAGAGGGACTTACGGCAACAATACAGGATCATTCACAGAGGTTCAGGACCAAATGGCAGAGTTGGGTACTCCATCTCTCGGCAGTTGATCCTGATTTTATTCCCTGAACCTACTGGAACGAAGTTTGGGAAAATATGCTAGCCTATCCTAGAAAGGAGGTATTCTAGTTTTAGTGAAGGTGGGTGTTCTGGGGAAACGATTATATCTTCAATGATAAATTGGATATGATGAATGAATAGAAATGGGTTAGAGCAAATAGACCTAATACATAAGAATCTCTGGCTGTCTGCAAATGTAATAAGAGAATAGATGTATCTTGTTGCAGTCTTATGTTGTATGCCAAGATGTGCATGTGTGTATAAACTTTTTAATAAATATAAATTTTAACAAAAAGAAGGTACAAGTTAAGGATGGAGACCGGAAAAACTGCTGGTATGGGCTGAGCATGGAAAGGGCAGGGGGCTGCGTAGTCACAGGTACTGTAGGTAGTGGTTAGGCAGTATAGGGGAAAAAGCAGCAACTGAGAGTAGGAGATCATAAGGAAGAGTCAGGAAGAAGGCCAGAAAAGGGGAGTTAGGGTAATCCAGTAAGGAGCATACTGTAGTGATGGAAAGCAACGATTGAGGATCAGGAGGAGAGACAATGATATGAGCCAAGGAGGTGCTGCAAGGAGAGCAGAAAAGGAAGCAGGTATGACTGTTGCAGGTACCTTGCAAGCTGGAAGGTGAGGAGCACCAGTGGTAGGCCAAGGAAACAGGAAGCTGAAAGCGGAGCAGGGTACAGGTGCTGGGAGCAATGTAAGAAGGGGAGTAATTGCCAGACATAGGGGAGAGGCAACATGGGAATGGACAGGAGAAGGGGAGGAAAAGGAGATGGAATGCTGGTATGAGGAATGAAAGGTCCAAAAGGAAATCCAGGGGAGCATGGACAAGGCAAGGGAGCAGAGGAAGGGGAACAGAGGGAAGGGGAGAACATAGGAAGAAACAGCAGGAGCAAGACAGGAGCCTGGGGCAGCGAAGCTGGGAGCAAGTAAGGGCATGGCTGGTAAAGTGGTGGGGTTGATGGTAGAGGCAGAATCAGCAAGAAGACAGGGAACAGGACTGAGGAGAGTATAATAAATTGAGTCAGCATGCTCACAGGAGATGGAACAGGGGAGGAGGTTCTGACTTTATTGCCTAGCATCAGAGGACGCCAAGATGACCTGTTTATGTTGGAAGCAGGCCACATGCCGCTGCATTAAACTGCCCCCAGTTTCCCCTCTGAAATTCTGCATTGATGGCTGCAATGTAGAATGTTGAGCAGCATCCGAAGATCCGCATCCAAAAGCTCCATTTTTCATACGTGCAAACACTCCGCATGAACAAAAAACATTGTTGACAGTCCCTTTGGACAGCGAGGTGTCATTAAAAAAGTAGTTTCTCAATACAGAGTTCTAAAGCACAGCCTAGTGCAGCAAGTAGAAAAAAAGTGCATTATAATGAACTAAAAGTATATCAAAAGTTAAGGAAGACAGCAGTGGAGGTTGCAGTCTTCGTTTGGTGTGGGCGGGGGGCTGCCCAAGGGAGTAACCTTCAGACAAGAAGGAAATAATTGACCCCGAGTCAAACAGACAAGGTGTTTCAAGTGTGTTTTACACTTTAATTAATTAAAATTAGATACAGAACACATCACTCAATTGTCTTCCGCCCAAGTTCATTAAGGGACATGAGGATATTTGAGGTCCCCACATTGATTGATTGATTGATTAACTACGGCACATTGAAGATTGGTAATTTTTGGCTCTTCTGTCTAATTAAGCAAATTCCTAGTATAGCCAATTAAAAAAAAACTCTGAATTTATGTGATTTCATGACTGAACTTTTAATTTGAGTTGTCGCCTAAGGCTGTTCAATTTAAATGAGAATTAAAGCAGCTCTTAAAGTTAATTGTTAATTAATTGGGCCAGAACACCTAATAAATCCTCACGTGAATACCGTGCTTTGTTTCCTTTGCAGACTATATAATTTAACCGATACTGGTATTGAAATAGAGACACCAAGGAACGAGCATAAGAGCGCACAGCAGCATAGTAGCAAGGAGACAGAAGGAGAAGCTCCAATAAACATAAATCTAAAGTGAAATGAATTGGGAAAAGTTAGAACACACTAAGTTGCTGTAACCATGAAATGAACACACAGGCACTGGTTTTATATATTATTTTTATTTTGTATGTTACTTCTTTGTATTTGGTATCAAATGTTTGTGTATCTTATTCTACAAAATTGCAAAATAAAAAGTAAAAAAAAGAAAGATTATAGCTGTTAATTTTAGTTAAAACTTAGATCTGGTATAAAGACTGAGCAAAAGGTCCCCAGCTTGATTGCATGCTAAAACTTTCCTTACATATACAAACAGGTTTGGCAGACGAACATCAAGCAAAAGAAATGTTCATACATGAACACCCATGGAGTCTTAGGGATAATAAAGGAACTCATCACTGCATCACTGGCATATAATCTAGCTAATTAAGGAAAATGAAATATTCCACGGACTATGGAGGACTAGTAATCCCATGGTGAAATAATTTTACATAATTTACAGAACTGCTTACAGATTATTATGTGTTGTGATATTTTGATATTACTAATTATGTCTTGAGACTTAGTTATCTAGACTTTGATTTCCCTCAAGGGTGTCTTGGTAAACTAGTGAATTGTTAAAACTCTGTTGAATTACTGGATTATTGTGAATTGATGCAGGATAGAATATAATTTGACCCATGTATTATTTTTTACCAACACCTTGCAAAGTTTTGTTTAACTTTGTTTAATCTGCCATGGTTCTAACCAGAAGTGATAAGAATAGCTGTGTTCACTCCATCCATTTAAAGTTAACTGAGGGTCAACTGATGAAGAAGGGGAAGAAAACTAAAACCAAAAGCACATCACAAACCAAAAGCACATCACAAACCAAAAGCACATCACAAACCAAAAGCATAAACAAAAATCACAGAAGAAGGTTTCAGGGAAGTTTAAGGATAAATAACACAAAATTACAGATTTTTTTGAGGGACGGATTAAACCCCCCAATTACTCTGTCCACACCAAAAATATTCCATCAAGATTTAACACAGAAGTCAGTCTTTGTCTTGGATACACAAGGCAATGCACAACAAAATTTACTGGGCAGTAAAAATATAACCTGTTCAGAAAGATTATATGATGGGCTGAATGATTAGTTAGATGATATATCTCTACTAGCAGGTGCTTGGGATTCCTCAGCCTTGTTGGTGGAGGGCTTGGAAATTACTGGCTCAGGGGTTTATTTTTATGAGGCAGTCTTTTCCCCTGAAACGATAAATGATGCATCTAGTGTCTTTCTACCAGCTGACAATTCATATATCTCTTTTTCCTCTCCGCCTCCTTTGTCCCAGAGAATTAGAACAAACTGAAATCTCCCTAAGGATTGTAGAGCAAAGGGAAATTTCATCTCAGTTATTCAGGAGTTAAGTAATATGACGGAAGGCCTTAAAAAACTGGATTATATCCAATTAGATCATACCAGAGGCATACAGAGAAATGTTCAGACACCCACAGGAAATGTGCACTCTAACATGCATGCAATAAATTATAAAAAGGAGCATTTTACAGATAGGTAATTTTACATCCTGTTCAAATCTATCCAGACAGATGTTGGAGATTATAAAAAAAAAACATATTATGCTAATATAATGATTTTGGAAAATATTGCAGCCTTAAAAGAAGGAATTTCTTCACTTAGAACGGATGTCTTTAGGAATAAATTAATCTTAGACAAGCTGGTTAAACAAAAGGACTGTGAAGGTATGAATTCCAGTTCTGATCCATTAATAAAACTGGGGTACACTGGCAGGGAGTGAACGGGGTGTTCCGGTGAATTTACCTCCCCAATTTTTAAGGAATGAGTCTTCCTTTTGTTTGAATGATGTCCCCAATAAAAGGGGGTCTTCAAAAAAAGGGAAGGCAAAAGCGCAAAAGAGAAATAACAAACAGAAAAAGGTAAGGCACAAATGACAAAACAAAAAAAGATCTCAAGAAAAGAACCACACTTTTAAAACATAACACGGAAAAAGATATGACTAGGCAGAGTTTACTATTGGGGAAACACTGTATAGACATTAAAAGTAAAACTTGAACATGTTGATGTTGATATGGATATTGGAAACAGCAGATTTGAGTCTGAACAACAGCAGCACCAGGTCAGGAGGGAGGCCACTGTTAATGATGAAGGATTTCTAGGTTGGCCTGCAAAGAAAAAGGGGATACTGATGGGAAAATAGCTGATGGTGCCATAACCAACAGAACAGATAACTTTGAGGCTGGATGTACTTCATCTGGGACTTTACTAGAGAATACTAAAAATGATATAGAATATTTGATAGAAATGTATGGCATAACGTGAAAATGAAATGGAAAATAATATTGATATTTATATAAGGAAGTTATTGGGCATTGTTGAACAAGAGGGGAACATGTTTGTTATGCGGCTCCCTAATCTTCATTTACCTGACTGTGTACTTTTTATATCCAATCTGGAGAAGTGGCTGCAAAAGTGTGGTCCCAAGAGAAAACCCTTAAATTGGGAGATATAATTATGTCAGCCACAGAAAGTACCTGAATATCAGAACATAGAGCTGGATAATAAACATAACACAAAAGGGAAACCAGACAGGGAACTTCAGGATCTCATTACAGTAATTCAAGATTATGAAAATAATCAATACATGGAATGGGAAAATAAAATTATCTCTGTTTTTGGTTGGAACACTTTGGGAGAAAAATCATTATGTAAAATAGAAGAGGAACTGATCTCCTTGTTGCATTCACTTAATTTAGAGATTCCCCTCCTGTGCAGTAAGTGGCCATGTGATATGGAAGAAAGACTTAAGCCTTCCTGGAGACACTTGATATATTATGTCTCCAGGAAACCTGGACTAGTAACCCTGAAAATGGCTTACTACCGGGTTATACATCATTTGGAATCGCCACCTTTAGGACTAAGGTAGGTATAAAGCAAGACTGACTACCTATGTGAAAACATCATTAAATTTTATTATACAATGGCAGGAAAAAATCCTGGACTCCGATTGGTCAGTCTTGGGCTGGACCCGTGATGTTAATCAGTACAACATCACGGGTCTAGTCTCAGCCTCACTGTGAACCTGCTCTTGCGCATGAGCATGCTAAGCATTTGCTTGATTGTTTCATCTGCTCTTAAAAAACAAAAATATTTTTCCACATGAAAACATCTTTAAAATATTTTTTTTATGCTGTATAACAACGAGCCATTGTATAATAGCAATAATGCCCTCCAGGGTGTGTGTCATTTGGGATAACGTCACGCCTCAGTTGTTGGACGCACTCGGCCTGCGGCCTCGTGCCCAACCACCTGAGGCGTGACGTTATCCCAGCACGACACACACCCTGTCGGGCATTATTGCTTAAATATTACTAGACTAAATTCCAAAGCTGACACAATATTACCTCTAAAATTACAGAAAAATGATATAACAATTTTAATTTTCAATATACATATTTTCCACCTAAAACCAAAAATAAGGATGATCTTTGGATAAACACTAGAGAAACTGTAAAAACTTTAATTGATGTACAGGAATTATATCCCACTATTATGTTGGGGGACTTCAATGCTAGAGTTTTAGAGAGTGAACAAGATGGGGATCAGTACCTAGAATTCTTCCAGCATATTTCTACTATTAATTCTAGATTTACAATTTACAGAAATTCAGAAGATAATAAGAATAACAAAAGAGGTAGATAGGTTGGGGTCTTTTTGACAGAAAATAATTTTATTCTTGCAAATGGAAGAACAAAAAGACAGTTATACTTTTATGGGCCCCAAAGGATTCTCTGCAATAAACTTGGTCTGTGTTAATGTAGAAGCTTCAAAAATGTTATTAGGTCTTGAGGTTCTGGATCACCCCGCCCATTGCCCTGTAGTTACAGGTATTACATTGCTGATGCAGGATGTTTCTCAAACTGACACAAATTATGAGAATGAAGCTCCTATGGAAATCATAAATTTAAAAAGAATAAAATGGCAAAACACAAAACCAATTTCATAACCGTACTGGAACAGTGGAACGAAATGCTTACATACATCAGACCATTCTGTAAAACTTATGACTCTAATAATCAGAAACAGTAAACTTGTAAAATGGCAAAACTAGAACTCAACTGGAAGGTCAGGGAGGTAAGGAAAGCTAGAAGTAAGGGAAAAAAATCAAACAGTTAAATAAAACCAGGAAAGAATATAAAAAACGTTTAGAGCAAGAAAAGAATAAATACTATGCTCTACAATGGGAGAAGCTCCATAAAGCAATAATGAGGAAAGGCAATAAAGCATTTTGGAGGATTGTGAGTGGGGGTTACAGGCAATATTTAAATAGGATAGAGGTCTATATTAATTACCCCATTAACTTGGGAACTCTATTTTGAAAAGCTGTATTTTTTGGACGAAGAAGCAAACAAATTCAAAGGGAGAATAAATAAAACAGTGGTACAATATCCAGTTCCTACCTGTTTGCAAGACACAGAAATCTCCTCAGCAATAGCTTCATTGACTTCCAACAAGGCCTCTGGTCCAGATTGTATTCTGGGAGATATATTTAAAACATTTTTTGGATTGGTGGTTGTCAGTTCTTAAAGTAAAATCTATTCAATGCACAATGCACTCATTCAAGGTCAGGATATACCCCATAGTTGGTTAGGGAGCATTGTCTTTCCTATACTAAACAAGCATTTGTCAATGCCGAATGTTTACTTGCTGGTATTGGCATTGGTATTGCAGGAGTTAAAGAGCTGCATAATGGGAATGGCAGTGAAGTATTGAACTAATGCCAACCCCACCCCTGCCTTGCAGAGACTGACAGACGTTGGGGGGGTGGCTTTGGGTCATCAGGCATAAAGCTCAGGCCATTGCACCTCACCCCACCACACCCCATAGACACAGACAGGTGTTACGGTGTGCCTTGGAGTCTTCAGCCCTTATGTTTACCCCGTTCCATAAGGAAATAAGCTGAGATGGATGCAGTATAGGAGAATGGAATGAACGTTAGGGCCAAAGACCCCAAGACACATCTCAATACTTGTCACTGGCTGCAGGATAAAGGTGGGGGTGCAATGGTACGAGGATTACGGCCGACGACCCCAAGTCACACACCCCGACATCTGTCAGTCTCTACAGTGTGAGGCGTTATGATCGAAAACCCTAATGCCTCGGGCGTGTGTTGGTATTTTCACTACAAATTTTCAACATGGGCTTTTTGGGACCCTACCTCATGAACAGTGGTACTATCATTTTATTAATCAATCCCCAAAGGTGATTTCGCACAGCGACTGTGCCATTCAGCACAACAGGTGTGAAAACACATTTTGGGTAGGATGTGGAAAATGACAGCTGTACTGTTCATGAGGAGGTGTGAAAAAATGGCAATGTTGAAAATCTGGAGTGAAAATATGAATAATTGGTGATGTTACAAGCATGCGTAGAAATTGCATAATGCACGCTCGTAACGCAGTCATTTTTTGGAATTTGTTCAATTTTTCAACATGGCCTTTTTGGGATGTCCCCTCATGAACAGTGGCACTGCGATTTCATTAATCAGTCCCAAAAGTTGATTTTGCATAGTGACTGTGCCATTCTGCGCCACAGGTGCAAAAACACATTTTGGGCAGGATGCAAAAAATGACAGCCATACTGTTCATAAAGAGGTATGAAAAAATGGCAATGTTGGAAATTTGGAGTGAAAATATTAAAAATTGGCAAAGTTACGAGTGTATGTAGAAACTGCACAATGCATGCTCATAAACGCAGTCATTTTTCTGAGGTTTTTCACCAAATTTGCAACACGGCCTTTTTGGGACCGCACCTCATGAACAGTGGCACTGTCATTTTGTTAATCAGTCCCAAAAGGTGATTCAGCACAGCGACCACGAAATCACCTTTCAGGACTGAGAAATGAAATGACAATTCAAGTGTTCATGAAGTGGGGTCCCAAGAACCCCATGTTGAAAATTTGGGTCAAAACTCAAAGAAATGGCTGAGATATCAACTTAAGTTGAACCCCACCCACTGACTGCTATTATAAAGCTCATCTGCATTTGTTCAGTTGGCTTTTGAAAAGTTCAGACTTGTTTCCGCTCCACAGATGATCACAGTGCCAGACCTCCAGAGGTAAGTATGGGATGAGGGATATGGGGAGGTGGGTGCAGAGGAGGGAGGGAGGGTGGGGATGGAGAGGGGGCCTGAGGAGACAATGAGGGACCGTTTTCTTTTTCAGGTTTAAAAACAAAACCAGCAAGTGATGGTTTTCTTCATTTGCATGATAAAAAAAAAGTTTGTCACATTGGGGTGGGCTTCAAGTGTGCCACAATAGTGGTGGGGAGGGGGGATGCTGACTCGGGAATTGGGCACCCTGATGTTGGCAAGGGGTGTTGATGGGTTGGGCGTGCATCCGACACCAGGAGTGGGCATCCCAGTGTCAGAAAAGAAAGGGGAAATTGTTTAACCAGGAAAGACACACTAAGGAGAGGCATGCTGACATGGGGATTGGTCACCCCATGTTGGCTTACGGGGACTGTGTGGCGGGCAGCAGGAGCTATCATATTTCGGCACACTGGGGTGGGCTCCCAGTGTGACACTTCATGAGGGGGGGATATGCCCGACATGGGATTGGGCACCCTGATGTCGGCTTTCCCTGGGAGCGTGTGGCTGGCGGCAGGAGCTGCCAATTTAAATATTGAAATGTTTCACCAGGAAAGGCACACTAGGGCCGGGGGCACAGGGCAGCAGACGACAAGAAGGAAACTGCACCAATGCGCATTACTGTGCTCTGTAATGCGCATGTGCAGAGAGTCTTGTCAGCTGCCTCTGTGTTCCTGGTTGCGAGGGAGGGGAGAGCTGTCACTGCAATCAAGGATGATGAAACTGTCCCTGATTGGAGCGGCAGATTTCTTTCAGGTCCAGTGCTCTCTCTGAAACTGCCATCATTGGCAACTTTTCCATTTATTGGTGGCCGATGGACATGTCCATGAAAGCATCCACTGCATTGGCTACACACTGCCACACCTCTGCAATGCACTACTAACCTCAATATGTTCACTGTGCGCTGCACATGCAAGCAAACATAAAAATGGAGATCCAGCAAATCCCAGAATGTATAGGCCCATCAGTTTGATAGATGTGTCTCAAAAGCTATTCTGGGTGGAATGCGTTGCCTGCGGAAGTGGTATCTGCTATTTTATTACAATGTATTCATTTATGAATTAATGAAAATATTATACTGAACGAATGTCAAAATGGATTTCGGGCTGGTAGATCGACAGTTCAACACTGTTTTGTTCTGAGACACTTAATATGGAAATACGTTAGAGTCAGAGGCAACAAACTATATTGTTGTTTCATAGACTTAACTGCTGCCTTTGACAGTATCAGTAGAACTATACTATGGGGAAAACTAGAAAGTTATGGGATGGATAATACTCTCCTGGATATAATCATTAGGTTACACTATGAAACATGGATTCAAGTACATTATAATTATTTTGGTTCAGTAACTTCTTTCATAAAGACAAATGTAGGAGTACATCAGGGATGCATACTGGCCCCAACTCTTTAATTTATACATTAATTCCATATTGCAGAACTTGCAGGACCTAGATTTTCAACTGCCAAAAATTGAGCTTAATAAGTTGCCACGATTAGCTTACACAGCTGATCTGGTTTAACTCTCTACCTCTTTACTGGGGTTACAAAGAAAGTTAAGCAAATTTGCAGTTCTTTGCAAAGACAATAGGCTGGTGATTAACAGAGAGAAAACCAAAGCGGTTGTTTTTGGTAATAGATGTAGACATTTACCAAAGGTAACTATCAACAAAGAAAAAAAATCACGACAGATAAATGTTATGATTACTTAGGCATACACTTCTCCCAGAATACAACCTGGAATGGTCTTTGTACATTTTTGTTAACTAAGATGAAAATGGCATCTAATGCTTTGAGATTATTTAATGCAAAATTGGGTAAGGCAACAGGTCGGTGTATTTTAAAGGTCTTAAATGCAAATCTGAAAACTAGTATTATACAGTATATGCTTCAGAGGTATGGGGCAACTCCAGGATAAAGGACCTGGAATGCACTATTAATAAGCTACATCGCTACATCCTGATGATACCACAGTCAGTACCGTCAGAAGTATTACACTCAGAACTAGGTCAGTTCTCACTAGAAACACTAATACTAGAAAGGTGCATAGATTTCATGCTGGGATTATTTCTTCTCCCAGAAACAAGAATACCCAGATGATGTCACAAGGGAGAAATTTCCTATATTTCTCTTGGGTTTATCTCACCAAACATTCAACTTGTGCAGAGGGAACTTTATCCACAGGGCCTGGGCTATTTATTACTTGAAATATACCTGAGACCTATGATAGAAATTACCACCCAGGTTAAAAGTAGGATTAAGGATAACGCAAAGGCGAAATATTCAGAAAGACTATCGGTGGCAGGATTCACAATGCTTTGCTCGGGTGCAAACTCAGTTTGCCTGGGGCAAACTAGGCTTTGGGAATAGCTGGCATTCACAAAGCCAGTTCCCCCCACAAACTGGGTTTGCACCTGGGCAAAGTAGGGAAGGGGGTTGTAATGCAAATGAGTGGAAGTAGACCTGCATATCCCCACAATCCCATTCACAAACATTTGCTCCACACAATGGCCATTTGTAAAGGCCATTGCCTGGAACAAATTGCTGCTGGAAGAAAACTGGCGGTACCCCTCACAAACCCTAGAGGATTATGGAGGTACTGCAGCCCCCCTCCCTGTCAGAATAAAATATAAATCCTCTTTGCCATAGCATAGCAGTCCCTCCCCTTGGTCCCGTTCCCATTTATAATAAAAATAAACAACTCCCCATTTCCATAGTGTTAGTGTTCCCTCTCCCTCCCTGTTCTCATTCCCACTTATAATAAAAAATAAACAACTCTCCATGTCCATAGTGTTAGTGTCCCCCCCCCGTTCCCATTCCCACTTATAATAAAAAATAAACAAATCCCCATTTCCATAGTGTAGTGTTCCCTCCCCCCACCCAGTCCCCGGTCCTGTTATAATAATAATAAAAAAAAAATCCTTGTTTCCATAGTGTAGTGTTCCCTCCCCCTCCCCAGTTCCGATTCTGTTATAATAAAATATAGATGAATCCCTTTTCCGTAGTGTAGTGTTCCCACCCCTCCCCAGTCTCAATCCCATTATAAGAAAAAAAAAGGCAAATCCCCTTTTCTATAGTGTAGTGGTCCCCCCAACTCCCCATCTGCTCTGGTAATGTCACCCCACCCCGCTCCTTCTGATCCGGTATGGCCTGCTGGTCGGCGAGCAGCACAGCCCTCCTCTCACCTCCATGGATGCCAGTGGGCTTACGGTGTATACTGCAAGATGTCATTCACAAGTCAGTTAGTGGGCAGATGTGGAAGTGAGAGAGGGCTGTGCTGCTCTCCGGCCGGCAGGCTGTACCTAGGCGGGAGAGTGGGGTGGGGTGCCATTACCAGAGCAGGTGGAGGGTTGGGGGGACCACTACATTATGGAAAAGGGAGGTTGTCTTTTTTTTTTTCTTACAACGGGACTGAGACCGGGAAGAGGGTGGGACCACTACACTATGGAAAAGGGTCTTTGTTATTAATGCTGACAGGAATCGGGGACTGGGGAGGGGGGAGGGACCCTACACTATGGAAAATGTTTGATTTGTATATCGAGTTGGTATTGTAGCAAGCAGGACCTAGGGTGGGAGCTACACTATGGAATGCACTGTTTTCTGCCATCAAGACCATAATCGGGATGGGGGTGGGCAACAATGGACAAAGGGGAACTGCTGCTGCTGCCTTGGTCTTGGGCTGCTGGGGGGCACAATCACACACTGATGGCATGCAAATGAGCCCATAATGGGCATGCTAATGGCTTCTAGCGCCTTGTGTGCCCAATGGGCTAATTTGCATGCCTCCCTTAGTGAATAGCACTTTAGCACAGGAGTGCTATTGGCTGCTGGGAAATGTTCCTAACTGGCTGTGGGGGCAGCACTGCCACCTATTCCACTGCTTTGTCTGGGTTAGCGCTGCCCCCCTGCTGGCCCCTATTCACTGTTGGATAGCCCACCAGGCAATCCAACTGTGAACATCACAGTTGCCCACCAATGCAGCAGGGAAGTACAGTGCAAACCTTTGTGTTCACTTTGTGCTACCTTTGTGAATCCTGCCCCAGATCTTAAAAATTACAGATGGTTTAAGAGTATAATGCAGATTTATCAGTTAGAACCATACTTAATTAAACTCACTAATCCCCAACATCAAAGAATCATTACAAGCTTTCAGATGAAACTTTATAGAGCCAATTATATACTGTTTAGGCAAAAAAGAAGGGGTATCTACTCCTCTTTGTGGTGATGGAAATTTTGTCGAAGATGACTTAAAACATATTGTATTGCTTTCTGTCTTATATTTGAAGATTACAGAAAGAAATGGCTGGGAGAAGTACTTTGTGACACTGACCTCCCTCCTGACCTGTTAATCACTTACTTGTTTAACAATACGAATTTAGTGATTTTGGAAAAACTAGTGAAATTCTTGTCTTGGTACACTTGTAAGAAAGATATTTGTTTTGTGACCAGACTCCAGGAGATTGATGTATTGGTGATTTGCTGATATTTTGCAAATATGTAACTGTCTCGAAAAATTTTAATCAATTCATATCAGCAATGAGAATGTTGTTTGTGGTATTGTGTATATATATTTTTATGTAAAATCTTTTAAAAATGTTATATTGTAAAAGCTTGTGCTGAACAATAAATTCCTTGAACTGAACTGATATAGTCCGGGGGTGGGATGCTCAAGATTTGGCCATTGGCTTGTGCCATTGCACTCCAAAAAGGCCACAGCAGTGGGTAGCTCCAAAAATATGTTTGTGAATCCCTTTTGTGGAGCATTGTCTCCAGCATCTGTCAGAATTTGCTAGATTATGCACCGGCCCACTGGCGCAACAGTTGGATTTCTGCTTGCAATGCTGAACCCAGGTCGTCGGAGGGCCGGCCGGGGGAGAAGGATGGAGAGCCCCATGGACAGCTTTCCTTCTCCAGGGGGGAGGGCAGGTTAGTGTCCGGTGCAACGAGGACCCCTGGCAGAGGCCAGGAGTCACTCATGCTACCAGCGCTCGATATACAGGGAGGCGGGGTGGAAGCTGGCATCATTGCATGTCCCCGCCTCTGAGAAAAAGTGGAAAAAAGGAAAAGGAGGGGTGAGCCCTCTGTCTCAGTGAAGCCCTCCCTGGGGCTTCGATTAGCCTTCCATCGCCGCACTCCCCGACCAGATACAATCTGTGGCTCGGACATGGGGGTGGTCCAGTGCCACGGCCCCACCCTCTGGGGGGTAAGCCAGGGGTAACTGGGGAGAAAAAGCGGCAATGGATGGCAGGTGAAAGTCCCAGGGGCCATGACATTCGACTCGGTGCCGCATGGAAGGCTGGGAAGGAAGTTAGTAGGCACAGGGGCGGGTGCAAAGCTGGTGAGCTGGGTAGGGAACTGGCTTCAGGGAAGGCAACAGAGGGTGGTGGTGGGTGGGGAGCTCTCACACCCAAGGGCAGTGGCAATCGGTGTTCCACAGGGCTCGGTGTTGGGACCAGTGTTGTTTGGGATATTCATTGCAGACATATCATGGGACATCAAGAGCAAGATCAGTCTGTTTGCTGATGATACCAAGGTAGGCGGTGGCGGATGACCTAGGGGATGGCAGGGGTTGCAGGATGATCTGGCAAAGCTTGAAACCTGGTCAGACACCTGGCAACTGGGGTTTAATGCCAAAAGTGCAAGGTGCTGCATTTTGGGATGAAGAACCCAAGGAGGAGTTACCAGCTGGGGAGTGCAGCTAGCCCAGACAGAGGAGGAGAAGGATCTGGGTGTGCTCATTACAGGGTCAATGAACAACTCAGCACAATGTAGGAAGGCAGCTGCAAGCGCCAACAAAATGCTGGGTTGTATTGCAAGGGTATATCCTCAAGAGGGAGGAGGTGATTCTGCCACTGTATAGGTCATTAGTTAGACCACACCTGGAGTACTGCATGCAGTACTGGTGCCCGTATCTGAAGAGGGACATTAAGTTACTGGAGGGGGTACAGCACAGGGCGACAAAGATGATCAAGGGGCTGGGGGACTTATCATACGAGAGGAGGTTGAAGGAGTTGAACATGTACTCATTGGAGGAGAGGAGGGACGGGGTGACATGGTTGAAACCTTTAAATACATGAAAGGAATAAACAAGACGGGTACAGAGGGGCTGTTCAAAGTAAGGGAGGGGAGGGCCACCAGGGGCCATGATATGAGACTGGAGGGAGGAAGGTTCAGGAGGAGATGAGGAGACACTTTTACAGAGAGGGTGGTGGCTGGGTGGAATCGTTACCTGCAGAGTGGTATGCAGTAGAACAGTGGACTGCTTCAAAGGGGTTGGGACAGGACAAGGGGGAGGGTTAATGAAGGGGAAGGGTGGAAGGGAGGGGCAGCTGCAGAATAAGGGGTGCTAGCTGCACATTCGAGCAGACTTGATAGACCTCTAGGCCTTTATCTGCTGGCAAATTTCGTATGTTCGTACGACCAGGGCGGATGACCGACAGGGGCTCACTGGGATAAAGAAGAGGAAAAAAAAAAAGAATTTGCTAGATTATAGCGAGATGTGATAGTAGGCGGTCTGAAATACCTGGTCATCACCTTCCAGCGATGTTCCCTCCATGATCGAAAGCAGATGTCTTAGGTAACTCTGCCCAGCATTTACTCCAGTCTTTGTCTTGTAAATGGACACCCACCTGCTTTTCCCAATTTTTCCTGACATAACTGTAATGCCGTCTGCCTAGGATAAGAGCACAGGCCATATAAGCTGGAAATTGGGTGTCGGGGGACATTCCCCTCCACTGCAGCTCCCGCCACTGTTCTGAGAGGGCCTGTCTCCTGGATAACTGCATCTTGCTGGGGTCTATCATAATAAAATGCCTAATTTGAAGAAAACAATAGAAGTCTCGCTGGGACAGGGTGAATTCTTGTTGTAACTGAGTAAACAACTTGACCCTCCCTCCCGCCATAAGGTGGCCTAAGTGACTTAAACCATTTTCCTCCCATCTCTTAAATGTAGGATCAATTTTCCCAGACATAGACAGGCTGGAGAAAATGCAAAGGAGAACTACAAAAATGATACTTGGACTCCACAACAAGAGGTATGAGGAACGTCTGCATGACCTAAACATGTACTCCCTGGAACAATGCAGAGAAAGGGGGGGCATGATTTTATTTTTTTTATTTTAGTCTTTGGTAACCGGGTAAGGCCCACTAGGCACAAGTGCCTGTTTTCAGGGGCGACCTGGGAGCACTGGGTGATTAAGTGACTTGCTCAGAGTATGCAAGTGGAGGTTGTGAGAATCAAACTCAGGTCTGGTCTGTTGGATGAATTAAGCTCGTTCACACCTCGTTCCTCTAACCGCTAGGCTATACTGCCAGCCCAAAACCTTTAAGTACTTGAAGAGAATAAACAAGGTCCAGGTTCAGGACCTATTTTAGATCAAGAATCATTCAAGAACAAGGGGGCATGGCATGAAGCTGGAAGGAGGCAAGTTCAAGAGTAACACAAGAAAGTTCTTCTTTACCGAGAGGGTGGTGGATACTTTCCACCAGAGGTTGTGGAGACTAGGTCAGTCAGATCATTCAAGAAGGCATGGGATAGGCACAAAGGTATTATAACACTGAATAGCAGTTAAGGGAGGGGGGCTAGGCTTATGGGCAGACTAGATGAACCATGCGGCCCCCTTCTGCTGTCACTTTCTATGTTTCTATGTATGTTTCTATGTTTGTATGAAGCTCTGCCACCACTTGTATGCTCATGAATCTACAGAAGCCCTGATTCTCCTTACTGGACAGCAGGACCTCTCTCCATGTGGTTAGTATAAGCCCAGTTCAGCCATTCTCAATTGACTTGGCATTTAATAATGATATTGTACTGAAGGCTGTGACTGTGGTATCCTCGCTGTTTTCCCGAAGCTACCCAACTTGGGATTTCTTACCTGTGGAGCTGTGTCAGGAGGTGTTGGATCTGGCAGGGTTGGAAATAAGCTGATAAGTCTGGTAGCCCCCTAATCCCCCCTTATATTTAGCAAGCAACTAACAGGCCCATAGGATCCTAGGCTTGTCCCTTCCTCAAGTAAAGTTCGACCAGGCTTTACAGACTTTCTTCCACACCAGGCTGCAGAACGTTAGCAGCATGGGTCTGTCATGGGCAGATCCTGTCAGACCAACCTGGTGGATTACTATGACAGGGTAACTAGACAGTTGGACAAGGGCCATGCAGTGGATGTCCTGTTTCTGGACTTCAGTAAGTCATTCGACTCGGTGCCGCATGGGAGGCTGGGTAGTAAGCTGGCAGGTACAGGTGCTGGGGTTGAAAATGGTGGGATGGGTAGCAAACTGGTTACAGGGAAGGTAGCAGAGGGTAGTGGTGGGAGGGGAGCTCTCATCTCCGAGGGTAGTGACAAGCAGAGTACCGCAGGGCTCAGTGCTGGGACCGGTGTTGTTTGGAGTGTTCACATCAGACATCTCAATCGGCATCAAGAGCAAGATCAGTTTATTTGCAGATGACACCAAGATGGGAGCAGTAGTGGATGATCTAGGAGGGTGACATGGGTTGCAGGATGATCTGTCAAAATTGGAGATCTCGTCGGACACCTGGCAGTTGGGGTTCAATGCCAAAAAGTGCAAGATGCTACATTTCAGGGCAAAAAAACCCAAGAAGGAGCTATCAGCTTGGGGGGGGGGGGGTCAGCTAGCTGTGACAGAGGAGGAGAAGGATCTGGGGGTGATTATAACAGGCTCAATGAACAACTCAGTACATTGCAGGAAGGTAGCTGCAAAGGCCAACAAAATGCTGGGTTGTATTGCCAGGGGTATATCTTCAAGGAGAGGGGAGGTGGTCCTGCTGTTGTATAGGTCACTGGTTAGGCCACACCTGGAGTATTGCATGCAGTACTGGTGCCCATACCTGAAGAGGGACATTGAGTTACTGGAGTGGGTGCAGCGCAGGGTAACAAAGATGATCCAGGGACTAGGGGGACATACCCTACATGAGCAGGCTGAGGGAGTTGAACATGTACTCACTGGAGGAGAGGAGAGATGGGGGGGATATGATTGAAACCTTCAAGTAAATGAAGGGAATAAACAAGACAGGCACAGAGGGACTATTCAAGTTAAGGGGGGGTAGGGACACTCGAGGTCACGATCTCAGATTGGAGGGGGAAAGGTTCAGGAGGGAAATGAGAAGACACTTTTTTATGGAGAGAGTGGTATCTGGGTGGAATCGTTGCCTGTGGAAGTGGTATCCTGTAGAACAGTAGACTGCTCCAAAGGGGATGGGATAGTATAAGAGGGAGGGTCAGGGAGGGAGGGAGGGGCAGCTGCATTATAAGGGCTGCTAGCTGCACACTCGAGCAGACTCGATAGACCATAAGGCCTCTATCTGCTGGCAAATTCGTATGTATCAATTTAGGAAGGACCACACACAGGCAGTGCAGAAAACATAAACAGAAATCTGGGGAGATTCTCCATCCTCAGGGACTCTACCCTCCCCGAGATACCCAATGATAGTTCGTGCCATCTGTAAAGGTCTTCATCCATGGCCTGTAGGAACAGGGAGTATTAGCTTTGAACCAAGACTCTACCATCATCTATTAAAATTTGTGTCAGGTGTGGGAGGTTAAGGACCATATCTTACACAAAGAGGAGGGTATAATCAGCATAAAGTGATATCCTCACCTCTACCCCACCCACCCTAATACCCAGAATTTAGGGGGTGTTCCTTATTACTGCTACTTGGGGCACTATACTTCGAGTGAAGAATAAAGGTGATAAGGGACAGCCCTGCCTGGTGCCCCCCTCTATGTGAAAGGAATCAGACAGTACCCTATTAACCCTCACATGGGCTGTGTGCTCCCCATATAGCGCCTGAATCTGTGAGATGAACTTATCCCCTATATCAAACTCAGCTAGTGTATGTTTCAGGAAAGGCCATTCCAAATGATCAAATGCTTTTCTGGCATCAATTGCTAGAATCATACTAGGCATATCTCTCCATTTTTATGACCATCATCACATTTAGCAGTCTATGGATGTTATTGTGTAGGTGTCTACAAGGGATGAATCCCATTTGCTCCTATTGTACAAGGGACCCTACTACCTGTTGTAACCTGTTGGCCAAAACTTTAGTGAAGATTTTAGCATCCTGGTTAAGGAGAGAGATAGGTCTCTACAATCTAATAGATAAGGAGTCCCTACCCAGCTTAAGCAGAATAGTTGCCTCCTGCCAGGATGATGGTGCATCCCCTCTCCTGAATAGCATTAAAAGTCTGCTATATCCCTGGCTCACATTCAAGTGTCCCTGGAGTTGCAGCTCTTTCGCAATTTAGCAATGGGCTGATTCACTGCCCCCTTTTCAGTCTAAAGACCAACAGACAACCCACCCTCTTGGTGCAAATTTCCTCTGATTTATTTTTTTTACAAATATTTCATCATGGGATAGGCTTGCGTTATACCTCCAGATTGGATCCAGGTTTTCCAGACCAAACTGAATGGTGATGCTGACGGGAGCATGATCAGAGAGAGTAATAGAATTTCTGCTGCTTTCACCAGTGGCAGTTTCTATTTCTGAATATAGAACCTGGCTATCTGGGAATAGCTATGGCTGGGAGGGAATAAAAAGAGTAATTCCTAATTCTTGGGTTTAATTTCCTCCAGGGATCAACCAGACTCAGTTCAACCCTAAGATCTTTTAACATTTTCCCAGCCACCTTACCCCCTCCTTTGGTCCCTGCAGACCTGTCAAGGCTGGCATTCTTTTTTACGGCCCCCCCCCCACTTATAATGGTTGCAGGGGGAGAGATGCTACCAGCCTGAATATCTGTCTAAAGACATTTGCCAGGGCCTGCATTGGGCTATACAGATTGATTATGTGGAGAATATCCTGCCTTAACTGCATGGTTAACCGCGGCAGTTTGCCCTCAAAATCTGAAAAACTGCTAACCAGCTTCCATGGCAGTCCCTTTTTATTAAGAATAGCTACTCCAGTTGTGTTTTTTTGTGGGATTAGAGGCAGCTACCACATCCCAACCCATTGCCTGCCCTACGGAGTTTAAGATGTTCTGTTTGTGACAGTCTGGTTTCTTGTGACAATCTTACACCCCAACAGAGGTCCCATAATTCTTTTAGGACCCTGGCCCTTTTCAGTACTGAGCCTAAATCCTTCACACTGTAGGAAATAATTTACAATCTGGAACCCATCAGGACCATAAGTATGAACCCAATATCCATCCTCGAACCACAGCTTCGCGCCCTCTGTCAGTAAGTAAGTAAGTTTTTATTTATACAGCGCCCAATCCTGGAGACACTATTTGCTTTACAAGGGAGTGCAAGGACATACACATTACATTTTACAAACAAGAAAACAAGGGTCAGTAATTACCAAACAATTAAAATCAGAATTAATAAATAGCAATAAAATCAATACTATGGTTAATTAAGAAAGGCTTTATTAAAAAGGTGCACCTTGAGACCCCTTTAAAAAAACCTCCACCGACAGGGCCTCCCTAAGAGATCTGGGGAGCGAGTTCCAGAGGGCTGGGCTGGCCACCTCAAATGCTCGATATCCTGAGGTTTTCAGCATGGCCCTAGGAACAGCTAGGTGACCCTCAGTGGAGGAATGGAGTTAGTGCATTGTGAAAGCAGAGGTCAGGAGATCACTTAGGTAGCCAGGGCCTGATCCTTATAGGGCCTTATAAGTGAGCAATCCCACCCTGAAGGTGATTCTCCATCTACCAGGCAACCAGTGCAGATCATGCAGGACTGGGGTCATATGATCAGACCTGGGATGACCAGTCAGTAACCTGGCCACTGTGTTCTGCACCAGCTGCTGTCAACGGAGGTTCCCTCCACTGACCCCGAAGTAAAGAGCATTACAGTAGTCTAGCCCTGATGTGACAAAGGCAGGTCACCTGGCAGAACTAGGGGTTTAATCCCGGCGACATTCCTTAAGTGGTGGAAACCACTCTGGATGACAGCCAACACCTGAGACTCAAGCATCAAACTGTCATCGAGAATGATGCCCAGATTTTTCTCTCTAGTGGCAGCCACCAACAGAGTAGGGCCAAGGAACAATCCTGTTCCTGACTCCGTGGCAGCCACATCACACTGGTGACCAGGCTCGATCACCAATACCTCTGCCTTATCAGGGTTTAGTCACAGCCAGTTAGAGGACATTCAGTCTTGGATCTCAGCGAGGCCTTTGTTTAGCATTTCTATGGTGTTATTTGTCCCAGGAGCAAAGGACATATACAGTTGGGTATCATCTGAGTAGCAGTGAAACCCCAGACTTAACATCTAATGAGCTCACCCATGGGTAGCATGTACACCATGAACAACATCAGTGACAGGATCGAGCCTTGAGGAACGCCACAGGGCAGGGGCTTTGGGCAGGAAGAGAAATTGCCCATCACTACCCGTTGCATCCTGTTCGTGAGATCAAGGACTCAAACCAGCTGATGACAGTACCAATGAGTCCACAGTATTCTCTAAGGTGTTCTAGAAGCACAGTGTGGTCTACTGTATCAAATGCTGAGGAGAGATCTAGGAGAAGGAGAATTGACCGGTCTCCTCTATCTGTCACCCTAAGGAGGTAATTTTGCACCCTGACCAATGCCATTTCAGTGCTATGTCTTGACCTAAACCCAGACTGGAATGGCTCAAAGATTTCAAAGGCCATGAGGTGTGCCTCAATCTGCAGAACCACCACTTTCTCAACAACCTTCCCCCAAAATGGGAGGTTGCAGATAGGTCATTAATTCACCAAGATGTCAGGGTCGAGAGGTGATTTCTTCAGAAGGGGCTTCACCAATGCCTACGTCAAGGCATCAGGGAAGAACCCCTCTGAGAGCGAACACCGGACCATCTCGGTGAACACTGGACCAATGGACTTGGCACATCCCACTAGGAGACAAGTTGGGCCTGGATCCAGTTCACAAAAGGTGGGCCACAGCTTCAAGATTACCTCAACGACCTTCGTCACTCCCACTGACCAAAACTCCCCCCCTACACAAGGCCCACCACTGTGGGGCTCATCTTGCCCCACTAGGGAGATCCCGGACCAGATAGAGGACACCCTGTCAGAGAAAAAACTAGCAAACTCCTTGCACCAAGTGACTGAAAATGCTTTTTTCGGCCGCAGACAGGCAGGATGAAGTAACCTGTCCACATGTAACCCCCCTACAAATGAGGGTTCCCGAAAAGACTTTCTTGAGCTTGCTTAAATGCGCACTGCCAGGCTGGTGTCCTGCGTTTTAGCAGTTTAAATGTATTACCAGAGAGTGCCTGTATAGCCTCTGTGTACTGTCCCTTTAAGAGCTGCCTGGATTGCAGTCATAATTAATCTGAGAGGGAGCTTTGTTAGAAGATGTGCTTATTTGCTGAATATCTGTTAGAGTGATATTAATATTGCAGTTTGTTCTAACCTGCTTTCTTTGCAGCAAGGACTGTTCTGTCTATCTCCGTCATCTTGGTCCTGGACTGCAGAATGGGCCAATCAGTACATTTGGGACTCTAAAATGGAACCTGGCTACAGGGGCTTGGTGGGGCCAAAACTTGTAGGAATTTTAGTTTTGGGCCTTTGATGCCTAAAATAAACTGGAGGGGGAACCCTTGTGACTGACAGACAGATCAGCCAACCAAACCTTTTGGATCTTGGGGAAAGTCCCACACTGCTTGCAGTTTCAGTTAGATCTGAGTTGGGAAGTAAAGACGTAACAGCTCGAGATAGTTCGAGCAGCAATCCATAGTGGATTCGCGCGGGAGAACTGTGGAAAGACCTGAGTTTGGCCTGCATCCTGCCTGCTGTTCCTGAGAGGGAACTTGTGCTTTTTTCAGACTGAATCCGAATTTGGAGAGCGAATTAAGCCACTGAATTGTGACCAGGCTTTAACCTGAAGAAGACTGAAGATTCACTGAATGCAATCGGCCTGTCAGGACTTCCAGCTACCTCTGAACTCCCGGATTGTGCAGAGACTCTGTAATTGTGACCAGAGAGCCATTTGCCTGGTACAGTAGAATTTCCTTACATGTGAGTGTGCTGTGTGCTTATAGTGGGTCGTGATTTGGTTCCCCACTGTGTGTCTGAACTGTGTTTTGCTTGCTGGAGGCTGTATCCAGCTCCACGGACTGAATCCATATCCATTTCCATTTGCCTGGGCCCTGCTACACTGGCCCAGCCAGAATACCTACTACGCAGAGAAAGTCATTGATGAGAGACTGGCCTGGGGACCAGCCCCCTGCTCAAAGTCTTGAACAGGAATGAAGCATCGGTGATTCGTGTGGGCCCTGCTTCTCTGGGCACTCTTGCTCAACAGCCTGCAGTCTCGATTTCATCCTGCCTGTGTCCAGAATTGGGTATCGTGAGTAAACATCAGGGTAGCTCCCTGCAACAACAGCTAAATCTAGAAGTGTTGTCATCTGATTGTCTTGTTGCCTTTTCTTTCACAAATGGAGCCCTCCGGCTCTGGATTACAAATAGTGTGTGTTGTGCATGTTGCTTTCTTCCATCACTGTGCCCCAACCAGCTGCAACGTTCCTGGCTAGCCCACTATTTTCCTACCTGGGTACCCAGTGTGTGTGACTGTGTAGGGACTCTGAACTGCATGAATAACTGTCTGATTAAAGTAGCTTTTAAGCAAATCAACCTGATTATGCCCCTCCCTTGTTCAAGTCTCCTGAATAAATTAGATTTAACTTTGTTTGCATTTAACCTGACTGTGGTTCTAGTTTGTGCCAAAAGTATTGTACTGTTGCTATTTGCTGTGCTTAACCTTGTTTTACAGGGGGTCCTCAGGGTCAAGCTAGAGGAATCAGCCCTGGTGGTAAGTGCAAACAGTGTGGGTAATTGCTTGGTGAATAAGGGTCATTGTGAAAGTAATTATTGTATATTGTTCAGGCCACTAGAAGGGAAAGAGGGGGGTTACAGTGTCCCAGAGGGCTGTGCCCAGGTTAGCTTGACCACTAACAACCCTGACCTCCGGGTGGAGTCACCTGTTTCGTTACCCAGGCCCCTTAACCTGCTACTAGCCAAGCATGTAGGGGTAGTAGCCCTTGGGATAGCGCCACCTAAGGGTTACACACAGTCTATAACAGCTGAGCTGGTCGGTTCCTCCCTGCAGCAATCTCCCTGAACAGGAACTCTGCCTTCTTATGGTTGATTGCCTTTTGATGTTCACCATAGTGAACTGTGGATACATTCACAATCTGCATCCTTGGAGCTAGGAAAAATTATGGCACCACCTCTCTCTTGCAGGTAGGTATATGGCGCTGCCTCCAACCTGGGTGGCTGGCAAATAGCCAGCCTGGGAGCAAAGCCCCTCTGAACTGCCTATACTGAGACTGAGTTTGTGCTGTGCAGCAAACAGTCAAAATTCCAAAGAAAATGTTTAGACATACATATAACATGAAAACAGTAAACATGTTAACTAGTAAGCATACAGTGGAACAAACAAAAGAACAATGAGTAAAACACTGGGCTCTAAGCTAAGGAGATCTCGCTGCCCCCGCCCCCAAGGAAAGAGGTGAGGTACAAGAATATGAGAGCTAGTCTTGGGCTTCGAGAGGTGCGCCCTCCTCTCCGGAGATGAGTTGTGACCCTGCAGCTCTTTGTCTCCTAGACCACTGAGTACTTGTCATTACAAACACCCTGGAAGTATGGCACACTCAAGGCTTTGCGGTTGTGTCAGTCAGCATTTGAGCTGTTGTGCTGCTCTTCCTGAGCCATCTGTAGTAGGTTTTTGCCAGGACCAGAACCCCCCATCACACCACTGTACTGGGGGTGGATTCCTGCCAAGCAAGATAACTGGTATCGCCTCAAACTGGAGGCATGCAACCTGGATATACAAAACCAACATAGTTCGCAACCCTGGTAGCACTGTTCTCTAAACCAGCTAGTTTGCCACTAAAACTGCAGCACATTATTGTAGGTTTAATGTAAAAGAGCAATAATGAAAGTAAGTCTCTCTGCCCAGTATTCCTTCGTTTGACCATATGTAAATTTGTCTCCACCCCCTGTGTCCAGCATCTAAAAGAAGAAAAAAAAGGGGTAAACAATTAAAGTGAAGATGTGAGATTGTGGTTTGGGCTACATAGCCTGTTATCTAGCTGTGACGATAGTCCCTCTGTTGCAAAATTATAAAATGTAATATTGTCCTGAACTGTAGGGAGGGATCATAACTTTGGCAGAACTGCTGGCCAGCTGATCCATTCCACTTCCCAGTCCACTGACCATGCCCCCGCACTCTGATATTTTGTGACGTCTTACCAGGGAGAGGTGAGGGTGTTCCTCATTGATTCCTATGGGGCAGATTTTTAAAACCTTCCTGTGCATCTTTAAAATACCTTCAATACAAATGAAAGCCGCCACTCAACTAATAGGGGCCCAAGTAGTTGAGTGGTGGCTTCCATTTGTATTGAAGGTAGTTTAAAGATGCATAGGAAAGTTTTGAAAGTCTGCCCCCATAGGATTCAATGGGGCATGCCCACGCGCTCTTGCTGGTAGATGTCACAAAACGTCTGAGCATGGGGGCATGGTAAATGGATCAAGAAGTGGAAGGGATTGGCCGACCGGCAGTTCTGCCAGAGTTGCAGTCCCTTCCTTCTTGTTCAGAACAACATAAAATTTTATAATTTTGCAACAGAGGGACTATCGCCGCAGCTACAGTAGGTAACAAGCTGTGAAGCTCAATACTTAATTTACAAAGGTTACAACATCACTTTAAGTCTCAGGAGACATGTGTTTTCATTGTAAATGTGAAAGTCTCTAGTTCCTGAGAGGCAGCACTACTCCTCAAATCCTGCATTGGCAGGTTACATAGGTACTGGGCACACAAAATGGCTGCACTGCCAATGAAGTAAACCAAAACATCCTGGAGAGAAACTGTGGCCCATTCAAATTACCAGGCTGTTTAGATGTTAACCACTTCACAAGCGAGAAGAGAGTGCTCTCCTCTTACAGCAGTAAAGTCCTTCTGCATGGAAGTTTGATGACTGCTGGTATGGTGGCTCCCACCAAAAACTGGGAGTGGCACATAAATCGCAGTTCCACAACGGCAGACTCCCACGGCCTCCTAGATCCCCCAGGATGAGTAAATGTTAGATTTTGGGGGTGGGAATACTGTAAGGGTGTAGGGGAGAACCATGTCAGGCTGACAGCCAGGAGGACCCCAATACAAACAAAGCAGGAGAGCGTGCTGACAGTCACAAAGCAAAGAGAGTACAGGAACAAGCCCTCAAGTGCTGATGTGCTTCTGTTCTTTGTATAATATCTTCAGGCTGGGGCACAGATCCACTAGCAGTCCCATTTTCGCCTAAGCTTTTCACATGAAGTCCTCTTTAATGGGGTACTCAAGAAATTTAACAATAATGTACAGAAGGGGGGTGCATCAGGCTTGGGTTGCAGTCCTAGAGCATGGTGTGCTCCCCCAGTTTCAATTTTGTAACCCTGCAGTAGGGCAGGTTCAGTCTGTAGCCAAGTCTCCAAAAATTAGTCTGGGTGCTTAGAGCCCTCGGGAAAGGCAAAAAAATGAGATTGTTTCTTCTGGCATGGACCTCAACATCCTCAGCCCATTTAGTGAGCTCACACTTCCTCCAGTACATGTAGAAGACCACCCAGCTCAAGTTGTACACTTCATCTTGGAGCTCAGCCGCTGCTTTCTCTGTCATCACCATTCACTGCTCCAGCTTTTCTAGATCTCACTTGATGTCTGAAACATTGACATCTATCCACTGCAGTCTTTAGGAGCACTACTATACTGTTTTTTCTTGCTGAGGAGCAAGTGAGCGGTCGGGTATCATCTTCTTCCCCGCCAGAGCCTGCTGTCATGTCTGAGGCGTGGGAAGCAGGGTTGCTGGGGCTTTGTTGTTGGGCCATGGATCACCACATCATAGCTTACTGGGGTGTCGATTTTGACAAATTCTTCAGGTATATATTTCAAAGGACATCTTGCTGTCTCTAAATGCTAATGCTAAGTAAGTTGCTCTGAATAGGAATAGTACAGATTTTATTCAGCTCAAGGTTGGAGTGAACAATCAAGCTGCCACTGCTGATTGAAGTGGTACCAGAAGTCCATCTGTGTTGCTTATGGTGAGCACATCCTGTTATAGAGCACCTGTGTTATTTATAGAGAACACACCCTTTGTTATAGAGCACCTGTGTTATTTATACAGAACACACCCTCTGTTATAGAGTACTTGTGTTATTTATAGAGAACACATCCTCTGTTATAGAGCACCTCTGTAATTTATGGAGAACACACCCTGTTATAAAGCACCTATGTTATTTATAGAGAACACACCCTCCATTATTTATGGAGAACACACCCTCTGTTATAGAGCACCTGTGTTATTTATAGAGAACACACCCTCTGTTATAGTGCACCTCTGTTATTTAGGTATACTTACCTAATCTGGAAGCTCAGTAGCCCAACAACCAGTACCCTGGTCAGCATTGCCTGATAGACGGGATATCTTGATGCTAGTACACCCAATTATATTTTTCCCAATGGGGTAAGGTAGCAGATGTGATGGAATGCTACCTTACCCCTTCTACTGTACAGCAAAGGATGGCTGGAGGAAGTTGCTGGCCGAGCTGCCCCAGTGGTGTGGAGGGGTATACCACTGGTACGTTGGCCAGCATGCTGTGTGTGACCCAGGTTCTGGTCCAGGTCATGTCATTTTACACACTGCATCCTTTGTAACTACATAACATTTTATTCTGGGGTATGTTCCCCCTCCGAGTTAGATATTTTAGTTATGGGTGGGGTGGGGTGGGGCTGGAGACTCCCACATGGGGGAAGCCTGCATTTTACACTTATTTCCTGCATAGTGCCCAAAATTTTCCTGTCTGGCATAGGATCTATTCGGGGCTGTGAATTTCAAGCCATTGTACTCGGTATGCCTAGCATCAGCATGTTGAGTATAGGAATATCATAATATATTTTTTATTTATGGAGAACACGCCCTCTGTTACAGAGCACCTGTGTTGTTTATCAAGAACACACCCTCTGTTACAGTGCATCTGTGTTATTTATAGAGAACACACCCTCTGTTACAGTGCACCTGTGTTATTTATAGAGAACACACCCTGTTACAATGCAGCTGTTATTTATAGAGAACACACCCTCTGTTACAGTGTACCTGTGTTATTTATAGAGAACTCGCCCTCTGTTACAGTGCACCTGTGTTATTTATAGAGAACACACCCTCTGTTACAGTGCATTTGTGTTATTTATGGAGAACACACCCTCTGTTACAGTGCACCTGTGTTATTTATAGTGAACACACCCTTTGTTACAGTGCACCTGTGTTATTTATAGAGAACACACCCTCTATTACAGTGCACGTGTTATTTATAGAGAACACGTTCTCTTTTACAGTGCAGCAGTGTTATTTATAGAAAATGCATCATCTGTTACAGTGCACCTGTGTTGTTTATGCAGGACACACCCTCTGTTATAGAGCATCTGTGTTATTTATAGTGAACACACCATATGTTATAGAGCATCTGTGTTATTTATAGAGAACACACCCTCTGTTACAAAGCACCTGTATTATTTATAGAAAACACACCCTCTGTTACAGTGCATCTGTATTGTTTATGCAGGACACACCCTCTGTTACAATGCACCTGTGTTGTTTATGCAGGACACACCCTCTGTTATAGAGCATCTGTGTTATTTATAGAGAACACCCCTCTGTTACAGTGCACCTGTGTTATTTATAGAGAACACACCCTCTGTTACAGTGCATCTCTGTTATTTATAGAGAACACACCCTCTGTTACAGTGCACCTCTGTTATTTATGGAGAACACACCATCTGTTATAGAGCATCTGTGTTATTTATTGAGAACACACCCTCTGTTACAGTGCACCTGTGTTGTTTATGCAGGACGCACCCTCTGTTATAAAGCACTTGTGTTATTTATGGAGAACACACCCTCTGTTACAGTGCATCTGTGTTATTTATGGAGAACACACCACCTGTTATAGAGTACCAGTGTTATTTATAGAGTAACACACCCTCTGTTATAGAGCACTTCTGTTATTTATGGAGAACACACCCTCTGTTACAGTGCACCTGTGTTATTTATAGAGAACACACCCTCTGTTACAGTGCACCTGTGTTATTTATAGAGAACACACCCTCTGTTACAGTGCATCTGTGTTATTTATAGAGAACACACCCTCTGTTACAGTGCACCTGTGTTATTTATAGAGAACACACCCTCTGTTACAGTGCACCTGTGTTATTTATAGAGAACACACCCTCTGTTACAGTGCACCTGTGTTGTTTATGCAGGACAAACCCTCTGTTATAGAGCATCTATGTTATTTATTGAGAACACACCCTCTGTTACAGTGCACCTGTGTTATTTATGGAGAACACACCATCTGCTATAGAGCATCTGTGTTATTTATAGAGAACACACCCTCTCTAACAATGCACCTGTGTTGTTTATGCAGGACACACCCTCTGTTATAGAGCATCTGTGTTATTTATGGAGAACTCACCATCTGTTATAGAGCATCTGTGTTTATTTATAGAGAGCACACCCTCTGTTACAGTGCACATGTGTTATTTATAGAGAACACACCCTCTGTTACAATGCAGATGTGTTATTTATAGAGAACACACCCTCTGTTACAGTGCACCTGTGTTGTTTATGCAGGACACACCCTCTGTTATAGAGCATCTGTGTTATTTATTGAGAACACACCCTCTGTTACAGTGCACCTGTGTTGTTTATGCAGGACATACCCTCTGTTATAGAGCATCTGTGTTATTTATTGAGAACACACCCTCTGTTACAGTGCACCTGTGTTGTTTATGCAGGACACACCATCTGTTACAGTGCACCTGTGTTGCTTATGCAGGACACACCCTCTGTTATAGAGCATCTGTGTTATTTATAGAGAACACACCATCTGTTGTAGAGCATCTGTGTTATTTATTGAGAACACACCCTCTGTTACAGTGCACATGTGTTATTTATAGAGAACACACCCTCTGTTACAATGCAGATGTTTTATTTATAGAGAACACACCCTCTGTTACAGTGCACCTGTGTTGTTTATGCAGGACACACCCTCTGTTATAGAGCATCTGTGTTATTTATAGAGAACACACCCTCTGTTACAGTGCACCTGTGTTATTTATAGAGAACACACCCTCTGTTACAGTGTACCTGTATTGTTTATGCAGGACACACCCTCTGTTATAGAGCATCTGTGTTATTTATAGAGAACACACCCTCTCTAACAATGCACCTGTGTTGTTTATGCAGGACACACCCTCTGTTATAGAGCATCTGTGTTATTTATGGAGAACACACCATCTGTTATAGAGCATCTGTGTTTACCCTCTGTTACAGTGCACATGTGTTATTTATAGAGAACACACCCCCTGTTACAATGCAGATGTGTTATTTATAGAGAACACACCCTCTGTTACAGTGCACCTGTGTTGTTTATGCAGGACACACCATCTGTTACAGTGCACCTGTGTTGCTTATGCAGGGCACACCCTCTGTTATAGAGCATCTGTGTTATTTATAGAGAACACACCATCTGTTGTAGAGCATCTGTGTTATTTATTGAGAACACACCCTCTGTTACAGTGCACCTGTGTTATTTATGCAGGACACACCCTCTGTTATAGAGCATCTGTGTTATTTATGGAGAACACACCATCTGTTATAGAGCATCTGTGTTTATTTATAGAGAACACACCCTCTGTTACAGCGCACATGTGTTATTTATAGAGAACACACCCTCTGTTACAATGCAGATGTGTTATTTATAGAGAACACACCCTCTGTTACAGTGCACCTGTGTTGTTTATGCAGGACACACCCTCTGTTATAGAGCATCTGTGTTATTTATAGAGAACACACCCTCTGTTACAGTGCACCTGTGCTTTTTATGCAGGACACACCCTCTGTTATAGAGCATCTGTGTTATTTATTGAGAACATACCCTCTGTTACAGTGCACCTGTGTTATTTATAGAGAACACACCCTCTGTTACAGTGCACCTGTATTGTTTATGCAGGACACACCCTCTGTTATAGAGCATCTGTGTTATTTATAGAGAACACACCCTCTCTAACAATGCACCTGTGTTGTTTATACAGGACACACCCTCTGTTATAGAGCATCTGTGTTATTTATGGAGAACACACCATCTGTTATAGAGCATCTGTGTTTATTTATGGAGAACACACCCTCTGTTACAGTGCACATGTGTTATTTATAGAGAACTCACCCTCTGTTACAATGCAGATGTGTTATTTATAGAGAACACACCCTCTGTTACAGTGCACCTGTGTTGTTTATGCAGGACACACCCTCTGATATAGTTCATCTGTGTTATTTATAGAGAACACACCCTCTGTTACAGTGCACCTGTGCTGTTTATGCAGGACACACCCTCTGTTATAGAGCATCTGTGTTATTTATTGAGAACACACCCTCTGTTACAGTGCATCTGTGTTATTTATAGATAACACACCCTCTGTTACAGTGTACCTGTGTTGTTTATGCAGGACATACCCTCTGTTATAGAGCATCTGTGTTATTTATTGAGAACACACCCTCTGTTACAGTGCACCTGTGTTGTTTATGCAGGACACACCATCTGTTACAGTGCACCTGTGTTGTTTATGCAGGACACACCCTCTGTTATAGAGCATCTGTGTTATTTATTGAGAACACACCCTCTGTTACAGTGCACCTGTGTTATTTATAGAGAACACACCCTCTGTTACAGTGCACCTCTGTTATTTAAGGGAGAACACACCATCTGTTATAGAGTATCTGTGTTATTTATAGAGAATACACCCTCCGCTACAGTGCGCCTCTGTTATTTATAGAGAACACACCCTCTGTTACAGTGCACCTCTGTTATTTATGGAGAACACACCATCTGTTATAGAGCATCTGTGTTATTTATAGAGAACACGCCCTCTGTTACAGTGCACCTGTGTTATTTATAGAGAAACACACCCTCTGGTACAGTGCACCTCTGTTATTTATGGAGAACACACCATCTGTTACAGAGCATCTGTGTTATTTCTTGAGAACACGCCCTCTGTTACAGTGCACCTGTGTTGTTTATGCAGGACCCACCCTCTGTTATAAAGTACTTGTGTTATTTATGGAGAACACACCCTCTGTTATAGTGCATCTGTGTTATTTATGGAGAACACACCATCTGTTATAGAATACCAGTGTTATTTATAGAGTAACACACCCTCTGTTACAGAGCACCTCTGTTATTTATGGAGAACACGCCCTCTTTTATGAAGCATCTGTGATTTTTGTGGAGAACACGTCCTATGTTGTAGAGCACCTCTGTTATTCATGGAGAACACACCCTCTGTTATAGAGCACCTGTATTATTAGTAGAGAACACACCCTCTGTTATAAAGCACCTGTGTTATTTATGCAGAACACACCCTCTGTTACAGAGCACGTGTGTTTTTTATGGAGAACATACCCTCTGTTATAGAGTACCTGTGTTATTTATGGAGAACACACCCTCTGTAATAGCGCACCTGTGTTATTTATGGAGACTGCACCATCTACTATATAGTACCTGTGTTATTTGTAAAGAACACACCCTCTGTTACAGTGCACTTGTGTTGTTTATGCAGGACACACCTCTGTTATTAAGCACTTGTGTTATTCATGGAGAACATACCTTCTGCTATAGTGCATCTGTGTTATTTATGGAGAACACACCATCTGTTATAAAGCACCTGTGACCTTTATGAAGAACACATCCTCTATTGTAGAGCACCTCTGTTATTCACGGAGAACACACTCTCTGTTATAGAGCACCTGTGTTGTTTATAGAGAACACACCCTCTGTTATAGAGCACCTGTGTTATTTATGCCGAACACACCCTCTGTTATAGAGCACCTGTGTTACTTATGCAGAACACACCCTCTGTTACAGAGCACGTGTGTTTTTTATGGAGAACATACTCTCTGTTATAGTGCACCTGTGTTATTTATGGAGACCGCACCATCTACTATAGAGTACCTGTGTTATTTATAGAGAACACACCCTCTGTTATAGAGCACCTGTGTTATTTATAGAGAACACACCCTCTGTTATAGAGCACCTGTGTTATTTATAGAGAACACACCCTCTGTTATAGAGCACCTGTGTTACTTATGCAGAACACACCCTCTGTTACAGAGCACGTGTGTTTTTTTATGGAGAACATACCCTCTGTTATAGTTCACCTGTGTTATTTATGGAGACCGCACCATCTACTATAGAGTACCTGTGTTATTTATAGAGAACACACCCTCTGTTATAGATCACCTCTGTTATTTATGGAGAATATATCCTCTGTTATAGTGCACCTGTGTTATTTATGGAGACCGCACCATCTACTATAGAGCACCTGTGTTATTTATAGAGAACACACCCTCTGTTATAGAGCACCTGTGTTACTTATGCAGAACACACCCTCTGTTACAGAGCATGTGTGTTTTTTTATGGAGAACATACCCTCTGTTATAGTGCACGTGTGTTATTTATGGAGACCGCACCATCTACTATAGAGTACCTGTGTTATTTACAGAGAACACACCCTCTGTTATAGATCACCTGTGTTATTTATGGAGAACACACCTCTGTTATAGAGCACCTGTGTTATTTATGGAGAACACACCATCTGTTACTGAGCATCCATGTTGCTTATGGAGAACACACACTCTGTTACAGAGCACCTGTGTCATTTATGGAGAACACATTCTCTGTTATAGAGCACCTGTGTTATTTACAGAGAACACACCCTCTATTATAGATCACCTCTGCTGTTTATGGAGAATACATCCTCTGTTATGGTGCGCCTGTATTATTTATGGAGACCGCACCATCTATTATAGAGTACCTGTGTTATTTATAGAGAACACTCCCTCTGTTATAGGTCACCTGTGTTATTTATGGAGAACAGATCCTCTGTTATAGTGCAACTGTCTTATTGATGGAGAACACACCATCTGTTACAGTGTTCCTGTGTAATATATGGAGAACACATCATTTGTTACAGAGCAACTGTGCTACCTATGGAGAACACAACCTCTGGCACAGAGCACCTGTGTTTTTTTTATAGAGAGCGCACCCCGTGTTAGAGAGTATAGTACCTGTGGTATTTTTGGGGAAACACTGCCCCATTATAGAGTACCTGTGCTATTTGTGGAGAACACACCCTCTGTTATAGATCATCTGTGTTATTTATGGAGAACACGCCCTCTGTTATAGCACACTTGTGTTATTTATGGAGAACGCACCCTCTGTTATAGAGTAATAATGTTATTTATAGAGAATAAATCATCTGTTGTAGAGCACCTCTGCTATTTATAGAGAACACATCCTCTGTTATAGAGCACCTGTGTTATTTATAGAGAACACACCCTCTGTTACAGTGCACCTATGTTATTTTTAGGGAGCACACCCTGTGTTATAGAGTACAGTATCTGTGGTATTTCTGGAAAAACTGCCCATTATTGAATACCTGTGTTATTTTTATAGGATTCATAGGAGTTTGACTCAAAAGATAGAATGCCATTTGGACTTGCCAACTTTAACTGTTGGAATAGTAACCAAAATGCCTATCTATATCATATTTAAACATCTCCATAGAGTCACTATCTATTATATTCTGCGGTAGACACCCTCTGGCTGAACCAATTCCCCTTTTTGGTGGTATTGTAGTTATCTTCTTTTAACAGCTTACAGTGTTCCCTGAGATTTGTACCTGTTACTTTATATTCTAAACCTAGACATTTGAAGAGATCAGGGGTAACTGAGGCCTTATAGACCATACATAGGTCCCCCCTGCATCTTCTGTATTCTAAAGGATACATATTCAATTCTAGTAGTCTTTGATTACAGGCTAGCAATTCCATATTTGCAATTTTCCTAGTGGCTTTTCTTTGTATCCTCTCTAGGAATGTTGTATCCCTGACCTTGTAAAGTGACCAGAACTGCGCACAGTACTCCAGCTGTGGCCTAACCCATGCTTCATACAATGGCACCACAACACTCCTCTCTCTACTAGAAATATGTTTGATGGTAGAACCCAGAATTCTATTACTCCTAGAAGCCACATATTTAACATGTTTTGAGAAAGTTAGGTCATCTATTATGATGACGCTCAAATCTTTTTCTTTCTTGCTCACCTCTAGTAGGGTGCTGTTGAGATTGTAATTCCACAAGAGGTTCTTTTTTTCCAACGTGCAGCACTTTGCACTTAGATGTATTAAAGCAGAGTTTATGTGCATCAGCCCAGTTCGATATTATATCAAGGTCTTTTTGTAATTGTTTGCAAGTGGAGGAATTGTCAGCTAGAGATCCTAATTTGGTATCGTCAGCATATTAGCTGATTCAGGTACTGTTAGATGTTTTCATTGATAACACAAAAGGATTAAATAATATGGGACCCAGTCCCAATCCCAGAGGCACCCTGCTACTAACTTGTCCCCATTTTGAGCTGAGGCCTATAATAACTACTCTTTGTTGACTCCCCTCTATCCAAGAGGTTACCTAACTATGTACTTGCAGCCAGGAAAGCGATAAATCACAGATGGATTACACTTTTGACTTCTTCACTAGAGGGTTGGCGATGTATTATTCAAGAGTTTTATAGATCAGAATATTTAATTACAAAATTCCAAAATAAACTGCCCCCTTTGAATTAAAATGGTGCAGATGGGTGCTGCATATGTCCTCTCGAGACCCAGAGTTTGTTGCATGGGGGGGTTGACGAAAATAACTGAGGGATTGCTCAGCCGCCTGCCTAGAGATGACAAAGAATAGATAGAATTAAATGGAAAACTGCTAATTCTTTAATGCTCTGCAATAAATATTTTACAATAATGTAATCATATGGGGCATTATTTACTTGTACAAAACACTTGGCTTCTGCAATAATCTGATAGTATGTATTAACTGTCCTCTATACTTTGTCTCTTAAAATAAAAAGAAATAAAAAAAAAAGAGGTTACCTAACTGATGATATTTACATTAAGCCCAATATTAAGTAGTTCTTCTATAAGCTCTTTATGGGGAACAGTTTAAAAGGCCTTGGTATAGTCCAAATAAATCACATCCACTGCTAACCCCTCCTCAAGTGCTCATTTCATTTCATTTATTTTTTATTCTTGTAGGCCTGCTGAGCAAAATGCCCGTTTTCACAGGCGACAACTATGGATTCAAAAAAATGAAGTAAATTTGACTGGCAAGATCAACCATTTGTGAAACCATGTTGGTATATATATCAATGTTACCGTTATCCTTGATGTGTTTTTCTATAAGGTCTTTAACAAAACCTTCCAGCACTTTCCCAATAATTGATGTTAAACTTATCAGTCTATAATGAGTTAAATCTGCTTTGAAACCTCTTTTTGTGAATAGGCATCACATTGGCTACCTCTAGTCATTTATGACAGTTCCTTGAGTGATGGAAACAATGAACAACAATGCCAGGGGTTCTGATAACTCTCAAGATAATTCTCTTAACATCCTTGGATGGATTTCATCAGGGCCTGGAGATTTCTTAACCTTCAACATAACCAGTTTGACCGTAACCTCCTCAGACGTTACATGATATTGAAAAAATGTCTCTTTCTTTATTATGTTATTTACTTTTATACTGTCTTCTTTTAATCGATACACACTTGAAAAATAGTTATTTATAGAGAAACTGCCCCATAATAGAGCACCTGTGCTTTTTATGGAACACACCGTCTCGTATGGAACACCTGTGTTAGTTATGAAGAACACACCCTCTGTTACAAGCACCTGTGTTGTTTATGGAGAACACACCCTCTGTTACAGAGCACCTGTGCTGTTTTTGGAGAACACACCCTCTGTTACAGAGTACCTGTGCTGTTTTTGGAGAACACACCCTCTGTTACAGAGTACCTGTATTATTTATGGAGAACATACCCTCAGTTATAGAACACCTGTGGTATTCATGGAGAACACACCCTTTGTCATATAGCACCTGTGTTATTTATGGAGAACACACCCTCTGTTACAGAGCACCTGTGCTGTTTTTGGAGAACACACCCTCTGTTGCAGAGCACCTGTATTATTTATGGAGAACATACCCTCAGTTATAGAGTACCTATGTTATTCATGGAGAATACACCCTCTGCCACATAGCACCTGTGTAATTTATGGAGAACACACCCTCTGTTGCAAAGCACCTGTGCTGTTTTTGGAGAACACACCCTCTGTTACAGAGCACCTGTGTTGTTTATGGAGAACACACTCTCTGTTATAGAGCACCTCTGGTATTTATGCAGAACACACCCTATGTTACAGAGTACCTGTGTTATTTATAGAGAAACTGCCCCATTATAGAGCACCTGTTCTTTGTATGGAACACACCCTCTCTTACAGAGCACCTGTGTTATTTATGGAGAACACACTCTCTGTTACAGAGCACCTGTGCTGTTTTTAGAGAACACACCCTCTGTTACAGAGCACCTGTATTATTTATGGAGAACATACCCTCAGTTATAGAGCACCTGTGTTATTCATGGAGAACACACCCTCTGTCATATAGCACCTGTGTTGTTTATGGAAAACACACCCTCTCTTATAGAGCAGTTGTGTTATTTATGGAGAATGAACCCTCTGTTGAGTATACCTGTGTTACATATGGAGAACCACCCCTTTTATAGAGCACCTGTGTCATTTCTTACAGGAAGGAAAGCAATAAGGAGTGCAAAGGTGCAAACTGAAGAGAGAGTAGCCCGGGAGGTAATAAAAGGGGACAAAACATGTTTTAGGTATGTAAGTGAAAAGACAAAGACCAGCAGTGAGACTATAAGGTTAAAAAGGGAAGGGAGACTGTGCAGAGGTGGAACTGGAAAAGGCAGAAATCCTGAACAAATTTTTTTGAACAGACTTCACAGAGGACAGAGAAAGGGAGAGGCCAAAAAAGATAAGAAAAACTTTGGAGGGAGGGAAGAGGCTACTAATCCTTTTTAGGAGATGAAAGTCCCAAAAGGACTTGCTAATTTGAAGGTGGACCAATAAATTGGGCCAGATGGGGTGCATCCAAGCGTATTGAAGGAGATCAGGGAAATACTGGCCACACCTCAGACAGTTCTATTTATCAGCTCACTGGAAACAGGAGTGGTTTTGGAGGACTGGAGGAGGGGTGAATGTAGTCCTGCTATACCAAAGTTGTAGCAGGGAGGAGGCTGGCAATTATAGACCAGTCAGCCTGACATTGGTGGTGGGAAAATTAAGGAAATCACTGCTGAAGGAAAGGATTGTGGAATATCTTCAATACCGTGGGTTACAAGTCAAGATCTAAGGCAGCATGGTTTCATAGGGGAGAGGTCATCCAAAAATGAATCTAATAGATTTCTTTGACTTAGTGACCAAGGAAATGGATTAGGGTGGAGTGGTGAACATGGCCTACTGAGGTTTCAATAAGGTGTTCAACACCGTTCCTCACAGGAGACTAGTAAGCAAGTTGGGTAGCTTAGGAGTTGGGCCAAAGGTGGTAAACTGGATAAAAAACTGGTTATAGAATAGATGACAGAGGGTGGTGGCAAACTAAGTTCACGCTGAGGAAGGGAGAGTGACCAATGGTGTACCTCAGGGATCAGTGCTGGGACCGGTCCTCTTTAATGTCTTTATAAGTGACATTACAGAGGAGCTGAAAGGGAAGGTATGCCTCTTTACGGATGACACCAAAATCTGCAATAGGGTGGAGAGTCTGGGGGTGAGAGGGGTGGAAACGATGAGCAGAGACCTGAGAAATCTAGAGGAGTGTTTGAGGTTACGGCTGCTAGGTTTCAATGCGAAAAAGTGCAAAATACTGTATAGAAGGTTATTTTCACTGTCTATTTATTTTCACTATACTAGCTATTGCTGACAATCAGTGAAAATAAATGGATAGTGAAAAATAATGGACAGCTGATTGTCAGTAGTACTGTATTAAAGAGTAAGCTGTCCGCGCTAATTCTATCAGATGTGAATATGTGTAAGAGGTTGACTCCCGCTAAATAAAACTGATGCTAATTCAACCTGATATACAGTAATACAGTTAGGGTACAGAAACCAAGGGGTGTAAAACAAAATGAGTTGAGTGATATTGACAACCCCCAAGCAGAAAAGAGACCTGGGGGTAATCATATTGGATGACCTATAGGTGGCCAGGCAGTGCAACAAGGCAGTAGGGAGGGTGAGTGGGATGCTGGGGTGCATGGGAAGGGGTATCACCAACAAAAAGATGGAGGGGTGTTATCCTTGTGTAGATCGCTGATAAGACCACACCTTGAGTACTGTGTCCAGTTTTGGAGACCACATTTAAGAAAAGATGTAGACATAGCAGAGCTGGTCCAGAGGAGGGCAACTAAAATGGTGCAGGGTCTGTATCCAAAGCTCTATGAGGAGAGACTAATGGACCTCAATATGTACACCCAAGAACAGAGGAGGGAGAAGGGGGATATAATAGAAACCTTTAATTACCTCATGGGGGTTAAATAAGGTACAGAAGGGGAGTATTTTTCAGAAAAAAAGGTGCTTGAGAACAAGGGAACATGAAGTTGGAGGGGGTAGATTCAGTAGAGATGTGAAGAAGTACTTATTCGTAGAAAGAGTGGTAGGTTCCTGGAACAGCCTTCCAGTGGAGGCGGTGGCACCAAAAACAGTGGTAGGGTTAAAAAACGCATGGGATAAGCACAAGGAAATCATAGTGGAATGGAAGGGGGAAGGGAGAAAGAGCTGTAGACTGGTCACGGTCTGTGGTAATAGTGTAGGTAGAGAAATGGGTAGACTGGATGAGACAAGCAGTCCTTATCTGCCATAAAATTCTATGTTTAAGCAATAAATCATGACAGGGTGTGTGTTATGGTGGGATAACTGCCCACCTCGGGTGGGTTGACACACGAGGTGTAGCCCGAGTGATTCCACCACCTGAGAAGGGCCATTAGCCCACCATAACACACACCCTAGAGTGCCGAATTGCAATTATGAAATAAGTCCTTTTTAGTAAATTCTATGCATTTTTTTAAACTTATTACTTTCAGCAGGGCTGTTGTGCTGGGATAATGGCTCTGCTGAAAGCAGCTCTCGGCCAATCAGAATTCAGCATTCTTTACACCCATTTCATAATTCCATGTAACACACCCTCTGTTATGGAACACCTTTGTAATTTATTGAGGACACACTGTCTGTTACAGGACACTTATGTTATTTATGGAAAACACATACCTTATTACGAAAGCATTGAGATCACATGCTGCTGCACCACCTGTGTTTCTGGGCTAATCAGCCCTTCCTCAAGCTGGACAGTTGTATCTCTCTTCTGCGGCATACATCAGTCTCTCTTGCACAGTCTTAATGCACATGTGATTGGTTAATTTCTTATTCCTTTCCCTTTGCCATTGGTCAGTGGGGTCACGCTAGTGAGTACATTGAAAGTGCCTAATGTGGAAGGAATAAGAAGTTAACAGACTAGACACACACACTAGGAGTGTGCAGGCGAGGATAATGTATGTTAACAGGAGAGAACTGAGATACACATGTCCATGCTGAGAAAGGGACTGCTTAGCTGAGAAACATAGGTGGTACAGCAGGTGGTGATCTCATTCTGTGCACAATTAATAAAACCGAGCAACTATTTACTCCGGGTGAGTGGGTGTCATTTCTGTGTCTCTCTGTTAAAGCAGCAAGACAAAGAAGTTGGGTGAAAAGTTTGACCTTCCTTTTTATTTTTGCTATAGAAAATTCCAGACAGCTTTCAGTTTTATTTGGTGGTAAAATGTTCTAGTTACACCAACATTTGAGTATTTTGTAAATGTTTTAATGTATTTTTTTCTCAAGAAAAAACATGACCTCTAAGGTTGGCTTAGAGAAAGCAATGTAGAATTAGCAAGGGTTAAGATCCAAAAGTAAAAAACTCATGGGGCTCGATTCTCAAAGCTCCCGAGAATACCACAAGCCCTTGGCGCACCAATCGTTTGGTGCATGGGGCTTGCAGTATTCTCCTGGACAGATATTGGGATTTTCAATCCCAAGCACTAAATGTCATAAATTAGACCAGCTTTTCCCTGGTCTAACTTGTGCCATTTGGGGGGTCCTTTTTACAGCAGCTTACGCCAAATCTTTGCCACAAGCTGCCGTAAAATGAGGAAACTGTCACAGCTGCACCTGATGTACTAAAACTGGATGCAGTTGTGTCAAAGGAGTTTGGCACAGCTGTGCCCAAAAAACAGGTCTGTCGAAGGGCTTGATGCAATCTCTGCATCACCCTTTGAAAATCAAGCCCCTGGTGTGCAGCATAGGAGGTACACGGCAGGTATGCTAATATTTTATTAATTGTAACTAGCTCTTTAGAACAACATTTTTTGTTGCACTGCTGCTTTAAGAAATTCGTTTTTTCTACTTTACGTTTATTGATTTATCAACGAGCATGCAGTCATATTCCTAATACAATACACACAGATATAATAAAGTTATAAAATGCCAATGAGGATGCCACTCCTCTTAATACAAACATGAGTAAAATCATGCTGCATCTTTAAGATACGCCATGGAGAGCTAATGAGATATATTTAATATCAGTTTCATAGTAAGACCCACAATAAATGCTGTAATAGCGAGCCCATGAGTCGCATGGAATTAAACGAATGAAATTAAACAAATAGTATCCAAGTTCTATTTCCTATGGTATGAAAATAAGTATGACCATGCATTAACAGCTGTTAAATAACCTATAAACGGTTATATTCCAATAATTAGCTGCAGCTCCAATGTTCCCCCAGCATTATCAATTTATAACAAACTCAGACAGGCATAAGAACTGAAACTACACTCTGCTTGTGTCCCATTTGTAAACGGGCAGATCTAACTTCAACTGCACCATTTAAGAAACTCCTTATAACATAGAGACAATAAATGAAATGTACCAGCGGAGAAACTTGTTAGTCCTCTGCCCTCTTCTGTATCGCTTAACCCAACATACTGTAACCAGAAAACATAATAATCGTAACAAGACTATTAAACAAAATAGCCAGGTGTAGTTAAAGTTTGGATGGGGAAGGTTAAACTTAACATAGTTAAAGAGACCGAGAGCAAACCTGAACTCTCTAGAAGTCTCCTCAAGTGTACAAGTCTTCATCATTTTCCGACTCTGGCTGGGGAGAAACCTCTCTTCTTTGAGAAGTGGGTGCATGGCATTGGGCCAACTTTAGAGCTTCATTTGGATCGTAAATAAGACCACCTGGCCTTGGTGAAGGATTTGCAGCCTGGCCAGAAAAATCAATCCATGTGAAATGTCTGCCTCTTTCAGGATCGCTCAGACCCCATCAAAACATTTCCTCTACTGTCCTGTGGCATAACTTAGGTCACAATATAAATGAACATTTTGATCCTCACATAAAAGAGTTCTTTTTTGTCTCACCAAGGCAAGTATGTAGTCTCTGGTTCCCATCTCATCAAGGACTGCCACAATAGCTTTAAGGGCTTCAGAGTTATCCTGAATTCCTAGATAAGCCACCCTGTAAGCTTTTTGCAGAATAATATTTCGATCTTGTAAGGGTTGGCCAAGTTACTGTTCCAACCATTCTTTCATAAACAGCTGCAGGTGGTCACCTTCGCTCCATTCAGGCATACTAAGTATCCACAAGTTCAAGGAGCAAGCCTGACTCTCCAGCATCTCTGTACATGTTCGTAGGTGGGAGTTTTCTTTTACCAAGTTACTCATTGCAAACATAACTGCGATTGCTTGTTGCTTTGTCTCCATAGATGTTGTTTGCAACTGGGACATATCATTCTCTAACGTGGAGACTCTGTTAGTCAGAGTGCCAAATTTCCCTGACAGTGTAGCTACAGAGGAAATCAAAGTATTTAATTTGTGCCCAATGCTTTGGAGAGTTTCAACTCCCATTTCCTCAGGTGGTGATTCCATGAGGGCTTGTACAGACCTTGTGGTCGGAGGGCCTCCAACATTTCTGCTTCTTGTGCCATCTTGGTGTGACTTATCTTTCTTTGGATTTCCCATTTCTCTTCCACAAGTGTTCTGATTTCTGGTATGCACGTTGTTTCTCTTACAAATGCCTGTAACTTAACTTTTAATGTATAAAAATGCTGAGTTTGTATCAGAGCTCCAGTTTTAAGTCGCCATCTTGCTCAGGATCCACAGCACTCACTCAATGTTTTCTAATGTTTCCCCTTATCCAGTCCAACCCCCAGTTTGAGAACATGTTTTTTGGTTTTGCTTGCACTCACCAGCTAAGAAAGTGGTGAATACGCCTCCCTGTTCTCCCCCTTAAGTATTCCAAACACCATGATCATACCCCTCGTCAGACTCATCTCCTTTAATTTTCAGAACATGGTGATCATACGCCCTCTCAGACTCTTCCCCCTTTAGTATTCCAAACACCATGATCATACCCCACTCAGACTCACCCCCCTTTAGTATTCAGAACACCATGACCATGACCCTCTGTGACTCTCCCCCTTCAGTATTTAGAACACTGTGATCATACCCCCTCTCAGACTCACCACCCCCTTTAGTATTCAGAACACTGTGATCATGCCCCTCTCAGACTATCCCCTTAGTGTTCAGAAAACCATGATCAATAAAGCATATTGAATAAAAAAAAGAAAACCATGCTCATGCCCCTCTCAGACTCTTCCCCTTATGTATTCCGACACCATGATCATACTCCCCTCAGACTCACCCCCTTTAATATTCAGAACACTGTGATCATGCCCCCCTCAGTCTCTCCCCCTTTTAGCATTCAGAACATAGTGATCATAACCCCCTCAGACTCACACCCCCTTTTAGTATTCAGAACACCATGACCATGCCCCCTCTCAGACTCTCTCCCTTTAGTATTCAAAACATGGTGAGCATGCCCCCTCTCAGACTTTTCCCCCTTTAGCATTCAGAACACTGTAAACGTGTCCCCTCTCAGACTCTCCCCTTTTAGTATTCAGAACATATTCAGAACACTGTGATCATACCACCTCAGACTCACCCCCTTTTAGTTTTCAGAACACCATGATCATGCCCCCTCTCAGACTCTCCCCCTTTAGTATTCAGAACACTGTAATCATACCCCCTCTCAGACTCTCCCTCTTTTAGTATGGCAGTATTACGAAAGATTGAAATCCAGTTGCCCTTGTTTCAGAATACCGAGACTGGAATCCTGACAATTGATTACCTGACAGGGAAATTTTGCCCGTGGTGGAGGTAGTTATTTTTAGTAGGGGGGTGAAGGAGGCAAAGCCCCCCAAAACATGGAAAAACAATAAAATTTCCCTGTCGGGAACTCATTTGTCGGGATTCAGGTCTTGGTATTCTGAAACTGAGGCAAGTGGGTTTTAGTCTTTAGAAGTAAATCCTTTAGTATTCCGAACACCGTGATCATGCCCCCTTTCAGACTCTCCCCCTTTAGTATTCCGAACACCGTTGTCATACCCCTCTCAGACTCTCCCCTTTTAGTATTCAGAACATGTTCAGAAAACCATGATCATACCCACCTCAGACTCACCCCTTTAGTATTCAGAATTCCATGATCATGCTCCCTCTCAGACTCACCCCACTAGTATTCTGAACACCATAACTATGCCCCTTCTCACTCCCTTTAGTATTCTGAACACTCTGTTCATGCCCCTTACTCACTCCTTTTACTTTTCAGAACACTGTGATCATGTCCTCTCCCAGACTCTCCCGTCTAGTATTCTGAACACCATGATCATATCTCCTGCTCACTCCCTGAAGTATTCAGAGCACTGTGGTCATGCCCCCTCTCTGACTTACCCCCTTTAGTATTCCAAACACTGTGATCATGCCCCCTGCTCTCTCCCTTTAGTATTCCGAAGACCATGGTGATGGTCCCTCTCATACTGTTCCCCCTTATTGTTTACTTGATTGTTAGGAGCAAACTTGTACCTGAACAAAATAACAAAACACTAGGTGGCACAAGACCCTGCAATTACACTAGAAGTGAGTATTGTGAGCACATTTCCACTTCCAATTGTATCAATACCCCACAAAACAAACAGTTCAAGATACAGGGGAATTATACTTGTGCATCTCGGAATGTTGTTTATTTTATTCAGTGCAAGAGATGTCCATAAACGGGTTATGTTGGAGAGACTGGGCAACCTCTATGGACCCCGAATGAACTCACACAGACATGCTATTAAAATGAAGATGACAGAAAAAACTAGTGAGTCAACACTTCTCTCAGTCTGATCACTCCATCTCTGATATGTCAGTACCGGTTATAAAAGGACATTTCAAAAATACACAACAATGGCAGGCCTTTGAGGTCAGACTCATTCTACTTTTAAACATGGTGGAGGATGGGATAAATATAGATTTAGGCTTTATGTCACATTACACTGCTTAAACAGCTCCTGTTTTTTCACCTGCTTCAGGAACATCACGTGGACTAATAATTGTGGTACATGGTGGCAGTGCAATGTGTTTGGATACAAAATGGGTATACGGATTCCTTTTTACTGGTTATCTATGCATATGTTTCACCACGGGGGGGGGCACATGTTGATTCCCTCAGTTTTTGATTCAGATTGATATAACTGTTATTTAGTAGTACAGAATATTAGGTATACACAGTCACATGTTGATACAGGGACATATTAGGACAACAGTATCTCAATTACAGTGGGGGTCTGTGTTATGTTTGGGTGTCGAATGTGCACAAACACTAGTCACTGGGTACAGAGTTGCAGATTGATCATGTGTAAACAGTATAAATTTGAATATTCATGAATAATATTGACTTATTATACACAGGTTTTAAGACATACGTGTAACCCCCTTGTTCCCAGGGGTTACTAGAATCCCACTTAGAACCAGTGGCAGGCAGGGAAAGGCAGTTAGATGCCAGTTAAATGGGTTTCACACTGTCTCACTCTGTTCCCAGTTTCAGCTGGGTTGGAGTGACGATGTCACCATAGAATTCTCGCAGCAGCATAAGCCACAATGGAATGCTAGCTGCAGGGGGTTGGCAGTAGAACTTTGGGGAATTCAAGTCAGTTTCCAGTGAGACTTGACAGGGAGAGGAGTGCTGCTGTGTGCAACTCCTCAGAGCCTAGCTCTGATATAGAGCTACCAGAGAAAAAAGGGTTGTGTGTTCTCATCCTAGAGAGGAACACAGAAGAGACCTGAAGGAAGTGGTAGAGAGCGTTTCCAGAGTTGTTCCAGTGCCCCATCCCCTGAGGGATGGGGGAATTCCAGGAATTCAGGGGCGATCCCCTGTGCCAGCCTGGACAGGGAGAAGCTGCCTGAGAATCGATTTGTTTGTGAGTACCTGAGACATTGGTGGGAAGAAGCCCTGGGACACCTGCATACCGTGGTGAGTCTACTCTGATATAGAGACAATGTTCACCGAGACAGAGTTTAGAGTAAAAGTGTTTGCCTACTGTGGGGTCAAAAGAAGACTTGCCAAGTACAGAACTTTTAGTTTGTGTATGGCTTAGAAGCATCTGCAACAGTGGGGGTCTAGGGTAAAGACATAGCCACTTACAGAACTTTTAAAGTCAGGACACCTCCAAAGTGAAATGTAGAATGTTAAATGTGCTAAACATTTCAAGAGAGCATCTACAACCAGTAGTTCAAAGAAAGGTGTTGTAACCAAATGAATGGCTGAGTATAGATTTGGGAGCAAGAGGTGGGAGACCTCCCCATCTGGAGTAACCTGGTTTGCCTCTCTGGGTTCAGTTTGGGCACCTATGGCTTTCTCTCAGGCACTTGGCCAGTGTCTGAAGAAAGCACGCAGATGTGGGATTGTGATTTTTCCCTTAGCGCTAGAAAGTGCTCATGGGTGGTTTAGGGAGCCACCATCAACATCCATGCCATATGGAAAAGTGTCCTAGTACTGGCTGAGGTGCCATGTCAAGGAATAGAAGAGAAGTGTACCAGTTCAGGTTGTGTGTGCTCAGATCCGTTCAGAACCTGAGGGTTAGTAGTAGTGAAGAAGTGTGCTCTGTACCTCTGTAATTTGCATTACCAGTGAGTGTAGCCCTGTGGGGGTCCATCTTTGCTTTGTTATTCTCTGTGTTATGTGAATGAAAGCCACACTCTAGAATCCCATTCCTGGTTTGGACATTTCAGTTATTGCTTCCAGTGTCCAGATTTACTTGGATGCCCCTGACCAGAAGTACAAACTTAGCACAATGCTGAGCAACTACTTTCTCCCCAGAACCCAGGTTATGGCCATGCTAAATGGTTCCCCTCAGGTGTGAGCCAGATAGTTGCCACACTGGGTTTGCCTGTCTGAGGTATGGCAGGCTCTGTAGTAGACGTAATGGGTCCACAGTTTCTGTAAAAGATAAATTTGATAGTAACTACCCCCCACCCCTCTCAGTGGTGGCTAGATGTGAGAGGAGCAGCCCTGCTGACAGAAACAAATGGGGGCCGGTGGGGTGAGGTTCCATACATATTTGAATAGTACGTACATTGTATAAATGTGGGAAACAGCTGGTTAATGCTTAATTTACACTAGGGCAGGTTGTTATTAAACCCACTTTTTTGCCTAACACAAAAATATTTTCTTATTTAGAAGAATTTTAACATTATATACTGTCTACTATGTACAGGAGGGGGTGAGAACACATAGGAAAGGAAACTGGAGGGGGGGGGGATGCTGGAAAAGGAGAACAAGAGCAGAGGGAGGGCAGACTGTAAAACATGGAAGTTCATGTTAATGAATCCCCCGTAGCCTAGGAAATAAGGTTCCAAACCTGAGTCCTTGTTGGCAGATGCAGACCTTGACACAGTAAGAATAATAGAGACGTGGTACTCTGCTAATCATGGCTGGGGAATCAGTATACCAGGCTATACACTGTTCAGGAGGGACAGGGAGGGTAAAAAGGGTGGGGGAGTGGCCCTGTATGTCAGAGATAGTATAAAGGCTACAGAAGTTCAGGGAAGACAGGGGGAAGCTGAGGTAATGTGGGTCACGCTGGAGCCAGGGCATGGAAACAGTGATACGCACAGGGGTGATCTACAGACCTCCGACACAGAAGGGGGAAGTAGACAGGGAACTAGTGGAGAACATACACAACATGGCAGCTAAAGGCAAAATCTTGCTGCTGGGGGATTTCAATATGCTGGACATGGATTGGGCCACCCAGGTGGCTGCTTCAGCCAGAAGCACAGCCATACTAGAATCCCTGCAGGGGGTTGGACTCGGGCAGCTGGTGCATGAGCCAACCAGGGACAAGTTGATTCTGGACCTGGTATGGACCAATGGGAACAGAGACAAAGAAATACAGGTGGAAGGGCAGTTGGGTTCCAGTGACCACCACAAGATGTGGTTCAGCATGGAGACATGGACTCAGTTAAGCCACACAAGGCAAGAGTATTAGATTTCAGGAGGGAGGATTTCACCGAAATGGGTAGATGTATACAAGCAGTCCTGGGGAAGGGAGGGGTAATAGATGGGGTGGAGGACTAATGGGAGAAACTGAAAGGAGCCATAGTGGAGATAACAAACCAATGCATTAAGATAGTGGCCAAAGGGAAAAGAAGAAGGAAACCACTATGGTTCTCTAAAGAGGTGGGGGACTAATTCAGGGCTAAAAGACTGAGTTTCAGGAAATATAAGGGGAGCCAAAGGGAGGAGGACAGGGAGGTGTACCTTGAATGTCTGAGGGAAGCAGGGAAGGCTGTTAGGAGGGTGAATGCACAGACAGAAGAGGGTTTAGCACAGTCTGTAATCAAAGGAGATAAGGCATTTTTTAGGTACATCAGTGAAAAAGGAAAAACCAGGGGAGGGATTGTGAGTCTCAAAGGGGAGAAGGGAGAGTGTAAGAAGGGGGATCTGGACAAGGTAGAAATACTGAACAAATACTTCTGCTCAGTATTCACTAGGGAGGGGAAGGGTCAAGGACCACAGTTGGGTTGCAGAGGCAATGGGGGGGAGGGGGGAGAAGTGGACACCAGTGGAGAGAGTTCTGGAAGAACTCACAAAGTTGAAGGTGGCTAAGGCCATCGGGCCTGATAGCATCTACCTGAGGATATTAAAGGAGCTGTGAAGGGAACTAGCAGCACCTCTGGTCACCCTGTTCACAGAGTCACTCAACACGGGTGTGGTTCCAGAGGACTGGAGGAGGGCACATGTAGTCCCACTGCACAAAAGCGGCAGTAAGGAGGAGGCGGGGAACTACAGGCCAGTCAGCCTCACCTCAGTGGTGGGAAAGATCATGGAGACACTGCTGAAAGAAAGGATAGTGGCACATCTGGAATCCAGCAGTGCTCAGGATCTGAGGCAACATGGATTCACAGCAGGAAGGTCATGTCAAATGAATCTAATAGATTTTTTGGATTAGGTGACTAGGGAAGTAAATCAGGGAGGGGCGGTAGACATCGCCTACCTAGATTTCTGCAAAGCCTTTGACATCGTCCCACATAGAAGGCTGATTAACAAGATGGGTGGTCTGGGCATTGGAGACAAGGTGGTGAACTGGGCTAGGAATTGGTTAACAGACCGGAGACAGAGGGTGGTGGTAAATGGGGTACCATCTGGGGAGGGGGGGGTGACCAGCGGGATACCACAGGGATCAGTACTAAGACCAGTCCTGTTCAATGTCTTCATTAGTGACATTGCAGAGGAGCTGGAAGGAAAGGTCTGCCTGTTTGCAGATGATACCAAGATCTACAACAGGGTAGAATGTCCAGAAGGGGTGCTGAAAATGAAGAGAGACCTGGAGAAGCTTGAAATATGGTCAGAGATATGGCAACTGAGGTTAAATGCAAAGAAGTGCAAAATAATGCACCTGGGTAGAGGGAACCCTGGGGAGAGCTACAGGTTGGGGGGGGGGGCTGACTGTCACCAAAGAGGAAAGGGACCTAGGGGTTATCATCTCTGATGACCTTAAGGGATCAAAGCTGTGCGCAAAGGTGGCGGAGGGGCCAGTGGCATGCTGGGGTGCATAGGCAGGGGTATCACTAGCATGAGGCGGGAGGTGGTGAAGCCATTGTATAAAACATTGGTAAGGCCTCACCTGGAGTACTGCATGCAGTTCTGGAGGCCACACCTATGCAAGGACATAGATAAGGTGGAGACTATCCATAGAAGGGCAAAAAACATATAAGGAGAGACCAAGGGGCCTCAATATGTACTCACTGGAGGAGAGGAGAGAGTGGGGGGACATGATTGAAACTTTCAAGTACCTCAAGGGCATAAACAAGGTGCAGGTGGGGGACCTTTTCCAATGTAGAAAAAGTACTAGAACAAAGGGGTACAATATGCAATTAGAAGGGGGTAAATTAGGAGGTAATGTGAGGAAGTTTTTTTTCACACAGAAAGGGTAGTTGATGCTTGGAATAGTCTGCCACAGGAAGTAGTAGGGGCAAGCACAGTGGAGGGGTTAAGCATGCCTGGGACAGGCACAGAGGAAGCTTGAGAGGGGAGGGAGTGATGAAAAGTCATTGATCACATAGGGTCAGTGGCCACATACAATGTATAGCCTATGGGCAGACTAGATGGGCCTAGCGGTCCTTATCTGCCGACAATTTCTCTGTTTCTATGTTTCTATGTATTTTTTTCAGCTTATTTTCTCTTGTGGTTTAAAATCATTGGGCCCTATGCACTATCGGACAGAAAATATGCACCACAGGCACATATCCTGCCTGCACAGCTCTGCACCTGCAGACAGATGTGCACCGGCCATATACATGAACGGCGCCACATTCCCATGGCTCAGCCCCCCCCCCCCGGTGCACAGTACTCCATAGGGTGGCCGGAGGCGGAGTCGTGTCTTGGGCGGGCATCCAATGGGATGCCTGCCCCGAGCCCCAAAGTGGATCCCTCATGCAGCAAGGCACGAGTCCAGGGCAGTGAATGCCTACTACAGGCACTCGGACCTGCATGCCCATTCCACAGTGTCCAGCCATCTGATGGAAGGCTCCCCACCTGCCACAAAGTGGAGCCCCATCCCCGTAGCCAGAGTCCCCCCCCCACACACACAGGTGTCCCGCAGCGCGCAACCATGACCCCCTATCCTGTACCCTGCCGAAACTATACAGGCCAGTGACTGGTGGTCCCCCCACCCACCCACAGCACTGACCTACCCCCCTGCCAACATACCTGCCTGGTGGTGCCATGGGCCTGGATGGCCGGTGGCACAGCCCTCGCCACACCACCTCCACTGCCAGCCATCTAAATGCTGCTGGGAGTGCGCTCCCAACAGCTTTTCGATAACTGGTGGCCACGGCGGTGTGGTGAGGGCTGTGCCACTGGCATTCCGAGCCCATGGCACCACCAGGCAGGCATGTTGCCGGGGGGGATCAATGCCACGGGTTTGTGGGGGGACCACGGGTCACTGGCCTGTATAGTTTCAGCAGGGGACCATGTGGGGGACATGGCTGTGCGCTGCAGGGCATCTGTGTGTGCAAGGAGGGCATGTCCTGAGCAACACTGGGGTTGGGGGCTATGATAGATCAGGGCGGGGGTCAGGGTCTAGCATTCCAGAATGGGTCAGTGTGGTATGTGGGTGGGCCAGTGGTTCCTTGCTACACCATGGCTGGGGCCGACCTAAGTTAGGGGGCATGGCACTATGGATTCTGCCTAGTGGGCTCAGGTAGCATGGGGGGGTCAATTCCAGGTCCCACCCCCACGGTGGGTGATGTCTGAGGGGGCATGCAGTGGGTTACGGCAGGGTCTACCCTTGTGTAACCTCCACCCTACTCCTTCCCCCCTGCGTGAAGCACATTTTGGCTTTGAGCATGCCGTGTAGTGCTGGCACACCCCTGGCAGGCCCCTGGCCTCCCCCCAGCATGTTGCTGTCCTTGTTGCCGGAGGTTCGGGCATGTAACAGGTGCATGACCCCTTAGTGAATGCCACATGGACACCACTCTATGGCATACAAGTGTAGCAATGTCAGCGTGCCCGGTTTACGCAGCGCATTGGCATCGTGCATAGGGCCCATAGACATTTACTAATGCATGCACAGATGCACAAGTCCGGTTTCAGGAAGGGCCATTCCACAGCCTCCTCCCTGGTTAGGTTCATGGATTCCATCCTCTCAGGCATGGACAAAGGGTTGATCACCTCGGCCATTTTCATAGACCTTGCCAAAGCTTTTGATACAGTCTCCCATCCTCTGCTACTTCAATGTCTCTCGGAAGCAGGCCTAGCTGGCTCAGCTACCAATTGGTTCAGTGCCTACCTCTCTGACAGAACTCAGTCAGTTAGAATCTCCTACATCACCTCTTCACCCCTCCCTATAGCCACCGGAGTTCCCCAGGGATCAGTACTTGGCCCTATCCTGTTCTCCATCTTTCTAAATAACCTCCCTCTAGTGTGTTCATCCACGTCTATTCAAATGTACGCAGACGCTACTGTCCTTTTTGCCTCTGGCTCCTCCCCAGAAGAGGTAACAGCCAACCTCCAGGCTGACTTCAACAGGGTACAGTTATGGTTTAGCTCTCACCAGCTCTCTCTCAATGTGAACAAAACTACCACCATGACCTTTGGCACTCGGCAACGTCTAACCAGGCTTCCTTCCCTACCTACCTTCCACACCCTTGATGGGACGGTACTGGAAGACGTCACTTCCTTCTGCTACCTCGGGGTCTGGCTCGACCGTCACCTGTCCTTCTCCGACCACATTGATGGCATCATAAAAAAACTGCGCTCCAAGCTCGGAGCCCTTTACAGGAACCGCAACTGCCTCCCTCTCATGGCAAGGCGTGAGCTAGTGCATAATATGATCCTCCCCTCATTTGACTACTGCGACATAGTATACAGTGCCGCTCCCAAATCTACCTTAGCCAGACTGGACACACTTTTCCATGCCTTCTGTCACTTCACCCTCGATGCCACCCCACCGTACCTATCACTGCAACCTCTACCATGCCCTCACATTCCCTTCCCTCAAAAACCATTGCCTGCAGCACTGCGCTAAATTTGTAGCCAAATTCTGGCATGATGCCCTGCCCTCATACCTCTCTACCTTACTTACCCCAGCTCCCTCACCTTCTCATGCCCTCAGATCCCTCGATGACTGGAAGCTACAAATCCCTAGGCGGAAAACCACTATTGGGCAATCTGCTTTCTCCTACCACTTCCCCAAACTCTGGAATGAACTCCCTCTCCAAATTCGCCACTCCTCCTCTACCCACTCCTTGTCTTCAGCACTAGCAAATTACCTCTCGGTAAATTGCTCCTGCACTTAAGCCCTGAAGGTGTCCCCTTATACCCCCCCCCAACTGCCTGACCAGCGGCACCTAGCTTACATTATGAAAGTTGGCTTACGGTATCTATACCAACTTCAGCACTTCTTGGTACATGGACTTTGCCCTGTCCTAAATCCTACTTGATACTGCCCGATCCTCACATATTCTCCACTCCCAGTGTCACACCTCAGCTATCCAATTCTATCCCACGAGTTATAAATTATCCAGCACATTTCGCTGGTTAAGTCTGTAATATAATCTATGCCTGCCAAGTATTGTTGTTGAACTGTACTGATTGTCTTATCCCTATTCCATCACACAATTGTATCCTGCAACTGTATAACTGAAACTTTCTCTATAAACTGTTCAACTGAATCTCAGTCTACTGTATTGCTGTAATTGTGCTCAGCTATGTTCTACTGTTTTCCTCGTATATGTAACTCTTGATAACCTCGAGTTATCTCCCACTGTACCCTCACACCCCAGGCCACACTGGGAGATGAGCATCTTTTTGCTCAGTGTGCCATCTGGTGAAACAATTTCAATAAATAAATAACTAAATAAAAGTGTAGCTTTAGTATGTTTTATGGCTGTTCTCAGGGAAGGAGCTATCTATTCTCTGACATTTGACCTTTAAATACCTTTCCTTTGATTGAACTCTGTTGTCTTTATATCGTTCTATGTTAGTTTTTAAAAGCAGTTTAGGCCAATGGGATTTTTAACAACTTTTCATCTTTTTTTTTTTATGTATGATCTGGATTTTAAGAAAGTGTATTCTTCCAAACCAGCTGTCAATGTTTTCTGATGAAGGACTCTGTGTAGTCTGAAAGCTCAAAGCACCTGTTTTCTTTTTTAACAGCTCTGTTGGTCCAATAAAAGGTATCAAATCATCTGTTTGTGTTGATCTTCCCCTTTAGTATTCTGAACATTGTGATCATGCCACCCCCGTAGACTCACTCCATTTAGCATTACGAACACTGTGATATTTTCTCCTCTCAGATTCACCCCGTTTTTTTAAACTCAGCTTTATAATGAGTTATATGCTAGTGATAGAGTCAGATACACTTCCATCAGTATAACATTTTTGACAATCTGGTAATACACTAGTATAGGGAAGTACATGTATAGGTCTCACAGTACGTTGCTTCCCTCTGTGTGTACTAAGATATTTGCACCCCATAAAAAGCTGAATAAAATTATAATTTATATACTTAACATAGAAAGAGAGAACACGAGTAAAAAAAGGACCAACGTTAAGGAAAGCAACACTTCTCTTTTTTTCTTTAAGAAGAAGAACACTTCTTTTTTCTTTCCTTTTTCCATCTTATTTTTCTTTCTAAACAGAGAAAAAGAAGCATTTAAAACTTGGTGTATCTCACTCATTCTAGAACAGGTTTCTTAAATCCATCTGAGTAATGATTATGGGTTCTCCCCTCCCAAATCCAGTGAGGGGTGACAATTCAAATCTCCAGTTGAGATATATATAATATATATATATATATATATATATATATATATATATATATATATACTATTCTATGGCTGCTATGCATCCATAAATATCCTTCCTGTGAGGCAAATGTAGCTGTCAGCTGTTCCATATAAAAGATCAGTGCCACTCTCCCTTTCCACTCTTTAACCCCTAGTGTTAAAGGAGTGAGCCAATGTGGGGTTATTGTTTTTAGTGCAACTAATACCATGTGTTGGAACCCCTCTACTTTCTTATGGGGTCTTACATTCACTATCCTAGCCCCCAGCAAGTAATACTGAAAGGAATCTGGGACTCCAGCTCCTTAGATCCTGGAGAGCTTCGATTGGTTAGCTGTCCAAAAGGGTTGAATCCTGGGGCAAGACCATAAAAGGTGATGATGCATGCCCCATAGCCCCACATTCCCTCCAGCATAAGTCAGTGGTGGACCTACCAAAGTGCCTGCTGACAGTGGAGACATAACAAAGTGCACCAGGACCTTACAGTGGAATTCTCTCCAGCTCTGTGAGGCCAAGATCTTTCAGCACCCCCACCAGCTAGTCCACTTATCCTCAGGAATTTCTTTCCCTGATTTTTATTGCCATTTATCTCCAACCTGCAGAAGAATTCCTTCAATAGGGGTTTGTAAACAAAGGAAATGTATTTAGACATGATCTGAAGTATTGTAGACCAGTAAAGGTGCTCCTCCCGCTTAGTTCATGTGCCTTCTGTTATTTTTAAGAATATAGCTTCAGACCTGTAAAAACCTATGGAAATCAGATCTAGCAAGTGGGCATTTGCCCTGTAGAGACTGGTACAAGGACACAGTGGTCCCCCTCCACCAATTGTTCAAACCGCACCAATACTGCTCTGTTCCAGACTCTAAATCCTGGGTCTGTTCAACCTGGTTCAAAGATCATGTCTCCAGTTATTAATGCCAGTGGACCTATTTCATTGAGGGTATTGGAGGCAGCACTAATATTTTGTAAGATGTTAAGGGGATGTCTGACCCACATATTGGTATTGGGTTTGGGGTGATCTTAGCAGTAAGCACAGCATGCAGGGCATGGGCAAGGAGTCATGATTTTCCATGCCATACCACCTTGAATGCTCTCTCTGTTTTGTCCAGGTCATTAAAGGGGTTGTTTGTGCTGTTAAATAGTACAACCTGATGCCTGGAAGTCCCAGTCCCCCTCCTCGTGAGGCAGGGTCAGGATTCTGTCATCCACTCTTGCTCTCTTACCAGCTCAGATATATTTTTGTCAGTCTTCAGTTGATGCCAAAAGGCACTCGATAAGGGGACTGGCAGGGTTTGAAACAACAACAATAACTGAGACAAAAATGTTAATTTTCAACACTCCTAGTCTGCCCAGCATGGAGAAGGGCAGCAGATGCCAGCATTTTATATCTGCTGTTATTGCAACCAAAATGTTATCATAGTTTAACTTAAACAGGTCTCCTCTCCTGGGGGTGATGCATATGCCTAAATATCTAATAATGTTATTCTTGGCCCAGGCGTAATAGAAGGAGGCTCTGAAGTCCAGAGAGCAAGGGCCACCGATGTATATTGCCTCTGATTTAGAGTAGTTAAACTTGTAGCCTGAAACTCTCCCATACTCCTGTAGTACCTCCTGAAGGGCCAGAATCAAAGTGTTAGGCTTGCTGACAAAAAAGGGCATTGTCAGCAATAAACAGTGATCTTATGCTGATCATCATTGCCTTCTATCCCTGGTATCTCTGTGGTGTCTCACACCCTAACTGCCAGGAAGGTTCAATGCAAAGTGCAAAGATCAAGGGAGACAAGGGGCAGCCCTGCCGACTGCCACATGCCAGGGGAATGTCTTGGAGCTAACTCCATTGACTTTAACCATTGCCTGCATGTGCCTATACAGGGCCGTGATGCTGGCCTGGAAGCCCTGGCCTGGTTGCTTGGACCAAAGTTCATCTCTTGGAGAACCCTTTTTAGATACTCCCACCTCACCCTATCACCCTCTCAAATGCATTCTCAGCATCCATTGAGATGGCAAGTTGGAGATCCTTAGAGGAGGATTAGGAGGAGAAGATGTTCAATACCCATCAGATGTTATCTTGCAGGACTCTTCCTTTAATAAAACAGTTTGGTCTGGGCCCACCAGACCCTGCACACACCCATGTGACCTGTTTGCCAGAATACCTGTAAAGATCTTCATATCCACTGGTAATAAGGAAATAGGACTATAAGAACTACAAAGTTCTAGATTTTTGTCCAGTTTGGGTAAAATGGTAATATGGGCCTGTCTCCAAGTTGCAGGGCGAGGGTCCCCCGCAAGAATATTATTATATACCTTTTGCAGTTGGGGAGTCATCTGTTCTGAAAATGTTTTGTAAAATTTGTCAATGGTGCCGTACTAACTTTTATGTTTTTTATTATGTTCTGCATGTCCACCCTAGTCGCCAGGGTGTCCAAATTGTTCCTGTCTTCCTCTGACAAATTATTAAGGGTTGCCAAGGACATAAACTATTGCAGAGCCTCTCAGTCCCCCCTGGTCCCAGGAATCTGCATATAACCGAGAATAAGTATCAAAGGTCTGAAAAATGTCCATTGGGCTAGTATTGGTTCTACCCTTCTCGTCCCCATCCCTACTTTTCTGCACTGCCCTACTTAACTCCTATTGGCGAAGTTGCCATGCCAGAAGCTTCCCTACCCTGTACCCAGCCTCATAGTACCTTTGTTGTGTATACTTCAGACTACCCTCAAGCTTATTTTCCAGTAATTTGGTCAGTTTATTCCTACACTCCGCTAAATGTTCCTTAAGTTGGGGTCTAGAGTAATCTTATGCTCAGCCTCCACATAAAAAATGTTGTGTTCCAGTTCTATTCTTTGTCTTTTCTGTGAATTTTTTTAGTGCTCATGAAAGGTGCTGGATGGACAGTACTGGAATGTGAAGTCCTCCATTTATCCACATGACAGGTACAGCATGGGCAGTCACAGTACAAGCTTCCCCCCACTGCGACGCCAATGCACTTCAACCATGCCATGGAGGGACCATCATGTAGGTGAAAGAATAGTTCAGATTCCATTCCCATTCAACCCTTGGCCTCTCATGTGAGACTGCCAACAAGGGTGCCAATTAGTATCAGTTGTGTTGGTGGTTTTGTGATCTGGACACCTGCCTACTGGGAACTGGACAGAGACCACCATAACTCATTTTACATAGGCCATTGAACAGCCCTCAGGTGATAGTGGCCTTCGACCACTACCCACCTGTGCTGGATTTGAACCTGTAACCTAGAGGTGTAAGGCTCCTTAACCCCTCTACCAATCCACTAAGCCAACCAGTTCCCCAGTTCTGTTCTTCATCTATTCTGCTCTTTTATTTGTTGGGAGGCATGAGATATGAATCACCTTACCAGAGTGGCCTTTAGCTCACCCCACCTTACAGCTTCAGATGTTGGCATGGGGTCATGATGTCGTGGATGAAACTGTGCATGTCACACCTGCGCATGGAAAACAGAGTATGGCAATGCATCAACAGCGCATAATGCTGTCTGCACACAGATGCCTCACACCTGATCCTTCAGTTTGTTTCTTGGGGTGGGGCTCCGCTTCGCCCACCACACCCACTGGAATAAATATAATCAACTCTGTGGGGGTGCGGACAGCGGGGAAAGTTAAAAAGCTAACTGCAGCACTTAGTCGAGGCCGCAAAGTCGGAACGTAAACAAAATTTCCCAAGCAGGGTTTCAAACCCTGATTGGCCAAGTACCCAACCAGCAGTGGTTACATCTACTTCCTCTTTGGAATTCAGTGACAGGGGGTAGAGATATAGTCGTATTACTCATATACCCCTGTCGCTTTCATACCATACGCGTTACTGACTATGGGGTTCTTCATGTGTGCTTTAGTCCATGCTATACTGACCCGGTACCTCAGATATCTCACCTTCTTTATTTATAGAGAGATATTCTTGTATAGCTGCAATTATTTGCCCACAGAAGGCTGTGTCATTTAAATGCGAGACATTCAGTCTCCACAAGGAGTTCTTGTGGGCTTGTTCTATGAGTAGATCTACACATACCATGGTTCGAGGCTATGATCTGATGTATATCACTGGTTTGTACCATATGTAGCCAGTTCTCAGATATAAGGAAGAGATTAATTTGGGAGTACTGGAAATGATGGTAGGAATAGGAAGTATAATTTTGCTCCTCCCAGCACGTGACGCCAAACGTGCTGCAGTCCACCCTCCTTCCAGAACCAGTCTGAGATTCCTGCTCTCTCCCTGGGGACCCCCCACTATACCATCTCTTGTCAATACTCGAGTAGGGATGCAGTTAAATCCCCCCACCCACCACCACCAGGGTCCCCTGCTCCTGAGCTGATCTAAGTAAGTGTTTTTTGGAAAAAAAAAATCTCTGTGTTCTTTCATCAGGAACATATATATATTGAGAAAGCAATAGCAGCACCCCTCTATATGATCCCTGCAATTGAACAAACCTGTCTTCATCATCCTCCAGAACCTCTGAGATAGATGGGGGAGGAGTGGAGAGTGTCCCATCTGACCAGCACTGGAACACCCTGCCTATTAGGATGCACTTTGAAGGGCGAGGGAAACCCCTCCTCCACCCACCCCTTTCTGACTTTGCAATGTCTCTGTTGGGATAAGTGTGTCTCTTGGATGAACGTTATTGTAGCTCCCAGTCTCCCCACCTCCTGTAAGATGCTGGCTCTCTTGACTGGAGACTGCAGACCCTTAACAATATAAGTATTTATTTTTAAATCAGCATTGGAGAGGATATGAAACCATCATTAGCTGACCAGTATGAGACACACTTGAAACAAGCAACAAGAAACACAACAAGAACCAGAACTGTAACAATTGACCATAGGTCTGGCCCCTACCTAGGCCATAAGAGATGTGTGCTGTCACTTTGCAATAAGGTGCTTTGAACTGGATCCTCCCTGAGGCCTGCATCCCACCCCTCTATACCAGGGCCTTATCTCTCACTTCTAGGTAGCGCAGTGTAACCTTCATCTAGTGGCATCAGTCGATGGCACACTGAGGTGCAGTGTTGTGATGGTATCCATGTTTCGCCTCATGGGCAGAACAGTGCAGTCCACTGCCCCAGAGGGGGGTTGATTGTCTCCCATCACTGTTAAATCCATCACCAGAGATGACACTCCCCCACATCTTTGCCTCCCCATCCTCCAGTTATGAATAAGTACTCTTGGAGCCCCCCAGGTGAGAAGACTCCCCAACCCCCGCTATAGGTCATGCTCCACCATGCCTACCCCAAGCAGGAAGGGGGCCCTGCTATTCCTCCGATGTCCTCTAGAACACATTAGAATTCTGTACAGGTGCCCCCTTTAACAAATCTCTGGACTTGTGCAGTAATAGAAAACTCGCCTCTCCCCATAGTAGCCCCCTGACATGTGCATCCTTCCCAACTTCTGCTAGAGAAATTAAAGCACCCTGTCCTGCTGTATGAAAAGTAAATAAAAAAGACAGACATCTATGAAGAGCACAGAATACAAATGATCAGTGCTACCATAGGTGGTTGACTAGGAACAGAGTCCAACATCTGGATTGAACAGTCACTTGCATTGCCTTCTCACTGTCAGTCTGGTGCTTCCGTGCTTTTCCAATATAAGAAGATCTGTGGTGTGGAGATTCAGTGTTCATACTTGTCACAAACCCACTCAGCAGGTCAGCCTTCTACTCCCAAAGTGCCAACCTCTGAGTGTAGAATTGTGAACAGTTAACAGAACAAGGTAACACTCTTGTCTGTTTTGTGGGTTCGAGTCCCCTTTTGTCCCAAGTTCTGGAGGGATCCAAACTGATAACCTCTTGTTAGTGTACCCAATTGTCAGGCTCAGATAATTCTGTCTTCGGGGGGGCAGATATCTTTGCCTATGGGCACCTAACCAGGTATTTCAAAATGAACCCTTAGAACTCTATGCAAGACCTAGATAACTCTTACCTGTTTCCCAGTTTGGTACCACAATAAGCTCATGCACAGTGTCAACTGTAACCATCTAAACTTCACTTACAAAAAAAGAAGTTTCAAGGCACACCAGGCAGTTTCTGTTTTTAAAATATATATCTTTACTTTAAAATAGGTAAAATAGGAAAACAGTGAAATACAGAACAAGATATCCCAACACGTACAATCTTAAAAACAAAACAGGTTTAAAAGTGCAAATTCCTACAACCCCTACACTCAGACTGGTCTTATCTGATGTATCCTTACTTCCTTAATCTTTTAGTGTTGTGATGTTCCTCTTTCTCAGTCAGTAAAAGAATCTCTATGTGTCTCTGACTAAGGTCTGCTCAGTATACTTAAAAGCAGTCTTGAACCGGCCTTCTTTCTGAGGTCCTAACTCTGCCTTGGTGTATTAAAATTTATATTTTATAACACAAGATGTCCTAATAAGATGTTTAAAAAAATAGGTGACATCAATGAATCTTTTCTCTTTATGTGACTTGCCAAACCAGTCTGTGATCTGCTTCACACAAACATCAAAGTCTCTTTGATGTAATTCTGGCTTTTTTGGACGACACCCCCAACACATGTATATTGGACTTCTCAAACCAGTCTGTGATCTTCTTCACATAGACATCAAAGTCTATTTGATGTAATTACTGGCTTCCTTGGGATTCACCTCACCCCATTGCATATGCTCCTTCCTTCATGACACCTCGTACAAATCAAAGGATTTCCCTAAGGACGTCATGAATGGATATTTTATTTCCTGGGCTTCAAAGAAAACTTTAACAAGCTAATTGCATTTCAGATGTCTGTAGTTTAACCTACATCCTGTCCTTTGAACTTATACCTGGTGGGGTTGATGTGTCATTTCAGCAAGACAGTAGTTTCTCCTGGCAGACACTCTCCTACATATTTTATATTGCAGAAAAAATATCATAGTGTAATCAGAACCAGCTGTCCATGTGTCACAATCCTCCCCATCTAGACTGAATTTGGGGGCTCTATCCCCTGCATGGGATGAGCTTCCCAAATCAGTTCACTCCTCATACACACAAGATAGCCCATCTGAGTTCTGATTGGTCGCTCCAGCCCAATGTAGAATGGTCATGTCATACCCTTGCAAAGCAAGACTCCATCTTAGCAATCTACCAATATTTTTCCCCACCTGCGTCAGCCAAACCAGGAAGTTGTGGTCAGTCTGCACCACAAAACGCTGCCCATACAAGTATGGCTCCAATTTCTTTAGGGCCCACACTATGGCAAGACACTCCTTTTCCACCGTGGAATATGCTTGCTCCCGGGGAAGTAACTTTTTACTCAGGTAGGCTATTGGATGATACCTCCCTTGGCTGGATGTCTGACTCAGTACTGCCCCAATACCCACATCTGAGGCATCAGTCTGAACTATAAAAAGGTCTGCTATAGTCAGGACTTGTCAAACCAGGAGCACTGCACAGTGCTTCCTTTAGTTTGGAAAAGGCTTCCTCACAGGCTGGGCCCCAGGTAATTTTCTTGGGCATCCTTTTCTTTGTCAGGTCAGATGGGGAGCAGCCAGGGCAGTGTAATTGGGTACAAATTTCTTGTAGTACCCTGCTGTCCCTAGGAAACTCCTGACCTGCTTCTGTGTTTCTGGTCTGGGCCATGCCTGGATTACCTCTATCTTTATTTGGTTAGGATGGAGCTGTCTCAGCCTACCACATGCCTGAGGTATGTCACCTCTCCCATGGCCACCTGGCACTTTTCAGCTTTGACAGTGAGCCTGGCCCTCTGTATCCTGCCCAGAACTTCCCTAAGGTGGGATAGGTGTTCCTCCCAGCTGGTACTAAAGATGGCAATGTCATCCAGGTATGCCACGGCGTACTTTTCAGCACCATTTAACACCTGGTTCACCAACCTTTGAAAACTGACCGGGGCATTCTTCATTCCGAAAGGCATTACTTTAAACTCAAATAAGCCTATTGGAGTGATGAAGGCTGACCTCTCCCTAGCTCTGTCCATCAACTCTACCTGCCAATACCCCTTTGTCAGGTCAATGGTCACAAGGTAGGTCGCCCCTCCCAACTTGTTCAGGAGTTCATCCGTCTGGGGCATCGGGTGGGCATCTGACTTCATGACTGCATTCAGTCCATGATACTCCACACAGAAATGAGTTGAGCCATCTGGCTTGGGCACAAGGACTACGGGTGAGGCCCAGGGACTGTGGGATTTCTGGATTACCCCTAAATCCAGCATCTCCTCCACTTCCCTCCTAATGTCCTTTTGGACAGCCTCTGACACCCAATATGCTGTCCGCACGTGAGCATGTCGTCCCTGTCTCCACATCATCATGTGCTCATGGGGTTAGTCCAGGCTTGGTGCAAACAAGGGGCAAAGTCTGCTAAAACCTCCCTTACTTCCTGGATCTGGTCCGGGGTCAGCTGGGGAGACAGTTTTACGGCCTCCACAGAGGACTCCCGCTTACTCTCTTCCAGCAAGTCCAGAAGGGGGTCTCCTTCGTCCGTCCCCTCCCCATGACTACACACTGCAAACACCATGTCAGCCCTATTTGCATATGGCTTCATCATGTTGACATGGTACATACTTTCTGTCTGTCTATGGTCAGGTAACTCCATAATGTAGTTCACATCATCTACCTTCCTAACCACTTTGTATGGTCCTGCCCACTCAGCCTGCAGCTTGTCTTTCCAGACCGGAATAAGGACCATGACTTCCTGACCCACCATGTTCGAGTCAGCTCTGGCTCTGCGGTCGTACCACACTTTTTGTTTCTGTTGGGCAGCTGCCAGGTTGCTCTGGGCTGTCCCCATAAGCTCCTTCAGCCTCTCCCTAAACCTAAGGACATAATCCACAATGGGAGTTCCCTGGGTGGCGTGCTTGCCTTCCCAGTCCTTCTGGATCAAGTCTAGTGGCCCATGTACCCAGCGTCCATATAAGAGTTTGAAGGGGGAAAATCCTGTCGACTCTTGGGGCACCTCCCTGTATGTAAACAACAGGTGAGGAAGGTATTTCTCCCAGTACCTCCCATGTTGTTCAGCAAACACCTGGAGCATTGCCTTTAGGGTACCATTGAATCATTCCACAAGCCCATTGGCTTGTGGGTGATATGGTATCATGCATCTCTGCACCACCCCACACTTCTCCCATAAACATTTCATCAGGTCCGACATGAAGGAACCCCCTCGATCAGTGATTGCCTCCTGTGGAAACCCAACACGGAAGAAAATCCCAAGTAAGGCATCTGCCTCCTTGTCTGTCCTCAGAGAGGATAGGGCGACTGCCTCTGGGTACCGGGTGGCATAATCCACCATAGTCAGGATGAATCTCTTTCCTGATGAGCTGGGAGTATTTAAAGGCCCCACAATATCCATTCCAACTCTCTGGAATGGCTCCTCCACTATGGGCAATGGGATCAGGGCTGCTTGGGTTTTCTTGCCGGCCTTCCCTATTTCTTGGCACCGGTGACAAGACCTGCAATACTCCTTCACCTGCTGGGTGAAGTTAGGCCAGTAGAAATTCTGGGCTAGCTGCTGCATAGTAAGCGTGATTCCCAGATGACCAGACAAAGGAATATCATGGGCAATCTTGAGCAACTGCTCACGATACCCCTGGGGAACAACAAGTTGCCTGCCTAGCATCCCTCCCTCTGTCTGTACTGCCTGAGTATACATAAGTCCATTTTCCCAATAAACCATATGTCTGCCGTCTTCTCCCTGTGTGCTGTCCAAGTCTGCCCAAGCCCTCAGCTTCTCTAAACTAGAGTCACTCCTCTGAGCAGCTGCAAACCCCTCACACATTCCCAAGGCATGGGACGGGTCCCCTTCAGTCGCTAAACTAGGGCCCCTAGCACTAGCATCAGGGCACTTAGGATCACTGTCAATCCCAACCCTCTGAAAATGGGTCACCCCTCCCTCTTCGGAGTAACCCTCTGTAGCTGTGTGGTTACTTGCTACTGGGGAAATTTCTACCCCCTTTTCATTAGTCTCCCCATCTGGAGACACGGTCTGGGGAACCAGCCTCTCAGTGGTTTCCACAATGGTTTCTGTGGGGTTCAGGGAACTACAATTTTCCCTTGCCACTTGGCTACGGGTAACTGCACATACCATCTCCTGTTTTAGATTGTTGCCCAGGATCACATCCACTGCTAAGGTTTTAGCTACAGCCACCTGTTGCACAGTTCCCACTGTTTCACCTAAGTCTAGGAGAACACTAGCGGGGGGCAATGTTTTCTCCCCGCCTGCAAAGCCCTATACAGTGACGTATTTATTGGGCATAAGCTGACCAGGCTGTACCAGATCCCCCTTTACCAATGTCAGGGATGCCCCCGTGTCCTTTAACCCCTGCGTCTGTACATCATTTACCATGACTGGGTGCATGTGTTCCCTCATGTTCACTGGCATGCTTCCAGGGACACACAAACAACCCACCTCTTTTCTAGAGCCCGGTTGTGTATTATTGCTCACCTTTTTGGGACACTGTCTGGCAATATGCCCAGTTTCTTTACACAACCAACATGCATTTCTTACTTCAGAGAAATCTTTTCTTTGAAACCTGGGGCTAACCGGTTTCGGTGGAGGCAGTGAGGGTTTTAGCTGTCCTGAAGACGCGCTTTTCCCTTTTGCGCTGCCACGCCCCCATTTGCTCTCAGAGCATGTCTGCTCTTGGCATAGCAGTCCGAGAGTTCAGCAGCCTCTTGCACTGTTTTGGGATCTCAGTCCTCTAGCCAGGTTTTTAGCTCAGCTGGGCATGCCCAATAAAACTGTTCTAATAAAATCACATTTTCAATTTTATCAACAGAGTTTGCCTCAGTTCCTTCCCACCAACTTTTTAAAAACTGATGTTGTTTCATGGCTAGCTCCTTGTAGCTCATATCAGGGCTTCTCCTGAGCTTACGGAATTTAGCTCTGTATGATTCAGCAGTTAATTCAAACTTTTTTAACAGTGCAGCTTTTAGCTTGCTGTAATCATTACCGTCCTCATTGTTCATTTAACCCAATGCATCCTGAGCTTTCCCGGTAAGTAGCGGGGATAGCTGGAAGCTCCAGGACTCTCTAGGAATTTTAGCCTGAATACAAACTTTTTCAAAAGAATTTAAAAAGGCATCCATATCCTCCCCCTCCTTAAATTCGGCTATTAATTTGGAATTCAATTTGTAACCCAGTCCTGCAGTCCCAGTTAAACCCAAGCCACTTACCTGCTCTGGTGCCGCTGGTCAGAGTAGTAGCTTCTCCAGTTCATGTTGCCTCTGACGCTCCTCTCTCTTCTCCTCGGCAGCTCGCTGGCACTCACGCTCCTCACAGTCTGCCTCCCTCTGCTCTCGCTCTGCCTCTTGGTGTTCTCACTCTGCCTTTTCTTCTGCAGCTCACTGGTGCTCACGCTCCTCATGGTCTGCCTCTCGTCTCTCTTGTTCTCTCTTCTCCTGGAACTCCAGCTCCATCCTGCGCAACTCAATTTGCAGCCTGAGTACTTCTGGATTCAGGATACTGGTGACCTTCCCCTGCTGCTGTGGCCCTTCACTGACAGTGGCCCTGTTGTTCTCCTCATCGGATCTGGACGCTGCACTGGCCGCTAGCCCTACCACACTCGAGGCTTGGTCCTTTTCAGTCACGGTCGGTGACTTGCTGCTCTGGGTATCTGCTACCATCAGGGCATCTATGAGGTTCTGCTTGCTTGCTTTCACCTCGAACAGGACTCCTCTGTCCCTGCACAACTGCATTAAGTAGTATACAGTGTGCCTGCTGTAGTCGGAAGTCATCTTTCCTAACTACTGCTACTCTGACTAGTACTTTTAGAAAAAAAAATAAAACAGGTAGGAACTTGACTGTAAGCCAAAGGATATAGTTCTGCTTCCTTTTGAAATAAAACACTGCCTTTCCTTTTTTTCTAAGTGAGCTGAACCGTCTCCAGCTGACACACTGAACAATAAAGCTTATGCCACCAAACTTTTTCGCACCACTGCCAACCAATCTGTCACAAACCCACTCAGCAGGTCAGCCCTTTACTCCCAAAGTGCCAACCTCTGAGCGCAGAATTTTGAACAGTTAACAGAACAAGGTAACCCTCTTGTCTGTTTTGTGGGTTCAAGTCCCCTTTTGTCCCAAGTTCTGGAGGGATTCAAACTGATAACCTCTTGTTAGCATACCCAATTGTCAGGCTCAGATAATTCTGTCTTTACAGGGCCAGATATCTTTGCCTACGGGCACCTAACCAGGTATTTCAGAATGAACCCTTAGAACTCTATGCAAGATTTAGATAACTCTTACCTGTTTCCCAGTTTGGTACCACAATAAGCTCATGCACAGTGTCAACTGTAACCTTCTAAGCTTCACTTCTAAGTTTCACTAAGTTTCAGGAGGCAGTATGGCGCAGTGGGTTAAGGCTCTGAGCTGCAAATCTGGAGACCTGGGTTTGAATCCCATAGCCCCCTAGGTGCATACTGTGTGACCCTGAGCAAGTCACTTAACTTCCTCGTGCTCCCAGGTTGCACCTGCAAACAAGCTTTCAGCTTAGTGTGTCTCACCTGGTAAAATAATTGGTAAAAAAAAAAAAAAAAAAAAAAACTTATAAAAAAAGAAGTTTCAAAGCACACCAGGCAGTTTCTGTTTTTAAAATATATATCTTTACTTTAAAATAGGTAACATAGGAAAACAGTGAAATACAGAGTAAGATATCCCAACACGTACAATCTTAAAAACAAAACAGGTTTAAAAGTGCAAATTCCTACAACCCCTACACTCAGACTGGTCTTATCTGATGTATCCTTACTTCCTTAATCTTTTAGTGCTGTGATGTTCCTCTTTCTCAGTCAGAAAGAATCTCTACGTGTCTCTGACTAAGGTCTGCTCAGTATACTTAAAAGCAGTCTTGAGCTGGCCTTCTCTCTGAGGTCACCTAACTCAGCCTTGGTGTATTAAAATTTACATTTTATAACACAGGATGTCCTAACAAGATATTTAAAAAAATAATAGGTGACATCAATGAATCTCCTCTCTTCATGTGACTTGCCAAACTGGTCTGTGATCTGCTTCACACAGACATCAAAGTCTCTTTGATGTAATTCTGGCTTCCTTGGACGACACCCCCAACACATGCATATTGGACTTCTCGAACCAGTCTTTGATCTTCTTCACAAAGACATAAAAGTCTCCTTGATGTAATTACTGGCTTCCTTGGGAGACACCCCACTCCAATGCATATGCTCCTTGCTTCATGACGCCTAGTGCAAATCAAAGGATTTCCCTAAGGACGTCATGAATGGATATTTTATTTCCTGGGCTTCAAAGAAAACTTTAACAAGCTAATTGCATTTCAGATATCTGTAGTTTAACCTACGTCCTGTCCTTTGAACTTATACCTGGGGGGGGGGGGTTGATGTGTCATTTCAACAAGACAGAAGTTTCTCCTGACAGACACTCTCTTACATATTTTATATTGCAGAAAAAAATATCATAGTGTAATAAGAACCAGCTGTCCACGAGTCACAATACTGTGTGGGGCTCCCTCCTTTAACCTTCCCGCCAGGTCCCGCCATGCCTTCCCAAACCCAACGTAGCTGGAGCATGAAATTCCGCCATACTCTGCCCACCACCTCTTATCCCTTGCACTTTATACCATGATCCCAAATAGAATTTCAAAATCAGAAATAAAGTTTGGAATGGTAAATCCCTTCTGGAATAAGCACATTTAGGATGACTAGTTTCTTAGAGATAAGTTCCTTCATTTGAAAAGAAACCTTCCAGCTCACCTCCCATCCCAATGAATTGTCCACTTACGTCACCAATAGTGCTGCCCTGTCTCAACCTTTGCCCCCCTGTTGAAGCCTGGTTGGTGGTAGCAGAGCATTGTGGATTTTGGGCAAAGATGGAATCCAAGCTCCTAGAAGTCGACGGTGAAACTGTGTTTTGGCACCTTTTTGAGCCTTGTTGTGACCTTTGTCTGTGCTGTAGTTCTTGTTCTCCTGGCGGTCTGATCTTATCTGGGCCCTGAAGCTTCACTCCCAGTTGCTGCAGATAAGGTGTAGCTTCCTCCAGAGATTGAAAAAACTGTGCCCCACTCTCCTTGCGTACTTTAAGCTGGGCTGGGGCAAAGAACTGTATATTCTTTTCTCTTAAGTCCTTTATCACTGCCACTTTTTTCCTTATCTTGTCCATCATGAGTGACATGAAGTTGTGTTCTACGTACACCTGGGTGTCCCCGAATGTCAGCTCCTTCTTGGCCCAGGCTGCTGTTAGAATTTTCATCTTGATGGAGCAATCCACAAGTGGGCTAATGTGGAACGAGGATGTGCCTTGAGGCCTGAGGGTTTTGGCACCAATGCATGATGAGATTTTTCAAATTGTAAATTACTAGATTTGTCCCAGCCTAGCAATTCTAGCAAAAAGGAGATAAAAGTCTCCATCTCTCCATATTCCATTCCTTCTGGGATCCTATGCAGCCTCAAGTTGTTGCGTCTAGCCCTCTGCTCCATATTGTTTATTTTCTCCAACATTTCTCACTCTCTTTTTAATAAATGCAGCAGAATCGCATTGTGATGGCCCCCTTGCTCCGTGAGATCTGTGAGCCCTGTTTCCAGATCCTTAGTTCAAGCTCTAGTATCTCTGACCTCCTGCCTGGTATCCGCTAGCTCCATCTGAAGACTTTGAAGTGTATTTTCTGTTTTTTGTAATTCAGTGATTAACTGCTTTGAAGTAATGGTGCAGGTAGCCTCTTTAAGGTCACTAAGGCAGTCTCTGGCTTCCAGCTCACTCGGTGGCGGGGAGGGAGGGTTCGCTAGGCCATCCTTCTGTAGATATTGTGATTTCTTTGGCTTGGGGCTGTCTACCCCAAAAGTTTTCATCTGCCGACGAGCCGACAACTTGATCTCCTGTAATTTGTCCTATTTGAGGGATGGATTCATTTTTAGGGTGAAGATTGCTAATGATTTAGGAGGATTTGGGAACTTAGCTTAGCTGCCTAGCTCTTCATTTCCTGATAAAATCGCCCCTTTAATATTCTGAACATTGTGATCATGCCACCTCTCAGACTGTCCCCCTGTAGTATTCAGAACACCATGACTATGCCCCCTCTCAGGATATCTCCGTTTAGTATTCTGAACACTGTGATCATGCCCCCTTTCAGACTCTCCCTCTTTATTATTCCAAACACTATGTTCATGCTCCCTCTCAGACTCTCCACTTTAGCATTCAGAACTGTGATCATGCCCCCTCTCATACTCTCACTTTAGTATTCCAAACACTGTGATCATGCCCCCTCTCAGACTCTCCCCTTTAGTATTCGAACACTGTGATCATGGCCCCTCTCAGACTCAACCCATTTAGTATTCTGAACATAGTGATCATGCCCCCTCTCAAGCTTTTTCTCTTTAGTATCCCAAACACTGAGATCATGCCCCTTCTCAGACTCTCCCCTTTAGTATCCTGAACACCGTGATCAGGCCCCCCTCAGACTCACCCCTATAATATTCAGAACACCGTGATTATGCCCCCTCTCAGACTCTCCCCTTTAATATCCCGAACACCACGATCATGCCCTCTCTCAGACGCACCCACTTTAGTTTCCCGATGACTGTGATAATGCCCCCTTTCAGACTGTCCCCCTTTAGTAGTCCGAACAACGTAATCATGTCACATATCAGGATCTCTCCCTTTAGTATTCTGTGATCATGCCCCCCTCTCACACTCTTCCCTTTAGTATTCCAAACACTTTGATCATGCCCCCTCTCAGACTCTCCCCATTTAATATTCCATACACCATAACCATGCCCCCTCTCAGACTCTCCACCTTTTGTGTTTCAAACACCGTGATCATGCCCCCTCTCAGACTCTCCCCTGTAGTATTCAGAACACTGTGATCATGCCCCCTCTCAGACTTCCCCCTGTAGTATTCAGAACACTGTGATCATGCCCCCTCTCAGACTCACCCCGTTTAGTATCCTGAACACTGTGATCATGCCCCCTCTCAGACTCTCCCCTGTAGTATTCAGAACACTGTGATAAAGCAATGGGGCCAGATGGGGTGCACCCCAGGGTCCTTAAAGAACTAAGAGAGGTGGTGGCTGAACCTCTGGCTATCCTGTTTAGCCGATCACTGGAAACAGGGGAGGTACACAAAGACTGGAGGACAGCAGATGTAGTCCCCTTATACAAAAGTGGGAACAAAGAGGAAGCAGGGAACTACAGACCAGTCAGCCTCACCTCGGTAGTGGGGAAGATAATGGAAGCACTACTGAAGGAGAGATTGATGGAACATCTGGTTGTCAATGGACTACAGGACCCAAGGCAGCATGGTTTCACCAGGGGAAGGTCATGTCAGACCAACCTCGTTGAATTTATTGACTGGGTGACTAGGGAGGTGGATCAGGGAGGGCAGTGGACATGGCCTATCTGGACTTCAGCAAGGCCTTGACACTGTGCCACATAGAGACTATTACACAAACTGGGGAATATGGGTGTGGGCAGGACAGTAGTGTGGTGGGTAGGTAACTGGCTGGGTGGCAGGACACAGAGGGTGGTGGTAAATGGCTGTCACTCCACAGAGGGAAGAGTGACCAGTGGGGTACCACAGAGATCAGTGCTGGGACCGGTCCTATTCAACATCTTCATCAGTGACATGGCGCAGGACCTAGAAGGCAGAATTTCACTGTTCGCTGATGACACAAAGCTCTGTAACAGAGTAGACACACCAGAGGGTGTAGACAGAATGAGAAGCGACTTGCAGAAACTTGAAGAACGGTCAGGGGTTTCAATGCAAAGAAGTGCAAGATAATGCATATGGGGCACAAAAACCCTGTCACAATATATCAGTTGGGGGTGAGGATATAGCATGCACCAAGCAGGAAAGGGATCTTGGGGTTATCATCTCTGATGACCTCAAGGTAGGGAAACAGTGTGACAAGGCAGCAGGTAAAGCAAATAGGATGCTGGGATGTATAGGCAGGGGCATCACCAGCAGGAAAAGGGAGGTCATAATTCCGCTATACAAGACACTAGTGAGGCCCCACCTGGAGTACAGTGTACAGTTCTGGAGACCATACCTACGTAAGGACATAGACAGGGTAGAGAAGGTTCAGAGGAGGGCAACAAAGATGGTGCATGGATTGCATCACAAGTCCTATGAAGACAGGTTGAAGGAACTGAACATGTACTCCCTGGAGGAGAGGAGGGAGAGAGGGGGATATGATAGAGACATATAAGTATCTTACAGGGAGGAACAAGGTGCAGGAAAACACTATTTTTAAGCGAAAAAGATGTTCCAGGACTAGAGGGCATGGGATGAAGTTGGAGGGAGGACGATTCAGAGGAAACATGAGAAAGAATTTCTTCACAGAATGGGTGGTGGACAAGTGGAACACCCTGCCAGAGGAAGTGGTGGGGGCTGAAACAATCATGGGATTTAAGAATGCATGGGATAGACATAAAGGAATTCTGGAGGTCAGGGGTAAGGGGCAACAGACTTCTAGGAAAACAAACTGAACTTACAAGCTCAAATGGGCAGACTGGGTGGGCCATAGGCCCTTATCTGCCGACACTGTCTATGTATCTATGCCCCCTCTCAGACTTCCCCCTTTAGTATTCAGAACACTGTGATCATGCCCCCTCTCAGACTTTCCCCCTTTAGTATTCAGAACACTGTGATCATGCCCCCTCTCAGACTCACCCCGTTTAGTATCCCGAACACTGTGATCATGCCCCTCTCAGACTCACCCCGTTTAGTATCCCGAACACTGTGATCATGCCCCCCTCAGACTCACCCCGTTTAGTATCCCGAACACTGTGATCATGCCCCCTCTCAGACTCACCCTGTTTAGTATCCTGAACTCTGTGATCATGCCCTCTCTCAGACTCACCCCGTTTAGTATCCCGAACACTGTGATCATGTCCCCTCTCAGACTGTGCACCTTTAGTAGACTGAACACCGTGATCATGTCACATCTCAGGATTCTCCCTTTAGTGTTCTGTGATCATGCCCCCTCTCAGACTCTTCCCCTTTTGTATTCCAAACACTGTGATCATACTCCCTTTCTCAGATTCTTCCCCTTAAGTATTCTGAACACTGAGATCATGTCCCCTCTCAGACTCTCCCCCTTTAGTATTTAGAACATCGTGATCATGCCCCCCTCACACTTTTTGCTTGATGAATAGTTTGAGTATGTGCAGTCTCTCTTCATCTTACTTACCCCCTAAGCTGGTAACCCACTTGGCAATACTCTGCTGAACCTTCTCAATCTTTTCAATGACTCGTCTGTACTGTGATCACCAGAACCCCTGGCCCTTTGGTCTTCAGTGCTGTTAAACTCTAACTTTAAGGAGATCCAAACCAAATTATCACCCAGTTTCAGTTTAAGCAGTCTAGCTCATTAGTGTCTCTGCCTCCTCCATAACTGAAGATTGCCATTCTTGTATATGCCTTACAAGCGTTCAACCCCATACATTCAATGCTCTCATTTGCTTTACTTTAGGCAGCAGAATGTGATAAACTCTATCTGAATATTGTAGTCATGAGTTAGAACCAACAAATAGATGCGGACACTCAAGTTTAGTATGACTTTATTTCATTCCTGAGGTGAGCTCACATATTGTAAATTTATTCCAAGCTCCTGCACTCTCACCCAGCCCATTGGGATCGATGGAAGCAGAACTACTGTAGATGGTACCAAACTGCTGGTCATCAAAGACACATGCTAGTACTACCCTGACAGACCTACATAAGGGGTACAGTGTGCAGATGACGGACCACCTCTGCAGGAGACAGGTACCAGTAGTGCTATGACATCTCTGTATTCTTGGTACGGTGTACATTGTTGGAGAGTGACCTTGTAGAAGGGATAAGACAGGTAGCAGCACCACACTGACATCGCCACCTTATGGGTACAGTGTGCACAACTGATGGATAACCTCAGGGTGAGGAGACAGGTACCTGCACCACCCTAATATATCTCTACAATGTGGGTACAATTTGAGCAGCTCTCGGGTAACCTCAGGGAGAGGAGACATGCAGTAGCAGCACCACCCTGATATCTCCACATTCTGGTTACAGTATGCACAGCTGATGGGTAACCTCAGGGTGAGGAGACAGGTACCTGCACCACCCTGATATAGCTCTACAATGTGGGTACAGTTTGAGCAGCTGATGGGTAACCTCAGGGAGAGGAGACAGGTAGTAGTAGCACCACCCTGATATCTCCACATTATGGGTACAGTGTGCACAGCTGATGGGTGACCTTAGGATGAGGAGACATGTAGCAGCACCATCCTGACATCTCCATATTATGGGTACAGTGTGCACAGCTGATGGGTGACCTCAGTGGAGGAGACCGGTACCAGCACCACCCTGACATCTCCACATTATGGGTACAGTGTTCACAGCTGATGGATGACCTGAGGAGAAGAGACAGGTACCAACACCATTCTAACATCTCCACATTATGGGTACAGTGTGCACAGCTGAAGGGTGACCTCCACAGCAGAGAAAGGTACCAGCACAACCCTGAGATCTCCACATTATTGGTACAGTATACACAGTTGATGGGTGACCTCGGGATGAGACATGTACCAGAACCAAACAGTAGGAGAGAGGCGGCTACATGAGACGCCACCTTGCCACGACATAATCACAAAAATCGACATCCAAAGAGAGTCTGGTCACTCAGTGTATCAACCAAAAAAGACCTTAGCTGCTAGGTCAGGTTAAAAATACATTTACTGAATTTCAGGCCTTGAAAAAGTGTCAGTATGACGTGAAACATCAGTGGTTAGGAGCGGGTGCTGTGACCTGTTTGTTATTTTAGCATTTAGTAAACATATTTTTAACCTGACCTAGTGGCTCACATCATTTTTTGGTCAGTACACCAAGTGGCCAGACTCTCTTTGGATGTACCAGAACCACCTTGACATCTCCAAATTACATGTACAATGTGAACAGCTTATGAGTGACCTCAGGAGAGGAGAGGAGACAGGTACCATAGCCCTCCTGAAATGTCCACATTATGGGTAAGGAGAGCAGTGCAGGAGTATGAAATCAACAGGGATGTTCTGTTAAACAAGAGTTTAATGTCTGGTTGAATGGATTTTAAATGTCTGAACAAAGATTGTATGGATGTCAAGAATATAAAGTGAAGCCCACCAGGATGCCATGCAATTCTGCAGCAGAGTTACTGCAAGAAACAAAGCAATTTCAATGACAGTTAATCCCTTTTGCCATGCAGTAATCTTTGCTGCTACATTGCATCCTGCTGAGCTGCTCTATACTGTGATCATACAAAAGTGGGACAGGCTCAGTAGTGGACAAGAGGAGTTGCTGTCAGTGCTGGTGATTTGGCTTTACATCCAGAGTCAATAACTTTATGGAAGTCAGTGCTCAAAGGACGGTCTCCTCCAGGGAGAGCAGTAGGAATTTGCCCCATGATGCTCTGTGGAGGGTAGTTCTGGTGAGTAGCAGCCAAGGCAGTTCTTTCAGAGGTTGTGGATAGGCAGGGAAGGGGGCTGTTGGGTTCCACCCATGAAGGGTGGGTAGTAGTAGGAGGGGAAGAGTCAAAATGTAGTAGGAGGAACATCTTGTACCGCTAACAGTCCCATGTCTACCACACCCACCTACACCATGCTGGGGCTTAGCAACTTAAATTCGGGAGGGAAATGCAATATTGTAAATCATGTTAATAACTGTAATAAACAGTTTTCTCTTGTCAGATTTTATCGCTGTTTAATGTCTTACAAGCAACTTATAATGCACTCAGTGAAATGTGATATGAAGCGAAGAATCTTTACCCTGTTTCCCTGTGTCTACTTTTCTTCTCACAGTTCATTAATTCTGTAACAGAAATGAGAGGTCACGTACAAAGACATTGCATCAGGCCTTCCATGGCAGCTGCTTGCATCAGTCTGCTCCCGTTTTGATTCGCAGATTTGGAAACACTCTGAAGAAACTCAACATACCACAAGTGAACCTTCAGGCAAAATTAGACCAAAGGGTGCTGTGAGAGTCATGTGATGCTAATGGAAGCTCCATGCTTTGTAGGCCTTCCCTCAGCAGGCAGAGCAGCGATCAATACTCTTCTCTGATCCTGGGTTCTTCTTCATATCTTTTAACAAGGCACCATCCCGCTCTGTGAGCAGCTGATTGATCTCATTCTGTTTGTATTCTGTGAGTCTATGTCCAAAGGCTTTCCCGGACCTGCTATCCTGCTTCTGAGCTTTCCTGGTACAGGCCTTGACAATCAAGTACATAAACTCCATGAAATTCAGAAGAATACAGATGCCCGAGGTTGAAAGCATAAAGACAGTGAAAATGGTCTTCTCTGTGGGTCTGGAGATGAAGCAGTCTACAATGTTGGGACATGGATAGGCTTCACATTTGACCAGCCTGTACATTCTGAAGCCGGGGTATATCAAGTAGAAAATGTACATGAAGCCTGCTTCAATGATGACTCTGAAGATCACGCTGGTCATGTAAGTCCACCACAAAGCTCCAGCGATCCTAATCTTGTGCTTCTTAACTTGCTCAAGCTCCTTTTCACTATCATGCCCAGTTTGCCGTAATATCTTCTTCTCTTGGTGATGTTGGTGGGCCACATGCATTACAACCAGAAGGGCTGGAGTGGAAACCATGATCAGCTGAAGAGCCCACAGGCGGATGTGTGAAATGGGGAAGAAGTGGTCATAGCAGACGCTGTTGCAACCTGGCTGCTGGGTGTTGCATGTGAAAGCTGCCTTCTCATCCCCCCAGACACTCTCAGCTGCAACAACTAGGACCATGATCCGAAAGATGAAGACCACTGACAACCAGATCCGACCAATCCCTGTAGAGTGGCGGGTCACCCCAACGAGGACGGTGTAGTAGCTTACCCAGTTCATCTCTTCTCACGCCTGAAGGAATAAAACACACAAAAAAGGAAAAATTAAATACTATCTATTCCATCTCACCCCTTTCCAATTTACATCTTGCATTATAGAGCAATTGTGTCCTATCTTAGAAGAGGCCTGTAATTTGGTGAGCAAACACAGTATCCACACAAACTTAAAGCCCTATGAGGAGAGACTGAGTTATCTCAACATATACACCCTGAAAGAGAGGAGAGCAAGAGGGTATATGATAGAGACCTAAAAATACCTCACAGGGGTCAACAAGGTGCAGAGGGAAGTATTTTTCAAATAAGAAAGAGCACCAGGATCAAGGGGCATGCAGTGAAATGGGGGAGGGGGAGAGGGGATTAAGAGGGATGTGAGGAAGTACTACTTACTGAAAGGGTGGTATACACCTGGAACAGACTGCCAGCAGAAGTCGTGGAGGCAAAAAACAGTTGGAGCCTCAAGTATAGATGGGATAGACATAGGGGAATATAAGTAAATAGGCAGGGGGAGGGTCACCAGAGACCGGTTAGGGTCTGTGGAGACAGATTAGGCAGGGAACTTCTGGGCAGACTGGGTGAGCCAAGCAGTCCTCTTCTGCCAACAAATTCTATGTTTCTATGTTTCCAAACTTAAGTGGTAAGCACCCTTTTTGAATGCCCTTTGTTGGTGATGTGTTAGAACGGTGGGCTACCTATGGAACCCTCCAAATGATTGGCTCCCCTGCCACTCAGAAAAGCTTTCCACACAAAACAAATGTACCCCAACTAGAAGGCAAGAGGAGTATGGGGGGGGGGGGAGCTTTATGAACAAGTCACTCACAGAGCTGATGACGATGTAGGTGATGTTTGTAAGGCACTCATTTGGAAGTCCTACTTTGAGTACCTCACAGGTAAACTGTAGAGCCAACGAAGAGAACAACCAGTAAAATACTACACAGTAATAGGATGTGGGCATCAAAAAAATGCAGCTTGCAACAAGTTTGACTTGAATAAAATCAATAAGGTAAAATTAAAGTCTGTAAACGGGGGCAAGCAGTGCATGGAGCCAGGCATTGATGGACATCTTTCAGGACTGTTTGCTAGTATACGAATGTACAACATTTTCCAGCAGAAATTGGGCCTCTAGGTCTATCTAGTCTGCTTGAGTGAGCAGCTAACACCCTACTTTAGAGCTCCCCCCTCCTCCACCTTCCCAAATACCCCCTCACCCTGTTCCACCCCCTTTTAAAACTACCCACCGTTCTACAGGATAACACCTCCTCCAGCAAAGCATCCCAAACTGCCACTACTCTCTCTGTGAAAAAGTGCCTCCTCATTTCCCTCTTATACCTATCTCCTTCCAATCTAAGTCTATGCCCTCTCGTGTCCCTCCCCTTCCAGAGCTTGAATATCTCTTCAGTACCAGACTTATTTATTCCCTTTAAGTACTTAGAGGTCTCAATCATATCCACCCAATCCCTTCTCTTCATGGAATACATGTTCAATTCCCTTAATCTCTCCTTGTAGGACATATCTTGTAATCCCTGAATCAACTTTGTCGCCCTTCATTGTACCCCCTCCAACAGTGTCACATCTCTCTTCAGATAAGGGCGCCAGAATTGCACGCAGTATTCCAGGTGTGGTCTGACTAGTGACTTGTAGAGTGGTAGAATGACATCCCTGCTTCTGGAGGAGATACCCCTTGCTATACAACCCAGCATCCTGTTGGCCTTCACTGCTGCCCTCCTGAACTGCTCTGAATTGTTCATATTTGCCATTATCACCATCCTTAGATCATTTTCCTCTTCAGTGGTATATAACTGCATCCACCCAGTTGATAAGGCTTTCTAGGATTATTTGCACCAAAGTGTAATACTTTGCACTTTTTTACATTAAACCCCAACTGCCATACCTCTGACCATTCCGCCAGCTTAGTCAGATCATCCTGCAACCCCTACCAACCTTCTATATCATCCACCACCACCCCCAACTTGGTGTCATCAGCAAACAGACTGACCTTATTCTTGACACGATGCAAGATGTCTTCAATGAAAATCCCAAACAACACTGGCCCCAACACCAATCCCTGTGGTACCCCATTCATCACAGATCTCAGAGATGAGAGTTCTCCCCTCATTACTACTCTCTGCTGTCTGTCATGCAGCCAGTTCACAATCCAATTAACCAATTTAGCGCCCACCCCCAAATTACTTAGTTTGCCACCCACTCTCCCATGGGGAACTGAATCAAAGGCCTTGCTGAAGTCCAAATAAATGACATCCACAGCATGACCCTTGTCCATCTCTCTCATAACCCAGTCATAATAGTCAACAAGGTTAGTCAGACAGGAACTTCTGGAGATTATAGAAAACGTTTCTGAACATTTTGTACCGAGTTAAGATAACTGTTTTACATTCAGGGGTCCTGTAAGGGAGGGGGAGGAAGGGCATAAAATCTGATGTGAGTTTACATTCATTCTGCATAATTTAGACCAACAGCTGGATGGACTCAGCTGCATACCTATTTTGGGGTGTCTGTTCATCTCGTTGCGACACCTGTTTGGCACATGTGAATTGAACCAGATTTACTGTATACATTATTACTTTGTCCCCTCTTCTTATACAACAACCTAGGGGTATACCTTGTACAAGGCGACTGCAATTGAGCACTTTCAAAAAGGGTGACTGAATCATGGCACCTGCGTACAGGTCTACCTGGCAGGGTAGCAACTGGATACAGGGGTAGGTGACTATGGCCACGGGATGTGACTGTATATACATGCACATGGGAGGGGGAGGGACCACATCATGTGACAGACATAAGGGGAGGGAGGATATGTGGGTGTAGTGTGGCAGTCAACTACTGAGCTGGCTGTGTGGCGTGGTGGGTAAGTGGTGGGCTGGGGTTGGGAGGGTGCTGGGTTCGATTCTCGGCGCGATCATGTCTTTGCGTTGGGTCTGGGTTTTTTATTTTTTTTTCAGTTTCACCCCCCACCGACATGCACCTCCCCCGGAGTGGAGAATCCTTAAGTAGGTGTGTGCAGGGGGTAAAGCCCCCCCCATAACATGGAAAAACAGTTGCCAGTTTTCTAGTCACTGTGAGTGTACATTGCCATAATTAATTTTCGGCTATGTACACTCACCCGAATGGCGATTGCTATTCCGCGATCGCCGTTATCACATGGAACCCAACCTAGGTAATACTGTAATAGAACCTACGATAAGTATGTGTTGTGTGTGATTGATATTCCTACATATATTTACTGTGACTAAAGAAAGTAAAAAAAAAAGGGCTACTTCCTAGTACAGCATGTCAAAGAAACTACTATGTACCGGGAGACCTTATACTTTTGAAGAATGAATTTATTGAAGTACGAGTTGAGGCCCCTTATGTGAACAAGGATTACAGCATTATTTATTTAACGTAACCCACAAGGTCCAACATACCAGAAGTAAGACGCTTGTGCTGGGCTTTAGGAGGGTTGATTTTGGGAGGATGGAGAGATTGCTGCAGGTTAACCTTTAGAAGGTAGGGCAAATGGAGGCGGCAGAAGCAAAATGGAAGGTGGTTAAAAATGCAATATTGGAGGTTTACAACTGTTTCATTGAAACAGTAGTTTTTTATACAGGATAAGAACTTTAAGACAAATGAACCCTAGTCACAAAGTTGTCCTATAAGGAAGTATAAATAACATAGCATACAGTATCAAAGATAGTTGTACTTAGGCAGAAGGCAGAATATACCGTGTCAAAGATGGTAGTATTGTGCATGCATACATGGGATTGAGTGTACCCCCACTATATCCTGATTCCTAAGAATACAGATGTTGTAATATTTTTGTTACATATCACATTAAGAGGGATACTGGGGATACTTTATACATTGCATACACAGCTCTGTGCTCTTAGTGTAGTCAGGGTTGATGAGGGGTGCAATATCTATCGAAAGCAGTTGTGATTGGCTGGAATTCCCACACCTAGGGCTTGCCTAAAGCTTTCAGGGATTTATTATTCCTGGGTTCAGGTTTGATGGTACTGCATGCCTTTGCTATGTAGTAACATGACTCCATTTTACGGTAGTTGTTCTGAATCATTGGGATGACTAGACCCCTGTTTTTTACCTCTCTGAGGTTTTGTACATACATTGGGGAATTATAGCCCTGAGCTGTTTCCCCAGGCAGTAAGCCCCTCATTTTTAAGGCTGCAGGGTGGAGCTCTGCAGATGTCTTGCTATCACAGTAGAAAAATGGAGCTCATCAGATTCTGAACAGACGTCAAACAAATTGAAACTTGAGCACAACATTCCGCTGAGAGAGGGAGAGAGAGAGAGAGTTTACTTCACTGCCATATGCACTAGTTTATCTGCTGTGCCACTGACATCTGGTATAGCTAGCACAAAGGGGAAAGAGCTGTGAGATGTGCCCTTCTAGTACCAAAAAAAAAGAAAAGAAAAATATAGCCTGCTCCCTCCCTCTCTCTTTCTCTCCAACCCTCCTATGTGGCATTTCAGTTATATGGGATGTCCAGATAAAAAAAGGCATCTGTAATTATGTTATCCTGTTATCAGATTTCAGAGGCTAGTAGGAAATGCCTCAGATCAATACATTCCTAACAGGTGTGTTTTCCTGAGCCTCTGAGTAAAGGACAGGGTTGTTATCAGTTCAGGAGATCTGCAAGAGTTAGTGTGTGTGTGTGTGTGTGTGTGTGTGTGTGTGTGCACCACTCTACTAACCCTTTCATGGTATATTAATCTTTTCCTAGTCAGCTTGCAAATGGCTGTAATGCTACATGGTAGCAGTGCGCACTGTTCAGAACATGAAGCAGTGCATGTGTGTTAGTGTGTGCATGTATGGCACTTTGTTGTAGTCCTGCTGGTCATCATGCCATAGATTAGTACAATGAGTTAGTGCAAAACACAGTGCTTACCCTAAATACAATAAAAGTTAGTGTTAGATGTGTAAGTAAATAAATGCCATATAAGGCAGTCTATGGGTGTTAGTGTGTGTGTGTGGGAATGCTCTGGTATAGACAGTGCACTGCTATGTTATACTGGAATATATATGCATATATATGTACATGTATTAGTCAGTGTGTGTGTGTGTGTGTGTGTGTGTGTGTGTGTGTGTGTGTGTGTGTCACAACAATTCGAAAGTGCAGTTAGGTGGCTGAGTGGTTAGTGCAAAAATTGCTAGTTTACATTCCCCCACTATCAAGATCAGTTTCAGCATTATGCATGTCACTGCTGATTTAAATGAAGTGTCTAGTGTCAGCTCCCTACCCCCTGATGTCCTGTGGAGCCTGAAAAGAAGAAAATGGTTCCTCAATGTCTTTTTTTTAATCTGTAAAAAAAGATCCATCGCTGATGTGACCCTGCACCCCAGCTTGATCTCTCACTGAGCACTCACCACCCTGCACCTCCAGACTCTAGAAAATGCAGTTGAAAACCCCACTGAAATACATTGAACTGCATGTTCCTTATTTCTCATATAGCAGTCGCCAGTTCCAGCAGCAAGATGTGTCTTTGATGGGAGAGTGGATCTTCACACTGGGACCTGTTCAGATAAGTGAGGGTGTGTGGGGGGTTCTGGGACTGCAGGGTGGTGGGTGTTCGGTGGGAGGTTGGGATGGGAGGTGGGGTTGCATCACCGATGGACCTTTTTTAACAGATTTAAAAGAAACAAGACATTGAGGGACTGTTTTCTTCTTTTCAGGCTCTGAGGGACATTGGAGGGTGTTGGGGGGTGCCACTAGACACCAGAGATATAGAAATTATTTACTGGAGGGGAATAGGATGGTGGGGGATGACTAGACACCAAGGAAATAAATATTATGGAGATGACAATCGGAGGGTGGGGGGATACCACTGGACACCAAGGAAGCCTATATGTAATAGATAACCCACTCTAAGGTGTGCAGTCATGCTCTGATATACACACGCCTTGGTGTGCGTTGTTACGCATGAGGCCGTAGGCTGAGTGCGTCAACCACCCAAGGTGTACATATATCAGAGCATGACCGCACACCCTAGAGTGGGTTATCTATCTTATAAAATGGCAAAATTGTTTTGGAGGGGGGTGAAATTACAGGTGTGCGGTCATGCTCTGAAATACGCATGGCCATGTGACGTGTTTCAACCAATCAGCAGACATAATTTTTCCTACCCGTTTTATAAATATATATATATGAAATAAAAACAAACAATGAATATTATTTTATGTTTATTATTAATATTTCATTACTGGTTATCATTTTTTATATAAGGAAAACTGTGGTTTTACCCTACATTACTACCACCCACAGAGCTGCAAGTCAGTGCATTACAATGTAGCAGACTGAAGTTACAGTGTAATATTTTAGTTACCATTTTGATTACACTTTTAATTTTTTTCTGTGTGATTACCCCTCAAATAAATGCCACATAAACATAGATTATTAAAAGAGTGCACAAGACCTGCATTCATATGTAGTTACATTTGTAAGAGCAAATTTAATAATGCCAAAAGTAGTAACATAGTAGTTACACAATAGATTTGCTGTCACAATTTGCAATAGCTATTACATGTGTAGTTGCCCTTGTAAGAACAAATTACATAATGCCAGAAGAGATACAGTGGTAGTTGCACAACAGATTTTCTGTTACACTTTGCAACAGCTATTAAATGTGTAGTAACACTGGTCATAATGAATTGATTTGTGCCAAAAGGGAAACAGTTGTGGTTGCACGTGTAACTATTACTTCATGCAAATTGTGTAAATACACAACAAGCAAATGTTAAACTAGTTAACAACTACATAGTAGTTGCATGTAACTACACAGTAGTTACAGTGTAGCTACTTCATGCAAATTGTGTGTAACTACACAACACACAAATGTAAAACTAGTTAATAACTACATAGTAGTTACATGTAACTGCGCAGCAGTTACCATACGGTTTCAGTGTAGTTATACAGTAGTTACAGTGTAGTTAATAACACTTAAAATAAAGTGTTACCACTAAATGAAAAAAAATGACAAAAACAAGAAACACAGTGGATCCAATTCAAATATACCTTGCAGAAATGGAGCTTAGATGTGTCACAGGCATTTGTGGATATGGGTGGCATTTTTCAGTAATTTGTTTTTATTTATTTTTTTATTTACAAAATAATTTAATCAGGAAAGACAACATGCGCTGACGAACAGCTCATTTCCAGAAGTGTCCTGGGGAGGGGGGTACAATGGTTGGGTGAGGCAAACATAAAGCAAAATCAAACAATACCAGTGCAAATTCTCCACATAACAGAGTAGTTGACTACAACACAGTAACACAATGGCCTAAAAAGTAAAGAATCAGAGAAGTGCCTAGAGTTGGGAGCTGGGCTTTGGTAAGTGCTAGTGAAAGACCAGAGACAGAGAGGGTGGAGAGGTAGAGGGTGGGGGAGAAGGGAAAGGGGAAGGTTGCCAGGACCAAGAACCCTTCTTCAGGATGCTAGGAAACCCTGTAAGGAGGGCAGGACCAGACAGGAAAATTAGGAGGGGAGAGAAGGAGAGGGCAAGATAGGGGAGGTGGAGACAGGGGATAGCCAACTAAGTAAAGGAGAGTGAAGAACTGGAGGGGGGCAGAAGGGAGCAGAGAATGCAGTTCTGACAGGGTAGCTAGGAGTGTTAGGTGATTTAAAGATAAGCAATAGAGGAGTGAGTATACGTTTGAGAGGGGCGAGAAGTAAGTAGATCAGCACCTGAACCGGGGTTGGGGCACTGTTTGAGGGTACTGGGAGGAATGGGAACTTGCACTAGGGAGAATCAAAAGTTTAGGGATGGATAGGAGAATGGGCAGAATGAGTAAGGATTTGATGAGGGGATAAAAAGTGTAAGGGTTAGTAGTTAAGGGGTGTGGTGGAGGTGGAGCTAGGAGTAGATGAGTGACAGAGGGAAGAGGGTGCTTAGGATTAGGGAGGGGGAAGAAGGGGATGAGGACTGACAGAAGGAAGGATACATGGAGAAAATGGGGTGCAAGGGGGAGGTGAAGGGAGGCTAGGAGCAGGTGCAGTTAGGGGAGTAGAAGTTGCATAGGGCTAGGTAGAGGAATGATGGGGAAGAAGAGAGATGGATCGCAGGAGAAAGCAAGCTCCAGAGTTTAGGGAAGCGAAAGGAGAAAGCTTCCTGACCTATGAAGGTGTGGTGATGGGGGATGACAAGAATGCGGGAGTCAGAGGACCTAAGTAGGCAAGAGGTGGGAGGAGGAGCAGAGAGAGAGAGAGACAAAGAGAGAGAGAGAGAGAGGAAAGAGGGGAGGGACCCAAACCAGAATTTGGAAGTGAACTTAGTGCAGTGCAAGAGGAGCCTGCACTCCAGGGAAGGTAGTGCTAGAGAGTGGTATAGAATGCAGTGATGAGTGTGGGTGGGGGAGTTGAGGGCAAAATGACAGAAAGCATTGAAGAGGGAATCCAGTCCAGCAAGGGAAGACTTGAGAGCAGTACTGTAGACAATGTCACCATAGTCGATTATGGGGAGAATCATTTTCTGAACAAGTTCACGCCTAACCGGTAGTGATAATGAACTGCGGTTTCTGTAAAGGACGTCGAGCTTGGGGTGCAATTTTTGCAGAATGGCATCAATATGATCAGAAAAATTAAGGTGTTGGTCAAGCCAGACACCCAAATATTTAAAAGAGGTAGAGTCCTCTAAAGTTCTTAAGTCAAGGGTGTGGAAGAAGGGAAGGGAGGGCAGCCGAGAGTGTCTCTGCCTAGTGCCAAAGGTCATGGAGACTGTCTTCTTGGTGTTGAGAAAGAGTTGATAAGAACTCAGCCAGTGTTGAACATTATTCAAGTCAAGCTGAAGTCTGGTAGTCACATCAGAGGGTGAGTGGCTGGAGGTGAACAAAACTGTGTCATCAGCATACATATGGATCAGGAACATGGAGCAGGCTGACGATAGGTCATTTAGGAAAAGAGAAAATAGGAGTGGGCCAAGAACGGAGCCTTGAGGCACACCAGCATTTGTAATGGAGGGGATGTTGAGTCAGGAATTCTGACAGATCGAGTTCTACCTACCAGGCAGGATCTGAACCAATCACAGGCAGGCTGAGACAGACCAGCTGACGAGAGGGTTTTGAGAAGGAGGAAGTGGGAGACAGTATCGAAAGCCTTAGCAAGGTTGACAAAGATGGCAAACGTAATGTGGCCTTTATCCATGGCAGAATGGATAGAGTCTGTGAGTCTGAGTAGGGAAGTGGTTATGGAGTGGTTCTTCCGGAACCCAGACTGGAAGGTAGTGAAGAAGGAGTCATCGTCAAGAAAGGAAGATAGCTGGGAGAGAACGAGGTGCTCTTGTAATTTTGCCAGGGTGGGTAGTAGCAAGATTGGGTGGTAGTTTCCTGGAGAGGAGAGATCGCCACCCTTAGGAAGAGGAAGGACAGTTGCCATGTTTCCAGACAGCAGGGATAGTTGCAGTGAAGAAAGACAGGTTGAGTAGGTCAGCCAGCAGGTGGGAAATAGCCCGAGCAGATAAGTAGAGCAGCTTTGGGTCAAGGCCATCGGGAGAGGTTCCCTTAGTGAGGTTGAGAGAGAGGAGAACCTTTAAGGTGTCACTTGAAGTGATTGGTGAAAAGGTAAAGCTCAAAGGTAATTGGTGGTGCTGAGAGTGGACAATGGGGGTAGAAGGGAGGGCTGGGAGGGAGGCTAGCAGGGTGGAGGTGCAGGAAGTAAAGTAAGAGTTAAATTCAGCAGCTACCAATGGATGATCGGCTGTGAAATGGTTGTTAATTTTAAGCAAAGGAGGAGGAGGTTTAGCTTGGGGTGAGAAAAGTAAGTGGACTACTTTCCAAAATGTTGATGGGTTATTTATATTAGTGTTAAAGGTGGACCGGAAGTATTTGGATTTGGCCTGCTGGATGGCTTTTGTGCAGGCATTTCTGAGGGTACGGTAATTAGATAGGTCGCAAGGGAGTTTGGTGGATTTGAGAGTTTTCCAAGCTAGATCACGCTCTTGCTGCAAGGCCAGGAGCTCAGGGGTGACCCAAGGAAGGTGATTTCCATGAACTCTGACTTGCCTAGGGGGAGCATGTTTGTTCCAGATAGAGAGAAAGTTGTCTCTGAAATATGCAACAACAACATCAATAGATTTAGCGGAGGCTATAGGGGCCCAGTCAATGAAGGTTAGGTACTGATGTTGTGCGGCAGGGTCTAAGGTTTTGGATTGGATAATTAATGTGGGAGGGGCCTTAGGTTGGTGGATTTTCCTGACTAAGTTGATCACATGATGATCACTAAGAGCATCAGGCAGCAGGCCTGACTGAATTACCCTGTGTGGGTGTGAGGTGAGATCCCAGTCCAGGAGAGTGTGGTTTTGGGATTTATGGTTTCGGTGAGTGGGTTCCATGATTAGCTGAGACAGGTTAAGGGCAGATAAGTCAGTGCAAGCTTTACATAGGGAGGGAGACAACCAATCTAGGTTAAGGTCACCTAGGAGGTGGAGCTCATCTGAGGATATGAGAGGACCCAATGGAGGTGGCAACAGTGTAGTGTAGACCAGTGTGGCAGTACACACCTGCTATGAATATAGGGGCTGAGAAGGGTAGAGAAAGCCTTAGGATGAGGGCTTCATAGGTCTTGGGAACTGTGGCCGATAGGATAGTTGTGGTTTGGAGAGAGGCAGAGGAGTAGATAGTGACTCCCCCCCACCCCTGCTATTTCAGTCCTGGCAGGTGACAGCATGACCAGGGATTGTGATAGACACATCAGGGACCTTATTTGTAAGCCAGATCTCAGTTACTATAAGTATATCTGGGTGTGCGGCTGCTACTAGAGGGTGCATCAGGTCAAGTTTGAGGAGTAGACTCCAAACGTTAAGGTGGAGGATCTTTAGCCTCTGAGAGAGGGTATTCAGGGTGGGGGAGGAAGGCAGGAAGGAAGGGGTGGAAGGGGAGGGAATTTTAATGAGCGGAGGGCCAGGGCTGGGGTTTGTATCACCTGCGAAGAGCAATAAGAGAGAGATTATGATGAAGTGGAGCTTGTACTCTTAAACCAGGATTGACTAGACATTTTGGAGCAGCAGGGTGGGTATCAGAAGGTAGAAAGTTGGAATTTGAATAGACACAGAAGGGCGTGTAAGTACGGAGGGCCAAGTAGGGCAGTGTGTCCAAGCATGAGAATAGGGTGTAAGAGTTATTGCTAGGTTGTGGTAGGGGGTAAGTGGGGTAGTGAGAAATGCAGGGGGAGGGGCAGAGTGGGGCTTGGAGTTGTTGAGCAGGTGTAGTGATGGTAGGGAGAGGAGGATAAGAGATACAGTGAAAAGGGACAGGGGAATGGCATGGACAGAGAACATTATTGCAGGAAGGGGTTGCACAGCAAACAGAGTAAGCAGGCCTAGGTTTGCTGTCTGTAGCACAATAGTAGAGTGGCGAAAGCAAGAGGGCAATAACAGGTTGAGGGAAGGGGTTAAGATAGCTTAGGAATGGCTTGAGGTAAGAGTGGCCAATAGCAGAGCAAGTGGAAGGGTACAGGGTGGAGCTTATGCACATTTAATAGAGGTCAGGATCGGTGGCCAGGGTGGGTGGCCGGGCGGGATAAAATATTGCAATGCCAAGAAGCCAAAAGCCTGAAAATAGTAATAAGGGTAGCAGGAGCTTTAGAAGAAAATAGCTGTTAGCGCTCAGAGTCCGGGGCTTAAGGGTGCACCAATCAGTGAGATCCAGCGTGGGAAGGCAGTCAATCAGGGAGAAGCAGCATTGAGAGCGTCGAAATATGAAAAATGCCATCTCAGAATCAGACCATACCTGCTTGGGGAAGTCCTGCAGCTGTAGAGTTGTTTAAAGCCTTATTTGTCTACATGGATAGGCCTAAATAAAGCCTTTTAGTGGGGTGAGGAGTGAAAGAGGGAGAGACTAAGAAGTGTATTATATTGGCATGGTCGTTCCCCTATAGTTAGGGTTGAGTAGCTTGTTTAATTTTAAACCTCAGATTTTTACCTTTAATAACTTTGCAACCATTCTACAGATTTACACAAAATTTGGTATGCCCTGTTCTGTGGGGTAGATCTCTTGATGTGGCAAGTTTAGTTTCAGTCAGATGTGTGGACTCTGAGATCCAGATAGCGTAAAAAAGTGAAAGCAGCCACTTTTTGCAGTTTTTTCCTCATCACCTTGCGCCCAGATGGTGTGGAATCTTGACGTGATTTTTTTATGGTGGAAGGAACGTGGGAAACAGAAGTGCCAGTGTTTATTTGGTGCAAAAATATTAACCTGTTGCAAAGTTATTTAGTTTTTAAGTTCCCATTATTTTCTATGGGAAGTTAATTTTTCCAGATAGAGGTAAAAAGTTCGACAAAGGATTTGATCTCGCAAAAAATAATTCATCCTTGTGAGATCCATTCCTCTTTTGTGAGGAAAACATCCTGTTTTGCGAGCCATCTTGTTTTTTTTTCACCAACTAAAAAACGTGGAAATTGAATGAAAGTGTTGTCATTTTACAAAACAAACACCAGAACCTAGTTAAATGGGCCTCATTTAGCTAGATTCTGGTGTTTGTTTTTCACAATTAGCCCCAGAAATACTTTTTCTGGGCACCCGAAATCCCGGGTGCCCAGCTTAGCGAGAGGAGCCTTCTGCCACATTCTCTATAGGAGAACAGCGGATTTTATTTAGTTCAGCAGCCACAGCCAAACTCCTGCTACCAGCTGCAATGTGAGTTATAAGCCCCCTTGTTTTCTCTGGTGTCTAGTGGCACCCCTTGCTCCCTGATCACTGTCCCCATATATTCTCTGGTGTCCAGTGGCACCCCCCCACCCTCTGATCACCGTCCCCTAGTCCTTTGTTTATTTTTTATATTATCTGACACTGGGATGCACACCCCTGGTGTCAGATGCCACTCCGCCCCACAGCCCCTTGTTTTACATATACTGCCGACGTCGGGGGGAAGCAATCCCTCTGTCAGCATTATAAGCCCCCCTAGCAGTGTGGGACATTGGGGAGCCCACCCCCAGGGATTTATTTACTAAACTTGTAAAAAGAAAACTGTCCCCCATCTGTTTTTTTTTAAACCTGAAAAAAAGAGAATAGTTCCTTGTCGTCCCCCCATCCCCCTCCCCTGACCCTCCCACTGAGCACTCACCACCCCACACCTTCCCCTTACTTTATACTTACCACCAGAGGTCGTAGGCTGCCATCTTCTGTGGACTGAGACACGTCAGCACTCTTCAAAGCTGAACCGTGAACTGAGGAATAAAGGTAAGTGCCATATAATGTATTCCAATGGCATTTTGAGATTGCTATACGTTCATAACTTTGCCATTGTTTGGAATTTTTTTCACCACATTTTCAACATGGGCTTTTTGGGACCCCACCTCATGAACACTGCAACTGTAATTTTTGTTAATCGGACCTGGAAGGTGATTTCGCAGTCGCAGCGTGAAATCACCTTTCAGGAATGAATAATGAAATTTCACTGACAGTGTTTAAGAGGTGAAGTCCCAAAAAGGCCATGTTGAAAATTTTGTGAAAAAATTCCTAAAAATGGCTGAGTTATGTGCATCGGTTCAAACTGTTCTACGCACGCGCATAACTTTGGTAATGTTCAATATTCTGACTCCAAAATTTCAACATAGCCATTTTTTCACACCACCTCATGAACAGTACAGCTGTCATTTTTCACATCCTGTCTAAAGTTTTTTTGCACCTGTGTCGCGGAATGGCATTTTGGCATGTGAAAGTATTTGTTTAGAGTATTTATGATTTTGTTAGGGAACAGTTCTGTACCTTTGTCAATGGTAACTCTGATGCTGGAGTTGTTTTATTTTTCACCCCTTCAATGCTTTTTATTGATCTCCAGTAGTCCTTCGAGTTAGTCCTAGTTTTGAATTTGTCTTTGAGGTATTTTCTTTTGGTTTACAGATTTGCTCTTTGTGCCTTCATTTTTTTGAAATGTTCCCAGCCCTCAGTATCAGATGATTTCATTGTTGTAAGTTTGGGAGGCAGTATAGCGCAGTGGTTTAAGTCTCTGAGCTGCAAACCTGAAGACCTGGGTTTGAATCCAATAGCCCCCACTTGCATACTGTGTGACCCTGAGCAAGTCACTTAACTTCCCTGTGCTCCCAGGTTGCACCTGTAAACAAGTTTTCAGCTTAGTGTGTCTCACCTGGTAAAAAAAAAAGTCATGCTGTCGGTGCGGGCAGTCTTTACACTGATAAATGTTTATGTTGCCTTAGTGACCCAGGGTAGTTTGTACTTCCTTGTTCTCTTAGTTTTGATGGGGCCATGTATGGGGAAAAGCAAAAAACACTGGAAAATGATATGGTTCTTATAGATGGGAAAGCCAGAAATGTTTTATCTAGAGCCAAGCCAGGGACAAGCCAAGGGTCTGGCTTGATTCTATGAGCCAAAGCACGAGCTGAGCCATGGCTACTGGAGGCAGTCCTCTACATTACTGACAGTGTCGTTCATAAGTTGCATGACAGGAGTTGAAAGTTATAGCTACTGCACTAACTACTCAGGCTGACAAAAATGCTTGCTTTGATCACAGCTGGCTTGGCTTCACCTTGGCCCTTAAGTAGTCATAGAGGCCAAGCCAAACCAGAGCCAAGCACGAGGCTCGAGCCTCCCCTGACTTGCCTACCTCTAATGGTTCTCCAAGCAGGTAAGAGAAGTTATAAGGACTAAGAGGGCAGTTGTCAAAAAGTACAAAAGGGATCCAACAGCAGAGAGTAAAGAAATGGCTGTCAGTATAGCCTAGAGGTTAGAGTAACAAGCTGTGAATAAGCTTGGTACATCCAGCAGACCTGGGTTTGAGTCCCACAACCTCCACTTGCACGCTGTGTGACCCTGAGCAAGTCACTTAACCTCCCCAGTGCTTCTGGGTCACCCCTGAAAATAGGACTTGGCCTAGTGGGCCTTACCCAGTACCAAAGAATAAAAAAATATCAGAACAGCCTGAGGGCATTGGAGGTAGTAGGAAAAAAAGGCTAAAGCTGAGGCAGTGCTCAGGATAGTGGGGAAGGTAAAAGGAATGATGATGCCTTCTTTAGGTATATTGAGGGGAGAAGAGAAAGACTAAAGAGAGCATAGAAAGGATACAGAAAGGCGGTGAGTGGGTGGTCAAAGATGAGGAGAGAGGGAACCTGCTAAATGATTACTTCAGCTCAGTATTCATGGTGGAGGAAGGTGGCCCTGCCCCGTAGTGCACAACAAAGCTGAGGGAGATTAGGCAGAAGCTGGAAATGGGGGTTATTACAGGGGTAGGGTACTCAATAGGCTGAAGGGGTTAAAGAAAGCAAGAAAGCTGGTCTGCCAGTGCAGCAGTAGCACTACTGCTTGTGGTACCAATGACCCAGGGTCAGGAGCACCCTTGCATGTTGGAGGGTCGGCCAGAGGGGAGGAGGAGGATTGAGCATCTCAGGATGGCTCTTCTCTGGGGAGGGAGGAGGCAATTCGGCCCTTGCAGTACTGACCTCTGGTGACAGCTGGGGTTCGGTACACTAGCCAACGAAATGTGGGGATGGTGCGGGCAGCCACCCGGCGTGCAACGTGTGGCAGCCTGCATGGCTCGCCATTGGTGGCATTGCATGCTCTCACCGTGGGGGGGGGAAACGTAAGGGGGGAAAAATGAATCTTCAGGCACACTTGATGGCTGGTGTCTGTTGGCTTCGCACTGGATGCACCCCAGCTGCTTCCCTGGTCCAGCCTCAGTCTTCTGCGGCATGCAATGTGTACCCACCGTGACGTGGCCTGGAGAAAGGCAGGGGTCGCGCACATGAGCTGTGGTCCGTGCAGTGCCACCAGTGCCAACTGGATGGTGGTACCATCGGTACAACCCCCCCCACTGAGGAGGTGAAAAAATATGCAGCAAACAAAAAAACAATATACCCAAAAGGTAAGCAAGGCACTGGGCTGGACGAGCCTAACCACAGGGTACTAAGAGAAGTGGGGCGGAAGGACACTGTCAAAGCCATTGACAGATTTGTTTTTCTTTCTTTCTTTATACAGGTTTTATGCTCCTGGGCTGAGTAGGTGGCTTGTTCAGCCCTATCCTCAGATGCCATCAACTGGCCTGCTACCTCTCTCCATCTCCAGATGTTCTCTTGTCACAGGGCAAGCCACGGCAAATCGAGCAGGGCTTCATGAAGCCTGGTCCCCCATCGATCTTCCTCCTAAGATTTTTATCCCTCCCCAAGACAATGGAAGACATAGAGGATGCATGCTCGTGGAGGTGTGCATGCGCTCCGGAACTACCAGCCCCATTCCACCCACCTGCTGATCTGTCAGCCACCTGAGCATTGGCACTACCACCAGGCCTCCACCTGGTGGCAGCCAAGAGTTGGAATGGCTTACCACCCGAATCTGAAAGAGAACTGCCAGGTGACTACTCGATCCTCTTCCAGCCCCCCCCCCCCACACCGGGCTGACCCCCGCATGCAAGCCTCTACCTGAAGTTGGGTCACCAGAGTGGAAGAGGTAAGGCACTTTACAGTGCCTGAGCCTTCAACACCACTGGGCTGGCTTCATTGACAGATCTGTTTAACTGCTCTAACATAGAAACATAGAATTTGATGACAGATAAGGACCACTTGGCCCACCTAGTCTGCCCATTTCCCTACCTAATAGATAAGCTGCAGATCCTAGTTAACCAACAGCCCACTTCCTCCTACCCCCACTAGAATTACCTTATGTCTGTCCCATACATTCTTGAATTCCCCACTGTTTTTGACTCCATGACCTCCTCAGGAAGGCCGTTCCGTGCATCCACCACACTCTCCATGAAAAAATACTTCCTCACATTACCTCTGAGCCCGTCTTCAAATTGTGCCTCCATGTTCTTGCACATCTCTTTTTCTGAAAGATGCTACCCTCTTGGACTTTGTTGATTCTCTTGAGGTACTTGAAAGTTTCTATCATGTCCCCCCTCTCCCTCCTTTCCTCGAGGATATATATATTAAGCTCCTTTAGTCTCTCTTCGTATGTCTTCTGGTGCAGACCCTGCACCATTTTAGTTGCCCTTCTCTGGACAGCCTCCATCCTGTCTATGTCCTTGCGGAAATGGGGTCTCCAGAACTGCATGCAATGCTCCAGATGGGGTCTCACCAACTGTCTGTACAGAGGGAGAACAACTTCCTGTTTTCTACTGGTGATGCCTCTTCCTATGCATCCCAGTATCCCCCTAGCCCTCTTTACTGCCTTCTCACATTGCTTGCCCACCTTTAGGTCATCTGATATGACTATCCCCAGGTTCCTTTCCATTTTTATTGTTGTTAGTATCTCACCCCCTATTGTGTACTCTTCCCTGTGTTTTTGTTTCCCAGGTGCATTACTTTGCACTTCTTTGCATTGAATCTAAGCTGCCATACATTTGACCATTCCTCCAACCTTGCCAAGTCCCTTCTTATCCTTTCCACCCCACCTTGTGTATCAACCCTGTTGCAGATATTTGTGTTGTCTACAAAGAGACATACTTTTCCTTCCAGTCCTTCCATAATGGCACTTATAAAGTACTGCGAGTAATCCCCCTTTCTTCAGAGTGGACTCCATTTAATATTACCCTCTGCATCCTGTTGTCCAGCCAATTGTTTATTCAGGCTACCAGCTTGGGACCCACTCCAAGGCTGGCTAATTTGTATATTAATCTTTTGTGTGGGACTGTGTCAAATGCCTTGCTAAAGTCTAGGTAGGCCATGTCCACAGCCCCTCCCTGGTCTACTACTTTGGTCACCAAGTCAAAGAAATCTCTTAGATTTGTCTGACACGACCTTCCCACTGTGAATCCATGCTGACTTGGGTCCTGTGCCCCGTGACCTCTAGGTACTCAACAATTCTTTCCTTTAGAAGTGATTCCATAATTTTCCCTACCACTGAGGTCAAACTAACAGGGCTATAGTTTCCTGCCTCTACCTTGCTCCCACTTTTGTGAAGTGGAATCACATCTGCCCTCCTCCAGTCCTCAGGTACCACCCAATCCTCCCATGATTTGTTAAAGAGGGTATTCAGTGGTGTCACTAGTTCTACCCTCAGTTCTTTTAGAATTCTTGGGTGAATCCTGTCAGGCCCCATTGTTTTGTCCACCTTCAGTTTTAAGAGTTCTTTCAGAACCCTTTCTTCTGTGAATGGACTGGTATCGACCCCCCCCTATCCAGAGTGTTTCTATTGTTTGGTTTAGGTACCTTTCCCTCCTCTTCTTTTGTGAATACTGAGCAGAAGTATTCGTTCAGTATCCCTGCTTTTTCACGGTCACCTTCTGCCCACATTCCCTCCCCTTTATTAAGCCTCAGTATCCCTCCCTTGGTCTTTCTTTGCTCCCTAATGTACCTATAAAAGGTTTTATCCCCCCTTCTTAACAGAGTTCGCTATCTTTTCCTTGGTCTGGGCCTTTGCTATTTTGACTGCCTTCCCTGTCTCCTGCTTTAACTAATATAGTTCTCTGTCCTGCTCCTTCTGTGTTTCCTTATATTTCCTGAATGCTATCCTTTTCTCCTTAACCTTCCTGCTCTTTGGAGACAGGTGATACCAGAAGACTGGAAAGTGGCAGAAATAGTTCTCTTTACAAGGTAGTGGACAAGGAGGACCCTAGAAACTAAAGGCTAGTTAGTCTGAACTCTGTTGTGGGGATGTTGCTGGAGTTGCTCGTCAAGGAGTAGATGGTGCAGTTCCTTGAAGCTGATGATCTACATGATAAAAGGCAGTGCAGTTTTACAGAAGAACACCTTTTTCTCCCAGCACCCCACCCCCAAAGCATCCCCCAATTAGGCTTTAAGCCCCCAAATATCATTTGTTATCACTTGCCTGCTGTAATATTTAATCCGGTCTGGAGGCCATAATGTAAACACCCCTGGAGCTGCGCAGCACCATTTCACATCCTCGGCACTGTGCTGCTCACCGTATGAAGTGATGCAATGAGCAGCGTGGGGTCGCACTGAGAATGTGAAATGGTGCCACGCAGCTCTGGGGGTGTTTACTTTACAGCCCCAGACCTGATTAAACATTATAGCAGGTAAGTGACAAAAAATGATTTTGGGGGCTTAAAGTCCTAATTGGGAGTGCTTTGGGGGGGGGGATCTGGGGAGGAGAGGAGAGGAGAGGTGTTCTCCTTTAAGGGGAGGTTTTGCCAGACAAATCTCATTGACTTTTCTGACTCACTGTCACAGTCAGTGAACAAGGGCCAGGTAGTGACATCCTCTACTTGGACTTCAGTAAGGTCTATGACAGTGTCCTAAGATAGGGCTTTTGCTATGTTGTGATTGACATAAAAATGTAGCTGTAGTGGGCTTTGCTTGTTCAGATGAAGTGACTGTAGTAGTGGCAGTTGAGTGTCCTAAAATGTTAATTGACTGTGGTGTGATTGCTCTGACAGTGCAGCTGTAGTGGGTTTAAATTGTCCAGTGATGTGATTGTAGTAGTGGGAGCTGATTGTCTCACAATTTATTTATTTTTTTTTTATTTATTTATTGTAAAGATCAGTTTTACAACCTTTGAGTCAAAGACTCGTTTACAAAGGTACCTCGTCAAGAAAGGTGGGGGAGACGACAAATAGAGTGGGGTTAGGACAGGGATGACAGACAGGTTAGATACATAAAATATACATTTGGAGAGTGCAGACAGCGAAGCTGTACTGGAGCAAACTCGTGTAAGGTGCTAACATTGGTAAAACAACAGGAGATACATTATTCAATTAACAACATGTCACAAACTAATATGTAGAGTTAAAAGGACCGGACGGCGAGGGGATTGAAAAGGTTAGAAAGGACCGGCACAGGGCAGCTACAAACATTTACAGCATCGGTTGTCAATAATATGTTGGCGGAGGGCGATTTTGAAGCGGCCAATGCCTGAGATCTTGGAGATGGTTTCAGGAAGGAGTTAAACCAGGGACGCTAGGTGATGGAAAGATCTTTAGCACGGGAGGTCCTTGCTCTGGGAGCGTTGAGGTGGCTGCAGCGGCATACCGGGTTGGCAGGGATCTAGCAGCCGCTGCAAAGTCCAGACCCCAGGAGGCAGAGACCTGACATGGATTTTTGGCCAGTAGGCAGGTTTGATATTTCAGTCTTTCCTCAAGAGTGAGTATTTTTGTGGTGAGTATAGCAGACAGGTGTGGGTTCTGCTGTGGGCACTGTAAGGAGCCTACAGGCTTTGTTGATGGAGGTCTGGACTTTGGATAAGGCAGAGGCGTCAGCAGCTCGTAAACAGGAGTCCGTAGTCAGACAGTGATAATACCGATGAGGTGATGGCAAGTTTTAAAGTGGGTTCGGGAGACAGTCTTTGTGGCGGTAGAAGACTGATCCTGGAGTTCATTGCAGATGCCAAAGCTTTAAGGTGGGCATGGAAAGTAAGGCCGGAGTCAAAGGTGATGCCCAGGTACTTGTAGGACGAGACCTGCTCCAGAGGGAGGGGCATGCTGGTGGTGATGTGGAGGGGAAAGTCCCTGGCATTGTTTTGCCGATGAGAGAATAGCATGGACTTAGTTTTCTTTAGGTTCAGGACTAAGCGGTGATTATTAAACCACTTTTCGGTTTGGAGGAAGGCGCTTTGCAGCATGACTTGGAGTGGGAGTGGGTCAGGGTGTGATGCAAGGATAACTGCATCATCAGCATAGAGTAATATTTTACTGGAACAGGAGCTGGGAAGGGTGTTCAGGAATAGGCTGAAAAGGGTCGGGCCAAGGATGGAGCCTTGGGGGACCCCCGAGTGTACAGGAAGGTAGGAAGAGAGGGTCCCATTTAGCTTGACTCTTTGGGACCTGTTGTGTAGGTAGCTTGTGAACCACTTCAGGGGGCCGGCTGCGAGACCCAGTATGCTAAGGGAGTTTAGTAGCAGGTGGCACACTGCGGTCGAAGGCCTTGGACAGGTCTTAATAGACCCACCCTAAGATGACCTTTGTCAAGTGCTGAGTGAATGTAGTGGGAGAATTCCAGAAGGGCAGTGGACGTGCTATGGCCAGGGCGGAAACCATGTTGCTCTGGACAAAGAAGGTTGTAGTTAGTAAGATATTCCGAGAGCTGTGTGTTCACTATTTTTTCTAAGGCTTTGGATAGGGGGGGAAGGATGGAGATGGGCCTGTAGTTATTAGGCAGAGTGCGGTCCCCAGACTTGTGCCTGTCATGGGAGTTTACTTTACTGATGATGTGACTTCAGTAGTGGGGGTCGAGTGTCCCACAATATGACTGTTGCAGGGTGTGACTGTGTAGATATTGTGATTGTAGTAGTGGGGGTTGAGTGTCCCACAATGTGTCTGTCATATGATTTTGCTGTCTGCAGTAGTGGGTGTTGCGTGTCCCACTAAATGCCTGACATGAGATTTTCTTCTCCAGATGATGTGACTGTAGCAGTTGGGTTTGAGTGTCTCTCGATGTGACTGTTTTAGAGTGTGACTGTCCAGATGATGTGACTGTAGCAGTTGGGGTTGAGTGTCCTAAGATGTGCTTGTCGTGGGATTTTCCTGTGTGGATGATGTGACTGCAGTAGTGAGAGCAGAGTGTCCCACAATGCGACGGTTGTGAAGTGTGACTGTCTAGATGATGTAATTGTAGTAGCAGGGGTTGAGCATCCCACAATGTGCCTGTTGTGAGATTTTCCTGTCCGGATGATGCGATTACAGTAGTAGGGGTTAAGTATCCCACAGTGTGACTTTTGTGGGTCGTGGCTGTCTCAGTGATGTGACTGTACTGGGATTTTACTTTCTGGACAAGGTTAACCCTCTTGCATCCTTTGAGTACCAGAACCTCTCCACTTCTGTTCACAGTCCTCTCGCTAACAGACACACGGGGAGATCTTCTTGAAGTGTGTAAAGGCACCCCAGCATCCATATTGTTTTAGGATTCTGTTTTTTCCCCACCACAACATTTCTTTGTGCCTCCATTTTCTGTCAGTCAAAATCATTCAGCAGTCCCCCTGGAATTCTTACTGACCTCCTTGGAAACTACCTATGACTGGTCCCCCACCGGTCTCCAGAGGTTTCCATGGCTTTCCCCCGGTGGTGGATCCTAACCAGCATGGACTTGTGCCCCACACACCAGGAACACACATTGAGACCTTGTTGGAGCCATTGAGGAGGGGCTCCAGATTAACTGGCGGCCATGAGAAGGATGAGCAACACCTGATGTTATAAGCCATATGGCAGTGTTTTTCCCCATTAATTTCCCGCCTCCCAGTCTGGCTTTGCAGTGGCATCCTGTGGGTGGGGAGAGGTGGCTAACATCGTGTTCCCACCCACAAAGTCAAAGCAACCTCTTGTCTGCTGTTGGAGGTTCTATTAGAGGGACAGGCCTCCCCCCCTCCCTCTGGGCCAGAGCGTGGTGCCATGGGACATTCTCAAAACCCTAGAAAACATTAAAGTTAAATGCAATTGCTATCAACAATTCTAAAATGGGTAAGAGAAATCCTACGCTACCATTGGTTCAAGCAGATCACATGACTGGGCATTATTTCCAACAGCTGTACACCTGCACCTATTCATGTATTTTTTTTTAAATGGGCATTTATTTGTTTAAAAAGTATGCAGTTCATGTGAGTTGTGTAGTTGTCAGAAAATTATCAACAGTCATGTGATGTGTTTTAACCAATGATGTTACAGGATTTTTATGGCCCAATTTATAAGCCTTGTGTCTAACCACCACCTGACTTGTTCATTATTCCCTAATAACCACACATCCTGTTGTGTGTCATCCCTTGCATAGCCAGGTGCCGCAGCCACCCGAGAAGTGCATTATTCACTTATGACACACACCTTGGAGTGTGTTATCCCACTTATAAAATGCACTTTTTTTTTTCAACTCTGTTTATTCACCTGGTGGTCCGGGCCTCTCTCAGGCTGGCTCACTTGGCGTTCCCCCTAACTGCTAACCCGAACCACATCCCTCGACTGAGACATCAGAATCAGGATCCCCCTCCTCTCCTGCCAGACCCATACAGGAGGAGGCTGAGGATCCCCATTGGCTAGGGTCGGGATTGTGGCCAGTGTTGAGCGTGTGGGGATTGGCCCCTGGGGATCAGCCATCGCCTCACCTGGCCATCAGGGGTATTTTCCTTTTTCTCCCCTCGAAGTGCGGCATGTAATGATGCCTGCGCACAGCTGCCCTGCCCCCTTGCATTCTGGCTGGTGTACCTGCAGTACCCCCAATCTCCAGCGGGGTTCACCAGGACATCGAGCAACCCTGGAGCCCTCCCCAGGAAAAGGAGAGCTGTCCTCCGGACGCGCAATCCTCATCCTCCCCTGCCGACCCCCGGCAACCCGAGTCTGTCACCGAACCTGGGTCACTGGCATGGCGCAAGATGTGGCATCCAGTGCCTCAACTCTCAGTGCCGCCCGGGCCAGACTATAAAATGCACTTTTATTTGTTAAAATAATAATATTTAGTTTAGGTGAGGTGTGCGGTAATGAGAGTGTTAAAATATTAGAAAATACTACTTATTCCTTTATTACAGTCAGTAATTGAATTTGTAGTTTGAGCTACAATAGAGAAACATAGATGCTGATGGCAGATAAGGACCGCAAGGCCCACCCAGTCTGCCCATTTTTTCTACCTTATGAGTGTGCCATAGGCCTTTATCAATGGCCTATTTATTCATACTCATCTGTATTGCTCCCTTATGCCTATCCCATGCCTGTTTGAAGCCCTGCACTGTATTCATAATATGTGTTATAATGACTGGTTATGTAAGCAATAAGACATGAGAGGGTGTGCATTATTGTGAAATAATCGCACACTTCTGGTGCATTGTTAGGCATGACGTACAGCTGAGTGCTGATAAATGCACCTGAGAAGTGCGATTATTTCACCATAACTGCACACCCTGGGGTGTCTTATTGCTCTTGTAAAATGGCATTTACATATCCAACTTAACCCTTAGGCTACTGACAGAATTAGAATGTATAGGAATTCTGGACTGATATATCAGTCCACAGCCCTACAAGGGTTAAAATGAATGAAAATAAGACAAATGTATTTTTTTAAGAAAAATTGGACCTTTCATTGGAATTTGCTTCTATTTTAACTCTAAATACAAAACATAGTCCATATTCTGGTAACTAAGGTGTTAGCTAAAAACAATAAAACATAATGAAAACCATGTGTGGCACACATATTTCTAAGAAAAATTACCTTACATTTCAAATTAATACAATTACTGTATTATAATAACTGGTGACCCCCGATATCAACCGGTTTTTTGAGACCTGTAAAAAGTCATATCAACCTGCAAGTTGATATGACTTTTACTGTCTCTTGCCGGGTTGTGTGTACCTCAATAAGGTACTAACCGACTCAGAAAATTAACCGTTCAGTTTTTTAAAAACTTTTAACAAAGGAGAAGCCGTTGATCCTTCACCGTGTCTTTATAACAATCAGCATGCCATGGAGCCCATACAGAGGTCGAATCAGCAATGCAGGAAGCATGTAATGCTAAGACTCTGAGCTTTGTTTACTTAGCACCAGTTATTATAAAAAATAACACATATGAAGGTGTGTTATCTGCAGTTTATTTTACACACCCTTGGTGTGTGACAATATATAAACCTCTCGAGCCTCTCTCTCTCGAGGTTTATATAGTATCACACACATTGGGTGTGTAAAAAAACTGCATATCACACACCTACATATGCATTATTCTCTATATAGTGAAAGTGTGTTCAAAACTTTGAACCTGTCAGGTTGCTTTTTTGTTGGGGTGGGGGGAGAGTGATATATTTCACTTGAAAACACCCATATATGATTTAAATGTATGAGCTTTTATAAATTTCCTGAATGTATTTGAGCAGTTTGGGTCTGCCTCCATCTGTGTAACTGTTTTTCCAGCTTTTCTCTTTGTTTATAAAGTATTATTGCTTCCTTCCTCTATTCTATTTCTTTTTTCTGTGTCTTTCTCCACATTCAACATATGGAATGTTTACCATGGAATACAGGGATTCAAAATTCTGCTCAGTTCCACTGGCAGAATGTTCCTTACCAAACATACTGTACACACACTACATAGAGGACTGTGTATGAGCAATCATACACAAGACTGTTTTCACTCTAAAAGGATTCCGTGGTAACAAGAGACCTTGAGAGCGGAGCTCGAGAGGTCTCGTTACCATGGAAACCTCGAGAGTGGAAAACAGCCTTATTTGTGTATGGTTGCTCATACATAGTCTTTTGTAGTGTATGGGCAACAATTAAGCGAAAGCTGTGTCCTTACTGTGGCGTTTCTTTTGATCGTTGCTCACTTCCTTGGCCAGCTCTCACTGCCGCAGCCGCTTCCTGAACTGCAGAGGATTTACTAATGTGCGTGCTTAGGCATTCTATCTTGTTGTGCTAATGTGTATATATATATATATATATATATATACTGTGTATATATATATATATATATATATATATATATATATCTATATATATATATTATTTATATGGCACCCAATCCCTGAGGCTCTGAGCGACTGACATAAAAACAGATAGGGTAGTAAAAAATACAAAGCACAAAACATACTTTTAAAATATTTTAATAAAGTATCTAAGACTAAACTAGCTCTGGTCAGTCAGGATCATCGGGAAGGCCAGATCAAATAAATGAGCCTTTAGACCCCTTTTGAACATTTCGACCATTGGGGCCTTCCTAACAAATGCTGGAAAATAATTCCACAGGGCCAGCAACCCTAAAGACATGGTCGCCAGAAACATAGAAACATAGAAACAAGGACTTTGGCGGCAGACAAGGACCGCTTGGCCCACCTAGTCTGCCCATTTCCCTACCTACAGGATAAGCTGCAGATCCTAGTTAACGAACAGCCTACTTCTTCTTACACCCCACAAGAATTGCCTTATGTCTGTCCCATGCATTCTTGAATTCCCGCACTGTTTTAGACCCCACAATCTCCTCAGGAAGGCTGTTCCATGCATCCACTACCCTCTCTGTGAAAAAATACTTCCTCACATTACCCCTGAACTGCCCCCCCATCTTTAAATTGTGTCCCCTTGTTCTTGCATGTCTCTTTTTCTGAAAGATGCTACCCTCTTAGACTTTGTTGATTCCACTGAGGTACTTAAACATTTCTATGATGTCCCCCCCTCTCCCTCCTTTCCTCAAGGGTATACATATTAAGCTCTTTTAGTCTCTCCTCATACGGCTTCTCTTGCAGACCCTGCACCATGCTAGTTGCCCTCCTCTGGACTGCCTCTATCCTGTCTATGTCCTTGCGGAGATGGGGTCTCCAGAACTGGACGCAGTTCTCCAGATGGGGTCTCACCAACTGTCTGTACAGAGGGATAACAACTTCCTGTTTTCTGCTGGTGATGCCTCTCCTATGCATCTCAGTATCCCCCAGCTCTTCCTACTGCCTTCTCACATTGCTTGCTAACCTTAAGGTCATCTGACATGATTACCCCCAGGTCCCTTTCCTTTTTATTTTGTTACTACCTTCCCCATTGTGTAATCTTCCCTGGGTTTTGTTTCCCAGGTGCATTATTTTGCACTTCTTTGCATTGAATCCTAGCTGCCATACTTCGACCATTCCTCCAACCTTGCCAAGTCCTTCTCATCCTTTCCATGCCTCCTTGTGTATCAACCCTGTTGCAGATCTTTGTGTCATCTGCAAAGAGGCATACTTTTCTCTTCAGTCCCTCTGCAATGTCACTTATAAAGACATTAAAAAGGACTGGACCCAGTACTGAACCCTGCGGTACCCCACTAGTAAACCCTCTTTCTTCAGAGTGGACTCCATTTACAATTACCTTCTGTGTCCTGTTGTCTAGCCAATGTTTTACCCAGGCTACCACCCTGTGACCCATTCCAAGGCTGGTTAATTTGACTATTAATCTTTTGTGTGGGACTGAGTCAAATGCCTTGCTAAAGTCTAGGTAGGCCATGTCCACAGCCCCTCCCTGGTCTACTACTTTGGTCACCCAGTCAAAGAAATCAATTAGATTCGTCTGACATGACCTTCCCGCTGTGAACCCATGCTGCCTTGGGTCCTGTGCCCCACTGGCCTCTAGGTACTCAACAATTCTTTCCTTCAGAAGTGATTCCATCACTTTCCCTACCAGAGGTCAAACTGACAGGTCTGTAGTTTCCTGCCTCTGTCTTGGTCCCACTTTTGTGAAAGGGAATCACATCCGCCTTCCTCCAGTCCCCGGGTACCACACCATCCTCCCATGATTTGTTAAAAAGGGTAGTCAGTGGTTTCACTAGTTCTCCCCTTAGTTCTTTTAGAATTCTGGGGTGAATTCCATCAGACCCCATTGCTTTGTCCACCTTCAGTTTTAGGAGTTCTTTCAGAACTCTTTCTTCTGTGAAAGGACTGGGATCGACCCCCCTATCCAGAGTGCTTCTGTTAATTGGATTAGGCACCTCCCCTCCTCTTTTGTGAATACTGATCAGAAATATTCATTCAGTATCCCTTCTTTTTCACTATCCTCTTCTGCCCACCCACCGTTCATTCTATTCAGCCTCACTATCCCTCCCTTTGTCTTTCTACGCTCCCTGATGTACCTATAAAAGGTTTTATCCCCCTTCTTAACTGAGTTGGCTATCCTTTCCTCAGTTTGGGCCTTTGCTATTCTGACTTCCTCCCTGCTTCCTTCTGCCTTAACTGAGTCAGGCTCTCTGTCCTGCTTCTTCTGTGTTTCCTTATACTTCCCTGAATGCTATCTTTTCTCCCTGGCTTTCCCATCACCTCTTTTGAGAACCATAGTGGTTTTTATTTCATTTTGATTTGTTTATTTGCTTCTCACAAGGCTTGTTGCCTCTGTGACAGCAGTTTTGATGATTCCCATTGTTGCTCACCCTCCTTCTAGCCTGTTTGCTAGTGCTTTTCTGAGGCACTCTCCCATCATGCCAAGTCAGCCCTCCTGAAGTCCAGTACCCTCACTTTTGTATGGCTTGACTCTGTAGCTGAGCTTAACGTGAACCACACTGTTTGATGGTCACTTGTTCCCAGATGGCAACCACTTCTGAATCTGAGATCCTCTCACTGTCCCCATTTGAGAGTACGAGGTCTAAGATTGCTCTCTCATGAGTGGGTTCCGAAACTAGCTGTCTGAGGCATGCCACCTGTAGGGCATCAAGAATGGCCCTGCTCTTGGATATGGCTGCAGCAAGTGTGCTCCAGTTAACATCTGGCATATTCAGGTCTCCCATCAACAGTATCTCCTATTTCTCTGCCATCCTAAGAATGCCTTCTATCATATCCTTGTCCATTCCTTCTTCCTGACCTGGGGGTCTGTATACAACCCCTGTGCGGATTGTGGTGCCACTTCCAGTCTCCAAGGTGACCCACAGTGCCTCCTCTCCTCCCTTTTTACTCTTTTGTTCAGTTGCTTTCATCCCTTCCTTTACATAGAGAGCTACTCCTCCCCCTCTTCTCTCTTCCCTGTCTCTCCTGCAGGTTACGCACCCTGGTATGTTAACATCCCAGTCATGGTGCTCTGTGTACCATGTTTCTGTGACTGCTACAATATCCAGACATCCCTCTTCCATCAAAGCCACCATTTCAGGGAGCTTGTTGCCCAGAGCTACAGGCATTGGTACTCATTACCCTCCATTTCCTGATGGCCTTACTCCTTTTTGCCCCATCCCTGTCCTTCTTGCCTTTGTCACTTTCTCCATTTACCCCTGCCCTTCTCCCTATCGACATCTCTATGTTGGTGTTTACTGCACTTACTACCGTGACTTTTGGGGGCTAGGATTTCCCTGCTCCTTTCCAGTGCCTCCCCCTTGGCTAGTTTAAATACTTGCCAATGAAGCATTTAAACCTATCACCTAGGATCCTGGTTCCCCTCCTGGACAGATGCAGCCCATCATGCCAGTATAGGCTGCATCACTCCAGGTGGACCCTGATCCCCAATGAAGCCAAATCCCTGAGCTCTGCACGGTTTTCAACCACTGATTGAATCCCATGGTGTGGAGCACCCTAATATCTCGTCACGCCATAGACAGGCAGCACCTCCGAGGAAGGTTACCGTGCGTGCTACTTGTCTAAGGCCCTCCCCAGTTCCACAAACTCTTCCTGCACTGCTCTGATCCTTTCTTAGCCAGGTCATTTGTCCCTAAGTGGACAATGACATCCAGCTCCCTCCTGTGCAGCTGCTCCAGCAATCCTGAGGATTCGCTCCCTGTCCCTCAAGCTATGGTGCCAGGCAGGCACCTACCTCCTCCTCCCTTCCTCCCCAGTTCTACCTTCCCTAACAACAGGTCCCCACCAGGAGTTGTTTCCTTCCCTGTGGGGTCCCATGCCACCCTCCTGTGGGTCTCCTTTGTGGAGGTTCCCAGCATCCTCCTTGGTCTCCACTGTGGGTGCCTCCATAGAGGAATCACACTTTGCCAGAATGGCATAGGAATTGTGGAGAGGTACAACTGGAGGGATGCGCCTCTGTTCCACCACCCTCACCCTCCCTGAGCCCACTGTGGTCCAACCGCTCCTCTTTCTTGGCAACCTCTGTTTTTAAACTGGCCCTTGGAACAGTAAGGAGGCCCCTGGTCAAAGAACGGAGAGAGTGGACTGAGGTGCAAGGGGTCAGGAGATTAGCCAGATAGCCAGGACCCAGTCTGTGTAGGGCCTTGTAGGTGAGAAAGCCCACCTTGAAGATGACTGTCCACCTGACAGGCAGCTAGTGCAGAGCTCGCAGGACTGGAGTCACATGACTAGACCTAGATAGACCTGTCAGCAACCTGGCCGCTGTGTTCTGCACTAGCTGCAGTCTGTAGAGAGTGCCTCCAGTGACTTTGAAGTATAGAGCATTACAGTAATCAAGCCTGGATGCAACAAAGGCATATACCAGTGTTGGCAGGTCATTGGGCAGAGCTAGGGGTTTGATCCTGGTGATATTCCTTAAGTGGTAAAAACCACTTTGGACCACAGCTGACACCTGAGCTTTAAGTGTCAATATGGCGTACAGGATAATGCCAAGATCTTGCACCCTAGGGGAGGCCAACAATGGAACTGACCCCAGGAACAATACTGTTGCCACTCCAGAAACACTCCCATCACGCCCACGACCTGGCTCAATCTCCAGGACCTCTGTCTTGTCAGGGTTCAGTCGTATCCAGATGGAGGACATCCAGTCATTAATCTCACACAGGCAGTTGTGAAGCACTTCTATGGTGTCCTGTGTTCCAGGGGCAAAGGACATATGCAGTTGGGTATCATCTGCATAACAATGAAAACCCACACTGTAACACCTAATGAGCTCTCCCAGTTGCAGCATGTACATCGCGAATAACATCGGCAACAAGCTTGAACCTATGCATGTTGATGTTTTTAGTTGAGCGGTGGCCTTGATTAGTTCCAATTGGGCCATTAAAATATTGAAATTAGTCTTTAAAAGAGAAGCCCTGTTGAAGTCAATGGAGCGTGCCCTCATGCTCTCCCGACTATTACATCACAAAATGTGCTAGTGCAGGGGAGGCACTCTGAATAGGGAAGTGGAGGGGATCGGATGATCAGCTCCACAGAGTTAAAATACATCCCTTCCTTCCCTTTCTAAAGTCTGCTGTTAGACATTTTTTCTAATGCCGTGCTGCCTGCAAGTTGGGGGGGAGCTAAGGATCCTTCTGGGGTTCTTCGTGGAAATTTCAGAAAGGGCATGAAAGGTACTGTTTAAATGCATAAACTTCAAGCAATATTATATTTTCCTCCAAGTCACCCCTGAAAACAGGATAGGTTCTCAATGGGTTTACCCAGTCACCAAAAACCAAATAAATATTTGCCAGACTCAATTGTATTCATGAACTTCCACAGAAACAAGATACCACATCTCATGAAGCTATCTGGTGATCCTATGGACTGGAAACTTTAAATAAATAAATACTTAAATAAATAAAGGTCAGGGGTCATCTGAGTCAGGAGGGGGCTCTCTGAATCTGACACAATCCTGAAACACATGCACACAGATGCACCAGCCACCTGTTGAGCTGGGCTGAAAGAAATGGGACATGTTTAGAAATGGCCAGAATTAGCCACACGGTCTGGACACCTGTCCAGGGGAACAAAGCATGACAGAACTTCTCGTTGACTAGGCAGTGGGGGTCAGGGTGATCTCACAGCTTAGGGATGGAGTTGACCAGATGGCCCCTGATGACACACGCCACCAGTTGTAGGTGGAAGTGTCCAGTCATGAAAAGGAAGAGCTACTCATGTGAAATGCCTCGTTCATCAGAGCATTACCACGGGCCTCTCAAATAACTTGCAGATTTTTAGGAATTAAGGCTGTGCATGGTGGGGGGTTACTATTAAGGATGCAACCTATGCTACTTAAAAAACACCTTGCTATCAGTACACAGAATCCCTGAAAAAATGTTACAACAGGACTGCCCTTCACTGTTTTGAAAGTCCCTACTTACGAAACCTAGGGGATCTACCAATATAGGATGGACGTCTTTTGCACTTTGCACTCCTAAATTATGGAATTCCTTATTTGAATCTTTAAGAAACATAACTAGCTGTAATCAGTTCTGATCTGAGTTCAAAAAACTACTTGTTAAGGTTCCATGGATGTATTTGGGCCATGTAATTTCAGAAATTGTTTTTGTGTTTAACGAATCGTACCCCTTTTTGTACTTGACAACTCTGAATGTCTTGTTTGTATGTGCTCATCTGTTTGGGGAAAGCCAGAAAATAGGCTTTATCAGCCTAGCGTATGAAACAAGAAAAGAAAAACCTAAATAAATGATTTGATTAATTAATGAACAGCAACTGTTTAGCTCTGTTTATGGAGTGTGGAAAGAAGGCTGATGGATTTGGTGCTCCTCCCAACCTTAAATTACTATGTTTACTTGGGGGGGACCTATTAGCAGGTCCAGTTTAGAGTGAGATAGCAGCTGATGCTTTTGGAAAAACTATGGAAAACATAGGGCCTGATTCTAGAAGATTGGCACAAGTCACTGCCAAAGGCGACTTGCGCCAAACCCCATTACACCAACGACCCTGCACCCGATTTTGTAAGGGGCATGGTCCCCATGGCTAAGTCCTGTGACTTGCAACAAACCCACAGGTACACCAAACAAAGAGCATACCTGGAGGGTTTTCTGCAAGCCACAACCCCGGTTGTGAAGGGTGCAATCACCCCCCCATGCCCCAATCCCAGTCCGTACAGCCCTGCAGGGCTTCCTCATGCCCCTGACCCCCCTATGCTGCTAAAGCCTGCAGGGCTTGTTCATGCCCCCAACCCCCAGATATATTCCCACAGCACCTCTGAGCTTTGTCATGCCCCTTCGATATTTTAATACAGCCCCTCTGGGCTTTGTTATATCCCCCCAACCCCCCAATATAATTACAAAGCCCTGAATCCCTGCAATGTGTGAACAGCATCCACCCCCAACCCCCAACCCCCAACCCAATCCCCGATATGTAGGCATGTAAAGCAAATATTCTTCATTAACCTGGTGGTCTAGTGGCCCCCCCACCTGGCAGTGCCGGACCTCCAAGCTCTCACCCTCTGACCCCTTACAGGCCGGCGACTGGCACAGTCCACCTCTCACCACCACATCCAACCGCCGACTGAACATGAATGATACATACGACTGTACTGTACTGTACATACGTGCAGTGCGCATATGTACAGTACAGTAGTATTCTGCGGTTGGTTGAATCTTTAGTGACACCCCAATCCAGGCCGGGGGGCACAAAAGATGTGACTGCACACTGTGTGTCTGTGTCTGTGTGTGTGGGGGTCACCATGCTTTGTGGATGATGACAGGGATGCTTTTTTTTTTTTAATGAAGCTGCTGTAGGGTGTTATCTATCTCACTTTAAATTAAGATAAAGTAAAAAAGGAAAAAGAAAAAAGTCCACCATCCCTGAAAAAGTGGGATTACTCCATGAAATGGTCAGTTGCTGTAGGTGGAGAGCTTGGACTGGGACAGCGACAATAAAAAATAAACATGATCTCATGTTTTTGGTTGGTGGGTTTTGATCTTTGTCTCCTAATCGGTATTTGCTGTGTCCTGTTTGGAGTAGACTCCACCCTGTTGTTATTGTTTCCAGGGGTCATGAGGCCATGGGGTGTCTGGTTTTGTTGTCTTTATCTCCCCTCATTCTTTATCAGTGACGATATTTGCATAAAAACAGGACCTTTTTGTCTCAGTATTCATCGTATCCTCTTGCGCATCCCTCTGCTGATGTCATAATCCTTTGTCATATGTGAATACGGTATCCATGGGGTGTCTCTTATGGCATACGAATCTCTAAGCATGAGGTCTGCATGAGGGGACTGCAAAGTGAAGCTGAATGGTTCTGTCAGCCTAAGCCTCATGAGTGGAGTCTCTTACCATAAGAGACACCCCACAGAGGTCTAGTTACCTAGGATGGGCACTGGCAAAAAAGCCAGGTTTCAAATAAATATAAAATTGCACATCACAAATAATGCATTATCGGGTTATGTGCAATGCTGCATTTCTTTGAAGCCTAGTTTCATTGCCAGATCCCTGTCCAAGTAAACATAGCCTCAAGTGCTTTTGTACTGAGATTCTTTGTCGTTTAGATTACTTAAGCTCACCATGATCCAGACCTGTATAAGACCATCGTTTTGTTTTATAATTAACTTTTATATTGAACTGTTCAAACATACAACATACAAAGAGGCAGCATAGCATAGTTGTTAAGCACACTGAGCTGCAAACCTGGAGAACTAGGTTTGAGTCCCACAGCCACCACTTGCATACTGTGTGACCATGAACAAGCAAGTTACTTAACTTCCGTGTGCTCCCAGGACGTGCCTGGAAACAAACTTTGGCATAGTGTGCCTTTCCTGGTTAAAAAACGTAAAATAAAAATGGGAAAAAAAATCAGCAATCATAAAAGCATTACATATGTATTTAGTATAACAGCTTAACTTATCTATTTCTCCGGTACAGACTGGTATATTCCTATTATTATATCATATATTGATTTAATAGATGGCAAAGAAGCATTTTTATCTTAAGACACAAGTTAGAGGGTAAAGCAGCGCTAACATTTACTTTTCTGTGAACAAAAGAGAATATTCACAACTACTCATTCTTTGGACTTTTTACAGAACACTGAGTTTAGGTAAGGTTTCCTTACTGTGTGCTATTTGTCAGTTCTGCCTTGTCCTATGTACGTAAGCCTTTCATAACTAGCTTTAAAGGATTGTTCTTGTAGCCGTTCTGTAAAAAGTGGGGGATTCAGTTTGTTTCCATCATCTCAGAATAACATTTTTAACAAGTACAGGGCTGCATGTAACCGTAACTGTAGTGTTTTGGTGATGTCCTCTAGGCTGGGTGTAAGTCCTAGTATTATACATTGTTTGGAGGCTTCCAGATAAAATGTGGGGCACACTTTGAATGTGTTGCCAGGAACTCCTAACTGTGAGGGCAAACTAAAAGTATGAGAGTGCACTGGCACGTTGTTGCCCAAGACCCACATGCAACAAAGTGGAAGAATTCATGGAACATTTATTCTTTGAATGCCCGAACATTTCCCAGTTGCAAACTATGGTAGCTGCAAACTGGAAAGAACCTATGTTCAGTAAAATGGACTATAGGGTACTGCTGTATGAAAAATGTTACTCTGATTGGGGGAAATAGAATACAGGAACAATAATTGTTACATTAATATCTGGCAGGCAAGGTGTACAGTTGTGCTTCAACAAAAAGTCACCACTCTTGGATGTGTATTGGACCAGAGTATGGGTGACATTTTAGAAGTACAAATATTGGCGCCCTTGCAGTTTTTTCTAATAATGCACCATTCCTTCCAGAAAATTGTTGAAATTAAAAAATATTTTGGTATCCACATATGTATTTCTTTGGTTTGCAGTGGAATAAAACACAAAAAGCAGAAAAGTTTACTAAGTCTTAGCTTATTCCACACAGAAATCCTTAAATGGCCCAGACAAAATTATTGGCACCTTTTAGAAGTAGTTAGAAATAATTCGATTTCAAGCAGGTGATTCTCCTTCACTTTGGAATTGAACTCACCTGTGGTGAGTTGCAGGTGCCTGCAATATAAAAATCACTCATTCAACCAGTTTGAATGGAGAAAAGGACTCATTCTCCTGTTTTGTGTCACTGTGCGTACCACAATGAGCATGGAGAAAAGAAAGACAGCCAGAGAATTGTCTGAGGAGGTCAGACAGAAAATTGTAGCCAAGCATGGACAATCTCAAGTCTACAAATCAATCTCCAGAGACCTTGATGTTCCTGTTTCCACCGTACGTAATGTTATCAGGATGTTTAAGGCCCATGGCACTGTAGCCAACCTCCCTGGACGTGGCTGGAAGAGAAAACTTGATCAAAGATTGCAGCGCAGGATTGTTCGAATGGTGGAGAAAGCACCTCGATCAACTGCCAAACAGATTCAAGCAACCTTCAGACACAAGGCATGACAGTTTCAACTCACAACATCCGTCGCCAACTGGGTAACTAGGCAACTGGACAGGGGCCATGCAGTGGATGTCCTGTATCTGGACTTCAGTAAGGCATTTGACTCGGTGCCACATGGAAGGCTGGGAAGGAAGTTAGTAGGCACAGGGGCGGGTGCAAAGCTGGTGAGATGGGTAGGAAACTGGCTTCAGGGAAGGCAACAGAGGGTGGTGGTGGGTGGGGAGCTCTCACACCCAAGGGCAGTGATGAGCGGTGTTCCACAGGGCTCGGTGTTGGGACCAGAGTTGTTTGGAATATTCATTGCAGACATATCATGGGACATCAAGAGCAAGATCAGTCTGTTTGCTGATGATACCAAGGTAGGTGCGGTGGTGGATGACCTAGGGGGATGGCAGGGGTTGCAGGATGATCTGGCAAGGCTTGAAACCTTGATCAGACACCTGGCAACTGGGGTTTAATGCCAAAAAGTGCAAGGTGCTGCATTGTGGGATGAAGAACCCAAGGAGGAGTTACCAGCTGGGGGGAGCACAGCTGGCCCAGACAGAGGAGGAGAAGGATCTGGGGGTGCTCATTACAGGGTCAATAAACAACTCGGCACAATGTAGGAAGGCAGCTGCAAATGCCAACAAAATGCTGGGTTGTATTGCAAGGGGTATATCCTCGAGGAGGGAGGAGGTGATTCTACCACTGTATAGGTCATTAGTTAGACGACACCTGGAGTACTGCATGCAGTACTGGTGCCCGTATCTGAAGAGGGACATTAAGTTACTGGAGGGGGTGCAGCGCAGGGCAACAAAGATGATCAAGGGGCTGGGGGACTTATCATACAAGAGGAGGTTGAAGGAGTTGAACATGTACTCACTGGAGGAGAGGAGGGACAGGGGTGACATGACTGAAACCTTTAAATACATGAAAGGAATAAACAAGACGGGTACAGAGGAGCTGTTTAAAGTAAGGGAGGGGAGGGCCACCAGGGGCCATGATATGAGACTGGAGGGAGGAAGGTTCAGGAGGGAGATGAGGAGACACTTTTTTACAGAGAGGGTGGTGGCTGGGTGGAATGCGTTACCTGCAGAAGTGGTATCCAGTAGAACAGTGGACTGCTTCAAAAGGGGATGGGACAGGACATGGGGGAGGGTTAATGAAGGGGAAGGGTGGAAGGGAGGAGCAGCTGCAGAATCAGGGGTGCTAGCTGCACATTCGAGCAGACTTGATAGACCTCTAGGCCTTTATCTGCTGGCAAATTTTGTATGTTCGTATGTTCAAAGAGGGTTATATGGTAGGAGGCCCAGGAGGACCCCACTGCTGAGAGAGAGACATAAGAAAGCCCGACTGGGGTTTGCCAAAACACACCTGAACAAGCCAAAATCCTTCTGGGAGAATGTCCTGTGGACAGATGAGACCAAATTAGAGCTTTTTGGCAAAGCACATCATCTCTATGTTTACAGAAAACAAAATGAAGCCTTCAAAGAAAAGAACACCTTCCCTACAGTCAAACATGGAGGAGGTTCAGTGATGTTTTGGGGTTGCTGTGCTGCCTCTGGCACTGGGTGCCTTGAACGTGTGCATGGCATCATGAAATCTGGAGATTACCAGGCCATTTTGGAGCGCAATGTTGAACTCAGTGTCAGAAAGCTGGGTCTCTGTTGAAGGTCACGGGTCTTCCAGCAGGACAATGACCCCAAACACACTTCAAAAAGCACCCAGGAATGGTTCAAGACAAGACGCTGGACTGTTCTGAAGTGGCCAGCAATGAGTCCAGATCTAAATCCCATTGAAAACCTGTGGAGAGATCTGAAAACAGCAGTTGGGAGAAGACACCCTTCAAATCTGGGAGAACTGGAGCAGTTTGCACAAGAAAAGTGGGCCAAACAGCCAGCAGAGAGGTGCAGGAAGCTCATCCATGGCTATAGGAAGCAGTTGATTGCAATTATTTTGACCAAAGGCTGTGCTACCAAATATTAAGTCTAGGGTGTCAATAATTTTGTCAATGCCATTTCTTTTCATTTTCTGATTTAAAAGGATATATTAAATTCTGAATCAAAACCAAAGGTTCTGTAATATTAACAGAGAAATAAAGAATTGTGGAGACCAAATACTGTACTGTTATTAATTTCAATTTATGTATAGAGGAAATTGTGAGTTATTTGAAAAAGTGCAAGGGCGCCAATATTTTTGGCCACGACTGTAGAAAGACAGTTAAAGTGTTGTGGAAAGGAATTTCCTGGTTATAAAGCACTTAGCACAAGCTTGGGTCGGCTTTTGTTACTAGCTGTATTATTAGGTATTATTTTTTTATTAACTCTTAGTTGATAAAAGGTTGCAGGATGGAATTATGTAATTATGGTCTGGGTTTTGCTTTGTTTTGGTATGTTCCTTGTATTTATTATTGTATTCAATAAAATTCCCCTGCTCTTCATTCAGAAATGCCATGGGATCTTTAACTTGCATTTGGACAGTGACCAGAGAAGGGCAGAAGGGACCTCGGTTTAAGGTCTCATCTAAAAGACAGTACCTTGACAGTGCAGCACCCCCACGTACTGCACTGCAATGTCAGTTATGGATATTGCCCCAAGTGCCTGGTGTGGGACTAGAACCCACAACCTTTTGATCTTCCCACTCCAGAGGTGAGCATGCTACCTACAGAGCCACTGACACTAGTACACCAGTGATAAGAGAAATAGTAGAAAAAATATTGGCCCAGAGGGATGAACTATTGGCCAAAGCCAAAGGTTGAAGGCAATATAACTATCAGATGGAGTTCAATAAAACCTGAGATCCTATAAGGGCTGCTACTGAAGCTGGGATATGGCAGGACTAACCGGCTACCCCTAATATTCATCCCGGCCCTACCTGCCCCCCCAACTGGGATCTAGCTACATGTCCTACCTCCATGCGCTCACTTGCCCCCATCCCTCATGTGATTTCTCTTTATAAACTGACCCCAAGCAGCAAGTTATTCCATTGCTGCTAGCCATTTGCTGCAAGTTTAGCATCTCTACCTGCTGCAACCAAGTTGTTCTCATCTAGATGGAGTACTTACACAATACGGTCTGCACTATGAAGTCAATGTGTGTTTGTAATATACAAAATAACTGTCTGAACCATTGTGTACACTCTTGACATGTCACTGTTTTTATTAAGTTTAATAAAATTTGTTTAAATCAGTTATATGACTATTAAAAGGCAATAATTCATCTCGAGGGGTCTATGTTTTCTCACCATATTCTGACACAATTCTGGTCAATATCTGTTTTATCAAGCCTTGCCCGGAGTTGAGAGGTTTAGAATGGGCAGTAGTTGAAAACACTACTACCTGTTTCAATGAACTATGGCTTGGGTGTTCACATGATGACGCAGCAGTGTGTGGTCCTTTCTAAGTCAGCTCCTTACCTCATGCCTCTTAAAATTGTTATTTTGAAAGCAAAAGTATGTTTACCAAGTTAAACCTGCTCTTATTTAATGGCAATGTAAGTACTCTATCAAACAAGACCTCAAGACAAGACAGCAAAGGCAGAAACTGAGGAGAGGATAGCCAAGGAGGTCAAAAAGGGTGACAAGACATTCTATAGATATGTCAGTGAGAAGAGAAAGGCATCAGGGGGGTATTGTTAGACTCACAAGGGTGGATGGGGAGATCACAGAAAACGACAAAGATAAGGCTGAAATCCTCAGCAGTTACTTCTGCTCTGTATTCACCATGGAGGAGGAAGGATGCAGACCTAGCAATGCAACACACAACAAGGAAGGAGTCAGAATATACTTGGGTCCCTTTACAAAAGAAAAGGTCCTAAAGGAACTAGAGAAACTCAATACAAACAAGACCATGGGACCAGAAGAAATTCACTCTAGATTACTAAGATAACTAAGGAGTGACTCAACAAGCTACCACCACACCTCCAAACCCTCAAGCTACCACCACCACCCCACCATGCTCCCACCCTATTCCCACCACCCTGTCCCCTAGCACCCTCTCTAATGCTCCCCCCTCACCCCCCCTTCTACTTCAAGTCTATAACCCCTAAGGTGACACACAATATGTTAAGGAGACTATCAAATCAAGGCAATCCAGGCTCAGACGGCTCTCCCCAGTTTTCTTGAAACTTGATGCCCCAATGAACTCCAAACCACTCATCTTTATCTTCAACATTGCTCTAGCTTCCTCCACTATGTCTGCCTCCTGGAATACTGCTAAAGTAGTCCCCATCTTTAAGTCTGGGGACCCACACTCCTCTAACAATCACCGGCTCATATCTATCCTTCCCCACCTAAGCAAACTCCTTGAAAGGGTCATACACAGCCAACTAACTGACTATCTATCCAACCACAATCTACTATGCAGCCAGCAGCATAGTTTCCATGAGCTCCACAGCACTGCAACTGCCCTTGCCCTACTTACAGACCACATACTCACAAGAATGGATCGAGGGCGTGCCACTGGTGCTGTCTTTGTAGATTTATTGAAAGCTTTCGATATGGTCAATCACTCCTCTCCTCCTCTCCAAACTATCAGCTCTTGGCTGCTCTACTGAATCCACAGCCTGGTTCCAGAGCTACCTCTTGGAGCTCTCCAAATCAGTGTGTATGGCGCCACTACCTCCCTTCCCCTCCCCTCTCCTACCTGATTCCACGGGTGTCCCCCAGGGATGCATCCTGGGCCCCTTACTGTTCTCTATATTTGTTAACTCCCTTCCCACTGACAGCCTCACCAGTAGATCACTGCTCTATGCTGATGACCTTGTCATCTTTCACAGTGACCAGTCCCTCTCCCGCATATCCTCCGTCTTGTCTGAAAACTACTGCATAGCCTCGCAATTGTTCTCATCCAACCTTCTGCTTGTTAGTGCAAAAAAAAAAAGACCATGCTGTTCGACTCTAAACCCTACCTTGCCAAAATACTACATGCTAATGATGTCCTTCATATCCACCTCCCATAATGGCCCTCCCCTCGAGAATGTCTCGTCTTTTAAGTACCTGGGGGTACTACTTGACCCATCGCTCACCTACACTGATCACATAAATAGCATTGTCAGGAGAGTAAACCAGAAACTGGGTGCCTCCTACCACCTAAAATCTTACCTAGCCTGCGAAGCGAGGCTTGCCATGGTCACTGGAAACCTACTCCCTATCCTTGAATATTGCTCTCCCATATACTCCAGTATCTCGACCACCCTCCAGGCTAGGCTCACAATTGCCTACAATAACGCCTGTCATTTTTTTCTGTCTGCTCCTTTCAACAATCCCCACTGTGACCTATACCGCTCACAAGGCTGGCTCCCCTTGCAGGGGCGATTTGACTATACCCTGCCTGCTTTGTAGATTCCACCACTAGAATTGGCAACAGCTCTCCCCTCACCACCTTCTTCAATTTCAGAACACCCACCAGAAATCTACGCTCCTCTTCCTTGCCCTCCCTCCAGGTACCCAAAACCCTCACTGGTATGGGAGCGAGAGCTCTATCTAGTGCGGCCCCTTCTTTGTGGAATGGTCTGCCAGTCTCCATTAGAATACCAGACACTCACCAAATTTTAAAAAACAACCTCAAATCCTGGCTCCTGGACAAATATAACTGTCACTGCCCCTCCCGTTAGCACTCATCCTGCCTGAATTGCACCTCTGGGCATCCTCACCCTCACTACCTCCCCACCTCCCTTTGTCACACCATATTTTACCTCTATCTTATCCCTTCCCAGCTTTCTCCTCCTGCTACCCACACCCTAGTTTCTGTCTGCCTACACTCATAGGCAATCGGACTGTCTATTTTCCAGTGTACCACAATTTGCTACATGTCTGTACCTTACAGTGACTTAAAGGATACCTAAACAACATTTTGACAACAAACTATTCAAAAATCTGGCTCTGTAGGTGACTACAGGAGAGGCTGCTGTATTCATTAATGATAAAACTACATTTACATAATTTACCTAAATGTGGTTCCAGAGCATTTGAAAATTGTAAAATCAGCCTTCCAATTTAAAAAACTGTCTTACCTGCTTCCTAAAATGGCTGCCAAATGTGTTATGTGATGACATCATCGGAGCCAAAGTCAGAGAGATATATATGGCTCTCTATAGTGCTAACTAGTTCTTTTGCCCCTTTGTATAGAATTGTTTCAGCCAAATGGTCAAAACCATGTGCATTATTCTGTATAATGTATATGTTAGGCTATGGTTCTGTTCATTTTGTTTACTTTAACATGCTGAAAATGTGTTTTAATCCAACCGACTTTCTCTGTGACAAACCACAGTGCAGCACAAATCTTGAATAACCTGGTGGTCTAGTGGTTATGGTGGATTCAGGATGTTACAATAGGGGTGCTGGACATGCTTAATATGCACTATTTAACATTTTTATTAAACCTTTATATTTTCTGATGTTGTTCCTTTTCAAGTACGTTTTTGACAGAACCTACAAATGTAATCCATAGTTTGAATGCAAACATTTGTACAATCAATAAATCAGACTTCTTCAACAACGTGAAATGCAGCAGCAGCAAGCAAGTATGTTACTATGTGGGGGGTGGGGAAGTTTGCAGCCATACCCTTTCCACCCCCTAGAGCCACCACTTTTTTGTAGCAAAGTTCTTGTGCAGTCCAATGTTAGAGGTCATACTTTCTCAAAACTCAAATATATGCTTGTCTTGTCTTCTTTTTCCATGGGAAATAATAATAAGAAAAAGAATCAGCATTTATATAGTGGTTTTCATACACACTGTATCCCAAAGTGCTTTACAAGCAATACTAGACTGATAGTGAAGTGACTGAACGTGTAGTGGCAGCTGTTCCGTACATTAATATCCACACACAGCCTTGGACAATTGCATGAACTGGTTTTATGGGAAGGGGAATGTTGGCCAGGACAATGGGGTCAGGTAGTGATCAAGATGCTGGCAGCCCCACATCTTATTTCTCACAGTAATCTGCTCATATTTCTCTCCTTCTGTCTTCCTCTTCCCTGAATATAGCAGTGCCTTGCAAGAGTGGCCTTCTTAGTCCCCAGCTGGTATTCATTCTTCACTATTCCTCCTCACACCGAAAACTGGTGAGCTCACCACCCTTCTACATCATGAATGCAAGTAGTACAGTCCCCATTTTATTTTGACATATCAAATATAAACATATCTTTCCAGTAAGTCAGGCTCATAGCAGCAGGAAACAAAGGGAATGATGGGCTTTCCTATCCTTAAAAGATCTATGCTACCTTTAATTAGGCACTATTAAATGATGGGTGTGCACATCATTATGCATGTCATTTAATAGTGCCTAATCATAGGTGGCTTAGTTCTTATGTGGGTAGGAAAGCCTATTTTTCCACTTGTGCCATGCTGCTATCAGCCTGGCTTACCAGAAGATCATGTTTATTATTAATATGTAACTATAACATGGGAGACTGTACTAACCACATTCATGATGCAGAAGGGTAGTGAACTCACCAGTTTTTGGTGTGGGGAGCAGGTGAGAAGAATGAATGAATGCCAGAGAGGAACTGAAGAGGCCATTCCAGCAGGGTACAGCTATATTCAGGTTAGCTGAATACATAAAGGAGGACGCTGAGCAGATCACTGTGAGATCTGAAATGTGGGTCTGCCAGCATCATGATCACTACCTGACTGTGGATGAGAGTAGCCAGCAATGAAAAATACTCAGAGTGGCAGGGCTGCACTGAAACTGTTACTCAAATTTAGTGTAGGGAGATTACATTCGGGCTGGGGGGATGTTGAGGTTTGTTAGGACAGTATTGAGGGAGTTGTGTATAGCTCATTCAAGATTTGGAAGGGTGGTAGCCAGCCAACTCACATTGTGGAGTAGAGCACAGAAAAGTACTGGAGAAGAATTGCTGGGAACTATTCAGTGGGGTTCTGCAGATCAAAGATAAAAGAGTAGACTGACACTGGAAGTCAAGTTGATTCTCTCAAGGTATTAGTATGCCTTTCCCGTTAACAATAGTGTTATCCATTGTAAGTGCAGTCCTTATGAGGACATGAACAGCAGTTTTTTTGGTGGGTCATGATGCTTATTGCTTGGCCCTCCAGGAATACCTAGTTGTTGGTTAATGAGGTGAGAAAAAAACACAACAGGGAACTGTACATAATACCATCACTGTGCAGAAGGGTGGTGATCCACTTATTGTTTACTGTGCGAGCAGAAGCCAAACACTGAGAATGTGAACTGGAGAGTGATTTGGGAGGCATTTTTAACAGCGCTAGCTAATGATGTGTATCAGTATAGGTATGCACAACTCTTTGAGGTACAAGATTACAATCTGAGGTGTGATAAATCTCTTCATGAGACCGCAAGCTCATATGCGGCCCCAGGCAGTACTAAGGACAGGGTATGGATTGTCGGGGTGTTCAACAGAAGGCAGGCTAGGTACAGGGGGTTCACATGGAAAAAGAAAACCTTATTTGTGGATTAACAAGAGAGCATGAGCTTTGGAACTGAACAAGACTAGTACTTTGCTGTGCAACCCTGAGCAAGTCACAAAACTTCCTTGGGCGCCCAGGCCACACCTGTAAACAGGCTTTCATCTTAGTGTGTCTGTACTGATTAACAAAAAAACAAAATTCAGTGAATCATATAACCACTAGATCATCAGGTATTTGAAGTGTTGTACTGTTATGCAGTTTGTGAAAGAAAAAGTCAGCTGGATTGCAAAATGTTTTCTGCAAGCTAAAGTAAACAAAATGAACAAAATCATAGCCTAACATGTGTACTGATCAAAATAATCCACAAGGTAATACATGGTGTTGATCATTCTGGTACAGCAATTCAAAACAAAAAGGGAAAGAAGAACTAGTTAGCACTATAGAAATAGATGTGGATCTCTTTCTCTGACTCCGATGATGTCATCATGACTCATCAATTAACACGCTTGGCAGACATCTTAGGAAGAAGCCAAGGCTGTTTTTTGAATGTGAAAGGCTGATGTTTACATTTTCCAAAAGCTATGAAACTGCATTTATGTTATTTACATAAATGCAGTTTTAGCATAAATGTAAACAGCAGCCTTTACTTTACCTCGCAATGGAGCCAAGTTTTGGAGTTTGCAGTTTTAAAAAACTGCTTATTTAGGTACCCTTTAAGTTTACGTCTACCTGTATTATACTGTATTTTTGGATATGCTACAAGTTTATTTCTATCATATTGTAATAATTACATGTACTGTTTTAGTGTTGTTAACTATTTACCTATTTTGCCTATGTACTTGTTACCACTAGTTGGCCCGGGTCGTGACTGAAAACGGTCCCCAGGACCAGTGAGTTATCCAGTTACCAAGGAATGAATAAATAAAATAAATAAATAAATGAGCTGGCAGCACCCTGGCTGATCTTTTCAAAATATCATTCAAGCTGGGGGAGGTCCCCCAGACTGGAAGAAGGCAACAGTTATTCCTCTGCGCAAAAGCGGAAGCAGGGAAAGTGCAAACAACTAAAGACCAGTAAACCTAACCTCATTTGTGGGCAAAATAATGGAAACCCTGCTCAAGAAGAGCAGAGGATTACATCCTTTCTAGAAGAAAACAATAAATTAGCACAAAACATCAAGACTTTACAACAAGAAGGTCATGCCAAACCAATCTGATAGACTTCTTTAACTGGGTGACTAAAATAATAGACCAGGACGGAGCAGTAGACATAGTATACCTGGATTTCAGCAAAGCCTTCGACTCGGTCCCACACAGAAGGCTACTCAACAGACTGGACAGAATGGGAGTAGGACAGCACGTAGTGAAATGGGTAAGGAACTGGCTCACTGGAAGGACACAGAGGGTACTTGTAAATGGCTCACTTTCAGAAGAAAGAGGAGTAGATAGTGGAGTGCCGCAAGGATCAGTACTCGGTTCGATCTTATTCAATATTTTTATTAGTGACATAACTGAGGGACTGGAGGGGAAGGTGCACTTATTCACAGATGACACAAAAATAAGTAATAGGGTAAACACTCCAGGTGGGGTAGAAAAGATGAAGGCAGACCTTAAGTCTCTGGAAAAATGGTCAGAAACATGGTAACTAAAGTTTAACACAACAAAATGCAAGGTCATGCACCTAGGAAGGGCCAACTCAGGAGAGGACTACTACCTGGGAGGAGTACAACTGGAATCTTCCAAACAGGAAAGGGATCTGGGAATAATTATAACGGATGACCTAAAGATGTCCAAACAGTGTGAGAAAGCGGCACTATAGGCGAATGGCATATTGGGCTGCACAGGCAGGGGGATCACCAGCAGAAAAAAGGAGGTCATCCTGCCACTATAGATCTCTGGTGAGGCCACACCTAGAGTACAGTGTACAGTTATGGAGACCACACCTAAAAGAGAATGTCAACAGACTGGAGACAGTGCAAAGGAGAGCTACAAAAATGATACTCGGCCTACAGAACAAAAATTAAGAGCATCTGCAAAACCTGAACATGTACTCCATGGAACAGCAGAGGGAGAGGGGAGACATGATTGAGACCTACAAGTTCCTAAATGGAATAAACAAGGTGCAGGTTCAGGAACTGTCCCAAATCAGAAAGCACACAAGAACTAGGGGGCACAACATGAAGCTGGAGGGGGCAAATTCAGAAGTAACACAGGCATGTTTTTCTTTACCGAGAGGGTGGTGGATGCAAGTTTTCTTTACCAAGAGGGTGGTGGATGCATGGAACAGCCTTCCTCAGGTAGTGGTGAGGGCAAAAACAGTGGTAAGTTTCAAGAACGTTTGGGACAGGTACAAAGGTGCCACCACACTGACTAGCAGTTAAGGAAGGGGGTAGGCCTATGGGCAGACTAGATGGACTGTATGGTCTTTTTCTGCCGTCACTTTCTATGTTTCTATTCACCTCAGATGGATTTGGAAATGGAAAAAATTGACTTAATAAGGGAATACCTAAAATTAAAACCTGTGTGGGAAAGAGGTCCTTTGTATCCTCAGAACTTCTTGCCTCCTGCCCTCCAAGAGTGCCAACACTTGGGCATTTTAAAAAAGGGCTTAAAGTTGTACTACTTGAACAGAGCTTCTGTACCTGCAACAGGTGACTTCATCTTGAGATAAAACTGATGATGCTCCATCATTCAGGGATCCTTTTGGATCTTGTTGCTGCACCTTGATGTAATGTTTCCTCTCCCTTCATTTTGTAGTCCAAGATTGATATTAACTCTTTATTATATATTGAACACCATGTTTTGGCCAGCTGTATAGTCACACCTAATATATTACAACATTGTCATATCTGACTTGTCCTGATTATGTATTCTGACTATTTATTGGTCTGTTTGGTTGCAAAGTTGTCATTAATTCTGGGTCACCCCTGAAAAAAGGACAGCTATGTCTCAGTGGGTCCACCCGGTTAACAAAATAACTAACTAACTAACTAACTCACTAAATACATGTATTGGCTTCTCTCTCTGAATGCTCCCAAGCACTGAAGTAGCTTAAACCAGACAATTCCCTGCTCTCATCCTCTGGGCAGGCGGCAGATCCAGAACTCCTTGATCACTTCTTCAGAGAGCTCAGCTCCATTAAGGAAACTTCTGGACTTGTCCAGGGATTAAAAAAAAAACACTCTGGAAGCACTCACATGATGAGTTTCAGATTCGGAAGCCTGCATTAACTCCCATGATGATCAGACAGAGAGGGCGGAGCCTGAACTAACCAGCATGTGACACAAGCTCCATAACAGGAGGACTGCCTGGAGGACCAGGATGGTAGGAGCTGCTACAACAATTTGGTTGTGGTTGGCCTGTCCGAAGGAGCTGAATGTCCCGATACAGAGGTCTTCAACCAAAAACTGTGTGAGAAAGTAGTTGGGCTCTCACCCAAATGGTCCACAGTACATCATTGAGCAGGCCCACCATGCCCTTAGGCCTATGCCTAATCCTGGGGACAAGCCGCGTTCTATCATTTTTACACCTGTTGAACATTTTAGACAAGACACATATTCTGGCCAAAGTTCGAGACACAAAGAAAATTTAGTAGGAAGGACAGTGACTATTTATATTCAATGATCTGAGCCACCAAGTACATACTAGGCAAGTTGAATATAAGGAGATTAAGAACAAACTCTTTGCTGCTGGCATTAAATTTAAAATGGTTTACCCAGCTAAGCTGATTGTTTCAGCACCTGATGGCCAAAAGCAATTCACCATGGCTACAGTTATTTGGTGAGCTTTACCAAAATCATTCCTGAACTTGTTGCTGGCCCACCGCAGGCCCGGTCACTGAATAGAGGGTAGGGTTCCCTTCCCCTTTTCTCCACAACAGCCAAGAATGGTGTTTCAGGCTCTCTGAGCTTCTCAGTTGTCACTTCCATACCTGAGGTACTGTGTTTTCCAGTTTGATCTTTTTCCAAATTCTAATTGCAGGTTTATTTGTCTAACTGAGTTTACTGTGAGTTATTGTGAATATGGTTGCACCCCAATGTGGCTCCCAGAGAACAATCTGCTTTTCTGATCTGGGGAAGATAGCTGGTGCTCCCTGGCCAACTCCACACCAAGCCAATCTCATGTGTAAGGACAGCAGCAGGCTATATTTGTTGATTTTTATTATGCCACCACCAGGCATCTTACGCACTGGCCAGATTCTCAGCATGTGTCCAACATCTTTCAGATCGCCGTTGGACACAAGCAGTCCAGCCTGGATGCTGGTGGATTTGACTGTTTAGCTGCACTCACACTTAACTTCTGCAGTTTTACTGCCTCATAACAGGCCTTTTGCTGAACCTGTATCCTTATGTCTTATGTGAGTAATGCATGGTTTATTATCGCCCAATGCAAGTCTATCAGCACATATCATTAGTTCAGGTTATGTTATATTCCGGCTAATGTTATTTCTTCATAGACAGAGTGTTAATGAAGTGACTACAGGGGTGATTCTGTGTCTCAGTATGGGTCAGTTGGATATCGGGTGACTGTATGTGCAATTGAAGCATTCAGTAATCCTTGGCTGTCTTGTCCCCTAAACACAGCCTCCCCTTCCCCAAATGTGTGGTCAGGCCGCTTTAGGAACATGCTCATGTGAGATGTCCCAATGAGCTGGCAGAAGTACCACTGTGTAAGTTCAGTGCAGACCTTCTATTAGGAGTGCAGTCACTCAGACTAGGGTTGAAAGCAGCTCGCCTTTTTGTGTGCATGCCTTCTTTCTTTTTTGTTCTGGAGCCTCTCAATCCTACATTAGGCGGTCAGACCTGCCCTGCCAGTTATCCCCCCATGCCCAGGCTTACCCCCCTGGGTGGGGCTGCCAGGATGGCTCTCCCTCCCAATGGACACTGTAGGTGAGCTCCGCCTTACCCACTGGGTCGGGGCCACAGGAGCAGGACCCCCCCCCCCGGCAGACATCAGAAGGCAGTGGAGATTGTGGCAGAGCAGGTCGTCATGCTGAAGGGTTGGCATTTTTTGATGCTTTTTGGATCCTGGGGGGTGGGAACATGCAATGATGTCCAGCGTCTGTCCCGCCCCCTAAGGTGACAGTGCCAGACGCTAATGGTACCCCCAGCCTCTGCCAGGGACCCAGAAAGTCCCAGACACTATTCCCTCCTCCCCCCGGAGAAGGAGAGCAGTCCACAGAATGCTCAGTCCTTCTTCCCCAGCCAGCCCTCTGACTTCTGGGTTGTTGGCTTCGCAAGTGGAAATCCAACTGCTGCGCTGGTGGGCCGACTTGTGTGCGTGCCCTCCGAAAGCACCCTGCAGGGGTAAAGTTTCATTTTCACTATTTCACTGTTTGTTTATGCTGTTCCTGCACAAGCCCAGTTTTCTTGTGTTGGTGGGAGGGTGGGGATATACTGTCTTGTTGAGAGTTCTATACTTTGCAACCCACCATTTGGTTGGGTTTACTAGTTTTGCCCCACCTGGCTCTGTTTGACCATTTTCTATTTTTTAATACGTGTGGCCTCCGACCATCGGTGGAGCATCTGCGGGTCAGAGGTTGCTGCTGGGTCTTTGGCTGTATATATGTATGTATAAAAAACTTCATTAATGCATCCATTAGGGTTGTTACGAAACTGGCAAAAGTAAGGAACTGTGGCATTAGGGTTCCAACCCTAACACCCCACCTCCACCCTGCAGACACTGACAGGCGTTGGGGTGTGCCTTGGGGTCATAAGCCCTAATGCTCACCTCATTCCATAAGTAAATAAGCTGAGATGGGCACAGTATAGGAGAATGGGATGAGAGTTAGGGCTGACAACCCCAAGGCATACCCCCCTGACGCCTGTCAGTGTCTGCAGGATGGGGATGGGGTGCTAGGGTTGGAAACCCTAACGCCACATTTCCCTACTGTTGTCACTTTAGTAACAACCCTAACTGATGCATTAATTAAGTTTTTTTGCAATGAATTTCCTTACTTTTTTAGGTAGTATAATCATATCCTTATTTGTCTGTGAGAGCCCAGGGCCCTCTGGGTCCTGTGCTCTCATCCCTCCATAGATGTGCATATGTATGTAGGTGTGGAAGCACAGGGACCTCCGGACCCTGCGCTTCCATTTATAGGACAACAGTGACCAAATTGTCAACACAGCCATCTTATTACCCCACCTCATTTACCCTGGTACAGAAAATTTTCAAATCCACGCCAAAATGTAATTCTGTGCAACTGCAATGCCATTCCGTGCCACAGGAGGGAAAACACATCTTGGACAGGATTTGAAAAATGGCAATGTGACATTCATCAGGTTGGGTAATAAGATGGCTGTGTTGAAAGTCTGGGGTCAAAATATTTAAAATTGTCTGAGTTATGAGCAGACGTAGTGAAGTTGCAACGAATGGTCATAACTTTGCCATTTTTTCATATTTTGACCCCAAATTTTGAGCATAGTCTTCTTATGACCCCACTTCACAAACCTCATAGGTGAAAATTTAAAAATCCATACCTATAATAAGGCAGTGGGAGATGCCCTGGATTTGATTGCTCCTGCTCGTGTTCGACCACTCACTCTTCGCCCAAAGTCCCCTTGGTATGATGGGTCCTTGAAGGAGTTGAGGCATGTTGGTCGAAGGCTGGAAAGAGCATGGCGGAAGTCCAGCCTGGATGCTGACAGGCTTAGATTGATAGAACATTATAAAGGCTATCAATCAGAAATCACCCGTAAGAAGGCAGAGTTCCTGTCCAGGGAGATTTCTGCTGTGAAGAATCGACCGGCTCAGCTTTTCCAAACTGTTGACAGATTGTGCAATCCAATCTGTTTCCAGTCTGGAAAAGTTTTTTCAGAAATTAAGTGTGATGAGCTAGGTCGGTTCTTCACAGATAAGGTTGCCAGCATCAGATCCAGAATCAGCCCGGCTCTCTCTATGATGGGTTGTGGAGGTCGACAGGAGGCGGTGAGCACCTGGTCTGTCTGGATGGATTTCAGCTGACCAGAATTCATGGACATTGGGAAGATTGTCCAGACTCTGCGCCCAACCTGTTGTAGTTTGGATCCAAGCCCTACCTCCCCTTTAGTGGGGGTGTGTAGATGTTATCTCCCTGATCCTAGCTGAAATTGTATGGAGATCCTTGGAGAGGGGTGTCTTTTCAGACCCCCTAAAGGAGGCAGTCATTCAACCACTCCTTAAAAAACCCTCCTTGGATCCCGACGATCCAGCTAACTACCGACCTGTTTCTAACCTTCCATTTGTGGGGAAGGTTATTGAGAAGGTGGTTGTGCTGCAACTGGATGATCACCTTGTAACTCACAATGTCTATGAAGCTCTTCAGTCTGGTTTCAGGAAGAGGCATAGCATGGAGACTGCCCTTGTTCGGGTACTAAATGATCTCCTAATGGTGAGAGATTGAAAGGCTCATACCATCTTGGTCCTTCTTGATCGCTCAGCAGCCTTTGACACTATGGACCATGGGGTGCTTTTCGAGACCCTGCGGTTTCTCTGTGAACTGTCGGGTACAGTCCTTGAATGGTTTCGATCGTTCCTCGTAGGCAGGGTTCACAGGGTTGTCACAGGAATTTATTCCTCTGATGCTCTCTCCCTGCCTTGCGGGGTGCCGCAGGGCTCAACATTGGCGCCCATGTTGTTCACAGTGTATATGCTGCCATTGGGAGATATCATCAGGCGATATGGCTTGAGTTTTCACTGCTATGCAGATGACACTCAGCTGTATATGTCCTTTGTGCCTGGACAGGTTGATGCGATCTCTGTGCTAAATAATTGCCTCTCCGAAATGAAAGACTGGATGAGCTCCAGTTGGCTGAGACTGAATCCGAATAAGACTGAGGTGTTGGTTGAGGACCCGGGTCACCTGGGGGAGGGTTTGGGGGCTGGAAACATGTCAGACTTGTGGCTTGATGGTGTCCAGCTCACTACCGCAGATCGGGTGCAGAACCTGGGCATTATCATTGATGATGGCTTGACCATGAAATCTCAGGTGTCAGCTGTGGTTAAATCCTCATTTTACCATCTGAGGAATATTGCCCGGGTGAAACACCTGGTTCCGCCCGGGCGACCTTCCAACATTGGTCCATGCCTTCATTAATACCTGTCTTGACTACTGCAATGCCCTCTAACTAGGCTGTCTGGGGTTGATATCTGCCGCTTGCAGCTGGTGCACAATGCTGCGGCCAGGCTGCTGACTGGTACCTCTAGGTCCAGTCACATAACGCCTGTGCTGCGTGGACTGCACTGGCTGCCAGTTCAGTGGCGGATCACCAATAAGGTAGGCTTGCTTACCTTTAAAGCCTTACACAAACAGGGACATGACTATCTGAAAGATCTCCTGACTCCCTACTTCCCCAATCGCCCCCTCCAATTCGCTGACGAGGGATTGCTAGAGATTCCCAGGGTTCGTCTTAAAACATCTGGAGCTCGTGCCTTTTCGTTTGTAGCACCAATCCTGTGGAATTCTCTACCTCGTTGGTTAAGAGAATGCCTGACCATCAGTAGTTTTAAATCTTTGTTAAAAAACGTATTTATTTTCACTGGCTTTCCCAGACCGATTTTAAATTTATATCACTGTTTGCCTGTATATTTATGGTTTATATTCTGTACAGCGCCTTGATATTGAAAGGCGCTTTATAAATAAAGATTTGCTTTTTCTAAAATGCCATTCCATGCCACAGGTGCATAAACACATTTCGGGCAGGATGTGAAAAATGACAGCTGTACTGTTCATGAGGTGGTATGAAAAAATGGCCATGTTGAAAATTTGTTGAAAATATGTTAAATCTGGATTCAAAATATAAAATTTTACCAAGGTTATGCGTGTGCATAGAAACATTTCAATGAACGCTCATAACTGCCATTTTTAGGATTTTCTCACCAAATTTTCAACATGGCCTTTTTGGGATTCCACCTCATGAACACTGGTGGTGAAATGTCGTTACTCTGTCCCGATAGGTGATTTTGCACAGCGGTTGCAAAATCACCTTCCAGGCACAATTAACGAAACGACAGTGGCAGTGTTCATGAGGTGGGGTCCCAAAAAGCCCATGTTGAAAATTTTGTGAAAAAATACCTAAAAATGGCAAAGTTATGAACATAAGTAATGTTTTCATATTAACTTAGCACTCTTGCCTCCTACCCCTCCTCCCGCATCCCCCTACCCCTCCACCTTCCTTCCCCCTACTCTTGCCCACGCCTCCCTCATGTCCTCCACTCCCACCCCCTCTCTCCTACTCTTCTCAGCCCACCTTCCCACATCGCTTCCTACACCCTGTGCCCTGTTTGTCTTGACAAAGCCTGCTGGCCAATATCAATGTACTGTATTCATTTTCCTGTGTCTGAAACTGATTAGCATAATGTGTCTCTGTTATTTTACACTGGCTGTCCATTATGATTTTGTGTCCATTATGATATTTGTACCTCCTATTTATACTTTATTGTACCGTACTTTACTGTCCTGTTTAATCTGTCTTTTTTACTGATGTGGAACCTTTGTAAAAGAGCTCTTAGCTCAAAGGTATATGTAATCTGAGACTTAAAATAATAAAAAAAAGTTCAAAACGCCTTTGAAATACATTATACGGCACTTACCTTGATTCCTCAGTTTGTGGTTCAGCTTTGAAGAGTGCAGACATGTCCTTGTCCACAGAAGATGACAAACTATGACCTCGGAGGTAAGTATAGGGTAAGGGGTGGGGTGGTGGGTGCTCCAGTGGGAGGGTCGGGATGGGAGAGGTGGATGGCAGGGACAATGAGGGACCGTTTTCCTTTTCTCAGCTAAAAAAAAGACACTGGGGGACGTTTTTCTTTTTTACAGGTAAAAACTAAATACATATCTTGGGACACTAGGAGTGGGCTCCCCAGTGTCCCACACTGCTGGGGGGCTTCTAGTGCCAACACGGGGATTGGGCCCCCCAATGTTGGTAAATATAACACAATAGAATGTGGGGGGGCATCTGACACTGAAGGGGCATCCTGGTGTCAGATTATATAAATAAACAAATAAAAAACAATGGGAATCGAGGGTGGAGGTGCCACTAGACACCAGGGATAGGGGACAGTGAGCGGCGTGTGGGGGGTGCCACTAGACACTAGGGAAACAGCGGCTCACAGATGAAACTGCAGCCATCAGCACAAGTTCCACCTGCAGCTGCAGAAGTCAAGATAATCCTGCTGTTCTCTTACAGAGAACGCGGGGGAAGCGCTCCTCTCGCTAAGCTCGGCACCTGGGATTTCAAGTGCCCAGGAAACGTGTTTTTTGCCCCCAAAAAACAACCAAACATCAGAATATAGCTAAATGGGTCCCATTTAGTTGGTTCTAATGTTTGTTTCTTAAAATCCATTCATGTTTATGTGTTTTCTTGATTTATTTCTCTAGCTAACCTGAAAAACAAGATGGCGGACACAGAAGCATTCTGTAAAAATACAGTAGGCTCCCTGTGGCATCATAGGACCCCATCAGCAAAAATACAGTAGGTCCTGTGAAAACAATAGTATTTTTGTGTGGAACATCTAACTTTTCTCATAGGAACTAATAGGAAAATTCAAAATTTAAAAACATTTGAATGGATTAATATTTTTTCACCAAACCTTCAAAAAGCACATCTGTAAGGCAAAGGCTTTTTACCATGAAAATTTCAGATCACAACCTAAAACTGCTTTTGAGATACAGGTGGCCTAAGAAACAGCAAAACACACATACGTTTAGGGATTTATGACACTCTGTATCTCTGAAACAACACAACATATTCACATAAAATGTGTCACGTCAAGAGAACTACCCCATGAGATTACACATGACAAATTTCATGAAAATCCATTGAACAGTTGCAAAGTTATTGAGGTTCAAAGATTTTACTTTAACATAGAAGTGTACACTCAACCCTAACTATGCTGGTGGTACTGCACCAGTATAATATATATATACATACACACATATATAGGTACCTTTTGGGGTGAGTGGTGGTGGTGGTGGTTTTGCAGGAGCAGGGGTGATTACCTGCTCCTGCCCAGTTTTTTTTTAAGTATTGTGTTTCTCCCCGCGGAGCTAGCAGGCATGCTCTGGTCCTCTCTCAGAGGGGTCAGTTCTTTCCTGGCATGCCCCTCAACCCAGCTTCCTCCTCGGGCAGATTCCCCCATGGATTTCTCCCACATGGCATGGCCAGGAAGGGGAGGGCTGTCCTCCCCCTTGAACCACAATCCAGATTGCCCTGGGGACGCCAGAGCCAGGAGCGCGCAGCCAAGGCATTATGGAGCCTGCTAGCTCTAGTTTCTGTTTTCTCCTTTGTCCCTTGCTGATGCATACATCAACGTGTGCACGTGGAGGCACACACACACTGCAGTCTTGCAGCATCTTCCCTTCTTGGTCACCCTCAGTTCTGCACTAACATCAGGCCTCCACCTGGTGGCAGTCGTTCGGCAGGAGCGACAAACCACCCACCCCGGGAGAGGAGAGCAGTCCTCCAGACACTTGATCCTCTCCTTCCCCGGCCGACCCCCGATGACCCACGTTTGCTCCTGAGCACAGGTTGCCGGCATGGCAGGAGGTAAGGTGTCCAGTGCCTCAGCCCTCTTCGCAACTGGACCAGCCTGCTTCTGCCCAGTTTTGATGGTTAGTGGTGGCTGTGGAGAGTAGTGGTGGTGGTAGTATGTGGTGGCAGCTATTTGTGCAAGGTGCACCTGGTGGGTGGATTCAAACCTTCTGCCCCACAGTCAGCATGGAGGATGTGGCTGAAGCTGTTATGCTTGGGTAGAGGCATGAACTGAAGGGAGAGTGTAGGACTAATGTGAGGGCCTCAGCTGTGGATCATCGACTCCCTGATCCTGTCTTTTCAGCTGTATGGCCAAATGTAATGTGACTCATTCTATACTGGAAAAACAAGCAGAAATTTTAAAGTGAGACTGGGCTAACATTGTAGGGTTATTACCAGTGGTAATATTAAATATGCAACTGCTCTACACATTAAGCAGGCATTTGACTTGGTGGACCGTGGCTTTACTTATCAAATCATTGACAAAGTCAGTAGACGTCCAAGAGGAGGTAATGTTGAAGATCTGATTTTAAAGCATGAGGCTTTTGGGATCTACTGTACACTTTGCAGCCTACTAAGCAACCTGGATTAAATGCATTTGATTTAAAACCGTTTATTAAAAAATGCTAAACAGCCTATCTATCTATTTATCAGTAGGGAATGTATTAGCTACATTTTCAAATACGTTTTATGCATTTGTATGGGATTGTGATAAGAGGATTTATTGTTTTATTGGAACTTGATGCTTTGTAATATAAATGGTCACTTTTTTTATTGTTTTATGTGTTTGTATGTAAGCATATTGGGTGCTATGCACTATTTGCGCGCAGGTACGTGAGAAAACTGCATACCCCCCCAGGACAGCTGCACACCCATGGACAGGTGCACCCATTCTAGCATGCACAAGCACTGGCTACCTGTCTGCAGCGTCCACTCCCCAGTCTTGAGGACTCCATGAGGGTATTGGGGAGGAGTCGTTGTCCCGGGCAGCCATCCAATGGATTGCCCCCTGGGTCCTCTAGTGGATCCCTCACATAGGGAGGTGTGGATCCAGGGCTGTGCAGGCCGATTGCAGGCACCTGGGCCTGCGCAGCACCATCCCATCCCAGTGCTGCTGCTCCCATCCAGTGACGGGCACTTGCCCTTTCAGCTGCCCCTGCTATCTCCAGCTGCCCAGCGGTTAGGGGCAGCACAGTGAGCCCTGTCCCAGTCCCCCAGCGACTGGTGGTCTGTGTTTGTGGGGGTGCACAGTGAGTTATAGCAGGGTTCCCTCTGCCGTAACCTATGCCCTGCTCCATACCTATGCGGCCAGCACTACATGGGTTTGTGCATACTGTGTAGTACTGACACACGCTGCCTGCCCCCTGCGTGTTGCTGTCCGCGTGGCCGGGGTATCAGGCGCGTAACCCCTGTGTGCCCGTGTCATGAATGCCACACAGCCACCGCTCCATGGCATTTATGCACATGATGCCAACACGCTCAGTTTATGCGGACACGTTGGCATTGTGCATAGGGCCCATTGTTAATGGTCATATTATTAGTAGTGTGCCAAACTGTGTTTTTGCCAAATCCTATTTTTGACATTGGTTAATTTCTAGATATTGTCTGTAACCTGTAGGGAGGTGGGGTGGTACCACATCTCAGGGGCAGTACTGCACACTTGACTTGGCCTACTTTATTTTCTCTGTGTAGTTCTATTCTTTTCTGAACCAAATCTCCCCAACCTGAGGAGTCTAACAAGCCTAGGCTCCTTAGTCTTGTTTGCACCTCCCAAGGGCACATAGCAATGGTAGTAACCATGAGTAACATTCAACATATGCACAGCAACCTGGTTACACTAAGCCAGTCAGATTGTGACCCTGATTTTTTGTAAGATACCCATGTACTAAATAAAGCACTGTTAAGCTATTTAGCTCTGATGCTCTTTATGCACCATTTCCTGATAGAAACATAGCAACATAATTTGTCGGCAGAAAAGGACCATTTGTCCCATCCATTCTGCCCAGATGTTCCCTGCCTAATCTGTTTCTATAGACTCTATCTGGTTTCCAGTGACCCTCCCTCCTCCGCGCTTCTTTTCTTTTTTTTTTTTTTGCTCCCATGGGTCCCAGCCCTGCCACTCCTTTGGGCTTGCTTAGCTCCCTTTGTCTGCCATCTCACCTCTGCTGCCTCTCCTCCATTGGTCATGGTGCCATGCGCACTGCACCCCGGGGGTCCAGCACTAACCTTACAGGAAGGGAATAGAATTTGGGATATGGTGCCCCTAGGGCAGGCACGCACAGGAGATGGAGGAGGAGGAGGTGTGCTCGGGACTAGCATGGTGGAAGGAGGAGCAGCCATCATCCAGCGAAACTGGAGCCATTTTCCATTTTTCTTGGATGACGTGCCATGTGATGTCAAGACCAAAGCTGACATCCACCACGCTTCCTCCCATAGTGAAGCTCAACATGTTGCTGTGCCTCTGGCCTCTGCCAGGGGCCAGCAAATGCCGAGCCTGTTACCCCTTCCCTCCCTGGAGAAGTTGAGCAGTCACTGAACACTCAAGCCTCCTCCCACCGGCCAGTCCTCCTACCTCCAAGTCCATTCCTGAACTTGAGTCATCTGCGTCACAAGCGGAAATCCAACTGCTGCACTGGCAGGCCAGCACTCCTTGCTTATTTTCTGATATACCCCTATGTTTATCTCACACGTGCTTGATGCCCTGTGCTGTTTTCACCACTACCATTTCTGCTGGAATTCTGTTCCTGGTATTTACCACTCCTTCTGTAAAGAAATATTTCCTCACATCTCTCTTGAACTTCTTCCCCCTCCCCCATTTCATCACATTTCCCCTTGTCTGGTCTCAATCATGTCCCATCATGATGAGGGTGATGTAGTCCACTATCCTTATGAATTCAGTTGTGAAAAAGTAAAAGGCAGAGTTCATATCAGGGAGGATATCAAGAACTGATCAGTTCACCAAGGCTAGGCTATTGTGAAACTGGACAAGGTCGAACCTGGATTGATCTTAAAAGCTGCTGATAACCTTGTATGGGACCTATGGGGCCAGTTGCTCCAAACTAGTGGTGCTCGCAGCATATCCACAGGGATCATTTTTTACCAGTTGTTGGATGCCATAGGATATGGATGGCATCTGATCATGGATCTGATCACCTCGGATCCTAAGAATGGATCCAGTCAGAGTAACAGGATCAGCGATCCAAGAGTTGGATCACAACTATTTGAGTTTTGGATTGAAAGAGACAACCCTTGCATCAAAACATCTGACCCCATCCAATCTTGTATCCCACAAATCTCACTGGGGATCTGACATACAGGTCAGATGGGGGTTGGAGCCAGTGGAAGAATAGCGTGGCTATCTGTTGGATGGTGCTTGGATCCCACATACCAGTATCTGAGCACCGCTACTTCAACCACAAAAACCTAGGACATGGTCACTCAAGAAGTCTACCAACTGTCTCACCAAGTTCAGCCAATTATCTATAGACACCATTACCCAGCCAAATGGTATATGATGGCCTGACTTGAGATTCATTCTTGTATGGTGGGTACTAACCTGTTTTACCTATAACACCCAATTTGGCTAAATAATTTATGGTAGCCTGATCCAGTCGGGCTAGGTTCAGGTCATTGACTCATCAAAGGCTATTGGCTCTGAACTATTTAGTTCGCTCAAGAGTTTAAATAAATCATCCAGCCCTCACTGCCTTTCTGGGGGGGAGGGAGGTTGTAATACACACAAACACAGCATAGCTTAGCTTTTTCTTATATTACCACACAATAATAATTGCAGGGGAAGGTATTCAAACTTAGGTTGAAAACTGAAGATGTGCAGTAATTCCTTAGCCTGCAGATCTGCCCAAACATAAAACAAAACACAAGGTCAACTGTGTAGATATGCATAGGGCCAGTGATTTCCAGATATGGAATTTTGCAAATTTTGGTGATAAGAGGTGTAATGTTGGATATTAAGTCCAGATATAATAATTGCCACAGGCTTCTCATTAATATTCGGTATGCTACAGCAATTTAAAGGGGAATCCTCACCTCCCCTGCAGTAATGCTGCGGTACCTTTAGATCTCGATTAAGACAAAATGCAGTGAAAGGGTATTTTTTATTTACTTACTGTTCTGTAATTAAATTTTTTATCTGGTTGATCCTGCGAACCTCCACCTGCCATGTTTACTAACTACATGTCCCAGTGTCCCTCACTACCAGCCCTCTGATGATATGACTGACAGACTGAGCTGCAAGGGACCTCTATGTGTAGGCAAGTAATCTTAGATGGTATTACTGTGAAGGAGCACATGATCATGTTTATTCAACAGGTATCAACTGTGGAAGCCTTCTGTGATCAGTACTGGTAGAATAAAAGCAATCATTCTCTCCATCACAGTAATACCATCTAAGGTGACCTGCCGGCACATGGAGATCAACAGCAGCTCAGCCCATCAGTTACATCATCAGAGGGCTGGCCACAAGGGACATTGGGACATGTACCAGGTTACCAGGGAGGTGGATTAAGGGACAGCAGTGAATATGGCCTATCTGGACATCAGTAAAGCTTTAGACACTGTGCCGCACAGGAGGCTAGTTAAGAAACTAAGTAGCCTGGGAGTGGAGGAGAAATTGACAAGCTGGGTATCGAACTGGTTAATGGACAGGAGGCAAAAGGTGGTAGTAAATGGTTGCCACTCAGGCAATAGGAGAGTGACTAGTGGGGTGCCACAGGGTTTGGTGCTGGGACCAGTCCTCTTTAATGTCTTCGTAAACAATATTGCCGAGGAGCTTGAGGGTAAAATGTGTTTCTCTTTGCGGATGATACAAAAATCTGCAACAGGGTTGACACTCCGGAAAAGGGTGGAGAGAATGCAAAGGGATCTGAGGAAACTAGAGTGGTCTAGGGGGTTGCAGCTGGGTTTCAATGCCAAAAAGTGCAAGATTATGCACTTAGGGCTGCAGAACCCAGGGGCTGTGTATAAGATGGGGGAGTGGAGCTTACAGTCACCAAGCAAGAAAATGACTTAGAGGTCAACATATCTGATGACCCCAGGGTAGCTGGGCAGTGTGACAAAGCAGTGGGAGAGGCTAGCAGGATGCTGGGGTGCATCGGGAGATAATTTCTAGCAGGAGGAGGAAGGTGGTGCTGCCGTTGTATCACTCACTGGTGAGGCTCCACCTGGAGTACTGTATTCAGTTGTGGGAGCTGCTCCTCTGCAAGAACATTGAAAGTGTAGAAGCGGTACAGAAGAGGGAAGCCAAAATGGTGAGGGGGATTGCACAAGAAGCCATTCGAGGAAAGGCTGCAGGAACTCAACATGTATTCACTGGAAGACAGGAAAGTGAAAGGGGTCATAATTGAAACCTACATGTACCTCACAGGAGTGAACAAGGTGTAAATGGAAGGTCTATTTCAGAGAAAGGAAGGCACTAGAACAAGGGGCATGCTATGAAGCAAAGAGGGGGAACGTTTAAGAGATATGTGCAGAAATATTTCTTCACGGAAAGGGTAGAGGATGACTGGAACAACCTGCCAGAGGAGGTAGTGGAGGCAGAGACTGTGGGGAGATTCAAGCATGTATGGGATAGGCATGGGGCATATTAGGTAGAGGAACGGGGGAGGAAGTGACACTTATGACTAGCTAGGGGCAATGGTGATGGCATAAGCAGGGCAAAGGGTCAGACTGGATGTGCCTAAAGGTTGTTTTCTGCTGACAAAATCTATGTTTCTATGCAGTTAGTAAACATGGTGGGTGGAGGGTCACAGCATCAACCAGATAAAAAAGTAAATTACAGAAGAGTAAGTAAATTTAAAAAATTCCATTTCACTGCATTTTTCCTAATTGGGACCTAAAGGTCCCGCAGCACTACTGCAGGGGAGGCGATGAAGATTCCCCTTTTATTGCTGCAGGGTACAAAAATCCAGTTACTTGGTTACCGCAGTCCAGTAAAAAATTAATTACTATGGTCACCCACATTCCTCAGCTGGAAAATCTGCTTTCTCTTACCACCTTCCCTCCCTCTGAACCAGTTACCCCCGTCCATCTCTCATCCTCCCTCTCCTCCATTAAATGCCAACTGAAACTCCACCCTCCCCTGCTCCGCCAGCCCTCTTCCTGAACCCTTCCTTACCCGTGCCTGGCTTTTGATCACCCCTTACTTCTCCCTCCCCCATCCTCATAGTTCTGGGAACCTCAGTTATAGTTTATCAGCCTGTTTTGACTCCTCCTCCTTTTGGCACCAGCTTAGCCTCCCTTCACTCTGACATTCTGCACTTTTTGCTCAATTTGCAGAGATAATTTGCATGCTTATGTATTTGTCCTCCAGATACAATGTTCTGCTGTTTTGTCTGTACTACAATCAATGTATGCTCTTTATGTCCTCCTCATTGTAACCACACCACCTGACTGGCTGTATTTTGTTTGCAATTATGCTTCTCCTCTTTGCCTTTCCCCTTGGTTGCACATGGAGACGAGCTTCAGCTCAGAGTGCATCTCCCAGTTACCATTTTTTAAATAAATACATTGAAAATGTATATAAATGGGAGAGAGATGCCGAAACATTCAGATGCCGAAAACAAAAGTGGATTTTGTTTCCTCAGATGTATGCCATAGAATCTAAACCTTCATTTTAAAGGCTTGTTCCCTTTTGAATATATCCCTTTCTGAATAAATTAATGGGTATACTGAAGCAGGAAGCCAGGCTACCCCAAAACTGTCTGAACAGAAACACTAGTATCTTGAGTTTTTTTATGAGTTAACTACCAACAGTACTGAGTTTTATCTGGAGTTTGAGAGCTTTAAAATGTATCTATTAGTACAATATAATACCTCTGAAAACTTTAAATACACCAACTTATAAAACTTCAAGATTGGCATATAAAGTATGATTTTTTAATAGAATATGGAATGGTTTTGTTTATGGATAAAAAAGAAAAGCAGCATTTTGGATGAAATTTGATTTTAAACTGCAATTTCAGATATATTATGCAATTTGAAGTAATTTCAGAAAAAAATGCTTAAATTCTGGCATTGTCCTGAAACCATTGGCCCTAGTTATACATGTTAATTTCGTAGTTGGGGATTTTAGGTTTCAGCCAAGATTCATAGATGGCCACAGTGTCAGGGTGACAGAGCATAAGCCACCTCTCCAGCTCAAATTTCTTAGTGATTCAGCTATGACTATTCATATGGACTACCTTAAGTCATCTTAGGGCTGCAGTGGGCACAGCCCTGCAGACTTCTTGCTATCAAAAACAGACTCAGCGCATTCTTTCTGACCGAACAACATGTTGGAGCTGCATCATAGTCGCCACTGTGTCCGTGGAGCACTCCACTCATCTCCATTGGAAGTAGCACTGCACTATTTACTGTCTGGGCAGTCACGGAGGAACACGGCACTGTCTGCCGTGTCCAAGATGGCTAACAACCGGTATTGCATTTTCACAATAGTGTTTGGCGGCCATGTTGGTCATAGTGGAGAGTGCCATGTTCCACTGTGACCTCTGCCAGCAAGACCGCGGACACGACTGTTTAGTTTTCTAATATTTTTTTTCTTTCCACTCACCTGACCTTCCCCTCTCAGCACCCACCACCCCACTCCCCCTCCCAACACACTGTAGTCACATTGGGGGTGCCCAATCCCCCAGTGCAGAAATCCGAGTCTGTTTTTTTTTTTTTCATTTTTTAACTCCGCCTACCGACCCTCCCTCTCAGCACCCACCACCCACTCCCTCCCCCAGAAATGTCACAGTGACACTGGGGTGCCCAATCGCCCAGTGCAGAAATCCAAGTCTGTTTTTTTTTTAAGTCCCATCCACCCGACCCTCCCTCTCAGCACCCACCACCATGTTGGTAATTTTCAATATTTTTACCCCAAATGTGCAACATAGCCATATTTTGACAGTGCCTCATGGATGTGATAGTGGTCATTTTTCAAATCCTGGCCAAACTGAGTTTTTGTACATCCTGAAAGGTGATTTTGCAGTCCCTACATGAAATTACCTTTCAGACAAGAGCTGAAAATTTGTCTTGCCCTTGTTCATGATGTGGGATCATAAGAAGGCTATGCTGAAAATTTGGTGTAAAAATATTAAAAAAACAACCACGTTATGATCTTATGTTGACTTTTGGGAACACAGACTTGTAGCTTTGGTACTTTTCAATATTTTTACCCCAAATTCCTCAGCTGCAGCCCTATCATGGCTCTGGCCAGAACTTGTTTGGATAAGCCAAGAAGGACTGGCACATGTGGAGAAAGTGTTAATCAGCACATGGTGGGATGATATGGAGCCAGGTTGGGTCCAATGTCACCAGACAGGATCATTAAATGGTCACTATCGACTCTCTTAGGCCTTAAAGTGTCTCTAGTTTTAAAAACACATTTTATGACTGCGCAGATTCTGTAGTGATTGATTATGTAGCTGGTAGTTTGATTCTGATTAATTTTTCTTGTTAAAAATGAAAATCAGTCTGCTCATCATACTGGTGTTACCACACAAAATGTGTCTGTTTACAGTCCCTGATCAACTCCCATTGCATATTTCCTGCACTTTGGAACACCTCCAACATAGCCTAGCCACTCATGATGTAGTGGGGGAGAGGAGAGGAGAGGAGAGGAGACTATCACATCACAAATGAGTACACTGTTTAGGGGTGTTCCTAATGTTCAAGAAGTATGCAATAAGATTAGATCAAGGATTGATAACACAACAAGAATGAGTATAATTACACTATTACCATGCATTTCAGTTCTACTAAGAAAAGAAGCAGATAAAAACAGCCAGCAACATTAATGAATTTTCAAGAAGGTAAGCAATCATAAAATGGATAGCACATTATAATGGCGACTCAAATTGAGCAACTCAGTTTTGAATGACTTATTTTGAGCAACTGTGATATGAGCTACCTTAAAAGGGTAGCACGGTGCAGTTATAGTGCTGTTAGGGAAAAAAACAGCGAGGTAGTAGGAGGGTGAAGGGACGGAAGGGGAGGGTTCAGGAAGTAGAAGGTATGTGGGCTATAGTTTGTTGGTGTACTGCCGAACTGCCATTCTGGTATGGTGGTGAGGGTGGCAGGCTGCAGTGAGGGAGGTCCTGGGTTTGGGGTTGGGTAGGGATTCTACTTTGTTTTTGCACTTAATTTTTTTTTTTTTATGCCAGAGTTTCTTCCCCTCCCCGACATGCACCCCCCTGGAGTTGAGAATCCTAATTTAGGTGGATACAGCGGTGCGGGAGGCACAGCACCCTGCATAGATACATGTTGTTGATTTTTCATCACTGTTGTCTGGTTCTCTGGGGAGTGTACATCACCGTTTTTATTTTCGGCTATGTACACTCGCTGTAACAGCGATTGCTGTTTAGCTATTGCTGTCAGGACATGGAACCATAAAATGTGGGTTTTCAACTAGAACTAATATGGTGCATAAATGGTTGACACTGTCCCCTTAATCAGACTAAGAATGTATTAGCAGCTGTAAGGAGTAAACAAGCCCTGGACATATTACCTCTTCTTGTTATTATGTGCTGCAACATTTTTAGCTCATTAACCTTACTTTATGAACAACAAGGTTATAGTATATAGTAGAGAATTGTTCTATATAGAAATTAATCGTTTTCAAAATGCTGTTGTACCACAGTTCAAAGGTCATGGAATGTGATTGTACCCTTCTGTGGTAGAACAGCATTCTAGAATCTCTAGAGACTGCACAAGGCAGTTTCATTGTGAAAGAGAAAAAACACAATGCACACATTTCACATAATACCATGCACTATAAAAAATACAGGATGAGCAACTTTATGCACAATCGGTGTGTTCTACCACCTCAGGTTTCAGATTCCCACTGACCTCTCGAACTTCGCTCTTGAGGTCAGAGGGAATCGGAACCCCTCTGTGGCAGAACACACTGGTTGGCATAGTTGTCCATGCAGTATTCTCTATACAATTTATACAGTAACTACCTTGTGTAACCACCTCCACCTTCGAGGTGTGCTGACTAGGCCTAGAGATGGTAAAGGGCAAAGTCGGTAACACTTTACGTTCCCTTAACTACACTGTAGTTACAGTGTTACTGCATCACAACTGTGATGTAGTTACATGTACAAAACATATAACTATAGTGTAATTACCCCTGTTGCTTGTGATTAATGATTATCCACCCTGCAGTTTGATTGAAACTGACACTTAAAATGTGACTGAAAAAGTCTGTTATGCCTTCGGGTGAATGGCTCCTGGGTTCGTGGTTAGAGAAGGCCTTGGAAAGCGGCATGGTGCCTCCATCTATGGGGATCCATATGATAGAGCGCTGCCAGGGTGTTTCCCTACAGGAAATAAATACAACCCCTACTCTGTGTAACAGGGAACATGAAAACACAATCCCTTCCCCACTTATCACTCTAGCATGCAAATAAACAACAAGGCAATAATGGCAAAATACATCACCAGTTGCAAATAAATAACCAGTGGGTTTATTTTGGGGTTGGAGAACAAGGCAGGGAACTAGGGAAGCAAGGGGAAAAATAAAGATGGCAGTTTGCATTCAGCCCCACTGTAAGGCGTGTCTCAGCACCTCTCCCCCACTGGTGCACCAGTTAACCGCACAGTCCCTCTGGGAGCTCCCAATTACAGTTTAAGTGTACGCAGAGATGCAGAATTACAGGTCTGTGATGCACAGACCTTGGTGTGGTACTGTGTAAATTCAGTTGTTGGCTGCAGCTGCTGGCTGGCAGATGACACAGTTGGATGGACAGTAACACAGTTGCTCTAGGCTGTAAGCTGCAGGTGTGGGCTTGATTCTAAGGTTACGCAGGAATGCCCAGAAAGTATCTAGCTACCTGACTAAACAAAAGGAATGATAAGTTCTGTGGGTAAAATCCAGTACTCCCGACCTTTAGATGACAGGCTGGTGCTGTTCCATGGGGATGTCTCCCCTGCTTAGGCAGATGATGACTAGATGTTTTTTTCTGTAGGCTGGATACAGGTGCGGTGGACCAAACGCTCTCCCAGTGGCGAAGAGTGCAGGCTGTGATGACTCTGGATGATGGGAGCTCTGTTTTGTAAGCTGGTTACAGGTGCTGCGGACCCATTGGACTTCAGCTGGTGATGGTGAGTGGTGCAGGCTGTGATACTCTGGATGATGATGATCCTCTTCACCCCACACAGGGACTTGCCTTCACCCACCCTGACAGGCGAGCAGTCACTCAGGACCTCAGCTGGTTTGATCCGCTTTTTGGATAAAATCCTAGCAGGAGTAGAAGGCAGTGGCTTACCACCTTCCCAGATGCAGAGAAGCTTTCAACACAACCCCTGCTCTAATTCTATGCTAGAGCCCAGGCTTGGTACTCTAGCTGCATCAATTCCCTTTTCCAGTGATTTTAAGTCTGTTTTGGACAAATGTTTTAGTCAGACAGGAATAGCAAGTGAGAGCCATTCACAAATGATCTTCAGAGGTTTTGTTTCAGACAAATCGGCTCTATTTGCACATCTCTCCCTTGTGCAGATATCCAAGGATTAAATATCAGTGGCTAGCATCTCAGGCATTATTCATTATGCTAAATCCCTAGTTCTCAGTGGCTGTCAGATTCAGTGGAAAAGCATGCGTACAAGTTCTGTGCCAGCTTGCAATTCAGAGCTGTTTTGCAGAGCTGAGGTCCAAATAGATGTCAGTTTCACAGAAACAGTATATACTAATTTAGTTGTTTTGCAGAGCTGAACTAGTCTCCAAAGTTCATGCTCCCAGGAGAGGAGTGATTTTGCACTTGGTGCAGCTTTTAGAGCTGCTTGAAACCAAGCAATCTCCTTGCTGTGGGTTCCCCAACCTTGAAGGCCATCTAGGAGGTGGCAGCATGCTGGTCACAATGAAAGGGACACTGAGCAAGCCCGCAGAACAAATAACAGTGTTCAGTCCACCCCCAGATCCTGCAGCTGCAGTGTGGACCAGGACCAGGGTGAAGGAGCAGTGTAGGTGAAGGCAGCAGCAGTGCTCCAGGGAGGTACAAAGATGACACCCCTTTTAGGAGGGATTTACACTTGTTTACCATAATAATGTGCACGAGTGTGAGATACAGGAATAAGTACATGATCTGTGAGGAAGAATGACTGCTGAGGATCTATGTATTATAAGGCTATAATACTATCGCAAGGGTCTGGTGACATGTGAACCACGAGAGTGAAGCTCAAATAATGTAGAGAATAATAGACAGGGAGCAGTGTGTTACAAGTCTATAATACCATCGAGAGGATCTGATGACATGTTACCCTCAAGAGTGAAGCTTGAGAGTTTCAAACATAATAACAGAACCTCAGGATGGCATTATAGCTTAGAAATATGCAGTCCCCTAGCTGTTACTTTTTGTACTATAGGAATCCAAGTTGTTTTTGTTTATCCTTGTTGAGCTGCACTGTTGCCTGCCCCATTTCCTGAAACCAGTCACGTTAGTTTCCTGACTTCGCCTCAGATCTCGCTGTAAAATAGTGTTATGCAAAGTACATGGCAGTGGTCGTCTTTTACTGTACATGATTATTACAGTGAAAGCCAACTTGCAGCTGCACAAGAACTTTTGTAAACATTCCATCACAATGAAAGTATTACAAAATGAACGATAGTATTACAGTGTTGCAATGATAATATTATGACAAAAGTGACATCACAAGTATGGTATTATGGGATTTTTATATAGGTTTTCTATGGTTTATAAGGTCTAGCCATGTATTACATAGAAATATACAGCAGTAAACAGCAGAAAGATTGTCTAGGCATGAGTGAAACATAGAATCTGATGGCAGATAAAGACCGCTTGGCCCACCTAGTCTGTCTATTTCCCTACCTGTTGTATAAACTCCAGATCCTATCTGCTCTGCAGTTTACCTTCTCCTTCCTACCACTAGGGTTGCCTTCTGTCTGTCCCACGCATTCTTGAATTCACCCATCATTTTTGCTCCTACTACCTCCTCATGGAGGCTGTTCCATGCATCCACCACCCTTTGTGTGAAAAAATACTTCCTCACATTGCCCCTGAGTCTCCCCTTAGCCTCATATTGTGTCCCTTGTGTTTGCACATCTCCTTTTCTGAAAGATGCTGTCCTCCGGAACTTTGTTAATCCCCTTGAGGTACTTGAAAGTCTCTATGATGTCCCCCCTCTCCCTCATTTCCTCCAGGGTATACATATTGGTTCCCACAGTCTCTCCTCGAATGTTTTTTTGTGTATTCCCTGTACCATTTTCATTGCCCTCCTTTGGACTACCTCCACCCTGTCTATGTTCTTACGGAGATGAGGTCTTCAGAACTGCACACAGTACTCGAGATGCGGTCTCACCAACTGTCTGTGCAGTGGCATCACTACCTCTAGTTTTCAACTGGTGATACCTCTCCCTATGCACCCCAGCATCCCACTGGCTTTCCCAACTGCTTTCTCACATTGCTTGGTTACTTTTAGGTCATCTGTTATGACCACCCCCAGGTCCCTCTCCTGTTTAGTTGTTGTTAGTACCCCCCCCCCATCGTGTATTCCCCCCACCCCGGGTTTTTGTTCCTCAAGTGCATGATTTTGCACTTCTTTGTATTGAATCTGAGTTGCCACACAATTGACCACTCCTCCAACTTGCTTAAGTCTCTTTTCATTTTCTCCACCCCCGAGTGTCAACCCTATTGCAGACCTTTGTGGCATCTGCAAAGAGGCATATCTGTCATATTAGTCCCTCTGCAATGTCACCTATAAAGACATTAAAGAGGACCGGCCCCAGCACAGAACCCTGCGGCATTCCACTGGTCACCTCCCTCTCTTTGGATTGTACTGCATTTACCGCCACCCTCTGTGTTCTTTTGCTAAGCCAATTTCTGACCCAGTTTACCACCTTTGGACCCACTCCCAGATTGCCCAACTAGTTTACTAACCTCGAGTGGGACTGTGTCAAATGCCTTGCTAAAGTCTAGGTAGACCATGCCCACTGCCCCTCCACGATCTACTACCCCCATCACCCAGTCAAAGAAATCTGTCAGATTTGTTTAACATGCTCTTTCTGCTGTGAATCCATATTGCCTTGGGTCTAGTGCATTCTGCAATCATTTCCTTTAACACTGATTCCATCATCTTCCCTAGCACTGAGGTCAAACTGACCGGTCTATAGTTTCCCATTTCTACCTTGCTTCCGCTTTTGTGAAGGGTTGTCACATTTGCCCTCCTCCAGTCCTCTGGTGCTACTCCCTGCTTCAACGATTTTTTAAATAGGGCTGTCAGTGGTGTCAGTAGCACCTCTCTGAGTTCTTTTAGTATTCTGGGATGTATCCAATCTGGCCCCATTGCCTTGTCCACTTTCCATTTCAAGAGTTCCTTTATTAGGACTCACTCCTCTGTGATTGGACTGGTGCCCGCTTCTCTTCCCTGTGTGTTTCTACTGCATTATTCTGGTCCTTCCCCCTCCTCTTTTTTAGTGAGTACTGAGCAGAAGTATTTATTAAGGATCTCAGTTTTTTCTCAGTTCCCCTGTGCCCTCTTCCGCCCTCCTTTACTTAGCCTCACTATCCCTCTCTTTGTCTTTTTTTTCTTTCCCTAATGTACCTGAAAAAAGTTTTGTCCCCTTCCTTCACTGGCTGGGCTATCCTTTCCTCTGTTTTCGCCTTCGCATTTCTGAATGCTTTCTCCACCTCCTTCTTCTTTGTCTGATATAGGTCCCAGTCTTCCACCCTTTGTGTTTCTTTGTACTTCTTGAATGCCAGTCTTTTCTCTCTGACCTTCCCTGCCACTTCTTTTGAAAACCACAATGTTTTTTTCTCTTTTTGCTTTGCTAACTTGCTTCACACAAAGGCTTGTTGCCTCTGTTTATGACTCTCTTGAGGTTCTTCCACTGTTCTTTAACCCCTCCTTCTCCCTTTGCCAGTATTTTCTAGAGGAATTCTCCCATTTCCGTAAAGTCTGCCTTTCTGAAGTCTAGGACCCTTGCCTTTGTGTGACTTGACTCTTCTACTGTGTTTACCTTGAACCATACTGTATGGTGATCACTGGACCCACTGCCCACTGATGCATCCATAATTCTGTCTCCATCTGTGAGCAGCAGGTCCAGTATTGCTCCCTCCTGGCTGGATTTCACTACTAGCTGTCTGAGGCACACCCCCTGCAGGATGTCCCTGCTCCTGGATGTGGATGCAGCATAGGTGTTCCAGTTAACATCTGGCATATTAGGTCACCTACCAACAACACTTCCTCTTTCTCTGCCATTCTAAGAATGTTTTCTACTATTACTCCATATATGTCCTTCCCCTGATCCAGGGGTCTGTAGATAACCTCTGTGCAGATAGTTGTGCCATTTCCTGTCTCCAGAATGACCCACAGTGCCTCCTTTCCTCCATGTTTTCCATTTATCTCAGTTGCTTTGATCCTTTCTCTGATGTAAATAGCTACCACTTCTCCCCTTTTGCCCTCCCTGTCTTTCCTGTAGACCATGTACCCAGGTATGTTAATATCCAAGTTAGGTTTTATTTTACCATGTTTCTGTGACTGCCACAATATCCAGGTCTCCCTCTGCCATCAAGGCCATTAGGTCAGGGATCTTGTACCCCAGGCCATGGGCATTTGTACACATGGCCCTCCATATTTTGATGGCTTTGCCCCTATTTGCTCCTATCTTATCTCTTCCCCCTGTGCAACCTTCAGCTTTACCCCTGCTTCAGTCCATTGTGTTTCCTCATTCTTAGGATCTGTTTTTCTGACTACCTTAACCTGTGGGGGGCACAGCTGGGTTTTTCCTGCTTATGACCACCTCGCTCCTTGGCTAGTTTAAATGCTTGCCAATGAAACATTCAAACTATTCACTCAGGATCCTGGTCCCCCACCTGTCCTGATGCAGACCACCCTCATGTACAAGCTTACATTTTTCCATGTGGGCCCCAGTCCGTAAATGAAGCCAAAACCCTCTACTCTGCACCAGTTTTTCAGCCATTCATTGAATCCCATGGTGCTGAGTACCCTGGCCTCTCCCATGCCATAGACAGGTAGCACTTCTGAGAAGGTTATCGTGCATGCCACCTGTCTAAGACCCTTCCCCATCTCTGTGAACTCTCTCTGCACTGCTCTAACCACATTCCCAGGCAGGTCATTTGTTCCCAGGTGGATAATGACATCTAGCTCCCCCTCCCATGCTGTTGCCCCAGCGATCCTTAGGATTCGCCTCCTATCCTTCCAAGTCGTAGCGCCAGTTAGGCACCTTGTCTCTCCCCTTCCACCCTCTCTCATTCCCAATTCTACCCCCTAATAACAGAGTTTCCCACTAGGAGTTGCTTCCTTCTCCTCTGGGGTCCTGTGCCTTCACCCTGGGGGTCTTCATTGCGGAGGTTACCTTGTACACCACTGCAGATTCCTCCATGGGATAGCCTCGCTCTGCTAGAATGGCATAGGAGTGGAACCACGGGTGGGATGCGCCTCTGCCCAACCTTCCGCACTCTCCCTGAGCCCTTTCTTACTGGCATCCTTGGAGGCAGCAAGGGTGGCTTTGGTGGTCCCTGGGTGAGGGCAGGGGTCTCCTGAATCCCAGCCAACTCTGTCTGGAGATGAGCATACTAACAGAGACTCTTCTACACAGCAGGAACCTGAAGTACACAGGCCTAATGTCATGCGTACAGTTACTGTGCTCCAATGAGTTGGCAACCCAACTCATTCCACTATGCAGCAACAAGGAACAGCAGAGACGGGGTCAAAAGGGCAGCAGTAGTTGGATTGCTGTCCTCCCCCAATGACCGCTGGAGACCCCCCTGGACTACTGAACAAAGACGGCCATTTGAATATGGTGCCATTCCCCTTCACCACAGCTCCAGCAAACCAGGAGGCAGCATCTGAGTAAAGGGGACAATGCTGACTTTTTGTTCACTATTTGTGCTCCAGCGAGTTGGCAGCCCAACTCATTCCATTACGGAGCAGCAAAGAGCAGCACAGATGGTCATGAGAGCAGCAGTAGCTGAATCGCTGTCCTCCCCCCCAACGACCACCAGAAACCACCATAACTACGGAACAAAGGGTGCAATTTGAATTTGGCAGCATTGCATAGGGATGTTGTCACAGCTAAATTTAACTTTACCTTGCTTTGTATAGGGATATTGTCACAGCTAAATGTAACTTTACCTTCTACGAACTCATCATAGTACTTAGTTTGCTAATTCATCTTTTAATCCCACTTGACTCAAACTGTTTTCCAAGTATTCACACCTGGGTTTGCATAATTGCTTCCTAATGTCACTGGTATTGAATAATTGCTTTGTAGCATCACTGGTGTTAAGCTTTATGCCAACTGCATTGTTTTCTGCATACAGCTCCTGTAACATATAAAGCCCGGTTCTTCACTGTTATCGTTGAATGTCGTTCTGTCACCGTTTGGTAATTTCAACCACAGGGCTGACCACAGTTTAAGCTTACTAAGCCTCAGCCTAGTTTGCTCACTGAACTACTACTGTTGATTGATTGATGCTCTGCAACCCCATGAGATGCCCTCTGTTTAGTTTGTTAATTCTTTGTTAGTCTTCAGTGCTGTCTACAGTTTAGGTTGCTTTTCCCAGTGTAGCCTGCTCACTGCACTACTGCTGTGGATTGTTGTTCTGCTATTACGTGTTACGCCACCTACAGGGTTGACCACAGTTGGCTTTAAATTCTCCCCTCACAACCAGTTGTCAATATTTACAACTGGATCTGTGTGAACAGTTAATTCTCCCTCTCCTTCTTATTTTAGTTACAATACTCACTGCAATACTGCTGTTAATTGTTGTCGGTAATCTCTCTGCACTACTGCACATCTTAATGCACAGTCCCTTTCTATCCTGCTCTACTGCTGCCACTTACTACTCCCCCACTCCTCCTCCTCTCAGTGTATCTCTCCTCCTTCACCCCTTCCCTCCTGACTATTCACTAACCTCCAGGCCTCCTGACACTGTAACATTATCCTAATCTCCCTGTCTATCCTTCCCCTACTATTTACCCTTGCTTCCTTCCCACCCACTGACTCCCCCTCTCTCCTCTTCTCCATATATATATATATATCCCCATCCTTTCCCCCCACCCTCACTTCCTCCTCCTTTCACTGTCTATCCCATTCCCCCTGGCTTCCAAACTGGTCTGTTCTGCCATCACCTATCTTCCATCTTGCTACTCTTAGATACTTGCTCTCCTTCTCCCTCTATCCACCACCCCATCCTTACTCTGCTCCTCAACTGCCACGCAAATGCTCCTCTGTTCCTCCTAAACTCCTTATTTTTCTGCTGTTGTTACTTGCAGGTGATATAGAACCCAGTCCCGGCCCTGCCTTCCCCCCACCACCTGCTTCCCAAAGGGCTGAGTGTGGCGTGCGTTAATGTCCATAGCCTCTTCTCCACAATCGACCTGTTACAACCCCTCATGATCAACCTTCAGCTGGACACATTGGTTATCTCAGAATCCTGGCTTTCCCACAAGATTCCAGACACTGCAGTTGCCATCTCTGAGTACTCTCTTACCTGGCAGGATCGAACTACAAGGGGTGGCTGTGGTGCCATTTACATCTCCTCTGCCATCCAGTTCATCCCAATACTCTCTATCTCCTCCCCCTCTGCTTATGAACTTCTATTCATCAAATTTTCTCTCATTTTCTCCCTCCCCATTTTTGTGGCTGGCATTTAATGCTGTCCTGGCCTGCCTTGCTCCACTATTATAAACCTCCTCTCCACTGTCTCCTCTCATGGCTCAGCTGGTGAACTACTCATCCTTGGGGACTTCAATAAATATTGTCTCTCCCTGTCACTATCCAATTCTGGAATAACTTCAAGTCCTTAACCTAATCCAACCAGTCTCTGACCTTACCCGCTTCAACCACAAATCCTGAAATCACACCTTACTGGACTGGGCCCTTGCCTCCCACCCGCACAGTTTTATTGTGTCTGACACCCTCCTGGATGCCCTCAGCGGCCATCACATGGTCTACTGTGTACACAAAATTCACTGACCCAAAGCCCCGCTCAAACTCCTCCTAATCTGATCCTTCCAGACATTGGACTCCCTCCATGAGGACTTAGCAGCAACTGGTTGGTCACCCATATCTGCTGCCAGCTCCATTGATTTTGCACTAAATGACTTCAAGTCTAATTTCCTATTTGGGATGAACACGCTTCCCTCAGGAAAAATAGGGTATGTGGATTCCACCTCCCCTGGGTCTCAGCCAAACTGCTGGCCTGCCTGCTTGCAAGGGATCTTGTATGGAAGGCTAACAAATCCTCAGGCTTCCCTGCTGACTTACTCAAATACCAAGTCTTACGAAATGCCTGCACCAGAGCAACCAAACTTGTGAAGGCTGCATACTTTTCTGCCACCTTCCAAAACAACATTAGCCACCCCTCCAAGTTCTGGAAGGTTATCCATGCTCTCTTCTCACTCCCAGCCCAGTCCTCTATTCTGGTCTGCAAGGTGAGGAACACCACCATTTCTGACCCTCAGCTGTTGCCTCTGAATTCAGTGCTTTCTTCACCGCATGTGCCTCTTCCCTTCTCTCCTCCTTCTTCCCCTTCCTGACCCCCATCTGCCTATCCTGTGTATTCCTTTTTCCTTCTCCCCCAGCACTCCGACAGACACCATCAAGGCCCTCCTAGCTTTTAACCCCCTTAAAGGGACATTGTACTGTATATTACTTCTAGTTACAAACCCACATTTTATGATTTCTTACCTTCTCTAAAATTCATTAATGTCGCTGTTTGTTTTGTCTGTTTCCTTGTTTAATAGCACTGAAATACATGGTAATGTATATTTATAAACAACTTTGTTTTGTTTCAGATCCTGAATCTATTCTTCCTGAATACTTCCTAAACATTAGAAGCACTCAAAAACAGTGCAGTCACTCATGAGGCAGTAACCACCTAAACTCCAACTGCATCATGAGTGGCCAGACTGTATTGGAGGTGTTCCTAAGTCCAGGAAAGATGCAGTGGAAGTTGATTAAGGAATGTAAACAAACCTGTTTCTGTGTGGTAACACCAGTATGGCGGGCAGTCTATTTTTCACTTTTTAAAAGAAAAAAATAATCTGAATCAAACAACTAGCTATATCAGCAGTCTATACAGAATATTAGCAATCATAAATTGAGTTTTTTAAACAAGGGACACTTTAAGGCCTAAGGGGGTTGACAGTGTCCCTTTAAGGGCAAAAGCTGAACTCTAAACTCCTCCATCTGTCTGCCCCTACCATCAGTCTTCCTATCTCCTTCCTTCCAAACCTCTCCTTCTCCCTCACCGCTCTCCTTGATGCTTGCAAGCATGCCACAGTCATACCTCTCCCCAAAGGTGGTGACTCCTCCATTCCTGGTAACTACTGCCCTATCTCCCTGCTTCCTACCCTTGCTAAACTCCAAGAAAACTTACTGCTTTCTCAACTCTCCCCCTTCCTTGACTCATCCTCTTTCTTCACCCCTTTCCAGTCTGTTTTTCATAAATCCCACTCCACCTCCTTCTTCTTTCTCAGGCTTACCGCCTCCATTCTCTCAGGCATGGATCAGGGCCGGATCACCTCCACCATTTTTGTTGACCTTGCCAAAGCCTTCAACACCATAGCCCACCCCCTTCTCCTTGTTAAGCTTACAGCTGCTGGACGTTCTGCCCAAGCTACTAACTGGTTCCATTCCTACCTAGTGGGTAGGACTCAATTGGTTAAAATTGGAGATTGCCAGTCTCTCCCTCTCCCTATCAGCACTGGTGTCCACCAAGGATCTGTCCTTGGCCTCATAATATTCTGAGTTTTCCTAAACAACCGCCGTACTGCCTGCACGTCTGCAGCCATCCATATGTATGCAGTCAATACAGTTATATTTGCCTCTGGCTCCTCCCCACACTGATCTGATGACCAGCCTCCAACTGGACTTTGACAATGTCCAGCTCTGGTTCCGCTCAAATCAGTTGTCCCTCAATGCAAAAAAGAATGCTCTTCATGACCTTCGGAATCAGGCAAACACTCTGCAGACTTACAACCCTCCCCTCCTTTCACATCCTAGATGGGTCTCCCATCGAGGACATCCATTTCTTCAAGTACCTCGGGGTGTGGCTTGACCATCACCTCAACTTTTCTGGGCACATGAACTCCATCCACAAAATGCTGTACCCAAAATTAGGTGTGTTATATAGAAACCGTGGGTGCATCCCCTTTCTGGCTTGCTAGAGCCATCCTACAGAAAATGATCCTCCCTGTTTTCAACTATGGAGGCATTGCTTACAGTACTGCTCCTAAGTCCACATTTGCTAGACTGGATCCTCTCTATCGCTCCTCCTGCTGGTTTGCCTTCAACTGCCTGCCCTGCACTCACCACTGTTCCCCTCTACACAGCCCTCTCTCTCTTTTCCCTCCCTTGAAGACAGGCACCTCACACATTGCTCCTCCTTTATTGCCAAGCAGTGCCTTAGCTCTCTCCCCTCTTACCTGCCCTCTCTCCTCTCACCCCCTCCCTACTTCCTCCTACTCTCTTTGTGGCTCTTGCTATCACTCCCTAGCACTCCCACCTAGGTCATCCTCAGCTGGCCAGGCTGCTTCTCCTTCCACCTCCCTAAACTATGGCATTCCCTCCCACTATCCACTCACTTTGCCTCCTCCCTTTGTGCTTTCTCCTCTCTTCTCCGTGACTCCATCTCTCCCTTATGCAAATGCACCTGATCTCCATCCTGCTCCTCTACTATACCTACCCCCCCACTGCTTTCCTCCTGTTCTCCCCTTCCTCTAACACTGCTCTAGCTACCATGTCTAACTTCCACTGCCTCCACCTGTATGGTTCCTGGGTCACTTAATAGCATTCGCTGCATTATTCCAGTCTTAACTGATAATTTGTTAATTTTGTCTTTTTTGTGAGTGCCTCTTATTGCTTATTGGTTCTACTCTTGTTGGAAATATTGAAACATTGTAAATATATAAATACTGTACTGTAAATGCTCTGATTTGTATATCTTATCTGATGTGTATTGCTTCACATTACTAGCCCCTTCTTCCACCCACCATTGTGTCCTTTATCAGTCACTGGGGTGGCTCCCACTACAAGACCACTTTGACTTTGCCCTGTACCGCTTGGTTGATAATGCCATCCGCACTGGCCAAGAATCCCCTCTTGCAGCCACCTTCAAAGTCAGAGCCTTGTGTCGCTGCCTATGCTCAAATATTATCCCCCCTCCATGTTTCCAGAGTATCTACCAATATGGGTGGGAGAGCCCTGTTGGCTGCGGCCCCCTCGCTATGGAATAGGCTGCTTGCTGAGCTCCATTCCATGGATACCCACCTCCTATTAAAATCTCGCCTTAAGGACTGTCTCCTAGCTGAGTCTTGCTGCCAGTGCTTTCCTGGGTAGTGTTCTCCCTTTCCCCTGAATGCTAATATTTCCTTGAGTCTGTTCTAGTTACCCTTCCCTTGTTTCTCATTGCCCTCCCACTCTTAGCACTTACCCCCCTCCATCCCTCCCCTTGTTTGTCTGCCATGGTTACCGACACCTTGTATTTTTACTGTTCTTTGAGTTTATTTACCATGTATTATGTTCTGTACCTATTATTGTAATAGACTGTTGTTTTTTCTTTTATCACTTCTGACGTCACTGTGTAAACTGGCCTTCCATGTTTCTGTGTACAATGCTGTCATTTTCTCCTGTGCCATTGTATTGGCCTGGGTCATGTCTGTAAATGGTCCCCGGGATCAGTGTACTTACCCAGTTATCAAAGTCATAACTAAATAAATACATAAATAAATAAATATCTTATCTCCCTTGTCCCTTCCCCCCAGGATGCATCTGGAAACAAGCTGTTACTCAGCTCGGTATATCTTTCCTGGTGAAACTCTTTAAATAAATAAATAAATAAATGTTGCTAGTATCTTTGCAGGCATCATCAACAGCAGTAGCAGGGCCCAAGTGGAGAAGAAGTAGATAAGCCTAAAATCACGTGCAGTGACTGGGCCCCAGGGCAGTGCATTGCATTGCCACCTGGGAGACCAGGGTTCATGTGTAATTTCTAGAATCAGATGCTGAAGTGGGCTAGGGCATTGGCATAGTGTAGAGGCAGGTCGCTCAGCTCCTAAGGTGGAAGTAAGGATACAGCACACTCACCATTTGTGCACCCCTGCCTTCCAATCATGGAGCAGAATTAGCACCAGCATTGAAAGCAGTCCCTGGCTTACCCTCCTAGGCTGAGTAAGGGTGCAGCTATAGTGATCTCACCATCAGGTTGGGGTACCCACAGTGGAGTAACTGGGGGACACTGTGGTTGGGGAGGAATTAAAGTCTGAGAGAGGTACAGTAATATTTAAAGTAGTGACCCATGGGGGAGGGGGAAATTACAGCTGGAGGGTGTTACAATAATATTTAAAGAAGCGACCATTGTGGTGGGAGGAACTGTAGCAGGGAGGAAGTACAGCAATATTTATAGATGTGACCTGGAAGGGAATTACAGCTGGAGGGAGGTAAAGTAACTTTTACAGAAGCAACCAGTGGGGGGGGGGGGTGAGGAATTACAGCCAAAGGGAGGTAACTAATATTTACAGATGTGACCAGTAAGGGGAAATTACAGCCAAAGGGAGGTATAGTAATATTTACAGAAGTGACCAGTGAGGGTGAAATTACAGTCAAAGGGAGGTAACCAATATTTACAGAAGTGACCAATAAGGGGAAATTACAGCCAGAGAGAGGTACAGTAATATATGAGTGTGATGGCCGTATTGGTCATCTACCCCCTTGTTTCCCTCCCCTGCTCTACTATCCCCTGTTCTTATCAGGCAACTTTGCCTATCCCACCCTTGTTGCAATCCCCCCCATACACTTTTCAGCACACACCACCTCATGTGGCACTCTATTTCACCTGAGCACTGTGGCGAGATAGCCACTGCCAGTCATTATTTACAAATATCTCTGTTATATATTGGTATTCTTATGTGATTTTGGGTATGGTAAAATGCCACAAAGGAATGCCACTTTTTTTTAAACAAGGAGTGTACAGGGTTACTGAAAACCCCCTGGAAATGAGAGAAGGTTTTGCCAAATGTGTGACATTCCTAATTTAATCAGGAGGCTGAAAAGTGCAGCCTCCTAGGGAAATTATGTTTATTCCATGCCTAAAAACAGTCTACTGACAGGAACTGACAAGTACATCTTCAAAGGGTTGGCGGTCCCTACTTAGCCAATTGGTATAATAAAATCCCAGGATGAGAGAAGCTATTTCTCCGGTTGTAAACCTTTAAGATCAAAAGGGAAATGGTCTTAGACAAGAGGTGATGGAAAAAGTTTCCCACAGTACACTGACATTTTTTTTTATAATTACCAGGAAGTGAAGGTATGTGTCCTTTGGTAAGATTTTGGGGGAAGGTGCAGGATTGACACTCGGTGGCCTGAAATGGAAGGGCCAGCCTCTATTCACAGTCTGTGGTTGGTCAACCTTATTTAAACACTCAAGCACAGACACTCAGAGTCATTTTGCTTGGACTCTCTCTCCTGAACACAGGCGAACAATTGCCAGCACAGAGACTGCCTAAGAACCAAAGGCTGCTACAGAAAGACTGAAATATTTTGCAAACCAGCAATTCTCTGGACTTTGAAATCTTCATAACTAAGGTAGAATTTAGTTAACAGATTTAAGGTGTTTGCTTTTTGTAGATGGACCACTTTTTACTTTTCTGTTTATGCTGTGACAAATTTGCCAACGCTAAAATATTTTAGTTGTAAATGTATGATTTGTAATTATTTTAGTAAAAACATTTGTTTTGTTAAAAAAAAAAACTTGCCTTGAGAGAATTTCTTATAGTGTGTGTGTAACTGTAGAAGGTTATAAATAATCTGGGACTAAACTGTTATTGCCAAAGGGGTGTCATCCACAGCTATCAAATCAAGGGTCTGTAACAGAGGAAAAGGCTGGATAAAGATAGGAGAAATATGAAAGTCTCAAAGAAGGGTCTGTGGGGATTTGAACCAGGTTACTGCACGCCTGTGGGAGAAGGCAGAATCACGGTTACAATGCTACCCTAAAGAGGTTGTAATGCCTGAATCTTCCCACTTTGTGTAACAACTGAGAAAGTGTTCTTATCTGACTACAAGACACAAGACTGGTATTGTACCCTGATCCAGAGTAAAGAGGGGACCCTAGGACTTCGAGGCGAGTGTTCAATTGTGAAGCCAGTGAGCACTACAGAGGAACTCGAAGAGGGTCTCTCCTGTTTTCCTCTCTCTGTCATGGATTGCACTTAGGGGTAGGCACTGTGAGCTCAGTGGACCTAATCCTCAGGAGTGGGTTCATGGCAAGCACCAATCATTCTGTGAAAAAGTACTTTCAGATATCCAGTGGGTTACGTTCAAGTGAACAACTCATTCCAGTTTACTCAGTTGATCCCATGGAGATTTTATACATTTTTGTGTTTTCCTCCTCTCCCCTTCTCATCTCCAGGGTATACATGCTGATGTCTCTCAAACTTTCCTTGTATACTTTCTGCCATTGTCCCTTGATCCTTTTGTTCACTCTCCTCTGCACTGCCTCCATCCCATCACAAGGGTAGTGTCCGGGGAAGGTAGGTAAAAGCAGAGAGGCTGGGGTATCGGAGGGGTAGCAATAGGGGCAGAATCTGAGGAAGGCAAGAAAAAAAGGAGAGGCAGGTATAAGAGGGAGATGGTATGAACAGAGACAGTGCCTTGGGGAGGCAGGGAAGGGAGGAGAGGCTGGGTGTAGGAGGCAGGTAGGAATAGGTGCAGTTTCTGGGAACGCTGAGAAAGGAGAGGAGCTGGGTGTTGGAGTATGATAGAAACATGGACAGCATGTGGGGAAAGGCAGGGAAAGGAAGTGGAGGGACAATAATAATGTCTGGAGAGACCAGGAATGGAGGGGAGGCTAGAAAGGGGTAGGAAAAGGACATGTCTGGGGAGATGGGGAAAGGAGGGCAGGACAGGTATAGGAGGGGGATGGAACATGGGCAGAGCCTGGAGGAGGGCATGCAATGGGGGGCAGTCTGTTTATAGGGGGTGGGAACAGTCTTGGGGCAGTGAAAGGAGAGGAGAAAGGGCGTAGGAAGGGAGTGAGAACAGATGCAGTGTCTGGGGAGGCAAGGAAAGAGGGGAGGCTAGGTAAAGGAGGGAGTAGGAATAAGCACAGTGTCTGGTAGAGTCAGAAAGTTTTTTGCAGTTAGTGCTCTTTATTCTACCCAGGCTGGCCCCGCCATCAGGGACTGACCCCCACAGCCCTGTTACCCCAGCTCCATGCAGACTTACTGTCCAACACCACAACTTAACCAAAACTTGTCCCCTATTGCGAGAGTTGCCTCCCCTTGGGCCACGGATAGGATCCTCAGATGGGAGATGCGCCACAGAGCCAAGGAAATTTCTGTATTTGCATAGTTTGGGTGTTTCATGTCCAATGGACTTGCAGTTTGGGACCTGTCCTTAGTTTCACCATCAGAAAATGTTCTCTAATTGATTACAACAGACTTTTGCTAGAATGCAGGATGTCTTGTTGCTTTCCACACATGAGAGATTGCAGGTTAAAAATAATACCAAGCATTAAAGCTTAGAAGACAGGTTTTGTCCCAGGGAATCCTGTACCAGAATTTTGGAGACTCAGGAACATCTTTTTATTTCACGCCTCTAGGCTAGGAAATTTTGAAGGTATGTTAGTACTCTGTGGGGAAAGGGTTTGTTTCTATCCATTAGTTATGAAGAACTGGTGTTTAGGTTACTACAACACAGTTGGCAGAAATATGATTTTAGTACATTGATGGTGTGGTTTGTAATTATTAAGTTTTTCAGATGGCAGACCAGATGCCAACTGGCAATTTACCAAAAAATAATTGGGCAGAGGAAATGGGCAATTGGATCAAACACGCTCTACTGGGCTCCAGAAAATGAAATCGCTGCAATCAGCCTCAACGGCAGCTGATTAGATAACTGGACTGCCATATCTGCGAGAGAAACGGGGAGCCTATGATCGCCACATTGGTGGTGGGGAGAAGAGACAACATCGGCAGCATTGGAGGGAGGACTGGATCGCTGGCCTGAGCAGGGGCTGAAGGACTTAATCTGTGTGGCGGGCATCCAGTAACTACAGCACCCAGCTGCAAAAGTAGACTGCAGCAGGGAGCTGTTTCACTACTGGGCTGGACTTTTGGGGACTGGTGTGGCAGCATCGGCGGCCGATGATGAAGGCTCTGCAGCCAATCAGGGGCCAGGGTGTGAAAGTTCAAATTGCGACAGGGCTTAAATAGCCCAGCTGACACTGCTGTTCACCAAGTGGGCTCTAGAGAGGGAAATTGCTGCAATCAGCCACAATGGTGGCTGATTAGGTAACTGGACTGCCACATCTGCAGGAAACAGGGGAGCCTACGATCGTCACATTGGCGGTGCGGAGAAGAGACAACATCGGCTGCGTTGGAGGGAAGACTGGATCACTGGCCTGAGCAGGGGCTGAAGGACTCAATCTGTGTGGTGGGCATCCAGCAACAACAGCGTCCAGCTGCAAAAGTAGACTTTGGCAGGGAGCTGTGTCACTACTGGGCTGAAAAAGGCCATCCCCACCCTCCCCTTCCTCCGACCCTTGTTAAATGCTCAAAAGGGCGTGGGGGCAGGGCTTGGGAACTGCGGGGAAAGGCTACAGTTGTAAACTGTAGCTGAATCTGATTGGATATAGGGTCTGGAGGGGAGGAGCACTGGGAGCAGGCTACTGGCATCAAGTGTTGGGATTGTGTTCAGGGTTATGTCTAAGGTTTTAAGTGTTTTGACCAAGGATTATTGTACACTGATGGGGTGAAGCTGGATAAGAGGTTGGGACTAGGGACAGGTCAAACTAGGGGAGAGGTGGAAACCTAGGCTGGCATTTGTCTGTTAACCAATATCTCTCATTTTTCTGCATGAGCAAAAGTAAATAATGTGGGGATACCCGGCTTGGAGGAGAACTAGGAATGAGATGGGGGCGAAGCATGGGCAAGAGCCTCAGACTACCGGGCGGGCATCTTCAGAAGGGGAGTAGGGTTCAGTACTGGGTCCAGTCCTTTTTAATGTCTTTATAAGTGACATTACAGAGGGACTGGAAGGAAAGGTATGTCTCTTTGCAGACAACACAAAGACCTGCAACAGGGTTAATACACAAGGTGGGGTGAAAAGGATGAGAAGGGACTTGGCAAGGTTGGAGGAATGGTCAAATGTATGGCAGCTTACATTCAACGCAAAGAAGTGCCAAGTAATGCACCTGGAAAACAAAACCCAGGGGAACAGTACACAATGGAGGGTGAGATACTGACAACAATAAAAATGGAAAGGGACCTGGGGGTAGTTATAACAGATGACCTAAAGGTGGGAAAGCAATGTGAGAACGCAGTAAGGAGGGCTGGGGGGGGGATGCTGGGATTCATAGGGAGAGGCATCACCAGTAGAAAACAGGAAGTTGTCATCCCTCTGTACAGACAGTTGGTGAGACAACATCTGGAGTACTATGTGCAGTTCTGGAGACCCCATCTCTGCAAAGACATAGGGTGGAGGCTATCCAGAGGAGGGCAACCAAAATGGTGCAGGGTCTGCACCAGAAGACATACGAAAAGAGACTGAAGGAGCTTAATATGTATACTCTTGAGGAAAGGATGAAGAGGGGGGGACATGAAAGAAACTTTCAAGTACCTCAAGGGAATCAACAAAGTCCAAGAGGGTAGCATCTTTCAGAAAAAGAGATGTGCAAGAACAAAGGGGCACAATTTGAAGATAGAGGGGGGAACGGCTCAGAGGTAATGTGAGGAAGTATTTTTTTCACAGAGAAGGTTGTGGATGCATGGAACAGCCTTCCTAAGGAGGTTGTGGAGTCAAAAACAGTGGGGGAATTCAAAAATGCATGGGACAGACGTATGGCAATTCTTGTGGGGGGTAGGAGGAAGTAGGCTGCTGGTTAACTAGGATCTGCAGTTTATCAATTAGGTAGGGAAATGGGCAGACTAGGTGGGCCAAGTGGTCCTTATCTGCCATCAAAGTGTATGTTTCTATGTTTCTCTGTTTCTATGTGTCGGGTGTGGGTTGGCTATGGTTCTGGCACTGGCTTGGAAGTTGGGGCTGCGCAGTGCGCGGCCAGCTGGCCCAACCTAGGGAGGAAATCAGGTTCTTGAGATGGGAGCTGGGTAGGGCAATGGTAGGGAAGAGTGGGGAAGAGGGAGACATGGGCATGGGCCTGGGGTGGACCAGGAAAGGGGTACAGTAGATGTGATGAGTCCAAAATCACCACCTGTGGTGGACATGAGCAGCCTTGGGCAGGTGGGGAGGCACACTAGAGTTTTGACAGCGGGAAGGGAGGTGTAGGGGTGGGCACTGGGGGGGGTTCCTGGGGGGATCGGGGTAGAGGCAACCATGGACATGGCCAGGGTCAAGGGAACTGGCAAGTGGTAAGGAGCAGTGGTCTACAGCAGGCATGGGTGAGATATTTCGGGGGGTGCGCACCTGTGGGGGCGAGTAGGAAGACGGACATTGAGCTGGGAAACAGATTTGCACCACTAGCGCTGCTTAATGGGAGGGGGTGAAAGGGAAATCGGGGAGAGGGCAGACACAGGGGGAACATGGGAGTTGGGTGTGAGGAGAAGCTCAGTGGGCAATAGGGAGGTTGTCCCAGCATAAGGACATGGAGGAGGTGGGGGGGCAGTCAGCAGCAGGCTGAATATTAGCGAAGAGGATGGGGGGAGGGCAGGGGCAAGGAGAACAAGGTAAATGGAGGCACGGCAGATGGTACAGGACAGGGAACTGAAAATAGGGGGGGGCCCTGGGAAGGGAGGAAAGATGAGGAAGACCAGGAGGACAGGGAACTGCCGGGGTCCAGTGTAGGGGAGAGCAGGCAAATAGAGTGTGGAAGGAGAGCTGGGACCTCTGCCAAAGGTAAGGATGAGCTACAGGTACCTGGGAGTGCTGGGGGACAACTCAAAGTCATGTGGCAGGGGGAGGGGGCGGATAGTCGACAGGTCAGTCCGGAGGAAGAGCTGCAACAGGGGGTTAGGCAGCTAATGCCACTCTGCATGGGGAGGGGTAGCCAGGGTAAACGATGAGGTAGCAGTGGTGAGTAGAGAGGATGCAGGGGAAGGGGCACGATCAGAAGAGAGGAGGAGGTTAAAGTGCTTCTGCTGGGGATTCCATGATTATGGGTATCAAGTGGGTGGGGGAGGGGTAAACCCTGTGCTATCAGGATCAAGAGTATTTTTGGCTTGACTGTGCACGAGGCCAAACACTTGATCTATGTGATAGTGAAGGAATGTGGAGGATTACCATACATACTAGTGCACTTGAGTACCAATGACATTGAGGAGAATAGTGTGCAAGAGATTCAGGCAAGGTTCCGGGAGCTGGCCCGGGTATATCATGCTGTGGAGTGCTCTGTCTCCTTCTCGGAAATCTTATCAGTGCCTACAGCCAGTGTAGGATACATGCAGAAGATTAGGGAGGTGAATGAATGGTTAGGGGAGTGGAGTGAGGCTAGGGTGTATGGGTTGTTGGGGGACTAGGGTGTGACCTGGGAGGATAAGGGGCTTTATGCCAGGGATAGGCTCCACCTCAATCTGACTGGGGAGGAGGTCTTGAAACAAAATTTGACCAGCGTCATCCAAGCTAGATGGGGTTTAAACTTGTGAGGGGGAAGGGGGGCTTGACGCAAACGCTAGCATGTACATCAAGATGGGGGGGCACACCAGCAGCGAGGGTAGGGGGAAAAATGGGAGCACCTGTTGGGGCACAAGGGATCTTGATCAGGCAGCAGCATGGAAATTCTAAGGGTGGGGGGATGGTTAAGGGTATGGAGAAGGGATGGAGGGTGGTCCTGATTAATGCCAGAAGCATGGGGAACAAGATGCCCAAGCTACAGGCAATGCTAGTGGACAGGGAAGTGGATGTGGCAGCTGTCACTGAAACTTGGGCCACTGCTAGGCATGACTGGGACCTCAGTTTGTCAGGATACACAGTGTTTAGAAAGGACAGGGCAGTGGGCCGGGGTGATGGGGTGGTACTAATCATTAGAAATGGCATTGAGATATGTAAGGTGGAGGGGGCAGAAGGTGATGTGGAGGCTTTATGGGTCACCCTGCAAGCACCTGGGGGCAAGAGGGTTAACATGGCGGTGGTTTATAAACCTCTTATGCAGGCAGAAAATCTGGAGGAAGGACTGGTGGCAAATTTCAGGAAACATTATGGTCAACGGAGGGTAGAATGGTGGTGCTGGGGGACCTCAACATGCCAGGGGCTGACTGGGGAAACTATGGCGTCCTCCTCGGCTAGGGAACAGCACCTGCTGGATGTCTTCCAGGATGCATTCCTTACTCAGCTGGTGGTGGACCCGACGAGGGACAGTCACATCCTGGATGTCGTTATGGAGGTGGTGAGGGAAAAACGAGTGGCACACCAGAGGTTTAGGAGGACGGGGAAGGAAGTGGACAGGGAGGAATATGCAAGATGGTCCAGGGAGGTGACCAGAAAAGTGAGAGAAGCCAAGGCCCAGAGGGAGCTGAGATTAGCGCAGGGAATTAGTGGGGGGAGGGGAGACTTTTTCAGATACATCAGGGAGAAAAGGAAGTGCAAGGAGACAACAGTGAGGATAAAAAGGGGTGGGGAGTGGACGGAAAAGTGGGAGGAGCAGGCAGAAGCACTGAATGAATACTTTTGCTCAGTGTTCACGGAAGAAAAAGGGGGACTGCTACCAGCATGGGCTGGGAGGGTGGGGACTGGAGGAGAGGAGGCAACAGATGGGAGAATTGAGGCAAGTACAGTCCTAGAGGGACTGAGGGCACTGAAGGTAGACAAGGCACTAGGGCCAGATGGTATCCACCCCAGGGTGCTGAGAGAGATGGCGGAGGTGTTGGCGGGGCTGTTGGCGGATCTGTACAGTACCTCACTGGAGTCGGGATGTGTGCCACTGGACTGGAGGATGGCACATGTAGTACCATTACACAAGAGCAGGCCAAGGGATAAATCGGGTAATTATCGTCCGGTAAATCTCACCTCCATAGTATGCAAACTCATGGAAACAATACTAAAGGAAAGACTGGTGTCATACCTGGAGGACAATGGCCTCCAGGATGTGAGGCAGCTTGGGTTTGTTTCAGCGAAGTCTTGTCAGACTAACTTGATACAGTATTATGACTGGGTGACAGGTGAGATGCATAAGGGTCATGCGGTGGATGTTCTTTACTTGGACTTCAGCAAGGCCTTCAATTTGCTGCCTCATGGGTGGCTTGGGGGAAAGCTAACTGTTGTAGAGGCAGGGCCAAAAATGATGAACTGGATTATAAGTTAGCTGAGTGAGAGGCTGCAATGGGTGGTGGTGAGAGGGGAGCTCTCAGCTCCAAGGCCGGTGATGAGTGGGGTGCCACAGAGCTCTGTGCTGGGGCCAGTATTGTTTGGGCTCTTCATATCAGACATTGCACATGGGGTGGTGAGCAAGGTAAGTCTGTTCGCTGATGACACCAAACTTGGAACAGTGGTGGATGGAGGGGAGGGATGGAAGTAGCTGCAGGGGGACCTAAGCAAGTTAGAGGAGTGGTCAGAGAGGTGGCAGCTGGGGTTCAATGGAAAGAAGTGTAAGGTTATGCACTTTTGGGCAAAGAACCCAAGGAGAGAATACTGGCTGGGGGGGGGGGGGTTAAGCTGGGGATCATTGAGGAGGAGAACCTAGGTGTAATGGTAACAGAGACCATGAACATCATTGCCTACTGGAGGACAGCGGCTACAAAAGCGAACAATATGCTGGGGTGCATAGCGAGGGGTTTTTCGTCCAGGTGAAGAGAGGTGATCTTGCCCCTCTATAGGTCGCTGGTAAGGCCGCACTTAGAGTATTGTGTGCAGTTGTGGAGGCCATACCTAAAGCGTGACATCAGGCTACTGGAGGGGGTACAGAGAAGGGCACCAAAGATGATATGTTGAATGGAGGGGAGAGACTATAAGAGCAGGCTGGGAGACCTGAATATGTACACTATGGAGGATAGAAGGGAAAGGGGGGACATGACAGAGACATTCAAGTGTCTGAGGGGAATCAATAAGGATGGGGCAGATGGGGTCTTTAAGGAAGGGAGGGACACCAGGGGGCATAGGCTAAGAATAGAGGGGAGAAGATTTAGGGGGGAAATGAGGAGACACTATTTCACAGAGTGGGTGGTAGCAAAATGGAATGCACTACCAGAATGGGTTATATCATGTAAATCTGTGAACAGCTTCAAAAGGGCATGGGCAGGGAACAAGGGAGAGTGAGAGTGGGGAAGGTGGGGGTGGCAGTGGGATGACAAAGAGGACAAAGGGGAGGGTGTGGGGCAGTTGCAAACTAGGGGTGCTAGCTGCATACTCTAGCAGACTTAGATAGACAGGATGGTCTGCTTCTGCTGGCACATTCGTATGTTCGTATTGGATAGTGATCTGGTTAGGAACCTGGAGGTAGGGGATCCACTGGCGGGGAGCGATCATGCCACAGTCTGATTTTCCTTAATCCTGGGGGATGGGGAGGATCTCACAAAAAGAGGTAGTGGATTTTAGGGGCACAGACTTCAAGGGTCTGGAGTGGATCCTTAAGGGGTACTTGGATGGGATCAGACTGGAAAGGGACACTGAGAGCAGGTGGGAAATTATTAAAAGGGGGCTCCTGGAAGCTACCAAGGCCTGTACAAAGGCCCGACATAAGTGTGGCAGGTCCAGAAAGCTGAGCTGGTGGACTAGGGAAGTCCAGGACATGGTGAGTGAGAAAAGAGCTGCTTATAGTCGATACAAGCGCTCACATGGGGTGATGGACAAGGGGGAGTATGATGTGATATCTAGGAAGGTAACCAGTGTTGTGAGGTTGGCCAAGTGTAAGACAGAGCTGAGGTTTGCCCACGGGATCAGAAGAGGAGATAAGGGGTTCTTTAAGTATATCAGGGAGAGAAGGAAAATGATGGGGCAGATTAGTAGACTACGGTCTGGAAGCTGGTAGGCGGAGGAAGCCGGGGAGCAAGCGGAGGTACTAAACAGCTACTTTGCCATGGTCTTCACAAGGGTAGATGGGGAGGGGAACTCTGTATGAGGGGAGACAGGTTGAAAGGGCAGAAGGGGGGGAGATAACGGATGTGGAAATTACTGTCAGTAGGGTGAGGGAGGCCCTCAGTCTCCTAAAAGTGGAGAAGGCACCAGATCCAGATGGTATCCATCCCAGGGTGCTAAAGGAGATGGCAGGGGTCCTTGCTGCACCTCTGGTGGACCTTTTTAACTCTTCCCTTGGGATTGGGTGCATGCCGCATGATTGGAGGATGGCCCACATCATGCCTATTCACAAGGGTGGCTCACACGAGGAGCCAGGGAACTACAGGCCTGTAAGTCTGACATCCGTAGTGGGCAAAATGACGGAGACCATCCTGAAGGAGAGGTTGGAGGAGTTCCTGAGGGTTCAGGGTTATCTGGATGATCACCAGCATGGCTTTGTTCAGGGCAGATCATGTCAGACCAACCTTGTGGAGTTCTATGAAAGGGTGACAGGGGAGCTGGACCAAGGCAGGCCAGTTTGATGTCCTCTTTCTAGACTTCAGCAAGGCGTTTGATTTGGTGCCACATCTTGGGCTTCTGGCTAAACTGGAGGATATGGAGTGGGGGAAAGGATGGTCAAGTGGATAAGAAACAGGTTGGCCGGGTGGGTTCAGAAGGTGGTAGTTGGGGAGAAGGTTTCATCTCCTAGGAGGGTCATCAGTGGGTTCCCCCAAGGGTCGGTGCTGGGCCCGCTACTGTTCAATGCTTACATTTCCGACATAAGGGACGGTATCAGTGGCGAGATGAGCCTCTTTGCAGATGACTCGAAACTGGGTGCGGTGGTGGAAGGGGAGGAAGGCAGGAGAGCCCTACAGGGGGACCTGGAGACCCTGGAGGGGAGGGCACATACCTGGAAACTGAAGTTTAACACTAAGAAATGCAGGGTTCTCCACCTAGGGCTTAGAAACCCGAGATATGAGTACCTTTTGGGGGGGTGAGATACTGCAGGTTTCTGACGGGGAGAAGGACTTTGTCGTAGTTGTGGATACCAGAGTGAACAACTCTGAACAGTGTAGAAGGGCTGCTGCCAGAACAAATAAAATGCTGGGGTGCATAGCCAGAGGAATAACCTCGAGAAGGAGGGAGGTGCTTCTCCCTTCTTTATAATTGCCTGGTTAGGCCGCACCTTGAATACTGCATGCAGTTTTGGTGCCCATATTTGAAAAAGGACATCATTCTTCTGGAGAGGGTCCAGAGGAGGGCTACCAGGATGATACAGAGGGCTGGGGGACAGGTCCTATGTGGAGAGACTGAAGGAGCTGAACTTGTACTCCCTGGAGGAGAGGAGGGACGGGGGGATATGATTAAGATCTTCAAATACCTTAAGGGGATGAATAGGGTTAGCCTGGATAGGGTGTTCAAACTGAGGGAGGAGGGAGTCACCAGAGGGCATGCAATGAGGCTGGTGGGCAGGAGGCTAAGAGAGGAAACAAGGAAAACATACTTTACTGAGAGGGTGGTGGAGCCTTGGAATTCATTGCCTGTGGAACTGGTGGCTGTAGATACAGTGGGGGGGGGGGTTCAAGAGGGGATGGGACAGGTATAGATGGAAGGTGGAACTGAGTAACGCCAAAATTAGAGGTGAAGATCGGTCAGGGGTTGGGGGTGTGGGGGTTATCGGGGAGGAGGGTGGCAGTGCCCTGTTCGGGTGCTGACCCTCAAGCAGACTTGAGAGACTGCATGGCCTACTCTGCTGGCATCTCAGTATGTTAGTATGTAAGTGGGTTTTTCAGTCAGGATTGGGAGACAGTTATGGCTTCTCTACGGCCCCAATAATGGAGGAATATGTCCTGGCTTTTTCCTACGTGATGGAGTATTTAATCTTTCTCCTGTTCTGTTATATGTATGCTTGTTGACCTTTCTTTTCTCTCTTGGTTTGATTTTGATTATTTCATTTTCATTTACGGATGTTATGGGATTTCAGTTATGTTCTCTTATGTAACCCGGGCGCCATGTGCCAACGGGCTACTGCCCCTGCCTTGTATGTACAGTCAAGGTTAAGGGGCCTGGGCTCTGTTCGAAATGGTCTGAGAGTTTGTTTCCAAATTATTTCACAATAAGCACGGTGCCTCCACCCAGAGTAAGGTTTTATGGGCCAGTTGGTAATTTGGGTACAACTCCCTGGGATGCTGTACCTCCCACCTCCTTTCCCCAAACACCCCAAGCACAGAAATACACTTTACCTTGCAGTTCAATACCAACCATGTAATTAGAGGAGATCTTTAATAATATGCTCACTGACACGCTTGTAGGGAAAAAGAATCAACACAGCTTTATTTATCAGAGAGGGTAGGAAAAGGGAGGGAATACCTGGAACAGGGTTGTATCTAGGATTAAACATTCAATTATTTGGCAGAAATGCAATGAAGGGATATACCCAATTGGCATTGACCATAAACAATAAACTGAGCAGTAAGCAACAGTGCCCAACCTCCCACCAACATACAACCTGGAATACAGACCTCTCTCCCGTCTGGTACCAAACCCCCTAATCCTATGCTGAGGTACCCCAGACTGGTGCAGGCCTGTTGTTGCCGCAGGTTGGTCAGTATTGTTGCACTTAAATGTTGCAAATAATAACTTTTTTTTGTGAGAATTCTATTTATACACTCTGTGGTCCCAAAATCCTTCCAGGGTACTCACTCCGCAAGGCTTCTTCTCCCCACCTGAACCCTGTCACCAGCTTCCTCCCCCCTGAACACCCAGGCAGGTCCAACCCCCCCCCCCGGATCACCCCAAGGGGGAGGGCCCACCCATCCATGGTGGCCTTTCTGAAATTAGAGGGACCTACCTGGTGTTGGGTCAGCCCTGGGAGTCCCCTGGTGCGCTGGGCTGGTGATGGGATGTGGGCCTGCCCCTGGAGCCCTCTTCATCTCCATGGTGATACAGAGAGATTTTTCTTCATGTGTACTCCTGCAGAGTGCAGATGTGCAATGGCATCCATAATGTTAAGCACTGACACCTGCCCATGCTCCACCCCCCCAGCTTCCGCTTTGCGCCGCAAGTTCTGTGCTACCTCTGGCTACCATCAGTAGCTGCCCTTGAAATAGCACAGCCCCTAATCCCTCCCTGGGAAGGGAGAGCAGTCCTCCGGATGGTCGATCCCCCTCCCTCCCCTGCCGACCCCCAGCGGCCCAAGTTCTTTCCCGAACCAGGGTTGCCAGCATAGCACGAGGTATGGCTTTCAGTGCCTCATCCCTCAGCGCCACCGGGCCGGCTGCAAATAATTTTAACTGTAGCTCTGAACTTTAACTGCAGCAGACTATAACAGATTTTAAACAGTTTTCCTAAGTCTTTTGCAGGCAAGCCCTGCTTACTCACGGTTTGGTGAATAGGTTGGGTGACTCAAACAACTGGCGCTGGGGGTGTGCTGAGACTAGTCTTCATCGGCACTGTGCTGGTATCGGGGGTAGTTGGTGGCACACCACAACAGCAGGCAGCAATAAATTGCAATGCAGGTTGCAGGGATGAAGAATTCTGGTCTTCACCAGTCAAATCTTTCCAAACTTCACCCTGGAGGGCCTTTGTATGCAGTGTTCACTCGACAGGCCTCTCAATATCTTCCTCTCTGGTGGTCTCATGGGGGGTGACAGCTTCTTCTTTCCCCCCAGCTTTGACAGGAAACTTTAGTCCCCTTGCTGGGGTAGCAGTAGCCAAAGGGTTGAGAACGCTGGATGCTCTCAACAGGAACAAACAGTCTCTAGCCTTCTTGTGTCAGTTGCAGCCTGAACACCTTTGCTGGCAGGCAGAACACTTCTGGTGGCAATCCTCAATAGCCAAGGGACACCAAGGCAGAGTGATCCCCTCAGGAACAACAGTTTCTGGTAAACTTTTTGGTCAGGATCTGCTGAGATTCACTCCACAGACAGGCTTAGCTGTTAAACCTGTCAAAAAATAGTAAAACAGGTAGTATTTGTCATGTCTTCAAGGTTGATGTAACCTCTTTTGGCAGAAAAAGCACCTCTCCACTCTGGAGATGCAGTCTGGAGCCACTCTGGCATGGGGGCTCTCCTCCAACTGTCATAGAGTGCTGCTTCACTCTCAGGGGCTCGAGGAGAACTGCTTTGAGCTGTAACAGTCTCTTTTCTTTCTCTAAACAAAAGACAGACTCTGATTGGCTGATAGGGCTGTCCATCATGTTACTCTACACCAGATTGGTCTTCATCTGGGTGCCAAGCACACTGACTACTCCCCTTGCCCAGAAATCATCTCTCAGTCCTCCAAGGCTTCTCTGAGCTCCTATTGGCTGGCACAGGGTCACAGAGTCTCTAAAATGGCTGCTGTGCAAAATAGTTTATGGTAGCTCATAATTTGAAAGTCTTCTGCAGTCAAACAACAACAACATATTAAATTAAACTGTCCCATTGGCTTGGTAGCCCATTTAGTACCCTACAATCCAGTAGCAGAATAAAGTTTGTAGGGGACACTATTTGCCCATAGCTGCCTCCGTTTTAGAGTCCCGCTAAACTGCTAGCAGGTCCATTCAGTGGTGGCTAAGGACTATAGTTCCCAGCAGCCTTGGCTGCTGGCTCATTTACATGCGCTTATTAGCGCTTTTAAAAAAACATTTTTTGGGGCCCCTTTGGTCCCTCCCTCATGTCTCTGGTCCCCAATTACCTGATTTGGGGGTTCAGGATCACAGGGGAACCTCTGTTTTGCTGCAGGAGTGGCTTTAAAATGTTAGTGCGCTACCATGCATGCGCAAACCTGCCAGCTTGCACTTTCTTGGTGTGACTGCACGTCAGTTCTCATCTTTGCTCCTCCAGTCCCACTTTTGCAGAACACATTTTGCGGGGGCCGGCAGGAGGTGACAAAGGACCCAGGCTGGTGGCAATGTGCAGCGGGAGTCCTCGGGCCAAAAAGATAAGCCCAATACGATTGGGGGGGGCACACTTATAATTTGCTATTATATTTTGAATTTGTCAATAATTCCCCTACTTTTGTGATACTTTTGTATGCTACTAATCAGCGTTGGAATTACAGGGGGGCTTGCCAGGGTTCAGCCCCCTTAGTTCTGATGTGAGCCCTGGCAGCTCAGGCATCACTGCCATTGACTTTCAATGGGAAGGGGGTCTCAACTTGAAGATAGGACCCTTATACACCCCTCTAACTCCCAAAACTCATAATGGGTAATTCCAACACTGGCTACTATTGCTAGAGTTCAGTCATGGCCGGTAAATGTGTACACCCCACAGGTCAAGGCAGCAAGGGTTGATCTTTTCAAAGTTATTCAAAATTATTTACATACCAGTGGAATTGTGATTTTTGGGGGTGATTTAATGGCTCCCTCTCATCGGAGTATTTTGAATCTAGGGCTCAGAAAATCCTCTATAATACTCAGTTGTTTTCCCAATAGGCACCCTTGCTGGGTTACAGGATGCCTACAGATGAGTTCATAAGGCAAGGGGAATTTACTTAGTTTCAAGGACTAATAAAGACCAGAGTAGATTTTCCATTTGTTTCTCGACACATTAATATTTTCCTCATTCATATCTCATAGGTAGCCAATAGAATTTTAAGATCATGTGTGACTGGGCTGTGTGCATCTTGATGACACCTTGACACAGTTAAGGAAGGGTCAAGGCAAGGGTAATGGTGGGAAGACATTAAAACAGAGTCAGGACATGCCTACAGTACTTATCAAAGGACTCTTAATCTCAATCTTCTTTGCACTTTGATGCTAGAGGAACTGCCACTCCTTATTACTATGACTCCTCCAATGATGTTTACTGTATAAACTTTAGTTCATTACCTTAAGTCCATATATCTGTATCCATGCAATTGTATTTAAATGACATTACCTCCTGTTGAACCTATTGCTATGTTCTGATGCAAGTATCTTGTCACGTGATAGTTATATGTTATTATGTTGTTATTATTGCTATGTAATTGTTATGTACGTTCACTCAAGCTGTTATGTCTTAACCCTGTTAGCAATTGTTTTGCCCCAGTCCATCTTGTAAATGAGCTTGTCTCAATAATGTTGTTCTGCCTGACAAAATAAAGATTTTGATTGATTGACTGATTGAGTTCTGACTTTTTCAAAGAAAAGGGGGGAGGGGAGCTAGAGGTTTGTATCAGTAGTAAGTGAGCTTGAGGGCCAAACTGAAGGGTTCATTCTTAACATTGTTTTACTAGCCCAAAACCTAGTTCAAATTGACCAGGGCTAGTGCAGCTAACCCTCTACTTGTCCATCTTGACTAGTGCAAGTTTTCCATGGCTGCAAAAGAGTTGAAAATGCCCCTACTTTAGCTGGCTCTAGTCCTTGTGCTAATCCTTCTCAGTGTTGCTGATGGTCTGGTGTGATTAACACCTCATTACGAGCTGAAGTTATCTGGCAGTTCAAGAAGGGGATCTCACAAAAGGCTCAATGTGAGTAATTATCACTCCACTGTCAGAACTTTCAGCTAGTGTCCAGGGTGTGATTAAGGGTAGAAGCTATCAAGTCACTAGCTTCCAGTTTTCTGAATATGTCTCTGTCTGACAATTTGTCCCGCATTATTAAGACCAGTGCCCCTCATTTCCCTACATTTTGACTGTCTGTATCCAATATTTTAGTGAAAAAAATGCTAAGAGGTATACAGAGCCTGCTCTGTAGGTGGAGGGTTTTATCCCAGCCTCACCATAGCTGCTCCCTCTCCCCTCCAAATCTCTCAGCTCTGTACTTTCCCTGGACACCACTGCAGACCTATTCTGAAATAACTATCCATAGACCCATAGCTGCCACTACTGGTAAGTGTAGGGGTCCTAAACGGACAATGATAGCCAACACCATCTATATAGTCCCACCCTATCCTACGCAGCATGTCCATTCATCCTTAAAACAAAGCTTTGGAGCATGTATGGTACAAAACACCTTAATAAAACACATCATTTGAAAGGTTAAAATAGCTTTCCTGGGGTGCATAGATCATCCTTATATACTGTAGAAACAGGAGTGGTATAGTATCATGCCTGTGCACTGTTTACCCTGGCCTGATGAAAGGAGAATGTTTAAAAAAACTGTTACTGTTGTGGCATAGCATGTTAAAATCAATATTTTTAAAAATAAAAATGTCATAAAGTTTAGTTTCCCAAGCCCTTTAGGTTTGTGTAGCCCACTCTCCAAAGAAATCCTAGATGTGCTCCTAGCTCACTTGACAGTGTATGAAAATGTCCAGAAATGCCGGGCTCAAGTTGATCACAGGGTGGGGGCTAAGAGTGTCTGTCTGTGCTTGACTCTGTTCATTGCACTGTGGGTGGTGGTGAGACTGTGGCGAGGTGCATGATGATGCCAGCTATTGTGTGTGCAGAGCTAGGTCTGCTTGACTGAACATTTGCTGCTGTGTTATTCTCTGGTTCAGAAGGTGCAGAAAGAGGAAGCTAGGAAGTCATGGTAGAAAACAATGGGGGGGCACACTGTGTGTGATGGCATTGCAGTCTTTTTTTCTGCTGGCGCTGGAAGCAATGTGGGAGCAGGATAAATCTGCAATAATAAAAGTATTTATTGGCTTGCATTTTTTCCTGCATAAGTGATCAAAATTTACTATTATAATTGTGGGCTAGTGCAACCATCTGCGGGCTAGTACAGTTTTGAATCAACGTGTCCTGCTGGCTAGTGCAAAAAAAAGTTAAGGTTGACCCCTGCCAAAATGTACAGATTATTGTTGCTAGACCCACAAAGCGTTGCTTGAATCTTGGCAGCAACAGATGCTTTCAAAGTTGAAATGAGGAGTTTCCAGTATAGTAGGGCCACTTTTCTGGCAATACAACAATAATGTGGGACACAAGGAAAGACCCATTCCCACTGCAAACTTAAATTCTGTAAGAAGTGTATACTACATAGAGTAATAATGGGTTGTGGGATGGGGAAGGTGTCGCATGATAAGCCTAGATCCATTTATGTGGGTTCATATTACATATGCTGTAATGTACTTTAGAATGAAGACACTATCCCTTTAACAGTTAACTACAAAATAACTGTTATTTCTATAAAGGCTAGTGTGGACCTGTCATATCTCAAGATAAGGGAGACAGGTATATAACCCAAGAAGGCATAAAATACCCCACTGTGGTGTTCCATGAAAGGGAAAGGGAAAGGTAATGTAGTGACCTAGGGGTTGGGGTCAAGCCAAATGCATGGACCAGATGTCACTGGGGTTGACATGAAATCTGACATGGAACCACAGTGACACCTACAGGGAAAGGTAAACTGTTGCACCCCATCATACGGTAGGTGTGGCTTGATGATGACCAGCCTGTATGTATAAGACACACATTTTGAATTCAGAGCAGTTGAAAACCAGCTTAGTTGGAAGGCAGATAGTCTCTCCAGCTGGCATATACTTGAAGGAAGTGCCTGAAAGACCTCTTTTTTAAAAAGAACATTTGAGAGACTTGACTTGGAATACACACTTGCTACACAACTGTTGCTTAAGGACTCACCTCTACAAGGACATTAAAATATTGTCTGAACTTTAACATCAAAATAAGGTATAGTTTAGAATACAGTATCTAGTATTTTCTGTAAACCATCCAGTTTTACTTTTGCTATTGTCTGCATTTCAAAGTTCTTCCAAACTGTAGAATTTTTTGTATTGCTTTATTTTAAATAAACTTTTATGATTTTCTTTGCAACTCTGTCTGGGTTCTGGTTGTGTAATTTAACATTTTAACAGAAGGGTTTTGAAAAGACTGTGTGCCTTGACAAGATAGAACCACTCAGCTGTCATATAAAACTATCTAGGCAAGATGTAGCCAGTGGCTGTGGTGGGATTCAAATACTGAAATCAGTGAGGAGTCAAGCGAACTCAAAACTACAGAATCCACCCTCCCACTGGGAAAAGGAAGGCTGGCAAGTCTTGCAGAAACCCTTAATCCTGCTCATGAGTTCTTAAAAAGGGGGATCCTCTCTGCAAACAGGAGGTCCTGCTGGGCTGCCCGAGGTTTTGGGACCAGGGGGTTCATGACAGAGGGCATTTTGTGACGTGCCGTTCTCAGATTTTTTTTTTAAATAAACAGTGTTAAGTCTTCTTTGTGACCAGACAGACTGCGCTCCCTTTGGATCTGCTCCACCTACCCCAGCAGCCTGCATCTGCTAGGACTTACCTGGGGATGGGAGTACCCCCACGGATTCCCTCCATCACAAGGACAGGAAGGGGAGGGCTATACTCCCCCCAATCATAAATCCAGTTTCTGGCCTTGATGCAGTGGGTGAGGGATCAGCAGGCGGGCTTTATATACATCTGTCCTGCAACCATTTTTCTCTGTTTTCCTCCCTTCCCCAGACTGAGGTGCACTTGTAATGTGTGCATGTGGAGGCAAGCCCACGCTGCGGAGTCCTATTTTTTCTTTTCAAATCAAATCTGGATAGAAAGAGCATAATATTTTCAGAATCATAACACATGCTCAGATTGTTTTTATTGTCTTTGTCCAGGAAAGGCACACAGCTACAGCTTGTTCCTGGGTGTTTTTTGGAAGCACAGGTAGGTTAAGTGAATTGTTCTGGTCACACAATACACAAGTAGAGCATGATGGAATCAAAACCCATTCTGCTGGATGAACAAAGCTTATTCACAGCTCTTTGCTTTGATCTCTAGGCTGTACTGCCAGCTGATAATCAAAAACTTCACATTTCAAGGCTGGCCCCATGATGCCAGGCCAGTAGGTAGGTACGTAGCCACATTTGCATCTTTTAGACCTGAGTTCACACCTGAAATTGTAAGAGAAAAGGCTGTAAGAGAGGGAATGAAAAAAGACAGAAATTGGTGCTGTGGCAGCCCCAGAAATCTGCACTGACATGAACACAGACAGGGTGTAGAAATCCTGATATGGGACCCCAATACCTGTTGGCACCACAGAGCACTTGAGATGTGTAGTTTTTGATGATCAACTGGCAGTATAGCCTAGAGGTTAAAGCAACCCAAAAGATGGATTATTTTTACTAACAGTTTGAAATGTAAAGGTGATAACTCACTTGTTTCAATGCACATACAAAACAAGTATTATAAATGTAGAAAGTGTTGTAATTAACATCCTAAAACACATGTAATAAAACAGACAATTTCCTATTTAACCTACAGTCAATGGAGGGCCAAAATCCTTGGTGACATAATTTCCTGTCAGGAGCCTAAAACATATGGCTGCCCCCAGCCCTTAATTACAGCCTAATTTACATACTGTATGAATAACTCTAGACTGCAAAGACTCACAGATAAACTCAATGGCTCACTTAAATTAGCTGTTTATGGTCTTTCAGACATTAAGAAACCCTGTTGATGATAGTTCCTCTTTAAATGCAAACTGACTTTAACAATAGTGCCCCCTCCCCACAGCACATCAGTCCACCTCCCCCACTGGTACCAGTGCCCCCGAGTATATTTGGGTACCTAAACTGGTGCAGGGTCGGTAGCTGCGGATGGCCAACCCTGGGACCCTTGAAACACAATTGTGCCTTGTGGGAGTAAACAGTTTAAACTTGCAGACAGCCTTAAACTAGCCCCCTTGGTCAGGACAAGTCCTGAGTTACTCACGGTTCTGTATGCACTGGAGCTCAGGTTCTGCACAGTCGGCTTGAGGGAGGATACAATGGCGCCATGAGGCAGCAAAGCAAAAGGACAATGAAGAAGGCTGGGTAAAGTAGCAGGATCTGTCCGCTTTCCACTTTTTGACTTGCTTGCAGAGTCTAGCAGCTTGTCACCTTCTGACTTGCTTGTAGAGTCTAGCAGCTTGTCACCTTCGGTCTGCAAGCAGGCTAGAGAATGGAAGCCCAACGCAAGGCTTCTTGACCCACAAGTGAGCCCAGACCCAGAAGTGACCCCACGGCCCAGCTACCCAAATGGGTCCAGAGTACCATAGCACTCAGGCATGCACTTGTGGCTACCTGCAGCCCAGTCCACCCCACTCGATAAGGGTTAGCTGTTCCCCTACCTGACTCCAAATTGTGGTGGTGCAGCTTGCAGTTTCTGTATTTTGCGTGGACTGGAACTATCAACTCCATGGTGCAGCAATAGTTTCTTGAAGTTTCACCTTGCCAGTGGCTCTTGGTTAGCAGCATGCTTTAGCTTTAGCTTTTTTTTTTGTTGACTGGGTAAGTGCACTAGACAAATCCTGCCTATTTTCAGGCATGACCTGGGGAAGGGGATACAGATGAATGCCAACTGACCTTGAACCAGATTAAGCTGTTGGTGGTATTGTTAGTGAATCAGTCCCTGGAGTAGCATTCCACCTTTACACAGCTGGATTTCAGCAATATAGGCAGGCTCCTAAGCCCTGGATACCTGCAATTTCCTTCAGATTTAGACCAACTTACCAACTTCAAGACCTGGCACACACAGTTCCAAAACCCCTTTTTCACAGCTCAGGGTTCCTCATCTGGTGCAGGATCGCTGCAGCACTAGTTCTTCAACACAGGTAAAAAACCCTTTTCCAAATTCCTCAGATGTTCAACTGCAAAATCTTTAGGCTGATTTCCAAACCTTTTCCAGCACAGAGGCTCTTGACTCGATGAGAGCCCAAACCAGACTGCCCCAAACTGCAGATGTCCTTGGGGATTCACAGAGAAAATCCCAGTCTCTGACTGGCTGAATCCAGCTGTCCCTCAAAGAAATTATTAAACATTAACCCACTTTGATTATTGATTGGTTATCAGTTTTAGGTGCCTAGAATAGAGTTCACACCTCTCCCAGCAGTCATTTCAACTGTCTTTGGGCACCTAAGTCATTCATTGGATGGCACTGGGAGTCAAAGCACCAAAGATGGCTGCTTAATATATAGTCTCATACAGTTTATGCAGCAGTCCGAACTTTTAAGTGTTCATGCAGCCAAAGTATATTGTTCCCATAAACAGTTGCCTCATAGTCTTCTAGCGGCCATTGCCCACAAGCTTCCAGTTGCAGAGTTGTGTTTAAAGACATTATAGTTTGTCCATCACTGCTGTCATTTCATGCAGTCCCCCATAGCAGGCAGGCAGCTCATTTAATATTAATGCAGCCTTCATTAATATTCATAACACGCCCCCAATCTATAGCACTATTGGCGCTCTTTAAACAAGCACTATTGAGGCTTCTTTGGTGCCTCCTTCATTTCTCCAACCCCTGTTTTACTGATCTTAGGGGTCAAGACCATCGGAGAGGTATTTGTGCAGCTGCAGAAGCAGCAAGAAATCAGCCAGGCACTTCTGCACATGTGCATCCATCAATCTTTGCTCCGCCAGCCCCAAATAACTGCAAATACACCACGGGGCTAGACGGATGTTCAGGGCACCACAGGACTCCAAGACTGGCACCGGAGGGCAACAGGAGGTCTGGACAGCACCTCGGGGCAACAAGGGAAGCCCACACCCATGGGGGGGTTACACTTGGAAAATTTGGGATGGCAGCGGTTTACTCTTCTTCATATAAGGAGGGTAGGAGATGAGGGGTTGCTATCCTAATCCCAAGACCTCAACAATGAAGGAGTTGGAGGTAGGGATTTAACATGCGAAGACACAGAACTGCACCAGGCAAGGATGGCTATGGGGCAGAATATTACAACAGCAGCAGAGACCATGCGATCCACAGCAGAGACCATACGATGGGACCCCTCCTGCAGGCCATCATCTAGGTCCTTCAGGGGGGGAGCTCTGTCTCCCTCCTGGGCCTATGCAGCTATCTCAGTGATCCCAACGCTGGGTAAAAATCCCATGCTGTGCCCTTCTTACAGGGCAATCTTGGTACTCAATGCCGATTGTATGTTCTTTATATCGGTACTGGCAAAATGGGTGGATAAACTCCTCCCGAAGGTTATAAGACAGGAGCAGACTGGCTTTGTCAAAGCACACACCACCACAGCCAATTTAAGGAGAGCTCTCCACATTGTTAATGAGATGGAAAGCTCCCACACTCCCTCTGTCCTCCTCAGCTTGAATGCTGAGAAGGCATTTGACTGAGTCTCCTGGCAGTTCCTATATGCAATAATGGACCAGCTGGGATTCCTGGTCCCCTTTATCCAGTTAATCCAGAGCTTATATGAGGCACCAGAGGCAGTAATAAAAGTGCATGTACATCATTCCCCAGACTTCTGCCTGCACAGAGGGATGAGGCAAGGGTGCCCACTGTCGCCCCTTTTGTTTGCAATCTATATAGAGCTGCTGGAACAGGTGATTTGGGAAATGCATGACATTACGGGCATCCAGATTGGTTCCAAGGAACACTGAGTGGCTCTATATGCAGACGGTGTGCTGCTCTATCTGCAGGACCCAGAACAGGCTCTCCAAGCTGTCTTAAGGATATTCAACTCATTTGGAAGAGTATCAAACTACCAGATGAATACAGGTAAAACTGAATCATAGACATTTAGCTACTCCCAATCCCAAAGGACCCAAGAACAGTTCCCATTTCATTGGGATTTAGATAAACTCAAATATCTTCAAATTATCTAGCCAACTCCCATACAGCAGTTTATGATAACTATGAGCCTTTTATAAAACAGTTACAGTAAGATCTGCAGTGCTGGAGCACAGTCCCACTGTCTCTCAGGGTGTCCTGAGTCAATCAGAATGGTCACTCTCCCCAGGGCACTGTATCTTTATCAAGCTGTCCCCCTGAATATAAACCCACAAGCTGGAGGAAGTGGAAAAGAGTGATCTCCTGCTTCATCTGGGCAGGGCAACATCCCAGGGTTAAACAAAGAATACTGATGCTCCTGAGATGAGCAGGGGGCCTGGCATTGCCAAACCTGCATATTTATTATTGGGTGCACATGTTTGCAATATCCTGCACAGTAACCTGGGGAATCAACACATGCACTGGCTGGAAATGAAGAGAGGTATCATCCAATAAGGACACTCTATCATGTCACACCTGCCCCACTTAGGGACAGAAAAAAGTAACCCATGGCCCCAGTACAAATTGAGGTGTGGCACACCATCAGATGGGAGCTACACTTTACCCTAGTCTTAGCCTTACTATGCCCACTTTAAGTACTAGAAATTTTTCAGCTGTTATGCATGGACTCAAGATTTCACACCTGGGAGAGGTCTGGGTTTCAGTATCTATACCAAATGATGGAAAACCCCCACATTCCATTCATTTGCAGAGCTCCAAACAAAGTTTGGTCTCTGACAGGGGGAATTCTTTTAGATACCTTCAAAATGCAGCATTTTCATGCTTCACTCCCGATAAGAGTTTGCAGATACACATCTGGAAGTCATTAAATATGCTAATATCATACTAAAGTCTGACATAACAGTCCATGTGGTATTGCAGCTTTACCAGGCACAACTTACAATGCTGGGGGACCACCCAAGGCATAGCAGATGACTGAGAGGATGAGCTGGGCCAGCCAGTCGCAGAGAAGACTTGAAACTCAGCATGCCTGTCAACTGCTGGGGTCACAAGCTCTGATGTTTGGAGAGAGTATGCCTGAAAAACATGCTGTACGGTTCTTCTGGACCCCAGTAGTCACCACACACTTCTCAGTGGTCCGGCACTCCATGTGCTAGGAAGGATGTGGTGAGAGTAGGGCTACAGACACCCATGTTATGTGGGAATGCCTAATCCTACAACCCTTCTCCACTGCATTGGAGGCAGACCTAGGTGAATTATACACCAGACCTGTCTCTTTGACCATGGAATTCTGTTTGTTCCCACAAGCCCCTGGGGTCTTAGAGACCCCAACACTAGATACGTGCTAGTCATACTGAGCTCTGCTGCTGAGAAGGCCATTACCAAATTATGGCTTACCCTGCAAACCCCAGACCTTGCATCCTGGAGAGGTCTAGTAGGGCAAATGTATAACATGGAGAAGATCACCTTTTCCCTAAATGACAAACAGGGATGAGGCTTTCACCTGCAGATGGAATGGATGGTTCCTGCATGTGCTAGGACCCGAGCTTTGTCTCATGAACACTAGTACAAGAATATAAACCTAAAGCATTGGGTTGGGCCACTTGGCAAGGATGGTGGGCCATTGTAAAACCCTATGGCAGGGGCAGACCTCATTTACACCAGCCTGCAATTAAAGGTTAGATGGCCTGCTCCATCCTGCTAGTCCACCCTCCCCCACCACAAATCACATAGGGAACAACCTGTAGAGTAATGCTGCATTAATCCCCAAATCTATGGCAATAACTGATAAGGATACAGTAGATTGGCATGGGACACTCCCCCCCCCCCGGTTGTAATGGGGCCTGCTGCCCTGTTTTAAAATACTTTCCAAAATGGGGAACATGTGATGATAAAATGCTGATATGACTTAAGATGTGCGGTTCTAATTAATGATGCTTTGAAATACCTGTAACGTGCACTAAATGGATCCACAATAAAAAGTTGTATTAACAAAGAAATAGTTTGGCGGGTTCCAAGGTGTAGCTTCTTGAGGTATTAAGAGTTGGTATTTGGGGCAGTTCCCCTTTCATAGCACTTTATAATCACAGCACTTTAAAAGTGCTGTTTCCATGTCTTAAATTTTATATTTGGCAGGTGAGGTGAGGTGCCAACTTACTTTCTGCCAGAAGGAGGCACTGTGTGGCAGTAGTGTTATGTTAGTATCAGACTTGATGGAGAGTCCTTTTTGTGAAGGAATAGGAGGCCCTCTCTCTAAACTTGCCTGGTGGTTCAGTGAAAACATTTTGGCTGGTTAGTGAGTGGGCTGTCCTGAATGTATGCGGTAGACAGTGGCGGGTGGGCTATGACGTTTGCTGTTTTCTTGACCCAGTCTTTATATTCTTGGGCAGTTTTCTGGCAGCACTTGGACTGCTTAGTGAAAAGATTATGCTGAACAGTTGTTATTATTCGGTGTGGGTGGGTCCTGAATCTTTATCATTTTTTTTCTCGTATGTGAGTGCATGCTGGTAGCAATGAACTATTGTATGACTTTTCTGGTACTTTTGTAAATTTTCTTTATTAAAAACTCCCCATTTCTTATGGTAAGTGCCATGGAATTTTTAACTTCCACCTGGACAGCCTCCACAGATCAGCAGAAGGAGCATCTGTTTAACATCTCGTCTGAAGGACGACACCTCAACAGTGCAGTACCTCCAAATGCTGCACTATGGTGTCAGCAATGGCTATTATCCCACATTCGTGTTGTGGGAATAGAACCCACAGCCTTCCGATCTTCTGGCTCAAGAGGCCAGCATGTAACATACTGAGCCATTGACACTGCTGTTCCAGAGTGTGGAAGAGGAAGGGGGGTAGAGGGAGGGAGAGAGAGAGAGAGAGATAGAGAGAGAGATAAACTAGTAAGAGGTTTCTGGGTCCAACAGTTGAGGTTGTGGTGCTACCAGGGTGGTAATGCCCACTTTGGTGACATGGCTGCCAATAAAAGGTATTGGTCATAGTCCAAGAGCCCAGCCAGATTCCTCCAAGGATGGCAAACAAGCTGAAGCATCATTCCCCTTCCTGCACAACTGCAAGACTGCCGTGGGACATTACAGCACTATATTCAAGGCCCCTGGTGTTCTACGGCAGAATTTTCTGATTTCTGCGGCAGGGCTCTTTGACTTCTGTGGCAGCATTTTCTGATTTCTTCGGCATGATTTATTCATTTCTCTGGCAGAATGCAGTCCTGTCATTGGCTAAATATGATGTGATGTCATTGATGACATCATATGTTGAGCATAGAGGAGGGGCTTCAGGATAAACGAGGTGGGAAAGAAAGCCTGACACTATGGAAAAGCAGTATATTTATATGAAAATTCACTAAAAACAATGAATTCCGTGGCACTATATATATTCTGCGGCATGATGCAAATTTTGCGGCAAATTCCGCAACCGCAGAACCGCAGAATTCCAGGGGCCTTGACTATATTACCAACTAAAAATGAGTGGGGGACTGTAATGGAAGTCGAAACCTAGAACACAGTGCAGGTGTCCCCTTAAATTTCAATGAGTTATCTTCCAGCTTCTGATTTCTGGGTATTCTGCTAATAACAAATAATTCCAGAGTCCATTTTTCACTTCCCCAGTTAGTTTGAGGCTTCAAGTGTGGAAACACTATCCCAGCATATTCTTACAACTAGATGAACTAATTTACATAAACAGGCCTCAGACGGGGTCCTCCCATCTGTCTGTTGTGTGTGTTTTTTAATACGCAGCAGGTAAGGGTGGGGCTGCAAATCTGGTCCTACAAATTGGGATTGTGCACGACTGTCTAGATCAGTGGTGGAGCCAGGTTTGGGAGCATTTGGGAGCCGGGGGGGCCATTCAGTCAATCAAGGGCTCCACAATGGGCACTAAACAGTGAATAAAGATGGTGGCGGGGCGCCACTACTCAGACAGGGACAGCCAGAAGGGGCGACCCCCCCCCCCAGCCCTCCCTCTAGCTCCGCCACTGGTCTAGATGTTTAAATCCTTATTCGGCCCACGCCTTTGGTTCCAGCCTGAATTCACAAGCAACACGGCAGCTCATTTTAAATGCCATTGCAGAGCTTTCTCTGTAAAAGTTCAAAATGGACACAGAATTAACCCTGCTGGTCATGTAACATAGAAAAGAATCTCTCTGCTGAGATTAACTCAGACCACTTGAGTGGAAATGAAGCTGGACTTTGAACTTGGAATCAGCTGTATTTACAGTTTAGTGTGTTAGAAGCTGCAAACTTTGAACAGGACTGGCACTGCAAAACACTGCATGAGGGTCTTGTCAGGATCACCTGCTGAACACTTCCTGGTACTGTAGTCATATATTTCCAAATCTGGTGGCTCAAGATTTACACTTGCTATCCTATGGCTCCCAGTCCAGGACTCTACCGCCAAGCTTAAAGGAGGAGCACCCCAGCTGAACTTGTATGAGATCTCTATAGATACTAGCCTGGTTGTCTATTTCACTCACCTTATTACATCACCCCCAAAGCATGCCCTCCTGCTCCAGATGGAAATAGCTTTCCCAATCTTACTTAACTTATCCTCGGTCCAGGGTCTTATTTAGGATCCCACGACTAACACCATTATGTGATTGTTCCAGCACTGCTACTTCCTATTGAGCACTCTCTGGTACTGCAGCCACATTATTCTTAACAGGGGAACTCGGGATTTGAACTTGCAGTCCTCTGGGTCCCAAATCAGGACTCTACCAGCAAGCTAAAAGACCAGCTCCCCTTCGCTCTGTTTGTAGGAAATCCCTATATGCTTTAGTCTGGTTGCTCATTTTCCTTCCCTTATTACATCACCCCATCACAGTGTCATTCCAGTGACCTTTCACCCTGGGTGCTCACATTTGTAGTTAGTTCCTAGGCACAGGTGACATGAATTTTGAATTGGAGTCCTCATTACACACACACACACACACACACACACACACACACACACACACAATGAATTTTGAGCTCTAGTCCTCATTACCGAACACCCCCCGACCAACACACAAAAGTAATGTGAATTTGGTGGGTCTCACCTCTGGTGGGTCGCACCCCTGTACACGGGGAGTTGTAGTTCTCATTACTGAACTGCCATATCCTCACAAACACATATTCTCACTCACATACAAGTGACATAACATTGGTGGGTCTTAGCTCTGTACACAGTGAGTTGAAATCCTTATTATTGACCCCACACACACACACACATAGAAATACACTAGTGACATAAATTTGATGGCACACACTTGATGACTGAGACACACACACACACACACACACACACACACATCCCCACCCACACCCACACCCACACCCACAGACCTGTAAAATACAGGATTTAGCAGAACTTTCAACTTTTAGGTTGACAGAGGCTTATGACTGAACAGGCCTGGAGACTAAGCTGTCCTGCCACCCCCTTAGATCACCTAATTGGGGGGGGGGGGCAGAGTAGTGTCCGGAGAAACCTACACTTTGCCCACTCTTTTTCTACCTGACCCTGTGGCTAGACATAGGGCTTCAGTCTCCATTGCTGTCAGTCCCTCACCTTTCACCAGCACTAAATACATCATAGTGTGGGGATGCTTGATTTTACCTGCTCCAAACTGTATGTAGCCCTGTGGATAAGCAGAGGTCTTTAGGCTCCGATGTTGTCAGTCCCTCACTTTCACCAGCACTAAATGCATCCCAGTGTGGGGCACATTGCGCTGTACCAGGTTCAATGGACAACAGAGGGCTTCAGTCTCCTGTGCTGTCAGTCCGTCACCTTTCACCAGCACAAAATGTTTTCCACCAAGTTGGCAAAGTGAAACACTGAAATATGAAAAGTTGTACAGGAGTCCACACTTTTCCCAGTGAGATGAAGGCTGTTTCTCACATCCGAATGCTATCAGCAAGAAATTCTATTTACTTGCAGCCCAGGAGTAACATTTTTAGGAAGATGTACAGTTGCTGAAGACTGCTCAGGAACTACACAGAACAGGAGGGTTAATACAATCTTTTTCTTTACCTTAAGCAGTCCCATGCACTGCGAGACCTTCCCCCAGCCAGCTGAGCCGAAATGGTCTTAAACCCAACTGTGAGCTTCCTTGCCAATGGAAAACCATCTCTTTTGTAAATGTGCTGGCAGCCTGTGTCACTAGCCACCACCCTGCACAGAGCAGTCATATGCTCCTTCACAAACTGCTTACCATACAATAGGACCCTTCATTGGAGCTAACAAGACACTTTACAATTCAGATCAAAAGCTGCGATTTCCGCCTACCCCCCTGCGCAAGAATTAATCTGCGTGGACACAGTACATATCACTCTCTTTCTATTGTTGATTGTTTTGGAGTTAGTCTAGTGGAGGCCTGAGGGTAGAAAAATTGAGTTTTTTTATGGTAATTTGAGTAAAGCTTTTTTTCCCTTAGATACACAAGATGATTCCTTCGGTGTTTGGACAATGCCCCATTCATCATATTATGCTGTTTTGACGAAGTCAGCGTCATTGAACGGTAAGAGGCTGACAGCTCTGAAGTCCAGTGCTCTCATTTTCTCCACAGGTTAGGGACAGTGCGGGCAGATATAACGCAAGTTTTTCAACATTGCTCCGTCACTGAGTCTTGACCCTGACCTGGATAGACCACCCTCTCCTGGGTGACAAAAAACATCTCCTGGCCCAGTCAGTCTGGGAAAAGGGGGAGGGGTGGCAATTTTCAGCAAATAATAGTAAATGAGAGAAACCGTGCTGAACCATGCTGAACTGGGCTGAATTATACTAAAATATCAGACAGGGTTTGATATCAACCAGAAATCAGACCCAGCCTATAGTATCCATATCAACCTGGTGTGACATCACACCGGGTAGATACAGATAAAGTTATGCCTGGTCAATCACCCACATGGAAAACCATTATGCTGTCATACAAACTGAGATCAGCGGTGACTGCGTCTGTCAGCCTACTTGTGCTTTGAATTCAGACACTAACAGATATTACAAAAAACAAAATAGTAGGCGACTATGATTACTCATTTTGTTTTGACACACCCTTGCTTTTATAAACCACTGAAGCTTCGCTCTCGAGGTCTGTGTAATAAAACACACCTTGGGCATGTCAAAAAACCTTGTATCACACAGACACCTGTATATTAAATTGTATGAATCATACTGAACTATGCTGAACCTATTATACAAAAACATGACAAACTGTTCTGAATTATTTTTATTCTTTGGTAACCAGGTAAGGCCCACTAGGCACCAGTGCCTGTTTTCAGGGGTGACCCAGGAGCACTGAGGAGGTGAAGTGACTTGCTCAGAGTCACACAGTATGTAAGTGGAGGTTGTGGGAATCAAACCCAGGTTTGTCTGCTGTATGTACTAATCTCATTCACAGCTTGTTACTCTAACCTCTAGGCTATACTGCCAGCCCTATTATACTGAACCATGCTGAACTGTACAGAATTTCAGTGAACTATGATGGACCACGCTGAACTACCACAACCCCCACTTCCATACGGTGTGACCCTGAGCAAGTCATGTGGAAACATAGACAGTGCTGGATAAAAAAAGACCATTGGTCTGTTCAGTTGGCCCAGTTTGAGCCTGCTTGACCCTGTGACCTATTGTACAGATGGGGTTTTCACACTCCTCTCCCCCTCCTCCCCCCGCTGCCTGCCTTACTGCTGCCCCCCTGAGTAACTATGAAGCCCTTTACCCTGTCTCAGCCGTGCTTGAATCCATTACTGGTTTTTGTGCCCACCACCTCTGCTGGTAGGCTGTTCCACGACTCAGCCTCTCGCTCAGTAAAGTAAACCTTTCTTGAGTCCCTCCTGAATCCCCCCCAACACACGCACACCAACTTTCATTCATGTCCCCTTGTTTTTGACCCACCATTCTTGCTAAATAGTTCCTTGCAATTCACCTTCTTTATTCCTTTCAGGCACTTGAAGGTCTCTCATCATGCCCCCACTTGAGGTGTCTCTATCATGTCCCCCTTTTCTGGCCTCCAGCAAGTACATGTTCAGTGCCCTATGCGGATCCTCATAGAATCTTAACCTCCCTGTGCTTGTAGAAGTGTTCTAAATCATGCTGAATTGGGATGAACCTTGCTGAACTAAGCTAAACCATGCTGAACTGTGCTAAAGTGGGCTTGACTGTGCTAAACTGTGTAGAACAGGTAGCTTACATGGACCAGGGATGCTGCAGACTCCTGTCAAGCTCATTTCACTCATACCTGAAATTCGATTTGACTCCAGGATGGGATGTGTCGAGGAGAAAACTCCAATGGATAATGTGCCCCCCCCCCCCAACAGAAATGGAACATGTTCATTGTGGAAGTTAAGAATCATACAAAAGATTCTGCATGCCAGTGGAGCTGCCGGTTCTGTATCTTCTAGGATGGATCTCCTCCTTAGAAACAATATCTCTGAATTGTAAGCCCATCTTTAGTGCCACCCTTGCCCCCAAACACACACATACCCCTAGAGCAGGGGGCTCTGCTTAAGGAGTGTTGACATGCCTGGCATGATAGTGTATGTATGCATTTGGCCCCATTTTGTTTCCCACCCATGGACCTCAGGAGAAAGGCAAGATATAGAGGTATTTACATTTGAATTGCCCTTTTTACCATACTAGGTGGATGGGGAAAGAGGAGCTACTGTAGGCGATCTCTTCCACCCTCCCCCTCCATGTTACCTTAGAGTGAACTGTAGATCCTCTTTGCAAAATGATAACCCTTTCTCATCTTATAATCAGCTGATCAGATAACAAACATTTCTGGGGTATACGGTGCAGACTCATAATTAAAGCGCAGTTCACATTATGATGGCAATTTAGTACCTGAGCAGTTTAGATTGACCTTTTTCTACATTTTGTGTCAGCCTTAGCATTTTTCCATATTTAAAATAAATACGAAATCCCTTACAGATTGCTACCCCAGGTTTTCATCCAGATTATCAGCTGTTTTTCAACAACTGGGGCCCTAGCCACAGTCGCTACTGAGAACAGCACAAAATGGGACTCAATGGTCACACAGTTACACTGTCCCTGATAGCCCTATACGCAAAGGTGGACAGATGCTACTGGGTGGCCCTCACAATAGATGTGCAATGCATGTTTACAACGTGGTTTGAGGGTGAAGACGTGGTATGTACCTGTCAAGTAATGTAGGCCCTGGTAGACCAAGGTTCCCCCAATTGCCCAATGGCCAGTTGCCTGGTAGTTTGGATGAGTCAGTGCTCCCCAGCCCATCAGCTTTCTTGTGTAAGCCCCCTTTGGGAGCATACTAGTTAATTTATTGTAGCTGTAGTGTCTGGAGCTTGGGGCAATACCTGCAGGCATGGGGGGGAGTCTCAGCACAGAGGGGTTAAAAGGGGGAGGTTTGGGGCATGAAGGGGGAGAGAGAGAGAGTTTCTAGGAGAGAGGAGTGAAAAGGGTGGCCCATGTGTGGTTTCGACCATAAGGACTGAGGTTTGGAGGCCGGGGTGGGCTGTTTGCCAACCCGGTTCACCGCTCTTGAAGACTGGTGGAAGTATGTAGTGGTTGGGAGGCCATGTTTGGGTCCATAGCCTTTGCACTGGGACCACCTGTGTCACAAGGAGCCAGAGCTTGGGAAGAAAGTGAAGTGGCTCACCTCATGATCTCTGGCTCCTTGGTGGGGTGACGCAGGTGGGTCTCTTGCACCCTCATCTGCTGGCGAGAGTGAGTGAAGCCTGGGCTGCGCCATTGGGGCAGGGCAGTGGTGGCAGTCCGTACTGCAGGGAGCACTGTGGTGGCAGTCTGTCTCCCTTTCTGGTGGCACTTTGGTCTGGCCAGGAGGTGCTGGGGAGCCTATTCAGTCAAAGAGCGGAAAGTGCATGGGTTTCCGGGATCGTCAAGGTCGAGTGTGAAATGCCCTGGGATGCTTGGAGCTACACTGGCTTCGAATAGAAAGGACTTGGCATTTCTTTTGGACTTTGCTTGCTTTTTGTTCAAATCACCCAGTTGGGAGCTCTGGATTCGAAGCACCGGCGCTGTGTAGGGACAGCTCAGAGTACAACTACTCTAAATTCTGTAAGTGCTAATGCAGTGTGTGGCCAGTGAATTAACTGCATTTTTGTGGATAAAAAAGAAAGTACGTTTTGTGTAGAAGTGAAGTTGGGAGAAAGATCCTACTTGTGGCCTTGTTTTCAGCTTGCTGTTGTTGCTGCTGCCAGGATTCAAGAGCCTGTTTGGGCCTGAGGGAGCACTGTAGTATAAAAGGCTTTTGGGAAATGAAAATTTGCTGCAGCTTGTATCGGGCTCTGTGCCCAGAAGGTTACCCATCGATTGATTTGTACCCCACACTACATGGAGTAGCTTAATCAAATTTCCATATTAAATCATTTTTTCTTCTTTTATTTGGGAGTGGACAATGGACTTTATTATGCATTTGTTATTGCAATAACTAAGCTTGTCCACACAGCTGCTGTTACCCCTTGCTGCTGAAGGAACGCTTGCACCCCCCTGAAGATATTTCATCTGAACCCAGGTAATGAGTTTAATTTTCTGGGACTGTTTCTGGCTGTATACAAACATATGAAAATGCCAGCAGAAGCAGGCCTATACGGTCTATGGAGTCTGTTTGAATGTGCAGCCAGCCCCTCAAATTGCAGCTGCCCCACCCTCCTCCCCCCTCTTCATTGTAGCATCCACCCCTTACCCTGTCCCAACCCCTCTTAAAGCTACCCACCATTTTACAGGATACCACCCCCTTGGGCAGAGTATTCCACCTATCCACCACTCTTTCTGTGAAAGAAATGTCTCCTGATTTCCTTCCTGAATCTTCCCCCCTCCAACCTCAGCTGATGCCCTCTCATATCCCTCCCTCTTCTAAGCTGGAAAATCCCTTCTGTATTAACCTTATTTATCCCCTTCAGGTATTTAAAGGTTTCAATCATATCCCCCCTCTCCTTCCTCTCCTCCAGGGAGTACATGTTCAGCTCACCCAATCTACCCTTGTAGCACTTTCCCTCCAATCCCTGTATCATCTTTGTCACCCTACATTGAACCCCCTCCAACAATTTGATATCCTTCTTTGGGAATGGATACCAGTACTGCACGCAGTACTCCAGGTAAGGCCTGACAAGGGACCTGTGCAGGGGAAGGATCACCTCCCTATTCCTGGAGGAGAGTCCCCCTCGCTATACACCCTAGCATCCTATTGGCCTTTGCTGCCACCTTCCTGCACTGAGCTGAGTTGTTCGTGCTGCCCATTATAACCACCCCCAGATTTTTTCCTCCTCTATATTTTCCAGCTGCACCCCTCCCAGCTGATAACTCCTCCCCTGGTTTCTAACTCCGAAGTGCAGTACCTTGTACTTCTTGGCATTGAACCCCGGCTGCCTTGTTTCTGACCACTCCTGTAGTTTGGTCAGGTCCTCTTGCAGCCCCTTCCACCCTTCAATTTCATCTACCACTGCTCCCGTCCTTGTATCATCAGTGAACAGACTGATCCTGCTCCGGACCCCATGTGAGATATCAGCTATGAATATCCCAAACAGCACTGGTCCTAGTACCGATTCCTGTGGCACGCCGCTCATCTCTTCCCCTGGTGATGAGAGCCCCCCCCCCACCCTCTACTGCCTTCCATTCAGCCAGTTGACGATCCATTTGACCATCTTTGTTCCCACCCCTATGTATTCCAACTTCCCCCCTCAGCCTCCCATGTGGAATGGAATCAAGACCTTGCTGAAGTCCAAATACAGGACATCCACTGCGTGGACTCTGTCCAGTTTCCTGGTCACCCAGTCATAACACTCAATTAGATCTGTCTGGCAAGATCTGCCCAAAACAAACCCATGTTGGTGGTTGTCCTGGAGACCATTGTCCTTCAAGAAGTTCACCAGCCTCTCCTTTAGGATTGTCTTCATGAGTTTCTCCACAATCGATGTGAGGCTCACTGGCCTGTAGTTGCCTGGCTCGTCCCCTGGGACCACTTCTGTGAATGGGTACCACATGGGCCATCCTCCAGTCTTGTGGTATGCATCCTATGTCCAGGGAGGTATTGAACAAGTCAGTCAGTGGTCCTGCTGGGATCTCCGCTAGCTCTCTGAGTACCCTAGGATAAATGCCATCTGGTCCCAGTGCCTTGTCCTCCCTTAGTGCCTTCAATCCTTTCATAACCCTGTCTTCTGCAATTCCTACGTGTCACCACCTCCCCCCACTACCCTCTCTACCCCCCTTGGGATATCTGCCCCCTTTTTCTCCTCCGTGAACAGAGAACAGAAGTATTCATTTAATGCCTCTGCCTGTCCCCCCTTCTCCACCCACCCTCTGTCCTTCCTAATCCTCACAATCTGGTCTTTGTTCATCTTCTTTCTCTAATATATCTGAAGAAGTCTATCTCTCCTTCCTTAATACCCTGTGCCATCCTCAGTTCTCTTGAGGCCTTGGCCACTCTGGCCAGCCTGGTACCCTCCCTCGACTTCATCGTATACTCATCCTTGTCAACGACTCCCCCTTCCCGATTTATTCAGTTTCCAAAATTCCTTTCTCTTGGCCCTTAACCCCCCCCCCATAACCTCCCTACTCAACCAACTGGGCTTCTTTGCCCTTCCCTTCTTACTCCGTTTCTTTGTACACATCCCAGTGGCCTCCGTCAGACCACTTTTAATAATATTCCACTTTTGACTAGCATCCTTGTCTTGATGGTTGCCTGCCAGATACTTACCCCAAATTTCCCCCATCCTATTAAAGTCTGCCCCCTTAAAATCAATCACCCTGGTCCCCGTACCCCCGGTTTCCCTACTCACATTGAGTGTGAACCGCACCAAGTGGTGGTCACTCCCAGCCAAAGGATCCTCCACCCCCAGGCCCCTTATAGCCTCCCCATTTGAAAGTACAAGGTCCAGAGTCCTCTTCAATCTAGTCGGCTCATGTACTAATTGCACCAGGAAGCTGTTCTGAAATGCCTGTAGTATGACCTGCTCCCTCGTGCTCGTGGTGGCTGGAGTGCTCCAATCCACCCCAGGTAGGTTGAAGTCCCGCACCACCACCACTGTGTTACCCTTCCTACAGATCCTTCTGATTTTCTCAGCTAGCTCTCTGTCCAGGTCCTCCCCAAACGCTGGGGGTCTGTATACTACCCCCATCCTCAGTGTCCTACCTCTTGAGTCTTGAAACTACTTCCATAGGGCCTCTGTTCTGATTTCCTTCCCCTTCTCCCTTATACATTTTATCCCTTCTTGTATATAGATTGCCACGCCCTTCCATGCTTTCCCTTTAGCCCTATCCCTCCAGAATATTCTGTACCTTGTAATCATCATATCCCAGTCCTGGTACTGGATAGCCCATGATCTTACTTCAAGAGGGTTCCTGCAGTAGGTCATTACATATAGGACTGTGCCCTCTGGCATTAGGACCACACAGCAAGCTTTTCCAGCAGTGTCTGGTGGGGGACCGCCCATCAGACATCACGTGGTGGATGTCAGTGTGACCCTATATAGTGGGCGGCCCTCACGCCCGCCTTCCAGTTCTTTCCCACCATTGACCAGCACTAGTAGCTTGTGGTAACTCCAGCATCTTGTCGATCACCATTTTCTTTATTTCCTAGCAAATTTCAGTCCAAAATTCGAGGTATATGTCTTCTCAGTCACCACCTCTTAAGGCTAAGAAGAAGTGCACCGGGCTTCCGATGACATCACTGCATCGATGGATGCCTAGTTGAAGCGCTCCGGGGCTGCCCTATTAATATAATCCAGTGGGTATACACCACAGAAAAATAAAAAAATTTACTTACAGACTGAGGGGAGATGACAACTAACAAATCTAGACATCGCAACTCACAGGCAGCTAAATTAAAAACACTGATAGACTCAGATAAATTCTCAGGTCAATACCGAGGCACAGGCTCGGCATCTCCAGTAAGCAGTATTGCCGACTCAGAGGACAACTTCGATAGCTGTGATCAAAGAATGATTTTATCAAAACTAGACTGCATCATTAAAGCAATCCACACGGTCAAGTCCTCGGTAGCAGATCACAAAGCCGACTTAAAAGCTATAGATAAACGGACCATGGCAGCGGAAGAATGTGTTGGGGCCTAGCTGATTCCTCAGGCCAGCATGGCTGAGCTATCCTCTATTTACTGACCAGGGAACGGGAGCTTCAATTAAAACTGGACGATCAAGAAAATCGTGCGTATCGGAACCATTTCAGAATATATGCAGTCCCCGAAGATACAGAAAAATCTCGGGAGTCAGTAGAGGCCTTTGTACTACATATCCTATGGGAAGTACTGAAGATCCCTGAAAATGTCTCTCTTCCAATCAAGAGAGCACACCGGTCACTGGCCCCTAAGCCGAAGGATCAAACCACAAGACCCCGCTCAATAACAGCCCACATGTTAAATTATCAAGACCGCCAACTGGTCCTACAAATGGCATGGAAATTAAAAGAAATTAAGATAGACAACCAGAGACTGTTTTTTGATCAAGACTTCTCAGATCTACTCATTGAGAAAAGGAAGTCAGTTCAGGAGGTAATAAAGCAAGCAAAAGAGAAAAAAATACGGATACAGCTCTACTACCCTGCAAAGCTCCGCACACACACCGAGAAGGGCCCAGTTTTATTTGACATCCTGAGAAAGGCAGCGCCCTTGCTGAAACAACTGCGCCTCCACTGCCCTGAAATGTGCACTGACACAGTGGAGCATGAAATCTCCCACTCGGCGTGGCAGGGAGCCGGCAGACCCAAAAGAACACAACCATCAGCAATCTCTTGGCCTTTTCACCTGAGTCAAGATCTGAAAGCAATATTGGGTTGGGAAATTCAGTCCCTCCCTACAGATGATGCGACCCGAGGAGGCAGAGCTGGAGCATGGAACTCAAACTGAATTTCCAAAAGGTATTTACAGCATTCACATTTACTTCTCTAGCTACATCTTGCTGGTGTCTTTGTCCCCACATGTGGAAAAAGGTCCACACTTCACGAAGGAGCTTGAATTGGAAATGACGGCCCTCCCACCTGATCTTCAAGTAATTCTTTACTTATAAAACCTTGGAGGACAGTGACTTTAACCAATTCCTAATAATGGTTTAATATTGGATCAAACTGATAAACATTCTTTTATCTGGAATTTGATAGGACATTTTATTGTTTGAACAATTGTGACTTTATACACTGCCTGTAACTGAAAATTCAGTATGGGGGATATTGGATGGGGGATTGCTGATCAGGAGCTCAAGCGAGGGCCTTAGGCATTTAACTTACGACCTTCCTCCTGGAGTGTCTGCCTCTAACCTGAGGAATCTTGACTCCCCTATGGGGAACAGAAAAGGCTGGGGCATTACCCTTGTAGCACAACTGTATCCCAGGGGGAAATACAACTGACAGTGCATAATTAAACCACTGGTAGAGGGTGGAGAAGTACCCTGCCCTTCTCCTCACTCAATATTTTTGTTCAAATTCATTGTTTGGCGTGGCCCCGAAGGTATCGCTGGGCAGACCATTTAGCACAGGGGTGTGTTGTTTCTTTTTTTAGATTATATAGCCACCCTTGTATTTTCCATAGAGTGGTGACGTTTACTCATTACTGATTCCATGAAATCAGACCTACAAGTTGTAGGAGCTTGAGTTAAGACTCGATTCCCTCCGTGGCTGCAGGGTAACATCACTGCATTGCTCAACCTAGGAAGTGAGTTAAAAGTTTTAACAGTTAATAGTTCTGTGTTTGTAGATCAGTTTGCAATCTTGTTTATAATGTGTTGGTATTTAAGTGGATTTATCCACCAAGTTAATGTTTTCTTTCATAATATGGTGGTTTTGACTGAAGGGAGGGATTCCTGGGGAGGGGATGGGGGTTGGGTGGTGCAAGGGCCCCTGGTCATGGCTTAACAAACTGATATGGTGGAGATCAATAACAACAAAGGACAACATTATTTTTAGATATGGGTATCCTTAAGGTCACATCCCTGAATGTTCAGGTATAAATTTCCCAATTAAACCGGCAAAGATTCTTCACTATTTAAAACAAATAAAGACCAATGTTGGTCTCATCCAGGAGACCAGGCTTTACGATCTGGAGCATGAGAAATTAAAGCTGAGTTGGGTGGGTAAGGTAATGTATTCCTCACACCCCTCAGGAAAGTGTGCAGGTATAGCAATACTACTCAATAATATACAAAATCACACATGCCCCCACAATGCAAAGCACCATGGGCTGCATATGCAAATCACCACAGAATGTTATGCTGATCCAACTTTAAGCAGAATTGCATGGTGCCAAAAGGCCTCTCACACAGTTTGCAAAGGGTCCTACCAGGACTCATCAATATGCCTCGTCTGTTTGATACCCCAGTGGAATGGACCAGCTACCCCTAAGGCAGTGTGCCTGGGATATATTGTGGTGAACCCATTAAAATAAAAAAACATTTAAAAGACAAAGAACCTCTGTGCATAAACACTGAGGCAAGGGTTAACCCAAAGGGCATTTGGCTGGGAAGCCAAGTTTCAAGAAAATACAAAATCACACATGCCCCCACAATGCAAAGCACCATGGGCTGCATATGCAAATCACCACAGAATGCTATGCTGATCCAACTTTAAGCAGAATTGCATGGTGCCAAAAGGCCTCTCACACAGTTTGCAAAGGGTGCTAACAGAAGACATAGACACGTGTTTCATCTTATCAGGACTCATCAGTATGCCTCATCTGTTTGACACCCCGGTGGAATGGACCAGCTACCCCTAAGGCAGTGTGCCTGGGATATATTGTGGTGAACCCATTAAAATAAAAAAACATTTAAAAGACAAAGAACCTCTGTGCATAAACACTGAGGCAAGGGTTACCCCAAAGGGCATTTGGCTGGGAAGCCAAGTTTCAAGAAAATACAAAATCACACAAGCCCCCACAATGCAAAGCACCATGGGCTGCATATGCAAATCACCACAGAATGTTATGCTGATCCAACTTTAAGCAGAATTGCATGGTGCCGAAAGGCCTCTCACACAGTTTGCAAAGGGTGCTAACAGAAGACATAGACACGTGTTTCGTCCTACCAGGACTTTGGGGTAACCCTTGCCTCAGTGTTTATGCACAGAGGTTCTTTGTCTTTTAAATGTTTTTTTTATTTTAATGGGTTCACCACAATATATCCCAGGCACACTGCCTTAGGGGTAGCTGGTCCATTCCACTGGGGTGTCAAACAGACGAGGCATACTGATGAGTCCTGGTAGGATGAAACACGTGTCTATGTTTTCTGTTAGCACCCTTTGCAAACTGTGTGAGAGGCCTTTCGGCACCATGCAATTCTGCTTAAAGTTGGATCAGCATAATATTCTGTGGTGATTTGCATATGTAGCTCATGGTGCTTTGCATTGTGGGGGCATGTGTGATTTTGTATTTTCTTGAAACTTGGCTTCCCAGCCAAATGCCCTTTGGGGTAACCTTGCCTCAGTGTTTATGCACAGAGATTCTTTGTCTTTTAAATGTTTTTTTATTTTAATGGGTTCACCACAATATATCCCAGGCACACTGCCTTAGGGGTAGCTGGTCCATTCCACTGGGGTGTCAAACAGACGAGGCATACTGATGAGTCCTGGTAGGACGAAACACGTGTCTATGTCTTTTGTTAGCACCCTTTGCAAACTGTGTGAGAGGCCTTTCGGCACCATGCAATTCTGCTTAAAGTTGGATCAGCATAACATTCTGTGGTGATTTGCATATGCAGCCCATGGTGCTTTGCATTGTGGGGGCATGTGTGATTTTGTATTTTCTTGAAACTTGGCTTCCCAGCCAAATGCCCTTTGGGGTAACCCTTGCCTCAGTGTTTATGCATTGAACAGGGATGACCCCATGTTCTACACCAGGCTTTTTGAGAGGGTGGTGGACCTGGGTGAGGGCATGATTTTGATGGGGGGTGATTTCACTTGTGTTCCCAACTCACAGTATGACCGCTCCTCTCAAAACTCAACCACTAACAAAGGCATGAGTAGGACAATCAGGGCAGGTATGAATGAACTAGCCTTAGTAGATGTCTGGAGGGATCTCAACAAGGCCACTAAGGACTACATGTTTTATTCCCCTCCAAATGATGTGCACTCTAGAATTGGCTATTTTTTATGTAGTAGTCCTGATTTTCATAAGGCTAAAAACTGTGAAATCCTCCCTCGTTTGGTCTCGTACCACTCTGCTGTTGTACTTATATTGGAACTAGGAAACTGGACCCAGAAATCACAGTGGAGAATTAATTCCTCTCTGCTTGATAGGGAAGAGTTCAGGTCCCTCATTCAGGATAAAATTAAAGACTATCAATCCCATAATCCAGTGCAGGGCCCCGATTCAAAATGTTTTTTTGGATGGGCTAAAATCTGTATTACGGGGAGAAATCATCTCCTATGCATCCCATCTTAAAAAAACACATTTAGAAAAACAGAAAACTCTTGACACCAAACTAAAACAGCTGGAGCTTCAAACCAAGCAGGGGGGACCCCACAGAAAGGATCTAGATAAGGATTTAAAAGCAACAAGAAAACAGCTGCAAGATCTTTTAGACTACCAGATAGAAGGGAATCTAAGGTATGGGAACCAGAAATACTATGAACATGGCAACAGAGCCAGTAGATTGCTTGCTATACGGTTAAGAAAGGCGCAGGCTGACAGATATGTCAAAGTTATAAAAAACATCAAACAGCATTCTCCCTCCCAGGTATACACACCCACAGATATTGCTGATGCATTTGGGGAATATTATAGAAACTTATATGACTTGCCCCCCAGGACCTCTAATACTAAAAACTTAATTTGGGGCTTTCTGGATAGGGTCTCCCTCCCAAAACTAACAGAAGACCTCAAAACATGATTGGACTCCCCCATCACATCAGTAGAAGTGGCTCAGGTTATCCACAATTTGAAAGAAGGCAAATGCCCAGGCCCAGATGGGTTTAGTGCTGAATTTTATCAGATTCAGTAAACTTCTGACTCCTATCCTGGTTCAGGTTTTCAACAAACAGAAAAAGGAAGGGGGGGTTCCCAACATCCTGGAAGGAGGCCTATATAACAGTTGTCCCCAAGAAAGGGAAGCCCAAGGACTCCTGTAGTTCTTATAGACCAATATTGCTCCTGAATGTGGACTCTGAGATCTTTATGAAGATTTTAGTGAATAGAGTCAATGCAGTTCTCCCAGATCTAGTCCACCTGGACCAAGCAGGTTTCATGCAAAATAGATATCTCAAGGACAACATTAGATGTTGCCTAAATATACTATATGCGACTAAACAAGGAAAGGAACAACAGGTGGTGATAGCGACTGACGCGGGAAAAAGTGGTTGATCGCTTACATTGGAGATTTCTCCTAGAAGTACTTACTAAATTTGTGTAACCCCCCCTGCAAATGGGGGTTCCCAAAAGACTTCCAGGAGCTTGCTTGAATGCTCCAAGCCTGAATGGTGTTTGGCGTTTAAGCCATTTATCAGTGAGTGTTTTTAGAGCCTCTGGTACTGTCTCTATAAGAGCTGTCTGCTTGCAGACATAATTAGTTTGTATGCGGGGACTGTGTGCTTCTCTGCTTGAGTACCACTCGAGCTGCTGCCAATTCACTCCATTTTGCAGTCACTAGGGTGCAAAGGAACCTATCTGAAAGATGTAACTGTTTGCCAGAAATCATGTAGAGTAATAATGAAAATACAGTTTGTCTAACCTGCTTTCTTTGCAGTCAGAACTGTGTCTGCCTAGTTCCCCATTCTAGTTTTGAACTGCTGAACTGGACCAATCAGTGTGGGGTAAGCTAACTCTAAAATGGTGCCTTGGACGAATCAGAACTTGGACTCATAATCTGAGCCAGCCACAAGAGGATTGTATGGGCAGTGACTCTGGGAGATGTAGTTTTAGACTTCAGCGCTTTTTGGACCAACAGGAGCAGTCTATTGTGGTGACAGCCAATCCAGTCAGAACAGGAGGAACTCAAAGGAAGTGCCAGTTTTGTCTGTTGGAGTTTCAGTTTAGCTCTGGGAGTAAAGAGGAAAGAAACCCTGTGCTCCTTCAGTGCACAGTTTTAGTCAAAAAACATGTGTAAGGTCCAGAGTTCCGGTCTGCAGCTTGTGTAACTGCTTATTAGGACTGAATCCGTCCTGTGAAGAGAATCAAAAGATATCTGAAGAGTAGAAACCAGGCTCACCCTGTAGAAGACTGGAGAAATTGTTGAATTGCACTCGGTCTGTCAGGAACTGAATCTGCTGTGTGTTCTCCCGGGTATTGTGCAGTAATTGCGATCGGGATAGAGAAGCAGCCTGCCTGGTATAGTACTTTCTTTTTGCCATATAAATGTGTGAGGAGTCTCGTGGAGCTCAAGAGTAGCCCTGCTGACATTGAAGGACCCTATCTTGTTTGGAGGTCGTGAGTACTAATTCAGGGTCGCTCCCTGTTGAATTGCCACATTGAATCCAAATGGAATAACTGTACTGCTGACTGTTTAACTAATTTTCTTTTCCTGTGTGAAAGGCCCTACCAGCTGCCACGGTTTGGACTAGCCACTAGGGCTTGGGTACCCAGGGACAGTAACTGGTAGGGATAGGCCTGTGCACAGAGCCATAGGTAGATAGTAAAGTGATAAGCTAATTAACCTGATTTCCCTGTCCTTGTTATATCCCCTTAAATAAATCAGAGCTGCTTGTTTCAGCAAAGTTATACTGCCTGAGATATTTGTCTATGTTAAAGTACTGTACTGTGATTGTTGCACTGTATCTTATTTCACAGGAGGTCCCAGTGCGGAACTAGTCCTGGGGTAAGTGTATACTGTGAAGGTAATTCTGATATATTGTGTGGGCCACTAGTGGGAAGAAAGGGGGGGTTGCAGTGTCCCAGAGGGCTGTGACCAAGTAAGTTTAACTATTGCAAACCCTGACCTCTGGGTGGAGGCACCCGCCATTGGATCCAGGCCCCTCAACCTGTTAGTGGCAAATCAGGCAGGGGTAGTAGCCCCTGGGATAGCACCATCTAGGGGTTACATTTGGATTTGGGGACCAATTTATAGAATGGGTGGAAGGAATCTACAATAACCCCATAGTATGTTAAAGTGACTTGTACAATCCCAAACTGCCCCCTAGATCACCTACACTGAGAGCCCCATCCAGAGAGCAAACATTAACCACTCAAATCTCCCCTGCTGACCCCTACCACTCTCACATAGCCTGAGCCACTAATCAGTAGATCTCACCACACATAGCTCAAGATGACGAGGTCCTTGCCATGAAAGTGTATCTATCACAGGATGCTGTCTGTTTATCTCCTCTTCTCACTCAGCACAGCACTTTCCTCATCCATTATCAGCTGGGACAACTATGATGATGTTCTCTGTGAAGTCAAGAGAAGCTGTAGTGTTACAGGCTCAGAGGATCAAACTGAACTTACTGTGGAATGTATGAACTGTACCTATAGGCTAGATAAGCTACAGTAAGTGCTGATAAAATGGCACATTCAAATGAGGAGATGAGGGCATTCCACCAAGCTGGTGGGTGCAAAATGTAATGGGTGACTATGGTAGCCTTTTTTCATTTCTAACCATTGTGCTACAATTGCCCTATTTGATGAATGTGTCTACCATGACTCTTATTAATTCTATGGATTGTGCAACTGTGATTTCTGGATTGTCAACCTGTAGTTGCTGTCTCTCCAATGTTATGTCTCAATTTTAACCACTGTATTATCGTCCACTGTATCTAATTGCTGCTGCATGTACCTAATCCCTGGTCGCCCCTGAAAAAGGGACCTCTGGTCTCACTGGGTTTACCCGGTTACCAAAATTTAAATAAATAAATAAATATAAATAAATAAAATGCATTGGAGATCAAAAGGGGTACCAGATAGGGCTGCCCATTATCCCCGATTCTCTTTGCCCTTAGCATAGAGTCTCTGGCCCAATTAATCAGAACACACAAGGACATAGTTGGTATTACAGTGTGGGGAGAGGAGAATAGAATTTCACTCTACTCCGATGATACCGTGTTATATTTAAGAGACCCTCTGAAAACTTTCCCTATACTAAACCAGGTTCTAATGGATTATAGCAAAGTGTCAGGATTTAAAATAAGTAATGATAAGACAGAAGTAATTTTAGTTAGTGATCAACATACCAGGGAGTTAGAGCAGTTAATCCCCTATAGATGGGTCTCCTCCCAGATTAGATATTTAGGTATCTATATCCCCATCGACCTGAAACAATTATACCATGTGAATTATAATAAACTATTTCAAGAGATCACAATGGATTTGAAGAGATGGAGCACCCTTTCCCTGTCTCTACTCTGGAGAATTGAATCTATTAAAATGAACATACTCCCCCGCTTTTTATTTTTGTTTAACTCCCTCCCCCTGTGGATCCCGGGCACTGAATGGAAAAAAGTCACTAAAGCTTTACACCAGTTTGTCTGGGGTGGAAGGAGGGCTCAAATTCCTTGAGAGACACTACAGAGGACCAGGGAGGGTGGAGGACTTGGGCTTCCTAACCTAAAAACTTATTATCAAATAGCACAATTTGGAGCCTGGGTAAATTATCTAGGGAACGACTCAAATAATACATGGGTCTTGCAGGAAATTCAAGGCGAACCAGGTCTAATCCCACAGTTAGATTTCAATGGAGCCCCAACTTACCCTTTTAAAAAAGACATAGGGAACCCCTGGACTAAACAAACCTATAGAATTTGGGGGAAAATTAAAAAAGATTTGACTTTAAGGGATACTTTGCCCTGCATGACAGAAATCATTTATTGCACTGCCTTTACTTCTCCGAGGATGGATTTGGACTTTACCCATTGGAAAAGAAAAGGTTTTAGATTTTTTAGCCAGCTCATTTGTTCAGGCCAAGTCATAGCTTTCCAGACCCTTCAGCAAGACTTCCAGCTTCCTAACTTCCACTTTTTCAGATACCTTCAGGTAACATCCTTTCTTAAAACGGGAAATAATTTAACTGCAGTACAACAACCACCTCATTTGTTGACACAGACCATATGGGACTCGGTCCTTAGGCACGGAGAAAAGAAATTAATCTCCAGACTTATGGTGGCTCACAGAGCCACCAAGGAACTGTCACCCCCCCATCTTTGCCAGACTGAATGGGAACTAGAGTTACACACCCAATTAGATGAGGCCACCTGGAAGACAGTATGGAAAAGGGGTTAAACGTACCTCTGCATCTAATAACTGGAAAGAATTTAGATGGAAAATTGTCACCAGATTTTCTAACACTCCTACAAGAACAAAATATTATAAGACAGGGAACACTGATCTATGCTGGAGGGGCTGTGGGGGAGTGGGGTCCCATCCCCACATTTTTTGGGACTGTCCTGTAGTGAGACCTTATTGGGCTAAAGTTGGCGCACATCTTAGGCGGATGTTGGAATGGGAGGAAGAACCTGATTTTCAGGACTTGATTCTGGGTATAGTCCCCAAGGGTCGAAGATCTAATTGCCAGAAATCATTCATCAGTATGCTGTTGGCAGCAGCAAGTAGGGCCGTCACAAGACGCTGGCGTTCCCAGACTGCCCCCACAGTGGAGGAATGGATTACCATTGTACAAGATATTTCAAGGCTAGAAAAAGTCAGAGGTGACCTACATCTGCAGAAAGATAAATATAACCAAATTTGACTTCCTTTCCTGCACTTGATGGAGGACCTGCAGGGTATCCCAGTCTTGGAGCAATTAGCCCAGGGGTGTTAAATCAGGGGTATCCCCCAAACCAGATTGAAACCAGATGGAATGGGGATGGCCTTCACTCCCAACCTGCTCTTGCAGAATGCTTTCTGGCCTCTTGATACTCCCACTGCAACCAGGCCCGAACTCCTCTTTGGGAGCATCTCTTCCTTTAGATAATTTTGAATATTTGAATTTAGAACAAACCAGCCATACACCAAGTTATCCATGTTGGATATTTTATTACATTTTTTTATTTTTCTGTATATAAGTTATGGATGTCTGTACATATGTATTTCGCTGGAAACTGTTGATCTAATGACAGGTATCAGAAGAAAAAGCAGATTCCACTCATGGATTGAAGGTCAAGGAAACCAGCAGAGAATATCTGGAAAAGAAGAGACAGTAATATAAGTAGTTTAAACTAATCTAACTATTGTATCAAATTACTCTGTATCCTGCCTAATTGGATTGATCTGATCAACTGTATGAATAATTGTCTTACGTTCAGTACTTCATGAAATAAAATTGAAGTTTCAAAAAAAAAAAAAGAAGTGCACCAAATGTGGGGGGGCAAATACCACACAAAGATGGCCACTGTCTCTGCCTCCTTTGTCTAGGCCCAGATCACAACATCGTGGCCTGCCCCGACTGCCAGACTTTCAACCAGGCCAAACACAAGTGACGCCAGCAGGCTTTAGAGACCCATCTCCCTAAATCTAGGATGGCTTCCCTGGAGAAGAAGATGCAAAAGATCCGGGACTCAGCTTCTTCCCCTTTGGATAAACAAAAACAAAAAAAAAGAAAGACAAGGAGAGGCACAAGGAGAGGGAGCATCATGAGGACCGGCACCGATCCTCATCTAGCAAGCCGTCAACCAGCAAGTCCCTTTCCCTGCCGCCGACCCTCATGGTGATTCAGGCAGCTTCCAGGATGACCTCCAGTGCTGCAGTTTTTCAACCGATTACCACCAGTAAGTTGCCCGTCGACTCCTCTGGCAAACTCCCGGTACTTGCTGGTAAGTTGGACCCCAGCTACTCTGGGGCCTGCCCGGCCGCCGATAAGTCGGACCCTGCCCAGAAACAGCCTAAGGTCTGCCTGGCTCTGACTGATAAGCTGGTCAAGGGTTCTACCCTCCACCGCCCAGTCGCTCTTTTGCCTGGTAAGTCAGCCATCTCCAACGACTGCCCAGGCATTGCTCTCTTCGGGGTCTCATACCGCATCAACCGATATCCGGCAGAGTGACCTGACTTCTTTCAGTCAGCCCTCCCCTCAGACCATGCCTGGCTGGGAGACTTCCTCTCCACATCCCCCGGTGGTTTCCTCTGACCAGCAGCCTACGCCTGGGACAGAGGAGGAAGAAGGGCACCTAAAAGTTGTTCTTTTATCACCCACTACTAAGACGGTCCCTCAGGTCCTCCTGAAGGATCCTAACCCTTCGTCAACTATTCAGACGTCGGGCCACCTCACATCTGCTGCACCTATTCTCATGACAGCAGCACCATCAGGTATCTTTCATCAGCCCTCTCCATCACGGCCTACCGATAGACCTCTCATGCAGGGTCTGACATCCTTAGGACTCACGTCGGGTACCCTCATGTCTAAAATCACGACGTTTGTACCTTTTTCGTCAGCTACCCCGATGACGGCTATCCTGACATCCACTATCGTGGCATCAGGTATCTGTCCTGGCCTTCCAGGGCCTTGGGTCAAGACCTACCATCCAGAGTTTTTCTGGGCACCAGGCCTTTTACCCTCTGCCATCGGTTCGTTGACGCTCATTACTCCCAGGGCTATTTCCTCAGATATCAACAGGGTTACTCCTATTACCAAGGGTACCCCATCCTCATTTTATGGGTTTGGGAGCTCATTTTTATTCCCCCCCAATTAACCCACCTCCTCCTCCTCCTACTCCTCCTCCTCCTCCTTCTCTTCCACCTCCTCCACAACCTGACTTCCAGATGGTGATCCAGTCATTGTGGAAGGATCCGAGGTCCCAGCTCTTTTCAGACCTGAAAAGTAGGCTCTCCACTCCGGTGGCAGTACCCCTGACTCTCGACAAAAAGTGCATGTCTCAGGTACTACCCCTCAGGACGTTCCTTTGCCAGATGGCTGGCATACAGAGAATCTGGATCCTATGTGCCAGCATCTGGCAGAGCATCTTGATCTAGATACAGCCACCCCCATCCCAGTTCCTCCCTGGATAGCTCCTCATGAGGACCTTATGTCCACTATTTGGAAACTGCCACACTCCATCCCTGCTGTCCCAAAAAAGGCAGACAGGACCTATCATTCCCCTGAAGGTGCTCCCTTCCTGGACTCACACCGGAAGGCAGATTCAGTAGTAATTACTGCCGCTCATGATCGCTCAGCTAACCCTAAGCACATGAGTACGTCTCCCCTGGACAAGGAGTCCAGACAGATGGAGCACTACAGCACAAAGGTCTATTCCTCAGCCACCTGTGTCCTACGCTCACCGAACTATGTGGCATGGATGGTGTCTTTTCAAAAAGCAACTTTGGCCAAGTTGGAGGACAAGATTTCCTCTTTGGAGGATTCTGACCTGAAAACGGAAATTGCCAAGGATCTCCATCTTTCCAAAATTTTCTGTAGGCATGCACTTCGGGCAACCTATGATTCTGTAGACACTGTAATCCACTCTTCAGCTACAGCCATTAGCCTCAGGAGGCATGCTTGGCTGTGGATTTCTGGTCTTACATCAGATGTCCAGGCAGCCATATTGGACGCCCCTTTCAGGGGATCGGTTCTCTCTGGAGGGGATACCAGGGACTTGATCATGGGCCTTCAAGACAGTGGTCAGGCCCTTAAATTAGTCTGCTCTATGTACAGAGCTGGTACCCCCAAGAAGCAGCCCTTTCGGTGTCAGTTCAAGCACCAAAGAAAGCAAGCAGCCCCCAAGAAACAAAATGAAAGGCGAGTAGCGGGCTCTTCCTTTTCCTCTCCACCGGCCGCCAAAACCCAGAGAAAGACAGGAGGGCCTTTGCCCCCCCCCTGCCCCTTTGCCTCCTGACATGCCCAGTCTTCCCTCCCCTCCACTACAAAGTGTGGAGCCAGTGGGGGAAGATTCTATTATCACATCCAGGCACGGAGGACATCATAGAAACATAGAAACATAGAATTTGATGGCAGATAAGGACCGCTTGGCCCACCCAGTCTGCCCATTTCCTTGCCTACTGGATAAGCTGCAGATCCTAGTTAACCAGCACCTGCTTCTTCTTCCCCCCACCCCCTAGAATTGCCTTATGACTGTCCCATGCATGCTTAGATTCCACCACTGTTTTTGACTCCATGACCTCCTCCGGAAGGCCGTTCCATGCAACCACAACCCTCTCTGTGAAAAAATACTTCCTTAAATTACCTCTGAGCCACCCACCCCCCATCTTCAAATTGTGCCCCTTGTTCTTGCACACCTCTTTTTTTGAAAGATGCTACCCTCTTGGACTTTGTTGATTCCCTTGAGGTACTCGAAAATTTCTATCATGTCCCCCCTCTCCCTCCTTTCCTCGAGGCTATACATATTAAGCTCCTTAAGTCTCTCTTCATATGCCTTCCAGTGCAGACCCTGCACCATTTTAGCTGCCCTCCTCTGGACAGCTTCCATCCTGTCTATGTCTTTGCGAAGACTGGGTCTCCAGAACTGCACACAGTACTCCAGATGAGGTCTGACCAGCTGTCTGTACAGAGCGATAATAACTTCCCGTTTTCTACTGGTGATGCCTCTCACTATGCATCTCAGTATCCCCCCAGCCCTCCTTGCTGCCCTCTCACATTGCTTGCCCACCTTTAGGTCATCTGATATGACTACCCCCAGGTCCCTTTCCATTTTTGTTGTTGTTAGTATCTCACCTCCCATTGTGTACTCTTCCCCTGGGTTTTTGTTTCCCAGGTGCATTACCTTGCACTTCTTAGCATTGAATCTAAGCTGCTATACATTTGACCATTCCTCTAACCTTGCCAAGTCCCTTTTCATCCCTTCCACCCCACCTTGTGCATCAACTCTGTTGCAGACCTTTGTATCATCTGCAAAGAGACATACTTTTCCTTCCAGTCCCTCTGCAATGTAAACATAAAGACATTGAGAGGACGAGTCTAATACTGAACCCTCACGGTACCCACTAGTAACCCCCTTTCTTCAAGTGGACTCCATTTACTATTACTCTCTGTGTCCTATTCTCCAGCCAATTTTACCCAGGCTGTCATCTTGGGACCCACTCCCAGGCTAGCTAACTTGTATATTAATCTTTTGTGGGACTGTGTCAAATGCCTTGCTAAAGTCTAGGTAGGCCATGTCCACAGCCCTCCCTGATCTACTACTTTGGTCACCCAGTCAAAGAAATCTATCAGATTTGTCTGGCATGACCTTCCTGCTGTGAATCCATGCTGCCTTGGGTCTTGTGCCCTCTGGCCTCTAGATACTAGACAATTCTTTCCTTCAGAAGTGATTCCATCATTTCCCTACCACTGAGGTTAAACTAACAGGTCTGTAGTTTCCTGCTTCTGCCTTCCACTTTTGTGAAGGGAATCACATCTGCCCTCCTCCAGTCCTCAGGTACCACCCCATCCTCCCATGATTTGTTAAACAGGGTAGTCAGTGGTGTCACTAATTCTACCCTTAGTTCTTTTAGAATTCTGGGATGAATCCCATCAGCCCCATTGCTTTGTCCACCTTCAGTTTAAGAGTTCTTTCAGAACCCTTTCTTCTGTAAATGGGCTGGTATCAACTTCTGTATCCAGAGTGTTTCTACTGTTTGTTTTAGGTACCTCCCCTCTTCCTTTGTAAATACTGAGCAAAATATTTGTTTAGTATCTCTGCCTTTTCACAGTCACCCTCTACCCACCCTCCCCTCCCTTTATTAAGCCTCACTATCCCTCCCTTGGTCTTCCTTCGCTCCTGATGTACCTATAAAAGGTTTTATCCCCTTCTTAACTGAGTTGGCTATATTTTCCTCAGTTTGGGCCTTTGCTGTTCTGACTGCCTTCCAGCTTCCTTTTGCTTTAACTGATACAGTTCTTTGTCCTGCTCCTTCTGTGATTCCTTGTACTTCCTGAAAGCTTTCTTTTTCTCTTGAACCTTCACTGCCACTTCCTTTGAGAACCATAGTGGTTTCTTACATCGTTTAGTTTTGTTTATTTGCTTCACACAAAGGCTTGTCTCTGTGATGGCAGTTTTTATTATTCCCCATTGTTCTTCCACCCCTCCTTCCTGCCCATTTGCTAGTGCATTCCTTAGGCACTCACCCATTTTGGCAAAGTCATCCCTCCTTAAGTCCAGTACCTTTGCCTTTGTATGGCTTGACTCTATTGCTGTGTTTATTGTGAACCATACTGTTCGATGGTCGCTAGTTCCCAGATGGCTACCCACTTCTACATCTGTGATCCTCTCTTCATCTCCATTTGAGAGAACCAGGTCTAAGATTGCTCCCTCTCGAGTGGGCTCCAATACTAGTTGTCTAAGGCATGCCCCCTGTAGGGCATCTAGAATAACCCCACTCTTCGAAGTGGCTGCTGCAACTGCACTCCAGTTAACATCTGGCATATTCAGATCGCCCATCAGCAATATCTCCCCTTTTTCTGCCATACTAAGTATACTTTCTATCATTTCCTTGTCCATTTCCTCCCCCTGAGAAGGGGGTCTGTATACAACCCCTGTGCGGATTGTGGTGCCATTGCCGGTCTCCAAATTTACCCACAGTGCTTCTTCTCTTCCCTGTTTTCTCTTTTGTTCTGTTGCTTTGATTCCTTCCCTTATGTAAAGAGCTACTCCTCCTCCTCTTTTACCCTCTCTGTCCCTCCTGTAGATAATGTATCCTGGTATGTTTACGTCCCAGTCATGGTTTTGTGTGAACCATGTTTCTGTGACTGCCACGATATCCAGATGTTCCTCCTCCATCAAGGCCACTAATTCAAGGAGCTTGTTACTCAGAGGTCGAGGAGGATATCAGGTCTCCGGTGCAAAAGGCCACAATCGAACCTGTGCCTGTTGCCCACCTCAAACACGTGGGTGCTTCAGCTTGTCTTGCAAGGACACACGCTCGAGTTCCTGGAGCTCCCTCTAGACTCTTCTCCCGGTTGCTTGCACTGCCCCATTGGTCGAGGAGGATATCAGATCTCCGGTGCAAAAGGCCACAATTGAACCTGTGCCTGTTGCCCAGAGGGGAAAGAGTTCTACTTCCACTTCCTCCTGGTCCCAAAGAAGACGGGTGACCTCCGACCAATCCTGGACCTCAGCAGTCTGAACCTCTTTGTTGAGTAAAAGAGGTTCTGCATGCTGACTGTTCAGAGCCGTCTGCCCTTGCTCCAGCAGAACCACTGGCTCTGTACCCTGGATATGCAGGATGCCTACCTGCATATCCTGATCTTCCCAGGCCACTGCCGTTTCCTGAGATTTCATTTCCAGGGGGAGAACTTTCAGTTCACAGCCCTCCCCTTTGGCCTGTCCTTGGCACCCAGGGTTTTTACCAAGTGCCTAGCGGTGGTGGCAGTGGCCTTGTGCCACCAGGGTATAGTGGTGTTCCTGTACATGGGTAATTGGCTAATTTCAGCCCCGTCCAGGGACACTCTTCTGGACTTGTTCCCGGTTATCCTGGACCTTTTTTCCCGACTGGTGATCACAGTCAATTTCCCCAAGTCATCTTTAACCCCCTCTCAGAACCTTCGGTTTATAGGGGTGGTTTTGGATATGGTCCAGTGCAGAGCTTTTCTCCCCTGAGGCAGAGCAGAGACTCTCTGGGAGCAGGTCAATCTGGTGATCTCATCCAGATCTCTTCCGGCCAGAGTGTTGCTACACTTGCTGGGCCTGATGGCAGCCTCTGTCTCCACAGTTCCTTTAGCCAGGTTGCATATGTGGATTTCCCAGTGGACTCTTCGGGTCCAATGGGATCAGCATTTTGACAATCTGGATCACCCTATTCTGGTCTCCAGATTGGTTCAGAGGGATCTACAGTGGTGGCTAGACCCTCTCAATTTGTCCAAGGGACTTCCATTCCGAAGTCCCCCCCACTACTGACCCTCACCATGGATACTTCGTGCCTGGGTTGGGGAGCACACATGGGGGACCATCAGACCCAAGGTTCATGGTCCCAAACAGAGATGTTATTACACATCAACATTCTGGAGATGAGGAGAGTACTGTACACCCTACAGGCCTTTCAGACCATCCTCTCAAAAGGAGCACTGCTAATCCAGACAGACAATACGTTGGTAATATGGTACATCAACAAACAGGGAGGCACTCGATCATACCCCCCTATACAGGGAGGCGATGTGGGTGTGGAATTGGGCAGTCCAGCATGACCAGTTTCTCACAGCCGTGCATGTTCCAGGCATTCACAACGTCTTGGCAGACAGCCTCAGTTGGACGTCATCCCCTCACCCACGAATGGGAACTAAGTCAGGAGGTAGCAGATACTCTATTCCACAAGTGGGGTCATCCGGAAATAAATCTGTTCGCCTCCCCATCCAATGCAAAGCTTCACAGCTTTTCTCGCTCATTCCTGAGCCTGGAGCTTTCTGGCACAACACGTTGTGTCTATGCTGGACAGGGAAGTTCTTGTATGCCTTCCCTCCTATTCCAATTCTTCAGAGGGTACTTCTCAAGCTACAGGCAGAGATTGCTCAAATGATCCTAGTAGCCCCTTTCTGGCAGAGGCAAATTTGGTTTCCACTACTGCAGCAGCTTTCAGTGGAACCCCTGATTCCTTTACCTCTCAAACACGACTTATTGACTCAGGATCAAGGCAGGCTGGTACATCTAGGACTCAGGACATTGCATCTGCATGCATGACTCCTTCAGACATAGTTAGAGTTCACTTTGGGGTCTCTCTTAAGGTCGCTCAGGTACTGGTGGAAGCCAGAAAACCATCTACTAGATCCACTTACGCCATGAAATGGAAGTGTTTTTCCATTTGGGCGACTTCTAAAGAGTTAGATCCCTTTACCTGCTCTGCTTCTCAGATCATGGAGTACCTCCTTCACCTGTCTGATTTGGGTCTGTCATACTCATCCATTAAAGTCCACTTGTCGGCCATTTCGGCCTACCACGTGCTGGTGGAGGGGAAAACCGTAGCTCAGTTGGAGGCCTCTAAGACCTTCTTGAAGGGGATCCTCCACCTAAAACCTCCTATTTGTAACCCTACCTCACCTTGGGATTTGAATTTTGTGTTGGAGAAGAAAAAATTACTCACCTTAGTAATGTTGTTTCTTCTAATGGAGTCTTGCTATATTATGACAGTAGCAGTTTGATTCAGCACTAGAACTGCTCCGGAGGTGAAATGGTTAATACCATTCCAAAATAGAACTTTGAGCACGAGCTCTAAGAAGCAGCTCTATCTGTGTAATTTCAAACCTGAACCGTCAGATCTTTTCGAGCAAAAACTCACTAAGGTCTGTGTGGAAGCTGTAACCTACACTAGCCAAATGGCTACCTAAATACTAACAACCATTGCTGGTCCCAACACCCAAGACTCAAGTCAGGGGACCAGAACTACTAATACAATTCTAACAACATGAGAATAAAACAACAGTATAATAAAACACACCCCAAACCCCCAAAAGGGGGAGAAACGCTAAAAGGGCACAAAATAGTGCCCGCACCCCACCCAAGTAGAAGTTCTGAGAGGGGCAGGCTGGGGGAGGTCATAATATAGCAAGACTCCATTAGAAGAAACAACATTACTAAGGTGAGTATTTTTTCTTCAAACAACATGAAGTCTTGCTATATTATGACAGTAGCAGACTACAACAGTACCTCCATGGAGGAGGGGCAGAACCTACTTAGGAATAGGCTCTGAAGAACAGCTGTGCAAACAGAGCATCTCTCCTGGCCTGGACATCCAGGAGTAATACTGGTGAAAGTGTGTACCGTTTTCCAAGTAGCAGCCTGGCATATCTCTAATATAGGGATGTCTCTGGCAGCAGCTAGAGACGCAGCTGTACCCCTGGTAGAGTGAGCCCTCAAGCCAGAGTGGGGATCTCTGCCCAGTTTCTGATAACAAAATTGGATACAAGAGACAATCCACCTGGCAATTGATCTCTTAGTGGCAGGTTTGCCTTTCCCAACTTCACCATAGGTAAGGAAAAGTTGGAGGGATTCGAACCTGTGACCTTTGGTACGCTCTCTATATAGTAACTAAGAGCTCTCTTAACATCCAGGCTGTGCAACCTCCTCTCACCAGAAGAGGAGTGATCAGTGAAAAATACTGGAAGGGAGATAGATTGGTTAAGATGGAAATCTGAAACCACCTTAGGTAAAAACTTCCTATTAGTCCTAAGGACTACCTTATCCCTGTGGAAAGAAATAAAGTCAGTTTCTACTGACAAGGCTTGCAACTCACTTATCGTCTAGCAGAAGTGATAGCCACAGAAAAACAGTTTTCAAGTTAGATACTTAGCGCTGCAGAAAACAGAGGTTCAAAAGGTTGCATTAACTGGGCAATACAAACATTAAGGTCCCAGGCAGGGGCCGGTTCCCGAAAGGGTGGATTAGTATGGAGTAATCCCTTAAAAAACTTGGAAAACACAGGGTGAGTGGAAAGAGGGGATAACTTTCCTGCTGAAACAAAAGCAGATACAGCTGCCAAATGGACTCTCAGGGTAGCTGGTCTGAGACCCAAGGAATTAAGATGGACCATGTAATCTAATACAATGGGCAAATCAGCAGATTCTGGGGAAATATTTTTCCAGCACACCAAATGGAAAACCTTTTCCATGTAGAACTATAAGTAGCTCCTAGTGGAAGGCTTTCTGGAAGCCTTTAGATTTCAAGAACACCCTGAGAGAGTGTAAATCAGCAAACTCTAACTCCTCAAGAGCCAGGCCTTGAGGTTGAGGGATTGAGGTCCGGATACCAAACCCTTCCCTGGGCACAAGTTAATAGGTTGTGAATCCTGGGGAGGCAAAGGGAAGATGGATTGTCAGTGACAGAAGGAGTGGGTACCAGGCGCTGGCCCATCCGGGCAATCAGAATACCCTGCAAGGCTGAGATCTGATTTTGACTAATACTTTGAATAGGAGAGGAAGGGGGAAAGCATAAAGAAACTTCCCCGCCTAATCCAGGAGAAGGGCATCCAGGGGACTGAGCCCAACACTGGAGGCCTGAAACAGAACAGAGGAAGTTGGTGATTGTCTGGGGCTGCAAAAGATCTATCTGAGGGGTGCCCCATCTGGCAAAGACTATCCCCAGCACTGAGGATCCAGGGACCATTCTTGATGGCCCCTGGAAATCCTGCTGAGAGCATCTGCTAGGACATTGTCCTCCCTGGAAGATGAACTGCTATGAGGGAAGTGTTCAGGAATAGGCCAGAGACCACAACTTCATTGCCTCGGTGCACAAGGCTGAAGACAGAGTGCCCCTGTTTGTTGATGTACCACATTGTTGTGGTGTTGTCTGTTCTGACTTGTATCACCTTGTTGTTGACAGATGCAGAAAATGCTTGAAGAGCTAAAAGACAGCTCTGAGTTCCAGCAAATTGATGTGGAGCAGAGATTCCTGGGGACCACACTCCTGAGTGGAAAGGTCGCCCATGTGGGCTCCCAACCCAGAAGGGAAGCATCTGTAGTGAGAGTCAAATGAGAGCAGGGGAATGAAGGGGACTCACAATCTTAAATTGCTCTGATCCTGCCACCACTGGAGGGCCTGGATCAGGTTCAGAGTCACTGGGACCAACTTGGAAAGGGGTCTCTCCTCTGAGACCAATAGGTTCTCAAGTGAAACTGAATGTCTCTCATCTGAAATCTTGCTCCCTGCACAACAGCTGTGGATGCAGCCATGTGCCCCAGGAGCTGCAGAAGTGTCTTGCTGGTCGAGAGACCTGCAGAGTGAAGGAGGAGGCCAGAGCCACTAAATTCGTCCACCCTTTCTAAGGGAAGAAAAGCTCTGGCTAGCTTTGTGTCCAACTCTGCCCCTATAAAGGTGAGTACCTGGACTGGTTCCAGAACCGACTTTGGCAGATTTAGCAGAAAGCCCAGGGAGGTGAGAAGCTGCTGGGTGACTTGCAGGTGAGATTTTACCTGTTCTTGGGACTGGCCTACAATGAGCCAGTCGTCTAGATAGGGAAAAACAGCAATCCTTTGCCTCCTTAAGTGAGCCACTGCCACTGCCAGACACTCGTGAATACCCTTGGGGCAGAGGTGAGGCCGAAGGGCATTGCTCTGAACTGGTAATGACCTGAGGGTAGTTCGAATCTGAGGTACTTTCGATGGGAGCTTCTGATTAGGACGTGGAAATAGGCATCCTTGAGGTCCAGGGAGGCTAACCAGTCCCCTGGCCTTAGGGAGGGTAAAATCATTGCCAGAGTTACCATTTTGAACTTTGGTTTCAAAAGATGCTTGTTCAGATATCTGAGGTCTAATATGGCCACCATTCTCCTGTCTTTTGGGGTAAGAAGTATCTGAATACAGACCCCTGCCCTGGTGCAGGGAGAATCCTTTCCACTGCTCTGAGAGCCAACAGGGTTGAGACCTCTGCTTCTAGAGCAAGGGTCTCTGAAGCACTTGCAGGTAGAAAAAATCTGGCTCTCAACTTGGGAAACTTTTTGAAGCTGAGAACCAGACCCTGGCTTACTACTTCCAGAACCCACTTGTCTGAGGTTAAAGAAGCCCAGTTCTGACTGAAGTAAGCCAGCCTGCCCCCACGCAAAGGAGAATCGGCCCTGGGCACCCCATCAGGGTGCCTGCTTGCAGAGTGCTTTAGGCTGAGGGTGGGAGCAGGCCTGCCCACCCCTCGTCTGCCTCTGCTTCTGAAGAAGCCCCTCTGAGCATAGGCAGAGGAGGCCTGAGTCTGATAAAAAGGCCTGTGAAAAGGCCCACCCCTACCCCTGGGGGTATGCCTCTGGGGAGTGGCTTGCCGCTCCTTAGCTTGGGCACTTTTGTAAGTAGTCCTATATTCATCCACCAAACAGAGAATTTCCCACCACAGGAAAATCCATAGCCTTAGTCTGGGTATCCTGTGACAGGCTAGTACACCTGAGCCAGGCCAGCCTACGAAAAGCTACAGATGTGGCCATGACCCTAGAGGAAACATCATTAACATCCACAGCAGCATGAAACTGTACCTTAGAAGCCTCAATGCCATCAGCAGCCACCTGTTCTAGTTCGCTAGCCAGCTGGCCATGGCTTGCTTGCTAATTCCATAACAGTATCCCATCTAGATTTCTGATACCTAGCTACATAAGCCATATAATTTGCTTGCCTGAGTCCCAGAGAGGCTGCCATATACTGTTTTTGCCATGACATCAATCTTCCTGGAATCCTTGTCAGGAGGATGTGAAGCCAGGAATATTAGCTTTATCACAGGCTGCAGCCTGAACTACTAACATGACTGCATTGCTGAGAAAGGAATTCTGTATCAGGACCTGACAATGTGTACCTTTGTCCATCTTTTATCTACAGGAGGCACAGAATTAGGAGCTTTTAAAATTTTTATTGTTTGCTTCCTAAAAGACTTATGCAAAGGAATAGACAATCTCCTAGACTCTGGAATATCCATCATTTCTACAAAATCAGGCTCCTCTTGCTCATCCACAACTTCTTCCAAGGGAAGCTGGAGGGTTTCAGCAACTTTTTTGTAAAACATAAAATGAGATGGGGACTCAGATAGCATAGGGAAATTCTAAAGGTCTGTCTGGGGAAATGTCCGTTCAATGGGCACACCAGACCTTCCAGCCACATTCATACTGTTCATAATCATCCTCCCCTCCTCTGGTTCATAAAACTCCTCAACATCATATTCCTGAACCACTGGAACCAACGAACCGACCTTTTGCTAGATAGTGGCGGTTCGGACGGAACCTGAGACAGTGACTGGACAATTTGTATGGCTTTTGCTATCTCTGCAGCAGTTGGAGAAGGATTTGGACTCCAAACCTGCTGACTTTCTTGTTTCTTTACTGGAACTGGTTCCTCAGAACCAGCTTTTCTTTTGCCTGAGGAAGTCTCGTCCTGGTCAGAGGGCTCCCTCCGGTTCGGTTGGCACCGAACCGGGCTGGCCATCCGGGTCAGCGGACTTTTTGGCCTCTCGTTCCCTGAGCCTGCCCAATCTCTTTTCCAGGGTGGCTGCAGGGAAATTCTTACATATCTGGCAGTCTGACTGGAGGTGGTCAAACCCCAGACAATGACACATGTGGTGTGTTGGTCAGCCTTGGCAAGACTTCCCCACAGACATCACAGTGTTGAAACCAGTGGGCCCGTTTTTCTTTTGGGTTTCTCAGACATAATGCCAGCCTAACCAGAAAAACTTGCCCTTTAAATGGCAGTGCCAGGCAAGACACCTTACCGGTTCCCAACACGTGTCACAGGTATTGGAAAAAACCGTAATAAAATCCGTTTTTTTAGAACCGATAAGTACGGAACCGACTCTAAAATGCTAAACTTTAAAATTAATGAGTTTTAAACCCAGCTGATCGGTGCAAAACCGAACCGATAAACTTACAAGTTCCACACAGACAAAACCTTTTAATTACTTACGATTACCACAGACAGAGCTTGAACGAACGGTTTTATGGGTTAAAATAAAACTATTCTCGGTTGAATCGACGAGAAAACACTGTTTAAAACGAGAAATGAACCGAGCAGTAGGAGAAATCTCCGGAGCGACTGTTCACTGAGGCGGAGTAAAGAATCTGACGGTTCAGGTTTGAAATTACACAGATAGAGCTGCTTCTTAGAGCTCGTGCTCAAAGTTCTATTTTGGAATGGTATTAACCATTTCACCTCCGGAGCAGTTCTAGTGCTGGATCAAACTGCTACTGTCATAATATAGCAAGACTTCATGTTGTTTGAAGCTCACGCTTCCTCCTTTTGAACCAGCGATGAGCTGTGACATGCGCTACGTTTCTTGGAAAACGCTATTTTTAGTTGCTATTACATCTGCTCGTAGGATTTCTGAGCTTCAGGCCCTGATGCATGAGGAGCCTTATTTGATTTTTCACAAGGACCAGGTGGTCCTGTGCACAAATCCTAAGTTTCTTCCTATGGGTTCCTGAGTTCACGTTGAATCAAACGATTGAACTCCCAGTTTATTACCCTAACCATTCAAATAGGGGGGAGGGTCTCCTTCACACTCTGTATGTTTACAGAGCCCTCAGATGCTACGTTCACTGTACTAAGGAGTGCAGAAAATCTGATCAGCTTTCTGACTCCTTCGCCCCAAAATCTTTGGGATCAGCAGTTTCTAAACAGTGTCTTTCTAAATGGCTAGGTAACTGCATTCGCTTCTGTTACCAGAAGTACAATAAACCTCTTCCGGGGGAGGTCAGAGGTAATTCTACTAGAGGCATGGCTACCTCTATGGCGTTCCTGCGGAATGTTTCTGCAGCAGAAATCTGTGAGGCAACCTGGAGTTCCATCCATACCTTCACGAAGCATTACAGTCTGGACATTGCCTCTAGGCATAGGGCCAGATTCGGCCTTGCCATCTTGCAGGGCCCACTGTCTTAGGCTGGTCCTGTCCCATCTTGCTGTTGCTCCTCCTCCAGTTACTCTCTAGGTCTCTCTATGAGTGACTGCTTGGTATTCAGTCCTATAAGTGATGACCTACTGCAGGAACCCTCTCGAAGTAAGATAGTACAGTTACATAAAAACTTACCGTACTAGTAGATCTTCGAGAGAGATTCCTGCAGTAGGTCACAATTTCCCTCCCTCCTTCCCCCAGTTCTTTTGCATTTTTCTTCCAGTCATTTAGAACTGGGCTCCAGGATTCCATCCTTTCTCCTGTCTTATCCTCCTTGGATCTCCGGTGGTAGAACTGGAAGGTGGGCGTGGGGACCGCCCACTATATAGGGTCATGCTGACGTCTGTCACAGGATGTCTGGTGGGCAGTCTCCCACCAGACACTGCTGGAAAAGCTTGATGTGCGGTCCTGATGCCAGAGGGTGCAGTCCTATATGTGAAGACCTACTGCAGGAACCTCTCTCGAAGATCTACTGTTACGGTAAGTTCTTACATAACTGTACTTTTCTGTGATGGCCGCAATGTCCACCGTCCTCACTGCCAAGAGAGCCTGCAACTCAGCTGACTTATCACCTAGGCTCCTTGCATTCAACATGACCACCCTCCACCCCGTTTCCTTCCTTGCCTTACCCTGGATTCCACCTCTCCCCCTCGTGCCTCTACCCTGACTCCTCCCATTATCTTGGGGAGGTAAGCTAGTCAGGCTCCCCTCTCTGGGTTCCCTGCCTACCAGCTGTCCACTCGCCACCCCCACCTAGTTTATACTTACCTTTGCTGTTATCTACCCCTCTATCTCCTGTTTTAATGTTCCCTTCCCCTCACTGCTCAAGTATAGCCTGTCTCCTGCATCTAGATCTCTGTTGTCCCAAGCTTCTCCCAGCCCCCCATTAACCTGTACCCTCTGAATCGGCACCATTCCCCCAGCCATGTGTTGAACTCTCTAATCCTCCCTTTTCTCACCATACTCGCGCACAGCACTGGAAGCACCTCTGAGAAGGCCACCAATTCTCACAGTTCCTCACACATCCTTCCCAGTTCCTTGAGCCTCTCCCTCACCACTTCCACCGTCTCCCCCACCAGGTCATTCATACCCACGTGCACCACAAGGTACAGTTTCCTCCTCCTACCCCTCCTTGCGCACTTCAGAATTGACTGCCCCGCCGTGACCGCCATTATTCCAGGTATAGACTCCACCCATGTATGACTGTGCCTTTCCCCCTTACTGCCCCATCTTATCCATTTTAGTATGGAATCCCCCAGCACTATTTTCCTTCCCTTGTCATTCCTCATTCCCGCCCCCACCCTGCTGCCAAGGTACCTATCTCTGGAGTCCACCACCTTTGTAGCTCTACTCTTTCCCCCACGGCTCCCTGTCCCCACTCCTGACCTGTCCCCTCTCTCCCTCCCTGCTCTTTCACTAACCTCCACAACCCTCCCATCCTCACTGGACCCCCCCCCCTCTGCCTTTCACAACCACCCTCCCAGCACTATTCCCCTCTCCTTCCTCACTGCTTCCTTCGACTGCCCTTACAGCTGTGCCCCTCTCCCTTTACCCTTGGCTTCCTCCTCCAACCTACTTCTGTCCCTTGTGTCTTCCCCAACCTTTCCCTCTCTTGCCCCCTCCTGGTGAACATTTTCCCCCTCCTCCTCCACCAATGTTGCCAGGACTCCAAACCTATTTCCTGCCCCCACTGTCTTGCTGTGTGTCAGCTCTTCCCTCCTGACTGCGGCCCTCTCTACTGTGCCTGGTCTCCTGTTCAGTTTATTCCTGCACCTCCTCCCCTCTCTCTCCATCACCAAAGTAACATCAGGAATACCCCTAGACACTGGGGGCGGGGCTTACACTTGCTAGTCCAGTGGTTCCCCCTCCCCAGCCTAGTATGTTGGTGTGTAATTTTGTCTTGTAGATTTCACCCCATTACCCCAGTGCTGGTCCAATGTTCTGGATGCTGCACTGCTCCCAGCAGTGCGCGCCCCACTTACCAGATGGTGGTGTAGAGTAGAGTGTTGTTATGTATGAATTTCCATCCCTTTCAAAAGTAATTGAATGTAATTGTACCCTTCTGGGGTACAATAGCATTCTGAAACCCTCTAGAAACAGCATGAGTTTTGGTCTCAAATGGAAACAACCCCCACACCCACATCAAGCACTTGAAAATGAAAGTGAACTGCTGTGACATCTGCAGCAGTTTTTCCACAGTTCCGACGACTGTTTGGAGTTTATTAAACAGTGAAAACAAACCCGACCACCCATAAAAATACTAAGCCCTAAAACTGGATATCATACTGTTGGAGCGATGGAGGGACGAGGCAAGCAATGTAGCGGGGAGCTTGCGATAAGTGTATAGACACACACTGCCAATTTTTCCTGAATGTAAAAAAGTTTCAAAAAACCCACTATGCTCTCTAAAAAATGCTGGATGGGCAGTCAGGTGCCCAACCAGCTTGACCTGCCACCCCTGGGTTCCAACTACATCAGACTGCTCTAATTTTGCTATTGAGGTCTGATGTAATCAGAACCCCTCTGTGGCAGCACAGGCTAGTTGTGCCCAGCTGCCCATCCAGGATTCTTTGTTTAATCCAGGGAGGTGCTGGACACTACAAACAGGCTCACAAGGGTCACTACGGCTTTGTTCATGACCCCACAGGTGATTTGCATGGCGACCTTGCCCCCTTTCCTGACCGGTTTCAAAGCAGTTTCCAGCCATTCAGGAAAGGGCCGTGACCCCCATTAAGCATAGCTCGAGGGGACCCTAATGTCAGCAGTGGCGGTCGCACCGACCACGGAACACCACCATTAGTGACTGTGAATAAGGTACCGACTGTATAACAGAACTCTTGTTGTGAATAAGATGAACTAGCATGCAACACTGCTCCCTGACTGTATGGGGCTCCAGGGACATCAGGGCTAACTCTAGACCACAGAACTAAAGTTCTCCTTTAATTTTTACACTTGAAAAAATGCTAAAAGCAGACTGAAAGCAAGGAAAAGGCACATGTTACATAAAAGAGCAATCTAAACTGGAATACGAAGGTAATAGTACAAAATGTTGGTGTTACATCCCCTGCTGTTTTAAAGGGGAGCTGTCGGGCCCAACACTCAAGTGTGAGGCAGATCCCAATGTGCACTTTGTGTGCAAAAAAATGTCATTTTACTTACTGCTTAATGTGGTATAGTAGATTGTATCAGATTAATTTTGCTTACTCCTAGGCTGACATCTTCTGTAACTACAAATCCCAGAATCCCCTGCAGCTGACATCAAAGCAGGACTGCACCAGTGTGAGATTCAATAGCCTACAGTGCAAGTTAGAGTTTATATAAGCTGTGATCTTTTGTTTGCTGGTCTCGCTGTCCTCTCATGGCTAAGTATGAACATACGAAAGAAGCCAGCAGATAAAGGCCTTGTCTGTCTGTCAAGTTTGCTTGATTGTTCAGTTTGTGGTCTATACCACAGCTTACTCACCCATTCCCTTCCCCCCACATCTTCTCCTAGATGGGTCTCCTCTTGCACTTATTTTACCCCTGACCCTATCCCATCCTCTTTTTTTTATGCTTTATTTTTATTTCTTTTTATAGTAGGTACATACATGAAAAACCCATCCTTGGTTCTGAGTATGCTAAAAAAGAGGTGTAACATACATCGAATAACTAGGATTACAGACATATCATCCATTGTTGCATCAAGTGAGATCATATTACTTCAATATACTATGTAATATTTCCTACATAACCTTGCAGCAAGAACATGGACATCTATTATATTTTATATCAACCCAACAGATCCAGTCTTTGTGCCTCAAAGGGCACTCATAAATGCCACTAAAAGCAGCATTATAGTCCATGTGACTCAATAAATTGTTCCACCTTCCCAGCAGATGCTCACTAGAGAACCCCCCATCTATTACCCCCAGACAAATCTGAACCACTTAGCAAGTCCAGGTTTAATAAAGCTAGCAGTAATGTATTATTTTGATTAACAGTTTCAACAACTGAAATCATTTTAACAAGAACTTTGTAAACTGTTGATAATCCAGTCCAGCTAAACTTCAGGACAGAGTTATGGCCATTAAACAAATGATCAGTCACGTGGAGACTAAATTATTGGCCCATTAAATGTAAGGTCAGTCCCCATTGTCCAGCACATCGTTAGATTCTTGGCGAGCAAAGTCTTTCTGAATCAAAGTCAGCCTTTTCCCTGCTTCGGCAGGGTCCAAGTAAATATAAATTTTACCTGCATACATAATCCTAAAATGAGCTGGAACCTGTAATGCGTGGGTAACCCCCAAAGCTCTTAATCATGAATGGACAGCATCAAACACTTTGCGGCGTTGGCAGGTTGAGTAACTCAAGTCTGGAAGGCAATTTAATCTGTCGCCAGTGTCCAAGGATACAAGTCCTTTACTTTTAGCTGCTGTTAAGACTTTATCTCGAACATGTGGTCTGGTTGTGACTACAAGTATGGTACAAGGCAGAGTTTTCAATGTTGGATGGCGCCTAGGGGTAATGTGATAGGCTTTCAGAATGTTCCCCGTAATGTCCTGGCCCCATGTTTTGAAAATGAGTTTCCACACACCTGACAATGTCCTGTCCTTCCAACTGTTCTGGGATTTGTCGATCGCACAGCATTTAGCATTTTCTAACTGCTCCATTCTGAGTCTCAGCATTTTATTTTCTGCTAAGACCCCGGTGACTTCTGTAGCTGTATTGTTTGCCGTCTCTGCTGCTCCCTCGTCGGTTGCTGTAGCTTTTGCTATTTTGGTGTCCATAGTGGAAATGCAGTCAGTGAGGTTGTCCACCTTTTTGTCAAGTAGCTGTATGGCCTGCAAAAGTGCTCCGTTAGATGGTTCCTGTGTGCTCGCCTCATGGTTATAGGCTGCCTCTCCACCCTGATCCACTGGTTTACTTGGTTTTGGACTAACGTTGTCTTGCGTAGCCTTTTTTGGGCAGTTTCCCATGGTCGATACAGACCAAAATTGCAGCAAACTGTGCCGAATCGAAGCTGGATTAAGCAACTGTCTACAATTCAATGCCTTAGTAAAATTGTCTACCAGTATTCTAGTGATTTGTCTCAGAGCAAGAGGAACCCTCTCGGAGACATCTGTTCCCTTCAGCTGCTGGCTACTGCCCCTATCCCATCCTCTTTTGAAGGCATTCACTGTCTTTTGTGAGATCAGCTGTTCTGGTAGCCTATTCTACTCCTCCACCACCCTCTCCATGAAATAGTTTCTCCTCAGTTCCCTCTTGAATCTACCCCCTTCATCTTCATATTGTGTCCCCTTGTGACCCCTCCCTTTTTAGCCTGAACATGTGGTCTGTTTCCCCCCATTTATGCCTTTTAAATATTTAAAGGTCTCTATCATGTCTCCCCTGTCCCTTCTGTCCTCCAGTGAGTACATGTTGAGCTCCCCCAACCTATCCTCATAGGATCTCCCCCCATCCCATTTATCATCTTGGTTGCCCTTCTTTGGACCCTTTCCAGGAACTTGAAGTCTAAGTAGGGGTGCCAGAACTGAATGCAGTACTCCAGGTGCGGCCTTACCAGTGATCTATATAATGACGGGATAACTTCTACACATCTGGAGGTGATTCCTCTGGCTGCACACCCCAACATCTGGTTGGCCTTGGCTGCCATCCTTCTGCGCTACTCCGAGTGATTTAACCTCCCTGCTACTATCACACCCAGATCCTTTTCCTCTTCCAAGACCTTTAGTCCCCCCCAAGTGGTAGCTGTACCTAGGGTTCCTGGACCCGAAGTGCATAACCTTGTACTTCTTGGCATTAAATCCCAATTGCCAAGTCCTTGACCATTCTCCTAGTGTATCCAAATCCCTTTGCAAAACTCTCCCCTCCTCCCCTTCATCCACTGTTGCATCAATTTTGGTGCCATCAGCAAATAGGCTCATTTTACTCTCAACTGTGCTTGTTATGTTAGCAATGAAGATGTTAAAGAGCACATGTCCCAGAATGGATCCCTGTGGGACCCCGCTGATGACTGCCTGGTGCTTTGAAAGCTCCCCCCACCACCCTCTACCTACCCATGTAGCCAATTTTTCTCCCGCACCCAGGGTTCTCAGTTTGCCCCCAGCCTTCCATGTGACACCAAATCAAAAGTTTTGCTGAGGACCAAGTAGAGGACATCAACTGCCTTCCTCCCCATCCAATGCTGTAGTGACCCAGTCGAAGAAGTCCACCAGATTTGTCTGGCATGACCTCCCCTGGATGAACCAATGCTGATGTTTATCTTGCAAACTATTGTCCTGCATGAATGCCACCAGCCTCTCCTTCATGATAGACTCCATTAGTTTAGACACTATGGATGTGAGGCTGACTGGCCTGTAGTTCCCTGGGTCATCCTTTGGTCCACTCTTATTGATGGGCACCACATGTGCTGTCCTCCTGTCCAGTGGCATGCAACCAGTGTGCAGGGAGGTGTTAAACACATCTGCCAAGGGTGCCACCAGTACCTCTGCCAACTCTTTTAGCATTCGTGGATGTATCCCATCCGGTCCAATGGCCTTATCTGTCTGCAAGGAATTAAGGCTAGACAGTACATTCTCCTCCTGGATATCACAGTCTATTAATGTTATCCCTCCCACCCTCCTCCCCTTTGGGATGGGCCCTTCTCTTTCTTTCATAAAGACTGAGCAGAAATACTCATTAAGTACCTCTGCTTGCTCTGCCCCCTGCTCTGCCCACCCATCATCCTTTTAAATTTTGGCTATTTGTTCCCTGGTTTTCCTTTTTTCCCTAATATATCTAACAAAGTCTTTCTCTCCTTTCTTAATCCTCTGCAATAGTTTCCTCGCTTTTGAGGTCTTGGCTACCCTCACAAATCTTGTCACCTCCCTTGATCTCCTTGCGTGTTCCTTCCTGTCCTCTTCCTTGCCTGTTCTCTTAAATTTCCTAAAGGCTGCCCTTTTCGCCTTTGCAATCTCTTGAAACTCCCTTGTCCACCAACTAGGTTTCCTGGACCTCTTATTCTTTTTGGCACACCTTGTGCACAGGTTTGTTGCTTCAATCAGTCCCTTCTTTATAATGTCCCACTTTTGATTTGTATCCATCTCCTGCCTAATGGTTGCTAAATGTTTTATCACTATTGTTGCCATCTTTCCAGAATCAGCCCTCCTGAAGTCTGTCACCCTGGGTTTACTGTGAGTGCCCACCATACCCATGTCTAGGGAGAACCATTCTGTGTTGTGGTCACTCCCTGCCAAGGGGTCCCCCACTCTAACATCCTGCACCTACTCTCCCTCAGATAATATCAAATCCAGGATGTTCCCCTCCCTGGCTGGTTCATGTACTCTGTGTGTGTGAGGAATGCATCCTGGAACCCATCCAGAATGGACTGCTCCCTGTTACTAGTGGAGATCATGGTGCTCCAATCTACCCCTGGTAGGCTGAAATCTCCTACCACCATCATCGTGTTACCTCTTTGGCAGTGCTCAGTGATGCTTTTCACTAATTCTCTGTCAACTTCCTCTGACTGAGATGGAGGCCAGTAAACCACTCCCAGTCTCGTCTTCCTCCCCTTCCCATTATGGACATTGACCCATAAGGTTTCCACTCTCCCGCCCCATCTTCTTTTCTATTACTCGCTGTTTCTTCCCTAATGTAGAACCCCACCCCCTTCCTGTGCCCACTTCCTTATCCCTTCTATATAATTTGTACCTAGGAATTGTGAGTTCCCAATCCTGGTACTGGTTTGCCCACATTTCCATTATGGTGGCTATGTCAACTCTTCCTACAGTCATCATTGCTTGGAGTTCAAGTATTTTGTTTCCTAAGCTCCTAGTGTTTAGAGATACCACTCTCTAACCACCCCTTCTGCTATTTCCACCCTCTAATAGCCCTCTAGTCCTGCCTACCCCTGAATTCTTCTCACTGTCCCTATCACAATTTGGGGGGGGGACTGTAAGCCTCCGGTTTCTTGTAACTTGGTCTGACTAATTTGTCTTTAGTTTAAATGATAAGATTATGTGATGAAATCTCCCAGTTTTTGTTTGAGAGCCATTGTACCCTCCTTACTCAGGTGCAGTTGGTCAGAGGCATACAACCCCTTATCCTCCCATAACTCACCCCAGTTTCCCACCAGTCCAAGCCCTGTTTGCCTGCACCAAAGAGCCAGCCACTCAATGAACTTTTTAATCACCTGTTTCCTAATGGTGCTTGCCTTCTGAACTGGGAGCATCTCTGAAAAGGTTATGGGTTGAAAATTATTTCCACAAGCCCTGACTGGTCCTTTAAATCTAGCCTGCATTTCCTTCAGGCTATTTTCATCAATGTCATTTGTGCCAAGGTGTAGCACCAGGAGAGGATTTTCACCCCTATCGCCTCATGTATGCTGGTATAATGTGCCTTGCCTCATGCACCATTATGCTCAGTATGCAGTCCACCCATATTTCACTACTCTTATTATCCTTGCCTCCCCATTTGATTCCTCTTATGATTGAATCCCCTACTACTAGGACCCTTTTATCCCCTCCTCGATGCCTGCTCTGCACCCCTGCCAGCTCCCCACCCTCTCTTCGGATCCTTCCCCCACTTATCTTGTCTTTTTTCTCAGCTTCCACCTGTCTAGCACTTGCTAAGTTATTACTTAGGCTGTCCCCTGCCTTGTCTTTCATGCCTGAAGTTACCTCCTTACTTGGTCCAGTCATTTCTCTCTTCTTGGAAACACTACTGTCCCCCCCCCAGTAACCTTTCCCCCATCCCAATGTCTGTTCTATGAGTGTGTACTTTGACCTCCAACTCACCCAGCTTCCCATCTGCCTTATTGCTCTTTCCCTCATCCTTTGTCAGTGTTAGTGCACCTTCCTCTATTTTGTTCACTCTCCCTCCATTTCCTGAGCTATCATTCCCAGCTCTGTCCATTGTCCCACCTTCCATTCCCACCCCTCCTTGCTGGAGAGTGTGCCTCCCCCTCTGGAGAGTGAGTCCCTTCTTTGTCCCATTCTCCCATTTTAGCATGTGCAGCCTTGGGGATTGCACCTTGTTATGCCTGGGTTATATACCACCAACTGACCTATATGTAACCATAACCTTATGCACCTACAAGTATTAGTGCCTTACCACTGTCTCATAATGTTTTACCTATATGATATATTTCTTCCATATATACTGTTTCTAGTTTCCACATACATTCTGCTATATTTCACAATACTATAACATGATGTATGCTTTTCTGATGACATTGCAAGTATTGCCACACTCACTGTCTCCATTGGTAACAGCTTTTCCATTTATTGCTGAATATGAATTATCTTTGTCTAAGTTTTATGCCAAGTTATGCATTTCTGTTTCCTGGTGTTACCACCCAGATATTACACTTTGCATATTATATCCAATTGTATTTGTCTGCCTTACCCAAATGTTGTATTCTTATCAGTAGTATATATGTAACTGTCAGTCTGCCCCTCCCCAGTCCCTGAGATTTTGGTGTTCCTCCCGTATGTTTGTTCATTTTGTATCTAGAGTTAGATTTATACAGTATGTGTACCCCGGGGCTGACTGGTGGAAATTATCCTCTTTGTAACTCCTTGTTACATGCTTTGGCATGAGAATTATAGTAATAAATTTCCATTTTATTACTTACTTGCCCTGTGTTTTCTTTACTCAGTTACATGCATGCAAGAACCTGAACTATGAGCAGGACTCATATGTATCATATTGGCGACCGTGGAAGGACAGGAGGGGACTGTTATGCCAGGGTTATATACCACCAACTGACCTATATGTAACCATAACCTTATACACCTACAAGTATTAGTGTATTTCCACAGTCTCATAATGTTTTACCTATATGATATGTTTCTGCGTTATATACTGTTTCTAGTTTCTACATAAATTCTGCTATATTTCACAATACTGTAACATGCTGTATGCTTTTCTAATGAAATTGCAAGTATTGCCAGACTCACTGTCTCTAGTGAGACTGATAACAGCTTTTCCATTTATTGCTGGATTTGAATTTCCTTTGTCTAAGTTTTATGTCAAGCTGTGCATTTCTGTTTCCTGTTGTTACCACCCAGATATTACACTCTGCATACTAATCATAAGCCCACTAATTTTCTGTTGTCAGACAGAGTCAAAGATGGCTCTGTCTCTAACACCAGACTTACACACTGGTCTCTTCTTTTACAGGATCTTAACATTACTGTACATTCTACAAAATTACCATCCCTGTTGGCCTATGGCCTGTTACATATAGGTGACGCACATGAATGCTCCCTCCAGCCGCCTGACCTGCCTGACCAAGGACCCTTTCTTCCAGCAACACCGGAAGTACTAAATGACACCAACTTGTGCCATGTTTTCACTGTTGGCTCAGCCTCATACAGTGATGGGGATCAGGTAGCGGTATTTGGGGTACTCATTGTGCATCCTGACAATAACACAGTCCGCATTGCCCAGAACTGTACTGTCATTTCTTCATAGTATGCCGAATTGGCAGCTGTGGCCTGTGCTCTGGAATTGCTAAAACAAGGCACTACAGACACAATCATCTTTACAGACTCTAACTGGGTCTGTTCCTCCCTGTCTGAATTCCTACCATTTGGGGAGAAAACAAACTTTGCATCCTCTGATGGTATACCTAAATACATAGATGTGTTGGTGTACATCTCAACACTAGCACAACAGTTTAAGCATAAACTGTACATCCACAAAGTTTGTGCCCATTCTAGGAGTGAGCCCTTCCATTCTTTCAATGACCATGCTGACTCTCTTGCAAAATCTCAGAGACTGGGGAGAGGCTGGCTGGCAGTTACATATATACTACTGATAAGAATACAACATTTGGGGTAAGGCAGACACATACAATTGGATATAATATGCAGAGTGTAATATTTGGGTGGTAACACCAGGAAACAGAAATGCATAGCTTGGCATGAAACTTAGACAAAGGAAATTCATATTCTGCAATAAATGGAAAAGCTGTTATCAGTCTCACTGGAGACAGTGAGTCTGGCAATACCTGCAATGTCATCTGAAATGCATACAGCATGTTACAATATTGTGAACTATAGCAGAATATATGTGGAAACTAGAAAAAGTATATATGGAAGAAACATATCATATAGGTAAAACATTATGAGACTGTGGTAAGGCACTAATACTTGTAGGTGTATAAGGTTACGGTTACATATAGGTCAGTTGGTAGTATATGACCCAGGCATAACAGTCCCCATGCGTGTAGATGGTCTAAGCCAGGAAGAGCGTTTCACAGTTTATACCATGCAACAAATATGGGCATGGTAAAAAGAATAACAAGAACAACTATCAGGGCAAGACGCATATTAATGCTACTCCATCTGTGACTAATAAAGGCAGCTGGAATTACTGGACTTGGCCACCATATAAACAGATTGTTCAGGAAAATAAAAGGTTAAGAGAGATGTTAGGTCAAGTCAGATCTGCTAGAGCTCCTGGTAGTGTTCGCATCGTGGCAGTGATTGTTCCAGCATCCCAGCTCACGATGGGGGGGGGAGATACAGGGCCTGAGACTGTCCAGGTCTTGCAGCATCTTTTTCCTTCTCCAACTCCACCCCCACCCCCCACATTACTAGCACCAGCTCCAACTTCCATACAGCCCTCTCCACCGACACCTGCCACTGGAGCATCACCTGTGGCAGCAGTGGCTACTACTAGCCAAAGTCAGTTACTTCCAGTTTATAATGTAAATAAAGCCAGAACTGGTCAGAAAGTGCAAGCAATGGTTGGACAACTCACAGGGGGGCCCTAATAAATCACAATGACAATTAGAGGCCCCAGTCAATATTGTTTCCCCTTTGGTTGTGGATACAAGTGGAAGGCCTTGTGTAGAGGCCATGGTAGGGGGCTGCCAATGGGTAATGCTGCTTGATACAGGAGCAGCTATGTCAGTACTACATGATGAGGATCCAGCTTCCTCACACTGGTCCACCAGATGGTTGACCGGTGCTCAAGGTGTGGAAGGTACCCTACTGCAGACATACAGGTCCATCTCCATTCCAGTGGTAGTGGGTATCCTAAACACCCAATTTACTTTTGACCTCATGGTATTACGTCATCATCCCAGTATTTTAGGGATTGATTTCCTTGCATAACATGGCTGTGTTGTGGATTTAGCCAACAGGCTAATGATTCAGATGCCAGGACAGTACCATATTGTCATGATATGTGATTCACATGTCCTGGCTGCCATTACACACAATGACACTGAGTATGACATCATAGATACCCACAAGGATCATGACTCATATAGTGAGCTTTTTTTTTTTAGTCTTTGGTAACCAGGTAAGGCCCACTAGGTACAAGTGGCTGTTTTCAGGGGCAACCTGGGAGCACTTGGCATTTAAGTGACTTGCTCAGAGTCACATAGTATGCAAGTGGAGGTTGTGGGAATCAAACCTAGGTTTGGTCTGCTGGATGTATCAAGCTCGTTCACAGCTCATTACTCTAACTTCTAGGCTATACTGAATCATATACTTGCAAAACATCAAGATGTGTTTGCAACAAACAAACATGATTGTGGCAGGATGAAAACATCCATTGAAGTAACAGGCCCAGACCCTGTTAGACAAAAACAATACCGTTTTCCTGCAGAAGCCCTGCCATCATTAAGAGAGACTACCCAGTCTCTACTTCAACAGGGGGTGATTAGACCATGTGTTTCAACCATAAACCCCCTCATTTGGCCTGTGAAGAAACCAACTGGGGCCTGGAGACTCACAATTGATCACCGGAAACTTAATCAAGTAACCCCAAGCTGTGCCCCAACAGTGGCATCAGCACCAGATGTGTTAAGGATGTTAACACCTGACTGTAAATGGTACACTGCATTGGACATTTCCAATGGATTTTGGTCTTTACCATTGGTTAAGGAAAGCCAATATAAATTTGACTTCACTTTTGAAGGGTGTCAGAACACATAGATCTGCCTCCCTCAGGGGTACCATAATAGCCCCTCCCTCTTTCATTTATACATGAAAGATGCATTATGGGGATTTTCAGCCCCTGCATGCCTTCTGCAGTATGTGGATGATTTGCTCTTGTCCACATCTACCAAAACAGAACATTTGGTTCTACTTGATGAGCTACTGACCCTCTTACAGAGGGCAGGCCTCAAATGCAACCCTTCTAAACACAATTGTGCCAGACAGAAGTCACCTTTCTGGGTCTCTGCTTCACAGAAAAAGGCAGAAGCCCAGACTTGAAAAAGATTCAGGGATTACAAGACTTGCCCCTACCAACAAGTGTGGCAACACTTAGATGTTTCCTAGGCATGGTAAACTACTCTAGGGATTTTATTTTTACTTTCTCCAGGTCTCTGCCCAGTGGATGTTATCCACTGGTCTTTTTGGCTGGGCCACTTCCATAGCATGACCCTGGCATCATTCTGCATGGGGCCAGGAGATTTTTAATTTTTTTTGCCTTTCTTTTTTTCTCCTGGTCCCTTCCCTCTGAGAGCACCAACGCAGAGGACTTGCGTCCAGAAGAATGACATGCAGTTGCACGCCACCATCAAGCGTCCACAGCTCTGTCCCCACCCCAGCCCCTTGTAGGAAACTGGCATTTCGTCTTACCGCCTGTGCTTCCACAGGCGGTAACGTGTGTGGGCATTGCTGCCCATATAACCCGCCCCCCCGGAGGAGGAGAGCATCCATTGAGATGCTCTATCCTACTTCCCCCGACCAAACCCCTGGTGACCCGAGCCCGTTCCTGAACCCAGGTCACCGGCATAGTGCGAGGTGTGGTGTCCAGCACCTCAACCCTCAGCACCACCAGGCCAGCCTACTTTAGAGATTTTGTGGTTTTGCACAGAAGGCTGTGCCTCTGTACGAGTTACTGAAAAAGAACATCCCCTGGACATGGGGTCCAACACGGACAGCAGCTGTAACCAGCCTGAAACAGACACTCACCTCAGCTCCTGCTTTGGTTACTCCAAATCCATCTTTGCCCTACCATTTGGAAACAGCAGCTATAGATGTAGCCATTTCAGCAGTTCTAACACAGAAATCCAATGGACGCCTAAGGCCTATTTCCTTTGCATCACAAATGCTTTCTCCAGTGGAGAGAAAGTATAATCTATATGAAAGGAATCTCCTTTCTACTTACTGGGCTGTAAAACACTTTTCATACATCATTGTTTATACTCCCATTATTCTGCATACTAATACTTGTAGGTGTATAAGGTTACGGTGACATATAGGTCAGTTGGTGGTATATAACCCAGGCATAACAACCTCTATCTTGGTCTGCTGAGAATACTCTGACGATGTTGTTCCCTCTGTACCTTGGAGTCACAGAGGACTGTGCTTAGCCCCTGAAGAAAAGCAGAACCAAAAAACGTCTGATCGGCGCTTATAAAAGCTTTAGCATGTACTGCAGGCTGCTATTGCATCTCCCACTGCTGCAGTCCTGCTCTGATGTCAGCTGAAGGGGATTCTGGGATTTGTAATTACAGAAAATTTCAGACTAGAAGAAAGCTAAATTAGTCAGATAAAATCTTCTATACTACAATAAACAGTAAGTAAAATGAAATGTGTTTGCACATAAAGTGCACATTGGGTCCTGTCCTACACTTGTGTGTGTGGCCCTTTGTGCTGACTGTTCTCCATTAAAGGGAAGGGGAGTTAGTTTTATATAATGTCTCTTATGCACACTGTATCCCAAAGTGTTTTACAAAGTAACAAGTTAGATACTGATAGAGCAGGGACTGTAGAATAGAATGGAATTTGGATTTATAAAACACCTTTCATACCCCTTGTATCCCAGAGTGATTTACAAAGCAATAAGTTGCATACTGGTAATGCATGGACTATAGAAAAATAATTAAATTTGGATTTGAAGAGTGTGTTTGATACACACTGTATCCCAAAGTGTTCTACAGAGCAATGAGTTAGATACTGGTAATGTAGGGGCTGTATAATAGAATAACATTTGGATTTATATAGCACCTTTCATACACACTGTATGCCAAGGCACTTTACAGAGCAATAAGTTAAATACTGGTAGAGCTGGGACTATAGAAAAAACAGAATTTGGATTTACAGAGCACCATTCATATATACTGTATCCCAAAGTGATTTACAAATCAAAAAGTTAGATAGTAGCAGTGTAGGGGCAGTAGAATAGCACAGAATTTGTATTTACATTATACAAGTGCCTTTCAGACACACTGTGTCCCAAAGTGATTTATGTAACATGTTAGATACTGGTAGTACAGGGACCGTAAAACAGAACAGAATTTCAAGTTACATAGCACCTTTCATACACACTGCATGACAAAGTTCTTTAGATACTGAAACATAGAAATTGATGGCAGAAAATGGCCTATTGATCCATTTTGTGTGTGTGTCCATTCCTATCAATCACCACCACCGGGGCAAGCGTGGTGGTGGTGGTGTTGCCCTCAGTGTCCACCAGATCCTCTCCTGCACCATTGCTCTCAGGGAGGCAGTACTCTCCCATGAATTTCTCCTTGCCAGGCTTGCCTTTCTTTCCACAGTACCCATTCTCATTGGGGTTTCTTATGCTTCACTCAAATTCTCATCCTCCTCTCTAGCTGACATGTTTTCTCTGCCATTACCGAACGGTCCTCCTCAGGAGGACTCATCCTCCTTGAAGACTCTAATATTAATTGGCTCTCCCCAGCCTCCAGACTAACTTCTCTCAGGATTGAGTCTGTTTATCTCTTCCAGCTCATTGTTGAACCCACCCGGCTCAATCCTCACTCCCCTAACGACACCCTTCTGGACGAGGTTCTCTTCTCCAACCCCCACTACGCTGCTGTAGCAGGTATTCTGCTGAACACCTACAGCAACCACTGCGTGACGTTCTGCATCAGGAAAGTCTGGTGCCCTCCCTCCTTCCCTAAGTACATCTGGTCTAGGTCCCTCCAGTAGCTAAATATCAGTGCTCTCCTGGGCAGTCTTGCTGTAGCTGACTGGTCAGCCATCCTTTCTGCCCCTGATATTGACATGGCTCTCTTCCCTGTTGTATCCCAAATTTTCCTTTGTCTGGGACAAGCATGCTTCCTCAGAAAGTCCGAGGTTAAATCTCCCTCCCCCGGATTACTCTTGGGCTCCGATGTTAGCGGGCAGGTGCCGAGGTCTTCTCTGCTGGCTCATCCTACCTTAGCAGTGTTATGCAATGCCAGATCTATTAAACACAAAACAGCTATTAGGTTTATAGGTTCATAGGTACTTCAGAGCATAGAAGACTTGCGTCCATATAGCTCGCTGATTTACTAACAATACCCGCTAATACCTTTGCTAAACAAGTAAGAATCCAACCTATTTTTAAAGGTATTCATAGTCGGACTTGACACCACTTCACTTGGTAGTGAATTCCAAATTCCTGTTACTCTTATAGTAAACCAATTTCCCCTTTTTTTGGTGTTATATTTATCTTTATACAACTGGTAGGTATGTGACCTAGTATCATAACTTTGTTTTTTAATTTTCATGTCCAGTTGTTCCCGTAATTTCTCATCACTGAGTATTTTATATACTTGACACATATCCCCGCATAATCTACGGTACTCCAAGGTAAATAATCCTAGTTTTTCCAGTCTCTCATCATATTTCAAACCCTGAACCTCATTTATGCCTTTTGTTGCCCTTCTCTGCACCCGCTCCAGGATAGCCACGTCCTTCCTATAGCCTGGTGACCAGAACAGGGCACAATACTCCATATGGGGGTGCACCAGCGAGGTGTACAGTGGCAATAACACTGCCTTTTCATGGCTTGTGATGTGTTTACGTATACAGCGCTGAATGCCGCTTGCCTTCCTTATCATCTGGAAGTATTGTTGACCAAATTTTAATTCATTATCTACTATCACTCCTAAATCCCTTTCTTCCTGCACAATTCTTAAATCCTTATTCGATAGCTTATAATTAAAATGTAGATTGTTCCTACCCAAGTGCATAACGACACACTTTTCTGTATTAAATGATGAGCCCTTATTGTTAGCCCATTCTTCCAATTCTATAAGTGCTGTCTGCAACATAGTGGCTTCTATTATATTGTTGGCTAAGTAACCCAGCCGTGTGTCGTCCGCAAACTTTGCTAGCCATACTTCGTTACTTATATTCATATTAGAAATATATATATTAAAAAGGCATGGTCCCAGCACCGAACCCTGTGGTATTCCACTTGACACCTCAGCCCACTCAGAGCATACACCCCTCACACAAACCCTCTGCCTTCTATCTCTCAACCATGACTCCACCCAAGAGGAGAGTTTTTACGTGTATTCCTATTTCCTGAGGGCTCCTATTAATTCAACATCGTACCTTATCAAATGCCTGAAGTCAAGGTATACAACATCCACCGCTGCAGATCCAAGGCTTTGCTAACCCTGCCATAAAACTCCAGAAGGTTTGTCTGGCACGATCTGCCCCTGGTGAACCCATGTTGCGACCTGTCTATAATGCTATTAGAATTCATAAAATCAAGACTATATTCCTTAATAATAGATTCCAAAATCTTGCCCAAGACCGAAGTCAGACTAATTGGGCGGTAATTTTCAACCTGTTGTTGAGAACCTTTTTTAAATATTGGTATAATGAGTGCCTGTCTCCAGTCAGCAGGTACAACTGATGTATCCAAGGATTTTTGAAAAATATAGGTTACTGGCCCTGCTAACTCATATGCCAGTTCCCTAATTACTCTTGGATGTATGCCATCCGGTCCCTGTGCTTTGTTGGGGTTTATATCCTTGAGTCGTTTTAGTACATCAAAAATGTTTAATGTAATGGTAGAACCTTGGGTCGTGGTATGCTGTTTCAAATCTACAGGCTGAACTTTATTAAAGACAGATGCAAAATAAAGATTACACATATCTGCCATTTTCTGATTGTCTGAGGTTATATGACCAACTGAGTCCCTTAGAGATGTAATACTGCCGTTAGTTCCTTTTATGGATCTAATGTATGTATAGAAAGATTTATAGTTATTTGGTACCTTATTTGCTAATTTGTGCTCATATATCTTCTTTGCACAAATTATTGCTGATTTGGTTTTTTAAACACTTTTATAGAACTCCCAACATGTTTTATTATTACTTTTTTTGCCCTCAAATATGCTTTATTTTTAAGTTTAATCAATTTCTTTATGTGGGGGGTTAACCATAAAGGAAGTGTTTTTTTAAATCCCTTATACTTTTTTTTGTTGGTACATGCCTATGAACCAGTGACTCAATCACAGTACTCAACCTACTCCACATTTCTGATGCAGATATATTTGCAAATACTTCCTGCCGGTTCCAGGCTGCCATCTCATTTCTCATTGATGCAAAATGTGCCTTATTGTACATGTGAATTAATGTGCTCCCTGTAAGGTTTCCCAAATCCCCCACATAGTCAAAACTAACCATGGCATGATCACTAGTGCCCAATGGAGGTAATGTTTTACAATCTTGAATATTATTACTCAAATTGCTTAATACCAAATCCAGTATGTTATCCCCCCTAGTACTGTCAGATACATATTGATCAAGTCCAGCCAGTGTAAAAGACTCAAGATAACTAGCTTCCATAGGTGATAAGGCTTCTAATGAATTCCATTTAATTTCCGGTTATAGCTGATCTTGTTGGAACAACTAATCTGGCTTGCATCAACGAGACCTGGCTGGATGAAAATGCAGGCCCTGTATTGGCTTCAGCAACTCCAGCCGGGTTCTCGGTGATACACCATGACAAGGTTGGATCGTAAGGGCGGGGCTGTGGCCATTATGTTTAAGACTGAGCTGGGCCTTGTGGATGTGCCATTGGGAAGTACCAGATCCTTCAAATATATCCTGGGAGAGGGTGTAGGCTGTGGGATTCTCCTTATCTACCATCCACCAGGAGATGGAGGAGAATTCCTGCAGGAGATAGCAGACTTCATCGTCGACATGGAGTTGAGGTCCCCCAGTTGGATAGTTCTGGGGGACTTCAATGCCTGGGTCGACAATTAACTCTTGCATTTTGGTCAAAATCTCCTCCAGCTGATGACGATGCTGGGCATTACATAGGTAGTTACCTCCTCGATCCACGTATGGGGTCATTCATTGTATCTGATCTTTCTTTTGGGTATGGAGATAGCTGATCTGGGGGTGGAACCAGTCAGCTGGTCTGACCATCACACTATAAGGTTCAGCTTCAGGGTCCCCTCTAATAGGTCTGCCCCTACGGAGATGGTTCAGTACTGCTGTTTAAGTGGGGTTAACCCTAGTGACCTATCAGCGGTGCTGGAACTATCGGGCTTGTCAGGTGAATGCATGAGTCCAGATGATCTTGTACTAGTCTATAATAAGGCTGTGGGAGATGCTCTGGACAAGATTGCTCCTGTTCGTGTTCGACCTCTCACCCTTCACCCAAGGAGCCCTTGGTTTGATGGCTCCTTGAAAGAGTTGGGGCAAGTTGGCCGGAGGATGGAGAGAGCCTGGCGGACATCTGGTTATGATGCTGACAGGCTTAGGTTGATGGCACGTTATGATAGCTATCAATCAGAAATCGCCCGTAAGAAAGCAGAACTCCTGTCCAGGGAGATTTCTGCTGTGCAAAATCTACTGGCTCAGCTTTTCCAGACTGTTGACAGATTGTGCAATCCGATCTGTCTCCAGCCCAGAGAAGCCTTTTCTCAGCTAAGATGCGAGGAGTTCTCTCAAATTTTCACAGATAAGGTTGCCAGCATCAGGTCTGGCATCGGTCCGACCTCTCCTATGAGGGATGCTGTAATCAACAGGAGGTGGCATGCACTCAGTCTTTCTGGTCAGATTTCTACCTGCCGTAATTCATGGACATTGTAAAGACCATCCAAACATTGTGCTTAATCAGTTGTAGTTCGGATCCAGGCCCTACACCCCTCTTAGTGGGATGTGTAGATGTTATCTGCCCAGTCCTTGCTGAAATTGTCTGGAAGTCCTTGGAGGGTGGGGTCTTTCCTGACCCCCTCAAGGAGTTGGTCGTTCAACCACTCCTTAAGAAATCCTCCCTGGATCCAGACTGTCTAGCTAACTACCAGCCTATCTCTAACCTACCATTTGTTGGTAAAGTTATTGAAAAGGTGGTTGCGCTGCAATTGGATGATCATCTTACAACTCTCAATGTCAATGACTCTCTCCAGTCTGGTTTCAGGAAGAAGCATAGCACGGAGACTACTCTTATATGGGTATTGAATGGCCAGAGATCAAAAGGCACACACCATTCTGGTCCTTTTTGACCTCTCAGTTGCATTTTACACTGTAGACCATGGTGTGCTACTGGAGCGCCTGTGGCTTTCTTGTGTGCTGTCTGGTACAGTCCTTAAATGGTTCCATTTGTTCCTCACAGGCAGGTCTCAGAGAGTTACCACTGGAATTTATTCCTCTGGTGCTCACTCCCTGTTCTGTGGGGTGCCGCAGGGTTCCATTTTGGCCCCCCGTGCTGTTTGCAGTGTACATGCTGCCATTGGGAGATATCATCAGGTGATACAGTCTGAATTTTCACTGCTATGCAGATGATATTCCGCTGTATATGTTCTTTCTGCCCGGACAGAATGATGCACTCTCCGTGCTAAATAATTGTCTTACTGAGATCAGAACTTGGATGAGTTCCAGTTGGTTGAGACTGAATCTAGACAAGACTGAAGTTTTGGTAGTGGACCCAGGTCATCCGGGGGTAGGTTTGGGGGCTAGACAACCATCAGGCTTGTCGTTTGGTGGTATACAGCTCACTACCTCAGACCACGTGCGAAACCTGAGCATTGTTTCTGATGATAGTCTGACTCTAAAGCCTCAGGTTTCAGCAGTCGTTAAATCATCTTAGGAATATTGCCTGGGTGAAACACCTGGTTCCTCTGGATGATTTTTCAATGTTGGTCCATGCCTTTGTCACTACCCATCTTGATTACTGCAACTCCCTCTACCTAGGGCTACCAGAGGTTGATATCTGCCACTTGCAGCTGGTGCAGAACGTGGCAGCTAGGCTTCTGACTGGGACTTCTAGGACCAGTCATATTATGCCTGTGCTCTGCGAACTGCACTGGATGCCTGTTCAGGGGCGGATCACCTTTAAGGTTGGTTTGCTAACTTTCAAACCCCTACATGATCAGGGACCCGGCTAACTGCAAGATCTCCTTGTACCCTACTGCCCCCTCTGCCCTCTCTGTTCCGCCGATGAGGGATTGCTGGAGATTCCCAGGGTACGACTGAAGACATCTGGTTCTCAGGCTTTTTCTTTTTCGGCTCCTTCCCTGTGGAATTCTCTACCTCGTTGGTTGAGAGAATGCCTGACCATCGACAGGTTTAAAACTAGGTTAAAAACTTATTTATTTGATTTAGCCTTCACAAAATATGGATAACCTGTTTTGTTTTGTTCAGTTCTATTTATACTGTTGTGCTTGTTTTTATGAACAGCGCCTTGGCTTGGAAAGGCGCTATAAAAATAAAGTTTGACTTGACTTTACTTTACTTGAGCTCATTTAAGTCCCATGACCATGCTTGGGCCTGTTACAAATTATCCCTCTCCCTTCCTGACCTTCTCTCTTACAGGAGCGTTAGAAATTCATGTACTAAGGCTGTCCATGCTGCTAAATCCTTCAATTTTAAGGCCAACCTCCAGAACAACCCTAACTCCTCAGCCAAGTTCTGGAAGGTAATTTATTCCCTTTTTAACCCACCGACGCAGTCTGCTGTCCCAGTCCTCATGGTTAATGGTTCACCTGTCTCTGATCTTCCCTTTGTAGCAGCTCACCTCAACAAATTCTTCACTACTTCTGTCCTCCCTTATCCCCTGGCTCCTCTCTTCTCCCACGTTCTCCCACTTGCTCCCCCTCCTCCCCACCCTTCCCTTCCCAGGATTTTCATTTCCCCACTTTTACTACCTAGGAAACCTTGCTAACCCTTTCCTCCCTCAGCCTGTCTAAATCTAGCCCACTGGATCCTAAACAACCCCACCTCTCAGCTCCTGCCATCACCTTCCCCCTTGCTCACCTCCTCAACCTCTCCTTCTGCATCTTCGCTGTTCCTCAGTCTTGGAAGTTTGCTATAGCCCTCCCCCTTCATAAAGGAAGTGACCCTCCTCCCCTGATAAATTCTGGCATATATCCATCCTCCCTTGGCTTACAAAGTTGCAAGAGAAACTTGTCTATTCTAGGCTTGCTGACTTCCTCTATTTATCAAACTTGTTTCTGAAAGCACCACTCCACTGTCTCCTCCTTGCTGCATGTTACTGACTCCATCCTCACTGGGAGGGATCAGGGGCACATTACAGTGGCCATTTTCATTAATCTGGCCAAAGCCTTTGGTTTGGTGGCCCATCCATTCCTCCTGGACAAGCTGAGCTCTGCTGGCCTCTCAGCTCTTGCTGTTGAATGGTTCTGTTCCTACGTCATGGGCCATCAACAGTCAGTAGAGTTAGGAGGCATCCTGTCACCTACACTACTCATCCAGGCTGGGGTTCCACAGGGCTCCATCCTGGGTCCCATCTTCTTCTCTTATTTTTCTGAACAAGCTCCCCTCTGCTCTGAGTCAGCACTATTAGAAACAATGTCCATGACCTTTGACACCAGCCAAAAATTGGCCAGGCTCTCCCCCCTGCCTGTCTTCTCCACCCTGGATGGCACCCCTTTCAAAGCAATGCCATCTTTCAAGTACCTTGGTGTGTGACTAAAAAAGTAAGCTTGATTTCTCTGCCCATATTCATGCTATCCGTGCCAAGCTCCACCCCAAACACAGAGTCTTGTATCGCAACAAAGACTGCATGTCTCTGCAGGTCCAACATGAGCTTGCTAAAAAATGGTGCTCCTGGTGTCCAACTATGCGAATGTAGTCTACAGCACCATCCCCTTCTCTTCTCTTGTCAAACTGGACACCATCTGTAACACTTTTTGTTACTTTGCTACCAACTCCCCCCCTCGAAGTCACCACTGCTCCCTCTACTCCTTCCTATCCATCTTCCCCCTACCTTCATGTTGCCAGCGCCACTGTGCCTCCTACATTTCCAAATACTGGTTTGAGTCCCTTCCCTCTTACCTATCCTCACTCCTCTCTCCCATTCTCTCTACCTCATGCTCCTCTGCTCCAGGGATCCTTGAGCCTTCTCCCTCCCCCACCCTCCCTCCTCTTCTGGGCAGTCAGCCTTCTATCATCATCCCTCCCTCTAGAATCAGCTCCCTCTTCTCTCCATCTTCCCCCCTTCCCCTGGCTCCCTCAGGCACCAGCTAAAAAACCTCCCCATCCCAGTCAGGCCTCTCCCTCACCCTCCCCTGCCAGAACCCCTACCATCGCTGATGCTGAGCCTCTTCTTCTGTTCTATCTCAGCCTGTATCAGGCCCCCCCTCCAATTGTTGCATCTGTACTGTCATCATTCCACCTGCTCTAGTCTGTGTGCATGTTATAGCCACTCCACTGTATCTTGCACTTTTATTTGCACTTTTACAGAGTTCAGTTGTACTCTGATTGCATTTTACCTGTATGAGCATTGCTACTGTGTACGTTTTACTGCATCTCCTGTACCCCTTTCCCCAGGTCACATCTGGAAATGAGCATTGTCTCAGTGTGCCTTCCCCAGTTACCAATTTTCAAAAAATAAACACAGTACTATACCTAAAATCTAAAGTGAACGTGGGAACAATAGCGGCCCCTCACTCCATCTTGCCCCCTTGCCCCCTCCCCTTTTGATAACGTCAGTACCAGGCCCATGTATCTGTCCCATTCATGTTTGAATCCCAATGTTGTTTTTGCACAGATCACCACATTTGGTAGCTTATTACACCCGTCCACCACCCTTCCTGTGAAAAAGTACTTCCTGACATCCCTCTTAAATTTGCGCCCCCCCCACCAGCTTCAAGGAGTTACCCCAGGTACTTGCATTCTTCTCATCTTGAGTTAGATATTCGTACTGCAGGGACTATAGAATATAATAACATTTAGATTTATATAGCATCTTCCATACACAGTATATGCCAAAGTGCTTTACAGAGTGCTGAGAGTGGTTACATACTGGTAGAGCAGGGACTGTATAATTAGAACAGAATTTGCATTTGCAAGCACCTTTCATGCATACTGTATCTCAAAGTGCTTTGCAAAGCAAAGGACTGTAGAATACAATAGAATTTGATGTTCTGTGGTGCCTTTCACACACACTATATCCCAAAGTGCTTTACAAAGAAATGAGTTAGATACTGATAGTGCAGGGACTGTAGAACAGAATTTAAATTTATATAGCATGTTTTACGCACAAACTGTATTCCAAAGACTTTACATAGCAATTATTTAAATATTGGTAGTGTAGGGACTATAGACTAGGACAGAATTTTGATTTATGTAGCACAATTCATACAAACTGAATCCCAAAGTGCTCTACAAAGAAATGATTTAGACATTGTTAGTGCAGGGACTTTAGAATATAATTCAAATTTATATAGCACATTTCACACAAACTGTATCCAAAAGTGCTTTACAAAGCAATCAGTTAGATTCTAGTAGTGCAGAAACTGAGGGATAGAAAAACATGTGCATTTCTAAAGCAGTTGTCATACAAACTGTATCCCAAAGTGATTTACAAAGCAGTTAGTTACATACGGGTAGTGCAGGGACAATAGAATAGAACAGAATTCGGATTTTGTTTTTCAGATAGCAGTTTGCTCTCTAGATAATCACCTCTGACCAGTGATCTCCCAGCCCCAGAGCCGCTCCTACGCCCTACCTTCGGACCAGTGGGGATCCAGGAGGATCAGGGCCCGAAAGTATCAACAGCTGTGATACAGGCAGTCTGTGAGACATAGTGGTTTTCTTCATGTTTTCTCACATCCTCAAATCCTACCCATTCACTCACCTCCCCCTGATGCTTGGGGGTGCCCTGTCAGGCCTAGCACGTATGCAGTGACACCTCTGTGGAGGAGACAAGCTCCTCCTCCCCCCCACACAGAGATTGTGGCAGCAGAACTCAGCACCATTCTTCTCTGGCTGGTCCCACTGCTGCACAGACCATCCAACCGAGCTCCTGTGTCCACTACTGAACCCAGGTTGCTAGAGCAGGAGTGCAACACACTACATGCTGTGCCATCTGGCAGCCTTTAGAATTTAGAATTATATTTCATCTTTCATGCACACCATATCCTAAAGTGCTTTAGAAAGGAAGGGACTGTGGTATTTTATAGAATTTGAATTTATCACCTTTCATCCAAACCGTATTCTGAAGTGCGTTACAAAGCAAGGGACTGTAGTATGTTGCTGAATTTGGATTTATATAACACCTTTCATGCACACTGTAGCCCACAATGACTTACAAAGCAAGGGGCTGTAGTATTTTATAGAATTTGGATTTATATAGCACCTTTCATACACACTGTAGGCCACAGTGATTTACAAAGCAAGGAGCTGTTGTATTTTAACGAATCTAGATTTATATAGAACCTTTCATGTACACTGTATCCCATAGTGATTTACAAAGCAAGGGACTATAGTATTTTATTGAATCTGGATTTATATAGCACCTTTCATACACACTGTAGGCCACAGTGATTTACAAAGCAAGGGGCTGTAGTATTTTATAGAATTTGGATTTATATAGCACCTTTCATACACACTGTAGGCCACAGTGATTTACAAAGCAAGGAGCTGTTGTATTTTATTGAATCTGGATTTATATAGCACCTTTCATGTACACTGTATCCCATAGTGATTTACAAAGCAAGGGACTGTAGTATTTTATTGAATCTGGATTTATATAGCACATTTCTTACACACCGTATCCCAAAGTGCTTGACAAAGAAAGGGACTGTGGTATTTTATAGAATCTGGATTTATATAGTACCTTTCATATATACTGTAGCCCATAGTGATTTACAAAGCAAGGGACTGTAGTATTTTATTGAATTTGGACTTATATAACACCTTTCATGCCACATTGCATCCCGTAGTGCTTTACAAAGGAAGAGACTGTAGTATCACCTTTCATGCACACGGTATCCCATAGCACTTTACAAAACAAGGGACTGTAGTATTTTATTGAATTTTGATTTATATAGCACCTTTCATACACACTGTATCACAAAGTGCTTTATAAAGCAAAAAGTTAGATATTGGTAGAGCAGAGACTGCAGAATCAAACAGAATTTGTTTTTATATTGTGCCTTTCATACACAGTGTATCTCAAAGTGCCTTACAAAGCAATGAGTTAGATACTGGTAGTGCAGGAACTGTAGAATAGAATAGATTAGACTTTGGATACATATGGCGACTTTCACACACACTGTATCTGAAAATGCTTTAAAAAGCAACTTGTTAGATTTGGCTAGTGCAGGGATTGTTGTATAGAATAGAATTTGGATTTATATTGTATCGTTCACACATATTGTACCCCAAAGTGGTTTACAAAGCACTGAGTTAGATATTAGTGGTGCTGGGTTTGTAGAATAGAATATAAACTAGATTTATATAGCACCCTTTATACACACTGTATCCCTAATTGCTTTACAGAGCAATGATCTAGATACTAGTAGTGCAGGGACTGTTGAATAGAATGTGGATTATATTTATTTATTTATTAAATTTTGTTGACTGGGTAGGCCCACTGGGCCCCAGAGGTCCCTTTTTCAGGGGTGACCCGGGGGGTAAAATATAACAAACAGGTAAGCAGAAAATACATACAGGTAAACAGAGCAGTGCATATAGTGCTTTTTATACATACTGTATTCCAAAGCAGGCTACAAAGCAATGAGTTATATATTACTAGTACAGGAACTATAGAACAGAATAGAATAGAATAGAACAAATTAGTATTGAATAGAATTTGTAGTTATGTAGCACCTTTTATACACACTGTATCACAAAGTGTTGTACAATGCAAGAGTAAGATACTGGTGGTACAGGGACTGCAGAATAGTACAAAATGTATTTGGATTTATATTGTGCTTGTCATACACCTTGTATCCCAGTTTGGAGTACAATGTATATGAGCTGGCTGAATGGTTCTGAGAGATGGGGCACTGCTCTGACATCCTGGAGACCCTGGTTCATGCCACAAGCCTAGTACGCCAGGAGTGGAGACCAGTGGGGAGGGTGCAGAGCGTCTGTGAAGATACTGTCCTCCGGGACCATGTTGAGTGCTATACTACTCATAGAGTGCAGGGCATCCAGGCAGATACTCTGCTCCTTGGGATGTGTTCAGTGCTGTACCACTCACAGTGATGCCTGGTAGGGCTACGTGGAGACGTCACTGGCGATATGGGTGTTCACTCGTTACCTGGCATCTCCCCTCCCAGGAACATTGTGAGCATGCACACCTATGTTGGAGTGGAGACTGGGATGAAAAATGGGGAGAAAATCTTCCATTAGATGCACAATGACGTCAGTCTTGATGCCACCCATGTCCAACACGGGCACACGCCAAAAGGATGGCTCCCTATCACAGTGATCCTGAGCCTCCTTTGGAGTACACTGCATGGGAGAAGCAGAAAACAGGGACCCCACCCCGAGGCAAGCTGATGGGCAGGAGCCAGGTCAGTGGAGAGAACTTGTCGACTAGGTTGGAGACTCCGGATTGGAGATGGAGGAAGGCACCTGCAGAAATATGGCACAATGGAGAATAAAGCAAGTGCAAAAAATAAAATAAGAATACTGTGTATATGAAATGTGCTGTATAAAACCAAATCCTGTTCTGTTCCAGTCTGTGCTGTTAACTGCTGGAACACCCAGGATTAGGGCACCACCTAGTGGAATGCTTCAGATATTTAGTATATATCCATGAATCCAAATTTTAGTAAAAATGATGAAAACCTTTCTGTTTATAACATGACTGAAGCAGCCAGCCCAGTAGTACAACAGTAGGGCTATCACTTGTTATGCTTTTGACCCAGGTTTGGGAGCAAACTGGAGTCGTGGGGGGTTGCCAGTCAGGGGTGAGGGGATTGAGTGACCAAAGGGATTGCTCTCCTCTTAAGGGGTGGGTGGATGGGTTGCGTCTCCTGCAATGTGCCTGACACCTAGCAGAAGCTGGATGTCAAGGCAGTTGGGAAGCCCAGAAGGAGCCTGCCATAGAGCGGCAAGCCCTTCCTATCCCCACCATGCTGGGTAGGTCATGGGAGAACAAGGGTAAGTCCTGGAGATGATGGGTGACTGGGCCAAGGGCCATCCAGATGGGGTCTGGGAAAGCAGCAAGAAGGAGAAACACAATAAAGAAAACAAAAATAACACAAATATAGCACTCATGGGGTTAGGCAACCTTTGTTAACCACCTACCTAAACCAGCAGCAGCTCACTGGGGGGTCAGTTACTCATGGTAACCTAGCCTCTGGTCTTGTCTGACGTATTTTGCTTAAAAAAAATTGAGGACCACTCAATAAGATTACAGTTTGGAATTCAACTACACTCTGCCAGCCTGCCCTTTTTTGTGGAGTGTAGATCACTGATGAACACAGGAGGCTGTTATAATACTGGTAGTTAGCCCCTGACATGCATGCCAAATAACGAATCTTTGTGCTTCTTCTCCCACTAGTTGGAGCTGCAATCCACAGCTGCTCAATCTTGACCCACAGGATACTGCTTCGCTTTCAGTTATTGGTGTTTGGGTAGTGCTTTTGGGGATCTGACTACCTCCCATCAGATAGTGCTGGTATCTACCTCTAAATTTATTTGAGATAATCAGAAGGACCTTTGAGTCAAAGACTTATTTACAAAGGTTCCATGTCATACATAAAGAACAGGGAAACAATACATGTTTTACAGGATGTGAGCACATAACAAAGATCATACACAGTAAAGGAAAACAATTTTTTTCTTTTCTACACATGGTAGTATATTTGCTTCTATACTAGTGATCTACATGAATGATCAGCATTTGTTTCTATATGAGTGATCTACACTCCACAAACAAACAAATCTGACTGCAACTGACCAAAGTCAAATTCCAGATTCAGAGTCAGATAGTTGGGATCAGATCCAGCTATCAATGACTGGATCCATCGGATCCAACCACTGATAGCTGAATTTGATGGTCAGTTACCCGGATCCAGTTATCAGATCCATCAGACCTTGGTTGGATCTATAAATATCTTGGATACTTACTCTGGATCTGAGGAGGTCAGATCCTTGCTTGGATGTCTAGGCCATCTGAAATCCAGCCAAAATGATGGTATCCCATGGTATCCAACCTGGTTGGATGTTATCCCAGCAACACTTGTTTAAGTGGGTGGGTATGAGCAGGTCCTTTAACACCAGCAGTGCCATCTCCAAAAGAACTTTGTAATGACTCCAATTCACTATAACAGAGAAGGCTACTAGCTTGGCTGGGCCGATAACTTAATGTCCTAGAGGCTCAAGCCACACATTTCAATTCCAGCACAAATGCTTACACTACCGGAATCTGAACAACTGGATTCAGTGACGTTTAAACACTGCTCTGTGCTGTTTTTGGAGTTCCTCCTTACTCTACCACGACACACAACACTCTGGGACTTTTCTTCCTGCAGATGGAAGCCAGTTGTATAAGTGGGGCTGACTAACCCTGTTCTCACTGCAGATAACACTTTACTCCATGTTTTCAGGCAGTGATGTAAAGCCATTCTCAGTGCAGACTGCACTTAGTTATGTGTTTGTTGGCTATGACGCAACTCTGTGTGCCCTGTTTTCACTGTTCCTGTTCTTGCCGCAAACATCATGTTCCTTTATATTTTGAAGCTGTGATGTAAAGCTGGCTCCATTTTTCAGTGCAGACTGCATTCATTGCATTTGTAGGCTATGATGTAATGCTGCGTGACTCTGTTTTACACATCTTTTTCTCACTGCAAACAACACTTTGTTCTTTGTAACATGACAAAAATGAATAAGCCCGAATAATGGCAAACCACTGGACTAAATCTACCAGCTGACCAAAGTTGGAGCAGGGATTAATCACTGATAATGCCCACTCCAAACAAGCAAAAATCACTGCCTGAAGCAGCAGTACCCCATATCGCCAGCATGAAATGCGCAATGCACGACCGAGTAAACAAACATATCAGGAGAGGAAAAGGTAGCCAAAGTGTGAGTCAGTCAACATAACGAGGTATGCCCTTTGATTACCCACTCACCCACCCAGTTGTCACTGATGATCGCACAAAAGTGACAAGGGAAAAAAGTGAACTGTAACGGGCAAAAGGCAGAGAATCTCTGGATATCAGAAGCGAATAGTGCATCAGCTGGACAACAAGGCAGGAGCCGTATAATTTCAACAGATTCACACTGCACAGCTCTGTGAATTGCAATAAGTACAATAGTTGGAAACCGGAGACGCAGCAGCACAAGATGCACAACAGTACCCAGTAGAGTAAGAGGAGACGGAAGTAGCTGCAAAATGCTAAACAGCAAGCAAGGAAATCTAAAGGTATTCGAACCTGCGTAAAAATGTAACAGTTTTCCTTTTCCAAGTTAAAAAGAGCAAGTTGTAACTTATGTTATGAAGTTGAGCAGCACGTTGTTAAAAGCTGTCAACAATCCCAGAATGCAATGCATGTAAGAAAGTCATAGCAGTACATGAACTGATCTGGGTAGTGTTGGAACGAATTAAAACAAATTAGCCAAATAAAACTGAAATAAAACAATGAGAACAGTATTAGTGGATGGCAATCAAAATAATTACAGTTTGTAATGTGTAGCAATATATGGATGTTATTATGTGTTTCATGACCTACTGCAATGACTACTGTATATGTAGAATACCTTTTTCATGCAGTAAAATGTTAAAATATTAGAAATGGGTTGCATGTTTTATTAGTCAATGTTACTAAACAGCAATACCCACAATTGTCTGTCATGTTACAAGCACATTAAGCCACTCCGAAGTCAGCTTCTACTGGGGAATTAATGAATGGTTGGGTGGTTGTAGGAACTCGGTCTTTGGCCTTATGCCACAACCCCCCCCCCCAACCATGCATTAATTCCCCAGTAGAAGCCTCCTTCGTCACGGTTTAATGCTTACTTGTTTGCAAGCTATGATGTACCACTAGTCCTATTCTCAGTGCAGACTGCACTTAGTTCTGTGTGTGCTGGCTACGATGTAACACTGCATGGCCCTGTTTTCATTAGTTCTGTCCTCACTGTAGACAGTGATCTGCTCTGTGTCTGCAGGATGTGATGAAAAGGTAGTCCAGTTCCCCTAACAGAATGCACTTATTTTATTTATTTGTTTTTGGTAACCGGGAAGGTGCGCTACGTATAAAAAATGCCTTTTTTCAGGCGCAACATGGGAGAGTACAGACATAATGCATATACAATCACGCACAATACAGTACAGTTCAATGATCAGCTCAATGAGACAATCATGAATACCAAAATCTAGAGCAAAGCCATTGGAAATAAACATATTCAGCTCATATTCAGAGACAAGGGAGGGAGCATAAAATAGTAAGGTACAACATTTAGGCTAGAAATAACATTATTCTGACAGACCTGTATAGATAAGCGCTAAGATGTTGGCTAAAAGCATACAAAGTAGAAGAAGTGAGTAGTGATTGAGGAAGGAGGGGTTAGTGAGTGACTGAGCTCAAGGGGGACAGAAGCAGGAGCAGATGTCAGATTGCAACAGGTATTTTCTTAGGTGGTGTTTAAAGCTAGCATGAGTAGTAGTGAAATGAATGTCTGAAGGCAAGGAGTTTCAGCGTGCAGGTGCCAGGTGAGAGAAAGCTTGAGCACCCATGGCAGTTTTACATCTGGGCACTTGAAAAAGTATTTGGTCACCAGAACGGAAGTCATAATGGGGGCTTAGTGGAATCAGCAGCCGAGCTAGAGGTGGGTGAACACCAGTGCAAGATATATTATCAATAAGAACACCAAGGGAGTAGTGACGGTGAGCCAATGGCGAGAGCCAGTGAAGGCTGTTATTGGGATGGCAGTGATAAGGTCGGGTGATGCAATGACAGCGCAAATCAACATGTGTTATTGTACATGGTGTTCCACTTAAGTAGACTTCATTTAGAGGCGCCAGCATATGTAGCAGAGCTATACGTGAGGGCCGGTAGGAGTATGCCCTGTGCTATGGCAACCAGGACAGAAGGAGTGATGGCATGCCTAGTTCTATAGACATGGTCAATCTTAGAATTCACAGCTTTACATGTGATAGAAATGCATAGATCAAAGTCCAGAGAGGAATCAAGTGTGATACTCAGTTACTTAAAGGATTGAACATCGGCCAGAAAGGAGCCATCAGCGCAGTGAATGGATAACTGCATCTGACATTTCTTCAGTCTTGGGGCAGATCCAAAGAGCATGGTTTGCATTTTACTTTTGTTAAGTACAAGTTTATTCTTGTAGAGCCTGTTCTGGATGCGGCAAAAGTCCAAGGAGAGGGTAGAATTAATATTCAAAACATCCTTTGCACTGTAGCAGAAGATTAAATCATTGGCATAAAGGAGGGATGAAGAGTGTGTGGCAATTGGGGATATGTCATTGACAAAATTAGAGAACAGAAGAGGGCCAAGGATGGAGCCTTGTGACATTCCAATGTTGGTTGTGGAGAGATCAGAAGAGGCAGTGCAGTATTTCGCATGTTGCTGTCTGTCAGAGAGGTAGCCTCAATGCCAGGCAACAACCTCCAGAGAGAAACCTAGAGAAGTCATGTTGCCCATAAGTAAGGAGTGGTCCACAAGTTTAAACGTCTTGGTAAGGTCAGTAAAGACAGCCCCAGTCAGTATCCATAGCCATTTTGGTGTCATTAGAAAACATAAGAAGAGCTGTAGTTGTGCTGTAGCCCCTTCTGAATCCATGTTGAGACTCTGCAAGATGATTGAGAAATGTGATCATGAAGGAAGGCTGTGGTTTGACAGGAGACAATTTTTTCAAGCAGTTTACTTAGAACCGGCAGTATAGGAATGGGTCTGTAGTTGAGGATGGACTTAGGGTCACCTTTCTTGAGGATAGGGACTATCTTGGCAGTCTTCCAGATAAGGGGTACAATCTTGGAGTAGAGCGATAAATTGGAAGATTCTAGCCAGCGGTACAGCAATGAAAGGAGCAGCTAACTTGATAAGCCGAGGCTCTAAAATCTGAAATAGATCTAAGCAGGTCATAGATTTCCTAATTAGTAACAACCCGGAAGTTAAAGCGATGAGAGGTGCGTAGGGGGAGGTGATTAGGGTCAGGGGTAGTAGAATAGGGTGTGTGGAAAGAACTGGTGTAACTAGTTACGTCCGAGAAGTGCTAATTAAAGGAGTTAGTGATTGTGACAGCGTTGTTACAGTGAAGGCCATTAATCATCATGTCATTGGAGGACTGAGGAGGCTTGGACCCCATGAAATTCTTGCTATGTGACCAGAATTTTTTTGAGTTGCCAGCAGCATTCATTAGAAGGGTCTTGCAATAAACGCTCTTTGCCAGGTGAATAGATCTTTTACAGAAGTTTCTTTTTGATCAATAATCCTGCAGGTCTGCCAATTTGCCAGTGGACTTAAATTTGGACCAACTTTTATCCCTGGATTTTAAATGGGCTACTAGGTCCTTGCTAATCCATTTGGTAGGGGTTCCACGGATCTGCCAGGAAATGGAGGGAGCATGCCGGTCTTGTAAAGCACAGAACTGAGCTAAGAAGTAGTCAAGGACTAAAGAGGTGGAATCAGTGTCATACAGAAAAGACCAACCTACCATTGAGATATCATTAAGAAACACGGTGATGTTAAGTTTGGAGTAGTCATGGAATGTGATGATTTTAGGTGGGGGAGCAAGTAGTGAGTGTGCACGCCAGGTGTAGAAAATCGGGGAATGGTCAGCAATAGCATCAGCGAGGGTTCCAGCTTCAGCAATACAATCAGTTCTATTTGTTAGAATCCAGTCAATTAATGTTTTTGAGCCAGAGTTCATGGAAATTCTAGTGGGATCAGTAATAAGCTGGTATAAATTATGCTCTTGAACAATGGAATTATAGTTCTTTTGGGATTTGCCAGACCAGTTGAGATTAAAATCACCCAGAATTATGTTAGTTGTGTGTGCAATCCCCCCCTCTTCAGTTGGTACAGTGATCAACCTGCAAAGATGCCCTGGATGGGACTGGGCATAGCACAGAGACTGCCCATGTCTAGAGGTACTGAAATTATGCTCACTGGGAGCCCTGGCACGCAACAGTACTGGATTTCCTTACTTCCTGTAAGATATACTGGAACATGGACCTCTTTGGATGTAAAAATAAGACATGCAACTCTCAGGACTCCAAACACCTGACCTTTCTTTACTGGGGTACTCTCAACAAAGTTAATTTGTACATTCGCACTTCTGGTCCAGGGACCCAGATGCATCAATTCATATTCAGTTTATTACAGTAAATACAAAGCAGCATTTCATTTGTTTCTTTCTTACCCAATACCCTGGACTCTCCCAACCCTTTGTCAATCGGTTAGCACCAACAAGCCCAGCTGGTACGGCTGCACTCCTTGTGCAAAGCCTGCCAGGGAGGTTCCCAGTCCCCACTCTGTCCATATCCTGCCTTTTCCCATTTAGTCTATGGGCATTGCTTCCCAATGCATTTAGCTGTATTGACACACAACCGGTACACCAGGCTGGTATCCCTGCATTAGGGTGAACTAGTTCTTTGGCGAGGGGAAGAATGTGCAAGACCATCTTTCTCTCACTATGCCCTGGTGCTCCATCACTTTTCTTTACTACCAGCATGGTGGCTGGCCTTAAGCACACCATGTTTCAGTGTGCTCTTGAGTCTCCCCACAACCCTCCCCCAGACTAGTGTTTCAGCAGCACATGGTATGTGGGTACCTTCAGGGGCTCCCCACCTTGCCCACTATTCATGGAGATATGGTCTCCTACCTTATAGCCACTGTTTCTTGGCAGTATCTGCTTTACCGGTCTCCAGAGTGCTCCATGATCTGTGCACTCTCCCCCAGTTTGTCTTCTTCCAAGGATGTGCATGATGATCCCTCTTTGGGGAACCTGCACTGATTCACAAATGCCATTGGAAAATGTCCCTTGAGGGGACAGATCTTTGGGTTCTTGGACACTCTCGGTCCCACTATACTCCTACTCTATGGGCAAGGCCCCAAACCCTCAGTGAGGCAGGTCAGGGATTGCTCCAAATGCCCAATGTTTCTCGATGTTTCCTGACACCCTCATCACTGTGAGTTGTCCCCAACCTCATGCCACCCCTAGGCAGTAAGGGCAGTGTGGCATCCTATCTCCAGGCTGAAACAAACAACAGGATCCCCTGTGCCGAGTCCTGCAGACACCTATCAGTGAGACACAGCATGAGCTCACCTTTCCTGACACATCGGGGTCCCTAGCACCCAGCGTCCTTCTGGTGATGTCTGCCACTTCCCTCAGTGGGCACCCATGCCCCAGGCAGCCCAACCAATTCCCCGCCTGTACCCAAGGTACTATTCTAATGTGTGCACCTGGGACTGAATGTCCACTTAGCCTCCTAGTCTCCTGACCTCTCTTGTTTGACCTATTACACCCACACCCACACCCACACACTGCTCCTCCTTCTCCTGCTCTCTGGTGCAATGAGGGGCACCCTCCCTATATATTGTCTTAGCTCCTCATACCAGATTTTCCTGCGAGTGCAGTGACAAGGCACCCCTTTGTCTGCTGGCCATGGCTAGTAATAACCTCTTCCCCCAGTTGCGAGGAGGAGTTTTTACACTCTCTCCCCATACAAAGCATTTCCACCCTCAGAAATGGTGAGGAGTGGGCCGGTGATGGACCCACCATGCCACACAAGGGGATTGACCAGACCAACCTTCATCCATTGTCCAGCATTGATGCTAGTGGCAGCACTCCTCCTCCCAGGATAAAACCCACCTCAAACAAAGATAACCAAATTAATCCACTACTGTGTCCTGCAGGGGGTAATCCCCCACCAGTGACCCACCCTGACAAACCTTAGAGCCACAGTGCCACTTTCCAGCCCTGGAAGCTGCAGTCCTCCATTCTGGCATCCAAATGCCAGGTTTCCCGAGGCACCACCCACCCTCCAAGTCATGCCTGGCCTGTATGATAGACCACCCATGGTGCCATTAGCCAATGATCACAATCGCACCTCCCTTGCCTCACTCACTGGGTTAGCCTAGTCTGATCTTCCTTTGAGGGAGGGAAGCAGCAAGCAACGTGGTTGCCCTGAGGTCTCCGCTCCCTGTACCACCACATCTAATTGTCTGAAACGTGTGCCTGTCTTCAAACTGAGTAATGGCATGCTGTTCTATAAACTAGAAACTCTGTACCATCTAATATAAGTACATTTTTTAACTTAACATTTCACTTTAAAGGCTTGTCTTGATTTTTTTTTTTTTATTTACAATTCAGTGACTGGGATAGCCACACTGAGCCAGTGCTTGTTTCTGGGTGTCACCCAGGGGAAGGGACACAACAGGGAGTGAAACAGCAATAACAAAGTAACAACAACAGGTGCATTGAACATAACCAATACAATCACAGTACAAGTAATGAATTTCAGGGAAAGACAAAAACAATGTAAACATGTACAAGAATGTTGGTTATGGGGTAGCCAGGTCAAGAGCCAAGGGAGCGTGCTGACAACAAAAATGGAAAGGGACCTGGGGTAGTCATATCAGATGACCTAAAGGTAGACGCAATATGAGAAAGCAGTAAGGAGGGCTGGGGGGTACTAGGATGGATAGGGAGAGGCATCACCAGTAGAAAACAGGAAGTTGTTATCCCTCTGTACAGACAGCTGGTGAGACCCTATCTGGAGTACTGCGTACAGTTCTGGAGATCCCATCTCTGCAAGACATAGACAGGATGGAGGCTGTCCAGAGGAGGGCAACCAAAATGGTGCAGGGTCTGCACCAGAAACCATATGAAGAGAGACTAAAGGAGCTTAATATGTACACCTTCAAGGAAAGGAGGGAGAGGGGGACATGATAGAAACTTTCAAGTACCTCAAGGGAATCAACAAAGTACAAGAGGGCAGCATCTTTCAGAAAAAGAGATGTGCAAGAACAATGGGGCACAATTTGCCGTCCCGGCTCGGTGGAAATGTAAGGAAGTATTTTTTCATGGAGAGGGTGGTGAACGCATGAAACGGTCTTCTTGAGGGGGGTTGTGAGGTCAAAAACAGTGGGGGAATTCAAGAGTGCAGGGGACAGACATAAGGCAATTTTAGAGGAGGGATAGGAGGAAGTAGACTGTTGGTTAACTAGGATCTGCAGTTTATCCAATAGATAGGGAAATGGGCAGACTGGGTGGGCGAAGCAGTCCTTATCTGCCATCAAAGTCTACTTTTCTATGTTATGACAAAGTAGGGCAAGACATTTGTACAGAACCAGTGGGGCATGACGTTCAGATTACCGAGAACGTTGAGTTGTAAGCAATGCAACTGAGTAGGCAAAAATCGGTAAAACAGATAAAACAGCAGAGGGGGATGGACAGGACATGGGTGCTTGTTATGTGGGAAGAAGAAGTAGAAGCCTAGCTGTAGGTGCATTCTTGTTTAGAGTTATGTGAGTGTTACTTCTGTACCATGATAACAATCATGTCACAATGTCATTGTAACAGGACAACTTTGTAAATGGGGCTTTTAGCCCTAACAGTTATATCCTGTATAAAAGTAAGTCTTCATTACTACTGTACTACGTCACTCGGGATCACTACCTGCTAATTCGCCCTGAATATTCTTATGCTTTGGGTCCAGTTTCCTATCCTGTGCCTCCCCCACCCACACCAGAAAGGCGAGGAAGAGTCAAGGCCTGGAAAAATGTATATCCCTTTGCTGTACAAATGTACGCTACAAGTGCTTATGTAAGCAATAAGACACAACGGGCTGTGCATGGAACATATTTTACCACACAGCCAGGTGTGTAATTAGGCACGAGGCTGCAGGCTGAGTGACTTTAGCTGCTGGTCATGTGGTAAAATATGTTCCATACACACCCTGGAGAGTCTCATTGCACTTATAAAATGGTGTAGTGATGAAAAAAAAAAACACTGAAAAGATTAGTTTGATGCATAAAAACATTTATCTTTTGTTACAGATCCTTACGCAGCATAAAGTAGTGCATATTTGTATGGGTGGGAAAGGCAGGGAAATTACCACAACTTGGAGGCAGTTCAATTTAGCTTCAACTTAACTTAACTATTTAAACTAATTTAACTTTTTTTCATTCATTTCATTAGTTTTCCTCATTTTACTCATCAGTGTGCATAGGAAATGTATACCCAATGGCTGTTGGGTATACCAGGTTTCAGTCCAGTTTAAGAAATGTTATGGCAGATGGCACAGGTGACAGTACAGCATCGTGACATTGTGTGGTAGTTTGCTTAAATAATTTTTCAAACTGCTAACGGCATAATGGGCTGCCGGATTGGGCATACATATAACCCTGGTGAGCCTGTTTGTTGTTTTCTATGGGGTCTAGGTGGTTCTTAGTGGCTTCATTAAATGAGAGAGTTGCAAACTCTGCTCCGTTTTCATCTAGTTTGAAAATTAAATTTGTGGGTGTTAAATTTCGCAGTCCCTTCCGACCGTGCCTGACCATGTACAACTGAACATCTCACCAGACTTTTCTGAGAAGGCCAGGGGTGGTATCAGGAGAGACAATGATAATAATAATATTTTTATTTATATAGTGCAATTCAGAAATCAAAGCACTGTACATAGATGTATATCATAAAACAATTCAATAAAATCTTACAAAAAATTCAGCTTCAATTAAATTTCCACAATCCATAAAAACATCAATTAAAAGCCTGTTTAAACAGATGTGGTTTCAAACTAGTCTTGAAGCTCTCCATGGTCCTACACTCTCTAATCTGATGAGGTAGAGAGTTCCACAGGGTCAGTGCTACGAACATAAAAGCCCGAGCCCCAGATATTTTCAGCCGCACCCTGGGAACCTCTAACAATCCCTCATCAGTTGAGCGGAGAGGCTGGAGCTCTTGCAGGTAGCTCGGTTCCAGTCCATGCAGGGCTTTATAGGTCAGAAAACTGACCTTGAAGATGGTCCGCCACGGTATAGGCAGCCGGTGCAGATCGCGCAGCACCTGGGTAATATGACTGGAGCGTGAGGTCCCAGTCAATAACCATGCCACAGCATTCCGCACCAGCTGCATGAGGTGGATATCAACCCCTAGAAGCCCCAGGTAGAGGGAGTTGCAGTAGTCAAGGTGAGAGGTCACAAAGACACGGATCAACATGGGCAAATCATCGGATGGAACAAGATGCTTAATTCTGGTGATGTTCCTAAGATGGTAAAAGGAAGACTTGATGACTGCCGACATCTGCGCACGCAGTGTCAACTTATCATCAAGAACCAACCCCAGATTATGCACCCGTTCAGAGGTAGGCATTGTACACCATCAAGCCAAAGCCCAGAAGGTAAACCCACCACCAGCCTCTCTATCCGGTGCCCCGGATCCACAACCAACACCTCAGTCTTTCCAGAATTCAATTTCAACCAGCTGGACTTCATCCAGTCATGGATCTCCACCAGACAGCTGTTAAACATTGAGACCACACTATCCTGGTCGGGTGCAAAAGACAGATAGAGCTGTGTATTATCAGCATAGCAGTGAAACCTCAGCCCATATCATCTGACAATGTCTCCGAGGGGCAGCAAGTGCACTGTGAACAACATGGGGGACAGCACCGAGCCCTGAGGGACCGCGCACAGCAGAGGGAATGGCTCAGAGGAAAAATCCCAGACACCACCCTCTGGAACCTGCCAGCTAGGAAAGAATGGAACCTTCTGAGAACTGGACCAGCCAGGCCACAGATAACCCTCAGGCACTCAAGCAGAATCCCATGGTCTACAGTGTCAAACGCTCAGGAGAGATCCAGAAGCACCAAGATGGAATGGTGCTTCTGGTCCCTCACCATCAGGAGATTACTGAGCACCCAAACCAGAGTGGTCTCGGTACTATGTCTCTTCCGGAAGCCTGACTGGAGAGGATCGAAGACATCGTGGATGGTAAGATGGTTCTCCAGTTGCAGCGCAACCACTTTCTCAATCACCTTCTCAGTGAATGGAAGGTTAGAGATTGGTCTGTAGTTTGCACAGCTGTTTGGGTCCAAAGAAGCTTTCTTAAGAAATGGTGTCACCACCGCCTCCTTCAGGGAGCTAGGGAACTCTCCCAAATCTAAGGAGTACCAAACAATCTCTGCAAGGACCGAGCCAATGGACTCCATTCACCCTAATAATAGGCATGTAGGGCCAGGATCCAAACTACAGCATGTTGGCCGCAAATTCTAGACAGTCCACACGATGTCCCCTATCTCCAGCCGGTCGAAAGATATCCAAGAAGACTGAGGGAAGGCGACCATACACCGACCACCACCCCCCATAGAGGGTGCTGAGCAGATTTCGGCCCTGATGTCTGCCACCTTATCCGCAAAAAATTGAGCAAACTCATCACATTTAATTTGTGAAAATGCTCCTCGAACCTGTAAACAGGTTGGGTTGCACAACCTGTCTACGGTTCAAAAGATCTGGGCCAGTCAATTTTGAGCAGCAGCAATCTCACCAGACAGGAACTTTGCCTTCTTACGTGTGATTGCTGATTGATAGCTTTGATAATGATCTAACAATCTAAGATGGTCAGCTTTGAGGGTCGATTTCCACCAGTGACGCTCTAACCTTCATCCTACATGTCTCAACTCCCTCAAGGTCCCATCAAACCAAGGGGACCGAGGGTGTAGAGAGAGAGAGGATGAACACGGACTGGGTGATAGAATCCAGAGCCTCAGTAATAGCCTTATTATTGGCCAAAACTAGACTCTCTGGATCCTCGCCTGCTCTCGAAACTCCAGATAGATCTAATACTGCCAGAAGACCTTCTGGAGTTACACCCCCCAATGAATGGTATCTGACCATCTCCACAGGGACAGGCCTATAAAGGGGGGGCTGGAGATTTAATCTTACTGTGTAGTGATTGGACCATATGACTGGTTCCACTACCAAGTTGAAGGACTCGATCCCCAGGAGGAAGAACAGATCAAGTGAGTGACCCTGATTATGAGTAGCAGAGGCAGCTACCTGTGTGAACCCCAATGAACACATAAGTTGGAGGAAGTCTTGACCAAACTGTGAGAGTTCATCATCAACCCAGGCGTTGAAGTTGCCCAGGACCATCAGCCTGGGCGACCCCAACGCCGCATCGATGATGAAGTCTGCTACTTCCTGCAGGAATAATTTCTCACCCCCAGGTGGATGGTAGACGAGAATGATCCTGCAGCCCACACCTGCTACTATGGTAAACTCAAATGATCTGGCCCCCTCAACTGGTACACCAGTAAGGCCCAATTCCAATCTAAAACAGATAGCCACCCCCTCTGCCCCTGCGGTCCAATCTCGAGTGGTGTATCACCAAGAACCCAGCTGGGACTGCCGCTTCCAAAATGGGGCCCTGTGTTGTCATCAAGCCAGGTCTCAGTGATGCAAGCCAGGTCTGTTGTCCCAACAATATCAGCAATAATTGCTGTCTTGTTCCTAATAGACCTGGCATTGTATAACACCGCTCAAGTAGGATGGGGTTCTCGGGCTGACCAAGTTATCTGCCCAGAAATACTGGAGTCCTTGGGTATGGTAGCCAGACATGGAGGCCCACAGTCTAGAGATCATTTCGCCCAAGGGCATCTCCTGGACCGTACAACCCCGATCCGGCCACCCCGCTCCCTCCCCTCGGAAGTCCAGGACCCCCAGCCCACCTCTGTTTCCTATTGACAATACCCAAAGCCCTACAGTGGTTGTAAACTGCTGCGCGCAAAGGAGGAGAATAAAAGGCCTGGAGGTCCCAGAGCTCGGAGGGGGAGTAGTGCCTGACTGGGAGAGCAACAGGCCAACACATCTTCTGCCAACAATATTTCATTTTAATTTTTTATACTTGTAAATCTGATGAGCAGAAATTGACCGTTTTCACAGATGACAAGTTACAATAATACAAAAAATGAAACATGGTACAAAAAACAGACACATAACTTACACAAGACAAATAACATACAACAAGTATAAGACTACATGTGAGATTAAGATTAACAAGTGCATTTAAACTTATTGGTAAACCATTGCTTAAGGCGAGTTCGATAACAGCAGACAGTTTTACAGTCTACAAAATCAGGAGAAGAACTATGATGGAAAAGAGGTGCACAATACATAAGTGACCTTTGGCCCACTGTTTTTTTTTTTTAAAGACAGTGTTTTAAACGAAAATCTACTCTGAGACCTAGTTCTACAAGAATGAATGAACCTTGGAAAAAGGTCAGTAATTGAAGCAGGGAGAAACCCATTTATGATTTTAAACAAGAAAACTCCAGTTTTGTGGGAAATTCTGTCAACCAAAAATAAACAGGACAGCGCTCCTTCCTCGGGGTTGGGGGGGGGATGCTGCTTTCACAATGTGATTGTTGCCTGGTGGAGACCAGAAGACGACACAGCAGGGAACACCAGAAGGGGGTGGGGTCACCACCAGATGCCCATCATGCATGAGTGCCAATGCACGCATACGTAGCTGTGTCACTACATGCCAGAACCCCAGGAAGAAAAACCTGAGACTAGTGGATGAATGCCAGCTGTCCAAGTCGTCACCCCCCCCCCACATATACACAGGCTCTCACATGACTGACACAGCTAGCTGTCCACCATCAGGTCCTGTGTAAGTTGTGGATAACTGGTAAGTCTATGAAAAGGTCTGTGATGGAGCTGGAGGGGGCAGTGAATGAGACCGGCAATAGAAAAAAAGTTATATGGAAAGAACATTGTGTCCCCCTCCTGTACCATCAATTATGGAAAAAATAACACTGTTTATGTATATTTTGTTTAAGCTACTAATGTCCCCCAAAAGTAATGTTCAGAAAAAAATCTTTTTTGTTTATACTGGCACCAAACATGACACCAACAGGGCAGACAGTCTAAACTTGGGACTCATTGGCTGACAGATCAAGTAGATGGCTGCAACAAAATGGTGCAATTCAGATGTGTCCTAAGGCCACTTGCTCTTGGAATGTCGGTAGTAGTGGGGATGTGGCTTAATTACCATTTTGCTGCCATCCCAGAGCTCTGTTTCTGGGATTCTTGTTCATCCGAAGCGGCACACACAGTGCAGTGCAGTCGCACACTTTTTCCAATCTGCCACTTGGTGAGGATGTATTCTATCCATTCCTCCTAGTCGACTACAAGTTTAAATGCCCATATCTGAGTCATCCTGCCACAGTCACATGGAGCCTCTTTTCCCACTGGGCCTCCACAGTATGCCAGAACAAAACTGGGTATTAAGGAATAGGTAGCCCCAGCAACCAACTTCTATTCAAGCTACCTTGTGGACTGCAGTATAGCGTAGTACTGCTGGAGGCAGTATAGCATAGTGGTTAAGGGCACTGAGCTGCAAACCTGGAGATCAGGGTTTGAATCCCACCAGCCCCCACTTGCATACTGTGTGACCCTGAGCGAGTCACTTAACTTTCATGTGCTCCCAGATCGCACCTGGAAACAAGCTCCAGCTTAGTGTGTCTTTCCTGGTTAAACAATTTCCCCTTCCCCTTCCTGCCTGTCATGGTCTTACCGGACTGGTGGGGCTCTTCCCTGGTTTCAGTTAGCATTCAAAATCTGCTTGTCATTATGGTGATAGGGCTGAGGGTCACAGGTCGTTTAGTTGTGGAAAAGTTGACCCACCCTCCCGCTTGATTGAGACATCATTAAAGCACAGAACATGATGGCAGATAAAGGGCCATTGGCCCATCTAGTCTGTCTAACCCTACCTAATACTACTACAGTGACCCAAATGACAGTCTCCTGCCCTTTCCCTTCCCCCATTTAACCCCCTCTTGCCCTTATTAGGCCTTCGCGTGTCTCAACAATGTTTAAATCGACTCAATGTTTTGGCACAGACCATTTCTTCTGGCACTCCATTCCACCTGTCTATCAGTCTTTCTGCGAAAAAACCTCTTGTGAACATGATCCCTCCTGAACCTTAGAAACAGAATTTGTCAGCAGAAGAGGTCCACCAAGACTACCCCAGTGTTCCATGTCTATTCTTCATCCTCCAATTTGCTGCAAGACCACAGGCAGCAGAGTTTCAAGGGGGGGGAGGTCATGCCAAACAAATCTGATAGATTTTTTTTCCATCTACTATTTATCCCCCAGGTGGATGCAAGAAGGGTAGTTCCTCCCTACCAGCCACCTGGTATCGTCCACCACTTCCCTCAGTACTCCTAAGCCCCATTCCCCCACAGATTCCCCCCATGGTGGGGTGGGAAGGGGAGGGCCATCCTCTCCCCCACCCAGGACACAATCCAGATTGGGGCAATTATGGGCGGTCCGGTGGTGAAGCGGGATGCTGGTCAGTTGGCAGGGCTTTACGGAACCTTCGGTTGCCCTTCCTTTTGCCACTTTCCATCCCTTCCCCCTTATGGCTATGAATGAGTTCATGTGGAGTTGCACATGCGTCACGTAGCCACACTCTTGCCTCCCTAACTCGGATGCTGCCACCCAGCCTCCACCAGGAGGCAGCCAAGATGTGGGACAACATCCCCCCCATCCCTGGAAGAGGAGAGCTGTCATTGAACGCTCGATCTGATCCCTCTGCTGCTGACACCTGGCAACCCGCGCTCGCTCCTGAACCCGGGTCACCAGCATGGCGTGAGGTGTGATGTCCATGCCTCAACCCTCAACTCCACCAGGTCGGCCCATCTGATAGATTTCTTTGACTGGGTGACCAAAGAAATAGATAAGGGGTGGGCAGTGGATGTGGCCTATCTGGACTTTAGCAAGGCTTTCGACATTGTGCCAAGCAGGAGGCTGATTAGGAAGGTGAACAGCCAGGGAGTGGGATCCAAAGTGGTAAATTGGGTTAGAAACTTGATATCGGATAGGAGACAGAGGGTGTCAGTTAATGGTTTTCACTCTAATGATGGCAGAGCGACCAGCAGGGAGCCACAAGGCTCGGTATTTGGACCAGTCCTTTTCAATGTCTTCATAGGGGACACGCCAAAAGAAGTGATGGGGAAGGTATGTCTTTTTGCCAATGATAGCAAAATTGTCAATAGGGCACACACTCAGGAGGGGGTGGAGAAAATGTGCAGGGATCTTGAGAAACTTGAGGAGTGGTTAAAAGCATGGCAGTTGGGGTTCAGTGCCAGAAAGTGCAAAATCATGCACCTAGGGCATATGAACCCCAATACGGAGTACAGGATGGGGGCAGGTACTGACAATCACTAGACAGGAAAGGGGCCATGAGATTATCATATCAAAAGACCTCAAGGTGACAGGGCAGTCTGACAAAGCAGTGGGTAGGGCTAGTTGGATGCTGGAGAGCATAGGGAGGGGTATCTACAGCAGGAGAAGGAGTTGGTGTTGCTGTTGCATCCCTCACTGGTGAGACCCTCTTGGAGTACTGTGTGCAGTTTTGAAGGCCGCACCTCAGAAAGGATATAGATAGGGTGGACAGAATTCAGAGGAGGGCAACTAAAATGGTGCAGGGGTTGCACGTGAAACCTTAAGAGGAGAGACTGAGGGATCTCAACATGTACACCTTGGAAGAGAGGAGAGAAGAGGGGTGACATGATAGAGACCTACAGTTACTTCACAGGGGTGAACAGGGTGCAGGATTGCAGTCTCTTTCTATTGAATAAGAGCATTATGACCTGGGGGTGTGCAATGGAGCTGGGGGGGTGTTTAAGAAAGTTGCGATTAAATGTTTCTTCTCTGAAAGGGTGGTAACTACTTGGAACAGACTGCTAGGGGAAATAGTGGAAGTGAAAACAGTGGGGGGCTTCAAGCATGTGTGTGATAAACATAGCGGTATATAAGAAAAAAGGTAGGGAGGAGGGAAGGCCGTCAGAGACCAATTACAGTCTGCATAGACAGATTAGGCAGAGAATATCTGGGCTGACTGGGAGGGCCTAATGGTCCTTTTCTGCATACAAATTCTATGTCTCCATGTTTCTAAGAACCATGTACATGCACCCCTACTTAAGTATGACCCAGGGACAGGCACAGGTAGTGAAGCATGTCCCATGTACAAGCACCCCTAGTAATCCATGACCCATGTACAGGCATCCCTAGTGAAGCATGACCCATCTTCTGGCACCCCTAGTGAAGCATGACCCATGTACAGGCACCCCTAGTGAAGCATGACCCCATCCATCTACAGGCACCCCTAGTGAAGTATGAGCCATGTACAGGCACCTCTAGTGAAGCGTGACCCAGGTACAGGAACTCCAAGTGAAGCATGACCCATCTTCTGGCACCCCTAGTGAAGCATGACCTGTGTACAGGCACCCCTAGTGAAGCATGACCTGTGTACAGGCACCCCTAGTGAAGCATGACCTGTGTACAGGCACCCCTAGTGAAGCATGACCCATCTCCTTTCCTGATCAACAAAAACTAACTAACTAAATAAATAAATAAAATGTACAGGTACCCCAAGTGAAGCATGTATCATGTACAGGCATCCTCAAGTTAAGCATGAACCATGTACAGGTACTCCAAGCCAAGCATGACCCATGTCCTCCTGGTGAACCATTTATAGGCACCCCTAGTGAAGTATGAACCATGTATGGGGACCTGCAGCAAAGTATGTACCATGTGCAGGCACCCCTCTAGTGAAGTATGAATCATACACCCCCACCCCCAGTGAAGCATGTATAAGCACCCCTAGTGAAGTATGAACCATATATGGGCACCCAGATGAAGAATGCATCATGTACGGCACCCATAGTGAACTATGTACCATATACAGGCACCCCTAGTGAAGTATAAACCTTACACACCCATCCCTAGTGAAGTATGAACAATGAACAGACATCCATAGTGATGCAAGAGCCATGTACAGGCACCCCCAGTGAAATATGAACCATGTACAGGCACCTCCAAAAAAAATATGAACCATGTTCAGGCCCCCTAGTGAAGCATGACCCCTGTGGAGGCACTCATAGTGAAGCAAAAACCATGTACATACACCCCCATTGAAATATGAATCATATACAGGCATCCCTAGTGATGCATGAGTCATGTACAGGTACTCCTGGTGAAGCATGGTTCAGGTACAGGCACCCCTAGTGAAGCATGACCTGTGTGCAGGCACCCCTAGTGACACATGAGTCATGGACAGGTACTCCTAGTGAAGCATGGCTCAGGTACAGGCACCCCTAGTGAAGCATGACCCAGGTACAGGCATTCTTAGAGAAGCATGATCCATGTTCAGGCCCCCTAGTGAAGCATGACCCCTGTGGAGGCGCTCCTAGTGAAGCAAAAACCATGTACAGGCACCCCCAGTGAAATATGAACCATATACAGGCACCCCTAGTGAAGCAAGAGCCATGTACAGGTACCCCTAGTGAAGCATGAACCATGTACCAGCACCCCAAGTGAAGTAAGACCCATGTACAGGCACCCCGAATGAAGCGTGAGCCACATACAGATACCCCAAGTGAAGCATGTATTATGTACAGGCATTCCCTAGTGAGGCATGAACATTGTACCGGCACAACAAGCCAAGCATGACCCATGTACAGGCACCCCTAGTGAGCCATGAGCCGTGTAAAGGCACTTCTAGTGAAGAATGAACCATGTGCAGGCAGCCCGGTGAAGCACAATCCATGCACAGGCAGAGTTAGTGAAGTATAAGCCATGTACAGGCACCCCTAGTGAAGTATGAGCCATGTACAGGCAGAGTTAGTGAAGCATGACCCATGTACAGCCACCTCCCAGTGAAGTTTGTACCATGTGCAGGCACCCTAGTGAAGTATGACCCTTGTACAGGTACCATTAGAGAAGCTAGAAATATGTACAGGTACTGTACACTTCGTGAAGCACAAGTCATGTATGGGCACCCCTAGTAAAGCATGAACCATGTGGCCACCTCAGTAAAGCACAAACCACATATGGACACTGTCTAGTGGCCTTCAAAAAATATAGTCAGAGAGTACCTTGTAGCATCTGATGGTGCCCAATTAGGATCAGATGTTCTAGGGAACTCAGTCTCATAGTCTTGTACAGGTTCATAAGGCCGAGGCCCATAACGAACCCACCACCACAGTTTTAGTGATGTAAGTGATATTTTTGGTTATCCATGTAATGGTCCAGGTTTGATTTAAACTGTTCAACTGTTTTACTCATAACACTATTCGGAAGTGTGTTCCATACAGCTGGAGCTCTTTGCATAAAGACATTTTTCTGCCTAGTTGTCTTATTTGTAGTAGTTTTTAATTGTAGTTTATGAGACCTAGTATTATTTTGTATTCATAGAATCATAGATTGATACAAGTTCAGAAGGCAAAAATGCCCATTTATGAACTCGCCACCAGCTATCACCCATATATTTATCAAGACTTTTCTCAAATTGTTCTAAATTTTCACTGTTTATGATGTTAACAGGCAGTGTATTCCATATTGGAGGTATTCTCTGTGTAAAAAATCTGGAACGTTTGTTAGTTTTGCATAAGGATGATTTCAGTTTCGAATTGTGGGATCTAGTGTAATTATTTACTGAGAGCTTTTCTAATCCAATTGTATTTAACAAGTAGTTATTATGGTATGCATTATAAGTATAGATTAAGTCATCTCGTAGTATTCTATACTTCAGAGAGTAAAGCTCTAATGATTTTAACCTAGAACCATAATCTAGTTCAGACATATTATCAATCCTTTTAGTTATTCTACGTTGGACGCTTTCTGTCATATTTAAATAGCTGATAGAAGTTGGGGCACAAAATGAGACACAGTAGTCCAAATGTGGATGAACCAGGCTTGTATATAGGGGCAAGATGACGGATGGTTCCCTGCTTTTGATATGTCTCAGTATACAATTTATAATCTTGTGACATTTTTTAACAATTTTGTTGGTATGGGTATTAAATTTTAAATTGTCAGTTATTGTTATACCCAAATCTCTTTCCTCTGTTGTGATCATTTATTTCACATTTTGTATTAAATATGGGTTCTTCTTATTATTGTTCCCCATATGCATTACCTTGCACTTTGCCGGATTAAATTTCATATTATTGTTTACTGCCCAAGATGTTAATTTATTTAAGTTTTCTTGAAGACTGTTTGCAGATGCAATTGTTTTCACAATGCAGCCTCATTTGCAATCATCTGCATATTTATTTATCCAGACTTCTTTAGTTGTTTGCATACTGGCTATCAATATATTAAAAAGTAAAGGCCCAAGAACAGATCCCTGCGGTACTCCACTAGTAACAAGACTCCAATTGGATTCATACCCACGCACAACCACCCTTTGATGTCTGTTGTATAACCATGCTGAAATCCATGTAATTAAGTGCATATCCAGATTTATATTATGAAGTTGTTCAATCAAAATTTTGTGGGAAACAGTATCAAATGCTTTTTCAAAATCTAAGAATATGATATCTACTGGAAAGCCCTTATCCAGGGCATCGCTGACTGGCTCGAAGAAACTAATGAGGTTTGTTAGGCATGACCTGCCAGTAGTAAAACCATGCTGGAAAATGTCTGTACAATCAGTACTTTTAATGTGATTGGAGATTTTAGCATGTATTAACCTTTCAATAATTTCACTGATAAGTGAGGTTAGGCCGATAGGCCTATAATTAGATATAAACTGCTTATTGCCTCCCTTAAGAATAGGGGTTATATTTGCCTCTCTCCAGGACTGAAGAACCTTACCATGATTTACGGACATATTAAACAAATAAGTAAAGGGTCCAGTAAGTTCTTTTGCTACTTCTTTCAATAACTTAGGGTGAATACAGTCAGGTCCAGGAGATGTATTACATTTAATTTTGTTAATGGCCTCTAAAGTGTCCTGTTCGGAGAAGAATAATTTGATGTTTGAAGTTTGTGGTGTATCAAGATGTATAAAGTCCATGGGATTAAATATACTTGTAAAGTACTGATTAAATTTGGTAGCCATTTCTTTTTCACTAGTAATTAATTTGTCATTTACCTTTAATGGTCCAGTTCCTGTATGTGTTTGTTTTAATGAACCAATATAATTATAAAACTGTTTCTCATTGTCTTTGATGTTTTTGGCTAAGTTTATTTCCAAATTTTGTTTTGATTTTTTAATTATTTGTTGTTTTTTTTTGGCAAGTATCTTAAACTTGCACCAATCAGAAGCCTTTTTGGTCTTACTGTATTTGTTACAGGCACGATGTTTCTTTTTTATTACACGCCTTATATCTTTGGACCACCACATGGGAACTCTTTGTTTGTTATTATTATTATATTTTACTCTCTCAGGTACCCAGGTATTTATACAATAATCTATTTTGGCCTTTATTGTTTCCCACACCTGCTCAAAATCAAGATTTCCTAGGTCATTTGACCATTTCCATGAAGTCAAAAATGTTTTTATATTTTTATAATCAGCTTTGTAATAATTTTTAAACTTACTTATCCCTTTGTTACAGTTTGCTTGTCTTAAGATATCACATACAATCATATTGTGATCACTGTCTCCCAAAGTGGGTATGATGACAGGGGTAGAGAGAAGGTCAGGATTATTTGTAAAAAGAAGGTCAAGTATATTATTATTCCTAGTGGGAATAGTTACTAGCTGGTCCAGTCCAAGTTTAAATGTGATTTCTAGGAACTGCCGCTCAATAGTACTGTAGGTATCAAGTGTTGCCCAATTTATATTGGGGAAATTAAAATCACCAAGAGTGATTAAATCTCCTTTCACTTTGATTGTTTCTCTAGACAAATGGTAACAAGCAGGGATTTCATCTTGAAAAGCTTTAAAGAAATATATCAAGTCACCTCTTAGGGATTTGTATTCCATGGAGTATAGGTTCAAGGATCTTAGCCTGTCACTGTAATCCTTGTTTTTAACACTATTTATTCTTTTTGTAACCCTGCATTGTACTCTTTCTACCATGTTTGTGCAACCTAAGTAGCAGGGGAACAGAAGGGGGCACAGTACTCTAAGTGTGGTTGTATCAAGCTGGTATACAGGGGAAGTATTACCTCTTGTTTTCTGCTTTTTATAAGTTTCTGTATACATCTGAATATGCCATAACATTTTTTGACTGTTTTGTTTATATGTGTGTCAACTTTTGGATTGTTTGTTATTATGACACCTAAATCTTTTTCTTCCATAGTCGTTATGAGTTGAACATCGTTCATTACGTATTGCACCATAGCATTGTTTTCCCCAATGTGCATCACCTTACATTTTTGTTCATTAAAGTTCATTTTATTAATTTTAGCCCAGTCACATAAGTTATTTAAATTTTCCTGTAGATTGTTAATTGATTCCGCATTATTGACAATACATCCAATTTTGCAGTCATCTGCATATTTGTTAATCCAGATACCGCTATTTATCTGCATACTTGAAACGAGTATATTGAACAATAATGGGCCCAAAATGGAGCCTTGAGGAACCCTGCTTGTGACATGTGTCCAGTTTGATTCATGTCCTCTGATAACTACTTTCTGTTGTCTGTTTGCTAACCATGAGCCTGTCCATTTTATAATTCTAGTATCTAAATTTATTTTAACTAAGTGCTCTATTAAGGTTCCATGAGACACTGTGTCAAATGCCTTGGCGTAGTCTAAAAAAAACTACATCAACAGGCATTCCATTTTCCAAGGCCTCACTGACCGGATCAAAGAAATTTATAAGGTTAGTTAAACATGACTGACCAGTTGTAAATCCATGCTGTGAAATATCAGTACAACCACTTATTTTGATGTAATCGAGTATTTTATTCTGTATTAGTCACTCCATCAATTTACTGATTATCGACATAAGACTAATTGATCTATAATTACAAGCATTTTGCCTATTAACTGTTTTGAATATGGGTATAATATTGGCTCTACCCCATGATTTAAAAGTTTTCACTTCCTTGGTAGATATATTAATTAAGAGAGTCAGTGGCCCGACCAGTTCTTTACTTAATGTTTTAATAAAAAGAGGACTTATACCATCAGGTTCTGGAGATGAACCTGATTTTATCTGACCAATGGCGTTTAATACATTCTGTTCAGTAAACAAGATTGTAGAGTCACTCTCTTTTAGTGTGTTAATGTCAAAGCAGCTGTCCTTTCTAAAGACACTTCCAAAATAGGAGTTAAGTTCCTCTGTTACATCTGCCTCTTCATTCAATAGTTTATAACTGATGTTAGAGGTCCAGTTTCTTTTTGATTTCCTTTTAGTGTCCAAACATAGTTATAAAACTGCTTTTTATTGTCTTTTGTTTTTCTGACTAAATTCAATTCTATTTTTTGTTTTGCTAGTCAGATTTTTTTTTTTTTTTTTGCTTTTTTGGTTAACATTCCAAATTTAACCAAATCATAATTATTTGATTTTTTTAAATGTACAATATGCTCTATTTTTTGTTGTTGATTAAATTCCTTATTTTTCTATTCTACCAAGGTGGAACTCTTTGTTTTTGTGGTTATATTTAATTCTCCACTGTACCCATTTGTTAATACAGAAATTAATCTCCCTTTCAATATGCTCCCAGGTTTGTTCTAGAGCCCAGTTTTTTAATATTTCCTTCCAGTTCTTTTTGTTAAGGTAGGTTTTGATATTTACATAATCGGCTTTTGAATAATTTCTGAATTTTGTAATTCCATTAATTTGCTTGGTGCTTTAAATTGAACTGAACCACATTATGGTCACTGTCACTGAGAGGGGACAGAATTTGAAGGGTTGTACAGAGATTCTTTATGTTTGTTAACATTAAATCCAATATATTGTTGCTCCTAGTTGGAAGTTTTACAAGTTGTTCTAAGACATGAAGAAAACTTAATTCCATAAATCTTTTTTCAAGCTGTCCCTTAGCAACATAATTAACCCAGTTAATATTTAGAAGATTGAAATCTCCCATCAGGATGAAATCCTTTTTTATTTCCCAGTTTTCAATTTCATCAAGGAAAAGTTGATTTTCAACTGGTCCAAGGTTGGGAGAGTGGTAGGCAAGACCAATTGTCATGATGTTGTTTTCTTGAGCCAACTTAACCCATATAATTTCAGTATTGGAGTGATAAGGAAAAATTTGAAATCCTTTAAGATGGTCTGCAACATATAAAGCCACCCACCTCCTTTTTTGTCTGATCTGTTTTTTTGAAAGCTAGTATAGCCTGGTATTTTTTTTTTTTTGTTTGTTTTAACCAGGAGTAGCACACTAAGCTGAAACCTTTTATACAGGTGCGACCTGGGAGCACAGGGAAGTTAAGTGATTTGCTCAGGGTCACACAGTATGCACATGGAATATATGAGTGTACGAGTGGCATATGAGTGTTCCGGTCTGTATCTGTGAACCAGGTCTCTGTTACACCAGATGTCTATCTCCAACTTAGTAAGGATATGTTTTAATTCATCCATTTTGTTGGACAGACTTTTAGCATTTAATAATAAAATCTTTATTTCTGTATTGTGTTGTGTTTTGTTGATAATTACATTTTCAATTTTGTTTGATGACCTATGATTATTTAAAGATGTGTTTTTATTGTTATTAATTACTGAGTGAAGCTTAGCTAGTGGGATTGGTTGGGTCTGGTGACCATTGTTATTGGACTATTTTTTGTACCATTTTTGCACTCCACCCCACTCGGTTCTAGTTTAAATGGTTAGTGATACAGTTACTTAGTTTATCTCCCAGAAACTGAAATCCCTGTTTACTCAGATGCAAGCCATCTCTGCTGCAGAGGTAATTTCTATTTGAAAACTCATCCCAATGTGTTATACATCCAAGAGATTGTTTTTTACACTATAGTCTGAGCCAGTTATTAATGTGTTTTATTTTACACATCTGTTGATAACATGCCCTAGGAACAGGAAGAATTTCTGAGAAAACAAGTTCACATTCAACACCCATCATTCTCTTGGTTAAATTGAAGAATTCCTGTTTAACCTGTTGTATACTTTGATGTAAAATATTATTGACACCAGCATGAATAATTACAAACTTTTTCTCATTTGGTCAGTTCAGTATATGTTTAGTCATTTTCATAATATGAGAGAGTTTTGCTCCTTTGAAACAAGACACAGTTCTGTTATGTTTATCTGGGTCACAAATGGCCCCAGCCAATCCCTTAACAATGGAGTCTCCTAGTACATAGATCTGTTTTGCAGTACTGGTTGTATTATCTATTTCCATGTGTTCCTCTGTATGCTGTTGGATTAGTGTTGCTTCATGATTTATTTAATTTGTAGGTAGTCTGGCTAGTTCAAATGTAATTAAATGCCCGTTTGATGTACCTGGTAGATTACTGTCTGATTCAACATTCAGTAAATTAGTTTCAATTAGTTCTACTGATCCAGAACACTCACCTTGCATTTCCTCATTTATAAGTGGGTCAAATCTATTCTGTAATGAGAGTGTGAACTGATTTGCTTTTCTACCTTTCTTTTTTGGTATTTTTGAGTTTTGAACCCGATACCATCTATCCTCAGAATTATCAATCGTGTCATCCTGTTTCTTTTTTTGTTAGGGACATATTCTATTGCGGTAGTCAGAGGAGACAAATCCCTAGCAGCTGTATTTCTTAACAGGGGGTTAGGGGGACCACTGGGGGCAGTGTTCAATACAGGGTGCTTGATGTGCTTTGCATTTTTAATTCATTTAATTTGACATATCTTTCTATCATGTCCTTTTGACTTTTTTCTACTGAATTGAGAAATCTCATACATCAGCTACAGGAGGGCGCACCCTGCCCTGGAGCACTCTCCCCATGATGATTCAAGGCTCTGGTCCTGAAGCCTTGGCTACAGGAGGGCACACCCTGCCCTGGGGCACTCCCCCCATGATGACTCAAGGCTCCGGTCCTGAAGCCTCGGCTCCAGAAGGGCACACCCTGCCCTGGAGCACTCCCCCCATGAGGACTCAAGGCTCCGGTCCTGAAGGTAATTTTGCCAGTCCTAGCAGTGCCTAACAGTATCTGCTTTCCTTTGTTTGAATTTTGGTACCATTTTCACATGGATCTCTGCCCTGTTTAACTGCTGAAAAGGACTGCACAAACGCTCGGGACTTGCACCAAACTGCTGTACTACCTAAACCATCTAAAATAAATGTGTGCTCACTAGGTGGGACATTGAAATTTAATTTAAATTCTGCATCTCAGCTACTGGTCGCTTACTTGAACGTGGCACCTAAAATCCTGGATGCTAAATTTTCTGTGGCTAATACTGCATTACGTGCCACTTTAGTGTGTAGTAACTTATTATTTATTACTTTAATCAAATTAAGTTGCCGGCCTAGCTGTATAGACCAGAAAACTATAACTACTTTGATTATTAAATCCCTGGTTAACCCCATTCTCATCTCGGTCCTCACTGTAGCCGATCCTCTTAACTGTACTGGATGGCTGAAGTGTGCTAAACCTTGCTGCTAACAGCAAAGAGCTGCCGTAACATAATCCATATAGCCAGCAGCTCTGTAGAGAGACTGAGCAGCTAGTCGCATACCAAGTGCTTTATTTCCCCCCTCGGAATTACTACAAGATCTGCGCAATTTGCTCTGCACAGTCAATGCTAGCAGCTGCTAAAGCCAACTTGCATCGGGTGCCTGCAATTAATTGCTAGAACCGCTCTCCTGGTGCTACATCTATTAAATCAAATTACAGTGCTAGCAGCTGAACTGTACTGAAACAACTGCTCTGAGCTTGCGGGTGCTCCTTTCCCGCAGTCGCTATGCGACTGCTCCCACCCACCCCACCACTCCCACCCTTAGCCAGCACCAGTTATATAGGGTGAGCCTTAGTGTAGACCACTCACAAAAGTAAAATTAACTATCTCCTCACTTTACCATTAGCAGATTATATTTCTTGACAGCTAGAGGGCACCTGGTATTTAGCCCTATCTTTCGGGCGCCATTATCATAACGTTGCCAGCTAATTACTGCGATATTTCTATTTTGAGCTGCCCTCCTACACACCCCACTTCATGACCCAATCATTTAAAATCATTACCCGGTGGGCGAATTAAACTCTCAGGGCCAGCAACACTCTGCCTCTGGGCACCTTATCTACTGTGTCTATGGCCTAGATCACAAACCACTAGCTCTGGTCCTCTGAAACAGCCCACCAAGAATGTCTGGTCCTCTGAAGCAGCCTAACAAGATCGTCCAGGGAGTGTCTTGTTACAGCACCATCTGTGACCCCGCATCTCCTTCCTAGCTCATAACTGCTATAGTGGTTTAGGCTATTAAACCAACCTAAGCTGTAAATTGAGCCAGCCCTATTATGGGGGTGCCTCTTTGGATCCATGTTTTGCTTTTCCTCCTTCTCATACACTGTACGGTACCTAAGTCCACTCAGCTTGCTGGCGGTGGGACCCATGGCACCCCAGTGGATTGTCGAGTACACCGTTTCTCCTCTTACAATCACCTCTGTGCCCTCAGACTTCTTTATTTGCGGTCTCTCTTCAACTCTATGCACAGAGTCGGGACTGGTGCAGAGCTGCCACTGCAGAGTATATTCATCACTTTCGCATGCATTTACCACCCTTGTTATCTTCCTGCCAGGGTTTTAATATCTGCAGTTCTAGCTTGATTCAGATACAACCACGTGCCACCTCCCTCACAGCATACTACCCACATCAGACTTTCACAGCTAAAAAACGTCAAATGTCTCTAGCCTTTATCAGGAAGCTACTTCTCCTCCTTCTGTTATGCTCTGGAGATGTTAAGCTTAACCTCGGTCCAGTTCAAACTATCACTTCCCCCTCAGACCTTGCAAACCTGAAAGGCATGCAATTCCTGCACATGAATGTATGTAGCTTGCTAAAAAAGTTTACATTAATACAGGCCTAGGTCACTCACACCAAACCAGATGTATTAGTTATATCAGAATCTTGGCTCAGGCCCGCCATGCCTGACAGGGAAATTAGCATCCTTGATTACTCCCTATTTAGAGCCGACAGGCCCACCGGGGGGGAGGAGTGGCCATATATGCAAAGGATAAATACACGGTAACATGTCTAGAAACAACATCCATTACTAACCAATTCAAATGCCTGGTTCTAAAGCTGGAGATACCCTCATCCTCAGCGCTACGTGTTATAGGTTGCTATAGGCCACCTTCTGCTGGTTCCCAAATCCTTACCTAACTAATGTTATGGAGCATGGCTCCCTTGAAGCAGTCATCCTTGGGGACTTAAACTTTGATTGGCTGTCCCAAGCTGCGGCACCTCTCAAAGAGTTTTGTGACGCACATGGGCTAACCCAACTTATTGGAGAGCCTACTCACCCCAACAAAAAATGCCCTGCTAATAGTACTTTGATGGATGTCATCTTAGCAAGTAAACCACACCTTTTCTCCCACGCAGGCATATTTTTCTGATGTCAGTGACCATAGCATTATTGCCAGCATAAGGTCAACCCAGTGCCCACCGTCCATGTCAAAGTTCTCTATCAAGCGGTCCAGATGCAATTTTGATCTGTCCACCTACCTGGATGACTTAAAATCGTCAATGCACTGGCAGGACTTTTACTCAGCTGACTCCGTCCAGCTTGCCTATGAGATCTTTTCCAAAATCATGACTAAGGCCCTAAACAAGCATGCTCCCCTCATAAAAATCAGGGTAAGGAGAAGAACCTGTAGTTGGTTCACACCTGAACTCAAAGCAGCTTTATTAAACAGGGATAAGCTTTGGAAGAAAGCACGGTCTACGAAGGCCTAAACGTATTGGTGCAATTTTAGGATTGCCAGGAATGCCTGCACCAAAATGATAAGAGATGCTAAGGCATCCTTCTGTCACTCAGAACTCAATTCTGCAACTAGAAGCTCTGACAAATTTTGGTATTCCATCAGGGACATGTCTGGTCATACCCCTGGAACCTCCTTGCCTGCAAAAATTTTCTCTGGCAATGGCACCATCTGCGACAAACTGGAAATACTGGATGCTTTCAACAAACACTTCGCTACCACAGGTCTTGCCTTTGATAACTCACCTGCATGTCCACTACGATCTCAGTGCAATGTGCTCAACCCTGAACCTCTTCTAACCAGTTCAGTATTTTCTTTCCAGCAAACTATGCTGAGGGAGGTCGAAGATCTTCTACTAAAGTTGGACGAGAAGAAAAGTGCCGGCGCCGACTATCTAGATCCCTTCTTCTTAAAGGTCACCTTCCATGTCCTATCTGTACCAATTACCCACCTATTCAATCTTTCTCTATCCCATGGTATCCTCCTGCCTTTATGGAAAATAGCACATGTTATACCCTGGTTCAAATCTGGGGACACTTGTGACTTAAATAATTACAGGCCAATCTCATTATTACCCATCTTATCCAAACTATTGGAAAAAATAGTAAGCAAGCAACTGTCAGCCTACGTTGAATCCATGAATCTTTTGAATCCTATGCAACCTGGCTTCAGAGCACATCACAGCCCTTGCTAAGGTGACCAACGATTGGCATCGGGACCTGGAAAACAAGAAATTTGTCTGCGCAGTATTTTTAGACCTAAGCAAGGCTTTCAACACTGTTGATCGTGAACTGCTCCTCTCCTCCCTCAAGGCTATAGGACTGGATGATCTGTCCCTTCACTGGTTTGTAGATTACCTCTCTAACCGTTGGCAGCAAGTAACTTCCAATGGTGACCTTTCTCCTCTTAAACTCTTGAAAAGAGGGTTCCCCCAAGGATCAATCGTGGGCCCACTGCTGTTCGCAATTTAGGTGAACAGCTTAGACAAAAACATAACTAAGGCTAACAGTCATCTATTCGCAGATGACACGGTCCTTTACCTAAGCCACTCCTCTCCCGAAGCAGCCTACAAAGATCTACAATCGGAATTCAACATCCTTCAGAGCCAAATGCTTAACAAAAAATTATTATTAAACACAAAAAAAACTAAGGCTATGCTGGTCTCACCTTTCCCATCAGGCACACACCCAGCCATGTCTGGTTCCATTCCTCAGATTACCACACTCTTGGGAGAAAACCTGGAATACGTAAGCAAATTCAAGTACCTGGGGGTGTGGCTTGACCACAAACTTTGTTTCTCTGAACATACTGAAGACCTTCTAAAGAAACTAAGACAGATGCTTGGCCTCTTTTTTAGGATAAATAACTACCTTACCTGCAATGCCAAGAAGAGGCTGGTACAGACCACATTTCTCTCCTTGATTGACTATGCTGACTTTCTCTATAGTCACTGCCCTGCCTCACACCTTGCTAAACTTGATACTTTGTATCACAGGGCCCTGAGATTCATCACTGGACTACCGCTCGCCACTCACCACTGTGCCCTCTACACAGCTGTGGGGTGGCCCTCCCTCCCTTCACTCCAGGAGACTCAGAAATGCTATATTCTGGACCTTCAAAGCTATCATTAAGAAACTCCCCTTATATCTCTGCTTGTCTACTGCTATGTAAACCTGGTACCTATGCCCTGAGAAGCTGCTCCCTTATCTATCTGAAGGTACCTAACCTAAAAACTTGTCTAGGGAGATCGGCCATAAGTTTTGCGCTGCCCTCCTTGTGGAATGCTGTACAAAAAACACTGAAGCTCAGCTCCCTGATCAGCGTATTCTCCTTTAAGACCTTATACGACCGATCAGTGAAAGAATTCTGCAATTGCTTCCCCCGAAGATAAATTTAATTACCCCTTCCTCACATTGTTTCGGCCACTTTCCTTTTCCCTTCCTCTGCCATCCTGCCCCTATCTTTTTATTCCCCCCTCTACCATCTGCCTTCCTGGGCCCACGAGACTAAGCAGATCCCCGATATAAATCTCTTGATCACATATGTGTGCTCAGTTTGTCTATGCCATGCCTCTACTGACCAGCTCCAAACAGCAAGGGTGCCGGAAGATGGTGAAAGCTGGGGGGGCTGACAATCAAAAGGGCACTTCTGAGGATACAAAGGGCACTTTTTCTATATTAGTTTTTACCATGCAGAAATAAAAAGTGGAGGGGCTACCGCCCCTTCCGCCCCCCCCGGTTCCGGCACCTATGCCAAACAGAGCCACGTCCATGTTGATTTACACCCAAGCACTTTTTTATTGTTAAAGTTGTATCCTACTTTTGTTCCTCCTGTGTTCATAAATGTGCATTATCACACTGTTTGGATTGTATTAGCTCCTTTGTCACTTTGTGTGACAGGTCCATCTTGTAAATGAACCTGCTCAACGATGATCGCCTGTATAAATAAAGACTTTGATTGATTGATTGACTATTTTCCACACATTTGGAACAAGTGAGTATATGTGGCATCTAGTGGAAAATTATACATTGAGCAGGACCTGCATTTAATATCTATTAGCCCATCTTGGGTCATTAGTTTGTCTTCCGTTTTACAGTCCAGAGTCAAACCCTTAGGTACTGAGCGACAAACAACCTTTAAATATTCACAGCTTTAGAATGAGAAGATCACCCCTTATTTCTTTTATTTGTAAATATTTGTAGTAATACTCACAGGCTTTATAGGCCTTGCCTCATATACTGATAAATATATTTCTTTAGGTTTCCTTTACTCACTACCCTCGCTAAACATGTGAAACACGCACAGACGCACGTCTTTGCATGTGTCTTCACGTGTGCCGACGTGCGCTTGCCCTGCTCACCGCAGGGCTTCTTTTTATAGGAGTGCTGACACAGGAAGTGACTCAGGGGTCACAGAGTGCTCCGTGCACATTTTACAAGTAATACAATGTTTAAAAGTTAAAATAACCACTGTAATGTGGCTTAACACAGCAGAAAATACTACACAAACTTCAAAAAATAAAAATCCCCTTTGTTTGCTGAGTTATAGTTCCCGAGTGGGCTCAGGGAACTACTGCTCCTCTTCCTAGTTCCTGTGTGGAGTCTAGGGCTCAGAGTACCTCGTGATAGCGAGTACACACAGATTCTAATGTTTTAACACAAATGTTGCATAAAAAATAGTACATATATCTCACAGCTAGCAGCACTTGCAATGAGTTTGCTATGGAGTGCTGCTGACTGTCAGTCATTTAAACCTTGTTTGTATACAGGCTAAACATAGGACCTCAGTCCCTCGCCGTTCTCCAGCACTAAATTCATGACAGGATGGGAAAGTCTGCACTGTACCTGCACCATACTGAACCTGTCTCTTTGGATAAACAAGAGGGCTTCACTCCAGTACTGCGCGTCTCTCACAGTTCACCAGCACTAAATACATTACAATGTGGGGAAGTCCTATGTCTGTCTACAGGGAGAGGTAGTGTGGGGCAGGTATGGTGCAGTCAACTTCCCACAGTACTGTTGCACAGACACAAGAGACATAAAATGCAGTTGATTCTTTTTACTTGTGCAAAATGCAAAAAATGGAACTTACATTTCCACATTTATAGAGGCTTAAAAATACATAACAGGCAGGTGAGGTGAACGGGCGATGGGTTAGTGTTCTATACTGTTTAAAGTCCAGCAGAACATCTTGTAGTTGCAGCTCATCTTAGCTTTTGGCTGTAATGCTGAAATTGCAGCTTGGCTTAACTTTTAGCTTAGATGCTGAAATTGCAGTGTCCTGGTTTCCTGTTTCTCCTGGTTTTCCTGCTGCTTCGTTGTCTCCAAATCTTGCACAAGAAAGTGGTCACTGTGAAGTGATGGTGGTAGTGGCAACAAACAAAATTCCCAGCTCTTGGCCCCTCTTGGGGCTCCAAGGGGATGCAGTACCTTTGCCTAACACTCTTTTTAAAGGAATTAACCACTGAATTGGAAACAACTGGGGAGAGTGACTGCACAGTCCTCTTGTGCTAAATCTATAATTAATTCAAGTAATCAATTTAAAAGAATATATAAGCTGTATTTGTTGTCCATTTCTGTGATAATTGCACATTATAACTGGAGCCAGTTACTAGTCCCATGTCTCGATGTTTAACTCATGCTGCAAAGGTACTGCAATAAGCAGTTATATTTTTTGGAAATGCCAGTATCTCAAAAAACGGAAAACAAATATTCACACTCTTAATAATACAGTCCGATATCAAAATAGCACAATCATATGTACCGAGTACATTGCAACATATATTTTATTTTCGTTAAATAAGTAGCAATTGTGAAAAACTTCTTTATTGTTGATTATTGCCCATTCAAATTTATTTCAAAATATTTTTGGGGCTTTTACCAATCAGACATTGCAATACCTGAACCACACAACACATGTCCCTGTAGATAGACAGCTTCAGTCTCTAGTGCTGCCAATCCCTCCCCTTTCCACCAGGACTAAATACATCACAGCGTGGGGAAGCCAGTGCTGTACCTCCCCCACACTGTACCTTACCTGCGAATGAAGAGGGCTTCAATCTTCAGTGCTGCCAGTACCTCACCAGCACTAAATACATTACAGTGTGGGGAAGCCTGCTCTGTTCCAGACCGGTACCACACTGTTACTGTCCCTGTGGATAAACAGAGGGTTTCAGTCTCCAGTACTGTCAGTGCCTCCGCTTCCACCAGCACTAAATACATCACAGTGCTGGGAAGCCTGCACAATACCTGCCCCCACACTGTACCTTTTTAGAAAGTGCATAGTTACTAGACACCACTCCTCAGTAGTTGTTAAAAGTATATATATTTATCTTGAAATATTATTTATTATTATTGAAATACCACTACTGGTGAGTGGTCTCTATTTCCAATGCACTTTGTAGGATTTCCTAGGGCTACCATGGCACATGGCTACTCCTTGATGTAAGCCTCTTTGTGCCTAGGTAGGATCCAGACTTCCTTTAAGTGTTCCACACTGTACCTGTGGATAAACAGAGGACTTCAGTCTCCAGTGCTGTTAGTCCCTTGCCTTTCTTCAACACTAAATACATCACAGTGCTGGAAGAGTTTCATTGTACCTGCTCACATTGTACCTTACCTGTGGATAAACAGAAGGCTTCAGTCTCCAGTGCTACCAGTGCCTCCTCTTTTATTAGCACTAAATACATCACAGGGTGGGGAAGCCTACACTGTACCTGCCCCACACTACATCTTACTTGTGAATAAACAGACAGCTTCACTCTCCAGTACCTTTCAGTCCCTCACATTTTACCAGCACCAAGTACATCACAATGTGGGGAAGACTGCACTGTACCTGCCCACCCTGTACCTTACCTGTGGATAAACAGGGGGCTTCAGTCTCCAGTGTTGTCAGTCCCTTACCGGTTAGCAACACTAAATACAGCACAGTGTTTGGAAGGCTTCATTGTACCCACCCACACTGTCCCTGTCCCTGTGGGTAAACAGAGGGCTTAATTCATCAGTGCTGTTAATCCCTCACCTTTCACCAGCACTAAATACATCACAGTGTGGGGAAGCCTGCACTGTACCTGCCCCACACTGTATCTGACCCTGTGAATAAACAGGAGACTTCGGTATCCAGTGCTGTCAAGTGCCTCCCCTTTCACCATCGCTATATACATCACAGTGTGGGGAAGCCTGTATTGCACCTGACCCACACTGTACCTTACCTGTGAATAAACAGAAGGCTTCAATTGCCAGTGCTGCCAGTGTTTCACCTTTCACAAGCACTAAATACAGCACAAGGTGGAAAACCCTGAACTGTGAGAGTCCCACACTACACCTGTCCATGTGGATAAACAGAGGACTTCACTCACCCGCACTGTCAATCCCTCACCTTTCTCCAGCACTAAATACATCACAGTGTGGGAAAGCCTGCATTGTGCATGCCCCACACTTTAACTTTACCTGTGGATAAACAGAGGACTTCAGTCTTCAGTGCTTTCAGTCCCTCACCTTTTAGCAGCACTAAATACATCACTGTGTGAGGAAGCCTGCACTGTACCTGCCACACACTGTACCTATCCATATGGATAAACAGAGGGCTTCAGTCTCCAGTGCTGTCAACCCCTAACCTTTTATCAATACTAAATATGTCACAGAGTTGGGAAGGCTTCATTGTACCTGTCCATGCTGTACCTGTTCCTGTGGCTAAACAGAATACTTAATTCACCAGCACTATCAATCCCTAACCTTTCACCAGCACTAAATACAACACAGTGTGGGAGAAACCTGCACTGTACCTGACCCACATTGTACCTGTTCCTGTGGACAAACAGGAGACTTCAGTCTCCAGTACTGTCAGTGCCTCACCTTTCACCAGCACTATATACATCACAGTGTGGGAAACCTTGCACTGTACCTGATCCACGCTGTGTCTTCCAACAAGAAACTGCACTCAAGAGCCATGAAAACTCTCAGAAAAAATGTTTAAGTTAACATAGAGCTTTAATTTTGGAAAAAAGAGTAGCTAAGAAGGCTATTACCCCAGTGGTTCGACTTGTGCTAGGTTTTCCTCAGAGGTCCTCCCCATGATTCGTTTGTAGTGTGTATGTTTCTTAATGGTACCATATACATAAATTGCATATCACAATAAATAAGCCCAAAACTTTAGCACCTTAAGTGATTCCAAATAATTCATAATAATGCCTAGAATTTCCCTCCATTTCCAATTTCTTTTTTCCATATTGTCAAAGTATATTTGTTTTTATTTATTTATTTATTTATTTAAATCTAGTATTACAATACCTATGAGCCGTGGCTCTTTTACAAAGGTTCCATGTCAGCGTGTGCAGCAGTTATCATTATTAGTCAAAACATATAGTCATTGACTTACAGACATGTAATAACCAGTACAAAGACTTGAGCTATGAACAAGACAAGGGAAGGGGGTGGGAAGTGAGGGTAGGAGATTGAGGGGAGGAGGTGCAGGGGTTAAGGGGGTGTATGAGAGGTGGTTGGGGTGGGGGCAGGACTGGAGATCCGGGGGGGAGGTGGGCGAGGCCGGGAGACAGTGCAGCCAGGGGGCCTTGTCGAAGGAATATGACAGGTAAGGTGCTAGAGGTGCAAAGACTGATTTCAAGTGCTGGGTGCTGGGGCATTTGCAGCTGGAATGGTGGAAATGTTAAGATGGGTAATCGCAGGATACAAGCAGTGAGAGGCGCAGCTTGGACTTGAAGAGGCTGAGTGTTGGAGTGGTTGCTATGTCGCTGCCAAGAAAGTTGAGCCAGTTGGATGCCCGATAGACAAATGATCTTTGTCCTTGGGTTGTGTGACATCATGGGATATGTAGTAGATGGGAATTGGATCTCCTGGTAGTGACGTTCCTATGTCTAGGCTTAAGGAGGGCACAGACACCAGGTGGGGCAAGCCCCATTATAATATTCTTGGCCGTGATGCAGTTTTGGTATTTTATGCGTTTGTCCAGTTGAAGCCATCCAGATTGGGAATAAAGGTCACATGTGTGGGTATGTCGATGTGAGCCAGTGATGAGATGACAGGCCTTATTCAGGGAGGTCGTGATACATTTGAGAGCAGTGGTAGTTGCAGACTCATATATGATAAGACCATAATCTATGATGCTGACGATGGAGCTTTGGACGGCCACTGACAGTGCTGCTGGGGTTAGGTGTTTCCTGTGCCGGAATAATATACCTAACCTCGCATTGGCAGACTTTGCAACATTGCTGATATGGACAGCGTATGAGAGGTGGGGATCAAGGGTGATGCCGAGGTACTTGAGTGATTGTGTTTGCTGTAGGATGGCTTCTTGTTCGGTTGCAATGGAGAGGTGGAGTTGTTTGTTTTTGTTGTGGGGGCTGCAGTAGACCATAGACTTTTTTTTTCTGATTGAAAAGCAGTTTATGACTCAGGAACCAGGATTCAATGGAGGAGAAGGCCTGCTGAAGATTATTTTGTAATTGGATTGGATCAGGGTCCGAGGTGAGGATCACAGCATCGTCAGTGTAGAGAATTATTTGTTCTGGGCAGCTGTCCGGTAGTGAGTTTAAGAATAGGCTGAAGAGGAGGGGTCCCAGAATGGAGCCTTGGGGGACCCCGAGTGGACCAGTCCAGGGTCCGAGAGTGTATCAGTGATTCTTACTGTTTAGGACCATTCTTCAAGGTAGCTCTTAAACCAGCCAGTGGAGTTGGTTGACAGCCCAGTGTTCTGAAGCAGGAGGTGGTGATTGACGGTGTGGAAGGCTTTAGTTAAGTCAATGTAGATTGAGCCTAGTAGTTCACCGGAGTCAAGTGCATTGTGGATTGCTCTGGTTAATTCAAGTAGGGCTGTGGAGGTAATGTGACCTTTGCGGAACCCGTGTTGTTGCTTGCACAGGATGTTGTACGTATCCAGGTATTCTGTGAGCTGGTCCGAGACGATGCGTTCTAGTGCCTTGGAGAGTGGGGGTAGTAGGGAGATAGGTCTGTAGTTATCGTGGGCAGTTTTGTCACCACTTTTATGGATTGGGGTGACAGTGGCATATTTCCATCTGCCCAGGAACTGGCTAAGGCTGAGGGAGAGGTTGAAAATTCTGGTCAGAGGACTAAGCAGTTCATCAAGTGTGAGAGACAGGATTTTGAGATCGAGGGAGTCATTACTGAATCTTGATTTACCAAGGGCTTTGGTAACATATTTGGGTACTTGGTGAGCCTTGACTGCTTTGAAGTAGAAGCGGTGGGAGCTGGTGGGAATAGTATTCATTACGGACAGGGGGGCTTCATCATCTTTGAAGTAGTCCTGGGTTAGGACAACGCTGAGGTCGGTAAAGGCTTTGTTAAAGGTATCCGGAATGGTTTTTGGGTTGAAGGTTGTGGTTGCGTCGATGTTGAGTATTGATGGGGGGGAGGTTTGAGTGGATTCCCGGTGAGTTTCTTTATGTTCTTCCAGAATTCCTGACCATTGCCCCAGGAGTTTGTGAGGGCATGCTTATAGTAGGCGGACTTCATTTGCCGGATGGTTTTGGTGCAGTCATTGTGGGCACGTTTGTAGTTTTGGATGTCGTTTTGCCTTTCAGAGTTTCTGGCCAGCTCCCATAGGTGCTCTGTTTTTAGCATCCTGAGGAGGTCACCTGTGAGCCAAGGGTTACTGAGTGATTTGATTTTGCGTTTCTTAATAGGAGCATACGTGTCACAGGCCACAGTGAAGATGTTTATGAAGTGGTCAAGGGCAGTGTTTACGTTGGTTGCATTGAAGATAGGGGACCAGTCTTGATGGAGGCAGTGGGATTTGAGTCGAGGAAGATGACCACTGGGTAGAACCCTGCTGGTGACAGTTTTTGGTGGTTGTTTGATGAATTTATTTGACCAGGTGCAGCTAACAGGGGAGTGGTCGCTGAGAGAGTCAGGGAGGACATTAGTGTTAGATATCTGCAATGGGTGACTGGTAAGGATCCAGTCCAAGAATGTGCTGGTGCAAGTCCTGTAATTTTTCCTGGTTGGTGAGTCAACCATTTGTGTGAGTTTTGCCGCAGCAACGGTATCCCTATGTGCACCAGCATCGTCCGCAGTCCAGTTGATGTTGAAGTCGCCTAGGAGGAAGGATTCGGTGTCAGGTGGGAGTGACTTTATAAAGTCAAGAACAGCTGTTAGACCAGTTCCCTGTTCTTTTGGAGGGATGTAGATGGTGGCAACAGTGAGGGTTTTGTTTTGGGCTCTGAGGAGGATTCTCACTGGCAGTATCTGAGCAGTTGTGGGTTGGACTGAGGTAATGATGTGGTGCCCTTTTATAGAGTCTTTTACGTAGAGAGCACAGCCCCCACCTCTTTTGGAGAGGCGATCCAGCCTAAAGACATTGTAGCCAGGAAGGCTGATTGCATGGTCTGGTACTGATGGCGTGAGTCAGGTTTCAACAACTACCAGGATGTCAGGGCAGTGCTGGCTGGTGAAGGCCTGTAGGGCATCCATTTTAGGAAGGAGGCTGCAGGTGTTGATTGATATGAATGAGAGGGCACCAGAAGGCTTGCTCAGATTAATGGCTTTAGAGCAGAATGGGCCAGTGTTTGGGTGCACGTTGCCTGACAGCATTAGGAGGAGGAGGACTAGCCTCAAGGAGCTGTGGCATATTTCTTTAAGGGAATGCTTTAGCCTGCTAGCATCTCGGGAAATTGCCGAGCAGTGACGATAATGGGTGAGGGTAAGCATAATGTAAGACAGTTTCATGGTGGTAGGATAGACCCTGGGCAAGGGGCAGTGACCAGTGTGTGCAGTGTGCCTAAATGGAGGAAGGATGTAGAAATGTGGAAGCTGTGGGGGAGGGAGCGAAAGCAGACTTTTGGGGCATGCAGTATGGGAGGAAGACAGGGAAGAAGAAATAGAATAGGGGGTAGAGAACGGTGGAGGCGCATGATTAAGGTAGGATTCGGGGTAGGTGGAGGAAGGGGGTTAAGACAGGCTGGCGGGGCTAGAAGAAGGGGGCGGAAGAGCAGTAGCTGGATCAGAGGGCAGGGAGGATACAGCCAGGAAGGCCAGGCAGCCAGGGACTGTGTCTTTCAGAGGGTAGACTTTTTTTTTTAATGAAAGAACAAGAATCCCTCTAGTGGCAGGTCTGTATAACCTGCTAATGGAAAACTAGTCAAAAAAAAAAAACTTCTATTAGACACTTGAAATGTGCTTAGTTCTATCTAAAATCTATTTGTAAAAAGTGCCAGATGGCAAAAGCAGGGGAAAAGTCCTGGCCAATCAGAGCGGGTTTGCTGGAAACGCCCGTGTACCGATTGGCTGCGCTGTCGCTGTACCTTCCAAGGAGCTGCAGGCAGGCATCCTGGTCTCGGTTGGTGGCTGGCTGGGTGCCTGCCAACCGTGGGGGAGCGTGTCTCCCAGCACCATGATATGTTTAGTGTTGGTAAAAGGTGGTCAAGTGAAGATCTGTCCACAGAAATATTTTTTATTATGGTGTATTTTTTTTTCCTAGGAATCATTAACAACTGTGTTCTTTCAAGTTCTGCCAGACAGGCCAGTGAGGTAGGTGAAATAGTCTTTGTAGCATTAGCAAGCATACTCACTTTAAGACTGGAATGTGGTGGCATGAGGTGTTTTATGGTATGAAAAATATCATGTATAGTAAGGCTCATTTAGAAAAGTCATTGCTTTTGCTTTCATTTGCAGCTGTAATGTCAAAACAATTTGTGAGATATATCTTTGTTTAGTGAGGAGTACTGAGAATGCATATAGGTACATGTAGTTAATTTATTGTGCACAAGCAGAAGTTTTTTACTTCATAAACTTCAATATTTTAAATAGTGTTTTGTCTGTATAAAAATTCTCAGATTTCTCCTGGAAGAAGCCATTGGAACTGTGAAGAGACGTTGGGGTGCAAAAATAAAAGAAGGAGACGAAAAGAGTGTTTTTGTTGTGGCAGTTCTCACTGCCCAGAGCGGTCCACCACCCATAGATTGAAGCCTGTACTGTACCTGCCCCACACCGTACCTTACCTGTGGATGAACAGAAGGCTTCAATCTCCAGTGCTGCCAGTCCCTCACCTTTCACCAGCACTAAATACATCAGAGTGTGGGGAAGCCTGCACTGTACCTGCACCACACTGTATCTTACCAGTGGATAAACAGGAGACTTCGGTATCCAGTGCTGTCAATTCCATGCCTTTTGCCAACACTAAATTATTCACAGTCTGACAAACCCTGCACTGTACCTGCACCTGACCCACACTGTACCTTTCCCTGTGATAAACAAAGGGTTTCAGTTTGCAATGCAATCAGACCCTCATTTTCCACCATCACTAACTATACCACGGTATGGCGATGCCGTACTTTACCTACCCGTACAGTGTCTATCCCTGTAGATAAACAGAGACCTTCAGTCTCAAGTGTTACCATTTCCTTGCCTTTTACCAGCTCTAAAATTGTTCACAGTGTGGGGAAGCCCTTCTGTACCTGTCCTTGTAGACAAACAGAGGGATTCAGCCACTAGGTTTGTCAGTCCCTCACCTTTCACCAGCACTAAATACATCACTGTGTGGGGAAGCCTGGACTGTACTTGCCCCACACTGTATGCGACCCTGTGGATGAACAGAGGGCTTCAGCTGCCAGGTCTGTTAGTCCTTCACCTTGCACCAGGAAGAAATACAGCACACCCTGTACCTGTCTCTGTATAAACAGGGACTTCGGTCTCCAAGGCTATTAGTCTCTCACCTTTCACCAGCACTAGATTCATTACTTAAAAATATTAAAATGCGAACTGTTAGTTGACTTTTAAATATACAAATGTTAAGAAGCTCAAGCTCAAAGTTAGTAGCGTGAGAGAAGGCTGAACACTTACCTCTGCGGTATAATGCCAAGTACTCCAAAACAAAGTTCACTAAGCAGCCCTCCTCCCAGACATATCATATAACATGCAGTCAGCCAGCAGCTTATAAGGAACCTGTGAATTTCTGTGATTACTTTTAATTCTCTATGTCATGACCTGTCAGTAAAGTTAGATGCCTCCCCCAGCTGAGCACTTGTCAGCCAGTGCTGCTTTGGGGGTGGAGACTGTCCCATTGGACTTATCTGATGGCATGTGTTCACCCAGTGAGCTGAGACCAGCCCCCACAGCAGAGAGGACTGTCTCTTCTGAGTTCAGTGCTGGATCTTCTTGTCCTAAACTGCCTGCTTTGCTGCTCAGTAACTTATTACAATTTACTTCTTTTGGAGACCTGAGCACTCTGTCTTTCATACTACCAGCCTGTGGGAAAAATCCCAAGGCACATGGCGTTCACAGGGTCAACAACTCCAACAGTGTTCAGACAGAAACAGAGGCTTCACCACTGGGCCCCCAGATTTTCTGGGATCCCACTATTTTATATGGAGATGGAGTAGTTTATGGAAAACCATAGACTTGTATTGCTCATAAAGGAAAAGATCACAGTTCAGAATCCATAGGAAAATTAAACAAGTTGCAGGAAAATCATCCTGCAGGTACCAGGAAAATGATAAAGTGACTTGGCAGCCCTGCTATCTCAGCCCACAAATGCAGTTCCTGGATACAACAGAAGAGGGAAGCTGTATGTTCCAGAAGTTCATAGACATTTAGGGCACACTGACTAACATAATGGGGCAGTCCTGTGTACTGCTGTCCCTACTAATGTTCGCGCAGCAGCTACGGTACCATTGAAATGCTGAGCTAACAAATTATGTTTTCGTTCTGTGTTATGCAACACAGTGCTATAAATTCAACATGTGTGCAGTATGCATTTTTATGTTGTCTTGCACATGCAGCGCAAGCAACATTTTGTGACAGCTTGCTGGAGAAACAGGTTGTGGAGGTGAGGCCATGCTGTGGCCAATGGCACCACTGCTTTCTTGGGCTGGTCTGTGTGGCACTAATGAATGAGCATGCTGTCTATGACAGCAGTTGAGAAGCCTGCCACCAACTTGAAAGATTTTAGTCACTGCAATGAGGGAGCACCCCATCACTGCAGGGTGTGCCTTGCCTGCTGAAACATTTCAATAAACATGGCAGTGGCTGTTGCCGTCTGCCTCTAACAATCCCCAACTAGCTGACTTTGGGGGTGCCCTATCCCCCTGTTGGCATGTCCCCTCAAGACTGTGTGGCACACTGGAAGCCCACTCCAGTGTGCCTCCTGTGTGCAAGAACCATCACTTTCCTGCCCCCCCACCACCCCATTGTGAGCCACACTGGGACCCTTTCAATATCCCCAACATTTGTGATTCACCTGTAAAGAAAGAAAACGGTCAGTGCAGTTTTTTTTTTTTTCAGAACCTGAAACAAAGAAAATGGTCCCTCGCTGTCGGCGGGGCCCCCTTCCCCCAAACATTTCAATAAACATGGCAGTGGCTGTCGCCGTCCGCCTCTAACAATCCCTAGCAAGCCAACTTCGGGGGTGCCCTATCCCCCTGTTGTCATGTTCCCCCCCTCAAGACTGTGTGGCACACTGGAGGCCCACTCCAGTGTGCCTCCCTGTATTTGGAAGCCGACCATGTCAGCATTTTCTTGCCCCCGCCCACCCCCATTGTGAGCCACATTGGGAGCCCACCCCAGTATCCCCAACATTTGTGATTCACCTGTAAAGAAAGAAAACGGTCCGCGCTGTTCTTTTTTTTTTTTTTAGAACCTGAAACAAAGAAAACAGTCCCTCGCTGTTGGTGGGGCCCTCTCCCCCAACCCACACCCACCCCCCTTCACCCCATACTTACATCTGGAGGTCCGGCGCCATGCTCTTTGGTGGAGCGGGAACATGTCTGGACTCTTCAAAGCCAACCACAAACTGAAGAAATGCTGGTAAGCTGTATAATGGCATAAATGGAGGGGTTTCAACTTAGGTGGATATCTTGGCCATTTTTTGACTTTTGACTCCAAATTTTCAATATGGGGTTCTTGGGACCCCACCTCATGAAATCAGTCACTGTCATTTCATTATTCAGACCTGAAAGGTGATTTTGTGGTCACTGCGCGGAATCACCTTTTGGGATTGATTAACAAAATGACAGTGCCACTGTTCATGAGGTGGGCTCCCAAAAGCCTATGTTGCAAATTTGCTGACAAAATTCCAAAAAATGACTGTGTTACGGGTGTGCATTGTGCAGTTTCCACGCACGCGTGTAACTTCGAGAATTTTTAATATTTTCACTCCAGATTTTCAATATTGCCATTTTTTCATACCTCCTTATGAACAGTACAACTGTAATTTTTCATCCAGTCCAAAATGTGTTTCGCATATCTGGTGCACAAGGCGTGGTCACTGAGGGAAATCAATGTTCAGGACAGATTAAGAAAATCACAGTGTCACTGTTCATGAGCAGAGGTCCCAAATGCCTACGTTGAAAATCTGGTGAAAAAATTCCAACAAATGACTGTTACGAGCGTGCGTTGCACAGTTTCCACGCACACTCGTAACGTTGAGATTTTTGAATATTTTTGCTCTAGATTTTCAACATTGCCATTTTTTCATGCCTCCTTATGAACAGTACAGCTGTCATTTTCACATCCTGCCTGAAATGTGTTTTCACACATCTGGCGCACAATGGTGTGGTCGCTGTGGGAAATCAACATTCAGGACACATTAACAAAATCACAGTGCCACTGTTCATGAGCGGAGGTCCCAAAATGCCTGTGTTGAAAATCTGGTTACAAAAATCCCCATAATAATTGTGTTACGGGCAGCTGTTGCCCACTTTCTACGCACGCTCGTGACTTCTCCAGTTTTCCAGATTTTTACTCCAGATGTTCAACATTACCATTTTTTTGCACCTCCTCATGAACAGTACAGCTGTAATTTTTCACATCCTGCCTGAAATGTGTTTTTGCACCTGTGGCACCAAGTGGCGCAGTTGTTGTGCAAAATCATCTTTCAGCTAGTGAACTGATAGTGCCACTGTTCACGAGGTGGGGTCTCAAAAAGCACATGTTGAACATTTGGAGTGAAAATAACCAACAAATGCCTGGGGTGTTAAGGTTTCCAACTGTAACATCCCACCCTGTAGAGACTGACAGGCGTCAGGGGTGTGACTTGGGATTTATGGCTGTAATGCTCATACCATTTCACCTTCAGCCTGCACTCACTGACAGGCATCAAAGTGTGCCTTGGACTCTTCAGCCCCAAAGTTCACCCTATTCTCCTATAGTGCACCCATCACAGCGTATTTCCTTATGACATGGGGTGAGCGTAAGGCCCGAAGACCCCAAGGCACACCGTGACATGAGTCAGTGTCTGCAGGGTAGGGTGAGGTGAAATGGCATGAGTGTTATGGCCGATGACCCAAAGGCACACCCCAGTGCCTGTCAGTCTCTGCAGGGTAGGGTTGGGGTTGGCGTCAGTTCAATACTTCACTGCCATTCCTATTATGCATCTCTCTAACTTCTGCACTGCCAATGCCAGCAAGACAACATTCGGCACTGACAAATGCTTGTTAATTTTAAAATGATCATCATATAACAAAATCAATATGTACAGATCCAGTAAAGACAATCTAAAATAACCTTCAAACGATGCATTTAGCAACAAGCTAAAAGAAAACAGTCTTCTGTTGAACAGATACTCTTATAAACAGTGATGTAAATTTTAAATGTTAATAACAATAAGAATATGCTGAAAACAAGAAAAGAGATGGTCACCTATAATTATTATAGATGGCTAGACAGTTCATTCATATGTAAATGAGAATGAGAAAAATGCCAATTAAATATACTCATTGGAGCACTACAGTAAAACTACTAATAAACAGTCATAGCAGAGTATAGTTAGGCTTTATCACATCTTTACATAGAGGCGTGATAAGTCCATTGTACAATATGAAATTAATCTGATGGGGTAGGAAACTCACTTTGATACAATTCCCACCTCGTCCCATCTAACATACTAAAATGCCATCAGAATAGGCCTAATGGTCTTTCATGTCTGCTCGTTTAGTCAGCCCCCACCAGGGGAGCTGACCTTGCTGCCCTCCTCGCCCTCTCTGACTTCTCCCTTCCCAGTCCCGGATATTCTCTCTGCACTGGACTTTGCTTCCAGAACCCTTCCCCTGTACCTGTCCAACCCCCTCTTGAACCTCTCCACCGTCTCTGCCTCCACCAGCCCCCTGGGCAGCGCATTCCATGGCTCCACCACCATCTCAATGAAGTAGCACCTCCTCCTTTCTCCCCTGAATTTCTCCCTCTCCAGCTTCTACCCATGCCCTTTAGTTGACCCCCCTTCCTTCGGAGCACCCTGACTGCTCCTCCTCTATTTACCCCCTTCATGTACCTGAAGACCTCTATCATGTCCCCACGGTCCCTTCTCTCTTCCAATGTGTACATATTTAGTGCTTCGAGCCTCTCCCCATAGATCCTGTCCCCCAAGCCCCAGATCATCTTGGTTGCCCTCCTCTGGACCCTCTCCAGGAGTTCAATGTCCCCTCTTTAAGTGTGGCCACCAAAACTGCACGCAGTACTCTAGGTGTGGCCTCACCAAGCAGTTATACAGAGGGAGTATCACTTCCCTCCTTCTGGAGGGGATCCCCCTGGTGATGCATCCCAGCATCCTGTTGGCCTTGGCCGCTGAACTCCTACAAGTCTCTGAGTTGTTCATCTTGACATCTACCACCACCCCCAGGTCCGTCTCAGTCATCAAGACTTGTAGGCATCCCCCCCAAGGTGTACACTTGGCCCGGGTTTCTGGCTCCCAGGTGTAGTACCCTGCATTTCCCTGCATTGAACCTCAGCTTCCACTTTCTAGATCACCTTTCCAGAGCCTCCAGGTCCCCCTGTAGGGCCATCCTCCCCTCCCCTCCTCCCCATCCACCACCGCCCCCCAGTTTTGAGTCATCCACAAAGAGACTCATCTCACTCCTGATACCCTTCCTTATGTCCGAGATGTAGGTGTTGAACAGGAGGGGCCCAAGGACCGATCCCTGAGGGACCCCACTAATGACCCTCCTTGGGGATGAGACTAACCCACCAACCACGACCCTCTGGGTCTGGTCCTGAAGCCAATTGCCTATCCATCTGATCATCTGGTTCCCCACCCCCCATTTCTCCCAGCTTATCCAACAGGCCCCTGTGATGAATAGAGTCAAATGCCTTGCTGAAGTCAAGAAAGAGGACGTCCACTGGTCTACCCAGGTCCAAGGCACTCGTTACCCAGTCATAGAACTCCACAAGGTTTGTCTGACATGATTTCCCCGGAACGAATCCATGCTGTCTATCATCCAGGCACCCTGACTTTTCCAGGTCCCCCAGCCTCTCCTTGACAATGCCCTCCATCACCTTGCCCACCACCGATGTCAGGCTGACGGGTCTGTAGTTCCCTGCCACCTCCCTTTAACCCCCTGTGGATAGGCACTATATGCACCACCTTCCAGTCCTGGGGCACCCACCCTGTCCTCAGAGAGATGCTGAAAAGCTCTGCCAGGGGTTTCGCCAGGACATCTGCCAGTTCCTTCAGCACTCTGGGATGTAATTTATCTGGCCCTGGTGCTTTCTCCATCTTAAGGGACCTGAAGGCTTCCTCACTCTCTCTGCTGTGATTTCCACCTCTGCTACCTCGTCCCCTGCTTTGTCTTCCCCTCCTGCTAATGATGGCTCCCTCCCCAGACCCCACCGATCGTGGTAAGGGTTCCCCACCCTCAGTTTCACCATCTCCTCCCATGCATGATGCAAGCCCTCCATATTCCTTGAGGAAACTGAGGCGAAGTACTTATTTAGTACCTCAGCCTGTTCCCTCAGGTCTTGTACCCATCCTCCCCTGTTTTAATTCTGCCAATCTGCCCCTTCACCCTTAGTTTTTCCCCAATATACCTAAAGAACACCTTATTCCCCCTCCTAATTTCCCTGGCCAGGTTCTGCTCCTTCCTTGCCTCAGCCACTCTCACCACCCTAGTGGCCCTTCTGGCCATCAGCTCGTACTCCCCTCGATCCCTTTCACTCCTTGAGCACTTGAAATACCTATAGACCACCTTCTTTCCCCTCACCACTTCCTGAACCTCCCTGGTCCACCAGCAGGGTTTCCGGGCCCTACCGCATTTTCGTCTTATTTTTGCACAGGTGCTGGTAGCATCCTGCACCCCCCTCCTGATGGTTTCCCACCTACTGTCAGCGTCCATGTCTGGCCCAATCCCATCCAAATGCTTCTTAAGGATCCTTTCCATTTCCTTGAAATCTGCCCCCCGAAGTCAGTTACCTCCGTCTTTTTGCAGCCTTCTACCCCAACTAGGTCCAGGCAAAACTAGACTGTGGCATGGTCACTCCCCGCCAACGGGTCCCTTACCTCCAGGCCCCCAATCTGGTTACTGTCTGCCAGGACCACATCCAGTATCCATGCCTCCCTGGTTGGTTCCCCCACCTGCTGAGTTAGGAACGTGTCCTGAAAGACATCCAACAACCTCTGTTCCCTGGCCACCGAGGATGTCATAGTCTCCCAGTCCATTCCTTGCATGTTTAAATCCCCCAACACCACCACCCTTCCCCTGCCCAATCTGTAGTGTCTCCCAACATCTGCCACCAGCCTCTCCTCCAGCTCTTCGGCCAGCGAAGGGGGTCTATACACCACTCCTATTTTTATTCTCTTGCCCCTCCTTGTTATCAAGGTGACCCAAATCGCCTCCACAGTTCCCTCCGCCTCCTCCACTCCTCTTCTGCCAATAAACCAAAAGTCTGTATTGCACAGCATAAGTGACCTGTTCCATGTTGTGATTCTGGTTCATCTAGGTTACCCATTCTGTAATTGTGTGTGTGTGTGGGGTGGTCAATTCAAGCCATCTCTTCATGATAGCTTTTATCACTGCCACCACAAGGATGGACCAAACATATTTAGCTTCCCGTCCTTTAAGGGGTCCGGGGGATACCCAATAATAAATGTTCTGAATTTAAGGGGGTAGGGATATCCAATAGGGAGATTAGGTGGTGTGCTATGGAATCCAATAATTTCACAGGTGTGGGCATAACCAAAAAACATGAGCCTATGTGGCGAACTCTTCTCTGCACTTCTGTCAGCATGTGGGCGTGATGAAAGAGTCCCACTTAGCCTGGATCTTGGGAAACCAAAAAATATCTATTCCAAAATTTCCAGGTGAATTCACACCAGGCCAGAGAAGAGGTAGTATTCCGTGTTATAGCCCAACCCTTTGACCAGCTCTTAGATTCCAAAGTAAGATTACGTTCCCTTTCCCGCTTGCTACTGACCCCATCAGTGGTGTACTAGAGGTCTGCTATGTAATTGGCATACAATGTAGTAATAGCTCCTTTTCCATGTGAAGAACTCCAGATTACCTTAATGACAGTGGGAGAAGGACGCATCTCTGCTCGAGTCTGAGTACTATGAAGTAGCTTATAGTCTCAAAGCTGGTACTGTACTAATGAAATTTGTCCTGAGGTTGCCAACCAAATCTTTGGGCAGCACACTCAAATGAAATTACCATGTCTTTTTGGAAGAGCTGCCATGGGGAATGAAGACCTTTTTGGGCCTGCTGTTCAAACCATGAATCAAACTTTAGGGGAAAAAGGATTCCTCCCAGATCCACCATTTGCATCTCCATAAGGGTTGTGCCATATGGCCCTTATCTATGCCCCATTTCCAACCCTCAAGTACTGTATGTATACTCGGGAGAAGGGGTTTTGGGAGTGCATGTAATTACTTAATAGTAAATAATAAGGTTGGAAGGGAGGAAATTATCTTCTGAGCTAGCTCAATTTGTTTGCAGTGTGCAACATAAGTGGGATTGACCAACAGCAAAGCAATTTTCATCTGAGCTGCTATCCAGTATCCGATTAATAGAGGAAAAGCCCAACCACCCTGAGCCTTTGGAAGGTACAAGATAAGTTGAGAAACTCTTGACCACACCCCATGCCTTACAAAAGAAAGTAACTGTTTTTGCCAGGCTTGAAAATCACGCCTAGCTATGAGGCAGGGGACACATTGAAAGAGATCTAGGAAACTGGGCAGCACGTTCATCTTTGTGGTTTGTACCCTAGCATGCAATGGCAGTGGGAGCACTGACCAGCATTCATAATCTGATTTAAGGGGTTGATAATTTTGTAAAAAATAAAGAAGTGTTCAATCCCAAATGACCCACTAGGTATGTTGTAGTGGTACGGTCTCATTTCATTGGGTATCTCCCCGGAGAGATCTGGGGACTTCATATGAAAAAAACAAGACTTCAGTTTTGGTTGTGTTTTTATGGAGTATCCTGACAGATCAGTGAAGATCTGGATTTGTTTAAATACCTCTGGAAGGGAAGTATCTGGTTCCCACAAATAAAGGAGGATGTCATCCACATATAAGGCTAATTTATGTTTGACTCCCCCTACAGTGGTCTCTTTAATGTTTGGATTTAGGCGGATACATTGCACAAGTGGCTTAATATACAATGCAAATAAAAGGGGATAATGGACATCCCTATCGTGTTCCACTATGAAGCTCAAACAAATGTGAAACATGGCCATTTGCTCTGATGTATCCTATGAGGGAAGTGTATAATTTCAATAAAAAAACCAATAAATTGGTCTGCAAAACCAAAGCCGGCCAGGACCCCTTGCAGGAAGGCCCACAATACCTTATCAAAGGCCTTCTCTGTGTCCAAACTCATAAGGAAAGCTGGTTGTTTAGAGCGAGTAAGATGGTCTATAATACGGGCTGTTCTCTGAATATTATCCTGCGCCTGTCGGACAAGTACAAAACCTGTCTGATATGTATGGGGCGAGGAACAATCTGCTTGAGTCTACGAGTGAAAATGCCAGTAAGTATTTTGTAGTCCATATTCAGGACAGAGATCGGCCTATATGAGGCACAGAAAGAGGAGTCCTTGGCTGGCCTCAGGATCACAGACACAATCGCTCGTGGCCAGGAGGGAGTTGGTGCACCTTCCCCTGCCAAAGCAATGGAGCATACTGCAGAAAGCAGAGGAGTAATCAGCTCTATAAATTGCTTACAGAATTCTCCTGGCAGCCCAGGGTATTTATCAGTTTTCAGTCGCTTAATTTCTTTAGTAATCTGATAGAGTCTGATTTGGGGATTCAGAGGTCTTGGGCAAATGTAACTGATCTAAAAAAGCAGCAGCCTCTGCGGGTGGTGATGGGGTTCTGCCTTGTATAAGTACATGTAATAGTGCCAAAATGCTTCAGTTCTACCTGGCATTAAATACTGTAGGATCTTTGTTTTGGGATATCTAATTTTAGAGACAGTGGCTTTAGATTGTAGATGACGATGTCTGCTTTCTAATAATTTTAGCGCTCTGGGGCCACCCTCATAACAGTACTGCCTTAAGTACAATAATTTCTGTTACACCTGGTAATCTAAAATTGAAACAAGTTCCTTTTTTAAGGCATTTAAGTTGTATCCCTCTCTGCTTATCTAATTTATTTTTTTGTTGGGATTCTAATTCAGCTGTTTGGGTCTGTAATTGTAATTTACGTGCCTCCCTCTGCTTCTTCCTTTGGGGAGAAATCTCTATAAATTTACCGTGTATTACTGCCTTTATAGTATCCCAAAGCATGGTGGGTGAGAGTCCTGGAGCATCAATTTCCTTCACTGTCCTCTCAATACACTGTGCTATAGCCACTTGGACTTCTTTGTCCTGAATAAAGGAGACATTTAATCTCCAAAAGGTGGACTTTCTGGTTTGGCCCAAGTTTAATTTAAAAAAAAAAAGCAGGTGTATGGTCTGAATGTGTCATATCCCCTATCCAGGAATCAATTAGGTGCTCTTTCAATTCTTTAGGTATGTAAACAATAACCCACAACAGTGTATGGGGTTATGGGGATTTAATGCATGGCTGGGTGCATTGTGAGGCTCACTCTGTCGGCGGTGGGGTGGGACAAGCAGCACATTCTTACAGTCTCTGTGCGGTCTCTAGTTGCACTGTCCCCTGGTTCAGGCACCTCTGCTGCCCATCTGCAGAGCTTGCTACTACCGTGCTCTGCTTGGTACAGCTGCCACTATGGCCACTCACCCCAAACACAGTGAAGAGCACATTTGGGGACACTAGCGGGAACGTTGCCAGGAATCTCTGTGAGACGTCATGCTCGCTATTCCACTGCCGTGTACTGCTGACTGACTGCTGCTAACAGCTCCTGTACCATATGTCCTGCTGTGCACTCCTCACAAATTCCATCTCTGTCATGCCACTCACACAGTTGCCGACTGCAGACTGACTCGCCTGCTCCTCAGCATGACAGTGTTTCGAAGTACGCACAGGAGAGATCTGAAAAACAGCCGCTGCACAACTACTGCAGCACATGACATGCAGTGTCTCTCCCCATTACCGTACTACTAGGAATGAGGATGAAGGAGCACAGTAAAACAGACCACTGTTTGATACCACGCACGGGACATCTGTCACTTCACGCTGCACACACACCACAGTGTAGTAATTGTTAATGAAATCTCCTGCCTGATCTCACTATGTCTGTCTCTCTCTCTCTCTCTCTCTCTCTCTCTCTCTCTCTCTCTCTCTCTATCGGCCGTGACATTGCCATTCGCACTGGGCACATGGGTTGGGGACAGCAATGATACCAGTGCTTAGAAATGATCAACTGGCACAGCTGAGAACAGTACATCATGGACATTACAAAGTATGTTGCCTTCTGGGGCTCTCTCACTTCTCCACATCCAGTAATGGCTGTTGGCATCATTTGACTTTCACAACTCAGGAACGAGACCCAATAGCCCTTGCCCTCAGTCCCTCTGCAGAACGATGCATTAAAAAGGGAATTTAATGCATGGTCACACCGAGGGACTCCACCAATGGGCTTGCACGGTTGTATGAACCTGATGTTAGGGTGCTGTTAGGATAGGGGTTAAGGGGGATTTAATGCATGGCTGGGTGCATTGTGAGGCACGAGGCCACAGGCTGAGTGTCCTCACAGCATCCCAGCCATGCATTAAATCCCCGTAACCCCATATCCTGGAATGAGTTATTGCTTACTTACAATATGGGATAACATAATCTATCCTGGAATAAACCTGATGAAGAGTAGAATAATAAGTATAATCTTTAGCACGGCCATGCAGTTGATGCCATGCATCCAGATAGCCCAACTCAGAGAAAAGCTTCTGTACTTGTTGAGCAACCTTATGGTCCTTTCTAAGAATATGCAAGGTGGACTCTAAGTGGGGATTGAAAAGCAAATTACAGATCCCCTCCCATAATTAAGTGACCTTCTGCCCATTCAGCTATTTAAAAAAAAAATTACAATACAATGAATAATCTGATCCTGGGGGGGTGCATAAATAGAGGCCAAGGTAACCAGGGATCCATTATAACCTTCCCTTGAGCAGAACATAGTGTCCCTCCCCATCCAGTAGGGTATCCACTGGTTCAAATGCCACCCTAGTGGGATTTAAAATCGCAGTACCCCTACACCTACCAGACTTGTAGGAGGAGGCAAACATGGTGCTATAGCTGAATTTCAAAAGTTTTGCATGCTCTGCTGAGGATAAGTGAGTTTCCTGTAATAAAATAAACTCAGCCCCAGTTTTTCTAAGAAAACTAAATACTCTGCTTCTCTTAATAGAGCCATGGACATTGTAAGAAATACTTACTGTGGCAATATTAAACATTGTCCAAAAGAAAAAAGCCTACTTTAACTGGAAAGTTACTCCAATAAAGCAATAGTACTCTCAAGAACTGTCTAATAAATACAAAATGAAAGGCAAAGAGGACCATAACGAGTAAACCTTGTTGCATAGAGAAAAACTTAGTGCCAACAGGACAACCAGCAACCAGTATAAAACAGTGCTTCCAAGGTAGAAGGTATGTATATACGGACCTTTATGTTTCACCATTTTAGAATTTGGTGACAAATAATAGGGTGGGTGAGAAGAGGTGAGTGTGCCAATGAGAAGCCCTCCTCTGGAGCCTTAGGTTTATCAGATAGGCTCACAGCCCAATTATTGGGCTTAGGCATAGTCCATCACTCGGCTAATAAAACTAGCGAAGGTCATGAAAGAATAGCATCCCTACCCACCACGGCTTAAAGAAAAAAAAAGATGCACTAGTAAGATAAATATAGAAATCCACCTAAAAGAAAATAGAACCCCAACTGAGAAAATAAATATGCAAAAATACCCCCCACCAAAATTCACCCCCCACAGCAAACATAGGGCAGCTCATAGGTCCAGCCGCTGTTCCAGAATGGTATACCATTGTTTCTTCAACTCCCCTACAGTGAATCCATCACATCGACACCAACCCATTTTATATCCACAGTGTCAAACGGGTTGTTGCAGTGATGTGGATACAGCGACTTTGCTGTAAGCCATTTTCCCCATAATCCGCCTTCCCCAGAGTTGAAATCCTTAAGTTGGAGGTTGCAGTAGAGGCACAACCCTACATTAGTACCAGAAGGTGTCTGTCTGTTCCTTGGTCGTTGTTGGGGCGTGGTGTGTCAGGGATGTCGGTGGCAATATGTCGCTGTAGGGGATGTCGGTGAAATTTCATTGACGAACTTGGTGGAATCGACGGAATAACTCAATCAAGGTAAAAGGTTAGCTCAAAAATGCCACCCAGTAGCCCACTCCAGTGAATACTGATAGCAAAAAGTGATGCAAAAAGTTAATGGTATGCATCGTGTCTAATTGAGTAGTCAGGGCGAGAAGGCTCATATTCATAAAAAGGGGAGGCCATTTATATATGTACGAAGAGAGATAAATAAAGCAGCCCCTAACCAAGCCCATGAGCTGCCCTACAAGTAGACTTATGATAGCTTTAACTATGCAAACAAGTAACTCCTCAGCGGAACAATTAAAGTGCAGAACAGTTTGCCCCCACCCCCAAAAAAAAAGTCCCTGAGGCTCTAGAAGGCATCTGAGGAAAACTAAATCACACAATTCTGCATTCCGAAATTTGGGTATTAAGAGCCGCATAATAACAAGGTCCCTATTTCACAACCTTAAATGCATTTTAGGGTATTATTATTCAACAGTGCATTATTATTCTGCTCTTCATCCCATGAGAGATGGGATGGGATAGGGTGGGATGGGATGGGGATAGAGGCTTGGACTGAAAGGGGCAGCATTGGCGACAATGGAGAATAAAATTGTTAATGAAAAAAATCATTCATTGTTATGTTAGCCTTGTGCTTGCATGAAGAGAACATATTGGTACGATAATGGGTTTTGGGAAGTGTGTCACTTTTGGTCCAATGAAGGTCAGTCTGCAAGGGGCTTGACAGTGTCAAACTGATCATCAGCTAGGCTGACCATGACATTCTTTTGATCTTACGGGTGGAAACTTTGTGTAGTTGAAAGAAAAGAGCCACTCGAATGATAGGGTGGCTCTTTCCTTTGAGCTGCATAAGCCAACCAACAAGCAGAACTGATCAGCGTCATGATCAGCCTGCTGTGTCCACCCTAATGTAACAACAATCCCGCCCACCTTCTGTCAAGTATCCCTCCCACCTCCCATTGCTTCTCCTTCTTAATTTTCTGGCACTGCAGTGCCCAATCCCTGGTGTTGGCTAGTACCCCCACCCTGCTTGTTTTTATTATGTGACACTGGGGAGCTCCCCCCCAGTGCCACCAAACATAACACTGACACTGGGGTGCCCAATCCCTAGAGCTGGTACCTGAAATAAAGAAAACCATCCCTCATAGTCTTTTATTTTTATACACCCTGTAAAAAAGAAAATCATCCATTGATGTCTGTTGCCGCTGCCAGCACACCACTGTCATTACCCTCCCCCCGCCTGACCCTCCCACTCAGCACCCACTTCCCATCACCCCTTACTTTTAATTTTCCACACCGGGGTGCCTAATCCTGGGGCTGGCCCCCTTCCACCATTTTCACTGTGTGACACTGGGAAGCCCACCCCCTGTGCTGTCAAACATAACACTGACACTGGGGTGCCCAGTCCTCAGTGTTGCTACCTGAAATAAAGAAAACTGTCCCTCGTAGTCTTTTTTTATTCTTATACACCCTGAAAAAAGAAAACTTTCCATTGATGTCTGTTGCCACCATCGGCACACCGCCGATATTACCCTCCCCCACCTAACCCTCCCACTAAGCACCCACTGCCCACACAACCTCCACCCCTTACTTTTAATTTTCTGACAACAGGGTGCCCAATACCTGGTGCCAGGCCATTTTCACTGTGTGACACTGGGGAGCCTACCCCCGGTGCAGCCAGATATAACACCGACACTGGGGTGCCCAATCTCCTGTAAAAAGGAAAAACATCCTTCGATGTCTGTTGCCACTGCCAGCACACCATCATTGTTACCCTCCCAGTCAGCACCCCCCCACCCCTTACTTATCTACAGGGTCGGCTTGGCCCACCTGGATACCTGGAAATTTCCAGGTGGGCCCCCCTCAGTTGGGTAAGTGGTTATCTTCTAAACTCTGAAAACTTTTGCATTTATCATCTTTTTTCTAATTAAATGGGGTATCTGGGACACTGTTTATAAATGTAAGATGCAAACACAGAGCTAGTGTATCAGACTGAAGTGGAATATTGATATAAGTGTGTCAACCTGGGCCCTCCTCTACTGATTTTCCAGGTGGGCCCTTCTATCCTTTCTTCAGGTGGGCCCTCTGTACCCCAGTCTGACCTTGCTTACCTATTGGGCTTCAACATTGTAATCTTCTCTGAACTGAAGGCATGTCTTCACTCTTCAATGCCAGACCGGCAACTGAGAAAATCAGGTATGTGGTTCAATGTATTTCAATCAGTTCTGAACTTGTCATCATAACTTTTTTTTAACTTTTTCCCCCAAATTTTCAACATGGCCTTTCTGGAACCCCACCTCATGAATAAATGCAGTGAAATTATGCAAATCCATCCCAAAAATTGATTTCATGGTCACTGTGTGGAATCACCTTTCATGCAGGATTTTTTAAATTTTCTCTACCATTGTTCATGAGGTGGGGTCATAAGAGAGCTATGTTGAACATTTATGGTAAAAATATTAAAAAACAACAAAGTTAAGAGCGTTCATTGAAATTTTGCAATGCATAGTTACTTGTAACTTTGGTAAGTTTCAATATTTTGCCCAAAATTTTCAACAAAGCCATTTTTTTCACATCAGCTCATGAATGTGACAGCTATAATTTTTCAAATTGTGGTCAAAAATGTGCTTTCACATTTGTGGCACTAAATTACCTTTCAGGCAGGATTTGAACATTGTCTCCACCCTTGTTTGGGGTGGGGGGGGGGTCATAAGAAGGCTATGTTGAAAATTTGGGTAAAAATAATAAAAAAAAGTTATGAACTTGCATTGAAATTTTTCAATGCACGCTCGTAGCTTTGGCAATTTTCAATATTCTAACCCCAGATTTTCAACATAGTCATTTTTTCACAACACCTCATGAACATGACAGCTGTCATTTTTCAAATGCTGGCCAAAATGTGTTTTCACACTTTTGGCATGAAACGATGCTTTGGCCACTATTTTATAAATTACACTTGTCATGTTCAGAAGGAGTGGTCATAAAAAGACTACATTGAACATTTGGGGTCAAATGTAAAAAAACAACTAAGTCATAAAGAAACATTGAATTGTTCCAGTGTTTACTCATAACTTTTTTGTGTGCATTTTGGCCTCTAATGTTACCCTAATGTTTAACATATCCCTTGTGTTACCCCACCTCCTGAACATGACAGATGTCATTTTTCAAATCCCCTTTGAAAGTTGTTTTCACAGTCGCACTGTGAAATCACCTTTTGGATGAGAATTAAAAAATCCCACCTGTCTTGATCATAACGTCAGTTCATGAAAAGACTGGGAAATTTGGGGTCAAAATGTGGGAGCCCACTGAAAATTAGGTGTTACCTCTCAGCTGGTCTATCCCGGGAAAATACAGTCTAAAAATGTGTCAAATCAGGACACCACTAAAAATGAGATATTGCACCTCATCTGGTCTGTCCTGGGTAAATACATAGTAAAAATGGCACAACAGCAATGCAAGCGGTGAGCAGTCGGCATTGATAAATGCTTGTTGTTTCTGGTGTGTATTTCCCATGGACTCTGGTCTAGACATCAGCTGTCCCTCCCTTAGTAGCAGATAAGTATCTCAGTTTAAAGCCACTGGCAGACAAAAGAAGGTATGAATAACCACGAGGAATTTAATCCCAGAAGAAGAGGTAAACGCAAGCACTGTAGGAGGAATGATCAATTTGCTGAATCACACTGAACAAACCATTTCAAAACAAAGCTCTGCACTGCATCATGCAGTTTCACAGCTTCTTACAGTTTCATGTAGCAGCCCCCCCCCCCCGACTCACCGGGGTTGTTTCTGGGGCCCTTGGGCACACCCTGCACACTCCTCTGAGGGGGCTGGCCTGGACTCACAGGTGGACAGTAGAAGAAATTACGCAGTGCCTCCACCTGAGGTAGTGATCTGTGGATAAACTGCAGGTTACCAGCCCCCAGGAAAATACAGTAACTGACCCCACAGTACCTTCCCCACACCATACCTCTCAACCTTTTGTCCCCCAAATGTGGAACATTGCCTCTCAAAATGTGGAACAAATGAGCAAAATGTGGAACACTTAGTCAAATCTTTACCTAGGAGGCTCAGAACACTGTTAAAAGGTTTGCATTTATGTTCAGAAAGTCTATTATTAATTGAATAATATATTTTTGCATCATTTACTATAGATTTTTGCTTCAAAATGTTAATATTGAATGTGGAACAAGTCCTCACAATGTGGAACAGGGAGCTTTTGTGAAGTAAAATGAGGAATGTTCCTCATAATGTGGTACAGTTGAGAGGTATGCCCCACACAGTAAAAGCATACACTTTCCAATAACTAGCAATACAAAATTGTACCCTAAACTAACTTTTCCATTTTATTATAGAGGGGGTGAAAAAGGGGAAGAAACTAGCACAATAATGAAAGACAACAGCAACTGTGCCCCACACTGTCTCTCACATCTCCCACCTGCGGGTGCACCCGGCTTCCCCTAAACAACTGTTAAACACAGTCTGTCGGTTGCTTTGGATGCCTCACTGGAGTTGCTCCAAAATGCTGGGATATGGTGGGGGTAAGCAGTTTTGAAACTGGATAAAGAATACTTTCAATGGGGCTCAATAACATTTAAACAGATGGAAATTTTAACTTTTCTGTCTGGGCGCAGCTTTAGATTTGGCGCAGTCCTGCCCCCAGGACTTAACCCCACTTGCCCTAACTAGCTAACTAGCTAAAAAAGAACTCCCCTGAGCCACAGCCCAGAGGTACTTACAGTTTGTAGGTTCAAAGTGGGTTTGCAGAAACTTGCTTCAATGGTACTGTGCTGGTATCAGGAGTTGGTGGTGGTGCACCACAGCAGCAGTTCGCAGGAAAAACAGTGGCTGGCTGAAGAAATGAAGGACACTGGTCTTCACTTGTCAGGCCATTCAAGTGTTCACCTCTAAGGTCTTTGTATACAGTATTCACCTGACAGACCTCTCGACGTCTTTCTCTCCGATGGTCTGGGGGCCAGAGCAAGCTGGTTGTTCCCCAGACTTGTCACTTGGAAAACACTTTTCTCTGCTGGAGTAATGGAGCTGGGCGTTGGCTCCATCTCTAGCCCCTGCTCACAAAATCATTTTGGCTAGCTGCAATGCAGCAGTCTCCAACTTCTTGTCCCTCTGAAGGGGAAGCACAGTGGCTCAGTTACTTTATTCTCTGCTGCGAAATCTCTTTTCTCTGTTGCAAAATCTCTTTCTCTCTGTCACAAAATCTCTTGCTCTAGCTTCAGGCTATAAATCACAAAGCTCAAACTTGCAGCAGCAGGTTCAAATCTCACCCAGGGAACCACTCACACAGTTCAGTTCTTTCCTTGTTGCTACTTGCTTTCAGAAGGTGCTCTGCAGCTTGTCAAATCCTGGGGCCAGCAAGACTGATGGGCCAACAACAGGCCTACTGGGCTAGGTAACCCACAGCAGTCTCTTCTGCTCTGCTCTCACTTGTGCTCCCTCAGGAACCTCCCCTTTTGGCGGGCAAACAGTCCTTCTTATAGTTTTTTCAAAGTCCCCTTGTGACTGGCTGCTTGGTTTCCCAGGCTCTCCCTGATGCCCTTTCACATTTCCCAGCAGCCCCCTGCTGCAGAAGTCCCATGGGGGCCACCATATTTGTTGACATTCTGATGCCCTGGCACCCAGCCCCAAAGTTTTTAGAGTAAGCCCATACCAGGGCTAAAGCTTGTACGTCCTGGCTCCGCTTGCTCTGTGGGAGCCAGGACACTATTTCGTTTGGAGGAGCCCCTTTTGCCCACCAAGGCTCTTGTTACACAAAGAACCCATTTTGAGTGTTTTCTCCCCCAATAGTGGAGCTGTGGCTCCATTAAGATTTTTTCCCTGCCGGCCACCCATGCACATAAGGCACATGGTGGTCATCTTTTTAATTTACAGTTGCTTGGTCCATGTCTCAGCAGCTTGCTTGACTGAGAACATGCTCGCCAGGCACAGAAGGTGAAGAAACAGCAGTTGAATCTCTGCCCCCTTCTCTACATGGAGCCTAGGATCGAAATACTAGCAGCCACAGGCGCGAAGATTGAACCTGCTAATCAAGTCCCAATCCCTCCCGGTGCCACTTGGAGGAACACTGCAGGGCTGTAGACCCACAAGGTAAACCCCACACAGGGGTGGGGGGGCTTACATTCACAGCTTCTTGGCACAACAGAGCAGATGCAAGTCCATGTGGGATGCACTCATGTTCCTGTGACGTACCTCTCCATTGTCCCGCATAAGGAGGGACATGGCTAATTTTGTCACTCAGTATTCCAGTTCTGACCCTTATCTGTCCCATGTGAAAAAAAATACTACTGACACAAAGAAGGTACTGTCTTGCAGTGTAAATTAAATTTTAAAGTAGAAATTCACAATATTGCATGATGCTAAATTAAGTAAGGGGTAAAGCATGGCAGGGTGTGCTATTAGAAGGGATTATAAATCTAATTAAATATTCATGAAGTCTAGCAAGGCTCCTGATTGGCTACTGGATCAGTCATTAACATCTTAGAAATGATCGCTCCAGCTACCAGATAACACTGCGATATGCAATGTCAATGTACCTGTGCCATACAACTCGCACCACCCTGCTAAAAAAAGAAAAGTAAGCCAATTTAACTGTAAAATCAAAAGTTGTTTTGCGATTAGATTAAAAGCTGGTTATTTTCTTGGATTAACGACTGACTGGAGGGAGATGTCCCTCAGCTGTACTATGGGCCATCCTCTCCCAACTGGTCATTAATCCCTCAGGAACGACCAGCTTCTAGGTCATTATTGTTTAAATAATGCACGCTTTGGCTGGTTGTTAGGTATGAGGTGTGGCAAGCCTCCCGTGAATTGCATTATTTCCCCTATGATTACAGACCCTAGAGTGTATTACATCACTCATAAAATGGACTTTTATTTGTGAAAGAATGAATAGTCCAGCTGAGATATGCAGTTGTCAGAAAATAATCAATGGTCATGTGACATGTTTTGGCCATTGAGGTTACAGGATTATTATGGCCTATTTTTATCAAATTAAAATAAAGTACTAGTTTCCAAAGTTCTGAGCTTGTATCTACATGTTTTTTTTTACATTCTCTGTTCAGGCCCCCTGTACGCCACTCTCTGAACTCCCTCTGGAATCCACAAGGTGCCTGACTCTACTGGACTCACCCATGTCAGCAGTCTACCTCCACACTACCCTGGTCTCCCCCCCCCAGCATGGATGGGGTGGAGAGCAAGTACCCCCCTGAACTGCTTTGTCTTCATCAGGAGCCAAGCTGTGCAGGCCAGGGTCAATCATCTTCGGTACACTGGGGTCTGTCGTCTTTCCGACAGTAGCACTGTCTTTTTACTCAGTTTCTCCCAATCTGCCCAGATGCAGGTGCACTAGGGAGACCCTAGGCATGTGTGCGCACAGAGCATGCTGTCCCCTGGCCTGTGTCTGTCCCCTCCCACATGTCCTCAACTCCACTTCTATCTGTGGTCACCTAGGTGGCAGTGTTGCAGTGAGTATGGCTAACACGCCCTTCCCAAAGGACAGGAGTGCCCACTGGGATGCTCAGTCCTCCCCTCTGCCAGAACCCCAATGACCTTGGCTCATTCCTGAACCCAGGTCACCGGCGTCATGAGCTGCAACACAGCTGCTGTGCTGATGGACCGGCTGTATCTCCATGTTGGATATTATGTCCCACATTTTGAGTGTTAGTATCCCACATTTTGCTGACAGAAGATTGAGAGGTATGACTTGTCAGAAGTTGTAAGTGTGGGAACAAAAAAAAACAAGGTGCTGCGTCAGCGTGTGATCTGAAAATAAAACAAAATGGTAATATTAAATGCACGTCGCCAAAAATAGAAAACAGAGTTAGAACTGATGTTTTGACCATAGGTCTTCTTTAGGAATTATCTAAAAGAGAAAAGAAAATCTTTGTTTTATTTTCTTTTAGATAATTCCTGAAGACGACCTATGGTCGAAACATCAATTCTAACTCTATTTTCTATTTTCAGCATGCATTTAATATTACCATTTTGTTTTACTGTAAGTGTGGGGATGTCATATGTGTGACAGAATGCATAAACATTTACTTTTTTCTCATTTTATTCTTAATTATTTAAATATCTGTTTTGAGGGTAATTTTATTCTTTTTTTACTAAAAAGCCTGCAGTGTAGTGTTTATTGCTAAAGCAGTCCTAAGAGTGGACAATTTAGGGATAACTAAGAAGAATCAACAGAAAATGCCACATTGCCTAGCCTAGGCTGTGAGCATTAGACCATGGACTCCCTTCTGTGTTTCATGCTATTCCACACAAATGGTGCAGCTTAGGTGATGGGCCTCAGCTAGGGGACGGTATCAACCTGTTTATATGTAGATGGGCCACTCAGTGTGTTTTTTCCCTTAGTACAGAGGCAAGTCCAGAATACATCAGAACTAATATGGCAGTCCTGATTACTAATTTAGAATCCTCTCATGTAACAAAGGAGGGGTCCCATAGAGAAAGAAGAGAGGAACCAAAGCTCGTGCATTGTGGGTACACAGTATATATTGTGTATGTGTACACACTGTGTATGTGTACATTGGGTATACATTGCGGATCTATATCCGCAGATGCTTTGAGCCATTTCAGGGAGTCAGAATTCAGAAGGAGAGACCAACACATCGAAGAGTGGCCTGACTTAGACAAGAGAACAGCTGTGTGCAGAGACAAAGTTCTTCTAAGGTCTTAGGGTAAGAACTAAGGATCTAGTTTAGTTCCGTTAGTGTTTTCCTATTTGTACTTCTGTTGTTTAAAACCTGCTTATTTTGATTTTCCTAGTGTGTTTGTATTCCCCATCCCAATTGCTTTGCTGTAAATCTTGTAAATTGTATGTAAATGGTAAATGTTATCATAGGGGCACGGTAACGCCCCTATAGTCAGGATTGAGTAGTGTGTTTAATGTTGAATCCCTAACTTTGCACCTAAATAGCTTCACCACTGTTCAACTTAATTGTATGAAATTTTCCATGTGCGATCTGGGTGACAAGGTCTCTTGATTTGGAATATTTTGTGATGGTCAGCTCTCTGGATTCCAAGATCTGAATAGCACAAAAAGTGAAAAAATTGGAAGTTTGGACAGTTTTTTGTTCTCACATACAGCTCAAATAGTTTAGAACTGTGTTCTGAAATGTTTAGGGTAGAAGGGGCTTGCCCTAGAAAGATGCATTTTTTAGTTTGGTGGCAAATTATTACTCTGTTCCTAAGTTATAAGGATTTGAATTTTTGGTTCTTAGCATGTTAAATAGGGTCTTTCATTTATATGTCTGATATGAAAGAAGAATTCAGACTTAGTTTTCTTCTTACATAAAAGGGCCCTCTTTCCTAAGCAGAAATTCTTCTTTCATGCGGAAAAACATCGTCTTTTGCATGGCAACCATCTTGTTTTTTATTGAAAACCAAAAATTAAAACCCATAAAAATTATGCCCTGGAGAAAAACAAACACATGAATCCAGCTAAATGGGATCCATGTATGAATCAAGTCCATGGAATGCCCTTTTGTGTTAGGATGTTAATCACTGGTTTTGTATATTAACATAAACATGAATATATATATATATATACACACACACACACACACACATATATACTGTATATATATAAATCTATGTATTTTAGGATTTTACAATCTCCCTTAGCCGCACCCCCTGATAAAGACTCTGTTCGGGTTGAAGCGCCAGAGCAAGTGGCCAGCAGCTCCTCAGCTCTTCACTGCTGTTCTTCACTGCTGTTCTGATACATTTGTTATTGTAAAGCTAAATTTCAGAAGGAACTTTGAGTTTGAAGGACTGCTTTGGATATTTGTTAGAGCATGTGATACAAGTCTGTTTTGTTTGTTGTTGCCTACTTTCTGTAGGTTTGGCATACCCACTTCACCTGCACTGGTGGAATCGCGGCTCCACAGCCGTAAATAGAATGGGTAGTTCCCATGACTCACACTGCCCTTTGTTCACGAGCGGCAGTATTTAAGCATTAATGACTGAACAGCCAGTCATTTCCTGGGAATTAACAACCGGCTGGGGGGGGTGGCCCAAGGCACAGCTGAAGGCCAGCCCCACCAGCCATTAAGCCCCAAGAAATGAATGGCTGTGAGGACATTATTGAGATTATAAGTCTAATCGCAATAATGACAGTTTTTGTTACAGGTTTTTTGTTTACTTTTGTATATTAACATAAACATGAATATATATATATATATGTATTTTCGGATGTTATAATCTGTTACAGTCTCCCTTCAATTCTGTGCCTCATGAGCTGCTTGGAGGGAAGCTAACTGGTGTAGGGGTAGGGGCAAAAATGATGAACTGGATTACAAGCTGGCTGAGTGGCAGGCTGCAACGGGTGGTGGTGAGAGGGGAGCTCTCAACTCCAAGGCTGGTGATGAGTGGGGTGCCACAGGGCTCTGTGTTGGGGCCAGTATTGTTTGGGTTCTTCATATCAGACTTGCACATGGGGTGGTGAGAAAGATAACTCTGTTTGCTGACGACACCAAAATCGGAACAATGGTGGATAGAGAGGAGGGATGGAAGCAGCTGCAGGGGGACCTAAGCAAGCTACAGAAGTGGTCAGAGAGGTGGCAGCTGGGGTTCAATGCAAAGAAGTGTAAGGTTATGCACTTTGGGGTGAATAACCCAAGGAGAGTATACTGGCTGGGAGGGGGGTTAAGCTGGGGATCACTAAGGAGGAGAAGGACCTGGGGGTAATGATAACAGTGACCATGAACAACACTGCCCAGTGCAGGAGATCAGCTGCAAAAGCAAACAAAATGCTGGGGTGCATAGCAAGGGGGTTTTCATCCAGGCAAAGAGAGGTGATCTTGCCCCTCTACAGGTCACTGGTAAGGCCACACTTAGAGTATTGTGTGCAGTTTTGGAGACCATACCTGAAGCATGATATCAAGCTACTGGAGGGGGTGCAGATGAGGGCAACAAAGATGATATGTGGAATGGAGGGGAGAGACTATGAGAGCAGGCTGGGAGACCTGAATATGTACACCCTGGAGGACAGAAGGGACAGGGGGGACATGATAGAGACATTCAAGTATCCGAAGGGAATCAATAAGGATGGGGCAGATTGGGTCTTTAAGTTAAGGAGGGGGAGGGTCACCAGGGGGCATGGGCTAAGAATAGAGGGGAAAGATTTAGGAAGGAAATGAGGAGACACTATTTCACAGAGAGGGTGGTATCAAAATGGAACGTCCTACCAGAATGGGTGGTATCATGTAAATCTGTGAACAGCTTCAAAAGGGCATGGGACAGGGAACAGGGGAGAGTGAGGGTGGGGGAGGTGCGGGGTGGCAGTGGAATGACAAAGAGATGGGGGGTTGGGGCAGCTGCAAACCAGGAGTGCTAGCTGCACACTCAAGCAGACTTAGATAGACCGGGTGCCCTGTTTCTGCTGTCACATTCGTATGTTCGAATGTTTTTTTGTGGCAGTGTGTGTTGATACTGCTGCTTGCTGCCAGTTGTCTGTGGTAACGTGTGGAGCAATGCCAGAAGGTTACATCCCGCAGAGGTTTAGAGTTGGTATTTTTGAAATAATAATGCGGATGAATGCAGAACTGTTCCTTTTTTGGGATTTTATTTGGGAAGCCTTTGACAGTAAACTGGTATGGCCACAATAGTATAACAGCTGTAATGAATATGGAATGAGAGGTGTACAGTGCACGATTAGCTGTGTGGTTGCTGTGCCAGGCATTTCTAAAACATTTCAGACCAGCACAGCAGCCAATCACTGAGCTACTGTAGCTCATGAATAATTAATTAGACTTATAATTGTTAGTTGGCATAACATTTTTTCATATAGTTTCTAGCAAAAATGTATTTCTGACCTCCTAAGATTCATTCTCAATGTATTTTTAGTTTTCTCAGATATTGTTAAAACACCTTTTACAGCTAATTTTGTAATTAGTGACTCATACCATAAAAGATGGATGCGGTTTTTAAAAACCTATTCCACTGAGGTTACCTGTTGAATATACATGTTAGATTCATACTGTGTCTGCATTAGGGTGGTGCTGCCACGTTTCTTTTTTTTTTTTTTAACTCTTTTTTTTTTAAACTTGGAATGAGAATATTGAGCATAAAAATATACATATCAGCTTATCCAAACAATTAAATATACCATAGGAGCTATGTTCACACAAATAACATATGGGGCCAGATTAACAAAACTTTGCCCGGGCGCAAATTCAGGTTGCCTGGGGAAAACTGGGTTTTGCCCAGAGTTGGTATTCAATTGGGCAAAGCTGGGAGGGGGACCACAATGCAAATGAAGGAGAGGGGGCCTGCATATCCCCGCAATATCATTCACTAAGGCTTTACTCCATGCAGGGGCCTTTGCAAAGGTCCTTGCATGGAGCTAAGTACCGCCGACAAAAACCTGGTGGTACTCCATGCAACCCTAGTGGTTGACAGAGGTACTACTGCCCCGCTCCCCACTTGCCGACCCTATAACAAAAATAAACCCTTTCCATAGTGTAGCGGTCCCTCCCCCCTCCCTGATCACCGATCACTGTATAACACACCCTCTTCCATAGTGTAGCATTCTACCCCCTCCTCGATCTCTAACCCAGCTGTAAAATAAATGTTTCCATAGTGTAGTGGACCCACCCCCTGCCTGATCTCTGACCCAGATGTAACATAAATATTTCCATAGTGTAGTGGACCCTCCCCCACCAATCACTGTCCCAAACATGGAAGACCCCAATGCTGATAGTCTAGGGTCCCTCCCCCACCCCATCCATTGTGACCAACCACCCCACTCCCTCTATCCCAACCCCTGATCGGTGACCAGCACAGCCCCCTCACACCACCATGGCTGGACACTGACTGAGTTCTGATGGAGCACGTACTGTATACAGTACATGCTCCATCAGGGTTCAGTTCAGGTCAGCCATGGTGGTGTGAGGAGGGCTGCGTTGGTCGCCGATCAGGGGTTGAGATTTGGGGGTAGCAGGGTGGTTGGACACACTGGATGGGGTGGGTCGGTGGGGGGGAACCTAGGCAACCAGCACTGGGGTTTTCCGCATTTGGGACAGTGATAGGTGACTGGGATGGGGGGAGGATCCACTACACTATGTAAATATTTATTTTACATCTGGGTCGGAGATCGGGGAGGGTCCACTGAAAAATGCAAAACTATTTTACAGCTTGGTCAGAGATTGGGAATGGTGGTGTGTCCTCTACACTGTGGAAGCATTCATTTTACAGCTGGGTCAGAGATCGGGGAGGGGTCAGGACACTACACTTTGGAAAAGGGTGTATTATATAGCGACTGCTGATTGGGGAGGGGGGTGGGACACTGCACTATGGAAAAGGGTGTATTATACGACAATCAGGGATCGGGAAGGGAGGTGGGGCACTACACTATGGAAAAGGATGTATTATATGGTGATCAGTGATCAGAGAGGAGGAAGGGACCACCATGGAACAATATATTACAATAATGGATGGGTGATCAGGGTGGGGGAGGGTACCACTAGACTCCCAGGGATTGCAGCTGTGTGGGGCTTGGGCTGGTGGAGGGGAGCTTGCAATGCCACACTAATGCCATGCAAATGAGCCCATAATGGGCATGCTAATGGCCACTAGCATCTTGCATACCCAATGGGCTCATTTGCATGGCCACTTTTGTGAATGACACTTTAGCTTGTGAGCGCTATTGGCTGTGGAGCCATTTTTCTGGCTGGCTGTGGGGGCAGCGCTACTGGGTATCCCATTGCTTTTCCTGGGTTAGCGCTGCCCCTGCCAGCCCCTACATACAGTTGGATAACGCACCATGCTATTTGACTGTGAATAGCATGATTGCCCTTCAGTGCAACCGTGAGGTGCCAGGCAAACTTTTGCACAACACCTTGCATTTTTTTGTGAATCCTGGCCCTGGTCTATCAATTAGAAGATGTAGGTCATTCACAGTCAAATTAGTCCAGATGACAAAAGAGTACATTACATGACCCATACTACAAGGCTCAACCCCAATATTTGATAGTATAAATCAAAGAAAAAAAAGTTGGGTTTTTCATAAGCCTAAGTAGTAGGGAAATCAAAATGGCATCATCAGGGAGACAAAATACAGTCAAGAGTAGGTTTCTATACATACTCCCTAAATCTAAAAAAAGACTCCCTGTCACAAGAATTAAATATACCCCGAGTATTAAGGTAACTTATGATAAGAAAAAATATTTGAAGAAGCTAAAACATTTACAATAAACAGGTATTAAACCGTCTAAAAGCAATATATGAAAAAACAACAATGGTGTGCCACACATCTCCACCCCCCTACAGAGTATTTCCATAGCTAGAGTAAAATTAACCTGCCAAGAGAGACCACAGCAAATCGGGGAAGAAAGGTCACCAGTTCTGCTTTCTTACCCCAAACCCCTCCCAAATCATCCACTCTGTCCCCAGCCTACCCAATAAGCTGGCCCAAAGGAGGAACTATGCTTGGCCGTTCACCTCTAGTTGGTACCAAGGGTGCCACAAATCTACAACATTATCAGTTTCCAGTCTGAGGGCGCTGGTATTTTCTCCATTTGTTCTGTGTCTGCCACCCTTGAGCTCCATTGTGCCACTGAAGGGGGTCGAGGGGATAGCCAATTAAAGGTGATGCATTTAACAGCCGCTACACATAGAATTTGGCCAAGCTTTCTGATAGAGCTGTTACAGGACAGTAAGGCGAGGAATTCCAGTACTAACTCAGTAAAGGCAAAAGGGACAGTTGTCCCAATTATTCTTTGGATTTCCAAATGTACAGACTGCCAAAAAGTAAAAAGTGTGGGACATTCCAAAAATATGATAGTGCATTCCCCAAGCCCCATTGTCTCCAGCATTGGGCTGTATGACTAGAGTGAAAATGCTTAATAATCATTTGTGTTCAGAAAAATCGAACTAGTATTTTCCAGTTGAACTCTCACCGTGAAGAGGAGGAAGTCACCTTCCAACCAGTGCAAAGACGTTGAGATCATTAGGCTGGAGTGATCTGGGTGACACTCTCCAGTACCCATTTATCCCATATACTGCCCAAGGGAGGAGCATCAGAGTATGACAAAATTGTATACAGTTCCAACACATATCGGAATTTGTCCTTAAGGGTAATACTGTAGCAGCATAAACAAATTCTGGCAGAGCCACTATGGCTGCAAATGCATTAACTAGATAAGGGTGTTTTATGGGCTTAAACATAAACATGAATTGCATTTAATAAGGCCGGTGATGATTTTCCACATATGACTTGTGAACAAGCTGGGCAGCCTGGGGGTGGGTCACACTGTGGTAAACTGGGTTAGGAACTGGTTGAATGACAGAAGATAGAGAGTCATGGTAAATGGTGCTCAATGTAAGGAAAGGAGTGTAACCAGCAGGATGCCACATGGATCAGTCCTGGGCCCAGTCCTGTTTAATGTCTTCATAAGTGAAATTGCAGAGGGGCTGGAGGGGAAAGTGTGCTTCTTTGCAAATGTTGCTAAGATCTGCAACAGGGTGGACACTACGGGAAGGGTGGAAAAAATGAGGCGAGACCTAGGTAAATGGGAGGAATGATCGGAAGTGTGGCAGCTGAGATTTTAATGCAAAAACGTGCAAAATCATGCATTTGAGTTACAGGAACCCAGGGGAGGATTACAGGAGGGGGATGGAGAAACTGATGGTCACCAAACAGGAAAGGGATTTGGGGTAATTATATTGGATGACCTAAAGGTGGCTAAACAATGTACCAAGGCTGTGGGAAGAGCCAGTGGGATGCTGGGGTGCATAGGGAGAGGCATCACCAGCAGAAGGAAGGAGGCGGTGATGCCACTGTGCAGATCACTGGTGAGGCCTCATTTGAAAGATGGTGTCCAGTTCTGGAAGCTGCATTTCTATAATGTAACTTTAAATCACAAATGGGTTAAATGGTTCTATTTTAGATCTGTATCCCTCTCCCCTTCTGCTCTCACTGGTTAGGCTAACCGAATTCAGCCTGGAAATATCTAGGCTAGCATGATGATTCACCTGCAAAAGCTGCTTCTCGGTCCACATTTTATTTATTTATTTCTAGAATTACAAATACCTTTGAGCAAAATCACTGTCTTTTTAACATTTTAACTTCTTGTTGAAAACAGCAGCTTGTCACAGTAATACATATGCTAAAGTGATGTCACCTACCAGGAGTTGTAAGACATACAGTAGCTAGCTTGACTTGAGGAAGGGTGAACATGGGAAGGACCCCATAGCAATTAAGATGCATATGCAGCAAATAATTCCAGATGCACTAACTTACCCTACAAGTATTAAGTATCACAGTCTGCATAGTACACAAGGCTTACAGTGTTGAATCTTCATATGGTTTGGCTGGTTTGGGTTCTACTGTTTATAATACAGGGATAAATAGCTAGGGAAGGCATTTTTTCAATGACTGCCAAATGTGGTACAGTGGCAGATGTTTTGCAAAGGTATAACAGAAATTATGTCTATGAGATACTGTTATTCAAGAATTGGGTCACGTTTTCATAGAGATATATTGCGTTTGTGGTACATGATTGTCCCTTTGTGAATCCCTGTTGCTCTCTGTCACTGAAATCACTGTTAGACATGTGGTTAACTTATATTTTTATGTAGAGATTCTAGAATTTTACATGGAACCAGTATTTATTATTTTTTTTTTAAATATTTTGAGGGGGACACTGGTTATGGATTATCCCAATATTTAATACCAGTATTTTAGTGGAAAGCTTGCACTCTGATTTTTTTTTATTCTGAGTTTTATTGCGGTATGTTGTCTGTATTTATATTAATTATGATGGCTTTCCTGGTAATGTACAGAGGCAGGGGACTGAGTTGTGATTGGGTTTGAATAAGAAACAAATATTTATTACACTGGTTTGCTATCTCCACTGGATTTTTTACTGTTTCCCCTTTAATATTAATATTACTTACATTCTTATTTTTTTTGTTTAGGCTATTGATCTAACTGCACAATTGCTTGCTGTAGCAAGTTTGAGTTCCATTTCATTTTTGAAATGGTTACTTTTGCTTTTATGTTTCTTTTAAAATGTTTAATATTCTGACCATGTGGTTATATCATGGCTTTTGTTTTCAGATATTTTATTGCATGTTTAGCTTTTTTTTGTTGAGTAACTTTCTTCACATCCTCATTTAGCTATCTTGCTTGCCATCATTTGTTGTTATATTCATTGATCCTTTTAATGTAACTATTGCAAATGATAATATGTTGCCCTTTATAATCTGCTAAATGTCATGCACTGTTTTGTTATTTTAAATTTTTATGCCAGTCAGTTTCTTTGATTTTCTGGTTGTTTTGTTCTTTTCTACTGTATCTAGGGCCCTTTCTCTTCCTTTTTATCCTTTTCAACTGTTTTCAGTATTTAGGGCCTATATTTTACTTGAGCTTTCATTCTTTCACAAGTATAACAAAAATGTATTTCAGTGCTGCTCACTAGCTTTGGCTTATTTTATGCACATGTTTTCTTCTGTGTTTATTTCCTTTTCTCTCTCTTTTTCTGTATGGTCCTGACTTCTATAGAGATACATATTTTTGATTGAAATTAACAATAGATTGATTCCATGGATTTTGAATATCTGAGCAGTACTTGTTAATGGCATTGTGTTACTGGTACCATAGGCTTTATATTTAACATCTTAAAATTGATGTCAACATGAATGTATAATGCTCAGGTACCAGCTATTTACTAACATAGAAATATAGAAGCTGTTGGCAGAAAAGGTCCCCCTGGCCCACCTAGTCTGCCCTAAGGTCCCTACCTACTGTACTGCCATGGACCATAGCTGATCTCCAGCCTTCACCCCTTCCCCCCGCATACCCGCCCTGTTCCCAAGGTCCCCTTATGTGTATCCCATGCATGTTTGAAGCCTGTTACTGTTTCAGTACCTATTACCTCTGCTGGCAGGCTGTTCCAGATGTCCACTGCCATCTCTGTAAAGAAGTATTTCCTCACTTCCCTTCTAAGTCTCCTACCTTCCAGCTACATATCATGCCCCTTGTCCTTGAACATCTCCTTCTCAGCAGAATTGAACCTTTTTGTACCTTAGTGATACCTTTGAGGTATTTGAATGCTTCTATCATGTCTCCCCATTCACTCCTTTCCTCTACAGAAAACATATTTAACTCCCTAAGTCTTTCCCCATAGTGCTTCTGGTGCAGGCCATTCGCCATTTTGGTTGCCCTTCTCTGTACTGCCTTCACCCAATCTATATCTTTTCTGAGAAGGCTGGGAACTCCAGAACAAATGTTTGCAACAACAAATAGGGATCATAGTAACATCAAGAAAAGAGAAACATAAAGAATATAAAGTCAGTTAGTTTAACACTGAACATAGAAGCTGTTGGCAGAAAAGGACTTCCTGGCCCACCTAGTCTGCCCGATGGTCCCTACCTACTGTGCTGTCATGGACCATAACTGATCTCCAGCCTTAACCCCCCCCAGCACACCATCCCTGTTACCAATGTCCAATTATGCATATCCCAAGCAAGTTTGAAACCCTCTTACTGTTTTGGTACCCATTACCTCTGTTGGCAGGCTGTTCCAGGCATCCACCACCCTCTCTGTAAAGAAGTATTTCCTCGCATCCCCTCTAAGTCTCCCTCTTCCAGCTACATAACATGCCCCCTTGTCCTTGAACATCTCTTTCTCAGCAGAATTGAACCTTCCTATACCTTATTGATACATTTGAAGCATTTGAATGCTTCTATCATGTCTCCCCTTTCCCTCCTTTCCTCTAGAGAGTACATATTTAACTCCCCGAGTCTTTCCCCATAGTGCTTCTGGTGCAGGCCATGCACCATTTTGGTTGCCCTTCTCTGTACTGCCTTCATCCAATCTATGTCTTTTTTGAGACGGTTGGGACCTCCAGAACAAATGTGTGCAACTGCAAATAGGGATCATAGTAACATCAAGAAAAGAGAAGCATGAAGAACATAAACTCAATTAGTTTAATGTTGAATCAGTTCATGAGAACTTTGCGTTATGGTCTGCATTTGTAGTCTAATGCAGTTGTAACCATTAAAGTGTTGTATTCTCTTCTCTCTATAGAGATCTTGCAACTTTTTATACATCTCTGGCAGTAGAAATATCTTCCTGTGGCTTACCCAGGCACTTAAAACAAGCAAAAAAAAATCCTCCTACTTTTTAAGAAAAAAAAACAGCTTTGTTTGTTTAGACAGCTGTGTTTTTCCAGCAGTAGGTATCACAGAGAGAGGGGGATGGGAGAGAGAGTGCGAGAAAGAGAGAGAGAGAGAGAGAGAGAGAAGGTGTTGGCTTTGTGTGGCTGTTGAGGTAGGGATGAGAAATGAACCTAAAAGTTTTTTCAGGGAATGCAGCTTGATTTTCTATATCATCTTACATGCATGATGTCTCTTACAGCTGAGGTCTTAAGAGTTGGTGACAAGTGAATTACTCCATACAGGTAAAGGGACACAGATTCATCCCCAAGAGATGCAAACTGAACATGTCACTTTACCAGTCATTTAAAATAACACACGTTTAGTTTCACATTCGTACTATGATAGAAGCAAGTAAAATCAACCAGCATGGTTAGGAAACAGAGGAATTTATACCTCTGGATGAGTGGGGAAGGGGATACCAGCAAAACAAGTTTCTCAGTTTGCCAATGGTAGTAAATTAAGCACTGAAACTTAAAGAAAGAAAAGGCCCATAAAACACTATGGAGGAGGTTTCAACTTGCAAAAAAGGCAGTACTGGGGAGGGCTCAATTAACTTCTCTCAAGCTGGAGGAAAGCCCCATAAAACATTGTGGAGGTGGTTTCATGTTGCCAAAAAAGACAGTACTGGGGAGGACTCAATTAACTTCTCAAGCCAGAGGAAAAATAGTGCTGTCCAGCTGCCATACACACACACAGGCAGTGTAGTAATGAGACTTCAGTGGAGGGCACTATTTGTAACACTATCATGTTGTTCGGTAGGTAATTTATGCAGCGAGTCCTTTTCTCAAAGCAAAACATTTGCAGGGCTACGCCCACTGCAGCCATAAAAAGGACTCTAATCTAGTTTGGTCTCTGCAGAGTTTGGGAAGGGCATCTGGGGACATTATACAATGTCTAAGCTGTAGATACCTGAAATTGTCCTCTCTACAAAGGCAGTAGGCATTCCTTAGTCTGCCAAAAGGTAGGCAACTGGACCCATCAATGCACTGGGCAAAAGGGGTTAATTTGTGCTGTTCCTAGTAGGCATGCCCTAGATTCAGTTTAAGGGGGAGAAAGGAATCCTTGTGGCAGATAAGCAAAAGGGGTCCAAGAGTGTTAGGAGTCTTCATAAGCTTTCTAAGGTGGAATAGAATGCACAGAGAATATTTCATCCATGGGTTATGTACCTGGGATCAGATCTGGGGAGCAATCACACTTGTGAGGAATGTCCATAGCACCCAAATGAGAAGCATATTAGCCTCAATCTGGTACCACCCTGATTCACCACGCTGTTTAGCCCAGGTGCACAACTGTGCCCCTTGTGCTGCCAGGTAATAGTGATGGAGATTGGGTAACACTAAACCACCAAAATCGCATGAGGTTTGTAGGATATGTTCTGGAATTTGAGGGCAATTATTCCCTGCTCAAATAAGGCATTGAATGTCTTTATGTAAAATATTCCAGTAAAATTTAGGGATAGGAACTGGAAGAGTCTGAAATAAGAATAAGAGGTGGGGGAGAACATTCATTTTGATAGTTTGAATCTGTCCATACAAGATAAGTGGCAGGAGGGTCCAACAGGCAATGTCCACCTGTAAGATGCTGTATAATTTGATATAATTGTTTCTGACTAGGAGTGACATGCTTGCAGACACCAGAATGCCTAGATAATGAAAGATATTCTTTTTAGCCCATGTGAAGAGGAATGTGTCTCGAAATGCAGGAGTGGGAGTTCCACTGAGTATCATAGCTTCAGATTTATTAAAATTAATTTTGAACCCAGCCCAAACTCCAAAGTCTTGCAGAGCTTATAACAAATGTAGGAGAGAGGACTGAGGATCTGCAAGGAAAAAAGAGTGAGTGTCTCCATAGAGAGCAAGTTTTTGTTCAACCCCTCCCATCATAACCCCTTTAATATTGATATTACAACGAATGGCTATCACCAAATGTTCAAGGGACAGGGTGAATAGGAAAGGGACAAGAGGCAGCCTTGCCTGGTACCCCTTCCTAACTTAATATGTTCAGAAAGAAATCCATTACCTTTTCTCTCACCTCGGGAGTATGATAAAATGAGGTAACAGCCAAAATAAACCGCAGACCCAACCCATACCTCTCCAGGGTGGCCACCATTAGGGCCCAAATCTCCCTGTCGAAGGCTTTCTCTGCATCCATACTGATCGCTAATTGGAAAGATTTTGTACCACGTTGGGCAATATTAATGTTTAAGAACCTGTGAATATTATCTTGGAGGAGATGGCCCAAAATAAACCCTGTTTGGTCTGAGTGCACCAGGGCAGGGATACAGGATTGCAAGTGGGCTGCTAAGATTCTGGTGAAAAGTTTTAAATCAAGTGGTAAAAGTGAAATGGGATGGTACGAACCACAGTCTTCTGGATCTTTATCAGGTTTAAGGATAACTGATATCTGTGCCAAATTCCAAGGAGGGGGGATGCCATGTTTCCCCTCCAGTACGTCATTAAAGGTGTTAGCAAATCCAGTATTTGGGGGGTGAATTGCTTGTAAAACTCTGAAGTAAAACTGTCAGTGCTAGGTGTCTTACCATTTTTCAGTTGTTTTATTTTGGTTGTTACTTCAGAGGGCGAGATCAAGGCGCTAAGGGTATTGCTGTCTTCTTGACTCAAGGTGGGAAAAGATAGCTTGTGGAGATAGTCATACACTTTGGCCCTGTGGTCCACTGAGCATTGAGATTCATAGAGAGAGGAATAATACTTGGCAATTAGGCGAGAGATTTTAGCGGGTTGGGGTGGTAGAAGGGTGTCTGTCTGGATCTCTGAGCTGGACCACTTCTCTGTTAGTGGCTTACATACATATGAACATAAGAAGAAGCCAGCAGAAGAAGGCCATTTGGTCTATCTAGTATGCTCATATTACAGGGTCCAGAGCTTGTGTTACTGTCCCTGCCCCCCTCCCCACTCCTCCCATACTCTCTACCCATGATCCTTACCTTCCCCCATGCCTATCCCAGCCTCTTTTGAAGTTGCCCACTGTCTTCAATGAGACCACCTCTTCTGGCAGTGCATTCCAAGTGTTCACCACCCTTTATGTGAAGAAGTGCTTCCAGACCTCCCTCCTAAACCTTCTCCCCTCCAGCTTAATTTGCTTCTTTGTGTAATTGCCACACAAGGAGTTTGCTTGCCCTGGTTCCTTGTTCAAAATACTTTTACCTAGAATATCTAAATTGTCCTTCTATTTGGGCATCTAGCAACTGGTTTAATCTACATCTTTCTTGATCTAGCTCCACTTTCATTGCATCATTTAGTGTCAGCTGGTGATAGAATTCTATGTCTGCTATTTTATTCACTAAATCTGGTCTGGCTCAAATACAGTCCTGTTTTAACCTCGGAGTACTTGATAATCTCCCCTCTAATAAAACATTTAAGGGTGTTCCAGCGTATTCCCTCTCCTTGATCATGTGACGGATTAGTATGGAGGAATGTCTTCACCACTGAGGTTACAGTTCTTTGAACTCTTTTTAATTAAGTAAACTGACGATCAGTCTCCACAAGAATTCGGTAGGCAAGGGGAAGTGGCCAGCTGAATTCACATTGGGGTATGGTCAGAGGTCATAATAGACCCCATAGTGCAGCCAATTAGTTTGGAAATCCAATTTGCAGAGATTAAAAAATAATCTATACACGAGTGTACCTTGTAGTATGGTGCACAGTAGGTATAGTCTCTCCCTCACAGGTGAAGAAAGCAACACTCCTCTACGAGGCCTATCTCAGAACATAACCTTGTGAGTGCCTTCTCTGTTCTGGATATCCCCTGCTGGGCTGACCCCACACAGTCCACTGAGGGGTTCATGACTGCATTGAAGTCCCCACCCATCACCACTAGGCTCTGGGAATCCACCACTGTATCCCCCAATACCTTAGCAACAAAAGAGATACGTTCAGCTTCATCATTAGGAGCATATAAATTAAGCGATACACAGTTCTGTCCCCTGTACCCTACCTGTAGGCGAACAGACCTTCCTTCAGTCTGTATCAACTCGCAGCACCTGTAATGGGGTGTTACAGTGTATCATTATGGCAGCTCCTCTGCAGTGGGGGTGAGCTTCATAATGAGGCATAAACCTCTCCCACCCAGCTATGGCATAGCTTAAGGTGTTCCCGAGGAGTCAAATGGGTCTTCTGCAGGAAGGCAATGGTTGTATTATGATGTTGCAAGTCTTGTAATATGTGAGCCCTCTTATCAGGGCTGTTAACTCCTCTTCTATTATAAGAGACTATATTGAGGTCAGTCATTTGGATCTGTACCATGACAATAGCCTGACCCAATTGGGGTGGGGGGGTGAGGGCACACCAAGAATAGAACAAGCCATAACCAATTACTATAACAGGTAGCAAAGAAAAATGTACTAACACATAAACATAGTATCATCCAAATATGTACTTCAAGGTTTCTGTTTTACCCAGCCCACACCCGCTGAAGAGTTTCACAATGAGGTGTGGAGAGGTGTCACTTTGAATGACTCCTCGGTCTGGTATGTTCCTCAGAAACCAGAGGAGAGAATACCAGATAGCCAAGAGCTCTCATTAAAAGAAAAGAGTCACTGTATGGCAGTGATGACAGAAATGTCAAGGAGAAAAACTAGAAAAGTGCTAGTGTCCCAGCATAGTGAAATCCCCTAAAAACAGGGGGAAACTGCAAAATGGAAATGAAAGGGGGGAGACCAGCCAAGGGGGGGGGGCTCATCCCTGTAGCACCTCTCCCACCAGGAGAAGGGGCTGTCATTAGAACAACCCGTCATCAGGCAAGGCCTGCACCACATCTCTCCAAAAGGCATCAGCGGGGCCAGTGGCATGAGAACTGGAGGATCATCAATGCACCAAGCAGGTACTGGCAATTGCCATGGGAGATTTGGGACCACAACCAGGACTTCCAGATATACTGTCTGTACTGCAAGGAATCGGTCGGCCAGGGGCTGCCATTGATCAAGGAACTCTTGACCTAGGGCACAATGACAAAAAGTTAACACTAGAAGATACAGGCAGTAGCCACTAACACAGAGGTGCTATAAAATAATGGAAACCCCATGCCCTTCCCGAGAGCCATCCGCTGGAAGTAAGCCCCTATAGGCCTCCAAACACAGTCACTTAGGCTTTCCCAGTGGAGCAAAACAGGGTACAATTAGAAGAGAATACCAATCATGCCACTGAATGAAAGGTTATGGTCTCACCTCATCACATGAAGAGGTCAGAAATGGAGGGGAAAATGGCACCTAACTGGCACCAACAGAGATGCCAAAACGTCTTTGGCAATATGCATTTAAAGAGAAAATGGCAGCCCCAGTCATCTCAATGTATCCTGTAGGCACAATAGCGGCCATGAGCCACCAGACCCTGTCAAAGTATAAAAAGAATATCCACCTTAATCCCAGATGCCATAAATGTACATTGAAAGAACTGATCATAAAAATATTGACTTTTAAGTCTTTAACCAAGCAGACCTGCAGATATTTGACACAGGTATATGGACCTACCAGCACCCACAAATCCTGAACATTCTATCTTGATGCTTATGCTGATATGCTTTAAGCTTACTGAAAGGACATTCTAAATGCCTATTGAACAGATTCATTAAACTCTGACATTGTGCAATGCACTTGCTGACAGTCCAAAAGTATTTTAAAATCAAAACTCAGCAGTTATTATGTCACTAATAAGATGTTGCCACAGATCCAAAAAAGCTGGATCCTCCAAAAAGGAACTTGCCCCTCTTAACAGGGAACCATCCACTATCAGACTATCATACCATAAAATCACAATGAGATAAGTCTTCATTTTCAACCTGCAGTGGAAGGTCTTGTGGTTAAAAGTCTATTAGAAAATTGGTGTTTTATTTCCTGGTCTCTGATTGGCTGATATCCCTGGCGGGGGGGGGGTACATTAACTTTCAATAGACAACCAGGAAACAAAAAGTGCCAGCCCCAGTGCCCCTTCTCCCATTGAGGTATCTTTGTGCCCAGCCTGCTTTCTCATTGGTGGAAAGCACCTAATTGAATTTTAAATCGCCACCATTTTTTCTCTCGCCTAGGGGAAGAAACTGGCCCCCATGTCTCCACAGTTCAGTGCCAGTTGCCTGATGAAACCTCATACAACCTCCCCTGAGCTAATTTCTGGCTACACGTGTTATTTGTTTTTTTACAGTACCGTCTTCTCCCATGTAACTCTTCATAGCTGCACTCACACAGAGCACCACACTCTTGCTCCATCAGCTGGCCATCGCCTCGCACCCGAAAAACAAAGCTGCTTCTGATTTGTATAACTAGAGAATGACTGCAGTAACTGATTCACTCTCTCCACTACTCACACATCTCTCCCACCCGTATCCCAGTAGCCGTATTTTTCCTTTTTTTGTGCTGTTTTCTCGTTCCCGATGGTCCATCCACAGTCTCTCTTTCACACACACACACACACACACACACACACACACACCGCATGTCAGTTCCTGAGCTCTCTCTTTTAACAGGAAAAAAAACAGGGCTTTAACAGATAAGTGACTGTGTGTTTGTGGGGGGGGGAGAGAGACAGGTAACCATGACAACCAGCAAAAAGTTTAAATGGTGGATGCTTGAGTAGGACAACTAGGTTGGTGGAGGAACTATTTTATTGCAAAAAACTATTTAAACATTTACACATAAAAATACTTTTTTTTACAAAACATAAATAAGAAGCTGTCTATTTTTTGCGTATTGTTCTCCAGGTGGGCGTGGCTGGGTAATACTGCCCTCCTATCGGGTATTATTGCTTGCTTAATTGCCACCTCATGGACCCCCAGTCAAGAGTACAACAGACAGTTCAACTAACCAAATGTCTGATAAATATTAATACCTCCACACGTAGGCTATAGACTTCCGAACAGATAAGCCTTTGCCAAATATGGTTATACCATTCCAAAAGGTCATAATACTGATGGGGAAAAATGAAATCGTATGACACTTCTGAAGGAAGTATTTGGCTTATACAACATGTCTTCCCAGACTAACAATTCATGATCATCCATTAGCTGTCTTCTCAATCTACGTTTCATCGCTGGAAAAGATCTCACATCTATGCTACTACTACTGACTCTGAATGAACTATTACTCTGTTGAAGCTACAAAGACCTTTGGCATCTACCGTAACGTAAGAGACATTGAAACTCGTACTGACTGTCATTTTCTATTTTGCAAACCTCAAGGAGAAAAGAACTCAGAAAGCCAGGAAGAAATCTTCTTCATATAGCCATCCAAGATACTCCAAAAACTCCAGGCCACAGGGAGATCAGAGACTTTGAACAGTTGGTGAAAGGTTTTTACTGAAATATTGTCTCTTTTGAGAATCCTGGTTCCTAAAATAGATAAGAGATACTGCAGTGAAATATTGTTTTAAACGCTAGGAAAGCTTATTAGTACCAAAGAATTGGATACTGGTTAGTAAAGAATATTCTAGGAGAGGATATTGCCTTAGAAGTGCCTCCAGAGAAGGAGCACTAGAATTTCCTAATGAATGTTTTATACTGTTTAAGTGTTAGAAATATGGTAAGTGTTATCTGTGTGTGTTGAAATAAACAGCTTTTAATGTTACACCATGTCTAAGTGAAATCTGTTGTCTCAGGAAATTACCAGAAAACAAGTGAGCAACTGAGCACAAGGTACTAAACACCTTTCATTTAAAAACAGCCAGCGGTAAACTGAGCAATAATAATTGTGCTTACAATCCCCTCTCAGCCAAAGACTGTCTTCAGACCCACAACAAGTGCAGCAACAAAACTGATGTTATAGGGTGTCCCTCCAAGCCCACGCCACAGTCCACAACCAGTACACAAGAGAGGGGGAGCCTCTAGACCCTCCCTAGGAGTTGCCCCCACCACCAGTCAGTCCCACTAACCTCCCCTGACCAGTGTCGGGAATCACATGTATCCACGGCGCACTCAGCTATAACAAATAAGCGCTGAGTGTTGTAACAGTTGCTGGCAAAGTCTCAACGTAATGTCACAAAATGGACAGTTAGTTGATAACATGGAGGCAACCTGCAGTCTCAGCAGAGAAATGAAAAACTGCTTGTGAGCCCTTCAGTATCAAGTGGTGAAGTTGGCCAGGTGGCACTGAGAGTTGAGATACTGAATGTCATACCTTGCGCTACGCGGCGACCCAGGTTCGGGAGTGAACTCAGGCCGCCAGGTTTCAGCAGAGGGAGGACAGGATCGAGCATCTGGAGGACTGCTCTCCTGTCCTGGAAAGGAGGTGGGTCATTGATTCCATGCTCTAGTGGCTCCTAGCAGTGACTGGGGTCACAGAGAGCTCATGATCCAGCAACCAAGGGGATTGGCTGTGGTGGCAATCCTGTAGATGCATATGGGAGCGTGTGTACCCGTGCTGGATGCATTTGATGTCCGAGCCAAAGGGGGAGGCAATCAATACAGGAAAAACACACCTGGCTGTTGGAGGAGGTGACAGCAGCCCGAGTCACTTCAGCCCACATCCCAACACTGGACTTTCCAGACATACTTCCCCTGAACCCTTGCCCTGCTTCTGGCCTGGCTGTCTAGATTTCAGATTAGGACATCCAGTAAGTGGATGGATGTCTCCGCCCCAGGGATTATAGATCCTGGGGACTGGCTGTGATCAGGGAGCTAGGGTGAGGTACTCCTCGGTCAGGGGGTTTCAGGTGGAGAGTTAGGTGGTGTGGTTGGATGTGTTTGATTGAGAGATACCCCAAGAATCCAGGTGATAAATAGAATTGAAAAAAAAAGAGATGGTGTGCGTGGGAGACAAGGAAGAATCAGGTAAGGTAGGTGCCTGCTGGGGAGATTGCAATACCATTGGAAGCCTTGTAGCTGTGAGGGGAATGTTTTTAGTTGCAACAGAGGTCCACAGTGTGAAAGAGGTAAATTCAGGCTGTGCCCTGGATGGTTTGGTTCTGTTGGTCTGCCAAGACTGCACACACAGTGCCCTCTGCTGGGGTGTGATGGGATACTCCTCCATTTTAAGCCCCAGAGAGTGGAGAAAGTTTTAGCATCTGCCAGATCAGCAAATTGTTTTGGCCCTCTATCAGTCATAATCTTAAAGCGGGCAGGGTACACCACAGAAGCCTGATGCCCTTTTTGCTTGAGTTGTTTAACCATGGCAGATACTTGTTTACGACACTGGACAGTCTGTGGGTGTAGTCATGCTCAAAGAATAACCGTATGTCCCCCGAAGAAAATCTCTTTTCTGGACCAAGCTGTACGTAACATGTTCTCCTTCACTCAAAAGTCTAAGAAGGTGAGAATGATGGATCGTGGGCGGGCTTTAGGGTCCTTGGGGTGAGGAATCAGGGAGCGATGGGCTCTGAAGATATTTAGCTCCTTGTCTGCAGGTAAACACAGCATTTCTTACAAGAAGCCCTCAATAAAGTTAAGCATATTGACATTCTCTCTACCTTCAGGGACACCGTGGATACTTATGTTATTACGGCGATTCCGTTTTTCAAGGTTTTCCTGCCTCTGAGCGAGAAGTTGTTCCCCGTGGTGTAAATCAAGTAAGGCCGGATTCTGAATATCAGTCATAGCAGTATACTCGGTGAAGCATTGTTCTATTGCTCCAGCTTGTTTTTCTAATATAGTGAGATCTCTGCACTCTTCGGAGACTGTAGCTTCCATATGCTGGAGTGTGGTATTAATTGGCTGTAAAGTGATGCAGGGCTTTTTAGAGGTAATAGTGCATTCAGGCTTTTCTGTATCGCTGTCCTGGGGGGAAGTAGCCACTGTGTGCCCTGAAGAGTGCACAGTGGCCTGTTGAGATTGACCAGCCTTACGTTTAGGGGGTTTTACCACTGACCCTGGCGGATTTTCTTTGGTATGCTCTTTCATGGACATAACAGAATCAGTAATCTTGTGTTTAGACAGCAGGATGGCAGAGATTGAAACTGGATAGCCATGGATTGTTAAAATGCTGGTCAGGAGCTCCTTGATCAAGCTACCATTTAGGTGGTGACATCACTGGATGTCCCTGCCAAAATGTTTCTGATGGAAAACAGCACAACACTGTACCAGGATATTTCATTTTTTCATGGTGGGCATGGCACAGGTGTGGGAACTTTTAAACACTTCAAAATTCCATATCTTGGTTCAGGAATGAAAAAAAATGAAAAGAAAAATGTATATCTTGATATTTTTGCCAAATAAACATTATTGCTTGGAAAAAATATATATGGTTAGTAATAAATACTGTTGCTTTAAGCCCAGTGTTAACACTATTTGACACTGCCCTTCTTAAAAGTGATAGGAAAAGATGTTTGCATAGTTACATGCCCTGCCATCCTCCTTTATATGTCAGTTATGTATTTTGATATGCTTTGACCAATGAGTGATAAATTGTCTAGCTTTGGGGTGCCCCCAGGTCTACATAGGGCTCCACATCATTCACCAGCTACCTCTTTTTCTTATGTAGCCCCCCCCCCCATCCCCATCCTCATACTTTTGTCTAGGGGTCCTGATGTTATAGCGAGGTGAGGGTGTGGGGTGTGTGCAGACCTGAACTCCTTCTTGGCTTCCTTGCCACAAATTGGAACAAATGGTATGCCCTACCTGGAGAAAGAGCACAGCTTCAGGCCTCCTCTTACCAGATGTCCAGAATCTAAGCACAGCTGCTCTCGCTGAACCTCAGAGTGGGGGGCAGGGGGCTGGAACTTTTCTTGAGGAGGAAAAGAATGTAAAGTTGGTTGTGCACATATAAATTCATTGAACGGACCGCACACCAAATTTAGGAACAATAACAATTTATTTTTGGATAGAAATGATTTAGTCCCAATAAAAAATTATTTAATGGAGCAGCTCCATGGGGCTGAGAGACTTAGCGAAGACAGCAGGCAAACCAGGGCCAAGGTAACAGTCACAGCTGAAAGGTTTTTGTTCTGGGTCTAAACCACTTAGACAAACTGGCTCCACTACATAACTTTCCTGAGCAGAGATTTCAGCTCACACCCATATCTTTACCATACAACTGATGACCTTATCCTCCACTGGGAGAGTGCATTCCTTACTCCTTCCTGCCACCGAGCCTAAACGGACCCTGGGGTGATGCAGCCTGATGCCTCCCTCAGCTGCTCCCAAATTCACTGATTCCTCCAACCAGAGCCCTTAGAGGTGCCACCACACTTTTGAGGTGCTTCCAAGTCCAACTCAGGTCAGCCCCCACGAGCCTGAAATGACAGCTGCCTCCTTATTGCTTGCCAGTTCCCAGAGCCGCACCCTTTAATGGGTCTAAACGGGCCTGCCCAGACATGGGCACAGCAGGCCCTATGGTGAATCCCAGGATGCGGCCCCCCTTTCCAGCTTTTACCCTCCAGACAGTGTGCCACACGGGAAAAGGCTACCTAGACCTGCCACCTCCAAACAGCCCTGCCATCACCACAACAGCCCCACTGCCTGGACTCCGCTCCCAAATTTAGAGTACCAGGACCACTTGCCTTGTTGGAAGAAGTTCCAGCTGCACTGCTCCTGCTTGACCTCCTCCCATGATGTAGCCAAGCAAGGAACCCCGAACCCCAATGGCCACCAAGCTCCTGCACTCCTCCCTCAGAAACCTTCCTACGTCGCACTGATGCTGCCAGCCAAACCTCTTGAGGCCAGAGGGGTTTCATGCTCACTGGCCACACTGTCCCTATCATGCCCATCATCTCCCCATCTCTCTCTCTCTCCTGCCCAGCCTAAACACCAGGGCTTATATATCTGGCAAACTCTGCCCCTGGTGGCAGTAATAGGCATTGCCTCCAGTGCTGACTAAGAAAAGGTCTTGGGCAAAATGGGAGGTCTTTAAAACAAGCTAGATCTAGTAAGCCCACTCCGAGGTGGGGCTTACACTCTCCTCTCCCTTAAAAAACATTTCCTCCTGGAACTGGGGCAGAGGGGCACTTCCGAGAGACCTCCTCGGGACCAGGGTGGGTATGCACACTCCCTTCTCAGCTCGAGGCACCTCTGGGCTCACACAGCATCTACCCCACTACTCTCCTGCTTACCCTGCTGAGTGGAGTGAGTTGATTCGAGGCAAAAACCCTGTTAAACTGTAACTCAGAAATTTGAAAAAAAAAATCAGTAAGCAGTGTTTGTTTCAGCCAGGCTGTCCATTTTAAATTGCTACATTAATCACTGGAACATTTTTGGCATGCAGATTAAATATTTGCTTATCTAAGCCTACTACCCGCACTCCACTCACACTTTCACTCACACAGCAGTCACACAGAGGCAGCACTGTATAGATTCAGTATTAGTATTAATGGTTACTCCAATAGGAGCAACTTTAACAACTAGATTGAGTCTCTGATTTGTCCCCCTTTTTTTTTTAAAGAGAAATCCCAACAACATCTCAGCAGGATGTTCACAGTCTTAACCCTCTGAACACAGAGGGTATCCTGGAAAACTCCCCTGGGCACAGCTCTTAAACTTGAGAACTCTCCTTCTTCTTAGGTCACTAAACAGAAACTGGACAGTCCTGGCTGATCACAAATGGAATGCACAGGTATTTCTGCTCAGTCTTTACTGAGGAAGATGATGGTAATGGGTCTGAAGGGAGTACAAGGGTTGGGAATGGTGCAGAAATGGACACAAGTCCCTTTACATGGGAAAGGGTCCTGAAGGAACTGGAAGGAATAAGAGTTGATAAAGCAATGGGGCCAGATGGGGTGCACCCCAGCATTATAAAAGAACTAAGAGATGTGGTGGCTGAGCCTCTGTCAATCCTGTTTAGCTGATCACTGGAAACAAGGGAGGTACCCAAAGACTGGAGGACAGCAGATATAGTTGCCGTATACAAAAGCGGGAACAAAGAGGAAGCGGGGAACTGCAGACCAGTCAGCCTCACCTCAGTAGTGGAGAAGATCATGGAAGCGCTACTGAAGGAGAGATTGGAGGAACATCTGGTTGCCAATGGACTACAGGACCCAAGGCAGCATGGTTTCACCAGGGGGAGGTCATGTTAGACCAGCCTCATTGAATTTTTTGACTGGGTGACAAGGGAGGTGGATCAGGGGAGGTCAGTGGACTTGACCTATCTGGACTTCAGCAAGGCCTTTGACACTGTGCCACACAGAAGGCTATTAAGCAAGGGACTATGGGAGTGGGCAGGACTGTAGTATGGTGAGTAGGTAACTGGTTGGGCAGCAGGACACAGAGGGTGGTGGTAAATGGCTGTCACTCCACAGAGGGAAGAGTGACCAGTGGGATACCACAGGGATCAGTGCTGGGACCAGTCCCATTCAACGTCTTCATCAGTGACACTGCGCAGGACCTAGAGGGCAGAATTTCACTGTTCGTTGATGACACAAAGCTCTGTAACAGAGTGGAAACGTTAGAGGGTGTAGACAGAATGAGGAGGGACCTGCAGAAACTTGAAGAATGGTCAGGGGTTTGGCAGTTGAAATTCAATGCAAAGAAGTGTAAGATAATACATATGGGGCACAAAAACCCTGGAACAACATATCAGTTGGGGTGGGGGGGGGGTGAGGATATCGCATGCACCAAGCAGGAAAGGGATCTTAGGGTTATCATCTCTGATGACCTCAAGGTAGGGAAACAGTGAGGCAAGGCAGCAGGTAAAGCAAATAGGATGCTGGGATGCATAGGCAGGGGCATCACCAGCAGGAAAAGGGAGGTCATAGTTCCACTATACAAGACACTAGTGAGGCCACACCTGGAGTATAGTGTACAGTTCTGGAGACCTTACCTATGTAAGGACATAGATAGGGTAGAGAAGGTTCAGAGGAGGGCAACAAAGATGGTGCATGGATTGCATCACAAGTCCTATGAAGACAGGCTGTAGGATTTGAATATGTACTCCCTGGAGGAGAGGGCAAGAGGGGATATGATAGAGATATACAAGTATCTTACAGGGAGGAACAGAGTGCAGGAATATGTTATCTTTCAGTGAAAAAGAAGTTCCAGGACTAGAGGACATTGGATGAAGTTGGAGGAAGGGCAATTCAGAGGAAACATGAGGAAGAATTTCTTCACAGAACGGGTGGTGGACAAGTGGAACACCCCGCCAGAGGAAGTAGTGGGGGCTGAAACAATCACGAGATTGAAGAATGCATGGGATAGACATAAGGGAATTATAGAGGTCAGGAGTAAGAGACAACAGACTTCTAGGAAAACAAAGTGAATTTACAAGCTCAAATAGTCAGACTGGGTTGGCCGTAGACCCTTATCTGCCAACAGTATCTATGTATCTATGTCTCTTTTTTCCTTTAAATGGCAGGCCCACTGCTGCAGGGAAAGCAGAAGTCTGCGTCAGACTTTGTAGTCTCCTCTCCAAAAGAATCTGTGGTGATGATGTAATATTTCATATGATAGCCTGCCAAGCTCTGCACCATGGCAACGTGCTTAAAGAGTGTCAAGCCAGCCCAAGGTGAGGAAAGGCACATTGACCTTGCCTTCTGGAGAATGGCCTGACTAACTTTCAAGGGGTTCCCCCAGCCGCTACTGTAACATCCGGACCATACTGCAGAACACCCAGTTTGCCCTTTTCTCCTCGATGATATTCTAAAGTCTCTCTGGCACATATGGATATTCTGCCAGAGGGTATTCTATGTGGATTCTTCTCCTCACCCACCTTTCTGCCTGTGACCACTCAGGCAGGTCCCTCACACTAGTGCACTGGACTGCCCCGGCTCCAACCACACCTGGGTATGATAGGGGATGTTAACTAGGTCACTCTTCTGCAGGCCATTCATCTTCTCTTGCAAGGCCTTGCTCTGCGCTGCCAGGTGTGGGACAGTGTCAGGCAGCATAATGGCAGGCCACAGATATGGCAGAGGAATGGTTCAGTAAACCTCATGGTCAGAGAATGGAAACCGTTGGAACTGTGCTTTAATGGGCACAGTAGCAGGCATCTTCCACACCACTTTGCCTCCTACTTTTTTTCTGAGGCATGCCCGGGTGTGCTGGTACACAAAACCTCTACCTTAGCAGTACTGGAGTTAGCGCTGTCACCAGGAAGCGACTTCACAGGTGACCCCCTGGGCCCTGGGGTATCACCAGCTGACAAGTGGAGTCCCCTGCCTTTGCCTCTGTCATGGGAATAGTCGACGGCAAACGGGGTGAGACTGGGCAGATGGCTATGTCCCACCTCACCTTCACCAGCAAGTTCCTCCACTGCCTCTACCACCACATCTGGGACCTCCTGCTTTAGCTCTACCTCAGGGGCCTTTGTTTTCGTCTCCGCTCCCAAATCCAAACTTCCTTGGGAGACCAGGGGTGCCGTACCCACAGAAGCACTCACATGGTAGGGCCATGAGTAACTGAATGGCAGGCCTTCAAACAGTCCCCCCACTGTGGAGCTGGAACAGATGGAACACAGTGGCACCTTCACTACACCCCGTCTTCTCGATAGCTGCACCCGACTCACTTTTCCACAGCTTTACCCCTCCCTGCCGAATTCTACAACCACTGCAGCAGGGAGGCAGGCATGGTAGCATGGGGTTCCTCAGCTGGAAATTTCTCTGCCATTTTGCTTTTCTCCTTAGCACTGTTCCTGAAGCATGTCACTCTCTCACCACCACAACAGAAAATGGTACCTCCACCTTGCTCCTTTCCAGCTGCTTTAGAGAGTGAGCCAATCACAAATGCCGTAACAGCCCACCTGACCAGTCCTCACACCCAAGAGGCACCAGTGAGTCACACATATACAGAGATTTGGTGCCATAAACCACAGCAGCCTACCAAGCTGTGCCAACACAAAGCAGGCCTCACCATGGCAGTTGGACCCCTTCCAGCTTTCTCTCCCCCAGAGCCAATGGTGTAAGTAAGTGTCCAAATTCACTGGAAAGATATCCTGGACACGCCCCCACATCTTTAACCCCTCTGTCCTCATACGTTTGTCTAAGTGTCCTATGTTATAGCGGGGGAGGCAGACCTAAACTCCTTCCTGGCTCCCTTGCCACAAACTGGAACAAAAGGTAGGTCTTACGTGGAGATAGAGAACAGCTTCAGTCATCTTCTTACCAGATGCTTAGAATCCAAGTGCCGAGTGGGGGTCTGGAACCTTACTTTCAGAGGGAAAGAATGTAAAGTTGGTTGTGCACATATTAATTCATTGAACAGACTGCACAGCAAATTTAGGAACAATAAAATCATTTATTTTTGGACAGAAATGATTTTGCCTCAAAATAAAATAAATTAATGGAGCAGCTCCATGGGGCCGAGAGACTGAGGGAAAACAGCAGGCAAACCAAGGCCAAGGTAACAGCCACAGCTGAAAGATTTTTGTTGTAGGTCTAAACCACTTAGACCAACTGGCTCCACTACACAACTTTCCTGAGCAGAGATTTCAGTTCACATCCACCTCATTACCATACAACCGATGACCTTGTCCTCCACTGGGGGAGTGCCTTACTCCTCCTTGCTACCGGGCCTAAATGGACCCTGGGGCGATGCAGCCTAATGCCTCCTGTGGCTGCTCCCAAATCCACTCATTCCTCCCAGGGGTCAACCTTAAAGGGGCACTGTCAGGTTTTAGGAGATATTTTACCACTTGCTTAGTAGTTTGTTTCTCACAGTCACATAGAAAGTACATCTGGCGCTGATTGCTGAAAGAAATTAAATGTTGTTTAACACAGCATGTTTTTTTTTTCAGTGGGATGATCATTTTCTCAGCCCAGCCTGAGCAGAAACAGTAGCGGTGTAGGTTTCTGCTTCATGAGCACTTTTTTTTTTTCAGAAGGCATACTGAGTTTCTTTGGTAATATAAATATATATGGATCAACAAGATTAGTTTAGAACTGTTTCCTTGAATCGAGCAGTATATCTCATAGAAAACACGTTGAAAGTGAGCTATGACCTCGGCATGCGCATGTTACTCGCATGCCAAGGGTCACGCTCACCTTTCAAAGTGTTTTTTTCTATAAGATATACTGCTCGTTTCAAGGAAACAGTTACATTGCCAGTCTTGTTGATCCACATAGATTTAGATTTCTGAAGAAACTTGTATGCCTTCTGAAAAAAGAATTTGCTCATGAACGAGCCTGCAGGCGCTCTGGCACCAAGAACACTTGTGAACACGCCAGGCTGCAGGCAGGGGGAGAATTAGCCATCCCGGCTGAAAAGTAATGCTGTGTTAAAAACAGTATTTTTTTATTTCTTTCAGCAATTGGTGCCCAGGTGTGCTTTCTATGTGACTGTGAGGAGCAAAAAACACCAGGATTATGAGGTGGAAAAAAATATCACCGAAGTCTGACAGTGCCTCTTTAACCTTTTTTTGCACTAGCTAGCAAGGCAAGTTGATTCAAAATTGCACTAGCCTGCAGATGGTTGCACTAGCCCTTAATTACAATGGTAAATTTCGATCACTTATACAGGAAACAATGTAAGCAGAGGCAAGAAATACTCTGATTATTGCACATTTATCCTGCTCCCACATTGCTTCCAGCTCCACAGTGGAAAAAAGACTACAGTGCCATCACATACAGTGACCCCCATTGTTTTGTACCATGGCCTCCTCTCTTCCTCTATCTGCCCCAGCAAAACAGAGAGAGGACATCACAACAGCAAATGTTCAATCAAGCAGTCCAAGCTCTGCACACACACAATAGCTGACATCATGATGCATCTCACCACACTGTCACCACCACCCACAGGGCAATGAACAGAGTCAGGCAGAGAAAGACACTCTCAGCCCCTACCCTATAGTCAACTGGAGACCTGCACTTCTAAAAGTTTTGTACAGTCTTATAATGAGATTCTCAAGTGAGCCAGGCGCACATCTAAGGTTTCTATGGGTTGGGGGCTAGACAACCCTAAGGGGCTTGGGAAATAGAAAACTATGAAATTTTTATTTGTAAAAACATTAATTTTAATATGCTCTGCCCCAACAATAACAGATTTTTCTTTAACATTGTCCTTTCATCAGCCCAGGGGAAACAGTACACAGGCATAATGCTATACTATCTCTCTTTCTGTATAGGATGATCTATGCACCCCAAAAATGCCTATTTCAAGGTTTCAAATGATGTATTTTATCAAGGTTTATTTTTGTACCATACATGATCCAAAGCTTTGTTTTCAGGTTGAAAGGACATGCTGAGTGGGATACGGGTGGAATTGTATGGATGGTGATGCTGGCATGGTCCATTTAGAAGAGCTGGGGACCCTCTGCACTTGCCAGTAATGGCAGCTGTGGCTCTATGGATGGTCACTTCAGAGTCTGGTCTGCAGTAGTGTCCAGGGAAAGAACAGAGTTAAGAGATTTGGAGGGAGAGGGAAGTTATTGTGAGGCTGGAATAAAAGCCACCACCTGCAGGGCCAATCCTGTATACCTCTTTGCGTTTTGTCACTGAAATGTTGGATATAAACACTCAAAATGTAGAGAAATAAGGGGCACTGGTCTTAATAATATTGGACAAATTGTTAGACATAGGCACATTCAGAAAACTGGAACCTAGTGATTTAACAGCACTCTACCCTTGAACACAACCTGGACACTAGCTGAAAGTTTTAGCAGTGGAGTGATAATGACTCACATTGAGTCTTTTGTGGGATACCTCTCTTGAACTGCCAGATAATTGCAGCTCTTAATGAGCTGTTAATCACACCTGGCCATCTGGAAAATTGAGAGACATTAGCATGAGGATTAGAGAATGCTAAATTAGAGACTTTTTTAATTTCATTAACAGCCATGAAAATCTGCACTAGTCAAGACGGGCAAGTAGAGAGTTTGCTGCACTAGCCCTGGTCAATTTGCACTAGTATTTGGGCTAGTAAAACAATGTTAAGATTGACCCCTGATTCCTCCAACCAGAGTGCTTAGAGGTGCCTCCATACTTTTGAGGTGTTTCCAAATCCAACCCAGGTCTGCCCCATGAGCCTGAAATGACCGTTCCTTCCTTATTGCTTGACAATTCCCAGAGCCACGCCCCTTAACAGGTCTAAATGGGCCTGCCCCAGACACAGGCATGGCAGGCCCTATGGCAAATCCCAGGACACGGCCCCCCTTTCCAGCTTTTACAATCCAGACAGAGTGCCACGGGGGGAAAACGTTACCCGGACCTGCCTCCTCCAAATAGCCCTGCTGTGGCCCTGCCACCACCACAACAGTCCCATTGCCTGGACTCCACTCCCAAATTTAGAGTACTGGGACCACTTGCCTTGTCAGAAGATGTTCCAGCCACACTGCTCCCTCTCGACCTCCTCCCATGATGTAGCCAAGCACAGAACTCCAAACCCCAATGGCTGCCAAGCTCCAGCAGTCCTCCCTTGGAAACCTCCCCATGTCACACCGACATTGCCAGCTCAACTTCTGGGGGCCGGAGGGGTTTCATGCCCTCCTGCCACACTGACCCTATTATGCCCACCGTCTCCCCATTTTTCTCTCCCGCTCAGCCCAAACACCAGGGCTTGTATATTTGGCAAACTCTGCCACCTGGTGGCAGCAGTAGGCATTGCTTCTAGTGCTGACTAAGAAAAGGCCTTGGGCAAAAGGGTGGGGAGCTTTAAAGCAAGCCAGAGCTAGTAAGCCCACCGGGGGAGGGGGTTACACTTATAATATTCCTGAGACATTCTCTGACATCAGATATACCATTCCATTCTATTCATCTGAATGGCCCAGAATGGTGTTACTGATGTCATTGAATGTTCAGGCAGTATGGAAACAAAGAACAGTGGCAGCAGAGGAGAGAGGGATTCCAGATAGTTATAAATGCAGAAAAGTTTGAGTATTAATTTTGTCAAAACATATTAGAATATTGGAAATAAAACAAAATGGTAATATTAAATGCGCACTGAAAATAGAAAATAGAGTTAGAATTGACGTTTCAACCATAGGTTTTCATCAGGAAATCCTAAAAGAGAAAGAAAAAAGCAGAGTTAGTCTTTTTTCTCTTTTAGATAATTCCTGAAGACCTATGGTCAAAATGTCAATTCTATTTTCAGCACGCACTTTCTTTTATTTTCAGACCACATGCTGACACAGCATCTTGTTTTTTCATTCTTACATTTAGAATATTGGATACATAGACACTTAAAGGAAAACAGGAAGGCATCTAGAGTAATAAAAAAACTGCCATTTATTTAGCTTTTGTTGTGACCCAAGTAGGTACATTACACAATAAATGCCTATTTTCAGGCATGTCCTGGGACAGTACACAGCAAACAGCAAGTCAATATAAATTTTAAGTAACATACAAGAAATAGGGGATACATGATGGGCAGGAGTGGGATATGGAAAATATTTTCACTCCTGCAGAGTGAGCTGTGTATTCTCACAAGTGCCGACGGCAGGAGTGAAAATACACAGCTCACTCTGCAGAAGTGACAATATTTTCCATATCCCATGATCTGCCCATCATGTGTGCGCTTTATACCACAGGTGTGAGAGCTTCAGGAACATTTTTTCTGATTCTGTGTGTTTCCTGCTCATTCTGTGTGTGCTGTCAGTGTGTGTGTGTGTGTGTGTTCTGAATGGACTGGGAGTCAAAAACACAGGTGAGTGTGATTTGCAAAGCTAATTGAGTGAGTCAGAGGCTCAGTGAGAAAGACAAACTGCTGCATGTAGCACTGAGAAACAGAAACTGCTTTGTAAAAGAGTTTCATTTAGGCCCTGTCCACACTGCAGCCTGAAAACCCTTCTGTAACGTTGCAGAGTGTGTAAACAGCATCCGTAATGGCGTGCATTTACACTGGTAATGTTACAGCAGGAGTTTTCGCAACCGTTATAGAAACCTGTCGGAGGTGGTTTCAACAAGCTACAAACGGTCACAGGGCTGCAACGCTACCACCGCCCATCTAAATGCAAGACCATGTAGCCCCCAGTCAGCCGCTAGACCAGCAGGCAGTGCACCACAGAGGGGCAGATGGGAGGCAAAAGAACAAGGAAGCGCCCGGAAGGCAGAGAGGCACGCGAGGACTGGAACCACTGCAGTGAGGTGAAAATGGTGCAGGGCAGTGCCTGCACAACATCAGAGGCACAGAGCCCAGATCCGCTGGGTGCACACACCTGAGAGAGGTGCAGCCTGGAGGCACAGAGTGCCAATAGGGGGTGCTGCCTGCAGCAGCAGTACATGAACTGCGAGAAGGGAAGAGCGCTGGTGCCCAGAGCAAACAGTGGGCACATGCCATAGAGAGGCAGCAACAGACACCAGTACTGTGTGCTAGAGGTGTGAAGGGGGCCCCAACAGCTGCCACAACACATGACCAGTGCCCAGAGGACAACAGTGCCAGAGCACACCACCCCAGTACCACTGCAGAGTGATCCCATCCCCCAAGCACCGCCTGTGACTGGTGGAGAGTAGACAGGCCTGTGCCAAGCAGTGACCACAGCCGCCACGCCACCCTGACCACCAGCAGGACCATGTCAGATCGCGGCACCACCTGGTCAGCTGAGGCCACAAAACACCTGGTGGAGTTCTGGACCCAGAAGAAGGTGCAGGCAGAGATAGCCAGTACAAGGCACAACATGAAGGTCTATCAAAAGGTAGTGGGCTACCTGTTTGGGAATGGGGTGGAGTGGACTGCAAAGCAATGCCGTGACAAGATAAAGCAACTGAAGATGCGTTACCATAAAACCAGGGACAGCAACAGATGCTTGGGGGGGTGAGCGTGTGGAGTGCCCCTTCTATGACTCATTGGATACCATACTTGGAACATGGCCTACCACCAAACCAGCATTCATCCTGGAGAGCTCACAGGTGGCCAGCCCTAAACTGAACACAGAGGATGATGGGGACACCACTGGGGATGCATGTCCGCACCTGGGGAATAAAGACTACAACAGTGTGCAGCGGGAGTGCCCTGGCACAGGTACGTGTATGGAGCAATGTATATGCTGGGATGTGGCATGCTGGTGGAGGTGTAGCCTGGGCATGTGGCACATAGTGATAGGCATGGTATGGGTGGTGGCACAGATGCACTCAAGGGAGTTTGCATGTGGCACCTGTGGTGTGCGTAGGCACACAGGTGCATGGGGACAGCGGCATGGGGCTGAGGTTGGCTGTGGGAGGTGGGGTACCCACATGTGTGTAATGGTGACAGGTGTGTTCTGCCATTCCAGGGTAAGACCCCGGTGAGGGGACATCGGTGGATACCGATGCAGCAGAGGCCTCCCCAGTGTCCATGGCCCTGCAGGATGAGATGCCAGGAACCTCCAGTGAGGGCTCCACTACGGCAGGAGGCAGCCTTGCGAAGCGACGGGGTGACCAGTTACCCCTGGTGAACCTCAGGAAGAGAAAGTCGAAGACAGCACAGATGGCAGACGTACTTGGGGCGATGCTGGAACCAATGCATAGAATGATGTAGGAGCACAACAAGGAGCAGATGGACCTGGAGAGGGCATTGGAGGAGTGGTTACGGAGACAGAAGGCAGAGCAGACACAGTGGTACTTCACACAGATGGTCCAGTTTCTGGCCATGCAATGTCAGCAGCCACCCCTTGTAGCTGCACCACACTGGCCAGGTGCCACCCCCATGGCACACACCACCGCAGCCCCAACCCCCTGTGCCCTGTTCCCCTGTGGGTGTACCAACATGCCAATGGCCACTGAGAACCTCAGTGGCATGGCCGACCCTGCCATCATCCACCCATCCACCGCAGACAGACAGGCTGTGTGGCATAGCCAGCCACCACCAAGATGCATCCCCCAGCTATGCCAGCACCCCACAGGTGTGACACCCCACTACAGAGTGCTGTGTACATGTGTGGTGTCACTGCCCCCACCACCCTGCCACCCACGTCCCAGGCAACACCAGCTGGTGCCAGCATGGCACAGCAGGACCCCACAGGTGTCGCGCCAGCCACCGCTGGTCTGCACACAGTATCCCAACCCCGATGCATGGTGCTGCTGCTCTGCACAGTGCTACCCTCTTGGATCCCACAGAAGACATGTCCAGCTTCACACAGGACCTGTTCAGTGATGGGTTCCAGTGGACCACCCTGTGATAACCCATGCAGCATGCAGGGGTTGGTTGACCAGTACGTCCTGCCAGTTGCCACCTGGGACTCCCTGTTTGATTTCCCTCCTACGTTGGGGATGCTGCTGGGGTCCACCCAGTGACAACAGTGCCTGGTTCATGTTGGCACAGAGGTATATGCCGACTGTGGCACTCAGTTGCACAGTGCAATTCCTGGGTCACACGCAATGTTGCATGGCGTCTCTGCAACATGCTGCGTCAGGGGTTTCGATACAGTATGGCCACACAGGTGCCTGGGTTAGGGCACCACCTGTGCATGGTTCTGTATTTCTTTGGTTCGGGTAACAGTACAGTGACCCACACGTAGGTTCCTTTATATGTTGGTGTACACCGCCGCCCATATGGTGGCCCAGCATTGTGTATTGCACTGTTCGTTCACATGACAGTGTCAGTTTCATTTGGGGATTTATGGTGTTATGCAGCAATGCACATGGTCCACTGCATGGCCATGCTGCTGCTGCACATTGTTTACTTATGTTATTGCCACCAGAAGCCATGGCGGCGTTGGACTAAAGGCTGTCTTTTGTCACCATACCGTGTTGCTGGTTTGCTTGGGCGGTGTGCATGCATGCGCTCATTGCTTTCCGGGGCACAGTGGGGCTTCCAATTCCATGGGTTGCTGGTGTGGGGGTTCTGGGTATGCAGCCTGACTTCACAGTGTTTGCTAGGGCATGCAGCTTGCAGCCAGTGGCAGCGGGGCGTGGTATGCCATTTCCTGGTGGTGCACCGCATGCCTGCCTGTGGGACGCAGCAGGGTCCCTGTTCCCGGCATGTGTTGGTGCGTCACTGCACGCCTTTATGCCATGTGTAGGGGCCTCCCCTCATTTCGGTTCCACACCTTCATCTGCTGCACACCCTTGGTCCCCCACAGGTGCCACTGGGCACACATTGCTGTAGGATCCCGTGCCATGTTCTGCTGCACTCAGTGTGCCCTGTGTACACTGGCAGCTGGGTGTTCATTCAGGTGGGTTTCTGTCTTCGCAGCTGTCTTCCCCAGGTGCACCGTGGGATGCACTCCACATTACAGGGGTTGGGTGCACACACTGTTCACATCTCAATGTGGTCAGGCTGTGCCGGTTCCAGACCGTTTTTAACACCTGTTCCCTGGCAGTGTGGACACGCTGTAACGTTTGCAGCCTGTAACGGTTTGGAACCATTTCAGCCTTGTTGGGTGTAGTGTGGATGGGGCCTTAGAACTCAGGTTGTTTTGAAGCTTAGATCAGCACAGTAATGGGCTAGGAACGTTAGAAACACAATGGGACATAGGAGAGAGTCTTTTGCACTGCTAATTGAGTAAGTTGCAGCTTCAGTGAGAAAGAGAAACTGTTTTCTGGAGCAGTTTCCTTTAGAATGCAAGCTGCAGTACAGTTATCCTCGCTCTGGTGGCATCAGCAGAGTATGGATAAATGTCGATAGCCTCACTCCGCTGATGTCATCAGGATTTATTCTCACTGCAGTGGAAATAACACAGGATATCCTACTGAGAAAGCTCTCACGACCGTGGTATAAATAAGTTTATAAGGATATTGCCAAATAATACCATCCTGTCCCATATAAAAAATATCCCCGTAATACTACACTATCCAAAGTGATAATACCATTGTTGCTCCCTGATAATACTATCGTTCAGAGGTGATAATACTATTGTTTCAGCTCTGAACAATAGTATTATCACAGTAGTGATACAGCGCATGTGCAACTCTGCCTGCCACACAGACCCAGTTGCCAAGGTGCCATGTTTGTTCCTGCACAGTCAAAGCGATGGCGTGCATTCTAATTGGCAGCTTTCTTTTGTGGGGCGGGCAGAACAACTTTAAAAAATGGCTGCCGTTTATTCTCGCTTAGTGGACATTCACATTATTTCTTTGCTTTTCTTTTTTTTTTTTTTTTTTTTTTTATCACCGTATTATCTGCTTCTTCCTCCATTCGCTGAAGGACAACACAAGTGAAAGGTAGGAGTTATTGCCACAGAACATGCCAAATTTAAATGTGACAGATGCAAGAGAGGGGTGGGAGGGTGAGTGAGTGAGCGAGCTTTCAGCCTGTCAGCACAGCGCACAGTCAGAAGCCCCACAGAAAAGCACATAATTTTTAAAATGGATCAATATATTATAAAAGATAACAAATAGATGAGGGTGTATTTCTCGGCAGTAAGACCATCTTGAGGTTTTGGGGACTTTGGGAACCTCTCGAGCTTTGCTCTCGAGGTTCCAAGTCCCCAAAACCTCTCGATGGTCTTACTGCCTTGTAATACACCCTCATCTATCTATTATTCTATTTATACAACATAGCAAAATGCATAACATATCAGGCAATAAGCAGCAATAATGCATGACACCTCCTAGCTCCTTCAAATCAGCCCTGAAGGATTAGTGTATCGCCTCATTCTAGCCAGATATAATTGATAACATGCTTCTATTGTTGTTGTACACTGGACTTTGTACTGCCTGTGCCTTGTTCAGCAAAACAGTGTACTTAAATGGCTCTCTCTAGTGTAAGGTCTGTTTTTCAGCTGGGCTGAATTCTTTTTTCTGACTGAACTTGGTGCATATTTTCTTCTTTTATTTGTTTTGTATTTTAATAAATTAAATTGTTTAAAGTGTGACTGTGATTTATTTGAGAGTGTTTGACTGATTTGATTGGGGAAATGTATTTATGTATGTCTGTATGTATTTATTTAAATATTTAAAAATTGTTAACCAGGAAAGGCACATTGAGCGAGGCCTGTTTCCAGGTGTGATCCGGGGGATGAGGAGTACAGACAAATGAAAAATTAATCTCACAAAACATCAGACTGCATATACATAGGCAGACATCTTAAAATTAAACGTACAAAGCATCAGATTGCATATACATAGGCAGACATTGCAAGTGTAGGAGTAATTGTGAAGTGTCAAATATATAATAGTTGTACAATGGCAAAAAAAAAAATTCTAGTAATCTGATTGGCTGGTGACCCCTAGACACAGTGACATTATGTAAGCAATAATACCCAACAGGATGGGCATTATTGGGAAATACTGGACCACCCAGGGGCGTAATGAGACCCAACGCCGCAGGCAGAGGGCCTTATAGCCCCTGGAGGGTCCGGTATTTCCCAATAATGCCCAACCTGGAGGGTATTATTGCACTTAGAAAATGGCTCACATGTAGTATGAGGAAGAATTTCTTCACAGAACGGGTGGTGGACAAGTGGAACACCCTGCCAGAGGAAGTGGTGGGGGCTGAAACAATCACGGGATTTAAGAATGCATGGGGTAGACATAAAGGAATTCTGGAGGTCAGGGGTAAGGGGCAACAGACTTCTTGGAAAACATAAACTGAACTTACAAGCTCAAATGGGTAGACTGGGTGGGCCATAGGCCCTTATCTGCCAACACTGTCTATGTATCTATGTATAATAAAATAGAATGATAATTAAGAAGTCTGATACATTTTAAAAATAGAATAAAACTAGTTTTTTTGTGTGAAGTAGTTCCTGTGTTGTGCCGCACTGTCCAATAGAGGGTGCTGCTGATTAGTGAAGCTTGTTTGGCTGATGTTGATTTGTGCCCCACAGTTTGACGGGAGTTGTAGTTCTATGCTCCGACATCACAGTAGCATGGGACACTGCAAGAATCGGGGCGGGCATTTAAAAAAAAAAAAAAAAAAAAGAATCACAAGACAGTGGCAAGTGGCATGGCAGCTCTTTAGGCTGGTAGGTAAATGTTTTCTGTCAGAGTTTGAGGCATGGTGAGCAGGACAGGAGCGGGACTTCAATGAACAGTGCCCTTTAGATGGAGTCGGGCAGCCGGGTCAGAGCGTTTCTGAGCACGGGGATCGGAAGTCGGGATGGGAGCTTTTTGAATACCTCCGTCGAGTGCAGTTTTCTGGCTGGGGGAGAAGAAGATGGGTTGCTTTTTTTGTTCTGTATGTATTTTTTTGCTGCAACTTTAGATTTCTTTGTGTGGGGAGTGGTGGTATAGGGCTCAAGGGTTGGGCCCTCCTGCTCGGTCTCTCACTTAGCGAGGGAAAAAAAATGTCAGCAAAAGATTTTTAAAACTCAAACTGGCAGTAGCTGGCACTTGTTTTTTGGGGAGCATCTATCAAAAGATAATTGCCCAGCTCAGGGAGCCTGCCAGACAATCAGATGACAACAATGTTCTTTGCCATTTTCTAACAGACAATAACATCACTTTATCTAGGGCAGGCACCAACACGACCACATAACATTAAAAGAAATTATTCCCCACTCAGTCCCTGTTGAAGCTCTTTACATTCCCTCATTTCTACTCTGTCAGCAGCACGGACATAACAGTGCTGCACTCCCTTACAAATCTACCAGCCCTTGAGTGTCCTGATGTCATGTACATTAAAACAAAAAGAAAGTAAAGGTGCTCACAGCAAACATAATACTGCACCAGAAAAATATTAATGTAACTTGAATGCCTGCCCCCCCCCCGATGCAAGTGGCTAAATTGAACCATGTAGACCATAACTACCAGTCACACGGTTCACTGAAGCCGCTCAGTTCAAACGCCAGTATCCTCTCGTCAACTTCAATAGGAGTGCCTAAATAAAATTAAAAATTTAGTTTCTGTGTTACAACTTACAGGAACAGTACAGGTGGCAACAAAACTTAAACATTTTGTACAGCCGTTAGCTATCGTGGCTGCATAAGCGTGTGCTCGATCAGTCCTCACCACTTGCTTAAAAACTCACTAAAACAAGGAAGAAATAATGAGGGGAAAACTGTCTGAACTAAAGTAGGTGGCTGCCAAGAATTGTTTATGTCTGTCTCTATCTTGGCCAGGGGTGGAGTGGGGTGGGGGGAACGATGATGACAGAAACTGAAAGAGCCACAGAAAAACTGAAGGGGGGGGGGGAGAGAGAGGAAGCATGATGCACCAACACCACCTACTGTACTACTTTTTCTTCACATTTACAACATATGCCTTACACACATACACACCACAAAAACCAAAAATGTCAGAATTTTTTTTTTACTTTTTATTGTTATTTTAAAATGAGTCATTGTATAATAGCAATAAGGCACTCCAGGGTGCGTGTTATTGTCTAATAACGTCACTCCTGGGGTGGTGGAAGCACTCAACTTCGCCTTGTGCTTCAACTCACCCCAGGAGTGAGGTTATTACACAATAACACACACCCTGGAGTGCCTTATTGCTTAAATATCATGGACTGCTGCCAAGATGTGTAGACAGAAGTGCAAGTACAAGCAGGTTCCAGAAGGAGGGGAGGTGGTAGGAGAAAGCAGCTTGCCCAGCACATGAATGGGAGCAGGGATGGAGAAGGTACAGGAGTCCCTGGAGTGGAGAGAGTAAGAAGAGGATAGGATGGGGAGAGGAGTGAGGAAAGATAGGAGAGAAGGGAACCAAACCAATATTTAGCAATAAAGGAGGCAAAATGGGACTGGCAGTGTGAAGGTAGTGGGAGGATGGCAAGAGAGAAGACTATAGGGAGCAGTGATGAGTCTGTAGGGGAGAGTTCATAGTAAAGCAACAGAGGGCATTGCAGAGCGTATCGAATCTAGCTAGGGAAGAGGAAGGGGCAGTACCATAAACCACATTTGGATAGTCGAAAACGTGAAAGTCCTGACGTGTAGCACACTAACCGGCTTCAGTTTCAAGGAAAAGCAGGAAACTGTATGCAGATTTCAAAGCTTTTATTTAAGCAGCCCAAACTGTAACTCTGCCCCTATGCTTTGGCTCTCCCAGCATTTCTTAGGGGTCACAAACTGGGAGAACCATTTTGGTTACCAGCTCCCGGTGGCCCTCATGGGAGAGGCAGTCTTTGTTGTGGTATAAGGCACTGAGCTCAGGGTGAAGTTTGGTACGAGTGGCATCGATGTGGGCTGAGAAGTCAAACTTGCTGTCAAACCATACACTAAGGCACTTGAAGAGAGGGAAAACTTCAAGTGGGGTGCCATCCGGAGTGGAGAATACAGGGGAGGATAAGAGTCTGGCCAGTTTCTGGCTGGTGCCAAAGGTCATAGGCAGTCTCTTTGGTGTTGTCCCTGAGTTGGTTGGTGTGGAGCCAGCGCAGCACATTGAGAGGGAATACAAACATACAAAACTGCCAGCAGAAAAAGGCCATTTGGTCTATCGAGTCTGCTCAATTTTGCAGCTGGCACCCCTACTCTGCAGCTGCCCCTCCCACCATGACCCCTCCCATGACCCTCCCCTTTGCCCTATCCCAGCCCCTCTTGAAGCATCCCACTGTTTCACAGGCAACCACTTCTGCCGGTGGTGCATTGCACTCTGCTACCACCCTTTCTGTAAAGAAATGCCTCCTCATTTCCCTCCTACACCTTCCACCCTCCAATCTCATGTCATGACCCCAAGTGTCTCTCCCCATTCTCACCTTAAACAATCCCTCAGTGCTTTTCCTGTTTATTCCTCTCATGTACTTAGAGGTCTCAATCATATCCCCCGCGAATGCTTGAGTTCTGAATAGTGTGACTGTTGCTTGGGTGTTTTAGTGTGTTTTTATGTTTGGTTAGTGAGAAGTTGTTTATGTTTGCTTGTGGTTAGTGAGAAGTTGTTTATGTTTGCTTGTGCATACAGCACAAAGTGAATGTCTTGTTACAATTACAGGGTTTCCAGAGGTGAGTCACTGTCAGGTCCAATGCAGCTCAAGATACAGTGGGCATGGCAGTGACAGACCAATAATCAGCCAAGCTGATTGTGGCTGTGTTTTTTGTTTGCTGGGCAGAACCTTTCCGTAGTTCAAAAGGGCGGGCTACTCCTATCCCTGCCCAGCAAGCGGAGAACACCCCCACACCACCAAATCAGTTGTTTTCTCTCTGCCTCAAAACAAATAACAGAAGCAGAAGAAAAGTAGAACTGCTCGAGGGAGGACATGCTGGCTAAGTATTTCAGTGAGGGGCTCTCAGAGTTTGCCAGCACCTGGTAGTTATGCTAAAGATCACTGGCAAATAGTTTTCCTGCTGTGACTTATTGCAGAATAATTCCCCACCTGGCTTACTATTTGTCTGAATGATTACCTTCATTTACCATCTTACCCCCAATTATCCTCCCCATTTGCCTCCCAGTGCCCCAACTCCTCAACCCTCTGCATTCTTCCAGCCTCTCCCCGTTTTATTTCTGTTTTTGCCGCATGACCTACTAATGCTCTCCCTACTGGGTTTACATTTAGCTGTATACAAATACCATTTTCCACCAGTCTTCGACAGGCTGCCGCTGTAGTGCACTGCTAACCCCCAACCCCCAAATTTCCCTCCCTACTTCAGAGGCTTTCAGTCTCTCTTGCTCCCTCCCTCCAAATCCCTTCCTGCTTTCCCTCCAGGCTTGCTGTCCACACCCATTTTTTTTATAGATTGTAGAGATCCCCCACAATGACAAATGCTGCTCATTTAAAAAAATACAAGAGAATTCTGTTCAAATAGTTTACATGGAGATAGCGCGATTTTGGCATTGGAAAACAACCCATAAAGTGACATACAGTCCTAAGATCATATATGACTAAAGACAAACACTCTCAAGCTCCCAAACATTTGAATATAATGTTTTTGTTTGTTTGTTTAATAAATGCACAGCATTTGCCATTGTGGGGGATCTATACAACTTATAACAAGCATTTGTCAATGCCGAATGTTTGCTTGCTGGCATTGGCAGTGGTAATGTAGAAGTTACAGAGCTGAGCTGCGTAATAGGAATGGCAGTGAAGAACTGAACTGAAGCCAACCCCACCACCACCCTGCAGAGAGTGACAGGCATTGGGGTGTGCATTTGGGTCATCAGGCATAACGGCCTCGCCATTTCACCACACCCCACCCTGCAGACACTGACAAGTGTCACGGTGTTCCTTGGGGTCTTTGGCTTATACGCACCCCATTTCATTAGGAAATGCGGTGAGATGGGTGTGATATAGGAGAATGGGGTGAACTTTGGGGCTGAAGAGTCCAAGGCATACCTCGATGCCTCTCACTAGCTGCAGGGTGTGGAATGGTATGAGCATTACAGGCAAGAATCCCAAGTCACACCCCTGATGCCTGTCATTCTCTACAGGGTTGGGCGTTATGGTTGGAAACCCTAATACCTCAGGCATTCATTGGTATTTTCACTCCAAATTTTCAACATTTTTTTTTGTGACCCCCACCTCATGAACAGGGGCAATATCAGTTTGTTAGCCGAAAGCTGCTTATGCACAGCGACTATGGCATTTAGCACCACAGGTGCAAAAACATTCCGAACAGGATGTAAAAAATGACAGCTGTACTGTTCATGAGGAGGTGTAAAAATGGCAATGTTGCAAATCTGCAGTAAAATATTTAAAAAATGGTGAAGTCATGGTGTACATAGAAACAGTATAGCACACCGTAATATAATTGGGTTGGGGATATTTTACAGCAGATTGTCAACTCAGGCATTTTGGTGCCTCCGATCATGAACAGTGTTACTGTGATTTTCTTTATCTGTGCCGAACAATGATTTCCCACAGCGACCATGCATCTCAGCGCTGAAAGTGGAAACACACTTCAGCCATGTTGTGAAAAATGACAGCTGTACTGTTCATAAGGAAGTGTGAAAAATGCCACTGGTGAAAATCTGGACTGAAAATATTACAAAGTCATGAACTTATGAGGGTGCGTGGAAACTGCGCATTGCTCACTCGTAACAGTCATTTTATGGACTTTTGTCACCAAATTTTCAACATAGCCATTTTAAGACCTCTGCTCATGAACAGTGTAACTGTGATTTTCTTAATCTGTCCTAAACATTGCTTTCGCACACCAACAGCACCATTGTGCGCTACATGTGCGAAAACACATTCTGGGCGACATATGAAAAATGGCAGCTGTACTATTCATAAGGAAGTGTAATAAAATGGCAATGTTGAAAATCTGGAGTGAAAATATTAAATTTGCAAACTTACAAGCATGCATAGGAACTATGCAAAGGCACCAGAAACAGTCATTTTAGGAATTTTTCACCAAATTTTCAACATAGCCATTTTAAGACCTCTGCTCATGAACAGTGTCACTGTGATTTTCTTAATGTGTCCCATACATTGATTTTGCACATACTGCGCCATTGTGCACTACATGGGTGGGAACACATTTTGGGCAAGATGTGAAAAATGACAGCTATACTGCTCATAAGGAGGTGTGGTAAAATGGCAATGTTGAAAATCTGGAGTGAAAATATTGAAAATTACGAACTCTACGAGTAGTGCTTTGAACTGCAATGCACCCTCAGAAACAGTCATTTTTAGGAATTTTTCACCAAATTTTCAACATAGCCATTTTAAGACCTTTGCTCATGAACAGTGTCACTGTGACTTTCTTAATTTGTCCCTAACATTGACTTCGCACACCAACTGTGCCATTGTGCGCTACATGGGCAGAAACACGTTTTGGGTGAGATGTGAAAAATGACAGCTATACTACTCATAAGAAGGTGTGGTAAAATGGCAATGTTGGAAATCTGGAGTGAAAATATGGAAAATTCGTGAACTTACGAGCGTGCATAGGAGCTGTGCAATGCACGCTCGTAAAACAGTCATTTTTAGGAATTTTTTCACCAAATTTTCAACATAGCCATTTTAACATCTGAGCCCATGAACAGTGTCACTGTGATTTTCTTAATTTGTCCCGTACATTGATCTCGCACACCGACTGCGCCATTGTGTGCTACATGGGCAGAAACACATTTTGGGTGACATGTGAAAAATGACAGCTGTACTGCTCATAAGAAGGTGTGATAAAATGGCAATGTTGGAAATCTGGAGTGAAAATATTGAAAATTCGCGACCTTACGAGTGTGCGTAGGAACTGCGCAATGCACCCTCGTAAAACAGTCATCTTTAGGAATTTTTTCACCAAATTTTCAACATAGCCATTTTAAGACCTCTGCTCATGAACAGTGTCACTGTGATTTTCTTAATTTGTCCCCTACGTTGATTTCGCACACCGACTGCGCCATTCTGTGCTACATGGGTGAAAACACATTTTGGGTGAGATGTGAAAAATGACAGCTATACTACTCATAAGAAGGTGCGGTAAAATGGCAATGTTGAAAATCTGGAGTGAAAATATTGAAATTTCGCGAACTTACAAGACTGCGTAGGAACTGCGCAACGCACCCTCGTAAAAATCATTTTTTGGAATTTTGGCCTCAAATTTTCAACATGGGGTTTTTGGGACCCCTTCTCATGAATGATGTCACTGTCATGGCAGTATTCAGGCCCAAAGGGTGATTTCGCAGTCACTGCACAGTCACTGCGCGAAATCACCCTTCTCGCCCGGATAACGCCGCAATGACAGTGACATAATTCATGAGAAGGGTCCCAAAACCCCACGCTGAAAATGGTGCAAAAATTCCAAAATGCCTGAGATATGCAACAAAGTTGAAACCCCCCATGTAACCCATTATACAGCTTACCGGCATTTCCTCAGTTCGCGGTCGGCTTTGAAGAGTGCGGACGTGTTCCCGGTCCACCGAAGATCCTCGCACCGGAGTCCGGAGGTATGGGGTGGGGTGGGAGGAGGCTGGGTGCGGGTGGGTGCGGGTTGTGGGAGGGGTTGGGAGACGCGGCCGGGACAGTTTTTATTTTACAGGTCTAAAACAAAAAAAGACGTCAGGACATTTGCCACACTGGGGTGGGCCCAGTGTGGCAGAAGGACTTGAGGGGGCGCTCAGCCGACGGGGATTGGGCACCCCGCCGCCAAAGGACTACAGGCTTGCCACGCTGGGGTGGCGTCCCAGCGTGGCACCTACAACTGGGGGTGGGGACGCAGCTCAGCCGACGGGGATTGGGCACCCCGTCAGCTATACAGTACGGGGGCACGCATGTCTGTCTGTGCATGGGGGGGGAGCTGCGCGTGAGCAGCCGATATCTTATCGGTGCTCACTCAAGCGTAGCTCCCCCTTTCAACTGTATGCCACTGCATTTTGGAGCGTGTCATAGACAGCTCCAAAATGCATTGGCTTACAGGGGCCGCACCTGCCAGCCCACTGACTGAATTGGAGGAGGAGGTGACACACCTCCGAAATCTCCGATGAAGGCACTATGTTTCTTGCACATGCGTGCAAGCAAACATAAAAATGGGTGTGGACAGCGAGCCCGAAGGGAAAGCAGGAGGGTATTTGGAGAGGGGGAGCAAGAGAAACTGATAGAGCCGGTGAAGCAGAGAGGAAGGGAAATGTGGGAGGGGTAGTAGTGCATTTGAGTCAGTCAGAGATTGGTGAAAATTGGTATTTGTGCACAGCTGGGTGTAGACCCAGTGAGAAGAGCATTAATAGGTCAGGCGATAAAAACAGAAATAAAACAAGGAGAGGCTGGAAGAATGTGGAGGGCTGAGGAGTGTGGGTGCTTGGGAACAAAATGGGAAATGGTGGCAATTACTCAGATAGCTGGTAAGCCGGGGGAGGAGAGAGAGAACGAGAACACAAGGCAACAGTCTGACAGGTGGAAGGAGGTAATGAGAGAGCCAGATGAGTGGGGAAGGGGGTTAGCAGTCTACTGGAACTAGGCAAAAATCAGTGGAAATCTAAATTTGTGCACATCCAGAATGTAAACCAGTGGGGTGAGCACTAATATGCCATGTGGGAAAACGGAAACTGATAGAATCTGAAACAGGTTGAAAAACAAATAAAAACAAGCATTTGTCAATGCCGAATGTTTCCTTGCACGGTTTATGTGGCAAGTGTATATTGTGTTAGGTGAACTTCGGGTGAGGGGAACGCCTGCCTGAACTATGTTTTGTCAAGCTGTCATATTTTGGACAGCATTTGAATACAGAAGATTGGGTAATAAGAAGGCTATGTTGAAAATGTGGGGTGCATCGCCGGGCCGGTGACGCTGAGGTGCTGGACGTCACAACTTGGGCCATGGCTGCGACCCATGTTCAGGAGTGAGTGTAGGCCGCTGGGGGTGGGCAGGGGAGGAGAAGGATTGAGCGTCCCAGGAACAGCTCCCATTTACCGGGGAGAGGGGCAACTAGTTGTCGATGCATGCCTGGCCCCTAGTGGTGGCTGGGGGCTGGCACACCAATGCTGCAGACATTGGGTCAGAGGCGGGGCAGACGCCTAATGGGGTTCGTGCACGGGAGAGTGCACAGCACTGTCACCAGTGTCCTTGCACACTCCGCCCCTGAGGGGGAGAAACCAGGAGGAAAAAAGCTCACATCAGATGATGGAGGGAGCTCGCAGGTCCTGCCCCCAAATAGTCACTGTGCCGACCCCTGTACAGGATCCAGTCTTGGTGGGGTGGGCTGCCCCAGTGGATCCCCACCCCGTCAACCCCACGGGGGGTCAGCCCTGGGGATAGTTGGTCAGTGTCAGCTGGTGGACGTCAGGGTAGGGGGCAGGGGCTCCCTCCAGGTAGAGAGCACCGTGGAGCAGGAATACAAATAATAAAAAAAAATAAATGTGGGGTGCAAATATTTAAGATTTCTGCAGTTACTAGCATGCATACCGAAATTGCAACACGTGGGCATAACTGTCATTTTTTCATATTTTGACCCTACATGTTAAACATAGTCTTCTTATCATCCCATCTCATGAACCCAGAAGGTGAAGATGTTCAAATCTATGGGAAAATGGCATTCCATGCCACAGGTGCAAAAACACATTATGGGCAGGATGTGAAAAATGACAGCTGTACTGGTCATGAGGTGGTGTGATAAAAAGGCCATATTGAAAATTTGGAGTGAAAATATTGAAAATGACCAGTTACATGCATGCGTAGAAAATTTTGAACAACCAGGTGGAACTCAACCATTTTTGGAGTTGTTTCACTAAGTTTTCAACATGGCCTTTTTGGAACCCCACCTCATGAAGAGTGTGACTGTCATTTCATTCACTCATCCCGAAAGGTGATTTCACAGAGCAACTGCGCCACATGTGCGAAAACACATTTCAGGCAGGATGTGAAAAATGACAGCTGTACTGTTTCAGATGGAGATCCCCAAGAAAAAAGAGGCACTACAACTTTTTGTGGGTGCTCGATTGCCAATTTGATTTATTAAACATGTCTTACAGTGATTGCATTTTACTTTTCTTACATTTTCAACAGTCCTTCACTTCCAAAACTATCCATTTCACATTACATCTTTCAAAGATTTACATATTTCAAATCACATGTTTCAAACTGTCCCTTTTTCCATTGTCTTCTCGGGGTCCAGACACTTTAAAGCCTGATACCCCTTGGTCCTCTTCCTCTTGAGGTCCTCGTCTTTTTGTTGTCCATAATCTTCTTGGGGTCTGGACGTTTGGAAGCCCAATACCCCTTCTCCTAGTCCCCTTGCTGCCCTCCCTTTTCCGGCTGCCGATGGCAACTGTGCCTCATATTAAACCCTTCCTACCTCGTTCTTTTTGCTTGTCTCCATGTCCAGGCGTCTGAGCCCGGCCCATGGTTTCTACATGGCCCCCCCTTCCCCCTCACCCATTTTAATTTAAAATTTTCTGAAAATTTCCTGATTGTCCCCACTTCAGGCTCTGTCCTTTTTCCTCCTTTTCCACCGCCCTCCTCCAGAAGCTTTCTTTTCTTTCTGCCCCTTCAGTCAGTTCTCTATGTTTTTGTCCCTTTTTTCTTTCCTATCTTTTTTGTTGCCCTCTCCTGGCAACCCATGACCATCCATTGCCTCCTTTTAGGCACTCCTGCCCCCTGCAAGCCCTGCTTGCCCAGGCATCTAAGCCTGTTGGCCCCTTTTTGCCAAACCGCTTCCATCGGGGCTCTCTCCCCTTCCCTTGTCACCCCTTCTGGAGACCCAATTGTTGCCTCCTTCCTGCCTAGCCTCTCTCCCTGTTGGCTTCCTTTGCCAACCCATAGACCACATTTTCTTTGCGTGTCTCACTCCCCGTCTCCGTCGCCCTATAGTCAGTGACTCATTGTTCTCCTCCCCTTACACCCCAATCCTCCTGTCCCCCCCTCTTCTGCCAGTTTCAGGGTGGGTGGGTGCTAATCTTGAAAACCCAGCAAAAGAGGGAGACCCCTTCCTCTGCTGGCTCCTAAATACCCTCAAGACCCCTTCCCCTTTTCCTTCCAGCCAATCTTCACCTGGCCTACCTGCCTAGTCATATCAAGGTATGACATCACACCCCCTCCTTACCTGAGCCCTCCTTCCTCCCCCTTCTTTCCTCCTACCTCCTCCGCCCTGATCTGACCTGCCTTGACTTGCCTAGCCTTCCCTCCCCAACCCCCCATGTCCCCTTTTTCTTTTGGGATCCCCTGACAATTTAGGTTGTCCCTTAGAGCAAACCGCATTTGTCAGATGGAGATCCCCAGAAAAAAGAGGCACAACAACTCTTTGTGGGTGCTCGACTGGCAATTTTATTTATTAAACATGTCTTACAATGATTGCATTTTACTTTACTTACATTTTCAACAGTCCTTCATGTCCAAAACTAAACATTTCACATTCCATTTTTCAAAGATTTACATATTTCAAATCACATGTTTCAAACTGTCCCTTTTTCTATTGTCTTCTCAGGGTCCGGATGCTTTAAAGCCTGATACCCCTTGGTCCTCTTCCTCTTGTGGTCCTCGTCTTTTTGTTGTCCATAATCTTCTTGGGGTCTGGACGTTTGGAAGCCCAATACCCCTTCTCCTGTTCCCCCTTGCTGCCCTCCCTTTTCCAGCTGCCGATGGCAACTGTACCTCATAGTAAACCCTTCCTACCTCATCCTTTTTGCTTGCCTCCATGTCCGGGCATCTGAGCCCGGCCCATGGTTTCTACTTAGCCCCCCTCCCCCCCATTTTAATTTTTAATTTCCTCCACTAGCCCATCTCCAGCTTATGCGATGGAATGATGGGCTTCCCTACCCTCTTCCCACTTCTCTATGCTATCCTCCAATTGCAATACATATGTTGCCATCCCTACCATTGAAAGGTGCACCCCATCCTGTCTGTACATTCCTGGGTTGGGATAGGATATCTTATGTTCTATGTACACCCCCTTTAGCCAAGCCGCCACCTTCCTGTTAATTCTCTTCCCGGTCTGCTTCCACCCTTTTATATCTCTGGCCCACCGCCACACCATCCTGGGCACCATCTCTGACCAAACTATCCTTGCCTGCTGCCACCACTGTTGAATTGTCCCCATATCCCTTGTCTCCTTGCACAGCAAACCCCATGGACGTTCCCCCAAATCATTACCTCCTAAGTGCAATATTAACAGGTCCGGTTTCGGCCATTTCTGTTTCAGATCTTCTAAGGTTGGCATAATCTGTGCCCACCTCATTCCTCTTACCCCTTCCAGTGGACCATCACTCCATCAGGATCCTGTCCTAGCTGTCTCCCTCCTCGACTATTAGCAACCCACCTATCTGCCCAGTAAATGTAAGAGTGCCCTAGTATCCAGACCCATTTGCATCTTCCCCAACCTGTGAAAAGCAAGTGTGGATATTAGACTATTTTTCTCACATATGTCTTATAGCAGTTTGACCTCCACCTGCCTGCTTTCTTGATTTCTTCTTCAGACCCACCTTTTTCTGCTAGTGCGGATGCGGCTCCTATTCTCAATGAATTAGAAGAATAATTTTGCGTGTTCTTCCCTAGGTGCGCCATCCCCTTCTTCAACACCCCTGTTACCTGGAAACATATCACCGGTTTTCCATCTATATGTGTAAAGAACTGCCTGCTTTTTCCCTGTCTCTTCACCTTGTACTTCCATAGCGCCGCTACTGGGCATGTTCTCTCACTCTCATGCTTGTCTAATACAATCTCCGTCCCCCTTCCTATCTGGTCTGTTTTTGAAAAAGCTTAGCCAAATTGTGATCTTCTCTTGTTCCCAGTGTATTTCTTCCTCCCACAATCCCCCATACTGCGTCCGTTTTGTTGGCCGCTACTACCTCGCTGATCCTGAATGTGCCTCCTGCCATCACCGTGAAAATGGCCCTGAATAACACGAAATCGAAGGGTGTGGTACAAATCTCTACCAAGGTTTTCACCAGTCCTTCAAGTTTTGTCCCCAGCAATAGGTTTTCTTATGTCTACCTTCCCTCCTTTTAGCCGTTGCCACCCCATCAACATGCGCCGCACCACCTTAAACTTATTCGGCTCGGCCCAACCCTTTGTGCAGCATGCCAATCCTATCCTCGCCAGCTGCACCCCCATTGTGCCGCTAGCCGTTCCTGCCTTCAACTTCTTTAACATGTACTTTGTTACCTGGTCCTGTGAAACTGGCTCACTTACCTTGAACCCTTCCTGTTTCCAGAACTCCTGGAAGGCCCCCCATGCCCCTTTGTATGCCTTCAGCGTGTTGGTGGACCAGGAGCTCCTGTATAATAGTCGGGCTCCTTCCAGCCAATTTCCCATACTTTTTCTGCCACTGGTGTTCTCTTTGCAGCCACTTGTGGTGCCAAGGACCTGGATCTTTCCAGCTGTAAACGGGAAAGGCTGTCAGCTATGTCATTTTATACCCCCTCTATGTGCTTGGCTTTAAACAACGTGTAGTTGTAATCCCCTCAACACTAGCTGTCTCAGAACCCTGTTTGCCATCTCTGAATGCCCTTCCTGCCTGTTGATAACCTCTACTATGGCTCTGTTATCGCACCAAAACATTATTTTCCTATTCCTTAGGCGTTCTCCCCATGTCAACATCGCCACCCATATTGGAAAAATCTCTAGTAGAGTTATGTCCGTTAGGAGCCCCTTCTCTTTTCCAAGAATCCGGCCATGCCTCCGCTATCCATCTCCCTCGGAAATAAGCCCCCAAACCAATAGCCCCGGATGCATCCATATATAGATCCAGAACATTATTTCCTAGCCACTCTTTCTGCCAGAATGTAACCCCGTTGTATTCCTTTAAGAATTGTTCCCACGCTTCCACATCTTGTCTAATCCCTCGTGATATGTCTACCCAATGGTGCGGATGCTTTTTGCATGCTGTTGCCCTGGCTAACCTCTTGGTGAACACCCTCTCTGGTGCGACCGCCCGGCATGCAAAGTTCAAGTGCCCCAACAGCTGCTGAACCTGCCTCAGGGGAACTCTCCTCCTACATTTTACCCCTTGTAGCAAAGCCCGAGTTTGGCCACTTTCTGTTGTGGTAATCTGAAGACTTGCTCGTCTACATAAATCTCAATCCCCAGGAATTCCAGCTTCCTGGCTGGACCTTCTGTTTTATCTCCCGCCAAAGGCACCCCTAACTGCTTGCACATCTTCTCAAAATCCACAAGCATTGTTATTCATCTCGTCCTCACACACCCCTTTCATGAGGAAATCATCCAAATAGTGCACCATTGCCTTGTGCCCATATCTGTTCCCAAACGCCCATTGTATCCAGAAGCTGAATGCCTCAAACTTGGCACAGGCGGTGGAACAGCCCATGGGCATTGCCTTGTCAAAGTAGAAGGACCCTTGGAAGCAGAATCCCAACAGGTCCCAATCCTCCTTCCGGACTGGTAGTATCCAGAAAGCTGACTATATCGGTCTTTGCTAGCCAGGCCCCCCCCCCTTTGCTCTGATCTACTCCACTGTTTGATCCAGGGTTGCATATGAAACTGTGCTACACTCATCTGGTATAAGGTAGTTCACAGGGGTCACTTCTGGGTAAGACAGGTGATGAATTAGCCTAAATTCCCCTTGTTGCTTCTTGGGCACTAGGCCCAATGGGGAAACCCGCAGGGTGGGCAATGGGGGTATCTGGACTGGCCCCTCCATCCTCCTTGCTTCTATTTCCTCATTTTTCTGAAAGCTATGTCCTCCCTCCCCTTAATGGAAGACAAGTTTTTGGCTCTCGTGCCTTCCCTCTCCCCTTGATATTCTAAACTAAATCCCTTTTCGAAGCATTCCACTAACATCTGTCCTGCCTTCTCCTCTGGGTATCCCTTCATCCATTCTTTTAGCACCCCTACCCTGACCGGCATTCTGGCCAGCCTAAAACCTCCCCCAGCCTCTCCTACCTCTCAATGGTCCCCATACCTCCATTCCCAAACCCCCTCTTCCTTGAAATCCTCCCTCTCCCTAATTGGTATCCCCTTCCCCCTCGAAATGGCTGCCCATTTTCCCCATTGCCCATTCTTTCTGTCTTCCATTGCTCTGCACCAGGTTGCCGGGTGCTGACCTGCACATTTTGAACAAATGTGCCTGAATTTGCAATTACTCCAGGAGCACGATGCCTTGTTGAAACCCAAACATTCTTTTTCTTGCAGCCCGCCTCCTTGTCCATTCCCTTTTTCCGTTCCTGTAAAACCTGCTAGGCTCCTTACCCATAGTTCAGAATGGGTCGAATCCCACTTCAGATCCCCTCTGGCTGCCACTCTGCCGGAAGGCCTCATCATACTTTAGCCAACCTATCCCCATCCTAGCCTTGTAGGCATCTTTTATAGTGGTGGCATACGTGAGCAGCGGGATGGCCAGGTCTGTTTTTTTCTCCAGCATGATGGCACTGTATATAGAGAACCCTGCTTGCCAGGCCTCTATACTCTTCCCCTTGTAACTGGTCTCCTCTACCTTGTTTCCAGCGATCCCCAAAGCCACCGCCATCTCAGATTTTCCGACAGTCTTTCCGCGCGCACCTCTTCATCGACTCCTTATCCACTAGTGCAAATAAATCCACGTACTCCCCTTTCCATATCTTTTCTTTTATCATTAGGGAGACGTGATCCCCCCATTGTCATGCCTGGTTTCCCCTCGTTACCCACTCTAGTTTTTGTATTCCCTTCTACCCCTGCAGCCTTAATTTCCTGCAACGCCTTTTCCATTCGCCTAAGCCCCTTCTCTCCCATGTCCCCAGCAAACCTGCTAGATATTCAGTACTCCTCTCTGGGGTCTGTTCGCCCGTATCCTTACCACTTGTGCCCTCGTCTGCATCCAGGTCCACCAACCGCTCCAGATCCGGCACCTCTCTTGCCATCATCTGCATGCTTGTGACTTCTGCCATCCTGGATAATTAAATACTTAAAGGGGTATACAACAAACAAAGTTATCCCTTGTCCAGCATTGAAATCACCCAATATATACCCCCCACAGTTTTTGCGCTCTCTCTGCAGACCTTACACCCCCTTTTTGGTCCCCTCTTCCAGTGACGGCCTCACATCTTTTGGCCAGTCTCTGTTGCCTTCTAACTGGGAATTGCCCTGAACCCCCCAAGATTTTTTTTTTTTTTTTTTTTTTTAAACACGCTGCTCCTCTACCCTGGTTCATCTGCCCTTTCCTACAAAATTTCAAATTGAAAATTTTTTCTATAGATATAGATAGAGAAAGGGCGAGAGAGAAAGAGACAAGTAATCCATAGATGCATTTTTAATTACCATTGCCTATGCTGAAACTTACCTTTTAACCACATTCGCAACATTCTGTTGCAACAATTCCACTGCAGGAATCACGCCCAACACCACCACATGGGCACTACAGTCCCTGAAGCCACTGCCACAACAGCAGCGGCCCGAAGAATGGCAGCACGTGTCGCCAGAGGAGAATCCTGGGCCCCTGTGCTCCTTGTGTGCAGCCCTATCCAACCCTGACCTCGGGACCCTTCATCCAACTGCATCTCAGGTACATTTGTTTTACTGTTCACATAACAAAATGGAATAAACCCCATTTTCCCATGCTTTTTACCTGCTTGGGATCCCTTCCAACTGAGAGTCAAACTCCGCTTGGTAACTCTGCCCTTCACTGGCCACAATGCTCCTATCCCCCATGTGGTCCCAAATTCCAAACCTGTATTTTTGCCTCTTCAGTATTCTGGCTGCCAAGATCAACAGCCATTACACTTAAATTACCATTTTTTTTTTTTTTTTTGTTTTTCTGTTATTAATGCGTCTCCACCACAGGTTTGGTTGTAAGTGGCTTCCCCCAATAATTATTTTACTCACCTCTGCTACTATCTTCCAGCCCATGCGGCCTTGCTAGGCCCACATGCCCAAACTCCCGGCCATGTGGCCAGGCCTACTTTTTCCCCCATTATGCCTTACCTCAAATCTGATCCTTCATTCCTCACTTATGTGAAATACAAACAGGGCAGCAGTGCCCAACTGTTATATACTCAGTTATTTAGAACAAATCCTATATAAATACCTCCCAAAACGCTCCCTCAGCATCTGATTCATGAGGGAACCTAGTACAAGGTTATTAAACTACCTCTCATTTATCATATGGCCACAGTTCCTGCCCAAAAACAATCCTCTGTGTAGAACAATACAAAAAGGAAGAAGAGAAGCCAAAGAAGCTTTCCCCCAGAGGTACTATTACTTTCTAAATTGCCTAAAAATGCATCTGCTGATTCTCCATTTTCTGATTTTATATATATATTTTTTTCTTGCCAAGCCTGCTAACATTGTATTTCTACCCATTAACAGATCTTGCCTCATATGGCTCTAAAGCCCCTCTGCTACTTGCTGTAAATCCTGCAATTGTTAACCAAATTGAACTGTTTCCTTAATTGCAGGTTATGTGCTGACTGTAAAACACTGCTAGGAAAAATCCCAGCACAAAAGGCCTGCCACTAGCACACTGAAAATTAACTCCCTTGCCTAGTTACTACTCAGACCGCTCCCATGTGGCCAGGCCTACCCCACCTGAAAAAACCTTACCTCGAGTAGTTGAATTGCCAGTTGAAATGCTGAGCTCTGTTAATCTTAAAAACCCAGTAAAAGAGGGAGACCCCTTCCTCTGCTAGCTCCTAAATACCCTCCTCTTTTCCTTCCAGCCAATCCTCACCTGGCCTACCTGCCTAGTCATATTGGTCATATCAAGGTATGACATCACACCCCTTCCCCTACTTACCTGAGCCTCCCTTCCTCCCTCCTTCCTTTCCTCCTACCCTCCCTGCTCCCTGATCTGACCTGCCTTTGATTTGCCTAGCCTTCCCTCCCAACCCCCCATGCCCCCTTTTTCTTTTGGGATCCCCCTGACAATTTAGGTTGTCCCTTAGGGGTAACTGCATTTCATAAGGAGGTATGAAGAAATGGTAATGTTGAAATTCTGGAGTGAAAATATTAAAAATTGGCGAAGTTGGGAGCGTGCATAGAAACTGCACAACGCATGCTCGTAACAGAGTCATTTTGGGGAATTTTCTCACCAAATTTGCAACATGGGCATTTTGGGACCCCACCTCATGAAAGTGGCACTGTTGTTTCGTTAATCAGTCCTGAAAGGTGATTCTTCGCAGCGACCACAAAATCACCTTTTAGGACCAAGTAACGAAATGACAGTGACAGTGTTCATGAGGTGGGGTCCCAAAGAACCCCATGTTGAAAATGTAGGGCCAAAATTCCTAAAATTGGTTGAGATATCAACCCAAGTTGAAAACTCTATTGACTGCCATTATACGGCACTTACCTTTGATTCTTCAGTTTGGCGGTCGGCTTTGAAGAGTGCAGACATGCCCCGGTCTTCAGAAGACAACAGCGCCAACCTCTGGAGGTAAGTATGGGGTAAGGGAGGTGGGTGCTCAGTAGGAGGGTGGGGATGGGGAAGGGGGGACTGGGGAGACAACGAGGGACCGTTTCCTTTTTTACAGGTTAAAAAAGAAAAGAGGTCAGGGGACAGTCTTCCCCCCCATATGGAGCTTACCTTTTATGCCTCCTGGTTTTCTCCCGTTTGCCTGCCGCTGGCACTCTGTTTCCCCCACCATCTGGCCTGACTCCACTGGTGCCCCTGTTTCCCCTGGTTCTCCCAGTGCAGCCCATTACTTTATTTTAGCCCTGCTCAGACTTAAAATCAAAACCACAAGTTGCCAGTATGTTTCTGAAGAGTCGCCGGAGCTGGCGACCATGCATCCACCTGTGAGCACTTTGAAATACCGACCGCTCAGTTTGCGGTCAATTGGGGCTGCAAACTGAAGATCCCGGCACCCTGGCAAGATAATTAGGGGTTGGTGACCTAAACGCTATGGCTAAGAAGCAGCTTAAGCAATTTAACAACAAGGTTTGAACACGGTGGTATCGAGGGTATATTAATATTCATGAGCCTAATTAATATTCATGAGTAGCTGCTTGCCACCTAGGGGGACAGTTTAACGGTGGCAGCGACAGCCAAAGGTAAAGGACTACAAATATAAGAGTGGGCTCATTTGAAAGAGAAGTGCTGGAGCTACAGATGTGTGGCAGGAATGTAAATAAATGCTTTATCTTTTGGCTGTACCAGACTGTGAAACATGTGGGACTGCATAATAGGGACAGTATAATGAATAGTGTCATCGGCGAGAGACCAGCTTCAGGGATCCAACCTCTGTGACAAAAGCCATTGCAGGTTGCGGCCACCTTCAGGGAAAGGTCGTGAAGTGGAGGTGAGTCGTGTCATCCCCACCTCCCCATGTGCATCAGCTTGTAGCCTCAGGTCCTCATTTCGCCAGGACATTGTCTCCAGCCAGCTGGTAGCGTGAATACAGTACACTCAGGGTAACTCCCTGCAACAAGTCACGTCATTATCTGTGGTACCATCTAATTCCTTTTCCAAATCCTTGAGTTTCACGAGACTGGGCCAACTGGCCAGGATTACAAATAATCATTTTGTTGTTGTTGTGCATGCTAACTGCCTTTTCTCTCTATCAAGGGCCCCAACACCAGCTGCAACACCGGCCACCACCAGGCAATGCCTCTGGCTAGCCAGTTTTCCATCCTGGGTACCCAGTGTTGTAGGACTGTCTATTTTGGGACTAAAAGTGCATGCCAAAACCCTGATTCAAATCAGAGTACAAATCATTTAACTAGATTCATGCCCCTTCCTTTTTCTCGTCCCCTGAATAAATTTGATTTTCTTGTTTCACATTTAACCTGGCTATTGTGCATATTATTAATTGAGTTACAGTATCAAAAGTGTGCAGCTGTATTGTTAACCTTATTTTACAGGGGGTCTCAAGGGAAACTGCTGAAGGTCCATCCCTGGTGGTAAGTTCGAGGGGTGTTTGCATATTATTACTGTTACTAACTATGTGTTAACTACTGCTGTGACAGGTACAGAGCCACTAGGAGGGTTGGTGGGTGGTTATAGCTTCCCAGAGGGCTATAGCAGGCTAGACAGACACCCCCAATACTATTACTCAGGGTGGAGGCACCTTAATACTGAATCCAGGCCCCTTAACCTGTGCTCAGACATACAGGTTGGGTAATAACCTTAGGGATAGTGTCACCTAGGGGTTACATCTATTTACAGGTACAAAAAAATAAATAAATAAATTTGGGCACACTGGGGTGGGCTTCCAGTGTGCCACATGACTTGGGGGGTACATGATGCCAACACGGGGATTGGGTACCCCAATGTCAGCACGGGAATGGGAAACAGAGGGTGCGGAGTGGACAGCACACAGTGGGAGGGAGTGGGAGGTTTTAATTTTATGCCCAGGGCTGGGATGGGAGTGGGGAGGACAGCAGCAGTAGGAGGGAGCGGAAGGGTTTAATGAAAGATGCCAGGCTGGTGGGGGAATGGAGGATGCGGGGCGGACTGCAGCAGTGTGAGGGAGTGGGAGGGTCTGCAGAATTGTAATGCCTGCTATGCAAATGAGAGGAATGAAGTGCACTCTCATTGGTACGGCTCATTTCTCTCAAGTGTGGTCGGCTCCCCGCTGTGAAATTCTGATGGATGTCACACTCGGCTTTAGTGCTCAATGGTGTGTCAGGGTCGAGACCACTGTACAGTGCATTGGACTCATCCCTGACACACCTCTCAAATGTGGTACAGTCCCAAGATGTTTCTTGTGCAAGTACAAGGAAACATAAAAAAAAAGTCAGTCTGCAATTTCACTGAGTCATTAAAAGTTGCCAGCGCCCACGTCGGTAATATCAGACTCAAAAATATAAATTCACTACACCATAATAAATGACCTGCCTACTTTGTCTAATGGAAGGAAAATATTACGAGTTTCATTCATGAATATTACAATGTAGTACATGGGTAAGAGCTATTGTGTATGGAATTCAATTAATTCCCAGTGTTCTTGTACCCTAGTAGTGACGTCAAACTGCTGCTGTACCATTTTCACTACCAGTATACAACAACATAGAATGCCCAGGCACTCAGCTCTCCCTTTCAGCCTCGCCGATCTCTGTTTTTTCTCTTGTCAGTTTCATCTGTCATGTGTAAAGAAAAAAACATGCAATCAGCGATGACTTCCATGGCCTTTTCAAAACTGGACAGTAGTGGGCGCCTACAGTTTATTAACAATCAAGAGAATCATTGCATGATAAAAAAAAAAAAAAAAAACAGAAACAGGTCTAAAGCTACTCCAGAATTACCTGGGAGACATAGAAGAGCTGTGAAACATAACTGACATTCCTGTAGCAGAACTTGATCTGATAGTGGCTGAATTTATCTGTAAAATAAAAAAGAAAGGGGGAGCTGAGTATGAGCCCAGTACATTACGAGGTATGCTTGGCGGTATAGATCACCACCTTATGATGTGTAATTATGGGCACTCTATTCTTCATGGCAAACAAACTGTGTAACCCCCCCCAGCCCCCTCATCTTGGGGCATAAATTCTGTCACAGTTGGTCCAGGGGGCATTAGGAAGGGCTACAACAAGCGCTAACACCCGAGCTAGTGCACCCCAAAACAAGGAAGAAAAACTGTGGGCCTACTTTATTGGCGACTTCATTCACCCGTGCACTCTCGATCTCACCAACTGAAATCTGGATTCTCCCCGAATGCTGACACTGGACCAGGATCTCCATACTGCAACCTCCTGACTCCTCGAGCCCCAGAGCCCCTCGATCCCGGCTAAGTCATGGTGGAAAATTCATATGGAATCAACGCTTATGAAATAAATTAGACACAAAGCGGGGTGGAAAATGTCCATTTCATTAGCTCCCCCTTCCAGCTTAATAAGGCATATCACTACCAATCTCTTCAAAACTAACTTCTTTATTTAGCTCCTGCACCATAAATGGTTCCAGCAATGCAGGGGTCACATCCTTCATCTAAATAAATAAAGCAGCTCCACGGGGCTATCTGAACCCTTGTACAGAAAACACTTTGGCTGGACATTTAGAGCAACAAACAGTAGTTTACAGGCAATGCAGGCAAGGATTCTGCACTTCAATCTACTTGGAGGTTTTAACCCCAGGCATCTCTTGAACTTAGAAACCCACAGGCTCCTGGCTCTCTGATCTGGTAAGCCAAAACTTTTCTCCTTATTCTGGGTTACCCACTCTGGACACTCTGACATTGGTCGACACCCTATCTCCGGCACAGGAAAGTGTACTGCTTCCCCCACCTGGCCTCTGGGCCCGAACCTCATGGGGTAAAAGGATTTGTGTCCTTTGACCCAGGCTCTGTAACTCACACAATCTCAACTTAAAGCAAAGAGAACCTAACCCTGTTGGTGGTCTCAAACTCACTGCACCCATTCCCTCTTTTTAGCTCAGCCTTTCCTCTGTACGATTCCACTAGTACAGCAGCTCCCAAACCTGGACCTGCTCCAGTACTGAAGCCCCCTGCTACTGGCTGCCCTGCCACTGGAGAGCCCTTGGGCACTGCCACTGCCCAGGCCCCTCTGAACAGCTCATCTTCACAAAGAGTGGCATGCTCACTTGCTCGTCTTCCAGCTGACCCTTTCATGGGATCCATGCCCAGGCCCACATCCCTCTCCATACATCCTGGGCTTGCATTAAGCTACAGCCAGAGGCCACCCTCCAAAGCCTGTTCTATGACCTGTGACCTGCCTGGCCCTTTAATGCGAGCGTCCTAGGACCTGCCCCTCCAAGCAGGCCCCTTAAATGGGTGAAGGGTCCCCATGGCTCCATCTGCCCCCCAGGCCACCCTGCCACACTGGGTACGGGGAAGAGCCGCTGCCATAGGACTCCCCCTGTGAGGCTCCTACCACTGTCCCCACAGCCCTGGCAGTCTAGGAAATCACTTCCATTGGATCTCTACGGGCTCCTGCCTATCCTGGCCCCCTATGACCACCTACATTTCCCTGTCCCCAATGATGCAGGACCTGGCTAACCATCCCCCCCAAAGCTTCCTTCCCCAGCTCCTTGATGCCACATCGCTGTGAAAGACGTCATGTCTACACTTTGGGGGGGCCCCCACTGGTCCACCCAGACCGCAGAGCTCCCTTCCTTGACCGCCTACTCTGCTCCTCCAGCCACCCCCCTCCAGCCCCAGGCCTAATGCTGGGCTGGATAAAGGCCCCGAACTTCCTGTCTGCTCCCTTATATACCTCCCTAAACCTGCTCTCTGCTGCCACCTTGAAGTGTCCAGCAGCCAATGTTCCCCAGAGCACCAGTAAAGTCCCTAGCTTTGGGGGGGGGGTAAGAGGGGGAAAAGGGATGCCAAAAATGGGAGCATAAGCCCTTCCTTTAAGGAGGGACTTACACTCTTCCCCACCCAGAAAATCATTCCCTCCTGGGAATGATGGCAAGAGTCCAGTGATGGTCTCCTCCCATCAAACTGGGTATGTGCACTCGTCAGCCTTCTGGCAACAGACCCCCCCATACCTGGCCACAGGCACCACCCAACCTGCCTCTCTAACCCATCGCACTTCTAAAAACCTAAAACCTACCTGCACCAGGAGATAATCTAAATGTTTAGGAAAACCTGCACTATTTCTTCACCAAACAGATAACCTTAATAATTTTTCATAATGATTGAACTTTGGTATTAAACATTTGCAAAACAATAGTGAGGTTGTTTTCCATCAGTTTAGCCATATCCCAAGATACCTCCCACCAATTTAAAACAAGTTACTCTGTGTACAGTCCCCAGGCCATTCACTCACATATTCACTCACACATTCATGCACCAGTCTCCTTCAACTTCCATTCCAACATTTTTGCCATGATTATAAAATATTATTGATAGAAACATTATTTTCAAATATCAAAAATGTTTCTCTTTTAGGAATAAGAACTGTATATAGACACCACAATTCTGTTCTGTAAGTGTAGAGGAATTGTCCTGGCGCAGTTCATAAGTCTGAAATTCCAGGAGTCCTAGGTTGCAGGCCCCCCACCTGGAGGGAAATAATATTCTGCATCTGGCTTGGTGGTCACATCCCCAAAGGAATCCTGGTCCAGAATGTAATATTTGGTCCAGGTCCCAGCCAAGTCCTGGACCAAGGCAAAATGTTTGAATAAAGTCAGGCCAGATCAAGTCCCAGTGCGACACTTCGACCGTGCCTGCTGTATTAACTGCTGAGATGGAGCACATCCTCCATCAGGGCGATTCTTTAAGTGGTCCATCTGTTCCTTAAAGATCCATTCTTCCCACATCTCCTCAGTGATGTCTCATATCCTCTCAGGCACATAAGGATAGTTCATATGGGGATAATCCACCCACAGCCTCCTGTGGACCCACCTCTCTGCCTGGGTCTATTCTGGCAGGCCTCTGACACTGGTCCTCCTGGCTTGCCCAACTGGTAGCCATATCTCCTCATTGATACTTAAGATTTAGTAGATCACTAGGGTTTAACCTGTCCATCCGGGTCCGGAGGGTCTTGGCCCGGACCGGGAGCTTTGGGGTGCTGTCTGCCAAGGTGATTACAGGGCGATGGTAAGGCCTGGGGATTGCCCTAACCACCTGATAGCCCTGGAACTGAAAGGTGCTACCAATATATTTTTCTTCATTCAATTCTTCCAGCTCCTTTCAATCACCAGTACTCTCCCTGGCTGCTGCTGGTGCAGGACCCGACTCAGAGCCACACCCAGTGGGCTTGATAATGAACTTAGCTCCCGAGGTAGGTTCTGACTTGAGCAACAAGGCCTGTGGGCTACTGCCAGACAGGGGCCATGGCAGAGACCCTCCCCCTGGGTATTGGAGGATCTCCTGATGGTTGTTCTGCCCCTCCTTCTACCACTGGGATAGCTGGTAGCTGGCAGCAGGGAGCGGGGTAGATGGCTGTGCTCCCCATCACCTTTTTCCTTAACCTTTGCCTCTGCATCCTCCTCCTCCTCTACAGCCTCCACAATAACGTCTGGGGAGTCACTTCTGGTCTCATCCACCTGGGCATGACTGCTTTCATAGTGTCATAGTTTCATAGTACTGTGACGGCAGAAAAGGACCATCCTGTTCCATCCAGTCTGCCCATATCCTCCCTCCCCTTACCTGTTTCCCTTTATCAGAGATACTTTTTGCTTCCCATCCCTCAACCCTTATACCTGTCCCAGGCTTTCTTAAAACCTTCTACAGTTTCAGCACTCACCACCTCCTCAGATAAACTGTTCCATGGCTCCACCACCTTCTCTATGAAGAAATACTTTCTCATGTCACTTTTGAATCTACCTGCTTCTAGTCTCAAGCTATGACCCCTTGTTTTAACTTTGTTTCCTTTTGAATACACTCCCATCTCTTACCCTGTTTATCTGCTTGATGTACTTAAATGTCTCAATCATATCCCCTCTCTCACTTCTAATCTCTAGAGGGTACAAATTTAACTATTTTATTCTAGATTCATATGATGTATCCCTCATTTTCTGAACCATTTTTGTCGCCCTCTTCTGAACCCTTTCTAGACCATCAATATCCTTCTTTAAGTGAGATCTCCAAAACTGGACACCATGCTCCAAATGCGGTCTGACCATTGTTTTATACAATGGCATCAATACCTCCCTTTTCCTACTTGTGATTCCCCTACCAATACAAGCCAGCATCCTATTTGCTTTACCTGCAGCCATACAACATTGGTCTCCTACTTTTAGATTTTCTGAGAATATAACCCCAAAGTCTCTTTCTTGACCTGTTATTTTTAACTGTTCAGCACCTAAAGTATATTTTGCTTTTTTATTATTCCATCCCAAATATATAACCTTACACTTTTTCACATTGAACTTTAGTTGCCAAATTTCACTCCACTGTTCCAAAATATTCAAATCCCCTTTCATGGCCTCCACCCCTCCCTCAGTATCAACCCTATTACATAATTTTGCATCATCTGCAAAAAGGCACATCATCCCTCCAAATTCCCTCTGTTATGTCTCATATATATATATATATATATATATATATATATATAAAAGGATTGGCCCCAAAACTGACCCCTGTGGGACACCGCTCATCACCCTCCTTTCCTTTGAATATACCCCATTTACTACCACCCTAAGCCTTCTATTCTTCAGCCAGCTTTCCACCCATCTAGTGACTTTCTTGTCCATTCTTAAACTCTCTCTTTTGTTTACCATCCTACGATGAGGAACAGAATCAAAGGCCTTACTAAAATCCAGGTAGGCCATATCTACTCCACCTCCCTGATCAATTATCCTTGTTACCCCATCAAAAAACTCAATCAGGCTTGTCTGACAAGATCTTCCACTAGTGAATCTGTGTTTTTTATCATCTAGTAGTTTGTTTTCTACCAAGTAATTTACAACTCTTTCCTTTATCAACAACTTTAGCACCACCGAAGTGAGGCTAATTGGTCTATAATTCCCTGTTCCCTCTCTACAACCTCCCTTATATATAGGCACCACATCAGCCATTTTCCAGTCTTTTGGAACCACTCCTGTATCCAGCAATAGGTTAAATGACAACATCAGTGGTTTTATAAGTTCCTCCTTTAATTCCTTCAGAACCCTAGGATGTAATCCATCTGGTCCCATTGCCTTGTCTACTCTTCCTTTACCCTGTCCTCTCTGAATGGACTTTGATGAAATTCATATAAGTTACCTTCCTTCTTAATTAACTCTGGTTCCTTACCTTCTCCCTCAACTGTGAATACAGAGCTAAAGTATTCATTTAGTACTTCTGCCTTATCAAATTCTTCCTCGATCTTTGTGTCCCCTTCTCCCTTCAGTTTGACAATTCCCTGTCATATTTTTTCCCCCACATATCTAAAAAAGTCTTATTCCCTCTTCTTGCTTGTTAGCTATTTGTTCCTCTGTTCCTGCTTTTGCTTTTCTTATTACTTTTCCTGCCTTTCTCAACTTCTCTTTATATATAATATTATCTCCCACATATTGAGATTTCTCATGCCTTCTAAATACTATCTTTCTATCCCTTATTGCCCCAACCACATCCCTATTAAACCATAGTGGCCTTTTCCTTTTTTTCCTTTTTCCTATCTTTGTTATACATAAATCCATAGATTCTAACAAAGCAGCTTTAATATTTTTCCACAGTACCTCAGTCTTGAATGTATTATCTTTATTCTTTAAAGATGTTTCTCAACCTATCAAAATCAGCCCTTCTGAAGTCTCAAACGTTTGTATTGGTCTTACTTGTTATCCTCCCCTGTTTGAAACTTAAAGGTAATATAAACAAGTATGTTTTGCAATAAATTACTTACCGTGCAGTTGCCGTGGTCCCCGACCTACCATTTCACAACAAGGGTGAAAAACAAAGTGTTAAAATGACAGAGTTATTTTTTGTTTTAAAAGCTGCAATTCCAGGAAGTGAGCTGTATGCATGTTTGAATCCCCAGTGCCTGTGTTCACACAACAGAACAAAAGCTGATGATGTCACTTTAGCAAGCTGTCTCTGTATAATCTTGTAGCATTATGTTGTGTTCCACTGCATTCCTGTAAATAGTTTATAATGTATGGTAGAATGCAGTTAACATGGATAAATCATCTATTTATAGTGTTGTTACACCATTAATGTGATGTCATGAGTTTGTTATACTACTGCCGCTTCGTTACATCGATGGTGGAAAAAAATAGAACCGCCACGCATTGTTGTTGCCATGACACCAATAACAGCCGAACTTTTACATGTTTTAAAAAAGAAAACCACTGACGTCTCTGAAACAGTATATAAGGCACCAAAGATTTAAAAAAGATTTACAAGTTCAGAGCTTGAGCTATAGGCGAGCTGTGAGCATTCTCACTAAGTCACTTCAGTCCAACTGCACCTGAATCCTGATCTGAACCACGAGCATGGTTCGGTCGGCTGGTGGCTTTTTGATCCTCAATCCTAGGAGGAGCTGGTTGTCCTGGCAGTCTCCTGAAGTACCAGGACCACAGGGGAGCAAGAGCAGCTGGGCGGCAGTACTGGGTCATGCCCGAGGTGAGTGGGGAAGAGCCTGAATCCTGATCCGAACCACCAGCATAATCTTAAAAACTTATCTTTTCTATGACTGTTCTGATGACCATACACTATAAAAGACAACATACGGTCATCAGTGTGTAACCACGCTACGTTTGCCTTCTTGTGGTTCCCATGGCAACTCTGTAAACCTCTCGAACTGCACTCTTGAGGCTTAACAGAGATGCTAAGGGAACCACTCGAAGGCAAGCATAGCGTAGTTACACACTGATGACCATATGTTATCCTCTATGTTAATAAACTGTGTTGTAAAAGAAAACTCAGTGGTGTATTTTTGTCTTTCTGGTCTGCAACAGGCAAACATTCAGTGAATGTCTATTCAAAGTTAATAACAGAGGGGCTCTATGTTACTACATTACTTATTTGTTATGCTTGTGGAATTAGGAATGAGCGAGCCTCTACTGTAAAGCAAGAGACTTAGCATGCCTTAACGGGCAATGGCAAATATCATATTCTAAATCTTAACTTTCCTAGTAGCTTTCTACAGCAGTGTAATAAATGGATTATTTTAATAATAAGCAATGTGTCTAGTCTTGTTTATTTTTGGTTTTTTTTTGTTCTGTCTGATAGTAGATTGGACCTCATTGTGACAGTCAGTACAGTGGGCTTGAATTACTTTTTTTTGTAAACAAAACTGTTAAAATTAATATCATGTCAGAATGGCTACTGTCAAAAACAGCTGTTCATGCATAAAGCTGTCTTCCGATCATTTGTTGGGCATTCAAAGTATTTTGTTTTTTGTGTGTTGGGGAAGTGTTTGTCCTTCTAAACTACTGTATATGTGTGTAAGTCACAGGTCTTGCTACTGTGATGACTCATTTTAAATCAGTTATTTTATCTAATACTATAAAAACAAGCATTTGGCAATGCCAAATGTTGTCTTGCAGGCATTAGCATTGGTAGTGCAGGAGTTAGAGAGGTGCGTAATAGGAATGGCAGTGAAGTATGGAACTGATGACAACGCTCATGCCATTTCGCCTCACCCTACCCTGCAGACAAGTGTTGTGTTGTGCCTTGGGGTCATCGGGCCTTACACTCACCCCATTCCATAAGGAAATACATTGAGATGGATGCAGTATAGGAGAATGGGGTGAACTTTGGGGCTGAAGAGTCCAAGGCACACTTAGATGCCTGTCACTGGCTGCAGGGTTGGGGTGGGGGTAGAATGGCATGAGCATTACAGCCGACAATCCAAAGTCACACCCTGATGCCTGTCAGTCTCTACAGGGTAGGACATTATGGTTAGAAAACCTAATGCCCTGGGCACTCCAAATTTTCAATATGGGGTTTTTGTGACCCCACCTCATGAAAGCATTTGGGACCTCTGCTCACGAACAGTGGCACTGTACTTTTATTACTCTGTCCCGAACATTGATTTCCCACAGCAACCGTGCCATTCTGCACTAGATATGCGAAAACACATTTTGGGCAGGATGTGAAAAATGACTGCTGTACCATTCATAAGGAGGTGTGAAGAAATGGCAATGTTATAAATCTGGAGTGAAAATATTAAAAATTCTTGCAGTTACGAGCATGTATGGAAACTGTGCAATGCATGCTCGTAACACAGTCATTTTGTGGAATTTTTTCACCAAGTTTTCAACATAGGCATTTTGGGACCTCCACTCATGAACAGTGTCACTGTGATTTTCTTACTCTGTCCCGAACATTGATTTCCCACAGCGACCGTGCCATTGTGTACCAGATGTGTGAAAACACATTTCGGGCAGGATGTGGAAATTGACAGCTGTAGTGTTCATAAGGAGGTACGAAAAAATGGCAATGTTGAAAATCTGGGGTGAAAATATTAAAATTCTCAAAGGTACAAGCATGCATGGAAATTGCGCAATGCACGCTTGTAACACAGTCATTTTGTGGAATTGTTTCACCAGATTTTCAACATAGGCATATTGGGACCTCTGCTCTTGAACAGCATCACTGTGATTTTCTTGATCTGCCCCAAACATTGATTTCCCACAGCGACCGCGCCGTTGTGTGCCTGATGTGCGAAAACACATTTCAGGCAGGATGTAAAACATGACAGCTATACTGTTCATAAGGAGGTGTGAAAAAATGGCAATGTTGGAAATCTGGAGTGAAAATATTAAAAATTCTCGAAGTTACGAGCGTGCGTGGAAACTGCGCAATGCACACTTGTAACACAGTCATTTTTTGGTATTTTTCCACCAAATTTGCAACAAAGGCTTTTTGAGAACCCACTTCATGAACAGTGACACTGTTGTTTCATTAATTGGTCCTGAAAGGTGATTCCACTCAGTGACCACAAAATCACCTTTCGAGACAGAATAATGAAATGACAGTGACTGAGTTCATGAGGTGGGGTCCCAAGAACCCCATGTTGAAAATTTAGAGCCAAAAATTGCAAAAATGGCTGAGATATCCACCTAAGTTGAACCCCCCACCCATTGATGCCATTATACAGCTTACCGTAATTTTCTTCAGTTCGCGGTCAACATTTGAAGAGTTCAGATGTCTCCCGCTCCACCGAAGAGCGTAGTGCCAGGCTCTGAAGGTAAGTATGAGGTGAGGGGGGTACAGGGAGGTGTGGTGCACAGAGGGTGGGTGCAGGCTGGGGAAGGGGGGTGTCGTAACCATGAGGGACCATTTTCTGTTTTATAGGGAACAAAAAAAAAGGGGGGGACATCGCAGGAAGGTTTTTTATTTGCAGGTTTGCTTTCAGCACACTGGGGTGAGCTCCCAGTGTGCCACCTATGTTGTTTGGGGTGGGGACACTAAAGCCGACAGGGATTGGGCCCCCCATCGGCAAAAAAAGTGTGTCTGTGTTTGGGGGGGACCATGATGCCAAGGGGGATTGGGCACCCCCCCTTGGCAGACAAAATAAGGGGACATTATGCTGACAGGGATTGGGCTCTCCCATTGGCAAACAAACTGGGGAGGGGGCATGCTGACAAGAGGATTGGGCACCCCCAATGTCAGCTTTGTGGGGACTGTGAGAGGCGGATGGTGGGAGTCACCGCCATGTTTATTGAAATGTTTCACCAGGGGCATGTAATGGAGGCGTGTGAGATCTGCCGCTGCAGTGACGAGCCTGTCTCTCATTGCAGTGGTGGATTTCTTTCAAGTTGGTGGCATGCTTCTGAAGTGCTGTCATAGACAGCGTGCTCATTCATTGGTGCCACACAGACCAGCCCAAGAAAGCAGTGGTGCCATTGGCGACAACACAGCCACACCTCTACAACCTGCTACTCCAGCAGGCTGTCACAAAATGTTGCTTGCGCTGCTCGCGCAAGAGATCATAAAAATGGTGCTTCTGCATCACCGTAGTAAACCTGACTGAATGAATGACAGTAGCCTTGTAAACTTCATATTAAACCCACTACGCTGCTCGTCAGTGTACACTTAGTTGCAATAAACAGGGAGGTATAATGACATGCATTCCTAGTAGCAAAAAAAAATGGAATGTCTCTAGGGACTGTTTGATCTCATGCTGTCTCTTGCATACAGTTTATGTGGTTCGTTTCCTGGTACTGACATGCCCATCAGTGACATCTTAAAAAAATCCAACAAGTAGAGGCTTTATTACAATATTTGGAAGTAAATTAAAAACACAATAACCTGTGCAATATATAGACTGTGTGTGAGTTTGTTTTCCCCCACATCAAACTAATACATGTCTAAAACTGAGAACTAGTTTAAGTATGCCCCGGTTGCAGAACTGCATAATCTTGTAACCAATCATTTAATAATATCTAAGCTTATTTTCTCTGTACTTAAAAGGCTTTTTCTAATGCATTATCAACTTATTTTAGCTGCCTGTCTTGACTGAAAATAGCTTTTTCCCCAGGTATGCAACACACTGATCTACCTGCAGACCTTGCCGACTCCCCCAGACTTGGCCACTTTAAAAATGGGCTTCGATCTCTTCTTGCCAGCAAATCTGACTGCCAGTGTTTCTGTTAACCCATGACCTCTGACAGCTGTTCTCGCACCCATCAAACACTACCCTCTCTCACTCCCACCCTCCTGTTCCTCAACTGCCCACCTGGCCCCCCCACCTCCCACCGCCTACTTCCTCCCCTTGACAAAGCCTCACATTTGCTGCTAAAATTGCATTTCTGCAGACTGGGAGCACCATGTCTGAACTGTAACATGATTGCTAAGCACTATACTGCACTTAATTAGTGCTGCATTAATATGTTTCTCCACAAGTGTGATCCTGTTTCTCCTCACTTGTTGTACCCTGCTTAATGTTGTAACTGCACACTAATACTGCTTATTAGTTGATGTCTTTCTGTTCTGCAGTGTTTCATCACCTATAAATGTCTTGTATTGCTTGTTGATTTGGAGCCTTCGTAAACGAGCCCCCCTGGCTCAAAGGTATTAATCCGAATTTTAAATAAATAAAATAAATAAATAAATATAAGAACATGAGCGAGCATATCTTGAACCTGCCAGTCGGGACCTTCAGTGCAGCACACAGGGTAGGCTGCAGGTGCTGATCTCATTCCAGAGACAAGTTCCATTTTTATGTACTGAGAAAATAAATGCAGATATCATTAAATGACTGGCTACAAGATTATGCAGTTCTGCAACCTCCGCATGCTTATACAAATTCAAGGTTTTAGATATGCATTAGACTGACACGGGAAAAAGAAAACCTCACAGACACACACACTATATATATATATATATATATATATATATACATATTGCACAGGTTACTGTGTTTCTAATTATTTTTTTCTTTCAAATATCTTAATAATGCTTCTGTTTGTTGGATTGTTTTTAAGATGCCACTGACAGGTTACACAAAAACATCAGTACCAGGAATCAAACCAGATAAACTGTATGCTAAAGAGGGCATGAGATCAAACAGTCCATACATATATTCCGTCTTTAATTTTATGCATGTCATCATCTCTCCCCTACTAAGTGCACACTAAATGATCAGCACAGCGGCTTTCAAATGAAGTTTTCGAGACTACTGTTATTAGATCAGATTTACTATGGTGATGCAGTAGCGCCATGTTGTTTTTGTATTTTTAACAGTATTAGATTAATTATCTGATCTAAATTGTGTTGCCACAGTAGCAAAACAGACTACTTACACAGGTATACAGTAGTTTTTCAAGGACAAACTCTTTATAACTACAAAGTATATTGAATCACCCCCAAATGCAGAGTACCCAACATAATCCAGCCCAGGACCCTGCTGATTGTAATGCACGGACAGCACATCACAGATTCAGTCCTGCTAGTAGCATACTAAAGAAGACATTTAACATGGGATGATAGTTCCATGCTATACGTCTTTCCAAACCTCAGTTATTCTACATGGCAATGCCGTAATGCATTTGACAGGGTTTTGGCTGAATTGCACTCCCTTGGAATAGCCCATACCCAGCAGTTACCAGCTAAACTAAGCATGACCTACTTTGGCAATGTGTCTAATTTTAATGATCTGGTGGATGCTGGCAAAAAACCTTGAACGCATTAAAGTGGACTTTGCTTCACAAGATGCTGGATAAACAGGTTTGGCTACTAGGAACTTACGTGAGCTGTAGTCACTTAAACAGTGAACCACTGTTACCTGTATGCCATATAAATGTATATAGGTTTTGAATTGCAGTTCATTTTAGCACAAGTAAGTGATAGGCTTCCAGCTAGGTTTTGATAGGCATATTTTACAACATATTGCCATGTGTACAGTATGTGTGGCTCTCCACAGAAGCTGACCAATTTTAAAATAATTAAGCCCGTTATATCTTGACAGTGGCGAGAACGTCCCTTGCCATCAAGGGGAACTGAAGACAGTAATGATGGCACTTACTCTCCAGTCTGCGTGATGCCATATGCGCTAGGCAATGGGTCCACACATACAAGGCCTTTTTTCTATGTGAGAAGCTTGGAGTATTACAATACTAATTCAGATTCATTCCATATGAGATATTATAAATGACAAAGGATGCTGTATTTAATAGTTTTTGTAGTTAAAACTGACAGTTCAACCCATATTCAGGCAATTTAGGAGGGGGGGTTACAGTTATTAACTATTACATGGCATAAAGTGAGTTCAGAAAGCTCACTGCTACTCATGAAATGGTGGCTGCCAGCAATAGAAAGTGAAAGTTAAAGGCCACTGTTTAAATCACTGAAAAGGGAATTTAGAAAAATAATTACTGTGTGTAAGCACTACTCAAGCATTTTTGTAGTGCCTGGGTAACGCTGTGCCTTTTCCAGTGTTTCCCTTTAACAGCTGTTGCATACACTCAATATTAATATTTCTATTTCCATCCCTTAACTTTGCCCATTGAATTCCCCTTATAATGGAATCCCCAGAACAAAAATCCCTTTTACTCCAGTTTCGTTATTATCTGATAAAACACCAGAAGTTTGTACACATGCAGCTTCTCCTCCTCTTGATTCAATAATAATTCCTCCATCCTTTATATTATTTTCTAATTCTTCTGTTTCAGTAACAGTTCTATTTTTTCCCTCATGTTTCAATTCTACTTCTCTTATGTCTCTCTCATTTATACTTTTCCTTTTCGTCATATTCCCCTCACCATCCTTATATGACTTAATGTCATAGTTGTTCTTCATTTTCCCAACTACAGTCGCTGTTTCTACTTTGTCAAAAGGTTCATATATATTAAAGGAATAATGCCTGACAGGGTGGGTGTTATGCTGGGATAACATTCCACCTCGGGTGGTTAGGCCCGAGGCCACCGGCCGAGGATGGCCAACACCCGAGAAGGGATGTTATTACAGCATTACACCCACCCTGGAGGGCATTATTCCTATTATACAATGGCTCATTGTTTTATACAGAAAAAAAATAATTTTAAAGAATTGTGTTTAGTGTTTAAATATATATTTTTTTTTTTGAAAAGATGGAAACAATCAATGAAGTGATCATCTAGTTGATCAGCAGGCATGTTATGCCTGGATAACATTCCTGCTGTGATGGTCAACTGACCAATCAGGAGCCAGGATTCTTTCTTACCATTGTATAATATTAGTTCTCTCCTTGTTTTCCTTCAAATCACAACCTTGTTTTCTCAATATATCAGTTTCAGCACCTAACCCCATATTTTCGTTTTCATCTTCATCTTCATCCATCAGTTGTCTCAAAGGTAAATACCCATTTTTCAAGATAACTCCCCTTCCCCCTTCTAGCATTTCCTCTTTATAATTAGACACTTCTGTTTCTGTACTAATCTGCAACCCATTTATTTTGTTTCCTCCTTCCTTAACTAGAAATTCCCTATTTCTATGATCAATCTTCTGTCTCACCACTTCCTCATTCTCCCCATCAAAGTTCTTATTCTTGTTCTTATCTTCAGCAATGTTGTCCTCTCCCCCAGTTTTACTCTGTTTTGAAATTTTCATTACCCCTTCACCTGGATGTTCATTATGTTCTGTAGTAGTTACAACCAGATTTGATTCACCACCTCTCAAAAATATTCCTTCCTTCCTTGTCCTCTCAAATGTGTTATTCGCTTGATACTGTCCATCCCTCCAATTCCAGCCCTCCTTTTCATATGGTCTCCCACCCCCTTGACCCATGAAACCCATGCTCTGATGTACAACCCCAAAATTGTTCCATCCCATATCAACATTAATACCCCACCTATTCATATTTTTAGGCTTAAATTGACCAAAATGATTCCACCCTCCAGTAAAGGTCTGTAACTGGTTTTTCAACTGCATGATTTCACTATCCATATCATGTAACCTTTTGCAAGTTGGACAAAAGCCCAACCTCCACAACATCTTCATATAAATACAAAATCACAGATACCCCATAATGCAAAGCATCATGGGCTGTATATGCAAATCACCACAAAAAGTTATGCTGGTTCAATTTTAAGCAGGAATGCATGGTGCCAAAAGGTCTCTCACACAGTTTGCAAACACGTGTTTCATCCTACCAGGACTCATCAGTGTGCCTCGTCTGTATGACACCCGAGTGGAATGAACCAGCTAGCCTAAGTTAGTCTATCACATTTAGGTTGCAGTGAGCCCAAAAAACCAAAAAAAACAAGCTAAAAGACAAAAGACCTTAGTGCGTAAGCACTGAGGCAAGGGTTACCCCAAAGGGCATTGGCTGGGAGGCCAAGTTTCAAAGAAATACAAAATCACACATACCTCCATAATGCAAAGCATCATGGGCTGTATATGCAAATCTTCATATATACTACCGAACCACAACCATTACACTCCACCAAGTAATTTATCCCCCTTTCCATCTTTACTCTAGGAGATTCTCCTGAATATTCTGTGTCTGAATGTCAAGCCCAACAAGTTGCTGGTGGAACGGGCTCATCGAGCTCTTGCCCCATGACCGCCAGATGATAAATTGCCCAGACAGATAATTTTTTGTCTACATCACTTTGGAGATAGACAAGCCATATTAGCACCAGAGTTAGTCCTTCACAGGCGCTTTGAAAAGGTGATAGTCAGAGATCCTTATCTTTATCCTTATTTATTGTAAAAAAAACTGCAGCTGTGCTTGCCTTCTTTGATGTCCGGTGTGACACCTCCTTGAACAAGCACAGTTGGGGGTTCATTTCAGTTCAGACTATAGATGACTTAAACTTGAGGTAAAAGTAGTATCCAGTAGCCCCTACACTGAGCCCCTGGGAACAACTTATTTGTTCATTGTCCCTGAGTTGTGTGTGTGAGAGAGAGAGAGAGAGAGAGAGAGAGACACTGAATGGACCAGAGCTACACTCTTTTGGCCTTCTCAGTCTGACCTCGCATGGGGGGGTGGTATTTTAGTCTCCAGAGCCCATGTGCAGTAAGTCAAGCTTGGGAAGGGGTACTTGTCTCCGGTGCCAATGTGAAGTAAGGTAAGTAGCCTAGAGAGAGAGGGTTGTTTTTTGTCTCAAGAGCCCACGTAAATTAAGACAAGGCTGGGGGGGGTTGTTTTGTATCTCCAGGCTCCATGTAAGATACCGCTAGGTTAAGAAGGGGGGAGGGTGTTTGTCTCCAGAGCCCATGTGAAGTAAGGTAAGACAAGACAGAGGTGCATGTTTGTCTCTGGACCCAATGTGAAGTAAGGCAAGGCTGGGGGGAGGGGTTGTTTCCAGAGCCCATGTGAAGCATGGTAAGCCAAGGTGGGGGAGGGGTTTATTTTTTGTCTTCGGAGCTCATGTGAAGTAATGCAAGACTAGTGGTGGGTGTTATGCATCTCTGGAGCCCATGTGAATGAGGGCAAGGCTAGAGGGTGCTTTGTGTCTCCATAGTCCATGTAAAATAAGCCAAGGCAGGGGGAGCACTGTATGTCTCTGGAACCCATGTCAAGTAAGGCAAGGCTGGGGGGTGCCATGTGTCTCTGGAGTCCATGTGATGTGGGGGTGCTTTGTGTCTCCAGAGCCCAGGTGAAATATGTATATTATAGAAAATAGTACATTGCTTTCTGCTACTCAAGTAATGCATCCCAAGTGATTTATATAGTACAGCTGACGCATTTCCACAACATTCTCAGATTTTTGACCAGTAAATCAATGAGAGCTAGTCTGTATGTGTATAACATGACAGACGTTCAATGCTAGATCCAGTAAAAGAGAGGATCCTATGAATTATGGATATTTTGGATAGCGGTGTGACTGTGTAAGATGTGTGTGTGTGTGTGATTAGTCAAATAAGGGGGATCCTGAAAATAGGGAGACCTGGAAGGAAATATTGCATGTGTTAGGAAAGACGTGAATCTCACTGTCTCCTAAACCTGCCAGCAGTAACCCTGAAAAGGTGGGACAACATGCCATCAGCCAGGGGCTTCATTTAATTGTTTAAGGTAGATGTATTTGACTCCTAAGAGTTAAAAATGTAGGTGACTTTGAATTTTGCAGGCATGGAAGTCAAACAATGGTGTGATACTTTTCTGAATGAATGGGGGGCATGGCATTATCTGTAATAATGTGCATGTTACAAAATTGTCTCTGATGCCGGCCCATTGGTGCAGCGGTTGGATTTCCGTCTGTGACGCCGGCGACCCGAGTTCGAGAATGGACTTGGGTCGCCAGAGGGCCGGCCGTGAGGAGAAGGATGGAGCGTCCGGGGACAGCTCTCCTTCTCTGGGGGGAGGGCGGGGATGCACACTGGCGTATGCTGACTCCTGGCAGAGGCTGGGAGTACAGCAGTACAGCCAGGGCTTGGTGTTCAAGGGGGAGTGACAGACGTCAGCGTATGCCTTGACGTCAGGACGTCACTCCCCACAGAAAAACGGAAAATGCTGCCTCCTGGTCTGCTGGATGATGGCTGCCGGCTCCTGCCACCTCAGATGCTCTGACACCCCGGAATCCACCTCAGCAGCACCCAGGGACTGATTGTAGAGCATGCTGGTATCCCCTCCTGGTGCCTTCCCCCTCGGAAAAGAGGGACCCATCAGGCAAAGGGTTACGCCGAGCCACCCCTGGGTCAGCTGTGATCTGAGGTGAATAGGAAGGGGGTCAGGGCAAGGAGGTCGGGGGGGTCATGTGCAGCCGGAAGGAGAGGCAGGCTAGGGGCAAGTAAGGTGGGGCCAAAAAAAATTGTCTGTGGCAACATTATATTGGCTTCTTAAGTTGTAACCTGAGAAGTATTTTGACTTCCCCCAAAACTGGAATGACTTTCAAATTTTGACCACTGAAGTTTTTGACATCGATCATCCAAAATTAACTGAACCTCAGAGACCATAATGTATATTTATTTATTTATTGAGATCTTGGAATATCACCTTTGAGCTGGAAACTCATTTACAAAGGTTCCATGTCAGACAAACAAACAAACAAACAAACAAACAAACAAAAAAAAAGAAAATAACACAATACATACATTTCATAATTGGATCAGTGCAAACAGTAAACGTGCATTGTTGCAGGGCACAGTTAACTATACAGGAGAATACAATGTTACATACAATTTGAGTACAGAGTTACAAAACATGAAGTATTTAAGCAGAATAATATTTCTTTGTCTAAGCTCAAAGAGGGGGTAGGAGAAGAGAGGTGGTGGGGTGGAAATAAGTACCTCATGGAGGATAGGAGATGTTGATAAGGCAGAGGGATTAGTTAGGACTCACTGGGGTAGGGAAGGGGGTGGGAGGCAGAGGATGAAGAGGGCAGGAGGTGGAGGAACGATGAAAGAAACAGGGGCTAGCAGTCACAGCTGCTCAGATAGGTGAGGTGTTGGTGGAGTTTTCTCTTAAATGGCCCCAGTATAGCAATCTTATTTAAGAAATAAAGTGGGTGGCATATGTCTGTGTGTGTGTGTGTGTGTGTGTGTGTGTGTCTGTGTGTCTGTGTGTATGGGTAGTCCCATTGTTAACTGGTGCAGGATTCATCCACAAGTTTTTTTTTAATACTCTTGTCTCTCATCATAATGCACAAATAACCCTTTGGTTGTCCCTTAACAGTAGCGGACTGGGCCCCCTCCCCTCTGTTTTTACTGCCTGCTGCTCTAGTGCTCTGCTGCTGTGTCCTTTTTTATGGCTGCAGTGGGAGAAGCCTGCAGACTTTTTGCATGTACAAAAGGAGTGATGTCATGTTTTCTGTCCGTGGAACTGACTGAAGGTGTAACTAGTCTCCTCCGCCTTACCCTCCTCCAAGAAATGTTTTCCACCCTCAAATAAATACGCTTTCATCTTAGTCAATGGTTACAGGGCATGATTTTCTTTCTTAAATGGGAGGTACAAGAACTGGAACCTGAGTAGTGGGAGGCAGCATTGTTTTTTGGGGGGAGTAAGATCCACGCCCACCTGAGAAGCTCCTAAAGATCCACTCCCACCTTTTTTTTTGGTTCATGTGGGAGGGACATGAGGTGGATCCATCATGCTGGAACAACTTACTATCAGAGCTGCCTAGGGAAATAATTAAGGAGTGCCTGAAACTACATCTAGGCATATCCCCCAAAACACACACACACACATAGACATCATGATTTTTTTTTTAACTCTAAGCATGTCAATATTTGGCTGTAACAGAATGGGCAGGTTGGGCATAAAAATAAAATAGAAAAAAAAGGATCAAGCAGATGCCTTTTCCTATGTTGGAACAACTGACTGCCTGGGAAAGTAATTAAGGAGTGCCTGAAACTGCATCTAGGCATATCCTCCCCCCCCCCCAACATACACACACATGCATCATGATTTTTTTTTTTTTTTTAACTCTAAGCATGTCAATATTTGGATCTAACAGAATAGGCAAGTTGGGCATAAAAATAAAACAGAAAAAGAAAGGATCAAGTAGGTGCCTTTTCCTTTGTCAGATACACGCAGACAGAAGGTCACAAATCCTGTATGACAAACTTCATTATATGGATGTTTTCCATGTAAAACAGAAATGTTGTTATTGTCATGTCTGTAACATCGTTTGTAGCCAGTAAACTTATTTATGTAGGTACTGTAAACAACAGATTTTAAATCAGAAATCCAGTCTTGATAAATTTGTTTTTTAGCAGTTCTGTAATATTTATGTCTCTCTGATGTAAGAGTGCATAGCACAGAAACGAAAGGGGTTTGCCTTAATTGATTGTTGTTTGCATGAGAAGTGGGCATGACAGTGGCATGCAAGAGTGAAGTTTAACAATTGTTTTTTGGCCATTCCGAAACATGATGTTTAACAGTGATGTGTGAAGAGAATAAAGTCTTGTGTTTTGTGCATTTGAATAGGTTTAGTGCTTTGAAGTTAAAAGATATAAATATATATATATATATATAGTGTCATGGGCACCTGAAAAAGAAACTGATACTACTGAAATAAATGCTATTCTGATGATTTATTTATTTATGTGTAGGATTTTAAGTGTAGTTCTGTCTAGGTCACAGACACATAAGCTATACAGAGTATATTTAAGGATGGATGTATTAGTCAATGCTTGTAGTAGCAAAATAAAGCAAGAAAAATAATATACTGTGTTTTTTTTCTTTCAATTGTTTAACCAGGATTGGCACACTAAGCTGAAAGCTTGTTTACAGGGGTAACCTGGGGGCACATGGAAGTTAAGTGACTTGCTCAGGGTCACCCAGTACACAAGTGGGGGCTGTGGGATTCAAACCCAGATCTCCAGATTTGCAGCTCAGAGCCTTAAACCACTGTGCTATACTGCCTCCCTAATTATGGCAGTCATCTGTTTTATGGTTCATGATGTTGATGTGGTAAGCAGCAGTACACCACATCGCAGGCGTAAAATGTCAATAAGCAGGTCATGCAATAGATGTGCTGAGCAGTTACTGAAGCAAGAACTGTATTTAGGATAGTAAAATATTCCTGTTAGACAACTGATAAATGTATGACATTTGCATCTCAGTTTCAAGGAAGTCCTTATGGGGTGTCAATGTACAGTATCAAGTAGTTATAGTTTTCAAGTTGTCTGAGTAATTGCTTTGTACTACCACTGTTACTAAATTTAAATTATTCTATGAAGGAAATTAAGTTTCTGTAGCTGTCTATAAATGTATTAAAACATTTATTTGTCCTTATAATGTAATGCATTAAGTGCTGTTGCTAGGTTAAGAAGTCACATAACAGCAATAGAGATGAAAACAATGGGATGCATAGGAAGTTGAAAAAAGTATACAATAGCAGGAACAGTGTCATGACTTCTCCAATTTTTTTATAGTTTCACTCCAGATTTTCAACATTGCCATTTTTTTATACCTCCTCATAAACAGTACAGCTGTCATTTTTTACATCATGTTCAAAATGTGTTTTTGTACCTGTGGTGCCAAATGGCACAGTCGCTGTTCAAAATCACCTTTCGATTAATGAACTGATAGTGTTACTGTTCATACGGTGGGGTCACAAAAAGCCCATGCTGAAAACATGGGAGTGAAAATACCAAGAAATGCCCAGGGCATTAAGGTTTCTGACCACAACACCCTGCCCTGTAGGGATTGACAGGCATAAGGGGTGTGATTTGGGACTGTCAACACTAATGCTCATGCCATTTCACCCCCATCCCCACCCTGTAGCCAGTGACAGGTATTGAGGTGTGCCTTTGACTCTTTAGCCCCAAAGTTCACTCCATTGTCTTACACTGTACCCATTTTAGTGTATTTCCTTATGGAATGGGGTGAGTGTAAAGTCTGAACACCCCAAGGCACACCTGGACACTTGTTTGTGTCTGCAGGGTAGGGTGAGGTGAAATGGTATGAACGTTATGGGCAATGACCCAAAGGCACACCTCAATGCCTGTCCATTTCTGTGGGATGGGGGAAGGGTTGGCATCACTTCAATACTTCACTGCCATTCCTATTCTGCCTGTCTATCTGTCCCTCTCTCTCTCTCGATATATATGTCTATGTAGTTATCTATCTTTCTATCAATTGCATGTATCACTATTTTACCTATTTCTAAAACAAACTTGCATATCACATTTGCCTGCACTCTGAGCACATACTTATGAAACTGTGCATATTTATACTCCACTTCTGCATAGACCTTATACTGTACTTTCCTAATAGTCCCATTATCACAAGCCTAACTGCTTTACCCTTATCAAAAGTGACCCCCTCTGAAAGTTACTATCACATTTTCTCTGCTAACAGTCCATCATTACATCTGACTTCCTGACATCAACACATTGCTTAAATATAACTTACATCACCTCCTGGACAAAAAAAACTGTTTCTCTAACAAAAAAAAACAGTGTAAATAATACAAGGCTGAACATATGCCAGCCATTACTTTTTCATGTACTGCCACCTTCAGTACCATCTTGAGGATTTGCATGTTTCCCATGATGCTTTGCATTATTGAGGTATGTGCAACTGAGTTTTCTTTAAAATGTGGCTGTCTGGACAATATAATCTGGGATAACACTACCTCACTAGCATTTGCTCTGGGGTTCTTTTGTAAACCTATATTGCTTCCTATTCCTTCCATTAAAATGTACACCTCCATATATTTTCCTAATAATGTGTATGTCTTCCTTAGAACAGAAACTAAAACAAATCTTACTACTTACAAATCATTGTATTCTTTCTCCATACCTTCTTAACAATTCCGCACAACTTCACTAACTTCATTATGCAGCTGTGGTGGATCTGACCAAAACTTGTTTTTCTTGTGCTCAGGTCAGAATGGCAGCTCGTATGATAATAATTCTTTGCATAAGTTGCCTTGCTTGTCCACTTGTTACAATTGGGGTATGGTGCATAACTTGCAGGCAGTGGGCTGGCAAAAAATTCTGGGGGGTTGCTGTTGGAAGAAAAGGGTCATTAACAATGGGGGTAAGTGTGATCTGGGAGATCTGATTCACAGAGTGTGAGAGAAATGGGGAGTGAGAAGCAATCTATTTTACAAATGAAGCAAAGAATGCAATTTCATAAACAGTTTAATTTTTAGAACATTCTTGCAGGAAATAGTAACATCCTTATCACATAATGTTTTGTCCTGGTGGGCTTCAACGTACCTTACTTAGCCCTAGAATGCACCATTTACAGTGATGTTTTAAAAAATTTCCTGTGGGGGGAGGGGCATGCCCCAGACTCCCTAGCTTTGTGAGGATTTTTCCACCCCCTTTTCACAAACTCTGTGCACACCTCTGAATATGAACCATTGGGCCCCCCCCCCTACTTTTTCATCATATTTAGAGCACTGATATTACCCCTGTGCTACGGCAGCCACACTGGCTTCCAGTTCGGTGGCGCACCACCTTCAAGATTGCTTTGTTAACATAGAAAGCCTTGCATGGAGTGAGCCCTGCCTACTTGAAACACCACTTTGCCTGGTACTGGTATGCTGCTGGCTGCTTTCTCCACTCCACTGAAGAGTTATTGCTAGCTGTCCTGAGATCACGCCTGATACAATCTGATGACAGGGCCTTCTCATGGCAGCACTGTCAATTTGGAACTCCTTGTTGTACCATCTTAGGAGATCCCCCTCACTGGAGGCATTTAAACGGGGACTGAAAAGCTATCTTTTTGAAATGGCATACAGATCTGTGGATTAGCATGTATTGAATTCGTGCCTCTGTACTTTGAAATGTTTTTAATTGAATTTTATTTGTGCTTATTTTGTTTTTATTTTAAGTGCCTTAAGCCCTTGTGAAAGGGGACTATATAAATAAAAATGTCCTGCATTGCCTACTCCCCTATTTTAGCTTCTGCACAAGTGTTTTGCACAACTCAGTTGCACACTATTGTCTCTATTGATGTTTGATTCCTGTATCTACTGCTCCATGTAATTAATTCCTGGTCAGCACTGAAAATGGGACTCTTTGGTCCCAGTGGATCTACCCAATCACCAAAAACCAACAAAATAAATAAATAAAAATCATACAGAGAAATAAATAGTAGGGAAAAATATTGCTAGTAGATCATTGTATAATATATTATAGATCAAATTAAATACTCATGAACTTAGTGAGGCTCCTGATTGGCTACTGGATCGGTTATCAAAGTCATAGAAATGACCGCTCCAGCTGCCACCCAACTAACACTGTGCGGCATGCACGGCTCATGCCACTCCACTGAAAATCTATAAGTAAGTTAAAAAATGGTAAAAACTGACAGTTGTTATTGAAATTAGACTTACAGTCTCAATAACCTTGGAGCCAGTCATTTTCTTGAATTAACGACCGGCTGAAGGGAGGTGGCCCTTGACTGTGCTTTGGGCCACTCATCCCCTCAACTGGTCATCATCGACAGCTTGATCGTTATTGTTTAAACAACCACCACAGAGCAAGGTAGCAGCAAAAATGCTACAATAAGCGGAAGTGAGGAATCGAAGTGCAATGATGCACAGGATATAGATTAACCACTGGCACAAGGTGTGGGTACAGGTACAGACATACTTTATGGTGGACAGCTGATAATCCCTGAACTTAAGTCTAAATAGTGGGTAAGTAAACACAGTCAATCAAGAGAAGCAGCACTTATTACTGTAGACATACAGACCAAGTCCAGCTTATTCAAACTTTATAAGTCAGGGTATGGCAGCACTCCGGGCCTCCACGGAGCATGTTCGCCAACAGGCTAGCCATAGAATGCCAACATTTCAGTTTCAAAGGTAACATGTTTTATGGAGTAGTTAGATGAGTAAGAGAATAGTGCACACTTTTATTTTTTGGCTCTGTACTGCACTAAAACCTGAAGCATACAATGAACTTAGGATAGAAAACTAAGCTAGCGCAAGTGTCATTGAATGGGGGCAAAAAACTCCTGGCAAGCACCTAGATCCCAAGAACAGAGGGAACATACCATGAAGTCACTAGGGTCTACAAAGCGTAAATATTTTATAGGTTGAATTTTAGTCACACTAATTTCAACAATTTATTCATGACCACATACCAAAAACAAATAAAAGCAATTCATTCTCATTAGTTAATTCTTAGTGTTTTAGTACCAGGGACCACATTAAAGTGCATAGTGTGCAAATTGTGCAATTCATGCTATTTTAGCAGCAGGCATATATGACTCTTTTAAATATGTAATACTGCCGACATGGCTTTTTTTTTTAAAACACATGTTTCACACATACTGCATATTCTTCACAGACCCACAAAATATGTGAGTCTAGCCTTTAAGCATAAAAAGTAAATAATAGTCCCAGTGTTACAAAGGAACTGTGTATATGAAATAATTTTAATGCCAGGTCAAATCCTTACAATTTGTCATTCTTTTGTAATAATTGTTTTATTTTGCTGTTTCTTTCTCTCTTTGGAACTGAGGAAAGACTTCCATGTGCATGGTTTTTCAGTAATAATGTTTTTCCTGACAAAAACATTAATATTTAATTATTTATACTGCAAAAAAACCTTCAGACGGAGACCATTTACAAAGGGTTTAGAGTTAGCGTTAATAGGAAAAATAACAAGTGAATACAGTACAACTCAAAGCAGCACTGAGGCAAGGCAAGAAATACATCACAGTTCTCAAACTAGTTACCTTCCACATTCAGGTACTACCACGCGCGAGTCATGGGCGTCATTAAAAATAATTCATAAAAACAATACGTAGTAGTTCACTTAGCTTCTGCAGATCCAGCTTGAGAAAGGATGGGGAAGAGCAGGGATTTAAAATGGATAAGGGAGCAATCAGCTTTTAAGACGGGAGGCAGCTCATTCCAGAGTTTGGCAACTCTGTAGGAAAAGCCGCCTTGTCCTAGTGGGGTTTTCCTTCGGGGGAAGAAGCAGAGAATGATGGACTACTCCCCTGGTGGTAAAAGTTTGGTCCACAAAGCCGAACATGGCTTGAAGGCCTGGGGACAGGGAGCCAAAAAGTGCTTTTTGTCCAGTGACTAGTGTTGTAATGCAGCTGGTATTTGTTAAGCCAAGGGCAAAACAGCAGACTTTGTTGAAGACACCCCGTACTCTAGATAGCTCACCATCATTTGTAATGCTGTAGACAGTGATCCTGTAGTCTATAATACTAGTGATGTAAGACCTAACAATCAATCAGTTTTTATGTTTTTATGTTTGCTTATACGCATGTGCAAGAAACATAGTGCCACCATGTGAGTTTTCGTAGATGTGGCACCCCTGCTTCCAATGCCCTGAGCTTTTTTGCAGGTGTGGCTGCACCACACCAATGAATGTTCCAGCTGTCTATGACAGCAGCTCAGATGCAGTGGTGTACAGTTGAAAGTAAACAACCACTACAATCAACGGTGGCAACATGTAGGCAATGTGCATACTGCCATGCAGTCAGCAGTATACAAATTGCCTACATTACCACCACTGATTCTAGTGGTCGTTGTATGCATGCCCCCCATTTGTTGTGTGCCAAGGGGGTGTCCAATCCCCCTCAGCTCATGCACACTCCTCCCCCAAGCACACTGTATTTCCAATGGGGGTGCACAATCCCTGTCAGCTCCAGTGCCCCCCCAAAAAAACTTCCAGATGCCATGCTGGGAGCCCACCCCAGCATGGCAAAAGTCCAGTGTCCTCATGTGTCCCTCCCATACTGTATGGACAATGGGGGTGCTCAATCCCCCGTTGGCTCCACTGTCCCCCAAAGCATCCAGGTGCCATGCTGAGAGCCCACCCCAGCACGGCAAAAGTCCCACATTGTCAATGTAAAATAAAAACCAAAAAAAATCTGTAACAAAAGAAAACAGTCCCTCATTGACTCTCTTGCCCCTCCCCCAATCCGCATTCATCCTCTGCGTACCCCACTCCCTACACCCCCCCTCACCCCATACTTGCCTCCGGAGGCCGGCATGATGATCTTCGGTGGAATGGGAACACGTCTGCACTCTTCAAAGTCAACTGCAAACTGAACAAATGCTGGTAAGCTGTATAATGGCATAAATAGGGTTTTTTCAACTTTGGAGCATATCTGTAATTTTTTCGAATTTTTGCACCAAATTTTCAATATGGGGCTCTTGAGACCCCACCTCATTTCAGTGACTATCATTTGGTTATTTGGTCCCAAAAGGTGATTTTACGGTCACTGCGAGAAATCACCTTTCGGGACTGATTAACGAAACAACAGTGTCACTGTTCATGAGAAGGGCTCTCAAAAAGCCTATATTGCAAATTTTGTGAAAAATTTCAAAATGACTGTGTTACGAGTATATTACTGCGCAGTTTCCACGCACACCCCGCAAATTTGTGAGTTTTAATATTTTACTCCAGATTTTCTCAACACTGGCATTTTTTTCACACCTCCTTATGAACAGTACTGCTGTCATGTTTCACATCCTGGCCAAAATGCGTTTTCGCACTTCTGGCACAGAATAGCGTAGTCACTGTGGGAAATCAGTGTTCAGGACAGATTAAGAAAATCACAGTGACACTGTTCATGAGCAGAGGTCCTAAAATGCCTATGTTGAAAATTTGGTCACAAAAGTCCATAAAATGACTGTGTTACGAGCGTGCATTGCGCAGTTTCTATGCATCCTCATAACTTCACAAATTTGTAATATTTCCACTTCAGATTTTCAGCATTGCCATTTTTCCACACATCCTTAAGAACAGTACAGCTGTCATTTTTCACATCCTGGCCGAAATGTGTTTTCGCACTTCCAGTGCCGAATTGCACGGTCGCTGTGGGAAATCAGTGTTCGGGACAGATTAAGAAAATCACAGTAACATTGTTCATGAGCGGTGTGATACTTGGCCAGCTGGTAAAGATTGTTCTATGATTTTTGCAATATAGAATGTGGTATGTGATCTGTCTCACAGGAGACATTCCTGCGCCTCATGGATGACCCCCCCCCAAACCAGGTCTCATTAAAAATAACAGGATATATGTTAACCTGAAAACCAGGAGATAATTAAAGACTAGAGAGAGAGACATAATAAAGGGTCTTCTGTTTATCTGACTTAATTGTAGCTGACCAGCTGCAAGTATAGGGATTGTAAACTTTTATGATGTTTCAGAGGAGTTGTATTTTATTGACCTCCTGCCTTTGAAATGGGGAAATAGTAACTGCTGAAAGATCAAAGAGGAGCAGAAAACCACTCAAGATCAAAGAAGTCATTGGGGAAATGAGTTTTTACTGATGTCACCTTATTTAATATACCCCCAACTGATGGGACATCCTGTGTGTATTCATTTTTATATTTTACAGGGAGGAGCTAAGTGACATCATGGAAGGGGCAGGTTTAGAGACACTTTAACTGTATTCTCTATTTCCAGTTAAATACATTCCTGTTGGACTCTGAAGAAACAACGTCTACTTGAAGCACTGTTAGAAGATATACATTAGATAGACAAATCTAATTGTATGGTGGTAGGAATTTGTTAGCACTTTTTTTGACCTTGTTCTTTTAAGTGATTGTATGTGTTGTGATATATTGTTCTGTGGTTACATTTTACATATTTTATTCATTTCAAGTAAAACTTCTTATTTTAAAGAAACTGCCTGTGTCTTCAAAATTCTTTTGCCTGTGAGGTACAGATGGTTAAAGTTGACACTGTTCATAAGCTTAATGGTATACCAAACTGGGAAAAGGTAAGAGTTCATCTAAAGTCTTTCATAGAGTTTTTAAGGGTTCATTTTGTAAACCTGGTTAGGGGCCTGTAGGCGAAAGATATCTGGCATTCCCTGAAGAGCAGAATTATCTGAGCCTGTACAGTTGAGTATGCTAGCAAAAGGTTCACAGTTTATATCCCTCCAGCACTTGAGACCAAAGGTGATTCGGACCACAAAACAGACAGGAGCGTTACCCTGTTCTGTTACCCTGTTCACAATACTGCGCTTGGAGGTTGGCACTGTGGGAGCAGAGGGCCTGACCTGCTGAGAGGGGTTGTGACAGATTGGTGGCAGTGGTGCTGATAATTTCCAGATTGGTTGGCAGCGGTGTGCATAATTTTGGTAATACAAGCTTTTATTGTTCAGTGTGTCAGCTTAATACTGTCAGCTCACTTGCAAAACAAGGCAATGATTTTTTTTTTAAAAAAGGACACAGAACTATATCACTTGGCTTACAGTCAAGTTCCTGCCTGTTTTATTTTTTTTTAAAGTGCAAGTTAGAGTAGCCGTAGTTAGGGAAGAAGATGGCTTCCAACTACAGCGGGCACAATGTAGACTACTTAAAGCAGTTGTGCAGGGACAGAGGAGTCCTGTACAAGGTGAAAGCCACCAAGCAGAACCTCATGGATGCCCTGATGGTAGCAGATGCCCAGAGCATTGAGTCACTGACAGTGACTGTAAGGGACTGAACCTTTGAGTGTGGAAGGGCTAGCGGCCAGTGCAGTGTCCAGATCTGATGAGGAGGGCAGCAGGGCCAGTGCCAGTGAAGGGCCACAGCAGCAGGGGAAGATCACCAGTATTCTGGAGCCAGAAGTACTCAGGCTGCAGACTGAGTTGCACAGAATGGAGATGGAGTTCCAGGAGAAGAGGAAGCAAGAACAGCAAGAGGCAGAGCGGGAACAGCGGGAGGCTGAGCGTGAGGAGCGTGAGTGCCAGCGAGCTGCAGAGTAGAAGAGGGAGCAAGAATGGTGAGAGGCAGACTGTGAACAGTGAGAGGCAGACCATGAGGAGTGTGAGCACCAGAGGTGACATGAACTGGAGAAGCTATGACTCCAACCACCCGCACCAGAGCAGGTAAGTGGCTTGGGTTTAACTGGGACTACAGGACAGGGTTACAAATTGAATTCCAAATTGATAGCCGAATTTAAAGAGGGGAGGATATGGATGCCTTTTTAAATTCCTTTGTAAAAGTTTGTATTCTGGCAAAAATTCCTAAGGAGTCCTGGAGCTTCCAGCTATCCCCGCCACTTACTGGGAAAGCTCGGGATGCATTTGGTCAAATGGACAATGAGGACAGTAATGATTACAGCAAACCTAAAGCTGCACTGTTAAAAAAAATGTGAATTAACTGCTGAATCATACAGAGCTAAATTCCGTAAGCTCAGGAGAAGCCCTGACATGAGCTACGAAGAGCTAGCCACGAAACAATGTCAGTTTTTAAAACGTTGGTGGGAAGGAATTGAAGTAAACTCTGTAGATACAATTAAAAATGTGATTCTGTTAGAACAGTTTTTCTGGGCATGCCCAGCAGAGCTGAAAATCTGGCTGGAGGACCGAGATCCCAAAACAGTGCAAGTGGCTGCTGATCTCTTGGACTGCTATGCCAAGAGCAGACCTGCTCTGAGAGTGAATGGGGTGGGTGTGGCAGCGCAGAAAGGGAAAAGTGCACCTTCAGGGCAGCTAAAACCCTCACTGCCTCCACCAAAACCAGTTAGCCCCAGTTTTCAGAGAAAAGAGTTCTCTGAGAAAAGAAATGAATGTTGGTTGTGTAAAGAAACTGGGCATATTGCCAGACAGTGTCCCAACAGGTCGAGCAATACACAACCGGGGGCTAGGAAAGAAGTGGTTTGTTTGTGTGTTCCTGGAAGCATTTCTGTGAACATGAGGGAACACATGCACCCAGTCATGGTGAACAGTGTACAGACACAAGGGTTAAAGGACACAGAGGCATTCCTGACATTGGTAAAAGGGGATCTGGTACAACCTGGTCAGCTTATACCCAATAAATATGTCACTGTACAAGACTTTACTGGTGGGGAGAAAACATTGCCCCTTGCTAGTGTTCTTCTAGAATGGGGTGAAACAGGGGGAACGGTGAAACAGGTAGCTGTAGCCAAAACGTTAGCAGTGGACATCATCCTTGGCAACAATCTCCAACAGGGGATGGTGTGTGCAGTTACCCATAGCCAAGCGGCAAGGGAAAATTGTAGTTCCGAGAACCTCACAGAAGCCATTGTGGAAACCACTGGGAGGCTGGTTCCCCAGCCTGTGTCTCCTGATATGGAGACTAATGAAAAGGGGGTAGAAATTTCCCCAGTAGCAGTTAACCACACAGCTATGGAGGGTTACTCTGAAGGGGGGGGGTGACCCATTGTCAGAGGGTTAGGGATGACAGTGATCCTGAGTGCCCTGACGCTAGTACTAGGGACCCTAGTTTAGAGACTGAAGGGGGCCTGTCCCATGCCTTGGGAATGTGTGAGGCATTTGCAGCTGCTCAGAGAAGTGACCCTAGTCTAGAGAAGCTGAGGGCTTGGGTAGACTCTAACAGTACACAGGGAGGTGACGGCAGACATAAGGTTTATTGGGAAAATGGACTGATGTATACTCAGGCTGTGCAGTCAGAGGGAGGGATGATAGGTAGGCAGCATGTCATTCTCCAGGGGTATTGTGAGCAGTTGCTCAAGATTGCACATGATATTCCCTTGTCTGGTCATCTGGGAATCATGCTCACTACACAGTGGTTGTCCCAGAATTTCTATTGGCCCAACTTCCCTCAGTAGGTGAAGGAGTATTGCAGGTCTTGTCACTGGTGCCAAGAAATAGGGAAGGCAGGCAAGAAAACCCAAGCTGCCCTAATTCCATTGCCCATAGAGGAGGAGCCATTCCAGAGGGTGGGAATGGATATTGTGGGGCCTTTAAAAACCCCCAGCTCCTCAGGGAAGAGATTCATCCTGACTGTGGTGGATTATGCCACCCGGGTATCCAGAGGCAGTTGCCCTATCCTCACTGAGGACAGACAAAGTGGCAGATGCCTTACTTGGGATTTTCTCCCATGTTGGGTTTCCACAGGAGGTAATCACCAATCGGGGGGGGGGTCCTTCATGTCAGACCTGATTAAATGTTTGTGGGAGAAGTGTCGGGTGGTGCAGAGATGCAGGACACTGTATCACCCACAAGCCAATGGGCCTGTGGAAAGAGTTAATGGTACCCTGAAGTCAATGCTCTGGGCATTTGCTGAACAGCATGAGAGGGACTGGGAGAAATATCTTCCCCACCTGTTGTTTGCATACAGGGAGGTGCCCCTAGAGTCGACAGGATTTTCACCCTTAAAACTCTTATATGGAAGCCGGGTATGTGGGCCCCTAGACTTGATGCAGAAGGACTGGGAAGGCAATCACGCCACTCAGGGAACTCCCATAGCGGATTAAGTCCTTCGGTTTAGGGAAAGGCTGAAGGAGCTTATGGGGACAGCCCAGAGCAACCTGGCAGCTGCCCAACAGAAACAAATGTGTGGTACGACTGCAGAGCCAGAGCTCGCTCGTACATGGTGGGTCAGGAAGTCATGGTCCTTATTCTGGTCCAGAAAGACAAGCTGCAGGCTGAGTGGGCAGGATCGTGCAAAGTACTTAGGAAGGTAAATTACGTGAACTATATTATAGAGTTACCTGACAGAAGACAGACAGAAGGTATGTACCATGTCAATATGATGAAACCATATGCTAATAGGGCTGACATGGTATTTGCTGTGTGTAGTCCTGGGAAGGGGACGGACGAAGGAGAACCCCTTCTGGACTTGCTGAAAGAAAGTAAGTGGGAATCCTCTGTGGAGGCAGTCAAATTGTCTCCCCAGCTGGCCCCGGACAAGATCCAGGAAGTAAGGGAGGATTTAGCAGAATTTACCCCATTGTTTAGTGCCAAGTCTGGACTAACCCCCTTAGTAATGCACGATGTGGAGACGGGGACACAGACGCCCATATGGTGGACAACATACCGGGTGTCGGAGGCTGTCCAAAAGGACATTAGGAGGGAAGTGGAGGAGATGCTGGATTTAGGGGTAATCCAGAGATCCCGCAGCCCCTGGGCCTCACCCATAGTCCTTGTGCCCAAGCCAGATGGCTGTACTCATTTCTGTGTGGACTATCATGGACTGAATGCAGTCACGAAGTCAGACGCCCATCCGATGCCCCAGACGGATGAACTCCTGGACAAGTTGGGAGGGGCGACCTACCTTACGACCATTGACCTGACCAAGGGGTATTGGCAGGTAGAGTTAACAGACAGAGCTAGGGAGAGGTCGGCCTTCATCACTCTGATAGGCTTATTTGAATTTAAAGTAATGCCTTTCGGAATGAAGAACGCCTCGGCCACTTTCCAAAGGTTGGTGAACCAGGTGTTAAATGGTGCTGAGGAGTACGCCGTGGCATACCTGGATGACATTGCCATCTTTAGTGCCAGCTGAGAGGAACATCTGTCCCACCTTAGGGAAGTGCTGAGCAGGATACAAAGGGCCGGGATCACTGTCAAAGCCAAGAAGTGCCAGGTGGCCATGGGAGAAATGGCATACCTCGGGCATGTGGTAGGCCAGGGACAGCTCCGTCCTAACCAAATAAAAATAGAGGTGATCCAGGCATGGCCCAGATCAGAAACGCAGAAGCAGGTGAGAAGTTTTCTAGGGACAGCAGGGTACTATAGGAAATTTGTACCCAATTACAGTGCCCTGGCTGCTCTCTTATCTGACCTGGTAATGTAAAGGATACCAAAGAAAATTACCTGAGGACCAGCCAGTAATGAAGCTTTTACCCGACTGAAGGAGGCACTGTGCAGTACTCCTGTACTGACAAGTCCTGACTATAGCAAACCCTTTATAGTTCAGATTGACACCTCAGACGTGGGTATTGGGGCAGTACTGAGTCAGTCATCCAACCAAGGGAAAAATCACCCGGTAGTGTACTTGAGTAAAATGTTGCTTCCCACTTAAACACATTCCTGTTGGACTCTGAAGAAACAACATCTAGTTGAAACACTGTTAGAAAATATACATTAGATAGACAAGTCTAATTGCATGGTGGTAGGAATTTGTTGGCACTTTTTTTGACCTTGTTCTTTTAAGTGATTGTATGCATTGTGCTACATTGTTCTGTCGTTACATTTTACATATTTTATTCATTTTAAGTAAAACCTCTTATTTTAAAGACAGTGCCTGTGTCTTTGAAATTCTTTTGCCTGTGAGGTACAGATGGTTAACGTTGACACTGTTCATAAGCTTAATGGTATATCAAACTGGGAAAAGGTAAGAATTTATCTAAGGTCATTCATAGAGTCTTTAAGGGTTCATTTTGTATACCTGGTAGGTGCCCATAGGTGAAAAATATCTGGCATTCCCTGAAGAGCAGAATTATCTGAGCCTGTACAGTTGGGTACGCTAGCAAGAGGTTCACAGTTTGAACCCTTCCAGAACTTGAGACCAAAGGTGATTCGGACTCACAAAACAGACAGGAGAGTTACCCTGTTCTGTTACCCTGTTCATAATACTGCATTCAGAGGTTGGCACTGTGGGAGCAGAGGGCCTGACCTGCTGAGTGAGGGTGTGACAAGCGGAGGTCCCAAAATCCCTATATTGAAAATCTGGTGCAAAAAATGCCCCAAATAATTGCATTGCAGGTGTGTGTTGAGCAGTTTCTATGCACGTTTGTGACTTCACCAGTTTTTTTTATATTTTCGCTCCAGATTTTCAACATTACCATTTTTTTTACACCTCCTCATGAACAGTACAGCTGTCATTTTTCACATCATGTTGGAAATGTGTTTTCGCACCTGTGGCGCCAAATGGCGCAGTCACTGTGCAAAATCACCTTTCGGCTAACAAACTGATAGTGTCACTGTTCATGCGGTGGGGTCACAAAAAGCCCATGATGAAAACTTAGAGTAAAAATACCAAGACACACCCAGGGCCTTAGGGTTTCCGACCATAGTGCCCTACCCTGTAGGGTCTTACAGGCGTGCACCCTACCCTGTAGGGACTGACAGGCATCTGGGGTGTGACTTGGGATTGTCGACAGTAATGCTCACGCCATTCCACCTCCACCCTGCAGCCAGTGACAGGCATCAAGGTGCACACTGGACTCTTTGGCCCCAGAGTTCACACCATTCTCCTATACTGCACCCATTTCAGCATATTTCCTTATGGAATGAGGTGAGTGTAAAGCCCAAACACCCCAAGGCACACCTCAACACTTGTCAATGTCTGCAGGGTAGGGTGAGGTGAAATGTGACCGTTATGGATGATGATCCAAAGGCACACCCCAATGCCTGTCCATCTCTGCAGGGTGGGGGTAGAGTTGGCGTAAATTCAATACATCACTGCCATTCCTATACTGCATCTGTCTAACTCCTGCACTTCCACTGCTAATGCCAGCAAGCAAACATTCAGCATTGACAAATGCTTGTTCTTTTCCTTTTCTTTCATTCCTCAACTGAGATAGAAAAATGCATATTTTGGAGTGGTTCTAGTCTGTTTACCATCAAACCTAGAGGTCAGAGTAACGAGTTGTGAATGAGCTTGGTACATCCAGAAGGCCTGGGTTTGATTCCCACAAACTCTACTTACATACAATGTGACTCTGAGCAAGTCACTTAACCACCCCATTGCTTCTGGGTAACCCCTGAAAAGAAGCATCTGTTCCTAGTGAGCCTTACCTGGTTACCAAAGAATAAAAATAAAACCACAACGCAGCAGCATGCTAATACATCCGTACTATGAATCTAGCATGTACATTAATAAAGTAACCCCGAATGGAAGAGATTTTTAAAAACATGTGACTATCGTCCATTTTTAATTACTTGAGCCATTAATTACAAAATTACTTAAAAAAGCTATTTTAAAAGTATCTGAGGGGTTAAAAATACAGTGAGGTTGAATACCAGGATGGCAGAAATAAATGTTTACTAAAAAACTAGATGTGATGACATTTCTTGTTGACTGACAAATAAATAAATAAACAAATAATAAATGAAAGAATAATAAGAAAACTTTTATTCAGTTAAAACAGAGAAACACAGAGGCTGTTGGCAGAAAATGACCTCTTGGCCAACTAGTCTGCCCTAATGTCCCTACCTACTGTGCTACTGCAGACCTTATTTGATATAAGTAAAAAATATGCAATAAATTTCAATAATAAAGCTGGTAAAAGGGAATAAAGATTTTCAGTCAGTGGCTCCAGTTTTCTTTACAACTTCCAGAGAGTGCTAACACCATGTTTTCCATATAGATTGTTCTCCCTTTGCACAGTCTACCCCCTTCCTCTTTTGTGGTCTCCCAACCCCATCACCCACAATCCCAGGGATTTACCTAGGGAGAGAGAGACCCCTCACAGATATTTCCTCCATGGTGGGGTTAGGTGGTAAGGCCACTGTCCCCATCCCTGAAGCGGAATCCAGATGCTCCCCCCAGGGCCCTGTAGGTGGTGCAGGGGCTGCAGCGACCAAGAAATCATCCTGCTGCAGGTGCTACTGCACGTTTTCCCATATTCTGCCCTGCCCAGCTCCCCAGGCATGGTGCGTAGCCCCTACACTGGGTTTGCATGCATGACGCACCAATGTGAGGGAAGACTACCCAGCCCACTGTGAGATGCTGCGCATGCTGACGAACACTGTACTCTCCCTCCTCAGGCTGGGAGGGTTGCCGTGCAGCAGCACTGTCTCCCAGCCCCGGGCCAACCAGTCAGCTCCCCAAGCTTGTTCCCAAACTCGGGTCTCTGCAGGGGAGCAAGTGGCACTACCTGTTGCGCCATTGGGTGCCCACGAAAACCATTTGTATGTATCAAACAGGCTCCACATTGGGGAAATCAGGCTGTAGGAGAACATTTATATGGGCAATCTTTTTACTTTCAAATAATGGAAGGAGCACCAAGATAGCAGGTTTGTCATGGTGCTGAGATATGTACGAAAGCCAGGGTCCAAAGCAAATAGCACCCGAGACTAATCGACACACACAGGACATGGAGCAAAATGAAAAAGTCCTTTAATATAATCGATAGTGCCTAAAAACATACTGCATAAAACACAGGAGTTAACACACAGGAGATGAAGCTGAATCAACTGCTGATGTTTCGCATGCCCACTGCCATCCATCCTCAGAGTAATCTGAGTGACAAAGTGCCAAATGTAGGTATGAAATGCTGTTGGGTCTTTTGTGCCAGGCTGTGGGATGTGTCCTTTTCTCTGTGATCTCTAACATTTAATGGTGAGCAATAAAAAACACTTTAATAAGTAAAAATTGTGGTCATGGTGTTTGTGCACCTAGTGTGTGTGAGCCTTTTTGGCTTTTTCATAATTTAGATTTTACCAGGGACAGATATCAGAGGGTGGCAAGGACCACCAGGTACCAGGGATAATTTAAATTTAGGTGTCAACGTGGCTCAGTTGGTAGCACATCCACCTCTGGACCAGAAGGTCGTGGGTTCTTGTCCCACACCGGGATTGGATTTGCACCTAAAAATCACTGGCATCCGAGTGCAGTATTGGGGGGTGCTGTACTGCTGGGGTGTGCCATCCTTCAGATGAGACGTTAAACCGAGGTCCCTTCTGCCCATCCTGGTGTTGTCCTGGTGAGTGTCCAGGTGGAAGTAAAAGAACCCAAGGAACTCTTTGCAAAGAGCAGCGAACATTCCTGGTGTCCTGGCCAACATTTTCCTTCCTATAAACCGTTCATGCAATTACCCAGGCTGTGTGAGTGTGATGAAGTGCGATATGGCCGCCACCACACATTCAGTCACTTCACTACCAGTCTAGCATTGCTTGTAAAGTGCTTTGGGATACTGTGTATGAAAAGCGCTATATAAATGCTGTTTCTTCTTCTTCTTCTTCTAGATGACACCAGGCATAGTGATTGGAGGGTGAGAGGACCACTAGGAACCAGGGAAAATTAAAAATTGTCACTGGAGACAGCAATCAGAGGGTGGGGCCACTAGGCACCGGCAGTGACGGAGCTAGCGGGGGGGGGCGGTTGCCCCTCCTGGCTGTCCCAGTGTGAATAGAGGTGCCCCACCACCATCTTTATTAACTGTTTAGTGCCCATTGTGGAGCCCATGATTGTCTGAATGCCCCCCCCCCAGCTCCCAAACCTGGCTCCGCCACTGGGCACCAGGGATACTTTAAATAACACTGGAATAGTGACTGGAGGGCAAGGGGGACTACTAGGCACCAGGGATACTTTAAATGACACCAGGGACAGTGATTGGGGGGGGGGATCCACAATGCACCAGGGAAAATTTAGATTTCAATTGGGACAATGATCATAGGGTGAGGTTGGGGGCAACACTAAACATCAATGATACTTTAAATGACACCAGAGACAGTGATGTAAGGGCAGAGGGGACCACTAGGCACCAGAGATACTTTAAATGACACTGGGGACAGCGATCAGAGGGCGAGGGGCCACTAGGCACCAGGGATACTTTGACGTGCACTGGGGATGGCGATCAGAAAGGGGGACCACAAGACACCAAGGAAAGGATTTTTTGTTTCTGGGAATGGTGATCAGAGGGTGGGGGGACCACTGGACACCAGGGACATACTGTATTTTACTGAGGATGGCAGTTGGTGGGTGGGGGTGTCGTTACATGCCAGAGGGCTAGTGTGCTCCCCCAACCACTAACAAGGTAGTCGGGTGCAGTGACTCCGGTGGCCACTAGGGTTACCCGGAAAAAGTCAGGGTTTTGATTGGCAGTATTTGCACTGTGCAAATTGGCCTGTGCTAACCTCCCTGCACAGCGCAAATGCACTGACTATCGCGCTGTGTTGGTATTCCTGTCCCTGCCCCTCCCATTGCCCATCATATACATTATTTTCTTTTGTGTGCCCTAAACCTGTTAGCACACTCAAAAAACCCCTTTGAATATTGCACATGGGTGGAAACCTCCAGCAAACAGAGTGCAATTACTTTGCCCATAGGCAAAGTTTTGTATACCTGGCCCCAGGATACTGCACAAAAGGCATACGGCTAATTAAAAATGGACAATGAAGCTTGAACAATAAAGGATTATCCTAGCCTACCTTCTGGTGCAAATGGTGTGAACATTGGAATGCTAGGCAGCTATCTTATGATGGAGTTTCGCAGATGACAGGCAGCTAAGCTTTCACCACCAAAATGCACCTTCATCATAACATGTACACTGAGCATACCACCAGGCTTGCTCTGCCACTCACCATTGCAGCCAAAAAGTATTTTTTAAATTTTCAAATGACAATTCTAACGTTGTCTGACTCTGTTAAATAGAGTTTCCCCCTCTTGTGTATTCACTTCATTCCAGTGTATAGCTGTTGAGCTCTTCTGTATGTTCATGTCATTGCTTCACTTGGAACAGCCCCCCACCCCAGACCACCTAGTCAGGTATGTTTTCTGTTCTGGGCTCCGTTGGGAGTGTTACCCCTTTTGCAACTGATAAATGAAATATGGTCTATTCTCTTTATTTATTTATTTATTTGGTTGTTCGGAATAACAATCCTTTGAGTCAAAGACTCCTTTACAAAGGCTCCTCGTCAATTACAGAGAAAATACAGTACATATAACAGAAAACTGAATACAGGTGTTTAAGATGGGTACAGTTGGCCGGCCCGGTAGTGCTGAAGGTCGAGGCGCTGGACACCACATCTCATGCTACACTGGCGACCTGGGTTCGGGAGCGAGCTCCAGCGCCAGTGGGTCTGCAGGGGAGGGTTGAGGATGGCATGCCCTTGTGATGCTCTCCTCCCCGGGAGATTGGGATGGGATGGCCCGGCGTGCCAGCGACCCCCGGTGGAGACCAGGGGACGTTGCAGCAAGCCGGGCAGCATGAAAACAGTGTGGCCAACACAGGCAGGGTTGCCATACGCCAGTGTGTCGAGGCGTGCCCATGCAGGGTGGGGGGGTCTACGAGTGGAGAACAGGGAAAACACCGGCTTTGTGGGACAGGCGACAGCACCTGTCCCCCATGCCCTCTGCCGGGTTCTCCTCGGCTGGCCTTCCAGTTCCTCCACCTGTGCCCCACCTGCAGCCAGAGTCTGACTTACAAGTGTACCCAAGAGGCTAAGGGCGACCCTCCCCGGGCGGGTGAAACCGGGGGTGCTGGCTGCGGGGGGGGGGGGAGAGGAGATCAAGTCCGAGGAAGCCACAGGTGGGCAGGAAAAAGGACGGGATGCCTGAGAGAGGTCCCATGAGCCGCGACTGGAGGGAAATAGAATAAAAAAATGATGAGTACAGTTCATATACATAGTGTGCATACTGAGTTACATTATATACAACATCAAGGTCTAGAATCATAGTATTAGGGCATTGCTAGGTACTACCTTAGGTTCAGATATGGGGGAGGGATGACCGGGCATAGGGCAGGCCATGGTTAAGAGCCATGGCACCTGAGCCTAGATCAGGGATTGTATGGTGGCTTCGGGGTGGGGTGGGGGGACTAGGGACGGGTATGGGGAAAATTAGATAGGGCGGCACATAGGTCGGGCAGTATTTTAGGTTTTTGGTATCACTGCTCACCAGATCCCATGGCTCTTACTTGTACTGTATATATATGATTGTTTATACCTATGTACTGTCTGGAGTTGCATCTGAAAATAGGCATTTACTTGCCTAGTGTATCCTACACAGTAAATAAAAACTAAATAAATAGATAGAGTTGAAAATTGGAACTGCTTACCATAGGGAACAAAAATAAATATTTTGCAGAAGATATTGCTGCAACAAATGGAGTGGAACCCAGCCTGTCTATCTTGAAGGACGGGCTTTAGAGGAGCTCCATCTCCAGTTACCACTTTTCCACTACAAATTGTTTGGGCGGTACCTTTCAGGCTTCAGTTTCCGCACAGTTAATGCAGGATAGCCACATGTTTGTTGGTCCCGCTGTCCTCCTGGGGCTAAGTACAGTCACAGAGGACTATACTGAGTTCTGGAAGAACAGCAAGACCAGCAAACATCTGATCTGAGCTTAAAAAAGCTCAAACAAGAGCCAGCTCGCCCGGTGGTGCACAGGGTTGAGGTACCTTGAGCACCTTACCTCATCCCACACTGGCGACCCGGGTTCGGGAACGGACGTGGGTTGCTCTGAGGTCGACTGGGAGAGGGAGGATTGAGCATCTGCAGGACTGCTCTCTTCTCTCAGGGAGCAGTATCTGGTGCCTCGCCGCCTGACTGCCATTTGGAGGAATCCAGATGATGGTGCATGTGAGTTGCAACAAGTGGGAAAGGCACATGTTCAGAGCACCGGGGGTGTCTCTGCAGAGGTGGAGCTTGCACAACATGCTCATTGCACATCCATGCTGCCCATGGAGAAAACAGGAGGAAAAAATGGAGGATTGCTTTCATTAAGCCCTGCCTGTTGCACCGGTGGCCCGCTTGGTCTCTCTGGCTCCAGGGACGAATCTGGATTTGTGTTCCTAGCGGGAGGAGAATGGCCTTCCCTTACTGCCCCGCTGCAGGGGGTAATCCACAGAGGATATGGTCACTGGATAATGGAGAAGACTCAGGACAGTTGTGACCGATGGGGATGGGGCTGAACTGCCACCCGTTCCTGCCAAGGTAGATAAAAACCCATATAAAATAGAAAATAATGGATGGGAAGCCAGTTATAACGAGGATTTTACACACCCCGAGGGGTGGGATGCCACATAAACCCCAAGAGCAAAGCTCAAGAGTTTATTAAGGCATCCCACCCTGAGGGTGTGTGTAAAATCTGAGTTTTAACTGGCTACCTGTGTTTTATTTTGTATAATTTCTGGTTTCTATTTTTTTGCATGTGCAACTTACAGTTTTACTTAGAAAAGAGAATGTCGTTATAATAACCAGCTGGTTATAACGACATAATTATAACCAGCTTTTCCTATGTTAAAAAATAGAAACCAGTTATTATAAAATAATAAATGCTCAAACATACCATGCAGATTACTGAATCTCCTACTGCTGCAGTACAGATCTGACAGCTGCAGGGGATTCTGGGAGTTTTGGTTACAGCAAATGTCAGCTTGGATGTAAACAAAATTAGGCAGATACAATCCACAATACTGCAGTAAACAGTAATTGAAGCACACAAAGTGCAAATTGGGACTAGCCCCTCAGTTGGGTGTGGGACTCTAAGTGCTGACCATTCTCCTTGAAGCTGAGAAGTCTCACCCTTGCTAACGCTGGAGCTGAGAGCTCCCAGAGCTCATAACATTTTTAATTATTTTTTATTTAATAAAGGTTGTTTGCTCCTTACTGACTTTTCGGCTCCCTTCCTCACTGGCCCACCCAGCCCTGTCACTTACCATCTGTGGGACTTTCCAGCTCTGACAAAGTCCCCCAAAGATTGCTCCCCCATGGTGAGGCCAGGGGAGAGTCATACATCCAGAATTATAGAGCCTTCCTGAGTAGGGCCTGCAGTGATCCCCAAGTCATCCTGCCATCAAGGTTTTTTCCTCTATTACTATCTCTGGACCTGCCAGCATGCAAATTATGCAACTTGCATGCATGCATGCATCTCCATGCGCACCTGAGGCAGTGTCGAAGGTGGCCTTTCCCCTTCTTAGATTCCGACAGGTGGCAACCTCCCAGTGGGATACCTTGCCCTCACTCCCTGAGGGAGGTGAGCGGATGACCCTCCAATGTCCCTGGCTCGTTCCCGAACGCGGGTCATCAGTGACCAAAGCGGTAGCTCTACTGCTGCAATGGTGGATTTTTAAGTAGTTTTAATAAGTATAAGTTCAACTGAAACAGCCCAGATGCTGGGGTTTACTATGTAAGGTATAAGTTTTCTTTACTTCCTAATGTGACAGACAGGTTTAATCACATGCAGACTTGTAGCTGAAGTATTACTCCTTATTAAATGTATTAATGGTATGCCTCCCACAGATGTGACTACTGTATTTCAAGTTGTGAGCGACCAATGCATGCATGTTATGAACTGATCTGTTTAACCCTTGCTAAATGTCCTTCTTGGTAGTAATAACTCAATTATAAAATGGATAGAAAACATGCTAAAAGCTGATTGGTGAAGAGCCAGCTTCACCCATGATGTTACCCCAGCACAACCTCACAGGTGAAACTAGTGCCCACAAAACAGTGTACATAAGCACATTGTTGAATCCATTTTATAATTGCGATAAGGCACTTTAGGGAGTGTGTCACGCTGACAGTGTCACATCTTAGGTTGAAGGCACTTGGCCTGTGGCCTTGTGCCTCACAGAGCACCTGAGGTGGGATTATTGCTTACTTGCTTACTGCAAAACTGATAAATAAAATATAACAAAAACAGACACTAATGCAAAAACTAAAAAAACAGAGCTAGCCCTGTACTTTTATGTATCAGATGTGCATGAGAACTCATTAAATAGGTATATTGTACCTCTCTGACACAAACTTCCTCACCCAGTACCAATCTGGGTTCCATAAACATCACTCCACTACCGTCTCACTACTCTAAATCACAGATGCAATCCTGACAGGCATGGACTGCGGTCACATCATCACTGCCATTTTTATTGATCTCGCCAAAGCTTTTGACAACGTGTCCCACTCCCTCCTGCTCTGCTCCCTCTCATCAGCCGGGCTGTCTGAACACGCCATTAAATGGTTCAGTACCTACTCAATGACCGATCATAGTCAGTCAGTAAAAATATCCAACTACATCTCCCCTCCTCTACCCATATGCTCTGGTGTCCCTCAAGGGTCCATACTAGGTCCGATTCTCTTCTCCATCATTCTAAACGACCTGCCATCCATCTGTACCTCATCTTCTATACATATGTATGCTGATGATATGATTCTTTTCGCTTCAGGGTCCTTACCAGGGGGATGTCGCCTCCAGGCTCCAAAGCGATTTCAGTAATGTCCAAAGGTGGTTTCAATCTCACCAACTCTTTCTTAACGCCAAGAATACTGTGTCCAAGACATTTGGCATGCACCAGAAACTGTCAAAACTCCAGTCCCCCCCCTTCACTACCCTCGACGGGCAACCATAATTGCCATCGAGTCGTTCAGGTACTTGGGCGTTTAGTTGGATCAACATCTCACTTTCTCAGCCCACACTGATGTCATTATAAAAAAGCTTTGCCCCAAACTTGGCACTTTATACAGAAACCGCTCCTACCTGCCGCTCCAGATTAGACGTGAATTGATCCAAAAAAATTATCCTCCCTATTTTTGACTATGGCGATATCGTCTATTGCTCTGCTCCTGCCACCTCCTTAGCTAACTTGGATACCCTGTTCAACTCCTTCTGTTGGTTTGCTCTAGATGCACCTCCCTTCACCCACTTCTACTGAGCCTTAGACTTCCCTTCCCTGACAAACAGACGACTGCATCACTGCGTAAATTTCTCCTCTAAGTACTGGTTTGGTACACTCCCTCCCTACTTAAATTCCCTAGTCTCCCCATCACCCACCCCTCCCAACTTCTAAGATCCCACAACCACAGAACTCTCTCTGTTCCATGGAGATCCACCTCTACTGGACAGGCCTCCCCCTCCTACTGCCACCCTCAACTGTGGAATTCTTTTCCTACCCAGATCCGATCCTCCTCCTCGCCTGGCTCATTAAATCAAGCTCTACACAACTTCCTCTCTGTAAATTGCACTTACCCCTAGTTCCATCTCACACCCTGCCTGTTGCTCTGATTGCCGGCCCAACCAATCAATGCACTTACAATCTTGGAGCCAATCCTGGCTCCTATCTTGTATGCTTGCTTCTTATCATCTCTCTCTCTTTCTCTCTATAGTCCTGCTCTCCAAGCCCTAGGCATAGACTCGCTTCTCTACCACCTTGTTATCTCACCATCACTTGTCTGCTCTGTGCTACTATAAGTCTGTAGTGGGCCAGTCCATTGGTCCCTCTTGCTGTTAGATTACTGGTGTGACTGCCACTCCATGAGGGTATAGCTACTGGATTTTTACCTATGTCACCCTGCAATTACTTGTTCTGCTTACTATGTGTTGCTCACTCATACCTTATGTTCTGTATGCTATTGTGTAATTTATGTGTGCTCATTGTTACTAGGTAACTCTCATCACCCTTTCCCCCAGGTCATACCGGGAGACGAGCAACTTGTTGTTCAGTGTACCTTACCTGGTGAAACATTTCAATATATAAATAAATAAAGGAAGTCAAGACCTACATGAAACAGATATTTATAGCTAGCCACCAAAATAGGTAGAAAGAATACTGGCTCCTGATTAGCCAAAAAGTACTTTCAGCTGGTCCGTTATCCCAGCATAACAGCTAGGCTGAAAGTAGTTCAGCAAAAATATGTTTTAAAAATACATTCAATTCACTAAAAAGGACCCATTTCATAATCACAAAAAGGCACTCTGGGGGTATGTTATGGTGGGCTAATGACCCTCCTCAGGTGGTGGAAGATCTCATCTTTGCCTCATGCCTCAACCCACCTGCGGTGGGCCGTTATCCCACCGTAACGCACCCGCCATGCCTTATTGCTTAATTAATAACTTGAATATAATTGATTCCATTATTATATATATATATATATATATATATATATATATATGGAGATTGAGACACGCAAGACACCCATCAGTTGGTTCACGCCTTAAGGCATTGCATGGTGCTTCATTTCACATAGCTTGTAGCAGCACAGATGGCATGCAGCTGCCTCACTAGACTTCATGCCTCGCTTGTTCACACTCCAGTGGAATGAACTAGTTACTCCTAAGACAGCCTGTTCAATATGTTGTGGTGAACCCATTCAATAAAACTATTTAAAGACAAAGAACCTCTGTGCGCAAACATGGGTAACCCTTGCCTCAGTGTTTGCATAGAGGTTCTTTGTCTTTTAAATAGTTTTTTTATTTTAATGAGTTCACCACAACATAACCCAGATAGACCGTCTTAGGGTAGCTGGTTCATTCCACTGGGGTGTCAAACAGACGAGGCACACTGATGAGTCCTGGTAGGACGAAACACGTGTCTATGTCATCTGTTAGCACCCTTTGCAAACGGTGTGAGAGACCTTCCGGCACCATGCAATTCTGCTTAAAGTTGAACCAGCATGACATTCTGTGGTGATTTGCATATGCAGCCCATGATGCTTTGCATTATGTGGGCATGTGTGATTTTGTATTTTCTTGAAACTTGGCTTCCCAGCCAAATGCCCTTTGGGGTAACCCTTGCCTCAGTGTTTGCGCACAGAGGTTCTTTGTCTCTTATATATATATATATATATATATTAGTTATTGTCTTTGTTGATACTTTGTTCCTTTCCAGTGTAGACTGTGAATCCTCCTGGTCTGACCCTCAAGCCTTGTTAATCAGCTACTCAAAATCAGCAACTTCTTCCACAGCTCCCCCCCCCCCCCCTTCCCTGCATCAGGGCCGGTAGGACCCCCATACTGCTGAAAAACAGAGCGGTTGCACTTGGAGAGGGCCCTATCACTGGTGTGGGGCCTGTGAGAGTCCGACCCCTCATTATGCTCTGCCTGGTATTTCCCTATTCTTTTTCCCCTGTATGATGCAGACTGCATGGTGATGCAAGCTTGCACATGCAAAAATGTGGAGTGTGTCTCCGTCTTGAGTTCCTCCCCCACTGTATGGCATCCTGTGTGCACCGCCACCTGTGGTCACACAGGTAGCAATATTGCACTGGGACAGACCATTCCCCTCCCCCCGGAGGAGGAGAGTATTCTCTGGGATGCTCAATCCTCCTCCTCCTCCTCTGGCCATCCCCCCATGACCTATTTTCACACCTGAACCCGGGGTTGCTGGCATCTCAAGCAGTAGCATTACCACTGTGTAGATGGGACAGCATTATTTATATATTTACTGGAAATGTATTTCATCTAGACATGCAGAGATTAGTTACATGGTCTCATTTCAGCTGCTACCTGGAGGAATTAAGAAAACAGAGAAACAAGGGGTAGGGCCCAAGGAAACATACAGACACAAATTTAACACAGGTTATTAGATCATCAATCAGACTGCTAACTTCCAATTACAAAATAAGCTTCAGCAGGCCTTCTCCTCCATCGAATCCTGGTTTCTAAATCATAAACTGCTTCTCAATCAGAAAAAAAAACAAGTATATGGTCTTCTGCAGCCCCCACAACAAAAACAAACAACTCCACCTCTCCATTGCAACCAAACAAGGAGCCATCCTAGAGCAAACACAATCGTTCAAGTACCTCGGCATCACCCTTGATCCCCACCTCTCATATGCTGTCCATATCAGCAGTGTTGCAAAGTCTGCCAATGCAAGGTTAGGCATATTATTCCGGCACAGGAAACGCCTAACCCCAGAAGCACTGGCAGTGGCCGGCCAAAGCTCCATCGACAGCATCATAGACTATGGTCTTATCATATACGGATCTGCAACTACCTCTGCTCTCAAACGCATTGCAACCTCCCTGAATAAGGCCTGTCATCTCATCACTGGCTCACATCGCTGTACCCACACATGTGATCTTTATTCCCAATCTGGATGGCTTCAGCTGGACAAACGCATAAAATACCAAACCTGCATCACGGCCAAGAAAATTATAATGGGTCTGGCCCCACCTAGTGTCTGTGCCCTCCTTAAGCCTAGACATAGGAACGTCACTACAAAGAGATCCAATTCCCATCTACTACATATCCCATGATGTCGCATGACCCAAGGACAAAGATCATTAGTCTATCGGGCATCCAACTGGCTCAACTCTCTTGGCAGAGACATAGCGACCGCTCCAACACTCAGCCTCTTCAAGTCCAAGCTGCGCCTCTCACTGCTTGTATCCTGCAATTGCCCATCTTAACATTTCCACCGTTCCAGCTGCAAATGCCCAGCACCCAGCACTTAAAATCAGTCTTTGCACCCCTAGCACCTTACCTGTCATATTCCCTTGACAAGGCCCCCTGGCTGCACTGTCTCCCACCCCGCCTGCATCTCCACTCCTGCCCCAACCACCTCCTGTACCCCTTACCCCTGAACCTCCTTCCCCTGATCTCCTACCTCACTTTCGCCACCACCCCTTCCCTTGTCTTGCTCATAGCTCAAGTCTTTGTACTGGTTATTACATGTCTGTAAGTCAATGACTTTATGTTTGTAACTAAAAATGATGACTGTTGCACGTGCTGACATGGAACCTTTGTAAAAGAGCCTCGGCTCAAAGGTATTGTAATCCTAGATTAAAATAAAAAAAAAATAAATAAATAAAATAAACTTCAGCCACTTTCCCTAGTTAATGAAATCGCAGAATGTGTCCGTATTCCGGTGTACAAATCTGTATATGGTTCCAATACACATAGATAGGGTGGAGGGCAGGGATGGGGGCAGCTCACAAACTTTTCTGTTCTGTTAGCATTACTAGGTTTAGAGCGTCATGCATTGGGACTGTTTGCCCATTATCGATTACTTAAAGGAAGCACAAACAGATTGCTTAATGTGGTTCATCCATGAGGCAGAAGGACCTTGAGCTCTTGGAACCCTTTGCATTGTTGTTGCAACTGTTTTAAAAATCTCCTCTATAGCACGTACACCTTGTCTTATTGTTCTGAATATCATGTTTACATAAATTGTAATATACAGTCCAACTAGTATTCAGCCATTACATGTAACCAATTATTAGAAATAAGCTTGACTTTTGGCATGTTCAGTAGTAGTGGACTTGCAGTCTGGGGGCCTTTCTGCAGTGCTTAGTCAGAAAACTGAAAATGCTGTGTTTATACCATCCAGTATCATTCCAGTAGTCTTCAGAATACCACTGGAATATCCCAGTTGAGTTACATGGAATACTAGTGCATTCAGAATACTGTTACTGTATTCAAGGTATAGGTACTTATATGACGGGAATATTTATTTTGAATATATGGTCTTCGAATAGTATGGGAATACTGGAATTCATGCTGTCCATCCCTCAACATTGTATTATTAGTGTTGCTTGGATAGTATCCCATAAATTAGGATACCACCAGATAGTGGATCTGGTCAGATAGTAGCACTATCCGACCTGCAGATCTGACCATCTCAGATCCCCCGGTTCCTGCATCGGATCCCTGGATCCGACACTGGGTCTAACCTCGAATCCCTGGATCCGACATCAGATTCCTGGATCCAACCTCAAATAATATGGGATCCGACCTGGGAGCTAATCTCCGACTTAGGTCAGATCCCACATCTGATTTCAGGTCGGATACTGCCTCTATCCAACTGATCACAATCAGCTCCACAAAGGCACTATCCGAGCATCACTAGTAGATATACTGGACAGAAGTATAATATAGAGAATACTGGTCGGGCAATCAGCCTGTGTTACCACTGAAGGGTTCTGATTACATCAGACCTCAAGAGCAAAGCTCTTCGATGTAATCAGAAGCCTCAGGTGGCAGCACGGGCTGGTTGGGCATGTGGTTGCTTAATCATTATTTTTAAAGTGTAGAGTTTTTGTTTTGTTTTTAAACAAAAGTGTTTTTACAGTGCTTCATGACAGCAGCAGACGTGCTGGTGATTTCAGTTCAGAACTTGAACTGATTGCTGTGCATGCAGCAGCTCTGCGCAAAACATCAGCTGTCATGAGGGTTTATTATCAGCTGGAATGTTGTTGTACTACAAAAGAAACCCATTCCATGACCTTTGAACTGTGGTACAACAGTGCTTCCCCTGGCATGGAAATCCTTGCCAAACAAACCCTCATTATACACTGTATAGTGACTGGAGCATAGAGCTGTGAACCTGAAGCCCCAGGTTTGAACCCCACAATCAATATTTACTGTGTGACCCTAAGTGAGTCACTTAACCTTCATATGCTTAACCTGTCATCTCTCTGTACTCTATATCTGTGCTCTTTGACTCTCCTTGTGCACTTAAAAAGGCAGCAACAGTCTCTTCCCCGCCCTCCCTCGCCTAGACTGTAGAGTGCTTTGGGATACAGTTTGTATGAAAGGCCTCTATGAAACCAAATCCCTCTTGATAATGTTCAGCCATTGGGTACAGTACATTGAATTCTGAAACCAGACTGCATACTTGCGCTCAGCAATACAGGGGTGAGTGTGCCATCTTTGTCCGCCCCACATAGACCACAAAGCAGAGCAGAGTCAGCATATAGAGCCTCTGGCTTGTTGCACAACTGATAAAATCTCTGATCGGAACTCTTTTCTCCATTCTTGAGTACTGTACAAATTTTGTGTTACACATGTAGTTATAGACAGGATATACACTGTATGATACAGGATGGCTTACTTTTGAAGAATTCCTAGAAAGGCACCAACCCAGTCCCCCCTACAGGAGACCAAGAGTACATAACAGTTTCTCATTATGTTTGCTTGCACGCATGTGCAAGAAACATAGTGCCATCATCCGAATTTTTCAGAGGTGTGTCAGCGTCTTCCAATTCAGTCAGTGTGTTTGCAGACGCGGTCGCAGTTCTCCAATCACTGCTGGAGCTGTCTATAACAGCAGTTGAAAATGCAGTGGCATACAGTTGAAAGAGGGAGCTACACTTCAGTGAGCAGTGATAAGATATCGCCTGCTTATGCGTGCTGCCCCCTTACACACACACATACTGTGTGCTCGCCCCCCCACGCACACACTGTATAGCCGACGGGGGTGCCTAATCCTCTGTCGGCTGTGCTGTGCTTTCCCCCCCCAAACAGAGTTCCAGATGCCATGCTGGGTGCCCAGCCCTGCGTGGCAACACATTCGTATGGGCGACGGGGGTGCCCAATCCCCCGTCGGCTCTAGACTCCCCAAACAGCCTTACAGCTGCCACGCTGGGAGCACACCCCAGCATGGCACAAGTCCATATGGCCGACGGGGGTGCCCACTTCCCCATCAACTCTAGCCCCCCCAAACAGCCTTCTAGCTGCCACGCTGGGAGCCCACCCCAGCGTGGCAAATGTATCACTCGTCTCCTGTTAAAAAAAAAAACTGTAAACAAGAAAACGCTCCTCAGCATTCACCCAGCCCCCCACGCCCACCCACTGCGCACCCTGCCTCCCCACACCCCATACTTACCTCTGGACTCGGAGCGACGATCTTCGTGGATTGGGAACACGCTCTGCACTTTCAAAGCCGACCGCAAACTGAGGAAATGCCAGTAAGCTGTATATGGGATAGATAGGGTTTTTCAACTTTGCTGCATATCTCAGGCATTTTGGAATTTTTGCACCAAATTTTCAACATGGGGTTTTTGGACCCCTTGTCATGAGTGCTCTCACTGTCATGGCGTTAATCGGGTCCGAAGGGTGATTTCGCAGTCACTGCACGAAATCACCTTTCAGGACCGAGTAATGAAATGACACTGCCACTGTTCATAAGGTGGGCTCTCAAAAAGCCTATGTTGAAAATTTGGTGGAAAAAATCCTAAAAATGACTGTTTTATGAGCATGCGCTGTGCAGTTCCTATGCACGCTCATAAGTTCACGTATTTTCAATATTTTCGCTCCAGATTTTCAACATTGCCATTTTACCACACCTCCTTATGAGCAGTACAGCTGTCATTTTTCACATGTTGCCCAAAACGTGTTTCCCCCATGTAGCGCACAATGACGCAGTCGGTGTGCGAAATCAATGTATGGGACACATTAAGAAAATCACAGTGACATTGTTCATGAGCAGAGGTCTTAAAATGGCTATACTGAAAAAATTCCTAAAAATGACTGTTTTACGAGCATGAGTTGCACAGTTCCTACGCACGCTCGTATGTTCGTGAATTTTCAATATTTTCACTCCATATTTTCAACATTGCCATTTTATTACACTACCTTATGAACAGTACAGCTGCCATTTTTCACATCTCACCCAAAATGTGTTTCGGCACATGTAGCGCACAATGGTGCAGTCGGTGTGCGAAAGCAATGTTTGGGACAGATTAGGAAAATCACAGTTACACTGTTCGTGAGCAGAGGTCTTAAAATGGCTATGTTGAAAATTTGGTGACAAAAGTCCATAAAATGACTGTGTTATGAGTGAGCATTGCGCAGTTTCCACGCACCCTCTTAAGTTCATGACTTTGTAATATTTTCAGTCCAGATTTTCACCAGTGGCATTTTTCCACACTGCTTTATGAACAGTACAGCTGTCATTTTTCACAACATGGCCAAAATATGTTTTCACACTTTCAGCGCCAAGATGCGTGGTCTCTGTGGGAAATCATTGTTCGGGACAGATAAAGAAAATCACAGTGACACTGTTCACGATCGGAGGTCCCAAAATGCCTGTGTTGACAATCTGCTGTAAAAAATCCCCAAACTAATTACATTACGGGTGTGCGTTGCACAGTTTCTATGCATGCTCGTGACTTCACCAGTTTTTTTAATATTTTTACTGCAGATTTGCAACATTGCCATTTTTTACACCTCCCCATGAACAGTACAGCTGTCATTTTTTACATCCTGTTTGGAATGTGTATTTGCACCTGTGGTGCTAAATGCCATAGTCGCTGTGCATAAGCAGCTTTCGGCTAACAAACTGATATTGCCACTGTTCATGAGGTGGAGGTCACAAAAAAAACCATGTTGAAAATTTGGAGTGAAAATACCAACGAATGCCTGAGGTGTTAGGGTTTCCAACCATAACGCCCCACCCTGTAGAGAATGACAGGCATCAGGGGTGTGACTTGGGATTCTTGCCTATAATGCTCATACCATTCCACATCCTGCAGCCAGTGAGAGGCATCGAGGTATGCCTTGGACTCTTCAGCCTCAAAGTTCACCCCATTCTTCTATATCGCACCCATCTCACTGTATTTCCTAATGGAATGGGGTGCGCATAAGGGCCAAAGACCCCAAGGCACATCGTGACACTTGTCAGTGTCTGCAGGGTGGGTGTGGTGAAATGGTGTGGCCGTTATGCCTGACGACCCAAAGGCACACCCCAATGCCTGTCACTCTCTGCAGGGTGGTGGTGGGGTTGGCTTCAGGTCAATACTTCACTGCCATTCCTATTATGCAGCTCTGTAACTTCTACACTACCAATGCCAATGCCAGCAAGCAAACATTTAGCATTGATAAATGCTTGTTTATATTTTACATCCAAAGGATGATGCAACAGTCAGACAGTTTATGTGTACATGATTTATCCTGTAAACAGCACTTTTTTTGTTTTGTTCTGTTGTTTACATATTCTCTAGTTTTTATACCTGTTAAGAGTCAGTTTTCAATAATATAGAATTGACATCAACTCATAGACTATTGAAAGCATTGGACTCAAATCCATGCAGTTTAGATGTTTTTAAACTTTACTGTACCTGCATTGTACATAATCACTCATGAGGACTTGTGGTTCATATTAGCTTTGATGTATGCAATGCAGAGAAATTTTAATAAAATGTTTAAAAAACACATGTAGTTACAGCTGGGGCCACCCATCTGACTGTTACCCTCAAAGGGAACAGTAACACTCCTAAAAGATAAATAATTTGGGGGGACTAATAGTCTCACTTATTTATCTTCAAAATTTCTCCCCTTTTTGAGAGGAAACCATCAGTGACTCTTTTGACAGATGAGTGCGATTCCTATCAGCTTGTACAGTATTCCAAATCACATATGTGGAACCCAAATGAACAGAAGAGAGAGAGCAAGAGAGACAGAAAGAAAGAAAGAAAGAAAGAAAGAAAGAAAGAAAGAAAGAAAGAAAGAAAGAAAGAAAGAAAAAGCATTAGTTGGGATTTGAACCCAGGCCATCCAGAATACCATGGCAGTTGCACTACCAGCTGCACCACCAAGGCAAATGGAAATCTGGGACTCCCAGAATCCTCTTACCCTTTCTCTAATGTGCAAGCTGGTGCTGCACAGATAATTACATTTTCATACACAAGGGTATAGTGTTTATGTATGTGGAATCCAAACAAACAAAAGAGAATGAGAGATAAGTGCCTTAGCTGGGATTTGAACCAAGTTCATCTGGAATACCATTCTGGTTGCATTACCAGCTGCACCACAAAGGCAACTGGAAACATGGGACTCCCAGAAGCACCTTATTCTTTCTCTATTGTACAACAGAAGAGAGAGAAAGAAATAAGTGCCTTAGCTGGGATTTGAACCCAGGCCACCTGGATATGGTTTCAAGTTGCCTTGGTGGCTCAGATGGTAACGCAACTCTTCTGTTTGTTTGGGATGCATAAAACATTACTGGAAATCTACCCAAATGAAATGTGTGCTACAGTTGGACTCCCACACATACATGGCGCACTGTAAGTCTATTGAACTGGCCTCGTTCGAGGAGGTGCCACTAACTGCCCTCCTATATGATTACACAACTAAAGGAAACTCTCATCTTGGAGCACTGGAAGTCACTATGAAAGCCTTGGACAGGGTGTCTAAATTGTCATGGATACATATCCCGCAATGGAGGCACAGATGGCTTGCCTGGAGCTCCTCCTTCCCACCAGCTAGGATAAACCATTGGTACAAAAGACAAGCCAAAAAGGGTTTTTAGTCCCCATCTCAAATATTACAAGGAGATACCATATGAACATTTGAGGACCTGAAAATGGAGTTTGGATGGCAAAATACAGACCGATTTTGTTTTTTCCAAATTAGGGACTTCACAGCTGCGAAGCTAAGGCAAGAGATTCTACAGAGGGACCCCTCAGCAAGGGACAGGTACCCTGACATTTGACAGTTTAACTTCAACCCTTCAATGGAAGGGTGTCATATCCCTCATTTATCAGTTCCTCATACTGGAATAATCACAGCAAGCAGCACATATTAAGACTAAATGAAAAACAGAAGCAGATATACATCGCACTGATAAGGAATGGGTGAGGGTATGGAAGGGTCCTTCTACATGGCCTCAGTTCCCCATTGGCACAAATTTACATGGAAGGTGAAAACCCAATATTTTATTATCCCAGTCATCAAGGTCTAATGGACACCTGACTCCACTGCACAGTGCTGGAGGGGGTGTAGCGAACCAATGGCACGTATACCCACATATTCTGGGCCTGCAATTCCTTTATAGAGGTAGTCTGGAAAAAAAGTGGTACAGTGTAGTACTAGAATAAGCATACCCCCAATAAATATCATATCAAAAATGATGTTTCTATGTTACTTCATTTTAAAGTTATGTGCTATGTTGTAACCCTGATTTCAATACTTATTCCAAAAAGCCAGTTTCAATGAAGAGCCACTGATGATGTCATAACCTGGACTCAGTCTAGTCCTCCTTGTCAGCAAGCTTTTAGGACCTATTTCTCCAATGTTTAAGAAACTGTAGCTGTAGTGATCATTTAAAAAAAATTACATAGGGTTGGCTGCAGTGCTTGTGTTTCCAGAATGTTCAGATGCATGGTACTGTACTTTAGAACACGTCAGGAGGTGATTTTGGAATGCAGCACTGAATCAAGGTATAGAATGTCAAGGTAGTGCACAATTTTTAAATGTTTAGGGGGGGAGATATGCAATGGAATGTGGCAGGGATGCACCATCTCAAAACGAAGTGAGACACTCTAGCTCGGAATGCAACAGGATCACACACATTGAGGAATTTGGTGGGGACTGGCAATTTTGGAATATAGTGGAGACGTACGCTGTTGGGATGTGACAGAATACACCATATTATTCTGAAATTACTTGTACCTGCCACATTCCAAAATTATACGCACCCACCATATTTCAAAGTTGTACATCACATCCCCACCACATTTCAACGTTGTGCATTCCAACCACATTCTAAAATTATGCAACCCTGCCACATTCCAAAATTGCACATCCCTGCCACATTCTGAAATAGCACATCCCTGCCAGATTTGAAAAATGCACATCCCCACCACATTCCCAAATTGTTTCAGTACCACATTCCAAAATTCCAAACTTGTCACTGCCACATTCCCAAACAGTGCGTCACCACCACATTCTAAAATTGAGCGTCACTGCCACATTCCGAATTTGTGACACCACCACATTCTGAAATTGAGCGTCACCACCACATTCCAAAACTGTTTGTTGCCACCACATTCCAAAACTGTGCGCCAAAACCGCTTTCCAAAATTGAGCGCCACCGCCACATTCCGAAATTGAGCACTACTGTCACATTTCAAATCTGTGTGTCACTGCCATATTCCAAACCTGTATATCACCACTGCATTCTGAACCTGTGCTTCACTACCACATTCTAAATCCATGGATCAATGCCGCATTCTGAATCTGTGTGTCACCGCTCCATTCCAAACCTGTGTGTCACTGCCGCATTCTGAAATTGTGTGTCACCGCCCGTTACAAAACTGTGCATCGCCACTGCATTCCAAAACTATACATCACAGCAGCATTCTGAAACTGTGAGCCCCTGCTGCATTCCAAAACTGTGCACCACTGCTGCATTTGGAACCTGTGCGCCACCACCACATTCTGAACCTTTGCATCACCATCACATTCTGAACCTGTATGTCATCACTACCACATTCTGAACTGTGTGTCACCACCACATTCTGAAATTGTGCATCACCGCCACAGTCCGAATCTGTGTCACCGCCACATTCCAAAACTGTGCCCGTGCGTCATCACCACATTCTGAAATTGTGTGCCACATTTTAAAATTGTACCTTCTTGCTATATTCTGAACTGAGTGTAAATTTCCACATTTTGAAATTGCCTGCCATTGTTACATTCTCAAAATGTAAATCTCCACCATATTAAAAAATTGTACGTACCCACCACATTCTGAAAATGAGTTGCACTGCCACATTCTGAAGGAAAGAATTGTTGAGTACCTAGAGGCCAGTGGGGCACAGGACCCACGGCAGCATGGGTTCACAGTGGGAAGGTCATGTCAGACAAATCTAATTGATTTCTTTGACTGGGCGACCAAAGTAGTAGACCAAGGAGGGGCTGTGGACATGGCCTACCTAGACTTTAGCAAGGCATTTGATACAGTCCCACACAAAAGATTAATAATCAAATTAACCAGCCTGGGAGTGAGTCCCAGGGTGGTAGCCTGAGTAAAACATTGGATGGACAACAGGACACAGAAGGTAATTGTAAATGGAATCCACTCTGAAGAAAGAGGGGTTACTAGTTGGGTACCACTGGGTTCAGTACTGGGTCCAGTCCTTTTTAATGTCTTTATAAGTGACATTGCAGAGGGACTGGAAGGAAAGTATGCCTCTTTGCAGATGACACAAAGATCTGCAACAGGGCTGATGTACAAGGAGGCATGGAAAAGATGAAAAGGGATGAGTCCAAGGAGAGTTATTTTGGCTAACAGGCAGGTTTGGTAGCAAATTCTATTAAGTTGAAGCCATCCAGTTTGTTCGTAAAGGTCGCAGGTGTGGGTGAGGGGAACTGGTGAGCAGCCTGCAGGCTTTGTTGAGGGCCACTGCTATCCTATGGAGGGAGGTAGGGGGTGCAGAGCTGTAGATGACCAAGCCATAGTCAATGATAGAAATGACTGCACTGTTGATAGCAGTTCGCAGGGCATCGGGTGTCAAGCATTGCTTGTGTCTGTGAAGGAGCCCTATTCTGATGTTAACTGTTCTGGCCACATTCTCGATGTGCTTGGAGTAGGAAAGGGAGCAGTCCACAGTTACACCCAGGTATTTGAAATGATTGACTTGTTCAAGAGGGGACACCTGTACAGTTCCTGATAATAAGAGGGTAGGATTTGTGTTTATTTCTGGCATTGCTAAACAGCATCACTTTTGTTTTTTTTGTAGTTCATTACCAATTTGTGAGTGCTGAACCTGTCCTCGATGCATCCAAAAGCAAGTTGCAGTTGATTTTCAAGGTGGGCAGGTTCATGATGTGTGGTGTAGATGACAGTATCATCTGCTTAAAGAAGGATCCATTGATTGCTGGAGAGGGGCAAGTCATTTAGAAAAATGCTAAATAGGAGTGGTCCAAGTATCGATCTCTATGGCACCCCGCAGTGAACAGGCAGTTGTTCAGAGGAGGTGTTAGCAATCCTTACCTGCTGTGAGTGATTCAAGATGTAGTTTTTGAACCAGTTAGTAGATTCATTGGAAAGGCCAATGGATGAAAGCTGCTGAAGTAGAAGTGAGTGAGTGACAGTGTCAAAAGCCTTAGTTAAATCAATAACGGCTGCACCAACAAGGACCCCCTGGTCAAGTGAGTTCTGAATGATACTGGTGAATTCCAGCAGAGCAGTGGTTGTGCTACGTCCTTTTCAAAATCCGTGCTGTTCAGGGTATTGGATTGTGTATTTTTCAATGTATTTCATTAACTGATCCATGACGATCTGCTCCAGTGCTTTGGACATTGGGGGAAGGATAGAAATTGGCCTATAGTTGGAGTGCAGTGCTCTGTCGCCACTCTTATGCACAGGTGTTACCAGAGCTGACTTCCAAATCTTGAGAAATTGAGCCAGTCATAAGGATAGGTTCATTAGTTTAGTAAGGGGAACCAGAATCTCTCTTTGAGTGTAAGGGCAACAAGCTTGAGATCAAGGGTGTCACTGCTCTTCTTTGATTTCCCAAGTACCTTACGAAGATACCTTCTAGCCTGTTATAGGGGGACTGCTTTGAAATAGAATGGAGGGGGATGTTTGCTGTTGTTGTGAACCTTGGTTCCTGATGAAAGTGGATTCCTCAAATAAATTATGTGGAAGGGCACTACTCAAATCTGTAAATGCTTTGTTAAACGCATTAGCAATGGTCAGCGGGTCTACTATTGGAACACCATTTATGTTTATCATACTTGGAACCTCCTTATGGTCTTTCCCTGTGGCATCCTTGATATTTGTTCAAACATTCTTACTATGGCCCCAGGAGTTTTTTAACACCTCCCTAAAGTGGTTGTTTTTAGCAGAGCGGATGGCACGGGTACAGTCTTTTCTAGATCTTCTGTATTCCTGTAGGTTGGCTTGCTTACTGATGGCTTTTGCTCTGTGCCATAAGTGGTCCCTGAATTTCATGTGATCAATTAGATCAGGTGTAATCCAAGGATTGTTGATACCCTTGAGCTTGGCCTTCTTTACTGGTGCATGGTTATCACAGGCCATATTGAATTGGTTGATGAAGTGCTCAAGGACTAGGTTTATATCTGTAGCTGTATAAAGTAAGCTCCAGTCAATGCAACCAAGTTGCTGTTTGAGGTGCTTGAGGTGTCCCCCCCTTAACATTCTGCAATGCACTGTCTTGGGGGGGGCTTGTTAAATTTATTAGTCCAGTTGCAGGTGATTGGGGAGTGGTCACTTAGAGAGTCTGGGTGAACGGTAACATTAGAGATGTGTTCTGGGCAATTTGTAAGTACCCAGTTCAGCAGGGCACAACTTCCTGATCTGTAATTAGATTCAGGACTTTGAAGCTGCCTGTTTTGTTTACCAACCATGAGTAATCTGACTTTGTGCTTCCCAGAGAAAAGTACCTGCTTTTTGGGGTGTACTCTGATAAAGGGAAATATATACCAGTTCTGTGCTAAGTTGAGACTGTTTTCGTGCTTTTAAAGTTGGCTGACAATCGTGTGGTCCCCAGAAAGACTTGACACATTGTTCAGGACTTTAGTTCTACACTCAGAAGTAGTGTTTTCTTATGCAGGATCTGAAAGTCATTCCAAGATGCATATTTCTAACTGTTTTACAGAAGTTTTGAGGTGTAACTCTGAAAGAATGGCTGGATATGGATGTGGAAGCAAAAGGTGGGCAGCCACCCATCTGGAGTGACCAGTTCAGCACTACAGGTTCTGTAAGGGTGCCTGGTTATTCAGGACATGGTGGCCAATGCCTGAAGAGAAAGTGTACTCCCTGGTGTGGGTTGTGCTTACTTTGAGCTCCAGTGTGCTCCATTGTGACCAGTTGCCTCATTGCCAAAATGTTAAGTCCTATGCCATATGGGAAATGTGCTCAGTTGTGGCCAGTGCCACTGGAAGAAAATGTGTGTTTCAGCTGAGGTCATTGCCACTGAGGAGAATTCAAGGTCCTATGACATATGGGATATGTAGAGTTTCTGTCTGATACAGATTTCTGTTGTTCTGCCATTGCCTTGTGCCAAGATGTGTAAACCTTAGGGGTCCGCCTTTGCTTTAGTGTACCATCTTTGCAATAAAGTCACACTCTAGAACCCCAACCTGGTTTGGACATTCATGTCACTGCTTCCTGTGTATAATTACTGGGTACCCCCCTAGAAGTACAGACCTAGCATAGCTCTAAGTAAATGTTCTCTCCTCAGGACCTGGGTTTAAATTGGTCATTTTTAGTTTTGCTTTTGTACACCCCCACTCCTTTCTGACCTCTAGAAATAGTGAGCCTGCTATACATTCCCAAAGTTAGGGATGGTACCAATTGCCTGAAGTAGTTTGTGTGCCCAGTCGAGGGAACCAAGGGGTAGCTTACTGTGCAAAGTAGTGGGGGGTTTACAAAAAATGAGGGCTCGTCCAAAGATGTTGTTTAATTTGGGGAGAGAACCAGACATTTTTTACTGAGGGTATGGCTAGTGTTTTGTCTGTCTGGTAGCATGGTAACCCAAACGGAAAAGGAAGCTTTGGACAAAAGGATTTTGGCCAGGAAAGTGCCATCCAAATGTGCTGCTTGCATGCTTGCTAGTACAGAAATAACAGAGTGCCGCATGTGTATTTTATCAATGTACAATGGACATTAAAGCCTTGAAGTGTATGTCCTAGTCTCTACATCAAAAAAATTTACAGAACTTTTTAACTTGCAATTTTCAAATGCCAAAAGTAGTGTGGACTTTAGGTAACAGACTGAGGAATGTGTCCTAAAAGTTTCATGTGCTTTGTGTGCAAATTGGGGGAGTCGCTAGAGAAATTGCCAGAATCTGAGGAGAAAATGGTCAAAATGGCTCTCTTGCCGCTGAAATTGCAGCCAAGAAAAAAAAGTGAGTTTTCAGTTTAAATTTGCTCCTGCTCAACGATTGCCATGAAGGAAGAGCGAGTGAGAGAAAGAAGCTCATTTGCATGGTGTCAAGTGATTGGTGCGACTGCAATCAGTCCCGCCTCCAAGCTAGCTTCTGTGTGCAGCCGAGTGTTCAAGGAGGAGAGAGTGGCGTGCGAACTGGTCAAACCAGGATCAAACATCGAGGGGCTTGTGTACACGCTAATCTGTTGTAAACAGACTTTTTTGCTGTGTAAATTCGGGTTCAACTCATTGTCCGACTGACTGGAAAGTGAACGTGGCATTTGTGGCTATGATCGGGAGGACCACCAGCCCATTTCACCCAAGAGGCCTTCCAGGATTGGCACCAGGCCAAAAATGTCCATCGGAGGAAGCCAGCTACTGAATTCAGTGAGTAAAACCAGCTAACTGAGCATCAAACTGTGTGTGATTTTCAAGCCAGCTGAATCTGTGTGCGAGAAGTGCGATTGTTTTGCAAAGAAGGACTGTGCGTTGAAATAAAAAGGCAACAAACAAAAATTCTGAGCATAGACTGTGAGCATTTTAAATGGATTCAGCAACAGTAAAATGTTTCAAAGCAGGTGAGGGACTGTGAGTTGTATATTCGCTGGCAGCGAACAGGCATCCTGTGCAATGGAAATACTGCGGGCTTGTGAGTGACTTTGAGCGTGTGTAAATAGTTCTTTAATTGATGCTGATCACAAAGTCAAGCTTGGAATCATATGAATGTGCTGAAAGATACAAGCAGTGCAATCGATTACAGTTTTGAGCAAAATTCAGTAGCCAGAAAAGGTCGGAAACATCATTTTAGTCAGTGTACAGACTTGATGCATGAGGTACAGGGCGCGGAGTCAGCAATGTAACCACAAGCAGCAGGGAGCCGTTTTGCGAGATAGCAAAGAGACTAGTGAGCAATTCAGTAACAACAAACTTTTGCTTTTGCTTTCAGACATGGCTTCAGGAACTCCCCGCTACCCAGATCATGCGTGAGCTATGATCGCAGAGGAGGTGGCAGCACTAAGAGAAATAGAGAGAACATTCTATGGTGAAGGGTTGCCCTCCAGATGTAGCAATCCCTAGCTATCCAGTGAGACTGTGCATTATGTGCCTCAAGGCTGGAAGGAATATGTTTCTGATACCCCACTGTTCGGATTACCTTGTGAAGTATAATATGAGCACGGGTGCAGTGCCAGAGAGGGCATCACAAATTCATTTGGCCACCATGTGAACCAGAATAGGAAACTCTGCAAGCAGCAGCACGTAGGACCAGGTTGAACCTGTTGGGGAAGCCCCATAGAGTGTGGTACAGAAGGAGAGAGCAACGTTGATCTACTGCAAGGGCAGGCACACAGAGAGATTTCCATGCCTGTATCCCAGGGGGACAGTGAAATGGAAGGATCCATGGGCCCATGGAAAGAGGGTCCAAGTCCTAGCATAGTAGGGGAGGATGAACTGTAACAGACACTGAACTGGGAGGTGTCTACTTCTGCACCCAGTAAGGAGTGGACTGTCTCAGGAGTGAGGACATCTGCTCAATCCTGGGTTCAGATCCTGAGTGAGGAAGAGGGGGATGAAGAAATGTATCTTCATGTGGAGGGTCCCCGTGAGTCGCCTCAAGCTCTTGCCTCAGAGGAACCAGAGAGAGGAAGAAGAGGAATAATAATAATAATAAATAATCTAGTAACCTGCCCACAGAGATGGTTGGGGATAAGTTATTTTGTTCTTTAAGTATGTGGCACTGGCTTAACCAGGACTGGTCACACCAAGTCGGGCCATGGGCTGCAAACTTGTGAAGAGCAGCAAGGAGGAGAGACTGATACATAAGAGGGCTGATGCCATCTATGGGCAGTCCTTTCCTCACAGGGTCTAGGAGGAAATTGAACACGAACAGGCAATCCTGGTTGTTGGAAGAGGCAAGCAAGAATTTGTACTCTGGTACAGCAGAATGTGTCGGGGACAGAGTCATAAATGATTGACTTAAATTCTGGAAATTGGTCAGGACTCTGTTTATGGACACTGCAAATTGTGGATAGGGCAGGGAATGAGACATTCCACAACATCAACTTTGAACACCCAGATGGTGTCATAGTCCTTGCACCTCACCCAAAGTGGTACTATACTTAATGGTGTCACTCCCTGTGAATACGCCCAGCATGCCTAGAGGGAAGCGAGCAGTGGCAGCCCCATGTCTGTCATCCAGCAGCAGCAGCAGCAGTATCCAAGGAGGAAGATGCAGCTCTACTGGTATTCTAGGATTCTTCTGATGCATCCAGATTCATCACCCCAGCAATGTTTTCCCATTTTCATCACCTGGCCTTCCAGATGACATCTGTCCTGCTGTTTTCCTGTTCCATTGTTTGGTTTCTAGATGATATCAATCCAGCAGTTTTCCTGTTTCATTGCCTGGTTTTCCAGAGGACATCAACCCAGCTGTATCCGAAGATGCCACCTGGTCTGAAGGGAGAGGATCCTCTGCCCGGAAAAGTAAGGTGATTATTAGTTTTCGGTTTTCAAGGAACTGGTAAGACCAAATTTTTGTTACTTAACTGACTTTGCACAACGCACCCTACACTTGAAGACCATCCACAGAACTGTTTGACTATCCTCAAAGACTCTCCCCATGGATTTCAGTACTACACAGGCCCTGTCCTGTTCCAGGACTGTTCTTCAGCAGGCTTCAGCCTAGGAGAAACTCTTTAATGGATCTTGCCTATGGGCAACAACATTCTGTCACTAGATGGACTCTTTAGGGCTTCCCAAATGTGTTGTATAAATGTCTGTTTTCCATTTTTTACTTTTGTACTTTCATATAAAAATATGTTTGGGATTCTCTAGTGTTCAGGTGGAGGTTTGGGCACTGTGTGATATGCAGAATGTGGGCTTGTGTTTTTCTTCTCTTGCAGGTGTTCCTGAGGAAGAAAAGAAGATAAGAAAAGAAGAGGATGCTGGAGCTCAGCCGAGTTCCTCTTTTCTTAGAGTTTTAGAATTGTCTGTGGTTAACAGGATGTTAACATGCTTTTTTCTTCACAGGTGTGAGATTGTGGGGAAAGTTTGGGAAATGTAATGCATTGCAATGTGCTGTTTCCTTCTTGTTTTTGTTTGCAGGTACCCTGGGGAGGTTCCCCAGTGGGCAGCCTGGTCAGATAAATTTTCCCTAGAGGGCTAGGGGGATAGACAGGCTGTGACCTTGAGCTGCAGTAGGGACCTCAGTTCTGGTCTATTAGGGCATACTTTAAGCAGTCTCCTTAGAGCCACTGAATATCCATAGATAGATTGTAGGATTGGGGCTGAAGTCTCATCAGCCAGTCTCTGTGCCTTTAGTGTCACCTGCCTGTGCCTGGCACATGGTAGGGAAGGGCCTGATCACCCCTCCCCACAGGTAACACAGAGGGTAGGATGGCTTGGTGCCGGGTGGAGATATGACTGCGGACAGTCATTTACCTTGCTTGGGGTGAGTGTAACCACCCAGTCTCCTGGGGTTACTAGAATCCCACCGGTGTCAGTGCTAGGTAGGGAAGACAGCTGGTGAATAACTAGTTAATGGGGTTTTCATCTGCTCCCTCTCTGTTTACTTGGTCTCAGCTGAGAGGAGAGAGATGATGTCATTTAGAACTCTCACAGCAGCATAATCCACGGCAGCTGGCTGTGAGTGGGGAGTTTTAGAATCTTGGGTTAGTCTTTGAGTGGAGTCCAAGTGAGCAGTTAGAGGAGTGAGAGCTGCAGTGTGGGCTCTGAGAGAAGAGCCTATTTTCTCACCCTAGTGCTGAAAAACATCTGCCTGCCAAGAGAAGTGGTGGAAACCATTGTCTAGAGCAGGAGTTCCTGATTTTTCATCCCTGGAGAGATGGAAAAGGACTGCCAGAATGGATCCGAGGGGCAATCCCCTGATTTGATCCAGGACTTTGAAGCTGCCTATTTTGTTTACCAACCGTGAGTAATCTGACTTTGTGCTTCCCAGAGGAAAATACCTGCTTTTTGGGGTGTACTCTGATAAAGGGAAATATACACTGGTTCTGCTCTAAGTTGAGACTGTTCTCATGCTTTTAAAGTTGACTGACAATCATGGGGTCCCCAGAGAGACTTGGTTTGTTCAGGACTTTAGTTCTATACTCAGAAGTAGTGTTTTCTTATGTAGGATGTGAAAGTTATTCCAGGATGCATATTTTTTTTTTTTTTTAACTTTAAAACCTTTTTATTAATAAAAATAACTTTATAACAGGCATAATACATGGTCAGCCAGGAAAGTTTTCTCAACGTCAGCTAATCAATTTCTGTAAAAAAAAAGTTCTATCCCATGTAGGACCCTTTTTTTGTCTAAATAGAGTCTATTGTTAATTTTACAGATCCAGTGACTCGGTCAACACCCTGATTTTGACAGTTGAGCAGCCATCCCAGACGAGTTGTGAAGGAAGTCGAAAAGCTGGGTTTCATTCTGTTTTGTGGCCGTCCATAGGCTGGTGGTCTTCAGGGGTTTTCCAGTTGATACTTGAGACTTTCAATCCAGGATATGTTGTTAATAAACCAGAACATTATAATTTAATTCCCTGCATTCTTGTCTTATTTCTTAACATCATTCTAATTTTTACTGAACTTTAATCAGGGTGATAGCCCCACCAGTCAGACAAAGAAGAGAAAGAAGAGTGACAGGTTTTCAGAGACATTGTGAACATGAACCACAAGGATCATGTAGCTGTATGATGAAACCCCATGCAGTAATTTTTCACTGGTGGTTAAGGAGTAGGACCAGGATCTCAGACCTCAAGGATAGTTCCTTAAATGTGCCCTCTCTTAAGTTTATGTTTGGATCATCTTCTCCAGGACTGGGGTACCCTCTTTCTTTTCTACATAGTCGAAAAAGGGCATCCACCTTGAATTGAATTTATCTTTGGAGAGTCTCAAACGGTCCATAACTGCTTCCATTTCCCTAATCTGTTTAATGTTCCCATACCAAGTGATAATTGGTGGAGATGTAGCTGTTAGCCAGTTCTGTGTAAGTGTTTTAAGTGCAGCTGCAATGAAAATATAGAAAAGATATCTCTTTGATGGGGTTCTGACCTCCCATGGAGGGGAGCCCAGGGCCAGATTTTCAAATTTTAATGCAGTGGAGAGAGATAGGATCTGTGAAATCTCTCGAGCTACAGTGTACCAAAAAAGGGTAATTCTAGGGCACTCTCAAAAAATATGATAGTGTGTTGCTATGTGCCCACATTCCCTCCAGAATTTGTTGGAGGCCTGGGTTGTATAATGGGCCAAGATAGTGAGTGTTCTGAAAAAGCAGATGTTAATGTTCCACCTGAATTCTCTCCAGGAGGGAGAATTGGTAGTTTTATGTATATCCATCAAAATATGTTTCCAGTCTTTCTCTGAAATAGTTAAATTTGCCTCAGTTTCCTACCTGTGTTCCACTTTTTGTACTGCCAACAGTCCTCTGTTCTCCACTAAGGATTTGTATGTTTGTGATATGTAAGTTCTGGTATCTCCCATGACACCTTTTTGGTAAGTTAATAGAACTGGGGCCACTGGTCCCTGAATTAAGTCTGATAAACCAATATTGGTAGTGATGTAATGTGCGCATTGGTGGTATCTAAAGGCGTCAGTGTTAGGTAATTTAAATTCTTCTTGCATCCGTGGGAAATATTTAAGATAATTTTCCTCCACAAATTGCTGTGTGCTTTAGTCCAGAAGTTGCCCATCTAAACAAGCAGTGGTCTTCCCCATGGGCTGGAAACCCTGGAAGGTGGGCAAGTGGGAGATATTCCCATACTGGACGGACAATTTCCCATTCCTGTCTAGCCTCCAGCCATTTTGCGATCATATGTCATGTAAACCTGTTATCTATAATTTTTAAGTCACTTGGCTGGACTTTCCAGGGTAAAATATTGAATGGGGCTAACCCACATCCCCGTTCCTCTATCTTCAGCCACCCGTGTTTCTTCCCAGGTATCAATATTTTGATGATTGTTAGTAGTTGTGCCACTAAATAGTATTTAGGAAAATCAGGAAGCCCCATCCCAGCTTTGGATTTCTCATCTATTAAAATTCCCCAATGGATTCTCGGGCGTTTACCCAACCATATAAAATCTGAAAGTCTTTTTTCAAGGTCTTTCCAATCTTTTTTAGGAATTTGAAGGGGGAGGTTTACAAATAAGAAAATAAATCTTGGCAGGATATTCATTCTAATTGTTTCTAATCTATTCGTAAATGTTAGGGGGAGTTGTCTCCATCTGTTCAGATCTGCTTTTATCTGTTGGCCGAGTACCTTGTAATTATGTTTATACAAAAGTGTCGGTTGCATTGGGATTTGTATATCCAGATATCTTAACTTGTGTTCCACCCACTTAAATGGAACCTTCATCCTCAGGTCTGAGTAAGAATCACCCCCTATTTGTAACACCTCTGATTTTGTGGAATTGACCTTAAAGCCAGAAATATCACCGCAGTTTTTTAGAAGTGTCAATAGGTGCGGGAGAGCTAGACCTGGGTTATCCAAATATATTAGGGCATCGTCTGCGTAGAGTGAGACCTTGTATGAGGTGTTCTGGATTTCTATACCTTTTGTCATGTTGCCAGATGGCCTGGGCCAAGGGCTCCATGCTAATTGCAAAAAGCAATGGGGATAATGGGCAACCCTGCCTTGTCCCTCTTGTGATGCGGAAAGGGGCTGAGACGGTTCTATTCACTCTCACTTTTGCCTGGGGACTCTGGTAACATATTTTTATCCATGTCAGGAAATTTTCCTCAAATCCCATCCCACTCAGCACCTCAAAAAGGTAAGTCCAATTGAGCTTGTCAAAGGCCTTTTCTGCATCTAGAAAGATGGCCAGGGCTGGGTCAGGAAGGGGTCTATTCATTTGCAGAATATTTAGAAGCCTTCTAATATTGTCATTCATGTGACGATGTGGAATAAAGCCCATTTGATCTGGGTGTATTAATAACTCAATATGCTTTTGCAGCTGGATTGATAAGATTTTTGTGAACATTTTTTGATCCTGATTAAGGAGGGCAATTGACCGGAAGGATTTGCATTTTGTTGCATCCTTCCCAGGTTTAGGCATAACTGTAATTATCAAGTGGGACCAACTCTCAGGGGTCCTGTCCTCTTCCAGAGAGCAGTTAAAAACCTCAGTTAGAAGTGGGGCCACAGATGTCGCCAGCTCTTTGTAAAATTCCCAACTAAACCCATCAGGGCCAGGAGTCTTCCTGGATGGTAGCTAGTAAATTACTCTCAGGGTCTCTTCCACTGTGATAGGCTGATTTAGTTCCACCTTAACCCCATCCAATTGTTTGGGCAGCTTTAGAGTCCGTAAAAAGGATTGTGTGTTCTCCTTAGTACCTGTGGGATCTTTATCTTCTGAGTATAGAGTCTGGTAATATTTGTGGAATTGATGAGCTATTTCTGTGGGGGATGTCCATTTTTTTCCTAGGGGTCCTTTTCCTGAATATATGGGACATGTTTATCCACCTGCGCTTTTCGTAAGTGAAATGCCAACAGCCTAGATGCCTTACCCCCCACTTCATGATATTTTTGATTTGTAAATCGTAACTGTCTCTCAGCTTTCTTGTTGGAGGCCTGGGTTGTATAATGGGCCTTACCTCTTCAAGTCTTATTAATCAAAAGGGACTTACTGAGTTTTGGGGACATTAATAATCAACAAAAACTTATCTGGTTCTGCAGTAGTCCTGATAAGTCTTGGAGGTCCTTTCTAACCTTATTTAGCTTGATCTGGACCTGTTTCTCATGGGGATTCACTTTATGCCGCTTCTCTACATCTGCTAACTCTTTCAGTAATCTGTTATGAGTTAACTGTGACAGTTTTTTGGGGGCCGCTGCAAAACTGATAACCTCTCCCCTAAGCACATCTTTAAGTATGTCCCATTTAAGCAAGGGTGAGTGGTCTGTTGGTTGATGGATTATAGAGAAATTTGAGATTAATTGTTTCAATTTGGTTGTAAAGGCCTTATTGTTTAACAGGGAGACATTGAATCTCCACAAGGTTTGCCTATCCTGGGGTGGGAGGGCAAGGTGGACCGAAATTGGGGCATGGTCAGATAAGGTTATGTTATGTATGTGTGAGCTGGTGATCGAGTAGAGGGTGGTTACATGAATAAAAAATAAATCAATCTGGGAGTATGATTTCTGCACATTCGAGTAGAAGGTATAATCCTTCTCTGTCGGGTGCTGGGCTCACCAAATGTCGGCTAGACCTATTTCCTTGGTCACAACTACCAGGGCTCGAGACACCACTCCTTCCGTGGAAAGCCTCCTTGATGAACGGTCCCTCTGAGGATGCAGTGTAGTATTAGAATCCCCTCTAAAAGCAACTGTCCACGTGGCAGCTTTGCTATTTTCTTGAAAAGTGAATCAAAAAAATTTCTTGTTGGGAACTGGGAGCGTACACATTATTGAGATGGAGCAGTTTACCCTGGAGACGTATTGACACTCTGACGAATCTGCCTTGCATGCCCCCTTCTGTGTCATCTATGGTTAAATTTAAGCCCTTACACCACAATATGGCTGCCCCCGCCCTCTTAGAAGTTGGGTGAGAGGCTGACACCACCTGGTCCAACCAAGCTCTGCGTAACATTAAGTGTGGGGAAAGATGTGTCTCTTGGAGTAGAATCACGTCTCCCCATAATTTTTTGAGCTCTTGCAGTAACCTTGTTCGTTTAATGGGAGAGTTGACCCCTTTTACATTGTAAGAGATAACTTTTAACACAGCCATTTGGTTTTATTCAAGTAAGGTTATGTTTGATTTGAGGTGTCACAACTCTTATAACTATTCAGGTCGAAGGCCCCCCATTGCTCTCCCACGGCCCTGTGGAAATATTTAACTATCTCTGGTCCTACCCCTTGCTGGCTATACCAAACCATGCCTGAAATAATCTTTGTAAATAAAAACTGTACCCTCAACATAGGGCAATAAACTTTAACAAGTAACTGGTAATAAAAGAAGCTGAATTAAACAAAGCAACATATCAAAAGTATAAACATGACTCTCGCAGATATCTTCCAGCAAGAGGAAAAAAATAACTGCTTCCTAGGTGTATGTCCGGGCACCCCCCAGAGGAGGTGTCTGGCTCCACTTGTAGTGGAAGGCGTTTAAAATAAACACCAGTAGTCTCTCTAGGAGACTAAGAGCAAAGTTGTAATATTGGTCTGAACGGCGAAAAACTTCACTGAGGTGAAAGGGCTCCACTAATACTCCCTCCCCATCTCATTCTGCAAAATTACCATGATCTGGAATCCCCTCCCCAACTCTTGTATCCCATCCGGTTTTGGTCCGACCTTAAGTTCCAACTTGTCTGCAAAAGTCACCGGCAATTCAGAGTGTCCTGTAGCCCCCCGCACCCCGGGTTTCTGATCAATCTAAAGAAGTAAATCTTTTTAACATGGAGTGGAAAATCCCTCACCATGCCCTTTCTGTCAAGTGAGAGATTTCCGATACATAAGGGTGTTGATTTACTCTTACTTTTAAGGAGGTGGCCATTAAGCATCATCCTCCGATCCCTCGCAAAATGGCTCGTTGGTCAGAACAAGAGTAAGCTTGGAGTTAGTTAAGTAGTCTAAGAAGGAGTTGTTATAAGTAATATTACTGGTCCCCAAGCATTTTTATAAAGAAATAGTCTCCCCCCCTAAGGGTACCATGATCGATCAATCGTGGGTGAACAAGTAATTTTGAATTCTGGGCGGTGCTCCACCCAGCAATCAGATGAGGCCTAGAATCAGAAAGATCTCCCAGGGGATATATGCATCCGACCCTGAGATCCACCCTAGATCACAACACTTTTTGATGAAGCCCACATTTAAAACCCTCTGTAGTGCAAGGGAAGAAAGGAAGAGGACCCCCAGCACATGAACGCGCCCTTCTTACCTCTTCAAGTCTTATTAATCAAAAGGGACTTACTGAGTTTTGGGGACATTAATAATCAACAAAAACTTATCTGGTTCTGCAGTAGTCCTGATAATTCAAAAGTCCAGCAGATAATGAGAGAGGGCTGAGTCACCTCCTCCCTTGATTAGTTTCACCAACACAGCATCGCAGAGTCTGCTTCTTTAAAGAGAGTTCAGTGGTCTGCAGGGATTTTTGGGTCTGAATGCGTGGGCACTGGTTTTGCTTCTACCTTCTGTGTGCTGTAGGATCCTCGTGGCGTCCTTCATAAAGGTATTTGGAAACTAACCTCCGTGTGGACTTTTCATGCCTTTGGTTTGCACTTGCCAGACATTTTTCAATAGGTTTTGTTCCAAAAGGTCTAGGTCCAGGTCTGGGTGTGTAATTCCCCACTCCTTCTGCAGTGGTGATACCTCGAGAAGATTATTATATACTTTAGGGTCTGAGTCCAGGTGTAGTCGCAGCTTTGAGGGGAACAGCAGTTGAACTTTAATGTTCTTTTTATCCCTGATCTCTTTAATTAGGGATATAAATATAATTTAGGGAGGCAGTATAGTGCAGTGGTTTAAGGCTCTGAGCTGCAAAGCTGGTGACATCCAGCAGACCAGACCTGGGTTTGAATCCCACAGCTTCCACTTGCAGACTGTGTGACCCTGAGCAAGTCACTTAACTTCCCTGTGCTCCCAGGTCGCACCTGTAAAAAAGCTTTCAGCTTAGTGTGCTAGTCCTGGTTAAACAACTAACAAAAAAAATTACTGTACGTGTTTTCATCCTTTCTGCTTGTAATGAGGGAGAGAAATCTTGCTCGAAGAAAACAGACGTACTTCAGGTCCCTGAGTCTCCAGGCCTCTCTCAACACCCATTCCTTGGATTGGAAAAGTACCATGCGAACGACCCATGATCTGGGTCTAGCCATGAGGTTAGTTGGTTTAGCTACCAGGGATCTGTGGGCTCTATCCATTGTTAGGTACATATCTGAGGGCACTGAAAGGATCGAATGCAGTAAATGCTGCATGAAATCAATCGTGGTGGCAAATCCTTCCTCCGCACCCTCTGGCACCCTGTGTAGCCTAAAATTATTGCGGCGGGACTTGTTTTCTATGTCCTCTAGCCTGCTGTGGGTCTCTTGATCTCACTGCAGTAAGTACATGAGGAGCCTCTCCCCTGTGTCTTGGGCCTCCAAAAGTTCAGTGAACTTAAAGGAGTTATCAGCTACTTTGGCATCGATTTGTTTAACATCTTGACATAAGTCCATGATAGAGGATTCTATTTTTTGCACAGAAGTTAACATTTTCTATAACGTGCACTCTGATCTTCTAGAGATGCTGGGATCCTCATCATCATTGTCTAGTGATGAATAGGAGAATGCTGGGTCCCTGCGGGAGTGGGTTGTGAAGGCCTCCATCTCTTCGTCCAGGGTAAGCTGTTTAAATTTTGTTTGTGAAGCATTATTTCTGGCACCTTTTGGTTTGTGGCCTTTAGTATTCATCTCAGCAAAGCTGGGGTGGTTATCAGGTGCAAAAATATTTCGCTTTCTAGGAGGATTCCAGCAGATTAGTTAGATGAGGATGGGAGCTCGTTATCTTAGACTCTCACTTGCTCCGTGACGTCACCAGAAGTCCCCAGTATGCATATTTCTAACTGTTTTACAGAAGTTTTGAGGTGTAACTCTAAAAGAATGGCTGGGTATGGATGTGGAAGCAAAAGGTGGGCAGCCACCCATTTGGAGTGACCAGTTCAGCACTACAGGTTCTGAAAGGGTGTCTGGTTATCCAGGACATGGTGGCCAATGCTTGAAGAGAAAGTGTACCCCCTGGTGTGGGTTGTGCTTATTTTGAGCACCAGTGTGCTCCGTCATGGTCAGTTACCACATTGCCAAAATGTTAAGTCCTATGCCATATGGGAAATATGCTCAGTTGTGGCCAGTGCCACTAGAAGAAAATGTGTGTTTCAGCTGAGGCCATTGCCACTGAGGAGAATTCAAAGTCCTATGACATATGGGATATGTAGAGTTTCTGTCTGATACAGATTTCTGTTCTGCCATTGCCTTGTGCCACGATGTGTAAACCTTGGGGGTCCACCTTTGATTTAGTGTACCATCTTTGCAATAAAGTCACACTCTAGAACCCCAACCTGGTTTGAACATTCATGTTACTGCTTCCTGTGTATAATTACTGGGTACCCCTCTAGAAGTACAGACCTAGCGTAGCTCTAAGCAAATGTCCTCTCCTCAGGACCTGGATTTATAATTGTCATTTGTAGTTTTGCTTTTGTACACCCCACCCCTTTCTGACCTCTAGAAATAGCGAGGCTGGTATACATTCCCAAAGCTAGAGATGGTACCAATTGCCTAAAGTAGTTTGTGTGCCCAGTCGAGGGTACCAAGGGGTAGCTTACTGTGCAAAGTAGCAGGGAGGTGGTGGTTACACTTCACTTGGGTTTGCGTGGGCAAAAGACCATATTGTGTATCCAGGAATTAATATCTTCCAACACACTACATAAAACCATTATTAAAAATGCAACTGAGACTAAATGTAGAATGTGTGAAGATCTTTCTAAATGGAATACGCTACCCCTGGGTCTTTGGGGGAGGGCTGATTCAATCAAGATGAACCTGCTTCTAAAAATACTCTATCTTTCCATAATGATCCCTTTCTGCTTCACTAAAAAATGGATACATGATACAGCTTCACAGGTTGCCAAATACATTTGGGAGAATAAGAGAAATAGGATGGCCTATGCTAAAATGTGCAGAGCCAAAAGCAAGGGAGGTTTGAAAGCGCCCGATTTCTACCTATATTTCCTGGCAGGCAGGGCAGTACAAATATCCAAGTGGTTCCAGGAGGACGTTGACCAAAACTACATTCCCAATTGAGTTGGCATAGAAAAGGAGATCATGGACAGTCAGGGCCTGGATTTAAAATCCCTATTATACGCTAAACCACCCAGGTCATTAAACAATAAAATATTATCCAACACTATTAGGCAACTAAAGCAGATTAGTCTGTTATTAAAGCTGAATTTGAACCAGTCAAGAGCACAAACAACCTGGGAAAACTCCAACTTCACACACAATGGCAGACTACTTCAAAAGAGGCACATTACCGAGACTGCTCTGGTTCGGGTGCTCAATGATCTCCTGATGGCGAGAGATCGGAAAAGACGGTCCATCTTGGTGCTCCTTGATCTCTCAGCAGCACTTTGACACTGTGAATCATGGGATACTGCTCGAGCGCCTGAGGTTCATCTGTGGCCTGACTAGTTCAGTCCTCAGATAGTTAAGGTCCTTCCTCACTGGCAGAACTCAGAGGGTGGTGTCAGGGATTTATTCCTCCGACCCGCTCTCTCTGTCATGTGGGGTCCCTCAGGGCTCTGTGCTGTCCCCATGTTGTTCGCAGTGTATATGCTGCCTCTCGGAGACGTTGTAAGATGGTATGGGCTGAGGTTTCACTGCTATGCTGATGACACCCAGCTCTACTTATCTTTCACACCTAACCAGGATAGAGCACTCTTGGTATTTAATAACTGCCTCACTGAAATCCAGGATTGGATGAATTCCAGCTGGCTGAAGTTGAACTCAGGGAAGACTGAGGAGATGGTTGTAGATCCAGGTCGCCGGATAGGGGGGTTGGGGGCTGGTCAGCCCACGGGGCTTTTCCTGGTGGGCTCCCAGCTCCTAGCCTCTGAACTGGTGCAGGACCTAGGGGTGATGCTTGACGATGGGCTGACACTGCGATCTCAGTTGTTGGCTGTTGTTAAGTCATCCTTTTACCATCTAAGGAACATCACTAGGATCAAGCACCTTGTTCCCTCCGGTGATCTTCCCACACTGATCCACGCCTTTGTGACCTTGCGCCTCGATTATTGCAACTCCCTGTACTTTGGGCTCCCGGGGGTTGATATCTGCTACCTGCAGCTGTTGCAGAACGCTGTGGCCTGGCTGCTGATGGGGACTCCTTGGACTTCCCAAATCACACTGGTGCTGCACGAACTGCACTGGCTGCCAGTTCAATGGTGGATCACCTTCAAAGTCAGATTACTGACTTGTAAAGCCCTACATGGGCTTGGCCCGGACTACCTGAAAGGGCTCCTGTCTCCTTGCTGCCCTGAGTGATTGCTCCGCTTGGCCAACGAGGGGTTGCTAGAGATTCCAAGGGTAGTTTTAAAATCCTTAGGGGCCCATGCATTTATGTACGTGGCCCCAGCCCTTTGGAATTCTCTACCCTGTCGGCTTTGGGAGTGTGTGACTGTGGGGGGTGGTTTAAACAGGCACTGAAGACCTACTTATGGAGCAGGGTATACTGTAATTAGTCACATTAATTCTTGGATTTTATTGTGTATTTATATATTGTAGTTTTTATTTGTTTTAAGTTTTGTAATGCACCTTGATAATTGAAGGGCACATAATAAATAAAGATATCATTATTATTATTATTATTACTTACAACCCCCTGCTACTCTCACCCCCATCACCGCCAACATCAGCTCTTATAGCATCCCTGTCCCCTACCCTACCCTACTAGCACTTCTCAATCCCTCCTCCCTCCTTGACAATGGCCTTCTAGCCTGTCCACTCCACTAGAACTACCCTCCTATGGTTCTTCCCCTCATATGCCATCACTTCTAGTCTACCGATGCACTGCTCAGTCCTTGGTCTGAACCAGCTTCTCTACATCGATCACTGGTTTAAGTTCTACTCCTACTTACCTGTGTAGTCTCGTAAAATGAATAATGATGTTCACCTTTGTATGTTCCCTACCATCATTGTAACTACTGTATAATTTTTGTAATTATGTTCACCCTGTTTGTCTACTGACAATTTGAAGTGGAACCTTTGTAAATGAGCTGTTCTTGCTCAAAGGTGTTTAATCCTAAAGTTAATAAATAAAAAAATAATAAATAAGTAAATAAAAACCATATAGAAAAACAAGGGCATCTGCTTGGTCACATACATACTTAAAAATGGTGCACCCATGTTTTCTCCTGATCTAATGGATAGATACGACTTATCTACTGTAGACAGATAGTTTTATATCTGCCTCAAAACAGCGATTAAAAATAAAATAGATTTCTTGACATTGGTCAACGATAATTCCAAATCTCTGACTGGGTGTATGCATATGTCTTCTTCTGTCTCTTCATTATATAGGCAGTTTGTAGATCTGATCAGGGGCTCCTCTTCGGAATCTATACGATGGTGGTCACAGGCATTAGGAGTAGACACTGAAAAGTGGGACTGGGCGAGAATCTGGTACTCGCCATTTCAGGTCTTCAGCACAGTCAGCCTAAGGTTCAACTAGTTTAAAACTATCCACGACCTTTATTATACCCCATACCAAAGATACAAAATGTGTCTTTCAGTTGCCCCAACATGTCACAAGTTTAATGCTGGAAATGGAACACTATTACATATGTTCTGGGACTGTCCCATGGTACAGGTACTTTGGAGGGACGTGGAGAACATTTTTAGTGATCATCCCATGATTTCCAGTCATATCCAGGTGGCTACGAGTATTCTGGGACATTTTGATTGTACCTCCATCTGGTTGTATGAACAAAAGAACACTTATGTTAATCGGGGTTGCTGTCAGGCAGGTCGTTTTGAAATATTGGCTGGAAGATAAAGTCCCTACAATACAAGAATGGAGAAACAATGTCTTAGATATTCTTAAAGCAGAGAAATTAATTCTATTGCTCCACAGTCTGTTAGCATCCTTTGCTCCCTATCATCTGGCTACACAGTTATAAACAATAACACTTTCCTCTGCCAGTCACTGCCGTTACCTCATAGTGTCCCCAGATGGCAGGTGGGCAGCTATTTATAGGCCCCTCATTAATTATTTATGAGCAGGATCGCTAATGCCCATTGGTACTCTTTAATTAAAATATTTTGGGGCTTCGAAGGTGCCTCCTCTGTGTCACGACCCCAGATTAGCTTATTCTGGGGCCGGGAGCAATGGAGAGGCTTTAGTTTTGCTGCGATTGTGGTGAGAAAAAACAAAATGCGCTTCTGCACATGTGCAGGCTGCCGCACACACATTTGAGGTGCTGGCAGTGTGGCGGTCCCACAACTTGGCTCTCCTGGCCCACTTAGCTAAGGGAAACAGTGCAGGGGAAGGACAGAAATTGAGAGGCACTACAGGACCCAGGACTGGTGCCGGAGGATAATGGGAGGAGTGGGAGACAGAAAGGAACTCCCGGGAGGGGGCAAAATAAGGTAAGCCCCACCTGAGTGGGGGGTACATGAATAACCAGTAACGAAGCACAAATAATGAATAATTGTTTGCCTGAGTGAGTACCAGTGGGAGTGCTGTTTGGGGAATGAGGAGCAGTATTGAAGGGAAAGCAAGCAAAGCAGATGTGTTCAGAGTTCAGTTACTCAGCTTCAGAGGCAGGGGGTTCAATTCTCAAACTCCAGTTGTGACACAAGGTGCCTGCACCAAACAGAAGTGATGCAAGGAGCATCTTGCATCACAACTTGTGGAGTTTGCGATTCTGAAAGGGTGATTGCAGCACAAATAGGACCCCTTGCGCCAGACCAGCCATGTGCCAGGCTTGCGCCAAGGTCAGGGTTACGCTAGGGTGCTAGGGGGATTGTGGCAGACTTTGGCTGCAACATCCCCTTAAGTGGGATTCTGAGCCGGCCCAGTGGCACTGTGGGTTGAGACGCTGGATGCCTTACCTCACGCTGCACTGGCGACCTGGGTTCTGGAATGACCTTGGATCGTCGGGGTGCCAGCATGGGGGGGGGTGGGAGGAGTGGGATTGATCAAGCCGCCAGACTGCTCTCCTCTCCCGGGGATGGTAAGGGTGGGTTGTAGCCCCTCCTGTAGTCCATTCACACTGGGTGGAGGTCCGGTGGGATAACGTAGGTAGGCAGGAGCGGCAGTACAGGTGGGAGAAAGAGGCTGAGCTGGCTTCTGGTGTGTATGCGCACCTCCACGCACTTGTATAGCCATGTGCCGGGGCCCTGGGGGGGATACTGGAGAAAACCCAGAAAAACCCAAAATTCCGACAGCCAGCGGGACCCGCCAGGACTTAAACCTCCTAACAGGTGGTCTAAGAGCTCTTGTGCCACCCCTGGAGCCTTGGCAAGATGGGAGGAAACCTGTACTGCTGCCTACCTGCAATATCCCACACCCCCATAGGACCCGGAACACTAACACCAAATGGAGCAGTGCCCACAGGTTCTCTGCCCCCCATGATGACGGCCACCCCCCATGGATGGCACAGGCATGGCTGCTTTCTGCAATGTCTTTGGGGACCTGTTGGCAACCCTGGCACCCATCCGTGACCTACCTGCTCTCCCTGACCATCGTCCCATCCAACCCAACACTGCCAGCCTGCAGGCATGTCCCTATTACTGGATGCCAGTGACGCACAACCGCCCTGCAGCTTGTGGCTAACCCCTTACTTGTGCCTTACCTTTGATGCATGGCAACATTTGCTACAAGCTGCAGGACTTTGGCGCTGGGACCTCACCCAATCTGAACCCATCTGAAGCTTGCAGGGTTTGGCATCTCTCGTAAGCCATGTGTTTGTGTGTGTATGTGTCTATATCTGATTATGTCAGTGTGAATGTGTACATAAGTGTATACATAAGTGCATCACTGAGCACGTGTAGGCATGTGTCACCCTTGGTCAGGATTTCATTTCATTACAATTTTATTGACAGGCCTGGTTAGTCCATGAGCAGTACTCTGCCTGTAGACAAGACAATAACATTTCATTGGTTAACAGATGAAACTTAAATCCATTTAGCGATAAATGGACAAAAAACCCTTAGGCAATGCACTGAAGGTGGGTGGAGCTAAGCTTAAGGATCTTTGACCCTGATTAGTAGGAATGTATGGAATATCCAACAACATTCTTTAAGGCTGTGCTGCAAAGAAAAGGTCTTTACTACTCACAGGTTAGAAAGGATTTGCCATGTGAATGAGACATCCAGCTTAACTGACAAGGCTAAACAGTTTGTTAATAAATTACCTTCTGGGGGAGATCATTAATAAATTAAAAATGCTGTAACCAGTATTTGCTGAGCTGGGAGGTGTCAATTTCCACACTCCCTGACTAATGAAATCAGAATCTGATGGCTGAAGTGTCTGAACATAGAACAAGAACAGAATTAAGTTACCGAACCATTAAATTGCCCAACTTGGTCACTGTCAACCTGACTCCTGCCAGCTTGGTCCTTGCCATCCTAGTCTGTACCACCCTGACTCTTGCGAGACTGGCCTCTGCCAGCCTGACTCCTTCCAGCCCAGTCCCTGCCAGATCAACCCCTGTCAGCCCAGCTCCTGCCAACCTGGTCTCTGCCAATTTGGTGCTTGCCAGCTTGATCTGTAACAGCCCGGGCCCTGCCAGCCATACTTCTGCCAGGCTGGTCCCTGCCAACCTGGCTCTTACCAACCTAATCCCAACCAGCCTACCCCCTACCAGCCTGACTCTTGCCAGTCCAGTGCCTGCCAACCAGGCTCCCACAAACCTGGTACATACCAGCCTGGTCCCTGCCAACCTGGCTTCTATCAGTCTGAACTCTGCCTGCATAACTCCTGCCAGCCCAGTCCCTGCCAATCCAATTCTTGCAAGACTGGCCCCATGCCAGTTCAACTCCTGCCAACCTGGTCCTTGCCAGCATGGCCCCTACCAGCCTGGTCCCCACTTTGGGTGCTGTTTACTGCCATCACAAACCTTTGTAAATGCCTCTGCACCTGTATGCCAGGAGAGGATCCCTCATTTACATGGGCACAACGTTATGTTACTACCTGGGCACTAACAGGAGTGGCACACACTACAGGGGCCTCCAAATATAAATCCCACTCCAAGAATGAGAACAAACCTGGATAGTGCAGACACAAACCCATTAGCATTAGTGTTAACATTTTAATATCTGGCCTCTGTTGCCTTTGTATTAATATGATTATTGGATTACTGATATATTCATACTAGTTTGATTATTGGAGCACTGATGTCTTTGTACTAATTAGATTATTGGATTACTGATGTTTTTATACTAATTTGATTAATGGATTATTGTTGTCTTTGTACCAATCAAATTATTGGATTACTGTTGTCTTTGTACTAATTTTATTATTGGATTATAGATGTTTATGTACTAATTTGATTATTGGATTACTGATGTCTTTGTACTAATTTGGTTATTGAATTACTGTTATCTTTGTATTCCAACCAGATGCCTGAGTTCTCTGGGAGAGGGAGAGGTTTGTTTTGGTTGCTTGGATAGTTTGTGGGTAGGGGAAGGGGAGTGGGTTTCAAGGGATGGGGGTATTTTGCCCTACTAGAGTTTATATCTTTCTAGACGGTTGTCTGTCTGTCAAAGAGAAGGTCAGGGTATTCTTATTGTCAGTGTTACAGGTTATAGTTACTAGATGCACCACAGTATATGTAAGCAATAACCCACGACAGAGTGTGCGGTTATTGGGGATTAATCAACACCCCGGGTGCATTGTGAGGCACAAAGCCGCAGACTGAGTGTTCTCACTGCACCCAAGGTGCTGATTAATCCCCAATAACCACACACCCTGGAGTGAGTCATTGCGCTTATAACATGGGGTGTCACAACACGCGCAAAAAACACGAGGAAAGCATGATTACATGAGGAAAACACTGGAACTATTTTATGTGTTCTGCCACTAACTGAAGTACTGTGTTGCTGACACTGGTGAACACTGCTATATATGTACTGCTGACTTTCAGAACAGTGAGGAAACACAGTGAAGTCAGCATACACTTTCTGTCCCACTTCCGTCAGGCACACTGATTTCACAGAGTCACTTACAAGTACTGCACAAAATCAAACAGACTGAGGAGAGTGCAGCAAGTTTCATTTCATGTTGTCTCATGTGCACCACACTATGGAGAACATACCTCTCTGTCCACACAAAGGGTCATTGTAAACACGGTGCGGTAATCAGGTATGGGGTATTGTATGCTGCTGCTGGTGACACATTAATGCACAGTAAGTAAATGAAGAGGTGCTAAGGACTGCAATATTTTTCCCTGAATGTAACTGCGGGTGCCTTGCTGTGCTGTGCTGCATCACATGTCTAGCTCAAGCTCCTGAACTGCAGTGCAGCACGGTGCACTGCGCGCTCTCCTGCTTTCCCTGTCCATGTTTCTGTGGCTGATTCTCGGTCACTGCCTCTTGGTTTCGGTACATACCTCCAAGTTGTGAAATATCGGGGGTCTTATATAGCAGCAAGAATTACGTTCCTGTGATACATCTATACCAATCACAGTGGACTAACTTGTTAAGTACTAACAATAGTGTATAAATCCCCTTCAGTAAAAGACACAGACTGTACACACAGTTTCACAAAAAGACTTGATATTACTGGCTTGTGCAAATCACTTTTCATTCATACGGCACTGTTAACTTGAAACTGCTGCCTAAACATTGCTAGCTCAGTAAATATTCAAGTACATCATGAACCTTTTTGAGACTTTTTCTCATTCGTGCATACACCTTAATACACACATGACCACATTTGGTAATTCATATGTGACCTCTCAGGTAAAGTCATGCTACTAAAAAATAACAAGTTCAGAGAGGGGGTAAAACTTGAAACTTAAGTTTTAGTAACGTGACTTTACCTGAGGGTTCACACATGAATTAGCAAGTGTGGTCATGTGTGTATTACGGTGTATGCACGAATGAGAAAAAGTCTCAAAAAGGTTCATGATGTACTTGAATATTTCCTGAGCTAGCAATATTTAGGCAGCAGTTTTAAGTTAAACAGTGCCATATAAATGAAAGTTGATTTGAATAAGCCAGTAATATCAAGTCTTTTTGTAAAACGGTGTGTATAATCTGTCTTTTACTTAAGGGGGTTTGAACTTTGTTTGCACTAGCACTCTGCACTTTATATCTGTAATAGATCATGAACTGTGAGTAAATAAAGTGCTTTGGTTCCCTGAATCAGATCCCTGCCAAGGGAGACTGCCTCCTCAAGCGGCACCTTCACCATAAGTGGCACCTGCCGGCCACAACTTCGGTCGCTGTGCCGGCCCAACGGACCCTCCTCGACAGCCCGCCTGGTTCCCTGAATTGGATCCCTGCCAAGGTACGTCCGCCCCTCAGCCTGGAGCCTGGTTCCCTGCGGCTGGATGCCGATTGGTTTACCGACACTGCCTGAGGCTTGTGATTGGACTGGGTGATTTAGGCAGCACAACCACTGGTACGCCTTTCTCTCAGTCCTAAGTCTGTCTCCCACGCCAGTTACTGTCTGCCTCAGATACTGTCTGCCTTCTCCTAAGATATTTTCAATTTGTTAATTTAACATTAACCTGTACCTACAGTTTACTAGTGTGCATTGCCACTGTTATTGCTGCATTGTTACTATGAAGTATCTTACTGTTTATGTACAGCTGATTTTAGCCCTGTACAGTGTAAGATTGTAATTTTCACTTTCTCCTGTCTTACCGCTGTATCCCCCCTCCTCCCCTCTGTCCGCTTCTTAGGTCAGTAACGTTCCCGGACACTGAGCCAACCCTCTCTCCCTGCTCGCTACCCACCCTCAACTTTCTCCTATCCCTTCAACCTCACCGTGAGTCCCCTGGCGTGACTCCCTCGAGATTCACTCCGGTCTCCTTCCCCCTCCCCCCGCTATCAGTCCATTCCTACTTGTTTAATTCAATTCCCTTTTGTCTCCCTGACTCTCCTTCCAACTCCTCCCTTAAGTCCCTGTAACCTTTTCTTTTGTCTTTCAACCCCCACCCGACTATCTGCCGCCAGTTTCCCGCCCCACTTACACAACGTATACAGCCCTCTTAACTGCCTTCTCTCTCCAATTTCTCCACTTTAGGGAGACGGCCTCCTCGAGCGGCACCTTCGCTGTAAGTGGCACCTGACAGCCGCAACTCCGGCCACTGTGCCAGCCCAATGGACCCTCCTCGACCGCTCACCTGATTCCCTGAATCTAATCCATGCCAAGGTACATCTGCCCCTCAGCCTGGAGCCTGGTCTCTGTGGCTGGATGCCGATTGGTTTACCGATGCTGCCTGAGGCTTGTGATTGGACTGGGTGATTCAGACAGCACAGCCATTGGTGCTCCTTTCTCTCGGACCTAAGCCTGTCTCCCACGTCAGTTACTGTCTGCCTCAGATACTGTCTGCCTTCTCCTAAGATATTTTTCTCCCACCCCCACCACCCCCTCCCAGGCCTCCCTTAAATGCGCTCTTGGTCCGCCCACTCTTAGTTGTCCTTAATCTCATTGGTTCGGTTTCTCTTGAACTAAACACTCCTTATGTAAACCCCTCAACACTCTCTCTCTCTCTCTCTCTCTCTCTCTCTCTCTCTCACCAACGTTGCAGACACTTCTACCCTGATTTTGTACTCTCCTTCCCTTTTGTGATCTCTCTAGTATTCTAACTTTCTCCTGTCCTAAAATGCTTACTCAACTTACTACTGTAGTTATGCTTGTGCTTCTCGGCCTCATACCCCCCTGGGCACAACTCCTGCCATTCACACCTTCATCTGGTACCTCTGTCAGCCCTGCATTACACCTCCAGTATGGTCACAGGAACCCTTGACATGGACCACCTGGCACCCCTCCCCCCCTTTATGGCATGTTGGGGTCCTCCTCAAACTTAAAGCAAGCAGCCCCCTGATGATCCCACTGGCTATGCATGTACTCTACAACCTGTCAAGATGTCCCCAGCACTATGGCACTATAAAGCACAGGAACATCACACACAAACAAGTCTGCAGCATGCTCAAATCCCCTTCTCCTTCGACTACTGCTTATGCTGCTCCTCCCCTCAGGAAATGTACACCCCAATCCAGGTCCCTCTGAGCACGCAGCGGAAAATTCGATAAGGAGGGAAGGGTCTCTCACTCTGGCATCTACTAATGCCTGTAGCATCCTCAGCAAGCTAGATTCCCTTCAATCATGGATTCAACAGCATAACCCTGATGTCCTCTCCATGGTTGGAACATGGCTAAACCCTAATATCCCAGATGCCTCCATCTCAATCCCTGGCTACTCCATATTCAGGCAAGACAGGACTTTCAAACGAGGTGGGGGCTGTGCCATATACCTCAAGAGAACCGTCTTAGGGCACGCTATGCCATCACCTAACCAGGGCACCCTCTGCTCAGATCTTCGCCATCAAAGTCCTCCTTGGAGCTCACAATAAGGAACTTACTGTTGTCTCAGCTTATATATCCCCTAAGAACTAGGCCACTGGCTTCAACGACATTCTGGAATACATTCGAAGCTTGCATCATAACACAGAAAATATCATTCATGGTGACTTTAATATTAACTGGCTCTCCCCTGAGTCTTCTGTATTCAAGGATGCAGTTACAGCGCAGCACCTCTCACAACTGGTCCTCACCCCTACCAGATACAACTACAGGACCGGAACTTTCACACTACTAGATTGGATTCTGACTTGCCGCCCCAAACGAATCTCTAATGTCACAGTCCTCCCGGACTCAATTAGTGATCGCTCTCCTGTCATCTGCTCTTGGTCCAACAAGTTTCTCAAACCCCCTCCCAAGCTTCTCTACACAAGGGTAATTAACCAAGGGCACCTTCAGCTACTAAAATCCCACCTAAGCAGACTTGACTGGGCAGTGCTGGACACACTCAATGATACTAACAAAGCCTTGGACTTGTTCATCGATCGCTTTAACTCATCCTGTAACATCTCTGCGCCACTAAAAAAGATGAAGGTCAAAGGACGGTCGAACCCCTGGATTACCTCTGATCTTTTAACATGTCTTAAGCACAGGTACCACCTTTGGCAATGTGCTCGTGCTACCCCTTCGCAAGGAAGCATACAAAAATACAAAGCAGTCTGCAATGCCTGGACTCGCCTAATTTGGAATACCAAAAGTAAATATTTCAAGGAGGCACTGACCAGCTCTTGGGGTGATGGGAAAAACTTCTGCAACAACCTGAAAGAACTCACCAGCAAGGCACCTAAAGCACCCCTACCATGCTCAACTTACACGGCACTCCAACGCTTGACCTTGACACCATTACCGATACCTTCAACAATGCTTTCACAAACCTGGACAATATGCTTCCACCTAATTTCTTCGATGACCCTTCTCCTAATGCCCCCCTCAAGACCACCATAAATGCTCACTCAGCTCCACAATTCTTCTTCAAAGAGGTTTCTCCACATGTGGCTTGTACCTATAGCTGCAAAGCCATCTGCAAGTCAGGGTACAGTGGTGACTCCCTTGACCTCAAACTACTGGCGCGACTTCTGGATGAGGTCATTGAACCCCTGATGAAAATGTTTAACCTTTCACTAAGATTGGGCCAATTTCCTACATGCTGGAAGCAGGCAACCATCACACTGTTGCATAAAAGTGGAGACAGGTCTCTTCATTCCAACTACAGACCTATCTCACTCCTCCTCCAGCTATCTAAGGCATTAGAACGAATAGTGTCAGACCAGCTAGTCGAATTCCTGGATAAGTATGAAGTCCAATGCCCTGAACAGCTTGGCTTCAGAAAAGGGCAGAGCACCACCATGGCTCTTCTGGAATTCAAGAGTTTCATTCACGACACACTCGACAAAGGATACTGTGGGGGTGCGGTCTTCATAGACCTCACGAAGGCCTTCAACACCGTTAATCACCCGTTACTTCTTAGGCAACTGTCCTACATTAGGCTCTCTAATGAGACCTTTCCATGGTTTGCTAGCTACCTCAGGAATCGGACCCATAGGGTCAGGATTGCAGGTGTCATGTCTGATGTCAAGCCTGTCCTCTCCAGAGCCCCCAGGGGTCCATCCTGGGACCTCTACTCTTCTCCCTCTTCCTTAATAGGCTTCCTGGTGTCTGCCAGCAAAAAATTCTACTCTACGTGAATGATGCAGTACTATTCTCCTGCCACCATGACACTAAACTCCTTGAAACACAGCTGCAGCTTGACTTCAGGCTTGTTGAAGATTGGTTCAGCATGCATAAACTCATCATGAACTATAGCAAGACCAAAGTAATGACATTCTGTAATCCGCGGAGCAGGTACAAATCTCGATCCTTCAATATCATGAACAACGCCAGGTACTTGCTTGAACACGTCCTGGAGTTCAAATACCTCGGTGTCACACTGGATAGCTTCCTTTTCCTATACGCGGCATATTGACACTGTTGCCAGTGCTGTCAATATGCGAATTGGTCTGCTACACAAGCACAAACACTGTATGACTGCGGACACCCTTAGACTGGCCATCTACAGCTCTGTCACCTCTATTATTGACTATGGTCTGGCTATCTATGGCTCTGCTTCTTCAACTGCCCTCCGTAGAATCTCAGTCTTGCTCAGCAAAGCCTGCAGGCTCTTAATGGGCGCTGCCAGAGACATGCACACATGTGACCTCTATGTACAGGCTTGTTGGCTACCACTCCTCAACAGGATTCAATACCAGACCTGCCTGCTTACCAAAAAGATTCTCCTTGGTCTCATGCCCCCTGGTGTTTGTAAGCTGTTCTCTGCCTTCAGTGGTACTCAGCAAACGCGTAGTGACCAATCCCAAACCTTTCAGGTTCCTAGATGCCATACCACATTGGGTCAGCAGTCCTTCTACTTTAGGGCTCCTCATTGGTTTAATACCCTCAACAAAGAAGCACTTTCCTCCCCAACAATTGGACCCTTTCAAAAGAATCTCCGACTTTACCTCACCTCTACCTCCAAATGTGACTGCTTCTCCTAATTGACTGGTCCATTCTCTGACTAGATGATCTTGACCTGTGCTCTGTATCCCTCCTGACACTACTCTCACTGGCATCTGTCTTCCTTGTGCTCCTTTTCCCTCCCCTCTCTCCACCCTCCTTCCCCTTCCCCCCTACATTCCTCCTCCACTGTTCTAACCCCACCTTTTCCCCTGTTTCCTGATCCTCTCCCACCATTCTTCTCCCCTTCCTGACAAAGGCCCCTCAGTCTGTCACTTCTCCCTGGCAATCTCCTATACAATATCAGGCCGATAGTCCCCTTTCTTCTTAATTTCCTTACTCTGCTGCATCATCTATCTGTCTATTTACATTGCTCCCTACTAATTACCATTATCTCTAAAGTGATCTTCAGCTGCAAAGAAATGTCAACCTTGTCTATACTATGCCTGTTTACCATTACCAATCTTTGTATGTATGTTTCCCCATTCCTTTGATGTGGAACCTTTGTAAATGAGCAGCTTCTGTTCAAAGGTACTGATGATCCGAGAGTTTAATAAAATAAAAATAAAATAAAATAAATAAGTACGCTATTTTTAGCACTTTATAAGTTAGTCCATTGTGATTGGTATAAATATATCACAGGAATGTAATTCTTGCAACTGGTGAAACATCAGCTGATCTGCTGCTCCACACATCCGTGGTTGTTTGAACTTTGTTTGCACTAGCACTCTGCACTTTGTATCTGTAATGGATCATGAGCTGTGAGTAAATAAAACACTTTGGTTTTTGGATATCTTCCTGACTGGACAGCATATTTTGAACATTTAGGAGGGTGAGTGCCCTGATTTGCATAATCCTGTGTAGTTTGTATATCACTGAGCACCCAGTTCCACCTGAGCGGCTCTTACCATTTCTGAATATATACCATTATAGTGTACAGCTGGCCCTTTTTCTGTATAAATTTCCATTTCAGTTGAAGTGTTCTTGTACCACAGTTCAAAGGTCATGGAATGTCATTGCAATCTTCTGTGGTACCATACAACTACGTTCCAGCTGATCAGAGTCCTTGAGGAACCTAGTGTTTTACACTGTGCTGCTGTGCACAGCAATTAGTTCAAGTACTGAACTGAAACCACCAGTGTGTTCTCCGCTACTGCGGAAAACTGTGAAAAAAAAAAAAACTAAAACTTACAAACTATGCACTACATAAAATATCGGATGGGCAACCTTATGCCCAGCCAACCTGTGCTGCAACTTCAGGGTTCTGATTACATCAGACCTTTCAAGCTTCATTCTTGAGGTTGGATGTAATCAGGACTCTGAGGTGACAACACGGGCTGGTTGTATATGGTTGCCCAACTGATATTCTCTACATTAAAGAGCAGCTGATTCCTTAGGGAAAACTGTGGAAAACATAATAGCTGGGAAAACAATACAGCTTCTATTTCATATATAATCTATAAATTTCTCCTCCCCATTATTTATTACTGAAGAAATTCCCACAAAATAAGATCTTTATCCTTTTGAGTTCATCTGCCTCTATAGCTTGCTCCCTACTTAAAAGCATAATGCTCTGTTGTGACATCACAGTCCGTTGCCATGGGAAGAACTGTGATGTTGCAAGCACAGTATTATGACATCAGGTTGGGAAGAAGCAGTAAGAGCTAATGAACTCTTAAGGAACAGCTCTCCTGTTTTCATGCATATGACCTCAGTAATAAATAATGGGGATAAGAGAAACACAGACCTAATGAGAAATATAAGCTGCTTTGTGTCCAAAAATACTGTTTTCCAAAGTTCTTCTTGAGGCGTCGGTGGCTTTTTAAGGCTTTGTTGAACACTGAGTTATCACTCTGGGCTCCATATTTGACCAGAACTCTGATGATGCACCTGTTTTCTTGTGCCTGTCTGTTGCCTTAGCATCATTCCCAGCCTATTCTGTCCTGGCAGGTGACATGGTACAGCTGGGCAGAATTGTTTAAATTCAGATTCCGGTGGAATTCCAATGGGATTCTGTGAAATTTTAGAAATTACGCCTCATTCTGCAGCATTCTGTCAGAAGCAGAATTCCAAAATTCCCAAAGTGGAATGTTCCTTTTTTAAACTGCAGCTTACTAATCCACAATTTATATAGCACACAGAATAGTAATCCATGGTTTACATGGAGCCTTGATTTATTTTCCGCAAACTTGGATTATGTAACCTGTAGAACATTATTCCAAGATTTACATAGAAATGTTTTTCAAAATTCCATGGAATAAAAAAGAAACTCTGAATTGCATTTTGGAATCGGATTTGACATGCTGCATAAATTCCACTGGCTGAATTCCATGTTCTGCAGGACTCTGGGGCATGGTTTTAGAACATTCCACAGTAATTTCAAGGCCCTTGTCACAGGATGCCCAGGCTCTGTAAACCCTGGCAAATGAACACAGTTCAATGGATATTTAGAACCTGAATACTCACTCATGGTCACGTGGACATGAATGGAAACTAACAGGAGGAAGGTTCAGGAGGGACATGAGGAAGTATTATTTTTACAGAAAGGGTGGTGGAGCTGTGGAACAGTCTGCCAGCCGAAGAGGTGAGTGTGAGAAACATTGGTGGTTTCAAGCACAGTTGGGACAGAATGAAAGGTATAGTGGTTAAACAGGGTGATAGAATCAGGGGAAGAGTGTTGGAGAATGGGGAGAGCTAGGACCTTGGAGGGACAGTAGGTCCCAGGGCTAAATAGGGAACTTGGGCAGACTGGATGGACCATTGGTCATTATCTGCCATCATTGTCTATGTTTGTATGTTTCTCTAATATTTCCAGGGCTTTGCAGCCATACGGGAGGGAATAGTGTTTCCTCGCACCCATGATTCAGATGCCCGTATTGATATGTTCTTGGTGTCAGTCTTGTTCCACCAATCTGGAAATAGTGTGCAGCATGGGTAGATTCTTATTTTCTATGATGCTACACTCATTCGTATAAAGGAAACAGTATTAGAACATGGTGACTGGACCCCACTCTGTTATCAGACGTGGTCTTTTCTGCTATTGAAGAGTTCCTGGGCCACAACCATTCAGATCCTACATATAAATACTAGAGGACACAGCACATGGAGTACTAGTGGCTTTCATGCCACCATGCACAAGTGGCCTGTACTATGTCTATGAGAATAATATGCAAATGAGTGGCAGGGTCATGTGATTGTGACAGGGAGCTCCTGCCACTCTTGTGGACCGACCTTTTCTTAAATCTGTTGCAACAGTTCTTCTATTTCTTAGTCCAATCTATCTTTTACAATTTCTAGTCCATAAAGTTGGCCACATATGGGCACCCCCTTCCCCTTTCTTGATTATGCTATAGTGTCCTCTTTAATTTTCCTTTTCCCTCTCAGGTCCTCGTAAAGGGAGGTTATTGTGGTGACCTTGAGCTGATGTAGAACAAAAGGCTGTGTTCATCATTGTTGGATTTAGTATGAAATGGCACTATGTCATAAAATACTTTAATGTATATGCCTTATGTGTATAAAAAATGTAAATTTTGAAAATACCATGGCACTAGGTGTTTTTGATAAAAGTAAAAAGTTACTAGGGGACTGTATGATAAACACTAAGTTAGTTGTGCTATTTAAAATGCATGTACATTGCTGTAAACTGGACAAGTCTGAAATTTCATGGTGATTTGCATATATCCATGATGCTTTTCATTATGGAAGAATGTGTGATGTTGTGTTTCTTTGAAACTTGGCTCATTGTCAATGTCCTTTGGGGTAACCCTCGTTTCAGTGTTTCTGCACTGAGGTTCTTTGTCTGTAGCTTGTTTTTGTTTTGTTTTTCTTTTGGAGCCCCCAACAACCAAGCAAACAAGGCAACCATAGGAATGAAGGGTTTTCACTGAAAAGTTTAGATCAGAGATCAGTGAGTCTGCAGGTGCTGGCTAAGTGCAGAGAAAGTACATACATAGTCTGTTGCTGCAAAATGATGTACTGAAGAAGGGATATACCATTGCTTAAGGTTATCTCCTGCATTTTGAATAAACGTCACACAGAGATTGAGTGTTGAACTTGAAGTTCGGTGTCTGGTCTATCTGTTATCCCACAATCCCTCCACAGACTTGGTATCAGAAGTGCAGAAAACTTGCTGGAAGCATCTGGACTGGCTGAAGAGGGATGTTTTCTGGTAGATATCGCCCAGATATCCTAGGTGGACCGATGCAGCAGGATTTGCTGGAGAACAAAATCCATGGAGTTCTGACCAGAACCATGGCTGACAGATGGATTGAAGCTGTTGCCTGGACTGCACCTGGGAGCTCGGAGGAAGGCCAAGCCTGAAGACAATGAAGAGATGCAGGTCAAGGCAGACTGGAGGTGTGAGACACAACACCCAGGAGGTAGAGACCCCGATGAGGATGATCCACTGGATGAGTGGGCAATGGCTGGAGGCAGACTGACTATGCAGAGAGGTGGAACACTGATGCCAGGTGCTTGAGAGGTCCCTGCTGGAGAGTTTGGATGAAGAATGGGAGGAGGATTTTTCATTGGCTCAGCTGGAGGAGAACCCCCTGAATGAGCAGCATATTCCTTTGTTGCCTGTGTTTCCAGGATGTTACCTGCTGGAGGTCAGAGTTGCAAGTATGGGACTTGAATGTGAGACCCCAGGTAAGAAAGTGCCTAGTGATATTGTGCTTGGGTTGAAGACTCCAAGCAAGCGAGAAGAAGCCTATGTGGCTGAAAGGACTTTTTCTTGTATTAATACGAGTAAATCCATTAACAGTATTGACTGGGGTATACTGCAGGCTAAAGATGCTAATGTTGCCAAACTGTTACAGTATGTTAAGGTTAAAGAAAGAGGTGCCCAATGGCAGACAAGGAGTCTGAGGTGTTGCATAATGTTTATTTTTTGATGGAAAACCAACAAAGGAGATGATGGGTAGAAAATGGATTGGAACCTATATTGGAGTAACACCAAAAGAGTGTCTACCCTCAGGTGTCTGTATCAGTAGCAAGTGAAATGAATGAATCAAGAGACATAATGGGTTTATGTAGAGTGGTTGAACCTAGGGCTGGGCCCCTGCTTAAAACTGACATGTCTGGTGGGGTTGGAGCAGGTAATTACTCAGCCCAAAGAAAGTCTTTCTATGGTACTGGACTTTATAGCTGTCCAGATTTTTGGTTAAGAAATATGACAGACTTTCCCTAAAAGGATATGGGAAGGTGCCGTTAGTCTCTGTTGAGAAATGTGTTAATACCTCAGGGTAAAGAATGATGATATCCACTATGTTTATAATAGAACGTTTGTCATTAATAGGGACTCTAAGACAGAGCTTCTGAAGATGGATGGGTGGAAGCTCCATCTTTCCCTGGGACAGGAAGGTGGTAAGCAGTCTGCAATAACTGCTTCCCTCTTAAGGTGGGAGATGTATGACAGGAATCTGTTGCAACAGTTCTTCTGCTTCTTAGCCTAATCTATCCTTTACAATTTCTAGTCCATAAGGTTGGCCACCTATGGGCACCTCCTTCCCTTCCCTTTCTTGACTATGCTATAGTGTCCTCTTTAATTTTCCTTTTCCTTTTCAGGTCCTCGTACAGGCAGGTTATTGTGGTGATCTCTGAGCTGATGTAGAACAATAGGGTATGTTCCTCATTGTTGGATTTAGTATGCAGTGGCAATATGTCATAAAAGACTTTAATGTATATACCTTATGTGTATAAAATCTGTAAATGTTGAAAATTCCATGGCACAAGGTGTTTTTGATAAAGGTGAAAAGTTACTAGGGGACTGTATGATAAACATTAAGTTAATTGTGCTAGTAAAAATGCATGCAAATTGCTGTAAACTAAACAAGTCTGAAATTTTGTGTTGATTTGCATATATTCCATGATGCTTTGTATTATTGAAGTATGTGTGATGTGTTTCTTTGAAACCTGGCTCATTGTCAATGCCTTTTGGGGTAACCCTTGTTTCAGTGCTTCTGCACTGAGGTTCTTTGTCTGTAGCTTGTTTTTTTTCTTTTTTCTTTTTGAGGCCCCACCAACCAAGCAAACAAGGCAACCATAGGGATGAAGGGTTTTCACTGAAAAGTCTGGATCAGAGATCAGTGAATAGGTAGGTGCTGGCTAAGTGCAGAGAAAGGTAATACATAGTCTGTTGCTGCAAACTGATGTACTGAAGAAGGGATATGCCATTGGTTAAGGTTATCCTCTGTATTTTGAATAAACATCACACAGAGATTGTGTGTTGAACTTGAAGTTCAGTGTGTGGTCCATCTGTTATCCCACAACCCCTCCACAGTGATGACCCCTCTAATTATTATATATATGCTCTCTATGGATGTAACCCTGATGACAGTACTCCACCAGCCCTACGCTGGGATACTCTCAAAGCTTTCGTAAGGGGGAGATACTATTTTACTCATCCTACCAAAAAAGAAACTTATCAAAAAGCTGGATGCCATATTACAGAAAGTTATGTCTAATTAAATAATGAAGCTCCTAACTGGCTACTGGATTGGTCATTAACCGTCTTAGAATGCTATTCTGCTCAAACCTAAAAGTAAGTAAAATAAAACACAAAAATGAAAGTTGTTATTGCGATTAGACACACTGTATAATCACAATGACAACCTCAAAGCCAGTCATTTCTTTGGATTAAAGAACAACTGAAGGGAGGTGGCGCTCAGCTGTGCCTTGGACCACCTATCCCCTTAACCAGTCATTAATCCTTTGGAAACGACCAGCTTCTCAGTTATATTGCTTAATCAAGGAGTTGGAGAAGTAACACATGAGAGATGGATCACCTCATATTTACAGGAATCTACAAAAGGCCAAGATATAGTGCAACACTTTGAGCATGAGACAAATTCCGAGAGCAGTTCTTCAAATGCTAGGGGGGGAGAGTTCTTTTATGGCAGCTTTGAAAACAGGTGGCTGAGAAAAACATATTTTCACTACAAAGAGAAAAGGCCAAGACCTCTGACCCAGTGGTAATTAGCCAGGAATTTCAATCTGAAACTGTTTGCTGCTGAGATCTCCCTGCCCCCCATACGTACCCCTACCCCAGATAGTAATTTGCCCACTCTGAGTATCCTACAGGCTTTAGTTAGTGCCAGGCAAGATATGGATGGTTACAAGACAAGCAAGGTAGCAGCACTTGAGGAAGTGCACATGGCAAATGAAGTCAATGTTCAGAGTTGTGTTATTGAATGGTGAGCTACATGCCACAGTGAGGAACCACCGAACAATGTCCTGATACTTCGACCGCAAGGTCTTCATCAGGGGGTGTGAACCAACTCACATTCAAACCCCACCCCAGGAATCCCTCACTATTGCTAGACCACTGCAATTATTCCCCTGGAATGAGCTGCCCAGAGCCTAAGTTTTATGATAATAAGAGAACTTTAGAATGAAATTCAAAACTCTGCTGTGGCCATGCTCTACCTGCCCTGTAATGACAGATTTATTTCTCTGCCCTAGAGGAAGCATCACTCCGAAGTCGCTCTTCACAGTGCCAACATCCTGGTTAATTTTCTTCATTTATTTTTCACTGGTGTTTATTTTGTTTTAGTCAGTTTTCGATACTCTGTGTTAGGTTTAGGGTATTTTTCTTGTTGATATATGATTTTTCTTGGTTCCTTTGTAGTTCCAGGGAACCATGACATCACTATTGAGATGTGGTTTCCACCTTAGCAGAACCGCTTTCAAAAACCTTTTAAATTGTATTTTATTTTTCATCCTGAAATAAAATTGCCTTTTTTTGGTAGCAGTGCTGTATTCTTCATGTCACCGCTTTATGATTCCCCTTCTCTTGTTCTGGTTCCTTGCGAGGAACTGAGATGATAATGTATTTGAATTGGGCTTCATTTTCTAATACTTTTAGCTTTACTTTGGGCTTTATTTTCCTTGTGTTTTTTAAATTCACTTTGCACTTTCCATTTTTTCGGTGGGAACCAAACTGCTAACCCTTGGAACCGTTCCCTGTTTTCCCTTTGGAGTGTCAGCTATTAACACGTTTGACAAGTCCAAGAAAAGGACAGAACCCACTGGTTTCAAAAATTGTGCACCATATTTAAACTCCTGGCTAACGCAGACTGCCACAAGTTGTGTTTTTCTTGTTTGGGTCCTGATTATGATTTTTCCGGCTGTGAGCTTTGCATCAGGTTTTGCCCTAGAACACTAAAAAAGAGGGCCAAAAAACTTGAAAATATTATGGTTTCTCAGTCTGCCTCCTCTTCACAATCTGGCCCTGGGGAGAGTCTGGTTCCTCATTCGAAGCAGAAGGACAAGGCTGCTAAGGGTGACTCAGAGTTCAGGGTGTCTGACAAGGGGACCTCTGAGTCTACCAAGGCTAAAAGATCCACTGAGCTGGGATTAGAACTAGTGCCTGCCAAGAAAGAGCAGAAAGAAAAGCATATCACTGCCCCTTCTGCTGAAGAAGCAAAAGAGACGCCAGTTGACAGAAATAGAATGCCCTTAGCTGAGGACATGGCTAGGGCATGGCAGTTCTTCCAGGTTTCCAGATTATGGGAGCTTGTATGTCCATGTAAGGCCCTCCCCAAGCTCCTCAACCTGTACCAAAGCCTGTGGTGGAGAAAGTTGAGATGTTTTATGAAGAGGAGGGGGAGGAGGAGGATAAACCCATACAGCCTGATGGTTCACCGGTTCAGGAGTTCAGTTTCCCTCCCCGGTCCTCAGAGGAGTACTCGTCACACTGTTATTTTATGAAGCAGATGGCAAGCATCCTCAGCCACTCTTTCCTCAAGAGACAGTAGAGGATGAGTATGAGGTGGAGTTTTTGGACATGATGGGCTTAACACCCACAAAGAGACTTTTCTTGCCTATTCACTTAAAAAGGCCACCTCCAGAATCCTGATGGTCCCCACTTCTGCAGCTGGCATAGACAAAAGGGTTGAAGAGAAATACTAGCTGGATAGGCAGGGTGCTGAGTACTTCTATACTCACCCTGCCCATGACAGTGGTGCAAACTGCTGCCTTTGACAAGGCCAAGGTCCCTCTTTCCTCTCATCCCCCAGAAAGGGATTCCAGAAAACTGGACAGCATGGGCAGAAAGGTATACACTTCAGGCTCCCTTTTACTGAGACTGGCAGTCTATATGGCCTCTGCAGCTCAGTACCAGAAGTCCTTCTGGACCTCTGTAGTGTCTACAAGTGAGAGGGCTGCTGGTAATCTGGCCCAGGACCTGGCTGACACAGCAAAGGCTGCCTTGGATGCCACTAAATACCAGTTTTATATGGCTGTGGATGGCAATGACACTGCCTCTATGGTCATGACACATGCAGTCTCCTTCAGGAGGTTTGTCTAGCTCAGAACTATGAACCCTTCACAGGACACCCAAACTAAGGCCATGGATTTTCCCTGTGAGTGGAACTCCTTGTTTGGTGACAAGTCAGAAGCCTATATGAAGGAGGTGGATTAATATAAGACCACCTATAAAAGCAATACTGAGAAGGAAAAGGCTTTCACTTCCCAAAGACCTTATGGAAGGGGAGGTAGGGACAGGGGTTATGTGCCCTGGGCTTATATATCATATGATTAATCCCCTCAGAGGGGTTTCAGGGGTTTCTTCAGGGCAGAGGCAAGTGGGGCACAAAGCAGGCTGCAGCCACCATAGCTCCCAAGGTGCAAGCAAAGCAGAACCCCTGACAGGTCTTCACAGGTCGCCCAGCTGCTTCCAGTGGAAGGAAGGTTAGCTTACTATTTCCAGGCATGGAAAAACAAGAGGGTTCTGGAAATAATGAGTCAGGATCTCTCCCTTCAGTTCAAAAAGTTCCTTAAACTGCAGATACACAGGGACTTTCCACTTCATACCACAGCAGGAAAACTCCTGCTGGAGTTAGAAGTCAAAAAGCTGCTGCAGACCATTGCAGTGGAATGAGTTCCCTCTGCCCAATGTGGCAGGGGTCTGTACTCCAGGTACTTCCTCGCCCACAAGAAAAATGGAGAGTGGCAACCCATTTTGACCTAAGATTTCAGAACAAACACTTGAAAAAAGAAATGTTCAAGATGGTAACACTGTCCTCAGTGATCCCATCTCTGCAACAGAGTCACTGGTTGGAGTCACTGGATCTGAAGCATCCTACTTTCACATTCCAGTAAAACCCTCACTCAAAAAGTACCTAAGGTTCAGGGTAGGGAACTGCTACTATCAGTTTTCAGCCCTACCCTTTGGCCTATCCTCAGCACCAAGGGTCTTCACAAAGTGCCTGACAGTGGTCGCAGCTCACCTGAGAAGAAAAGGTGTGGTGGTCTTCCCTTACCTGGACAACTGACTAGTCTCAGGAGAGTCATACCAGGAGGCCAAGGCCTCCCTCCAGCTTACCCAATCAACCCTAGAGAATATGAGATTCCTGATAAACATCCCAAAGTCTCAGACAGAATCTGTCCAGGTACTGGACTTCATAGGTGCACAGTTGGACACTCAGCAGGGAAAAGCTTTCCTTCCTCAGGAGAGGGTGGCATACCTCACAGAACTGGCAAGATCCTTCACAGCTGGGCAGACCTGGAAGGGTGTTCCTTCATTTGCTGGGGCACATGGCCACCTTCACAGCTGTGGTCCCAGGTGCCAGATTTCAAATGAGGGATGTTCAGTACACCTAGGGCCTCACTGGTCCCAAAGGCGGGACACTCTGTCAAAGGTGGTACCAGTTAAGAAGTGCCTTCTAAGGACACTGAACTGGTAGAAAGAGGAGGAGAACCTCAGAAAGGGAATCTCCTTCCTCCGGCTATCACCCATAGTGGTAATCACTACAGATGTCTTCCTCTTGGGATGGGATGCCCACCTGGAGGACTTCACCATAAGTGGGGTGTGGCCACTAGAGCCCCAAGAGCACATAAACCTCCTGAAACTCAGGGCTGTGTATCTGGCAATCCACGTCAGGGGTCAATTGGTCCAAATCAGGACAGACAACACTACCACCATGTACTACATAAACAAACGGGGAGGAACAAGATATTCCAAGCTGTGCACATAAGCAATGAAGACCTGGAGCCTGGCATATGAGCTGGAGGTGCAGTTATCTGCAGTGCGCCTACTAGGGAAAGACAATGTCCTTGCAGATTTCCTAAGCAGAATTAGTCAAGGCAGCCATGAATGAACCCTGAACAAGCAAGTGCTTGCAACAGTGTTCAGAAGGTGGGGAACACCAGAGCTGAACCTATTTGCCTCTTGGCAAAACTATCAGCTCCCCCTCTTTTGTTGCAAGTGACCATCAGTGGGGACAGTCCCAGAGGATGCCTTTGATCTTCTGTTTGACAGGGAAGATTCCTTCATGCATTCCCCCCTTTTTCTCTACTGGCGAGAGTGCTCCTGAAGCTCAGAAGAGAACTTGCAACAATGATCCTAATTGGTCCAGACTGGGCCAGGCAGGCCTATTATGTTCTCTTCTTGACCCTGTCCAACAAACCTCCTATCACTATTCCCCTGAGGTACAATCTGCTGACTTTGCCTCAGGGCAGGATAAATATTTCCAGACCCCATCACTCTGTGCCTCAGGGCCTGGTACTTGAGGAGTTAGAGTATTCTGATTTAAATCTCTCAAAAAAGGTTTTAGATGTGTTAGAAGTTTCCAGAAAGCCAGCCACCAAGAAAACATATGCCTCAAAGTGGAAAATGTTTCCCCTGTGGTGTTCTTCCAGATAGATTAATCCCTTCCAGGCTAGTTTGTCCTGCATATTAGATTATCTGGCATGCCTACAGTCTCTGGGCCTTCATCCTTCTACCCTTAAGGTGCATCTTGCAGCAGTCTCAACATATACTTCAGCTGGCAGGGACAGGTCAATAGCCTCTCTGGGTATTTTAAAAAGGTTCTTCAAGGGTCTAACCCACTTGAACCCTCCTTCTCAAGATACAGTCCCTCTCTGGGACTTGAACCTATGTATTGCCCACATCATGGGTGCTCCCTTCAAGCCTATGGCAACTGCTTCTCTGAAGTATGTTACCTGGAAAACAGTTTTCTTGGTAGCCCTCACCTCAGCCAAGAGAGGGAGTGAGCTCCATGCTCTGTGTACAGGTCTGAACTGCATTATCTTCCACAGAGATAAGATAGTTTTGAGGACCAACAGGAAATGTCTTCCTAAAGAAGTTTCAGAATTTCACCTCAAGCCAATCTATCACACTCTCTGTGTTTTTTACTGAAAAATCCACACCAGATGGAGAGGAGGCTCCATAGCCTGGATGATAAGAGTTTTAAGCTACTATCTGGACTGCACAAAGGATGTTATGTCCACATTAACACAACTGTTTGTCACCTATGCAGATGAAGACCAAAGAAAGTCAGCATCCAGGAGGACCATTGCTCACTGGATAGTGCCATGCATACAGTTATTTTATGGCAAAGCTGGCAAACTTTCACCTGAAGGCCTAAGGGCCCATTCCAGTAGTAGTACCTCTGCCTCAGTGGTAGCATCTAGGGGTGTATCCATTTAGAAAATGTATAAAGTAGCTACATGGAAAACACTGCACATCTTTGCAAAACACTACTGTCTGGACATACAATCCAGAAGGGATGCCATTTGGGGCACTACTGTCTTGCAGAACCCTTTCCTAAACAGATTCTGTGCCCAGCCTCCTAAAGTACTGCTGTGGAGTCTCCAGTTGTCTAGCAATAGTATGGGATTCTTGGGGGTTTGAAGAAACAATTACTAACTGTGGTAATGTTGTTTCTTCCAAAGGGATCCCTCACTATGCTTGACAATCTCTTCCCTACCTCCCCTTCTACAACATGAAAAAGATTATCACAACAGTCAACTTTCTTGTCACACTGACTCTCAATGGAAATTCTTTATGAATTTCCTTCTCATTTATTTTTCTTTACCAAAAAAAAATTCTAACTCAATTTTTTTGTTTAGTCACTTAACTGGATTTGGTGGGCACTGCTCTCTCATAGTTTGAGAAATAAATCTGCCATTAGAGGATAGGGGAGAGCGTGATCACAGCACCGTTTCAAATTTAATTCTAATGTTTTCTAATTAGCATAATATTCTAGGCTCTGGGGCAGCTCATTCCAGGGGAATGACTGCAGTTGTCAAGCACAGTGAGGGATTCCTTTGTAAGAAACAACATTATTACGATGAGTAATTTTTTTTCCTTTCCTTCTGCCTTTAAAGTGCTCATTTAAAGTGACAGTGAATTAATTTGCATAATATGAAGTGACATATAGTCCAAATTTTGCAATTAATAAAGTAGCAAATGTATACAAACACAGGAAAAAGAGGGAGGAGATTGTTAAAGGAGCTACGATATCAACAATTTACAATGTTTAGCATTGTACGCCTATTTCATGATGGTATGTCATATCTTCATTTTTTTAATCACATAATAATTTTATTTTTTTCATAATTTATGTCACAATAATATGCACAATATACTAATACACACAACATATAATTACCACAAAATGCATAGACACATAGATACACACAACGTATATAAAAAAGAAAAATAGTGCATAAATAGTGCATACTCTTAAACATAAGAATAGATCTAGACCAATTCAAAAAGGGGAGAGAGAGGCAAGATAAGATATGATTAAAGAACTATTAAGTTTATGACAGAATAACCTGACGGTATAGCTAATTACATCTTTAACTTTCCTTATTACAGTTTCCCAAAATATCAGATGCATTTCTATCTACCACCAGCCGTTATTAAACTGGCAAAACAAAATACAATAAAAACAAACACAAAGTCCAATGGGTCAGCCCCCACAGACATAAATTATATTCAAATAAGTATTCAAATAAATACTTTTACGCAGTAAATTAGGAATACATCAAAACAGACCAGAGCAGAGATTCAAGCAGTTTAAACAATCAGTCTTACAAAAGGTTAGTTAGTTACAAGTTGTAAGTTAGTCCATATTTACAGATCCCTATTTTCCAAATTGACCAACATCTCATGTTCTGATGAGGTAGGAGATTCCACTGTGTCCTGAGAGGAATATTGTGCACGAAGGTAACTCGTAAGTTGATCCAGCTCAAAAAAAATATATTTCTTCCCGTCTTTAACTATTATCACCTTTGCAGGGGGTAACAGAGAAAACTGTGCACCAGATTCTAAAATCTCTTGATGGTACGCCAGAAACCTTCTTCTTCTTCGTTGTTGTGTAGCGTAACAATAGTCCGGATATATATAATACCTTAAACCATTATATTCTAAAGTCCCTCTAAGCCTAGCAAGCTTAAAGATATAGTCACGATCTGAGTCAAATCCTAATGTAGCAAAAATCGTAGATTTTGATGTGTGTAAAGATGCAGGTGCATTCACTGAAGTGGTGGAAGTACCAGAAGCATTTATGTTGCGTTTAATCACTCGAAACACTTTTGAAATCAAGGGTTGGGGGTTTCTGCTGGTAAATCAAAAGTTTTTATCAAGATATCTTTCACTAAGTATCTCGTTGTTTCAAAATTTACATCCAATTGGTTTGGTACCCTTAAGATACAGTATGCACATTTCTATAGTGCAAAAGGTTTTCAGCATTTTCCAACTTTCTATTGATATTATAATTTTCTTTGATAAGACTCACACAATTTGCTTCCAGGGACACCAACTTTGTTGCTTGTTTTTCAATTTCTTTTTTTTTTTGTATAATATTTTTATTATTTTATCTTTAGATAAAACAGACATTCCAAGATTCACATACTCTATAGTTACATCAATCATATGACATATGTTATTTGCCGCTATCAGTCCACTTTTAAAAGTCTTTAATGCTGGCTCCAAAATCCAGTCTTTGGCCAGCTCCCTATAAAAAAATAAAATGTCCATTTGTAGTGAGACTGTATAATTAGTTAGAAATAGAGTTGTGAGCTCTTTCAACATATTTGATTCAGTAACCAGATTAAAATGAACACAATCATATAAATAAACTTTTAAGAATTACAACAGTAAACTTGCAACCTATTTTATATGTGTGCAACATCAATATTAACTTAGACTTACTAAATGCTATTGCAAAGGCAAAAGCTCTTTTCTGTATAATGGAGCTATGAATGGTGAATAGTATTTTCATACCCCCCCATTCAAACTACCCCTCCAGAAACCTCTGAGAAAATTAATAACTCTGCAGGAGTAAGTGCAGCTATGCATTGAGCCCATAGCCTAGAAAACTGATCCACCTTTCCCTTCAACACAAAAGTTAATTTTTCCATTGCCAGAGTGGACAGCATCAAGTTTCTCCACATAGATATTGTGGGTACTGCACATGAAACCCATGTATTTAATATGATTTGTCTAGCTAAAATAAGCAACACCCTAACCCATCATGGATACATGGACCCTTCCCCCTGTCCTTCCTCTCTCAGTCCAAAAATCAGGGAGAGTGGGGACATTTCCAGAGATTGGCCCCACATTCTACCTACTTCTCTCCTTATCTGGTCCCAATAATTCTGTAAAATTTTACATCCTCAAAAACAGTGGAGATAAGTACCCTTTTCCTTCATGCATCTACCACACATTGGAGAGATGTAAGGACGGTATTTGTTGACCCTGACTGGGGGATAAAAAAGATAGTGGAGAAACCTGTACTGTACCTCTTTACATTTGTTGCAAGTTAGCAGTCCCATATGAGAGAGCATTATTTGCTCCCAAGTTTCATCAGCCAAATTAGACCCAAGGTCTAGTCCCCATTTTATGCTGCTGGCCAAGGCCAGTTCACCAAAACACTGTCTGTCTAATTTTGCCACTCTCTTAATAAGATGATTTTCATTACTGCTAGCATATCTAATTTCTTTTTCTATTTGTAGAATCCTTTCCCCTCTGGAGGTCTGTGCCATATTTTTTCCTCCATAATGCCTGACTTGGAAGTAGCGATATATATGTGAGTTTGGTAAGTGTAGGTTTCTTTTAATAGTCTCAAATGTAAAAGCTTTGTCTTTCCCCCATAGATCTCCTAGACAGTTAATCCCTCTGGTTTCCCAAATAACAAATTCCGCATTCTCCCATCCCGGTAGAAACTCTGGGTTTCTAGCTATTGCCACCAAGGCTGTACTACTGCCCAATACATTGCATCTCTTCTTAAAACTTCTCTAGACCTCTGAAACTGCCAGCACTAAAGGATTAGGGCATGCTAGCCAGTCAAAAGCCCCATCCCATCCAGGTGCCAGGTATGCTGAAAGGCAACCTGGGCACCTGTCTTGTTCCAAATCAAGCCAGGAAGCAGCCTCCCCCCCGTGCAACCCAGTTATGTATGTACCTAAATTGAACCAAGAGAAAATATCTTCTCATATCCGGGAATTCCATGCCACCCTTTTCTTTAGCTGCCTTGAGTCTATTCAGAGACAGCCTCGGTCTACCCCCTTTCCAGATAAAATTAGTGAAACTCATCCAGTTTTCAAAAATCTTTCTTAGATGGGCTAAATGGCATCATCTGCATTATGTATAGCAATCGGGGTAGTATATTCATTTTTATAAGGTTAATCCTTCCAATCCATGATATTGGCAAACCATTCCATCTTAACTTATCTTCCTGTACTCACGTTATAATAATTAAATTCATATAGTTTTTTGAGGTCCCGTCCTACTTTTAATCCCAGATACGTGAGGCAATGTCTCACCACTCTCAATCCCCAGGTAATCTTCTCTCTTTAATTGGCTTCCTTGTCCAGGTATATACACTCAGACTTATTAAGATTAAGTCTGTAACCAGAAAAAAACAGCAAACTCCTGCACAAGCCTCAATAGGGCAGGAACCGAAGACTCCAGCTTAGCTAAATAGAAAATTAAATCATCCGCATATAAAGATATGCCGTGTTGGACACCATTTTGTATGCCGATACCCTGAATCGAATCATTTTCCCTCATCCTACATGCCAGGGGTTCTAGCACCATAGTGAACAGGAGGGGGAGAGGGCACAGCCCTGCCTCGTGTTCCTAAAAAGCTGGAATTCCATCGACGAAGCACCATTCACTAGCTCTCTTGCCATGGGCTCATGATATAAAAGTGTTACCAATTTAATAAAATCAGTCCCTACCCCAAATCTTTGTAAGACCTCGAAAAGTTACGCCCACTTGATTCTATCGAATGCCTTTTAGGCATCCATTGACAATACACAAGCTTTTCCCCGGTATTTAGACCCCCACCATACCACATTCAGAAGTCTTCTAATATTATGGTATGACATCCACCCCTTAATGAAGCCTGTCTGATTGGGATGGATAATCAAGGGTAATAAATATTCCAAGTGTAAGGCCAACACTTTAGCTATGATTTTACAATCGTAGTTAAGTAAAGATATAGGTCTGTAAGATGCACAATCCGAACTATCTTTATCTGGCTTCAGCAATAAATGGATATTAGCCAGGGAGCACGAGGCTACAAGTCTCCCCCCCCCCCCCCCATCTCTTTTATGATGCTGCTCATGGGTCCAGCTATCACATCTTTTAACAGTTTTTAGAAAATGGGCAAAGACAATGCTCTCTTCTGATTGGCTGAGACACTTATTTAGGTGGGCATCTATCAGACAATAGATGCCCACCAAATAAGAAGTCCCAGCCCAAACCTTCCTCATATGCAGCCAAGTATCCTTGTGCCCAGCCTGCTTCCTCATTGGCTGAAGCACTGGTTCACACAATTTCAGACTGCCGCCATTTTTATTTCATTGCTTAGCGAGAGTGAGAGCCCCCACCCACACGCTCATTCTCTAGACTAGAAAGACAAAAAACTCCATCCAGTAACTGACCAAAACAGATCAGCGTACTGGTGTCCGATTATAAGTCAGGCTTAAAGTTTTTATTTTTTGTTCTGTGAGTAAAACCCCTGGTGAAACCATTCCTTCATTGGATCTCTCCCTAAGTTCTCTGCCTTTCGCTGCAACCGTGTTCTGTATGAACTCCGCGCGTGTAGAGTGCCATTCATTATCCCTCAAATGGCTCCCCCACTCTGCTCCTCTGTAGAAAACAAAGTTTTGCCTGCCACCCGACAAGGAATCAGTTCCACAGCTCACACCTGCCTGGAAAATGAAAGTACAACCCCCCCCCCCAGTTTCTCTCCTGACTGCAGTCTTCCTGTCTAATCTCGGTACTGATTGGCAATACAGTTGCTACTTTTAAAACGGCAGCCCCAGTAATACCACAGCAACGTTTGTTTGTTTTTCTTTTTTTTTCTTAGTTCGAACTGACTCCGGCTCTGTCATGATAATGAACATCCACTCTCTTAAGTGCTGCTAGCTGGCAGTGTCAATAGATCTTCACATGGAAAGTCCCACTTTGCTCTTGCCGCACCGTGCTAACAAGCCGTCAACAATTTCTGACTCTCGCTATTATTCTGGATTAAAAAAAACTCAACTGAGTGAAATCACAAGTGATCTTTTCCCCTTTGACATAAAAAAAAAAAGCTTTTGTAAATGAAAACACTAGTGCTAGCACCTCACGTAATCGGTGCTGCACTGACACATCCCAGTTCGTGTTCACTTCACCTCCAGCCAACAGAAAGTGAATACTTGCAGTTTTAAAGTGAAAGATTGCTTAACGGCAGAGTAGATTTCTGACCACGCTACATCTGTCACCCACCTATATTCACTGAAGTCGTCTCCACTCTGGTGATGCCGTGTGTTTCAAGTCCTGCCAAATACAGGTACAGTCCCTTTAAAAACTGAGAAAATTAGCTAAACAGAGCATGGACGGGGGTCAGGGATAAATCAGTGCTTCTTCCACTTACAGACAACAAAAACAAGCTGGAGGTGGGGTTACAAAACTGCTGCATGATGACAGGGGAGGGGGTCAACTGAAAAAAAACAGTCTGCTACAGCGGTGGTAGCTGCAAAAGGCCACCATTATAATGAAGGTGGAGGAACTATTTAATTACAAAACATATCGAAAATTAATTATTATATTAATAATATTGTTATCAAACTTTTTTTTGTACTGTGCCCATTTTCTAAGCGCAATAATACCCTCCAGGGTGGGTGGTATTGGGCAATACCAGACCTTCCAGGGGCTATAAGGCCCTCCGCCTGCAGCGTCGGGCCACATTACGCCCCTGGGCGGTCCGGTATTGCCCAATACCGCCCACCCTGTCGGGTATTATTGCTTGCATAGTATTCCTCCCCAAACCCATCTGGTCCCCATGCCTTCCCTGATTTTAGCCCAGATATTGCTCGCTTAATTTTTGCTTCGGAGACCTCTGCCCCCAGATAGAGAGCTTGGTCTTCAAATAATTTTGAAAGAGTACATTTGTCCTGAAATAGCTTTGCTTCTTCCTTGGTGCCTGCGCATTCTGCTCTGTACAAATCTGAGTAGAATTCTCTGAATATCTCTCGAATTTCACCCTCCTGGGTTGTGATGCGATTACCTCTATCCTTAATGGACACAATCTTGCTGGGGACCGTCCCTCCCTTCATCAAATGAACCATCAAAGGGCCTGGTTTGTTACTCCATTCATAGATAAGCTGTCTGGTAAATCTCAAATTCTTTTGTGCTAAGCCATTCATAGTCTCATTAATAGCCTCCCGAGCCATTTTCAACTGCTGCCTATCACCAGCCTTGTTGTTCTGTAGGACTTTAATTTCTAATTCTTTGATCACATTCTCAAGGTCCTTCATTTTTAATCTTCTCTTTCTTTTTTCACTTTTGCTGTATAACTAATTATAGCTCCCCTCATTACTGCCTTACCCGCTTCCCATACAAGGCCTTTCAAGGGAACTGAGTCCTTATTAGTAGTCCAGTACTCTTCCCATGAGGATTTAATGAATTCTGTAAACTCCTCTTTACATAACAAATATGTGGGGAACCTCCATTGACCAAGTCTCCTTTCAACAGCAAGCCCCCTAAATTCAGTTTCCCCCTCCGCCGCACCTATTAGCCCTCTATTTTAAACAAAGCAGCCCTTTAGGAAGACAGTGTAGCCTGAGCTCCCTACTCAAACAACTATAGGATCTCCGTATCATTAGACTACTTCAGGCGGTAGGCTATCCGCTCCATCCTGTGGCTCCATGAAGGTGGCTGTAGGCCTCCCCTTCCCCCACATGCCACTATATTCGGCATTTTAATTTCCCATTCTTCCCCACATATTTCCACACCCCCTGTGTTAGGCACATAGGTATTACCATCATACCCTTGCCTGCAAACTCAACGTGTGCTTGTAATATCCCCATCCCAGCTTTCATTTCTTTATTTTGCACATCTAGGTGAGTCTCAAGTAAGCATGTTATGGAGGCACCCCCACAGCCCCAAAGGAAAACCCTGCCCTCCACACAGCTTCATAAGTCAGAACTTATAGAATAACAAGCAGAAACACAGAGAGTCACTAACTGTTTGATAAATTTTTCTTTGTTCTTTTTGTCCCATTCCTGGATAAACGATTTTAATTTGGGTGGCTCCCAGAATGAGTACGTTGCCTCTTCAGTGCGCACTTTCACTGTCGCCGGGTAGGTAAGGAAAAACTCGATATTCCGCTCCCTCAGCATAGTCATAACTTCACTGAAGGCTTGGCGCTTTTTCTGCACATGTTGTGACAAATCTTGATGTAGAGTTAACCTGCATCCTTTGTAGATTAATTCCTTCTTGGCTCTGTATGCTGACATGCCCCCTGCCGGTCTTGAAAATTATGTAGACGGAAAATGATCTGCCTGAGTGGCTGGCCAGCTGGTGGTCATGGTGCAAGCACCCTGTGTGCCCTCTCTAACTTCAAAGCACCATTTCTGACTTGCATTCCCAGGATTTTCAGTAGAATTTTAGAGCAAAATTCAAGGACACTTCTACCCTACTTTCCTTCTGTCAGCCCACGTAGCCGCAAGTTACTCCTTCGATTGTAGTTTTCTTGGTAGTCCACCATTTCTTTTAGGCAGTCTACCTCCTTCTCCAGGGCAAAGACTCTCTCCAGCAAGTTATTTAAAGCATCTTCAACATTAGAGACCCTCTGCTCCACCTCCAACAGTCGCTTTGTGTTTTCTCTGACTTCTGAGGTAATTGAAGCAACTTTAGATTCAAACACATCCAACCATGGTCCCAGCCCCTGCAGAACCTGATCCCCTACAGCATGGCTTATCACTGCAATTTCGGCTGCCAACCACGAGATAGGCCCCAACGTGGATGCGCCTGCTGCGTCTCCTAGGCCCGACTTTTTATTAAGATTTTTCGCCATATTCCTCATTGATTTACTGGGCACCAAATATTCTTTCATGCTCACCAACGTTAGTACAAACTGCCGGGATAAGAAAAACTTAGATCCGCCTTGTTAAATAACTATTTTTATTTTAAAAAGTGCGGAGGTACGGAGATTTGCATCCACTCTAGTTGCTGCTCATTAGCACCCCGCGTTTTTCAATTTCAGCTGAGTTCTGCAACACAATTTTCTTTGTCTCCTCAGCCACAGTTTTTACTACATTTACTTCACTTTGTAAATACTCAGCTTTCTTGGAAATGGCTTCATACCTTCAATCACTTCTTTCAGTCCATGCTAGAATTTTTTCTAGGGTTGCACCCAACCTCTCCAATGTGTAACCACCTCCCTCAATAGGTGACGACTGTAGAGGAATCTCACTCCATCTCTGAGGACGACTTGAGTACTCTGGATAAAAACTCTGTACTGTCTGCGTCTTGGCTAGCTCCTCAGAACTTTTTGGCGGGGAGATAGGTTGCACTGTTTCCATAGCCTGCGGGGCAGATGGTGAGCTAGCCACTGCTCCACTGCCGCTTTCCGGGGTAGGTTTAACTGGAAGAGGCTGCTATTCAAGTGGGCCGGATCTTGGAGAGATGAACTCCAACTTCGATGCTCCCTTGCTTCTCCATGAATCCATTGAAACAGAAATATTCACACAAAACGAAGTATAAAGTAAGGCGAGTTAAAAACTGTCACCCAATGCAGTGAAAAACCCTGCCAAATGCCATCTCTTCTGCTGTCAGCATGAATTACTCACAACAAGCTGCTACTACTGCTGGCTATCTTGCTCTTCATTTTATAATAACACCCATGTATTTCATCATCATCATAGTAATAATAATAATAAATGAATGGAAACCCTTTTAAAAGAAAGGTTGGTGGAATATCTGCATCAAGGGGGTTACAAGATAAAAAAACACCATAGATTCATGAGAGGAAGGTCATGTCAGACAAATCTGATGGATTTCTTGACTAGGAGGCCACAGAAATAGAGGAGGGAAGGGGCAGTAGATGTGGCCTATTTGAACTTCAGCAAAGACTTCGACACTGTACCACATAGGAGACCGGTAAAGAAACTGGAACATCTAGGAGTGGGAGCTAAAGTTGTAAACTGGGTAACAAAACTGGTTAATGGATAGACAGGTGGCGGAGGATGTTGGTAAATGGCACTCACTCTGAGGGGAGAGTGACCAGCGGGGTGCCTCAGGGTTCAGTACTGGGGCCAGTCCTGTTAAACATCTTCATAAGTAACACCACAGAAGCACTTGAAGGGCAGGTATGCCTTTTTTGATGATGACACTAAGATCTGTAACAGGGTCAATATTCAGGAGGGGGTGGAGAAAATGAGAAGGGGACCTTACAAAACTTGAAGAGTGGTCAAGGGTATGGCAGCTGTGGCAGAGAAACTCAAGAGCTGAGTATACAATGGGGGTGGGGGGAGTACTGTTGGTCACTAAGAAGAAAAGGGACCCAGTGGTTATAATATCTGATGACCTCAAAGTCACAGAGCAGTGTAACAAAGCAGAGGGTAGGGCCAGTGGAATGCTGGGGTGCATAGCGAGAGGTATCACAAGCAGAAGGAGGAAGGTGATGATCATTGGCGAGACCACACCTGAAATATTGTGTACAGTTTTGAAGGCCACATTTCAGATAAGGCATGGACAGGATAGAGGCAGTCCAGAGTAGGGCAACCAAAATGGTACATAGCTTGCATGAGAAACCATAAGATGAGAAGCTGAAGGCTCTCGATATACTGTGTACACCTTTGAAGAGAGAAGTGAGAGAGGGGACATGATAGAAGCCTGCTAGTACTTAACAGGAGTAGACAGGGTACAGGTGGGGAGCCTGTTTCAAATGAAAAAGTGCAACAGAACAAGAGGGCATGAAATGAAGTTAGAAGGGAGGACATTTAAGAGGGATGTGAGAGAATACTACTTCGCTGAAATAGTGGTGGTTGCCTGGAACAGCCTGCCAAAAGAGGAAAAGAGGTAGTAGGGGCAAAATCTGTGGGAGGTTTCAAACATGCATGGGATAGACACAAGGGACTGCAAGTAAATAGAAAGTGTGTGTGTATGGGGGGGCACAGGAGACCAGTGAGCGTCTGCTGAGACTGAATAGGTGGGGGAGAAAAACTGGGCAGACTGGGTGGTCCAAGCAGTCCTTTGCTGCCAACAAATTCTGTTTCTTTAAACTTGTTACTGTTTATATTGTAAACTTTTTAAACTTTTGTTGCGTCTTTGTGTGTAGGAGCTCATATGCTATACTGAATGCACAGTAGTCAGACATGACACAGTCAGATGTGGATGCCCCCCTGAGATGGAAGGAGGTGGAAGTCACTATAGAAACTTTAATTAAAGAGAAGGCTCCTGGACCTGCTGGTCTGCAAGTGGAGTTCTGTCAGGTCTTTCTCCCAGTGCTAAAAGAGGGGATGACTTCTCCAGAGGTGACTTGCCACACTCTGCAGATGACAACCATAACTGTTCTTTCCAAGCTAGGAATAGGTCCTTCCTTATACTTCGTATCACCCAGTATCTCTGATCGATGTGGATTATAAAGTTACAGCTAAAGTTGTCTTATCTTGTCTTCAGCCTGTTCTGCCCTGCTTAATCCATGAGGACTAGGTGTTTTTTTAAGGAAAGACACTTAAACTAACATTTGGTGTACACTTATCATGGCTTGGAGGTGGTCCAAACAGCACACCAAATCATGCATGCATGTATTTGATGCAGAGAAGGCATTTGACAGAGTAGAAAGGGACTTTATATTCAGTGACCTAAGTGGTCAAAGGCACTCTATGCCTTTGGCTAGGGCACTGAACAAATACAATTGCCCAGCCTTGTCCATTTAGAACATAGAGAATAGTGCATGGGCAAATATGCGCAACCAGCCTATTGTACCACCGAGGGGATTTGATTACCTCAGACCTCGAGAGCAAAGCTCGAGAGGTCAGTGTAATCAGAACCCGAGGTGGCACAATAGGGTTGAGTTGCAAGACAAGGGTGCCTATGCACTATTTTTTTATAGTGCAGGCCCCCCATTGCCAGAGTTTCTTGTTTTAAATTTTTGAAATGGAATAAAAAATTTATTCGTTGCTCCGTCGTGTTCTGGGAGTTGGGGCTAGTTGCTTTGTTTACATGTATGGTTGCTAGTGAGCGGACATCCCCACATTTATTGCATAGCCTTCTATTGGCTGTCAATGGGATGTGGGAGGGATTTTCAACTAAAAAAACATGGCAGCGTATGTCTCGGTTAGCGAGAGGACGTGGGCTCAGAGGAAATGATTACTTGTAAGTTATTTAAACAACTGCTTCTAATTTTGATGAAGCTGAGGTTATCTGGTTGATCCTGCATTTGTTTTTGGCTTATGTGCCTGTTCATGTTCGCGTCACCGGTTCATGGGATCTTGCCGCCAGCGCTGCTGTTGCTGCTGCCAGGAGGGCTCGCGGCCAGTTTACGGTTCTGACAGAACCTCTAGAGCTTTTCCAAATGTTGTTGTACCACAGTGTACCACAATCACATTCCATGACCTTTTGAACTGTGGTACAACAACATTTGGAAAGGCTCTGATTTCTGTACAGAACAACACCTGACTATACACTATATTAGAATGCTGTAATTTAGAGCCCAAAAACAAGTGGCTGGATTAAGGCACTTATTAGAATCCTACAGGCTCGAATGCAGACTAATACTTGTCTAGCCAAGCCTTTTGGACTAACTTGGGGCACATGTCAGGGATGCCCTCTTAGACCCTTGCTTTACATTCTCACTGTCGAGCCTCTAGCTATGATCATCTGGGATCATACAGAAATATGGGGGCTGTGTCTGTCTGGGACCAACCACATAATTTCTCTTTTTGCCGACAATATTTTGCCCTTTCTGGATAAACCACGTAGGCCATTGCTGGCTTTGCCAAACCTGCGACCCTATGTTGCAGCACAAATTAAATTGGTGATAAAAGCAAATAAATGCTCTTAAATAAATATTCACTTATACTGCCCCCCTAAATGTCCACTTACACTCCCGCCTCTCGAATATGGTCACTAGGAAGTGTACAGTGTGGCCGAGGCATAGGTCAGGAAACACTGGAAAATCAGGAGAAATTATAAAATTTGAAAGTAGCATTTTATTATTACCAAAACAAAATTTAAAAATACAATTGTGAAGGATAGCTCTTATACAGGCAGTCAAACAAAACAAAGTCCTTCATCTAAGGGTATCTCTAAATCGAAATTTCAGTCTCTGTCTCACTCCAAATAAAACATTGCTCTCTCTATATAAAATGTATTTTCCAGGCAATTTAATTCTGCATCCTGTTCTTGTAAATCACATCACCTGTGTTCCACAAAATGCATTAAGACTTTGCCAATTTCTTTCTCGTGACCAGCCTGAAGAGTACATTAGTCTTCCCAGTAGGTGCAACCAATCAAGACATCTTGTCCCAGGGCCAGCCCCCTGCTGATAGAAACATAGAAATCTGACAGCAGAAAAGGACTGTTTTGCCCATGGAATCTGCCCATGCCCCCCCCTTACTCATCCTCTTTATCCAGATACATCTCATGCCTTCCATTGGCTATTCCCCTGAATTTATCCCATAACCTCTTGAATTCCCCTACTGTTTTGGCCCCCACCACCTCTTCTGGTAGTTTGCTCCGTGAAGTACTGCCCTCTCACATTGCCCCTAAACTTTCTCCCCTCCAATCTCAAACTATGCCCCCTTATTATAGGACATAATTTCCTTCTACATAAACTCTCCTCCCTCACTTTGTTTATCCCCTTCAAGTACTTAAACATCTCAATCATGTCCCCCATCCCTCCTAGTTTCTAGCCGGTACAGAGTCCAGCTGCCTCATCCTCTCCTCATAGGGCTTCAGATGCATGCCGTGCATCATTTTGGTCACCCTTCTCTGGACACTCTCCATCCCATCTATATACTTGCATAGGTGAGATCTCCAGAACTGGACCCCATACTCTAGGGGCTCTACGATGCTGGTTCGACAACTATGTTGTCGACCGACATCACAGCGACAGATTTATGTTGACCGCATGTTGCAGTAGACATAAATACAAATGAAGACCCCAGTCTTTTTTCTATCAGGGGGGCTTCGCCCCTGAACCCCCATGTGGGGGCTGAGCCCCCTGCACCACCTGAACTAAAGGATTCCAACTCGGAATCGGAGTTGGTTCAGGGAAGGGGTGCAAGAACAGGAGACAGAGTGCCAGGGTCTTGGGCAGACCATTACAGTGAACTGTGGATGTTGTTGGCATTGATGTGATCACTATAATGGTGTCACCATAAGGTGGGCATACCTACTCAAGGTGGGGTCTCACCATGGACTTGTAAAGGGGCATCATCACCTGTCTCCTTATGCTTGTTATACCCCTTCCTATGCATGCCAGCATTCGATTTGCCTTGCCTACTGCTTTATTGCACTGGTTTTCCACTTTCAGGTTGTCAGTAATGATAATCCCCAGATCCCTCTCCTGGTCAGTTACCTCCCCCCACAGTGTGTATATGGCTTGTGGGTTATTATGCCCTACGTGCATTACTCTGCACTTCTTTGCATTTAATTTCAATTTCCAGCTTGCCTACCACATCTCCAGTTTTATCAGGTCCTCTTTCGCTGTCTCCACCCCCCCGGTGTGTCCACCATATTGCAAATCTTCATATCATCTGCAAATAAGCACACCTTCCCCTTCAGTCCCTCTGCTATATCACTGATATAGATGTTGAAGAGGATGGGCCCCAATACTGACTCCTGGGGCACCCCACTTGTAACCATTTCCTCCCTGGAGTGTAATCCATTTACCATCACCCTATGGCTTCTTTCTCTCAGTCAGCTCTCCACCCATCTAATTATTTTCAACCCCACCCCTACGCTGTCCAACTTATTTACCAGCTTCCTGTGAGGGATGATGTCAAAGGCCTTACTGAAATACAGATAAGCCACATCCACTGCCCAACCCCCCCCGATCGACCATCCTACTCACCCAATCAAAAGATTTGATCGGGTTCATCTGGCATGACCTCCTTTCTGTGAAGCTGTGCTGTCTGTTGTCTAGGAGACCACTGGCCATAAGGTATTTGGCCATAATTTCCTTTAAGAGTGCCTCCTTGACCTTACCCACCACTGAGGTAAGGTTGACCGGATGATAATTTCCCACCTCCTACTTACTGCCGCTCTTATGGATTGGCATCACATTCGCCCTTTTCCAGTCACTAGGAACCCTCCCCGAGTCCAGGGGCAGATTAAACAGTCTAATCAATGATACTGACAGCTCTTCCCTTAGCTTCTGGAGTACACTAGGATGTAGGGCGTCCAGGCCCATTGCTCTGCCTACCCTCAACCGTCCTAATTCCTCCCTTACCCTATCCTCTTTGAACAGGCTAGAATCTGCCCCCTGCCCTCCTTTCCCCTCCCTCAACTCCAGTTGCTTACCCTCCTTTTCTACCATGAAGACCAAGCAGAAGTACTTATTTAGTACTTCCATCTTCTCAAAGTCTCCTTTCACTGGAAATCCTCCCTCTCCTCTTAGTCTCACTATCCCCTGCTTTGACTTCCTCCTCTCGCTAACATACCTATAAAATGTTTTATCACCTTTTGGCCTCCCTAGCTATCCTCTCCTCCGTATCTGTCTTTGCCCTTCTAATTGTCTGCCTCGCCACCCTCAGCTTGTCTCTGCATACCTCCCTAACTTCTTTTCTTTGTGTTCTTTTATATGTTCTGAATGTCTTTTTCCTTTCCCTAATTGCCCTTACCGCCTCTCTGGTGAACCAGTGGTCTCTTTCTTCTTTTACTCTTTCTTACCTTCCTAATGCAATGATCAATGCAATGAGCAATGACAAATCATTTTTTAAATACATTAGGGAACGTAGGAAGGCAAAAGTGGGGGTAGTAAAGATTGCTACTGAAGAAGGGAAATGCACCAAACATGACCCAGAGAAAGCTGAAATCCTCAGCAAATACTTCTGCTCGGTGTTTACCAAAGAGGACCTAGGGGGTGGCCCAGCTCTGAAAAAACACAACACCTCAGGACCAGGGGTAGACACAAGTCTCTTTACAGAAGCCGAAGTGTGGGAGGTACTAAATAAACTAAAAGCAGACAAAGCCATGCCACCAGATGAGATGCACCCCAGAATCCTTAAGGAACTGGGGCAGAATTAGCAGCCCCTCTGGCACTTCTATTCATGAAATCCTTGAAGAGTGGTGTGTTAACCAAAGAATGGAAAAAGGCAATAGTGGTTCCACTTCACAAATCAGGCAGTTGCGAAGAGGCGAGTAATTACAGACTGGTGAGCCTCATGTCTCTAGTAGGGAAACTAATGGAGACACTACTCAAACAGAGGATCATAGCATTCCTCAAAACTAGCGGCCAATAAGACCCTAAACAGCATGGTTTCACAGCAGGTAGGTCATGCCAAACAAATCTGCTCAAGTTTTTTGACTACACTACAAAAATAGTGGACTACAGTGGGGCAGTAGATGTGGTCTACCTAGACTTTAGTAAGGCCTTCAACTTGGTTCCACACAGAAGGCTGGTAAAGAAGCTTGACCACACAGGGATTGGTCCAGAAGTAGTCAGATGGGTACAAAACTGGTTACAAGGCAGAACCCAGAGAGTACAGGTTAATGGAACGCAATCGATGGAAGGCAGAGTGACCAGCAGGGTGCCCCAGGGCTCAGTGCTGGGGTCTCTGCTCTTCAATATATTTATAGCAGACATCGCTGATAGACTGGAAGGAAAAGTGTGTCTGTTCACAGGCGACACCAAGATATGAAACAGGGTGGACACCTCAGAAGGAGTGAGCAAGATGGAAGCTGACCTCAAGAAACTAGAAGAATGGTCTGGAGTGTGGCAACTGAGATTTAATGCTAAAAAGTGCAAGGTCATGCATGAAGGAAACAAAATTCCAAGAAGGGATTATTACCTAGATGGTGAAAGACTGGCAGCCTCAAACCAGGAACGAGATCTGGGAATCATAGTCTCAGACGACTTGAAGTTAGCAAGCAGTGTGAGAAGGCAATATTGAAGACCAGAAGAATGCTGGGCTGCATTGGGGGGGAATCACAAGCAGGAGGAGAGAGGTGGTACTACCACTGTATAGATCACTGGTCGGGCCTCACCTGGAATACAGAGTCCAATTCTGGAGGCCTCACCTCAGAAAGGACATTGACTGGGTGGAAACAGTACAGAGAAAGGTGACAAAAATGATTCAGAGTCTGCAGTACATGCCCTACGAGTAAAGACTTAGGGAACTGAATATGTACTCCCTGGAGCAGAGAAAGGAGACAGGGGACATGACCGAAATATTCAAGTACATAAAAGGCATTAACAAGGTGCAGGCACAGGAACTTTATCACTTCAAGAAGGGCTCCAGGACGAGGGGATATGACCTCAGGCTGCAAGGAGGGAGGTTCTCTACCAACACCAGAAAGTTTTTCTTCACAGAAAGAGTGGTGGATGCCTGGAACAGCCTGCCCCAAGAGGTTGTGGGGGTCAACACTGTGGGAGGATTCAAGAATACATGGGATGGACACAAGGGAGCCCTGACTACAAAGTGCAACTAGAGTGTCAAAATAGGTCTAAAACAAATGGGCAGACTAGATGGACCTAGCGGTCTCCTTCTGCCATCAGCTTCTATGTTTCTGTGTTTCTATTGGTGGCTCTCAGTATTCCACCCTTAATTGATTCCCACAGTTCCTCCATATCCTCCCTGAAGATCTCCCTTATTTTGGTGAAATCCGCTCACCTGAAGTCCAACACCCTTGTAGTTGTTCGACTCACTTTCATCCCTGTCCTTATCCTAAATCTTAATGCTCTGTGGATGCTTCATAGTATCATAGTGTGTTACAAGCTCAGGAGGTATTACCTTTGTATGAGCTCTCTACCCGAAGGTGGAATTATGTTTATACATACTCAGATTTTGCATTACCCATATGTTGGTCCAACTGATATTTAAATGTATCTATAGTATTGCTTTCTATAATTGGTCCTGGCAACATATTCCATTTATTAACTATACGTTGTGTGTACCAGTGACTTCTCTTTTTTGTTTTACAGTGGGCCCCTCTTAATTTAAAGTTATGTGATCTAGTCTGAGTATTATTTGTATTTTTTTCTAAACCAATTGTTTCAAAGAGTACAGGATTTTTAATAACTTTATATGTTAAGCAAAGATCTCCTCTAAGTTGACGGTAGTTCATACAGTGTAAATCTAGATCCAGTAGTCTTTCCCCATAGGTCTTATTCGACATATCTACAATTCTTTTGGTCATTTTCCTTTGAACTCCTTCAACCAATTTCTTATCTCTCATTGTATAGGGAGTACAAAAAGAAGAACAGTAGTCCAAGTTTGATCTAACTAGGCTTGTATATAGAGGCATTATAACTTTAGGTTGTCTACTCTTTATGTGCTTAAATATACATCCCAAGGTACGGTGAGCTTTTTTCACCTTTGTTAGTGTATTATTTGGAAATGAATTTTGTTATCCATTATTACTCCTAGATCTGTTTCATTATTGGTCTCCTGTAACATCACTTGATTTAGTGTATATTTGTATTTTAAATTGTTATGACCCAGTTGCATCACTTTGCATTTTTGTATATTAAACATCATTTTGTTCTTTTTAGCCCATAATTCCAGGGAGGTTATCTCTTTTTGGAAGTTAGTGGCTGCCTCAATGGAGTTAACTACGCATCCAATCTTACAGTCGTCAGCGAACTTAGTCATCCAGGTGTTATTTGATGATTGCATTGAGGAAATCAGGATGTTAAACAAAACAGGGCCCAATACTGAGCCCTGAGGGACCCCACTTGTAACCTCCACCCATACAGATGAATACCCCTTTATTATTGTACATTGTCTTCGTTTATTTAGCCATGATTCTATCCAATTTGTTAAATATTGTGGAAAAGCAAGGTTTTTTTATTTGCTTTAATAAGATCACATGGAAAACTCGGTTGAATGCCTTAGCAAAATCTAAGAAGACAATATCAACAGGTAAGCCAACATCCAAGAATGAACTAACGTTTTCAAAAAAATGCAGATGATTTGTTAAGCATGATCTGACTCTGGTGAACCCATGTTGTGTAATATCTTGAAGGTTGTTAAGTTTTATATGTTCTTCTATTCTTTGTAAAATAAGCCTTTCAAATGTTTTTCATATTACAGAGGTTAGACTTATTGGTCTATAGTTTGTAACGTCTGTCTTGCTTCCTGATTTAAGTATAAGAGTAACTAGGGCGTCTTTCCATGCTAAGATACACTCACCTTTTTCCAAGGATAAATTAAATAATTTAGTCATTGGTCCCAGGATTTGAATAGCAATTTCTTTGAGAAACCGAGGATGTATTTCGTCTGGTCCTGCTTTACTCTCATAGTTTCTTCTTTAGTAAAATGACTAACTTTTAAATTTTGAGACGTAGTTATGTTATCATCAATACTATTATTTTTTTCCTTTGAAGTAAAGATGGTGACAAAATAATTATTGAGTTCAGTGGCATTTCAATCTCATTGCTGATTAACCCAGATTTAGTTTTGATAGGTCCTATTGTAGGTTTAGTATCTCTAAGTAAACCTGTATAGTTAAATAATTATTTTTCATTATCAACCATATCAATAGCTAATCTAGTTTCAATTTCATTTTTAGCTTTTTTAATATAATGTTTTGTTTTGTTAGACAATTTTTTATATGTATTCCAGTTGGTTACAGATGGATTTTTTTTATATTTTCTATAATTTCTGTGTTTTTTATTTATTAGTCTCCTTATTTTGTTATTCCACCAAATTGGAGTTCTACATCCATTTGTATATATATTTTTTTGGAGCCCATGTATCAAGACAATGGTTCATTTTTAATAGAATAAGTGACCAGGCCTGTTCAACATTAAGGTTAGTAAATTCTGTCTCCTAATCCCACGAATTGAGATAGTTCTTCATTGCATGATAATTTACTTTGGCATAATCCCTGACCAGTGTATTTCGTTTTGCAACTATGGATTTAGTTTGAATTTGAAATATGATCATGTTGTGATCATTATTTCCTAACGGTGCTAGTATATTTGGTTGTGAAATTTTTTCACCCATATTAGTTAATATAATATCGAGAATATTATTATTTCTAGTTCCAGTTTTAATAATTTGCTCCAAGTTTTGATTAACTGCGATCTCCAAAAATTCTCTTTCCATTTTTCCTAAGCAATGGGATGTTTCCAATTGATTTTGGGAAAGTTGAAATCTCCCATAAGAATATAGTTATTATTTGGATTGACTTTTTCTATTGAGCGTAGAAAATCAGTATTCTGGTCTTTATTAAGATTTGGTGCTCTATATGCTAAGCCAACACTGAGTGTTATGTTAGGTAACTTAATTTCTGCCCAAATTATTTCGTTATCATTATTTGGGATATTTAGGAGTAATAGGATATGAAGTATAATCTTTGGATATATAGATTGCTAACCCCCCACCTAACTTATCACTTCTGTTTTTTATGATTTTATTGTAACCTGGTATGTCTGTATCCCAGCTATCCTCCTGAAACCAAGTTTCAGTAACCCCACAAATTGCAATAGATTCTTTTTGTAAAATATATCTTAGTTCATCCATTTTATTGACAAGGCTCTGGGCATTAAGAAGTAAGATATTTATTTATTATTATTTATTTTGGTGGTGTCTGTAATAATAGGAGATATGTTTTTGGAAATTTTTATTGGTAAATTTGAATTCTGATAGTTGTTTTGGTCATTACTTGCCCATGTTCCTCCCCCCATACTAGTTTAAATTTTTATTAATGAAATTTGTAAAATGATTCCCTAAGAGTATGTTCCCTTTCTATTTAGATGCAAGCCATCAGGACAATAAAGGTCATCATGATGGAAAAACTCTTCCCAGTGAGTTAAACACTGGATTTCTTGCCTGATAGTCCATTTTCTTAACCAGTCATTAAATCTTCTAATTTTTAAATTTAATGCTTGACCACAGACTGTCACCCACTGAAATGTCTGCTACACTTTCCCTATTTGTAAGAACTAAGTCCAGTGTTGCCCCACCTCTAGTGGGCTCCCTGACTAGTTGATGTAAGAATACTCCCTGCAGGGATTCCAGGACCTCACTACTCCTTGCCGATGTTGCTGAGATTTCCCAGTCCACATCGGGGAGATTAAAGTCCCCCACCAGCAGAAGTTCCCCCTTGAGTGCCATCTCCTGAACAGCCTGCATCAGCTCCTTGTCCACATTGTCACCCTGCATAGTAGGCCTGTAGATCAAACCCAGCCTTATTGTTGTACCACACCATTTCTCCAGCATGACCCACATGACCTCCACTTCCCCTTGCTTTTCCTGCCATTCCATCACCCTGATGTCTTCCGCACATACTATGCAACCCCCCATACCAGTCCTGTCCTTCCTAAAAAGTCTATACCCTGGGATAACCACCTGCCATGCCTGGTGCTCCGTCCACCAGGTCTCCATTATGGCCACCAGGTCTAGATTCTCATCCACCATCATGGCCTGTAAATCAACCATTTTTTTACCCAAACTCCTGGCATTGGTGGACATTTCCTTCCACCAATTACCCCCCTCTTCCTTTCTTTCATTCTTCACCTCCTCTGCCCTCTCCTGCAGGGGAGTACTAGCTAGGCAATGCTCACCGGTTGCAATCACCTCCTTTTTCCTAGCCTTGTACTCCCCCCTTTCTAGTTTAAATCCCCACCTGAAACCCTATCTATATAACCTTGCAGTCTCCCCCTCAGTGCCCTTGCTCCCCTCTCATTTACGTGCAGTCTCTCCTTTTTATATAGGCCCTCATTCTCCCACCTGTCCTCCATTCCCCCTATACAGACAAACCCTTCTTTCTCACACCAATCCCTGAAACAGCCATTGAATTCTCCAATTCATTGCTTCCAAGCACTACTGGTACAAGGGACTGGCAAGACTGCCAAGATAATTCTGCAAACTAGCATGTGGAGGTCAAAATGCACCTCAAGATAAATCCCCTGTGTTTCAGATAAACCCCAAAAGCTGTCCATATTTTAACAATACAATTACATGCATTTGCAAATAAAGGGATCTCAGTTTCATACTGAGATCCACATAATTTTTGTTTGCCACAGAAACACAAAGGAAGAAAAAAAATAGAAACAGCAAGTGAAGGAAAGGAGAAGACAGGGGAACATTGTGGGACCATCAGAGTGGCCAATTCTTAATTGCCACAAGGAAAATGTGACTGCACAATCAGACAGGCAAGAGATAGACAAGTGACAGAATAGATCCTTGTTTTTAACGCTCTCTGCATGAGAAATGGGACAGGGTTTTTCCCAACCCTGTCACATACGGGGCAGGATAACGTATTTTGGTAAGATAAAATTATCTTTCTGACCTGTGGACAATAAACATCTCCCCATTGTTGTGGGCTATTCAGCAAGATTGTGAAAGAGGGAAAACCTTGTCCCTCACCTTGATTGGTAGGGTTAACATAGTGAAAATATGTATCTTACTTAAATTGCTATGTTTTAATCACTTCCTGTAGAAGTCCCTAAATCTTCTTTTATAAAGATTAGATCTCTTTTCTCATCTTTCCTTTGATGTGGAGGGACTGTCTGTATTAAACATTAAAACGACACTGCCAACCCCCATAGGCCTCAAAGTGTCCCTAGTTTAAAAAACCTGTTATGATTGTTCACATTCTGTAGAGATTGCTGATGTAACTAGTAGTTTGATTCTGATTCTTTTTTCTTTTAAAAAGTGAAAAATAGAATGACTACCATACTAGTTTTACCACACAAAACATGTTTGTTTACATTCCTTGATCAACTCCCACTGCACCTTTCCTGGACTTAAGAACACCTCCAATACATTCTAACCACTAATTGTGCAGTGGAAGTAGAGGAAAACTATTGCAGCATTAGTGGCTGCTCTGTATTGGGGTGTTTCAAATGTTCGTGAATTATGCAATAAGAGAAGATCAAGGATTTGAAACAAAACAAGGTTGGATGTAACAGCTCTACGATGCTGGTTCAACAGCTATTTCATCGACCGGCATCACAGCAATGGATTTATGTCACCCGCAAGTTGCGGTTGACATAAATCCATAAGGAAACATGGTCTATTTTTCTATTGGGGGGGCTTTGCCCCCCCACCCCCATACTAAATATAATCAACTCTAAGTTGGAGTTTATTCTGGGAGGAGGTGCAGGACCGGGACACTGATGGTGTATAAAAACTTCATAACACACAGACATCTATATTGTGTTTTTTATAATTACTAGTGCAAGGAGTCTGTGACAGAGAAAGTCACTGAACACTGAAGTCCAAAGCTGCATTTCAAATTTCTTTTAACAAAGCACCAACATTTGACTCATAAAATTCATGAAAAAATGAAAATGAGACATTCTTAAATTTTCTTAAAATGTGAGATACTGTGTATGAGACTATTAGGTCAAATGTGAAAGTAAGAAAACCCATAAGCTATGTTCGGAGCGAGCATGTCCCTGAGCAGCCACCGTAGTGAGAGGCTTTTGCTTCAGATTTTATTTTTATTTATATATCTATTTATTTACTAAGAAAACTGTTTTGGGTGGCGAACTGTGATGTGGACGGTTTCCTGAAGGCAGACGTAAACTGTAATTGTGACAAGCTGCTAAGTATGAGTGATCATTAGAGTCTCAAGACAGGCACTCCCACTCAAGAACACAGCTGAACAGAAAGTGATCTCAGAATGCCATAATAGCTGGGCAACCTGGTTATTACAGCATGTCAAACACGGATCAAGTCTGTGTATTAAAGTGGGTCACCAGTAATTATTATACATTAGCATGCATTTCAGTTCTGCTATACAATGAGGCAGATAAGGCAACCAGCAACATCCATGAATTTTAAAGAAGGAAAGCAAGCAGAAAATGTGGGTTTTGTCTAGAAATAATATAATGCAAAAAAAGGTTGACAGTAGTTTCAAATTCCAGTGGAACGAAACTTCATGAAAGTTTTGAAATTCTGCTGAAATTCTGAAGAATTTTGCCAGAAATAGAATAGCAGAATTCCGTAGCAGAAAAATGCAGAATGAATTTATACACAATATTTCAGCAAAACTTTATTCCACAGATCTCAATATTTTCTGTGGAAATGGTGCAAAATGATTCCCATAGAAAAAATGCCATTCCACAAAATATTATTCCGCGAATTGCAGCAGGCAGGATTTCCACACAAGAACCAGCAAAATTCCAGTGGAAATTCTGCCAGCAGAGTGGTTGTTCCGCGCAAATTATGCCGGCGAAATTCCGCAGGCCACACAGCATTACTGTAGTTGACAGTGTCCCTTTGAACTGCTGAGGCACTTACTTCTTTCTCACCTCTGATCCTATATGTTCCATAAATATGCACACTGCACTCCTGTGTGATTGTTACAAGTAAATATTTGTGTAGCCATTGGGTTGTGCAATTGAGTAAGAGTAATGTGCTCGGGGACAGCCCAGGTTCCAGTTGTCTCAGTGGTGCAGCTGGTTAGCGCAATCAGAATGGTATTCCAGGTGGCCTGGGTTCAAGTCCCAGCTGAGCCGTTTACTTTTTTTCTCACCTCTGGTTGTATGTGTTCCATAAATATGCATACCGCACTCCTGTGTGATTGTCCATTTAAACGCTATGTAACTCTTCTAACGCACTGTCTAATTTCTTATGTTATTATGCAGCTGCCCAGCTGGTACGTGTTTACTTCCACAGTGTGAACCAGAAAGAGCAGGCACAGGCATAGAGGGTAATGGAAGAGGGGTCACTGGGCACAACCCTCATGGAAGGCCTTTTAAAGCAGCTGTGCAATGAAACTGGGCAAAAAATTTGACACTATCTTTTTTTCATAATAAAAGATCCCAGGCATCCTCTTGTTTTATTTGGTGGCATAATGGTCTTGATCCATCAAAATCTGAGTATTTCATAAATGTTTTCATTTAGTTTTTCTCAGGGAAAAAGATGGCCACCTGATTTGGCATTGAAATACCGCTGTAGAATTGGCAAGGGATAGGATCAAGAAAATTAAAAAAAGGCTGACGGTGTGCAGCATAGGAGGTACCTAGAATAGTAGATATGAAGGTATGCTAATATTTTTATTAACTGTAGCTGAAACTAGTCTTTTGAAAAAACATTTTTCATGGCACTGCTGCTTTAATTTCCCATGTTGTGTACCCTACACCCTCAGAAACTACCCACCACTGGATTTGCTGTGTCACCACCAGGCACCCAGTGCCTTCCCTCCCGGCCCTGGTGCACTTACTAGCAGCAGTTGCTGCTGTGTGGCCTGTCCCCTGATGTGGCACTCTTAAGTTCACTCCTGAATTTGGGCCATTTGCATGCCAGCCTAATGCCTGCCTTGCCATAGGGTCATTGGGTAAACCGAATTTTCAACTATTTTTATCTAGTCCTAGGTTTGTAATTACTTTAATAATATGGTGAATTTGATGGAATTTCGTTAACAAATCCAAAAATGTCATGGTACCCTTATGCAGAGAATTTTTGAGGCCACAAATGAAATATTGCCACCAGTTTTGGGTGCCATATTGCTGGAAGGATATGGAGAGGCTAGACAGGGTACAAAGAACAGCAACTAGATTGGCTGGGGGGAGGATATGACCATGTTGGTCCACTTACAAATGTGGTGGTGAACTTTTGCTGCATATCCTCACTGATGTTTTATATACACCTGTGTACATGGATGCCTGCTGTGTACCCATGCATTTATAGATTATTGCTGTTGTGCTCTCTCACTGATTTATTACTTGTTAATTCTTCTGTTTGCCCCCCCCCCCGGTTGCAACTGGAAAGGAGCCTCCTGGGTTCTGCTTGTTTGCCTGGTAAAAATATGTTTCAAATAAATAACAAAAAAGTGATGGATATAGATATGTAAGCACATGTACTGTAGGATTGTTCAGCTGGGAACAAAGAAAATTAAGAGGTGCTTTGACGAACTCTCCCTTCTGGGCTGTGACAGCTTCTAGAGAGTGGTCTGTGTCTTTTCTTCTGGCTGCCACTACCTGGGTTCCTTAGAGCCAGGACATCGTCTCTTCCCGTAAGGCTGGGGAAGGTCAACACAGTTACACAGTTCAACTCTGGTAGAGTGATTCTCAACTGACAGATGCTAAACAGAGTTTTCTCTTTGTCAGTGAAAACGATGTAGTTGCTTTTGCTAATAAGCCACAGTCACTACTTATATGTAAATAGATTCTTTACTGCAAAAGTCAGTGTTTACAACAACAGGATTTATCTAACAGGTGTCAGGATAAAAACTTACACATAACTTCAGCTATCCAAGTCACTGTGTGGATAAATGGGTGGTGATGTACTCACTATGTGGATAACTTCATTTATGCAACAGGGGTCAGGATAAAAACTGTAGTATAAAACCATTTATCTTCGCTACTATGGTAATAAATTTATTTATCCACATAGTAACTACATCATCACCCATTTATTCACACAGTAACTACATAAGCAGCTCATTTATCTACACAGTTCTCTTCAGAATTCATTTAGAATGTTCAGCCTCAGAAGCAGTACTAGCCATATTTAAATGTCAATAACTTAAAAATGAAAAAAGATAACATGGTACTGTGAGCATGAAAATTGTTCAGCACAAAATTATCTACAAAATGAATAATGTTTCATTTATATAAACCCTGTATATTGTATATGGTTAGCAAGAAAACAGAAGAAAATGTAATTTTTTGTTCACTTTTTTGACAAACAAATATAAATAACTTTAAAACAAAAAATGATAGCATGGTACTGTGAGCACGAAAAATGTTCAGCCAAAAATATCTACAAAATAAGTGGTGTTTCATTTATAGATACCGTTTTGTTTTTTTTATAATTAGCAAAAAACAGCATAAAATTCAATTTTCTTTTCCTTTTTTTGACAAATTATTTACACCTACCAAAATCAAAATGTTCACACAACATCTAAACCTGTTGCATAAATGGAATATGCAGTGATTCAGTGTGTGATAATGCATTTATTTTGTACAGTTTTCAGTGACCTCTCGTAACTCTCACTCATGCCTTCGGCACTCATGAGGTTACTTGAGGTCACTGGAAACTGTACAAGATAAATGCATTATCACACACTGAACCGCTGCATATCCCTTATTTATCCACACAGTGACTACATCAGTAACCACCACCACCACCTGTGTTGCCTGCTCAGCAGCAGTGCCTCCCAGTTTCACTTTCACCTTCTCACAGTGCTCTTTACAACCCAAGGTATCACAGTCCCAAAGATCACAAAATGCACACCCTAATCAAATCCCCCAACCCCCAAAACCAGAACCACATTTTAAATAAAAACATTCTTAAGAAAAATAAAAAAATGAAAAGCAATTTTTTCCTCTTTCACAGCACAGCAATCCTGCAAACCAAACACAGCATCCAGGCACAGAGAAAAAAATGGAAAGGAATGTAAGAAAAAAATAAAATATAACAAAACTGAACCCAAAAGATCCAGTTGCATAAATCAAATATACGTGGAGCACCTGTGGATAACAAAGTTATTTGTACAGTTGCCAGTGACCCCTCATAACCCTCACTCACTAACTCAATGTCACAGGCAATTGTACAAATAACTTTGTTATCCCACAGGTGCCCCCCACATATCCTATATATATATATGTATATACAGTACAAAAGAGAAAATGCACTTTTATAGGAAAACAAATAAATGGTGTTGAATACCAGATATCAGAAAGGAAAATACTACAGACCAATATATCCTAACACAATATCTTGCCTTCCAACTAAGCTCAGGGAGAATTTGATACCTAGCCTATCTTTTAGGTCTCCCATACAAGCTAGATGGAAGGCAGGCTCAGTGCTTACTATGATCATTCCTCGAGGCAAAAGCCCTGTCTGTAATTAAACCTCTAAATTTATAGCCTAAGGTTGAAATCCCCTCTGATGAGGTTATTTTCAAATCCACCAAAGATTTTAAATTCTGTAACAAGTTTGTGTTCAATTGCTCCAGTCAGCTTAAAACCTATGTGTGCCCAACCAGGTCAGTTCTGCACCCTGTTTTATTCAAATGCTCCAATCACTTTAGTGTGTGTGTGTGTGTCCACCTCAAACACTCTCTGAGATTTATCACTCTGTACAGAAGCAATGCCTGCCAGTGATGTAGAATCCCAATTATTTTCCCTTTTTTGTTAGCATGGCAGGCAGAAGCCCTCTGGTGAGAATAATGAAGAGTAGAAAAATGGTTTCACTAACCGAAGTAATTAACTAATCGGTTTCCATTCCTGTCACAGGTGTGTTGATAGCTTTGTTTGGGTTTATGAATGATCCACAGCTGTGTTTAATGCTGGGTTTAAATACTGTGGGGTCAGGATTGACCCCAAGAGGCCATGACAGTCAGCTGTTGTGGGGGAGAGGAGGTGGCAATTCAAAGCAGACATTAAATTATTTTCTCATAGAGAGCAACTGGAGTATGGAATGCCCTACCAAGTTAGATATTTAACACCAAGAATTAAGAAGTGTTTAAGAGGTTGGCCCAGTGAGGTAGAGGGCTGAGGCGCTGGGTACCTTACCTCATGCCGTGCTGGTAACCCAGGTTTGGGAATGGACTCGTGTCACCGAGGGTCAGCAGGGACAGGAGAGGATTGAGAGTCCTAGGGATGGCTCTCCTCTCCTCAGGAGAGGAAGGATGTTGACCTGGCCTTGGTCTCTCATCAGGTTGTGGTCTGGTGGCCGTGCAATTCCAGTGGCATGAAGGGAAGGGGCTGCAGGAGCAGTGTGTGTGTGTGTGTGTGTGTGCTGCCACACACACGTATTAATGTCCTGTGGCAGGGTAGAGAAGAATATGTGAAAAACTGATGTCAAGGGCTTCATGAAGTCCTGGCTGCCCATCCCTGAGTTAGTGCCATTACTCAGGATCACTGGTCCACTATGAATGCTTATTCTGGTGGGAGAGGATGGCCCTCCCTACTCTGGCCCCTCCATGGGGGGGAATTCATGAGGAACCCCAAGACCAGATCAAGTCCTGGATAAGTCATGGTGGAGGTGGTTGTTAGCTTTGGGTGACAGGGACTAGGCTCATTAGCCACCCCACAATGAGGAGGACAAAATTCATATAGAAAGAAAAGGAGTGTTTAAGAAGAGTCTGGATAATTACTCCAGGAAGGCAAGTGTAATCAGATGCTGCCACTGGTTAAGTGGGTGATACTCTTGATGAGTCAACACCTTTCCATTGCCTTTGCTTTCATATATCCATATGTAAACTAGTTCTGGGTGTGAAACTAATTCAGCTAGTTGTGCTTGGTTAATAACTACTTTAACTACTCTAGTATGTGGTCTGTAACTATGTTAACTAGCGCTATAGGTCAGCCCGGTGGCACTGAGGGTTGAAGTGTGGGACGCCACAACTTGCACCATGCTGGCGACCTGAGTTCAGGAGCAAGCTCAGGCACTGGGGTCGGCAGGGACAGGGTGAGGATTGAGCACCTGTGGGGCTGCTCTCCTCTCCTCTCCCAGGGGGTGGGTAGGGGACAGCTTGGTGTATCAGCAGCTCCTGGTGGAGATTGGGGGTGCTGCAGCACTTCAGTTGCATGTCATGCAGCATGGATGACACTGACAGGGTTGCCTTCCACCAGAGCATCATGGGTGCACCATGCAGGGGAAGGGGCACCAAGAACAAGGAAAAACCTGATTCTGAGGAGAAGGCGATGGCACCTGACCCCCATGCCCACCGCTGGATCCATCCTGCCTGGCCTTCCAGGTCCTCCGCCCAGGGCCCACTCCCTCAGCCAGAGTCTATGTGTGTGATAGCACCCAACAAGGAGGAGCGGCCCCACCCCGGAGGGGTTAAGCTGGGGGTGCTGGCTGTGGGAGGGGTGGGGAGAGAGGAGGCACAGGTTATGGGGGACCTCAGGCAGGCAGGAACAGGAAGGATGCCTGAGAGATGCCTCCTCAAGCCGTGACCAAAGGGAAAAAGAATCAATCAGCTTGGAACTTGCTATGTCAACACTATATAAAAGTTTAACTCTGGATATTGCATAATTAAGTGAACTCTTAACACGCTTTCTACAAAACATTTATGAATAACCAGAAGTAAAATGAGATCTTTGTCTAAGAAGTGCTAGTCGAAGGACAGACCAAATCTGTGGAAGGAATAGTTTTATCTTCCAATGTAACCATTATGGACAAAAGCCAGACAAGCAGTGCCAAGAAAGTGTAACGGTATGAATCACTTTACAAAGGAGACAATCACACCTCTATATAATCTTCTCACATTTCAATGGAATCACTTGTAATCAGCCCCCATTGGTGTATCACACCATTATGTGATGCCACAGTTGGCTTCACTCATGGTGCGCACAGTACTTCCTTCCAGAATGACAGAGCACCTACATACCACTGTGGTTTGTCTTGTTGACTATTAAACTCCAAGGACCAACAACTTTCCTCTTTAAGGTTTTGCATATTTTTTTCTCCTAGGATAAAGGTCTGTAACAAGCCTCATAATGCTTCACCAGGAGGAGGAGGAGGAAGAGTTTGCCAATGTGCCTGTGGGCTTGGGTCCTTATACTGCTGCAGCTGACCAGAAATGTGCTGCTAAACTTGTTTTTTTGTTTTGTCCACAAAGCTCTTTTACTCGTTGAGCAGCTGTTTCAGCATCCTTACCCCACCTTCTGTTGGCTGGCACCCACCTCCCCTGGGCTTATTCGGAGTGCATCTTCCATGGATCCCCATATTCCCCCCTCCCCCATGGTGGGCTCAGAAGGAGGAGGGTCATCCCCCCCAGAACACATATCCAGTAACTCCAGGTGCCCAGGTGATGGTGTGGGTCTGGGAAGATGTGCAAGAGCATCAACCAGCCCTTGGATCCTGTTTTATGTTTTCTTCCCTCTACACCTGCTGTGGCATCACATCAGTATATGTGCATGGAGGTGCACATGGTCTGCAGATCCACGGCCCCACCCATTCAGAGGCTCCCTCCTGCATTACCACCAGGCCTCCATCCAGGGACAGTCATGGGCCAAGACAACTGGCTGCCCCTCCCCAGGAGATAAGAGAAGTCCCTGGGATACTCAATTCTGTCCCAGTCCGCTGATCCTTGGCAGCCCATACTCATTCCGAAGATGTGTCACCAGTGTGGAAGGAAGTAAGATGTTCAACACCTTAGCCTTCCATGCCACCCAGCTGGCTTGTGCTGCTAAAGTCTAAACAACCACCTCAACGCATGCACACACACACACACACACACACACACACACACACCACACTTACTTCTGCTGTGATACTTTCCCTTTTGAGGTGTGGTGTGCTTTTTTAGGTGGTGGGAATGATTTTCAGAGCCTGTACAAAGTTTGTTGTGTGACAGGAAGCTCCTGCCACTCTTGAGGACCGACTTTTTCTTAAATCTGCTGCAACAGTTCCTCAATTTTCTTACCCTAATCTATCCTTTACAATTTCTAGTCCATAAGGTTGGCCACCTATGGGCACCCCCACCTCCCCTTTCTTGACAATGTTATAGTGTCCTCTTTAATTTTCCTTTTCCCACTCAGGTCTTCGTACAAGAAGGTTATTGTGGTGACCTCCAAATATATGTAAAACAGGTCGTGTTTATCATTGTTGGATTTAGTATGTAATAGCACTATGTCATAAAATAACTTGATGTATATACCTTATGTTTATGAAACCCGTAAATGTTGAAAATACAATGGCACTAGGTGTTTTTGATAAAGGTAAAAAGTACTAGGTGATTATTATAGAAATTAAGCTAGTTGTTCTATTTAAAATGCATGTAAATTGCTATAAACTGAACAAGTCTGAAATGTCATGGTGATTTGCATATATCCCGTGATGCTTTGCATTATGGAAGTATGTTGATGTTGCATTTCTTTGAAACTTGATTTGTGGTAACTCTTTTTTCAATGATTCTGCATTGAGGTTCTTTGTCTATAGCTTGTTTTGTTTTTTTTTCCTTTTTGAGCGCCCACTACCCAAGCAAACGGGGTCCACATAGGTATGAAGGATTTTCACTGAAAAGTGGTTAGATCAGAGATCAGTGTCAGTAGGTGCTGGCTAAGTGCAGAGCAAGGACATACATAGTCTGTTGCTGCAAACTGATGTACTGAAGAGGGAATATGGCATTGCAGATGCTTATTTCCTGTATGTTGAATGAACATCACACAGAGATTATGTGTCGAACCTGACGTTTGGTGTCTGGTCCATCTGTTATCCGACAACCCTCCACATGCTGCTCCCAACATTGCTACTGAAGTGATGCTGTCACTGATTAACCTCCAATTTGAGCTCCTGAGTTTTAGAAACATAGAAACATAGACTTTAATGGCAGATAAGAACCACTTGGCCCACCTAGTCTGCCCATTTCCCTACCTATTGGATAAGCTGCAGATCCTAGTTAACCAACAGCCTACTTCCTCCTACCCCCCACTATAATTGCCTTATGTCTGTCCCATGCATTCTTGAATTCCCCCATTAATTTTGACCTTACAACCTCCTCAGGAAGGCTGTTCCATGCATCCACCACCCTCTCTGTGAAAAAATACTTCCTCACGTTGCCCCAGAGCCATCCCCCTCTATCTTCAGACTGTGCCCCCTTGTTCTTGCACATCTCTTTTTTTGAAAGATGCTACCCTCTTGGACTTTATTGATTCCCTTGAGGTACTTGAACATTTCTATCATGTCCCCCCTCTCCCTCCTCTCCTCGAGGGTAAACATATTAAGCTTCTTTAGTCTCTCTTTGTATGGCTTCTGGTGAGGTCTTGCAACATTTTAGTTGCCCTCCTCTGGACTGCTTCCATCCTGTCTATGTCCTTGCAGAGACAGGGTCTCCAGAACTGCACACAGTACTCCAGATGGGGTCTCACCAACCATCTGTACAGAGGGATGACAACTTCCTGTTTTCTACTAGTGATGCCTCTCCCTATGCACCCCAGTATCCCCCGGCCCTCCTTACTGCCTTGTCGCATTGCCTGCTAACCTTTAGGTCATCTGATATGACTACCCCAGGTCCCTTTCCATTTTTATTGTTGATAGTACCTCTCCGCATTGTGTACTCTTCCACTGGGTTTGAACTTTTTTGCATTGAATCTAAGCTGCCATACATTTGACTAGTCCTCCAACCTTGCCAAGTCCCTTCTCATCCTTTCCACCCTCCCCTTGTGTATCAACCCTGCTGCAGATATTTGTGTTATCTGCAAAGAAGCATACTTTTCCTTCCAGTCCCTCTGCAATCTCACTTATAAAGACATTAAAGAGGACCGGCCCCAATACTGAACCCTGCGTACCCTACTAGTAACCCCCTTTCTTCAGCATGGACTCCATTTACTATTACCCTCTGCATCCTGTCGTCCATCCAATTTTTTACCCAGGCTACCACCCTGGGACCCACTCCCACATTGGCTAACTTGTTTATTAATCTTTTGTCTGGAACTGTGTCAAATGCCTTGCTAAAGTCTAGGTAGGCCATGTCCACAGCCCCTTCCTTGTCTACCACTTTGGTCACTAAGTCAAAGAAATCCATTAGATTCATCTGACATGATCTCCCCACTGTGAATCCATGCTGCCTTGGGTCCTGTGCCCCACTGGCCTCTAGGTACTCAACAATTCTTTCTTTCAGAAGTGATTCCTCATTTTCCCCACCACTGAGGTCAAACTAACAGGTCTGCAATTTCCTGCCTCTGCCTTGCTCCCACTTTTGTGAAGGGGAATCAAATCTGCCTTCCTCCAGTCCTCAGGTACCACACCATTCTCCCATGATTTGTTAAAAAGGGTAGTCAGTGGTGCCACTAGTTCTCCCCTTAGTTCTTTCAGAATTCTGGGGCGAATCCCATCAGGCCCCATTGCCTTATTCAGCTTGAGTTTTAGGAGTTCTTTCAGGACACTTTCTGCTGTGAATGGACTGGTATCGACCCCCCTATCCAGAGTGCTTCTATTGTTTGGTTTAAGTATGTCCCCCTCCTCTTCTTTTGTGAATGCTAAACAAAAGTATTTGTTCAGCACCTCTGCCTTTTTACTGTCATCCTCTGCACCCCCCCCCATTAAGTCTCACTATCCCTCCCTTGGTCTTTCTTCACTCACTAATGTACCTATAAAAAGGTTTTATCCGCCTTCTTAACTGAGTTGGCTATCTTTTTCTTAGTTTGGGCCTTTGCTATTCTAACTGCCTTCCCCACTTCTTTCTGCTTTGACTGATAGAGTTCTCTTTCTAACTCCTTCTGTGATTCCTTATGTAACCCCCCTGTTACACGGGGTTACTAGATTCTCAATTAGACCTAGTGGCAGGCAGGGAAGGCAGCTTGTGAAATTCCAGTTAAATGGATTTCATACTGTCTCACTCTGTTCTCAGTCTCAGCTGAGACTGAGGGATGACATCATTTTAGAACTGTCGCAGCTGCATAAGCCACAGAGGAATGTTGCAGCTAGGGAAGTTAGGATAGAATATTGGGGAATTTGAAGTCAGTCTGTAGTAGTTCAGTAGTGGACTCAGTGGAGTGAAGAGGTGTGCTGCAGCTGCAGGCCCTCAGAGCCCTTAGCTCTGTCAGAGAGCTACCTGTCCTTTAGGGTGTGTGTGTGTTCTCACCAGAAGAGGAACACCCAAAGTGTTAGGCTGAAGTGGTAGAGACCACTTCCAGTGGTTTAGGGCCCCATCCCTGCGGGGATGGGGGGAAAGAATGAAGCCTGCTTCCAGGGGCAATCCCCTGGCCCAGAGAAAGGGAAAAGAAGCTGCCTAAGGAAGATTTGTGCTGAAGCACTCAGAAGTTTGTGTGTTTTTCCAGAGGAGAAAAAGAAAAGCCTGTGGGACACCTGCAACCAAGGGTGAGTTTGCTCTGACAAAGGGCCTATGTTTTCACCAGAGACTGTGTGAGTTTTAAGAATTGTTACTGTGGGTCAGGAAAGGACAGCCAAGTACCGTTCTTAGAAGCTTGTGGGATTTGGACTATTTTAACAGTGGGGTCTACAGAAATGGACACAGCCACTTAATAAGCCAGCTTCAAGTCAGCACATTAGAAGTTAAAAGCTAGTAGATTAAATGTGAAATACATTTAGAGATAATCTACATGGAAAAGTGTTTTCAGAGATGAGGTATTAAAGTCCAGAGGAATGGCCGGGTATGAATTATGGGAGCAAGAGGTGGGAGACTCCCCATCTGGCATAACCAGATTCACCTCCACGGGTTCGCTTTGAGACACCTGTTGCTTTCCCTTGGGTACTTGGCCAGTGCTTGAGGAAAGTACCCAGACGTGGGATTGTTGAAGAAGATTCCCTGATGGAGCCAGAAGTGCTCAGGGGTGGTATAGAGAGCCACCAGTAAATCTCCATGATAAATTGATAAGTAGTCCAAGGGCTGGCAAGGGAGCCGAGCCAAGGAAATAAGGTAGTCCAAGGGCTGACAAGGGAGCCAAGCCAAGGAAACCATGGCAGAGTAAAACTAGGGCAGTGTGCCCTGTGTGTTGCTAAACCCAAGGGTTTAAGATTTAAGAAGATGTGTGTCTGTGGAAGAAAATCTGCATTACCAGGAGTGTAGCCCCGTGGGGGTCCATCTATGCTTTATTGCTCCTTTTTGTTGTGAATAAAAGCCACACTTTAGAATCCCAACTCCTTGTATGGACATTCAGTTATTGTTTCCTGTGACCGGAATACTTGGGTGCCCCTGTACAGAGTAGCCAAACCTAGCCAACATGCCAAGTGACATTTTTCTCCCCAAGCCCAGGTCCCAAGTAGGGGGTTACATAATGGAGGCACAGCACAGCACTAATAACACAAAAAATACCACCAACCCGACCCCTGGAGACTCCCACCTGTTAGTTGTGGCCAAACTCGGGTTACACTTATACTTCCTGAATGCTATCTTTTTCTCTCTAACCTTCCCCACCACCTTTTTCGAGAACCATAGTGTTTTTTTTTGTTTTGTTTATTTGCTTCACATGAAGGCTTGTTGCCTCTGTGAAGGCAGTTTAGATATTGCCCCATTGTTCCTCCACCCCTCCTTCCTGCCCTTTTGCTGGTGCACTTCTTAGGCACTCTCCCATTCTGCCAGAGTAAGCCCTTTAAAGTCAGTACCCTTGCTTTTGTTTTCCAGTGTGCAACTCATTGACTTGTGTTTGTGTTTTGTTCCTTTATTATGTTTGTGCTCCCAGCGGCTTGGCCTGCATATATTTTTGGTCTTATTTAGAGACTCTTTGGCTTCCCTTATGGATTTGAATTGAGACTGTGTGTGGCTGCTTTTTTGGAAGTACTAGTTGAGGTACCCGGAATCCTTACTGCTTGATCTTCTCTGACTTAGACATTGGATTTTAACCCATGTTGGATCATCGGAAGCTTCCATCTGGACTTATATTGATCGAATTTATTTCGTGGCTTCCCCTACTGCTGGATGGCTTCTCTCCCCGATTTCTATTAACTTGTTTTGTGGTCCCCTGGTGGTGAGAGGACCAGGGTGTCCACATTTTATTTTATTTTATTTTTAATTTCGCTATTTTTGTTTATTTCAGTTGACATTTGATTATTTTGTTTATTCTGGGCAGTGGGAGAGCCTAGAATTTTCCCTCTTCCTCAGCTGTGAGAGGGCTGCGGGAGGGGGGTGAATTAAGAATTTGGAGTTTTATGTGCTTTCCCTATTGTTGTGTTATAATCATTGGTGGAATGTGCCTGCTTGCCCCCCCCGTCCTGCACTATTCAACCTCCACCCTCCACACGCCCACTGCCTGTTCTCTTCTCCCCCTGCCTGCTTTTATTTATCAGTGCTGTCGAGCACTGGGGATTGCTCGCAGGAGTGGGAGTCAGGGTCGGGTGGGGGGTCTCAGACAGTGGAGCCCGAATGAGTGGCACTGTCCCATCGGGGTGGTTAGGACCAGAAGATGCCCTGGGGTGAAATGGTGTCTGGAATGTGGTGATCCTGTTCTGGCTCCCATACCCAAGGGCACCTCCGTTTTGGGAGGGCAAGCAGTTGGGATGGCTCGCCAACCTCGTCCAACTCAGGTTCTGTTATGCAATGCCAGATCTGTTTGCAACAAGACTGCTCTTACTGCAGATTTTGTTGGTAGGGCAGATTTGGTTTGCATCACCGAGATCTGGATAGATGGGAACGCTGCCCCTATTCTAGAGGCGGCTGTCCCCACCAGGTACTCGGTTATACATCGCTGAAATTGGACCACGGGGGAGGGGGTTGCAGTCTGTTTCAAGACTGAATTGGGCCTAACTGGTGTACCAGATGAGGAGGCCGGGTCATTTGAGTGTACTGTGGTAGCTGGTGTGGGGTGCAGGATAGCTCTCATCTATTGTCCACCAGGTGATGAGAAGCTGTTCCTGCAGGAAGTAGCAGACTTCGCTATTGACATGGCATTGGAGTCACCCAGACTGATGGATCTGGGCAACTTCAATGCCTGGGTCATTGACAAATCCTCACTTTTTGGTCAACACTTCCTCCAGGTGATGACATCTTTGGGCTTCACACAGGTTGTTTCCTCAGCTACTCACAAGGGCAGTCACCTCTTGATTTGGTCTTCCTCCTGGGGATCGAGGCCTCTGACTTGGTGGTGGAACCTGTCGGTTGGTCCGACCACTACACCATTGGGTTCAATTTTTCAGCCCCCCTGGGTAGGTCAGCCCCTGTAGAGATGGTCAGTTATCACCCTTTGTGGGATGTGGTCCCTGAAGACCTGATGGTGGTGACAGGCCTCTTGTTGTTGGGCAAGACTAGCACAGATCCTGAGCAGTTAGTCATGGCCTATAATAGGACCGTTTCTTCAGCTCACGATCTGATTGCTCCTGTCTGTGTTTGCCCCCTCCTGCATTGCCCTGGGCCCCATGGTTTGATGGAACTGTAAGGGAGTTGTGGAGACAGGGGTGTAGGTTAGAGTGTCACTGGCGGAAGGCAGCCTTAGATGCTGACCACCTTATTTTGCTAGAGCATTATAAACTCTATCAAACAGAAATTTCCCGTAAGAAGGCAGAATTCCTGTCCAGGAAAATCGTGTTGCACGGAACCAACTGGCTCAACTCTTCAGAACTGTTGACAGGCTGTGCAACCCAGCCTGCCAACAGTTCCGTCAAGTCTTTTCACAAAATGAGTGTGATGAGATTGCTCATTTCTTTGCGAATAAGGTGGCTGACATCAGGCAGGAATGTCACCAACTTCACTCTATGGGGGATGCTGTTGATTGGTGCTTTGTCGTAGAGCCCGGAGTTTCCTGGAGTACCTTTGATCTGCTGGAGTTGGTAGATATAATGAGGATTATCAAGGGGATGCGTCCCACTTGCTGTAGTTTAGACCCAGGCCCCACTTCCCTGATTCTGGGTTGTAGTGACATCATCGGCCCGGTCTTAGCTCAGATTGTCCAGTGCTCTTTGGACTTGGGTGAGTTTCCTAGCTCCCTGAAGGAGAGGGTGGTGACGCCCCTCCTGAAAAAGCTTCTTTAGACCCGGAGAACCTAGCAAACTACAGACCTATCTCTAACCTTCCTTTTGTGGGGAAGGTTATTGAGAAAGTTGTGGCAGCTCAACTGGAGAACCATTTAACCATTCATAATTCATACGAACCTCTCCAATCAGGTTTTTGTAAGAGGCATAGCACTGAGACTGCTCTGGTTCGGGTGCTCAATGATCTCCTGATGGCGACAGATCGGAGACACCATTCCATCTTGGGTCTCCTTGATTTATCATCAGCTTTTGACACTGTGGATCATGGGATTCTGCTCGAGCATTTGAGGTCCATTTGTGGGCTATTGGGTTCAGTTCTCAGATGGTTTACATCTTTCCTCGCTGGTAAAATGCAGAGTTGTCTCAGGTATTTTTTCTTCTGGGGCTTTCTCTCTGCCTTGCGGGGTACCTCAGGGCTCGGTGCTGTCTCCCATGTTATTCACAGTGTATATGCTGCCCCTCGGAGACATTGTAAGATGGTATGGGCTGAGGTTTCACTGCTATGCTGATGATACCCAGCTCTACCTGTCTTTTACCCCTGACCAGATTAGTGCTATCTCGGTACTGAACCGCTGCCTTGTCAAATCCAAGATTGGATGAGTACCAGCGGTTTAAAGTTGAACCCAGGTAAGACTGAGGTTTTGGTAGTCGACCTGGGTCATAGGTCAGAGGGGCTGAGGACTGATCGCCCCTCTGTTTCAGTGCTGGGAGGCCCAGGTACTTACCTCTGAACGGATGCGTAACCTAGGAGTGGTGCTTGACGATGGCCTGACCCTTCGTCATCAGGTGTCAGCAGTCATTAAGCTGGCCTTTTACCATCTTAGGAACATTGCTAGGATTAGGCACCTTGTTTCATCTAGCGACCTCCCTGTTTTGGTCCAAGCATTTGTGACATCGCGCCTTGATTACTGCAACTCCCTTTACTTAAGACTTTCTGGGGTTGATATCCACCGCTTGCAGCTAGTGCAGAACGCTGCAGCATGTTTATTGACTGGGGCACCTAGGAGAATGCATATTACCCCTGTGCTGCATGATCTGCACTGGCTGCCTATTCAGTGGCAGATCACCTTTAAGTGTCAGTGGCTCAGTAGGTAACACACTCGCCACTGAGGCTAGGATATCAGAGGGCTGTGGGTTCAGTTCCCACATCTGGCACTTGGGTTAATATCCCAGTACTGACACTGTAGTGTAGCATGAGAGGGGTGCTGCACTTCTGAGGCCATTTTTCGGATGAGACATTAAACCGAGGTCCCATCTGCCTGGATTGGTGGTAGTTCAGGTGGATGTTAAAGATCCCATGGCACTTATCAAAAAGAGTAGGGGAATTTTTTATTAAAATCAAAACAAAATCATAACAAATTATGTACAAATCAATATATACAATAAATAAGTATTAATTCATACAATAATCATAAAAAAAAACTCTTCTAACTAGCCCCTCCCCCACACTCTAAGAGTGGGAGAATTTTTTTTTTAAGCAAATCATAACAAAATTATACAAATCAATATTATATCATACATAATCATCATAAGAAAAAAAAGCAAAAAGAACATAGATAAATATTAATTCATACAAAAACCTCAAACTTAAGGAAAACATTATAAACAATATAAACAATTAAAATTCCCCCACCCCATGTCAAAACAAAAAATACAGTATTACTAATGTACTTTATTCATCCCTAAATTCTAAGCAGCTTTTAAAGAAAATCATATCCACTCCGTAATTTAACCCAATGAATAGAACTGAAATGCAAAGCTTCTATATGTTTTAAATGGTGTAAATCAAAAATTACCATATAGAATAATTCTTCAGGAGAGATCCATTGTTGCTGTAATAATAATCTGCATCTACTAATCCATAACCAGTAGAGAAAATGGCCATTTATTATCCTCAAAGTACTAAGACTGTCTTTAGCCATGGATATGTTAGTAATGCCATAAAAAAGTAACTCTGTAGTTGGAGGAACTGGAATCTTATTTTTCCACCAGTTCTTTACCACATCCCAAAATTTTACTGCATAAGGACAGAAAAAATAAAGATGTAACACAGTTTCCAATACCTCAATGCAACCTTCCCTTGGACAATATCTTTTCTGAAGACTTTTATGCTTTTGATTGCTTCGAACATTCACTCTATTGTGCAGACCCAACCATACTGTATCCCAAATATGCTTAGGTATCCTAAAATCTGCAATGTAATCTGAAATATCTTGCTGATGAACCACTGTGAAATTCGAAAAGGAAGATTCACTAAAACATCTCTGGAGTGCATCTAAATATAAAGCTTTCCTTGTAACTGTTTTTGCAAAAGTCCAACCAATCTGCCACATTTTAATTTTATCAAATACTGCTTCCCATTTAAATGCCAATCTTGGGCGTCTCTTGTTTTTATGCAAAAAGGAACCAGAGTTCCACTCAGACAAAACTCCTGACACTTGTCTGTTTATTATGCCACTCTAACAATTAGTCTCTCCTTTAATTAATGGTACCACATTACTATAAAAAAAAAAGGAAAAAAAAATAAAACTGGATTAACCATTTTTACATCTCCTTTTTTTATTGTTAAATATAGAACATTCCATCTAATCGAATTTAAACAGCTCCCCCAAAAGCTACAAAAAAACAACCTATCAACTTAGTTTCCAGAGTTCGCGGAAATAGAAAAACAGAACTTAAAAACAAAAAAACTGGAAGCAAAAAAGTTTTAATCAAATAAACCCTTTTCAATTTAGACATTTTCCATTTTTTCCAACTTACCACTAATTTATTCCCTTTAACCAAAACTTGATTCCAATTATATTCTGCCATACTAATACCCCCAAAATAAATTCCTAAAATCCAACAAGGAACCCTATCTGCAGGTAAACCACCCACTACTTCATATTCTACAGGGAACCCACCTATACATAAACAGTGTGTTTTACTCAAATTTATTCGTGCCCCCGTTATCTTACCTACCCCATTTATCAAAATCACACGCTGCTACTATAGATTTACCATCTTTTAAAAATAAGCAGAGATCATCTGCATATGTCAATACTTTAGGAAAGATGCCAAAATCCCCATCTATTCCTTTAATTCTGGGAGACCTACTCAATAGTCTTAATAACGGATCCAATGAAAATACATATAAAATGGGGCTAAGTGGGCACCCCTGACGTACCCCTCTCAAAATCTGATGCCTAGACCCTATCCACCCATTATCATATAGCTTTACATTAGCAAAAACATAACATAGTTTAATCCACTGAACAAAAGTTTCAGGTAGCCCATAAGCAGTTAAACATTCCCATAAATATGTATGGGAGACCTCGTCAAAGGTTTTAGCCTGATCCAGACTAACTAAATAGCCTGTGCTTTGATCATCTTTCTTATTTCCATCTTGTATATCAAAAAAGTTCTCTAATCAGCAGTAATGCAACCGTGATGCGCCTTCCAGGTACTGAACAATATTGCTCTTGACAAATTACATCTGGCATAATTAAAGATAGCCTATTCCCCAATAGCTTTGAGAATATTTTGAAATCAACATTTAATAATGTAAGAGGCCGCCAGTTCTCAACATTGCCACAATCACCAGATTTAGACAGAAAAACTAATAATCCTTCGTACATCTATGATGGTAAAAAATTCTCCCTCAAAAAATAATTATACAGGGACAATAACGTGGTAGACATTAATCACCATAAGGTTTTATAAACTTCAACTGGTAACCCATCTGACCCAGGAGATACATTTATTTTCAAAGATAATATAACATTTTCTAATTCTGCTAAGGTAAGTTTCTCAGTTAATAGCTTTTGCCAACTTGATAAAAGCTGTAGAAGGTTTGCTGCACTAAACAAATGTGGTAAAAATTCTAAATCCTCAGCTCGATCTCCAAATTTATGTTTGATATAATCATTGAGGATTTTCATTATACTAATATCATCATAAACATTTGCTCCAGAAGGGGTATCTAAATATTCAAAAACACGTTTACCCATACGGTCTTTACATGCAATAAAGGGATTAACAAATGCCGTTTTCCCTTGTGTTCCAAACATCTGCTCTTTATTTAAAGAAGAAATTCTATCGTACTGATATTCACTCATCAAACGTTTGGTTTTTGCAATCTCCTCGATCAGACCCCCCTTCACCTTCTTCTTGTCAAGATAGTAAAGAACACAATAGATGTCGTTGGGCCAGATATTGAAAGGGTAGTGCCAGGCGCAAATCCGTTGCACTGGATTAGCACCGGATTTGCCCCCAACAGCAATATTCAAAAGGACATTTAGCGTCGGCGCTAGGTGTTAGCACCGACGCTAAATCATAATGTATGCAGGGGAGGGACTGAGGGGAGGGGACCTGAATGCCTGTGCTATGGCATATTCAAAGGTATAGCGCCGCGCTACAGGCATTAGCGCAACCTGTAGCGCGGCGCTAACTACCGCCCAAAAAAGGCTGGCAGTAATGCAGCGGTGCCCCCCCGCGCTGTACTCCCGACTGCTGTGTAAAGTACAATAAATACATTCCCTGGTAGTCTAGTGGTCCCCCCCCAGCATGACTCCCAACCTCCGTATGAGGTAACATCACTATGTTCCCTGGTAGTCTAGTGGTCCCCCACCCAGCATGACTCCCGACCTCCGTATGAGGTAACATCATTAATTCCCTGGTAGTCTAGTGTCCCCCCCACAAGCACCGCTCCTGACCTCCATATGAGGTAACATCATTAATTCCCTGGTAGTCTAGTGTCCCCCTCAAGCACCACTCCCGACCTCCGTATGAGGTAACATCATTAATTCCCTGGTAGTCTAGTGGTTCCCCAGCTCAACTCCCAATCTCCGTTGCAAATAAATTCGATGACTTGTCCCTCTGAGCCGTCACCGCTTGGTTCATGCGGGGGGTCAGATTCGGATGGGTGGTGGGGTCACTGCTGGGTGGGGGGACCACTAGACTACCAGGGACAAGTCATCAAATTTATTTGCAATGGAGATCGGGAGTCGAGCTGGGGGGACCACTAGACTACCAGGGAATTAATGATGTTACCTCATACGGAGGTCGGGAGCGGTGCTTGGGAAGGGACACTAGACTACCAGGGAATTAATGATGTTACCTTATACGGAGGTTGGGAGTCATGCTGGGGGGGGACACTAGACTCACCAGGGAATTAATGATGTTACTCTACACGGAGGTCGGGAGTCATGCTGGGGGACACTAGACTACCAGGGAGTGGTAATAACACAGGTGGAAACAGGGACCAGACAGCTGTGAAGGGCTGCCTGGCCCAGCCTGTTTGCTCAGGTCTCTATATGTTGGATGGTTGCGCTGCACAGTCCAGTGACCTACAGCTGACAACCCACCCCATCCCCAGCAGGTTTGTTTTATTCCTGCCCCAGCGATACATGGTACCTAAACCACACCTGCTGTAAGTGGCTGGCCCCTGTTGCGGAGTGGGGGCATCATCCAGGGCATGTGGCCACTCGGCAGTGTGTGTGTATATAGCTATATATATATATAGATATATATGTATATGTATATGCATGTGTCTCTCAGTATTAATCTATAGTTATAGATCACTATGGATCTATATGTCTCTATTATGTACTGCTTGCAGTGCTACATAGCTATGTTGTGCATACTGGTACCTGCCAGTGCACAGTTCCTGCTGCTGTCAGCTTGTACATCTATTCCGACCAACAGGGGATGCTGTGGGCATGCCTCAGCCTGCAGCATCCAGCCTGTACTTCCATTCCGGACCGTGTGGGGAGCTTTGTGCCCATGTAGCACTGGCAACTGTATGGTAATGTATGCTAAGCAGCACTCTAATGATATGCAAATATACCTGTTTGCCCACTTGATTATCTAAGTAGGCTCATTTGCATGGGAGCTTTGAATATAGCTCCAGCTTTGCTCGGCTAACCAGTTTGCACTTGGCTAATGTGTTAGCACTGTGCGATCAGGTTAGGCCTCCCAGGCAAGCCTCCTCACTTCAGCATAGCACAGTTTGCAGTGTGTGGCTTATATTATTGTTTGCAGTCATACCTCTCAACTGTCCTTGATTTTCAGGGACATCCCTGATTTTACCCTCAAAATCTTACTCTGTCCCTACTAAACATTGTGTTTCTGTGGCAAACAGTGTGGGGGCATACCTCTCAAGTGTCCTCATTACAAGGGACATCCTCATTTTGCCCCTTAAAATTGCTCTGTCCCTCATCCATCCCTCATGGAAAAGGTGCTGCCCACAGAGAGAATGTGCTGTATATTCAGATTTTACAGCAGAAACTCTTAAATTCTGAAATACTAAATCCAAAATAAACCTTGTACAAGTAAACACTATGGTTTTCACAGTGTTCTGAACTTGTATCTCCATGTTTGAGGATGTGTCCCTCATTGTCCCTCATTTTGGGTGTCCGAAAATGTCCATGTCCCTCATTTCAATGACAAAAGGTTGAGAGGTATGAGTGGGGTTGTAAGTATAATATACTGTCAAACATTAATGTTACTGATGTGTTCTTCCTTAGTAAATGCATTCTACACTACACCACTTATCCTACCAGCTTCCTGAGTGGATATCACCAATATTTAGGATGTGTCCCTGATTTTAAACCTTTGTCCCTGATGTTTTTAAGCCTTGTCCCTGATTGATGAAGCAGGGGTTGAGAGGTGTATTAGCAAGCAGCTGAATGTCTCTGTGCAAGCACACATAATGTTCTCACCTGCAACACTGGCTGTTACAGAGTCTGATGAGCTACAGTTGCAGTTTGCACTTCCATGTTGCTATATTCAGTGCTGTCTTATTCCCGGGCTATTTTTGCCCTGCACTCCCAGACCAGTTTGCCCGGCTTCCTTAGGCTGCTATATTCAGCAGGATTAGCACTGGGCTATTTCCATTTCAATATAGCTTGCTTTGTGCTCTGGGCTAAGTTTGCCCGCCGGGCAGTGCTAATTTAGCCCCGAGGCAAAGTTTTGAATATCTGGCCCTATGTCTATTATATTCCTCCAACTTAATTTTAACTTGTATTTTACCTAAAGCTTGAAAATACCCAATCAAACAACATTTAAAATCTTCCCACCATTCTGCAATATTGTCATATAACTCAATTGTTGTAAGTTTGTCCTGTATAATAATTTTTACATCACTATCAGTATCTGGTATTGTTAACAAAGAAGAATTAAACGGCCATACCCCAGGACCTCTTTTTCATCTGGGGGGATTTTCAATACCAATTCCTATTAGAGAATGGTCAGAAGTTTCCATTGGTGTATTCATTGCTTTATGAATCACTAGAGATTTGTGTATAAAAATAAAATCAATCCTAGAATTTAAAAGCCCTTTTGAAAATGTAGGCCTTGCTTTTAAACATTTTGAACATGTGCATCCACCAAATTTGCTTGAGTAAGAACTGTCTTTAAAAAAACTTTATCACAGTATTGTTTCCCGGATTCTGTTCTTTGATGTAAATTTATATTGAAATCCCACAAAAGAAAATCTGGCGGCTTGTGTACAACTAAGGTTGTATTTTTTCAACAACGCTATTTCAGTGCCTTCGTCTGAGGACCATAAAAGGAGACCAACCGACACTGTAAACCACGAAGAACCACATCTAACAAAAAAAGTCTCCCTGGATCAACATCTATTGATCATAAAACCTGAACATCTGAGGTCAAAAAGCAAAACCCAATCCCACTGCAAGTGTCCTCTCCCATTGACCAAAAGGAGAGGCCCCAAGGTCCGTCTTTTTTAGCTTGCGCTACCTCACTCAAACTATGTAATCTCGCATCCTGTAATAGATAAACATCATATTTCAACAGGGTTAAAATGCCAAAGGTTGTAAGATGTTTAACTGAAGATTTTATACTATTTACATTTAAACTTGCAAGGCATATAGGAGATAGTTCAGGGAGGGGGTTTTAAAAAATTCCCACTGGATCTTGTAATACGTTTTTTTTCTAAACTTTGTATTTTTCTCGGGGGAAGCTGCACACATGATGATTGAACATCTGCACTCTCCTGACTACCTTCAGTATCCAACAAGGGACTTTCTTGTTCCATTTGGTCTCCCCAAGTAGAAAACAGGTTAAATCTATTGGCTAATGGTAAAGGAGATAAGGGCACCCTCTGCATCTCAATACCTTCTCTCTCCACCAATTCAGACGGTAAAAGAGACTTTCCTTGTTCCTGTGCATCTGAAACCTGGGTCAAATTCTCTACATGAGATACTAAAAGGAGTTCTTGGTTTTGTACACCTGAAGAGGAAGAGGGTAGATGTCCTCTATTCTCTCTTACCGGGGAACCAAGTGGAGTCACAAAGGGGGTTTCTCGTTCACTGGTATCAGTCATGTTTTGGGGAGGGAGAGACACCTCCATAGCTTCCAATACAGTAGTATTAACCTCTAATGAGGCCCCAACCCCTAAAGGCCTCAAAATAACTCTCTCGCTTTTTATACCTCCTCCCCTACTGCTACCTCATCTTCTACCTTTATCTAAGCTTCCAAGCTCAAATTCTTGAGGAGGAAAGGATTTCCTGGCTTGATACAAAAAGTACTGTTGATCAGATGAAGTATCAGTATCATGTGTAGCCCAAGGGCAATTGGTGTAAGAGTGACCCTGATCCCCACACAAATGACAAACAGAAGGTGCAACACAGTGGGCCGCGGTGTGACCCAACATCCCACACTGAAAACATTTCACTTGGTCACATGCAGTATTCAAATGTTGTAAAGACCCACATCTGTAACAGCTCTTAGGCTGACCTGCACAAAAAACTATTCCCCTGTCTCGACCCAAAAAAATAAACTTGGTAGGTGTTGTATGCCTTCCTCAGACTGATGTAATTGTACCCTTATTGTCCTCCCCCCAGTCCAAAAACCATTGTCATCTATTATTGGTCTTGGATGATCATACACTGAACACCTTTTTTCCAACCAAAATATAATGCTAGCCACATTTACGCCCTCATTAAGAAAAAGGACAGTCACAGTTTTAATAGTTGGCTTAGTAATCGGGATAGCCAAAGAGTCTTTCCAAACCTCAGTGTCCTTGACTTCGTAATACTTCCTCCAGAATTTATCCAATGATTTCATAGTTACAAAGCTAATATCATAAGAATGTTCACCTGGGGGATGGATAAAAGCATATACTTCTGAAGGTGAAAATCCTAAAGAATCCACTAGCAGAGTTTTCCCAACCCAAATCCTGTCTGGAACCACTGAGGCTTTACCCCTATAGCGAAGTCTGACCAAAAAATGGCATTTAGCCACTTCTGCTGGCTTACGAAACAAGCCTGCATAAGTTTTAGGCCCAGAAGCAGTTTTAGTAGACGAATCCCCATTTACTTGATTCTTATCAGAAATCTTTCCCATATTTGACTCACCTTCACTGTGCAAATTTCCAGAAGGTGTATCGATAGATTGTAAATCTATTTCAGAGCAAAAAGGAGCTGAAATGCTATGTTGCAAAACTAGATTGATACCAACACATTGAACGCCCGACTCACCTGCTTGCCCTTGAGGACACGCAGTCACAGAAGATTTGGGCTGAGGTAACTTGCTGACAGGAGGATCCCAAACAGAAGGAACCAACTCAGTCACCTCAGCACTAGACCCAGATGGGTCATCTAAAGCAGGGGATCTAGGCAAAGGGATTTGTGGATCCGGTATCCTGCGACCTCCCTCCCAAAGCCATCCTGCTTGTTGTAAAGCTGCTCTGGGTGACCAATCCGGTAATATACAAACTCTGTCTGCTATAACCACTGGCATAGTGGTTAGATCATTATCAATATGCTGATTTCCTTTAAATAAAGAAGAAGACAGTCTCTTACTGGTATCTTGAGTAGGGCTAGCTGCAGAACGTTTTCTTTTGTTCCATGCAGCTTCCAATTTCTGTCTGCAGGTATGAAAATCCTGTTCTGCCAAATTTATCAAGTCAAGTAATTGTGCTTTTTTTATCTAGTTCACTTTTTAATTGTTATTCTTCAAAGGTTTCAGTTTCCATCGCTTCTGTAGAAATAGTAGATTCCGAATCCAATACTTGGTCCTGGTCTGATACAGACTCGCTTTCTTTTTTAGATATAGAAGGCTCCTCCAAGGGCTCAGGAGCTCCAAAATCACATCCACTCTCCTCCACAACCTCCTCCGAACTGAGGCCCTCCATTCCTGCAGACAGACGGACAGCACCACCTGCCTAGAGAGTAGGGGAATTTCCCCGGTGTCCTGGCCAAATTTCCCTCATTCACTAAAAATACCACCATCAGCTTAATCTGGTTCAAGGTCAGTTGGCATTCATCTGTATCCCCCTCCCCCGGGTCGTGCCTGAAAATAGACAGGATTTGTCTAGTGCACTTACCCGGTCAACAAAAACTAAATAAAATAAAAATAAATAAAAGGTAGGTCTAGTGACTTACAAAGCCCTACGTGGACAGGGTCCTGATTACTTGAAAGCACTCCTGGTTCCTTATACCCCTCTGCAACAGCTCTGCTTGGCTGAAGAGGGGTTGCTGGAGATTCTGAGGCTAAGTTTAAAGTCATCTGGTGTGCATGTCTTTGGGTTTATAGCACCTGCCCTCTGGAATTCTCTTTCTATCATGGGTCTATGTGATAACGGCGAACGCCTAAAGGCAATCACCATTATCGCTCAGTCAGAGTGCCGAACACATTTTGACACTCTGACAACCTAGGCGCACCAGCACAATGGTGCCAGGACATATTTTAATACTTCCAGTGGGAGGGGCTGTACCCCCACCCCGTGAGGACTTTGCACCCACTGGCACCCCTGGGATTCTCAACTCCAGGTGGGTGCATGTTGGAGCAGGTTAAAGTAGTAAAAATAAAGGTTTGGGCAGAACACAACAAAATTTGCACCAGGCGCCCAGACCCTAACCCGGTACCTCAGGTACCCCAGCCATTAACCAATCCCTAGGCGCCATGACGCAGCTCGATCGGCAACCGCAGCGCCACTCCCTACAGTCTCCACCCCTCCCAGCCCACGCCGCCGTGTCGCCCCACCCCACCCTCAAGATATGTATAGCGACATCCTGTCGCCTAGTTCGCCCACCCCCTCATCCGGTCACCCTACCTTTCGGTCACCGTGAGTGGACTGCAAGGCGAATGTGTCGCCATAACGGACGGCGCCTTCCCTCAAGCACCCACTTCACAGGTTACCTTCTATTACCTAGCTGCTCCTGCTTTAATCTTCCTTAACTCTCTTCCTATGAGTCTGTTCCGCTCCACACCTCACCATCCCCTACTTAAAGAGATTCACCAAGTTATAGAGATTCTCATTTGCACCTGATATATGGGTGCCTTACCGCAGGGGAATTCTTTCTGTGTCATGATGTCCATAAATGGTGAAATACTGTAAGTGTAAAAATACTTGTAATTTTGTTACACCGGGTCCCGGAAGATTTCCTGGTCTGAAGATCCATCTATGCTCCGCCCCCACAGTCAGCCAAGTTATGACGTGATGCTAGGGAGAGTGCAGGGGCGTGCTCCATTATAGTGAATGGGTGGCAGCTTTCTGAGTGTTTTTTTATATGATAATGTTCACTTGATGATGAAACATGGGCACAGGTTGACTAACAAGGGCTCAGAAAGCTGCTGCCCATTCACTGTAATGGAGTGCGCCCCCTTATTCTCCCTAGCATCACATCATAACTTGGCTGAGCACGGAGGCGGAGCATGGGTGACTCTTCAGACCAGGAAGTCCTCCAGGACCCAGTGTAACTAAATTATGAGCATCTTTTACACTTACAGTATTTCACCATTTATGGACATCATGACATAGAAAGAATTCCCCTGAGATAAGGCACCCATATATATTGGGTGCAGTGGCTAAGGCTGGTGAATCTCTTTAACCTTCCCCCTTCTGTGTCTGCCCCCCAGCATGCTCTTCCCCTAACACTTACCCCTGCTTCTACCCCATCCTTGCATCTACCCCTCCATCCTCCATTATTAACTTGCCCTTGCTTAGTTCATGCCCCTTGGCAAGGTTCTCAGCATCCTGGAGGGGTCTAGCACTGGGCAAGTCTCCTGCTTCCCTCCCTCCATTATCCCCACTATCCTTTCTACCCAATCTTGCCCTCACCTAATTTTGCCCTCTGAAAGGGTTCTCAGCATTCTGGAGAGGCCTAGATTTAGGCAAGCTTCTTTCTTCCCTCCTCTACCACTTATACCGCCCACCAATTCTATATCCACCTACCTAATCTATCATTCCCTCTGACCCTTCCCCTGCTCAACTCCCTCTTACCCCCCATCCAAAGTCATCACCCTGATTCTTCCCCTGACAGGGTTCTCTGCATCCTGGAGGGGTGAGCTCTAGGCACAGCTTGTCCTTCCTACCCAATTCCTCACCCCCACTTTACCCCTGCCTCTCCTCTCTGCACCTCTGCATTTAAATAGTAATTAAAAGACAAAGAACCTCTGTGCACAAACACTGAGGCAAGGGTTACCCCAAAGGGCATTTGGCTGGGAAACCAAGTTTCAAGAAAATACAAAATCACACATGCCCACACAATGCAAAGCATCATGGGCTGCATATGCAAATCACCACAGAATGTTATGCTGGTTCAACTTTAAGCAGAATTGCATGGTACCGAAAGGCCTCTCACACAGTTTGCAAAGGGTGCTAACAGATGACATAGACACGTGTTTCGTCCCACCAGGACTCATCAGTATGCCTCATCTGTTTGACACCCCAGTGGAATAGACCAGCTACCCTAAGACAGTGTGTCTTGGATAAGTTGTGGTGAACCCATTAAAATAAAAAATTATTTAAAAGACAAAGAACCTCTGTGCACAAACACTGAGGCAAGGGTTACCTCAAAGGGCATAAATAGTAATTAGTTCACTTGAGCTAATCACTTGCACATTTTGTTCTGTCTGGGCTGCTTCCAGATTGCACTAGCCCTGTGCTAACTTGCCCTGTGCCAACTTGCCATCCACAACTGTTTTGATGTTGTCTCACGCTTCCGTGCCAGCCAACATATTGCATTAGGAGCAGATTTGGAGGTGCAGTCACTGTGAGCAAATGCAGGGCACGCATCAGTAGGTGCGTCTCTCATTCTCCGGTAAGACAGCATGCAGGCACCACACCAGCAAGACGTAATGTGGTGACCACATCTAAGAGAACATCCACTGCAATGAGAAGCAAGCTTCTTATTGCAGCGGCACAGCCCTCCTCACAGAACATGGCAAACAGGTACCCATCCCCTGTCGCATTCCCTGACCTACTTCATTTGCCGATGGGGGAGCCCACCACCCATCAGCATAATGACCCCCCCAAGTGTGTGCCTAAGGGGGTGTCCAATCCCTCTCAGCATCATGCGCTCCCCCCAACAGTCTTCCTTTGCTGACAGGAGCCCCAATCCCCGGCAGCTACAGTCCTTCCATCCCTGTTTATTTAGCCAATGGGAGAGTCCACTCCCTGTCGGCATAATGTCTCTCCCCATCTGTTGTGTGCCGAGAGGGGTGCCCAATCCCCCTCGGCTCTTGCTCCCATGTACTGGCGGGGGTATCCAATCCCCCCGTTGGCTACAGCCCCCAAAAAACAATCAGGCGACATGCTGGGAGCCCACCCCAGCGTGCCAAATGTGCCTGAAAAACAAAAAAGTCCCATGATGTTTCTTTTTTACCCTGTAAAAAGAAAACGGTCCCTCGCGGTCTCTCTGCCCCTCCACAACCTCGCCCACCACTGCACACCCTGCCTCCTCTCACCCCCTCACCCCCATGCCTCCGGAATCTGTCATGCGATCTTTGGTGGACGAGGAATACATCTGCACTCTTCAAAGCCGGCCGCAAACTGAAGAAATGCCGGTAAGCTGTATAATGGCATAAATAGGTTTTTTTAATCTTTGGTGCATATCTCGGACATTTTTGGGAATTTTGACACCAACTTTACAACATTGGGTTATTGGGACCCCTCCTCATGAATTCAGTCACTGTCATGGCGTTATTTGGTCCCGAAAGGTGATTTTGCAGTCACTGCGCGGAATCACCTTTCGGGACTGATTAACGAAACAACAGTGCCACTGTTCATGAGTGGGGCCCTCAAAAAGCCTATATTGCAAATTTTGTGGAAAAAATCCCCAAAATGGCTGTTTTATGAGCGTGCATTGCACAGTTTCCATGCACGCTCGTAACTTCATGATTTTGTAATATTTTTCACTCCAGATTTTCAAAATTGGCATTTTTCCACACCTCCTCATGAACTGTACAGCTGTCATTTTACATATCCTGGACGAAATGTGTTTTTGCACGTAAGGCGCAGAATAGCGCAGTCGCTGTGTGAAATCAGTTTTCGGGACAGTTTGAGGAAATGACGGTGACACTGTTCATGAGCAGAGGTCTTAAAATGCTCATGTTGAAAATCTGGTGACAAAAGTCCATAAAATTACTGTGTTATAAGCGTGCGTTGCGCAGTTTCTATGCACCTTTGTAACTTCGCAAATTTGCAATATTTTCGTGCCACATTTCCAACACTGTCATTTTTTCACACCTCCTTATGAACAGTACAGCTGTCATTTTTCATATCCTGCCCAAAATGTGTTTTTGCACCTGTGGCGCACAATGGCATGGTCGCTGTGGGAAATGAACTTTTGGGACAAATTAAAAAAATAACAATACCACTGTTCATGAAGGGAGGTCCCAAAATGCCTATGTTGAAAATGTGGTTAAAAATAATCCCCAAAATAATTGGGTTATGGACGTGTGTTGCACACTTTCTATGCATGCTCATGACTTCACTAATTTTTAATATTTTCACTCCAGATTTTCAACATTGCCCTTTTTTTGCACCTCCTCATGAACAATACAGTTGTCATTTTTCACATACTGCCCAAAATGTGTTTTCATCTTTGTGTCGCCAAATGGCACAACCCCTGTGCAAAACCACCTTTTAGCTAACAAACTGATAGTGCCGCTCTTCATGAGGTGGGGTCACAAAAAGCCCATGTTGAAAAAATTTGGAGTGAAAATACCAACACACGCCTACAGCGTTAGGGTTTACAACTGTAACACTACACCCTGTACAGACTGACAGATGTCAGGGGTGTGACTTGGGATCATCGGCTGTAATGCTCATGCCATTCCACCTCCACCCCTACCCTGCAGCCAGTGACAGGTATCGTGGTGTGCCTTGGAGTGTTCGGAAACAAAGTTCACCCCATTCTCCTATACAGCACCCACCTCAGCATATTTCCTTATGGAATGGGGTAAGTATAATGCCCAAAGACCCCAAAGCACACCATGACACTTGTCAGTGTCTACAGGGTAAGGTGAGGTAAAATGGCATGAGCATTACAGCTGACGACCCAAAGGTACACCCCAATGCCTGTCAGTCTCTGTAGGGTGGGGGTGGGGTTGGTGTTACTTCAATACTTCACTGACATTCCTATTACGTGTCTCTAACTCATGCACTACCAATGCCTATGCGAGCGAGACAACATTCGGCATTGACAAATGCTTGTTTATTAGTTCTGTCAATGCTCCCCCCATCTTATCGCCTCACCTTTCCCCCAGCTGGTATTCCCTGTCCACCCCCTGACCCTCTTGGATGCCCTTTTCACTACAGCTCATTTGTTAATTGCCATATCTTCTGCCTCTTAATTGTAAAGCAATCCTGTAAGGAGTCGGCTACAGTGCTGTATCAAATTTCTGTACGTAATCGTCGGGTATGTCAATTGTATTGTTTGTATACACCGCAGGTATGTTAAATATGACTCTACCATGCCAGCGTGACTAAAAAGATTGCGACCGCCATTACAGCGACGGGCTCCATGTCGAACACAAGTTGCAGTCGGCATGGAGCAGCACAGTTTGGATCTATTTTTTACATTGGGGGGGCTTCACCCCCGCACCCCCGAACTAAAGGATTCTAATTCCATGTCAGAGTTAGTTCAGGGAGGGGGTGCAGGTTGGGGGAAGTGGTTGCCCTTTTCCAGTGGCACTTCTACGGCAGCATGTCACTGTTGTCGATATCGGCGCATGTCGCCATAGAAATGTCACGCTTAGGGTGGCATACCGTTAAATATTCACTGTATGTTAAATATTAGCTTTATGTCTTTTTTACAAATGTAATTGTATTTTTATTTTTTCTCAGTTATGATAAATGTAAACTGTATGTTCAAGCCAACCATCCAATTGTACCCCCCCTCCAACCTGGTCACACCTGGAGACAAGCAACTTGTTATTCAGTGTGCCTTCCAGGTGAAACATTTCAATAAATGAATAAACTATGTTGCTACTTTGTAAACATGGTCTCTGCTCTGAGTTTTGGGGTCAAGTGGACCCAATCTGACTCACCAGTTTTTTGCAGATGCCATTTTGGTGCCTTTCCTGGGGAAGGGTGCTTCCTTAACCGAAACCTGCATCACTCTATGTCCAATGGGCAGGGTGCATGTTAGAGACAGGAATCTGTTGCTAGATATGTATAAGAATTATCGAAGAACTATGTGTAGACAATCCAGTCAATGGCTGTGAAGAAAGGTCTTGGGCTGCAACTGGAATCTACCTACCTTAACATCAGAGGCTCAATTTCATAACAGAAGCTACCTTAGGCACCTCAGCACCTCCTGTCCCCTCTCTCATCACCACCTCTGAGCTCTCTGAAATCATCAGCTCTTTATGAACTGGAGCAGAATCTCTCTTGATCCAATCCCTACCTGCCTTCTTTTCTCCTCCTCCTTCTCCCTACCCCTCTTATTCCCTTCCATCTCACTACCCCCTATTCCTCCACTGCTGCTTTCCCGAGCCCCCTACATCACTCCTATCATTACTCTCTTCATATCCTCTAGAATTGTACTACACCACATGAAACTAGCTGCCATCGTCCATCTTCTTAAAAATCCCTCTCTTAGGCTGGCCCCGGGGTGCGACTCTGGCATACTGTGTTGCCACCTGGGAGACCAAGCTTCATATTCAAGCTCCAGAATCCATCACTGAGGCTGTCTGGCAGGGGAGGTGGGGTTGACTCCTGGGAAGGCAGCGTTGGAGGGAAGGAGAGGGAGCAAGGGGGAGGAAAGGAGGGAAGTGGAAGGGGGAGAGATGGGAGCAAGGGGAGGGGGAGAAAGGGGGAGGGGGATAAATCGAAGGTGTATGCCACGCTTCAAGTCCCCAAGCCATCCAGTCAGGAAGTGAAATGGACATTGGCTGTGAAGATGGCTGCTTTGCCACTGTGCTCTTGTACCACTTGGTGAGATAGAAGGTTTCTAGGCAGACATGCATACTAACAACAGAAATTATCGTGAGAAAGAAAAAATGTTCCACATTCGAAATGGAGCCCAAGCCCCCTCCCAACTATTGTCCTGGTGCTCTGCCACTGTGCTAATATTTCACATGATGGAACAGAAGGTTTCTAGACAGACATGGAAAGCACATCCTGTATTGAATGCAGATACCCTCCCATACACAGCTGCAGTGGAGTTTAGTGATGAACTCTCTGCTAACTAGAAGTACTGCCTCCCGCAAAGTTGAATTCAAATGTAGATGTAACCCAGTGCCACCCCCCACAGGCTACTACCCCTGCCTTCCTGGCTAAGTGCAGGTTGAGGGGTCTTGGTCCTTACTTTAACTATAAACTGGTACTTTCCCCAAGATATAACATAAATATGCAGTGCCTCCACCCAGAGAACTCTTCATGTGGGTTAGATGTTAAACTACCCAATCCTCTGGGACGTTGTACCTACCCATGGCCCCACCTAGTGACCATACACATAAATGATCACAACACACTTTACTTTGCATTCAGTTTACAGTTAAGGGAGAGTGCTAACAATATGCTCACAGTGACCACACTTACCAACAGGGTCTGGAACTCTTGCACGTACCCTGTACCCCTGCAAGAAAACAGTTTACCAGCAATAGCAGTATACCTTTAACTGACACAATGACTCAAGACTGAATAATAATATGCTCACAAGCCAGATTAACCTTCAAACAGTGAATCTGATTTATTTAGGGGAACTGAACAAGGGAGGGGTATGGATTTAGATAAATGATTAAGGCACTTTTTTTCAGTCTGAAGCAATATGCAAATATTACATCTAACCCTATATAAAACAGTTCTGTTAGCTGCTGGGTACCCAGAGTCTAATCAGGTGCAGGCCTGACACGTTGCCACGGGGTGGTCGATGTGGCAGCTGGTTGGGGCCCTTAAATAAAATATTGATTAATAATTCTTTTATCTTTGGCTTTTGCAACATGCACAGCACTTTGTTCCCAAGAAAATTTTTATCCCCAGGCCTGATGACCTGCAAAAACAATCTAAATTGCAGATTTAAACTGATAGGGGAATCAGATGACAAAACACTTTAAACTTATTGCAGGGACAAGCTCTGTTGTTACTCACTGAACCATGGACCTCAGGATCTGGTTGATTTCCAGTGTGACTCTCCTTGAGGCAGGATTTGGCTCTCTGGTCTGTAGCTGCAGGCTGTCAGACTTCTTCCTCTTCAGCAAGGACAAGGATACAAGGACCGGGACTGGCACGATTCACCCCCACTTTAAGGCATCCCTCCCAAGGATGGCGGCAACCCATGATGATCTTCGTCGCAGGACCCGACTCCCTTCTCTGATCTAGCAGCTTTGGCCTCACAGGCAACAACAATCTTTTGTACAATGGATTTTGCATCACAGGCTCAGCTTTGATACAGTTCTGACTTAGGCCGCACAGCTTACCCACTTGCAATCTGCAGTCCTGGAAATGTAAGCTGGCCAGATAGAAATTCAGCTTACCCTCTGGCAAATTGGCTGGAGATAATTCGGTTGACCACAGGCTTGAAATTAGACCACAGTCTCTGAGGCAAAGCAGTCTCTCACTGAGATGCAATATGTGGACCGTTCCAGCTCTGATCCCACTTTCAGTCTGGAATTTTAGCTCCAGGGAAATTGCTTCTTTTTCTCCTTTTCTGGAGGAATGCAGCTCGGTCTGCAGACTTAGCAGTCCCACACTCAAATCAAGTGTTCTGGCCAAGGAAAGGCAAAGCAGACCTCTCCCCAAACTCCCAGAGCTGCAGGGAGCCTTCTCACCTAGACTCTCCGAACTGACTACTCAGCACCCCACGAAGAACTGACTACTGACTGATTCAGTTCAAACAGTCCCTCTTAAATAAGGACCAAACTTCCAGCAATATGATTGGCTGCCCAAGCTGTCTAGAACAGTTTAAGTACCTTGATTGGCTTGTTTTTGGTCATCAAGAATTGTACCCCCTTTTTCCCAAAAAAAGTCTCTGGCGGGTCCCAAGAGTCTTTACTGTAAATCCTGGCTCATAATTGGTTGATAGGCTGCAAAAATGGCCGCTGAATGTACAATCTCCAGTTTATACATTGTCCCAAAATCAATGTCCTAGTGCAGCCAGACAGAATATTTTTAATTTATGCAAACCCTACAGTTACATAGCCCCATTTGTGCCCTTTATAGCGATCACATTATTTTAAATTTATTTTCAGTACTTTGCTAGTCACTGTCCCTGTAATATCATGCCCCTAGACAGCAGGCATCATCACGTTAATATTTATGAGAGCTTATGAATTATTCATAAGCCCTTGCTTGTGCCCCGATTCAGCGCTCCTTATTTAAAATAAAAAAGGCCTCTCAGTGGCCTTGTACTGGTCCCCGGTCCCCGTGCAACACACCAAGGGGACTGGAACTGTCAGGAATTCCTCTGTTTTGACCACAACAGTGGTTGGAAACTTTAAAGCGCCTTCCTGGTGCATGCGCAAGCACTGGCTGCATGGAGGAGATGCCGGCAGCTCACAATCCTGCTCCGTAAGCCCAACTAGGCTAAAAACATGTATGGAGGCTGATTGGGGTCCCTGGGGGATGCAATAACTCCAGCTGTGGCGTTGAAATACACGGGGAACACCAGGAGGAGAAACAGACAGACCGGAGGCATTAAAGGTAAGCCCCCAAATGTGGGGGGGGGCGTTACATAGACAAGCCTCAGCCTGAACTAATTAAGTTGACTGCAACATAGAACTAATAGTTCAATGTTCTGAAAGTCTGCTTCTCAGTTCTGCTGAACCACTGTCATTGACATCAACAATGACATCTAACAATTGCTCTCATACCATATAAATTGTAGTGAGAAAGAAACGTGGGCCATACTGGGATTGAACCCAGACTTGTGGTGGTCTGAAACACTATGCCAAGACCTAAAATCTCTGTCACTGACATCATCAGTGATATCATGTAGCCAAATCACTCGGTGTAAATATAACCTTAAACTTTACCAGGAAAGAACATGCATGATGACAACAGATGCTTCAGCAGTCTACAATTGCTGGCTTTTAGAAAGTGGAGAAAGAATTACAGAAAATATATTAAACAAAAGCTGGATTGTGCATGTAAGCACCCCCAATCTGACAGCTTACCTTCTGCCTCGTCCAGCCCCAGGGCACCTACCTTGATCCTCTGGTCCCCCTGGACTGCAGAAATGGGGGATCGGTAGGGCAGCTGTCACAACATCTAGGAGTCCCAGGCACGACTCAAACCCATACTCCAGCCCGACCTCCAAGGCAATATGATTTCCTGACTGCAGGACAAGCACCATGTTAGGGAACAGGGAATGCTGTGCCAGCAGCAGTGCTACCAGAGCTCCAGTTGAGAAACTGGGCCATGTGCCTGCTACCAGAGAGGGTCCCAGCTCCCATGAAGGCAGTGGAGCCGAGACCAAAGTAAAGCCATAGAAACATAGAATTTGATGGCAGATAAGGACCGCTTGGCCCACCTACTCTTCCCATTTCCCTACCTAATGGATAAGCTCTAGATCCTAGTTAACCAACAGCCTACTTTCTCCTACCCCCCCTCTAGAATTGCCTTATGTCTGTCCCATGCATTCTTGAATTCCCCCACTGTTTTTGACTCCACAACCTCATCAGGAAGGCTGTTCCATGCATCCACAACCCTCTACATGAAAAAATACTTTCTCACATTACATCTGAGCCGTCTGCCCTCTATCATCAAATTGTGCCCCCTTGTTCTTGTACATCTCTTTTTCTGAAAGATGCTACCCTCTTGGACTTTATTGATTCTCTTGAGGTACTTGAAAGTTTCTATCATGTCCCCCCTCTCCCTCCTTTCCTTGAGGGTATACATCTTAAGCTCCTTTAGTCTCTGTGTGTATGTCTTCTGGTGCAGACCCTGCACCATTTTGGTTGCCCTCCTCTGGCCAGCCTCCACCCTGTCTTTGTCTTTGCGGAGATGGGGTCTCCAGAACTGCACACAGTACTCCAGATGGGGTCTCACCAACTGTATGTAAAGAGGGATAACAACTTCCTGTTTTCTACTGGTGATGCCTCTCCCTGTGCATCCCAGTATCCCCCAGCCTTCCTTACTGCCTTCTCACATTGCTTGCCCACCTTTAGATCATCTGATATAACTACCCTCAGGACCCTTTCCATTTTTGTTGTTGTCAGTACGTCACCCCCATTGTGTACTCTTCCCCTGGTTTTTTGTTTCCAGGTATTACTTTTCACTTATTTGCGTGAATCTAAGCTGCCATACATTTGACCATTCCTCCAACCTTGCCAAGTCCTTCTCATCCTTTTCCACCCCCACCTTGTAGCAACCCTGTTGCAGATCTTTGTGTCATCTGCAAAGAGACATACTTCTCCTTCCAGTCCCTCTGCAATGTCACTTATAAAGACATTAAAAAGGACTGGACTCAGTACTGAACCCTGTGATACCCACTAGTAACCCCCCTATCTTCATTGTGGGCTCCGTTTACTATTACCCTCTGTGTATTTTTGTCCAGCCAGTGTTTTACCCAGGCTACCACCCTGGGACCCACTCACAGGCTGGCTAATTTGTTTATTAATCTTTTGTGCGGGACTGTGTCAAATGCCTTGCTAAAGTCTAGGTAGGCCATGTCCACAGCCCCTCCCTGGTCTATTACTTTGGTCACCCAGTCAAAGAAATCGATTACATTCATCTGACATGATCTTCCCACTGTGAATCCATGCCGTCTTGGGTCCTGTGCCCCACTGGCCTCTAGGTACGCAACAATTCTTTCCTTCAGAAGTGATTCCATCATTTTTCCTACCACTGAGGTCAAACTGGCAGGTCCGTAGTTTTCTGCCTCTGTCTTGGTCCCACTTTTGTGAAGGGGAATCACATCTGCCCTCCTCTGGTCCTCAAGTACCACACCATCCTCCCATGATTTGTTAAAAAGGGTAGTCAATGGTGTTACTAGTTCTCCTCTTAGTTATTTTAGAATTCTGGGGAGAATCCCATCAGGCCCCATTGCTTTGTCCACCTTCAGTTTCAGGAGTTCTTTCAGAACCCTTTCTTCTGTGAAAGGACTAATCTCGCCCCCACTATCCAGAGTGATTCTATTGACTGGATTAGGTACCTTCCCCTCCTCTTCCTTTGTGAATATTGAGTGGAAGTATTCCTTCAGTATCCCTGCTTTATCACTGTCTCTTTCTGCCCACCCATCCTCCTCTTTATTCAGCCTCAGTATCCCTTCCTTTGTCTTTCTTCACTCCCTAATGTACCTATTAAAGGTTTTATCCCCCTTCTTAACCGAGTTGGCTGTTTTTTCCTTGGTTTGGCCCTTTGCTATTCTGACTGCTTTTCCCCACTTCCTTCTGCTCTAACTGGTACAGTTCTCTGTCCTGCTCCTTCTGTGTTTCCTTATACTTCCTGAATGCTATCTTGTTCTGCCTAACCTTCCCCACCACCTCTTTTGAGAACCATAGTGTTTTTTCTTTCATTTTGATTTATTTGTATCACACAAAGATTTGTCGCCTCTGTGATTGCAGTTTTGATGTTTCCCCATTGTTGCTCCACCCCGCCTTCTTGTCTGTTTGCTAGTGCTTTTCTGAGGCACTCTCCCATTTGGAAAAAATCAGCTCTCCTGAAGTCCAGTACCTTCACTTTTGTATGGCTTGATTCTACAGCTGAGTTTATCGTGAGTCACATTGTTTGGTGGTCACTTGTTCCCAGTTGGCTACTCACTTCTAGATCTGAGATCCTCTCTCCGTCCCCATTTAAGAATACCAGGTTTAAGATTGCTCCCTCCCGAGTGGGTATCAACACTAGCTGTCTGAGGCATGCCCCCTGTAGGGCATCGAGAATGGCCCTGCTCTTGGATGTGGCTGCAGCAAAGGTGCTACAGTTAACATCTGGCATATTCAGGTCCCCCATCAGCAATATTTCCCCTTTCTCTGCCATCCTAAGGATGCCTTCTATCATTTCTTTGTCCATTTCCTCCCCTGAGATGGGAGTCTGTATACAACCCCCTGTGTGGATTGTGGTGCCATTTACAGTCTCCAGGGTGACCCACAGTGCCTCCTCTCCTCCCTGTTTACACTTTAGTTCCATTGCTTTGATCTCTTCCCTTACATAGAGAGCTACTCCTCCTCCTCTTCTACCCTCCCTGTCTCTCCTGTAGATTGTGTACCCTGGTATGTTGACATCCCAGTCGTGGTTCTCTGTGTACCATGTTTCTGTGACTGCCACGATATCCAGGCATCCCTCTTCCATTAAGGCCACAAGTTCAGGGAGCTTGTTACCTAGACTATGAGCATTGGTACTCATTACCCTCCATTTGTTGATGGCCGTACTCCTTTTTGCCCCATCCCTGTCCTTACTGCCTTTGTCTTTTTCTTCATTTACCTCTGCCTTTCTTCCTATTGACTTCTCTGTCTTGGTCTTTACCTCACTAACTACCCTGATTTTTTTTGGGGGGGGGCTAGGATTTCCCCTCTCCTTTTCAGTGTCTCCCCTTTGGCTAGTTTAAATGCTTGTCCACGGCCCCCCGATCGACCATCCTCATCACCCAATCAAAAAATGTGATCAGGTTCGTCTGGCATGATCTCCCTTCCATGAAGCTGGGCTGTCTGTTGTCTAGAAGACCACTGGCAGTAAGGTATTTGACCATTCTTTCTTTTAAGAGTGCCTCCCCAGGTCCATCTTGTAAATGAACTTGCTCAACGATGTTTGCCTGAATAAATAAAGATTTTGATTGATTGATTGATTGATAACCTTACCACCACCGATGTAAGGCTGACTGGATGATAATTTTTTGCCTCCTCCTCCCTACTGCCGCTCTTAAGGAGTGGCACCACATCCACTCTTTTCCAGTCACTAAGAACCCTCCCTGAGTCCAGGAACAGATTAAACAGTCTAGTCAATGATACTGACAGCTCTTCCCTTAGCATCTGGAGTACTCTAGGATGCAGGGCATCCAGGCCCATTTCTTTATCTATCCTCAACCTTCCTAATTCCTCCTTTACCCCATCCTCTTTGAACAGACTAGAATCCACCCCCCCACCTTCCTTTGCCCTCCCTAAATACTGGTTCCTTACCCTCCTCTTCCACTGTAAAGAGCAAGCAGAAGTACTTATTTAGCTCTTCCACATTCTCAAAGTCCCCCTCCACTGGAAATCCCCCCTCCCCTGTTAATCTCACTATCCTCTGCTTTGATTTCCTCCTTCGCTAACATACCTATAAAATATTTTATCCCTTTTTGGCCTCTCTAGCTATCTTCTCCTCAGTATCTGTCTTTGCCCCCCTAATTATCTGCCTAGCCACCCTCAGCTTCTGTCTATAAACCTACCTATCCTCTTTTCTCTGTGTTCTTTTATATGTTCTGAATGCCTTTTTCCTTTCCCTAATTGCCCTTACCAGCTTACTGGTGAACCAGTGTGGTCTCTTTCTTCCTTTGCTCTTTCTTACCTTCTTAATGCAATGATCAGTGGCTCTCAGTATTCCACCCTTAATAGATCCCCACAGTTCCTCCACATCCTCTAACTCCTTCTTGCCCTCCATATCCTTCCTGAAGATCTCCCTCATTTTGGTGAACTCCGCCTGTCTGAAGTCCAGCACCCTTGTGGTTGTTTGGCTCACTTCCATCCCTGTCCTTATCCTGAATCTTACTGCTCTGTGGTCACTTGACCCCAGACTGTCCCTCACTGAACCGTCTGCTACACTTTCCCTATTTGTTAGAACTAAGTCCAGTGCTGCTCCACTACGAGTGCGCTCCCTGACTAGTTGATGTAAGAATGCTCCCTGCCGGGATTCCAGGACCTCACTACTCCTTGCTGATGTTGCAGACAGGATTTCCCAGTTACATCAGGGAGATTAAAGTCCCCCACCAGCAAATGTTCTCCCTTGAGTGTCATCTCCTGAACCACATGTATCAGCTCCTTGTCCACATCCTCACGCTGTGTAGCAGTCCTGTAGATCACACCTAGGCTTACTGTTGTGCCAGACTGTTTTTCCAGCATGACCCACAGGGCCACCACTTCCCTTTGCTTTTCCTGTCCTTCCATTGCCCTGATGTCTTCCTTTACATACAATGCAACCCCCCGCTTCTACCAGTCCTGTCTTTCCTAAAAAGTCTATACCCTGGGATACCCACCTGCCATGCCTGGTGCTGTGTCCACCAGGTCTCCGTTATGGCCACCAGGTCTAGATTCTCATCCACCATCATGGCCTCTAAATCAATAATTTTTTATCCAAACTCCTGGCATTGGTGGACTTTCCCTTCCACCAATACCCCTCTTCCTTTCTTTACCTCCCCTGACCCCTCCTGCAGGGGAGTGCTAGCTAGGCAATGCTCACTGGTTGTGATCACCTCCCTTTTCCTAGCCTTGTACTCCCCCCTTTTTAGTTTAAATCCCCGCCAGAGACCCTATCTATATAACCTTGCAGTCTCCCCCTCAGTGCCCTTGCTCCCCTCTTATTTACATGCAGTCTCTCTTATACATGTACGCCCTCATCCTCCAACCTGTCCCCCCATTCCCCTATACAGGCAAACCCTTCTTTCTCACACCAATCCCTGAAACAGCCATTGAATTCTCCAATTCATTGCTTCCTAGTACTACTGGCACAAGGGACTGACAAAATCTCTGAGTTAATTCTGCAAACTAGCATGTGGAGGTCAAAATGCACCTCAAGGTCAATCCCGTGTTCCAGATGCACCCCAAAAGTTATCCATAATATTTTAACAATATAATTACATGCATTTGCAAATAAAGGGATCTCAGTTTCACATTAAGATTCACATATATTTTTTTACCATAGAGACACAAGGGAAGAAAGAAAAGATAGAAACAGCAAGTGAAGGAAGGGAGAAAAAGGAGAAACTGTGGGACCCTCTGAGTGGCCAGTTCCTACATCCACAATGCCCTGGACCAAGGGGATCTCATTGGCGCCACCTTCATCAACCTAACTAAGGCATTTGACACCATCAACCATTCACTACTGCTTCAACAACTATCTGTAATAGGCCTACCTCTGGACACAACTCTTTGGTTTCAAAGCTACCTCAGTGACCACACACAGCAGGTAAAAATTGGCGAATCCCACTCAACACCCCTCTTGGTCTGACCAGGAGTCCCACAAGGATCCATCCTGGTTCCTAGGCTTTTCAGCATTTTCCTAAACAGCCTCCCTTCATCTTGCTCATAAAAAATCCTACTCTATGCCGACAATGCTGTCATCTTCACCTCCCACTCTAACCCCTCCTTTCTTCAGTTGCTACTACAAGAAAGCTTCACTGATGTAGAGGCATGGTTTAAATCCCACAAACTTATTCTTAACTACAGCAAAACCAAATCAATGCTGTTCTATGGTACCCACAGCAAACATAAAAACAGAGCCCTCTCTATCTCAAACAGCAAAGGGGCCACCCTTGAACAAGTACATCTATTTAAATATCTTGGGGTGATTCTTGACCCAACACTTGGATACTCTGAACATATCAACTACGTAGCAAAAACTGTGAATCCCCACATAGGCCTGCTCTGTAGACATAAGAACTGCCTCACGGATGAAGCCCTAAGCACTGCCATTCACAGTTCAGTAATCTCTATAATGGACTATGGGCTTGTGATCTACAGGTCTGCCACTGACAGAGCTCTCTGATGCATCGCCACAGCACTAAAGAAGGCATGTTGTCTCCAAACATCTGCAAACCACCTTACTCATACCTGCAAGATCTACGAACACACAAACTGGCTCCAACTCTCTGGCAGAATTAAATATCAAACCTGCATCCTAGCAAAAAAGCAAACATTGGACCTACTACCCCCTGGATCACAGGCACTGCTGAGACCATATAGCAGCCCATGACAAACCAGGAATTCAAACAACCTCTCCTTCACTGTTCCCCTTTGCAGGACTACCCAAGGTCAATGATCCTACTTTTTCAGAGCCTCCTCCTGGTTCAACACCCTGCCAGCAGAAGTTACCAGCAAAGCAACCCTGGGTGCCTTTAAGCTCAGCCTGCGTCAATACCTCATCTCCTGTGCCTCCTGCGACTGCTACACCTAAATGGTTTATCCTCACCCCATACCCCACCCTTCCCTCCCTACCTCCTTCCCTCCTCTTCTACTTCTCCACACACCTCTCTAACCCTACCCCTGACCCACCCCCCAACTCCTCTCTTCTCCTCTTTACACCAGCCTCTGGCCTCACCTCCCTCTGTCGGATGGCTACCTATACAAATCTGTATTGTTTCATTTGTTATAGAAGTGATTCGCACAATTGTGATGTTTTGGTAATTGACAAAGCCCTCTGGGTGCTATGTTTATTTCTCCTTTGAACAATACCACTGCCTGTCCAATGTTTCAAGTAACCTGATGTGGAACTTTGTGAAAGAGCCCCTGGCTCTGAGGTGTATCTGATTCCCTTAAATAAAGAAATAAAATAAATAAATTCCTAGGTACCACAAGAAAAATGTGACCGTGCAATCAGACAGGCAAGAGATAGACAAGTGACAGAATAGGAGCAAACAGAATAGATACTTGCTTTTAACTCTCTCTGCATAACAAATGGGACAGGGTATTTCCCAACCCTGTCACATACAGGGCAGAATAACATATTTTGGGAAGACAAAATTATCTTTCTGACCTGTGGAGAATAAACATCTCCCCATCATTGTGGTCTGTTCAGCAAGATTGTGAAAAATGGAAAACCTTTTCCCTCTCCTTGATTGGTAGGGTTAACATAGTGAAAATATGTATCTTACCTAAATTGCTATATATGTTTCAGTTAATTTTGTAGAAGTCCCTAAATCTTATTTTATAAAGATTGGATGCATTTTCTCATCTTTTCTTTGATGAGGAGGGGCTGTCTTTATTAAACATTAAAGAGACACTGTCAACCCCCATAGGCCTCAAAGCATCCCTAGTTTAAAAAACACGTTATGATTGTTCACATTTTGTAGAGACTGCTGCTGTAGCTAGCAGTTTGATTCTGATTCTTTTTTTTCTTTTAAAAAGTGAAAAATAGACTGCCTACCATACTGGTGTACCACACAAAACATGCTTGTTTACATTCCTTTAACAGCTCCCACTACATTTTTCTTGAACTTAGGACACCCTGACACAATCTAGCCAGTAATTATGCAGTGGTAGTAGAGAAAAACTGTTGCAGCATGAGTGGCTGTACTGTATGAGGGTGTTTCTAATGTTCATGAAGTAAGTATGCAATAAGAGTAGATCAAGCATTTGAAACAAAACAAGGTTGGGTGTAACATAGAGAATAATGGCTATTCAGCTGTGTGCTTTGGATCTTTTTTTACTTTACACACCCAAGGTGTGTGATGACCCATATACCTTGAGAGCGAAGCTCAAGAGGTTTATGATGTTATCACGCACCAAGAGTGTGTAACAAAAATCCATAAAAACACAGTTGCCTATCTTTTTTTTTTTATAACTACTGGTGCAAGGAGTTTGCTCAGTATCTCAGTATGTCCCTTATCTTCAGACACACATTCTCTTCACACAGACATACATACACACTCTGTCTCACAGACACTGTCACACACACACACACACAAACACATTTTGTTTTTCTGCCTCACTCCCTCAGACTTACTTTTTTTCTTTTAGGTATCAGCCTACTACTAGGGTCCATCCAGGAATCATTTGGAGTCACACATCTACCGATCTGTGGGCCACGAAGGGATCAACCAGATATTTATTTTTGTGTTTGAAAAGCAGGATCAACCAGACAAAGAATACAAAAATATTATAAAAATGGAGAGGTAAGTAAACGAAAGCAGCTCCTTGGTAAATGGAAAACTGAGCTACCATTTTTGAAATACTGCTCAGCCCGCCCACAAGCAGAGCGCAAGCCAATGAACTGGTGAGATGCACTTGAGTTACGGAGAATGGACACTGGAGGTGAAAAAAAATTTAGTGAACACCATAATAACCTGATTTCGGGTCATTACGGTGTTCAAGAGTACTCATAATCGAGTTGATAAACAGGCTGACCAGTAATTATATGGAAAATAATGCATAGGTGACTGTGTTATGAATTTTTTACACACCGATGGTGTGTAAAAAAACTTCATAACACACAGTCTATATTTTTTTTATAATTAATAATAATAATCTTTATTTCTCAAGCACAATTGAAAATTATCAAAGCGCTGCACAAGTAAAACGATAAAAGATGAAACTATAAAAACACAGTACAGTTACAATATATGATAAACAGCTATATCATATAAAATCCCCGAAGGCTAGATGAAACAAATAAGTCTTTAAGGCCTTCTTAAAGCACTCTTAATTACTAGTGCAAGGAGTCTATGACAGAGAAGGTCACTGAACACTGAAGTCCAAAGCTGCATTTCACATTTCTTTTAATAAAACATCAACATTTTACTCATAAACTTCATGAAAAAATGAAAATGAGAAATTCTCAAATATTCTTAAAATGCGAGATACTGCATATGAGACTATTAGGTCAAATGTGAAAGTGGAAGTGAAAGTGAGAAAACCCATAAGCTATGTTTGGAGCGAGCATGTCCTTGAGCAGCCACCACAGTGAGAGGCTTTCACTTCAGTTTTTATTTATCTGTTTATTTATTTATTTACTAAGAAACTGTTTTGGGTAGTTTTGGGTAGCTTCAGCAATGTGGATGGTTTCCCGAAAGCAGACATGTAAATTGTAAGTGCTAAGCTGCTAAGTGTGAGTGAGCATTAGAGTCTCGAGACAGGCACTCCCACTCGAGAACACATCTGAACAGAAAGTAATCTCAGAATGCCATAATAGCTGAGTAACCTGGTTATTACAGCATTTCAAACATAGATCGAGTACTTGTATTAAAGGGGGTCACCGTAATTATTTAAGCAATAAGGCATGATCAAGGGTTATGTTAATGGTCTGGTAATCAACTTCTAGGGTGTACTGTGGCACGGGGTGTAGCTGAGTGCCACATGCCCCTAGAGGGTGAGTAACTGACCATTAACATAATCCCTGGGAGTGCCTTATTACTATTATAATAAAAAAAAATTAAACAGTGTTAAACCTTGTTCAGCATATGGTTAAACTCTACATATATGTTAATAAAAGATTAACATAAGGCTGTTAGAATGTTTGCAGCCAATCAGAAAGCTCCATTTCTCAGACCCTTTTTATAATATACATTAGCATGCATTTCAGTTCTGCAATGTAATGAGGCAGATAAAACAACCAGCAACATTCATGAATTTTAAAGAACGAAAGTAAGCAGAAAATGTGGGTTTTGACCAGAAATAATATAATGCAAAAAGGGTTGACAGTTGTGCTGCCTAGAATTTTCTAATTCAGGTGGAATGAAATTTCACTGAATTTTTGAAATTCTGCAGAAATTCTGCCGAATTTTGCTGGAAATAGAATAGCAGAATTCCGTGGCAGAAAAATGCAGAATGAGTTTTTCCACAACATTACAGCAGAACATTATTCCACGGATCTCAATATTTTCTGTGGAAATGGTGAGAAATTATTTTCTGCGGAAAAAAATGCTGTTCTGTAAAATATTATTCTGTGGGTTTCTACTGAAGAACCAGTGACATTCCAGCAGAAATTCTGCCAGTGGAATGGTCATTCCACACAAATTTTTCTGGGGAAATTCAGCACAGAAATAGTTGATGTAACTCTTCCAAGGAGGGGGGCCTGGCACTGCCTAATTCCTGATGTTATCACGTGGCTACCTAGCTGGTACATGTTTAGTCCCCAATGTGAGCCAGAAAGAGCAGGCACAGAAATGGGGGGTAATGGAAGAGAAGTCACTGGGCACAGCCCTCATGGAAGGCCTTTTAAAGCAGCTCTGCAATGAAACTGGGCAAAAAATGTCACCCTACCTTTTTTCACAATAAAAGATCCCAGGCATCCTCCTGTTTTATTTGGTGACAAAATTGTCTTGATCCATCGACATTTGAGTATTTCATAAATGTTTTAATTTAGTTTTTCTCAAGGAAAAAAGATTGCCACCTGATTTGGCTTAGAAATGCCACTGCAGACTTGGCAAGGGATAGGATCAATAAAATTAAAAAAAGGCTCGTGGTGCGCAGCATAGGAGGTACCTACAAAAGTAGATTTGAAGGTATGCTAATATTTTTATTAACTGTAGCTGAAACTAGTCTTTTGGAAAAACATTTTTCATGGCACTGCTGCTTTAATTCCCCATGTTGTGTACCCTACACCCTCAGAACCTACCCACTACAGGAGTTCCTGTGGCACCACCGGGCACCCAGTGGCTTCCCTCCTGGCCCATGCACACTTGCCAAGCAGCATCTGCAGCTGTCTGGCCTACCTCCTGATGTGGCATTCCCAAGTTCACTCCAAACTTTGGGCCACCTGCACACCAGTCCAACGCCCTCTCTGCCATGGGGTCATCGAGTAGACTCGATTTTCAACTATTTTTAACTAGTCCTAGGTTTGTAATTACTTAAACTAATAGGGTGCATTCAATGGAACTTTGTTAGTAAATCCAAAAAGGTCATGGTAGCCTTATACAGAAAATGTTTGAGGCCACAAATGAAATATTGTCACCAGTTTGGGGCGTCATATTGCTGGAAGGATATGGAGAGGCTAGACAGGGTACAAAGAACAGCAACTAGATTGGCTGGGGGGGGGTATGACCATGTTGGCCCCCTTACAAATGTGGTAGTGAACTTTTGCTGCATATCCTCACTGATGTTTTATATACACCTGTGTACATGGATGCTTGCTGTGTACCCATGCATTTATAGATTATTGCTGTTGTGCTCCCTCCCTGATTTATTACTTGTTAATTCTCCTGTGTGCTCCCCCCCCCCCAGGTTGCAACTGGAAAGGAGCCTCCTGGGCTCTGCTTGTTTGCCTGGTAAAAATGTTTCAAATAAATACAAAAGTGACATATGTAGATATGTAAACACATGTACTGTAGGAATGTTCAGCTGGGAACAAAGAAAATTAAGAGGCGCTGTGACAAACTCTCCTTTCTGGGCTGTAACAGCTTCTAGAGAGTTGTCTGTGTCTTTTCTTCTGGCTGCCACTACCTGGGTCCCTTAGAACCAGGACACCATCTCTTCACTGCCTAAGGCTGAGGAAGGTCAACACAGTTACACAGTTCACCTCTGATAGAGTGCTTCTCGACCAACTGATGCTAAACAGAGTTTTCTCTTTGCCAGTGAAAATGATGTAGTTGCCTTTGCTAGTGAGTCACAGTCACTACTTATATGTAAATCGATTCTTTACTGCAGGGTTTACAATAACAGGATATACACAGTACAAAAGAGAAAATGCACTTTTACAGGAAAACAAATAAATGGTGTTGAATAACAATCATCAAAAAGGAAAATACTACAGATTAATTTATTCTGACACAATATCTTGCCTTCCAACTAAGCTCAGAGAGAATTTGATACCTAGCCTATCTCTTAGGTCTCCCATACAAGCTACAAGGAATGCAGGCTCAGCACTTACCACAACCATTCCTCAGGGCAAAAGCCCTGCCTGTAATTAATCTTCTGAATTTATAGCCAAAGGTTGAAACCCCTCTGATGAGGTTATTTTTAAATGGGAACATATGAACATACGAAATGCCAGCAGAAACAGGCCAACATGGTCTATCGAGCCCCTCAACTTGCAGCTGCCCCCCTTCCCCTCCAGTCCTCCCCCCCACTCTGTCCCACCCCCTCTTGAAGCAATCCACTGTCCTACATGAAACGACTTCCTCTGGTAGAGCATTCCACTTGTCCATCACCCTCTCTCTCTCTCTCCGTGAAGTATGTCTCCTGAGCTCTCTCCTGAATTCCCCCCCAGTCTAAAATGGTGCCCCACAGTATCCCTCCCTCATCTGATCTGAAATATCTCCTCTGTATTAGCCTTGTTTATCCCCTTCAGGTACTTGAAGGTGTCGATCATATCTCCCCTATCCCTCCTCTCTTCCAGGGAATACATGTTAAGCATGTTCAGCCTCCCTTTGTAGGATTTCCCCTTCAGACCCTGGATCATCTTACTCACCCTTCGCTGCACCCCCTCCAACAGCCTGATGTCCGTTTTAAGTAATGGGCACCAGTACTGCATGCAGTATTCCAGGTGTGGCCTGACCAGTGACCTGTACAGGGTAAGGATCACCTCCCTCCTTCTAGAGGAGATCCCCCTTGCTATGCAGCAAAGCATCTTTTTAGCTTTCACTGCCACCTTCCTGCACTGTGCTGAGTTGTTCATATTCCCTGTTATGATCACCCCAGGTCTTTTTCCTCCTCTATGATCCCTAACTGTACCCCTCCCAGCTGATAGCTCCTCCTCTGGCTCCTAGCTCCGAAGTGCACTACCTTATACTCTTAGCATTGAACCCGAGCTGCCATGTTTCTGTCAACTCCTGTAGCTTAGTCAGGTCCCCCTGCAGTCCCTTCCACCCCTCGATGTCATTCACCACAGCTCCCATCTTGGTATCATCTGCGAACAGACTGATATTACTCCTGGTCCTATGCGAGATATCTGCTATGAATATCCCAAACAGCATTGGTCCCAACACCAAGCCCTGCGGTACCCTGCACGGTACTGCTCTTGGCAATGAGAGCTTCCCCATCACCACCACCCTCTGCTGTCTGTCCTTCAGCCAGTTAGTGATCTAATTGACCATTCTAGTACCTACCCCTACATATTCCAGTTTCCCACCTTGCCTCCCATGTGGCATGGAATCAAAGGCCTTGCTGAAGTCCAAATAAAGGACATCCATGGCATGGCCCTTGTCCAGCTCTCTGGTCACCCAGTCATAGTACTCAATGAATTCTGTCTGGCAGGACCTTCCTGAGACAAACCCATGCTGTTGCCTGTCCTGGAGGCCATTGACCTGTAAAAATGTCACCAGCCTCTCCTTAAGGATGGTCTCAATGAGCTGTCCCACAATTGACATGAGGTTCACTGGTCTGTAGTTACCTGGATCATCCTTTGGGCCACCCTTGTGAACAGGCACTGCATGGGCTAACCTCCAGTCCTGTGGTATGCATCCTCTGTATAGAGAGGTATTGAACAGGTCTGCCAGTGGTCCTGCCAGACACTCTGCCAGTTCCTTGAGTACCCTAGGGTGAATGTCATCAGGTCCTGGTGCCTTGTCAACCCACAGCACCCTCAGCCCTTCCAATACTCTGCCTTCTGTAATATCACCATCCGTCACCCCCTCCCCTCCCTTTCCCACCCCCCCTTCCTATCCGGTATCTGTCCCCACTCTCAACCATGAATACAGAGCATAAGTACTCATTAAATGCCTCTGCCTGCTTCTCCCCCTTCTCTACCCACCCCATCCTTCTTAATCCTCACTATGTGGTCCCTGTTATGTTAGTGATACCATTTTTCTACTCTTCATTATTCTTACCAGAGAGCTTCTGCCACCGAACATTTTAAAAATTCTGTAAAAAGTTTGTGTTCAATTGCTCCAATCAGCTTAAAACCTATGTGTGTGTCCAACCAGGTCAGTTCTGCACCCAGTTTTATTCAAATGCTCCAATCACTTTAAAGTAAGTGTGTGTGTGTGTGTGTGTGTGTGTGTGTCCACCTCAGACACTCTCTGAGATTTACCACTCTGTATAGAAGCAATGCCTACCAGTGATGTAGAATCTCAATGATTTTCCCTTTTTTGTTAGCATGGCAGGCAGAAGCCCTCTGGTGAGAGTAATGAAGAGTAGAAAAATGGTTTCGCTAACAGAAGCAATTAACTAATCAGTTTCCATTCCTGTCACAGGTGTGTTGATAGCTTTGTTTGGGTTTATGAATGATCCACAGCTGTGTTTAATGCTGGGTTTAAATCCTGTGGGGTCAGGGTTGACCCCAAGAGGCCATGACAATCAGCTGTTGTGGGGGTGGGGTGGAGGTAGCAATTCAAAATGGACATTAAATTATTTTCTCATAGAGAGCAGTTTGGGTATGGAATGCTCTTCCAAGTTAGATATTTAACACCAAGAATTAAGAAGTGTTTAAGAGGCTGGCCCAGTGAGATAGAGGGCTGAGGTGCTGGGTGACTTATCTGCACCATGCTGGTGACCCAGGATTGGGAATGGACTGGAGTCAGCTGTGGTTGGCTGGGGTGGGAGAGGATCGAGCATCCTATGGACTGCTCTCGTCGGGAGGGGAGGGATGTTGACCTGGCCTTAGACTGCCACCAGGTGGAGGCCTGATGTTAGTGCAGCTTGGGTGGTTCAAAGAGAAAGGGCTGCAGGAGCATCATGCGTGGGTGCCACCACACACACACATTGATGTCCTGTGGCAGGGTGGGGAAGAAAAAGTGGAAAACTGGTGTTCAGGGCTTCATGAAGCCCTGCCCATCGGTCCCTGAGTCTGCACCATCACCCAGGGTCACTGGTCAACTCTGAATGCTTACTCTGGCGGTGGAGGACGGCTCTCCCTCCTCTGGCCCCTTCATAGGGAGAATCCATGAGGAACTCCAAGACCAGGTAAGTCCCGGGTAAGTCATGGCGGAGGTGGTTGTTGGCTTGGGGTGCCAGAGAAAAGGCTTATCAGCTGCCCCATGATGAGGAGGACAAAATACTGATAGAAAAAAAAGAAGTGTTTAAGAAAAGTCTGGATAATTACGTCAGGGAAGCTAGTGCAATCAGATACTACCACTGGTTAAGTGGGAGATAGTCTTGATGGGTCAACACCTTTCCACTGCCTTTGCTTTCATATGTCCATATGAAACATAGAAGCATAGACTTTGAACACAGATAAGGACCTCTTGGCCCACCCAGTCTGCTCATTTCCCTACCTATTGGAAAAGCTGCAGATCCTAGTTAACCAAAAGCCTACTTCCTTCTACCTCCCACTAGAATTGCTTTATGTCTGTCCCATGCATTCTTGAATTCCCCTACTGTTTTTGACCCCACAACCTCCTCGGGAAGGCTGTTCCATGTATCTACACTCTCTCCATGAAAAAATACTTCCTCACATTGCCCCTGAGCCGTCCCCCTCTATCTTCAAATTGTGCCCCCTTGTTCTTGCACATCTCTTTTTCTGAAAGATGCTACCCTCTTGGACTGTGTTGATTCCCTTGAGGTACTTAAATGTTTCTATCATGCCCCCCCTCTCCCCCTCTCTCCCTCCTTTCCTCAACATGTAAACTAGTTATGGGTGTGAAACTAATTTAGCAACTTGTACTTGGTTAATAACTACTCTAGTGCTTGGTCTGTAACTACATTAACCAGTGCTACTCAGTTTGTAACTGCTTTAACTACTATAGTTGTACTTGGCTAGCTTCTGCTTTAACTAGTTGCACTGGTTTTGTACCTGCCTTAACTAGTTTAATTTGGTTTGTGACTACTTAAGTGTTACTTGGTTTGTAACTGCTTGAACTAGTTGCACTAGGTTTGTAATTACTATAACTAGTACTTGCTATGTAATAACTACTGTAACTAGTTGTAATTGGTTTGTAACTTGCTTTTAGCTAGCTGCATTTGGTTTGTAACAACTTTAGCTAGTTGTACTGGGTTTATAACTAGTTTTACTAGGCGTAACACATGTGGCTTGTAGCAGTGTGAAGTCTACAGAATATGTCATTCCTGTATAATAATTTAATTTTACGTACTTACTTACTCTTATTGCTTCCAGCTCAAAAGTCATGTCAGTGAAACTGAGGTGGGCATGATAGAGAGGTTGTACTGGGCAGTTCGCCTTCAATGATGAATGATCTCTTTATACCATAAGGATGTGATAATACAGAGTTATGGAATCCCCTTACCCATCCCTTCCCTTTTCCTTCCTTTCTGGAGATGGGGTCTGGCTGTCTGTTTTGGGGGGAATATATACAGACCCTGTCTCTCTCTTGCCTTCAAACTGGACAATGCAGGACACTGATACAGTCAAATCAGGGATGGATAGGGAGCTTGAAGGCCAAGCCGTACTGTGGAAACAAGGTAAAAGCCTCAGTAATTTGCATGTGGGAAGTAATTACAGATTCACTGTGAGACGGGGTGATCGGGAGTGCATGTGTGCATGGAATTTGACATGTCAACACTATATAAAAGTTTAACTCTGGATATTGCATCATTAAGTGGACTTTTAACACGCTTTCTGCAAAACATTTATGAATAACCAGAAGTAAAATGAGATCCTTGTCCAAGAAGTGCTGGTCAAAGGACAGACCAAATCTGCGGAAGGGATAGCTTTATCTTCCAATGTAATCATGATGGACAAAAGCCAGACACGTAGTGCCAAGAAAGTGTAAAGCTATGAATCACTTTACTAAGGAGACAATCACACCTCTATACAATATTCTCACATCAGAAGAGAATCATTTGTTATCAGCCCCCATTGGTGTGCAGTGCCATTATGTGATGTCACAGTTGGCCCCACTCATTGTTTTTGCAATACTTCCTTCTAGAATAAAACAGCACCTACATACTACTGTGTTTTGTCACCCCCGACTATTAAACTCCAAGAACCAACAACTTTAATCTCCAAGGTTTTGCATATTTTTTTCCTGTGGGGATAAAGGTCTGTAATAGGCCTCATAATGCTTCACCAGGAGGAGGAGGAGGAGGAAGAGTTTGCCAATGTGCCTGTGGGCTCGGGTCCTTATACTGCTGCAGCTGATCAGAAATGTGCTGCTAAACTTGTTTTTTTGTTTTGTCCACAAAGCTATTTACTTATTGAGCAGCTCTTTCAGCATCATTACCCCACCTTCTATTGGCTGGCACCCACCTCCCCTGGGCTTAATCGGAGTGCATCTTCCATGGATCCCCATATTCCCCCTTCCCCCATGGTGGGCTCAGAAGGAGGAGGGCCATCCCCCCCCCCCCAGAACACATATCCAGTAACTCCCGGTGCCCAGGTGGTGGTGGTGTGGGTCTGGGAAGATGTGCAGGAGCATCAACCAGCCCTTGGATCCTGTTTTATGTTTTCTTCCCTCTACACCTGCTGTGGCGTCACATCAGTATATGTGCATGGAGGCACACATGGTCTGCTGATCCACGGCCCCACCCATTCAAAGGCTCCCTCCTGCATTACCACCAGGCCTCCATCCAGGGGTAGTCATGGGCCAAGACAACTGGCTGCCCTTCCCCAGGAGAAGAGAGCAGTCCCTGGGATGCTCGATTCTGTCCCAGTTCACTGATTTCCAGCAATCCGTACTCATTCCGAAGATGGGTCACCAGTGTGGAAGGAGATAAGGTGTTCAATGCCTTAGTCCTCCATGCCACCCAGCTGGCTTGTGCTGCCAAAGTTTTAGCAATCACCCCAAAGTGCACGCACACACACACACACACACACACACACACACACACACACACACACACACACACGCACACACACTTCTGCTGTGGTACTTTCCCTTTTGAGGTGTGGTGAGCTTTTTTAGGTTGTGGGAATGATTTTCAGAGCCTGTGCAAAGTTTGCTGCTGTCAGCACTGCTACTGAAGTGATGCTGTCACTGATTAACCTCCAGTTTGTGCTCCTGAGTTTTCCAGTGTGTAACTCATTGACTTGTATTTGTGTTCCTTTATAATGTTTGTGCCTTGACACTTGACTATGTTACTACCTAGTAAACATGGTCTCTGCTTTGAGTCTTGGGGTCAAGTGACCCCAGTCCAACTCAGCAGCTTTTTGCAGACGCCATTTCAGTGTCTTTCCTGGGGGAGGGTGCCTCCATAACTGAAACCTGCATCACTCTATGTCCAGTGGGCAGGGTGTATCTTAAAGACAGGAATCTATTATTAGAAATATATTAGAATTATCAAGAACTACTTGTAGACAATCCAGTCAATGGCTGTGAAGAAAGGACTTGGGCTCCAACTGGAATCTGCCTACCTTAATATCAGAGGCTCAACTTCATAACAGAAGCTACCTTACCCACCTCAGCACCTCCTGCCCCCTCTCCCATCACCACCTCTGAGCTCCCTGAAATCATTAGTTCTCTATGAACTGAAGCAGAATCTCTCTTGATCCAATCCCAACCTGCCTTTTTTCCTCTTCTCTACCCCTCTTATTCCCTTCCATCTCACTACCCCTCCAGTCCTCCACTGCTGCTTTCCATAGCCCCCTACATTACTCCTATCATTACCCACTCCATATCCTCTGGAATTGTCCTACACTGCATCAAAATAGCTGCCATTGTCCATCTTCCATCTTCTTAAAAATCTCTCTCTTAGGCTGGCCCTGGGGTGTGACTCTGGATCACTGTGCTGCCACCTGGGAGACCAAGCTTCATATTTAAGTTCCAGAATCTGTCACTGAGGCCATCTGGCAGGAGAGGTGGGGAATTTGGCTCCTGGTGAGGCAGCATGTGATGGAAGGAGAGGGAGAGAGAGGGGAGGTGAAAGGGTGCAAGAGGGAGGGAGAGAAGTGGAAGAGACGGGAAGGGAGTGAAAGTCTGCTTTTTAGCTGTGCTGAAACCCTATCATTGACATCAGCAATGACATCCAACAGTTGCTCTTATACCATATAAATTGTAGTGAGAAAGAAACGTATGCCATACTGGGATTGAACCCAGACTTGTAGTGGTCTGAAACACCATGCCATGACCTAAAAGCCCTATCACTGACATCATCAGTGACATCATGCAGTCAAATCACTCAGAGCGAATATAACTTTAAACTTTGCCAGGAAAGAACATGCATGATGACAACAGATGCTTCAGCAGTCTACAATTGCTGGCACCTAAAAAGGGAAGAAAAAATTATAGAAAATATATAAAACAAAAAATGGATTGTGCCTATAAGCCCCCCCCCCAAGTCTAGCAGCTTATCTTCTGCCTTCTACAGCCTCAGGACACCTACCTTCACCCTCTGGTCCCCCTGGACTGCAGAAAGGTGGGGGATCAGTAGGACAGCTGTTGCAACATCCAGGAGTCCAGGGCAAGACTCAAGCCCATGCTCTAGCCCAACCTCCAAGGCAAGGTGATATCCAGACTGCAGGACAAGCAACAGGTCGGGGAGCAGGGAATGCTGTGTGCTAGTGCTGCTGTGGATGTGCAGTGGCATTGGAGCTCCAGCTGAGAAACTAGGCCATGCGCCTGCTGCCAGAGAGGGACCCAGGTCCCATGAAGGTAGTGGAGCCAGGGCCAAAGTAAAGCCATGCCACTGAGCGCACAAAGGGTTTTCCAGCCCAGAGCAGCAAAAGCATCAATATATCCATTTTTCTTTTCATTGTATTTTATTCCTGAACTGAACTATGGAGCTGTGACTTTTTAACAGTAACTGATCTCTGGCCACACCCATTATGAATAAATTAAACTTTTTTTTTTAACAATTTTTGTCCAGGAAAGACACACTAAGCCATGGCTTGTTTCCAGGTGCATCATGGGAGCACAGGGAGGTAGAGTAACTTGTTTATGGTCACACAGTATGCAGGTGGGGGCTGTGGGACTCAAACTCAGTTCCCCAGGATTGCAGCTCAGTGCTCTTAAACACTACACTGTACTGTCTCCCATTTTAGTGTGGTGCTGTGCTGTTCACCATCAGACAAGTGTGCCGGAGCCCTCTTAATGTACCCATAGTATAAATCCAGTATGTAAAGTCGAAATGCAGCCTTGAGGGCAGTGTCGGATCCAGGATTTTACAGTGGGGGTGCTGAGGTGGTGTGCATACTTGATATGCCATTTTTTAAATGTTTTTCTAATCCTTTATATTGACTATTATCTTCTTCATTACATTTTTGACAGAAAATATAAATGTAATTTATAGTTCTGAATGTAGATTTTCTTACAATCAATACATCTGACTTCAACAAAGGGAAATGCAGGAACGGTAAGTAAGTAAGTTACAATGGGGAAGGGGGTGCAGTCACACCCTTTGCTCCCCATCACCAGATGCCGCTGCTTGAGGGAAGGGATATTTAACAATTGCTAGTGACAGCCACCTTTAATGACTTGGTCATTGTTGATAAAAGTAAGAAAAGCTGTTAAAAAACATCTGAGAGCAATGTAAATATATTGAGCATGTATCACATTATAGCAGAAATGAATTAATGTTTAAGGAAAACACTGTTCTTTGGAACAAGCTCACCACCCAACAAATAAACCCCTGATTTTTGGGTTTCCGAGGAAAAAACATTTTTAAGAACCTTTTAGTACCTGTGTTTAAGTTTTGTAAATCCTCTGGAATGTAAATGGTAGGCATGTTGCACACGTTATTTCGAATATAGAGCGCAGCTCTGTGCTGATCCCTTTTACTGAAAGCATACAAGTGAGAAGCACAGAGTCACTCTCAATACTCAAAATGGCACCATGCAGCGCAGCCGTTATTTACATTCCAAAGGATTCACAAAACTTAAATACTGGTGCTAAAAGGTACTTAAAAATTGTTTTATTTTCTTGGGAAACTGGTGGGCTTGTTTTGACAAATAGTGTTGTCCTTCAACAAACAGTATGCTGAGGTTTTTTTTTTTTGCCAGCTAACAAATACTGGTAGTTTACTCACCTGGTAAAGGTGATTATAAGAGCACCTTCTTACAGCACTCGAGTCTCAACACATGGGTAGTTAGCGCTCTTCTCATAGGCTGATGCACAAAAGGAATCCCAAATTTGAAATCCGATCCTTCTCCTTCCTTGTAGCTCCCAGAATCCCCAGTATGAAATCTTCCAGAGCTTATGCTACTCCTGAAAACATAATATAAAAATTCCAACCATACAGGACCCTTAGCTGGTCCTGTAGGTTAGCTGGGGGTAGAAAAAACACAACACAATCTGATGCTATGCAAGGGACAATTATTTACTTTCCATTGTATTCCAACCAACGTGGCAACATGTTCCACTGTTACTGGCAGTGTAGGACTGAATGTCCGCTACTATATATTTACTGATCAGTATTGTACATACATTCTTTTATATACAATCCCTTATTCTAGTATCCCATTTCTTTGCTTGTTATGTTCCTCCTCAATGGGTGGGATAATGGAGTGCTGTAAGAAGGTGTTTTATAATCACCTTACCAGGTGAGTAACCAACATTATCTATTGCACCTTCTTACAGCACTCCGAGTCTCAACACATGGGTGATTATACAGCAGTATTGGACTTGTCTTGGGAGGGAGGAGGAATATGACTCAAAACTGTCTGGAGAACCTTGCAACCAGACTCTGTTTCCTGTTAGTGTGAAATCCAACCGGTAATACACGCCAGTGTTGTTATAAGTTCGGTTAGTGAACTCCCTACTGGCTTGGATCAGTGTGTCGGTCGCCTTACTGTATACCCCCAAGATCAACAGTGTAGACTTCTGAATGGTCATGCTGGTAGTTTCAGTGGTCAGGGTTCATCCAAGGTCAGCCCCTAGAGGTATTGATAGGAGTTGTCTACAGAACAGTATTGACCTGTGGTCACTGTAGAGAGTCTATATAAACAGTGTAGACACTACAATAGGGGCTGAACTGAGAAACATACTGAACCACCCTGAATGCATAAGAATAAGTAATTGTAGCCTCTGGCCACGTACGACTGTAATAGTGTAGCAGCTGTAATAGGGGCTGACTTAAGGTGAATATGGTGGAGATGTCTCTTTAAAATGGAATAATGTTTCATGAATTAGAAGAGTAAGTCCCTGCCAGGATCATAGCTGGTGATACCTGTCCACTAGGAAAAAGACCTGTAGACTGACACTAAGCTGTGGGCAGAGTATTATAGTTGTCTTGACCACTGCTTTGCAGACACAGTGCAAACCATAAGCAGGGAAGTACCAGGCTGTGTGGAGTATGAGTAGCTGTACTGGGCCTCGTGTCATGCCTGGTGAATTATAGTTTCTTGACCATTACTGTGCATACATTATGATAAACATGAGCAGGGGAAAAGAAGATAAGAGATTATGAGATATGCTGTACTTGGTCTGCATGTCATACTTGGGTTTAATGTTATGAAGGTCCTCTGTCCCTTTCTCCATGATTTGGATTAATTAAGTGATGTGGAGGAGGGTTAGTGTCAGGAGCCACTGCAGCGGGCTGCAAGGGTCGCCAGCCATGACCGACTTTAGTTTACTAATGGATCACTCTGCTGAAAGTACTACAAGGACATACTTAGTGTGTTCCTCATTAGTGTATGTGCCGCCATATGGTTTACCCCTGGATGACCTTCTGGACCCAGCAATGTACCCTGGTGTAACAGGTGGGTGTGATGGTTCCCCTCAGTACGGCTATGCATGCAGGTAGGTAGGTAGATAGATAGATAGGTAGATAGATCAACTGATTTATATATTGGGAGGGGTCCTTACCTATAAATACGGAATGCATGCATGGGGTAGGAGTCTATCTACTAGCACATATGGCGAGCCAATAGAGGTTGAATACCACCCACCTTTCTTTCTTGAGATTGTGGGTCCATGAAATGGAAATTCAGCACCTTCTACATTAGGAGACCTATACTGTAATAAAAACAATCCCAAGTTCCTGCTTTCTCAAACCGTTTGGTTGTGATGCTGAGGTGGCTGCAAAGGTACTGTTAAGAACAGTTTCTGGGTCATGCATTTTAGCTGGCATGGGCAAAATACAGCTAGCTAATGAGTTTTCACCCCCTTATAGTTTCCACACTGCGGCCTGCTCATTTGAGGAGTGTGACTGCGTCCATATGCTGCCTGTGGCATGGATGTGTTGGTAGAGTGCTGTTGCAATGTATTGTACATGCGCCCCTTTTAGTCCCTTACCGACACGTCTGGCTGAATGGCGCATGCACAGCCTGTGGTGCTTTGCCCTTCCTTGGTCCCATTACATACCTTGCTCCTCAATTATACACATCCAGATCATTGACTGTATAGTTCTGTACTATCTATATAGTTCTGGTCATAGGATGACCCATTATATGAAGCTTAGAGAACTTGCCAGCACACTAGGAGTTACTTAGCTTTGTACTTGTAATGAGAAATGGATGAGCCCATAGAAGGTAACGTCTCGAAGAGGGCTTGAGACTGGTGGAGCACCAAGTCCAGACCACCAGTGTCAGAATTCCTGCTGAGACATTCGGATGGCAAGCTAAGTATTTGGAGCAAGTGAGCATTCTGTAAGTGCTCTGGGTGCAGCTGCTGAGTGGGGGCTGTTTGGGCATTAACACTGCTTCCAGTCAGAGGGGTACATGACTGAAGTGTGAAGAGTTGTGCTGGGCACCAACAATGAACAATATTTGTCATTACAGTAGGTGTGTGTTTATAAGGAAAATAGTTAACAGAGAAAACTGTAATGCTGATATACTGGGTGAGGGATAGAGGACCCAGTCTGTCTCACTAATAGATGGTGCTCATTAATGATAAGCCAAGTGTTTAAGCTTACACCAGCTGAGCCACTGGAGTAATGCTTAAGTCTTCAGATTCTTGACACTAGGTTCATACAGCGAAACTGGTACTTAATAAGTTCCTGAGGACAGTCATTCCAATGTCTGATCTTTTGTCGTAACTGATGCTTTACACCATAGCAATAATATGAGGGATGTTGAATCTCCCTACTAGGACTTCTAAGTTCTGAACCTCTCACCCTGTGCTTGTAAGGCCAAACACATCCACTGAGCCACCTGAGAGCGTGGTTCACATAGGATTTCCTCTTGTTTTCTGCTGTCCTTCTTTGACCTACCAACTGACCTGAAACTCACTGACTCTAAATCGTGACCAGAGATTTTAAAGAGGCTCCTGCTTCACAGTGTCCCCCTCTCCGAGGGCAATCTTGGGTCCAACCCCCTTGTTGTTGTAGTCTGTGAGGGATGTAAACTGTTAGGGCAGTCACAGGGTGGAATAGCCCCCCCTAGATATAAGATGGCTAGAATACAATGGCCACATGTGTGTTGGGGTTATGCCCTGTTGAACTGAGCAGGGATGGACATGAACCAGCAGTGGGTGGGGAACTGGCCTCCATGCTCTATAACTGGAGGTGCAGAAGATGTGAAACCAGCCAATCCACAACCCTGCCAGCTGACATAGTGATGGGTGCTCACAGACCATCATTGATTACACTGGAGAAGGGTGATGCCAGTGTTGATTATCTGAGGGAGGACAGCTGCCCACTTTTAACATTTAGTGTTCAGGGTGAAACTAATGTCAACGGGGTGGAATTGCCACAAGCTGATCCTAGCTGGTTCTTGGGTGCCAGTAAGTTCTGTGTCATTCTCATTACAAATAAACATGATGGGATGGCCGTTTGACATGGGCGTAGCCTGCTAAGAAAAATATGACCCCCAGAGGAATTTTTAAGCAGCCAATGCCTACTGCTTCTTTATGTCATTGTTATTTTCTGAACATTAAGTAAGCCGCCTTGGACATAGTCTGAGTCAGGTTGTGACTTACTGGGTGAAAATGGTACTGCAGCAATTGCTACATCAAAATGAGGCCCTGAGGATATGCATCAGACTTCCGTATTAGAAAAAACTGTCTTATTGCTGCAACAGGATTCAAATGCAATTTAAAATTAATCCCTGAGGTATCACTGAAAAGTCATCCTTATCTTAGTAACCGAGTTCGCAAGGAAGGTGGTGTCACTCCCAACAGATGCACCTTGCGGCACGAAATGCAAAGGCCAGGCATACCACAGCACATGGAGATTCTAGTGTGGGAGATGAGGATGTCCCTGCCCACCCCGGGAGCCTCAGGTACTCAGGTGAGGGGTCCCCGGACACCGGATGTACTCTCGGTTGTGGGGGGTGGAGAGAACTCGCAATCCTAGTTCCAAAGTCCTGCTTGATGCAGGTAGGTCTCCCAAGTCAAGGGCGGAAGGTAGGAAGAGATTCAGTCCCCAACAGCAGGCTCACTTTTGCTGTTGGACAGGGTGACTCGTGAGGCGATTGGGGGAGCGTCACGCAGCGCGGAACATATGCTGTATCTAGCTCACTACCCCAGTTGAACAAGGTAAACTGGGAGTAGAGCAAAGCACTGGTCGCTCAGCTGGGGCATATGCTGTATCTAGCTCACTACCCCAGTTGAACAAGGTAAACTGGGGAGTAGAGCAAGGGACTGGTCGCTCCAGCTGGGGACATACTCCTGTATCTAGTTTCACTATCCCCAGTTGAACAAGGTAAATGGGAAGTAGAGCAAGGCACTGGTCGCTGCAGCCAGGTTACATATGCTGGATCTGTCTCACTACCCCGTTGAACAAGGTAAACTGGGGAGTAAAGCAAGGCACTGGTAGCTAGTTACATACTGATCTGGACTAACTGATCCTGTTTCATTCCCTCCCTCAGCAGATTGAGGTAAGCTGAGGGAGGGAGTGGATTACATAGGGCCCTAATATACAGTCTGCATAATCTACTAGATGCAGTCATAGTCTCAGGTACTGACTGGCAAAAAAAAGCACTGAGGATGTACATCAGGCTTGTAATTTTAATCATGCACCAACCTCTAGCCAGGCAAATACAATTAGTCTTCATATTTCTTTTCCATGCCCCAACCTCTTGCCAGGCATACACAGGATAAATAACTTCCCCTTAGAATGCTGTCAACATTACTGTAAAAAACAAGTCCATATTATAGTGCCATGGGTGATCTGCCCTTTAAATTGGGTAGAGTTCCTTTAAGGTAGCCAGCGTGGTTGCCAGAGCCATTTTGGGGGAGGATCCAGTGTACTGCGGTGTCCATCTTGTGAGAGGTATCCCCAGCCTGGTTTCTGGTGTGGTCCCCATGAGATCTCGGCTGGTACTGTTACGTGATGCTAGGCGCGAGGCAAGATGGCGGCCATTAGACTAGTAGGGCTCCTCGTGGTTGAGAGCCCCCATAGAGGGAAGTGGCCGTGGACTGGACAAAAGGAAGGACTCAGAAATGAGTCGCTACAAGGAGAGACGTTCGTTGTGCTGGCAGAGGTGAAAAAGGCGACAGGTAGTCGTGCTGCTCGGCTGCTAGGAAGTGCATAGTTTAGCAGGTAGGGCTCTGGAGAAAGACTTTCTCCTGCATTTCTTTACTCAAATGGAGGCATTACAGTAGTGCATTTTAAGTCAATTGGTGGGATGGTCCTGTGGTGGTCGGAGTTGAGCAAGGTAAACCCACGACCCTCAGGATCAAAAGCACAATGAATTGTGAAATGGAATGGCACTCCTGTTAGAGTCACCTTCTCGGCTGAGTAAGACCAGTCGAGAGGGGGCTCGAAGTTCCAACAGACATGGCCTGGGCATAGTTTTCCTCCCTCCTCGACTGAAACAAGGTAAGCTAAGGGGTTTAATGAGCTGCAGTTCAGTAGGTAGCTAAATTTAATTGTTCACAACACACCACTATGCTAAGCCCTGACGCCAAAAAGAGACTAGACTGTACTAAGTATAGATAGGTGTACTTTCACTACAAGGGTTAAACCTGCTGTATTCATGTTAGTTTGAGGGGCTGTAACCCCTACTAAGCAAAACATTTGTTGTTTTCAATTGTTACAAGTTAGCTTGGGGCTAATGTCTATATTGTAGTAGATAAAAGGAGTTTTGTTCTTACCTTAGTTGGCTTGGCACAGAGCCAGAAAAAACGTGACCAGCCTGGGAAGATGCACAAAAAGAACTGGGGATTCTGGGAGCTACAAAGAAGGAGAAGGATCAGATTTCAAATTTGGGATTCCTTTTGTGCATCACCCTATGAGAAGAGCGCTAACTACCCATGTGTTGAGACTCGGAGTGCTGTAAGAAGGTGCGATAGATAATGAACCTGTTTGATGTAGTATAGCCCTTCCCACCACAGAGTTCACTAGAAGAACATGGACAGGTTTGTGACAAGAGCTTTGCAAGGACAAACGTCATATCATTCTGAATCAGTCCTTACCGCCAGTGTGTAAACCAGAAACACTCACAGAATTTATAAAAAGGCCAGAAATCTTGAAACAATAACATGAACAAATATTTAAAAAGTGACTGCAATCGTAAATACTGGCTTGCATGTTAAAGGAAGGTCTCCTTTAAGAACGCTCTGATATCCGCTCTCGACTCCTGCTTCTCAAGGAGTAATGTAAGGCAGGGCCATCTGGTACCAGGTACCCCCAACCGCTTTGTTATATATAAATATCTAAAGTTTAACAAAGATACACAGCCTAATCCGTGTTTTTGTAAAACTGTCCTTCTCTGTACTTCCTGTATGCCAGGTAAACAGAATGCTGGAACACTGTAACATAACCTCATGTGCATGTGTCCTGTTCAAGCACAGCTGGAGACAGACCCTGTTTACGAGCTTTAACTTTCCAGTGCTCACACTACATAGGGGGAGGGAGGGGGACCAAGACACTGATGGTCAAAGTCTAATAATTATAGCCTGACCCTGAGGGACAGAGTTGAGACACACTGACCCAGCTGAGTTTGCTGATGTTGCAACTGACACTGCTATACGTGGGGTTCCTCAGGTGATGATACATCCAAAAATCCATACAAAAGGCATGCGTGAAATGCCTTGTGCAAGAAAATATTCTCTGAGCTAAAGTGTAACCTCAGTAAGTAATGTTGACAGATATGGGATGTCAAAATACTGAAAAGCACCTCTGATTTTTCAAGATCCTCTCTCTTGTTTGTTTCATCTTATATTTATTCTCCTGTTCCTCTCCACTTACCCATTTCTGCCAGCAACATCCCATCCCCATTTCCTACCCTACCCGTGACATACTCCAGCCGCTTGCTTACCTCATTGGGTGAGTGGATGCCTCGGGAGGTGGTTCAGAGCCTGCGGGGTTGTCGGTGTTATCCATCAGTGGAGGTGCTTTTCCTCCCATTTACTCCCTGACCTGGAGCTGGAATGCTTTCCCAGGTGCGCAGATGCAGCATTGAGTTGCAGTTAGATTTACCACCTCTTCAGAAGTCCAAAGTGGGACATTTCTTACTCAAACATGATTTTTCGCAGGACAGTACCTAACCTCGACCAATGCAATAGACTTGTTTTCTCTATATAAGCAGAATTACGGCTAAGTATTATAGTTTCTTAGTTGCTTCAATTGTTTCTTGTCATTTTAATGTATTTTAGTTAAGGTATTGCAGTTTTCTGCAACATTTAGTGGAAAGTTAGAAAATATTTTTTCTTCTATAAAATCAGGACATGCAGTAATTTTCATGTTTTTTTGCAGGACACAGCTGAGCAAATCAGGACTGTCCTGCGAAAATCAGGACAGGTGGTAACCCTAGTTGCAGTACGCCTCTACACCCTCATCCAGCTGACAAAATGTGCAGCTGCTGCTGCACCACCTAGCCTCCACTAGGTGGCAGCCAAACAGAGGTATGTGCTGTCCCCCTCCTCTCTGAAGGAGGAGAGCTGTCTATGGAGGCTTGATCCTCCTTCCCCCAGCCAGCCCCTAAGCAATCCTGATCTGTTCCTGAACCTGGGGTACCAGTGTGGTGTGGGGTGCCTTTGCCCATCACGCCACTGGTCCGGCCTCAAGATCCTCTCTCGTATGCAATGTTTCTTATTTTAAAACACTAGTGGATCCACCTATTATCACCAAACAAGAAAGGCACCTTGGAGTAATCATATCTGATGACCACAAGGTGGCAGGGCAGTGCGACAAGGAAGTAGGCATGACTAACCAGATGTTGGGTGTATAGGGAGGGGGATTTCTAGCAAGAGATGGGAGGTGGTGTTGCCACTGTATAGCTCACTAGTGAGACCCCATCTAGAGCACTGTGTCCAGTTCTGGAGGCTGCACCTCCTCAAGGACATTGATGGGGTAGAAGCAGTCCAGTTCAGGAGGCTGCACCTTCTGAAGGACATTGACAGGATGGAAGCAGTCCAGAGGAGGTATACCAAAATGGTGTCGAGGTTGTACTAGAAACAGTATGCGGAGAGGCTGCGTAAACTCAACATGTAATCTCTGGAGGAGAGGAGAGCAAGAGGGGACATAACTGAGACCTATAAGTACCTCACAGGGGTGAGCAAGGGGTATCCTCTTAAGATACTGAAACTCAGAATCCTGACACTCACGGGACTGAGCTCAGTATCCCGACACACGTGTACCTGGCAGGAAGGACAGGGGTAAGGTAGCGGATGTGACGAACAGCTACCCTATCCCTGGCCAGACACCACAACGGAGGAAAAAATTCAGAAGCCAGCCAAGCTGCTCCTGTGGCATGGAGGGCTAAGCCACCAGCAGCTCAGCCAGCATGGTGTGGCAGACATGGGTTCTGTTCCCAGTTACTGCACTGTTTTTTTTTCACCCCCACCCCGTAACTTAATTTTTTACTCCGAGGTCTCCTCCCCCTCAGAGTTGGTTATTTTAGTTATGGGGGGTGCGGGGTGTGGAGCCCTGAAGCCCCCTCATTAAATGCAAGTGCCTTTGGGATCCTGCAAATTGGGATCTAGTGTCTTGCGGGATACTGAAATTCAGTCTCCAGAACTCGGTCTTGTGGAGTTCAGGACACTGAGTTTCAGTATTCCATAGTAGAACTGAGCAAGGTGAAAGAGGGATGTTTCTTTCAAAGGAGGAGCACCAGAACATGGGGGCATGCTATGAAGCTTGGGAGGGGGTTTAAGAGGAATGTGAGGAACTACTACTTCACAGAAAGGGTGGTAACTGCCTAGAGCAGCCTACCAGAAGAGGTGGTGGGAGTGAAGACAGTGGGGAGCTTAATATCCTGTACACAGCCAGGATAGAAAGCTGCTTAAATGTACTCAACAGCAGCAACAAAAAGAAAGGAATCACCCCAGGCAAGTGCAGTACATTGGGTTGAAGTGCACTGCACAACAGAAGAAACAAAGGAACCTCACTCATGTAGTCCCCCAAAACCCCTACACTCTGATAAATCATGGAATCGAGCAATTTATTTGAAGCTCACATGTGCAGAAGCAAAGTGCTAGGCATATAACTGAAAGTACAAAGGCTCCCCATAACTGCCGCAGAGCCACTCAATGGCATTTCGTACCTTAACAGGTACTTTCGCAATGGTGGAGCAGCAGCAGTGTGCTCAACAACATCCCAGACACAGACACAGATAGACAGATCAGCCTCAGTGTATTCAAAAAACATCCCACACACAGTTACAGACTGAAAGAGCAGCCTCAATGTACTCAGCAACATCCAACACACAGCCACGGACAGGCAGAACAGCCTCAATGTACTAACAACATCCCACACACACAGCCACAACATCTATATCATAGCCAGACAGACAGAGCAGTCTCAGTATACTCAACAACATCCCACACACAGCCACAGACAGACAGAGCAGCCTCAATGTACTCAATAACATTCCACACATAGCCATGAACAGATAGAGCAGCAGCAGTGTATTCAACAGCATCCCACATACAGCCATGGATAGACAGAGCAGCCTCAATGTATTAAACAACATCCCACACACAGCCACAAACAGGTAGAGCAGCTTCAACATTAAGCAGCCTAAATTCACTCAATGACATCCCACACACAGCCATGTACAGACACCCTCAATGTACTCAACATCCCACACACAGCCATAGACAGAGTGAGTAGCCTCACTGTATGCAAGAACCCCCCACACCTAGCCATGGACAGACAGAACAGCCTCAATAAACAGACAGAGCTGCCTCACTGTAGCAAACAGCTTCCTATGCATGGCCGTGAACAGAAACAGCAACATCAGTGTACTCAACAACATCCCACTCACAGCCACAGACAGAGCAGCTGTAAAGTACACAACAATGTCCAACACACAGCCATAGACAGACAGAGCAGCAGACTCAATGTACTCAAGAACATCCCACACAAGCACGGACGTACAGAGTATCCTCAACGGACAGATGGAGCAGCCTCAATTTACTCAACAACATCACGCCCCTCATAGTGCTGTACTGCAGTGTCAGTATTAGTTATAAGGCTGGCTTCCTATTGACTAGAACCCACAAATCTGCAAGCTTCTGGCCTGAGAGATAAGCATGTCACACACTGAGCCAATGACACTCTAACTGATTTGAATTGTGCTCAACAACATTCCACACAAAGCTATGGACTGTTGAAGCAGCCTCAATGGACAGACATGTACTCAACAATGTCCAACACACAGCCATGGACAATAGCCTCAGTATACTCAACAACATCCCACACACAGCCATGGACAGACAGAGCAGCTGTAAAGTACTTAGCAACATTCATTACATAGGCATAGACAGAGCAGCCTCAGTGTACTCTAGAACATCCCACACAGCCATAAACAGAGCAGCCCCAGTGTACTCTAGAGCATCCCACATAGCCATAAACAGACAGAGCAGCCTCGGTGTACTCTAGAACATCCCACATAGCCATAAACAGACAGAGTAGCCTCAGTGTACTCTAGAACATCCCACACAGCCATAAACAGAGTAGCCTCAGTGTACTCTAGAACATTCCACACAGCCATAAACAGAGCAGCCTCAGTGTACTCTAGAACATCCCACACAGCCATAAACAGACAGAGCAGCCTCAGTGTACTCTAGAACATCCCACATAGCCATAAACAGACAGAGCAGCCTCAGTGTACTCTAGAACATCCCACACAGCCATAAACAGACAGAGCAGCCTCAATTTACTCAAGAATATCACACCCCTCGCAGTGCTGCCCTGCAGTGTCAGTTATAAGGGCACTGTCCTGTGGACTAGAACCCACAGCCCTGCAAGCTTCTGGCCTCACAGATGAGCATGCCACCTACTGACTTAAAATGGTTTCGGATAGGCCCACTAAACTGAGATGTCTCTTTTTCAGAGGCATTCTGCTGATGATGATTAAGGCCACAGCATATGGTATCAGTTAAAATAAAGCACTGCAGTCAGAAAAGGTGAAACAACAGCATGGTATCGAAATGTGACCTGTTGGTTTTATTTTAACTCTGAAACCACATGGAATTGTCTAGCTGTATGGGGGGAAATCCAGAAATGGGTGGACAAGAACCCAAAAGTTAACATCTCAAAAGTACACTGATGTTTGGACAACTGAAAACTATTTGTTGTTCACGTCTCGCTCAGAATAAAATCTGTGACATGGTGCCAGCTGTTGTTCAGGTAGTGTGTGGTGAACCCATTAACTGACTGGTAGATGATTTCTGTTTAATTCTCTGCTTCTTCTGGGTCAGGACAGATTTCTATCTGCCCAGCTCTTGAACTGTTCCCCAGCACAGTGCAAGTCCTCCTTTAGATTCTGCAGCACTCGATTCCTGTGACCTCACTGTTTCAGCAAAGCTTTACATCTCTCCCTAGGATCCAATGTGGGTGTAGAGAGTTTTGGAATGACTAGGAGGGGGTACTGGACCATGGTGGATGTATTGACATAATCTGTACTGGTCTAGTCATTTCCCCCCATATAATCCTGCCCACCAGCCTGAACTAAGTGACATGAGACACTGGCAGCAGGTCTGGCTCCTCTCAATCTAGTGCAGGAACAGCACAGAACCTCAGGCTGCTCTGGTTTTTCAGCCTCTGCTAGCTAACTCCTAACTGGCCATCAGTTCGCAGGTAAACAGTCTATGCAGGGTGTGTACAGCATGCATGCCCTCCTCCAGAGACTTTCTACCCCCCAGTTGGTGGTTTTCTGATCCCTGATTCATTTCCCCAGTAGTCCATGAAGGTCAGGAGATGAATAACATGGGTGTCACCATGTTTCTTTGTTTTGCTTTTTTTGTGTTGCCTCATCTGCAGCTCTGGCTGTGTGCCATTGTACCTCGTGGTGCTGTTAAATGAGTGACCAGGCCTTCTCTTTGTCTGCCCCAAAGCTGTGGAACTCCCCTACAACTGATGTTCACTACTACTCAACTCTGCCTTCCTTCAAAGCAGCTCTGAAGGCTCATCTCCTACTATCCATGGCCTGTACCTACACTTAATCACAACCACCACCCCTTGTTTATTCAACACTCTTTCGTGATTCATGGTCAGACTGTCCAGTCAGTCCAGGTTTACTTTTATCTTACTGACTTCTGTTCACTACTTTGGTCGATCCTTTATGATTACATTATAAAATAGCAGAGGAGAATCCATTAACCTGATTGTCTATTTATGGTGCAATATGTGACAATATTGCACTACAAATAGCTAGACCCAGTTAAAAAAGCCTCACAACAGAGCAGAGGGGCTCAAATATTCATATCTGTGGCATTCTTATTAGAACTCAGCAAAAGTTTAATGTCACCATTTTTTTCCATTTTGTTTTGGCCCACCGATCGTTTCCATGCTCTTTACAGTAACACATTCCCTCAGAGTCAGCAAAACTTAGTAAAAGTTTATGAACAGTTTAGTCTCACATTTAAATACAATGCAGACCATAAGTTCGAGTAAACATACCCTCCCATGCCATCAATGTTCAGCGCTACGTATGGAATCACACAGGCAGCAGGCAAAGCAGTGGTACTTTGGAAAAATTGTTAAAGCGGGTGGAAGCCTGCTGCCAGACATACTTCACTGCCACCTCCTAGCTGCAACTCCAGCCTCTGACTCTGTCAAAAAAAATGCTTCCATGTGAAATATCTGTTTTAAAATGCAGACATCCATAGTTGCTACTCAAATTAAAACCACATAGTGAGTCACTGCTCTGAGTCCACCATTAAGCAAATTAATTGCTGCTTGCTAATATGTGTAGAGAAGGTTAGTCTGCGTTAGCACAGACAGCATAAGTAGTTCTAGTAGTGCCAATATTAAACGCAAATGCATGTTACAGTCAGCGTGTAAGCAATAAGATTTGGGGAGAAATAAATGTGCAGATTCAGATTGTTAAGTGAAAGTTACACACAGTATCATCTCTACAAGTGAAATCCAGCAATATCAAATAGTTATATTTGTTTCTTAACACGTCCCCAGTCCAGTACTTTATCAATTCAAACCATCCCCAACTTGTGGGACTATTTTTCTTCCACACTTTAAATAAACTTAATTTCTTCACTATGTAAACTGTTGTCTTGTTACATTTCTTTACTTCGGCTATTTTATAAGAGCAATAAGACACTCCAGGGTGTGCATTTTGGTGTGATGGCTACACTGCTAGAGGCGGCCGGCACGCGGCCTCATGCCTAACTACACCCCTAGGAGTGTGGTTAACACAGCGTAATGCACACCCTGTCATGTCTTATTGTTTACTTGTTGGACAGTTGTTGCTTACTGTCACACTACTTGTTCATTGTACCTTGTTTTTTGTTGTACCTTCAGTTGGAACTTTCCTTACACTTAATGTTTGTTGTGTATTTTATCATTTTCAATTTTGTGGATTGTTGATTACTTGTCTTGTACCTTCCCAGCTCATACCTGAAAATAAGCATTCAAATGTTTAGAGTACCTACATGGTCACCAAAAAACAAATTATATCCCAACCCTGCTGCCTGTCCTTGGGCCATGAAAAATGTCCTTCATCAGCTTGACGGCACTTGCACTATGGCCATGATCCAATGGTGCACCACAGTGGCCTTATTGACTGTTGTCTACCCTATGGCCAACAAGAACGTCCATGGGGAGGGCAGCAAGCCCATTCACATCCCTTAGTGCAAACCAAAATCCAGCTGGCTGCTTGATGGTACTGATGCAGCCCTCCTTTTCTGTGACTGCCCAGTCCCTGTAGCTGCAGTGCATGGGGACCAGAATAAGAGGATGTCCAGATGGTTGGCAGAGTTCTGGGACCAGGGGTGGTCCTATAGGTAAGCTCCCAACCTCGGGAGGCAGGGCATGCAACAGGAAAGCATTACTTTACATAGAGGGTTGTTGACCTGTGACTGTCCTACACAGTGAGGTAGTGGAAGCTAGCATTGTTCAGGTTTTCAAAACAGGACCAGACAGATTCCTGAGGGAGAATGGCATTGATTGTTACACAGTGTGAGTAGGGGCACCACAGGACTAGACAGATTCCTTCCTGTGAGTTACACAGCATGACTAGAGGTAACACAGGACTAGACAGACTCCTGAGTGAGACTGGCAGTGAGAGTTACACAGCATGAGTAGGAGTAACAGGACTAGACAGTTTCCTTAGAAAGATGATAGTGAGGGTTATATTGCATGAGTAGGGGTAACCCAGGACTAGACAGATTCCTGAGGGATAATGGCATTGTAGGTTACACAGCATGAGTAGGGGGTAACACAGGACTAGACAGATTCCTGAGGGATAATGACACTAAGAGTTACATAGCATGAGTAGGGATAACACAGGTCTAGATAGATTCCTGAGTGAGAATGGCATTGAAGGTTACACAGCGTGAGTAGAGGTAACACAAGACTAGACAGATTCTTGAGGGACAATGGCACTGAGTGTTACACAGCATGAGCAGGGGGTAACAGGACTAGACGGATTCCTGAAGCAGAATGTCATTGAAGGTTACACAGCATGACTAGGGGTAACACTGGACTAAACACATTCCAGAGGGAGAATGAAACATTGAGGGTTACACAGCATGAGTAGAGGTAGCACAGGACTAGAGTGATTCCTGAGGGAGAATGGCAGTGAGAGTTACACAGAATGAGTAGGGGTAACACAGAACTAGACATTCCTGACGGAGAACGGCACTGAGAGTTTTGCAGCATGAGCAGAGGGTAACAGGACAGGACAGATCCCTGAAGGAGAATGGCACTGAGTGTTACACAGCATCAGTAGGGGTAACACAGGACTAGAGAAATACCTGAGGGAGAAAGGAATTGAGAGTTACACAGAATGAGTAGGGGAAACACAGAACTAGAAAGATTCCTGAGGGAGAATGGCACTGAGGGTTACACAGCAGGTAGACAGATTCCTGAGGGAAAATCACATTGAGGGGTGCGCAGCATCAGTAGGGATAACAGACAGCATGCACAGTGTCGAGGGGGGGCCTCATGTGAATGCAATGTACTTCTGCCAGGACAGCAAGCTCTCCAACCCACCAGTAGAAGATGCTGTAGTAGTAGTAGTAGTAGTAGTAGTAGTAGTAGTGGTGGTTGTGGTGGTGGTGGTAATTTAATTTATTTGTGTCGCCCTTCCCTGGAGGCTCAGGGTGCCATTACAATAAAAAATAGCACAAAACATCTAACACATAATAGTTAACAATGAAATCATAATATAAATTTTAAGCTCTCTAAAACAATGAAAACACAGTTAAATACCAGCTAAAAAACACACTTAAATACCAAATTTCAGAGCAAACAGATGAGTTTTAAGTCTTTTTCTGAAGGCTTCTATCAATGGGGCCTCCCTCAGAGCCCTTGGTAATGAATTCTACAATACTGGGCCTGCCACCTCGAAGGCTGTGTCCTCTGAAGTTTTAAGTCTAGTCCTGGAGACAAGCAGGAGGTTCTCATCGGAAGAACAGAGGGGATGAATAGGAAGATACGGATGTAGAGGTTCACTCAGGTAGCCCAGACCCAACCTATGCAGGGCTCTATAGATTAGCAGACCAACCTTATAGGAGATACGCCACTTAATCGGCAACCAGTGCAGTTCCCGCAGCACAGGAGTAATGTGACTCATCCTAGAAGACTGTCAACAGTCTTGCAGTCACGTTCTGCACTAGTTGCAGGTGTCACAACATACCTCCACTGACCCCAAGGTAGAGGACATCACAGTAATCGAGATAAGATGTCACAAAGGCATGAACCAGAGATGGCAAGTCTTCAGGGGGAATAAGGGAATGAATCTGGCTGATATTTCTAAGATGGTAGAAACCATTCCAAATGACTGCAGACACCTGAGCCTCAAATGTCAGCCCTTCATCCAGATTCTTCACCTTTTGTGCAGTGTCAAGCCTGGAGGTACCGAGGCAAAGGTCCAATGCCTTCTCAGACACTGCCAATCCCCCACACACACACACACGGCTCAATCATCAGTACTTCAGTTCTGTCTGGGTTGAGTCTCAGCCATCTCGGAGACATCCAGCTCTGGAACTCGTCCAAGCACTTGCTCATCAAATCCACTGCTCCCTGATCCTGGGGTGCAAAAGACAGATAGAGCTGGGTGTCATCTGCATAACCATGAAACCCAGCTCCTTATTGCCTAATGATTCTGCCCTGGGTAGCATGCACACCAAGAACAACATGGGCGAAAGGACCGACTCCTGAGGTACCCCCACAGTGCAAGTCCCATGGACACAATGAGAAATTACCTAGCACAGCCTATTAAGACCTGCCCCTAAGGAAGGATCTGAACCAGCTCAGGACTTTGCCATTGAGTCCCACATATTCCCTAAGATGGTCCAATACTAGCCTATGATCAACGGTGTCAAACACTGAGGAGAGATCCAGGAGAATGAGAACTGACCATGATCCTCTAACTCTCACCATGAGCAAATCTTCGTGCACCCTAACCAGAACAGTCTCAGTGCTGAACTTTAACCAAAACCCTGACTGGAGAAGCTTGACTGGAGACACTTGAGCCTCAAATGTCAGTCCTTCTTCCAGAATGACACCCATTGAAGGTCTCTAGGTGAGTCTCTCGTTGCAATGCGATGACCTCAATTATCTTGCCTAAAAAAAAGAAGGTTAGAGACAGGCCTGTAGTTCGCTAGTACATCCAGATCCAAAGTCATTTTTTTTCAAAAAGGGTCTCACCAGCACACTTTCAATTCATCAGGGAAGACCCCCTCTGACAAGGAACATCAAATAATACCAGTGAACACTGGGTCCAGCTGCTCAGTGCAGTCCGCTAAGAGTTGCGCTGGGCCAGGATCCAGATCACAGTAAGTTGGTTGCACCTCTGAGATCACCTTAACAACCTCTTCTGTCATCCCTGGCCGAAACTCACTCCATGACCACTAACCATTGTTGTGACATCCAGTCCCAACACTGCTGGATGATCGCTGTCCAGAAGAAGAGATCCTGGCCCTAATAGAGGGTGCTCTGTCTGAGAAGAATTGAGCAAACTCCTTATGTTTCGTAGATGATGCAGCTTTCATGGGCTGTCTAGGCAAGCTGGATGCAAAAGCCTGTTCACTGGCTGAAAAAGCTGAGCTGGTCAGTTCTTCCTGGTTGTAATCTCTCCGGACAGGAATTCTGCATTCTTACAAGAGATTGCCCTTTGGTACTCACCGTAGTGAGTATTAAAAGCCAGTTTGTCCTCCTGGACCCTGGGGCTCCTCCAGTGCCATTCTAACCTGCGTCCTGTAGGTTTCATTCCCTTCAGCTCCCCATCAAAAGTAATGCCCAGCTGCATGCTATCTGGTTTGCTCAGCTGTGATTTCTCCATCACTGTATTACCTACTCGGTATTTATCATTGAACTGTATTCTTTACTCTGCATGTATTATGTATTATCTTTGTATTGTTTTCTGACGTGGAGCCTTTGTAAATGAGTCTCTGACTCAAAGGTATGTAATTTTGATTCTCATAAATAAATAAACGAAACCACGGTGAGCCAAGGTGTGAAAGCAGAGGATGAACATGGACTGGAGCTAGCAGGTCAAAGGCTGCCCTGAGGGCTCTATTATAGGCCACCATTGCTTCGTCCATACCCTCAGCACAAGTCATCAGCATACCCAAGGAGTTCAGTAGCACCAAGAGTCCCTCAGGGCTCAGCCCTCTCAAAGGACAGTACCGGAAAACCTGCACAGGGGGTGGGCTACAGAAGGTTGCCCCGAATTTGAAACTGATGGCACAATTATTCGACCAGCTGATCAGATCAGTCTTGAGGTTCACCACCTCCAGTCCGATGTGGAACACCAGGTCCAACACATTTCCAGGTTGGTGAGTCACAGCAGCAGCTGCTTATGCCAGGCCCAGAGCTATCATATTCTGAAGGAACTGTTGACCAAAATGTGAGAGTTGTCATCAACCCAGGCATTGAAATCACCGAGGATAATCCACCTTGGTGACTCCAACACCCTGTTGGTGATGAACTCCTCAATCTCCTGCAGAAAGTCCCCCTGTCACCTAGGTGGACAATATGAGATCCAAAAAGGCACAACTGCGAGTAGCCCAGGTTGGGAGGGGTGCAGGTAGAGACTGCCAGCCCGAAGAAATGCAAAGTCAAATTCCAAGGTGCCTGCACGCCTGGGGTAGAAATAAAGCTCCACACATCCAATGCAATTTCAAAGCTTTTATAGCAGTGTGTTCAACATCTCACACCACAACCACATAGCCCCAGCGCTTCATGAATTAACCCTTCATCAGGAAGCTTGGAAAGGGAAGACACATGACAGTTTAAATACACCTCTCTATGCATATTCATTAATTACATCATTAATATTAATAGAGTCATTTCAGCTTTTCACATCACTTAATATGACCTGCACATAATTAAGGTCACAGTTAAATCATAGAAACTAAACAATGAAATACACAAGTTCAAATCACTTGTTTAGTTGATTTTCTCAATTCATGCCTCTCACTCTGTTATACTCCCCACTTTTATTAGCACTTTCTCTGTAAGTTTTTCTAACAAATTTCAGGTATATTCCCACTTCCAAAATCACAGTTAGTGCAGAATACAATTTTTAGATCAGTAAGAGGTAAGAGAGGAAAGGGGGGGGTCAGAGGAGTGTCAGTCAGCTGCGATTATGCATGGTGCTCTGCGATCAACAGTTTCCCAATGCCTCTTAAAAAAGAGATGAAAAACACAGATGAGAAAAAGGAGACAATTAAATAGGTCAAAAAAACTAATTAAAGTTTTTATATGTGGCGAATCAAAGTATCTAAATATTTAAAGTTTATTGTATTTAAAAGAAAAAGCAAAAAGTCTATTTATGTTGAACATAATTCACAATCTTCCCTTGCTCTCACTATTAAACTGTTAAACTATTCAAGGTTAAACACTTAGCCCAGATAGTCAAACTGCACCCAAAAAGTGCGGAATAGCAGGAGCAAGCGCAAGTCTATTGCGCCCATGTGCAAGAGACGTGATATTCAAAAACGGAGCAGGCCAAACTGCGCCTACAGCCGACGACTGAATATCGCACCACCTGTGCCATAGCACAACTAGGAAGGGGAAGCTGAGCAGATCTGATGTGCCATAGCGCAACAAGGGATGTTCAGCTGAGCAGTCCAGAGGCGCCATAGCACAATCAGGGATGCCCCCCAGCAGCAGAGCAATGTAACTGCACAACCAGGAAGGTAGGGGCCCACCACCCATGCCACAGATGGGCACAGGAAGACACAGCAGAACAGACATCGTCTCCCCACACCCCATGCACTGCACAACTGGGGGAGGGCCGGAATAACCACTGGCCCATGGAGACAAGCAAACAACCCACAGCTGGGCCACAGTGCCCCATCACACCTACCGGCAAGCTGTCACTGGCACATAAGGAGGGCTGACCACCCCGTGCTACACCATCCCCCCCAATGCAGAGCACACCCTGCACCGTGACCCCCAGACACCCCCTCAATGAGCAGTGACCACCACTGAAGGAAACCCCATGCATGCCACCACCCCCACTGTAACACTGCAACCCTGTGCACCACAGAACCATGCAAGCCAGCCCCACCACGAGCACCCATCAGCGGGTGGCAACACACAGCAATGCAACAATGGCAGACAGTGCAACAACGCACAGTCCCCTCGAGGTACTGCTGAGAGACCAACCATGCATCGGCATACAAGGTACCCCACATGGGACAGGGCATGCCCTTGACACCACCACCAGTGGTACAGCACCCTGCACAGTAGTCCAATGACACACCCCGACCCACCACTGGCCACAACAGCCAGCACAGCCACCCACAGTGGTGCGTGGAAGCATGCACCACACCAGATGCCACACAGTGTATGGACAGACACCCACCCATACCCAAGGGCACAACAACACAGGGATGCAGTGGTGGAGCAACCAAGCCCCCATTGTGGGCCCATGTAAACTGTGTACACACAACCCGCAGTCCTCCATGGCACTGGAGTGTCAGCCACCCTGCGCAGGCACTGTGGACCCGTACACCATCATCAGTCGCCCGGAGCACAAGTCACAGACAGTGGGGCACATCCCCTGCAACACACACAAGGCACAGCATGGAGGTGGGTCAACAACTGTGGTGCCCACAGTGCCACCCGAGGCAGGCATGCATGCACCACACCAGTGACAGGAGGCAACCCAGCAATGTGACGGGTACAGTGGCTGCCCTAAAGGGACTGCCACCACTGACATGTCAGCGGACCGTGCAGGTCACAGACATGCATGTGTGTCAGCTGCACAGGCCATGGACGGGCCGATGGGTGCACCATGGACACAGAGCACGCGCCATGGACCACTGCACACAGTTATCCAGTGCACAGGGAACAACACACACACCACAGACACTGACTGATAGCTACCCCCACACCATAATCACCTCCACACGGACACACACACACACCCATGACCGCACCATCACTGACACCATGCACACCACTGCAGCTGAGCACCTATAGCCCGCTGTAAATCAGAGACCACCACAATATTCATATCAAAATTAAATCTATTGAAAAAATATATAACAATCAACTATATACAATAATACAAGAACTATATACAATATAACATATGAACTATATACAAGGTTGGGGCGGCCACAAACAAGGTGGGGGTGGGTAGAGGGCAGGGGTGGACAAATGGGATGGGGAAGGAGGGGTGTGAGGGTGGGTCCAGGGGGGTAGAGAATACTGGGACCAATCTATCCCTAGCGGGAGCGCCTCTCCCCGCTCTGGCTCCTCCAGGCCCTGTGCCTCCTCAGTACCCCGGTTTCATCTATGCGTCGCAGGATGTCCAGTGACGCCCTTGCCACCACCAATATCTCCCGCAGTGCCTCCCGGATCTCACGAAGCTGGCGGGTACCTAGGACAAGGGAGCACAGTCAATAGGTGTGAATGCACAACCCCATACAGCCCGCCCACTGTGCATGGCATACAGCCGTGGGACATACCACTGTGATGGTGTGTGAAAACCAGCAGTGATCATGTCCACAGGACCTGCCCACCCAGGCGCATGCAGCCATGCGGAACGCTGCACACGCCCACTGGCCTAGTCACACACAGCACCACCATGTCCGTTTAGTGACATGGCTATATGGTGCAAAGGCAGTGGCACAGCCATGCACCTGGTGCACGCATGGACCACCAGTGATGCACACCCAGACATGCATTGCCACTGGACAGTGTTGACTGTAACAAGTTGCGTGCATGGCAGTGGTGTCAATGGATGGTGGCCATGTCCCGCTGCCCACCCTGTCACACAGCATGCAATAGTAATCGTGGATGTATGGCACTCACCTTCATCGGCCGGTCAGGTGGGCGGTGAGGGCCCTCGCCCCGCCTGGCTGCAGCATCCTCCTCCCGCCACCGCTCTTCACAGGCACGGCGGCATTCCTTCAGGCCTGTGGGGCAAACAAGGAGAGAGAAACATCAGTACAATCCCGAAGCAAATTCCCCCTGCCCCCAGGTGTGTGCCCTCCCACCCAGCCAGACCCACCCACCCCACACCCTATGAACACCACCACAGCCAACCCCGGACGGTCCTTCCCCTATGTGCTGGACACATACAACACTGTTACTCATATGGACAATAAAAGTGTGCTGACGGAACCCCTACCTGGCCGTGGCACTGTGCCCCTCCTGGCATGTGCCAGCAGGCATGCCAGTAGTTCCGGCTCCCTCCTCCGCAGGTCCCCATATCGGTGCCTGCACTACTCTGCACTTCTCCCCTGTCCAGTGGCCTCCTCAAGGGCAGTGGCCACCTCCTGCCTCACCTGGGTCCTGACCCTGTCCAGGGGCGCCTCCCCAAACAGAGGCCCATGGTGTGGCTCCATAATGGCCACTAGGTTGGCCAAATCAATTGCAGACCACTGGGCTGCCCTTCTGCATACCATTCTCTGTTGTCTATTTGGCAATATGTTGCTCTGCAGCGCGGCTCCCCACGTGCATATGCTACGCGGTACAGCGCTGCCATTCCCTATCACACTGTCACCTCACAGCGCGATAGAGGTGCACCCATGCATGACACATGGCGCCTAGGGGGCAAAGGTTGGGCACAGGGTCAAGGGTCTCTGGCGCATGGACACGCACAGCGCCATTGGAACACAATGCATGTAGCGTGATTGGCTGCCTGTGTGCCAGCGCCATAGCAGCCTACTGCCCAGTTGGCCCATTGCGCCTATGATGGCCCAGTGCCACAGCACCATGTAGTGACCATCGCTATAGCACCACTTTCACAATGGTGGCCGTGTCCTGCATTGCCTACCGCGCACAGCACGTCATCAGCATGGCAGACGCCTGCGTCAGCAACCCGGGCATGCGTAGTGAGGTGTGTGCTATGTATGTCACAGAACTGCGCCATTGGCTCAGCACGTTCAACACAATTGCGCAAAGCGCAACAGCGCGATATTCAGCCGTCATATGCAAATCATCTAATCAGCCATTCAATGGCACAGCACTGCAATTTGCATCTACTTAAAGTTGATCCTCACCTCATTTGCATGGGTTGCACTATAAAAGTGCGACATTGTGCTGCAGTGGCCATAGTCGGTTACTGCAGTCTATTGGTGAGTTGCATGCTGTTTGGGAGAGTGGACTGTGGATTTAGGGACATGCATGGGACTGCACAGCCACAGGTAACAACTGCCATTCTTACAGGCTACATAATGACCAAGCAGGTTGTTGGAGAGGAGGAACACAGTGGTGGGAGGAGGAGGAGGCCTAACTTTACAAAGACCGAAACCGAGGCCCTGTTTGAGGCCTACCTGGATCAGGAGCCACTTCTCAGTGGACGGCGAAGAACACCTCAAGCCCGTGCTGCTGCATGGGAGGAGGTGGCACGCATGTGAACCTGCATGGCAGCCACCAGCCCGGCAGGAGTGTAAGAAAAGATGGGCATGGACAGGAGGAGGATAAAGGAGAAGGTGGCTGCCATCAGGGCAGCACGTGCTGCAACAGGTGGGGGACAGCCGGAAGTGGTACAGCTGACCCTACAGGAGGAGAGGCTTGCTGGAAGCATGCAGCGCAGTGCCATTGAGGGTGTTCCGGGTGGTGGCTTCCAGACGGGTGGTGGCCCAGCACTGCATGGTAAGTCATGGTCTGTCTATGGGGGGGCAGGGTAGGTCATACGCAGTAACGCGACTTTGCTTTTCCTTACAGATCCTTAGCATCTGCATGGGTCAGCAGTGGTGGGCCTGTCCACTGTGGACAGTCAGCTGGAGTTGGAGAAGGGCCCATCCACTTCCACAGATACGTGGAGCATTGCGACAGTGGGGCTGCCTGGCTGTCCACACTGATGTCGTTGTAACAGGTGTGGAGGAAGCCCTGCCTGTGTCCCAGCATGCTGGCATCCACAGATGCCAGCATGCTGTGACTGTGGCCGGTGCAGAGTCCATCACCGGTGATGATGACACTACCGTCATGGGCAGTGACAAGTGTGTGCCATGGATGGCCACACAGCAGGGCACCGCCCATGGCTGTGGGTGGTGCTGCCGGAGGCTCATGTGTCAGCACAGTCCCAGCCTGTGCCTGTCAGCACCAGTGGGGCAGCACTGGTGTCTGTTCAGGACAGTGGGACTGTTGCGGCCACTGTGGCAGCACCACTGAGCCCTGGGGACTGGCAGCCGGAGGGTCAGCATCAGCAGTCGCCCAATGGGCTTGGGGGTACAGGGTTCAGTGGCAGCATCTGTGCACCACCTGTGGACATGCCCAGACCTGGTCCTGGTGCACAGCACCCACCCTCAAGGGGTGCTGATCATCAAGGCCATGCACACCCTGAGGGACAGGATGCCGAGGAGGCTGATGAGCTCTTGGACGAGCACACCCGCCTACTGCAAGCATTGGTCCAGCAGCAGATGTGGCTTGCGACATCCATGGATGCACTGCATGTGGCTCTGGAGTGGGCAGAGGAGCATTGCAGCAGGGACACCGCACTGATCCTGGCAGGGATGGACCATTTGCGGGAAGATGTGACCGCTGCCATTGACAGGCATGCACAAGCATTCACTGCTGTCATGGCCACAATGGGCACACAGTCAGGTGTCCATGCATCGCGGGCACCACGCAGTGCACTATCCACCCCCCATTCCTGGTGTCATGTGACTCCCAACCTGTCGACACCGGGTTCAGCTGTGGGCATCCCGAGCACTCCTGGCGCAGGCATGTTTGGTGTGCTGCAGACCCCTGCATGAGCACGGTCGCATTCACGCAGTGGAACCCTTGGGGGACCATTGGTGCAACCCCATGAGGCCAGTGGTCAGCCTGTCAGTGCTGGCAGGTCTCGGCGGGGCTGCCCACGCATCCGTGGTGGCCGGGGCACTGTGTCACGTGACTGACCTGTCTCCCAGCACGGCTACTGTCTGGTGCTGCCCTGTGTGCATTGTGTGTTTCAGTGGACAGTGCACGGGTGGGTACTCGGCCCTGCACGCAGACACACAGTCCACCTGCACACCCTCCCAGCTGCTGTCCGCAGTTGTGTGTGCATGATGATGCCTGCATTGCACTATAGACCAATGTGCAATGGTGCTCAGCATGTGACACATGTACATGGACAGGCAGTGGGCGTGGTGGCCTGTGGACATGTGTGTTGCTAGGGTTGGCATTCTGGGTTGGTGTGCCTCCTGCCCTCTGTGCATGTTTGTTGTGTGTGTGCATGTGTGTGTGTGTCTGTCCATGTGGCATGTTAATCCTCACCCATCCCTGGTTGTGTGTGTACTTCTGTGCTCTGCCACTTCCCTTGATGGCATGCACCCCTGGTGTGTGTCCATGCGTGTTTGTGGGTTGTGCCTTAGCCATTGGTGGTTGACATGGCCCCATGACTTACCTGGGTTGGCTGAAGTGCTCCTCCGTGATGGTGTCCCGGTGCAGCTGTGCCAGCCGGATCAGTCGGGGGTGCCGTCGGCCAAGGGGGGGCTGCCCATCACCATCGTCACTGGCATCTAGGAAAACAAACTGAACTTACAAGCTCAAATGGGCAGACTAGGTGGGCCATAGGCCCTTATCTGCTGACACTGTCTATGTATCTATGTATCCCCATCATCCCCATCGCTGTCCCCCTCTTCAACCTGTACAGCTATCCCACATTCATTGGCCATATTGTGCAGGATGCAACAGGCCAGGAATAGCCCGCAGGCCTTTGAGGGGCTGTACTGTAGGGCACTGCCCGAGGTGTCCAGGCAACGGAAACATGCCTTCAGCATCCCAAACACTCACTCGATGACATTACATGTGGTGGCATGTGCCTCATTGTAGTGTTGCTCCAATGGGGGTCGCGGGCCGCTGGTAGGGTGTGAGCAGCCAGGGATGGAGTGGGTATCCACTGTCACCTGTGTGTAAAGGGTGGAGGCTAGTTTTGTGATCAGCATCACCCTGCCCCAGGCCATGTAGGCCACTACCCATGCCACTTCTGTCCATGCCCCCCCAGGCCCTATGATTGTCCATGTGGTTTGCATACTCACCCACTAGGTGTCCAGTGGGGATGTCCCCACTCTCGAATCTGTGGCACAGTGCTGACTGGTGCCAGATGAATGAATCATGTGCTCCCCCAGGGTGCGTGGCTCAGACATTGATTATGTGCCCCTGGCATCACCACCACCTGGCAGTTGATGCTGGCATACCCTTGCGATGGAGTGTATGCGCCCTGGGCCAGGTGGTGTGTATGTCATTACGGGTGCAGTCTATTGCCCCTAGCACGCCCAGTGCATATGTGCTACCCTGTGGAACTCCTGTATGTTTGCTGTGCGCCCGCCGCTGTGCTGGGGAAATGGATGTACTCTGCAGCATGTGGCAGCAATGCGCTGAGGAATTGGGTGAGGTAGCTGACATGACCGACTGGGTTATGCCTGTGGTGTCCCCAGTTAGTCTCTGGAAGGTACCCGTGGCAAGCAAGCACATGCAGGCTGTTACCTTAGTCTCCACTGACAGGGCATGGCTCCGTCTGTGTGGTGCCTGCATCACATCACTGCACAGCTCACAGAGCCACCTCAGAATTGCCCTATTCAGGTGGTACCAGCCCACAATCTCAGTATCAGTGTACAGCTCAAAGCTGGTGCAGGCTTGGTACTGCCTGTTGGGGGGCATACCACCGATGGGCCCTTCCACAGCCACGCCCCCCTGCTGCTCACCTTCTCAGCCCCCTCCCAATGGCCTCCATCTGGAAGGTGGCACTGGCCATGTCCTTGGTTTGTGTTCACCCCCCCCGGCAGCTGTTGCTGCATTCCCCCTGCTGTCCTGGCTGCTACTTCCCCTGCACCGGGTACACTTGCCTGTGCTGGCCTCTGTGCTGTATGGTTCCCCACACCTTCGCTGTGCCTGGCTGTTCAGAGTGCCCTTTCCCTGGCCTGCCCTGTTTGTGCCTCCTGCCCTGTCTGTCTGCCTGTGCTTCTGCCTCATGTGGCTTTCCTGTAGCGTTCTTGTGCCTCTCCCTTGCTCCTTTTTATTTTGGCTCATTTCCGCTATGGTGCAACTTCCGCTTGCTCCCCTATTGCGCATGGCGCAAGTCGTTGAATATCGCACTGCGCCATTTATGCATGGTTCCTCCCCCCCCTTCAGTTGCACATGTCTTCATTATCATTGCACTGTTGCTCAGCATGATTTTGGGAGCGCAACTGCCTCCTGCTGAATATCGCAGAATGGCGCAATTTCGGACTTGCGCAGGCGCAACCCTATTGTGCATGGCTCAACTCTTTTGAATATCTGGGCCAATGTGTACATTTTAAAGTCACCTCATTACTGTCCATCCAGTCCCAAAAATTAGCCAACTCTTCCTCTGGTCCTTCTCATATGCATAATATGTTGTCAATAAAGCGGTACCATTTTTTAAAATATATTTATAAAAAGGATTGATGGCACCTGACATTATCATGTTCTTTTCTCAGAACCCTAGCAGGAGGTTGGCATAACTGCTCCCACGGCTGTACCATAAAGCTGTAGGAAATATTCACTGTCAAATTCAACGAAATTGTGGGACAGGACAAACTGTAAGGCTTCAAGAATAAATTCAGTAGGGAAGGTTTCACTCTGAGGATGTTCATGCAAAAGCTGTGAGCAGGCAAAAATGCATTGATTGTGTGAAATACTAGTGTACAGAGATTCCCCATCAATACTCAACCACAAGCAGTTATTGTTCCATCTGAAATCCTGAAATTTGTCCAGAACATCCATAGTGTCCCTGAAGTGGGACTTTAAACTAGACCGACAATTTTTAAGAAAAAAAAATCAATTAATTTATTTAGGTTGTCTGTCATGCATCCCACCCCAGAGACAATGGGACAACCAGGGTGGCATTTGGGTCTCTTGTGGACATTGAGCAAGCATAAAAGGTAGGGGTTACAGAAGTATCAGGTCATAAGTACTTTAATTCATCATCAGTGATGAATGTATTTGCTCTCCCCTATACTATAGAGATTCAGTAACTCTTTTCTAAACTTATCAGATGGGTCCCCTTTCAGTTTCTTATAGTTCATGGTATTGTCTAATAGATCATGAACACATCTAGTGTAGTCTTCTGTATCCATAATCACAATATTTCCTCCCTTACCTGCAGGTTTTATTACGATGTTATTTAATCTAGAAAGTTCCTTGATAGCTTTTCTTTCGTTCATCATAAGATTACTGCAAAAAAAAAAAAAGGTGGGGGTCTGTTTCATTAAGAACAACATTTTCAAAGCTCCTAATAAGGAGATTCATTATGCTAGGACAAAACAATGAATGTGGCCTGAACAATGTTTTCCTCATTTCTTTTATGATGTTCCCTGAAATATCAAAGACAACTTCTTGATTTTTACCATGTCAGCCTCAGTTACTGTAATGTCATCACCTGCTTCAGCTAATAGTGACTCTAAGGCAAATCAGTTTGCCATGTCTAAATCAGGATCACTTCCATCTGCTTGATTTTGGATGTTAACTACTTCAGAGTCACTCAAGTTAGTCAATAAATCAATCATGACAGAATCAATTGTTCACCCCCCACCCCCATCTAAGTTGTTTTCACCTCCCATAATGGACTGCTTTTTACAGCTGCATAGTGAGAGCTATGTATTTTATTACATAGTAGAATAGGGGCTCTGGAAGCATGTGACTGGACACCTACACTGTCTCCCTCCACCACTCTAGTTGAAGCACACATGATTCTCTCTATTCAGTACAGTGGTGTTCCTTTGTCTCTCCCCCTCCCCTCTGCCATCGCACTATGTTCTTGGCATGCTCACTTCTGCTTCACTTTCCATTGCCACTATTTGGAAGTAGCCTCCCTCCCAATAGCATTCAGCAGCAAACTGTGCAGCTAGCCTTCCTTCTAACAGCTTTACTGTAGTAGAGCAACATATCCTGGTTTTAATGGCAAACAAGCAAGACTTACAATAGTTGTGATCCTGCGTTCTGCTAGCTCTGAAGCCAGCAACTGCCCACTGCAGCCCTGACCAGAAAAACAGCATTTTGATGATGCAAAGTAGGGAAGAGGCTATAGCCCTGCAGCCCATACCCTACCTCATGTCATCAAAATGTGGTTTTCTGCCTGAGGCTGTGGCAGCCAGTTGGTAGCTTCAGAGATAGCAAGATGTAGGATCACAACTATTGTAAGTCACTTTTTTGTTTCTTTGCCGTCTTCCACAGGGACAACAGTACCATATCCTGATTTCTGCCTCACTTCTCATCATCAGAGAAAGTGCTTTCTGACCATTCATTTAGAGTTTAATCAAGCAGGAATTTTTTCATGTTTACATTCTACAGACAGACTAGGCATGACTTTTCAAGAAAAAGATTATTTCTTCATTTCAGCAGTGATTACCTACAGGCTCACTTAACAGACAGCACCTTTGGGAGCTGATCCAGTACATCACATTTTTGTGTCCTGCAGTTGGCATCCAGTCTGCAAAAATGTGACCTATGTAAACCATACTGTTAGTGTCTTATTATATTTGGACCATTCAGTTCAACAAAGATCTAACGTTAATTTCTGGTACTGTAAGGTGAGAAGTAAAGCTCCCCCACCCATGTACATGCCAAACAGGACCAACAATTTTGTGTGAAAGAACAATCAAAAATAAAATGTTATTGTAATTCCACCAACCCAGTACAACCCTCCCAGGAGCAAAAACACTCATTTACTCTTTTATGTTTATTATTTTTCTTAACTCCCAACTGAGCATGACATCGTAGCCACAATGTATCCCACATTTGACTAGGGACTCTGTTGTTTGTTACGATTTCAGCTACATCTGACATTTTTTTCTATGGGACGGTTTTTAAATTCCGATTTAGCTGAGAACTCAGAATCTTGCATAACTCTGCATAACCCTTTTCTGCTCCTGGACAATATAAAACAAACTGACAAGATGCTGCACCCAGAACTCCTGCAATGTGCATATAAACTCAGTAAACACCACATAAAAATGGGTATCATACCTACAGCTATGCACACCACAGTGGGAGACATCATCATGATGCAGCACGTCTAACGTTTCGCTGATGAAGCTTGACAGCCATCCAAGAGAAATGTTTGATGTGTTCTGTCACGATGACCTGTCCCACTGTGGTGTGCATAGCACAGGGATGCCTGTGAGTACTTGAAGTTATTTGCACATTGCTTGCTGCACCTTAAATAAAGTTCATCATAAGTATTGTATGGTGACTGTTTCTCATGTGTCCTGATAGATGTGGGTGTGATACATATTCATTTTATGTGGTTGTCTCAGATAAGATTAATAGAAATCCTCCATTTCAGTGCCTTCATTGAAATGCTACTCATATAAGCTGGAAGTACTGAAGGGGTCTTCTTTTCCAGTAGCTGTAGTCTCTCCATTCCCATTCCTCTAAAATGGGGGCTGTCCAGTGTTGTATCCCATCCTTTCAAACCTTGTTCATTCCTTTAAATAATGGAGTTAAATTACTAGTCATAGCAATGCCAAGGAAAAAGACAATTGGGTTCACCATATTTACTCCTGCTTGTTTATCTGTGAATACATGGTATTCCACATAACTGGGTTCAAGCACCTCCCCCTACTTGTCTCCATTAACATTGGGGGTGGTTACAACATACTGTAGTTCAAGATAAAACAAAATGGCACCATGCGTTTTGTTTTGGTTTTTTTTGCTTGCAAACTCTTTTCCATGCTTCTATTTTACCTACAACAATCTTTTTACTCCAATTCAGCCATTTCTCCCTTTCCAAACCAAATTCTTAATATCATAATAGGATCCTGGTAACACTAAGTCCTGCTGTCATTGTGGCCAGTAAGGTTGATGGAGCAAAACCAATTAATTTGTTCCTGTTTATTTTAGCCCGTGAGATCTTGAAGGAATTCTTTAACACCTGGAGAGCCCTTCTGTATGAACTTATTATTTTTACCACAAAACAGAGTTTGTCAGTGTAAGTTACAATTGGTGGTAAACCAAGATACCCAACCCAACTTATGTATACTAGAAATGCCATTATCTCTACCTAAGTGTTTTTAAAGTAATCCTAGACATAATAAATATAGTGACTAAGGAGGGACCCCTGTTGTGCTTCACTTTTTACCCAGATTTGAGACCCCATCTTTCCGTTAATGGTGGGAATTATGAATACTTCCTTATTTAAATAGCTCTATCCAGGTGACAAACTTCCTAGGAAATGAAAACCTTTGTAAAAATACTGTATTCATTATGTACTGAGATAGCCAAGCAAAAGCCTTCTCTTGATTGATGGACAACACATAACCATTTATCTGATTGGTCTTACTCCACTCAAAGATCTCTCTTAATAAAAAGACTTTGTCCTGGATAGGTCTTCCTTTGATAGAGCATGTTTGAGCAGGGGTCACAAGTTTTTCCAAATTTTGTCTTTTACTTAAAGTCTTAATTAGTATTTTGAGGTCTGTACTTTAAATGCTAATCAGACACCAATTGTCAATAATTTGCCTATCCCCTTACTTATGTAATAAAATCAAAATTGATTGGTATATACTAGAAAGCCATGATGTGAAGCTAGAATCCCATTAAATCATTTAATTAAATTATTTTTAAGAAAGTCCAAAGAACTTTTATAGAATCCAGAAGTTAATCAGTCACTCCCAGAAAAGTCCCCAAATTTAAAACCGGTATTGCACAACAGACTCCTTCTGTTTTTATTTGTTCAGCTGTTCATGCCCCTTTGAACTGAAAGAGAGTAAGTAAGACTAACCACTCCCCAAAACTTTCACCTGGTCATAAATTATTTTTTTTATTTTATTTATTTAGCTTTTGTTGACCGGGTAAGTGCACTAGACAAATCCTGCCTATTTTCAGGCACGACCCGGGGGAGGGGGATACAGATGAATGCCAACTGACCTTGAACCAGATTAAGCTGTTGGTGGTATTTTTTTTAGTGAATGAGGGAAATTTGGCCAGGACACCGGGGAAATTCCCCTACTCTTTTCGATAAGTGCCATGGGATCTTTAACATCCACCTGAACTACCACCAATCCAGGCAGATGGGACCTCAGTTTAACGTCTCATCCGAAAGACGGCACCTCAGAAGTGCAGCACCCCTCTCATGCTGCACTACAGTGTCAGTACTGGGATATTAACCCAAGTGCCAGATGTGGGAACTGAACCCACAGCCCTCTGATCTCCCGGCCTCAGAGGCAAGTGTGCTACCTACTGAGCCACTGACACTGCCATGGATGTTTGAAACTTGTCGCTAAATTAATTTTCCACAGTTTATAGTATCTTAGATTGCTCCAAAACCGCACTCCCCTCAGTTGTAAAGAGGTCCCTATTAGCCCTGCTCTCTGTTCTGTACCTGTTAGTGACAGCTTTAAGAACTAGTACCTGTAGGCATCTTCCTCTATGTTATAAACTTCTGTTCTGCTAGAAGTGAAGTGACTCTACTGAAATGTACCACAACTGCTTTTCAGATTTTATATATTCTGAATCTATTCTATGTAATCCCAATCCCCATTCTTAGTTACAGTAATTAGTCTATATAAGTGTAAGCGTGGCGTTAAATATTTGTGGTAACTGTCTAATGATGTTTTTTGATAAATATTTATGGCAATTGTTTTTAATGTCTTTTGATATTTTTCTGAAAATTTGTTTTAAAGTCTTTCTTTGTTTTCTGCCACCAGTTCCCATCTGAATCATATAAACATTTACTGTAACTGACCAGCTGGCATGATACAAATCCCTGAATTAAGGTATTACCTCTTCATTTTGAAGGAGGGTGTTATTAAACATCCACAGACATGTCCCTGCCATGCCCTGCCCTTGGTGTTATATCAGACAGTTCAGTAGAAGGTGATCAGATTTCTGACACTATAACTTCTGCACTACCAATTGGAAGGATGGGGAAACAAAAAGGAGGTAATTTCTAGTAGCCAATGATCTGTTATAATAGGTATATCCCTGTTTTATGTCTCATTCAATACGTATCTTGTAACACCGCTCACTTAAGCTTTTGTACAAGACAATTTTAATTGCAATGCATTTTACATGTGCAGGCCCCCTTATCCTGCAGTGACAAGTCACAATTAGAATCTCCACCAAAATTTGTGTTTCTTGGTCTGTGTTAATAAAATTGGATTAATTCCTTAGTTTGAGGCACATATATATTAAATCAAAAGGGAACATAGAAACATAGAATTAATAGCAGATAAGGACGGCTTGGCCCACCTAGTCTGCCAATTTCCTTACCTACTGGTTAAGCTGCAGAGCTTAGTTAACTAACAGCCTATTTCTTCCTACCCCCACTAGAATTGTCTTATGTCTGTCCCATGCATTCTTGAATTCCCCCACTGTTTTTGACTCCACTACCTCCTCAGGAATGCTGTTCCATGTATCCACAACCCTCTCTGTGAAAAAATACTTCCTCACATTATCTCTGAGCCATCCCCCCTCTATCTTTAAATTGTGCCCCCTTGTTCTTGCACATCTTTTTTCTGAAAGAGGCTACCCTCTTGTACTATGTTGATTCCCTTGAGGTACTTGAAAGTTTCTATCATGACCCCCCTCTCCTCAAGGGTATACATATTAAGCTCCTTTAATCTCTCTTCATATGTCTTCTGGTGTAGACCCTGCACCATTTTAGTTGCCCTCCTCTGAACAGCCTCCATCCTGTCTGTGTCCTTGCAGAAATGGGGTCTCCAGAACTGCACACAGTACTCCAGATGGGGTCTCACCAACTGTCTGTACAGAGGGATAACAACTTCTTGTTTTCTACTGGTGATGCCTCTCCCTGTGCATCCCAGTCTCCCGCCAGTCCTCCTTACTGCCTTCTCACATTGCTTGCCCACCCTAAGGTCATCTGATATGACTACCCCCACTAGGTCCCTTTCCATTTTTGTTGTTGTTAGTATCTCACCCCCCATTGTGTACTCTTCCCCTGGGTTTTTGTTTCCCAGGTGCATTACTTTGCACTTCTTTGCGTTGAATCTAAGCTGCCATACATTTGACCATTCCTCCAACCTTTTATTTACTTTATTTATTTATTTCAGTTTAGGATTGATACCTCTGAGTCCAGGATTCATTTTCAAAGGTTCCAAGTCATTGTTGAACAAACATTACAAATATAACAGTGTTTACAGAGAACAGAAAACAGTTACACAGACATTCAAATACCAAAGAAATCTTATATATCCAACAAAAGGTTGAAGGGGATAGGGTAACTAGGGTTCAGCCTTGTAGTTCACTATTTAGTTGGTCAGTCTGGCCTAATGGGGGGTAGGGGGTCAGCCAGGGATGGTGTTGTCATGGTGGAAGTGGTTTGTCAGCCTAGTGGGCCTCGTTCGGGGATGGGGGAGTTGATGAGATAAAAAGGGGGGGTGAAAAGGAAAGGGTTGGGTGGCTGAAATTCTGTCATATTAGTGCAGGCAAGCACAATTCTTTTTTATGTCAAGAAGGGATCTGAGCCCAGATTTGAAGGTACTAATCTTGGGTGATTCTGTGAGATTGCAGGTAACTCACTGTACCATTTTGGTCCTTGGTACAGGATGGAGTTCTGGGCGAGTTTTGTCCTTTTTGAAAGGAATCACCAACCTGTCTGTAGCCACGCTTCTTGTTGATTTGGTGGGAACTGCAGGCATAAAGAGGCAGCCCAGTGCAGGGGAGGAAAGCCCAATAAGCACTTTTTTCAGAAGTAGGCAGGTTTGGTATTGTGCTTTAAGATGGAGTGGGAGCCACCCAGTTTTGGTGTAGACAGTGCAGGTGTGGGTGTCCTGGGCAGCCCCTGTGGCTAGTCAACAGGCCTTATTTAGTAGTGTGCTGATCTTGTTTAGGGCAGTTTTAGTGCCTGCCCCATAGATAGGCAGCTCATAATCTATGGAGGACATTACTGAACTCCTGATGGAAAGCTTCAGAGCATCTGGTGTCACAGAGTGCCTATGGTGGTAGAGGACCCCAAGTTTTGTATTCGCTGACTTGACCACTGAGTCTATATGGCCGGAGAAGGTTAGTGTATCATCAAAGGTGATGCCCAAGTATTTGAACTTTGTTACTTGTTCCAGTGTTTCACCATTATGGTTCTGGATGAGCAAAGGCTGATATTTCTTTTTGCTTTGGGAGGTAGAGAAGAGTAGACTGTTCATTTTTTTATGGTTTAGTAGTAGTTTGGTTTGTGTGAACCAGGATTCAAGCTTGAGGAAGCTGTCTTGGAGTTCGGTTGTGATGTAGTTGTGATCCTTCCCAGCGATCAATATCACTGCATCATCAGCATAGAGAATAGTGCATGCTGTACATGCAGATGGTGCAGAGTTGACGAAGAGGCTGAAAAGCAGTGGGCCAAGAGTAGAGCCCTGTGGGACCCCGAGGGACACTTCCCTAGCAGATGATAGGGTACCTCCAATTTTGACTCATTGTGACCTGTTTGTGAGGTAGCTTCTGAACCACAGTCACGTGTCCAGGGATAGACCTGTTGAATGGAGGCAGTTTAGGAGTAGTTTGTGGTTAACAGAGCCAAAGGCCTGCGTAAGGTCGATGAAGACTGAGCCAACTGCCTCCCCGTTATCTAAGGCATCATAAAGCTGGGAAGAGTAATCAACAAGGGCGGTAAGTGTGGAGTGCTTTTTTCAGAACCCATGCTGCTGTGGGAAAAGTAGATTATATTTATCAAGATACTCTGTAAGCTGCTCCGAGCCCATTCTTTCAAGTGCTTTAGAGAGTGTTGGAGAATGGATATTGGTCTGTAGTTGGATGTTAGAGTTTTGTCCCAGACTATAAAGACAGGCATGACATTGGCTAACTTCTATAGTTTTGGAAACACCCCCATTCTTAGAGATGCATTAAACACCATCGAGAGGGGATTGGCCAATTCATTTAGGAGAAGACCCACGAGTTTCATATCCACTAGATCAGCCCCCATCCTGTTCTTGCCAAGAACCCTATTAATGTGCTTGGTGGTTTCAGACTTGGTGACCTGCTTAAAGTAGAATAGTGGTATTGCATGCTTTGGGGGGTTAAGAGGGGTAGTGAAGTGTTGTTGGCTGAGCTGATCTTTAAAGTAGTCAGCAGGGAGTACTTCAGATAGGTCTGTGAAAGCATGGTTGAGCTAATTTGCGATGTCAATGGGTTCCTGTAGGGAACCCTCTCTTGTTACTAGTAGATCAGGTGGGTCCTTAGGGGTCTTTTCTATTAGGGATTTGATGGAGTTCCAGAATTCCCTACCAGAGTCCCAGCTCTTGCTTAAGAGGTCCTTATAGTAGGATGCTTTTGCCTGCCGAATGAGCTTGGTGCAGGCATTTCTAGCTGCCCTGTAGGCAATGAGGAGAGGAAAGTTCCAGATGATTTTTGCAATGTGCCAGAGATTGTCTCTGTTCTTCATTAAACTAATCAGGGTTAGTGAGTCATGGGTTGAGGTACCCTGACTTTCTTTGTTTTGAATGAGCAAAATTTCACAAGCACGGTTGAAGTTCATTATAAAATAATTCAAGTCCTTGTTACCGTCAATATCTCCTGCCAAAGGAGACCAGTCCAGTTGTGATAGGTACTGCTTGAAACAGTCAAGTAGCCCCCGCCTCAGGTAATGATTTTTAGACACCTTTAGTGGGCCTTTGGTGAAACTGTTTTTCCAGGTGCACTTCACTGGGGAGTGATCACTGAGGCTGTCAGGCAGGATGGTGATATCTGATATATGCTCTAGATGTGTGGAAAGGAGCCAGTCTATAAGGGAGCCGTTCCCTGTTTTGTAGTTGATCCGAGTGTTATCAGTTACCATCTGGGTTAAGAATAGGCTGGATATTAGATCCCTGGCTTTTGTCTCCTTCAGGGAGTGCCAGTTTATGCCAAGTCCCTTCGCATCCTTTCCACCCCACCTTCTGCATCAACCCTGTTGCAGATCTTTGTGTCGTCTGCAAAGAAACATACTTTTCCTTCCAGTCCATCTGCTATGTCACTTATAAAGACATTAAAGAGGATCAGTCCCAGTACTGAACCCTGTGGTACACCACTAGAAACCCTCCTTTCTTCAGAGTGGACTCCGTTTACTGTTACCCTCTGCATCCTGTTTTCCAGCCAATTTTTTACCCAGGCTACCACCTTGGGGACCACTCCAAGGCTGGCTAACTTGTATATTAATCTTTTGTGTGAGACTGTGTCGAATGCCTTGCTAAAGTCTAGGTGTGCCATATCCACAGCCCCTCCCTGGTCTACTACTTTGGTCACCCAGTCAAAGAAATCTATTAGATTCGTCTGACACGACCTTCCTGCTGTAAATCCATGCTGCCTTGGGACCTCTAAGAACTCAACAATTCTTTCCTTCAGAAGTGATTTCATCATTTTCACTACCACTGAGGTCAAACTAACAGGTCTGTAGTTTCCTGCCTCTGTCTTGCTCCCACTTTTTTTGAAGGGGAATCACATCCACCCTCCTCCAGTCCTCAGGTACCACCCCATCCTCCCATGATTTGTTAAAAAGGGTAGTCAGTGGTGTCACAAGTTCTACCCTTAGTTCTTTTAGAATTCTTGGGTGAATCCCATCAGGCCCCATTGCTTTTTTCACCTTCAGTTTTAAGAGTTCTTTCAGAACCCTTTCTTCTGTGAATAGACTGGTATCGACCTCCCTATCCAGAGTGCTTCTATTCTTTGATTTAGGTACCTTCCTCTCCTCTAAAAGTAACCCCGGCCCCCAGGAAAAATGTCTACCAATTCTGAAACTCAGAATGCAGTTCCAGAAAAACAAATCCCCACCCCACTGAATTACTCCTCTTCTAGTGACCATAAGGAGGAGTTGTTCTCCCACCCCCACATAATGTTTGGGCTTTCCTAATGCCTGAGGAGGAAAATAAGAGGACTGTAAGGAAGTAAATGTAATTATTCTGCATTTCACATTCTGGAAACTATTGGCAATCAGTGAAGCCACATTCAAATTAAGATCCTGCTATATGGCACATAGGAAAGAAAAGAAAGAGACAAGAGTATGGGAAAAATAAAACTTGCATCTTAATCTTCTTGAATGGGTGTAACTCCTGATGTAAACTCTGTGTTTCCTTTTCTTAGAAGATAAAAAAATCAGATAACCTTTCCTCATTACCCGAGGATAATGTCTTTTGGGCGAAGCTAATGATGATGTGTCTGAGGCTTGCTCCCCATTGTTTTTCTTTTTGGAAGGACTCATACTCATTTGGCAGTTGTAAAGAGTCCATTTTCTTGTACTTCAAGTTGAGGTTGCTGTTCTTTTGGTCATCTTCTGTGTCAATATGGTCATTCTTCTTTTGGGGGGCAGTGGGTATGGAGGCATTGTCAAGAGTTAGACTGGTGTGACCTGGACTGAAGCATTGTCACCCTCCTTTTCTGAGATTTTGTGTGGCTTTCTTGGTTTCTTATGTGATTGTGTTTTCAGAGCTGTTCCCTCTGCTTGTACTGTGGGCAGTCTGATGTGTTGCTGTGTTCCTACTGCTTGCACTAGTGGTGTGTCTGGAGTTATGGAACCTGGTGTGGGGGCTGACTGTGCTGATACATTTGATTGATCTTCAGAGGGGTAGTCCTGAAAATTCATTTTGCACTTCTGTTTATTTTATTTTTTGATTTATAATTTATTCTGCCTCCATCGAGTTGACAAGTAGCTTGGCACTCCCCCAGAGGGACTCTTCTTCTGGCTCCGATCGTCCTCCTCTTTGCCGACCCCCACAACTTCCCCACAGATTATCCCCTCCGTGGCAGTTCCAGGGCAAGGAGCACTGGCTTTCTCCCCTCCCCAGAGCACAAATCCAGAAGTCAGGGAGGTGCTGTGGATGCATTGGGCCATCATGACCCCTGTCGGCTCCAGGTTTTTCCTCCATGTTTTCTCCCTGGGACCACGAATGTGCAATGGTCAGAGCAGCTGTCCCCACCTCCACAGAAGCAGCCTTGCACCCTGGAAGTGGACCCACCCCATATGTGGCTGCACTCCTGTGCTGACACCCAGCCACCGCTGGGTGTCAGTCTACAGCACTCAGCACTAACCCCTCCCTAAGGAAGGAGAGCTGTCTACAGATGCTCAGTCCTTCCTCACCTGGTTGACCCCCCCCCCCAGCAACCCAAGTTGTTTCCCAAACTCGGGTCACCAGTGTGGCACAAGGTGTGGTGTCCAGCAGCACCTCAACACTACCAGGCCGGCTTTCATTTTGGACTTCTGAAGCTAAATTCTGTTTAGCCCATGTCCTCTGTGCCTAAGTCAATAAAAAATCTTGGTCCAGTTTTTTATCTCTTTTATGTGCTGCATATGGACAGTTTTCATAAGAATGTCCCATTTCTTCAGACAAATTGCACTTGAAGGCATTTGTACAGTATGCGCTCAATCAGGGGGGAGTAGATTTCACCCAGATATGGAGGAAATCTAGCATTTCACAATTTGGGTGATTCAGGCTTCTCCCAGATAGGGAGGAAGCCAAAATATAAACAATTGTGTGGATGTGGACCGCTCAGATAGGGAGGGTGTCTGAGTTTAAACAATTGAGAGAATGAGGGCTTCACCAAGACAGGGAAGAATCCTAAGTTTATTCAATTGAGGGGGATACAGACTTCTTCCAGATCTCTAGGAAGCCTAGAATTAACCATCTGGGGGAAGGCAGGCTGCACCAGATAACTAGGTAGATGGGGAAGGGTGGCAACACACAATGCAATAGACTCCTGGTATGTAAAAAGGGTAGAACTGATCTCTTAAACCCACATGGTAACAGAACTAACACAGTCAATGGGAAGAATACAACTGGGGCCCAATACAGAATACCTTACTAACATGGGGATGTAATGCAAGCATGCATATCAACTGCCACCTGTGATCATCAAGGTGGCAGTCATCCACTGGAGCAGGCTGCCGATCCTCCTCCCCTGGTGACTCACGCTCGTTTCCAAACTCGGGTTTTTGGCATCACACGCAGGAGCACTACCATTGCACCAATGGGCTGGCACTGAACTGCCTGCTTTAGGTTATTATGCTCTCCTCATCTGTGTTCTTTACGAGCATCCAATCAGTACAGCACACTGTACTAAGAATTTTCCATCCTATGTGTATCACCTTGCACTATATGGCATTGAATATCAACTGCCAAATACTGGACCACTTACCAGTTTCCTTACATCCTGTCTCATAATGTTAATCCCGTCTTCACTGTTGATCTTTCTGCAGAGCTTGCCATGATCTGTGCACATGTTCATCTTTTCCAGGATACCACCTCCTATCTCACAGATATTCATATTGAACAGGATTGGTCCTAAGACCAGTGCCTCAGTAATCACTGCTCTGTCCTCAGGACCACCCTTCTATCCATCAGTCATCTGTTGACCTATCCCATTACTTCTTTCCCCATCTTCAGATTGTTCGCCTTCTTAATCGGTCTCATACAAGTCTCACATGTGGAGGTAACAGATATCGGTTTGTATTTCTTACAATTTGTGCTGCAGAATTCCAGTCTAGAAGTATTGAGCCTTCTTGTATAGATACCTTATAAACATAGGTTAACAGCTCTGAGATAACATTCCTAGTTAGTTTCAACATGAAAAGGTCCAACCCATCTATCCAGAGGCCCTTCCAAGATTGCCAGGTGAGTGGATGTTTCCAGTCCTTAATCATGCTAGCTAACACAGTATCTAAAAATTTAATTTCAACCCCTAAACCCCTGTTTTCCACCTTGACACTAGGAGCTGCATGTCTTTGTACACAGCAGATGCCAATGTTATTTCTCCCAAAGTTAGTGGGGGCAATGGAACCCCCTTTGTGCACACTAACATTTGAGGACCACATTTGGATTGTGATATAGCTGTAGGGAGACTGCTCCCTTGGGGGTTATCAGTGCTCTATCTATGGACATTTTCAATGGTGGCATAATGGGGCATTTCTCTGTACCCTGAAAATGTACCACACCCACCTGTGACTGTGTAACAGGCTCCCGATTTTGGATTGATCTTTGTCTGTGTGGGGGAGACCTCAATGTTACCACCACTAAAGAATGGTTTCCCAGAGCTGGCCAGATCTTTGAGGGTTGATCATGTCACTATAATGTTACAAGCATCACAGTAATGTACACTTTATTGGTTTAATAACTGGGCTCTGTTTTTTTCCATAGGGAAACCCAGTTATAATTCAAAGTTATAACCATTTGGTCATAACAGTGAACACGCACCAAGTTTTCCTGTGAAAAAGCCCCACACCATAGTTAAACTTGAGCTCTTTACTTACTAATTTTAACAAGCATTTGTCGGTGCTGGATGTTCGCCACTGGTATAGAAGCCCTGGGGTACCGGATGCATTGTGGTACACTGTGTGAGTCATGCAGTACCGAAGTTATGAGACTGCATTTGTAAATCTGAATGCAGGCTTATAAATTTGTTACGTTTTAATATGTTTGCCCAAGATTGTCAGCACTGCCATCTTTGTGACACCACCTCATGAACAAGTGCAGAGAAAATTTTCAACTCCTGTCTGAAAGGCGATTTCACACAGGGACTGCAAAATCACCTTTCAGGACACAAAAACACATTTTGGGCAGGATTTGAAAAATGACAGCTATCACATTCATGAGGTGCTGTAAAGAAATGGCTATGTTAAAAATCTGGGTATCCCATGATATGGTTGACTCAGTTTGCATGCCTGCGAAACAACGACCGGCACAAAACAGTCAGCAGTGAAAACAGCTCCAGACCACAAATTCTGTATGGAGGGTGAAATGGGCTTCAGTACTGTGGCACACTATGTGAAAGTGTGCTGTCTCAGAGTTAGTTATATTTAGGCATTGGGGGGCACAGCTCCCCGCGGTTTTGATGATTGCTGTTTTTGGTCTGCGCTGTTTTGTTCCTCACCCTTTTCTCTTTGCCTATAAGCGAGTCATGATTTTATTTTCGCTCTGATCACATAGAACCAAAATATTGGGTAAAAATATTGAAAATGACCAAAGTTACGAGCCTGCATTCACAAAATTCAAGGTAGGCCCATAACTTTGATGTTTTTTTATATTTTTATACCTCGTTTTCAACATAACCTTCTTATGACCCTGCCTCATGAACAAGTGCACAGAAAATTTTGAACTCCTGCCCAAAAGGTGATTTTGTGCAGGGACTGTGAAATCACCTTTTAGGATGAAAAACATTTTGGCCAGGATTTGAAAAATGACAGCTATCACATTCATGACATGCTGTAAAGAAATTGCTATGTTGTAAATTTGGGGTACACATATTGAAAATTACCAAAGTTACAATACGAGCCTGCATTCGCAAAATTTAAGGTAGGCTCATAATTTTGTTGTTTTTTTAATATTTATTACACCAGATTTTCAACATAGCCTTCTTATGATCGCACATCATGAACAAGGGCAGAGAACATTTTCAACTCCTGCCTGAAAGGTGATTTTGCACAGGGACCGTGAAATCACCTTTCAAGACAGACTTACCTAATGTCATTGAAATTGTTCATGAGGTGGTGTCCCAAAAAAGGCTTGTTGAAAATTTGGGCCAAAAATATGCACAAATGGCCAAGTTATACTGCTAATTTCAAAACCCCATTAAAATACATTGAACCACATATCTGTTTCTTCATTTCACGGTCCGGCTTTGAAGAGTGACGATGTATTGGGCGGTCCACAGAAGATGATGGCGTTGGACTCCCAGTGGGTAAGTAAGGGCTTGGGGGTATGGATGGTGGGTGCTGAGTGGGAGGGTCATGTTGAGGTGGGACAGTAACGGCCACAAAAGACGTCAATGGACATTTAAAAAAAAAAAAGCCAGAAAGATATGTTTTTCTTGTCTTCCTGATCATGACACTGAGGGATTGTGCACCCCCAGTGTCAGTGTTATGTTTTGGGGGGGTGTTGGGTGCTGAGAGTGAGGGTTGGGTGGGATTACAAAAACAAAACAAAAAAAATGAAGATGTGACCGCACATTAGAGCTGCATGATATTGGACCACGGGCGGGGGGTCACTTACAGGGTGGCAACACTGAGGATTGTGCACCCCCAGTGTCAGTGTAATGTTTTGGGGGGGTGTTGGGTGCTGAGAGTGAGGGTTGGGTGGGATTACAAAAACAAAACAAAAAAAAAACAAAGATGTGACTGCACATTAGGAGCGGCATGATACTGGACCACGGGGGGGGTCACTTACAGGGTGGCAACACTGAGGGATTGTGCACCCCCAGTGTCAGTGTTATGTTTATGGGGGCGGGGTAACCAAATAAAATCAAAAAGATGTGACCATGCATTGGGAGCGGCACAGTAGTGCACCACGGGGGTTTCACTTACGAGCTCGCAACACTGGGGGATTGGGCACTCCCGGTGTCAGTGTTATGTTTGGGGGGGCTGAGAGTGAGGGCCAGATGCAGGGGAACAGTCAGGGAGCCGCCCCTAAAAGACATAGATGGACGGTTTCCTTTTACAGCTGGCAGATATTCCAGGCTGACCAAGATGGATAAGCTTAGCTTGCCGGGCAGCGTACATCAAAGGGAAGAGCTGACCCATGATTGGGTCAGCTCTTTTTTTTGATATACCCAAAGTTTCCACCCAGCAAGCCAAAACTCTGTCATGATCAGCCTTCCTGATGATTGTTGTGTCACGGACTTGCTCCAAAAACACTGCTCTTGATTGGATGAACAGTGTCACACCCATCAAAAAGAGGTATTATTGCAATATGTGTAAGTTGCCCTTGCAGGAGGGGCTTATGGTCTCATTTAGGAACCCCTCCCCCCCCAAGCTAGGGAATTCATTAGTGCTCTGGGGGTTAATACCTGCTAGATGCCTCAAGGTGGCAGCAGAGGGCAGGTTAGGAAAGGTTGGAGGCAAGAAGTTTCGGAGCCTTTTCCAGCTCAGGCATTAGGCCTGGGGCTGGAGGGGGACGTCTGGAGGAGAAAAAGTAGACGGGCAGAAAGGGAGCTCAGTGGTCCGGGTGGGCCTGTGGGGGAAACCCCCTCATCAGTGGCAGATAGTGACAGTCTCTGCAGTGACATGGCAGCGACGAACGGGGAAGGAAACTCTGTGGGAAGGATGGTCAGCCAGGTGCCTGCACTGTCAGGAGAAGGGAAGTGCAGGTGGTAGTAGGATGCCGGGATAGGCAGGAGCCTGTGAGATCCCCTGTATTAGTGACTCAGGCCACCAGGGCTGTGGGGACAGTGGCAGGGTCTCCACAGGGAGAGGCCAATGGCAGTGGTACTCTCCCATACCCAGAGTGGCAGGGTGGCCTGAGAGTAGAGGAAGCCAGGGGGCCCTTCATCTATTTCAGAGGATATGCATGGAGGGGCAGGTCCTGGGCACCGGCATTAAAGGGCCAGGTGGGTCACAGATCTTAGGACAGGCCTTGAGGTGGGGTGCCTCTGGCAGGTGCTTACCGCAAGCTCCAGATAAGTTGGCAGAGGTGTGGACCAGGAGCTGTGTACTTCCACACATTGTTATCTGGGAGCACAGAAAAGAGTTTGGGCACCATCTGTTGAGGAGTGGGCTGCTCAGGGAGCCTGGGTGGTGGCAGGGTTCAGGGCCCTTCCATGGCAAGGTAGCCCAATAAAGGTAGCTCAGGCACTGGAGCAGGGCCAGGTTTGAGGGCAGCTGCACCAGTAGAGAGAGAGAGAGCTGAGCCATGGCGTGGGGACTGGTGCCATGAGGCTGGGAGCACCAGCAGGTTTAGGCTCCATGTAAAGTGAGAGATGGGTTACAGGGCCTGGGTCGGAGAGGAAAAAATCCTGGTACCCCTGTAGATTTGGGCCATGGTCCAGGCGTGGGAAGCAGCATGCTTTCCCATGCCAGAGATAGGGGCAGCCGACCAGTGCCAGACCAGACAGAGATTAAGGAGAATGAATAACCCAGAATAGGAAAAGAGAGAGACAGATTTGGCTTACCAGTGCCAGTGAGCCAGGAGCCTGTGGGTTTTTTCCAAGTAGGGAGGCTTCTTGGGTAAATCGTCCAAGAAGTCAGAGTGAAGAAACCCTGCTAGTACTGCCTGTAATCCATTCATTGCTGCTCAAAATGTCCAGCTTGAGTAAACTGTAAAATGTTTAGATAGCCCCATGGAGCTGCTTTATTTATCCAGTGAAAGATGCAATCCCTGCATTCCTGGAATCATTTGGGGTGCAGGAGCTAAAATAAAGAACTAGTTGGGAAGACACTTGGTAGTGATTCTTTCTTTAAGTTGGAAGGAGTGAAAATTAAATAGATCCCCCCCCCCCGTGTCTAATCTATTTCATAAGTTGTGATTCCAGGTGGTGTCCTGTACACCACATCAGGATTGAGGGGCTTTGGGCTCAGAAGAGACAAGAGGCTGCAGCATGGAGATCCGATGCCAGTGGTCAGTGTTTGGGGTGGATCCAGGTTTGGAGGTGAGATTGAGAGTGCGCATGGAAAGGAAGTCGTCGAGAGGTAGGACAGGCATTTTTCCTATCTTATTTGGTGGTGCAATGGCTCGGGTGTTGCTCTTGACGTAGTCTTCTTCCATGCTCCCTGGCCCATCTGCGATGATAAGTTATGCCTCTAGACGAGGGGGGTTACAATACGTTCACTTGTGTGTACATGCATGGCGAACATAAAAATGAAATGCTATTGTGCCTTTGCATTCTAACTAGTTAAAACTTTGTAATGTCACTCAGCCACAGTGTTCCAGTTCCTCACTGTGCATCTTTTTTAGTGGCTCTGAATCCATGCCTCGACCCAGCCTCGCACTCAACGTAGTGGTGCCATGTAGTTCTGACCTCCACTGCAGCAACCATTCCAGCTGCCATAAATAAACAAAATAAAATAAAAACTAAAACACCACTGCAAGAGAGAAAAGAGAGCATGGTAATTTGCACAGCAGCACCATCTAGTGGCCATACTGAACACTATTGCATAGTCAAATCATCATGGGAAAAAAAAAAAAACATAAGCAGTTATTTTTTTATTTTATTTAGTTTTTGTTAATGTAAAACAAAACATGGGGTGGTGTGTAAAACAACATTTTTATACACACCCTCAGTGTGGGATGCTTTGATAAACTCCTCAAGCTTCACTATCTGTGTTTATTCAGTATCCCACACCTTGGCAGTGTATAAAATTCTTGCAATACACACCGTCCCATGTATTATGCTATATTTTAGGAGATGTAGCTAGCCATTGGCAAGATGGCAGCCTAGAAATTCAGCTGCATCTTCCTCGGGAGACTCTCTTCACGTCCACACAAAACCAAAGAGGATTTCACCTTAAAACAGTGGGGTGTGATAGCCCTTGAGTAGGTGCACCAAGCGAGCTTCTTATTTCCAAGATCTACACCACTGTTCTGCTGCAAATAATTTTTTTTTTATTTGCTCTACTTTTTTTTCCCCACTCCTCCAAGGACCAGCCCCCATCGGCCCAGCCCAGTCACTCACCCAAGGTGGAGATACACTCTGGCTTACCCCTCAGAGTGGGGCTGGAGGAAGGAGGGAGGCAGCCCGACAACCCAGACACTGGTATACGACCCGGGGATGCTTCCATACTTTTGTTATACCCTGGCTTGCTCCCTAGGGAAATGCCTTAAAGAAGGGGCTCACGCTCCTGTCAGACACCGGGATTCATCTCCAGTGGTGGGGGACCTATGGCATGAGGTGGGCAGCATCCTGCTCGGCCCAGTTTTTCCACATTTTCCACCCCAAGAGGTGGGATGTGCAATGACATCAAGGGTGCACACACCGATGTCTATCCTGCCTCTAACAACGATGCAGATGTTGGAGAACAGCACCAGGTGCAACAAGCTCCACCTGGTCGGCCTGTCTAAAGAGGTGGAAGGTATAGACTTGCTAACTTTTCTGTAAAGGATGGTGCTGGCCCTGCTCAATGCACCAAACTGCCCTCTGCTAGCGATAGAAAGAGCCTACTGGTCTCTCACTCCCCACCCCAAATCTGGGGATTGTCCTTGACCCATTGTTCTAAAACTACAATACCCAGTGAAAGAAAAATTTTTGCAGTAAACCAAGAAGAGGGGTTCACTGCGACTGGAAGGTCATCTGACCCCCCCAAAAGGTGGTGTTCATGGGCTCTCCTACCTACTTGACTGCCTTAGCCCCAAGGTGAGGACTGGTGAACTCCTAATGTTCGAGGCTTCAACCTTAACTGGCTGAGTGAGAATGCAAAAATCTATGAACCCCTTCTATCTGGCCTTGCCCTCAGCCAACCTATCAACAGACCCTCCTCCTCCAGGGGAAATGGCTGTCTGCTTAACTAGATGCTGTGTAATAGGCCAAACCAAATTACCACCTCAGGCCTCCTCACCGATTCGATCTCGGACCATCGCCCTACATCCTGCATCTGCAAGGTTCAAAAGTCCAGGGTTCCACCAAAAGTCTTACAGATGAGAGATTACTCAAACTTTGATCTAAACAACTTCCATACCAACCTCAGCCTGACAGACTGGTCCCCGATATATGCAGACCCAGACCCCTTGGTTGCTCTAGACAGCTTATTGACCATATTCATCTCACTACAAGACAGACATGCTCCACTCATTAAAAGAAGAGTGAGGGACACAGTCACTAAATGGTTACAAGGGGAACTGTTTGCCCTGATGAAGCTCAGGGACAAAAGTTGGCTAACATACAAAGCCTCTGGGAACAGATCAGACTTCAAGGTCTACAGGGAGCTTAGAAATTCATGCAAACAGGCAATCCATTCGGCAAAGAGTGATTTCTGCAAAGCATCCCTCGAAGTGTCCGCCAAGAACCAGAGGAGTTTCTGGCACACTATAAAGCACACGGTAAATGGTCCAGCCTGCCAGTAGGTCCCTGACCTGCAAATAAACAGAATCAGTTGCAATAATCCCCACACAATAGCTAACGTATTCAATGACCTGTTTTCAGACCTATCTGATTATACCTCTACGCCTTCAATTTCTAAGGATATGGGTCCTGCTCCTGGTGCTCCACCCAATCCTCCCCTCCCTCCCTTTCACTTCAAGTCTATCTCCTTCAAAGAAACCCAGAAGCTTCTGGTAGGTCTCTCCCCTTACTCCGGTGCTGGGCACGACAACCTTGTGCCCAAAATGCTAAACCTTGGGGCCCCCTTCTTGGCCCGCCCGATCTCCCATATTCTAAACTCCTTGCTCACGACAGGGTCTGTCCCTCCCATTTGGAAGGTGGCCCACGTGACCCCTGTCCTCAAGCATGGCAATCCCAAATTACTTAAGAACTATCGATCCATAGCGATTCTATCCACAGTCAACAAACTGCTCAAGAAAGTAGTGGCCTCCCAGATTGCCCTCTTCCTCCAAACCTATGACCTTCTCTCCCTTGAGCAGCATGGGTTCCGAAAAGGACATAGCACCTCCACTGCCCTAGCATAGGTCACCTCCAACATTAGAACCATGACTGATCAAGGCAAACTCAAGGGGGCTGTCTTCAAAGACCTGTTCAATGCCTTCGACTTGGTCGATCACACCCTCCTGGACTCTGCTCTCCAGTCTTTTGGTCTCTCCCCCCTCCCATCCTAGCCTGGTTCTCTAACTATCTCTTGGGTATAAAACAGTACACGAGGTTCAAAATGCCATATCCATCCTATCACCAGTAGCCTGTGGGGTACCTCAGGGGTCAGTCCTTGGTTCCCTCCTGTTTTCCCTCTTTATAAACCAGTTGCCCTCAATCCCAACCTTTGGACAAGTTACTCTATATGCCAATGATATGATGCTCCTTTCCAGTTCACAAAGTATTGATGAAATTAACTATAGACTCAACTTGGATTTCCATTGCATCCAATCCTGGCTCAAGGCAAGTAAGCTGGTCATCAACCTTCAGAAGACACAGGCAATGTTATTCGGCTCCCTTCCCAAGGTGAGAGCGTGCCCAGCCATGCTCAGAGTTGATGGCACTGATGGCACCCTTTTGAAGGTGGTGGAATCGTTTAAATACTTGGGGGTGACTCTTGACCCACAAATGGATCTCACCCTGCACATATTTAACTCCTGTAAGGCAACCAACTGCAAACTAGGACTTGCCTACAGAGCAAAAAGTTGCCTCACCCCAGCTGCCAGATTTGCCCTGGCAAAAGGGGTCTTCCTCCTCTCGCTTTGTTACGGGCTTACCTCCTTCACGAATGCCCTCAAAGCCTGGTTCTCCAAATGGGACACCTCATATAACAACATATGTCAGTTCACCCTGTCTACTTTACTCTAGACTGGGTTGGCTTTCCCCAAGCAACCATCACTCATTCGTTATGGGCAACTTTACGGATAACATCATCCGATCAGCTACTCCTCCAGCACTTGCTGACCTCCTCCAGCCTGTCCCCTCTGGCTATCCGTTGAGGTCCACTGAATCCCAGGGGCTGATGGTTCCGAAGACTCACTTCCTTGCAGGAGATCGAGCATTTGCAACTCTTGCCCCAAAAACCTGGAACCTCCTACCTCCTCACGTAAGAACTGCCCCCACCCATAGTTGCTTCAGGTCCTCCCTTTGGGATTACCTAAAACAAGCCTCAAGTTGCCTCTGTCCCCTGTAGTCCCTCCCTCCATGAAGTGCCTGAAATAAAAAAAAAAAATTCCTGGCTGCAGGCGCACACTTATTCCAAAAATAGGAAATATTCACAAATACTGTTGCTGCTGACACTGGCTCTAATTTTTCCTGGCTGCCCTCCCTGGGTTGTTCTGCCTCATACTGAACTGCACTAAAATTGTTCTCTGCCTGTTACCTGACTGTAGATGATTGCTTATACCTGTCTGTACCTTGCCTGACAGTTGGACCCAAGCCTTTGTACTTTGTTTCAGCTGGTCCTTCTTGCTTGTATTCTGACTGTACCTTTGTGTAACTTGATGCTAGCCTCTGTACTGTTATTGCTTGTATCTCTGTAACTCTCCCGGGTCGCACCTGAAAATAGGCACATGACTGTCTAGTGTGCTTACCTGGTAAACAAAAGCTAAATAAATAAATACATTTTTCTTCCAAGACTTTTCAGTTTAATTGTCCTACCACTGCCAAGCTTATGCTGCTGTTAAGTTGAAACTGAATCATCTGGGGTCAGAACAACCCTCTGCTACCTGGATCTACTCTGTGTTAAGTCTCAGTGGAGCCCAGTACCAGTCTGACTCTCTGGAGGTTGTAGAGGACACTATTCTAAAGTGCTGGACAGAATACAAGTTTCCTGCTGCTCCTCATGTGTTGATTAAAGTGCCAGAAGCCCCATGCTCCATGGATACTTCAGTACCACAAGCAGCTGGGGATGGTGTTGGTCACCCCTCAGGACGATGAAGCCCACTGGATTCAGCAACAAATGGGCTGGGACAGAAAAAGATATAAAACAGAACTGCACCTGTCATAGATGTGAGCTGCACACTATTTGAGAAACTGCCACCACAGCTTACCATCTTCTGCATCAACGAGCAGTCCCTCAGTCCTGGCTGCTCTATCCATGTAAAACCACTGTGACCCCATCAGGCCCTCTTCACCACCGGACTCAATCACCACCACAAGTGTTTCGGCAACAACTTCTACGAGTACCATAAGGCTGATGGCAGGGCCCTATGTTGTGGTCAAGCCCACTTCACTGATCTCAGCTGAGAGAACCTCCATGCCACCAGCTCGGCCACACACATACCCCCTCCCCAGCCTGCTCAGACATGTCAAAACCTCAACATTCCCCACAAAAACAGCCTGGATGGGATGCCATTTACTGTGAATGCTCTGTTTTCAACCTGATGTAACCATGGTGTCTCATGTTTATCCCCAAGAGGCCTACTCCCGGGTGACAGTCCCCGGCTTTTCTGGGATTCAGTTTGATTCTGTCTCTTGACTCCAGGTCAGGATCTGCATTCTCCATGTCACCTCTTGCTGACATTGGGAATTTTTTGTTGAGGCATGCTGCAAAGGGACTTTCTTTGATGTGGCGCCAGATAGAACTTTCCCTCACCTGACCCATTGCCTCAGTTCTGCAGAGCCTGAGATTGGCAATAGGGAGGCTCCACTTGTCAATTCACTTTCAGACTTCATTGTTGTAGCCTTTGCAGTATGATCTGAAATGTTATTTGAACTTGTACTGCTTTTTATGGCTGCAGAGCTATGCTAATGTATTGCTGCTATATAGTAGAGAGAGGGGGCTGTGGAAGCACGCGACCGGATACCTGAACTGTGTCCTTCCACAGTGGAGTTGAAGCACATGTGGTCCTTTCCAATTACCAGTGCTGTTCCCCTCCCTAGCACACTATTTTCCTGCTCTGCACTCACTTCCAGTTCAGTTCCAGGTTCGATCACTGTCCCCGTATTCATTTTAGAAATATGACCTGTAATAAAGGAAATCGTCCCTCACAGTTTTGTTTCTTTAAACCTGTAAAAAAGAAAACAGTCCTTCACTGATCTGACTCCCGCCACCCCAATTCACTCGCCGATCGCCAACCCTGTTACATATGTAATGTTCCCCTGGTGTTTAGTAACAGTTCCCACCCTCTGATCACCAGTCCCTTATTTGTATAGTGTTTCCCTGGTGTCTCGTAGCACCCCCCACCCTCTGATTGCCATCCTCATATTTGTGTAGTGTGTTTCTAGTGGCATCCCCCACCCTATGATCACAAGTACAGGGATAGCATAGTGTTTCCCTGCTGTCTAGTGGCACTCCTCACCCTCAGATTTCCAGCCCCATATTTGTATAGCGTTTCCCTGGTGTCTAGTGGCACTCTCCACTCACTGGCTCTGTATTTATGTAATTTTCCCTGGTATGTAGTGGCACCTCTACTTTTTGATCTGTGTTTCCCCTAGGTGTCGAGTGGCACCCCCCTGCACTCCAATTCCCATCCCCCTATATGTTTCCCTAGTGTCTAGTGGCACCCCCACCCTTCAATCCCTGTCCATGTTTCCCTGGTGGCTAGTGGCATCCCCACCTCCAATCCCTGTCCCCCTGTAGGTTTCCCCTGGTGTCTAGTGGCAAGTCCCATCCTCCAATCCCCATCCTCCTTTGTTTCCCTGGTATCTAGTGGCACCCCCAACCTCCAATCCCTGTCCATGTTTTCCTGGTGTCTAGTGGCATCCCCTGCCCTCTGATCCCCATAACCCTATATGTTTTCCTGGTGTATAGTGGCACCTCTGCCCTCTGATATTTCTATGGTGTCTAGTGGCACTCCCAACCTCCAGTCATTGTTCTGTGACCTATAATAAAGAAAACCATCCCTCAATGTTTTTTCTTCTTTTTTCTCTTTAAACCTATAAAAAAGAAAATGGTCCCTCACCGATCTGACCCGTCACCCTGACCTCTTACTCACCACTCCACACCACCAATACACCCCCACACAGCCTCAGTCACCTGAACAGGTCACAGGGTGAAGATCAACACTACAATCGAAGACACATCATGCTGCTGGAACCGGCAACTGTAATATGAGAAATTAAGGCAATTGCAGTTCAATGTATTTTAATGAGGCTTTCAACTTTGAGGCATTACTTTGTGATTTTTGCAGATTTTCACCCCAAATTTTCAACATGAGCTTTTTGGGACCCCACCTCATGACCAATGGTGGTGGAATTATGCAAATCAGGCCTGAAAGGCGATTTCACAGTCATTTGGTGAAATCACCTTCCGGGTGGGAATTGACAATTTTCACCACTATTGTTCATGAGGTGGGCTCATAAGAAGGTTATGTTGAAAATTTGGGGTCAAGCTGAAATTTTCAACATAGCCCTTTTTTCACACCACCTCATGAATGGGATAGCTGTCCTTTTTCAATTCCTGGCCAAAATGTGTTTTTGTATCGGTGGTGTAGAATCACGTTTTGCTGGGGATTTGAAAGTGTTCACCTGTGGGGGTCATGAGGTGGGCTAATAAGAAGGCTATGCTGAAAATGTGGTTCAACAAATATGGTAAAATGTCCAGGTTATGACTGAACATTGCGGTATTTCAACGTTCACTCATAACTTTGCTAGATTTCAATATTTTGACTCCAAACATTCCATACCCATTTTTCCACACCACCTCATAAACGGGACAGGTGCCATTTTTTTTAATCCTGGATAAATCAGACGCATTTTCACACTTCTGGAGCAAAATGACATTTTATCTAATATACTATAAATGCTACATGTCATGTTTATAAGAGCAGTCATAAATTGACTATCCTGACAATTTGAGGTCAAAATAAAAAAAAAGTGAAGAGTGCATGTGTAAAGAGTGAATGAATGAAGATTGAATGTGTGAAGAGTGAATCAGTGTGTACTGCATGTGTGAAGAGTGAATGTGTACTGAATGTATGAAAACTGAATGTGTAAAAAGTGAATGTACCAGGCCCTGCACACTTCTGTAGGTAGACAGAGTCATCCCATTGCACATGGCCCAAAGGGCCCTGAACATCTGCTTCTGTTCATGCATCAATGAAATATTCAGCTTCCCTCAGGTGTGAGGCAACCTTTCACTTTTTTTGCCTACATCAATACCACCATTTTGTAGCCATATTGGCTCTGACCAGAGTTTGTTTTAGTACAGAATTCACACAGTCTGATTTTTCTAAAGAACTGTAAGTCCACTTGGGCTAAAAAACAATCTGTATCTGCCAAAGGAGCTAAGTTCAAACCTCCTTGTAACCATTTAAATTGATCTTCTGATAGAGTTACCAGGGAGGCACCTCTTTGTACTGTTCCTGAGAACCCTGTTTTGATCTTCCTTTTCTGCCTCTCCTTGTCTTCTTGCCCTTCCAGTCAATTTTACGTTTTTGGCTTGAGCTGGATTCTGTCCCACTGTTGCTGTTGCCCTTAAAAAAGGGGTTAGCATTTGATCAGGAGCTCAAAGTGCCATCCCCTGCTTGCCATCCCCTGCTTCAGTGTTAGTTTCAGTCTGAATCGTTGCCCTTTTACCCATTCCTTGGATGGGAACAAGCCCTGCTAGTAGATCTTGCTTGTTTGAACCAGAATATGATCATCCCTAATGCATAATCCTCATTGTCTCTTTCCAGTTTCGATTGCTTTCTCTCACTTAGTTCTTGCTCATGCTTCCCTATTTACTTATTAGTTGATCAGCCAGTTCTTGGAAGCATGCATCATTTTTAAAATGAGAGCGATCGTCATGAATTTTTGATATCTCTTCTTTTAATTTAATATGCTTGTCACCATCCTCTGCAGTAATTGTGTGAATGTTCATGTACAAGGAGTGGCAGCTTCTTCCCATTCAGTTTTCCGAGAGAAATTCTCTAAGTCACAGGAAGATACTTTTGTGATCCTTAGGCCTCTCAGAGCCTGTGATTTGTCTATGCAAGTCTCTAAAGCAATGATACTGTATGCAACATTCAATTTCCAAATGATTAACTTCTCGAGCCTGCCAAATAAGTATTTTAAATTAGACACTTCTGTATTACTGTTGCCATTTTCCAATGTAGAAGTAAAACACAGTTTATCCCTTGCACATTCCTTCCTGGTACTGAGGTTGTCTAGTCCTCCCAAACTGTCAAACTCCATGGCACCTGTAGCTTCCACATGATTTCCTTCCAAGGTCATAATAGACTTTGTAATGGCACACCACATAGCCCACACTTGGATGTGGGAGAGCAGATACTTGCTGCTATCAGGTTAAAAATCCTCTCGCTGCGGAAGCTAAAAGCCCAGTCCAGCAGCGCTCTGCTTCCAACCACAGCTACACAAGCACAGCTAATTAAGCAAGATACCACAAGAAGGTGTGGGTGATGCCAGGATTAATCCACACCCGGTGTGGTTTGGTCACGAGTCTATAGGCCGAGTGAGGAAACCACACCGGGTGTGGGTGAATTCTGGCAGCACCCACACCCTCGAGATGGATATTGCTATTATACAACTGAAAATATTCAGATAGGAAACATTTTTATTTGAAAGTATTTGTTTTTCTCTTTTTTTATGTATACAAGGAAGAGTATTCTTCTGTGTAACAAAATAGTTCTGCAACAATGTTGCTAAGATTCAAAAGAACTGTTTAGAATCAGGCAAGAATATATAAGTAAGATTCAAAAGAACTGTTCAGAATGACGCTCTAATATGGTTGTTCAACAAATAGTCTAAAGAACTGTGGTTAGAAGCGAGCAATGACTTTTTGAACTTTTGGAAGCAGAAATAAGGAACTGTAGATTGTGAAATTGAACTGCAGTTCTGCAATTGTAAAGGGTGTTTGCAGTTTTTATAGTTTTTCCAGTGTTGTCACTTATCTGTGTCCAGTCATTTTTTTGTGTGAATTTTTGTTTTTTTGTCTTCTTTTTGTTGTAATTGTCTTGTCCCAAGGTTCCTGCAACAGAGCGGAAAATGTTAGTACTGTATTTTTTTTTGGGGGGGGGGGTAGGCTGCAGTGACTGTCCGCCGGCTGGTGGAGGAAATACTGCCTGCATCGGACCTATTGCAGCTTGTGTCCTGCTGGGTTACTTCAGGCTGAGGCAGAGGTACATTTTCGGAGAAATTTTGTGTGGCTGGCTGTTGTGTTTCTGTCTCCAGAATGTCTGAAAATATGTGCTCTAATTCTTCCTCGAACATTTCAAAGGAAGCGCACATCTTGGCTTTTTTTTTAATTTATCACATCTTTCTTACTGATTGTAACAATGTGGTGGTCCATGCCTTTGATCTATGGGCAGTGGATTGATTCAGGGTGCAGGTGGATGATTGGCTGGCTGGCACTCTGCAGTGTGGTGATGGCACGATTTACACATTGTGCCAGCCAGCCAATCAGAACACGGTATTTTTAGTGCTGCTGTATAATTAAGCAATAAGCCATGAGGGGGTGTGGGTTAATCGTGGGATTTACCACAGCTGGCTTGGTTTGCCCACCAGGCGCAACCAAGTGGGTAAATCAGCCAGCCGTGGTAAATCCGCCGATTAACCCACACCCCGAGTGGCTTATTGCGATTATACAAAGTTAATATATAATTGATTTTTTGTGAGAAAAAATCAATAACATTTTTTTCTTCATTTTATGTTTTTTAGCCAGTTTGTTGATGTGCCAGAAAAAAAATAGTTCTGCCTTGGTAAGGGGCAGTATAGTGTAGCGCTGATGGCATACAGGTGGAAATAGGGGAACGGCACTGTTTCCATTACAGTTGTTCTACAGAATACAAAAACTGAGCAGGTAGACAAGCGGCAGCTATCAACAGTAAACACCGAGAGCGCCTGCAGAACGACATGGGGGAAGACATGCATGAGGGTCCAATTGAGCATATCAGGATAGAGTGCCACCACTGTAAGTAAACTGCGTCTACAAACAAGTCACAGAAAATTTAAATATTACAGTTGCTTCTTTTTGCCCTTGTGTGATGTCAAACTCAGTCTGTGTGTTCAGCATTACGGAGATCGTTATTTTTTGTTTGTTTGGTTGGCATGCAACCAGTTTCCAGGTTGTGATGAGATCGGGGTTTACCGGTGGTTTTGAATTTGGTGCTGAAGTGTATTTTTTTTCTTCTTTAGACGACCGCAATTGAGAATGGTGACGCAGGTGCGAGGTACGAAAAAATGAAAGCTTTTTTTATGTGAGACACTTGTTTTGATTTAGGTTTGGAACTCCTGGTTTAACGTCCGAGTTAGTGGGGAGACAATATGGCAGATTTCGGGTTTGTATTCGGGGGTCAGAGTGTTACTTATATAGATGTGGCTGGCTGGCACCTTTTGCATGGGTATATCGTAGGATTTACCACGGCAAAATGGTGCCAGCCAGCCAATGAGAGCAGAGGATTTTAGCTGCTTTTGAATGTCCATGGCATAATTAAATCCAACCACTCCTTCAGCCATGTGCACAGCAGTTTTAGAGAGCCCAGTGCTTGGGAAGGGTTATAACACAGTCCAAAATGAACCCAGCACTTGATAGCTAATTTCTTAGATGGACAAACAGTCAAAAGCTCCAGTTAGCAAAATAGTGTACCTTTTATTTCAAGACATCCAAGACAGCAGTGTAGATAACATGAACAAGCAGCCACCACTCCAACACCCCAGCGCTTTGACCAAAGTCTTCATCAAGGGGTGGAGTCAGAGAGGTCATATCCTCCTTTAAGTACTGGTTTAGCCATGATAACATTTTACTACCTCCTATTGGTGGCATGGCTGAATACTAAATAGCCAGTGACTCAGGAAGTAGTTGAACAAGTGTACATTACACAAACACAAATAACCAAGGATACTATCATAGGTATAATATGAAGATGTTAAAATGATATGTTAGTAAATGTGCTGCTACGTATAATCCACTCATTTAATTTCTTTCTGATTTTCTCTCTTTTCAGCTCTCTCTTAGATGGCTTCCAGTGATGTGGACTGGTTGATCCCCCATACCCAGAAGCTGGATCAAGAAAATATGAGGGATGATCACTTTTCCGAAACAAAGGGACCACTATCTTTTCTCTCCTTCTTTCTCGCAGCAATGAGTGAGTTTTGTTTGATTTGATTTCATTTACTTCTTGCTTCTGTTCTAATGTTTTGATTGCCTTAAAAATTTAGGCCATGCTTGAAAGTTGCCATTTAACACTGGATTTGGCATGCCGCAATTAAATTTCTCTGCAACTAGTTTACTAGTTTTGTAATAGAATCAATCGGTTGCTGCAGTAATTTGTAAACTAAGATGGATCTTTCTGATATTTTGCATTGTACAACAAAAGCCTTTTAGATTAAAAACTTCTGCTACCGACACCCACTTGCACTGCTGTGCGAAAATACATTCCGTCAGTGGAATTACCTTGAAAGTTGGAATTTTGCTTCTACAAGACTTTGGAATGCACTTTGTCAATCTTCATGGAAATTATGACTTAGAACAGAGGAATGAATGTATGAATTGCAGATTAATGTATTAAACTGTGAAATTTCTTTCTGCAGTCGAATACATTAATCCACAATTCATACATTCATTCTGCAGGACTAATGTATTAAAGAAGACAGCACATTTTACCTTTGATTATATAATTTTCATGTGCTGGCAATAAGAATTAAAAAAAAAGCCATGAAGACTGATGTCATTAGTAAACTACTAGTATTTGTGACAAAAACTGCCCCTTGGCCATCCCAGCTTACAGGACGTTTTTGTCTGGGGACTCTAATTCTGTGCCTCCACCCAATTTTTTTTTTTAACCAGGAATCAGTAAACTGCCCATTGCCCCCTGCTCAAGGTCAGGAAGGTCAACACAATAACTATTGGTAGAGTGCCCTTCAGAGATGGACTGCAAACAGGGTCCAGCAGAAATAATACAATTATGTTAATAAACAGGCAGTCACTAGCTCTATCAAAAATAGATTCTTTACTAGAAGGTACTACAAGTATTTACAAATGGGATATATTTACAGTAAGACAAAAGGGTTTGCATGTTTATTAGAAATAGAAAATAAAACAACTTAGACAGTTGGTGGTTAGAAAAATTTGAACTTTAGTCTCACCTAATGTCCCTTTGCTTGCTGCTAGCTAAAGAAGACACTTCCCCTAGCTGTGTTTCCTTACCAAGCTAGCCCAGTAAGACTCCCTTTTTTTGATGTTGAATGTCCAAGAGAGAGCAAGAGCCGGTCTCAGCTCTCCAATTTATACCCTTCTGGCTGTGGGGAGTGACCTCACCCTTTGAGTGACAGTTCCCCACAGTCCCCAATCCCACATGTGTGTGTGTGTGTGAGAAAGAGATCGCATCCTTAGCACTTCCTTGCTATCTGTAAGATTTTACAATACGCACCTGGGTCCACTGTCTGACATGGGAACATATCCCAGGAAAGACTCCCCACTGGGATTATGGTTTATTGCCTCCTCCCTATTCATCCTGTCAGTGGTTCCTGCGAGAAAGTCAGCACCTCCACAGTGGGTCAGCAGATATCATAAGCTGCCTGTACATGTGATCAGGCAGCCATCTTTTGTGCATCCCCAACAGAACCTGTAATAGATGAATATTTAAAAAGAATAACGGACTCCGGTCCCATATATTTAAAAAGAATAATGGACTCTGGTCCCATTTCCCGTCACAGTATTCAATAGGGCCATTTCTAAACTCACATGCCAGCACCGCTGCCCCCCCCCAAATAATTATCAGATGAAGGATTTGTTCATTAATAAGTTGGACAGCATTCACATTTTACATTTATATTGCCATCTAGAACATCCAGACTATTCTGATTATTATAAATTCACATATTTCTACTGCTGCACTTGACAATGGTACTTCACAAGTCAGCGGATCACAGATGGCAAATTAGCACTGTCAGATGAAGCAATCCATGAGTTTTTCTCATTTAGCATGAACTGTTACAGTTTATGTATTTAGTTGAATTAAGAACATGGGTGCCACAACATGGAGAAAATTAGGAGTGCTGAAGTTTGAAGGGCACAGGGTAAAAAAGGTAGTTTAGGCAAGCAAAGGGGCCCTTTGGATGCTCATAGACTTCCGAACAGTGGAATGAATGTATGAATTGTGGATTAATGTATTAAACTGTGGAAAAAATGTACAATACATACAGTCATTCCAATGTTCAGTGAAACTGAACTGCAGAATGAATGTATGAATTGCAGATTAATGTGTTAAAGAAGATACCACATATTACCTTTTATTAGAAGAAGCCAGAAGGGGAAGGAAGGAAGGAAACATATTCAATTCAGTGCTTTAGAGTAACTGGTAATTGCTATTTTCCTTTTAAACTTAGATTGTGGGCTTTTAGTGACACTATACTTTCTTTGTTGTCTTTACTTATAATTGTTTTTGGGCTGTTGAACATTTAAAACATAGTGGTGGTGTAATTCTGTGCTGTCTTTAATTGCTGCAAATTTTATCTTGGCTTGTCTGACTGCCCTGTAGTTGGGTGAAGGTGTTAATTGTCTGGCCCTCTGACCTCAGCTACGTGATAACTGGAGGTGGGGCTTAGTCAGAGTTAAGTAGCAAGCAGAGTTTTAATTTCTCAGAAGAAGCCAGAAGGGAAGGAAGGAAACATATTCAATTCAGTGCTTTAGAGTACTGGTAATGCTATTTTTCTTTTAAACTTAGATTGTGGGCTTTTAGTGACACTATACTTTCTTTGTTGTCTTTACTTATAATTGTTTTTGGGCTGTTGAAAATTTAAAACATAGTGGTGGTGTAATTCTGTGCTGTCTTTAATTGCTGTCGCCCCCCCTTCCCCAACTCTTAATTATATGCCCTGTTAAATCTAATTGACAGGCGCTAAACACAGGGTATAGTAAGGTGTGTGAAGTAGGAGGGGCATAAGGGAGAAGAAGCCCATCCTCAGCATGACAAGTGTTTTGACTCATTTGTTTATTTATTGGTTTCTTTTTCTTTAAAAAAAAAAATTATCTGAGGATCAGTGGCAGGATTTTTAGTACAGTAGATTAATATAAAGGGAACTAGGAGAGCTTCAGTAGCAGACAAGTAGTGGAATTGCAGTATAATGTGGGGAGTGGTGCAATGCAGTGGCTGTGGGGCAGCCATATTCAGGCAGACCTTCTGGACACTGAGGTGCTGCTCTATCTGCATGCATCTCTCTGGACTGCGGGATGAGGTAGCCAGACTCAGAGCAGAAGTAAACTGGGTCAAGAGTACCATCACCCCTATCCAGGGACCACCCAGTCCAATGCCACTGCCTCAAAGGATGCCGAGAATGAGGAGCACTTGGATGACAGTGGGCTCAGGGAGGGTTAGAGCAGTTAGCAGAGGCACATCCAGATCCTGTTCCACTCAAGAACTCATATGCCACACTGGCAAATGAGGACAACCAAATAGAGGTACCCAGAGAAGTGGAAGGAAAGGATGTGGAGGTTAGCCAAGGAGGTGACCTCAGCGGGGAAAGCAGTGGACCCCAGAGGAGAAGGAGGAAGCGAATCCTGGTGGGGGACTCCATCATAAGAGGATCCAGCTAGGAACACAGGGAGGGAGGACAGGAGGTGAGGTGCTACCAGGTGCCACGGCATGGAGGGATGGAAGGAAGATCCTGGGGATCACTGGGAAGGCAAGATGGGAGGGTGAGCTGGATGTCATTATCCACCTAGGTACTAATGACCTGGCAAATGGGGAGCCAAAGGAAGTTCAGGAAGAGTTTAGGAAACTGGGAGGGGTCTCAAGCAAGTAGCTACTTCTGTCACTTTCTCAGAGTACTACCTGTGAGAGGCAAGGAGAGCATAGGAGTGCATGCACAGGAACTTTAACTCATGGTTGAAGAACTGGTGCTGTGAGGAAGGGTTTGGATTCATTGGTGACTGGGGACCCACCTGGAGGATGGAGGTTTGTTCAAGCCTGGCGGCCTGCATCCATCCTGGAGGGAATCAAGCACTCAATGATAAGTTTAAATGCTACATTGACAAGCATTTAAACTAGCAAAGGGGTGACAGGCCAGCAAGGAGGGTACCTACTTGCTCACCCCCAGCTAGCAGTGGAACCAGTGAACCAGAGGAGTGGCTATCTCTGCAAAGCAGTGTGCAAAAGATGGAGATTAGTGCCCAAGAAGTGGATAGGCAGAAAGGGGCAAAATTCAGCAGAAGGGCAGACAGCAAGGAGAACCAGGGATAAATGACAACCAAGGAAGGGGCTGGAGTAGAACAGTGAAACATCTAGGAGGTCAAATCATGGAAAGCCATGTGTGCAAATGCCAGGAGCCTTAGCAACAAGATGGAAGATCTGGAGGCTGTCATGGTACAGTCAGACCTGGACATTGTGGCCATCACTGAAACCTGGTGTAATGATAACCACAACTGGAGATGACCATACCTGGCTACAACATATTCAGAAGAGACAGAGCAGGCAGGAAAGGAGGAGGTGGCACTGTATATGAAAAATGACATAAGGGCCACAGAGATCCAGGAGGAACAAAATGGGGAGAGATACTGTGGGTTAAGCTGAAAAGGAAAATGGGGCCAGCCATCCGCTAGGGTGTGGTCTATAGACCACCAGCCCAGGAGGAAGAAACAGATAGAGAGCTGATGCTAGCCATCCAAGGATGGCAGACAAAAATGAGGTAGTACTGGTTGGAGACTTCAATATTCCAGGCGTGGACTGGAGCATCCCAGCAGCAGCATCAACTAGGAGCAGATTTATCCTGGACTCCTTCAGAGTGCCTTCCTCAAGCAACTGGTCATGGAACCAACTCAGCAGAAGGCAATACTGGACCTTGTGCTCACAAACAGGGGCAGTGTGATGGGGGTAACAGTGGGGAGCACCTGGGAAACAGTGACCACCAGTCATTGTGGTTTGAAATCACAGAAAGAGCAGAACCAAACCACACAAAACACGTATCCTGGATTTTAGGGGGCAGACTTTGGGAAAATGGGAGATACTTGAAAAGAGGCATTAAGGGAATGGGACAGGAATCAGGGGTTGAGGAACAGTGGGCAGTATTTAAAATGGGAATTACAAGAACAACAGAATTATGCATTAAGCAGGTTAGCAAGAGGAAAAGGAAGAGGAGACCATTATGGTTTCCAAAGAGGTAGCAAAGAAAGTGAAAGCCAAAAGATTGCATTCAGGCAATACAAAAGACACAGGCAGAAGAGGATAGGGAGAAGTACCAGGAGAAGCAAAGGGAGGCAGGGAGGTCAGTAAGGGAAGCCAAAGCTCAGACAGAAGAACACATTGCAAAATCAGTGGGTAGAGGGGACAAAACCTTTTACAGGTACATAAGTGAAAAAAGAAAGACAAAGGGAGGGATAGTGAGACTGAAGAGGGAGGATGGGGGCCACGTGGAGGATGACAACAGTAAAGCTGACATATTGAACAGGTATTTCTGCTCAGTCTTTACTGAGGAAGAGGAGGGTAATGGGTCTGAAGGGAGTACAAGGGGTGAGAATGGTGCAGAAATGGACACAAGTCCCTTTACACGAAAGGGTCCTGAAGGAACTGGAAGTAATAAGAGTTGATAAAGCAATGGGGCCAGATGGGATTTTCCCCAGGGTCCTAAAGAACTAAGAGAGGTGGTGGCTGAACCTCTGGCTATCCTGTTTGCCGATCACTGGAAACAGGGAGGTACCCAAAGACTGGAGGACAGCAGATGTAGTCCCTTATACAAAAGTGGGAACAAAGAGGAAGCAGGAACTACAGACCAGTCAGCCTCACCTCGGTAGTGGGAAGATCATGGAAGCACTACTGAAGGAGAGATTGGTGGAACATCTGGTTGTCAATGGACTACAGGACCCAAGGCAGCATGGTTTCACCAGGGGGAGGTCATGTCAGACCAACCTCGTTGAATTTTTTGACTGGGTGACTAGGGAGGTGGATCAGGGGAGGGCAGTGGACATGGCCTATCTGGACTTCAGCAAGGCCTTTGACACTGTGACACATAGAAGACTATTACACAAACTGGGGAATATGGGTGTGGGCAGGACAGTAGTGTGGTGGGTAGGTAACTGGCTGGGTGGCAGGACACAGAGGGTGGTGGTAAATGGCTGTCACTCCACAGAGGGAAGAGTGACCAGTGGGGTACCACAGGGATCAGTGCTGGGACGGTCCTATTCAACATCTTCATCAGTGACATGGCGCAGGACCTAGAAGGCAGAATTTCACTGTTTGCTGATGACACAAAGCTCTGTAACAGAGTAGACACACCAGAGGGTGTAGACAGAATGAGAAGGACCTGCAGAAACTTGAAGAATGGTCAGGGTTTGGCAGTTGAAATTCAATGCAAAGAAGTGCAAGATAATGCATATAGGGCACAAAAACCCTGGCACAATATTTCAGTTGGGGGTGAGGATATAGCATGCACCAAGCAGGAAAGGATCTTGGGGTTGTCATCTCTGATGACCTCAAAGGTCTGAAACAGTGTAACAAGGCAGCAGGTAAAGCAAATAGGATGCTGGGATGTATAGGCAGGGGCATCACCAGCAAGAAAAGGGAGGTCATAATTCCGCTATACAAGACACTAGTGAGGCCCCACCTGGAGTACAGTGTACAGTTCTGGAGACCATACCTACGTAAGGACATAGACAGGGTAGAAGGTTCAGAGGAGGGCAACAAAGATGGTGCATGGATTGCATCACAAGTCCTATGAAGACAGGTTGAAGGAACTGAACATGTACTCCCTGGAGGAGAGGAGGAGAGAGGATATGATAGAGACATACAAGCATCTTACAGGGAGGAACAGGGTGCAGGAAAACACTATTTTTAAGCAAAAAGATGTTCCAGGACTAGAGGCATGGGATGAAGTTGGAGGAGGGACGATTCAGAGGAAACATGAGAAGAATTTCTTCACAGAACGGGTGGTGGACAAGTGGAATACCCTGCCAGAGGAAGTGGTGGGGGCTGAAACAATCACGGGATTTAAGAATGCATGGGATAGACATAAAGGAATTCTGGAGGTCAGGGGTAAGGGGCAACAGACTTCTAGGAAAACAAACTGAACTTACAATTATCTGCCGACACTGTCTATGTATCTCTGTATATCATTTTTGTGTGCTGGCAATGAGAACTAAAAAGAAAGCCATGAAGACCGATGATATTGGTAAACTATCTGGTATTCAACAGATCCATTTCTAAACTCATGTCAGCTCCCCCCCCCCCAAAAAAAAAAAATAACTGTCAAATAAAGGATTTGTTAATAAGTAGGACAGCATTCAAAATTATTTCCCATTTATATTTCCATCTAGATCATCAATAGACTATTCTGATTATGTATTTCTGCTGCTGCACAAGATAGCAGTTCACAAATGACAAATTAGCACTGTCAGATAAAGTAATCCATGAGTTTTTCTCATTCATCATGAATTGTTACAATTTATGTATTCAACTACATGCCACCACAGAACAAGCATTTGTCAATGCCGAATGTTGCTTGCTTGTATGTGCTGTTTAGGTATTTGGAAGTGACAGTTTCATGCCTTCCTCCCAAGACAACCACTGTGTCTTTCCGTTCAGTATTCACAGAAGAGTGGGAGGGGCATGGGCCACAGCAGTACAGCAGTTGCCAAGGGGGTGAAGAGGTGGACAATAGTCCATTCAAAGGTAAGAGAGTCCTGCAGGAGCTCACTAAATTGAAGGTAGACAAAGCGATGGAACCAGATGGCATCGCCCAAAGATATTAACAGAACTGCGAGGGAGATAGCAGTACCTCTGGCAGCCATGTTCACTGGAGTCATTCAACATGAGTGAATTGGAGGAGGGCACATGTGGTCCCTCTACACAAGTCCGGCAGCAGGAGGAGGCAGGGAACAATAGGCCATTCAGCCTCATCTCAGTAGTGGGGAAGATCATGGAGACACTGCTTAAAGAAAGGATAGTGGGGCATCTAGATGCCATCGGAACCCAGGACCATAGACAACATGGATTCACAGTGGGGACATCATGTCAGATAAATCTGGTTGATTTATTTGACTGGGTGACAAAGGAAGTGAATCAGGGTGGGGCAGTGGACAACGCTTACCTTGATTTCAGCAAAGCCTTTGACACCATCCCATATAGGAGACTGATAAACTAGCTGGGTAGGCTGGACATGGGGGAAAGGGTGGTAAACTGGGTTAAAAACTGGCTAACAGACAGGAGGCAGAGAGTGGTGGTAAATGGTATGCAGTCTAGGGAGAGGGGGCGACCAGTGGGGTGCTGCAGGGATCGGTCCTGGGGCCAGTTCTGTTCAATGTCTTCATTAGTAATATTGCAGAACATCTGAAGGGAATTTTTTCACCAAATTTTCAACATAGCCATTTTAAGACCTCTGCTCATGAACAGTGTCACTGTGATTTTCTTTAATTTGTGACGCTGATTTTCGTACACCGACTGCACCATTGTGCGCCTACATGGGCGGAAGCACATTTTGGGTGAGATGTGAAAATGACAGCTGTACTGCTCATAAGAAGGTGTGAGTAAAATGGCAATGTTGAAAGTCTGGGTGAAAATATTGAAAGTGCTTGAACTTACGAAATGCGTAGGAACCATACGCTGAGCTGTAAAAGAGCCATTTTTAGGATTTTTTTCACCAAATTTTCAACATAGCCATTTTAAGACCTCTGCTCATGAACAGTGTCACTGTGATTTTCTTAATTTGTCCCATACATTGATTTCGCACACCGACTGCGCCATTGTGCGCTACATGGGTGGAAACACGTTTTGGGTGAGATTTGAAAAATGACAGCTATACTACTCATAAGAAGGTGTGGTAAAAATGTAATGTTGAAAATTTGGAGTGAAAATATTGAAAATTCGCGAACTTACGAGCGTGCGTAGGAACTGTACATCGCATGCTCATAAAACAGTAATTTTTTGGAATTTTTTCACCAAATTTTCAACATAGCCATTTTAAGACCTTTGCTCATGAACAGTGTCACTGTGATTTTTTAATTTATCCGACATTGATTTACATCGACCACGCGCCATTGTGCTACATGGGCGAAACACGTTTTGGGTGAGATGTGAAAAATGGCAGCTGTACTACTCATAAGAAGGTGTGGTAAAATGGCAATGTTGAAAATCTGGGTGAAAATATTGAAAATTCGCGACCTTTACGTGCGTAGGAACTACATAGCGCCGCTTCATAAAACAGTCATTTTGAGGAATTTTTTCACAAATTTTCAACATAGCCATTTAAGACCTCTGCTCATGAACAGTGTCACTGTGATTTTCTTAATTTGTCCTGCATTGAATTGCACACCGACTGCGCCATTGTACTACATGGGCGAAACACATTTTGGGTGAGATGTGAAAAATGACAGCTGTACTACTCATAAGAAGGTGTGGTAAAATGGCAATGTTGAAAATCTGGAGTGAAAATATTGAAAATTCGCGAACTTACGAGCCTGCGTAGGAACTGCGCAATGCACGCTCATAAAACAGTCATTTTTTGGAATTTTTGCATCAAATTTTCAACATGGGGTTTTAGGACCCTTCTCATGAATGATGTCACTGTCATGGCGTTATTCAGGCCTGAAGGGGTGATTTTGCAGTGACTGCGCAATCTCGCTGGTGGCTCATGCTTCATGACAATTGACATCATGCGAAGGGTCCCAAAACCATGTTGAAAGTTGCAAAATTCCCAAAATGCTCTGAGATAGCAACAAAGTTGAAACCCCCATCTAGCCCATTATATAGCTTACGGCATTTCCTCATTTCGGGGTCGGCTTTGAAGAGTGCAGGCGTGTTCCAGTCCACCGAAGATCGTCGGCGTCGAGCTCGGAGGTAAGTATGGGGGTGAGGGGGTGTGTAGAGGCTGGGTGCACAGTGGGTGAGTGCGGGTTGTGGGAGGCGGGGGAGACTACGTGGGACCGTTTTTCTTTACAGGAAAAAAAACGGGACGTTGTTACCTGGGGGTGGGCCTCAGCATGGCACAAGGACAGTTGGGGGGTGCGCTCAGCCGATGGGGATTGGGCACCCCTGGCCGGCTCTAAGGAATGCTTCCATGCTGGGGTGGGCTCCCAGTGTGGCAAGGACAGTTGAGGGGTGCGTTCAGCCAGCAGGGATTGGGCACCCCGTCGGCCCTAAGGATTGCCCTTGCGCTGGGGTGGGCACCCAGCGTGGCATTCAGAAGGTTCGGGAGGCGGGGGAGCATGGCACAGCCGACGGGATTGGGCACCGTCGGGTTATAGCAGTGCATGCGTGCAGCCGCCAAGACGCCTGTGTGGGCTTCTGTCTGTGGGAGGGGAGCTGCGCGTGAGCAGCCTTATCTTATCGCTGCTCACTCAGGCGTAGCTCCCCCTTTCAACTATATGCCACTGCATTTTGGTACATGTCATAGACAGCTCCAGAATGCATTGGCTTACAGGGGCCGCGCCTGCCAACACACTGACTGAATTGGGGAGGGGGTGACACACCTCCGAAATCTCCGATGATGACACTATTTTTCTTGCACATGCGTGCAAGCAACATAAAAATGACAATCAAGGGTATAACATGCTATTTCCTTTACTACATTAATCTGCAATTCATACATTCATTCTGTAGATGTGAGTCACTGAACGTATGAATTGCGGATTATGTATTAGACTGCGGAATACAGTTCTGCAGAACTGATCAGTGAACTGTGGAATAATTACATGTGTTGCAAATTGATGTATTAAACTACAGAATGAAATTCTTCAGAACTGTTATTCTGCAGTTCATGTGTATTACCCACAATTAGCCAGAAAGTTTGCGGAACAGGGCAAAAAAATCGCCATACACATTTGGAAGATTTGGATTTTGCCAAAATTGGAATTTCTGACAATTCTGATGAATTTGTGAAATTTTGTGAAATTTCCACAAATTTGGAATTTGCAGATTCTGCCCAGTTCTAAATACTTTTTCTCCCAGAGACAGCAGATTTCAAAGAAACTGAAATCTCATTTCCCACATGACTTAAAAAAATATTTTACAAAGAAAATAGTAAAATAAAACAATTTCCTGGGTGATACATCTGTTACAGACTGTAATAAAAGGACTTGATCCAGTTAACCATCTGTTCTCTCAGTCCAAACTGCTTTAGTGTCTTAAACATGTACCCCCGGTCCACATGGTCAAAGGCTTTCTCTGCGTGCAGGGCAAGGACTGCAGCTCTATGTGGCCCTATGGTTTTACCCACCTCAGGGTATGCCAAATGTTGTGATTCTCCTGCCTATCATTAACAAACCCTGCTTCTTCTACATAGATGTAGCACAGAAGAATTTCCTGAATGCTGGATGCAATTATCTTGGCTGCATTTTTATAATCAGCCATTAGCAGTGATATACAGGGTGCTAGGAAGCACACTTTGCTGGCTCCTTGCCTGGTTTAGGGAGCACTGTTGACAGACTGCGTGGAGGTGGCATTTTACCAATAGAGAAGCTTTCAACTAACATGTCGCACAGTGGTTCTTGCTAGAAGGGAAGAAAAGTTTTGAAAAAGTCAACCGGTAGTCCATTTGGCGCTGGTGCCTTCCCACCTCTAAATCCCTTTAATGGCACCCACCACCTCCCTTTGAGTTAAGGAAGAGTTTAACATCGCCTTCTGGGCATCTGTAATGTGCTTAATAGGTGGTTTTATTTAAAAAAAAACATTTCTCATATTTGGTTGGGGATACCTCAGACAAGTAGAGATCACTATAAAAGGAGTTGAAAGCTTTGCCTATCAAGCTGTGGTTGGTGACTGCCTCCTAACGCTGGTGTTCTACCTGGATGATTGTTCTGTTCCGCTCCCAGCTTTGTAGCTGCCAAGCCAACAATACCCCCATTGCCATAGTAGTACTGACCAGATTTAGTAAATGTCTCTTTCTGTTATGTTGCTCACTGAGTTGAACTTCCATTTGAGTTTTTTTCACCACATTGTAAAGACCTGGGGAAGGTTGAGCCATATGGACTTGCTCGCATTCAGTTATTTTGGTTTCAAGGTCTAATAGTTCTTTGGTGTCACTTTTATTTCCGTGTCTAGCACACAAAATTGTCTGGCTTCTTATATATGCATTTAGAGCTTCCCATCTGAAGGTGTGGGAGGTGTCATCTTTTATATTTATTAAGTGGTATTCTTCAATGGCTTTCACCAAATGAATACAGTATTCTTTTTTTATTCAGTAGGGTGAAGTCCAGGTGCAAGGTTCTGGTGGGCTTTGGTGGGCCCCCCTCTGGTCCAAAGCAATGTTGACAGAGCATCAGAGCATGATTGGCCACTAGAATAGAGTGATAGGCTATGCTTTCTGCCTGTGTTATAATCAGGGCAGACAGAAAAATGTTATCCATCTGAGTAAACTCCCTATGTGAGCGAGAAAAGAAGCTGTATTCTCAAGCAGCAGGTTGCTGCTCTCTCCACAAGTCCAGAAATCCAAAGGCTTTACACAGCTCTGCAAGTGCCTTGGCATTTTTTTGATGGGGTACAGGAGTGGAGTTAGAGTGGTCTAGATGGTATCAGAGGCACAGTTAAATTCTCCTCTGATAACCCACAGGACTTCAAATTGTGCTATGTCCAATGCAACTCACTGGTAAACTGTAGCGTACTCTACAGTGAAGCTGTATACTGAACCCAGAGCCATTTCTCACCTGCGTGCATCTGGACCTGTAGTAAAACATATCTACCCCCTTACGCAGAATTAAGGGCAGTTCACACATCTGTTCTGTACCAGAGCAACCCAAGTGCTCAGGTTACTCCAGTGCAAAGGCAACAATGTGGACACCTACCAGATTGCAGTAAGTCATTTGCTGCACCTATGCTGGAGTCACAGCAATCCAGGAATGGAAATTGGAGTGAGCGGTGAAAGCAGCAGTGCAGACAGGCTGCACCACTCACTCCAACGCAGATGGGACTCCAACAGCAGTGCCTCACAGCACTCCCCAGCCCCATTCCAGCACATCTTGCATCATGCTGAGAGGGGCTGTGTGAACACATTCTTCAATATATTCGTCAGCGACATTGCTGATGGACTTGAGAGGAAGGTCTGCCTGTTCACAGATGATACAAAACTCCAGTAGGGTAGACACAGATGAAGGTACCTCTGGGATAGAAGTCGATCTCAAGAAATTAGAAGAGTGGTCAAGAATATGGCACTTGAAATTTAACACCAAGAAGTGTGAGGTGATGCACATGGGTAGACGTAACCCAAGAAAGACGTACACACTGAATGGGCATCAATTAGAAGAATCAAAGATGGAATGGAACCTTGGAGTAATTGTTACATATTATCTAAAAGTGGGGTAAAAATGTGAAAAAGCAGCACAGAAGGCCAGTGGCATCCTCGGCTGCATAGGTAGAGGGATTACGAGCCAGAAGTGCGGGGTAATCATCCCACTGTACAGGTCCTTGGTCTGGTCACACCTGGAATACTGCATGCAGTTCTGGAGGCCCCACCAAAAAAAAGGACATTGACAACTTAGAAAGGGTTCAGAGAAGGGCCACTAAGATGGTGCAGGGTCTTCATCAAGAACAGTATGAAACCAGACTCAGTGAATTAAACTTACTGTATACTCTTCTACAGCAAAGAATAGTGGGGGCATGATAGAAACATTCGAATACATAAAGGGAATCAACACAGCAAAGACAGAAAACATATTCCAGAAAAAACAAAACAACATATACAAGGGGGCACAATCTGTGCCTAGTGGGAGGCAGATTTAGAACCAATGTAAGGAAATATTCACAGAGAGGGTGATAGACCCATGGCACAGTCTGTCCTCAGAGATGGCAGCATTGAAGACAGTACAGAAATTCAAACTAGCATGGGACAGACAATGTGGGCAACTGAAGGGGTAATAAAACAGGGAGGGGGGGTAGAAATTTTGGGGCAGACTAGATGGATCACGTGGTCCCCATCTGTCGAGTACTTCTTATGTCCTAAATGCCTTAGGATGTCAGGGTAGCTCTGAGACACCCCATAGTAGGTGCAAAAGCAACCCTGTAAACACAGCTTTAGAGTGAGCAATTTTACCTGGGAAGTTAAGCCACATCCATATAGCCTCTCGCCTGGCCTGAGTTATAGCCGGCTTCCTCATGTACCTCTCCAGGCTGCTATTGTGCAAGTCTTCTGCACGTAGAGCACATCTGCTTTTAGTTTCATAATCCTAGTCATGACTCATTTATGTTTAATAACATTTTTAAGCCCATTAACATTCCATGTTGTAAAACATAGTCTATCCATCATTAATTCTGTACCAGTCATGTTGCTTGTGTACCTGTACCTCTGTCTGTAAAGCCCTGGTAAGGTCTGGGTTGTTATTTAATATCACCACTATTCTGAGTTTTTTGCTGATGCATTAAACATTTAGAAACAAAACTGTTTCCCCCTTTTAATTCACCCACCTCCTTAACCCACCCCCTCTAGAATACCATTAATTTAAACTCCAAGTAATGTGCCTGCCCTCCCCAGTTCCCCCATCTCCCACTACAACCATAACTAGCATTACTAAACACAAACAATAACTCAGAAATCCCTGTCTCCCCCCGATCCAATTACATAGGGCCAGATCCTAACTCCCATATAAACCAATAGCAAATATAATGTTGTGTGTTGAAGCACTGTTCCCAAGCACATTTCGTAACAGTATAGAACTTAGGTGTCTTTGTGCATAAAGCAGAACAGAGTTCTAGAAAGAAGCCTACAAGTACTCCTTGCACTATCTGCTTTAGCAAAAAGTCAGAGTTTTATCAAAGCAACAGACAGAAGTGTTAATTCATTAGTGGGGGCACGCAATCAATAATGGTGGCACCCTTGTGCCACTGCATTTAGTCTTCCCTTTTCCTTTCAGTGCTCCGTGGCAGGTTGTCTTTAAAATGTTCTCACCTCTGGCCTAGATTGTTCCAACAGTCTGAGCACAGTTTACTGTTCAGGTGTTTAAACACAGGCAACAGATTAGCAACAATTCCATTAGGGTGAAATGGTATGCTGAGAGACTGCATTTAGAGTGTCTTTTTCTGTTCTCACCTTGCTACTATCCATGCCCCCCCAGACATGGTCAAGGTGAGTGGGCGCAGTCTTGTAAAGGCAATAAATTGTAACTGCATCAGTTGCCAGCACAGTTTGTCCCCTGCAGCCCTTCACATTTTCAGGGGGTATCTTAGCCATTACTTTTAAACTGAACAATCCTTACCCATCGAGAAAGACATTAACCCAGTAAAAGCACACCTATTTACAGTCTCCTAAGTCAGTGGTGACTTGCTACACGTGTAGTTAAATACCACACCCAGGGTTTGTCTAGCTTTCTCACTAGTCCATTGTAACTTGAGCTTTGAGTCACTTTGGGCCCTCTGTCACCCCCCCCCCCCGACACACACATACACACACTTCTCAGTCACTCAGTTGTTAGGGTAGCAGGCTTTTTATGTTTGCTTGCACGCATGTGCAAAAAACATAGTGCCATCATCTGAGTTTTCGAAGTTTGCCAATGAATGCTGCAGCTGTCTATGACAGCAGTTGAAAATGCAGTGCTGTACAGTTGAAAGGGAGAGCTATGCTTCAGTAAGCAGCGATAAGATATCGCGTGCTCATGCGCTCTACACACACACATTGCATGCTCATGCTCCCCCCCCACGCACACACTGTATGGCCGATGGGGGTGCCCAATCCCTCATCAGCTCTGCTGCACTCCCTCCCCCCAACAGAGTTCCAGGTGCCACGCTGGGAGCCCACCCCAGTGTGGCAACATTCTGTATGGCCGACGGGGGTACCAAATCCTCTGTCAGCTCCACTGTTTACCCACCCCCCCAAGAGATGACCAGGTGCCACGCTGGGAGCCCACCCCAGCGTGGCAACAGTCTGTATGGCCAACAGGGGGTGCCCAATCCACTGTCAGCTTCACTGCCCCCCAAACAGCCCAATTCCTGTGTCATCCTCCTAAAAAGAAAAGCACCTGAAAAGAAAAAACCTTCCCTCACTGATTGTCCTGACCCCCCCTTCCACACCCACCCTCTGTGCACCCTGCCTCCCCACACCCCGCCATACCCCATACTTACCTCCAGAGTCCAGTGCCACGATCTTCAGTGGACCAGGAACATGTCTGCACTCTTCAAAGCCGACTGCAAACTGAGAACATGTCGGTAAGCTGTATAATGGAATAAATAGAGTTTTTTCAACTTTGATGCATATCTCAGGCATTTTTGGGAATTTTTGTACCAAATTTTCAACATGGGGTTTTTGGGACCCCACCTCATGAATTCTGTCACTGGCATTTTGTAATCAGGCCCAAAAGGCAATTTTGCGGCCACTGCCCGGAACCACCTTCTGGGACCGATTTATGAAAAGACAGTGTCACAGTTCATGAGGTAGGCCCCCAGAAACCCTATGTTGAAAATTTGGTGCAAAATATTCCTCAAAATGACTGTTTTACAAGCATGCATTGTGCTGTTCCTACGCACACTCGTAAGCTAGTGAATTTTAAATATTTTCACTCCAGATTTTCAACATTGCCATTTTACTACACCCTCCTTATGAGTCAGTACAGCTGTCATTTTCTTCATCTTTGCCCAAAAACATGCTCAGCGCATGTAGCGCACAATGACGCAGTCTGTGTGCTAATCAATGTTCGGGACTCATTAAGAAAATCACAGTGACACTGTTCATGAGCAGAGGTGATAAAATGGCTATGTTAAAAATTTGGTGAAAAAAGTCCATAAAATGACTGTGTTATGAACGACCATTGCGCAGATTCCACGCACCCTTGTAAGTTCATAGATTTCTAATATTTTCAGTCTAGATTTTCACCCTGGCATTTTGCACACCTTGGCCAAAATGTGTTTTCGCACTTCCAGTGCAGAAATGCATGGTCGCTGTGGGAAATCACTGTTCAGGACAGATTAAGAAAATCACAGTGACATTGTTCATGAGCGGAGGTTCCAAAATCCCTGTGTTGACAATCTGCTGTAAAAAATCTCCAAACTAATTGCATTACAGGTGTGCGTTACGCATTTTCTACGCACACTCAAGACTTCACCAGTATTTTTTTAATATTTTCACTACAGATTTTCAACATTGCCATTTTTCACTTCCCCATGAACAGTGCAGCTGTCATTTTTCACATCCTGTTCGAAATGTGTTTTCACACCTGTGGTGCCAAATGGCATATTCGCTATGCGAAATCAGCTTTTGGCTAAAGAAAATGATATTGCCACTGTTCATGAGGTGGGGGTCACTAAAAAAACATGTTGAAAATTTGGAGTGAAAATGCCAACGAACGCCTGAGGCATTAGGGTTTCCGACCATACCGCCCCACTCTGTACAAATTGACAGGCATCCGGGATATGACTTGGGATTCTCGCCTGTAATGCTCATACCATTCCACACCCTGCAGCCAGTGACAGGCATCAAGGTGTGCCTTGGACTCTTTGGCCCCAAAGTTCACCCCATTCTACTATACAGCACCCATCTCACCGTATTTCCTGATGGAATGGGGTGAGCATAAGGGCCAAAGACCCCAAGGCACACCGTGACACTTGTCGGTATCTGCAGGGCAGGGTGTGGTGAAATGGCGTGGCCGTTATGCCTGATGACCCATAGGCACACCCCAATGCCTGTCAGTCTCTGCAGGGTGCTGGTGGGGTTGGCTTCAGTTCAATACTTCACTGCCATTCCTATTATGCAGCTCTCTAACTCCTACACTACCAATGCCAGCAAGCAAACATTCGGCATTGACAAATGCTTGTTATTAACCTCTTACAAGAGTGATTGTTGCTCTGTCACTATACACCAAATGGCATTTTAATTGCTTGAGGTTGGAGCATGGAACATAAGGGGACAGGACCAGGCTCCTGACAGCAGTTTCGTGCTTACATATTCTGATCTGGAAAGGTCAGTCAGTGCGCCAGAGCAGTACTTCTGGTTTGGCTCCTGCTTCCATTGCTGCGTCTTCAGCCTCGATAACTTTCTCTACATCTGTGAGATCACTGAAGTAGTGTGGCAGTCTGCCTGAATGAGAGATCTGCAGATGCAAAAGGAAGAGGTGGTCAAACTCCCACCCTCTGTTGCATAGTTTTGTTTTCACACTGGTGAACGGTTACCTTTTAATTCGCAACAGTTTACTGAAGTCTTGAAACACCATCACTTTACCTCCCTCCACTGCTGTATGGCCCATTGATTCTGCAGCTCTGAGAACAACTTCTTTGTTGAGAGTATCGGAGATATTTTGTGTGTCAATGACATGGTCTCTCTCCTGGCTTAGGCTTTGGGCTGGTTCTGTGTGCATGCTCCACCTAGAATTTCTCCACCTCAGGGTCCAGTGCTTGACCCATTTGTGGATGCCTTTTTCTGGGTCCCCCCGTTCCTTCTGACCACCTGATCAGACTCAGACTTGACTGCCTGGATCTCAAAGCTTAATGGCCATATAATGGCACTTATTGTATACTGTACTTAACATTTTATTTCACCAATACTGTACTGTTTATTCATTTGTTTTGCACTTGTTTCTATTTTGACTTTTTTCTAACTGTATTGTTTATATTTTGACTTTGACCTAAACTGTATTTCTCCCAACTGCAAAGTTGATTGTATTTTGACCTTCCTCCCACTGTTTTACCCATTTTATGTGCTGGGTCACATAGTATGCTCATTATCCTCCCGGGTCATGCCTGAAAATAGGCATCCCTATGCCTAGCGCAGTTCCGGGTGGTCAGGGTGCCGGTGCACCGGCAATCGGAGCACCTCAAGAGGGCTACAACAGCGAAGGTTCCCCCACAAACAGAGAACCAATGCGACATGGCACCCGGTGCACTGGAGTACACTGCGCCAGCTGCTGTAGGGCTGCATGCCTGCGGGTACCCCTTCAGACAGGCGTCACAACACCCTGTCAGTGAACTGTTGCCCCTGCCCACCTCCTCCATGATCAGCCGCACATTCAGGTGAGGGCACCTTGCATGATAGCCTGTTGCCCGCATGTGGCTCCCAGCCATGGTGTAGTTGCCCCTACCAATGTCGGCCATTAGCATGGGGCGCGGCCGTAGAGTGGCACTGGGTGTGTGGGACGGGGGTCAACCCACATGGCCATGTACATGGTGTCCTTATCCCATGCGTGGGTGGATCATGGAGGTGACATCTTAGGTGCACTGGGCACAGTGGTGTGCCTTCATGTTGCTGCACCCCCTGTGGCCCTATAGGCACACAGTGAGTGGGTGGCGGGTGAGCGATATTCGGCACAGCCCGGCTGCACAGTGTTGGCCAGTGCACCATGTCCATGCATCTCTGAGGTCAGGCGCTGTGCCTACCAGTGACCTTCCACTGGTGCTCTGATTGCCGCCGCTCTGGCACCGGCACCCTGACCACCTGGAACTGCCTAGTGCAGCCACCCTGTTACCAAAAGCAAATAAATAAATATTTTCTTGACCATCTGCCTTGACTTTTAAGTCATCCGTTGCTGTCTTCCAAGCATTCTGCTTTTGTGTCACATCAGCCAGGATCTCCCCCAGCTCCCTGATGCAGCGCTTTGCTTCATCTAGGCGGGAAGAGTGTGCAGCCATCATCTCGGAGAGGCCCCTTATGATCCGCTGCAGGTGAGTTAGCTGAGCAGTAAATACAGGTTACTCACCTGTAACAGGAGTTCTAGGAATGGCATATGTTGTTCATCCACACTATCTGGCAGGTTCCTTGCCGCTTTAAATCTTGCCGGAAGGTCTTCAAGCTGGCTTCTCCCACCCACCCGGGTGGTAAAACTCTCGGCTCCGCACCATGATGCCAGATCTAGCCCGCCGGAAGCCAGGTTGTGCGCCGGCCAGGGAGGTCGGTCGGGATGTAATAACACACTCATTCCTAGAACTCCTGTTACAGGTGAGTAACCTGCATTCTAGGACATGGATATGTTGTTCATCCATACTATCTGGCAGACTCCTAGCAGTTCTCCGGGAGGAGGGAGGCAAGGCGCACACCCCCTACTTAAGGAATAATGACTGGAGAACCGAGGCCCCAACCAGCATCCCGGCGTGACCCAAGGTCGATGTGGTAGGGGTTAAAACGGCATGTGCCGACTTCCAGGTAGGAGCCCTGCAGATATCCTGGATAGGGACATCCCCGGAAGCAGCCACCAATGCAGTGGAAGGGTGGGTAAAATTAGCACTTATCCCTCTGGGAGGCTCCATGCCTGCCCACCTATAGCGGAGATCTATGCAGGAGGTGACCCACCCACTCATCATCCGCTTGGCTGCAGGACTGCCAGGTGCGGCTTCAGCATAGATGACAAACAGCTGGCGAACCTCTCCCGGATTTCAGCCCTATGCTCCCTGAGAAGGCGAGTGCTCAATTAGGGTCCCAATAGAGCCTATATGCGACCTCCGAGGTGTGAATGGGATTGAACCCCGGCAGAGACAATACCCGGTTAGGGAAACGCTCCGCCACCACCTACGGAAGGAACTTTGGGTGGGGCGCAGGACAACCTTGTTCCTGTGGAAGACCAGATAGGGAGACTCAAAGGAGCACCTGGAGCTCCCCCAGCCTTCTGGTTGGTGTGGTAGCCCCCGAGAAGGTGTTCTTCCACAACAGGTGGGAGAATTGCACCTGTGCATAGGTTCGAACGGCTTGCCCGTGAGCTAAGCCCATACCAGCATAAGAGCCCACAGAGGTGGAGATACTCTCCCCGGAGAGGAAGCATGATCAACGCCTTGGAAAAGCACCAGACCACCTTTCCTGTGCCACCAACTACCTTCCGGCCCACCCTTGGAGGACCGGGGTGGCTGCAAGGAGCACCTTAAGGGTCGTCGACTGAAGCCCTTGTTAAAGAAGAAGAACGGACCACAGGTAGTCCGGAATGCTCACTGAGGAACAGGAGAGGGGACCAGGCCCTATCCTAACACCAAATGGAGAACTCTTCCATTTGAAGGCATAGCATATCTGGTCGATTCCTGGCAGGACGCCTCAACAACGTCGAGGACCTCACCGGAAGACCCAAGGCCTGGCCACTAGCCACACAGGAACCAGGCCATCAGGTGCAGGGATTGAAGGTCCAGATGGAATATCTTCCCCTGACAACAGAGATCAGGACTGGGTGGGCAGGAAGCCGCCTTGGGAGCCTGGGGCTGAGACTGAGGAGAGCTAGATACCAGAGCTGGCAGAACCAGTCTGGGATTACCAGAATCACCTGCGCCTAGTCCCTCCTCGCCTTGCCTGTGGGTCAAGGGAAATGGGGGAGAGGTGTAGCAGAGGCCCGGGGTCTGCAGCATCAAAGACATCCCCTACAGTGAACCCTGCCGAGGGGGGCGGGCATGAGACAGTCTCGGCCTCGCATTCTCCCTGGAGGGGAAAAAAGGTCCGCCCAAGGCGTGACCTAGAGGGAGAAAGATCTTGTGCAACCTCCGGCAGGGAAGACCACTCGTGAGGTGCAGCCCTTATCCGGCTTAGGGCATCAGCCAGGGTGCTGAAGGCTCCTGCCATCGAAATGGCTAGGAAAACTGCCTCCAGGCTGCGTACAACACCAAATGCGGAGAACCTCCTTACGCAATGGCAAGGGGCTCGTCTGGCCCTGGCGGGTTAGGTAGGACATGGTCGTGGTATTGTCCGCCTGGACCTAAACCACTAGACCCCGCACAAACGGAGCTAAATGGTCTGAGCTAAGCAGACCGCATGAAGCTCCAGCAGGTTGAAATGGCATCAGGACTCCCGAGGGGACCAGAGGCAGTACACTCTGTGTTCCCCTTGATGGGCACCCCCACCCATCAGAGATGCATCGGTCGCAGAAGACCATCGACTCTGGGTGGATGAATGGGATGCCCTCCTGCAGATGAGCTGGAATGGTCCGCCATAGGAGAGTGTTCCCCAACCCCTGGGCTAGTGTCACGGGCTGGTCCAAAGGATCGCAGCATTGTGACCGCTGGCTGACCAGCCCCCATTAAGGGGACACATGGACCGGCGGGTCCAATCGGACCACGCTGGTGCAGGCCGCCACGAGGCCCAGGAAGTCCCGGGCAGGGCACAATTGCCCAGTTAGACATGACTAGGTAAAGGAGGAAGAACCTCTGCCCTGTCCGCCGGAAGCTGAGCTCTGGCTCGAAGAGTCAAGCTCTGTCCTGATGAAAGCATCACCCGCTTTGACACGAGTTCCGACATGGCTCCATTAGAGAAGAGACCAGTCTGAGAGCAACCTAGAGGGCCAGAACTCTGGACCGCCTCACCTCCGCTCTGGAGGGGTTGCAGTCAGCCCGCCATCTGGGTAGGGGTACACCTAGACCCTTCGGCGCTGCAGGAATGCTGCTGAGAAGAGACCAAAGGGTATGGCCTGGAACTCGTAAAGAGATCTCCCCGCTCTAGAAGCGGAGGAGTCTCCCAAGAAATAGACGGATCGAAGTGTGAAGAATATGTCCTGGAAGGCCAGAAAATAGAGCCACATGCCTCGTTCCGAGGATGGGATATCTGAGTCAGAGTGACCATCCCGAAGGTCCAAGACCTTAAGAAGCTGTTCAGATTGTGCGGGTCAAGGATGGGGCACAAGCACCCTGTCTGTTTGGGGACTAGGAGATACCTGGACATAAACCCCGGGTCTGGAGGAGGAGGATCCACCACCTTCCTGATCACCTCTATCTCGAGGGGCAGGGCAAAATCAGCTCAGCGGGCCAACAGTGAGGCTGCGGACCCCGTGGCCCTCCGAGGGGCGACGGCTTGAAATGTTGGGGCCTGCTCAAAATCCAGAGGCAGGCCCCTCCCCTACTACCTCCGACACCCAGCGGTCCGTGGTGATAGCGGACCAGGCAGAGGAGGAGCAGAGCCGTCTCCCCATGGGGGGACCCGGGGTAGGGGTGATGAGGCCAGGGGCGGCACCCCTCAGCCCATCACTGAGCAGGCTTGGAGGAGGGACTGGCCGAGGGAGCTCCTGAGCCTTTACCTCCTTGCTTCCCTTTAGAGGAAGCCGCTGGCTTGGGGTCAGGATGCCCAGCGGAAGCCTGCCGGCCCTCATGCTGCTGTAGATGGACCGGTCATGCCACAGGGGCCGAAGGGGCTTACGCAAAGGTTGCTGGGGACCCTTGTCCCTCTGGGCGGAGGTGACAGAGTCCAGAGTGGCATTGGACTTCTCAATCCCCTGTAGGTGTCCCTCCACTCCAGGGCCGAAGAGGTCAGTCCCCAAGAAGGGGATGTCTGCCAACTTGTGCTGGGTATCCGTCAAGAAGTTGGATATCCTCAGCCACGCCCTGTGGCGTATTGCCACCATAGCCGCTACTGACCTGGCACAGGAATCACCTATGTCCAAAGCAGTCTGAAGCTGCTGCTTCGCCACCGCCCTACCCTGGTCCCACACCCGCCGGACTGTGGTCCACAGGTCAGCTGGGAGAGGAGGGAGTACCTCATCCAGGGAGCCCAAAAGGGCGTGGGGAAAATGTGCCATCAGTGCAGCCAAGCTGGCCTGTCGGAGGCCTAGGGAGGACGCTGCGTAAACCTTGCGCCCGACATAGTCCATCCTTTTTGACTCTTTGTCGGGGGGCCTATCCACATCCCGAGCGTTCACAGAACTCTGGAAGACATTATTGGTAACTAACCCCTCAGTGGAGGGGTGCTCCGAAAAACTGGGCAAAGAACCGATAGGGACAGAATACTTCCTGGCCATCCTGGCTGAGGGTGCAGGACAGGAAGTAGGCTGCTGCCAAAGCTCCAAGGCCAGGCCGACGGCCTCAGCCACCGGGAAGGCCTCAGAGGGTGAACCCCCTCAGTCTAGAATCTCCATTAGGGGATAAGAGGCCCATTTGGACACGGGTTCGAGCTGCATCCCGGTGAACTCGGATGAGCCTAAGCAGACCCAGAAAGGACGATGGGCTGTCGTCCACAGACCGGTCCAGGGAGGACCCCGTGCCCTCCCATCTGGGGAACATGGAGTCATCGTCGTTGGACTCCGAAGGGTCTGCAAAGAGCTGCCCCAGGCCTGAGCCACTCTTCACCCACTGAGGGCGAGCAGAAGTGAGGGTGACCAACAACCTGCGGGACAGGTCGTGACCCAACCGAGGTTCCACCGTAATCGGTGGGGCAGCAAGATTTGGTTGAACAACTGGCCCAGAAGTGGGCACCTAGACTGCAGCGAGCAGTTGCGTCGGCCGTTCGGGCGGCAGTTGCTTAATAGACGGGAATGAATCGGAGTAGATTGATTCCCAGACAACAGCAGCTGCTGCCACATGAACTCCTCGTAATGTCGACGTCATCTGCATCGAAGCCTCTCCTCATCCGAGGAGGGAGACGAGGAGGAACGGTATTGCCACCTAACTTGGTGCCCCGACCGAGACTGCCGAAGTCATCGGGAGCGGCTTGACCGAGAAGAGGACCGAGACTTTGACCCAGATCCTCGGGGAAACCAAGGGTGGGTCCAGGAAGGAACGGGGGACACCTGCTCTTCCCTCGGCTCAGATGGAATGGCCGAGAACTGTCGCCCCGAAGGTGCAGGCAGAACCTCAGCCTCCACCGGGGAACTGGCGAAGGGTTGATGGCTCTTGCAGTCGACCGCCCAGGTGACGGGTCGAGAGAAGACTTGACAACATCGATGGGAGTCAGGGCCGGCTGGCCTGACAGGGACACCGTGAAGCCAACAGCCTGAGCTGCAACCTTGACCGAAGTCGAAGGTCGGCAGACAGGGGAAGGGGACCTCTCCCGCTCCCACAAACGCCGACGATGGGACTTACCCTACCACTCCCTTGACCTAGGCCAAGAGGCAGGTCCCGATGGCCCCTCTCCCTTCGTGGAGACGGACTTGCGAAGCTCCTTGAATGAAGCCGAATGAGAGGAACTCAAAGAGAGCGGGATAAAAGGCAAGACCGAGGAGGAGGGGGATGCAGCCTTGGCCGCCGCTTCCTCCAGAGAGGAAGAGAGATTGAGCTGCTCAGCCGAGACAGCCGACGTGGACACCACCAGACGAGCCTCTAAAGATTTTTCCGGCGCAGAAAAAACATCGGGTCACCCGAGCCCCAAACGGGCCGCACGATCCTCCAGGACGTTGGTCGAAAGGGCGCAGCACAATTCGCAAACTTTCGGATCATGGTCCAAGTCGAGGCAGTAAACGCACATGGAGTGCAGATCCATCCTGGAGGTATTCCGCCCGCCCAGGTGCCTCCGAGAGCTGGAAAATGAATTGTCCATCACAGCCGCAAGGGAAAGAAGATCGACGTTTTAGAAAACTTCCAAACTAAATTTGGATGAACCGAATAAACAGGAACCAGTCGAAAAATGCAGAGCGCTAAGGAGGGAACCTGAGCTTCCAAGCGATAAGGAAGATCTGGCATCATGGGGCAGAGCCGAGTGTTTTACCACCTGGGTGGGTGGGAGGAGCCAGCTTGAAGACTTTCCAGCAAGATTTAAAGCGATAAGGAACCTGCCAGATAGTGTGGATGAACAACATATCCATGTCCCTAGAACATTAGATAAGCCAGCTTGCATTTCTTGCCTAAAGTTGGTCAGTATTTCTGGCATTCCCACTAATGTTTTCCATTTCTGACATGTCTAACACTGCGGATGTGGCCGTTTGAGATGTGATGTGGGCCTTGGATTGTGCTGCTGCTTTTCCTCATATAGCAATTAGTACAACTGGAATTGTGGTCTTTATTTTTTTGCTGCCTCAGGGTTGCCATTAGCTCTGTCTTTGTTGAGAGTTGCAGGTGAGGATTCATCGTATTTTTTGCCATGAGATTTCAGTGCTTTAGAGTAGCCCAACTATTCTGAGTCTGCCATGTAGGTGAGCCAGGCCACGCCCACCTTTTGTGGGAAGCTTATTGAAGAGATTGTGATGCTGCAGTCTGAGGAACATCTCACTGCCTATAACATCTATGAACCCCCTTCAGTCTGGATTTAGGTCCAAGCATAGTACCGAGGCAGCATTGGTCAGAGTGCATGATAATCTCCTCAGGGCAAGGGACAGAGGAGAATGATCAGTTTTTGTCCTTCTCAATCTCTCTTCAGCATTTAACACTGTACACCATGAGCTGTTGCTGGATTGCCTAAAAGAGTACTGTTGACTCACTGGCACTGCCATCTACTGGTTTGAATCCTACCTCCGGAATGGGATGTAGAGGGTAGTGATGGGGAAATTCTTCTCTCCCCCCAAGCCCTTGCTCTGTGGTGTACCCCAGCAGTCTGTCATCTCTCCCATACTGTTCGCATTATACATCCAGACCCTGGGAAAGATCATTAGATGATATAGGCTGGGTTTTCACTGCTACACAGACGATACCCAACTGTATCAGTCATTTGCACCCGAGATGTCGGACACTGTCAAGCTGCTTAATTTGTGTCTGGCTGAGATCCAGGACTGGATGGCATCTAGCTGGCTGAGATATAGCCTGGAAAAGACAGAGGCACTGGTGATTGAGCTGGGTCAGAGGAGGGTTGCAGTGGCGGCCAAAGTAGTAATGGAGTTGATGCTCGGGTCCTCTGGCTTGTGACCTTCACCAAGGTGAAAAAACTGGGGGGTCATTTTGGATGAGAGGCTGCCATTTGAGGCTCTGATGTGATGTTGGCAGTAATTCAAAGTGGCTTTTACCATCTCAGGAACAATGCCTGGATTAAGTCGCTAGTCTCTCAGGAAGAACTGCCCTCATTACTGCATGTGTTTGTGACATCCAGACTTGACTGCTGTAATTCTCTCTACCTAAAGGTCAATGCAGGTATCCTATGATGCCTACAGCTAGTGCACAGTGCTGTAGCCAGGTTGCTGATAGGCATTCCCAGGTCTTGCCAAGTGACTTCAGTACTGTGAGAGGTGTATTGCCTCCTAGTGAAGAGGCATATTGCTTCACGGTTGGCTTGCTGAGCTACAAAGGCTCTATATAGGTTGGACCCTGGAAGCCTGTCAGAACTCTCAACTCCTCGTGCCCCTTCTGCCCCTCCAAGATGGGTCTCCTGGCAGTTCCCAGAGCAAGGCTTACATCTTAGGGGGACCAGGATTTGAAGTAGTTGGTCCAGCCCTGTGGAACTCATTAGAAAGATCTTTGAGGGAGGCCCCCTCGGTGGAGGCATTCAAGAGGGGCCTAAATACTTTATTTAATGAGGCCTTTAGATACATTTAGGGACCTCTGTATTTACATTTGCTTATGCTGCCTGCTTGACTGCTTATTATATACTGTTTTACTTTATGTAAAGTCTTATCTTTGTGTAAGGCATCCTTAAGCCCCGGGAAAGGGCAAGGTACCAATAAACTGCTACTGCACTACTACCCATAGCTCTGATGTGAGCCCCAGTAACGCATACAACAACGACATTTACTTTTATTAGGGGGGCTCAATTTACAGACAGGGCCCCAATAACTCTGAGGTGAGCCCCAATAACTCATAGAGCACTGACATTTACTTCTGGAAAGAGGCTCAGTTAATAGACTGAGCCCCCATAGCTCTGAAGTGAGCCCCAGGAACTCAGAACACTGATGCTTACTTATAATGGGGGGGGAGTGGCTCAGTTTATAGACAGGGTCCCCATAGCTGAGAAGTAAACCCCAGTAACTCCTACAATACTGACGTTTACTAAAAATGGGGGAGTTCAGTTTATAGACGGTTCCCAAAGCTCTGAAGTGAGCCCCAGTAATTCACACAACACATTTACTTATAATGGAGGAGGGGCTCAGTTTATAGACAGGGTCCCCATAGCTATGAAGTGAACCCTAGTAACTCATATACAGTAACACTGATATTTACTAAAAATGGGGGGGCTCAGTTTATAGACAGGGTTCCCATAGCTCTGAAGTGAGCCCCAGTAACTCACACAACACATTTACTTATAATGGAGGTGGGGTTCAGTTTACAGACAAGGTCCCCATAGCTATGAAGTGAACCACAGTAACTTGCACAACACTGACATTTATTAAAATTGGGGGGGCTCAGTTTATAGACAGGGTTCCCATAGCTCTGAAGTGAGCCCCAGTAACTCACACAACACATTTACTTATAATGGAGGGGGGCTCAGTTCAGAGACAAGGTCCCCAAAGTTATGAAGTTAGAATCAGCAACTCGTACAACTCTTACATTTACTTATTATTGCGGAGTCTCAGTTAATAGCGTTCCCAGTGCTCTGATGTTCGTTCCAGTAATTCATACAACACTTACATTTCTAGGGACATGGATATGTTATTCATCCACACTGTCTGGCAAGTTCCTTGCCACTTTAAATCTTGCCGGAAGGTCTTCAAGCTGGCTCCTCCCACCCACCCGGGTGGTAGAACTCTCGGCTCCGCCCCATGATGTCAGATCCTCCTTACCGCTGGGAAGCTCAGGTTCCCTCCTTAATGCTCTGCGTATAGACTGGATCCTAATTCTTTGGTTTGCCTGAAAATAGTTTTAAAATTCTCAAGGCTTCGGTCAAATTCTTCCCTCGTGGCTGCGATGGACAAATCAACTGCCGGATTTCAGCGGTGCCCATGCGGGCAGAAGATGTCCAGGATGGACCCGCACTCCACGTGCGTCCACTGCCTTGGCCTTGATCATGACTCGCATGCCTGCGAGTTGTGTAGATCATTTTCGGCCAACGTCCTTGAAGACCGTACTGCTCGTTTACAGCTTGGGCACCCCGAGAAGCGCTACCCGACAGTGAAGTCCAAGGAGGCCCATTGGGCAGTGTCCATGGTGGCTGGCTTGGCTGAGCAACTCGAGCAGATGATCGCCCTCAAGGAGGCGGCGGCTCAGGCCACATCCTCATCTTCCTAGGTCGCGGCATTTATCCCGGTCTCTCTGAGATCCTCCTACACAGCTTCCTTTAAGGAGCTTTGCCAATCCCTGTCCATGAAGGGAGAGAGGCCATTGGGACACTCTTCTCGGTCAAAAAAGAAGGACTCGAAGGGTAAGTCCCACCGTCAACGTTCGTGGGAGCAGGAGAGGTCCCTTTCCCTGGACAGTCAACACTCAACTTTGGTCGAGGTTGCGGCTAAGGCCACTGGCTTCATGGTGTCCCCGTCAGGTCAGCCGGCCGAGACACCCATCGACTCGGTCGAGATTTTTCTCGACCCAGATGGGCTGTCGACTGGTGAAGCCAACAACCCTTCTTCACCAGTTCCCCCGGTGGAAACCGAGGACTTGCCTGCGCCTCCTGTGCCGGAGTCCCTGGTCAAGGCTCCCGAGCCAAGGGAGGAGCGGGTGTCCCCTGCTCCCTCCCAGATCCGCCCTCGGAAACACAGAGGGTCTCGGTCTCAGTACAGCCGATCCCACTGACATCGGCGGTCTCGGTCTCGGCACCAAGGTAAGCAGTGGTGCCACTCATCCTTGTCTTCCTCCTCGGAAGAGGAGAGGCTTTGGTGAAAATTGCGTCATTGCTACAAGGACTTAATGTGGCAGCAGCTCCTTTTGTCTGGGAACAAGCCGACGATGTCGCCTTCCTTGGCCATTAAGCGGCTGTCACCGGAAAGGCTGAAACAACCCCTCGCAGTGGTTGAGGTGCCCAAGCCTGGGCCGGTTGTTCGGACGAAACCAACTGCCCCGCCAATTGTGGTGGAACCTCTGCCTCCACAACCGAAATCGGGGGCGCCGACCAAGGACTCTCGGTCAGGTCAGGGTCTGCCCCACTGGTTGTCGGTCACCCTCACTCCCAATCGTCCTCAGCAGGTGGAGGGTGGCTCAGGCCCCAGGCAGCTCTCTGCAGACTCCTCGGAGTCTGACGATGACTCCTCCCTGTTTTCCAGGCCCCTTGACCTGGAGTCCTCCGGGGGGGCAGTCGGACAAGAGCCCATCGTCATTCATGGGTCTGCTTTGGCTCATCTCAGAGTCCACCAGGATGCAGCTCGAGCCCATATCCAAGCGGGCCAAGTATCCCCTCACGGAGATACTGGACCAAGGGGATTCGCCCATGGAGGCCTTTCTGGTGGCTGCAGCCATTGTTGGCCCAGCCTTGGAGCTTTGGCAGAGGCTGGCTTTCTGTCCTGTCGCTTCAGCCAGGATGGCTAGGAAGTATGCGGTCCCTATCAGCTCTTTGTCCGGTTTTTTGGAGCACCCCTCTGCAGAGGGGTTGGTCACTGATAGCATTTTACGGCATTCCAGGAACACTAGGGATGTGGATAAGCCCCCTGACAAGGAGTCCAAAAAGCTGGACTATGCCGGGTGCAAGGTGTACGCTGCATCCTCCCTAGGCCTCTGCCAGGCCAGCTTGGCCATGCTGATGGCACACTTCTCCCATGCCCTCATAGGCTCCCTGGATGAGATGATTCCTCATCTCCCTGCAGACTACAGTCAAGAAGGTGCAGGATCAGGGAAGGGCAGTGGTGAAACTGCAGCTTCAAATGGCTCTAGACATCGGAGACTCTTGTGCCCGATCAGTAGCGGCTGCGGTGGTCATGCACCACAGAACATGGCTGAGGATATCCACCTTCACGGCGGATACCTAGCACAAATTGGCAGATGTCCCCTTCTTGGGGACTGACCTGTTCAGCCCTGGAGTGGAAGGCCACCTCCAGTGGATCGAAAAGTCCAACGTTACCCTGGACTCAGTCATCTCCGCCCAGAAGAACAAGGGCCGTCGTCAGCAACATAAGTCTTTTAGCCCTTCTGCGCCTGCGGCACGTCCAGCCCAGCAACACCAGCATCAGGGCAAGCAGGCTCATGCTTGGCACCTCAAAGCCAAGCCTGTGGCTTCCTCTAACAGGAAGCAGGGAGGAAAAGGCCCAGGAAGTCCCTTGGCTGGCCCCTCCTCCAAGCCTGCCCAGTGATAGGTTGAGGGGTGTCTCCCTCAGCCTCGTCACACCCCCCTGGTATTCCCCCATGGGGGGACGGCTCCACCACTTCCTTTCTGCCTGGTCTGCTATCACCCTGGACCGCTGGGAGTTGGAGATGGTAGGAAAGGGCCTGCCTCTGGAGTTCGAGCAGGCCCCGCCCTTCCGAGCCATCGCCCCGCAGGGGGCTATGGTGTCCGCAGCCTCCCTGTCGGCTCATCGAGCCAACATTGCCCTGCTCCTCAAAAAGGAGGTGATCAGAAAGGTGGCAGACCCTCCACCAGACCCGGGGTTTGTGTCCAGGTAATTCCTGGTCCCGAAACGGACGGGGGGGTGGTGCCCCATTCTAGACCTGCACGACCTGAACAGGTTCCTAAGGTCTCAAACCTTTAGGATGGTCACTCTGGCTCAGATCATTCCATCCTTGGAAAGAGGTATGTGGTTCTGTTCTCTGGACCTTCGGGACGTGTTCTTTCATGTCCCAATCCGTCCGTCCCACCAGAGATTCCTCCGCTTCAGGGCAGAGGGATCCCTCTACGAGTTCCGGGCCATGTCCTTCAGCCTTTCTCTAGCTCCCAGGGTCTTCACCAAATGCATGGCAGTGGTGACAGCATTCCTGCAGTGCCAAAGTGTCCAGGTGTACCCCTACCTGGATGACTGAATGATTGCGGCCTCCTCCAGAATGGAGGTGGAGCGGTCAAGGGATCTGGCCCTCCAGGTTTGCTCTCAGGTTGGCCTCCTTATCAACGAGGCTAAGTTGGAACTCATGCCAAAGCAGGTGATGCAATTCATCGGGGCAGAGCTCGACTCTCTGCGAGCCAGAGCATGGCTCCCCGGCGGACAGGGCCGAGGTTCTTTCCTCCTTTTCCCAATCATTTCAGGTTGGGCAATTGCGCCCTGCCCTGGACTTCCTGCACCTCCTGGGCCTCATGGCGGCCTGCACCAATGTGGTCCATTGGGACCATTGGTACATGTGTCCCCTACAATGGGGACTAGCCAGCCAATTGTCACAGCACTCCAATCCCTTGGATCAGCTAGTGACAGTGACCCAGGGGATGTGGAACGCACTCCAGTGGTGGACCGTTCCAGCTCATCTGCAGGAGAGCATCCCATTTGTCCACCCCGAGCCGATGGTCTCACTATCGACTGATGCCTCTCTGATGGGTTGGGGTGCCCATCTGGGGGAGAACAGAGCGCACGGCCTCTGGTCCCTCGGGAGTCCGGATGCCACATCAACCTGCTGGAGCTTCGAGCAGTTCGTCTAGCCCTCACCGCTTTCACTCCGTTTGTACGGGGTCAAGTGGTCCAGGTCCAGATGGACAATACCACGACCATGTACTACCTAAACTGCCAGGGTGGGACACGCTCCATGCCTCTGTGCAGGGAAGCTCTCCACATTTGGTCCCTCGTGTGCAGCCTGGAGGCGGATCTCCTTGCCATCCATGTGGCAGGAGCCTCCAATATTCTGGCTGATGCCCTAAGCCGGATAGGGGTTGCGTCCCACAAGTGGTCTCTCCTGCTGGAGGTAGTACAAGATCTGTTCTACCACTGGGGCATGCCTCAGGTGGACCTATTTGCCTCCAGGGAGAATGAGAAGCTGACACTGTTTCATGCCCGCCCCCCTCAGCAGGGCTCGCTGCAGGGGGATGCCTTCTCGAGGCTATGGACCCTGGGCCTCTTCTATGCCTTTCCCCCATTTCTCTTGATCCACAAGGTGCTTCTCAAGGTGAGGAGGGACAAGGCGCAGGTGATTCTAGTAGCCCCAGACTGGTCCCGGGAGTTCTGGTATCCAGATCTCCTCAGTCTCAGCTCTAGGCTCCCGAGGCGGCTTCCAGCCCACCCGGACCTGATCTCAGTCAATCAGGGGAAGGTATTCCATCCAGACCTTCAATCCCTGCACCCGACGGCCTGGTTCCTGAGTGGCTAGAGTTCCAGGCCTTGGGTCTTTCCGATGAGGTCCTCAACGTTGTTGAGGCATCCCGTAAGGAGTCGACCAGGAAATGCTACGCCTTTACATGGAAGAGATTCTCCATTTGGTGTCAGGGCAATGTCCTGGACCCTTCCTCCTGTTCCTTGGCAAGCATTCTGGACTACCTGTGGTCCCTTTCTCAGCAAGGGCTTCAGTCGACGACCCTCAAGGTGCACCTGGCAGCTATCTCTGCTTATCGGGCATGGGCCAGCAAGCAGTCGGTGGTGCAGGAGAAGGTGGTTGGGCACTTTTTCAAAGGCCTTGATCACATATCCCCTCTGGTGCGAGAACCTCCACCTCCATGGGATCTACTGCTGCTATTGGCTAAGCTCATGGGTAAGCCATTCGAACTGATGCACAGGTGTGACATCTCTCACCTGTCGTAGGAAGACTGCCTTCTTGGTGGCTATCACATCAGCCAGAAGGATGGGAGAACTCCAGGTGCTTTCCATCGAGTCTCCTTATCTGGTCTTTCACAGGGACAAGGTTGTCCTGTGCCCCCAACCGAAATTCCTTCTGAAGGTGGTGTCGGAGTTTCATTTTAACCAGGTGTTGACTCTGCCGGTGTTCTACCCCAATCACACCTCGGAGGCTGAATATAGGCTCCATACTTTGGACCCTAGAAGAGCGTTCTCTTATTACAAGTAGCGAATGGCTGAAGTTCAGGGAGAGGTTCACCAGCTGTTTGTCACCTACGCTGAAGCCGCACCTGGCAGACCTGCAGCCAAGTGGACGATAGGCAGGTGGGTCACCTCCTGCATAGATCTCTGCTATAGGTTGGCGGGCATGGAGCTTATCAGAGGGATAAGAGCTCCTTCTACCCTCCATACCGCTGCATCGGTGGCTGCTTCCAGGGATGTCCCTATCCAGGAAATCTGAAGGGCTGCTACCTGGAAGTCAGCACACACCTTCATTACCCATTACCACATCGACCTTGAGTCATGCCGGGATGCTGGTTTTGGGGCCTCGGTTCTCCAGTCATTATTCCCTAAGTAGGGGGTGTGCGCGCCTTGCCTCCCTCTTCCCAGAGAACTGCTAGGAGTCTGCCAGACAGTGTGTCTGAACAACATATCCATGTCTCTAGAAATACAAGTTACTCACCTGTAACAGAAGTTCTAGGAATGGTTTATGTTGTTCATCCACACGACCCACCCGGCATCCCCGGCTTTGACACACAACCTGGCTTCCAGCGGGCTAGATCTGGCATCATGGGGTGGAGCCGAGAGTTTTACCACCCAGGTGGGTGGGAGGAGCCAGGTTGAAGACCTTCCAGCAAGATTTAAAGTGGCAAGGAACCTGCCAGACAGTGTGGATGAACAACATACACCATTCGTAGAACTCCTGCTACAGGTAAGTAACCTGTATTTACTTACAATACATGGATGGGAACTTTTTCCCATAGAAAAAGCCATCATTTATTTCCCTGTATACCTATGACTAACCTATCAATTAAAAGTATGTACCTGCACTAATCAAACAGTTCCAACTATATACCTGCACTAATTAATTATGGCTATATACCTACACTAATCAAACAATTAATGGGACAATACTGTTAACACAATCAGCACTTTATTAGGAAGCTAGCCAAGCCAATTAACAAGCTGCAAATGAACCTGGAAACAAAAACACCCAAAACCCTCCCAAACCCAGAAATCCCCCAGATTCCTACCTGCACTCACTACACACTATTCCCTCCTTGCTGCAAGAGACTTTCAGGTGCCATAACATGATCCCAAATATGATCGCCATAAAAATAATCATCCTAATGTATTATACTGTCAGTGGCTCAGTAGGTAGCACACTCGCCTCTGAGGCTGGGAGATCAGAGGGCTGTGGGTTCAGTTCTCACATCTGGCATTTGAGTTAATATCCCAGTACTGACACTGGGGTGCTGCACTTCTGAGGTGCCGTCTTTTGGATGAGACGTTAAACCGAGGTCCCATCTGACTGGAGTGGTGGTAGTTCAGGTGGATGTTAAAGATCCTATGGCACTTATCGAAAAGAGTAGGGGAATTTCCTCGGTGTCCTGGCCAAATTTCCCTCGTTCACTAAAAAATACCACAAACAGCTTAATCTGGTTTAAGGTCAGTTGGCATTCATCTGTATCCCCCTCCCCTGGGTCATGTCTGAAAATAGGCAGGATTTGTCTAGTGCACTTACCCGGTCAACAAAAACGAAATAAATAAAAATAAAATAAATATTCAACAAACAATGGGTAAAGGTGGACCACTCGTAAGTACACCCATCTCAGGGGCTAACTGGGGCAATAAAGCCACTCACCCTTCTGTCTCATGACCTTATAGCCTAATTAGCCCCCTCGATGGGTATACATCCCTGTATACTACCCTTACCCATTATTTAACCTGTACAAAAAAGGGGGTCAGTTTGCAGACAAAGTGCCCAGAGCTCTGAAGTTAGCTTTGTAACTCAAACAACACTTATATTTACTTACAATTTGGGGAGAGGGGGCTCAGTTTATAAACATGGTCCCCAGAGCTTTTAAGTTTACCCCAGTAATTCATACACTTATACTTACTTATTATTGGGGAGGGTCAGTTTATAGAGAGGGTCCCCAGAGCTCTGAAGTTAGCCCCAGTATCTCACACAACACTTATATTTACTTATAATTTGGAGGAAGGGGGCTCAGTTTATAAACATGGTTCCCCAGAGCTCTGGAGTTTACCCCAGTAACTCATACAACTCTTACACTTACTTATTATTGTGGAGGTTCTGGTTATAGACAGGGTCCCCAGAGTTCTGAAGTTAGCCGCAGTAACTCGTACAACACTTACATTTACTAATAATTGGGAGGGGGGGTTATAGACAGATCCCCACATCTCCTAGAGTTGACAAAGTGGAATCCCAGATCTCATGCCCACTGCTGAAGTAACAGCTTGGAGGTCTTGATTTTGCATGAACAGGTCTCATTAACTCCTCACCAATTAAGCAAGATGAGGAGATTTACACAGCAAGTTTTCATAGATTTGACAAATGAATTTATTTCCAGCCATTTTGCATTCTAGTGTGTTTGTACTCCTGGTATTCTGTTTGTCCATCAGTCTCAGTCACCAGCGCCTTTTCCAGTATCGACACTGTTCTGGGCCGCTACCAGGATGGCTTTGTTGCAACAGGCTGCCACCAGGTGGACTACCTTCATCTCCTCCACCGAACAGCTGTACTCTGGAAAGGCAAATACAGAGAAATTTCAGGAAATATCCTGGGCTCAGATTTATTTCCAACAACAATGCACATGATGGATGTGGAGAGGAACTGGCACTTGGAGTGGGATTGGGTATATGGAAAAATAAATAGGTACATAAAGTGGAGATGGGAACATGCGGGTGGAAAGGGTACATGAAACAGGGAATGTGTACATGGCACACAGGCAATGGGTAGGTAATGTGAGGATGGAGCAGGGAATTGGTACATAAAGTCGAGATAAGTGTGTGGAGTAGGGATGGGCACACGGAGCAAAGAATCAATACATTGAGCAGGAAATTGGTACATAAAGTAGGTGAGTGCATAGAGAGAGTGGACATATGGAGCAGGGAATGGGTACATGGAGGAGAGAATGGGTACATAAAGTGGGGATGGCTGCATGAAGCAAGGAATGGGTTCATGGAGCAGGGAATAAGTACATAAAGTCAGGATGGGTATAGAGCTGGGATAGGCACATGGAGCAGGGAATGGGTGTATACAGTGCAGATGGGTGCATACAGCAGGGATGGGCACATGGAGCAACGAATAGTTACATGGAGCAGAGAATGGGTACATAAAATGGGTATGAGTGCATTGAGGGAAGATGGGCACATACAGTAGGGATGGGTACATGGAGCAGGGAATGGGTGCATGTGGGAGGGAATGGGTACATACTGTAAAGTAGGGATGGGTGTGTAGAGCAAGGATGGGTACACAGAGCAGGGTATTGGTACATAGATCAGGGAGTGGGTGCATGGAGCAGGGAATGAGTACATAAAGTCAGGATGGGTATAGAGCTGGGATAGGCACATGGAACAGGGAATGGGTATATGAAGTGGGGATGGGTGCAAGGAGTGGGGATGGTAATATGGAGCAAGGAATGGGTACATGGAGCAGGGAATGGGTACATAAAGTGGGGACAGGTGCATGGAGTAGGGATGGTCACATGGAGGAAAGAAGAGATATGTGGAGCAGGGAATGGGTACATAAAGCAGGGATGGGTGTGTGAAGCAGGGATGGGCACACAGAGCAAAGAACAGATAAATGGAGCAGGAAATGGTATATAAAGTGGGAATGGGTGCATGGAGAGAGGATGGGCACATGCAGCAGGGATGGGTACCTGGAACAAGTAATGGGTACATGGAGCAGAGAATGGGTCATGGAGTAGGGAATGGGTACATACTGTAAAATAGGTATGGGTACAAAAAGCAGGGAATTAGTACATGGATCAGGGAGTGGGTGTATGGAGAAGGGAATGAGTACATAAAATCAGGGTGGATATAGAGCTGAGATAGGCACATGGAGCAGGGAATGGGTGGATAAAGTAGAGATGGGTGCGTGGAGCAGGAATGGGCACATGGAACAAATAGTGGATACACGAAGTAAGCAGGGATCCTACCTCTGGGAATTTTCTTAGGAGAAACTCGGACATTACAAAAGTGTTTCAACAGTTTTATAAAACACTTTATACTAAACATGACCCCCCGTCTAAAGAAAGTATTAATACTTTTGTAACCCCTAGGTGGCACTATCCCAAGGGCTACTACCTCTGCCTGCTTGGCTAATAGCAGGTTAAGGGGCCCGAGTTCTGAAACTGGTGCCTCCATCCAGAGTTCAGGGTTGGTAGTGGTCAAGCTAACCTGAGCACAGCCCTCTGGGACACTGTAACCCCCCCCCTTCCTTACTAGTGGTCGGAACCATACACAATAATCACTTTCACAATACCCCGATACACCACATAAGTACCCACACTGTTTGCACTTACCACCATGGCTTTCCTCTGGCTCAGCCCTGGGGAACCCCCTGTAAAACAAGGTTTATACACAGCAAATAACAGCAGTACAGTACTCTTACACAAACTGGAACCACAGCCAGGGTAATTGCAAAAGAGTTAGATCTGATTTATTTAAGGGACTTGAAGAAGGAAGGGGCGTAATCAGGTTAATTTGCTTAAAGACTCTATCAATCAAACAGTTATGCATGCACTTCAGGGTCCATAAACAGTCACACACTCTGGGTACCCAGATGGAGAATGGTGGGCTAGCCAGGAACGTTGCAGCTGGTTGGGGCCCTGTGATGGAAGAAAACAACATGCACAACAAACACTATTTGTAATCCAGAGCCGGAGGACTTAGTTTGTGAAAAGAAAAACAAGACAATCAGATGACACACTTTTAGATTAGGCTGTTGTTGCAGGGAGCTACCCTGATGATTACTCATGATACCAAAGACTTGACACAGGCTGGACGAAAATCGAGACAGCAGGTGGTTAATCTGGAGTGCCAGGAGAAGCAGGGCCCACACGATTCACCAGGGCATCATTCCTGTTCAAGCATGGAGCAGGTGGCTGATCCCCAGTCAGGTCTCTCGTTGGTAGCTTTCTCCGTGCAGTGGGGTAGTCTGGCAGGACCAGTGTGGTGTGGCCCAGGCCAAATGGAGATGAACGAGGATTCAGTCCGATTAGGCTGGATACAGCTTCCAGCAAGCAGAACACAGTTCACACAGTGGGGAACCAAATCACGACCCGCTTTCAATACACAGCACATTTACATGTAGGGAAATTCTACTGTACCGGGCAAACCACTCTCCGGTCACGATTGCAAAGTCTCTGCACAAACCGGGGATTCAAAAGCAGCTGGAAATCCTGACAGGCTGATCACATTCAGCAAATCTTCAGTCTTCTTCAAGTTAAAGTCTGGTTACAGTCCAGTGGTTTAAATATTCCTCACAACTCTGATTCAGTCCAAATAAACTCTATTGTCCCTCTTAGGGACAGCAGACAGGCCAAAACTCAGCCCTTTCACAGCTCTCCCATGCAAAACTACACATAACTGCTGCTCAACTGTCTCAATCATGTTGCTTTTTCAGCTTCTAACTTAGATCTGACACAAACTGCAGCAAGCCTTGGAATTTCCCTCAGATCCAAAAGATTTGGTTGGCTGATCTGTCTGTCAATCACAACAAAGGCTCCCCCTTCAGGTACAAAAAGGTGCCAAAAGCCCAACTACAATTCCTACAGATTTTGACTTCAGACAGCTCCTGTAGTCTGGCTCCATTTTAGGTCCCACCAGTACTGATTGGTCCAATTCACAGTCCAGGACCAAGACAGTAGAGATAAACAAAACAGTCCTAGCTGCAAAGAAGGCAGGTTAGACAAACTACATTATCATTATCACTCTAAATGATTTTCAGCACAAAGTTACATCGTTCAACAGAGCTCCCTCTCAGATTACTTATGACTGCAATCCAGGCAGCTCTTAAAGAGACAGGACACAGAGGCTATACAAGCACTCTCTGGCAATCACATTTAAACTGCTAAAATGCAGGACACCAGCCTAGCAGTGAGCATTTAGGTAAGCTCAAGAAAGACTTTACGGGAACCCCCATTTGTAGGGGGAGGTTACACTGTTTTAGCTCCCCTTCAATTTCCAAACCTTACACCCACACAGCAGGCCCTCCTGCGGAGTCCCATTACTAATACTGAAATAAAATTTGCCATTGGTCAGACCAAAACATTAAAATGTCCAGGCCCAGATGGGCTACCGGAAGAGTGGTATAAGTCCTTCTGCCCAGTATTATTACCTCTGATGCATCAAGCTTTTCTAGAAGTTCAGGAAGTTACCCCTCCTCTGCCCTCTTGGGAATGCGCGGTCATCTCTGCTATCCCTAAGCCAGGCAAGGACCCAATGTTTACAGAATCCTACAGACCCATTTCAGTCAAACTGTGATTATAAAATATACATGAGCATATGGGCCAGAAGACTGGAGAATATTTTGCCTAATCTAATCTACTCAGATCAGGCAGGGTTTCTCAGGATGAGACAAACAGCAGATAACACTCAAAGAACAGTCCAGTTGGTGGATCATATGGCCAGGGAGGCAAATCCTTCACTTTTAATAAGTTTAGATGAGTACAAGTTTTTCAACAGGGTCTCTTGGAGGTGCTTGTGGAGGGTCTTAGGGGCATTTGGCTTTCCAGAAGAAGTTATTAAGTGGATGTCTCTACTTTAATCCTCTCCAAAGGCCTATATAATGATGAATGGCAATGTCACGGGGTCATAATGTTGCAAGACATTATGTCTTATGACACAATTACGCTACCAATACAGCGTGATTTCTGCCATGAGGCACGAGTCATTTTTTCTGTGGGTGGCCCCGCCTCCTCACACCCCATTATGGGGGGCTGTGGCCCCCGGACTGCCCCCACTAAAGATTCTCGACTACAGGGGAGATCCAACTCAAGGGAGCGCACAAAAGTATGACAAAAGTTTCTGGGACTGGGAATCAAACTGAGTCCCAAACGCAGCACCTGAGTTCCTGCTGCCGTGATTCAGTCCTGTGAGCCATGGCAGCTGCTCGGCGGAACCCACTCCTAGCAGAGGTCATATTCTCTGCCTGGGAGAGTGCTACTGGTTCAATATTGCGAACAGTAGTATATGGGGTATTGCATCAGTAGCGGTTACGGACTACACTGTAGCCGTTTAACCATAATGTTGTACGCTATTAAGTGTGCAACATTATGACCCCGTAGGAATGGCAACATAAAACCACATATACCATTGGAGAGGGGGACACATCAAGGGTGCCCTCTATCTCCCTTGCTCTTCGCATTATACATTGGCCACTGGCCACTGCTATATGGGGATCCCGGGAGATAGACGAGATACGGGTGGGGGGATGGGAATTGAAGTTCTCTCTATATGCAGAAAACGTCCTTTTATCCCTTGGGAATCCTGAACAATCTTTCCTGATCCTATGGGACCTGCTGGAAAATGTTGCCCAAATATTGGGGCATAAAATAAATTCTGTGAAGACTGAGGTTTTAGCATGTAGTTTTGTGCCTTCTCCAGAACTGAAAAGGAGGTTACCATTAAAATGGTGGTGTGCTAAAATAAAATATTTGGGGATATATCTTCCTCACAATCTTGAAAATATTGCACTGCTCAGTTTTGAACCCCTTACCATAAGAATTGAAGCAGATCTACATGCGTAGTCTCAGCTTCGCCTTTTATTCCAGGGTAGAGTTAGAGTTAGTGAAAATTAATATTCTCCCGAGGTTGTTATATTTGTTTCAGACCATTCCAGACTTCCCACTATCTTGGTATTTTAATTCCTGGAACCGCACACTAGCCAGGTTCGTCTGGACGGAAGGGAAACCCATAGCCAAGTGGTCTATCTTACTATTAACTCAAGATAGAGGAGGGCTTGCCTTCCCAAATCTTCAGAGCCATGCTCACGCCACGGTGCTGACTAGAATCCTACATTGGAGTAATCCAAATTATTCCATACCCGGGAAAGTGTTGGAATTGTCCCTTAACCAAACACAAGATGTAATTAAAGTTTGCTATTCTACAGACTCCCAGGCCCAGAAAAAAAAGAAGTGAACTATACATGGGGGCCAGATCTAGTCTATTAGTTTGGGATAGGCTTAGCGCTTCTCCCAATACAGCACAGAATGACTATTATTTATGAACACTTGGGACAGAGCTACATAATCACATGTCACAAATGGTACAGGTCATAAATAACTGGCATAACATAGGTCTCTCCATCTTCCAGCTGGTAGATGCACAGGGGATTGTCCCTTTGACTACCTTGCAAGGAAAACGAGAAATACTACTTCAGTGCCTCCACCCCCAACCGAGAGGCATTCCCTCTCCAACCTTCTTGCTTTGTTATTGAATGTATTTTTAACTACCATAGGAGGGCAGGTCTGGCCTCATATTATGAGCCAGATATACAAAGGCTTGCAGTAGATATCTGGAGAATCTACTGCTGGGATTCTTGGGGGTGCAGTTAAGAACTGGAAATCCCTGTTTCTGAAGAAGACTGGTTGAAATTTATTAGACCTTCCATATGTATTTCAGGGTCCCCATACTGGAGAAAGTTTGCCTGGAAGAAATGAAATATATTTTTTATTGCTCCTGCTAAGCTTGCAAAATTTTCAGATCCCTTTTAGGATAGATGCTGGAGGGTGTGGGGAGCCTGTGGCTAATCATGTCCATATAATGTGGTCCTGCATGAAGCTAAAACAATTCTGGACAGAGGTGAGAGAGGAGCTGGTGGGTGAGGAGGCAATATTAACACCTGAACTGGTACTCCTCTCTGTCCCACCCGAGGGGGTCAGTATTCCAAAGGGCTCTCTCCTTGTTGCCTACTTGCTGGCTGCTAAGAAGGGAATTACCTGCCTGTGAGGTAAAAAATCTCCATCAGTCCATGATTGGTATAGGGTCATAGGAGAATTATATACAATGGAGAGGTTAATTGCCGGGGTAGGAACAGGGAGGGGCATTTTTAGCTTAGATGTATAAGTGGGTGATGTACATATCTCAGCATGATCCTGAATCTGTGCTTTAATGACTCCCCCAAATATGTGCATAGATCAGAGAGATCTGAGGATATGTAGAATCCTTGAAGTTCTGTTACCAGTATATCCCTATATTTATTTATTTATTTGCTTTTGGTAACTGGGTGGGTGCACTAGGCAGAAGAATGCCTATTTTCAGGCATGACCCGGGAGACTATAGTTTGAAATACATGAGCATACATGTGACACAGCACATGAGATATGTAACAGCGAGGAGGGGAATTGCATACAATCAGACTTAGGGTGGGGAGAAACATTGTTCAGTATAATACAATCAGTACAGTTTTGGACAATGTCATAAGAAAAACGAGATGAGAAAACAGGCATTGCAAGAGAAAGGTATACACAGACATACAATAAGTGCCATTATGTGGTCATTAGCTTGGGAGAGTATAAACAGGGAGAAGAGGAGAGGAAAAGGGAGAGTGGTGGGAAGCAGAGGAAGAGGGTAAGGGATGAGAGAGAAACATGTAAGGAGGGCATTAAGAGATGTGGAGAAAAGGTGTCAGAGAAAGTAGATTGCCTAGGGGAAACAGAGGGCAGGGAGAAAGAAAGGTCTAAGGCGGATGAAAGCAAGTACAGGGGCTAGCAGCATGTAGATGATCACGGTGAAGTTTCTTAAAACTAGCATGGGTGGGAGCTTGACGAATAGTTTGAGGTATGGAGTTCCAGTACTTTAGAGCCATGTATGAGAAAGCATGTGCACACATATTGGTTTTGCATCTAGGGATGTGGAGAGGGGCTTGGTCAGTTGATCAGAGCCCATAGGAGAGGGGTTGTGAGTGCAGCAGAGAGGCTATTAAATGTAGGATGAATCCTTTGTTATTTTTATTAATTATGGTAGCTGGGATCTGTGCTCTTAATTGTTTGCTATTAACTCAAGACATTAGCCCTAATATTAATATTGTATTGAGCCTGCTTTTAAGATGTATTCTAAACATTATATTGGAAAATTATGTAAATGAAGTATGTCTCACAATCATTGCATATGTATTTCTTACCTATAAAGAAAACTATAAAAATTACAGTTTAAAAAGATACATGGAGCAAGGAATGGGTGCATGGAGCAGGGAATAGATACATGGAGCAGGAAATGGGTATAGTTGTGTGAAGGAGGGATGGACACATGCAGCAGAAATGGGTACATGGAGCAGGGAATGGCTACATAAAGTGGGGATGGGTGAATGGAGCAGGGATGTATACATGGAGCAAGGAGTACGTGGAACAGGGAGTGCAGTGGGAATACAGTGGGGTGGGTGCATGGAGCATGCATGAGTACGTGGAGCAGGGAATGGGTACATGGAGTGGAGATGGGTGTATGGACCAGGGATGTGCCTGAGGAAGTGGTGGGGCTGACACAATCACAGATTTAAGAATGCATTGGATTTATTTATTTAAAAGTTTTACCAGGAAAGGCATGCTGAGCAGGCTACTACTCAATTCCAGATATATCCCGGGGAGAACAAGGCAGAGCATACAGGATATATACAAGCACAGCGTGTAATAGGAGTACATGAACAATTACAAAATTTATTTATTTAAAAGTTTACCAGGAAGGCATACTGAGCAGACTACCGCTTGATTCCAGATGTGTCCTTGGGGGTGTTAGGGATAGGAGGATACATAGACACATACATAATGCAGAAATTAACACCAAATATATACAGGTGTACATACAGTATGTACTCAGCAATGCATCAACAGAACATCAGAGTTGATGAGGCATAAATATGGGGACAGATACAAGAGATAAGATATATTAGGTTCAGAGTTGAAACACAGGAGTCACCATAGCTAATACTGGTTAGAGAGCTGGGTCCTTGTCTACTGTGAGCTTAGGCTGCATGAGCAGTCAGCAGGGAAATGCTCTTTGAGGAGGGAGTTGAGTATCCGAGGGGAGGGAGCGTGCAGAATGACTGCAGGCAGGGTGTTCCATAGCTTGGGAATGTGAGCTCTGAAGGCCAGTTGGCGGCGGGAATCATGTGAGGACTTGAAGAAGCTGGGGGTCACAAATTCCTGAGTGAGTAAACAGGGGGTGTTTGAGCACTCAGCATAGGCCAAAGGTATGGGAGCAGTGACTGGGCCCAGAATTTGGCTGTGAGTCTATTACAGTGGGACTGGTGACTATTGACAAGCGAAAGGAGGTTAAGGGACTGGTAGAGGTCACAGTGGTGGGTGGAGGGTGTACAGTCCAGAGCAAAGCGACAGGAGGAGTGAAAAAGAGGGTCCAGTCATGGTAGGGTGGACTTAGGAGCAACACTGTGTACTGCATCCCCGTAGTCAAAAATAGGGAGGATAATGTTCTCCACAATTGTTTTGCGGGCTGGCAGAGGGATACAGCCATGGTTACGGTATAAGGCGCCCAGTCTGGGGTGCAGTTTATTGTGGATAGCATTGATCTGTGCAGCGAAGTCAAGGTGCTGGTCCAGCCAGACCCCAAGATATCTAAAAGTGGTGCAGGCTTCTAGGCGAGACCCAGCTAGGGTTTTGAAGGTTGGAGTGGCGGGAAGACGGAACAGTCTCTGCCTCGTGCCAAAGGTTAAAGAGACAGTTTTCTTGGCATTAAGAGTAAGTTGATTTGAGCAGAACCAGAGCTGAACATCGTTGAAGTCTTGCTGGAGTCTGAATGCCACTTCCAGGGGGGAGGGGCCTGAAGTATGCAGTACTATGTTGTCAGCATGCATGTGAATGGATGTGTGAGGGTAGGCTGATGGTAGGTCATTCAGGAAGCTTGAGAACAGAATTGGGCCAAGGACAGAGCCTTGGGGTACGCCGATGGTGACAGGGAGGGAGGGAGACAGAAATGGATGCACCAATTCTGACTGATTGGGACCTGTCTGCCAGGTATGATTTGAACCAGCTGGGCCACACTGGAGAGTCCGGCTTGGGAGAGCTTCAATAGGAGAACTGCATGAGATACACTATCGAATGCCTTAGCTAGGTCAATAAAAATGGCAGAGGTGACGTGGCCTTGGTCCATGGCTGTAAGGATGGAATCAGTGAACCTGAGGAGGGAAGTGACAGTGGAGTGGGATTTCCTAAACCCCGACTGGTAGGGAGTAAAGAAGGAGGAGGAGTCAAGGAAGGAAGACAGTTGCGAGAGGACTAGATGTTCCTGGGTTTTGGCTAAAATGGGGAGGAGGGAGATGGGGCGGAAGTTACCAGGGAAGGATGGGTCATCATCTTTAGGGAGGGGGATGACTGTGGCATGCTTCCAATGAGAGGGAATTGTGGTGCTAGAGAAGGATAGGTTGTAGAGGGACGCTAGGGGGATGGCGATGGCTGGGGCCAAAAGGTAGAGCATTTTGGCATCCATCTCAGAGAGGCATTTACCCTTGGTGGGATTGTGGGTGAGCAGGGCATTGAGAACTTCATGCAGAGTAACTAGGGAGTAGGAGAAGGCCAGGTAGGGGGTTTGGGTGGGTAGGGATACAGAAGTAGTAGGGAGTGTGCTTGAGTGGGGAGCGGTCGCACTACGGTGAAAAAGGAGTTGAAAGCAGAGGCTACTGCATGAGATTCTGATCTTGTAGCACTATAACTAGAACAGGGTGGGGCTGTGGGAGGGGAGAAGAGTGATTTTATCGACTTCCAAAACTTGGCTGGGTGATTTAGATTGTTTTTGAAATATGATGTGAAAATGTATGCTTTTGTCTGCTGGATAATCCTGGTGCAGGCATTCCTAAGTGTTCTGTAATGTAGATGATCAGCATGGGTGCCTGATGTTTGTAGGCTTTCCATGCCTGGTCCCTGGCTCGAAGGTGGTCCAATAGGACTGCGGAGATCCATGGCAGATGGGCTCCCCTTACACGGACCTTTTTGAGTGGGGCATGGTGGTTCCAGATGACAAGGAATCTGGATTTAAAGAAGTCCAGGGCAGAGTCAATAGAGGTGGTCTTTGCTATGCCGGACCAGTCCGAGATTTCCAAGTCATGTAGGAGTCCTTCAAGGTTAAGGGATTTATATGATCTGATGAGGAGAGTTCTTGGAGGAGGTAGCTTGGCTTTAAATATTTTTCTTACTATGTAAATCATGTGGTGGTCACTCAGAGAATCTGGTAAAAGGCCAGAGGCAATTATCCTGTGAGGGTGTGAAGTGAGGGCCCAATCCAGTAGGGAGTGGTTCTGAGTTTTGTGGTTTAGAGGCGTGGCCTCAGTGATCCGTTGAGAGATTTAGTGCTGCCACCTGGTTGCGGAGCTTGGTACGTGCACCAGAGAGCCCATTCAGACTGAAGTCACCAAGGATATGGAGCTCACCCCCTGTAGCAAGGTTTTTTAAGGTGTCCAGGTGAGCTATGACTGAGGTCGTTTGGAAGTCTAGGGAACAATAGGAGCCAGCAACAAATATGGGGATTGAGTGGAATAAGGAGATTTTTATTGGCAAGGCATCAATGGATGGTGAGAGTGCTGACAGTGAGAGAGGAGAGAACTTTATCTGGGAAGATATGTAGATGGCTATTCCACAGGTATCTACAACACAGTCAATTAAGTTAGACAAGCACAATCACATCAATTTAAATTAGACAAATACAATCACATGAAGTTAAAATTTGCAGCTAGTCTGCAGTGACCAGCCTTAGTGGCTTCAGCAGCACAACAGCAAAGTGAGCAACACCACGAATATTTACAACAGTGTCATAAAAATTGACAAGCATAACACATGGAAATTAAAATTTGCAGCTAGACCACAGTGCCTAGTTCAGGATAGACATAAGGAAATCTTGGCGGTCAGGGGCAAGGGGCAACAGACTTCTAAAAAAACTCAGTGATCTTACGAGCTCAAATGGGCAGACAGTGGGCGATTGGCCCTTATCTGCTGACAGTATCTAAGTAGCTATGTGCATATGGAGAAAGGAATGGGTGCATGAAGTCGGGATTAGTGCATGGAGCAGGGATGGACACATGGAACAGGTAATGAGTATATAAAGTTGTGATGGGTATAGAGCCAGGATAGGCAGCTGTAGCATGGATGGAAACATGGAGCAGGGAATGGGTACATAAAGTGTGGATGGGCGCATGAAACTGGGATGGGTACATAGAGCAAAAAATGGATACATGAAATGGAATGAGTACATAAAGTCATGATGGGGATAGAGCCAGGATAGGCAGATGCAGCAGGGATGGGAACATGGAGCAGGGGATGGGTACATAAAGTGTGAATGGGCGCATGGATAGAGTGGGGGTAGGTATATGGAGCAAGGGTAGGCACACAGAGCAGGGAGGAATACATGGAACAGTGAATGGGTACATGAAGTGGGGATGGGTATATGGTCCAGGGATGTGCATATGGAGAAGGGAATGGGTACATGAAGTAGGGCTTGGTGCATGGAGTACGGATGGTAACATGGAGCAGGGAATGGGTATATAGAGCAGGGAGTGGGTGAAAGGAGTAGAGATGAGTACATGGAACAGGGGCAGCTACATAAAGTGGGGTAGGAGTATGGAGCAGGGATGGGTATATAAAGTGGGGATGAGTGAATGGCACAGGGATGGTCGCATGGAGCAGGAACAGGTGCATGGAGAGGGGATGATGAATGGAAAAGGATGGGTGCATGCAGTGGGGATAAGTGCATGTAGCAGGAGTGGGTTCATGGAGAAGGGATGGATACAAAGAAAAGGGAATGGGTACATAAAGTAGAGATGGGTACATGGTGCAGGGATGGGCACATGGAATGAGGATGGGCATATGTAGCAGGGAATGGTCATGGAGGAGGATGGGTGCATGGAGCAAGGATGTGCACATGGAGCAGGGATGGGTACATAGAGTAGGGAATGGGTACATTAAGTGGGGATGGGCATTTTGAGCAGGGAGTGGGTGCATGGAGTGTGGATGGGTGCATGGAAAATGGATATGCACATGTAACCCCCCTGCAAATGGGGGTTCCCAAAAGACTTCCAGGAGCTTGCTTGAATGCTCCAAGCCTGAATGGTGTTTGGCGTTTAAGCCATTTATCAGTGAGTGTTTTTAGAGCCTCTGGTACTGTCTCTTTAAGAGCTGTCTGCTTGCAGACATAATTAGTTTGTATGGGGGGACTGTGTGCTTCTCTGAGTACCACTCGAGCTGCTGCCAATTCACTTCATTTTTGCAGTCACTAGAGTGCAAAGGGAACCTATCTGAAAGATGTAACTGTTTGCCAGAAATTATTTAGAGTAATAATGAAATTACAGTTTGTCTAACCTGCTTTCTTTGCAGTCAGAACTGTGTCTGCTAGTTCCCCATTCTAGTTTTGAACTGCTGAACTGGACCAATCAGTGTGGGGTAGCTAGCTCTAAAATGGTGCCTTGGACGAATCAGAACTTGGACTCATAATCTGAGCCAGCCACAAGAGGATTGTATGGGCAGTGACTCTGGGAGATGTAGTTTAGACTTCAGTGCCTTTTTGGACCAACAGCAGCAGTCTATTGTGAGTGACAGCCAATCCAGTCAAGAACTGGGAGGAACTCAAAGGAAGTGCCGGTTTGTCGGTTGGAGTTTCAGTTGAGCTTTGGCAGTGAAGAAGGAAGGAGCCCTGTGCTTTTCAGTGTGCAGTTTTAGTCAAAAACGGTGTAAGGCCCAGAGTTCCGGTCTGCAGCTTGTGTAACAGCTTGTTAGGACTAGATCCGTCCTGTGAAAAGAATCAAAGGATCTCTGAAGAGTAGAAACCAGGCTCACCCTGAGAAGACTGGAGGAATTGCTGAAAATTGCACTCGGTCTGTCAGGAACTGAATCTGCTGTGTGTTCTCGGGTATTGTGCAGTAATTGCGATCGGGATACAGATGCAGCCTGCCTGGTATAGTGCTTTCTTTATATGGATGTGAAGAGGTTTGTGTACCTCAAGTGAGCCCTGCTGACATTGAAGGACCCTATCTTATTTGGAGGTCTGAGTACTAATTCAGAGTCGCTCCTGTTGATTGCCACATTAAATCCAAATGGAATTACTGTACTGCTGACTGTTTAATTTTCCTTTTCTCTGTGTGAAAGGGCCCCTACCAGCTGCCACGGTTTGGACTAGCCACTAGGGCTTGGGTACCCAGGGACAGTAACTGATAGGGATAGGCCTGTGCACAGAGCCATAAGTGAGATTATTAGAGTGATAAGCTAATTAACCTGATTTCCCCTGTCCTTGTTATATCCCCTAAATAAATCAGAGCTGCTTGTTTCAGCAAAGTTATACTGCCGAGGTATTTGTGTATGTTAAAGTACTGTACTGTGAATGTTGCACTGTATCTCATTTCACAGGAGGTCCCAGTGCCGGAACCAGTCCTGGGGGTAAGTGTATACTGTGAAGGTAATTCTGATATATTGTGTGGGCCACTAGTGGGAAGAAAGGGGGGTTGCAGTGTCCCAGAGGGCTGTGACCAAGTTAGTTTAACTATTGCAAACCCTGACCTCTGGGTGGAGGCACCCGCCATTGGATCCAGGCCCCTCAACCTGTTAGTGGCAAATCAGGCAGGGGTAGTAGCCCCTGGGATAGCGCCATCTAGGGGTTACACACATAAAGCAGGAATGGGTACATGGAGTGGGGAATGAATACATAAAGTGGGTATGGGTACATGGAGCAGGAAATGGGTACATAAAGTGAGGATGCTTGCATAAAGCAGAGATGGCTACGTAAAGTAGGGATGGGGCACAGAGCAGGGACTGGTACATAGAGCAGGGATTGGGTACATGAAGTACAGAATGGGTACATAAAGTGGGGATGGATACATGTAGCAGGGATGGGTACATGGTGCATTGAATGGGTACATAAAGTGGGGATGGGTGAATGGACCAGGAATGGGTGCATGGAGCTGGGATGGGCACTTGGAGCACAGATGGGTACATGGAGAAGGTAATGGGTACATGGAGCAGAGAACAGGTACTTCTGGGATGGGTGCATGGAGTAGGGAATGGATACATAAAGTGGGGATGGGTGCATGGAGAAGGGATGTCTGCAGGGAGAAGGGGTGGGTGTACGGAGTGTGGATGGGCACATGAAGCAGGGTATGGGTACATAAAGTGGGGATGGGTACATTGGTAAGAATATTGCAAGTATATAACCCCACCAGATTTCCTGGTACCACCATCCATCAGTTTCTGAGTTTATCCAAATGTGCCCCTTCTTGAGTTAAGAAACACCTGCCATTAGGCTGTCTGTAAAGGTTTTGAGACTCTCCTGCCAAGTCTGAAAAGAAACACGGTATCCATGTGCTGGATGTTTCAGCCACACAATGGGAGCAGAACCATATATACCCCAGCCCAAGAAACACAGCCTCCCCCCACATTACCATTTGAGGATGACCACTCAACAGAGGCACAGCAACTCCCCATCCACTTAGTTTATATTTTGCAGTTAATCTTAGTGACTATTTTTTATACACACAACACAGTACAACCTCAGCATTCCATATCACCAAACTAGTACATTTACAGTATGCTGTATTGCTCCACGTTGTCAATAGGGAGCTAACACACATGGATAATGACCACCCCTACTGGGGTAATAGCACAGTCTGAAGCTGTCAATCAGCATAGAATCTTGGGTACCTGAACATTCTGAGATCACTGATTTTCCAGTCTTTGCTGTGCCAGAAGAGGAGTAGGACAGCATAAGGAGATTCTCTCTCTCTCAGAAGCATCGGTCTACAATTATTTTGTTGTTTTCTAATAGGAATGTGCAACTGGAAAACATGTTGGGGCTGCCTGGTGACAGGGATCATCCTCAGATTTAGAAATCATGCCTGTTAAGCTGCAATTTTCAAACTGCTAATTTGTCTTCATGTTCAGTGTCTTCTGTGCATGAACTGGGGTCTATGTGCCATTTCACTTTCTTTAGGGTGAGTTTTACTAGGTCTCTGCACCTTCCTAGCCTGGTGCCTCAGGAAAGTGAAGTTGTATTGCTTTTTTGAAGAGGTGGGAATCCTTACTAATCTACCTGTCCTTCCTTTTCCTTCCCCTGGCACGCTTGTGGCGGCAGTCCTCTCCTTCGCCATCCCCCTGTATTTGGTCAGCAGCTTGCCAATGGAGTCTTTTCTCCCAGTTGAGCAGTGTCATGTCTGCATACTCTTGGACTGCCCAGATCTTCCCTTGATTTCTTCTGCATGGTCCGAACCATCTGTGGGCTTTTTGAATTTTATTTTTACTGTTTGGCTCCATGCTTTTTTCTGCCCTCAGGTAGAGTAGCTGCGCTCATCAGCACATCAGTCGGCTTGGCCAAGCTGCACAGTCCCATTTGCCATTGCTGACATTCCTCCAGCACATATTTGCACCTTGTTGTCTGCAGTCACTATCTGCAGGTTTATTTTGTCTATTTTATTTATTTCAGTACTCGGAAAACCATTTGAACTCAGAGCTCAACATAGGTTCCACATCAGAACATTTCAGTACAACAGATAGGTGAAATTATATAAAGGATTGCAGAAATACAAAGGTAAACAAACAGGATTATATGTCAAACACAGTACAGGTCACAGGAAAACAGAATGTGCAGTGCCCAATGGTGAAACCAGTCAGTTGTCAGCAAACAAGAGGTTGTTTGGAGTGTTGCTAAGTGCTAAAGAAAAAAGGAAAAGAAGGGAAGAAGCACAAGTGCAATGTGCAATAGGAGAGTAATATCAGTATAGCAGTAAGGATTGAAGGGAGGTGACTAGATTGGAGGCAGAGGGAGAGGGTGCTAGGTATGTGGGGGGAGCAGGAGGGCCTACTCAAGGGAGAGAGGGAAGGATTGAGGGGCAGGGGACGGAAGTAGTGATGGGGGGTGGAAAGGTAATGCTAGCGATGGCAGGCACATCGAGATTCGCATTATTCTAAGGAGCTTCAAGTTCATTTTGAAAGTACCCAGTGTGAGCAGACACACAATGTTCTCCTGAAGAAGTTGAACCACAGCAGTGCACGGTAAGCAAAGGACCTTTGTACCCGAGATGTTCAACATTTTGGAGTTAGAAAGGACTGCTGTTCGGAGTTACGGGTGTGGCATGGATTACTGCTGGGAACCAGAAGTTGTTGGACCCCTGGTGGCAGCTGACCAGGGCAGATCTTTTTGGCCAGAAGGCAGGATCGGTATTTTAGTCTGCCACTAAGCATGAGCCAGTGCACCCTGGCATAGCGATCACAGGTGCGAGTCAGTTGGTGCGCACCCTAAGGTAAGCCGGCAGGCTTTGTTTGGTGCAGTCTTTATGCACCAGAGAGTAGTATCCGTGGCAGAACCATATATAGGCAGTCCATAGTCCCCCCAGGGAACACACAGAACTATGAACAGCTATGCTGAGGGCTTCAGGGGAGAGGCTATGCTTATGACGATAAGGTAGAACTATGTACTTGTTAGCTTTGGCCGCGTTGTCAATGTGGAGAGTATAGGCGAGCGAGTTGTCAATAGTGATACCGAGGTATTTAAAGTGTTGAACAAGCTCAAGGGAAACCCCTCCACTATTGCATATTGATAGTGGGTAGTTTTTACGTTTGTTTAGAGAAGTGGAATACAGCATGATTTTTGTTTTCTTGTAGTTCATTATCAATTTATGATCTTTGAACCACGTCTCTACACTGGTGAAATTGCTCTGTAGTTGCTGCTCAAGGGCACTGGGGTCTGAGCCATTTGAGAAGACAAATGCATCATCTGCATAAAGGAGGATGTGGCCTTGACTGGCTTGGGGGAGACAATTCAAGAATAAGATGAACAGGAGGGGACCCGGTACTGACCCCTGCGGAACACCTGAGCAGAGAGGTTTGCTGTCGGAGGACAGTACCTATCCCGACTTGCTGGGAGCGGCAGTGCAGGTAACTGTGGAACCATGCAACAGCCTCAGGGGCAAGGCCTGTAGCAGTGAATTGGTCAACTAGAAGGGTATAATTGACCGTATTGAAGGCCTTTGTTAGATCGATATAGACTGCCCCAGCAAGCTGTCCAAGACTGAGAGATTTATGGATGAAGCCCATGAATTCCAGGAGGGCTGTAGTGGTACTGTGCAATGCCCTAAAGCTATGCTGCTTAGGGCATAGGAGTTTATGTTTGTCCAGGTATTCAACAAGTTTGTCCACGATGATTCGTTCCAGGGCCTTTGAGAGTGGTGGAAGTATAGAGATGGGTCTATAGTTCTCAGGCAAGGCTCGATCCCCGCTCTTGTACACAGGGGTAACTACTGCAGCTTTCCATTTTTTGAGGGAATGCTGCAAACCGGAGTGATAGGTTGAGGATATGGGTAAGAGGAGACAGGATTTCTTCCAGAGAGAGTGAGATTAGATTCAGATTGAGGTTATCTCCACTGTATCTCCCCTTACTGAGCACCTTACACAGGTATTTCTTGGCTTCCCCGATAATAACAGTCTTGAAGCGAAAAGGAGGATGCACTGGGGTCTGTGAAGGAGCAGTAGGGTTGGTGAGGGAGAAAAAGTCGGTAGGGAGGACATTACGGAGGTCGGTGAAAGCAAGGTTGAAGGTGTTGGCTATAGATTTAGGATCAAGGATGGGGGATACATCAATGCTGAGCATGGTGGGGGCTGTCTTGGGCTCACGTCTGGTGACCTCTTAGGTTTGCCCAGAATTTACAACCATTATTCCAGTTCTTGGCTAGGGCCTCCTTGTAGTAGAAGTTTTTGACAATTTGGATGGTCCTGGTACAGTTATTCCTGGCCCGTTTGTAATTCAGGATGTCTGACTGCTTCCCTGTGGCCCTGACTACATGCCAGAGATGGTCTCTATTTTTCATTTGTTCAAGGGTGTCTGGGCTCATCCAGGGGTTGAAATGGCCTTTGATTTTATGCTTTTTGAAGGGTGCATGAGTGTCACAGATTGTATTGAATAGGAGGATGAAATGGTCACGTGCACTATCAGTGTCAGAAGCCCCAAACACTGCTGACCAGTCAGCACTGAGGAGATCGGCTTTAAAGTGGCCTGTGTGATCAGGCTTGAGGACCCTGTTGGTGACTGTTCTTGGGGTTGGGGGGTTGGTGAAATTATTAGCCAAACTGAACATGACAGGGGAGTGGTCACTGATGTTGTCTGGGAGGACAGAGGCATTGGAAACATGCTCAGGTTGGTTTGTGAGTACCCAGTTGAGCAGAGTAGTAGTGCCCATTCTGTAATCGGTCCTAGTGGGGGCTTCAATGAGCTGTGTAACGTGGACAGCCTAAATTGCATCTCTAAAGTGGTTAGCTTCAGGGGCAAGTCAATTAATACTGAAATCACCAAGAAGTATAACCTCGGAGTTTAGGGTCAGGCTTCCAGTGCAGTCTATGATGGCTTGGAGACTTTGGACAGAGTTCTTTCATGGGATGTAGACTGATAACAGTGTAATTGTTTTGTTATGGGCCCCAAGAAGGACCTTAATGGCAAGGGCCTGTGAGAACGGCCCCTTAGCTGGGTAAATTTAGGACTATGCCCTGTAAGCTAGCCTTAAGGTAGAGTGCACCACCATCACCTCTTTTAGATACTCAATCTTGCCTAAAAATTGTGTAACTCGGTAGACTGATGGCATCATCGGGGATCCTGGGAGACAGCCATGTCTCGACAACTGACAGCACATCAGGATGATGGAGGGCTACCCAGGCTTGTAGATTTTCAAGCTTTGCTGCCAGGCTGCGGATGTTTAGGGATGCAGAGGTTAACGTGCCTGGTTTCTGTGCAATCGTACCCTGATTTTGAGGGGGGCCTGGATTGGGGTGGATGTTGCCTGAGAGAAGTAGCAACAAGAGGGTTAGTCTAACCAAGTAACTTTTTAAAGGATTTGGTGTTAGCTTTGTGCTGCCTTCTTGAGTTTATTCTGATGGCATGCTTGTCGGAGAGTGGGAGTAGTCTGAGCAGGAGTGTGGGAGGAGGAAGCCATGGCTGGGCACGCCAAGTTCTGGACCAGGCGTGCCAGGCTGTGTTGTCAGGCATACAAGTAGCAGGTAGGTCAGAGTCAAGCACTGACATTATGGTGCAGCAAGTATTGCCATAGGTATGCTCAGTGATAAGGAGGGTAGGCGGTTTAGGGTCATTGCGTGGCTGCCCTGCGAGCATACAGAGAACGGTCAGAAGAATATAAAAAGGCATTAATCTGGTTACCGAAGTCATGATTGGTAGGGGAAGGGGAGAAGTCTAAGATTAATACTACTCTAGAAAAATGCAAGGCCTTCTTTTCTGGCATGGGGTGCTACTGTAACAGCCGGATGTGCTGCTGGCTGACGTTGTGATGTCACACGCATCAGCATGATGTTGTCACACTGACACATAACTGTAGGTGTGCCTCCTAGCTCACCTAGTGTGATCACTGAGGCACTTTGGAAGCCACACTTGCTCTGTATCATGGAGCAAGTGTGGTTTCCAAAGTGAATGAGCCACAGGAGAACGTCACTTAGTGATGTGGATATGCTGTCTAGCAGGCATGTTAACCTGTAGCCTCGGCCCCTTCTAAACTGCACAGAGAAGCAGGTTATTAAAACAATTACAGAATGAGTATGAAGTTTAGTTAGCATTGTAAAGCATCAACGTTTTGTAAGAAGGGGGACCACATGAACTCCAAAATGTTTAGGCTCCAATGTGGTGGAGCAGATGTGGTTTCTATAGTGACAGAGCCAGAGGAGAACGTCACTAAGGAATGTCATCACATTTTTTACCAGTGTGATAATCTGCAGGTCAGTCTCTTCTTACCTGCACAGGGAAATAGGTTTGAAAGAGACACTATCCTGAATAATGGTGGGCAGGAACACAAAGAGAAAGAATTTTAGGAGGTAATCTGATTTATGACCCAGGAAAGGAAATAATAATAAGTAAAGGAAAGCAGGGTGCAACAGGGCTAAAACAGAATACCTATGGTGAGTTACTAAAATATTTAATTTATTACATTTGGAACAAAAGGTCGTTTTTTGAACAGTCAAGCAAACATGCTATGTGAAACAAACTGATTTAAGTTTAAAATCTAATTACAGAACAAGACACAAACACCCAAGAGATGCAAGTTTTTTTTCCCCAGCAATAAGGATATCACTAAACAAAAAGTCACATAAAATAATAAAAACTAGCAAAAAATAAGAGAATTTTACCTAGAAAATTATACTATATTCATACCTCAACTCCCCCACCCCTCCCCTATTTTTCTGTTCTAGATATAGAAAATCTTGATGAAATCCTGGGCATTATCATGGACAGGACAGCAGTATATAAAACAGGTATGTTCCCCCAGCATCTTTGACTATACTGTGAAAAAATAAGTTAAGTAATCATGAAAACCAATTGTGTTTCTTGTTCATTTTAAATTTATACAGCTCTACAAAGTTCTGTTGAAGGGACAAGTTAGTCCTGAAACATTAACCTTAATGAAATATGTTAATAAAGGTGTGACACAGAAATTTATTGACTCAAATAAAAGAATGAAAGCTTAAATAGAAAGAATTGGTGCTGACCCGGTGGCGCGGAGGGTTGAGCCGCTGGATGCCACACCTACTTTTGCATGTGACCAGAGTTCAGCAGCGAGCTAAAGCCGCCTGGGGTCAGCAGGAGAGGAAGAGGATCAAGCATCCGATGAGAGCTCTCCTCTCCCGGGGGCGGGTGAGCATGTCATCCAACTCCATGGCTGCCTCCAGGTGAAGGCTGGGGGCAGTGCCAGAGCAAGGGAGACTTGAGGCATGGCATCGTGACATGCGCGTGTTCATGGCCATGAGGGGGAGGGACTAGAAAAAAGCAGAAACACAGTGGCTGCAGGCTACATGAAATACCCACCAGCACACTGACGCTGCTGCCTCAGGACTGCCCATATAGCCCGATCCAGATACTTGTCATGGGAGGGGAGGAGGACAGCCCTCCCACCCCACCATGGGGGGCAATCCATGGGGGGCACAGGGGTACCAGGTGAGTAGTGATCAGAAGTCTGGAGGTGGACTGCTTCCCTGCCTGCAGGCCGAGGAGGATAAACAACAAATAAAAAAGAAAAAGAATTGGGTCGAGTACTTCATTTTCAAATACACAGAATTACTGGTTCTTTGGAAGGGCTCCCCTACATAAAACAAGAAACAAATAAATTATAAAGATAAAGTTCTAGGAAATAAAAAGGAGCACTGGAAGATGGATAATTAACTTACCTAATTGTGTAATGCAATCAAACATGTCTATTTCAGCAGCCCTAGCCTAACCCCCAAACTGGGAGGATGCAATTGGGGCACCGTCTGGCAGTGGTAAGGCTGAGTTGTGCAAATACTTTTTGATGATCTTAAATGAGCTGCTGAGTTCTGATCCTCATATCTGAACTCAAGGCAGGCTTCTCAGGTTGGGAGGTCCTTACATCACATCCAGGTACACCAGAACAGTGCAAGACTGTTCACCCAGATTTACAAGCAGCCCCACACTTGACATGGAAAGTCAGAACAAGGATTCAGGGGAACACAGGGAAAATCCTGTTCCTGCAACACTATCAGAGGAGGAAGAGGATCCCCCTTTGAAGAGGAGGAGGTGGACTGGAAAGAACCTAAGAAAAATATTCTAATCCTGCATCTGTTTTATACAAAGACTCTGTCGTACCTGATTATAGAAGCTTGTTGGACATTGCAGCTAAAGGAGGCGCAAGTCATGGAATCTCCAGGCTTGAATCCCATCTGTTCCCTTCTTCCTCAGCACTTGTGTTTTCCAAACTCCATGCACTGCGACCAGATTATTGAAAAGGAATGGGCCAAGACAGTTACACATAAGCAGCTCCATAGGCCAAGAGTGAGATGTTCATTTCTGAAGAAGAGCTCCCAGAGGTGGAAGCTTCACCGTTTGGCAGATAAGGCCTTGCATAATTATCTTTGTGACAGGGTTGAATAAGACTCTGTTCCATTTGTTATGCAGAAACACTTAAAAGCGAGGATCTGTTCAAACAACATGAAGTCTTGCTATATTATAGACATTAGCAGCAGTTTGATCCAGCTCTAGAACTCCATTAGAAGAAACAACATTACTAAGGTGAGTAATTTTTTCTTCTAGCCTCTCCTTTTCTGTTTGGTCTGTGATTGTGCAATCAAATTTCCTTGTGAGCCCTAGGAACTGATACTCCCACAGCCTCATGATCCTCCTTTCGCTGTCTCCCTACCTTCACTTGCTGTTTCTATCTTTTCTTCCCCGTTGCTTATCTTAGTCATAACAAGCATTTGTCAATGCCGAACGTTCGCTTGCAGGTACTTGCAGTGGTATTTGGCACTTGGACATGGCTTAAAAAAAATCAGTGACAAAGAAGTACAAGCATTTGTCAATGCCAAATGTTGCTTGCTTCTATGTGCTGTTTAGGTATTTGAAGTCATTGAGTGCAAATATTGAAAAAATTACGGAACTTCATTGACGCGCATAGGAACTGGGCATACGCACGCTACATAAAACAGTCATTTTTAGGAATTTTTTCACCAAATTTTCAACATAGCCATTTTAAGACCTCTGCTAATGAACTGTGTCACTGTGATTTTCTTAATGTGTCCCATACATTGATTTCACACCGACTGCGCCATTGTGCGCTACATGGGCGGAAACACATTTTGGGCAGGATGTGAAAAATGACAGCTGTACTGCTCATAAGGAGGTGTGGTAAAATGGCAATGTTGAAAATCTGGAGGAAAATATTGAAAATTCACTAACTTACGAGCGCAAGGAACCGCGCAACGACGGTCGTAAAACAGTCATTTTAGAATTTTCAAATTCCATACCCATTTTAAGACCTCTGCTCATGAACAGTGTCACTGTGATTTTCTTAATGTGTCCCATACATTGAGTTTGCACACCGATGCGCCATTATGCGCTACATATGGGCGGAAACACGCTTTTGGGCTAGATGTGAAAATTACAGCTGTACTACTCATAAGAAGGTGTGGTAAAATGGCAATGTTGAAAATCTGGAGTGGAAATATTGAAAATTTGCAAACCTAAGAGCGTGCGTAGGAACTGCGCAATGCACGCTCGTAAAAGTCATTTTTAGGAATTTTTTCACCAAATTTTTAACATAGCCATTTTAAGACCTCTGCTAATGAACTGTGTCACTGATTTTCTTAATGTGTCCCATACATTGATTGCCCACACCGACTGCGCCATTGTGCGCTACATGGGCGGAAACACATTTTGGGCAGGATGTGAAAAATTAAAGCTGTACTGCTCATAAGGAGGTGTGGTAAAATGGCAATGTTGAAAATCTGGAGTGGAAATATTGAAAATTTGCAAACCTAAGAGCGTGCGTAGGAACTGCGCAACGCACGCTCGTAAAAGTCATTTTTAGGAATTTTTTCACCAAATTTTTAACATAGCCATTTTAAGACCTCTGGTAATGAACTGTGTCACTGATTTTCTTAATGTGTCCCATACATTGATTGCCCACACCGACTGCGCCATTGTGCGCTACATGGGCGGAAACACATTTTGGGCAGGATGTGAAAAATTAAAGCTGTACTGCTCATAAGGAGGTGTGGTAAAATGGCAATGTTGAAAATCTGGAGTGAAAATATTAAAAATTTGCGAACTTATGAGCGTGCATAGGAACTGTGCAATGCACACTCGTAAAACGGTCATTTTTAGGAATTTTTTCACCAAATTTTCAAAATAGGCTTTTTGAGAGCCCACCTTATGAACACTGGCACTGTCATTTCATTAATCAGGTCTGAAAGGTGATTTTGTGCAGTGACTGTGAAATCACCCTTTGGGCCTGAATAACGCCATGACAGTGACAGAATTCATGAGAAGGGGTCCCAAACACCCCATATTGAAAATTTGGTGCAAAAATTCCAAAAAATGCCTAAGATATGCAACAAAGTTGAAAAAAACCCATCTAGTCCATTAAACAGCTTACTGGCATTTCCTCAGTTCACGGTTGGCTTTGAAGAGTGCAGACATGTTCCCGGTCCAGCGATGATCGTCGCTTGAACCTCGGAGGTAAGTATGGGGTGGGGGTGTGGGAGGCAAGTGCGAGTGGGTGGGTGTGGGTTGTGGGAGGGGCGGGGGAGACTGCGTGGGACCGCTTACTTTACAGGTTTTTTTTTTATAATTGACGGGACATTTGCCACACTCGGGTGGGCTCCCAGTGTGGCAGAAGGATGGCTGGGGGCCGTGGAGCCAACGGGATTTGACACCCCTGTCGGCAGACGACGCTGGACGCTTGGCCACGCTAGGTGGGCTCCAGCAGAAGGATGGCTGGCTGTGGAGCCGACGGGGACTGGGCACCCCGCCGGCATGACACGGGACATTTTCCACGCTGGGGTGGGCTTCCAGCATGGCAGAAGGATGGCTGGGGCCTATGGCCGACGGGGATTGGGCACCCGCTGGCAGATGACGAGGGATGCTTTTCCACGCTGGGGTGGGCTCCCAGCGTGGCACCAAAGATTTGGGGGGGGGCGTGACGCACTGCAAGCACACAGCGGTGGTTTTCTTTGAAGAGAAGACCACCGCTGTCATACACAGAACCGCGTCGATTGGTGCAGGACAGCCATGCCTGCTCAACCGAGCAGGGGATTGCACAGGAGAGGCACACCTCCAAAGTGTCCCATTCTCCCAAGACGTTCCTTGCGCATGCATGCAAATGAACGTAAAAATTTATGTGAATCTTTATGTAAAATTAGGTTTTCTGGTTTGAAAATGTATACAGTTATATTTTTGAAATGATTGCAAAAAGCTATTTGGAACTCAAGGGGATAACTCTGAGATACAGTTTGACCTCCACAAACTCATGTAGAATTGACAACAGGAAATTAGTTCTGGTATGCAAGGTTCTATTTTGTTGCACCTGCAAGGAAAGAAACTGACAAAGCTCTGATACATTTTGTGAGAAACAGGATGTCTCAGAATGAGCTCAGGATGAGAAAGTTAATTGTCAGGTAATGATTTCTTATAAAAAGAGCAATCTTTTGTTAAAAGGGAAAAACTGAGATTTGAAATTGAAAAGAAACCCTCGGATGAAGGACTTTGTTTTCTCAGTTTGCACTGCCTTTGTAAAGAGCTACCCTGAACAATTGTATTGTTATTTTACTGTTATTGATAACAATAAAATGCTTCCTGTGACTCTTATAACTGCTCTTGGTTTTCCTATGCTTCCTGACCTTTGCCTTGATGACAAATGGTGTTAGCAGTGGGATTTACATCATGCAAACTCTAAGCCAGGAGTTTTACACATGGGTACTAAACCTGGTACAAGCGAAGCACAGAAGAAAGGCATGGATCCTGCAAAGACAAGTCCAGGAGTGATTCCCAGAAGAATTGCAGTAAAACTAGCAGAGACAAAAGTCCAAACTGAGACTGTGCAGCCGGCACTAGCATTGGAAGAAGAAGAACAGGCAGGGACAGAACCTGAAAGCATGTCTGCCTTCTATAAATGATGGGCTAGACAACAAAGAAAGACAAAGAAGCAGAGAAAAGAAGAGATGCAGTGATAGGAGCAGAAGAGATGCAGCAAATGGAGCAGCGATGGTTGGATGCCTTGCAAACAATCAAAGCTGGAGGATCTGGCTCAGGTCCAGCAGAGCAACAAAACAAACACAACTTAAAAGATATTAAATTTACAAAGTTGTGTGCCATGGGTGATATCAACGTATACCTGACGGGTGATGTCCAACTTGCCTACGGCAATATGGACACTGCACAATCAGAAAACTATGACCTTATGAAAAGAGGGGTCCTTAAAAGATATGACATCTCAGGAGAGACCAACAGGCAAAGATTCTGGTGTCTGAAGTACAACTCAGTTGACAATCCTCGAGAAGCCTTCACTCGACTAAGAGAACTCCTCATTGAATTGCTCCAACCAGAGGGCAAAACCATCCTACCAATTGACATATTTGCAATGGAGGAATTCATCAAAATCCCTCCCACAAATGTGCAGCTTTGGGTAAAAGAACACCAACCAGAAAGTGGGCAAAAGGCAGTTTCTTTGGCCAAGGACTATCAGATAGCCAGACAGACCATGCAGCAGTGAAGTAACAGCCAACAACTGGCAAGATCCTCTTTTTCCCAATTTAACTCCAGGTCAGATGAGAACTCTAGTAGGGGTAACAAATCTGCACCCAAAGGCTTTATTTGCTATAACTGTAACAAGCCAGGCCATACTGCAAGAAACTGCCATAAAAATAAGGAGGGTAGCACTGGAGGAGATTTGTCCTTAGGAAACTGGGACAAGTATTTAACAGATATCAAGGTAGGGGATAAGGCTGTGAAGGGACTTAATGATTCAGGAAGCAGACAGACCCTGGTGCATGTTAAAGTGCTGGGAAAACACTGTGCAAAAGGACCAGGTAGTGGTGTTATCTGCATTCACGGGGACACTCAATACTATCCCATCACCCAAGTGACTGGATATTAATGGGGTGTCGCAACAAATGAAAGTGGGGATAGTAGCTAAGTTACCTATACCTGTAATAATTGGAAATGACTTTCCAGGATTTAGTGAGTTAATCACAGAGGAAGTGAAACCTACAGTTTCAGCAGCAGTGGTGACAAGAGCTCAGGCAAAGAAAACCTCAGACAGTGGGGACACTTTTTCTTTTAGTGATTTTGATTAAAACTTATTTGAGCCCAGCTCCAAGATCCAAAAGTCCAGGAAAGAAAGAAGACACCTGAAGAAACAGTGGCAACAACACTGATGGATATAAGGGGTTAATATATGAAATAGGGTTGTCAGAACTAGTTCCGGTAAAGATTCGAACCCTGGTGTTCGAGTTCTAACTTAGAACTCGAACACTAAACGGTTCGCAAAAGGGTTCGAATCACCACGAGACGTGAGACGTTGTCTGTTTGCACTTGCGTACGTACGGGTCAGGTGGGGGTCGAGTAAGCTGCGCGAGCCGCGGGATCTGTGGGGGAATTTAGGGAGATGTGCCACGAGGAGGAGCGCCATTTGCAGAGGATCGGAGCGGAGGTAGCAGCAGCCTAGCTAAACTGTAGCGTTAGCGGTTAGCATACCGCTACTCTTGTCCAGTGGCCACTTCCATCATCCATTTTCCTGTGAGACAGAGAACAAGAGAAAGGCTGAAAAAAGCTCAAAATCGGGTGGGAGTGGGACTAGGGGGGAGGTTCAGGACAGGTGGAGGGATTAATCAAGAATTGGGAAGGGACTGTGGAATAGGGAGGGATCGAGATCAATCAATATCAGGACTGGAGGAGGACTCGGAGAGAGAATAAAAAAAAAGAAGAAGAAGTGAAGAACCTTTGTGAAATGTGATTATTTGAAACTGCAGCACTGCTCAGTCAGTGGTGCACACTGACTGCACACTCAGCAGCTGCCAGCAACAAGCATACAAGGGGGCCAAAAAAAAGCAAATAAATCTGAACCCTTCCCAGTGTAGTGTGTGTGTGTCACAGAGAGAAGCCCAGTGCTTGCCCCTTGACTGCACTGTACCCTACCTAGTGTGTGTTACAGAGAGAAGCCCAGTGGCCAGTTGTGTGGTGGCATTAACCTTACATGACAGAAATGTAGAAATATAATTCTCATTCCCTGGGTTGTGTATGTGACTCCATCTCCTGTGGTCAGCCGATCACCCTGCTGCTGTGGGCCCCTTGACTGCACTGTACCCTACCCAGTGTGTGTGTTACAGAGAGAAGCCCAGTGGCTAGTTGTGTGGTGGCATTAATCTTACATGACAGAAACGTAGAAATATAATTCTCATTCCCTGAGTTGTTGGTTATGTATGTGACTCGTCTCCTGTGGTCAGCCCATCACCCTGCTGCTGTGCCCTTTGACTGCACTGTACCCTACCCAGTGTGTGTTACAGAGAAGCCCAGTGGCCAGTTGTGTGGTGGCATTAACCTTACATGACAGAAATGTAGAAATATAATTCTCATTCCCTGGTTGCGTATGTGACTCCGTCTCCTGTGGTCAGCCCATCACCTGCTGCTGTGTGCCCCTTGACTGCACTGCACCCTACCCAGTGTGTGTTAGAGAGAGAAGCCCAGTGACCAGTTGTGTGGTGGCATTAACCTTACATGACAGAAACGTAGAAATATAATTCTCATTCCCTGAGTTGTTGGTTATGTATGTGACTCAGTCTCCTGTGGTCAGGCCATCACCCTGCTGCTGTGTGCCCCTTGACTGCATTGTACCCTACCCAGTGTGTGTTACAGAGAGAAGCCCAGTGGCCAGTTGTGTGGTGGCATTAACCTTACATGACAGAAGCGTTAGAAATATAATTCTCATTCCCTGGGTTAGTTATGTGACTCCGTCTCCTGTGGTCAGCCCATCACCCTGCTGCTGTGCCTTGACTGCACTGTACCCTACCCAGTGTATGTTACAGAGAGAAGCCCAGTGGCCAGTTGTGTGGTGGCATTAACCTTACATGACAGAAACGTAGAAATATAATTCTCATTCCCTGGGTTGTGTATGTGACTCCGTCTCCTGTGGTCAGGCCATCGCCCTGCTGCTGTGTGCCCCTTGACTGCATTGTACCCTACCCAATGTGTGTTACAGAGAGAAGCCCAGTGGCTAGTTGTGTGGTGGCATTAACCTTACATGACAGAAACGTAGAAATATAATTCTCATTCCCTGGTTCATATGTGACTCCATCTCCTGTGGTCAGCCCATCACCCTGCTGCTGTGTCCCTTGACTGCACTGTACCCTACCCAGTGTGTGTTACAGAGAGAAGCCCAGTGGCCAGTTGTGTGGTGGCATTAACCTTACATGACAGAAATGTAGAAATATAATTCTCATTCCCTGGGTTGCGTATGTGACTCCATCTCCTGTGGTCAGCCCATCACCCTGCTGCTGTGTGCCCTTGACTGCACTGTACCCTACCCAGTGTGTGTTACAGAGAGAAGCACAGTGGCCAGTTGTGTGGTGGCATTAACCTTACATGACAGAAATGTAGAAATATAATTCTCATTCCCTGGGTTGCGTATGTGACTCCATCTCCTGTGGTCAGCCCATCACCCTGCTGCTGTGTGCCCCTTGACTGCACTGTACCCCACCCAGTGTGTATTACAGAGAGAAGCCCAGTGGCCAGTTGTGTGGTGGCATTAACCTTACATGACAAAGATGTAGAAATATAATTCTCATTCCCTGGGTTGCGTATGTGACTCCGTCTCCTGTGGTCAGCCCATCACCCTGCTGCTGTGCACACCTTGATTGCTATGTGTATGCCTATGCCCAGCAGCCCAATCATTCTGTAAGCCTTGAACCTGGGATCCTTTAGTTGCAAACTGTCATATTCTTCAATTACTTTCAGTCCACGGTATCACAGTGTCACACAACCAAAATAAAATTTTGGAGTTGTAGCCAGCGATCACAGATCACATTGCTTTGTTACACAGAAATTGTTTGGGTGTGGGTGTGTTCACCGCAGTATACTGGTAGTACTGGTACTTACTGTCTGTTATGGCTGACAGCAACATAGATGAAGCATCTAGTGCTGTTGTTGGAGCAGGTGTTGGTGGTATTGGTAATCCTGGTGCTAACAGAAATAGCCAAAATGTTTCACATGATAAAAATTCAACAAACAGCAAAAGAGCAACAGTGAAGTGTGGTAAAGGGGGACCTTTTAAGAAAACCTGTACAGCTGCTGGGGTCACACGGAGAGGCACCATAAGGTATGCCATTCATGCTGTTAAGATCCCTGTGACTAGCAGCAATAATGCAAGTGACTGTGAGTCCCTTTCTGACTCAGACAGTAGCTCTTTGTCTCAGTCCGACACTGTTGTGTCTCGTGACAAATCATTACTTCCTCAACAAAGTGAAATGAGCAAGTCTGCTGACAATGAATCAGGTAGTGCACTTGCAAATACATCCAGCACTGTTGGCAATGAAAGGACATATCCATTGAATCCACCACTTCTGTGTTGGCCAGCAATGAAAATCCATCAGAGTCTTCTGCCCACTCTTCTAGCACCAAGGAGCATGTCCCAGGTTCTGTTAGGACAGGTGAAAAGACACAAACAGTCTTTAGCTATCTTCCTAGCACTCCGAACAAAATCTGTCACATCTGAGGTGTGGAATTATTTCTCTGTCAGTAAACTGATCCATGCAGAGCAATTTGTTCCCTTGTAAACAGAGTGTAAGCCGTGGTAAAGTTGTGTCATGCCTTGGCACTACAGCTCTTAAACGCCATCTGAAAAGCATTTGTTTTGCTTGATCATCCAAAACCCATGTCCTCCATCTTCCAGACCGCAAGAGAAGGGTCAGGAATCTGAAATGGATACTGAATTGTCTGAACTTGATGCGGACAGAACCACTGCCAGCCCTAGGATCACTGTTACCACCAATGCCAGCACCATTAGTACCAGTTGCACATCCAGTGATGGCACTGAATGTATAAGTCCTAGTCCACCATCTCTACGTCCATCTGCCCATCAAGCACGGTGTATAATAAACCAGCAGGGACATGTTGCAAACAGCTAACACTGTCTCAGGCATTTGAAAGGAAGAATACCTTTACTAGAAATCATCCAAAGACCCTTCATCTTAATCACCGATTGGTGAACTGTTAGTCCGGAGCCCTTCTCCCATACTCTTTGGTAGATCATGAGGATTTTAGGAGCTCATGACATTAGCAGAGCCTCGATACAATGTTCCTCATCGAAGGTACTTTTTCCTATGTTGAAATACCAAACATTTATCAGGCTTTAAAAGCGACAGAGATGCTGCACTTAAAACTGCAGAGGGTGGGGTTATTCATGTCACAACAGATATGTGGACCAGCACTCAAAACACAGATTACATGTCCCTTACCGCTCATTGGGTCACGTTTTCTTGTGCTTCTTCAAAAACAAAGACACCCCAAAAGATGGCGCTGCTGCATATAAAGAAGTTTGGGCAAAGTCATACTGCTGCAAACATCTTGCAGGAACTAAATGACCTCCTTGACGAATGGGTTTATCTCACAGTCTAAAATGTGGCTTCATAGTAAGTGACAATGGAGCCAACATCTTAAAAGCAGTACAGGATGGAGGATTTCTGCATGCTTCTTGCTTTGCACATTGCTTACACTTAATTGTCATGGGATTTCTCAGCAACGAAAACACAAGTGGATGGTATGATTGCTGTTTGCAAAAAATTGTGACTCACTTTTCACATTCAACTAAGGCTATACGGACATTGTCCGAACTGCAAATAAAACACAAGCTGCCCCAGCAAAAGCTGATTCAAAATGTTTCACTCATTGGAACTCAACGCTTATATGCTGCAGCGCCTCTTGAGCAAAAGCAAGCTGTACATGAGTACTGCTCCAGTTACATTATTGAGATGGCATTATGCTGTCTGTGCTGCAGTGGAAATTAATGGAGACAGTGTGCTGTATCCTAGCTCCTTTGAGACAGCTACAAGGGACATGTCTTCTGAAGGTGCATCTGTGAGTCAGGTTATCCCACTCGTAATACTCATTTCACATCATCTTAGTGTTCTAAATCTACAAATAGAAAAAGACAGATCTGAAGCGCAGACAACATGTCGCCTGTATCATGGGAATCTCATAAAGAGAATGAGCAAGCGCTTCAAAACCAATGACAAATTAGTTGCAATGCCGAAATCAAGACACTACATCCATGCAACTCTCTTAGATCCCAGGTTCAAGGCTATATATCTTCCAAAAACAGATGATATAAAGCAGTACAAATGTATGTTGCTAGATGAGCTGCAGCACTCACAGGAGTCAAACACAGACACGCACAGTACCCTCAGGTTGTCATCACCACAACATGCAGATTCATCTTCACAAAGGGATACAGAACTGGAAAAGTCACAAACATTAACAGTAGTTGTTCCACAACTGCCACTTCTTCAACCCTTAGTAGCAAGCTAAATCTGTGGCAAAACCTTTCCCAAATTGCTGCCATACCAGCTGCTTCTGCTGATTCCTCTTCTGAGCGGTCTCTGTCCATCATGGTAGACAGTTACCTGCAAGAACTGCCTATTCCTATTGATGCATGCCCTTTGAATACTGGAGATCAAAAAGTCAATTTGGACAGAGCTGTATGATGAAGCCTGTAAATATCTTGGTTGTCCTGCAACAAGTGTCTCTTCAGAATGCATGTTTAGTACAGCTGGCAATATTGTGACAGACACCAGAAATAGGTTGCTGCCAGAAAATGTACACACGTTAACTTTTATTAAAGTTAATAAGTCAAGATTTTGTATCCCTACAAGAGTATACAAACTGATCCTGAAGTGATTGATGTTGTGGATGTTGATGGTGATGACAACTCAGATGGTGGTGGCTGGTAATACTGAGTGGAACGAGTCTCTCTGCACCAAAAGGAAACTTTACAGACTGTGATGACTTTGGTTGTCGCTCTCTCCTTTCTCGATCTACTACCTTGGACTATATACCCCTAAAACTTTCACCATTTCATGGCAAACTGCTTTGTAGCTAGGGTCTAAACTAAAGTCAACAAGTTTTATATACAGGGCAATTTTAACATCAGTGGGAACAGGCCACATTTGGCATAAAGGGACACTGTCACATCAATCCTTTCTGTATCATATTATTTATAGTTAAAGTGAAAACATATATTTTGGATTTACCTTCTGTGACTTTGTGGTGCATCAGTATGGGCTGGGACAGGAGACGGTCTATTTTTCAATTTTAAAGAGGACAAAACAATGAGTTCTAATTGGTAGCTGTTTATTATTTTTTCAATTACACAAATGTTAGCCATAAACGAAAAATGGATGCTAGTACATGGGTGAGGGTTGTGGGTTGGTTTTAACATGGGTGTAAGGGTGGCATGGGTGCTACTGCACAGATGAGGGTGGTGGAAGAAAAGTGGAATGGGTGATGGGGTGAAAGGTGGGTGTTTTAGTTCTTTCATTTACAGATTCGTGATCAGCTGGGAATGGTGAGGAAAAAAATGATGACAGACCAAACCTACTGTACACATAATATATATTCTTATTAAATACATTGCAAACTGCTGCCACCTAGCACAATTGTCCTGTCCCCTTTAAAAAAAGAATAAAGGAATCAGAAATAAAAGAAAATCTGCATCAGCAGTTTTCACAGAATGTGACGTATCATAAAGTGTTTTTGCTTTACAAGTAGTGATAATTTGATACATAATGGGGTTGACAGACGCTGTCCCTTAAACATCACATGCCAACTGCTGCAGCTACATTAAATGTTCCTTAGTATGTGGTGAGGAAACCACTTTTTTTATTTATGTGACTGAAATACAGATTTTATTGAAGTATCAGCTGCAAAAATGCATCATCTTAGAAAGTTGTAAGTATTACTTCAATTTGCCAACAAAAATGTTGGTATATGTATGCATTACCTTAGAAAATTGCATGCATTTTTGCCAGCAACAATGACTGGCATATTTTTTTTATTCAAATGTCTTGACTGACTACGTTATGACATAATATGTTTTGCAACAGTTCCACATGCTGCTGCTGTAGTACTTGGCTTAACTTTGTTATAAAAGCTATCTTTTAAACATAGCAACTTTTGATTTACTCATTTAAAACAGAAAGTAGCAAATAGCTGAAATTAGGTAATATCAGTTATTTTTTCTCATAATTCATGACGATGAGTATATATAGCTGAGTACATAAATGGCTAATGTGCCTCTTTCTTTCACTAAGGAACTATGATGCAGCTGCAGCAGGAAAACTTTTAACATATGGGTGGGTCTGTTACGTATTAAGTTGCTGGCTTTAGCAAACAGAAGAAACCATAGATAAACCTAGTTGTATTCCTATCAATGACACACAAGATAATTTCTGTCCCCCTTATATTGAACAGTTTTTCCTTTACATGTATTTTATTACTATCTTCGTTACTGGCAGCACAATAAAAAATAGGGTTCGAGTTCTAAAAAGTTCTAAAAAAGATAAGAAACCTAGAACTTTTTCAAAAGTTCTAGACTAGAACTAGAACCCAGAACTCCAGAGGGTTCTGACAACCCTAATATGAAAATGCAGAAACTAAACCGATAATGGACTGAGACTGTTTCAGAACAAACTAACAATGCTTTTTGCCAAGGCTATTTTAAGCAGTTGGGGCTGAAACAAAAACAGGATGAACCAATGTTTAAAAAATGTAATGCGTTACTGTACAGAGTTTGGGTTACACCTCAGACATAGGAAAAGCTAGCAGGATTGTTTATACCATAAAAGTATAGACTTCAGTTGTTATAGATAGCATATGATAGTCCTATGGCTGGTCACTCTTGGAGGGATCACACTTTTGCCAGATTGCCGTACAGATTTTGCTGGCCTAGAATTCATGAAGATGTTGCTACCTACTGCAATTCTTGTGCCAATTGTCAGAATGTAGACCCAGTGAATAAAAAAAAAAAAAAGACAAGGTGCCCCTACTCTTGATAGATGTGCCTTTTGAGAGAATTGTAATGGATGTGGTTGGCCCCTAAGACAAAAGTAACAAGCATTTGTCAATGCCGGATCCTTGCCATTGGTATTATGGTGCAGATCCCGTGCTGTGCTGGAAGAGTAAGGGTTGGACCCAGAGGCGGGGCAGGGGACAGTTATGGTGGGGCAACAACTGACAAACTGAAGGGAATTTAAAAGAATAGAAAATACTGTTTTCACCATTCTCTGCTTGAAGTGGGGGCTGGGCTCTCAGTGTAGAGGTTCCTCTGCAGCCATGTTGGTGTAGTCTGGTGTACATGGGTGACTTCAGAAAGGAATGTGGCTTCTATTCCCACCAGTCTGGTGTGAGAACTTCATAAACTGAACTGCAGGCTGTGGCAGAGCTGTGCTCTATGTCAGGAATAATTGGAACACCCAGGGACATATTTTTTTTAACCTCTCCCCTTTTCTGTCTTAGTCTGCTGCAGCAGTGCCATTTTCCTGTCCTATTTATTTCCCATGTTATGCCTCGATAGATTGGCCATCTACGGTGAAGCCCACCAGGATGAAGCGCAGCACCGCAGACTTCTGGATTAGAGTTACTGCAGCAAATAATGCAGTTTCAATGGAGCTAATCCCTTTTGTCATGCAGTAAACCTGTGACACTGCACTTTATCCTGGCGGGCTTCACTGTACCTAGGTAGTCTCCCCTCTCACTATTCTTTCTCTTACTTTTTTTTCTTTTCTGTCCATATGTGGTGCCAAAATGCCTGCCGTGCTGAATAAAATGCTTAATATGCATATCAATAAGAAAAGCAGGTTAAGAAAGTGCTTATAGTGCTTTAGCAATCAAAGTATCAAGCATGTTTGCTAGCTGTTGATAAAAATAAAGTGCAGAGGGTATTTTATATGTTTAAAATCCTGATCCGAAAAAGCCTGCAGTGCTTCAATTCAGGACAGAAGCAGTCTAGCTGGAAGAAGGCTGGAACTTAATGAAAAGAATGTGCATGGTAAAAGATAAGCCTTTGTATGACGCAGACATGAACCTGTCCCCGCTCTGACATAGAGCGAAACATAAGACCAGATGGGCTTGCTGACTGCTGAAAGAGATGATTTATGAATGTGTCTGTCGGCACAATGTTTTGAAGTGCATGCACTTCATGCCTGAACAGTGTCATTGTCTGGCTTGCAGATGATTAGTCAAGCCCCTTGTAAACTCTCTTGCATTGGATCACTGAGACACACTTCTCAAAAGTCCTCTACTATAACAAAATGCTTTGCCTGTGGCAAGCATAAAAAGGGTCATCAATTCATTTTGGTTGTATGTGACTATGCTACAAGATACCCAGAGGCAGTTCTGATGTTTATTGTCACAGCGTCAAAACTGGCAGCAGAGCTTGCCAAATTTTTCAGTAGGGTGGACATACCTAAACAGATTATTACTGATCAGGGTCATCATTTTGGTGCTGGATTGCTTAAGGAGCCGTACCAACTATTAGGTATCACTGCCATAGGAACCTCTCTTGTCACCCTCAGACGATGGTCTTGTTCAGCATTTTAATCAAATCTTAAAATGCATGTTAAAAAGGTTTGTAAGAGGGGAAAAATAGGACGAATACTTACTTTACCTGCTCTTTGCTTACAGAGAAGTGCCACAAGCCTCAAAAGGTTTTTCACCATTTAAAATGATATATGGTAGACAACTTAGAGGGCCACTAGATGTAATAAAAGACACATGGGAAGATATCCAAACATTGAAGAGATTTATTACATCTTATGTGTGTGTCCTGAGAAAGAAATTGGCAAAATATGTGGAAATTGCCCATAGTAATCAAGAAGAGGCCCAAAACCAGCAGAAGGCGTATTATGACCACGGGATAAAAGAAAAGGTTTTTTTAACCAGGTGAAAAGGTCCTTCTACTGTTACCCACTACAGACAAACTGTTAATGAAGTAGCAAGGGCCTTCAAGAGCATTTAGACGTACTGGCACAGTTAACTATGAGATTAAGACCCCTGATAGGAAAAATCCTACCAAGATATATACCATGTTAACCTAAAGAAATAGGTTAAAAAAAAAATCAAAGGCTGCATTGTTAGTTTAACCAGAAACTTCTACAGAAGATATTGATATAGCTTATGACAGACTGAAACAAACTAACTGCTCATGCTGTAAAGGTGAATGTTTCCCTAACCTCCAAGCAAACCGCAGAAATTCGTAACTTGGTAAAAATATTTACTAGTACTTTTACCACAGTGCCAGGCCAAGTAAAAGGGGTCAAGCATGTAATAGTGACAAGGCATGTTCACCGTAGGAGACAAGACACACTCCAATTAACAGAGCGGTTAAGACAGATGTGGTTAAGGAAATAAAAAACATGAAAGAGTTGGGTATCATAGAAGAGCCAAGAAGTGCTTGGTCATCACCAATGGTGACTGTAAATAAAAAAGAAAGGGGTATAAGAATCTGCCTTAATTTTAGGAAACAAACACATGTCCAAATTTGACAGTTACCCTATGCCGGGATAGAGGATTCAGTGGACAGATTGGGAAGTGCCAAGCACATTATAGTACCCTGATCTCACCAAGGGTAACTAGCAAATTCCCCTAGCTAAATAATCCAGAGATAAAACTGCGTTTGTCACTCCTATTGGATTTTATCAGTTCACCACCATGCCATTTGGTTTGCATGGTGTACCCACTACATTCCAGTGTACATGGATATAATTTTAGCTACTCACACTGGCTATTGTGCTGCTTATCTGGATGATGTCGTGATATACAGTCCAGACTGGAAAAGCCACCTGGAACACCTGTGAGCAGTTATCCAATCTATCAGGAAGCAGGCCTGACCATTAATCCTACCAAATGTGCATTGGACATACAGGAAACCAGATATTTGTGTTATGTTTTGGGAAATGGAGAATAAAGCCAAGAGAGTTCTAAGATAGAAGCAGTAGCTAACAGTCCTATCCCTAAAACAAATAAATATGTCATTTTTAGGGCTGGCCTGATTACTATTGGAGATTCCTTCCCAGATGTGCCCAGTTTACTAGCCCCTCACTGAACTCATGAAGAAACGGTACCCCAATAATGTGAAATGGACTTCAGAATATGCTGAAGTTTTTCGGGCCATCAAGGCTGCATTATGTTCAGCCCCTGTTTTATTAAACCCAGACACAGAAACAGACACATCAGAGATAGGCCTAGGTACAGCCTTGAATCAGAATACAGATGGGAAGGAACATCCCATTCTACAGTATGTTATCAGTGGGAAATTGCACAACCGAGAGAAAAGGTACTCCCCCACTAAAAAGGGATTCCATGCAGCAAAGTGGGCCATGGAGTCCCTTAAGTTGTATTTGTTAGGAGCCGATTTTGTACTTATAAACAGATCATGATCCTCTCTGTTGGTTTAATCAAATGAAGGATAAAAATTCCAGAATCACAAGTTGGTACCTGACATTACAGTCATTTAAATTCAAAGGGAAGCGCAAGTCTGGGAAAGGGAATGTTGATGCCGATGCCGATTTTCTGTCAAGAAATGGATCCAGAATGGAGAACTCCGAAGGTTGAAAAAAAATATGTAGCTTTGAACTCAACTGTTTGCTGTACGTCTTGTTTTGGAAAAAGGGGTACTGCATATGCGCATAACTGTAAAGGCTATGAGGTAATGTTAGAAGAGAATTAAAAGAAAGTTTTGGAAACTTTTTTTTTTTTTTTATATATAAACAGGCTCCCTCTTAAAGAGGGGGTTATGTGACAGAGTTGAATAAGGCACTGTTCCATATGTTATGTAGAAATGGTTAAAAGCAAGGGTCTGTTCTATCCTCTCCTTTTCTGTCTCTGATTTGTCTGATTGTGCAATCAAATTTCCTTGTGAACCCTAGGAACTGATAATTCTGATGGTCTCAAGATCTCCCCCCCCCCGTTGTCTCTCTGCCTTCACTTGTTGTTTCTATCTTTTCTTCCACCTTGCTTATCTTGGTTATAAAAATATATGTGGATCTTTATGTGAAAATGGACCCTCTGGTTTGAAAACATATATGGTTATATTGTTGAAATGATTACAAAAAACTATTTGGAACTCGGGGAGAGGGGGTTAACTCTGAGATGCAGTCTGACCTCCACAAACTTGTTTGCAGAGTTCTCAATAAGAAATTAGTTCTGGTACACAAGGTTCTATTTTGTTGTCCCTACGAGGAAAGAAACTGACAAAGTTCTGATACATTTTGTGAGAAACAGGATGCATCTTAATGAGCTCAGATGAAGTTAATTGCCAGGCAAAGACTTCATATAAAAGGAGCAGTCTTTCGTCAGGAGGAGAGACTTGAGATTTGAAATTGAAAAAAAACCCTCAGATCAGACCATTTCCTCAGTTTGCACTGCCTTTATAAGCTATCCTGAACAATATTTTTTGTTTTACTGTTATTAATAAAATACTATTTATGAATCTTATGGTATACCATTACCGCAGCTACTCCAGCACAGTGAAGACCACCACAGTGACAGAAGTTGGGCAAAATCCGCCCATCGCTGTGGTGGACTGTGTGCCGATTGGGCCTGCTTCACTGGGTGTTTGCCCCCCAGTCCAACTCAGGACTTGAAGTCAGAATCCTAGAGACTGGGGGGTATGGGGCCCCCCAAAGGGGAGGTTTGGGGTGTAGCCCCCCCGATTGTGTGCGCCGACATCCCCGTGGCTACAATGCCAACAGTCGACATTGCAGCCATCGCTGTAGGGGATGTCGGCACTAACGCTGTCGAAGCACTATGGGTAAACCGAATCTTATAACTGCTCCTGGTTTTCCTATGCTTCCTGACCTTTGCCTTAACAGCAATGTTAAGCACAAAACCATATCTATTGAAGGTTCACTGGTCCCAAACGATACCCACAATAAGGGTGTGGATGCCTTGTGTAGAAGATCTTTGCCTCAAATGGAGCAAATCTTCATGCTTCATGTGCATCATTTATTGTATGCAGAGCCCTGAACTCATGGGTCACACCCAAGGGGTAGTTTCTTTCCTCCAGACTTGGAAGGGGCAAACATTTTGCAGTTTGTGTTCATGGCCTCTGTCTTTCTGGAGGCTGCAACAGTGGACAATTTATGGATGTCAGCATGGTCTGCTAATTGTGGCAGCTATGTGAGGTGTCTGACTCAAGCACTGGGTCACAGACCAGGCATCAAATTCGAGGCAGTTTAACCTGGCCTTTGAAGGATGGCTGCTATTTGAGTCTGGCCTGGACAACATCTTGAAGGATGTTCAGGATCAGAAGCGACAACGTCTGGCGCCCAAGCAGCAACAGAAGGCAAGCTCACACCAAAGGGGCACGGGGGTGCATGACAGTGACCTATAGGTTGCTTTCATCTCTTTTAGAATTTCAGAAACCAGAGGAATAGGGGAGCCTATTCTGGTTTTAATGCAAACAGTAACAGAGTATCCTTCACTCACAGATGTAATGAAGATGCAGGATGAAGAGGAGGTAATTCACAATGAAGGTACATGGGCCCATCTCTGCCCCCCTTCCCTTGGTGGAAGGTTACAGAACTTTTACCAGCAGTAGGGCTGAATAACATCAGACCCATAGGTACTGGAAACCCTGTCTCTGAGCCATGCCACACAGTTTATAACTGTATCCATGAGGGGTCATTTTCCTGCAACCCCCAGTGCCTCAAAACCCAGCGAAAAGGCAATTACTGATTCAGACCTTGGATCATTTGATACAGATTGGGGCAATTGTCCCAGTGCCCCCAAGTGAGGAGGGTCTGGGATCTTACTCAATCTATTTTGTGGTCCCCAAGAAGATGGGGAAGGGAGGTCTGACCAATTCTGGACCTGAAGCACCTAAATAAGTTTGTGTACCAGACAGCCTTAATACTGGAGTCCTTATATTCAATTATTCAGACTGTCCAGCCAGGAGATTATTTAGCATCTGTAGATCTCAAAGATGCTTATCTCTACATCCCCAATTGCCAGTCGCACCAGATGTTTCTGTGGTTCACGATTCAAGAGCAGCATGTCCAGTTCCCAGCATTTCCCTCTGCTCTGGCGACTGTGCCTAGGGTATTTTTGAAGTTCTTAATCATATCAGTGGCACAACTGAGATGGGAAGGACATCACATCTATCGATACCTAGCCAACTTGCTCATCGGAGTGCTATCTGCTCAGATGGCGGAAAGGTCAGTGGCGAGGACACTGGAGGTGCTGGAGTCACACAGTTAGGTCATCAATCAGGTGAAAAGCTTCATGACCACATCCCAGAGCTTGGAAACTTGGGGGTGGTTTTCTGGATGGAAGAAGAAAAAGTCTTCCTCTCTTCATCCAGGGAGGAGAGTCCAAGATGAGGAGTTTAGTGACTGCTTACAGGTCTCTCAGGAATCTGTGACTGATGACTGCAGTGAAACAGTTGGTTCTATAGGCCCATTTACATATGTGGCCCTCCAGAACAGGATGCTGGAGGCTTGGAACCCAGCCTCAGGAGACAACCAAGCCCTGATCTCGCAACTGTGGTCAGTCCTGCAGTCACTAGCTTGGTATGAATCTCTTGAGAACCTCAGCAAAGGGTCTTTCTTGAAAGTCCCAACAGAACTGATTTTGATGACTGATGCCAGCCTACTGGGCTGAGGAGTGGTCCTGGACCAAGTCCTGGTCCAGGAGGTCTGAACCCCCTCCTCCCAAGAGCAGCAGCTACAGATAAATGTATTGTCAATGAGGACAGTGTTTCTTGACGTTCTTCATTTTCACAACTGAGTACAGGTCAAGACCATGAAGATAAGGTCAGACAATGCCGCCACCATGGCATACATGAACAATCAAGGAGATACAAGTAGCAAGGGGGTGTTGGCAGAAGTAACCAAAGTGCTTCTGTGGGCAGACAAACTTTTTGTCATGCTCGGCAGTTCATCTGGCAGGGGCTCTGAACATCTAGGCAGACTGGCCGAGCCGAGAGACTGTCCATCCAGGTCAAGAGATGCTGAACCCAGATGTGTTAAAGCTTCTGTGCAGAAGGTTCAGTTGTCCTCAGATTGACCTATTCACATCAAAGGAAAATGCTCAAGTACCATTGTTCCTCAGTCAGTACCAGTGCATGCTCTGTCCCAGACATTGGACGTTTTTCAGAGCTTATCCATTTCCCCTGCTACTGCCTCTTCCAAAGGCAATTCTCAAGATAAGGTGATCAAGAGGAAGCTTTCTTCTAATAGCCTGAGTGGCCAAGAAGGCCACAGTTCAGAGAATTGTGAGTCTAGCTCAACATGCCCAATTCTGACTCCTGCTTCAGGAGGACCTTCTCTCCTCTTTTTTTTTTTCTTTCTTTTCTTTTTCTGCACCCACTTGGACCCCGGGGAACTCTCTCAGGCATCATCGGTGCTCCTTTGTCTCTACCTCCCACCTGAGACCTATGTAGCTCCCTTCCCCTTGTGTAGTCCTGACACAACCCCCAGATCTGCACCCCCCGGAGGAAGGGCCACCCTATCCACCCAGGGTGCTCTATCTACAGTATAGAGTGCCAGGCTTGCACAAGGTCGGGCATGGAGGGGGAGCATGAGACCCGGTGCTGGAGTATGGACAGCAGAGCCCAAGGTGCCGTCACCTATCCCCAGGAATGGGGGATTTTTCTGCTTAGGTTGGTGCCCCCATGGAGTTCAGCTTGCAAGGCTACGTATGCCACAACTCCGCCCCCCTGCCTACGCTCACGTCGCCACTTTTTGCTTCCCCCAGCAACCACCAGAAGTCATGCTTGTGTAACCAAGGACCCCAAAACTCTCCCTGGGAAGAGAGAGTAGTCCTCCAGATGCTCTGTCTGTTCCTGCCCCTGCTGATCTCAGGCGAACCAGGGCTCATTCCCAAACCCATGTCGCCGGCTTGGTAGGAGGTGTTGCATCTAGCACCTCAACCATCAACACCACCGGGATGGCTAGGACCTTCTCTGCTAAGGTCTCATTCTGCAGCCAAAGCCAGTGGCCATGCTACTGGTGGCCTAGCTCCTGAGAGGAGGAGGAGATTGTGAAGGCAGAGTTTTTCCAAGAAAGCAGTAGATACCTTAAAGGCCTCCAAGAGGGTATCTACATTTGCAGCTTACAACCATGTGTGGAGCTCCTGCCCTTGGATGCACCACATCTGGCCCTGTTGCTTTGTCCACCTTCAGATTAGCAAGTCCCTTCATGATTCTCTCCTTCAAAATAAAAAAAATGACTAGTGCCCACCTCCCTCCCTCCAAAGCTTTTTACTTTTTTCTGGCCCTTCCCCTTCTTCTTCCTCTATGAACACTGAACAAAAGCATTTGTTCAGGATGGGTCTCTTTCCCTAGTCTTCCTCTGCACAGTCCTCCCCCTTTCCCTTTTTAACTTTACAATCCCACTCCTGGTCTTCCTCTTTTTACTTACACACCTAAAAATTTCTTGTCCCCTTCTGATACCTCCTGGGCTATTCCCTCCTTCAGTTTGTGCCTTTACACTCCTTACTGCTTTCCCTGCTTCTCTCAGTTCCCCGACAACCCCCCCACCCTTCTTCCTCTGTGACTCCTTATACCTTCCAAATGCTACTCTTTTAGCCTTTACCTTTTCAGCCACCTCTTTTGAGAACCATAGTGGTCTGTTTTTCCTCTTGCTTTTGCTCAGTTATTTGACACAGAGGTTTGTTGCCTTTATCATGCTCCCTTTTAGCTTTGCCCACTGTTTCTTCATCCCATCCAGGTCACCCCCCCAACCAGGTCATCCTTGAGGCATTCACCCATCTTTATAAAATCTGCCCTCCTGAAATCCAGGACCCTCACCCTTGTGTGGCTCAATTCCACAGCCATCCTTATATTAAACCACACCATATGGTGATCATTGGTCCACATGTGGCTTCCCACCTTTATGTCTGCAGTACTGATCCTGTTAGTGAGTACCAGGTCCAGTATTGCCCCCATCATGAGTGAGTTCACTGACTAGTTGCCTATGGAATGCCCACTGCAGAGAGTCCAGGATGTCCCTACTTTTAGCTGAAGCTGCTGCTGGGAGGCTGCAGTTTACATCTGGCAGGTTGAAGTCCCCCCACCAGCAGCACTTCCCCCTTTTCTGCCATCTGACCAGTGGCTTCCTCCAGTATCTTATCTAATTCCTCCCCTGTGCTGGAGGGCTGTATACCATTTCAGTGTGAATAGTGGTTCTATTCCCCATCTCCAGACCCACAATACTTCTGCCTCCCCCTGTATTCCCTAAGACAATGAACAGTTCCTAGGTAGAACATCCAAAAAGTGAGTACACCCAGATAGGATTTTGCAAGCAGTCAGCAAAACTGCAAACAAAAACTGAAACTAAAACACCAACAAGTATAAAACCTAAAACAAGTGAACAGTTGCTAGATAGAAAATGCAGTAAGTGAGGTGATGCAATAAATGAATGAGGTAAATTGTGGAGGATGGTAGTTGATTACAGTCATATACAGTAGGGTTGAAGGAGGCTTGCAGATCAGAGATGGCTGTGTGGTGACCCCCAGTTCTGAGTGCAAGTCATGCAGTCAAAAGCTTGTACAAACTTGGAGACAGGTAGTGGAGAGTTTGCAAACAATGGTCCTGGTATGCATCCTACAGGTCTGAGTCTAACTGGTGAGACACAAAAGTTCAAGTGCGGGAGGCAGAACAGGGGACCAGATTTAAGACTTAGAAGCAAGCAGATGAGTTGTCACAGAGGTTGTAGTCCGAATGACAAGTAAAAAATCCACAGACTAGATGTAAGATGTTATCCCTCATCTATATAGGCTTGCAATCCTGAGTCAGCCTAAGCCAGTCACCAGACCACAGTTACATCAACACAACACCAACTTAGTGCCAGATGAGAAAACATAGGATTTGGTGATTTGAGGCTTGGGTTACTGAATACAACCAGGAGGAAACAGGATACAAGATGTCAACAAGCAGGAATCAGGTTATTGCAATGCCTCTCAACAATGCTGGAGATAAGATGAGAGCAATTAATGCTTTGAAGACTGTACTAGTCATAAGACAACAGGTATTAAGTTTCTGGAAACAGACAAACTGGAATGGCAGAAGCCATAGGAACTTGCTGAAATCTCTTTGTTGGAGTTCATTTAAGCAATAAGGCATGACAAGGGGTTAGATTAACAGTCTGTTAATCACCCCTAGGGGAGTAATGTGGCACGAGGCACAGCCAAGTGCTATATTGCTTCTAGGGGTGATTGACTGTTACTCTAACTCCTGGGAGTGCCTTATTGCTAGTATAAAAAATTGTTCCAAAAGAAGAGGGTTAAAAGAATACTTTTTTAATGTTTTCCTCATTTAGAGGGGAGATTTTTAATAAAATAGTTCTTCCACCAACAGTTTAAGAATACTGGTTCAAAATCAGAATGCAGCATTCCAGTCATTCAGCAGTGCTAGGGGATGGAATGCTGACAGGAAGAATCCATGTGCCATTGTGATCAGGCTGTACATGACAGTATAACGTGGATTAATATAAGGCTGTTGGAATCCTAACAGCCAATCAGATTGCAGCATTTCTGAGAACCTTTTTATAATAAAAGTTAAAACGCCAATCCTGAAGAAATTACTCACACCCAATGCTGTACTGTTCAACATGATGATTCAGGAGATGTTCACTGATGTTGTAGTAAACACAGAGTTGCACCAAGTTTGTAACACAAAAAAACTAACCTGTAGATTGACAGAAAGAAAACTCAGCCAGTATCTAGGCAGCCATCTGGAGAAGTTGTCTATGGGCTCAGTTTCAAAAGGGTTTAGACTGCCACAAGCCCAAGGAACACACAGCGCATGGGGCTTGCCACAGTCTGAGGCCAGCAATTGGGATTCTCAGTCCCAGAGCCCCCCATGTGCGCCTCATGTCACAAGTTAGACCAAATCTTTTTATACGGGGTTTGTGCCAAATATCTGGCGTAAGTCACCATAAAAAGGGTAAACTGTCAAAAATGCTCACGACCTTTAAGAATCGGGTGCAAGGTGCGCCAATGTGGTTGGCACAGTGCAGTGTTTGAAGTAGGGCTTGTGAAAGCCCTGCATCAACCTCTCAGAATCCAGCCCTATGTTTCTATAGTCCTATGATTGTCAGGATATGAAACCTGGTCTCTTGCTAAATACACAAACTACTGTGTTTCTAACTGGATTCAACCGCTGATCCTCTGCTTTCTAAGTGAATACACATCCAGTGTGGCACCAAGCTGCAGTGAAGGCAATTGTAGGTCCTGTGATGTAGAGGTTAAGTAAAAACCTTCAAAGCAAGCAACTGGGGTGCTAATCCCTGCAGGGGATTACAAACTATGTAAAATCTTAAAATTGTCCTGACAAGAAAATGTCATGTCACCTTTACTACCCTCCAGGGGCACTCCTGGAGTAGGCCACACTGGTCCGCTGGGAGGAGATCAGCTATTCTGCATCACTTACAGCAGTGCAGACTGGTAAGTGTAATCACATCTTTTATGCAGTTGGAATCTATCACTTTACAAGCTGTTCAGTTTGTCATCATCAGCTCAAGGCCAGCCTTAGCTAGGTGCAAACTGTGCCCCTGCACCTTGGGTGCCCATACCTAGTGCCTAAATTTTGTTAGAGATGAAAATGTTTACCAGCAAAGTGGAAGACAACTGGCTCTGTTACTGTTACAGAAGGTGGGGGCAGCTTTGCTGCGGTGGAAAAGATTAGGTTAAGTAAGTGCTAATGGTCATACTTTACACCTCCCAGGTCGACTGCTTTCACACAGGGCTATACTGATAAGAGAACTTGTTTGAAATGTGGACACGTAGCTGAAACAATGAATATGACAACATAGGTTTCAAAAGTATGTGGGCGCTCAAAAACTTGACCAGCACAGAGCAAAACTGGATTTCCTGATAGAGACCTGAAAACCTGATCACCAGGTAAAAAAAAACTGACAGGTGGCAACCTTACTGGTGTCCCATGATAATCCTCTCTATTCTCTCTCACTCACAGCTCCAGAGAAGTTAAGTTGTTTAACTTGTTTGCAAATCAGAGTATCAGAAGTGTGAGTGTCCAGTGATGATGTCCCAGTCTTTACAGAAATAAATACAGTAGTACTGTACTTAAGTTCTTGCTCCAGGCTCAGTCAGATTCATTTCCAGTGGTGAAGTACAATAATTCACTGCAGTCAACGGCACGAATTAAAAGATGCCGGTTAAATTAGCAGACTTGGAACTGCTTTATTAATACAGGACAGGAGGGTTAGTTAGGTGTAAATGTTGGATGTGGGGGGAGGCCACAGAGAATGTAGTGGTGGCGGGCCTGGCAGGGGGCTGCACAGGGGCCTAGAATGATTAAGGCCTGCCCTGCATCTGTTCAACATGTAAACCAATTGGAAGGAACCAAACTGATTACAAAGCATCAGATTCCCGCTACACATAAACAGAGCAACTGTGCCCCCTTTCCCTTTTATGTTATGCCCTCTCATTTAGCATGGCTTTCTCAATAGGCAACCTTCCTCCTTGCAACCCTCATGTCGTTTCCACTCACCTAGTGAAGCTGCCAGGTCTGTCTCATAAGGGAATAGACGGGCGGTGACTACCATTGTCTCCATGTTGCATCGTGTCGCCGTCTCCATATGTGCATCCCCACCACTGTCTTCCGGGCTGCTGCCTCTGGGTGATGTTTGGATAATGTCACACTGCTGATGGCTGAAGTCACAGTCACAGCCCATCCAGCCATAGAAGGCAAGTGTGTGAAGAAATCCAAACATGGGATTCAGGATAGCCTAGAACATGGGAACAGAAATCCCTGTTACTCAGAGAGAATATACTCGGGGGGGGGGGGACTTCAAATGAACCAGAACACAGGTTCAACTCTGCAGATGGGGGCTTTGTACTCACCCTGGATGTAATACCATCTAATAGATAAAGAGTGTGATCCAGAAAATCTGGGTTCTAATCTCAGCCCCAGGCAGTGTGATGTCTGATATTTATAACAAAGAGCTGTGAGTCAGGAGATCCTGGTACCTAGCGCCAAGTTCTCAGGCAGTGTGGTATCTGAGAGCTTGGCTCCAATCTCAGCTCCCAGGCAGTGTGGTCTAATGGTTGGAGCAAAGGGTTATGAGACAGATGAAATGAAAATGAAATTCTGAGATGAAATCCTGGTTCCAGTCCTGGCAGTATGGAGTCTATTGGTTAGGGCTAAGGGCTGTGTGTGAGTCAGAAGATCTTAGTTCCAATCCCAGCTCCCAGGCACTGTGGTGTCTGATTGCTACAGCAAAGGGCAATGGCTCAGGAGATCCTGGTTCCAATCAGAGCTCCCAGGCAGTGTTGTCTAACAGAGTAAAGGATTATGAGCCGTAAGATCCTGTTTCCAATCCCAGCTCCTAGGTACTGTGGTCTAAGGGTTAGCACAAAGGGCAGTGGACTCAGGAAATCCTGGTTCCAATCCTAGCTCCCAGGCATTGTGGTGTCTAATGGCTGCAGCATATGGCAGTGACCCAGGAGATCCTGGTTCCAATCCACCTCTTGGGCAATATGTTGTCTAATAGAAACACAGAATGTGATGGCAGATAAGACCACTTGCCCACCTAGTCTGCCCATTTTCCTACCTAACAGATAAGCTGTAGATCCAGGTTAACCAACAGCTTACTTCCTCCTACCCCCCACTAGGACTGCCTTATGTCTGTCCCATGCATTCTTGAATTCCCCCACTGTTCGACTCCACGACCTCCTCAGGGAGGCTGTTCCATGCATCTACAACCCTCTCTGTGAAAAAATACTTCCTCACATTACCTCTGAGGTATCCCCCCTCTATCTTCAAATTGTGCCCCCTTGTTCTTGGATATCTCTTTTTCTGAAAGATGCTACCCTCTTGGACTTTGTTGATTCCCTTGAGGTACTTGAAAGTTTCTATCATGTCCCCTCTCTCCCTTCTTTCCTCAAGGGTATACATATTAAGCTCCTTTAGTCTTTCTTCGTATGTCTTCTGGTGCAGTCCCTGCACCATTTTGGTTGCCCTCCTCTGGACAGCCTCCACTCTGTCTATGTGGAGATGGGGTCTCCAGAACTGCACACAGTACTCCAGATGGGGTCTCACCAACTGTGTGTACAGAGGGATAAAAACTTCCTGTTTTCTACTATTGATGCCTCTCCCTGTGCATCCCAGTATCCCTCCAGCCTTCCTTACTGCCTTCTCACATTGCTTGCCCACCTTTAGGTCATCTGATATAATTACCCCCAGGTCCCTTTCCATTTTTACTGTTGTCAGTATCTCATCCGCCACTGTGTACTCTTCCCCTGGGTTTTTGTTTCCCAGGTGCATTACCTTGCACTTCTTTGCACTGAATCTGAGCTGCCATACATCTGACCATTCCTCCAAACTTGCCAAGTCCCTTCTCATCCTTTCCACTCCATCTTGTGCACCTGTTGCAGATCTTTGTGTCATCTGCAAAGAGACATACTTTTCCTTCCAGTTCCTCTGCAATGCCACTTATAAAGACATTAAAAAGGACCAGTCCTAGTACTGAACCCTGCGGTACCCCACTAGTAAAGTACAGTTACGTAAGAACTTACTGTAACAGTAGATCTTCGAGAGGAGCTCTTGCAGCAGGCTATCACAGTGGGACTATACCACAGACACTGGGACCACACAGAAAAACTTCAGCGGCAATACCAGCTGGGGACTGCCCCAGCCTTGACCCACGCCCGATGTTGGTCACGGAGAGGGCAGGACCAGCTCCACCTCAGTTCTCCCGCCCGTACCCAGCAGATGGCCTGACAAGAGAAGGAGATGAAGCCCATCCTAGAGAAGAGACGAGAAGAGAAAAAACCTGCACACTCCAAGGGGGAAGGTGGGAGGGAAATCAGCACCTGCTGCAAGAGCTCCTCTCGAAGATCTACTGTTACGGTAAGTTCTTACGTAACTGTACTATCTTACTTCGAGATAGAGCTCTTGCAGCAGGCTATCACAGTTAGGACTGAGTCCCAAACAGTTCCCTAGCGAAGAGACGGTCGCCCCCGGGAGGAGAAATATGCTGATTCCAGAGACCGTCAGGACAAGAGTCCTTGTAAGACCACTAGGCCAAAGCCAGCACGGAGTCTGGAGACGATATCCAAGCTGTAATGCTCGACAAAGGTATGCACAGATTTCCAGGTCGCAGCCGCACAGATGTCTTGAATGGCGACATTCCGCATCGTGGCAAAAGAAGCAGATACACCCCTGGTGGAGTGACCCCTAACCGGACCCGGCAGGGGTTTATGGTAGTGCTCGTAGCAGAACGAAACGCAATGGACTATCCACTTGGAGATAGTCTGCTTGGAATCCGGTTGACCCAAGTGGTGTGGCGTGAAGGCCACAAAAAGTTGCTCTGATTTACGGTGTTGAACCGTTCTACTGAGGTAATACCTCAGGAACCTGTGGAAATCCAATGTGTGGAGGAGAACCTCCCCTCTATTGGAGGGAGAAGGAAAATAAACAGAAAGATCAACCGACTGGTTGAGGGTCAATTCCGAGACCACTTTCAGAAGAAACTTAGGATTAGTTCAGAGGGAAACCCTTTCCCTATGAAAAACCAAATAGGGCTCTTTACACATCAGAGCCTGCAACTCGGAAACTCTTCGAGCGGAGGTAACAGCAACCAAAAAACAAACTTTCCAAGACAAGAAGCGGAGCTCGCAAGACGCTGCGGGTTCAAAAGGGGGAAGGGTAAGTTTCTCCAACACAAAAAGGAGGTCCCAGGGTGGGACAGGGTCCCCGACAGGAGGTCTCATGTGAAGAACCCCCCTAAGGAAGGTGCGGGCCACTTCAAGCTGGGCTAACGCTCTGCCACCCACAAGAGTGTGGTAGGCCAAGATCACCCGCAGATGCACCTTGATAGAGGAATTGCTCAGGCCTTTCTCGTACAAGGAGAGGAGATACTGCAGAGCGGAGTTCACAGAGCATGTGACTGGGTCCAGATGCTGAGTCAAGGCCCAAAGACAGAACCGCTTCCATTTCATGGCATAAGCAGAGTGAGTAGAGGGCTTACGTGCGGATGCTAAGACTTCAGCCACTTCCGGGGAGACCTCATATCTGGTTTGAGCTACGTCTGGAGGACCCAAGCATGAAGGTGCAGGGAGGGAAGATCCAGGTGGACCAGAGAACCCTGGTTCTGGGACAGCAGTTGAGAGCATAGGGGCAGCGGGATGGGAGGTTTCTGGGACAACCGCTGCAGAAGTAGGAACCAAACCTGCCGAGGCCAGTTGGGGGCCAAAAGAATCATGCGTGCTCCCTCTGCCTGTAATTTGAGCAGAACCCTCTGGATGAGAGGGAAGGGTGGAAAGGCATAAAGAAACCTCCCAGCCCAACAAAGGGATAATGCATCTGGCCAGAAAATGCCAGGCGCGTGCTCTTGCGAGCAAAAGCGTGGCAGCTTGGCATTGCATGGTGACGCAAAGAGATCGCGCTCTGGAAGGCCCCACCAACCGAAGAGCTGATCTGCCACTGACTGAAGCAATTCCCACTCATTCGCACTGGCCCACGACCTGCTGAGATCGTCGACCAGACTGTTTAGGACTCCTGGAACGTGCATCGCCAACAGACGAATGCCCGTTCCAGTGCCCAATACCAGACTCTCATCGCCTCCCGGCAAAGAGGATAGGAATGAGTACCTCCTTGCTTGCTGATGTAAAAGATAACCGCCATGTTGTCCGTCTGAATGAGACGAGAGCCTGGTATCAGGTCCTCCTGAAACGTCTGAAGAGCGTAGAGGACCGCTCGCATTTCCAGGACATTGATGTGGAGGGACAGTTCCTCAGTGGACCAAACCCCTTGCATGCGGTGATCTCCGAGATGAGCCCCCCAGCCCAGGTCTGAGGCATCCATTGTCAGAGTCTGACCTGGAGGCTCCGGACAAAAGCTGACCCCTTTTTCCAGATTGTTGGGGTCTATCCGCCAAAGCAACATTCTCCTGACTGGCTCCGAGATCCTGACTAAAGCGTCCAGGTCGTCGGAGTATTGATCCCACTGCACCCTGAGCATCCATTGTGGGATTCTCATGTGGAGGCGGGCCAAGGGTACTACAGGGATGGCTGCCGTCACGTGCCCCAGTAGACTGGGGAAGTTCCGAGCCGGAACTCGAAGTGCTATTGAAATCCGTTCTGCCAAACTTTGCAGGCGAGTGCCCCTGTCTTGAGGGAGAAAAGCCCTGCCCTGGATGGAATACAGAGTCGCTCCAATGAAGGCAAGGTTTTGGCTGGGCTCTGGGGATGACTTCTTTAAGTTCAGGGTGATCCCCAGCTCTCGGAACAGAGTATAGGCATCTCCGAGAGAGCGCAGGAGGCCGTCCTTTGACGGGGCCGTGAGAAACCAGTCGTAGAGGTAAGGGAAAACATAATGGCCTGAGAGCCACAGCCACCACTGCTAGGCATTTGGTAAAGACTCGTGGAGTGGAAGAAAGGCCGAACGGAAGCACCCGGAACTTATAATGCTCTCCTAGGAAGTGGAACCTCAGAAACTGCCTGTGGGGAGTAAAGACCCCGATATACATGTACACATCCTGCATGTCGAGAGAATAGAGCCAATCCCCTTGGTGCAGCAGAGGGAGGAGACTTTGAAGAGTCACCATCTTGAACTTTTTGTACTCTATAAAGAGATTTAAAGGACAGAGGTCCAGAATGGGGTGAACATCCCCCATCTTTTTTGGGATCAGAAAGAAGTGGGACTAAAACTCTTGACCCCACTGCGCCAGGGGAACTCGTTCTAGCACTCTCTTCTGCAGGAGGGCCTGAATTTCTCCTTCCAAGAGTGGAATGTGAGAAGGAGGATAACGGGAGAGCTTTGGTGGAGTACGAGGAGGGAACTCTGTGAACTCCAATGTGTGTCCTCTCCGAATGACGTCCAAGACCCATTGATCTGTGGTAATAGAGCTCCACCCGTCGAGATGAAGGGAGAAGCAGCCCCCGACTGGCTCCCCCTGGACATCCGACCATGGGGGGGGGTGGAAGGGAGTCATTGGGTGGAACCGGGGGTGGGGAGAGGCCTGGGAGGACTTGGGCCCACGGCCAGCCGATCCACCAGGCTGCTGGGTTCCGGATCGACGGTGAAAGCCACCTCTCTGCCCCTGCTGGGAACCACAGGCTGAAGTCTGGTTGCCTGAGGACTTCTGAAAAAGCCGACAGTGATGGGGGCATCGCTGGTCACCACAGTACAGCTGGCAGACCGACCAGATAGACTTGCCCCATTCCTGGAGACGTGAGATCAGATTCTCTGTCTCCTGCCCAAATAAGACGGTACCCTGAAATGGCAGGTCTCGGATACCGGACTGCAGATCCTGGTGGAAGCCCGAAAGCCGTAACCAGGCATGGCGCCGGAGACAAACTCCAGAGGCAGCTGCTCTGGCAACCGTATCTGCAGTATCGTACGAGGCCCTCAGAACATGAGTGCCTATGTCCGAGCCCAACTGTAAGAGGGCCAGGAGCTCCGTCTTTTTGTCGGAGTCTGGCATGGCCTGTGCCAGTTCGAGATCCCGCTCCCACAACGCATTCTGGAACTGCACCATATGCATGAGGAAGTTGAGGGATCTAATAGAACAGGTGGAGGCAGCGTAGACTTTCTTGCCCACCTGATCCAAGTCAGGAGGCTGTGAGCTGAGGTGTCGTGGCTGTCGAGACTTGTCATGAGCAGCCGTGATCACAGTGGAGTCTGCCTGAGGGTGTTTAGCCAAAAAAGGTTCAGCCCTCGGAGCCCTGTAAAGCCTGTCCGACTTCTTGGGAACCGCCGGGATGGAGGCTGGGTGCAGCCAGGTGGATCTAGTCAGGTCCTGAAAGGCATTCACCAGAGGAGGAATGACCAATGACTTTGGCTCCTTCTGCCTCAGGTACTTGGCCAATCTCTGGCATTCAGGGTCCAGGTCTTCTGTGTCCCACTCATTAGAAGCCTGGATATGCCTCATGATGTCCATGAATGTGGGATCATCTGGAGGCAAGCGAGGCATGTCCTTCTCAGGGGAGCACTTGAGGCTGAGGGAAGAGGAAGAGGAGGATGATGAAGAGGAGGATCGACTACCCGATTTAGAGTAGTCTGGTTCTGCCTCATGTCCATGCCTTCGCAGACGTCGGTATGCAGGGGACCAACGACGGTCCAAAGACCGACTTCGGTCCCTGGACCGATGATGGAGTGATGACCGGCCAGGTCAGGGGACCCGGCGTCGGGAACTGTCCCGCTGAGCGTGGGAAGGGCTCCGAGAATGAGACCGGGTCCGACGTCGGTCAGTGGAACCCAAGGAGCGATGTTGGTGGTCTTCAGATCAGGCATGGGAACAAGCCCTAGAAGGGGGTGAAAAATGGCACTCCGGGGACCTCAACGGGGAGGCCTCGCCCTCCGGCTGTGGTTCACCGGCAGGATCTGGTACCGGTGTCTGGGCCAGCGACGGGGTGGTATGCTTATGAACCTGCCCCCACCAAAACAAAAATAGTTGTTTGAGCTCATCCGGGGAGAAAACTTCGGCCGCCCGCTGCGGGAAAGAAGCTTCAGGCACTGCAGGTCGCGACGGCGAGCTCACCTGGCCCGGGGGGGGGACTTGGGTGACAGGGACGTCGGCAGGACAATGACCGACCCCGGGTCTTTGGCAGACAACAGAGTGACAACAGGGGGCACCGGAGAGTCCTTACGCTCCAGAGGCGCACCTTTATCAGGCGGCGCCGGTGCCGTAGATGGTAGGGCCGAAGCAGGAACCACCACAGACTTTGCAATGACCTTAGAGTCACCTTAGGCCTGGCCGGCTGCTCCCCGATGGGCGCCTTAGCCTGGGGCAGGCGCAGCGACTCACAGAAACCCGAAGGGACGGGCCTTCTTGAGGAAGGTCGAACCGCGCGGACCGAGACCGGTGCCGGGACAGACTGTGCTCCTTACTATGGCGCTTTTTCTCCTTCTTCTTCTTCCCCTCGGAGTGCAGGTCCATCTTCTTTTCAAGTAGATAGGCTTTCAGGGCCTTCAAGTGTCGGATGCGAGTATGGCTCGTGAATGCTTGGCAGTCGGTGCAGTTCACAGTGTCATGGTCCGGGCCCAAGCAGAACACAACGCCGATGACCATCCTTGGCGGGAATTTGCTGGCCGCTCTCGCACTTATTGACGTGTTCTGGAGAGAGGGATGCCCGGGAAGACATCGAACCTGCGTGGACCTACCGCGGTACTGACATCAGTGCCAACGGCTGAAAACACAGAGGGAAGGACAAAACGAACACCGAGAAGACCGAGCCCCGAGCGAAAACCATGCAGGCGTCTGTCACGGTAGCACAAAAAACACGAAAAAATCATCGATTTGAAAGATGGCTTGATTGTAGCTCTGTTCTCGCTGGTAAATCGCAGGCAGCAGCTATTCACGTGTGTGGTACATGGCGGGAAAGAACGGAGGTGGAGCTGGGTCCACCCCCTCTTGTACCCTGACCGACGTCGGGGCAGGGCCAGCGTCGGGGGTGGTCCCCAGCTGGTATTGCTGGCAGAAGTTTTTCCATGTGGTCCTAGTGCCTGCGGCATAGTCCTAATTGTGATAGCCTGCTGCAAGAGCTCTGTCTCAAAGTAAGATCCCTCCTTTCTTCACTATAGACTCCATTTACTACTACCCTTTGCGTCCTGTTGTCTAGCCAATTTTTTATCCAGGTTTCCACCTTGGGACCCACTCCAAGGCTGGCTAACTTGTGTATTAATCTTTTGTGTGGGACTGTATCAAATGCCTTGCTAAAATCTAGGTAGACCATGTCCACAGCCCCTCTCTGGTCTACTACTTTGGTCACCCAGTCAAAGAAATCTATTAGATTACGTCTGACACGACCTTCCCATCGTGAATCCATGCTGCCTTGGGTCCTGTGCCCCACTGGCCTCTAGGTACTCAACAATTCTTTCCTTCAGAAGTGATTCCACCATTTTCCCTACCACTGAGGTCAAACTAACTGGTCTGTAGTTTCCTGCCTCTGTCCTGCTCCCACTTTTGTGAAGAGGAATCACATCCGCCCTCCTCCAGTCCTCAGGTACCACCCCATCCTCCCATGATTTGTTAGAGAGTAGTCAGAGGTGTCACTAGTTCTACCCTTAGTTCCTTTAGAATTCTTTGGTGAATCCCATCAGGCCCCATTGCTTTGTCCACCTTCAATTTTATTAGTCCTTTCAGAACCCTTTCTTCTGTAAATGGACTGGTATCGACCCCCGTCTTCAGAGTGTTTCTCTTGTTTGGTTTAGGTACCTCCCCCCTCTTACTTTATGAATACTGAGCAGAAATATTCATTCAGTATCCTGCATTTTCCACTATCACCCTCTACCCCATTCCCTCCCTTTATTAAGCCTCAGTATCCTCATTTGGTCTCTCTTTGCTCCTAATGTACCTATAAAAGGTCTTATCCCCTTCTTAACAGAGTTGGCTATCCTTTCCTTGGTTTGGGCCTTTGCTATTCTGATTGCCTTCCCAGCCTCTTTTGCTTTAACTGATAAAGTTCTCTATCCTGCTCCTTCTGTGTTTCCTTATAGTTCCTGAATGCTATCCTTTTTCCTTAACCTTCTTCTACCTCTTTTGAGAACCATAGCGTTTTTTTCCTTCATTGTGTTTTGTTGATTTGCTTTACACAAAGGCTTGTTGCCTCTGTGATGGCTGTTTTGATTACTCCCCATTGTTCCTCCACCCCTCTTTCTTGCCTGTTTGCTAGTGCTTTTCTGAGGCACTCTCTCATTTTCCCAAAGTCAGCCCTCCTAAAGTCCAATACTCTTGCTTTTGTATGGCTTGCTTGTATGGCTGTGTTTATTGTGAACCACACTGTTTGGTGGTTTCTTGTTCCCAGATGGCTACCCACTTCTAAATCTGAGATTCTTTCTCCATCCCCATTTGAGAAGTACCAGGTCTAAGATTGCTCCCTCCCGAGTGGGTTCCAATACTAGCTGTCTGAGGCATGCCCCCTGTAGGGCATCAAGAATGACCATGCTCTTGGATGTGCCTGCAACAAAGGTGCTCCGGTTAACATCTGGCATATTCAGGTCCCCCATCAACAATATCTCCCCTTTTTCTGCCATTCTAAGGGAGCCTTCTATCATTTCCTTGTCCATTCCCTCCCACTGAGATGGGGGTCTGTATGCAACCCCCCATGCAGATTGTGATGTAATTTCCTGTCTCCAAGGTGACCCAGAGTGCCTAATCTGCTCCCTGTTTACTCTCTAGTTCTGTTGATTTGATCCCTTCCTTTACATAGAGAGCTACTCCTCCTCCTCTTTTACCCTCCCTGTCCCTCCTTTAGATTGTGTATCCTGGTATGTTGACATCCCAGTCATGGTTCTCTGTATACCATGTTTCTGTGACTGCCACAATATCCAGGCAACCCTCTTCTATCAAGGCCACTAGTTCAGGGAGCTTGTTACACAGACTACAGGCATTAGTACTCATCACCCTCCACTTTTTGATGGCCTTACCCCTTTTAGCCCCATTCCTGTCCTTACTGCCTTTGCCTTTTTTTACATTTACCTCTGTCCTTCTACCTAATGACTTCTCTACCTTGGTATTTACCTCACTAATTACCGTGTTTTGTGGGGGGGAGGCTGGGATTTCTCTGCTCCTTTTAAGTGCCCCCCCTTGGCTAGTTTAAATGCTTGCCAATGAAGTATTTAAACTTCTCACCTAGGATTCTGGTTCCCCCCCCTGGAAAGATGCAGACCATCGCACCAGTATAGGTCTGCATCCCTCCAGGTGGTTCCCCAGTCCCCAATGAAGCCAAAACCCTGAGCTCCACACCAGTTTTTCAACCATTTATTGAATTCCCTGGTGAGGAGTATCCTAGCATCACCCTTGCCATAGACAGGCAGCACCTCCGAGAAGGTTACCGTATGTGCTACTTGTCCAAGACTCCTCCCCAACTCTACAAACTCCTTTTGCTCTGCTCTGATCCCATTCCTAGCCAGGTCATTTGTCCCTAGGTGGGCAATGTCATCCAACTCCCTCCCTCGTGTAGCTGCTCCCACGATCCTGAGAATTTGCTTCCTGTCCCTCCAAGCCGTGGCGCCAGGCAGGCACCTTACCTCCCTCTCCCCTTCTTCCCCCATTTCTACTCCCCTAATGATCGAGTCCCCCACCAGGAGTAGTTTCCTTCCCCTGTGGGGTCCCATGCCACCCTCCTGTGGGTCTCCTTTGGAAGGGATTTGAAAAAAGGAGACAGCAGTTAGCTAGAGCAAAGAGCAGTGAGTCAGGAGATCCTGGTTCCAGTCACAGACCCAAGGCAGTGTGGTGTCTGATTGCTGGAACAAAGGGTGGTGGCTCAGATATTCTGGTTCCAATCCCAGCTCCCAGGCAGTGTGGTGACCGGTGGGTAAAGCAAAGGGCAATGACTTAGATCTTGGTTCCAGTCCCAGCTCCCAGACAGTGTGGTGTCTGATGGTTAGAACAAAGGGCTGTGATTCAGAAGATCCTGCTTCAACCCTTGCTCCCATGCAGTGTGGTGTCTGATGGCTAAAACAGAGAGCTGTGAGTCAGGAGATCCTGCTTCCAGTACCAGTTCCCAGGTACTGTGGTCTAAGGATTAGAACAAAGGACAATGGCTCAAGAGATCCTAGTTCCCAGTTCTCAGGCAGTGTGTATTTTCAGCCTTTATTCTTCTCTGTTTTTTCATGTCCTAACATTGTGTTTTTGGGACAGTCGGTGATGTTTGGGCTGGATTCCACTGGGAGCCAAGTAAAGGGCAGTGATGTATTGAATTTGTTCCCCCCAAAGCTACACAAGAGGACAGTTATGCAGTGCAAAAAAAACATAAATCACCACCGCCACAGGCTTGGACATTCAGGACTTATTCTTATCAAGATAAACCAGGTAAGTGCTGTACTTCTGTCCTTACCATAATAAACCAGGTAGTGAGCAACGTAGTTCTGTTTTTACCATGATAAACCAGGTAGTGAGCACCGTAGTTCTGTTTTTACCATGATAAACCAGGTAGTGAGCACTGTAGTTCTGTTTTTTGTTTACCATGACAAACCAGGTAGTGAGCACTGTAGTTCTGTTTTTACCATGATGAACCAGGTAGTGAGCACCGTAGTTCTGTTTTTTGTTTACCATGACAAACCAGGTAGTGAGCACTGTAGTTCTGTTTTTTGTTTACCATGACAAACCAGGTAGTGAGCACTGTAGTTCTGTTTTAACATATTAAACCAGGCAGCAAATGTTGTACTTCAGTACTTACTATGATAAACCAGGTAGAGAGTCCTGTACTTCTATCCTTACCATAACAAACCAGGAAGCAAACGCTGTAGTTCTGACCACCCGGAGGGATTGGCTGCTCCAGTCTGGCACTAGTTCCAGAACAAGCATTGATGCTTCATTGATAACATTCGGGAGCCAGCTGGAAGGGATTTTAAAAAAGGAGACAGCAGTTAGGCTTTAAGGTCCATCATCTCTCTTAGAAGTGTGGATTTTTGGGCCGGCCCAGTGGCGCGGAGGGTTGTGGTGCTGGACGCCACACATCATGCCATGTTGGCGACCCAGTTCAGGGAACAACCTCGGGTCAGTCAGTGTCAATGGGGGTGGAGCAGGATTGAGCAGTCTAACGGCAGCTCTCCCTCCTGGGTGTTGTCGCCCCACCCGCAGTCCGCTGCCACTGGTGGAGGTCCACTGACAGCACAGGCAGGAGCAGCAGCAAGTCAGGAGGATGCCTCAGAACACAGCGCGTGTGTTCCTGGGGAAGGAGGCAGACGAAAATGGGGAAAAAGACCGGATAAAAACATAATAGAAAAAAAGGTTTGGATTTTTGGGATGTATTTGTAATTTTTGTGCCCTCTCATGTCCCACCCATGTCCCTTCCAGGGTCTTTGAACCTCAGCTGCAGAAGGATTCTTCCTTCATTGCTCTCTGCTCACCACCAATGGAACCCCACAGCTCCCCCCCCACCCAATGGCAGGGCTCTGTATTTACCCTATGTGGCCAGCCTATGAGGAAGACCGCTGATCATACCTGTGGCAGTTGGGAAGCATGTTCCTCTGCGAGTAGGAGCAGAGCCTGGATTGCCTTCATGGCCACACTCTAAACCCCCAAATGAGCATCAAGGACAGGCTAGGAATGGGGAGGTCAATCATGCTCTGCTTTCTCCCCCCTGGACCCAACACAGGGCAGCTGAGCAGCAGCCCCACCCCACAAGTATTGCACATTTGGTAGACAGCACACATCATCTGGAAGTCATAATTAGAACCTGAATTTGGAATGAACCCCTGTCCCTCGTGAGGAGTAGACATGGTCATCACTAAGCTGTTGGGTCTTCCCACATAACTGGATGATTTTATTAACAAACCTTGGATAGTCAGGGCTGTCCTGATGGTTCAGCAGTAGAATGACACACTACAATACAGCTGACTCGAGTTCAAGAAGAAACCTGGGTCTCTGCCTGGCAGGCAGCCCCATGGTTGGGGGTACCATTCATAGTACATTTTCTGGCCAGGAAGGGAGGCACCCTAGTTCTGCTGCCGTAGTGACCCCCCAACTCATGTCAGACCAAGGAGACTGCAAAGCTACACACATTTAGGACACACCCACTAGTAATCTTTGTAATAAAATACATGGACACACATGAAGGGTAATATTACTAAGCTGCCATCTTTAAACTGAGGAAAAAGGCTATGGGACACAGACAAAAGGCTACAGGATTGTGGACTGAGCAGGACAGGAAACTCCTAGGACTACTAACTGTCCACTACTGGATTACAACTAAGATGGTGGCTCAAGTACTTCCTTTAAGGCATAATCTCGACCCTCTCAGACTGTCCTTAGTTTAAAAAACACATTTTATGATTGTGCTCATTCTGTAAAGATTGCTGATATACCTGGTTGTTCGATTTTGATTCCTTTTTCCTTTTTAAAAGTGAAAAACAGTTTGCCCACCACACTGGTGTTTGTTCACATTCCTTGATCAACTTCCACTGCATCTTTTCTGGACTTGGAAACACCCCCAACACAGTATGGCCACTCACAATGCAGCTGTCCAACAGGACACCACTGCATCATGAGTGGCTGCACTGCTTGTGGGTGTTCGTAATGTTCAGGAAGTACGCAGTAAGATTTGTTCAAGGAATGGAAACAAAACAAGGTAGGGTATAATTGCACGCTTATTCATTTCAGTTCTACTAAGAATGAAAGCAGATAAACAGAGACATGAATGCATTTTAGAGAAGGTAAGCAATCATTAAGTGTGGGGTTTCAGCTGGAAACAACATGATGCAAAAAGTGTTGACAGTGTCTCTTTAGGGTTAGCATATTTAAGACACTTATTCCCACCTCTTCCATGAGGAAATGCTACTGAACATGCTGATTTTGCAAGGGTGCCTGGAGGGAGAAAGGCGACAGACAAAACTGGGAAGAAATTCCGAGTGGCTGCCTACACGATGACCCCTTTCTCCTCTCAGAACCTGCATTGCTTGCCCAATCAGGGTGTAGCTGGCATTGGAACTGGGAGGACACATCACAGGAGATCCGAAGAGACAGCCATTGGAGGTGACAGAAAGAGAAATTTACTAACCGAAGACGACTCACAATCCATCTAGTCACCCAGTTCCTACATTAGTCCTCATCAGTCTAGCACTAGCAGGAGATACAGATATAATATATATATATATATATATATATATATATATATATATATACACACACACACACACACACACACACACAGTATATCTATTCCTCACCAGAACATGTATTCCTGGAGAGTTAAAGGAAAACAACACCCTTATATCATGTAAATGTATTTGTTTCTGTGTCAACAGACAACTCTGTTCCTGAAGCTGTTAGTTCTATACATGTTTGCTTTAGTTTGTTTTCACTGTTCAGGGTATACCCCTGTAACTATTCTGGGGTCTCCATTTTATGGATTATTGAAATCTCATTGTCCATGAGAGCTGCATTAGCATGTGAACATGTCATCACATCGCCCATTTATACCATGAATCTCTATGCTGAAAGAACAAACACCCTGCAAAAACTCTCTTGAAACACAGACTGAATGTAGTTTAAAGGAGGAGGAAAAACCCTACATAACAACTCTGACAGTTTGCAAAGCTAACTGAAGGTAAATGTGGTATTTCACACCTTCCTGCAACATGTTTCTTTGCAGTCTAATTAAGCAGACAAGTATGCTGTGGAGTCTAAAGGGTGCTTACACATGTTCTCATATGCTGATGCAGCTCTCGGGGACAATGAGATTTCAACAACCAGCAAATGAAGACCTCCCCCCAGGATACTTACAAGGCTTAGTATGAAAGGTGAAGACACACTAAAGCAACTGAATACATCTCTAACAGCTACACAAAAAGAGTTGTCTGTTGACATGGAAACAAATAACATTTATAAGCTATGAGAGTGTAGTTTTCCTTTACTGCATGTCCCCGGTGAATTGGAAGGCACAAAGCCAATGGCCAAGTGACTTTCAATACACCCAAGAAGTGCATGAATTCTCAACAGATCACTGGGCAGTGCTCGAAAGGTCGACAAGACAGCATGCAGATTGTGTAGCTCCGCTGCTCTGCAGCCTGCTTTCTGTATAAAACATTGATTTTCAAGTGAATAAAATGGCACAAACATACCTCAAGATAAAAGTTATTTTATTTATTTAGTTTTTGTTGATCGGGTAAGTGCACTAGACAAATCCTGCCTATTTTCAGGCATGACCAGGGGAAGGGGGATACAGATGGATGCCAACTGACCTTGAACCAGATTAAGCTCTAGGTGGTATTTTTAGTGAGTGAGGGAAATTTGGCCAGGACACTGGGAAATTCCCTTACTCTTTTCAATAAGTGCCATGGGATCTTTAACATCCACCTGAACTACCACCAATCCAGGCAGATAGGACCTCAGTTTAACGTCTCATCCGAAAGACGGCACCTCAGAAGTGCAGCACCCCTCTCATGCTGCACTACAGTGTCAGTACTGGGATATTAACCCAAGTGCCAGATGTAGGAACTGAACCCACAGCCCTCTGATCTCCTGGCCTCAGAGGCAAGTGTGCTACCTACTGAGCCACTGACACTGATCAAGTTAGCAGAGAGCAGACTGGATAATATAGAAAAATGTCTCTCCCCTAAGACAGGGAAAGCAGCTGCAGCAAAAGTGGATGTTGGTTCTCCCTTACCTGCAGGAGCAATGGCTTCCCCTGCAACAGACTACCCAGAGCTGGGCCCATGGCCGAAAACTCCATCAAAGCGGACTCTTCAAACTATACAGGCTTTTCTTATAGAATTCCAGTAGGAGACGTACTCTTTATTCGACAAAGTTCATGACATATGAAGAAAGACTAAAGGAACTAAAGATGTATAGCCTTGAGGAAAGGAGGGAGAGGGGGGACATCATAGAAACTTTCAAATATCTAAAGGGAATCAACAAAGTCCAAGAGGGTAGCAGCTTTCAGAAAAAGATGTGCAAACAGAAGGGGGTACAATTTGAAGATAGAGCAGGGACGGCTCAGAGGTAATGTGAGGAAGTGTTTCTTTACAGAGAGGGTTGTGGATACATGGAACAGCCTTCCTGAGGAGGTTGTAGAGTCAAAAACAGTGGGGGAATTCAAGAATGCATGGGGCAGACATAAGGCAATTCTAGTGTGGGGTAGGAGGAAGTACGCTGTTGGTTAACTAGGACCTGCAGCTTATCCATTAGGTAGGGACATGGGCAGACTAGGTGGGCCAAGCAGTCCTTATCTGCCATCAAATTCTATGTTTCTGTAGTTCACTAGCTGACATTTCAGCTCCATGTTCTAAGATTGAGGAGAAAAAGAAGGCCTGCAAGGGATGTGTGGAAAATGTTGCAAAAAATGTTGAGTCTTTATCAGCATGAATGTTAACTATGGAGGGCGCAGTAAATGCGCCATACATGGACAACTCATGAACATTTCTAAATTTGAAAAATTGAAAACACCCTATTGCTGAGAAATTCAAGGCTGACTGGACTATCTCCAGAGGTTCAAACAGCAGGGCTAAAAATTTGAGGTGGAGAGTTTGCTAACAAATGTTTTTTTCACTAGAGCTCCCTTTGATTCTGGAGTCTGTATTTAGACTGCAGTCAAGAATAAACGAAGCTAGTAGCTCTTGAGTGAGATATCATATATACCTTTCAGATACTTGCCTCTCACAACTAAGACATGCAGCTTGCCAGACAGATAAAGGGTTTCATGTACGAAGTTCAGAAGCTGCACCTCTACCCTGTTTTCTACTTAACCACCCAGTGCCAGAGGAAGATATTTTTGGCCATCAGATCGGAATTCATCCGGGCAGGGGTGACTGCCATGCTGCAATCTCCTGCAAAATTGAAAATTATTTTTCCAGCTAAAGAGCATTTCTTTCTGGATGTGGACACAGCTTGGGATTTGTATGGAAAGTATGTTGCTATCCTGACAGAGCTGGAAGAAGATGAAGCCAATAGCAATGAAATATTGACTGCTGAGACTTTTTGAGTTATATCCAAAACACAAAAAGTAGAGCACACACACCTCTAATAACAAGGGCACCAGTCTAACTATAAGTTAAACTTTAATTAACACATGCCAAAAAAACTGACGCGTTTCGGATGAAAATTATATCCTTTCTCAAAGGTAAAACACCAATAGTGAAAAGATCCCTTAAATACACACATATATCACCTATAACCAATAAACTTCAATTAAAACCACACTGTGATAGGTTAAAATATCAAGATAATTAATTAAATACAGATAAAACACTTTTTTAACCTAGCAACTATAATATACTTAAATAAACTATTTGTTGCTTCACAAATAGTACAAAGGTTTCATAAAGAGACAGAAGTAAATAATATTGCTCCATTCATGAAGCCATAAGTCTCCTCATATAAATCACAATGTATGAGCATAGGAAAATGTTTTAATTCAAAGCATTGATAAACATTATGTTCCCCCAGGAAAAATGACCAGACTGAAGCCAAAAAATTCTAAAGAGACAGATATAAAGCTACTTTAAAACCTGTGCTTTTTTAGGCGATGGGAATAACATAATATAAACATAATCAAGGAATCCAATTCACAGATTGTTCTTTACTTAAACTTAAAAAAACAAATTCCTTTTCAAAAAGATTCTGTTGAAATTAGCCACGTCAGCTTAGGTTAGAATTCTTTATATCTAGTGGTGTATATTTGTTTTCTTCCCTTCAACAGAATCTTTTTGAAAAGGAATTTGGGTTTTTTAAGTTTAAGTAAAGAACAATCTGTGAATTGGATTCCTTGATTATGTTTATATTATGTTATTCCCATCGCCTAAAAAAGCACAGGTTTTAAAGTAGCTTTATATCTGTCTCTTTAGAATTTTTTGGCTTCAGTCTGGTCATTTTTCCTGGGGGAACATAATGTTTATCAATGCTTTGAATTAAAACAACGTTTTTCCTATGCTCATACATTGTGATTTATATGAGGAGACTTATGGCTTCATGAATGGAGCAATATTATTTACTTCTGTCTCTTTATGAAACCTTTGTATTATTTGTGAAGCAACAAATAGTTTCTTTAAGTATATTATAGTTGTTAGGTTAAAAAAGAGTTTTATCTGTATTTAATTAATTATCTTGTTGATATTTTAACCTATCACAGTGTGGTTTTAATTAAAGTTTATTGGTTATAGGTGATATATGTGTGTATTTAAGGGATCTTTTCACTATTGGTGTTTTACCTTTGAGAAAGGATGTAATTTTCATCCGAAACGCGTCAGGTTTTTTGGCATGTGTTCATAAAAGTTTAACTTATATTTAGACTGCTGCCCTTGTTATTAGAGGTGTGTGTGCTCTACTTTTTGTGTTTTGGATATATGAACTGGGTATTGTAGCACCACGTCCTCATGCTTACTCCAAGTTTGTTTTTGGACTTTTTGAGTTATAGCCTTATTTAAATAGTTTGGCCATGGGCTTTGGATTTATGGACATTTGAATTAAATGCATCTTCCTGGCTTCCTTTTCTTTTTGGATTCCATGTTCTGGCTTGGCGATATGGATAGGCTAAGTTACTGTTTGAATTTTCCTTTAAGTAAGGGATGATATAGCTTGGAGCATAAAATGTGACTGTTCTTAAGTTTATGTTTTGATAACTGACCTCATTAAAAAAATATATATATATATATATTTCGTGTTATACTTTTAAGCCTCCAAAAGTTCAAAAACATCTTTTTATTTTAATTTTTTATCTAAATGATTTATGTGTTTTTCTAGATGACAATCTTCTGTACGTAATTTAATTTTTTCCCTCTCTGAATAAAATATAAGTAAAACAAAATAAATCCCCAAGAAACCCATGCCCTGGAATGGGTTATTGTACCTATAGAAAGAAATTATTTTTTTTTTTTTATGGAAAAAAAAGTTTGATTTTCCTTTAGTTTTGTTGCTAGTTAGAATAGGTCAGTTTGGGAACAAAGTCTGGGTACCTTTAAATGAGCCTGGGAATTGCTGTTATTTTGAAGAAATCTATGCTCTGTTGTGTGTGTGTGTGTGTGTGTGTGTGTGTGTGTGTGTGTGTGTGTGTGTGTGTGTTTAAAAAGTGGGGGAAATGTATGTTAATGTTTATTTTAATGGTAAAAGGTTTCATTTTAATTCAGTTACGCTGTTGCTAGGTAAATTAGGGGAAGTTAGTTATGAACTCTGCAGTTTCTAGGCAAATCAATGATCAGGTGCTGTGTTTTGACCAGTGAAGCTGCTTGATTTAGTCAGATTTTTATACTCTATTTTATAAAATAAGTTTAGTTTTGGATATAAGAAAAGGGGAGCTGTGCAAAGCAACACCACCCAGTAGTGAAAGTTGTCAATAATAGTTATCTGGGGCTCCTCTACTGGGAGACCTGAAAGAGAGGAGAACAGAACAGAAGAGCTGACCTACACTGAATCAGTTCTTTAAAGTTCTAATAGTTATACGAGCCTTATTGAACTTTCAGAATCTTTGAGTTTAAAGTACAAAAACTATTTTAACCATCCTTTTCCACCTATAAGCCATTGCAAGTGATAGAAACGGAATCTAAAGACAACTCAGCATGGTATTACAGTAAATATTAGTGCCCCTTGTGTAGCAGTACTCTTAGTATGGCCATTTAATTTAGACAATGGATAAGAGAAATGCTGGCCTGTGATTGATAGAATTCTCTACTGATACATTTGTCATGTAACACCACCTGGTTAACAAAAAAAAAAAAAAACCCTCACAGTTCCCTGCTCACAGCTTGCATAGCAATCCCATCACTCTGCTCGTGGCATGTGATATTTCTCCCAAAACAGTGCAGTCTTATTGTACTTAGAAAATTGGTTAAGTTTGCTTGCAGCTTCAGACAGGGTAACACTGTAAAACACTCAGCCATCTGTAACCATGAAGGAGATTGTGCATATGCAGGAACCAGATCGGTGCTAAGTTCTGGGAAGTGATGAGCATTGACCTGACTGGCACTTATCATGGGGACAGTGACCTGCAGCTGGAGAGGATTAATGTCTACTACAGTGAAGCCACGGGTGGCACATATGTCCCTCATGCAGTTCTGGTTGATCTGGAGACTGGCACTATGGACTCTGTGCAGTCTGGACCATTTGGGCAGATCTTTAGACCAGATGACTTTGTCTTTGGCCAAAAGGGGTGCAGGTAACAACTGGGCCAAATGCCCCTACATAGAAGGTGCAGAACTGGTGGACTCTGTTCTTGATGTTGTGAGGAAAGAGGTAGAAAGCTGCGACTGTCTACAGGGTTTTCGACTGACACACTCTGGGAGGTGGTACTGGTGCTGGTGTGGGAACTCTTCAGCAAGATTCACGAGGAACACACACACACAATTATTAACACATTCAGTGTTGTGCCGCCTCCCAAAGTATTGGACACTGATGTAGAACTTTGCAATGTTACCCCGTCAGTACACCAACTTGTAGAAAACACAGATAAGACCTACTGCATAGATAAGGAAAATCTGTATATTTGCTTTAGAACCCTTAAACAGATCTCCCTTACATATGGTGACCTAAGCCATCTCATATCTGCAACCTTGAGTGGCTTTACCACCTGCTTGAGGTTCCTGGATAGCTGAATGCTGACCTGTAGAAATTAGCAATAAATATGGTACCCTTTCCCAGTTTGAATTCTTCATGCCTGGTTTTGCACCCCCTTACAAGGGGTGGCAGCCAGTAGTACCATGCCCTGACAGTGCCTGAGCTTCCCCAGCAAATATCTGATGCAAAAACATGATGGCAGCATGTGATCCCCCCCCATCATGGGTGCTACCTCAGTGTTGCTGCCATTTTCAGAGGTTGCGTGCCCATGAAGGAGCTGGATGAGCACTCCTTTATGGAATGCATTCCCAACAATGTCCAGACCCCTGTCTGTCACATCCCACTTGTGATCTGAAAAGGTCTGACACCTTCACTAATAATAGCATAATCATCCAAGAGCTGATCAAGCGAATCTCAGAACAGTTCACTGCTATGTTCCACAGAATGGCTTTTTCTTGCACTGGTACACTGGATAGAGAATAGAAGAAATGGAAATTATTTAAGCTGAGAGCAACATGAATGACCTGGTTTCAGAGTACCAGCAGAACCAAGATGCCACAGCCGAAGAGGGAGAGTCTGAGGAAAGAGACAGAGGAAGAAGCTACATAAAGATGAGCACATGATATGCATTTATAAACTATGTTGAAAGCTATATGGATTCTTTATTCCCATTGAAAATGTGTTCCTGATGTTCATACTGCCCCATTCTTTCTTGTTCTGAATGGTCATTATTCCTTGAATAATCTTTGTTACGACTGCTGTATAGACCTTGCAAATGCACAATTAAAGCAATTTGATTGGGAGGGGGAGAACATTGGTTGTGTTGGGCCAATACAGCCCATTTTCTAAACATGATAAGACCCCTTCAGGGTGTGGCAGTGTTGAGGGATACCTGCTTTCCATGGGCTATAAGGGGAACATGAAGATGTCTCTTCTGGGTTTGTTACCAGAAAGGTCACAGGAGAGCTGCAACTCATTCAGCACCTCTCATTCCCTCCGGGGGACCCAGTAAATGACCAATGAGACTCCAACTCATAGAAACATAGATGATGGAAGAAAAAGACTGATGGTTGATTCAGTCTGCCCATATTACTCTATCACACCTCGGGATCTATTGTCTCTGTGGGGCTTCTGCTTACATTATTCTCCCTTTTGTTCTCCATGTTTCCACCTCCCTCTTCCCACTGAGTAGTTGCTATGCCCTTGATTGAATTCCAGCCATGTCTGAAGCCATTTATGGTTTTGGCACCCACCACCCTGACAGCAAACCATCCCATGGCTCAGTCACTCCTTCTGTAAAATAATACTTCCTCATATCCTTTTGAAACCTCCCCCCATTAACCTCTACTTGTGACCTCGTGTCCTAGCTTCTCTGTTCCTAGTAAATGGCTCTTCACAGTATACCCTGCTAATTCCCTTCAGGAACTAACGTCTCTATCAAATCTCCCCTCTGTCGTTTGGTTTCATAGAAACACAGACTTTGACGGCAGATAAGGACCACTTGGCCCACCCAGTCTGCCCATTTCCCTACCTACTAGATAAGCTGCAGATTTTAGTTAACCAACAGCCTACTTCCTGCCACCCCCCACTATAATTGCCTTATGTCTGTCCCATGCATGTTTGAATTCTTCCACTGTTTTAGACCCCACAGTCTCTCCAGGAAAGTGGTTCCATGCATCCACCACTCTCTCCATGAAAAAAAATTTCCTCACATTACCCCTGAACCGTCCCCCCCTCTATCTTTAAATTGTGCCCCCTTGTTCTTATACATCTCTTTTTCTGAAAGATGCTACCCTCCTGAACTTTGTTGATTCCCTTGAGGTACTTGAAAGTTTCTATCATGTCCCCCTGTCCCTCTTTTCATCAAGGGTATACATATTAAGCTCTCTCAGTCTCTCTTCATATGGTTCTGCTGCAGACCCTGCACCATTTTAGTTGCCCTCCTCTGGACTGCTTCCATCCTGTCTATGTCCTTGCGTAGATGAGGTCTCCAAAACTGCACACAGTACTCCAGATGGGGTCTCACCAACTGTCTGTACAGAGGGATAACCACTTCCCTTTTTCTACTTGCGATGCCCCTTCCTATGCATCCCAGTATCCCCCTGGCTATCCTTACTGACTTCTCACATTGCTTACCCACCTTTAGGTCATCTAATATGACTACCCCCAGGTCCCTTTCCATTTTTTTTGTTGTTAGTACCACCCCTGCTATTGTGTACTCTTCTCCTGGGTTTTTGTTTCCCTGGTGCATTGCTTTGCACTTCTTTGCATTGAATCTAAGTTGCCATATGTCTGACCATTCCTCCAACCTTGTCAAGTCCCTTCTCATCCTTTCTACCCCCCCCCAGTGTATCAACTCTGTTACAGATCTTTGTGTCATCTGCAAAGAGGCATACCTTTCCCTCCAGACCCTCTGCAATGTCACCTATAAAGATGATTTGCATGAATACATGTTCAGTACCCTTAACTGATCCTCATAGGATCTGCCTTCCTGGCCCTAAATCACCTTGGTCACCTTGCATTGTACCATCACTAGGCTGCCCCTCTCCATTTTTAGGTAGGGACTCCAGAACTTGGCACAGTACTCCAGGTGTGGCCTCACCAGTGACCTGTACAGTGATAACAGTGACTGGGTGGGCCAAGCGGTCCTTATCTGCCATCAAATTCTATGTTTCTATGTAACACTACCTCCTGATTTGTACTGTCGAACCCTCTCCCAATGCATCCTAGCATTCTGGTAGCCCTGCTGAACGCCTTGTTTCTCTGGCTGATTTCATCACTAATGATGACTCCTAGTTTCCTTTCCTCTGATGTTATGTCCTGCTTAACCTCTCCCATCCAAAACTCTGTTCTGGGGTTTCTGTTCTCCCAAGTTCATCACTTTGCGCTTCTTGACACTGAATTTCAGCTCCAAACACTGGATCAGTTTTTCACCCTTTGTAGGGCTCTCTGCAGTTACCTTATCCTCACCTCATTGTCAACCTTACCAAAGTTTTGTGTCACCTGTGAATAGACACAACCTGTCCGGGGTTCCCTCTCCTATGTCACTGCTGAACATATTGAAGAGGACTGGTCCCAGAACAGATCCCTGTGGTACTCCACTGGTGACCTCTCTTTCCGCTGATTTGACCCCAATTCACCACAACTCTCTGCTGCCTCCCCTCCAACCAACTCCCTACTCACCTTACTATTTCCTCAGTTGTTCCTAGATCCCCCATCATCTTCAACAGCCTTTGGAGCAACACAGACTCGAATACCTTGCTGAAATTAACACAGAGTCTACTGCATGCCACTAATCAACTACCATGGCTACCCAGTCAAGAATAATGTCAGGTTGGCCTGACAAGACCTTCTTGGCATGAACCCATGCTACTTATTATCCTGAAGCCCATTTTTCTCCAGGCATTTCACTAGGTCTTCTTTGACTAGTTTCTTCATCAGTTGTCTTAACAGGGAGGTATGGCCGGTGGGCTATAGTTTTCCCAATTGCTCCTTTTCCCCTACCCCATGCAGTGGAACTACATCACCATCCTCCAGTCCTTGAGAACCACCCGTTGATGCACAGAGCTATTAAACAGCCCCACCAGGGGTTCTGCTAACACCAGTGCCAATTGTTTTTTTGTTTTTTTTAAATGTCAACTGCATCCCATCTGACCCTTGTTTATCTTCAGGGCTGCTAATCCTTGTCAGACTGTTATGCTAGTAAATTTCTGCAGCCTTATTTCCATGACCCCTCTATCAGCTGCCTTTATGCCACTCTCTGGCAAGGGCCTGCTGTTCCCCCTAGTAAATACAAAGCCTAAGTAGGAGTTCAGCATGGCTGCTTTCTACCCGTCCTTCTCCAGTACCTTGTCCCCTTCCGCCATTAGCCTGACAAACACTCCTCCAGTCTTTCTTTTAACCCTTATATATCTAAAAACCCTTTTACCCTCCCTTGACCCACTTCTCAATGTGCAGTTCTGTGTCTGCCTTTGCAATTCCGACTGTTAATACTCATCACATTCTTTGCCACTCTGCTTTTCTTTGTACCTTATAAATGCCTTCTTTTTGGCCCTCACTACTTCCCTGACCGTTCACAGAACCAAATTGGTCTCTTACTCTTATTTCCCCTTGATAACTACTCTCATGCACATTTTCATTGCCTTGAGAATGGCCCTTTTTATAACCTCCCCATCTTTTCTCCACCGCCCCAATGCTGACTATCCCAGCTAACTTGGCCAGGACTAATTCCCTCATTTGTCTGAAATCCACCCTTCTGAAGTCCTGCACTGAAGCCTTAGGTGAGGGCTTACTGGTGCCGAGGGCCAACTTGAACTGTATAGTACTATGGCTGCTGGGACCGTCAAGGTTTTCCAAACTGTACTTCACCTACTCATACCAAATTGGTGGGTACCCCATCAAGAATGGTGGATTGTCTAGGGGGTTCCCTGATCTACTGCATCAGCATGCAGTACTCCAATTACTGCAACCTTCCCCATTTCTGCCCCATGTTCCTCATCTCTCTCCTTTCCTTGCTCTGGTGGCCTGTAAATCAGCCCCATACAAAGTTTCCTACCCGACGACTCAGTGAGCTGCACCCGCACTAACTAGGTACTGATATATACATCCTGTGACAGGACAGTGGACAGGGTTCAGGTATGGAGCCTCAGGGCTCAGATGGCAAAGCCAGATATCAGATTGGTGTTCTGACTCATCCTTGTTCACCTAGACAACTTCTGCATGTTGGGAATGTGGATGAAGTAAGTGATAAGCCATGACAAGGTGCACATTATAGGATTGTAATAACTGGCCATCAGTTTTTTCAATGGTGATGGCCAGTTATTATTTGGCATAATAACCAGCTTGATATTACAGCAAGCACAAGCTGAAACCCAAACAGCAGCTGCATTTGAGACTCTGTCAGAGTGCAGCTTTCTCTCACATGCCTCGTAGTTTGTGGCACTTTCAAACCCCTGAGTCACCAGATAAATAATAATACTTCTGAACCACTGACTAACAAGAATCTTGTCACCTGTAACACCCCATCGTGATCATGGTGGCAAGCAAATGGGGGGGGGTGTACAGGCTGAAACTTTCCAGGAAGGTAAAGCCATCTGATATAAGAAAATAAGGCCTTACCTCAAACCTGGTTCTGTCAGCACAGTGCAGAGAATACCTCCTCCACCAGCCCACCTCTTACTACTTACTGCAACATCTGGCCGAGCCAGGGGAAAGAACAAGAGAGGTCTGACCAGCAGGCTTCATCCAAGGAAGGAATCAGTTAGTTCATTCAATAATCTCCACACACACATGGAGTAGAAACAAAAACAAATTTAATTCAGATTCTCATTTTTAAAATCAATCAATAAATAAATTGTCCAACTCCATGGAGACAGGAGACAAAGACACACATAGGGCAGTACTTGACAGGCATTAGGCAATACCAGATACCAATGCTTAAACAGGCCTGAAACAATTACACCAGGTGCAGACTCCACGCAGATACCCAAAGTCACTTCAAAGTTCGGACCTTAGAGGGGGCAAATACACAAACCAACCATTTCCTGCAGGACAGCCTTGCTCCCTCCACCCCAAATCAACTGAACAAAGGGGTGCGGCCTTTATGCCTTACCTTGGCCACCCTGAACCCATTCCGGTAACCCAACCAGTTCCCCACCCAACTTTTCTGCAGGGAAATGATGCCAGATTTGCACATGGAATGGATGACTACTCTCGCATGTGCATTCCATTAGTGGGTCTAACACAGGTCCTGCTCCAGACACGAGCATGGCAGGCCCGATACAAGCAAATCCCCGAAATGCACCCACCAGCCAGCCTGCAGTAGCATGCCACACCGGGTACTGGCCTCCTGGAGCTTCCACCTCCAGAAAAACCCTGCCATGGCCTTGCTACCACCACAACAGCCCCACTGCCATACCTTGGCTGTTGGAGCACCAGGGCTCATGAAACCCAGCCACATCCTAGCCTTCCTCCAAATGCTGTCCTTCCCTCCACTGAGTTCCTGGATCCTCCTGCCACCCTTCCCTTTGTAAATTAATTTAAAACACATAGCCTTAATGCTCACCAGACAGTACCTCTCGGACCGGGGGGTGTTAAGGCCCCCAACCCTACTTGCCCTATATTTTGCCAGTCTACTCCCATGCCCAAAGGACTCCTCCCCCTTTTATACCCTTTTATACCTGAGCCCAGAGCAACATCCTCTCGGGGGAACACAGGATGTCCCAAGCCAGGATCCTAACTAATAGAGAGCATGGCTCAGTAAGCCAGCCCCAAGAGGTGGCTTATATCACCTGCCACCGCCTAAAAAAAAAAAATTTGTCAGGCAAAGGTGATTTCTGCCTGCAAACAGAAAGTGGTCATGCTCAAACTTTCATCACCGAGTTAAAAAAGGATGAAATCGCAGTTTAGTTTGATCAAAATTTTTTTTCCCCCCCCAGGAGATAGGACTGTAGTCCTCAAGAAGATAAGCTGGAGGAACTTGAAGGCAGACTCCTACACAACAGGGCAGAACTCCCACACCTCCCTTCAGCTGGGGTGGGGGGAATTAATGGCCAGAAATTATAAAAAATAACAATGGGGTAGAGTTTAAAACTTGAATTTAATACACATCCTCAGTGTGTGTGATGCTTTTATAAACCCCTTGAGCTTTGCTCTCAGGGTTTATGTAGCATCATACACCTCGGGTATTAAATTCTTTTAATGCATTCCACCCCTGCATTACTTTCTCTAACACACACCCAAGGGGTGTAGTAAGGTGTGAGGCTGAATGCCATTATGCCCCTGTGAAGTGCATTAAAATCCTAAGAAGCCCCTGGAGAGCTTGTACTTTTAGAATGGCTCTATGTGGGGTTTTGGGGAGGAAAATGAGATTCAGCACCTGACCATGCATTTATAGAGAGTTAATGGTCAAAAGCTGTAATCAAGTACAGGACTAGTGGCAGACTGGATGAGCCTAGTGGTTATCTGCTGACAGTTTGCATCTTTCTATGCATAGTCAGGTGACATCTCTTGGCCGACGAAATTTCTAAATTTTTCTTGCCATTTTATAAAGGACAGTATTTTGTTGCTAGATGGATGCTGATGGAATGTTCAGTTTCATGCACAATCTTTGAAAAATTCAGTACAGTTCTGGGAAAAGAGTCCATCATTCATTACCTGGGTGATTTCACTTTATGTATGGGTGGAAAACATTCCAGTGCTGAGGCACTAGAGGCATTCCCAGTAGCCGCCAAGGAATTTAGGGTCCCATTACCAATAGATAAGACAGGGGGCACTCAATCAAGGCTCACCTTCTTGGTCATTAAATTGGACTTGGTGGCAGGGGTCTCTAGATTGTCATAGGATAAGGTGCTGAAGTTACAACAATTGACATTTAACTGGTCATTCAAAAAAGGTTACCTTAAGGATGCTTCCTGTGCTGCATGGACACCTGAATTTCACCTGCAAGGTCATCCCTCTGGGTCACCTCTTCTGCAGGAGAACAGCTAAGGCCATGGCAAGTGCCAGATCACTTCTGCATTTCGTAAGAGTTTCCAGGCACATAAAAACAGACCTGCATATGGGAAGGCTTCCTGACTTACTAACAGGGTGGCACTGTGGTAGGCTCTGGTCATTTCCAAACAGAAGTTAAAATCTTACAAGGACGCATCAAGCAGTGTGGGGTTTTGCACATATTGCCAAGGAGAATGGTGTGTAGCACCTTGGCTGCAGGAGTTAAATGAAGAGGGCCGGACCAGTAATCTGACCTTCTTGGAATTCTTCCCCATTGCAGTGGTGCTCGAAATATGGGATGGGAAATTGAAGGGCAAGAAAGAATTCTGGTCAGATAGTACAAGGTTAGTCCACATAATTTATACGCAGTTAGCCCACTGCGAGAAAGTCATTACTGTGGGTATTTGCACCAAAATGTCTTCATCTCAAAATAACACTCAAGGCAAAGCGGATACCTGGTGTGGATAATTGTCGATGCACTTTCTCATTTTGAGACAAGATTCAGAGTACAGGCAACTGAAGCTGAGGAAAAGCTGCAGACCCTCCCTGCCCACTTGCGGGACTGCAGCTGGGTGACATTTGCCAGGTAATATCTAGGTCAGTTTCACTGAGAACATGAGGCACCTACAAGCAGGGCAGCAGCCCACTCATGGAATACTGTAAGGAGCACAGGGTCAGTGACCTTCAGCCAGCATTGCTAAGTAATGTGCTGGTTTCATGCTGTTTTTGTTTGTTTTGTTTTTTTCAATTCTCTGTTTAAGCCCCCTTATACTCCGCTGTCTTGAACTCACTCCACTGTCTTTAACTTCCTCTGGGTTACCCAATGTGCCTGGCTCTGCCAGGATCTATTCCCATCAGTTGCCTACCACCATCATACCATGGCTATCCTGCATGGGCAGGGTAGAGGAGTTGTACCACTCAGACTGCTGATGTCTTTGTCAGGCGGCTCTATTGAGGGGTTCAGGTCCAGTACTCTTTGATACAATGGAGTCTATCTTCGTTCGGACAATGGGTTCTTTTCCATGTTTCTCCCCACCTCCATGGATGCAGGTACACTAGGGAGGTTCAAGGCATGTATGCACATCAAGCCAAATCCCCAGCCTGCATTCATCCCACCCCATGGCACTCTTGACTGCACTGCCATCTGTGGTTACCCAGGTGGCAGTACTGTAGCGAGGACAGCAGCCCACTCTCCCCAGAGGAGCAAAGCATCCTCTGGGATGCTCGATCTTCCTCTCCCAGCTGGCTCCTGATGATCCTGGCTCATTCCTGAATCTGAGTCATTGCCATTGCAAGCAATAGCACTACCGATGCACAGACGGGCCAGGCTGGTTTTAAACAGAGTTTGATGAGTAAAGGAGAGAAGTTTGGTTGGCAACAGGATCCCAGTTTACAAGGAATGCTTTTTGTAGCAAGGTATTAGGGAGAGAGGATGTCACCCAGCATTTTGCTGTGAAGAATTTCATAAAGAATGCCACCCCGATGGTGTTGTTATGCTAGATGACATACCTTGTTCCGTGCCAGCAATCCATGTTCAAGAACGAGGCACGGGTTGCCAGGGGTGAGCTGGGGAGGGAAGAGGACTGAGCATTCAAGGGACTGCTTCCTCTCCAGAGGAGGAAAGACTGCTGATTCTGCTGGATGACTGCTACCAGGTGGAGATCTGACAGTAGTGTGGGTCAGAAGTGGCAAAAGCAGGTGGTGCTGTGGAACTCTGCAGCATGCATGTGCCTCCATACACGCACGCTGACATGTGCACCCCAGTGTGGGGGACAAGAGAAAAAACTGGCGGGAAAATGGTGGTAGAACAGGCTTTCATGATGCCCTGCCCACTGGTCCAACATCCACTTCGCCACCAGAACCAAGACGGCAGAGACTGGATGTGTACTTCTGGGGGAAGGGGACACTGATGAGGCAACTCCAGCTTGTGAGAATGCTTAGCCCACTGAGCATGGAGGAACCACTGTGGGATCCTCATGTGCAAATACACCAGCAGGACAGTCAGAATGGCAGGAGCCATTGGACCCATCAGTCATAAGAAATCTGGCCAAAACATAGTCACTGGATGAGACCAGGTGAGTCAGGCAACTGGCACCGTAGTACAGTCAGAGGAAAGGAAAGCCCAACCTCGCCTCATGTCCAGAACAGTCCCTATGTATTGGTGGTGTAGGCACACAGTGACAACTGACTTCTTTCCTTTACCCTAACTGCCAACTGCTTGAATAGCTGCCTGGTTCTGAACAGTGTCTAACTGATAGCCTCCCTCTACGAGGCCTGCAAAAGCCATTCATCAGTGTATGGGAAGACATACAGGTGCTCTCATCTGAGGGCAGCTGAGACCACTGCAAAGCATGTGGTAAAAACATAGTGCAGACCATAAACCAAAGGGCAAAACACAAAACACAAAACTGACAGTGTGAGTCCTGAAGCATAATCTCTGGTACTGTCTGTGGGATTTGCAGATCTTGATATGGAGGTAAGCATCCTTCATATCCAGGGCAACTGTCCAGTCCCCTTGCAGGAGCGGGGGAGTAGGGACTGCCAAGAGACTATTCAAAACCGCTAGCATTTTACAAACAGGCTGAATCCTTGGAGGTCTAGGACTTGCAAAAAGAGGGAGATCCAGCCCCCCACCAGAACTCCCTGATCAGCAGGGGCTGAAAGAAGGGAGGGAGGGATTCAGAAGGTGACGGGGCAGTGGAAATGCTGCCAGTGCTTGCACCTTTGATGAGTCTGGCATGGGATCAGGAGGCAAATTTGACTTGAGGGAAGGCCTGGGGCCACTGAGAGCCATGGCCAGGACCCCTAGAGTAACCCTTACCTGGGTGGGCATAGGGCCTTCAAAAGGAACTGCAGCCCCTACCCTGGGGCTTTGGATTCAGGGTATGCATGGACCGCAGGGTCATTTTTGATATCTGGAGATCCCTTTCTGAACATCATTGCCAAAAAAGTTGCTTTCCTCTAAAGGGAGCATTAAAGGCTGATTGCTGTACATTAGAGGCAAAGCCAGCAATGCACAACCAGGAGTGGCAGTGCAGACAGATGCAGGGAGCAGCCACATCCGAGACATCATAAGCAGACCATAGCAGGTATTTACCAGCCTCCAGGCCCTTGGCAACCATCTGCCAAACCATGAGTTTGTCAGGGCTATCTGGCAGTTTTTGTCAACCAATATAGCCATAGATTTCCACAGGCATGTGTGATATTTAATCACATAAGCCTGGTAATGGGCAATTCGGACCCCAAGGGACACTGAAGCATATGTCCTTTTTCCCATGAGATCAAGCTTCCTGTATTCCTCATCAGGAGGAAGAAAACTCGTATGTTTTGGAGCCTTGGACCCGTCATGGGCAACTAACATAACCACTGAGTCCATTTCTGGTTGAAAGGAATAATGCGACTTACCAGGAGGTGCTGGATATTGCTTATCTGCCGTCCTTGGAACTACAGACAGAGCCGAAAGAGGGGTATCGAAGGGGAGGCAGACACGTCTAAAAACTCAAAGATTTTTCTTACTCTTTTTTTTTTTTTTAAACATAGGAAGGCTGTCAGCCCATCGGGAGTGTCTCCCACTCCTAGTGGGTGTATTAGTCTGTTGTTTTTCACATCCAATTTAAATACTTATCAAGTTTATTTTTTAACTGAAGGAAATCAATTAAGTTTACGATTTCTTCGGGAAGAAGATGCCAATCTTTAGCAGCCCTTATTGTGAAGAAGTGATCCCTCTTATTTGAATTAGCCTTGGGAAAAGATAACTGCTTATTGTGGCTTCTAAGATTTATATTTATTTTTGCATACTTAAATTCACATAGTTTTGCCAGATCAGTGTTGTTTAATATTTTATAAAGTTGCAGCAAATCTCCTCTCTCAGTTAGGGGATGGGCACCTGTACCATTGCAACCCACCCCAGGGGCTTACCCTAAATACTCCTCGATCTCCCATTTCCTCCCCCTTGCCTCTGGCGTCCCATTGCTCCTCTGTGCCAGCCCAGCTCTTTCTGGTGCCTTCCCAGTATTTCAACGAGCAGCCCAGATTATTATTTTAGCCCTGCTTGGGCTTAAAGATAAACCATGAGTCACCGGCATGTTTTCTAAAGAGCAGACGATCACGCATGCACAAATAGTGCATTGATGTACCGACCACCAGTTTTGCAGTCATTCGGGGATCTATCCAGTGGTCCCGGTGCCCCTCCTCAGTTTAATGGTGATCGGAGGCATCAAGGAGGCTAAAGAAAAGCCTCAGTAGTAATTTTAAAATAAGTTTGAGGGCCAACCGGTGGCGCCTGAGAGTTGAGGCACTGGACGCCACACCTCATGCTACGCCGATGACCCGGGATTGGAAGTGACCCCGGATGTCGTAGGGTTGGCCGGGGGGAGGAGCACTGAGCATCCCAGGGACTGCTCTCCTCCTCCGGGGAGGGTGAAGTGGGTCAACTGCGGCTGCGCTGGCTCCTGGTGGTGACTGGAGGTCGGTGCATGCGGCAGTTCACTGTTGGGATGGCATGGATGGCATCAGACATGCTTTGCACAGAAGCACACACAACAGCGTCCTTGACACCATTGCACCCCCGTGCCGAGGGACAGGGGAACCAGTACAACAATCCTCCAGCTTGGGCTGAGTTCGGCCCGACGGCACTGCCACTGGACATACCTAGTCAGCTCCCCCTCAAGCGTGGCCCTCCAAGTTCCTAAGTGGTGGGGGTAAGTACATGCTGTGAGGGCTGAGGGGAGGGGGTTCGAGCTCTGGCTGCGGCTGGGGTGGGGGACCATGAGGGCTAGCTGGAAGGGGGATCCAAAGGTACAACCCCCCAGCTGAGGAGATAAATACCAGAAAAAAGATTAAGGAAAAAAGGTTTGAGCGAGGGCATTTATGGGGGGCTAATTAATAATCATAAGCCCTGATAAATATTCATAAGCTGCTGCCTTCCACATGGGGGGGGGACAGTATTTCAGTGGCAGCGACAGCAAATATACTGTGTGATCATAAATATAAATGGGCTCATTTAAAAGAGTACTGTTGGGGCTACATGTGTGTGGAAAAACTGTAAATAATTAACTTTGATCCTGGCTGCACCAGAATTTTGAACTTGTGAGACTGCATACACTCTACAGACTTTTTAACTGCAGCCATCATTTTGCAGCCCAACTAGTCAATCATGAACTGGGATTTCAGCTAGAGTCTCTTGGGAATGTAATTCAGACTTGTAGGAGATGAGCAGGGACAAGTTTCTGGTGCCTAAAATCTAACCAATAAGAGGACTAGAACTGTGGCAAACAGCTTGGACAGCCAATTGGAGCTTACGAATTTTGCCTTTATTTAAGAGAGGCTGTTCAAATTTCTGGCAGAGCTGTTGAGGGGAGCCTCAGAGTTTGTGGAGACTCCATCTCAAACCACCGAGGAGCTTGTGGGCTCTTCGGAGATCTGACCTGCAAGGAGCCTAGTTTTCGTGGTGTGCATCCTGGGTCCCAAAGTGGGGATCGAGTGCCTGGAATCGCATGACTGCAAAAGAAGAGGTTTGCTCAGCACATCGGCTGACAGTGAACCGGCCAGGAGCCAAGAGGAATCTGAGAGTTTGTTGTTTCCAGAAGTAAATATGCTGAATGCTCACTGTGGATCAAGGCTTACCATCCAGGGACTCCTGATTGCCAGAGAGGAGCCTGCCTTTACCAGTGACCAAACTTTCTACCAGCTGGAGGGGTCACCAGCAGCTAAACTGAACTTTGCCAGAGACACTTTGTTGAACTTAGGCCTTTGTCCAATCTGGCTTATGCCACCTGTTCTTGTGCCAGCTCCAGTGTTACTGGCGAGAGACTAGCTTCGAGGATCCAGCCCCTGCGCAGAAAATCATCACAGGTTGCGGCCACCTTCAGGGAAAGGCCGTGAAGTGGAGGTGAGTCATGATGACCTAATTTCTCCAAGTACAGCAGCATCCAGCATCAGGTCTTCATTTCGCCAGGCCATTCTGAATCCACTGGTACAGTCAGTAAATCCAGGGTAGCTCCCTGCAACAGGCACCTTAATTTTCTTATGGTATCATCTAATTGTTCTCAGTTTAATTTCAATGTTTTCCAATAGACTAGGCCAACCAGCTGCAGATACAAATAATTTGTTTTGCCTTGCATAACTTTTTTCTTCAAGGGCTCCAATGACAGCTGCAACCCCGGGCAACAATTCTGGCCATCCAGCATAGAACCTGGGTACCCAGTAGCTGTAAGACTGCTGACAAAGGGACTGAATAATTGCATGATAAATAACTTCGTAAAATCCAGAATAGTAATCATTTACATAGATTTGCTCCCCCTCCTTGTTCACGTTCCCTTAACAAACCAGATTTGTAGTGTTACTCTGAATCTAGCTTGTCAGCATGTTATTACTTGGCTTAAAGTGATACTGAATGTGTTAAAAGTGCATGCTGTATTGCAAAACTGTCTTTACAGGGGGTTGAAGGGCACTCGCACCAGGACCCAAGACCCTGCTGGTACATGGGACAACTGCGAGCATATTGTCAATGCATGTTGTAAACTGTATGGTAAATACTGTTAATGGTCATTGTCACTGTCTAGGTAATTGGTCACTAGGTGGGATTGTGGGTGGTTATAACTTCCCTGAGGGCTATATCAGTCTAAATAGAAACCCACGTAATGATTACTCTGAGTGGAGGCACCAAAATATTGTGTTTACTGAGGGTAGGGAAACCCTGGTACTTGTCAGTTTCGAACCCAGGCCCCTCAACCTGTTGTTAGGAAGACAGGTAGGGGTAGTAGACCTTGGAGTAGCACCGCCTAGGGGTTACATCATATTTTATGATACTGTCCAAAGGTTATCCCTTTCTGGACTGCCATCACAGACTCACTTGATCCTTTATTGGGACTTCTTTTCACTCCAACTATTTGCCTAGTTGGCCTCTACCCGCGAGACCTTATAACTATTCGTAAGGCTAATATGGCTCTTAGCTGTTGCTAAGCTTATAATCTTGCTTCATTGGACAGATGATTCGATTCCATCCTACCAGGAATGGTATTGTGAGATTCTACTTGCTCTAATGTTAGAGAAGCGTATTGCTACTCGAATGAAGCACCCTCAGCTGCTTTCTATGAACTGGGAGTCCCTTTATACTTTGCTATCCATCTCGCCTGGCAAGATGTAGCTAGCTTACCATACTGTCTCCTACATGTTCTTCCCTAAAAACTTCTCTTTTTATCTTATAATTATTTCAGTGTCTCCTTGCTTGTTTCATGTCCAGTTTCCCCCAAGCCCCTTTAGTTGCTTTTCTAATATGCACTTAGAGCTGCTTTTGAAGGGGGGTAGTTTGTTCTTCTGTTTTAGTTACTTTTCCACCGCTTTCATAGGTTTCTGTGTTTTTTGTATTTTCCATCTGCTGCAAAATTTCAATAAAGTATATTAAATTATTTAAAAAAAAGCAAATCTCCTCTCATTCTCCTGTCACTAAATCTAAGCAAGCCCATTTTTTCTAGCCTCTGCTCATAGGACAGGTGCCTTAAACTTGAAACCAATTTGATTATTCTGAGCTGCACAAATTCCAGCAATTTTACATCTTGGGCATGATAAGGACTCCAAAAAGGAGAACCAAAATTTAAATATGGTCCAAAATAAGATCTACATAACCCCTCACCCCTGCTTTTTTAGCAAAACGACAGGTGGCATGCTGTTGAAGCTGACAGCAGTACCTGGTGGGGACCTGGGTTCGGGGAGGATGAGGTTACTTGGCACAGGGGGACCTAGGTTTGGCTATTCTGCACAAGGGGTACCCAAGTAAATCCGAACACAGGAAGCAATAACTGTAATGTCCAGAACCAGGAATGGGATTCTTCAGTGTGGCTTTTATTCACATACTAGCTGAACAAACAAAGCATAGACGGACCCCCATTGGGCTACATTTCCTGGTAGTGCAGATTAGAGACTACAGAACACTTTATCACCATTTTCAGCCCTCAGGCTCTAAACCCACCAGGCACACAGCCCGGACTTGCACGCAGCTTTGGGTACACAGCCCGGCTTGTACACACTTGGGTTTTCCCCACTGGCCCGGCTCCCCTGCCGGCCACTGGATCCATGGTCCATTGGAAGAATGAACCAATTATTCTGTCGTGGCTCCCCACATCACCTAGAGTCTGTGACTCCTAGAGAGAATGTTTCCTTGTCGTGGCTCCCCACACCACCTAGAGTCTGTGACTCCTAGAGAGAATTTTCCCTTGCAATCCCACTTTCTGGGTACTTCCCCCATCACTGGCCAAGTGCATGAGGCAAAGTAGCAACCACAGAAGAAATCCATAGAGGTGGACCTGGTCACTAAAATGGGGGGTCTGCCCACCTCCAGCTCCCACAGCCCATACCCGGCCATTTCCCTGGGAAAACTGAACCATTCCTTTGCTGAACTTCTAAATGTAGATTAAAGGGTAGATGTATGTTGCATCTCCTCTACATATTATTTGAATCACACAACACTCTAGGATTTGACACTACTTTACTTGTTTGGCCCATTTCTCTAGGCTTCCCAATATGCAGCTCAATCCCTAGATTTTCACACACAAGTCCCAGGGTGAAGAAAACAATTTGCCCTTTTAGCAGAGTAGACACTCACCCTTTAGTTGCAGGTGCCCCACAGGAGACTCACAAATCTTCCATCTTCCAAAGTAAATCCTGGATTAAAACAGGCAGCTTTTCTTCCACTTAGCAGAATTAAGGGGATTGCCCCAGGAATCTGCTGGGAATCTCCCCCCCCAGAGGGAGGGGGCACTGAGACCCGAACAGCGGTCTCCACCACTTGAGTACAACTTCACTCTTCAAGCCAAACTGCAGACTCTCTCTTCACTTACTGAAGACAAACTGAACTCTCTCCCAACGTTCTATCTAACTCCCTTTGCTGCAGATTCCATTGTAGCTTATGCAGCTGCAAAAGTTCTATTGGTGATGTCATCCCTCAGTCTCAGCTGAGACTGAGAACAGAGTGAGACAGTGTGAAACCCATTTAACTGGAGTTTCACAAGCTGCCTTCCCTGCCTACCACTAGGTCTTACTGGGATTCTAGTAACCCCAGGTAACAAGGGGGTTACATCTATATAATGGAATCATACAGGATTGGCTTCTGTTAGTGAATGAGCATTTAATTCTGTTTAGTAAAGAATCTGTGGTCTGGGCAACTGTTTTTTTTTTTTTTTTTTTGTTTTTAACAGTGATCCCTAGCAGTAAGTCTATTAATAATTATGATTCCTAGATCATGCTCCTTAATGGTTGATTTTAACACTTGGTCATTTAGTTTAGAAGTGTGGTTTGGATTTTTTGTCCCAAAATGGAGTACAACACATTTACTGTAGCTTGATTTAGTGACATTTTATTATCCAAACACCATAATTCAATGTTTTCCAGGTCGCAAAAGGTATGATACTTGGCCAAAGTATCCAACCTCTCCCCCAGTCCGGTATCATCAGCAAACTTTGTTATGGTGTTTTTAATATTCGTACTTATGTCATTCATGAACATGTTAAATAATGTTGGTCCCAGGACAGAGCCCTGCGGTACCCTACTGGTAACGTACTTTAGACTAGGTAGGCTATTCCTTATTCTCATCCTCTGTAACCTGTTGGCCAACCAGTTATTAACCCATCTGATAAGTTTGTGATTTAGTCCAAGTTTTATTAATTTATTGATCAATTCCTAATGAGGTACCTTGTCAAAGGCTTTTCCAAAGTCGAGTAATATGACATTCACTGGTAAATTATTATCAATGCTTCTTCTAACAGAATGATAAAAAGTTATCAGATTTGTGGTACATGACTGGATCGAGGTGAAACCCCATGTTGGTTTGAATCCACTATACCTAAAGTTCTTGATTTTGTTTTCAGTCTTCACTTTGACTAATCTTTCTTGTACCTTACGACAGATTGACATTAAGCTAATAGGTCAACAGTTAGCAACCTGGTTTTTAGACCCTTTTTTATGAATTGGAATGACTGTGTTTTCCAATCCTCAGACAGCACTCCAGTTTCCATGGATCTATTGTGCAGTGCCATCGGGGCTAGGAAATCATATCAGCTACCTCAGTCAATATCCTAGGACGGATATTGTCTGGACCAGAGGAACCATTTGGTTTCAGGTGTTTCGTGGAGGCAATTACTTCTTCATGTGTAAAACAAATGGGAACTGTCGAAGCAAATTATTCAAGGCACTTTTTGTATTAAAAACTGAGATAAAGTACTCATTAAATATATCAACTAATTAGTTGTCATTTGTAACTGCTTTTCCCTTGTGAATTATTGTGTCTAGCTGTTTTGGCGTATTCTTGTAATTATTAGCACAAGAGTAGAATAATTTATAATCTTTCATGTGCGCTATTCTCATCTCATCTCAACCTTACCTTTTTCAAGTCTAATCATTATTTTTCAGTTTTGAGAGTTCTATTTTGTATTTATTATGTGATTGAACTGTTTTGGCCTTTCTAAGAGCCATAATCATTACATTCTTTGCCTACCATTTGTTTTTTGATTTAGTCAGCCAAGGGAGGGGGGGGGAGGTGTCCTTCCTTTGCTATTAGTCAGAGTACTTTAGTTGGCACATGTTTCTGAATACATGTTTCAATAGTATGTTTAACACATGACCAACATTCCTCTACTGAGCTATTTTGCATTTTATTCTCCCAGTCAATATTGACTAAATTCCTCATGATGCTTTCATCATCAGCTTTGTTATAGTCATTTATACTAGGTTTATAGGGTTTCCTGGAAATGCTCAAATTAATGTTGCGTAGTACTACATTGTGATCGCTTCCACCTATTGGACATGAGGGTGTCTACATCTGTTATTTGTGATTCAATATTAGTTAAAATGATCTCTACCTGTAAAATGTTTTTACCTCTGGTAGGGGTTGTAACTCGTTGGTTTAATCCCAGGGAGGCTATGGCATTGGACAAAGTGCATTCTCAAATTGTAACCCCTGCCATTGTGTCCCAAGAGATTCCTGAGAAGTTACAATCACCTACTACAATTACATCACCCATATGAGATGCTAATGTTCTCTCACTAATGAGCGATTTGATACACTCTTTAGATGAATTAGGAGGTCTATAGCAGTTAGCCTTAATTATTTTTGGATTGTTACCCAACTGAATTTGCATCCGTATACTTTCCATTTGGATAACATTATTTTCCTCTAATGTTATCTGCTGACATATGATAGTGTCTTATGTAGATACACACACCACCCCTTCCTTTTTTACATCCTAGTAGTAAAGACAAGATTGTATCCCTTGATTTCCCTGTATCAATCATTGTCCTAATCCCAAGTTTCTGATACTGTGCTGCTATTATGCCCAGCTTGTCCGTTAACATTAATATCTCCAATTCTGATACTTTGACCATATTAGGACTCCTTGCATTAGTAATCATTATCCGACATGTTTCTGTTATTTTATTACCACATCTTTTGGAGTTAGCATCAACTAGCTTCTCCCTATTCCCAAAATGATTTAAAGTTTTTGTAATGTAAGGTTTGATTGTCTTGCCAAGGACTTGACACCCTCATCTGCTAAGATGTAGGCCATCCCAACTAAAGTAGCTGTAAGTATTCTCATAGATTTCCCAATGTTGTAAACATGCTATTCCATTGTTGAGGGTCCATTTTCATAGCCACTCATTGACCTGTTTGATATTATTTCTGTTGTAGCCGTATCTTGGTATGGGTAGAATTTCTGATATGCAAACTTCTCCCCCCATCCATTTTATTTTTTCACATATCATTATGTACTCTCCTTTGATTTCCTCAGTCCTTTTTTTTTTTTTTTTTTTTTATATATACACATGTTATTGGTGCCTGCATGAAGTAATACTAATGGGTTTTGGCCTGGGTAACTAAGAATATCTTCCAGCATGTTGTAAATGTCTAGCATTTGTGCCCCCTGAAACTGCTATGTGTTCTAGTTTCTTATCGGGTCTACAGACAATTTATCCAAGTATTTGATAATAGATATATATATATATATATATATATATATATATATATATATATATATATATATATATATATATATATATATATATATATATACACACACACACACACACACACACACACACACACACACACACACACACACACACACACATATATATATATATATATATATATATATATATACATATATATACACATATATACACACACACACACACACACACACACACACACATATATATATATATATATACACACACACACACACACACACACACACACACACACACACACACACACACACACACACACACCTGTGTAGTGTTAGACCTAGCGGTTTCCTTTTCCTGCTTGTCTGGTTGTGATGAAGCAGCATTATTTCTTAGTTGTGAAAGTAGACTATCATTATTAGGAATCATCCCTAGAGTTGTTTGTACAGAGCTGCATGATTTAGGGATCATCTCCATATCAATCAGGTCATCAGTTAATGGGAACTCTAATACAACAGATGCATCCTCCGAAACAGATGCATCATGATTGCTAGCTTAGATTAAGTTGGGGGAAGGGGGAAGGCAATTTTCCCTATTGCTGTCATTAGTCTCCACATTGTTAGTTGCTATTTCCTGATTTAGTTGGGTAATGTTCTCCAGTGCTGTAAATCTACTGCTCAGAGGAATGATGGCATTCATTGGTGTATGCTTCCTTTTTTTTTTCTTTTGTTTTGCACCTACCATTTCCCATCCATTGACTTCTGTGATTTCCTCATTGAGGTCCTCCTCCCTATCCCTTTTTTTGTAAAGACTTGGGAGCTTAAATTTGGTTCATCATTGTGCTGTGATGTAGTAAAATCGATGGTTAAGCCAGATGTGGTGCTGGGAGGGTTTACTTGGTAGGAACTAGAATTGGTTATTCCAGATGAATCACTGTATAAACATAGAAACATAGACTTTGACGGCAGATAAGGACCACTTGGCCCACCCAGTCTGCCCATTTCCCTACCTACTGGATAAGCTGCAGATTCTAGTTAACCAACAGCCTGTTTCCTGCAACCCCCCACTATAATTGCTTTGTGTCTGTCCCATGCATGTTTGAATTCCCCCACTGTTTTAGACCCAACAACCTCCTCAGGAAGGCTGTTCCATGTATCCACCACTCTGTCTGTGAAAAGAATTTCACATTACCCCCTGAGCCGTCTCTATCTTTAAACTGTGCCCCTTGTTCTTACACATCTCTTTTTCTGAAAGATGCTACCCTCCTGGACTTTGTTGATTCCCTTGAGGTACTTGAACGTTTCAATCATGTCCCCCCTGTCCCTCCTTTCATCAAGGGTATACATATTAAGCTCTCTCAGTCTCTCCTCATATGGTTTCTGATGTAGACCCTGCACCATTTTACTTGCCCTCCTCTGGACTGCTTCCATCCTGTCTATGTCCTTGCGTAGATGAGGTCTCCAAAACTGCACATTGTGAAATGCCTTGATCTTTTACTAGCCATGTCTTGTTGATTATGCTCAATATAATTCAACTTGCTATGGAACAATCTAATCATGGATTCTCACTCTTTGTTATGGTTAGATTTTCGCACAAGTATTTTTCTCTGGTCGTATAAACACCAGTAAGCCAGTACATTTCACAGCCCCCACATTTAAGTCCAATGTCTCCCTCCAAGGTCTTGGTGATTCTGACCACTGTATATAGCAACCACCCAGGAAAAAAAGAAAAACAGAGTAAAGAAGGAAATAAAAATATTTTTTTTCCCCTTCAACCACTCACTCTCTTTCCACATGCTTATTCCACTATTTGATACAGTGTGGAAAACTAAATGGCAGTATAAATAGTACTGCAGGGTGTAGGCAATCTGTGGACAAGTTAATAGACCCCTAATATAAATAGCTAATAAAATACAGCAGTTACAAGTACAACCTAATGTAATTTGAAAAGTACTGTAGTGCCCCGGTACAGTTTATGCAATACACAAGTCTGCCTATCTATAAACAGAGTGAGGAGCTAGTTAGCAAACTAAATCTGCTTGTTAGTACCCACAAAGGAGCAGTAATCAAGTAATGAGGGGCCCTGAATTAATGTGCGCTCAGGTATGGAGGCAGTACTTGGCAGATCATGGTACCTTTACTGCACAGGGTTTCCAGTCCCTGTTCCTATTTTCCCCATTTGACATCATTGACACGTGCCACTTCTTTATACTGTACCATCTGGGGTCACACCTCTCTACTGTATCAGTTTAAGCAAATAAAAGTTATAAATAGCACACAATGGTCCCACTGTCTGTTAAAAGGCTTTGTAGCCAGTTAAAAATTATCAGTTTTGAATTTCTAGATTGGACATGTCCCAATACAGCGTTGCCTTCTGTATTCCCTGGGGCTCTCCAGTGAACTACAGAACCCCTCCATTTCCTATAGTGTCCCAGAAAACAGGACCCAAACCAACCTCCACCCATAAATGAATTGCTGGATGCAAATAAAATAAATCAAGTAACTGCACTCCCACAACTCTGTACTGCCTTACAGTACACAGACTGTCACACAGCATGGGAACGTGCAAATGTATCAATCAATGGTTTCTTAGCGGAATCCTCCTCCTAATCCACAAATCCCAGTTTGGACTGGATCTGCCAGAAGAAAACCTGAAAGGCAACATCCTCAGGAGAGGACCAAGGAGTGTTCTGTGTACTTTTCTCACTACAGGAGGACAAAGTAGAACTGGAGCCCACCCAATCCAGAGGGTTCAGATCTTTGTCCATCTCTTCATACTCCTCTTCCATTTACTCTGGGTTATATTGCATCACTTACTTTAAACTGTTGACAGCCATGGGCAGCAGGTCAATGGGCAGAGTAAGCTGTGAATCAGCAACCAATGGACTTACTGTCAATAGAGGATAATCCTTGCCTAGCATTCTGGCAGGCAGAGGCACAGTGGCAACTCAGTGGGCATTACCGGGGCTAGTGTCAGTGACTGAGGCAAAGGCAGAGGCTTTTGAAATAATTCAGACATTGTCTGGCAAATCATCTGAGTATCGATGGGCCCCAAAGGGGTCGATGACTGAACCATCAACAGGACAGTGCCCAGTGATAAAATCAGCTGTGAATCCCCAAATGAAGGATTAGAGCCAGTGTCAGATCCTGACCTTGGTGTCAGAGATGATCGGTGGGGCAGCAGAACTCAAGGCTTTGGCCTGAGATCTGTCTTTCTCCGTCGACATCCCTCTTTTTTGAGGAGAGTGGGACCAATCTGGAGAGGCATTATTTCCCTTATACCTTTTCTCCTTGTCCGTTTGGTGGTGCTTGTCTGCTGATGTAGCAGACTTGCCCCTTAGTTGAATTAGTGGTGGATGCCTTCAACCGCGGAGAATGATGAGTCAACAGCAAACCCAGGAGGGAGCAAGGGATGACAGTGAAGCCATCTTCAGCGCATGCTGTTTTTCTTCCATTACCTGGATTTGTAAATAAAGTTCCAAGGCCTTCTTGCAACATCTTCAAGTGGCCTAGTTAAAGCTTGGAAAATGCTACAGGCCTTTATGTTATAAGCTAGGCCCAAGCACTGAATGCACACAGAGCGGTCATTGTCTTTGTAGATCTAACTTTACTGCATAGACAATAATGGAACAGTGGTTCCTTTTCTTTTGATAGCAGCATAAGTGATTAAGTACTAAAATAACAAACAGAGATGTGGAAGTGCTAGCGATACTTGAAAAGTTTGACTGCACTCTTCAGCAGCGGTGGAGCGATGAGCGGTTGATGGTGGGAGAAAGAACTGAGGCATGATGGGGCTTTCATGTCATACTGGTGGCAACAATGCACATGCCTTTCCTTGTGCCCATACCCAAGGGCTCTGAGGAAGTCAGGTAGGTGTTGTGATCACCTGCGAAATCTTGGCCCTCTCGGGCGGTGTTATGCATTGCCAGGTCTATTAAAAATAAGACTGCAGTGGTTGCTGATTTAAGAGCCTCTGCAGACCTAGCTTGCATCACTGAGACTTGGCTGGATGAAAATGCAGGGTCCATTTTGGCAGCTGTGATTCCAGCCAGGTTCTTGGTGATACACTGACCGAGAGTGAACCATAGGGGTGGGGTGTCACAATCTGTTTTAGACAGAAACTGAACTTCAAGGAGGTGCCAGTGGGGAGTGCCAACTCCTTCGAGAGTATTGGAGCTGTGGGTGCAGGATTCAGGATCCTTCTCATCTACCATTCACCTGGGGATGGGAAGGTATTCCTGAAGGAGGTAGCAGACTTCATCACCGAGATGGTATTGGAGGCCCCCAGATGGTTAATTCTGGGGGACTTCAATGCCTGGGTCGATGATGAACTCTCATGTTTTGGACAAGACTTCCTCTAATTGATGGAATCATTGGGCCAGACATGGGTTATTACCACTGCAATGCATTTGGGGGGGGGCTCTCATTGGACTTGGTGTTCCACCTGGGGATGGAGCTCTCTGGTATGGAGGTGGATCCTACTGGATGGTCATACCATCACGTCTTGAGATTTAGTTTCATGACCCTTCAAAACGGGCCTGCCCCAAAGGAAATGGTACAGTATCGTCCTTTAAGACAGGTAATACCTGAAGGTCTTATAATGGTATTGGACCTTTTGGGTATTCTGTTAGATAACAATGACACAGGGACTCTTGTGCTGACCTATAATAGGGCAATTGTTGAGGCCCTGGATGTCATTGCTCCAGTTCATGTTTGCCTCTTGACATCCCGCTCAGGTGCCCCATGGTTTAATGGAACACTAAGGGAATTGAAGAGGCAGGGGCAAAGGTTGGAAAGACACTGGCAGAAAACTCGCCTGGAGGCGGTCAGACTTAGGCTGTTGGACCATTACAAGGTTTACCAATCAGCAATTTCCCATAAGAAGGCAGAATTCCTGTCCAGGGAAATTGCTGTAGCAAGAAACAGACCAGTCTAGCTCTTCCGGACCATGGACAGACTGTGCAATCCAGTCTGCCTGCTGTCTGGTGGAGCGTTGTCACAGGAAAAATGTGAGAAGTTTGCACAGTTCTTCACTGATAAGGTGTCTACCTTTAGGACAGAGATCAGCCAGTGCCTCCCCATTGGTCCTTGTGGTGGCCAATCGAGTGGTACTAATACTCAATTGTCCTGGTCTGCCTTCAGCCAGCCAGTAGTCATGGATATAGTGAGGATCATCCAGACTTTGCGACCAACTTGCTGTAGTTTGGATTTGGGCCCAACACAACTTCTTGTAGGGTATGTTGAGGCCATCGGCATTGCTCAGATAGTCTGGGCTTCACTGGAGAGAGGGATCTTTCCAGATCCCTTAAAGAATGCAGTGGTTAGGCCTCCCTTGACCCAGACTGCCCTGCTAACTACAGACCAGTCTTTAACCTACCTTTTACAGGGAAGGTTATCAAGAAGGTGGTCGCTTTGCAGCTGAAGGATCATTTATCCAATGTCTATGACCCTCTCCAGTCTGTCTTCAGGGAAAGGCATAGCACTGAGACTACCCTGGCCTGAGTACTTAATGACCTTCTGGTGGCAAGAGATTGGAGAGCCCATTCCATCCTGTTTTTCCTGGATCTCTCAGCAGCATTCGACACTGTGGACCATAGGGTGTTGCTGAAACACCTGCGGTTCTTTTGGTGGACTCGGGGGGCAGTCCTCAATTGGTTTTGATCATTCCTTGGGGGCAGGTCACAGAGGGTTGTGTCAGGAATTTATTCCTTGTCCCCTCAAGGCTTGCTCTGTGGGGTACCGCCGGGTTCTGTGCTTCCCCCATGTTGTTTGCAGTGTATATGCTGCCACTGGGGGACATTATAAGGCAGTACAGGTTGAGTTTTCACTGTTATGCAGATGATTCTCAACTGTACATGTCCTTTGTGCCTGACCAGGAGTTTGATACAGTCTAGATGTTCAACAACTGCCTACTGGAGATACAGAACTGGATGAGTGCCAGCTGGCTGAGGTTAAACCTAGAGAAAAGGGAGGTGTTGGTTGTGGACCCTGATCTTAAGATGGCCGGGTCATGGACGGGAAAACCTTCCAGCTTACAACTTGGAAGGAACCTACTCAATGCCTTGGGCCAGGCGCAGAACCTTGGGGTGGTATTTGACGAAGGCCTGACCCTGAAGGCTCAGGTGTTGGCTGTAGCCAAATCTGCCTTTTGCCATCTAAGAAATATCACCAGGGTGAAGCACCTGGTTCCATCCGAGGATCTTTCTAGCTTGGTCCACGCCTTTGTCACCACTTGTCTTGACTACTGCAATGCCCTTTACCTAGGGCTTCCAGGAGTGGATATTCACAGATTGCAGCTAGTGCAGAATGTGACAGCTAGGCTGTTGACTGAAACCCCTAGATCCAGTCATGCTACACCTGTGCTGCACGAATTGCACTGGCTGCCTGTACAGTGGCGAATCCCTTTCAAGGTCACATTGCTGAAAGCCCCACATGATCAGGATCCCCAATACCTAGAAGACCTCCTATCTCCCTACCGTCCCTCCCGCTCACTCCGATCCTCCAATGAGGGATTGTTAGAGATTCCCAGGGTATGTTTGAAAATGTTTGGGAGAAGATCTTTTGCCTTTATGGCTCCTACCCTGTGAAACTCTCTGCCTCATCGGATACAAGACAGCCTGACTATAAGAGGATTTAAAAACTCCCTTAAAACATATTTTTTCCGAAAAGCTTTTGAAGAAACTTAAGATTTTAAGATTTTATGTGTTGACTTAAGTGGATTGCAGTTGTATCATTTTAATGAGTTTGTATTTGTATTGTCTGTAAGTATGGTATAAGGGTGCCCTGAGCTATGGAAGGGTGCCTTGTAAAAAAAAAAAAAATTTACTTACTTACATTGACATTGGCAACCCCAGCTAGCAAAATTTTTCGGGTGGTCCTCATGTCAACAACTTACAGTTCCTTTATGTAGTTCAATGGAGGAAGATGGCCTCAAAGAAGATCTATTAATTCCTTCTAATGCCACTGTCCTGACTTGCTACCAATCTGGTTTATTAAAAGTGCTAGCAATGGGGGTGGATTCAGGAAAATATGGGACCTACTCCTTCTGTATAAGGGTAGCTAGCTTAGCAGCAAGCTTGGGAATGGTAGAGAGGAATATAAATAAGCATTGGTTAACGCCAGATGTTTGCTTGCTTGTATTTGCTGTGTTGTAGTTGGGCATAGACCGCACAGCAGTTGAAATTAACAAATTAATAACATGAGTTACAATAGTGAAATTGTTATGCTTTGGAAATGAAGAGGTTCACACATAATGCTGCTCTTTTCTCAGACTCTGATCTTGAATTTCAAGACAGTAGTTTCTCTTACCCCTGCATATTAACATGACAGCTGCAAGTCGGAGGAGTAAACTATGAATGCTCCAGCTCTGCTTGCTTTTATTTTGTAAATCCTGTTTAAAATGATTCGACTTTAACAAAGTTCGGTTTATTCGTTAATAAACATAGCCGCAAACGAATGCTGAAAGCTACAGACAATCTGCCACTTTTTTCATACTTTTCTTGTCACAGAAATTACACTCTGTCATAGCTGAAATGCCACCTGTATATGGAAATAATAGACAGCATTCAAACAGGTACATCTTCTTCATCTCTTAGCCAACAACATTACCATCAATCAGATATTCAAGATATCAAAGATATGTTAGCTGAAATAAAGTCAGATATCTCAGATATTAAACTAACCACATGGAATCTGAAGTGGGACTCAGAGAAGATTGTGGGCAGAGTAGAAAATATAGAATTGTAATTAGATCAGCTAAGAAAGACTGTGGCATTTCTAGAGGAAAGATTAGAATTTCAACGCAAACAAATTAATTACCTATTAGACCAGACTGACAACCTGGAAAAGAGGAGTCATAGAAATAACATACAGATCTTGGGTGCACCGGAGGGGATGGAAGGGGGAAAACATGATTTTTTTAACAGCAGTTCTTACCAGAACTTCTCAATTACCAATGGCCCTGGCCAATAGAGATAGAAAGAGCTCATCAGTCTCTCGGTCCCCATCCACCCTCTGGGAGTACACCCAGGCCAGTAATCGCAAACTTCTTCAAATATTCAGTAAAGGAGGAAATATTAAGGATTGCCAGGGAGAGAAGGCAGTTATTTTGGAAAGGGGGAGGATTCTGCTTTTTCAAGACTTTTCAAATGAAATTGTTAACTGCAGGAAGAAATTTAACAAAGTCACAGTCAGCTTATAGAAATTGGGGGTGTCTTTTTTTCAATACCCAGCTACAGTACAAGTCACATTAAACTGTTCCTCCAACTCACTGCTCTTTCATTATTTTTTTGTGCTGACAATGCGGTGGCAATTCTGAATGCTTAAAATACAAACTCTGTTTCAACCAACCATCAGCTCACGTGCAATGTACTTTCAGCTACTGTCCGCTCACATCCAATGTTCATGCAATGCATTTGCAGTGCTGCAGTTACTGGCATTCAGTTGAAATGGGGCTCCAGCTCAGTGGGTCAGTATTTATTTTTTTATGGGTTGCTTAAAGGAAGCCTTCAGAAACCATTACTGAACTTGTGTGACCAGAGTGCATGTAATAACATCTATGGCAAAATAAACTATTCATGTGCCCCAGTATGAGTAACAGTAAGATTAGTCACCTAAATTTAAAAAATATATACTTTAGCTTGGACCGAGCACTTTACTTTAGTGTTCGGCCGATTTTCCACTGCCAGATGCCTCTTCTTAATGTGGACATGCATTGCGCATGGTGCAAATTTCTTAACAAGAGTAAGTGACAGCTGAGGCTAAATGTACATGCTCTTCTGAATATGGGGATCTTTGTAAGAATAAAAGAGTGTTGAAAGCCTCACTTTTACCACTTTGGAAAACAGGACTGTGATCCTGAGCACTCGCATGACGTTGCCATGAGCGCATGCTCAGGATTGCAGTCCTGTTTTTCAAAGTGGTAAAAGTAAGACTTGAAATGCTCTTCTTGCTCTTACAAAGATTCCCATGCTCAAAAGAGCATGTACTTTTCTGGTGATGGGCTGGAGAAAATCTCCCCAGGGAAAATGGTTGGGGGTAACGTCCCAAAGGCTATCAATATCATCGCTGCTGCTAGACAGGTGAGTGCCCCATGGTCCTCACAGCATGCTTCCACCTCATCTGAAAACCCTGCACTACTTCCCTAAAGTGTACACAAATATATACAGCACTTTCTTCTGCTGGTAGTGGCTCCCAAACATAAGCTCCCATGGAAAAGATGACTGGACATACTCCCGAACTGCACTTCACTGTAAACATGGTTTCCAGACAACTGCCAGTATCAGCTCCCCCTGATGGCAATCTCACATTACAGACTGAAGCAGTTCCTATTCTGAATGCAATTTCTAAAATGATTTCCAAGCTTCTTTTGCCCGAATCCTATTGTTACTCATATTGGGGCACATGAATAGTTTATTTTGCCACAGATGTTGTTACAGGCACACTGGTCACACACATTCAGTGATAGCTGCTGAAAACTGACAGTGTCACTTTAATGTGTGCATTTCATTCACTGCATTGATAAAAGTTTCCAGATAACTCCAAAGTAAGTCAAAACTGAATAGCAGCTACAGACAAGCTACTAGGAAGCTTTTATTAATTAATTGCAGTGAGAAGGACACACATTAAGCAACTCACTGAAAAAAGCAAAACCAGTGAGTTGGAGGAACAGTTTAATGTGACTTGTACTGTACATTATGTGTCATGGATTTAAAGGGAGAAATCAATTCATCTACGTCAATGTCAGACACTACTGACTTTGTTCAAAAGCACACTAATAATGTCTGTTCACAAACTGTTACCTGCCATTAATTCTCTTACACCAGTTCAAATCCTGCTTGTGACTCCTTGGAGACAGACGGAATCCTCAGGCACTCTGACTCGCATGTTGTCACCAAGAAACTAGATAACCAGTAAGCAAATACAGACCCTAGACCAAATAACCCAAGTGACAAACCCTCATCCCCATATCTTCCACTCCATATTTATACTCCGTGGCTGCAAAAATTAAAAACAGATCAGACACCTCCGGGTCCTCCAGCATTAACAGGAAAAGTAGACCTGCAAGCAGAATTAGCTATTTACTGAAGCTGATCCACAGTCAGAAACCCAATCTGAAGAAAGGGAGCCACTCCCAGAGTAGGGACAGTCTGAGAACTTCATCCAGATGCTCCCTTGGCTCTTTACCTGACCCAGAAACTGATAATGCAACTAGCCCCATACAGCACAACTTACAGTTGAATGGCTGCTGAAACTGACCAATCACCATACTGCAAAGAACTTCTGGGTTCATCTGACCTACTTCGGGGCTACTACCGTAAATTACATCAATACTCAAATGACAACAATCAGAAGGGAAAAAAGAGAGATATCCAGGATGCAATTTATCCATCTCCAGTCATCCTTTTCCAAGGGCTCTGTGGATTTAAGTACTGTATTGTGTTTTTTTTTTTTTTTTTTTTTTTTTTTTAACTACTAGTGTAATTCCACCATCAGCAACAAAAATAGTAGGCTGTATATGTGGTTACACCATTCATTATATTTCAAGATATTTGCCTTGTGTTTCTTTCATAAACCCTCTCATGATGCATCTGGACTAGTAATCCCCCATGTTATTACAGTCAATTCTTGATAACACTCATTTACTCAAGCTTTTAACCTGACTGAGTTTACCAAAGATAATACTGCAATTATATCATATCTCTTGCTGAGCACAATCCTTACTTCCAGATATGCTTGCTATTTCATGACATGTTCAACATATTCATGATTTATGCTTGAACTTAACGATAGGAATTTGAGATTTGTGCTATTCTAATCTATCTGCTGGCTGTCATTTCTATTATATTCCATAATATACTAACAGGTTGAGGAAATAGTTAAACTAAACAGATCTTGTTTTTCTTCCTGGCTCAGTAGAGATTGCCCTGACCCATAAGACCTGAACTCAGTAGAGCTGCCAGTTTAGTATAAGCCTTAGTATTTCTCTGCCTCATAAAGGTGTAGGGTATATCCCCAATTCTGCTTCATGCTTTATTATTTGGGGCACTGTGAGAGACCTCGGGTGGCTGGGTTAGTCTTATGTCTGATCTCGCAAGAACCTCCTACTGTATTTCTATGAGAAGCAGAATATGGATACAGCTGAATTACACTATTAGCTAAAGCACCTGATCACTTGCTCCAAATAAAAATAAGGCAAATTTCACTGGTGACAAAATAATATTTTAATTAATCACTATGTTCCCCAGACATATGTTATCTAACATGACTATTTGTACATGAATATTTGGCAATTAACCTAGACCCCTCTTCTACCTTTCTGCTCCATTTTCTTCTTTCTCCCTTTACCTCTGCAGCTTCTGATCTTCAGACTTAATATAACCTAACTGGTGCAAATATTTAAATTGCCTGTTATCTTCATGCTGAATAACTTTTTTGTTTGACTTAATTAAAAACAGCCTTTACATCAATATGAGCAGAGCTAATTGCCAAGGTACCTTGTAAAAGAGAGTAAGGGAAAAAAAGAAAAAAACTTTCTGTGGTGAAAAATTCTGAACATCTTGACAGTACCTTGGAACTTGCTTCCGGTACAGCATGCTGCATAAGTAAAACCGCAGCTTACTTACTGCTTGCTTGTACAATAATTAGTTATGTACATATACCTCACCAGCATTCTTTATATTGTACTGTATACAAGTTCTGGTTGCTTAATCCACTTTTTCATTATACTGTAAGTTATATTATTGTCTACTGAAATTTAATTAATACTAACAGTTAGGTGAGCATAGTCACTGTATCTCATCTCTTCTGCATTTATATTGTTTTAAGGTTGCGGTTTTTATTTTGGAGCTCAGACAGTTTCATTACCCTTGACCCATATGGTGACTGTGGTAATATCTGTTTTATAGGGGCATCCATATTTTTTTTCCCTAACCCCCCCTTTTTCTACTTTTTTTGCCTTATTTTATTTTGTTTTATATGTTTAGATCAGTCTATTGCAACAGCATGTCTCATTTTATTTTGTCAAGACATTATGTATTTAGGTACACTGCCCCTTTAAGGTATATGTGTAGACTGGCCATCTATGCATATATCGGTGTAATGTATTAAAATACATAACATTTATGTGTTGCCCTGATAAAATTCATTTATTTCCACCTTTCTTGCTCTCCAGCCTCTTTGGAAACTGTTTATAAATATAAAGTAGAAGCAGTGTTCATTTAGTTTTATAACACCCCACAGCAGAAGGATTACCTTGTTTGCAGTGCTGCTGAAGCTAGCAGCTAGAGATTTCTTCTGGAGATACTGTTCCTGCTGGAGATAACTCCAGATACTTATGTTTTCTTTCTTCCCTTTCCACAGAAGGAAGCTGTAATTACTTGCATTCAAGTAGTGAAAACCCTAAATAAAAACTGGTGGAAGCTCTAAATAAAAACTGTTTAAAACATTAAGTAAAAACTGTTGAAAGCACTAAATCACAGGAGGAGGATTTATTCATTTTGTTTGATGAAAGCTGTAATGCTAGATTACAGAAGTATAACAGTGGTATAAGCTCTAGCTAGTAAAGCTGAATTCTATAATTCTGAATCTTAAAGCTGATATAACTAAAGGGTCTAAAACACAGAAATATATATTCTACCGTTATGTTTATTTCTTCTGCTTTCTTTCTGGTGTGTTTCTTCATTAAAAGAAAGGCATACTTGATAACATTGTTAAATTAAGTTAAATTAATTTTTAAGAGAAAAGCTAAGTTTAAAAGTGTTCACCAAACACAGGGTGTAACTCCAAGGGATGTCATGTTTGTTTTGCCTTTCTTCCTATAGAGCTAGCCGGCCTTTCTGTTTTATTATTTATAGTTTGTAAATAAGGGGGCAGGTCTAGATAGTTATGTAATGTTACTTTATAACTTCTAGGCAGGATTTTATTTTGTGTGGTTACCAATATTATATTTTAATTAAGCCTAAAAGGGGATTTATGTTGTAAAAAACAAATATAATGTTTATTTGGCTGTGATTAAGAGTAAGCTTCTAGAAAAGGGTTGGAGCTTCCAAATATCACATGACTTGTATGTATAAAATGAGTCATTTCTCATTCTGTGAGCAGATCTCGAAGGGACTAATGCTCTGCTATCCCATTGATGGAATTACACTAGCTGTTTTCTAGTGTGTTGTTATTTTGTCATTTGGAATTATTTTTATTCTGTTATTTTTTTTTTATTGGTCATTCAGTTCGCTTCTTATTTTTGTAAATGAAGACTTATTGCTGGACTTATTCTAGATTCCAGTGTCATCCTTATACCCACACCTTCACAGTAACAGTGATTATCTATGATTCAATATGCTTCCCTATCATTTTGTGTCATGGAACGTAAAAGGATTGGGCTCCCCAATAAAGAGAAAAAACATTATGTTATTTAAATAAAAAAAAGGCAGACTTTGTATTTTTACAAGAAACACATATAGAACCAAAAGAAGCAAAAAGTTACAAACAGCCTGGGTTGCTCAGGCTGAATATAGCTGCTACACCACAAGGAAAAGAGGTACTGCCATTCTAATAAGAAAAGGAATTCATTTCATTAAACATAAACACTGCTCGGATCCTGAAAGCAGGTATCAGATACTACAGGGTAGCCTTGATGGGCACAAAATAGCATTGTGTAATGTTTACACACCTAATAAGAAAAGAAATTTCTTTAATCTGTTGGCTACTGAATTAAATACTCAGTCAGACTATGATCTGATCATTGAAGGGGGTCTTAAACGAGGTCCTTGACCCCTTGTTAGACAGATCCTTATACAGCTCTTCCCAAACCTACACCAATTCAAGACAATCAATCAAACTCACAGATGATATTGGCCTAGTCGATGCCTGGCACCTAATTTACCCTATAGGAAGGAACTCACTTTCTTTTTAAATAGCCACTGGACCTCTAGTCATATTGACAATTTCTTGATCGCGAGAACTTTAACAGGCTCAGTTGCAAACATTGCCATTGACAGCATTATTTTGTCAGATCATAGCCCAATTAATGTTAATCTTGTAAGCCTTTGTAGAAAAGATTAAACAAGAAACCAAAGATTTTTTTTAGTTTAAATAATAACGGAGAGTTTTTTCAGACCAATGTCTGGGAAGCCTACACAGCGTTTATAAGGGGCAAAATTATCAGCGTTTCTTCCAATAGAAAGAAAGAGCAAAGACACTAGAAAGTAAAGAAAAAGAACTTAAACAGCTTGAGACTACCCTTAAAAACCTAAAGGTAGTTCACAACTTATTATTCCAGATATCTCATAAAAAATTAAAATCAACATAATTCTTTCTGACAAGGCAGAATACACCTTGTTCAGAACCAAACAAAATTACTGTGAGTCAGTAGAAAAATCCAGAAAACTTAACTTTCCGTCTGAAAAAACTACAATAATATAATTAAATCCGAGGTAAAAGGCACTGTACAGGTAAGATTCTTACCAAAGAAATCAGAAATACATGAAAAAGTTAAGGCCTTCTTTACTCATATTTACTCCAAGAGAGAGACCATTTAGATGAAAAGGAATTATCTAGCTTTCTTACATCACTAAATTTACCAACCCTATCATCTCAAGATGAGAAAGCACTATGCAGGGAAATTTCACTTGATGAAATAACCCAGGCAATCCACTAAATACCAGCTAGAAAAACACCGGGCCCAGATGGTATTCCATGAAATTTCTATAAAACGTTTTTACCCTCACAAATATATCACTTTCATGGTATGGTTTAAGATGCTTGGGACCACAAAAGCCTATCAAAAACAATAAATTAGGCACTCTTTACCCCAATTCCAAAAAAGAAGAAAGATCCACTAGAATGCTCCAGCTATAGACCGATTTAATTAATGAATATCGATTATAAAATTGTTGCAAAAGTTTTGGCCAATAGGATTCAATTTGTTATCACTACATTGATTAGTAAAAATCAAGTGGGTTTTATAAAAGGTGGGTTAGAGGCTGACTCGGTTAGGCACCTTGTTAATCTGATCTGGTTTGCAAATAGGTGTAAAGATCCTTTTATAGTTTTATCTCTAGACTTAAAGTCTTTGACTCAGTCAAATGGGATTATATATTCCAGGTATTAAACAAGTTTGGGTGTGGTGAAGAATTGATCTCCTGGGTCAACATGATTTATAAAAGTCAAACTGCACAGGTTATCACAAATGGCCTCACTTATCCTCCTTTCCAACTAGCATATGGTACAAGACAAGGTTGCCCCCCTGGCCCCCTCTCCCCAACTGTTCATCTTTGCTTTTGAACCCTCAATGAAAGCACTGAATTTATATGACAAAATAGATAGTACCAGATTAGGCAAACAGAACCACAAAATCTTAACTTTAGCAGACAACATTCTATTAACATCATCCAGACCTATAGAATCAAGTACAAGTCTTAAAAATTTACTTTAAGAATTCAAAGCTCTGTTAGGACTCAGTGAGAACTGGGATAAAACCCAAGCTTTGAAGGGGAATATTTCAGGCATCATACTTCAAGCACTTATAAACATTTTACATATTATATGGTTTAAATGGGGTAATAACACCTGGGACTAGAAATTACAACCAATTTACCTAAACTTTTAGAACTTAAACACCCATGTTTAAAAGATATAGAATTAGACCTTTTAAGATGGGAGAAATTACACCCTTTCCTTATGGGGGAAGGTAAATGCCATTAAAAGTATCATTGCACCTAAACTGTTTTATATCCTACAGAATACACCCATTCTGATGGATAGAAAAACAATTAAGAAGCAAGACAGAATAGTAAGCACTTGCTTAGTCTGGGAGATTTGGTGCCCCATAAGAATCAACAAGATCAGAGTCCCACCTAGCTATGGAGAGCTAGCCTTACCCTGCTGGGATAAATACCAGTATGCTTTCATTTTCAAACAATCAGCTAACTACTTGTAGGAAAATTCAGGTGCCTTAGAGAATGCCCCTCTCTGGGTATCAATAGAAAAATATATTCTTAGACCTCATCAGATCACCAATCTTATGTTTATAAAAATCCCCAATACACTGAGACAACCCCATGTATAGTTGCCTCAATGCAAACTCTTTCAAGAATGGACTCTCTTATCAATCCTCATAAAAAAACAATTGATTTTATGCTGATTTGGTCCAACCCAAGAATTTCAAATGGAAATAAAGTACTTACCAACTCTGAATGATTCAAAGCAGGTATTAAACAGGTTAGCTATTTGATTAACCCAGAAACAAGAACCCTTATACCATAACTGCTTGGTGAGGCCGCACCTCGAGTACTGTGTACAGTTTTGGAGGCCACACTTAAAGAGGGACATTAAACTCCTGGAGAGGGTCCAGAGGAGGGCAACCAAAATTATTTGGGGCTTGGGGAACAGGACCTATGAGGAGAGGCTCGAAGAGCTAAACATGTACACATTGGAAGAGAGAAAAGGGACCCGGGGACATGATAGAGGTCTTCAGGTACATGAAGGGGGTAAATAGGGGAGGAACAGTCAGGGTGCTTCGAAGGAAGGAGGAGGGGGCCACTAGAGGGCATGGGTGGAAGCTGGAGGGGGGAAGATTCAGGGGAGAAAGGAGGAGGTGCTTCTTCACTGAGAGGGTGGTGGAGCCATGAAATGTGCTGTCTAGGGGGCTGGTGGAGGCAGAGATGGTGGAGGGGTTCAAGAGTGGGTGGGACAGGTACAGGGGAAGGGTTCTGGAAGCAAAATCCAATGCAGCGAGAATATCCGGAACTAGGAAGGGAGAAGCCAGAGAAGGCGAGGGGGGGCAGCAAGGTCAGCTCCCAGGGTGGGGGCTGACCAAACGAGCAGACGCGAAAGACCGTTAGGCCTATTCTGCTGGCATGTTAGTATGTTAGTATTTGAAGAAACCTGCAAGAACATTGGCCTACATAAATTTCACTTTCTTTTCTATTTATAAACCAGAGAAACTCTGCATAAATCCATCTTAACACCTGCTTATATGCTACCTGACTGCGATAAATGGCATCAAGTACTTAAAATAAGTACTTTGAAGAAAGGAGTAGGGTTGATATATACATTTTAAACAACGAGCTTTCCCTCATTAACAAAGTTAGAGAATCATGGGAAGATGACCTAGGTGTCAGTGTGTCTGCTCATGGATGGGAGGAAATATGGGAATCGGCTAACTGAAGTTTAAAAGCACTATAAGGCAACCTGCTTCAATTTAAGATTTTACATAGATTTATATGACCCTTGTAAAACTACACCATCTAGGTTATACAGTTGCTCTAGCCATAATTGCTGGAGATGCCAGAAAACAGATACAGATTATATTCATCCACTTTGATCATGCCCAGTTATCCAGCAAAGACAGTCCAACATACATAAGGTTTGCACTAAAGTCGGGTTTAACCTCCCATTTACTTCAAAGTTCTTCATTTTAGGAATATACTTGTCTTGCGCTACCCTCAATAAATTTGGATACCCCTAGCCTCTCTCAGTTTTAAAAGAATTCTCCTGAGAAACTAGAAAAACACATTCTCCACAAATTACAGAATGGTTTGATCAAATGAATTCCACTGCAAATAATGAAATAATTTATTACTCCATTAGGAACAATTTGAATGTATTTGATAAGATTTGGCAACATTTTCTGACTGTACACAGTGGCTTTTAACTATTACATTCTTTTAGAATAGTACATATATTTTATTTATTAGCACAACAATTATAATTTATTAACTGTGTTAACTTAGCAACCCTTAATCATTTTAGATTATAGATCAGGGGTTCTCAAATGGTGAGGCCAGCTTCCCTGGGGAGGCCCCAGCCTGTTCCAGGGGAGGCTCAAGTACGTCTGAAAAAGTACTGTATTTAAATTTTGAGTTTTATGTATTTTGTTTGAAGAGATGAAGCAAATTGAAAGAGGACAATAGTAGGTGAATTTTATGTATTTATTTACTAATAGGTGGCAAGGGAAAGTGAATGAGCAAAGGCTCATTTCAGGTGTAACCAGGGACGGGTGGGGAGTGAACACATTTTAAAAGGTAACTGCAAAACAATCAAGAAATACACACTGAACAATAGTGCAAACAAATATGAACAATAAACTAATAATGAGTGGTGGCAATTGATCAATTTGTAGACTGATGGCAGAACAGCCCAAATACAAGGGCTGAGCATAAAAGTCCTAAGAGCAATAGTAGGAAGGAGCAAAGTAATCCCAGAGAAGTTGCTTAGGAGCAGGGAAGAAGGAGGGGAGAGAGATAAAGTATGTAGGAAGGTTATTTCGTATAGAGAGGAAACAAAAAAAGTAGTCTGACCCATGAAGGTACTGCAACAAGGGGTAACAATGGTTCAAGAATGAAAATAGTGGAGTAAGTAGGCTGGCCTGTGTGTGTGTGGGGGGGGGTGGTGTTACAATAAGCAGAATAATAATATTTTGTTTATTTTATTTATGTGTTATTCAGATAACACCTTTGAGCACAGGAGCTCTTTTTCAAAGGTTCCACGTCAGTATAAGACAAAGAGCTGAATGTGAGCCAAGTACTCAAAGGGGTTTCAGTTTATTCAAGGTGTACTGCGCAAAGTACAGTATGTTATTTTTCTTTGGGGAGGCCCAAGATTATTTCAGTTTTTGTGGGAGGCTCAAAATCTTTTCCATTGATTTGGGGAGGCTTACTGTGACAGTCTAAGAACTACTGTTATAGATTGATAGTTGTAGGATACCTCTTTAGCAATGTAAATGTCACTGAACTATGCTGTTATGAATGTACCATTTACATTTTAATTTTATGTATTTCATCTTATAATAAATAAAAATATTTCTTATGGTAATAAAACAGGTTTTGGAGGTGGATTGGAAGATGACACTTGCTATGTTAATTCAAAGGGTTAAAAAAAAACATGACTACATTGAAAATGTGGGTTCAAAAAGTAAAAAGATTGTAACGTCATGCGTAAACATTGAAAAATGATGCTTGTTCATAATTATTGTTTTTTTGAGATTTTTACCCACCAACTTTTTCACAGCACTTTATGAGCATGACAGGTGTCACTTATGAAATCCTTGCCAAAATGTCATTTGCTGTACCAGTGTGAAAAGGCGTTTTGGGCAGGATTTGAAAAATGATACTGGTCAGGTTCATGATTTGGGGGGGGGGCTACGTTGAAAAATTGGGGCCAAAACTACCTCCTTTCTCCAAACATGAAGAAACATTTATCAATATATTGGAAAAGAGGGGTGATGAAAGTTTTGGGGATACAACTCACAAAACATCCTGATTACTTAGAGTTCTTAAACTTTGAACCACTCACCTCCAAAACAGAGGAGGATTTGACAAAATTTAGATGAATAGACAGACAGATACCATCGTTTTTTTTGTTACAGACCCTGCCATTAGCTGCAGATCCAATTTACATTCAACACTGGGGTTTAACTTTAAAATCCTACCTGAAGACATTAATTATTAACAATTTTCATTGCTCACCAAAAGGGAAAAAAAAAATGAAACCATCTGATAGGAGTACTATATAGGGGATTACAAGATTTGGCTCAGGACACTTTATCCTCTACCCCGGATAAATGGAATAATGAACTACATACAAATCACATGCTGGCAAATTGGCATAGATATGCTGCACAGAATTATCATATCACCACCTCAAATTATTGGTAGAACTATGCCTAGAAAAACAGGATGAGGTATTTCATTACCCCTATTATTCAATATGAAATGTGTGTCCCCTACCTATGGTAGATGTTGGAGGCTCTGTAGGGAAACTAAGGTTACTCGTGGCCATATTTACTGGCACTACCCTCTTACGTGTGATTTCTGACGAGCACTATCAGGAGCATTCCAAAATATTTTTCTGGAGCCAGTCTTGGTGACCCTCTTTCTGGTCTTGCTAGGGATCCCTCCCTCTGGAGTATGAGGCACAATCCTCAAACATTAACTCTGATCAAAGCATCCAAAATAATGATAACCAGATTATGGCTATCAAAAGAAGCACCCATCTTGAGTATTTGGTCTAAGACAGTTAATGATGATGATATATTTTATAACATGAGTTGTCAAAAACACGTAATCCAATTGGTCCACTAGCAGTGCACACCAGTGGACTAAATTGCCTATTTAATCCACACTTTCACAGAGAGAGTCAGGGAAGTGCCTTCAGGACTCATTAGCTGCTGAAGAAAGCAAAGCAGAAAGGCAGCCATTAAAATTGGGAGAGAGCGATGTGCTACAGAGCTGGCTCCCCCAACACAATACCACTGTTCTACATCCACCAGTATCAAACGGAAAAGCATCTAAATGAACTAAAAGCTCCCTGAATGCTCATACATTGTTCAGTAAATGTACATGTGGAGAGAGAGGGAGAGTGGGTGAGACTGCGAGCATGAGCAGCTCACTGCGGTCCGGCAAAAGTGATCTGAGAGCTGTAACTGTGCTAGATTCTTGACAAACTCATATCCTAGTAAATTCAACACTACTCTTTCTGCAGCAAACTTTGAACTCTGGTGATTCTTTGCAATATAGGGCAGCAGTCTAAAAACTGACTTCACAGATCACCCAGTGCACCTCCAAAAACAACCTTTCCCAACAGAGAAACCAAGCAAGAGACAAAGAGAGCGAGTGGTGCACCATGCTGCAGAGAGTGAGAGAGAGAGAGAGAGATTGAAAGCGAGCACCTGTTACAAAGCATTTTGTAGACAACAAATGTCAGAAATAATTTCAGACATTTGTATGTTCATGAAATAAATGACATATGCACTTCTTCTATGGACTACTTTTCAAGGCTGTAGCAGATGTTAAAATTGTTCCTATTTAAGCAGGAAAGAAAACCACCTTTTAGGAATGAATATATATTTTGTACATAACCAATGTTATAAGCGCAGTAACCCACTCCAGTGTATAGGGTTATAGGGATTTAATACATGCCCGGGTGCTGTGAGAGCACTCGGCCAGTAGCCTCATTCCTCACAGCACACCCAGGACATGGAATAAACCCCTGTAAACCCATATCCTATTAAAGGTTATTGCTTACATATATATGATGGAAAGATTAAAATATAAACTCATGGGTCAAGAACAAACATGTGGTGAGCTTTGGTGTCGCTGAGTTTTACATCAACTGGAGGTCAACCCAGAATGTATTACTTATTGTCACAATAGCCATCTGCTTGTTATTATTTGTATTATATTTTTGCTATAAAATATATGTTTTTGAATTCTGCTTGTGAAACATGGCATGCAGCAGAAGGCATCCTGGGACATTAGATTTTTGAAAATGTACTGTTCTCTCTGAGTGGAAGGAAACAGCTAACTTTAAAAAGAAACTGACACATGCCTAACAAAACCTGTGTGGAAATTATAAAATTCATGTTCTCAGAAAGTTGGTGCTTTCAAGTGAAAATATTGCCTTTTTATGAGATGATAGGCGGGAGAATGCTACCTAGTCAGTCTATGTCAAAAATCTCATGATGTTGAGAGGTGGTCATCAGACTGTTTTCCTGAGAGATCAAAGGAAGGGGTAATTCTGATCTATCATAAAGCATGCTCTGTGGCTCACTAATTAGGAAGTATATATATATATATATATTATTTTTTTAAATTGGAATGTTTAGCAGTGTGCAGTGGCATGTGACTAATTCAGTATGCAGGAATGAGAGTGACCACTCAGCCAGCATCACCACAGCGTTGTAACCTCACAAGCTGGGTGGGACGCTCCCCCCCCCCCCGATATTGTCAAGTTGCTGAGGAAATATTGCATACTTCAGTGTTTGGACTTTCAAGACAAACACTTGTGTTCTGGACTTCTAAAGGACACTTTTGTTCCTGGACTCAAAGAGAGGCACTTCTGCCAAAATAGGTAATTTCATTCCATTTATTTACCAGCTGGAACTAGGGTAAGCTTAGCTATTCAGTACAAGGTGCTTTGTTGATAACTGTCCATTTATTTACTGACAATACCTTTACTGTATACATGTTCTGTGTTTTGTATTTTATTCACTATTTTTAATTTTAGTAAACTTTGTTTTTCCTTAAAAACGCTGCCTGAGACATGCTCATTTTGTGTGTGAATGGTGGAACAGTCTTAATATTCTAACACAGCTGTTAAATGCTCTGTGTCACCTTATGTAGCCAAGCTAACAAGGATCTATAAGATCCAGCAAGGTAAGAAACATACAAGCATCTCAACTGAGTCAGAAGGGGGTTGTGAGCCAGGTTGGTTGTATGCCCGCTGGGCCAAGTATATTGTGCTGAGTTCCCCAAAGAGAGTGTGATATTAGGACCTGTTACCTGGGTGTGCTAGCTAAAAAGGGTTCATAACTGACCCCAGGACTTGAGACTGGTAGTTGCTCAGACCCAAAACAAGCAGGAGAGTGTCCCTGTTTGTCCCATTTGCCCCCTGTTCATGAATCGCACTTAAAGGTTAGGCACTGTAGTAGCAGAGGGCCTGACCCCAGGAGTGGGTTTGTGACACTTATCACTAGTAACACAAGCCTGAGAAAACACATTGTAGCACCCTGATTCTGTTGTGAATATAAGTTAGGCCATAGAAACTACTAACCCATTTTTATTTCAGAATTGAAAGCATGTGTACTGTTTCTGGATTTAAAACTTAGGCTATTGAACTCTTCGCTATCTCTAAGACATCTTGGATAGAAGCATCATTTCATAAGATTATCGGGGCCTCCATGTATGGATTTCGATTTTTCTTTTTTTTTATGCAAGGGCCTGGACATTAATGCGAACACAGTCATTGGAGAGACTTCCACCAATATGATTACGTACCCCCCATGGGGATGAAATGGTACTTAAAATGCTGGACACAATTCTGGAAGTTGTTGTTGTTTTTGTTTGTACTGTTGTCTATGACCATCTTTACAAAATGAAAGCTTAATAAAAACTGTAAATTTTAAAAAAGAAAATTTGGGGGCAAAATCTGCATAAATAAGTTACAAGTAAACATTGAAAAAATTCAACATTTCTTCATACCATTGTTGTTCTTTGATATTTTGACCCTAAATTTTCAAGTCTTTTTATGACCCACCTTATAATCAAGACAGGAGTAATTTTTTTATATCCTGTCCGAAAGGTGATTTCGTGAAGTAGCTGAGAAGAGAGGTTTTGAAGGGGATTTAAATAAAATTACACCTGTCTTGTTCATGAGGTGGAGTAAAAAGGCTCTGTTGAAAATTTGGGGCAAAAATGTTAAAAACATGACAAAGTCACGAAAAAAAGTTCAAAACACATTAAAAAGCCATTAACCTGACTTGCCTTGTTTTCATGTTGTCTTTTTAAGGAGCAGGACATTCAGCAGTTGACAGGAGATTACAACAGTGGTCTGTAGAGTGATAAGTGAGCACCCCGGTGTCAGAGTGTGTCTGGGGGGTTAACAGCTGGATCAGCTGGAGGAGGGGGTTACTGGCAACGCAGTTAAGCTCTAGCTGCTCGTGCTATTGAAAAGCTGGTTCAGATGGGAGGGGGGATATGCTGGCTGATGATACTCATGAAAGGTTGCCACCACACTGTAATAGGTGCATCTACAGTACATCCTTTCATATGTGAGAAATTTCCACCCACCAGCAAGCAAAGCAGCATTAGCAGTAATTAACCTTATCATCATCTGCTGTTCACTCATACACCTCCTAAAGGCTGAGCTGCATTAGCTGCTACAGCACACATGTCCCTGGCCCCTAGACTGCCTCAGAGGCCCCAAGATGTCTGCTTTGCACATGCACATAAGTAAACATAAAAAAGATTGGGTGATATCAGTCTGTGTGATTCCAGAGGTACGCTGTTCCATTACCCAAACACAACTGACTGTTTTTCTTGGCTTACTCTTCTCCTAGGACCAAGGAACCCAGCCCAGGCATAGATTGTGGGATCCTAGTACATTTTTCAGGCCTGGAACAGAGTTGAAACAAGACCACACAGAACATATTTAGGGTTAGCAAAAGATGAGGCAGTGCTCTGTTGGTTGAGTTTGTGAGACATGATATGGGAACAACTGATGCTGAATATACGTTTAGCAAAGAAGGGGCTTGGATCACTGAAGGTGCTACTGGTGCACCTGGGTGGGAACAACATGGGGGCTGGCCTGGTAACACAGCTAAGGTGCTACTGATCCTTATGCTGGCAATGAACATTCAGGAACAAACGCGAGTCATTAGGGGCTAGCCTGGGCAATTAGGCTACAGTGTCCAAGAGACTGATCTCCTCCATCAGGGAGGGAATATTTTGTATCTCACCTCACTGTCCAACTGCTACCCAGTAAAGTCTGGATGATAGCATGTCCAGATACACTGCAGAAGAAGGGTTGGGATGTTCCAACACCAGAAACACTGCATGCATGCACGCACAAGCATGAGGCATGCCTGTCCTGCACAGTGGTGTTACAGGGGAGGGTTTTACAAGGGGAAAACCTCACACCACGGACAAAGTCCAGGAGGCAGCACAGTGGTGTTTCATGTCTGCACTAGGAGTCCTGGGAAGTCCAGGTAGGAAAAGCCTCAAGAGGATGGAAGGTGGTGCTGGCAATGATCAAAGAAGTCCCTGCCAGTAGAGGGCAGGGGGTCAAAAACAAAATTTAAAAACAACATGGGGGCTTATGCCCCTTTGGAACTGATCCCGTGGAAGAAGAGGGATTGGGCTGCACTGCAGACCTTGCTGTGTGAAGGCCACCTGGTGTGGTTTGATATGCTACCATAGCTGGTTTGACTCCATGCCCTTCAGCCCAAGACAATTGACTGGGCATGGGTAAAACTGAAGATGTTGGCATGTTCATTCACTGGATAGTGTGAAAGGCAGTTCCTGGAGAGGGAATAGTGACACCTTGCTCAGGAAGCTACCATTCAGACAGGCTCCACTAGTTAGAAATGGGGTCAGACATTTTTAAGTTGGCATTGCAGTCTGCTCTGGAAGCCATCATCTGTCAAAGTGACTGCACCCATCACTGAAGGTGGAGGGAAGCGGGGGGTCGCAAAAACAAGGGTTTATTGTGCTCTCTCTAGTGGTTGGTAGGGTTATCTCTGGGATGCTGGGGCAGAAAACAGGTCCCTGCTCACCCTAGTGGCCAAAGTCATGCAATAGAGGGTCAGACAGGCAGAAGCAGAGGGGAGTGGATTCTCACACTTACATAGGAGGGTGGGATGCAACTGGGGTGAGTCTTACCCTACATCTTCACAGGTGGTAGAAGTGGAGTAAGCCCTCATAGTCAGTGGCCTCCTTGCTTAGGGGGACCATCTCCTGGGTTCTTTGTCCCTGATGCACCCTGCTTTGGCCAGTTATTATAGATGGTTGGCTGACAATTGTCAATATTGTATACTCAATCTATTGTTTATGTTGTAAATATGCTGTAAAGTAATTTGAGTTAAACTGTACTGTCATCTTTCAAATCCAATTTTTGTGTCTGGTAGGATACTTTTCCCACAGCAGGAGGCAGCTGGGGCAGGTAACATGTAAGGGGAGGGCAACTTGGTTACCAGGCCTCTGGCCGCCCCTGGTCAGTTAATGGGAACCTGCCCTCCCTCCCGCCATGGGCACGTGGAGACAGGGAGTAGGGTGACATGGGTTGGAGGAGGGGGTCAAGGTAATACAGGGACAAAAGAAGTCAGGCAGAGGAACAGCCATGATTGGTGGCCAGCAGAGGAAGGAATCCAGGTGTCTAATCTACCCCAAGGCGGACCAGCAGAGGGTTTAAAAAAATGTACCTTGCACTTTTTTGGCCTCCTCTCTCCTGGGCCACTCACCCTATAGATTTGCAGTGGCTGCAAAATGTGTAAATGTTATAAGTGCAATGTTTTTACTCTTCAAAGTTTCTATTGTAGGCCCCCGTCACATGACAGCAAGTAGGGTTAAATTCAGGGATGGCAAAATAGCCCCCCCCCACACTCTGCTGATCTGGATAGGTAAGGGCAGTGAGAGGTAGATATCTCTACCCTTCCAGAAGAGGGTTGATAAGGAGCAACCAGGAGAAACTCATCCCACCTTTTGGCCGGTGTGACAATAGCAGTCTGTTATTATTTGTATCATATTTAGATATAAATAAATGTTTAGACTTCTGCTTAGAAAAACAGACCAAGCACAAAAGCCTCATGGGACATGGAATTTTTGAACAGAGAGAAAGGAAGGATCTGCCCTATCCCTGACCCAGTGGAAAAACAAATTAAGAGCTTCCTTTAGACACCGGGTTGTAACAGGTTGTAAAACAACTACTGCTTTGAAACCTAGGAAACTGGCCATAACAGACTGCATTTTATGACCTGTCAGGAGATAAGCCAACTCTGACAGATACCTATGAAAATCCTCGCACAGATAGGAGGAGTAGCTTTCAGGATGTTCCTCTGAAGATCAAAGGGGCAATTCTAACCTGCTATAAAGCTGTGGCTCACTAATTAAAAAAAAGTATATATTTTTTTTAAGCGGGATGTTTAGCATTATGCAGATGCCTGTGCCTAATTCAGTGTGCAGGAATGAGAGTGACCTCACAGCCAGCATCAACACAGAGCTGTGACCTCACAAGCTGGGTGGGACCTTTTTCCCCTCATGATATTGTCAATCTGCAGAGGGAACAAGGCATCTGTGTGTTTGGACTTTCAATAGACTCTTACTTCTGGACTCATAAGAAGCATTTCTACCAAAGTTAGGTAATTTCAGCACCACTAATTAATTGAAACTGTGGTAGGATCAGTTACTCAGTAAAAAGGCATTTGTTTTTTGTAATTTCCATTACTTTTATGACTCTACCATTAATGTTATGTGTTCTATTTTGTATTTTATTTACTATTTTAAATTCTAGTAAACTCTGTTTTCCTTGAAATCCTGCCTGAGCCATTTTCTCATTTTGAGTGTGAATGCTGAGACAGTGTTGATAATTCTGACATAACTGTTAAAGTGCTTATAGTGTCACCCTATGCACCAAGGTAAGGAAATACCAAGGTCTCAATTGAGTCAAAAGGGGGATTGTGAACCAGATTAAGTGCCCTCTGAGTTAATTATTGCACTGCATTCCCCAAAGAGGGTGTGATATTTGGACCTGTTAAGTGGGCGGGCTATCGAAAAAGGCTTCATATTTGACCTCAGGACTCGAGACTGGTAGTGGCTCAGCCTCAAAACAGACAGGAGGGCTACCCTGTGCGTCTCCTGTCCATATATTGCACTTCGAGGTTGGGCACTGTGGGAGCAGAGGGCCTGACCCCCGAAGTGCATTTGTGACAGATCTGATTGACAGTGGTGCGATGTAAAAGGTTAGGAGTGCTGCAATCAAAAAGATTTGTTTGCATACTGTGAAATTATTTGGTGACATGAGCATTAACAGTCCAGTGTGTCAGATTGATTAACAGTTCATACACAAAACAAGGCAGTGACTTACAAAAAAAAAAAAAGAAAAAGAAATATATAATTTTGGTTACAGTCAAAGTTCCCTACTGGTTTTATTTTTTTTTTTTTTCAGGTGCAAGTTAGTGTAGCCATAGATTAGGGAAGAAGATGACTTCTGCCTACAGTGAGAACACTGCAGAATACCTGAAGCAGTTGTGCCAGGAGAGAGGAGTCCGTTGTGAGGGGCGAACCAAACAGCACCTCATGGAGGCTCTTGTGGCAGCCGATGCATGAGCAACTGCCCAAGACCTCAAGTCATAGTCAGTGACTTGAAAGGGACCAGACCTTGAACGTGGTGGTGCCAGGGTCCACCGCAGTGTCCAGTCTCAGGGAGGAGGACAGCAGGACCAGTGTGAACTGAGATCCACAGCACTGGGGAAGGGTCACCATCATGCTGAAGCCAGAAGGATCAGGCTGCAGATGAAGCTGAAGAGAATGGAGCTGGAATTGGAACAGAAAAGATTTGAAGCCCAGCATCAAGGGGGCATTTGAACAGAGGAAGCTGGAGATGGAGAGACAGAGAGCGAGGAGAAGTGAGAGGCAGAGGAAAAAGAAAACCAGCACTGAAGAGAGGCAGAGGAAAGAGATTGACAGCTTCCGAGAGAGGCAGAGTGAGAGGAGAGAGAGCATCAGAGGAAATTTGAACTGGAGAAATTACAACTCCAAAGACCAGCACCAGAGCAGGTAAGTGGTATGGTTGAACCTGGGACTCCAGGACTAGCTTGTAAGTTAAATTCTAAATTGATAGGTGACTTTAAAGAGTGGGAGGATATGGATGCATTTTTAAATTCATTTGAAAAGGTATGCATTCAGGTACAAATTCTCAGAGAGTCCTGGAGCTTCCAGCTATCCACTATTACCTGGAAAGCTTGTGACGCATTGGGTGAAATGGACAATCAGGACAGTAATGATTATGGTGAACTTAAAGCTGCATTGTTAAAAAAGTATGACTTGACAGCTGAAGCGTACAGAGTTAAGTTCCGTAAGCTCAGGAGAAGCCCTGACATGAACTATGAGGAACTAGCCACAAAACATCAGTTTTTGAAGTGGTGGGAAGGGGTTAAATCAGACTCTGTAGAGAAAATTGAGGACATTGTACTCTTGGAGCAGTTCTTTTGGGCTTGCCCAGCAGAGCTGAAAACCTGGCTAGATCACCGAGATCCAAAAACGTGCAGGAGGCTGAAGAGCTCTCGGACCACTATGCCAGGAGCAGGCCTGCTCTGAAAGGGAGTGGGGTGGGTGTGGCAGCACAGAAAGGGAAAAACGTGCCTTCAGGGCAGCTAAAACCCTCTCTACCTCCCCAAAAAGTGGGCAGCCCCAGGTTACAAAGAAAGGATTTGCCTGATAAAAGAAATACTGAATGTTGGTTCTGCAAGCAACCTCGGCATATTGCAAGACAGTGTCCTAAAAAAGCATAGAGTGCATAAAGTGGTGCTGGGAAAGAGGTGGGTTTTTTGTGTATCCCCGAAAGCATGCCAGTAAACATGAGGGAGCACATACACCCAGTTACTGTGAATGGAGTGTAAACCCATTGGTTAAGGGACATGAGGGCGTTCCTTACTTTGGTAAAAGGGGATTTGGTTGAGCCTGAACAGCTTATACCCAATCAGTTTGTTACAGTACAGGGATTCACTGGGGAGGAAAAAAAACTCTGCCACTTGCTAGTGTTCTCCTGGACTGGGGTGAGACAGGAGAGATTACACAAAAAGTTGCAGTGGCCAAAAATCTGGCCCTGGATGTAATTATAGGGAACAATCTCCAACAGAGGATGGTGTGTGCAGTTACCCGCAGTCAGGCGGAAAAAGGCAGATAGTAGTTCTCTGGACCCCATAGAAGCCTCTGTGGAAAACACTGGGAGGCTGGTTCCCCTGGCCTGTGTCTCCTGGTATGGAGAATAGTGAAAGGAGGGTAGAAATTCCCCAGGTAGCAGTTAACAAAACAGCTACAGAAAGTTACTCTGAGAAGGGAAGGGTAGCCAAATGTCAGAGAGCTAGGGACCTTAGTTTAGGAACTGAAGGAGACCTGTCCCATGCCTTGGGAATATGTAAAGATTTTGCAGGTGCTCAGAAAAATTACCCTCGTTTAGTGAGGCTGAGGGCTTGTGCAGAATCTGATGGGGCACAAGGAGGTGATGGAAGTCAGAGTGTACTGGGACAATGGACTTCTGTATATGCAGGACATAAGGACAGAGGGAGGGAGGGGTGATGGGCAGGCAGCTTGTCATTCCCCAGGGGTACTGTGAGCAGATGCTCAAGATTGCTCAAGATATCCCCATGTCTGGACATCTGGGAATTGCACGCACTATGCAGCAATTGACACAGAATTTCTATTGGCCCAACTTCACCCAGCAGGTAAAGGAGTATCGCAGGTCTTGTCACCGGTGCCAAGAAATAGGGAAGGCAGGTAATAAAACCCAAGCCGCCCTAATTACCTTGCCCATAGTGGAAGAGCCATTATAGTGGGTAGTAATAGATATTGTGGGGCCTTTGAATACTCCCAGCTCCTCCAGGAAGAGGTTTATCCTAACAGTGGTGGATTATGCCACCCGGTACCCAGAGGCAGTCACCCTATCTTCACTGAGGACTGAAAGTGGCAGATGCCTTGCTAGGGATTTTCTCCCGTGTTGGGTTCCCACAGGAGGTTATCACCAATCATGGGGGTTCCTTTATGTCGGACCTGATGAAATGTTTGTGAGAGAAGTGTGGGGTGGTGCAGAGACGCACAAAACCTTATCACCCGCAAGCCAATGGGCTTGTGGAAAGGTTTAATGGTACCCTTAAAATCAATGCTCCAAGTGTTTGCTGAACAGCATGGGAGGGACTGGGAGAAATACATTCCTGACCTGTTTGCATACAGGGAGATGCCCCAAGAGTCAACAGGGTTTTCCCCCCTTCAAGCTCTTATATGGATGTAGGGTGCGTGAGCCCCTAGACTTGATCTGGGAGGACTGGAGAGGCACATATGCCACCCAGGGAACTCCCATAGTGGATTATGTCCTTAAGTTTAGGGAAAGCTGAAGGAGCTTATGGGAACAGCCCAGAGCAACCTGGCAGCTGCCCAGCAGAAGCAAACTTTATGGTACGACTGCAGAGCCAGAGCTCGCTCGTACACTGTGGGTCAAGAGGTCATGGTCCTAATCCCAGTCCGGAGGGACAAGCTGCAGGCTGAGTGGGCAGGACTGTATAAAGTAGTCAGACAGATGAATGACGTAAATTACATTGTAGAACTGCCTAACAGGAGACATACCCAAAGGATGTACCATGTCAACATGATGAAGCCATATGCAAATAGGGCTGACATGGTCTTTGCAGTGTGTGGTCCTGGGGAGGGGACGGATGAAGACGACCCCCTTCTGGACTTGCTGGAAGAAAGTAAGAGGGAGTCCTCTGTGGAGGCAATCAAAATGTCACCCCAGTTGACCTCGGACCAGATCAATGAATTAAGGGAGGTTTTAGCAGACTTTGCCCCATTGTTTAGTGCCAAGCTTGGACTAACCACCTTAGTAACACATGATGTAGACATGGGGATGCAAGCGCCCATATGGTGGACAGCATATCGGGTGTCAGAGGCTGTCCAAAAGGACATTAGGAGGGGAGGTGGAGGAAATGCTGGATTTAGGGGTAATCCAGAAATCCCACAGCCCCTGGGCCTCACCCACAGTCCTCATTCCCAAGCCAGATGGCTCTATTCATTTTTGTGTGGACTCAACACAGTCACGAAGTCGGACACCCACACAATGCCATGGATGAATGAACTACTGAACAATTTGGGAGGGGCGACATACAGTACCTTACCATTATTGACCTGATGAAAGGGTATTGGCAGGTGGAGTTAACTGCCAGAGCTAGGGAGAGGTCAACCTTCATCTCTCCGACGGGGTTATCAGAGTTTAAAGTAATATTTTTTGGAATGAAGAACGTCCCTGCCACCTTCCAAAGGTTGGTGAACCAGGTGTTAAATGGTACTGAAGAGTACGCCATGGTGTACCTGGATGATATTGCCATCTTCAGTGCCAGCTGGAAGGAACACCTGTCCCACCTTAGGGAAGTGTTGGGCAGGATACAGAGGGCCGGGCTCACTGTAAAAGCTGAAAAGTGCCAGGTGGCCATAGCTGAGGTGGCATACCTTGGGCATGTAGTAGGGTGGGGACAGCTCTGTCCTAATCAAGCAAAAATTGAGGCAATCGAGGCGTGGCCCAGACCTGAAACACAGAAGCAGGTTCAGAGTTTTCTAGGGACCACAGGGTACTACAGAACATTTTTATCATACTACAGTGCCCTGGCAGCTCCCCCATGTGGCCTGCTAAAGAAAAGAATGCCTAAAAAGGTAAAATGGGAGCCAGCCTGTGAACAAGCCTTTACACAGCTAAAGGAGGCACTGTGCGGTGCTCCTGTATTAGGCAGTCCAGACTACAGAAAACCATTTGTAGTCCAGATAGATGCCTCAGATGTGGGTATTGGGGCAGTACTTAGCCAGACTTCTAACCAAGGGAAAAATCACCCAATAGTGCACCTCAGTAAGAAATTACTTCTGAGGGAGCAGGCTTATTCTACAGTGGAGAAGGAATGCCTTGCAATGGTGTGGGCTCTGAAGAAATTAGAGCCTTACCTATACGGGCAGCACTTTGAGGTACAAACAGTTCATAACCCCTGGTTTGACTGGCACAAATGGGTAAAACAAATGGTAGGCTTTTCAGATGGAGCCTTGCCTTGCAGGGTTATGACATGACTGTCACTCACAGGGCAGGGACAGCAAATGCAAACACAGAAGGGCTATCGCATCAATTAGAGCAGTGAACTGAATTTGGGAAACTCATCCCATGCCTACGAAGAGATTCCCCCAAATTCAATCTAGGAGGGAGGAGTGTTACAATAGCCATCTGCCTGTTATTATTTGTATCATATTTTGATAATATATGTTTAGACTTCTGTTTAGAAAAATAGGCCAAGCAGAAAAGCCTCATGGGACATGGGATTTTTGAACAGAGAGAAAAGAAGGATCTGCCCTATCCCTGACCCAGTGGAAAAACCCAATTAAGAGCTTCCTTTAGACACCAGGTTGTAACAGGTTATAAATCAACTACTGCTTTGAAACCTAGGAAACTGGCCATAACAGACTCCATTTTATGACCTATCAGGAGGTAAGCCAATTCTGACAGATACCTGTGAAAATCCTCACACGGATAGGAGAAATAGCTTTCAGGATGTTCCTCTGAAGATCAAAGGGGTAATTCTGACCTGCTATAAAGCTGTGGCTCACTAATTAAAAAGAAGTATATATATATATATATATATTATTTTTTTAAGTGGAATGTTTAGCATTGTGTAGATGCATGTGCCTAATTCCGCGTGCAGAAGTGAGAGTGACCTTACAGCCAGCATCTCCACAGAGCTATGACCTCACAAGCTGGGTGGGACCTTTTCCCCCTCATGATATTGTCAACCTGCAGAGGGAACAAGGCATTCATGTGTCTGGACTTTCAAGAGACTTACTTCTGCACTCTTAAGCTCTCCTACCAAAGTTAGGTAATTTCAGCACCACTAATTACTAACTGAAACGTGGCTAGGATCAGCTATTCAGTAAAAAGGCATTTGTTTTTTGTAATTTCCATTACTTTTATGATTGTACCATTAATGTTATATGTTCTGTGTTTTGTATTTTATTTACTATTTTTAATTCTAGTAAACTCTGTTTTCCTTGAAATCCTGCCTGAGCCTTTTTCTCACTTTAAGTGTGAATGCTGGGACAGTGTTGATAATTCTGACAGAACTGTTAAAGTGCTTATAGTGTCACCCTATGCACTTAGGTAAAGAAATACCAAGGTCTCAACTGAGTCAAAAGTGGGATTGTGAACCAGGTTGGGTGCCCGCTGTGTTAATTATTGCACTACATTCCCCGAAGAGGATGTGATATTTGGACCTGTTACCGTGGCGTGCTAGCAAAAAAAGTTTCATATTTGACCTCAGGACTTGAGACTGGTAGTGGCTCAGACTCAAAACAGACAGGAGGGTTACCCCGTTTGTCTCCTGTTCGCATATTGCACTTCGAGGTTGGGCACTGTGGGAGCAGAGGGCCTGACCCCTGGAGTGCGTTTGTGACAGCAGGCAGTAGGTGTCAAGCAAGCCCCTCCAGAGTTGGTGGCCTTCTTGGCTAGAAGAACCATCTCCTGGGCTCCTTCTCCCTGAGGCACTCTGCTTCAGCCACTTCTGATATTTATTTATTTAGCTTTTGTTAACCAGGTAAGTACACTAGACAAGACATTTGCCCATTTTCAGGTACAACCTTGGAAAGTACAGGAAATACAACATAGTACAAAATGATAACTTAAGGCAGTTATACAGAGTCAGGGAAAACAGAAATATAACGTAGTCAGCAGGTACATACAAATGGTCAGAACAAATACAACTGATCACCAAGGCTGCAAGCAGCGCATTATATGCAGGTCATATACAGTGTAAGTCCATTATAGACAAATTATGTACACTATACGTCCCCAGAAAGTGGAGGCACTGGAGCAATACCCAATACATAGAGTGTATAAAGTGTGTGCAGGACAGAATCTATGCAGGCAGGCAGGACAATAGGAGGGATGTTCGGTGCAGGGGACCAAGAGAGATTACGGAGGCTTGGGACAACCACACGCTGAGGAGAGTTTCAAGTGTCTCCACAAGGAGGTTTGGAGGCAAGCCTGGGAGGGGGAGAAGCGAATCTGGGCAGGAAGGGAGTTCCATAGTCTGGGGGCACATGAGGCAAAACTCTGTCCCCCATTAGAGTGAGAGTGGCAGGAATCCTTAGAGCATCAGGGCCCAGGGATTGGAGGGAGTACGAGAGGGAGGCCACCGGTACAAGGAGCTTCACCAAACCAGGTGGGGTGCCGGTACCAAGGACCTTTCCCGTGAAGCAGTCCAGGATAAAATTTAAGTAATTGGATGGGGAGAGCCAGTTAAGCTTACTATACAGGTCACAGTGGTGGGTGAGTCAAGGGGCAGCAAACACAAAACGGCAAATGTTATTGTAGGTGACGGACCACCTGGCGAGGTGGATTTTGGAGGTACAGCGAACAGGAGAAGCCCATAGCTGAGAGAGGGGAGAAACACTCCTCTAGCCAGCGCAAGGCAAGCAGCGGGAGTAAGATTGCTCTTAGCACAATAGGCCAGACCCAGTTTGCAGTTAATGGCTTTGCAGACACTAAGGATATGGAGTCCAAGGTCAAGCTGAGGGTCAAGTGTAACCCCAAGGTATTAGTTGGTGATGAGGACAGGGGCACTACCAAGACCAGTGATACACAAGAGGGCAGGAAAGGCCTTTATCTTGGCCAGGGACCCAAAGAGCATGGCCTGAGTTTTTCTGAGGTTGAGGACCAGCTTGTGGGATGTTATCCAAGACTTAACACTCCTGAAGTCCTCACTCAACTGGTGGTTTATGATCCCAGTGTCCCGAAAGTGGGTGAGGAGGACCAGGTCATCTGCATAGAGAATGGACCTGGAGTAGGAAGAAGTGGCAGGTAGATTGTTAACAAAAATGGAAAACAGCAGGGGCCCCAGGAATGAACCTTGAAGAACACCCGAGGACACAGTAGTGGTGTCCGCGAGCACCTTGCTGAATTTGATCAGTTGCTGTCTGCCCTGTAAGTAGTTGGTGAACCAGATGAGTACAGGAGGTGACAAGCCAAGCGACCCAAGCTGACAGCAGAGCAGAGCATGGTCAACTAGATCAAAGGCTTTGGATAGATCGATGAAAATGGCACCAGAGAGTTTACCCTGGTCCATAGCAGTTCTGATCCCAGATGTGACAGTGACAAGGGCAGAGGATGATATGTAGTAGTCTCGGGCTGACAATCGATAATATTAGGTACACAGTGTATTGTCTATGTTGTAAATATACCAGTAAATTAATTTGAATAAAATTGTGCTGTGACCTTCCAAATTCAGTTCTGGTGTCTGATCCGATTCAACCCATGCATTGGGAGGCAGATGGGGTGGGTAACTGTGGGTCTCTGTGACCAGTGTGTGTGTAGTAGGGCCACCAATGGGCTTTGTCTACTACTGCATGTCAAATAATTTTTCTTACTTGGATTTCATCATTTTGACATTTAAAGGGGTTCTTGCGTCTCAGTTGGCTGAATCACGATCAGCCTGACCACCGACAGTAAGGTGACCCTCTCATTATAGGAATCTACTCACCTTGCCGGTGGTATTATAACTATTTGAGTTTGGCCACACATCAGGTGCACCCCTGTAAACATTTTGAAAAAAATTAAGAAATTGTATAAGAAATGTGATAAATTCTTTATGTATCAGCCAGGTTTGAGCTTGCTGAACCTTTAACTATGTGTTCTATGGACAGGGCTTTGTAACTGTCCAGTCACAGCAGTGTGCGTGTTCAGTGGTGCCAATAGTGGGTTGCCTGCACTTGGACAGGTCTTTGTAACCATCCACTCAATAGTGGGCTGCCTACACTCAGACTGAGCTTTATAAATGTCCAATCACAGCAAGCTGTGTTCATAGTCCTCAGTACCCTCTCTCCAAAATGGCTGCTGCCCCCACCCTTCACCTTGTCCCCCCTTACCATGCAGTGAATGTTATAGTCAGCTTCTGGAACCGTTTCCTCACAGTCTTCTTGAGGTGCCGCTCCTGGGCTGTATAAATTCCCATCTTCCTTTTCAACATGGCAGACACTGTCATAGAAAGGGATAAGCATGCCACTGACACAGCCGCTATTACAAGATTAGGTTTCTTTCAATAAAAAAGTTCCCTGGTGCTTTGCAACTACCTCAGAGTCATACCACTCATCCCCATGCCACCAAAAATCAGGGAAACTGCTTTAAAAATACCCATTACAAATGAGAAAATCAGGGATACATCAAATGATAGAAGCCATTACCGTGTGACTTAGTGTTGCAAGCATTTTCTGATGGAGAACTCAACTGTAACCCCTATGGCTGCTAGTACTTTGGGCAGAAAATTGTAAGACTTCAGTAAAATGAAGGTCATATTTAGGAGGGGAAAATACATTTTTAAGGCAAAAATCAGCAACACTTGAGAGGTATGTCTAAGTAATACAGTTCACTCTACTTTTTTTTGTTTTTCGTTTCTCTTTTTTCCTTCTGTTATCCACTACTTGAGCAATACTCCTGTTGTTACAGCTACCTGGGCTGTGTTGCAGCATCCCCGACTGCCCCCCTCACTCCCACGGCTGACTATCCAGACCGGGAAATCTCAAGTACAAGTGTGCATTTTTGGGGCTTACAGAGGATTGGAAGGAACTGTGCCAGGTGGTGAGTGGGGCATACACGTGACACCCCTGTGGCTGTTACAGATGTTCCTCCTGCCAGATACTGGGGTCTGTTTTTAAACTTTTTGTACTCAATAGGCAGAGAGAATCCAGACAGGCAGTAAACATTTTCGAGCAACATTTTCTATCGTGTTTTGTTTTGCTATCAAATGAATTACTGTACCATAATGTAGGCTTCCAGTCTCTTCTCAATGGTTTCTGAGTGTTACACATCCTGACTATTTTTCTTTGCTAATCATTAGAAAGCCAGTATTTCTGTCTAAATCATAGATTATTCATGAAAGTTTGTGAATTATTCAGGAATATTGCTGTGTACCAGACAGACCCACACAGGCCCTAGGTAGTACAACCCAACCACAGCCAATCACTGGTCAGTAGATGACAGTACCAGGTAGACCCATGCAGATTCTTGGTAGTAAAATTAAGTTTTAACCAATCACTGATCAGCAGTCAGGTCATAGCATGTGTGCCAGACCCACACAGACCAGTAAAACCCAGTCCCAGCCAGTTACTGATCAGTAGGGGATTGCTCTGTATGAAGGTGATGCACAAGACCCAGGCAGTACAAACCAGTCCTAGATCACTGATTGAGGTGGAGGCAAGGCTGAACTCTGGGTACCAGACCCTAGGCAGTAAAACCCAGTCCTAGACAATCTGAGACCAGTGAGAGTCTCAGTGTGTTTGTGTGTTTGGGTGGGGGGAAGAGAGGTGCTCTGGGTACCAGGGAGAACCACACATAGGCCCTGGCAGTAAAACCCAGAGAGGCACATGAAGGCCCTGATTTGTTGCAGCTGGTGACCACACCTCACTCCAGGTGAAGAACCAAATTCACAGCACAGACCAAGGTACTTCCTGACAATATCAGTTCCAAGCACCTGCATTCAATGCCACAGGTTGAATTGCAGCTGTGGTACAGTACACAGGGGTGGGGTGGGGGGACAGCCAGGAAGTCACTGTGACAGTCAGACTCATTACACAGGAGGTGTGGCAGTGAAGAAATCACCATGATTGTGGTAATCACAGCATATATAACGTGGCTGTGTGCAGTTCACCATACCAGGTTCTGCTATTATTCTTTTAGTAAGGCTGTCAGACACTGAGCCACGTGATTGATGACAATATTGGATGCAGTGCCTACTGCACTGGTCCAGTGGGAAGGCAGATGGGACATTCAGCTCTGCATACCCAGTCGGACACAGTGCACTCCTAGAAGCTTCTTTTCGTGACTGATCAGGAATATTTGTGGTCTCTGACACTTATTACAGAGGCAAGACAAGGAACATGTTACAAAAAAAAAAAAAAACAGTAACTTTTTCTTTAAATAACATCTGACCCACCTGCTGATATAGCTCGGGAGAGGAGGATTGGATTTCCAAGTAGAACCAGAGTTAGAGGAGTGTAGACAGCAATGCAGCCAGGAGCATTGTGTTCTGAGCCAATGTCACACCTGCAAAGGAATGTAAAAGGAAAAGAGAATTAGTCACCTCAAGAGAACAGCAGGTTTTTTTTTTAGCATTCTGTTTCTATGCCCCCTTCCCCCACTCTGGCACCTGGACCCTCATTGGCACTCATCTAGGTTGCCTCCTGAACCCCCATGTAACCTTGGACAATCCCAGGCTGGTCTTGGGGGGGGGGGGCGCGGGCTTCCCCAAATTTTTGTGCATTTTAGGCTCAGTCCCTGGGGCCACAAGGTTGAGGGTCGGATTTACCAGGGCTTGCTAGTCCCCAGAACCAGGGTCATTTTCTTTGTTTTCTCCCCTGTGCACCCAAGGCAGCCAGTAAGCACATCATGATGCACGCACACGTGCCTATGAGCAGTAATTCACCGCTTTCTCCGGTGTGTCCTTCCATCCTGCACTACTATCCAAGGTCACCTTGATGGCAGATCTGCAGCAGAGGAAGCAATCCACCCTTCACTGGAGCAGGAGTGTGTCCTCTGGGACATGCAGTCCTTCTCTCCCCAGCCGGCCTATGACAACCCAAGAGTGCCCTGATCCCAGGTCACTGGCGGCACAAGTGGCAGTGCTACCACTGCACCCACCAGCCAGCCTGGGAGCAGCAATTTCTGATACTGAGGAAGGAAAATGGGATCTTAACCACATTTATTGAACTAGGAAAAAACTCACCCCTGTGGTAATGCAATGGCCACCATTAGTATCCTAACCACATCTACTTAACAAGAAAACTGCTTTCCCCTGTGGGAAAGCAAGGGCCACTGAAAGGATCCTAACCACATCTAGCAAACTAGGAAACAACTCACCCTTGTGGGAATGCAGTGGCCAACATCAGGATCCTAACCACATCTATCAAAGTAGGAAACAACTTTCCCATGTGAGACTACAAGAGCCACAGAAGGGATCCTAACCATACCTATTAAACTAGGGAACAACTCCTTTGTGACATCCAGACTCAATTACTGTTATATTCTTTACTTCAGGATCTCTGGAGGTACCCTTCATCAGTTGCAGTTGGTGCAGAATGTAGTTGCTAGGTTGCTGACTGGCCCAACTAGGTCTAGCCATGTGACCCCCGATGCTGTGAACTCTGCACTGGTTGCTGGTCAGGTGGAGGGTTATCTTCAAGGTGAGTTTACTCACAAGGCCCTATATGGATAAGGCCCTGGCTACCTGTCTGATCTTCTGACACTCGTCACCTCTGTCCACTCCCTCCACACCTTGACCAGGGGCCTCCTTGATGTTCCCAGGACCAGATTAAGAGCTTCCAGTGACCGGGCCTTTAGTGTCACAGAACCTGTCCTGTGGAACTCTCTTCCAGCTGATGTCAGAGAGGCCCCACTGGTTGAGAGGTTCAAGAGTGGCCTGAAAGCTTTTTTATTGTCTCTGGCTTTCCCTAACATAGTGATCTGAACAGCCCAAAAAACTGTTAATTTTAAATTCTGTATCTGTCGTTTTATCAGTTTTGATTTATATATGATTTTTTTGTTTGATGCCTTGCCTGTTGCATGTTTTATGTAAAGCACCCAGAGCCTCCGGGATTGGGCACCACAGAAATAAAGTTTACCTTGCCTCTCCCTCTGTAAAAACACAATGGCCACCAATGGGATCCTAACCACAGGAAATAGCTCTCCCCTGCGGGAACACAACAACCACTAAAGGAATCCTAATCACATCTATCAAACTAAGAAACAACTCTTCCCCTGTGGGAATGCAGTGGCCACCAAAGATATTCTATCCTACCCTAACCACATCTACTGAAAGGGAAACAGCTCTCCCCTGTAGGAACGTGACAGCCACCAATGGGATCCTAACCACATCTATCAAATTAGAAGATAACTCTCCCCTGTGGAAACACAAGAGCCACAAAAGGGATCCCAACCACATCTATTAAACTAGGAAACAACTTTCCCCTGTAGGAATACAATGGCCACCAATAAAATCCTAACCACAGGAAACAGCTCTCCCCAGTGGGAACACAAGGGCCACCGACGGGATCCTAACCACATCTATCAAACTCGAAAATAACTCTCCCCTGTGGGAATGCGATGGCCACCGATGGGATCCTCACTACATTTATCAAACTAGGAAACAACTGTCCATGTAGGAATGCAGTGGCCACCAATGGGATCCTAACCACATCTATCAAACTAGGAAAATGGCTCTCCCTTGTGGGACTGTAATGGTTTTCGAAGGGAGCCATACCACATCTATTCAACAAGGAAACATCCAAGCCCTGTGGCATTGTAGTAGCCACCAAAGGAATCCTACCTTACAACTCTGCCCTGCAGAAACACAACAACCACCAATGGGTCCTAACTACATCTATCGAACTAGTAAGTAAGTACAATTTTACTTGGTTAAGCATCCTTTCTCTGGGGTTCAGGGCACTGTTCAGGATACAGGCAAAAGATTAAAATAGAATTAAATAAACAGTAGAGTTAAAACATATAAATAAAGAGTCTAATAAACAAGCATTGCAGTGACTAGGATTTACTAAAAGGGAGAAATTTACAAGTCCCAAAAGCCTCTCTGAAAAGATGCACCTTCAGACCCCATTTGAAGGCCTCCACCAAGGGGGCCTCCCTTAAGGACCTCGAAAGCAAGTTCCTCGGGGCTGGTCCTGTTACCTTGAATGAACAATCTCCTGAGGTTTTAAGCTGAGCCCTGGGAACCACTTGGAGGCTCTCTGAGGAGGAGCAGAGAGCGCACAGAAGGCGGGCAGGAGTCAGGAGGTTATTCAGCTAGCCAGAGTACAGTCGATATAGAGCCTTATGGGTGAGCAGATCCACCTTGAAGGTGATTCTCCACCTCACCGGCAACCAGTGGAGATCACATAGGACCAGAGTCGCAAGACAAGACCTCAGAAGGCCCATCAGCAACTTGGCTGCTGTGTTCTGCTCTAGCTACAAGCAACACAGGACCCCTCCACTGACCCTGAGATAGAGAGCATTACAACAGTCAAGTCTGGGCATCACAAAAGTGTGCTCCAGTGAGGGCATGTCATCAAGTTGGATTAAGGCTTTAATGTTCCTAAGGTGATAAAAATCACTCCAACAGATGACAGCTGAGCCACAATTGTCCATCCATCATCAAGAATGATGCCCAGAATTTTCACCTTAAGCAGAGACTGTAAGAGGGGTGGAGCCCAGCATTAAGCTTGTTCCCACCCCAACAGCATCCACATCTCACCAACGACCCGGGTCAATTACCAGCACCACTGGTCTTGTCTGGATTGAGCCTCAACCAGTTAGAGGATACCCAGTCCTGGATCTCAGCCAGACAACTATTTAGTACCACCAATGTGTCACACATCCCAGGTGCAAATGACATATACAGCTGTGTTAGGATGGGAACGCAACAGCCATCAATGGGATCCTAATCACGTCTACTGAACAAAGAAACAGCCCTCCATTGTTGGAACACAACTACCACCAATGGCATCCTAATCACATCTACTGAACAAAGAAACAACCCTTCCCCTCCGGCAATACAACACCCACCAATGGGATCCTAACCACATCTATCAAAACTAGGAAACAACTTTCCCCTGTGGGACTGCAGCAGCCAAAGGGGTCCTAACCACGTATATCAAACTAGGAAACCACTCACTCCTGTGGGAATGCAGTGGCCACCAAAGGGATCTTAACCACGTCTATCAAACTAGGAAACAACTCTCCCCTGTAGGAACATAAGGCCACCGAAGGGATCCTATCCACATTTATCAAACTAGGAAACAACTCACCCCTGTGAGAATGCAAAAGCCACCAAAGGGATCCTAACCACATCTATCACACTAGGAAAGAAGCTCTCCACCGTGGGAATGCAACGGCCACTAAAGGGATCCCAACCACATCTATCAAACTAGGAAACACTTTCTTGTGGGACTGTAGTAAACACTCAAGGGGTCCTTATGACATCTATTGAAATAGGAAACAACTTACCATTGTGGGAATGCAGTGGCCACCAAAGATATCATAGAAACATAGAATTTGACGGCAGATATGAATCGCTTGGCCCACCTAGTCTACCAGGTTTCCTACCTGATGGAGAAGCTGCAGATTCTAGTTAACCAACAGCTTACTTATCCTACCCTAACTACATCTATAGAACTAAGAAACAAACGCTCCCCTTTGGAAATGCAATGGCCACCAAAGGGATCCTAATCACATCTATCAAACTAGGAAACAACTCTTCCCTGTGGGATTGTAGTAGCCACAAAAGGGATCCTAACCACATCCTTCTAACTGGAAAACAACTCACCCTTATGGGACTGCAGTGGCCACCAAAGGTATCCTACCCTAACCATATCTATTGAAAAGGAAACAACTCACTCCTGTGGGACTGTAGCAGCCACCAAAGAGATTCTAACATAACCCCATCTGTCAACTATTTGATTTTAGTAAATCCTTTGCTCTTGTTCCACATTGGGTAATCAATAAAAAGCTTTCTAAACACAGAATTGATACACATATTGCTGACTGGATAGATGTTGGATGCAGGACAAAACACAAATAGTTTCTATAAGAAGCTACCATTCAACTGAGGGAAGAGTCAGGAGTGGAGTACCACAGGGATCTGTAATTGGACCATTAATATTCTTCCCCCCCCCCATGCTATACATACCGGCAGCAGCATCCACCAGTCTTAGTCACGCTGTACTCCCCCATCCCCTCTAACATTTAAAAACCATTTGGCTATTTTCTCTTTTCAAGCTACATGCCATCAGACAGGACTGCCATTGTAAATCTCTAAACCCAGAAGTCGGTACCCAGTGCTAGCGAAAACTCCCAGTGCACAGAGCTTTTTACAATTTTATTTAAAACATTTTCACCAGTTATACTGCGAGTAGTATGCATCACTACAAACTGATCAAGAGTATTGCACTGCCCACAGAATGATGAAAGGAGTGTCGGGAAAACACGATCAAGAAACTATAGAGGCTTTTATGGGACCTGCTCAATGGTTGCTCACTTGTCACTACAGGTCCGTGATAAGGCACATCCCCTCTCCCCTGCAGCACTCCAGATTATTTGTCAGCATTACACTCCAACCTCTTCAGGAAGGTCTACTATTTTCTTGTTCACTGCTGAAATCCAGCCATACAGTTTACACACTTCGCAAATCAACAAGCGCAACTGCCGAGCACGAGGTGGAAGTCGCTCACTCAGCTACAATTACTGTCTGCCCTCATCTGAAGAGCACATAAAAAAAAATGAAAAATCAAACTGCATTTTCAAGTGTGGAACAGTGGGAGGGATGTTATGACTAAGCTGACCTGGCATGGGGAGGAATGGAAACGGAGAGCTACTCACAACCCAGAAGTCGCCCACTCGTTCTCCCGGCTACAAATGCTGTCATTTGTCTGCGGCACATGTATAAGAAAGGAAGGAAAATCACACAAAAAAATAGGAATTCTGTGTGCCAGCTGGGGGGATGGATTTCATAATTGTCTTGACCATGGCAGAGGGGGTTTGAAACAATGAACCACTGCAAATATGGCACCCCAGCCCTCTAGTGGCCTCAAAAACATATAACATACACTCTAGAAGGACTACTTTTCTACTTCTTTCACTTTTGTATTCTTCATTTTTTAATCATCTAGTATTCTATTACTTATTTTATTTCACAGGGACCCATTTTATAATAGCAATAAGACACTCTGGGGTGTGGGTTGTTGCCTGATAAGAGCTCTTCACAGGTGCTAAAGGCACTCGGCGCAAGTGCCTCATGCCTCACAACGCACCTGGGGCGAGCTGTTATGAGGCAACAACCCACACCCCATCATGTCTTATTGCTTTTATGGACACCTCCAAACAAAGAAGTGGACAAACCTGCCAGCTGGTACCTCAGAAAGGGGGAAGAAGGGTGGGTGTGCTGTGGCCCAATGGAGAAGATTCTCTCAAAGATCAACTATTACAGTGAATAAGAGGCCATCTTCTCCATTGAGCTACACCTTTGGAATGATTCCCAAGCAGTACACAAGGTACCCAGGGAGGATGGCAAGGTCTGATATACAACCAGGACAGAAGGCCTTGCAACACCATGAGACCAAAGCCAGCATGTCTAAGAGATGATGTCTAGGCTGTAGCGCTTAGTGAAAGTCTACACCATGCTCCATGTGGCAGAAGCACACATGTCAGCTGCAGAAACATTCTTAAAGCAAGCAAGGGAAGTGGCCATACCATGTGTAGAGTGGTCATGCACAGCACCAGGAAGTTCCTTACCATACTTCCCATAACAAAATCCAATACAGTTAGCCAGTTATTTGGGCAGGCACCATTTTGACACAGGGGTGCCTTCTTTCACAGAGCAATAAAACAAAAAGTTGAGAGGACTTTCTACAATTCTTGGTATGATCAAGATAGAAACATAGTGCTCTATGTTCAGCAGGTGTATGGAGCAATGCCTCACCTTTGTTAGTGTAGGGCAGGTCTGTCACCTCATCGGCCAGTCCTGAGTGCCGACTCCAGGGCCCTCAGTTACTTGAGGGTGCTGGCCTGGGTTCTTAAGAGACAAGATCGAAACTCACTATACCTTTTAAAGTGTGGTGCCCCCACCTGAGGACATGGGCAACCCAACAGTGGCTTTACCCCATTCCCCAGGAACAATACTTTCATCCCCAACCCCCTTCAGGCAAGCCCCAAGACAGTACAGTACCCCAAAACAGTTGTTTATGGTAATTGCTGTCTCCACAAGTTTTATTTTCAGGGGAAGGATAGAACGAAAAGGGACTGGCAACTTGGCTGCAAGAAAATAAGGTTAGGTTAGGCATTTATACAACACTTTTCAAACACCAGTGACTTTATCAGTGATACCATTACCAATGCCCAATGTACTTCTCCCAAGCTCCCACCCGTCTGGTACCAGACCTGTCCCAGAATCTCTTCTTTGGGTACTCCACTATGGTGGAAGGCCTGCAATGGCGCAGGTTGGGGCCCTATATGCAGTAAAAAACAAGGCAAAGCAACTTGGATCAGAACCAACTGTAATCCCTTGGGGGAAAATGTATACTTAGCTGACACAGTGCCGGTGGAAAAGGTGTTCTCACCTTCAAATCATACTGGAGCACTTGGTAGACAGCCGCTTGAGCAGTAGCTGCTCGGCTAAAGATGAACCGCAGCTCTATTGTCCCAACAGGAACCATTTAATGCAGACTTCGATTTGAGGCAGCCTCTTGGGCCAACAGGCCACTAGCAGAATCTCTGGCCAACAGGCCAGCAGCAGAATCTCAGGCTCCAGTAATGCCCACTGCCAGGAAGATGTTCTGCAGAGATGGTAAAGCCATAATGGTTGGTGTCCTCCTATTGATCTACGTGAGAGTGCCAAGATGTGTCTCTGCACCCGTCTCTTTAAGTGCCACAGTCACTGTAAATGCTGCAGATGGCCTGGACTGGGTCTGAGTGTTTCAAAGCTCGCGACCAGCCAGGCATCACCCCAATTTGCCCCACTCTGTTGTCAGTCATAGAGCAAAGGGAGCTCTACATAGTACTGCAGTTATTTACTTCTAATTCATAGTTGTCTTTAAGATACAGATTGTCGTTTAACCTGCCTTTATTGCAGCATGCATTTTCCAATGGAAGCCACCATGTTTTGGACCGGGACTCCCCGTTTGGACCAATTAGAACACAGGGGATCTCAAGGGGTCCTTAGCTCAGGTGCCTCATGGGAGAAACTGTAGTTTTTCAGGTTGGCACCTAAACTGATAAATGGGAGCACCAGAACTGTGACTGACAGCTCCCCTAGCCAACCAGAATCCAGAGAAACCAGACTAGTCCAAGAGCTGATAGAAAAAAAAAAAAGAGTTTAGTTGCTGGTAGAGTGGGGAGAGAAAGCAGCTCAAGCCATCAAGAAGCAGCTCCGGGAAAAGAGCTGAAGAGAACTGGCAGGAGAAAGGCCTGACTTGCCTCCCCGTTACTATTTCAGCATCAGACTGCCCAACAGCAGGAGAGAGGTCCAGTGAAAGTAGCAGTTCATCCCGAGACTCCATGGAGCAAGGAGCTTGTAGACTCTGTGGGGATCTGGCCTAAGAGAGGCCTAGTTTTCATCTTGTGTGCATCCTGGGTCCCAAGGGGGGGGGTGGATCAGTTACCAGGAACAGCCTGACTACGGATCAAGAGGTTTGCTCAGCAAAGTGGCTGACATCGAGAACCGGGCAGGAATCAAAAGAGAATTTGAAGAGTTTGTTGTTTCTAGAAATAAGCATGCTGAATGCTTGTTGTGGGTCCAGGTCTACCATCCAGGGACTCCTGAGTACCAGAACAAAGCCTGCCTTTATCAGTGACCAAACTGCTTGCCAGCTGGAGGGGTCACCAATGGATAAACTGGACTTTGTCAGAGACACTCTGTTAAGTTTGGGCCCGTGTCTATCCCAGCCCATGCTGTCTGTTCTCATGCCAGCTACAGTTTTCCTGGTGAGAGACCAGCTTTGGGGATCCAGCCCCTGTGCAACAAGTCATTGCAGGTTGCGGCCACCTTCAGGGAAAGGCTGTAAGTGGAGGTGAGTCGTGCCGGCCCAGTTTCCCCCATGTGTAGCAGCTTCCAGCAGCTGGTTTTCATTTTGCCAGGCCATCCTAAATCGACTAGTACAGTGAGTAAATCCGGGGTAGCTCCCTGAAACAGGCATCTTTATTTTCTTATGGTATCATCTGATTGTTTTCAGCTTAATTTCAAGGGTTTCAATAGACTAGGCCAGCCGGTCACTGATACAAATAATTTATTTGCTTTGCGCTTTTAATGTTGATCACTTCTTTCCATCAAGAGCCCCGACAACAGCTGCAACCCCGGGCACCGATTCTGGCCAGCCAGCATAGATCCTGGGTACCCAGTAGCAAAGGGACTAAATTAACTGTGTTTAGTAACCTGGTTTTCCAAAACAGTAATCATTTGCCCAGATTTGCTCCCCCTCCTTGTTTACGACCCTTTAATAAATCTGATTCACTGTGTTACTTTGAACCCAACTTGTGAGCATATTATTACCCGATTTAAAGTCATAAACTCTTCGCTGAATGTGTTGAAAGTGCATGCCGTATTTCAAAACTGTCTTTACAGGGAGGTTTGCAGGGCATATACCAGGACTAGAGGCCCTGCTGGTAAGTGGAACAACTGTGAGCACATTGTTGATGTCTATTGCAGACTGTCTAGTGAATATTGTAAATGGTCGTTGTCAGTATCTAAGTAACAGGTCACTAGGTGGGGTTGAGAGTGGTGATAGCTTCCCAGAGGGCTGCACCAGTATAGATACCCACACAAACCATACTCTGGGGGGAGGCACCAAATTAGTGTGTTTACCAAGCGTAGGGACATCCCGGTACTTGGCAGTTTTGAACCCATGTCCCTCAACCTGTTGTTAGGAAGGCAGGCAGGGGTAGTAGCACTTGGAATAGTGCTGCCTAGGGGTTACACTAAGCTTCTAAAACTTGTAGCTGACTACTTGGCAATGCCATTTATAGCAGTATTTCATCTTTCCCTCTGCATTGGTCACAATCCTGAGGTCTGGAAAAACACCATAGTGATACCACTTCTAGTGTGGTTTGTGCACTCACCCTAATAATTAATATTCAATTTCAGGTCACACTTTAAACTATTACAGTAACTAGTTCATAGTCAGCTGGTCACAAATCCTCTCTAACAATCTTCTAGCCACAGAGTAATCTGGCTTTGGACCAAATATCTCCACCTGTGCAGTACTGCAAACAGGGGGTAATAAAATGACATCTGCACTATAATTGGTTTACTTTATGGGTACAATCTTTTTGTTTTGTTTTTTCTCCCCATATTCTGTTTTTCCTTCCTGGCTGAGGCAGGCTTTGTACTCCCTTCTATCATGCCCCTTCAGACCACCACCATCCCACCACCTCCTCAGGCATACCTGATCTGGCCCGTTACCCCCACGGATTGCCCCCCCTTGGCAGAGCCAGGAGGGGGAGGGCCATACTCCCACCCATCCAAAGTCATAATCCAGTTCAACCAGCAGCTACCTGGTGGTGAGGTGGGTGGGGGCTCAGTGTGCAGAAATCACTGATGCTTGCCTTGACATATTTTCCTATGCAGTTTCTCCCTTTCCCCTGGCCATGGTGACACAGGCTTCGCACGTGGGTGGAGACACACATACATCCCAGAATTGCGGCTTCCCTCTCCCCTGACTCATGACTGCCGCTCATGCATTGGTGCTACAACCAGGCCTCCACCTGGTGGCAGCCAAGAGCCAGGATGGCATCCCACCCCACCCTGGCAGAGGAGAGCTGCCCGGCAACCACTCAGTCCCCCAGTCCCCCACTGACCCCAGCTCGTCCCAAACTCAGGTCGCCATTTTGGTGGAGAGGTAGCATCAGGCTGTTTTTTATGGGTACATTCTCGATAAGACTTAACCAAAGCCTTGAGTGCCATGGACAACAATATCCTCTCCCATAATTTTCACCATCTGTGGCTATCCAGTAATGTGCTGACTTAGTTTAAAGACTATCCTGCTGCTAGATTCCAAGTATTTAGTACATTTAGAGTTCACATACAGAAGTGGCAGTTTGCAAGAGCAGTACAGAAGATCCATAAAAGGACGTGAGGAGAGAAGAGAATGAAAGTTATGTACTTACCAAAACTAGTAGTCTTCTAGAACATCTTCTCCATGGTGTACAAGCTTATGGGTCTGAGCTAGAGGTGCCAGGATCCCAGTTGAGCAATTCCTTTAGGCCAGGGGGCTGCCATTGGCTACACAGCCTCCATGACACCACATGCCACGTGCCTACCAATAACCGTTGCCGACTTCCTCACCTATTTCTGTTCTGTTCAGCAGAAAGAAAGCAAATAGCGACAGAAAACAAGTTGGTTCTTGTGGCAAGGTAACCCCAAAGGAATAAAAAAAAAAAAACATAGGAGGAAAAAAACAAAACTGCATAAAAGTCAGCCAAAGAGGACAGGATGTCTTTGGGCATATCCACCTCCTAGGATAGGAGAGTATAAAAGTGGGCATGCTTTGGACCCCAATAAAGGGGTAGTGGTAGTAAGATTAACTGAGCCAAAACATCAGAGAGAAAAAACTGCAATAGCCCGCTGTGTAGCAAAAGACTAAAAAAGAACAGTAACTTACCATAACAGTACATCTCAGAGAATCTCCTCCATTGAGCCACATCAGGGAACTGTCAGCCATCGGTATCAGGACCACCTGGAAAATGTTACTAGCTGGGCCACCCATGTTCACGTGCCTCATCACCACCGATATAACGTGAGTGGCCCCATCACATCTCAGTTCCCCACCGGAGACAAGCTTGGAGGATCATCAAACCTGCAGTGACTGAAGCAACCTGCACCAAACCAGACACACATGAGAGGATATGGACACCTGAGTAAATATGTCATATTTGGGCACAACAAGAGAACCAACACATGAGAGCAGGCAAGATACCAACTGTCACCCGAAGGGGTGGGGGGAGGACAGGAGAGCTGTGGCTCAATAGAGGAGACAGAAACAAAGAACACAGACTTTGTTGGCGGAAAAGGACCACTTGGTCCACCCAGTCTGCCCAGATGGTCTCTGCTTAGTCTGCCTCCCCACCTAAATGGTCTCAGCGGCCCTCCCTCTTCCTTGCCTTTTCACTAATTTTCCCTTATGTCCATCCCACATGTGCATGCTTGAAGCTCCCTACTGTTTTCACCTTCTCCAGTTCCACTGGCAGTCTATTTCGAAGAGTCTACCACTCTTTCAGTGAAGTAGTACTTCCTCACATCCCTCTTTAACTTCTTCCCTTCCAACTTCATCTCATGCCTTTTGGTCCTGGTGCACTTTCTCCTTTGAAAGAGACTCCAGTTCAGTACCCTGATCACCCTTGTGAGGTACTTGTAGGTCTCTATCATGTCACTTCTCGCTCTCCTCTCTTCCAGGGTATACATGTCAAGATCCAGCAGTCTCCTATTGTAGGGCTTTTGGTGCAACCCCTGCACCATTTTAGTTGCCCTCCTCTGGCCTGTCTCTACCTTGTCTATGTTCTTTCTGAGGTGCAGCCTCCAGAACTGGATACAGGTGGGGTCTCACCATCGAGCGAGACAATCATAACACCACCTTCCTCCTCCTGCTGGAGATCTCTCCCAATGCATCCCAGCATTGTACTGGCCCTACTCCACTGCTTTGTCACACTGTCCTGCCACTCTGAGGTCATCAGATATGATAACACTAAGGTCCCTTTCCTGCTTAGTGACCAACAGTACCTCCTCCCATCCTATACTCTATTCCTGGGTTCCTATGCCCTAGGTGCATAATTTTGTACTTTTTGGCACTGAACCTCAACTGATATATAGAATTTGTCAGCAGATAAGGACCACTTGGCCCACCTTGTCTGCTATGTTTTTTGACCACTCCTTGAGTTTAAGATTCTCTTGAAGAACTACTGCTATGGTAAGTAATTATTCTATCTTCAAGGATATCTCCCTTCATGAAGTCACATCATGAAATGATTCCTATGCAGTACCAAAGCACAGAGGGAGGAAGGAAGGCTCTAAGGACCTTGAGTAAGGAGGCCTTGTGGGACAGTAAGGCCAAATATGGCACGTCTCCAAGAGACGATGTCCAGACTGCAATGTTTAGTAAATGTATGAACAGTACTCCAAGTGGCAGCAGCACGTGTCAGCAGCAGACACACTGTGGAAACAAGCCACAGAAGTAGCCAACCTACATATGGAGTGAACACAGACAGGACCAGGAAGCTGCTTAATGCGCTTCTGATAAAGAAATGCAGAAGGCAAATCATTTGGAAAGGCCCTGTTTCAAAACAGGGGAGACCACCACTCTGGGGGCAAAAGCCACAAATAGCAGAAAGAATGTTCTATGATCCTTAGTACAATTAATGTACCAACACAACATTTGGATGTCAAGGATATGCAGTCGACATTCCCCACTATCCGTGGGAGTCCAGAAATAAACTAGACAGTCAATAGCCTGATTTATTGCTCACTTTGAAATGTCCTTTGACAGAAAATAAGGATTAGAATGGAAGGTATCCCTATCCTTCTGGAATATAAGAAAAGAAGACTCTGCAACCAGAGCCTGCAGTTCAGAAATGTATCGGGCAGACATCATAGCCACTAGGAGCAGACAGGAGGGTTACCCTGTTCTGTTAACTGTTCACAAGACTGTGCTCAGAGGCTGGCACTTTGAGAGTAGAGGGCTGACCTGCTGAGTGAGTTTGTAACAGAGGGTACTGAGCAGGAAGATGGCCAACAGGAACATTTGTTTTACAGCCCAGTACCATAGGTATCATAGGTAAAAATCAAGCTTTGCAGACTTGCGTCCTTTATGTTTGCTAGTTTGATTTATGTTTATTACCCAAATTTGATGTCATCATTCATTGCATTATCCAGTCTAATTTTAAAGACATCAATATTTTTACTGGCTATTACATCCTCCGGGAGGTAGTTCCATGAAGTAATAACCCTTTGGCTGCATTAATGTTTCCTAGATAGCGTATTCCATTTATCGGAGCATAACTGCAAAGAGTGTCTCCTACCACTAGTTCTATCTCGATTAAACTTTATATCAAGTTCTGATATATAGATATCTTGTCCTAGTACCCTGAACAACATACACATGTCCCCTCTTATTCTGCTGTACTGCAGTGAGCATAAATTGAGTATTTTCAATCTTTGAGCATACGGTATGTGTTTTAAACCTGTAACGAGTCTTGTAAAGCAGTGTTGGACTGCTTCGACCTTGTTTATGTCTTCCTTTCTAAAAGGTGACCATATCTGCACACAGTGTTCTAACTGTGGCCTAACCAGTGCTACATAGAGTGGAAGTAATACCTCCTTAGTCCTACTAGAAATGTGTTTAGTAATACAATTTAGCATCTGATTTGCCTTTCTCACCTGATTTCTACAATGCATATTAAATTTGAGATCATTACTTATAGTCACTCCCAAATCCCTTTCACTTGTGGTTACAGTTAGTATTTTGTTGTTAAGGGTGTAGTCCCATTGCCTGTTTTTGGGTCCCAAGTGCATAACTTTACATTTATTAATATTAAGTTCCAATCTATTGTGTGTCGTCCAAGAAAAAACATGGTACAGTGCTTCCTGTAAAGTTGTACTGCTTTCAAGGGTATTAACCACTGTTCCCAATCTACTATCATCTGCAAATTTGGACAAAATTCATTGCCTCTCCGCAGAGAGGATACAAGTGGGCTGCACTTTGACAGTTGATGTAGTACATCACCAAAATATTGTCTGTAAGGATCAACAGCTGGTGACCCTGAAAGATGGTAGCAAAAGCCTGTAGACCAAGCAAAATGGCACTCATCTCCAGAGTATTGCTGTGCAGAACCATATCCATAGGGGACCATTGTTCCAGAGCCTGGAAGGGCACCAGATGGGCACCCCAGCCCAAAGCAGAGGTGACCGTCATCATCACAAGAAGAGGAGATGGATGAAGAAAAGGGAATCATATCTTGAAGTTGTAGAGGTCCAATCACCAGAGCAAGGAGCAACCAAGCTGAAAGTACACTTCTGTGAGACCCTCCAACTCACTGAAGTGCTGAGCTCTCTGGGCAAGGAGGAACCACTGTGAAATCCTCATGTCGAGATGCACCAGTGGGACAGTCAGAATGGCAGCAACCATGAAGCCTATCAGACTTAAAAGGCATCTGACTGATAACATAGTCGCTGAAAGGCACCATCTGGGCCTAGGAAATCGGCGCCATAGCACATCTGAGGGCAGGAAGTAGGGTTGCCAACAGTCCCGTATTTCAGGGAAAAATTACCTGTTCCATATTAAATCAATACAGAACACTTATTCCGTGTTTTGTGTTGTTGGGCTAAAAAAAAATTCAAGTTTCCCACAATTCCATGACCATTGGCCTGCCATGCCACAGCACCAGTTCACATGTCAAGGACATCAGTTGAAAGCAGGAAGCTTGGGGAATCTCAGCGTACATGTTCCATCGTGCTCTTGTCAACTGGTCATGTGAAACAGAGAGGGAGGAGCGTCTGCGTGGCTGACCCTGCTGCTTTGACAGTGTGATCATTGGCGGTTGGGCTGCTGTAGAAAGTTCAGAACTTAAAGTTAATAAAAACCCAACTTGTCCAAGTCCCAGAGGGAGTCAGGAAGCGTGCCGAAGCCTGGAGAAACCCAAAACCCCAAGTACATGGTGAATGGTCTGCATTTATGTAGCGGCTGCAGCTTCTCTCAGAAGTATAGAGGAGTTTTGTTAATGGCTGACTGCTGTACCCAAAATCCGATGTGTACCAGATTCGATGAATAGAGGATGTGTCAGGGAGACCCAGTTTAGTCATCATTACCTGTTGTAGCTGCAATGAAATGTACAGAAAAAAGGGGATTATTAAAACATTTAGTTTTGTTTTTAAAAGATGATGTGGGCAGCATGCCACAAAATATACTAGGTTTTTATAACTGACTGGAGTGGAAACATTAAAGTGTGAAACTGTGTTCATATTCCCTCTGTTGTATGGAGACCCGAGTTAAGAACTGTAGTCCAAAAGAGGCATGCATACAGTATGCTGTGTGTAGAGAGGAGTGATTATTTTATGACTTCTGCTAAAAATTCCTCTCCTGATAGAACTCATGAACTTATTACATGGTGGGCTTAAAACTCTGGAAAACCATTAACTATAATGCCTAGGTTGTTTTCAGTTTCTGATATGTTTATGTTCCTGCAAGTATGCACATTAGCATTTTTTGATGCTAAATGCATCACTGCTGCACATTTCTCCAGATCGAACTTAACTTCATGCCTCCCATCCCATAAAGCAATGATGTTTACTTTATTTTGAAAATAAGTAATTTGAGCATCACACATGGAATTTCCTTCTAATCTGGTGTCAAAGTGGCCTGGGGAGGGGTGGGCGGGTGTGTCCATGGGGGAGGGGCGGGGGTCTGTCCTTATTTTTGAAACCCAGTGTTGGCAACCCTAGCAGGAAGTCCGACCCAGCCCAGTGTCTGGAACAGCCCTCATTGTACTGGTGATGCCCTCATAGAATGAGAACTGACTTTGGCTAATTCACTGGAATCCCCAACTATTCAAACAGCTGTCGGGTGTGGAACATTGTGTAAACAACAGCTTTCATTGAAAGCTAGTAGGCAATGTATGAGAAGATGTACAGGCCACTCATCGAAGGGCAGCTGCAACCACTGCAAAGCATTTGGTAAAGAGACACAGTGCAGATGACAAACCGAAGAACGAGACAGGAAACTGGCAGTGCGAACCCTGGAGCATAAACCAGATACTATCTACGACACTTGCAGATTTTGATATGGAGGAAACATCCTTCATATCCACAGCAACCATCCAATCCTCTTTTAAAACCAGGGGGTGGAGGGAATGCAAAGAGACCATTCAAAACTGCTTGTATTCTACAAACAGGTCGATACCTTGGAGGTCTAGGATGGGCCTTGAATCCCCAGTTTTGGTACTAGGAAGTATCAGGAATAATAACCCAGATTAATTTCTACAACTGGAATGGACTCTAAACCTTCTCCAGCAGGAGGACAGGATTTCCCAGAGAGTAACAGATGGGCAAGGGAGGATGTACCAGAGGGACAGAGAGGAGCTGTAAGGCATGTCCTCTCTGAATCACCTCCAACACCCAAGTATCTGTAGTGATCTCCCTCCATTTTGGTAGGAAGAGAGAGACGTGGCCCCCTACCATGACACCATCTACTGGTGGGGCCTGAGGAAGGGGGGGTTAAGACGGCAGAGGCATCTCCAATATTGGCACCTTTGATGAGCCTGGCATGGGCAATGGAAGGCAAATTGGCCTGGGGAGAGGCCTGTGGATGCAGAGAGCCACAGCAGGGACCCCTGAAGTAACCCCTGCCTGAATGGGTATAGGGCCTACAAAATTAACCCTAGCCTCTACCTTAGGGTTTAGGGTTCAGAGACCGCACAGTGTCCAAGGTATCGACCTGTTTGTAGAATACAAGCGGTTTTGAATGGTCTCTTTGCATTCCCTCCACCCCCTGGTTTTAAAAAAGGATTGGATGGTTGCTGTGGATATGAAGGATGTTTCCTCCATATCAAAACAAAAACGATGCTCTTCTCCCACCCCAAAATAAGTACAGCAAGTTTCCCTTAGCTGTCCACTCCACACCCAATCTCGTCATTGACCAGGTGCAGTCCTATAAATATCTTGGTATAACCTTTGACCCTGCACTTTCATTCCATGGACATATATCTGCCCTAAATTCTGTCGCCAACTCACGGCTAGGCATTCTTTACCGGCACAAGAAATGCCTCCCTCCTGATGCCCTCCGCCTGGCTGTCACCTCCTCTGTCATGTCTCTCATTGACTATGGCCTTCCGGTCTATGGCTCAGCAGATCAGACTGCCCTCAACAAGGTTCGCCTCCACAGTTAATAAGGCCTGCAGACTTATCACTGGTGCTCCCAGACTCACTCACACATGTGAGCTGTACACCCTAGCTACCCTACTCAACCTGGAAGAGCGACTCATGTATCAGACATGCCAGCTCACCTTTAAAGCCCTGCATGGCCTATCCCCATAGGCCTATCCAACTCCATCTGCCGTGACTGCACCGACTCCTGATCACGCCGCAGCTCATCAAGAGCTACCCTAGTTATTCCGAGAGCCAGGACCTCTCAAGGTCAGAGGGCATTCCCCTACCGCGCCCACTGGTATAACTCCCTCCTGCCAGTGTCTCAAACTCACTAACCTTAGCTTGCTTTAAGCCCAGGCTCAGAAACTTCCTGCTTAGCTCTCGAAATGCAACTGCCTAGCCTGTGTAAAAAAAAAAAATATATATATATATATATATATATATATATATATACTCTGTTTGACAATGCTCAGTAGCTCCCCCCACCTTCCTTTCCTACTAATTCCTCCTCCCTATCTCCTCCTTCTACCCCCACCAGCTGTCCCCGACCATAAGTTTTGCACCTTTTGTTATCTTTTGCTTCGTTGGAGATTGTATTCTACTGTAACAAAATTGTAATTGAACTGTAACTTTTTTGTTTGTAAGTACTGTGTCCCTTGTACTACTGTTCCGATGTCCTCTTTGTGACGAGGTACCTTTGTAAATGAGCCTCTGGCTCAAAGGTTTCTAAACTGATGTTTAACTAAATAAATAAATAAATAAATAAGTTTTGTTTTTTTTCCCATCCTTTGTTTGTCCCCTGTTCTACCTGAGCAGACCCCCCCCCCTTGGGTGGTGACCCCCGACCCTGTTCCCTCACCATCCCAGGCCTCACCCCAATTACTTGCTTACCTTGTTGGGTGGGTGCCACAGGCACTAGAGTGAAGCTTAGGATCACCAGCCATCATCCCAGCATTCAGGGAGTTTTTTTTGTCAGTACCAAACAGCTGCTTTCCTCTAAAGGGAGCATTAAAGACCGACTGTCGGACATCAGATTCAAAACCCACAACATGTAACCAAGCGTGATGGCACAGGCAAATGCCAGAGGCACCCACATCTGTGACATCATAGGCATATCTTAGCAGGTGCTTCCCAGCCTCGATGCCATTAGAAATGGTTTGTTGGCCCATGAGCTCATCTAGGCCATCTGGCAGCTTGTCAGCCATGGTAGCTGTAGATTTCCACAGGCAGTTTTGATATCTAACCACATATGCCTGGTAATTAGCAATTCAGAGCACATGAGATGACAAAGCAAATATTCTTTTCTCTATAACAACATCAAGCTTCCTAGATTCCTTATCAGGAGGAAGAGAGCTCATGTGTTTTGGAGCATTGACCGGTCATGGGCAACCATTATCATTACTGAATCTGTTTCTGGTGACAAGGAATAATATGGCTTGCTAGAAGGTGCTGGAAGTTGTTTATCCACCTTCCTAGGGACTACAGGCAGGGTGCTAGGCAACCACAGTGGCATCCCCAGAGCTGAATGAGTCGGAGGAATAAGCACTTCTAAGGGAGACAGACACCTCAAATAAAAACAGTTACATAAGAACTTACTATAACAGTAGATCTTTGAGAGAATCTCCTCCATTAGGCCACACCTTCGGAACTATAAGCCATCAGCGTCAGGACCACACAGAAACATTTTGCTAGCTGAGGGCCACCCACAATGATGTGCAGTGTCAATGCATATATAACATGGGCAACACCAACATTCCTCAGTTCTCCACTAAACAGGAGCCTCAGAGTGCCTCTTACCATCAGGAACTAAGAGATCCAGCCAGTACCAGGAAAACAAGGAGAGGCATGGGACTGGAAAATAGGATGCATGAAATAAGGCCTTAGGCATAGCATCTGATAAAACCTCAGAAGATAAAGGGGGGAGCCATCCCAGTGGCGCTGGAGGTTACTACACTACACCTGCACTCCTCTCGCTGGCCGGGTTCGGGAAGGCCTGGGCCGGGGTTGGCAGGGGAAGAGAGGATTGAGTGTCCAGAGGACTGCTTCTCCCTATCTTGGAGAGAGGGAGACTTGTCGTCTCGCTTGTTGACTGCCCTCTTGCAGTGGCTGGAGGGCAGCATGGGTCAGGAGGCATGGTCCGACATCCTAACGTCGGCAGGGAAGGGGGGATGGGAGAAAATGGAGAAAAAGAGTTTGGGACGCCTCTGTGATGGTACGCCACTCCAGAGAGCCGTTCTTGGGTTCTGGATTGAGTCTCCGGGAGGGAGGAGAAGCCAGCAACCTCCTTCCTGGCCCTGCCACAGGGGCAATCCACAGGGGAATTACTGGGGATTGGCAAGTCCGGGAGCGGCGGGACCAGATAGAGAGTCCCTCCGTTATGAGGGCCGTAACCACCTGCCAGGGCTCCGGAGGGATAAACATCTATATGGGGGGAAAAAAAAGAAGATAAAGTGTAAAGGAGGGAGAGTACAGTATGGCCTAATCGAGGAGAGTCTCTCAAAGATCTACAGTTACGGTAAGTTCTTAGGTAACTGTTTTGTCCTCATTGAGGATATTTCCTCCTTTGGCCCACACCTTTGGAACTATTCCAAAGCAGTTAAAAGCAGCCTAGGAGAATGGTACAGTCTGATATGCAATCAGGACAGAAGGCCTTGTAGTACAAAACCCAAAGCCAGCACATCTATGAGAGACAATATCCAGACTGTTGTGTATCGTGAAAGTATGAACAGTGCTCCATGTGGCGGCAGCACAAATGTCAGCAGCAGGGACATTTCCAGAACAAGCAACAGAAGTGGCCATACCCCTTCTGGAGTGACCACAAAGAGTACCAGGAAGTTTCTTACCATAGTTCTCATAAGAAAACATAATACAATTAGCCAGCCATTTGGACAGGCATTGTTTTGACACAAGAGCACCTTTTTCCCAGTGGCAAAGGAAACAAAAAGCTGAGAAGTCTTTCTGCAGCTCTTAGTGGGAGTAACATAATATCTCTGTGTTCTATGTACATCAGAAGTATGGAGCAAAGCCTCACCCTGGTTGGTATACTGAGAGTAATAAACAGTAAGGTGCATCTTTGAGTATGAATTCAGTTATCACCTTTGGTAAAAACTTAGGATTCGTACGCAAAGAGACTCTGAAAAATTAAATGAAGAGGCTCACATATCAAAGCCTGAAACCCAAATTCTAAAAGCAGAAGTCATGGCAAGTAAAAACGTTTTCCATGACAGGAAACGTAAGACACAAGTCATGGCAGGCTCAAAAGGAGACATCGCTGGCCTGCCGGCACAGTGGAAAGATTTACCACTGTGACGTAGGTGGTCCAGGTTCAGAAAGACTCTGGACACTTGAGGGACGGCCAGAGTGGAGGTGGATTGAGCGGCTGTTGCACGCTGTCCTCCTCCAAGGGGGGAGGTAGGGTGCCTCTGGTCCTTGTGCTCCCAGGTGATCACAGGATGCCCAGCACTGGATCACCAGCTAACTCTGGGAGGGCATGTCGGACCCATAGCATGGTTACGCCATGGCATCCACCTGACATCCCCCCTCCCCCGCAAAAATACATAAGAAAATCCTCTCCAGCAAGCCCAATGACCCCCGCCCCGACTCGTGGTGGACCTGGGGTACCAGTTGCAACCCAGACAGATCCGCCAGGGTTAGTGGGGAAAGAGCTCCGATGGCTCCACCCTGGGGGTAATCCAGGGGGCACTGCAGCGGGAGATCCTGGGTCTGTCCACAGAAGTGGGCCGCCAGTGCAAAACAAAAAACACAGTATAAAAAGAGACGTCAATTTACCAAGTATGAAATTCAAGTCCCAAGCCAGGACCGAATTACAGGTAGGAGATTGCATATGCAAAATACCTCTCAGAAAAGTGCAGGACACTTTTAGCTGGGCAACAATATGGCCATCAATAGGTGCATGGAATGCTGATATAGCAGCCAAGTGCACCTTGACAGAGGAATACTGTAAGCCTGAATCAGATAAGGAAAACAAGTATTTTAGAACAGAATTTACAAGACGTGTAAAAGGGCCCATATTCCTGGAAGCAGACCACAAAATAAAATGCTTCCATTTCAAGGAATAATTATGCCTGGTAGAGGGCTTCCTACCTGTAAACAGGACAGCAGCAACCTTGGGGGACACCCCAAAGCATGCTATGGCTATGTTTGGGAGCCATACATCCAGATGTAGGCACTCCAGGTCAGGATGGATCAGAGATCCCTTGTCCTGTGATAACAGACCCTGACACAGAGGCAGAGGAACGGGATGCTATACCATCAGATGTTGTAGGAGTGGATTTTCTTTTTCAGATTTTGTAGCCACAAGAACAGTAACAGAACAAAGGCTCTTTGTCCTTTGGTGGTATACAGAGATGACCATGGAAAGATATATTAAAGAAAATAACCAGCAATAGCTATTTCAATGTTGTTTCTCTTCAGCAGATCCAACGAGGATGATCAATGGTGGGAGAAAGAACTGAGGAACATTAGGGCTACCCACAATATGTGCGTGTTGATGCTGTGTGTCACTGTGGACTGCACCAGCTAGAAAAAGTTTCCATGTGGTCTTGGTCCAAAGGTGTGACCTAATGTAAGAGATATCCTCAATGAAGATCACAAAGATTTATCAGAGGAATCCTCCTCCTCAGCCGCAAATCCTAGTTTGGATTGGACCTGCCTGAAAAAATTCTAAAAAGAGGCCTCTTCAGAAGAAGACCTTGAAGTGTTTTTCATGCTCCCTTCACACTACAGGAGGATAAGGTGGAGCTTAAACCTACTACAAATAGGGAATCCAGCTCTTCCTCCAGGTTTTCTTCATAGTCTTCCCTCATATATTCTGAATTTTGTTTCCAGATCCTCCCCTTCGTTGATGGGCATCGGCAAGGGCCGACTAACAGAGAAGACTATGACAGAGGTACTATCAATGGAGGGTGATCTTTGCCTGGCATTATGGCAGGCAGAGGGAACTCCTGTGTGTAATCAGTGAGGTCAGCAGTGGCAACTCCGAGGGCATCTAAGATGGCATTGATGATGGCAGCAAGGGCATTAGTCTTTGAAATATCTCAGACATCATCCGATATAGTTGCTGTGCGTCGATGAGCCCCACTGGAGTCAACAACAGAACTGTCGATGGGACACTATCCAACAGCAGACTAGACTGTGAATCCCTTGATAGGGGATTACAGTCTTTGCCAGACTTAGACTTTGGTGACTACGAGATTGGGGGTTGGGGGGGCAGCGGAACTGGAGACTTTGGCCTGGGCTCTGTCTTTCTCATTTGACTTACCTCTGTTCAAAGGAGGCAGGGACCAGGCTGGGGAGGTATTCTTTTCTTTGTTCCTCTTGTATTTGTCCACATGGCTGTGTTCGTCTGCCGACTTAGCAAACCTGTCACTATTTTTCACTGAATCAGCAGTGGATGCCATTGACCATGAAGAACAGTGCGTTGATGGCTAACCCCGGGAGAGAGGGAGTGACTGAGGACAGGACAGTGAAGCAGCCTTTGACACTCCTGTTTTTTCCTCCATAGCCTTAATTTTTAAAAACAATTCCAAGGCCTTCTTGTGACATCTTCTAATGTCCTGGTTAAAACCCCATCAAATGCTGCAGGCATTCATGTTATGAGACAGGCCCAAGCAGCAAATATGCACGGAGTGGTCATTGTCCCTGTATATCTTAATGTCGCTGCATTGACAGTAACATAACAAAAGTCCTTTTCTTTCAACAGCAGCATGAAAATATTAAGTTTAAACTAACAAAGTAGCAGCAGCATTATAGTGATGCTTGCAAAGTTCAATGGCATTCTTCAGCAGTAATGGACCGACAAGAAGTTGACAGTGGGGGGAAAGAACTGAGACGTGATAGGGCCGTCCATGTTATATAGGCAAGGTGGCACGTCAAGATGGGCGGTCTGAGCTAGCAACATTTTCCATGTGGTCCTGATGCCGTTACTTACCATTCCATGATGTGGTTCAATGGAGGGAGATGGCCTCAAAAAAGATCTAAATGATAGTGGACAGTGAGCAGCAGCCCTTAAAGGGGCAGTCCATAATCACTTGCAATGCCAGTGACCAGGGTTCAGAAATGAGCCTGGGTCACTGGAGGCCTGCCGGGGGTGGGGGAGGATGGATGAATGTCCCACAGATGATCACCTCCTCAGGGTGGGAGGGTTTCTGGGCTCCGCCACAATACTGCCACCTGGGTGACCATAGGTGGCAGTGAAGGCTGGAGCCGGTATTGGGGGAGGGACGTCGCCCCTCTGACACAATGATGTTAGCTGCATTTCCTCCTATATGACACTTAAAAGGAAGAGAGAAAATTGTGAAAATCCCCTGACTACGCAGGATGCCATCTACCACCATGCCACAGGCCCCACACTGCCGACTGTGGCCCTCACTCTCCAACCAAAGCTCAGCTCTGTTCTGGGTAAGGGGGTCAGCCTCAGGCACACATTTCCATGGGGGGAAACAACGAGCAAGATAAGTCCCAGGTAAGGCAGGTGATGGGGCTGGACAAGGTAGAGAACCAAAGAGGGCCGGTCGGGAGCTCAGAGGAGAAAAGAATACAATGATACAAAAATTGAATAAATTGGCCAGCCCGCTGGCGCAGCGGTGGGATTTCCGCTCGCGACGCCGGTGACCCGGGTTCAGGAATGGACCCTCGGGTTCGTCAGAGGGTCGGGTTGGGGAGAAGGATAGAGCATCCTATGGACTGCTCTCCTTCTCCGGGAGGGCGGGGAAGCGTTCACGCACTGAGGACTCCCTGGCGGAGGCCGGGAGATCCCAGCGCCCAGCGAGTACAGTTCGGGAGGCGGGGTGGATGCTACGCTATCTGCACGCCCCTCATCCGTAATAAAAGTCAGTGAAAAATGAGCGGGCAGGACCACCGCGCATGAAGCCCTCCCTGAAGGACCTCTCTGCATCACCGTCGCTGTGGGTCCCCGACCAGACATTAGCTCCGTGGTCACCATCGTAGGTGGCCATGGCCCCACCCTCCGGGGGGTAAGCCGGGGGTGACTGAGGGTCCTCTGCAGCCATAGACAGTGGTGGAGGTCTCCGGGGGCCGTGACTAGGGGTGATGGAACAACGGGGTCCTGCCAGGGGGAAAAAGACAAAATAAAAAAAAATTTAAATAAATTAATAAATAAATAAATTCAGAGCAGGCTCTGGCTAATTGGAAAAAAATGGGACCCCACTGAAAATTAGGTAGACCAGAGGTTTGTATTGTGTCCCACCTAATATATGGGGACTGAACAGCCCGAAAAACTAGCCACAGCAAATTACTAAGAAGGCAAGCTGTTTTTTTTTTGTTTTGTTTTTAATTAAAAGAGCACCTGAGCTGGCCTGTTGGCACAGCAGTTGGATTTCCACTTGCAACGCCAGCAACCCGGGTTCAGGAACGGACCCGGGTGCTGGAGGACCGGCCAGGGAGAGGGGGTTTGAGTGTCGGCTGATGGCTCGCCTTCTCTCGGGGGGAGGGCAGGGACGCAACCTGGCACTTGCTGACTCCTAGAGGAGGCCGGGGGCATGGCAATGCACAGGGTCCCACTCACTAAGGAGGCGTGGTGAACATTGGTGTCAGCCTTACGTGGTGGCACACCATGCCCCCAGGGGGCAAACAGGAAAAGAGCCCTGTAGCCAACCGAATGACGGTCACCAGCTCCCGTAGCCATGAGTCCAAGGACAGTGCATGCACCATCCCCAGCAGCACCCTGGAGCAGGTTTGACCATGGTCGCCCCCACCGGTGCCATCCCTCTCGGGGGCGGGCCCACCTGGCGAAGGGTTATGTCCAGGGATCACCCAGGGGGGCTGCTATATGGGGGTGAAGAAGTGGCTAATCCGAGGCAGTGCAGCTCGGAGGGTATAGGTGGCCTGAAGGAGAGGCCGGCCCGGAGCTGGGAGGGAGCAAAAAAAAAAAAAAAAGCACCTGATGCCTACAGAACTTTGCAAAACATATTTAGACAAAATTCAGCTTACAGATCACTGTTCTCTATTTCTTCTACTGAGACCATTTTCATGTAAACTGAATCTCTGTTCAGACATGCAACTTTTATCGTGTACACTGCTTGTCCATATGACACTGAAGCTGTCAGCAGTGGCAGCAGTAAAGGTCTGTGTTGCATATTCCAACCCTAGTTTCATGGGGTGGGGAGAGGCATACACAACAAAGAAGAAATAAGACCTATTACTCTAAACATCTGGGGCCAGATATTGAAAAATGGACAAAGCAGAGCACAGAGGGGATTGTGCTGCATTTGCCCATTGCCTATGACCCTAAGGATGCTATATTTAGTTGGATAGCGCTCGGACATGTTAGCACTATGTTAAGTCAATTAGTGCTGCCCCAACATGGATCTTGGCAGTGCAGGGAACAGCGTCTCCAGACCCAAATAGCGCCAGTAGCTCCCAGTGCGATATTCAGACAGCACCATGCAGATGAACCCAATGGGCATGCAAAGCACTAATGGCCTATTTGCATATCCATTATGAGCACATTTGCATGGAAAGCAGTGATAGGTTTGCACCCCTGTGACCAGCCCCAGCCCCACCCTGATTGCCCAATCTCGTAAAAGTGGACATATTCCCAAGTGTCTTGTGGCACCCCCCACCTTCTGATTGCAGTCTCACATAATGTAAAGCATTTCCCTGGTGTTCAGTGGTCCCCTCCACTGTCCTATCACTGACCCATATAATGTAAAATGTTTCCCTGGTGTCCAGTGATTCCCCCCCCACCCTCCAATCACTGTCCCGTGTAAAGCAAAATACTGCCCTGGTCCCCCCCAACCTCCTTTCACCATCCTGTATAATATAAAACATTTCCTTGGTGTCCAGTGGTCCTCCCTACTCTCTGATCACTATCCCTATACTGCAAAACATTTAGCTGTGTCCAGTGATCTCCCTCCCCCCCAACCCTCTGATTGCTATCCTGTATAATGTAAAAAAAATTCACTGGTGTCCTGTGGTCCCTCCCCTGGTCACTGGTCCTGTAAAATAACACTTATTCCCTGGGGTCTAGTGGCACCCCAACCCTCCAATCCTCATCCCCATACTAGCAGAAGTTTTCCCTGGCATCTAGTGACCCCACGCACCATGGGCACTGATCAACCCACCCTGCAACCCCCCCTTATCCTTAATCGCCAGTGCTGCGGAAGCCCATATGGCAACTGGCACAGCCCTCCTTTCCCCACCTTGGATGGCCACCGTTTGTGATGACAGGAAATGCATGTCCCCTGTACTGTAAAGTACTATAAAGTATGTGTGCTCCCTTTATTCCTGCATCATTTTAGTTGCTCTTCTCTGGACTGCCTCTACCCTGTCTACGTCCTTTCTGAGGGGTGTCCTCCAGCACTGGACACAATTTAGTAGGTATATGGGATTGTATGGAAAAGCAACTTTTAGGTTTGCCTCCCTTCCACGCACCAAACCATTCTGTCAGTCATAGATTATGGTCTCCCTGTCTATGCATTTGCCTGTACATGGTTCTAAACAAGGTGAAGCTGATCTTCAATAAGATGTATTGCTTTGTACTTGGTGTAGATAACCACATTCACAGTTGAACCCTTTTGCACTCACTAACTGGCTACCTTTACCCAGCAGAATAAAGCTTCAGAGTTGTTTGCTAGCCAGAAGGGCACTCCTGGGCCTAACACCCACTGCTTTAACAACCAATACAACATCAGGAACATGGGAAGGAATGAACTTAATCCTCCTTTCTGGCATACTCAGCTGGGCAAGTGGTCATTTACTGTCAAGGCTGCTAACAGTTTAAACAAACTGCCTGACACTCTGCTGAATCTCCCCAAGTCCAATGAGTTTGAAATCTTTGCAGTCCAATGCAACTGTAACCTTTAGGTAAGCAATAACCCATGACAGGATGTGTAGTTATTGGGGATTAATCAACACCCTGGGTGCATTATGAGGCATGAGGCCACAGGCAGTGTGTCCTCAGCACATAGGGTATTGATTAATCACCAATAACTGCATACCTTGGAGGGGGTTATTGCACTTACACCATGGGCCACAAGTGGAGAGAAATGGACAAAAAGTAGTGGAACAACAGGAAAAAAATGTGGGAACTATTTTGTGTTCTTCCACTACTTTTGGTCATAGTACCACACTAATCTGTGTTCTGCCACACAAAACATAGTCCTGGAAAGACAAGTTTGTGGTAAAGTGGTCCAACCAATAGAATCAAGGAGCAGCCTGCACTTATTATCTTGTCAAAACTATTGTGCGAGGGACTGCTCTCTCGTGCTGTCAGGCACATTGTGTGGGGAAAGGAACACAGCACTGGCTATGTGTCTGCCTATCAGTGCCTATCTCTTTCATTGGGCTCACATTCACAAAACCGGAGGAAACACAGAATACTTAGAATGGAGGAGAAAACCATTGTAGAATGGGAAACTATGAGTTTCCCTGCCTTGCCCGCTGAACCCCTTCTGTATTGCTCAGCATGTTCCCCCCCACCCCACTGCCTGTCCCTCGCTCACCTCTCCATCCCTCCCACTGTCACTGTTTGTTCATGGCATCTCTCTGTCTAACGCTGCATCACTCAGTCTGTCGCTGTCCCTCTCTTGCAAACAGGGACACTGTCACTCATTCCACATGTATTGTTTTGTTGGACTGACTTCGGGGACACACTCCTTAAACTATTTTACTCTCAGTATGTGCTGCGCTCTCTCACTGCAAGTGTGCCATGAGTAGAACAATTCACTGGGAGCATGGAGTTCAGCGGGACGGGTGGGTGAGTTGTCTCTGCACTTGTTCACTATAACTCTGCTACGGGCACAAATTTGGTACAGGCGGAACATTTTACAGGGATCAACACTGCAAGTGTGTCATGAGTAGAACCTTTCACTGGAAGCATGGGGTTCTGCATGGCGGCTGGGTGGGTTGTCTTTGCGCTCCTTCACTAAAACTCTGCTATGGGTAGAAATTTGCTACAGGTAGAAAATTTTACCAGAACCATGCAGTTCACAGCGAACTGTATGCATCACTTAGCGAGACATTTCAATGGCTGTCAGTAAGAAATGAAATTCCTCAGGAATAACAAGTGTGGTTCTGCCCGCTATTCTGGGTTTGTACGCAGGAGACTGATTACCACAAGCAAGCAAGCTGATTGATTAACAGAGATCAATCGACAGTCACATGATCAATCTCTGCTAATCAGATCACAGAAACATCCGCCCTCCTCCAGTCCTCAGGTATCACACCATCCTCCCATGATTTATTAAAGAGAGTAGTCAGTGGTGTTACTAGTTCTTTTTAGAATTCAGCAGTGAATCCCCCATCAGGCCCCATTGCTTTATCCACCTTCAGTTTTAAAAGTTGTTTCAGAACCCTTTCTTCTGTGAAAGGACTAATATCAACCCCCCATCCAGAGTGCTTTTATTGACTGGATTAAGTATCTCCCCCTACTTTTCCATTGTGAATATTGAGCAGAAGTATTCGTTCAGTATCCCTGCTTTTTCACTGTCACTCTCTGCCCAACCACCTTCCTCTTTATTCAGCCTCAGTATCCCTGCCTTAGTCTTTCTTTGCTCCCTGATTTACCTATAAAATGTTTCATCCCCCTTCTTAACCCTGAGACGGGGGTCTGTATAGAACCCCTGTGCGGATTGTGGAGCCATTTCCAGTCTCCAGGGTGACCCACAGTGCCTCCTCTCCTCCCTGTTTACCCTTTAGTTCTGTTGCTTTGATCCCTTCCCTTACATAGAGAGCTACTCACTACTTTTTGTCCATTTCTCTCCACATGTGGTCCATGTTATAAGTGCAATAACTCACTCCAGGGTGTGCGGTTATTGAAGATTAATCAACACCCCATGTGCCTGCGGCCTCGTGCCTCACAATGCACCAGAGGTGTTGATTAATCCCCAATAACTGCACATCTTGTCGTGGGTTATTGCTTACTTATTCACTCCCCTAAGTGGCAAAGTCTGAGTCAACGTTTGAAATATGCAGCACTTAGTGCTGCTAACTGGAATTGAACAGATTAGACCCATCATGCAGAACTGCAGCCATCTTTTCCATCCTGTGTATTTCCCTAACTATCTTATGCCATGTATGTACTGTTGAGACTGTGGGTGTCATCCAAAGGCATGTTTTAGCCTTTTTGGCTGCCAGAATGTATACCCACATCAACGATCGGCAACAAAATCAACTCTGGAGATAATATAGCTTGACCTCCTGACAGGTCCTCGAGCTGGACCGTAATATTCTCAGTTCGGTGCTAAAACCAGGCATGACCAATGTATATGGGTTTGGTCCAGCGGGGAATGACCACAAACTCTCCTGCATGAACTTTCAAAGTACTACCAGCATTGTAAAATACTGATATCTACACTTCCATGCTAATTCTCTCCACAAATTTGAGGATGTAATCTTCAAAGCTGGCAGTACATACTTAAGCCAGGTAGTTAGACTGACTGAGTTATTTAGTTCTTAACTTCTTTGTTCTAACTATCGAGTATCGACCGAGTCGAATCACCTGTTAAGTCCTGCAGGCCCCGGTATAAGTTTCCAATCCGCTAGTATATCCGCTATTATATCCCACTCGTTTGTGCAGGAGATGGGTACGCACCTGAAGGTAGTGGTAATGTTCCAGCTAGTAAGGCAAGGCAAAATTTATTTAAAAGATGCCCAATCCCAGAGGCTCTGGGTGCCTTACAAATAGATAAACACATATTCGACAAAAATAAGTCAATAAAAGAAAAAAGAAAAGAAAAAAGAAGATGTTTCTATAAATATTCAAATACTAATGCTTCAGATAGATATTGCCCATAAACAGTAATCTAAGCAATACATTTTCAGCAGCTATAGTCAAAGCAAATCTATAAATGAATAACTCAATCCAGAAATACCTGACCGAATAGGAGGGCCTATAGGTGGGCCTTGAATACCTTCAAAAGTAGGGGACGCCCAACCCCAGAGGGGGGCGAATTCCACAGGACGGGAGCGGCAACACTAAAGGCCCTATCGCCAGCTGATTTCAACCTCATCCTGGGAATCGCTAGGAGGCTTCCACATGAGGAACAGAGAGGACGAACCAAGAGAGCAGGTAACAGAAGGCCATACATTTGTTGAAATGATTCAATGGGAGAATAGCTCTGGAGTCTAGGAACTGATAAACAAAAGTTAGCCCTAACCATCTGCAGCGCCAAAAGGTAGGGTCAATATGAGAGAGAAGAAAGTCTTCATCTTTACAAGTAAGGTTTAGGCTGCCCTACCTCTTACAGAGGTTTCAATTATTTTCCATTTTGAGTCATCCAAAAAACAGCTAGTAAAACCTGCTAAGGTGGTTTTGGATAAACTCCACTCATAAATGCGTTTTATCCATTTTACTTTTTATTTTACACTCCACTGGAGAACAGTATCATGGCCAAGCCACTTCATCAGGCCCTCTGTGTTATTCTGTTGAAGATACTTATAGCACAAATATTGTGACACGTTTCAACAATATTTATGTTGTAAATATCTTCAACAGAATAACATGGAGGATCTGATGAAGTGGCTTGGCCACAAAACTGTTGCCCGGTGGAGTGTTGAATAAAAAGTGAAAATTGATAAAACGCATTTATGAGTGGAGTTCACCCAAAACTTTATTAGCAAGAAAGACTTCATCTCCCACCAAAACTCTACAAAAATAGAAAATCCATTGTAACTAGGGTGTTTTTTTTAAGTGTAAACCATACCCCCAAGTGATTGGGCTGTAAAATGGGAAATGTGCCAATGGTGGGGATGTCACCTGGTAGCAAAAAGTATCAGGTCTGTGTCATACAAGTCATTTATTGCAAATTCAATATTCTTCCAGGGAGGTGAAGCCCGTGGTAATAGCTGTGTTGGCATTATACACATATGTGAAGCCCTAGAGTAATTCAGAAGATTTGGGAAATTGACCCCACCTTTAGACAATGGCCGTTGTAAAAGAGGGTAACTAATCCATGAATGATGCCCCCCCCCCCAGATGAATTGAGATACCAACTTGTTCCAGGAGTTAAAATAGTAGGGTGCTGGAAACAACAGCAGCGTTTGAAACAAATAGAGAAGACGCGAGAGGACGTCATCTTAATCACCTCAATCTGAGCAAAGAAAGGCAGTTATTAACTGGCCCCACTCAACTCATTACTTCCAATAGCTTCATATGAAATCCGAGCTATCCATGGTTTACCTGACACAAAATGGCCGCCCAGGTAATAATTAGTTAAGCATGTTTTCCTTGATAGCTGTTGTAAGTGGTTCATAATTTAAAAGTTCCAAGTTGCTCAGGTCCTTGACAATATAGATCCCTAAATGTGTTTTTCTGGTGCTGTGTCACTTCAGTGGTAGTTCCCATTTTAGGGGGGGGGGTGGGAGAGGAACAGTGGAGCAAAAGTACTTCAGTTTTATGCAGATTAAACCCAAAACTGGCAAGTCAACTAAAGTCTTATACAACAGCCCATGCTGCAGGAATATAATTACCAAGGTCAAGTAACTTCAAAAGGGCATTATTCACATATAGAGTGACCTTATATTCTGTTCCACCTAGCAGGATACCCTATACTTGCTGGTCTATCTGCAGAGCTCAGACTAGGTGTTCAATGTATAGAGCGAATAGTAGGGGCAAGAGAAGACATCCTTGATGGGTGCCTTGTTGTAACAGGATTGGGGAAGTTAGTGCGCCATTGACCCAGATGTATGCCTGGGGCTGAAAATACATCTGCAGCAACCACTCCAAAAAGGAGTCCAGAAAGCCAAAGGCTGACAGGGTACCTCAGAGAAAGTTCCAGGACACCCATTCAAAAGCCTTCTCTGAGTCCAGACTAAGAAACGTTGCTAGGGTGTTTCACATCATTATATGCTCTACCAAAAGGAGGGTACATCTGATGTCATCCATTGTATGATGTCTTATAAATCATGCTTGATACAGGTAAATTAAAGTAGGAAGAATACAGCCCGGCCTGTGGGCCCAAACCACCATATACAGTTTATAATCTGCATTTAAAATCGAGATATGATGGTATGAGGAGGGTGTTGAGGGGTCTTTGCCTGATTTGGGTACAGCCACAAACCTAGCATAAACCCAAGAAGGGAGAAGGGGGCCGCCAGAGGAAGCTGCTCTATACGTCTGTAAAATATGTAGGAGAAGATGTTCCAAGAAGTTCTTATACCATTCAATGGGATATCTATCAGGCCCCAGGCATTTTGCATTTTTCTAGCTTACGCTGTGCAAGAACCTCCTCAAGATGAATAATGACAGATAGGGTTGCTTTCTGGTCATCCGTAAGTTGCAGTAAGTTAAGTCTACCTAAATATTCCATTATGTCTTCAGGGTCTCTAGAAGAGGGATATACGTATAGCTGTTGGTAATAAATTTTAAAAATGTGTCTAAGTTTATTAGCATCATGGGTCAGTTTCCCCAACACCGGGTGCAGTATGCAATCAGTACAACAGTGAGACCTAAGTCTACAAGTAAGAACCCCTTGACCCTCCCTCATAGTGAGACTGCTTTAAGAAAAACAAGGCTTGTTGGACCGGATAGCTTATTAGCGACTGAAGTTCACTTCCTGACCTTGTCACAGTCTGAATATAGATGTTGGTAGGTACACAACTGTTCCATGAAGTCATTATATTTCTTCATTTGCCTTTTTATGTTTGCTTGCACGCATGTGCAAGAAACATAGTGCCATCATCAGAGTTTTTGTAGGTGTGGCAACCTGTCTTCCAATTCAGTCAGCGTGTTTGCAGACGCAGCCACAGTTCACCAATGAATGCTGCAGCTGTCTATGACAGCAGTTGAAAATGCAGTGGCGTACAGATGAAAGGGAGAGACCGCCTCAGTGAGCAGCGATAAGATAGTGTTGATTGGCATACTGCCAGCAATCCTGCTTGTATAAGTCTCTGCTTTCTCTTCCTGGAACATAAATTCAGTTTGAAGTGAACTACAGCCGACGAGGGTGCCAAATCCACTGTCGGCTCAGTGCCCCCCCCCCCAAAACACACTTCCAGGTGCCACACTGGGAGCCCACCCCAACATGGCAAACCTCTGTATGGCAGATGGGGTGCCTAACTCTGTCAGCTCCACTGCCCCCAAACAAACTCAGCCACGCTTGGGAGCCCACCCAGCATGGCAAAAGTCCCACGTCATCTTCCTAAAAGCAAAAAGAGACCTAAAACAAAAACAGTCCCTCGTTGCTTGTCTTGCCCCTCCCCACCCGCGCCCACTCTCTGCACACCCTGCCTCCTCACATCTCCACCTCACCCCATACTTACCTCCAGAGTCTGGCTGACGATCTTCATGGACCGGGAACACGTCTGCACTCTTCAAAGTCGACTGCAAACTGAGGAAATGCTGGTAAGCTGTATAATGGAATAAATAGGTTTTTTTCAACTTTGATGCATATCTCAGGCATTTTTGGGGAATTTTGGTGCCAAATTTTCAACATGGGGTTTTTGGGACCCTTCCCCATGAATTCCAGCACTGTCGTGGTGTTAATTGGTCCCGAAAGGTGATTTTGCATCACTGTGCGGAACCATCTTTCGGGCCCGATTTACAAAACGACAGTGTCACAGTTCATGAGGCAGGCCCCCAAAAACCCTATGTTGAAAAGTTCCTACGCACACTCGTAAGTTCGCAAATTTTTTATATTTTCACTCCAGATTCTCAACATTGCCATTTATCACACCTACTTATGTGCAGTACAGCTGTCATTTTTCACATCTCGCCCAAAATGTGTTTCTACGCATGTAGCGAACAGTGGTGCAGTTGGTGTGCGAAATCAATGTCCGGAACAGATTAAGAAAATCGCAGTGATACTGTTCATGAGCAGGTGTCTTAAAATGGCTATGTTAAAAATTTGGTGACAAAAGTCCATAAAATGACTGTGTTACGAGCGAGCATTGCGCAGTTTCCAGGCACCCTCGTAAGTTCATGAATTTGTAATATTTTCAGTCCAGATTTTCACCACTGGCATTTTTCCACACTTCCTTATGAACAGTACAGCTGTCATTTTTCACACCATGGCCGAAATGTGTTTTCGCACTTCCAGAGCAGAAATGCGTGGTCACTGTGGGAACTCACTGTTCAGGACAGATTCAGAAAATCACAGTGACACTGTTCATGAGCAGAGGTCCCAAAATGACTGTGTTGACAATCTGCTGTAAAAAATCCCCAAACTAATTGCATTACAGGTGTGCGTTGCACAGTTGCTATGCACGCTCGTGACTTCACCAGTTTTTTTAATATTTTCACTGCAGATTTTCAACATTGCCATTTTTTTTTTACACCTCTCCATGAACAGTACAGTCATTTTTCACATCCTGTTCGAAATGTGTTTTCGCACCTGTGGTGCCAAATGGCGTAGTCGCTGTACAAAATCAGCTTTCGGCTAACAAACTGATATTGCCACTGTTCATGAGGTGGGGGTCACAAAAAAAACATGTTGAAAATTTGGAGTGAAAATACCAACAAACTCCTGAGGCATTAGGGTTTCCAACCAGAATGCCCCACCCTGTAGAGAGTGACAGGCATCAGGGGTGTGACTTGGGATTGTTGCCTGTAATGCTCATACCATTCCACCCCTACCTACACCCTGCAGCCAGTGAGAGGCATTGAGGTGTGCCTTGGACTCTTCGGCCCTAAAGTTCACCCCATTCTCCTATACAGCACCCATCTCACCGTATTTCCTGATGGAATGGGGTGAACATAAGGGCCAAAGACCCCAAGGCACACCGTGACACTTGTCGGTGTCTGCAGAGTAGGGTGTGGTGAAATGGCGTGGCAGTTATGCCTGTTGACCCAAAGACACACCCCAATGCCTGTCACTCTCTGCAGGGTGGTGGTGGGGTTGGCTTCAGTTCAATACTTTACTGCCATTCCTATTATGCAGTTCTGTAACTCCTACACTACCAATGCCAGCAAGCAAACATTCAGCATTGACAAATGCTTGTTTTCTTATGTGCTGCATAAGAGATAACCTATCCTTGTGTAACCATCTTTATCATATCCGAAAGTATCGGGGCAGTTACTGATTAAACCGTGTTGTCACTGACTATCCGATTGATTTGCACTGAAATTAATGTACGGAACTGTTCGTCTTAATAGGGAGAGGTTAAGATGCCAAAAGGACATTTTTTTTTTTCCTTTCCCCAGGTCATCTCTAAAGTTTTTAATTAAAAACTAAAACAAAACACACACACACAATGCAACTGGATATACTATTGTCCCCTACGAAAGTTCCCAATATACAAATTATTGTTGCCCATTTATAATTAAATGATTCCATCTCCCCCTTTTTGGGGTACGAGGAAAAAAAAAAACGTTTAATTTTGAGATAAAAGTGACAACAGATGTGATTTTGCTGCTATGTAGAAATGCTCACTGTACACGATTTTAATTCATACTAGCACTTTAAGATGTGGTACTTCCTGGTTGCATTTAATGATGTAATAGTTCATGGACTATTTAAGCACCTTGTAACTGATTGCCAGGTTCTCTCTGGTGATGCCCAGGTGTATTCTGAGTGAAACTTTAGGTCAGTGATGCTGAGTCACTTTGCAGCCAACCCTGTTGAACCTTGCATATTCTTGCACGATGATTTATTTATTCAAAGTTTTACCAGGAAGGTATACTGAGCAGACTACAGCTCGATTCCAGATTCAATCTGTGGGGTGGGGAGCAAGGGTGTCAACACAGAGTATAATACTTCAGCAGTGCATAAGTACAAACATATTATGTACAGAAATACAGCAGATTTGTCTTAAATCATTGAATGAAATCCGGGGAGATAGGTATGAGAGCAAGGAATACAACACAGACTATAAAACAGCAGCATGTAACACAACAGTAAATGTCTAGGTACAGCACTTATGTACAGAGATACATCAGGAATTTAATTTAAAAAAAAAAAACCAGCCTATAACAGAGATGCTGGACGTTGGGGATATAGCCAGGTGGAGTGAGACTACCAGTTCGACTGCTGAACTAGAGCAAGGCAGTGGTACCTTAGAGCCCACTTTCTACTTTCACAAAATATTATTTTTAATTAAAAATGTACTTTATTTGATTGTAATTACTGGGGACCATAAATATTAACCAGATTACTGTTTTGTGAAAAATGCATATCAATCGGATTTCAGGTTATTATGCTCCAAAGGCAATAGCCCCCCAAAATCCGATTGATAGGACACTTCATAACAACCTGAAATCTGGTTCATATGACAGTCCCCAAAGAAACAGTGCATCTGAACCTCGCCACGTGGCAATGTCAGCGCGAGACACAATGTGGGTACTCGCAGTTATTGTCTTCTCTGCCAACAGGAAGAGTCTCCAAACGATCTTAGCACTCTAGTACTCTAGCTAAAAAACATCTTTTTCTTTCAAGCTGCTAGAAATACAGTCTAAACCTCCACACCAGCAATTATAAAAAATAAAGGCTAGGTAAGTTTGATGTTATGGATTTTTTTCCCACACCTGTGCTATGTGATGACCACATAAACCTCTCTAGCTTCATTCTCTAGGTTTATGGGTCATCACACACCTCGGGGGTGTAAAAAAATCCGTAACACACACAATTATCCATTCTCTATTTATAACAACAAACAGATACAACACAGTACATACATACTACATTGGCACAATAAAAACCCAGTCTATGCTATTTCATACAGTGTTCATCTTGCCTTGCAGTCCATCATGAAGACAAACACAAATCCAATACAATCTTCAAGATCCTTGCATCACCTATCCTATGTCACTATATCCACCTGTAATAGTCCAGTTACTCTGAATCTTCCCTATTTGGGGACTGCGGCATATTGCCTGGCTGGCATCTACGGGAGGCTAGTTCTATAAGCACCCGAAGTTTTCCCCACTTTCGCAGACACCCTTTCATCCAGTTTTTAAGGCTGACAATAGATTTTCTTAGCCCTAAAGGCAAATGTGTAGCCCCTCTCCACTGCCGTCCTGGAGAGGGCCACTACCCCTGCCATGCAGGCCTGACCACGGTTAAGGGGTCTGGGTTCCCATAGCTGACCTACGGGGGTCCTTTCCCAAGGTTAACAAATAAAATGGTGGAGCCTTCACCCACAGTACATGTTTAGTGGGTCCAATTGCTTGCAGTACAACCCACTGGGATGTCGTACCAACCCACATCCCCAAAAGTTACCCCAGACATGGACTTACCAGGATTCGAACCTCCCTACATTCAGGTATACCATTTACCTTTCCCATTTCATCCAATAACATGCTCACTAAAATTAGGCTCTGGAATCATCTCTGCTGCAAAACAATAACATCACGGTTTATTTACAGGGGAAGGGCTAGGATTGGGGAAGTGGAATAGAGTTCAAGCATTTTAAAGATCCGCATTTCCCCAAATTCACATTTCTTTTTTTGATTTCAGTACCATGCTTCAATCATTGCAGCCACCAGATCTAACTAAACAAGCTAACTGCTGCAGGGGTACTCAGGCCCAGACCCACAGGTTCCAGTCCAATAAAACCAGTCTCATCACTGGGTACCCAGATTTTAAGTTGCAAGCCTGAGGTACAGCTGGTAGCCAGCACTGGTGCGCTTACTTGAGTTAAATAACTTTTTACATTTCCTCTTTGCTTTTCCTCCAGCTCTGGTGGGCATTTCTAAACTAGGTACAGTCCCCAGGTGCAAGGCAGTTCCTGCTGTTTACTCACGGTTCTGCAGAATCGGTCCTTGGATGGCACAGTTCGCTGAAGCCCTGGGGGTTGGATGGAAACAACCTGCAGAACCAGGCACTTTGCTTGAAACAGGGGCACAGAGGCTGCAGCTTGCTCTTCCTTCCTCTTGTTTGCAGATTTTGCAGCTTGTCCCCTTCAGCCCATTACAAGCCCGCATTGCAGGGCACGTGCCCAAGGCCTGCCAGCTACAGAGGACCCAGACTCGGGAGTGGCCCCATGGCCTATCTCCCTCTGATCAGAATGCCCTAGCACTCGGGTACAAGACCTGTGATCTCCTGCAGTAGCAGACCCCAATCTAAGGGGGGTTAGAAAGTTTTCCACTTGGCCCTGGGTGTCAGCAGAAACATTCAGCACATTTCTCTCTTTCTTTCCTATCTTTTCTGCCACAGTGTGTCGCCAAAGCAATTTGTTTCTTTTCCTCACTGCATCTCAGGAGCAGACAACAGGTACCCAACCCTGAAAGGCACCTGTCCATCCTTCTGCTTTCACAGTCTCTCAACTTCAACACAGCCACATTCTCACTCTGGCTCACACATATTTCCTGCAGTCACAGTCCTTTTTCTCACCGTGCAGGTATATAGCAATTCTTCAAGTGAAGAGGCTCACTCTTCCTTTTCTTCTATCAGCACATTCACATTCTCTTGTTCCTCATCATTCCTCTGTATCCAGTCTTTCCCCAGGCTTATATGCAACCTTTGTCCTTTTACCAGGCTCGGGACACAACCTTTGTTTTTTCCCCAGACTTAGGCAAAACCTTTGTTCTTTTCTCGGGCTCAGGACACAACCTCTTTTCTCCTCTTCCCACTGCTTGGGGTTGCATCTGTAATTCAACGCAAATTCTCATAACCTGCAGCTTTCCCTTTTCCATTCGAGCTGCCTTTATCTCACTGCTGTGGTGCAACTTCAGAACAAGGCAGAACATTCAGCAACCTGCAGCTTTCCCTTTGTCTTTTCAAAGCTGCTTCTTCTTTGCTTCTGCTTTCCCTTTTCCTGATGGGGCAGACACTCACTACCCTGGGGGACAAATTGCTGGCAGACCCCAGGCAGGCCCATCCTGCAGCCCCACTCTCTCCAGGGGCAAGAGCCCCCCCCCCCCTCCTGGAGGAGCTCCCACCGAACTGGCTCAAAATCCAACAAGTTCTGTCCTCTGGAGCTTTCTGGCAGCTTTCCATTGGCTGGAGCCACAATCTCAGAAAAATGAATATGTATGAGACTCCCTCGATGCCTCATTGGTGCAGAAAAAGGCGCCTAAACTTTCCCCCAGAATTTTCCCTCAAAAGTCTGTTCATATAGTCCCAGAGTCCTTGGCAGGAATCCTGGCTAGGTGGTTGGTTGCCTGGTGTCACATGGCTGTAAACATGGTGGCCGATGTAAACAGTCTCATACAGTTCACACAAAGTCCCATGTTTCATGTCCCTGTGCAGCCAAACTATAAATCTTTACTTTATATTGGCCCCATAAATGTGTAGCCACCCCTATGCCCTGCAAAGCAACTGCATTCATTAACTTGTCAGCTCATCCCTCATTCAGTCGCTGCTGCCATTACACCTTGCCCCTAGGCAGCCAGGTATAACCCCAGTGCACAGCTACACTATTTCCTTCTGCTGCAGTCCGTGGGATCGTTTTGATTTATTTACACCCCGACGGACTGGCAGCCTCTCCTTTTACACTTTTACTTTCATTTATTTATCTCCCTTTCTGTTACCAGCACCAATTCCTGGTGCCCCTAGGCACCGGACAGACTCCCAGAACTTTAAAGGGATGTTGCCTCATTAATATTCATGAGACGGCTCCTAAATGCTGCAAGATGATTAATGTGCAGAAAACTGGCTTCTTTTCATCCCACTGCCTCTCCGGTTTTCCCAAAAGTCTCTAGGTCCCTCTCTTGCCTTGCCCTGCGACCAGGACCACCGGAGAGAACAGTAAAACGGCCGCGGAAGGCAGATCGAAAATGTGCTACTGCACATATGTGGAGCTCACTGGCACCACAGTGCCTTTTTCCAAAGTGGCAGCTCTGGGAACCATCTCCTCTGACCCCACTACACTCTAAAAACCATACGGGGGCTGGCAGGAGAGGAACAGAACACAGGTGCAGCAGCCAGGATAACCGGGACCAGGCAAAAAAAAAGAATGGGGGTAGACCAAAACCCCGGGGAAAATTAGCCTTTTCTAGGGGCTCTTAGGTAAGCCCCCGACAAGGAGGGGGGGAAGAGTAATTCAATTTCCACATGCTATTCTGGGAAGCTCGCTGTTTTCCTGGTTCAGCCAGTGATGTAAAAGTACCTTTTTGGCACAGGCTGCAATTAGTGAGATGTGGTACTTCTGGGCCCCTGGCAGTTTATTTTCATAGTCTCCCACTATACAAATTTAAGGGGTAAAGGCCTCCTCTAGGCCCAATAGGGGATCCAGTGTTACTTGTATGGCTTGCCAGAGGGGTTGCACCTCGGGCACTGCCATAGTATATGCAAGAGAGAACTCTGTCATTCCCCACACCTCGACCAGGTGTCAACAGGGAGTTTTTGCATTTTGTGTAACTTCTCTGGTGTGAAATACATTTTGTGCAATATCTTAAATTGCATCAGTTTGTAAGTGTCACATTTCACATGCTTATATATGACAGCCCAAATACACTCCCAGTCATACTGCCCCTACTCTTTAGGGAGGATATTTTGCCAATATCTCACTGTACCATCCACCTTGTCTGTAGTTAGGTCATTGATATTTGGGTATAGGTGGGAGACTGGATACTTAAGCAATAAAGCACAACAGAATGTGGGTTATTGGGGGTTTTACCCATGCCTTGTGTGGTATGTCACGAGGTGCAGCCGAGTGACTTAACTACACAAGAAGTGGGTAAATCCCCCAATAACCCACACCCTGGAGTGCCTTATTGCGATTATACAATGGAACCATGTGTAAAATAAATTTAAAATGTGTTTATGTTTTTTATAAATGCCATTTCTCAGCCGTGGGTTATTGTAGGATATACCCACGGTCATGTGATGCGTTTTGACCAATGAGGTTACAGGATTTTCATACCCCATTGTATCAAGCAGTGTTGTCCATTGTGCCAGTGGGACAATTAGCTTTCCATGGTTAGATGCCCATGGGTGAATTCGGAGGTACCTAGCCAGGATGTGCGTTACTTGGAGAAAAGAGAATATCACACGACTTGGGGTATGGTATCACTGTTGAAAAGTGGTGTAGCTAATAATTTTGTTGCCAAAACTAAGTTGCTCCACCTTGTGAATATCCATCTCAACCCAGGGGGAGTTGTGATAGGCTTGCCTCCTATCAGAAAGTTGACGGTGCCTATTAAAGGTTGCAATATATCCACTGTGTGATGCTTTCACAAAATAAACTATTGTATCTGCCTCACTTTCACTTTTACCTTTCCTTCTAAAAATTGTCTCAACTATTTTATGCCCTTTATTCTCTTGAAACAATCAAATCCTTCTACTCTTATAGTATTACCATTGGCAAAGCAGCCCACTGGCCGTAGCCAGCTCATGTTTCACGTGTAATGAAACTACAGCTATAAAAACTGCATTCTGATGCGTCACGAGCAGGCTGCTGCATAGGACATCACTGCCATCATGCACACGGCTCACTGGTGGTTGCAATGTCATCAGCTGCCCTCTGCTGGTGAACAATGCAATTTCATGGATTTTTGCACCTTCTGTAGGTAATATACTGCGTATAAACAAGAACATTTTAAATTTGGATACCAATAAAAAATATTAATGAAATGAATGGGCCATTTTGGAATAAATAATTTAAAAGGTATGACTGTTTTAAAGTTCATTGCTAGTCACCTTTAAGTATGCTTCTAGTACCCACTGTATCAGGCACCTCACAGTACTAACGAGGCTGTTTCATGGTCATGTACACTACACTTGTTACAGAAGTCAAAAGAGTTACCTGGAAACAAAATGATGGTAAAGCTCCGACAGTCCTTGAATCAAGAGAAGACCAGAGAAGCCCCAGGCCAGGATGTGGTACAAAACCAAAGAGCTGCAAGGAAGGAATGGCAAACGGAGTTAAACTGTAGTTTCTGACCTATTCTAAACTGTCCTCTGCAGCTGGTGTATGTGCTGTAGCTTTCAACCACAAGCATCATCCATACTAACCGGCCAATCACTGTACAAGAGGACACGAATATTAAGTCTCTACTGCCACTGCTACATAAAAGAATGGATTTCCCCCCTCCCCATTATTTATTGTGAGAAAATGTGTACAAATTCATGATCTTTGTCCCTTAGAGCTCATCTGTCTATAGCTTACTCCTTGCTTGAAGTCATAATCCTCTGCTGTGACATCACAATCTGTTGCCATGAGACTAACTGTGATGTCACAAGGAGTGCATTATGACCACAGATAGGGAATAAGGAACAGTAATGGATGAACTCTTCAGGGGCAACGATGCTATTTTCCTGCCAATGATCTCAATTCAAACTGCATGCAAAATGAAGTGGTAGTATAACAAACGTTTGATTTATATGCAGCAGCCAAACAAGGGGTTGTCCGTTGGTCCTTTAAGAGAGAGCAGTGGCAAGTCACTCATGGATGAAACACATGTTGCCAAATGACTAAATGAGTTATTTAAAATGATTAAAATGTCTGGAATAACCTCCCCCTACTGTCTGCCTATCCTCCTGCTCCTCTCTCTACTTGAAATCTCATGTCAATGAATCCCACACTTGCTCCTATTAACCAGCCTTCCATCCTATACCTAGTCTCCCCCTAGACACGGCCCCTGTTCATATCCCCTTTTATACCCAGCCTCCCCTCCTGTAGCAAGTTTCCCCTGACACTGCCCCTGTTTATCCACTTCCTATAACCCCAGCCTTCATTCCTATACCTAGCCGCCCCCAGGCAACACCCCTTTTCCTCACCCTCCTATACCCTAGCCTCCCGTCCTATATCTAGTCTCTCCCAGACACTGCGCCTGTTCCTACCTCCTATACAAAGTCTCCCTTCTATAGTTGGTTTCCCCAGACACTGCCCCTGTTCAGTATCCCCTCCTATATCCAACCTCCTCTCCTATACATAGTCTTCCCAGACACTGCCCCGTTCCTTCCCTCTTCCTATACCCAGACTCCACTCCTATACCTAGTCTCCCCCAGACACTGCACGTTTCTATACCCTCCTATACCTAGTCTCTCCCAGACACTGCCTCTGTTCCTCCCTCTTCCTATACCCACCCTCCCCTCCTATATCTAGTCTCCCAGGACTGCCACTGTTCCTCCCCCTTCCAATACCCAGCCTCCCCTCCTATACCTAGTCTCCCCCAGACACTGCCCTCTTCCTCCCCTTCCTATACCCAGCCTCCCCTCCTATACATAGTCTCCCCCAGACATTGCCCCTGTTCCTACCCACCATACCCAGCCTCCACTCCTATACCTAGCCTTCCTCAGGTACTATCCCTGTTCCCTCCACATAACCCAGCCTCCCCTCCTATATTTAATTCTCCCCCAGACACTGCCCCTGTTCCTATCCCCTTCCTATACCCAGCCTCCACTCCTATACCTAGTCTCTCCCAGACACTGCCCCGTTCCTCCCTCTTCCTATACCCACCCTCCCTTCCAATACCTAGTCTCCCCAGACTACCCCTGTTCCTCCCCTTCCTATACCCAGCATTCCCTCCTATACCTAGTCTCCCCCAGACACTGCCTCTGTTGCTCCTTTTTCCTATACCTAGTTTTATTTTTTTTTTTTTATTGAACTGTTTCACCAGGAGGGCACACTGAACAACAAGTTGCTCATCCTATGGTGCGACCTGGGGGAAGGGGCTACATAGGGTTGTGAAGGATCAGTTACAATAGTATGTTGGTAGTCCAAACAATATAACATTGCAAGATTGTGCAACAGTTGGAACACAAGGTATTGTACAATGAACAGTAGTGGAACATTGGGTAAATTGCAATACATGCCCAAAATCATACAAAATGACATATGAACATACAAAACAGTAATAATGCAATAGAACCATTTATAGTGCACGAGTGTACCAGGAGCAGGCTTGAGGTAGTACGCATGTGCTGATGGGGTTGGGTTGTGCACACTGGTGAGCCAGAAGGGCAGGTGGTGGAGAAGAGAAGTGGGGAAGAGGCAAGAACTGAATGTGAGGAGAAGGGGTAGCCATTTCTTGATTTTCCACTTCAGAATGTTGAGAATCCTGCCGGAGGGGGATAATGGTAGGAAGGCAGAAACTGGGGATAGGTATTAAGGTGGGTTAAAGCAGGAACAGCTGAGAGAAAGATAATTGTGTAGGGCAGAGGTAAGGGAGTAGTTGGAGGAGTGTCGTTTTCAGGGAGGAATTCCAGATTTTAGGAACGATGGCAAAACCAGTCTGACCAATGAGGGTGGAGCGGCAAGGGACCGTCAAGGTGCAGACGTCATTTGATCTGAGAGAGTGGGTAGGGGGAGGTGGAGTGGAGAGAGAGAGGGTAAGAGATAGGAGGGGAGCCCCCCAAACCTGAATTTGGAGGTTAGTTTGGCACAGTGAGAGATGCATCTGTGAAATAGTGGAAGGAAGGTTAGAGAGCGAGAGAGTTCACAGTGGTGGGAGAAGGAAGGGGAGTCGATAGCAAAGCGGCAGCAGAAGGAGTTAGAGAGTATGTCCAACTTGGTCAGGGAAGATTTGGGAGCAGCACCATAGACTACGTCACAGTAGTGAAAGATGGGGAGTATCATCTTCTGGACAATTTTGCGCCTCGCAGTCAGTGGGATGCAACTACAATTCCTGTACAGAGCACCAAGCTTGGGGCACAGTTTCTTCAGGATAGCATCGATATGCACAGAGAAGTTGAGGTGCTGGTCCAGCCAAACTCCCCGATATCTAAATGAGGAGGTGTCCTCCAAGATGGTCTCATCAAGGGTGTGGAAGGTGGGTAGGGTCGGGAGCCTAGAGAGTCTCTGCCTGGTGCCAAAGGTCATTGAGACTGTCTTCTTGACGTTTAGAAAAAGCTGGTGAGAAGCAAACCAGAGCTGAACTTGGTTGAAGTCATGCTGTAAGTTGGTTTACACAGCAGCAGGGTTTTTGCCGGAATGGTACAAAACAGTATCGTCAGCGTGCATGTGGATAGAAGAGGATGAGCAGGCTGTGAGAAGATCATTAAGGAAAATGGAGAAGAGTAGGGGACCAAGCACTGAGGGACACCAGTGTTGATGCGGAATGGAGGGGAGATGGAATCAAGGATTCTCACCGACTGGGTCCTGCCAATGAGGTAGGAATTAAACCAGTTGGTGGCTGATGGAGCAAGGTCAGCTGAGAAGAGTGAATCAAGAAGCAGGGGATGGGAAACAGTGTCGAAAGCTTTGGCTAGGTCGACAAAGATGGCCAAGGTGATCAGGCCAACGTTCATCCCTGAAAGGATGGAGTCAGAAGACTGAGGAGGGAGGTGGTTGTTGAGTGGTTCTTCCAAAAACCAGATTGGAAGGGGGTGAACAAGGAGGAATCAGAGAGGAAGGGTGATAGTTGGGAGAGAACTAAATGTTCTTGAAGTTTGGCAAGGGAAGGAAGGCAGGAAATGGGGCGATAGTTGCCAGGAGTGGATGTGTCACCACCCTTGGGGAGAGGAAGGACTACAGCATGTTTCCAGGATGAGGGTACTTGGGCAGAAATAAAAGACAGGTTAAGGATTAGGGAGATAGGATAAGCAATTGCAGGAGCAGAAAGGTAGAGAAGTTTAGGATCGAGCTCATCTAGTGAGGAGCCTTTAGAGGGGTTGAGGGATAGGAGAGCATTAAGAGCTTCGTCAGAGGAGATAGAAAAGGAAAATGGGAAAGGGGTAGGCACTGGCTGAGGTGAAGGGCTGAAGTTAGTAGGTGGCAATGGGGAGAGGGTAGAAGAAATGTGTGCACAAGGTGTAGTAGGCATTAAATTATTGGCCACAGAGCAGGTCGGAAACTAGGGAGTTATTTATTTTAAGAACTGAGGGGAGGGTGAGAGGGGGGAGAGAATTGGGCATGAACTACCCTCCAGAATTTAGATGGAGAGTTAGTGTTAGTCAGGAATGAGGAGCTGAAATAATCAGACTTAGCCAGTCTAGTAGCTTTAGTACATGAATTGCATAGCATTCTGTACTTGGCGTAGTCATTTGGATGTTTAGTAGATTTGTGTTTTCTCCAGGCCCGATCATGCTCCTTGAAGCAGGCCAGTAGTTCGGGGGTGATCCAGGGGAGGTGAAGCCCATGGACTCTGGTCCATCTGAAAGGAGCAAAGGCATTCCAGGTGGTGATGAATTTATCCTTAAAATAGTCAAGTGTTTGGTCGACAGAAGTGGCAGTGGAGAGGGGGGCCCAGTCAGTGGAAGAGAGTGCAGAGCTGACTGGGTAAGGTCTAAGGATTTAAAGAACCGGAGCTGTATGATTTTAGGGGGAGGTTTAGGGCGATGAACCTTACGTACAATGGAAATGGGGTTGTGGTCACTAAGAGCACCGGGGAGGAGACCAGATTTAATGATGCGGTGCGGGTGGGTTGTGAGTGCCCAGTCAAGCAGGGTCTGGTTTTGTGTTTTGGGATTAGGACGTGTGGGCTCAGGTATAAGTTGAGTGAGGTTTAGAGCAGTGACATCATTGCGTAGCTTGTTTAACTTGGGAGACAACCAATTTAGATTCATGTCACCCATTATGAAAAGTTCACCAGATTGCGAGAGGGAGGTGATATTGGCTAAGAATTCAGTCGTGACCGAGGGTTGAATGCTTGGGCGGCAATAGATGCCAGCCACAAAGATTGGGATTGAGAAAGAAAGGGTAATGCAGGTGACAAGGGCTTCATAGGTAGCTGGGATGGAGGTAGATAGGGTGGTAATAAACTGCAGTGAGGATAGGATATACATGGCCACTCTCCCTCCACGACCCGATCGATCTTGTCTGGAGATGGAATACCCAGGGATAGTAATGGCACTGTCAGGGGTGCTTTTTTGAGCCATGTCTTGGTAATAATTAGGATGTCAGAGGTGTGTGAAATCATAAAGAGTTTGTAGGAGGTTGATTTTAGGTAGCAGGCTGCAGATGTTCAGGTGGAGGAGCTTCAACCCGTTAGGGAGGGTTGTAGTGGGAGTGGGGTTTGGAGACATGTTATTTGGGTAAGGAGCCAGGATAGGATAAAAAATAGGGCAAGGGTTGGGATGGATGTTCCCTGATCAAAGACGGAGGAGGGCAAGGATGAAACAGTGAAGTTTAGGACTTTTGTAATTGGAGTAGGAAATACGTGAGGGAGGGGTGGAGAGAAGGAGATAAGGAAACGAAGAAAGGCAAAGTGACTAGGAAGAGAAAACAGAGATGCTGGAGGGTAGTAGACAAAGTGTGGTCTGCTTACAAGGGGAGCTGTAGGGGTGATTGACAGAATGAAGGAGGTATCTGGAAGGGAAGGGGAGAGAGAAGTGGCGATAGGGGGAAGACTGGGATAAGGGTAAGAACCAGGAAGGGTATGAATAGGAGGGAGATGGAAACCATTCTGGGTAGGGTAGTAGAGGCTTTGTACAGGCTTATAGGTTCAAATCACACCACTGAATGTCAGGACGTTGATAATTTGGTTTAGGTATGAATGACCCAGGACTAGAAGTGTTAGGGGAGAGCAGTGGGTAGAGGATTGCAACCTACATGTGTTGTTGCTCTCTAGTGGCTTTACAGTATAACTTGCAAATGGAAAAGTAGACAAAAAAAAAAAAAAATGGACAGGCCAGTGCAGGTTACGCAAATGCTGCTCTGCACTGAACTGCTCACAGAAGTGTGCAACTGAGTGAATTGGCAAGCCAACTGGCCAGTCTACCCCTGTTCCAACCCTCTTACTGTACCCAGCCTCCCATCAAATACATAATCTCTCCTAGACACTGCCCCTGTTCCTCCCCCTTCCTATACCCTGCCTCCTCTTCTATAAAGTGTCCCCCAGACACTGCCCCTGTTCCTACCTCCCCATACCCAACCTCCCTCCTATACCTAGTCTTCTCTGGACACTGCCCCTGTTCCTATCCCCTCCTATACCCAAGCCTCTCATCCTACACCTAGTCTCCCCAGACAATGACGCCATTTCTCCCCTTCCTATACCCAGCCTCCACTCCTATACCTAGTCTCTCCCAGACACTGCCCCTGTTCCTCCCTCTTCCTATACCCACCACCCTTCCTATACCTAGTCTCCCCAGACTACCCCATTCCTCCCCTTCCTATAACCACCCTCTCCTCCTATACCTTGTCTCCCCAGATACTGCCTCTTTTCCTATCCTCTCCTATACCCAGCCCAGCCTCCCCTCCTATACATAGTTTCCCCCAGACACTGCCCCTGATCCAACCCCCATACACCTAGCCTTCCCCAGACACTGCCCCTGTTTCTATCCCCTCCTATACCCAAGCCTCTCCTCTTATACTTAGTCTCTCCCAGACACTACCTCTGTTCCTCCCTTTTCCTATACCTAGTCTCCCCAGACTACCCCTGTTTCAACCCCTTCCTATACCCAGCCTCCCTTCCTATACATAATCTCTCCCAGACAATGCCCGTTCCTCCCCCTTCCTATACCCAACCTCCCCTGCTATACCTAGTGTCCCCCAAACACTGCCCCGTTCCTCCCTTCCTATACCCAGCCTCCTCCTCATATAGTCTCCCCAGACACTGCCCGTTCCAACCCCATACACAACCTCTCCTCCTACACCTAGCCTTCCCCAGACACTGCCCCTGTTCCTATCCCCTCCTATACCCAAGCCTCTCCTCCTATACCTAGTCTCTCCCAATGACCCAGTTTCTCCCCTTCCTATACCCAGCCTTCACTCCTATACCTAGTCTCTCCCAAACACTGCCCTGTTGCTCCCTCTTTCTATACTCACCTTCCCCCCTATACTTAGTCTTCCCAGACTACCCCTGTTCCTCCCCTTTCTTATACCCAGCCTCCCCTCCTATACCTAGTATCTACCCAGACACTGCCCCTCTTCCTGTCCCTTCCTATACCCAGCCTCCCCTCCTATATCTAGTCTCCCCCAGACACTGCCTCTTTTCCTTCCTCTTCCTCTATCCACCTTCCCCTCCTAGTCTCCTCAGACTACCCGTGTTCCTCCCCTTCCTATACCCAGACTCCTCTCCAATACCTACACCTCAGACACTACCCCTGTTCCTCGCCTTCCTATACCCACTCCTTCTTCCTATATCAAGTCTCTCCAGACTACCCCCGTTTCTCCCTCTTCCTATACCCATCCTCTCCTCCTATACCTATAGTCTTCCCAGACTACCCCTGTTCCTCCCCTTTCCTATACCTAGTCTCTACCCAGACACTGACCCTCTTCCTGTCCCTTCCTATACCCAGCCTCCCCTCCTATATCTAATCTCCCCCAGACACTGCCCGTTTCTTCCTCTTCCTATACCCACCCTCCCCTCCTAGTCTCCCCAGACTACCCCATTCCTCACCTTCTTATACCCAAACTCCTCTCCAATACCTAGACCCCAGACACTATCCCTGTTCCTCCCCCTTCCTATACCCACCACCCTTCCTATACCTAATCTCCCCAGACTACCCTGTTCCTCCCCGTCCTATACCCACCCTCCCCTCCTATGCCTAGTCTCCCCAGACTACCCTGTTCCTCCCCCTTCCTATACCTAGTCTCCCCAGACACTTCCCCTCTTCCTATCCCCTCCTATACATAGTCTCCCCAAGACACTGCCTCTGTTCCTTCCTTTTCCTATACCTAGTCTCCCCAGACTACCCATGTTCCAATCCCTTCCTACATCCAGCCTCCCCTCCTATACATAATCTCTCCCAAACAATGCCTCTGTTCCTCCCCCTTCCTATACCCAGCCTCCCCTCCTATACCTAGTGTCCCCCAAACACTGCCCCTGTTTCTCTCCTTCCTATACCCAGCCTCCCCTCATATATCTAGTCTCACCCAGACACTACCCCTGTTACAAGCCCCATACCCAACCTCCCCTCCTATACCTAGCCTTTCCCAGGCACTGTTCCTGTTCCTCCCCATACCACAGCCTCCCTCCTATACTTGTCTCCTATACTCAGCCTCCACTTCTATGCCTAGTCTCCCAAACACTGCCTTCCTCCTCCTATACCCAGCCTCCCCATCTCAGTCTTCCCAGATACTGCTCCTGTTCCCTACCCCACACCCAGCCTCCCTCCTATACCTTGCTTTCCCCAGACAATGCCCCATTCCTATCCCTCCTATACCTAGTCTCCCCAGACACTGCCCTGTTCCTACCCACCATACCCAGCCTCCCCTCCTACACTCAAGTCTCCCCAGACACTGCCCCGTTCCTATCCCCTCCTATACCTAGTCTCTCCCAGACACTGCCCATGTTCCTCCCTCTTCCTATACCCACCCTCCCCTCCTATACCGAGTCTCCCCAGACTACCCAGGTTCCTCCCCTTCCTATACCCAGCCTCCCATCCTATACCTAGTCTCCCCAGACCCTGCCTCTGTTCCTCCCTTTTCCAATACTCACCCTCCCCTCCTATACCTAGTCTCCACAGACTTCCCCTGTTCCAACCTCTTCCTATATCCAGCCTCGCCTTCTATACCAAGTGTCCCCCAAACACTGTCCCTGTTTCTCCCCTTCCTATACCCAGCCTCCCCTCCTATACCTAGTCTCCCCCAGACACTGCCCCTGTTCCTAACCCCCATACCCAACCTCCCCTCCTATACCTAGCCTTTCCCGCACTGTCCCTGTTCCTCCCCATACCCCAGCCTCCCTCCTATTCTGGTCTCCCCAGACACTGCCCCTGTTCCTATCCACTCCTATACCCAAGCCTCTCCCAATGACCCCGTTTCTCCCCTTCATGTACCCAGCCTTCACTCCTATACCTAGTCTCTCCCAGACACTGCCCTTGTTCAACCCTCTTCCTATACCCAGCCTCCCCTCCTATACCTAGTCTTCTTCCCAGACTACCCCTGTTCCTCCCCCTTCCTATACCCAGCCTCTCATCCTATACCTAGTCTCTACCCAGACACTTCCCTTCTTCCTATCCCTTCCTATACCCAGCCTCCCCTCCTATACCTAGTCTCCACCAAACACTGCCTCTGTTCCTCCCTCTTCCCATACACACCTTCCCCTCCTATACCTAGTCTCTCCAGACTACTCCTGTTCCTCCCCCTTCCTATACCCAGCCTCCCATCCTATACCTAGTCTCCCCCAGACACTGCCCCAGTTCCTCTCCTCTCCTATACCCAAGCCTGCCTTTTATTTATTTATTTAGTGATTCAGAAAAGACCTTTGAGCGCAAGCTCTTTTACAAAGGTTCCACGTCATAGATGGCAAAACAAAGAACAATAGGAGAAAGCAAAGGTACATTGCAATGAATGATACAGCTTGGACTCAGAACTTACAGAATAACTCAAAACACAGGTACAAGTTAAGATAAAAAGAAAAACACTTTATGAGGGTGGGGGGAATAAGCAGCCACAGAGTGCCTTGTAAGTAGTTCAGAGGGACAGGGATAGCTGGCAGTGGGGTGAAGAAAGTAAGTATGAGAGAGAGGTATGTTATGCAGTGTAGGTGAAGGGTGGGGGAAGAAGGGTGATAAGGTATAGGGATAAATGGTGGGGTGAAGGGAGGCTGAGTGAAGAAGACTTGCTAAAGTAAATGGTGGGGTGCGAGGGGGCATGGTCTGGCAGCCTGCATTAGTAGTGACTGTTAGAGAAACTCACGGGACTATGAGTTGGGGAAGGGGGGAGGATGGGGTGGCGGGTGCTGAAGGAGCATGATGCAGACTGATTGCTGATGCAAGTCATGAGAAGCGACAGAGGGAGGGGGTACCTTGAGGCCTGCCTAGTTCTTGCTGGGGAGCAGAGAGAGCAGGTGTGGCTGGACTCAGGGGCAGGTGCACTTAGAGAGTGTTATTAGGTGCTGTTTGAGGTCAGTTTTGAATTGTGACAGATAGCTGGTGGCCAAGAAGTGCCCAGGGAGTTCATTCATCCACAGGGGGGCCCGGAAGGTAAACGCACGTTGCCCAAGTGAGGTGCAATGGAAGGGGATAGCCAAGGCCCCTCTAGTCCTCCTTCTGGTGACCTGTAATGAGTTGGCCGCCTTGATCAAATTGCCTACACAAGGTGGTGTTTTACCCAATACAGCCTTATTCCTAAGGATGCAAGTCTGAAATTTGAACCCGTTTCTTACTGACAGCCAATTTGTGCATTCGTACAGAGTACAGGTGTGAGTGCCACGCTCAGCATCCAGGGGGAGTCTGCAGGCTTTGTTGAGTGTAGTCTGAACCCTCTTGAGCACTGCATCAGTTGCTGCCCCATAAACCACTAGTCCATAGTCAATAGTAGATATAATTGAACTGTGGACTGAGCGGCGGAGGGCCCCAGGAGAGAGGTATTGCCTGTGCCTGTACAGGACACCAATCTTGGTATTGACTGTCTTGACCAAAGAGTCAATATGGTGCACAAATGTGAGGGTATCATCTATTATGACCCCCAGATACTTGAAAAAGTGAACTTGTTCTGGCGACTCACTGCATGAGATGGAGATGATGAGGGAGTGGTGCTAATTTTTGTTGTGGGGGCTGTACATAAGCATGGGCTTGGTCTTCTTGTAGTTTAGCAGCAACTTATGACTACAGAACCAGTCCTCGAGTTTGGAGGAGTTCTACAGCTCAGATGGTATGGCAGCCTGAGATGTGCTGCTGCTCAGGAGCACAGCATCATCTGCATATAGTATGAGTTTGGTGTTGCAGGCTGTGGGAAGGTCATTTAAGAAGAGGCGGAAGAGTAGGGGCCTCAGTATTGATCCCTGGGGTACCCCTGATACCTCTCTTGCGTTGGACACTGTTTGCTCAATTTTGACACATTGATTTCTCTGTAACAGGTAGTCATGGAACCAGCAAAGGGCATTGGACGCCACACCCATGTTTTGCAGTTGGGTCAGTAACAGGGGGTGGTTGACCGTATCGAAGGCTTTGGTGAGGTCAATAAAGACAGACCCCACCAGTTTGCCTTCATCCAGGGCCTTATGTGCATAGTTCGTGTAGTCCAGCAGGGCAGTGGTGATACTGTGATTTTGTCTGAAGTCATGCTGGTTGGAGCATAGCAGATTATACTTATTGAGGTAGTCAATGAGTTGACCCACCACAATCTTTTCCAGTGCCTTGGACAGGGGGGAGAGGATCGAGATGGCTCTGTAGTTGGCTACCAGACTTGTTGCCTCCTTTATGTACTGGCATAACTAGAGTCTGCTTCCAAACCACCGGGAATTGGGCCAGGGCCAGGGACTTATTGTACAGCATGGTAATGGGTACTATAAGAATGTCAGGGTGAGGGATAGAGGATTCACGTCTATCCAGTCACTGCCCAGTCTGGTCTTACCTAGTATTTTCTTGACCGTAGTAAGGGCCTTCTTCACCGCCACCCTTTTAAAGTAAAAGGTCGGGTGATAACACTCGGTAGATATGTCGTTAGAGTGGTTTAAATCAGGTTGAAAATAGGCAGGTGGTAGCACTGGGGTAAGATCAGTGAAGGCCTTATTGAAGGCTACTGCAATAGCTAGAGAATCTGTAGTGGGGGTGTTACTGATACTGAGCAGCTAAGGGTGCTTCTTGTCCTCCTTTCCAAGGATGCTTTTGATGTCATCCCAGAATCTTTTCCCATCACCCAAAGAATTGCAAAGTTGAGCCTTATGATAGCTGGCTTTGGCGAGCCAGATTAGCTTGGTGCAGCGGTTCCTGGCTGTTCTGTAGCACTGGTAGTCATGCTTGCTACCTGGGTTTCTGGCCTTCTCCCAGAGAATGTCCCTTTCTTTCTTTCAGGTGGAAGAGGAGCGCCCCATCAATCCAGCCATTTGCCTGCCCCAAATTTTTCTTTTGGTGAGCGGGGCATAGATGTCACAGATGGAGCTGAAGCCCTTAATGAAGTAACTGAGGGCCTGATCAAGGGTAGGCACCAGGTAGATAGAATTCCAGTCATGCAGGGAAAGGGCAGATTTGGGGGCTCCAAGTTTATCCTTCCTCAAGACCCTGCTTTTAATGAGGATGGGTGGGCTTTTGGTAAATTTATTAGACCACAGAAAGGTGATTGGGGAGTGGTCACTTAGTGTATCTGGGAGAACCTTGATCTCAGAGATCCGGGATGGTGAGCTTGCTAGGATCCAGTCAAGGAGGGTACGGTTTCCTGTCTTATAGTTCTGCCTGGTGGGGCAGATGACTAGTTGTGTCAGGTTGTAGGTGGCTATCAGATCCCTGAAAGAGGCAGCCTCCTTTCCATCCAGTTTATGTTAAAGTCCCCGGTAATGACAAGCTCCATCCTCTTTGGATGTGTGCTAATAACATCCATAATTGTGGGAAAGCTTGCTGTGGCTTCCTTGGGGGGGGTAGGTAGATTGTGGCAAGGATGAGAGTTTTGCCATTCTGACTAACCTGTGCCTTTATCACTATTATCTCATGGTCCTCAGCCACCCTGGTTCCAGGGAGGACAGTGCACTGCAGAGAGTCCCTGGCATAGATGAGACATCCCCCACCTCTCTTGCCTATTCTATCAATCCTGTATGCCTGGAAGCCTTTGAGGGCAACTTTTCTATCTTTAATCCTACTGGTCAACCAAGTCTCCGTTAGGCAGAGGATGTCAGGGGTATGGAGGGCCATCCATGCCTGAAGTTGGTCAAATTTTGCAGTTAAACTGCAGATGTTCAATGAGGCTATTTTTAGGCCTTTAAGTGCAAACAATAGGTAGTTAACATGCACAAAGCAATTATGGTCTTACCAAAGGATGCACATGGCACACATGGGGGGGAAAGAGGCTTAATGACAGTTGCAGGTATCTTTTATTTTAGCTGCGCATAGCACTTTATAGAAGTTAATTGAGACTGTGCTAGTTAGTTTCAGTATGGTCTGTAATTGGTTCCAAATAGAGGGAAGGGCACGCGCAATAGCACGTTTACCAAAGGAGGTCCGCCTCCTCGGAATATCAAGCATAATAAAGTCAGAGTTTCTTAGCGAGTATGCACTGTGTGAAATACTAATGAGAGTGAAAGATAGTTCGATAATTTGTGCAGGAGCAGTTTAAGAGTCCATAGACCAGCATGGAGCAAACGTCTAGTAGTGAGAGATGTCCATCCAACAGCTGCATATAGGTCACAATGATGCGAACGGTAAGGGGAGTTGGTAATGAACCGTAATGCACGGTGGTAAAGGATGTCTAGTTTACTTAGATTTGCGAGGGTGGTGGAGTAGATTACATCGCCATAGTTGAGAAGGGGGAGAAAAGTGGCCTGGACGAGCTTATTTTGAATTTCAAGGGGGAAGAGGGGCCTATTTCTAAAGAAGAAACCTAATCTGGCTTTTAGCCTTCTGGAGACATCTTCGATATGGTCATTGAAAGAGAGAGTGTTGTCAATCCAGATGCCTAGGTATTTGAATTTGGTAACAACTTCCAGAGGCTCATTTAGCGTGGTAACAATGAAATCTTGGAGCAGGGGATTGAGGGTACCTGTGGCAGCACTACGGGAAAATATCATCGCTTTAGTCTTCTTGGCATTAAGCAGAAGCTTTGCCTTTATAAGATTATGCTCAAGTTGCGCAAAGTCCGCTTGAAGCACTCCCCTTACTTCAGAAAGCGATGAGCCAGAGGTATACAGCACAGTATCATCCGCGAAAAAGTGCAGATTGGACGTAGATATATTAGAATCAAATTCATTAATATATAATGAGAACAAAATGGGGCCTAGGATGGATCCTTGGGGGACACCTCTAACAACTGGCAAGGCAGCAGAAAAACAGCCTTCTGCTTTTACTTTTTGGGATCTCCCAGTTAAGTAACTAGAGAACCACTGAGTAGTATGGTATGTGGCACCCAACTTTGCAAGGCAATTGACTAGTAGATTGTGATCAACAGTATCAAAAGCTTTGCTTAGATCCAAAAAGACTGCTCCCGTTTCCTTCTTTGCATCTATAGCAGAGATCCAGTCATTGGTTACTTTTGCTAATGCAGAAATTGTGCTGTGATTCGCCCAGAAGCCAGATTGGGCAGGGTTAATGAGAGTGAAGGTTTCCAAGTGAGATTTTAACCGATTGTGGATCAGTTTTTTGAGAACTTTAGAAAGGACAGGCAATATGGAGATAGGCCTGTAGTTGTTTACATCGCACAGGTCACCAGATTTGAACAGAGGGAGGATATATGCTGATTTCCAGCAGGACGGCACAGTAGCAGATGTAATGGAAAGACTGAAGATGTGGAGAATTGGGGCAGCGAGATGGGCATATCCTAGCCTGAGGAAAAAGGGTTCCAAGCCATCATCCCCTGCACTTTTTTTAGTGTCTAGATTAAGGAGAGAATCTTCTACTTCTTTAAAAGTTATCTCACACAATTGGAAAGGGCTAGGTGCGGGACTAGGTATTGGGGGATATGCTGGCTCACCGCAGAAACAGCATAAGGTGAAGAATCGAAAGCTAGGCCAGCTGTGGCAAAGTGGGAGTCAAGTTCCTCAAGGATTAAGGACTTGTTTTCCACTATCTTATCTCTTGCAACTAATTTTGTTGGGACAGAAGGGGCCGTGGGCCGTCCTTCTATAGATTTAATTGTTCTCCATATTTTGCAAGGGTTACCTTTTGCTTGTTCTAGGGTAGAGATATAATAGTTAGCTTTAGCAGAATGTATACTTTTCACACAGGTATTCCTGGCTGTTCTAAAGGCCTGCCAATCCGAAGATTTCTTAGAATGCCTAGCTTTTGCCCAGAGCTTGTCTCGGGCTATGAGGGCTGCCTTGAGATCTGGGGTAAACCAGGGGTTAGAGTTGTTCCGTACTCTTACTTTGATGAAAGGGACGTGCTTATTTATCAATCTAGTAAGATTGTCATTGAGGGTGTAAGCTGCCTCAGACATCTTTGGCTAGGTAGAGGTCTTGCCAACTGATCATGCCCAGGTCAGAGAGGAAGTTTACTGCACTGAACTTGAGAAAGGACCATTTTGTTATAAAGATGGGCTGAGGTCAGGCCTTAATTTGAGATCTTATGCAAGCAACAATCCCATGATCACTCATGTCATTGTGAAACACTGCTGTGTGAGATATTTTATGGGTGGGTGGTTAGCACCACGTCTAGGATGGAGCTGTTGGCAGTATTTAGAACGCTATTCCTAGTGGGTTCATGGACTAGTTGCCCAAGACCTAGCTCGTCACAAAGGGATTTGAGGCAATGTGATTTAGGTGTTAGCCAATCCATATTTAGATCCCCTAAAAATATTGTTTCAGTTTTTGCATCTGCAAACATGGATTTCAGAAAATTAACGACTTCATCGCCACCAGACGGAGGTCTATAGCCACCTGTAATAGTAATGCATTCAGAAGAGGGGAGATGAAGGTTCAAAGAGACGATCTCAAATTCCTTTGCTAAAGATTTTCAGCTAATATTAGTGACCGAGTACTTAGATTTGGCATAAATAACCACACCCCCGCATCTAGAGTCTCTGTCTGCTCTAAATAGTTTGTAGTCCTGTAGTGAAATTTGATGGTCAGTATTTGTCTTTTTTAACCATGACTCAGTAATTATGATAAGGTCAGGGTTGATATGCGTAGCCCAGGCTTGCAGTTGTACAAGTTTTTTGGGCAGGCTTAGAATGTTGACCATCATCATCTTGAGACCTGTGGCCTCAGCAAAATCAGTAGGCGAGGTAAGTTGTAGGGGGGGTCCAGGATTTAGCTCAACATTACCTGAGCAGAGGAGAAGCAGTAATATGATTTTCTTTAAAGATCTTATAAGGATGGGGACTGCTTTTTTATTTCTTCGAGATTGCCCATAACGCACAGCACAGGAGGTAGCACCACTGTAGTGACAGTTTAACATGATCAACGTGAGTGCTCGAATAGACATAGGCGAGGGCAGCAGTAGGGGGAGGGTGGTAAACCAGGGAGAATAGGCTAGGAGGTGAGAGGAGGATGAAGTGACGGCTGCACAGCAGCCCGTTATGACATGAGGTATTGATAATGTATATTGGAGCACTGGTTTGCATAGAGGTAGTTCGGGTTGCACTGTATTGTTAGGTACTCTGTGCATTAGGAATACAAATAGCACAGTAAGGAAAGCCATAGTGCCAGGATGGGTGGTCTTACAATTGTTATGGGGGCAATGTTTTCCTGGGCAAATAGGTGACCCATCTAGGTTCTCACTTAAAACCCAAAGTAAGATATACAACAGAAAGGGGAACAAGAAAAGCAGGAGCAGATCAGTTTGGTGGCTAAAGTTCAGAAACTATTTGCACAGGGGCAGGCTTATTGGCCACACTCAGCTGCCAATCATAGAGTGGCAGCAAACAATACTAGGCCAATGAAACAGCAAAGAGTTAGAAAAAGGCGGAGCATGAGTGTATTTAAAGGAGGCCTGGGGGCAGAAAAATTCAAGTAACAGCTAGAGCTCAGGAGTCAAGAATAGAGCAGGGAAGTCTGTACAAGTCTATGGAAAAGGTGCTCCAATCAGAGCGAAGCAGGCGGGCGGACCAATCATGATCCCCCTAGGGCAGCGCCGCACCAATCAAGGGCACCCAGGCATGCTGGCTCTCACAGAAGGTTTTAGCAGTTACTACCCGTGTGGCAATCCATGCCCTGATGCCCTTACAGTGGTAAGGGCTGCTGGAGGGAGTCGGTGGTGGCGGCGGCCGTAGGAGCGGCTGTTGCTGGCAGCTTTTTCACGGCCTTCAGGCGCGAAATCTAAGGACAAAAAAAAGAGCTGGATCAATATTTATAGGGACAGACAGTGCTTCAGGGGCGGGAAAGCAGGGAAGCTGGTGGCAGTTCATCAGCAGAGGTCGAGGTGATAGCAAGGGACAAAACCTTATGAACACCAGGGCCCGTTGAAGTGAGTGGGCCTGGGTTCAAGTGAATGTTGCCAGAGAGGAGCAGGAGCATAAAGATGACCTTTCTGGAAGAAAGGTTAATGCTAAATTTGGCTTGTACCTTCCGCCACCAAGGCTTCAGATGATTCAGGTGGTTGGACACTGGTTTAATTATTAGGGTATAGCTAACCATTACTACCCCAATGTGAGGGGAGGGCATATGGCCACCCTTGTTTGAAGGGTAAGGCCAAGTGAGTCGCTGCCCACAGCCAAGTGAGGCAGTTTCTGAAGGTGTGTTTGAGAGCCAAGCACTACCCAGTAGTGGTTCAGAGGGGGGTAGCAGCGGCCCAGCTAGGCTTCTGGTGCCTGCTGTACCAAGCCAGGCAGCAAGGAGCAGAAGTAGATAGCACCCTTTGATAGGGGACATGGCAGTTTGATTCTGTCATCAAGCCTGATAAACTGATGCCAAAGAGAGGCTGTCCAGTTAACCACTGTACTTGGTGATTTTAGAGAGCTAGAAGGAGGAGTTACACTAGATAGGGAAAGTGCTTAGCAAGAGACAGTGATGCTGTCACTCAAAGCTTGAGCAGCCGGCTGGCAGTAGCCTGTAGGAGTGAGCTAGAAAGCCGGGGTGGGGTTTAAGTGTATTTAAACAGGACCGGGGGGGTGGGGGTGCCAAAAAAAAAATCAAGCAGCTAGGGCTCCTTTCCTGGAGGTAATCAGTCCCTGAGGGCAAGTCCATACCTGAGCTTCTGTGAGGGGATGGTGGCTTCATACCTGGGCTGCGGATGGCAGTCTGGCAGGTCGGGTTCGTCAGAGAACCACGGCTATGGTTATACCTAGTCTGTCCCAGACACTGCCCCCATTCCTAACCCCTTCTATACCCACATTTTCCTCCTATACCTACTCTCCCCAAGACACTACCTGTTCCTCCCCCTTCCGATACCCAGCCTTCCCTCCTATACCTAGTCTCCCCAGACACTGCCCCTGTTCTTCACCCTTCCTATACCCAGCCTCCCCTGCTATATCTAGTCTCTTGCAGACTGCCCCTGTTTCTACCCCCTCCTATACCCAGCTTTCCCTCCTATACATAGTTTCCCCAGACACTGCCTCTGTTCCTGACCCCCCCATACACTGCCTCCCCTCCTATATCTAGCCTTCCGCATTTTCAACCCTATTCCTCTCCCTCCTATGCCCCAGCCTCCCCTCCTATACCTAGTCATACAAACATACGAATGTGCCAGCAGAAACAGACCACCCGGTCTATCCAAGTCTGCTCGAGTGTGCAGCCAACACCCCTAGTTTGCAGCTGCCCCACCCCATCTCCCCTTTGTTATCCCACTGCCACCTCCAACCTCCCCCACTCTCACTCTCCCCTGTTCCCTGTCCCATGCCCTTTTGAAGCTGTTCACAGATTTACACGATACCACCCATTCTGGTAGGGCATTCCATTTTGCTACAACCCTCTCTGTGAAAGTGTCTCCTCATTTCCTTCCTAAGTCTTCTCCCCTCTATTCTTAGCCTGTGCCCCCCTGGTGACCCTCCCCCTCCTTAACTTAAAGACCCCATCTGCCCCATCCTTCTTGATTCCCCTTAGATACTTGAATGTCTCTATCATGTCCCCCCTGTCCCTTCTATCCTCCAGGGTGTACATATTCAGGTCTCCCAGCCTGCTGTCATAGTCTCTCCCCACCATTCCACATATCATCTTTGTTGCCCTCCTCTGCACCCCCTCCAGTAGCCTGATGATATGGTTTAGGATTGGCCTCCAAAACTGCACACAATACTCTAAGTGCGGCCTTACCAGCGACCTGTAGAGGGGCAAAATCCCCTCTTTGCCTAGATGAAAACCCCCTCGCTATGCACCCCAGCATTTTATTCGCTTTTGCAGCCGCTCTCCTGCACTGGGCAGTGTTGTTCATAGTCCCTGTTATTACCCCAAGGTCCTTCTCCTCCTCAGTGATCCCCAGCTTAAACCCCCCAACCATTATTCTGTCCTTGGGTTCTTCACGCCAAAGAGCATAACCTTACACTTTGCATTGAACCTCAGCTGCCACCTCTCTGACCACTCCTCTAGCTTGCGTAGGTCCCCCTGCAGCTGCTTCCATCCCTTCTCTCCATCCACCACTGCTCCGATTTTGGTGTCGTCAGCGAACAGACTTACCTTGCTCACCACCCCAGGTGCAATGTCTGATAGGAAGAGCCCAAACAATACTGGCCCCAGCACAGAGCCCTGTGGCACCCCACTCGTCACTGATCTTGGAGTTGAGAGCTCCCCTCTCACCACCACCCATTGCAGCCTGCCACTCAGCTAGCTTGTAATCCAGTTCATCATTTTTGCCCCTACCCCTACACTAGTTAGCTTTGCCCCCAAGTTGCCCATGAGGCACCGAATAAAAGTCCTTGCTGAAGTCCAAGTAAAGAACATCCACCACATGACCGTTATCCATCTCACCTGTCACCCAGTTACAATATTGTATGAGGTTGGTTTGACAAGATTTCCCTGAAAGAAACCCATGCTGCCTCACATCCTAGAGGCCATTGTCCTCCAGGTACGACACCAGTCTTTCCTTTAGTATCATTTCCATGAGTTTGCACACTATGGAGGTGAGACTTACTGGACGATAATTACCCAGTTCATCCCTTGGCCCATTCTTGTGTAATGGTACTACATGTGCCATCCTCCAGTCCAGTGGCACACATCCAGACTCCAGTGAGTTGCTGTACAGATCTGCCAGTGGCTCCACCAACACTAATGCCATCTCCCTCAGCACCCTGGGGTGGATACCATCCAGCCCTTGTGCCTTGTCTACCTTCAGTGCCCTCAGTCCCTCTAGGACTCTACTTGCCTCAATTCTTCCATCTGTCGCCTCCTCTCCCCACCCTCCCAGTCCATGCTGGTAGCGGTCCCCCTTTTTTCTGTAAACACTGAGCAAAAGTATTAATTCAGTGCTTCTGCCTGCTACTCTCACTTTTCTGTCCACTCCTACCCCTTCTTATCCTCACTATTGTCTCCTTGCACTTCCTTTTCTCCCTGATGTATCTGGAAAAAGTATTTCTCCCCCCCATTAATTCCCTCTGCTAATCTCAGCTCCCTTTGGGCCTTGGCTCCTCTCACTTTTCTGGTCCATCTTGCATATTCCTCCCTGTCCACTTCCTTCCCCATCCTCCTAAATCTCTGGTGCACCACTCGTTTTGCCCTCACCACCTCCACAACCAGGCTGTTCAACCAGCATGGTTTTCTTGCTCTGCTCCTCTTACTCTGTGCCTTGGTGCAGGCTTTTGTTGCCTCTGTAACCCCCCATTTAATAATATCCCATTTCTGCTCCACGTCCATCTCCTGCCTTGTGCCCTCCAGTTTCCCTTTCAGTACTTCCTGCATCCTCCCAAAGTCTGCCCCCCTGAGGTTTACCATCCAGACACTGCCTCTGTTCCTCCCTCTTCCTATACCCACCCTCTCCTCGTATACCTAGTCTCCCCAGACTACCCCTGTTCTCCCCCTTCCAATACCCAGCCTCCTATATAATCCTATACCTAGCCTCCCTCAGACACCACCTCTGTTCCTCCCCATCCTATACCCAGCCTCCCACAAACACTTCCCTGGTTCCTCTGCTACCTATGCCCAGCCTCCACTCCTATACCTAGTCTCCGCCAGACACTGTCTCTGTTCCTCCCCCTCCTATACCCCAGCCTCCCTATACTTGGTCCCCCCAGACTACCCCTATTCCTCCCCTTCCTATACTCAGCCTCCCCTCCTATACCTAGTCTCCCCCAAACACTGCCCTGTTCCTACCCACCCCCATACCCAGCCTCCCTCCCATACCTAGATTTCCCAGGCACTGTCCCTGTTCCTCCTCCCATGCCCCAGCCTCCCTCCCATATCTAGTCTCCCAGACACTACCCTGTTTCTACCCCCATACCCTGCCTCCCTCCTATACCTAGCCTTCCCAGGCACTGTCCCTGTTCCTCCCTCTCCTATACCCCAGCCTCCCTATACTTGGTCTCCCCAGACAGTGCCTCTGTTCCTCCCTCTTCCTATACCCAGCCTCCCCTCCTATGCCTAGTCTCCCCAGACTTCCCCTATTCCTCCCCTTCCTATACTCAGCCTCCCCTTCTATACCTAGTCTCCCCCAAACACTGCCCCAGTTCCTACTCCCCCATACCCAGCCTCCCTTCCTATTCCTAGCTTTCCCCAGGCACTGTCCCTCCCCCATACCCTAGCCTCCCCACCTATACTTAGTCTCCTCCAGACACTGCCTCTGTTCCTACCCCCCAACACTGCCTCCCCTCCTATACCTAGCCTTCTCCAAGCACTGTCCCTGTTCCTCCCCCTCCTCTATCCCAGCCTCCCTATACTTAGTCTCCCCCATACACTGCCCCTGTTCCTATCCCCTCCTATAACCCAGCCTCCCCTCCTATACCTAGTCTCTCCCACACACTGCTACTGTTCCTCCCTCTTCCTATACCCACCCTCCCCTACTATACCTAAATCTCCCCAGATGACCCCTGTTCCTCCCCTTCCTATACCCAGCCTCCTCTCCAATACCTAGTCCCCCCTGACACTACCCCATTCGTCTCCTTCCTATACCCAGCATCCCCTCCTATAACTAGTCTCCCCCAAACACTGCCCCGTTTCTCCCCCTTCCTATACCCAGCCTCCCCTATTCCTACTCTCCCCCAGATACTGCCCGTTCCCACTCCCCATACCCAGCCTCCCCTCCTATACCTAGCCTTTGCCAGACACTGTCCTTGTTCCTATCCCCTCCTATACCCAAGACTCCCCAGACACTGCCTCTGTTCCTACCCCCTCCTATATTCAGCCTCCCCCACTATACCCAGTCTCCCCCAGACACTGCCCCTGCTTACACCTTCCTATACCCAGCCTTCCCTACTATACGTTGTCTCCCCCATGCACTGCCCCTGTTCCTCACCCCTCCTATACCCAACCTCCCCTCCAGTACCTACTCCTGTCACTGGCAGACCTAATTAATAGTTCCCTAGAGTCAGGCATGGTACTGCAGGACTGGAGAACAGCACGTGTAGTGCCCCTCCACAATAGCAGTCCCAAGGAAGACACAGGAAAATACAGACCAGTCAGTTTGATCTTAATTGTGGGCAAGCTCATGGAGACCATACTAAAGGAAAGGTTGGTTGAATATCTAGAGGCACATGGTCTCCAGGATGCAAGACCACATCGGTTCATGGGGGGAGATCATGTCAAATGAATCTGATTGACTTCTTTGTGTCACCAAGACAGTGGACAGGGGCCAAGCAGTAGACATCCTCTATCTTGATTTCAGCAAGACCTCTGACTCTGTGCCCCACAAAAGGTTGATCAGCAAGTTGGGGGATCTTGGAGTTAGGGAAAAGATGGCCAGATGGGTGGAAAACTGGCTGAGTGACAGAACTCAAAGGGTCGTTGTGGGGGGAGTGTTATCTGACACTAGGGAGGTAACCAGTGGGGTCTCGCAGGGCTCAGTGCTGGGGCCAGTGTTGTTCAATGTCTTCATGACAATGGAGATGGCATTAAGGGCAAAATGTGTCTATTCGCAGATGACACCAAGCTCTGCGGGAGAGTGGACACCACTGAAGGGACAGAGGACCTACAGGAAGATCTGGAAAAGCTGGGGAGGTGGTCCAGGATCTGGCAGCTTGGCATCAATGCAGAGAATTGCAAAGTTATGCATATTGGAGTCAAGAATCCCAGGACAGAGTACTACCTGGGTGGAGACTGAGTAACTTTATCAGAGAAGGAGAAGGACCTGGGAGTGATGATCACTAGTGACCTGAAGCACTCTACGCAGTGCAAGAAAGCAGCAGCAAAGGCAAACAAGATGCTGGGATGCATATCTAGGGGGATCAGTAGTAGGAGAGGAGAAGACAGTTATAATGCCTTTGTACAGGTCACTGGTAAGGCAGCATCTAGAGTATGTAGTTCAGTACTGGTGCTCACACCTCAAAAAAGACATTAACCTGCTGCAAAAGGTCCAGAGGAGGGCTACAAAGATGATAGCTGGTCAGCAGGGTAAGGCATATGAGAAGAGGTTGAGGGCACTGAACATGTACTACCTGGAAGACAGAGGAGAGAGAGGGGACATGATTGGGACCTTCAAGTACTTGAAAGGGATAAATAAGGTTGATAGAGAGAGTCTCTTTAAGCCGAGTGGCTACCATAACACAAGGGGGCACAGTCTTAAGCTGGAGGGTGGGAGGTTTAGGAGGGAGATCAGGAAGCATTTCTTCACAGAGAGGGTGGTGGACACCTGGAATGCGCTGCCAGAAGAGGTCATCTCGTAGAAGACAGTGGGCAGCTTTAAGAGAGGCTGGGATAGGCATAGGGGGAGGTAAGGATCATAGAAACATAGAATTTGACGGCAGATAAGGACCGCTTGGCCCACCTAGTCTGCTCATTTCCCTACCTAATGGATAAGCTGCAGATCCTAGTTAACCAACAGCCTACTTCCTCCTACCCCCCACTAGAATTGCCTTATGTCTGTCCCATGCATTCTTGAAATCCCCACCGTTTTGACTCTACAACCTCCTCAGGAAGGCTGTTCCATGTATCCACAACCCTCTCTGTGAAGAAATACTTCCTCACATTACCTCTGAGCCGTCCCTCCTCTATCTTCAAATTGTGCCCCCTTGTTTTTGCACATCTCTTTTTCTGAAAGATGCTACCCTCTTGGACTTTGTTGATTCCCTTGAGGTATTTGAAAGTTTCTATCATGTCCCCCCTCTCCCTCCTTTCCTCGAGGCTATACATCTTTAGTTCCTTTAGTCTTTCTTCATATGTCTTCTGATGCAGACCCTGCATCATTTAGGTTGCCCTCCTCTGGACAGCCTCCACCTTGTCTATGTCTTTGCGGAGATGGGGTCTCCAGAACTGTACACAGTACTCCAGATGTGGTCTTACCAACTGTCTGTACAGAGGGCCAACAGCTTCCTGTTTTCTACTGGTGATGCCTCTCCCTATGCATCCCAGTATCCCCCCAGCCCTCCTTACTGCCTTCTCACATTGCTGGCCCACCTTTAGGTCATCTGATATGACTACCCCCAGGTCCCTTTCCATTTTTGTTGTCAGTATCTCACCCCCATTGTGTACTCTTCCCCTGGGTTTTGTTTCCCAGGTGCATTACTTTGCACTTCTTTGTGTTGAATCTAAGCTGCCATACATTTGACCATTCCTCCAACCTTGCCAAGTCCCTTTTCATCCTTTCCACCCCACCTTGGGTATCAACCCTGTTGCAGATCTTTGTGTCATCTGCAAAGAGACATACTTTCCCTTCCAGTCCCTCTGCAATGTCACTTATAAAGACATTAAAAAGGACTGGCCCCAGTACTGAACTCTGCAGTACCCCACTAGTAACCCTCCTTTCTTCACTGTGGACTCCATTTACTATTACCCGCCGAGTCCTGTTGTCCAACCAGTGTTTTACCCAGGCTACAACCCTGGGACCCACTCCCAGGATGGCTAATTTGTTTATTAATCTTCTGTGCGGGACTGTGTCAAATGCCTTACTAAAGTCTAGGTAGGCCATGTCCACAGCCCCTCCCTGGTCTACTGCTTTGGTCACCCAGTCAAAGAAATCAATTAGATTTGTCTGACATGACCTTCCCGCTGTGAATCCATGCTGCCTTGGATCCTATGCCCCACTGGCCTCTAGCTACTCAACAATTCTTTCCTTCAGAAGTGATTCCATCATTTTCCCTACCACTGAGGTCAAACTGACAGGTCTGTAGTGTTCTGCCTCTGTCTTACTCCCACTTTTGTGAAGGGGAATCACATCCGCCCTCCTCCAGTCCTCAGGTACCACACCATCCTCCCATATTTATTAAAAAGGGTAGTCAGTGGTGTTACTAGTTCTTCCCATAGTTCTTTTAGAATTCTGGGCTGAATCCCATCAGGCCCCATTGCTTTATCCACCTTCAGTTTTAAGAGTTCTTTCAGAACCCTTTCTTCTGTGAAAGGATTAATATCAACCCCCCTATCCAGGGTGCTTCTATTGACCGGATTAGGTATTTCCCCCTGCTTTTCCATTGTGAATACTGAGCAGAAGTATTCGTTCAGTATCCCTGCTTTTTCACTGTCGCTCTCTGCCCAACCACCTTCCTCTTTGTTCAGCCTCAGTATCCCTGCCTTAGTCTTTCTTTGCTCCCTAATGTACCTATAAAAGGTTTTATCCCCCTTCTTAACCGAGCTGGCTATCTTTTCCTCGGTTTGGGCCTTTGCTATTTTGACTTCCTTACCCACTTCCTTCTGCTTTAACTGGTACAGTTCTCTGTCCTGCTCCTTCTGTGTTTCCTTATACTTCCTGAATGCTATCTTTTTCTCCCTTAACTTCCCCGCCACTTCTTTTGAGAACCATAGTGTTTTTTCTTCATTTTGATTTATTTGCATCGCACAAAGGCTTGTTGCCTCTGTGATGGCGGTTTTGATGTTTCCCCATTGTTGCTCCACCCCACCTTCTTGCCTGTTTGCTAGTGTTTTTCTGAGGCACTCTCCCATTTTGACAAAATCAGTGCTCCTGAAGTCCTTTACCTTCACTTTTGTGTGGCTTAACTCTACAACTAAGTTTGTCATGAATCACACTGTTTGGTGGTCGCTTGTTCCCAGATGGCTACCCACTTCAAGATCAGAGATCCTCTCTCCATCCCCATTTGAGAGTACTAGGTCTAAGATTGCTCTCTCCTGAGTGGGTTCCAAAACTAGCTGTCTGAGGCATGCCCCCTGTAGGGCATCAAGAATTGCCCTGCTCTTGGATGTGGCTGCAGCAAAGGTGCTCTTGTCAACATCTGGCATATTCAGGTCCCCCAGCAGCAATATCTCCCCTTTCTCTGCCATCCCAAGGATGCCTTCTATCATTTCCTTGTCCATTTCCTCCTCCTGAGACTGGGGTCTGTATACAACCCCTGTATGGATCGTGGAGCCATTCCCAGTCTCCAGGGTGCCTCCTCTCCTCCCTGTTTACCCTTCAGTTCTGTTGCTTTGATCTCTTCCCTTACATGGGTAGGGAGGAGTGGGGAGGGAGGGCAGGGACATTACCTCAAGCTGTGGACCCTGCAATATGAGCAGACTTGATAGACAGCTTCTTTGTATGTTCGTACTCTCCCCAAGACACTGTCTGTTTTTACTCCTTCCTATACCCAGCCTTCCCTCCTATACCTACTCTCCCTAAATACTGCCCCTGTTCCTCCCCCTTCCTATACAGTACCTTCCCTCCCCTACTATACCTAGTCTCTCCCAAACACTACCCCTTCCCACCACCTTCCTATACCCAGCCTTCCCTCCTGTACCTAGTTTCTTCCAGACACTGCCCCTGTTCTGACCCCTTGCTACACCTAATCCTCCTCTCCTATACCTTGTCTCCCCCAGACACTGCCTTTTTAACCCCTTCCTATATCCCAGCCTCCCCTCCTATACCTAGTCTCCCCAGACACTGCCCGACCCTCCCACATTCCTATACAAAACCTCCCTCATTTCCATGCATTCCCAGACACTGCCCCTGTTCCTACTGTAACCCTCCCCCCAAATGTGGGCTTACCTTTTGCCCGTTCACTTGTTGCTACCATCTGCCTCCCTTATATCTGCAGGTCCCCTGTATGTTCACCACCACAGCCAGGTCAAGGAGCGTGTCCCCAAGAGCCCCATCCTTCTGTTTGCCCTTACTTGGGGCAACTAGAACTTTGCAGGGCCACCGCCTTTTCTCTCCCACCACTTCACAGCCAGGCAGATGGCCTCCATGCTCTTAAGGTGCCCCAGATTTCCCCCAATCTGCCCCGGTCCATTTCTGCCCCTATGGGGCTCATGGAGCAAAGTCGTGAACAAACAGTGTTCCAGGGCTGGCTGGCAAGCTCGCACATGTGCACCAAGTGTGCGCTCCATTTGGACCTCAACTGTGGTCAGCAGGATGGCTTCCCCGGTGTTCCTGCCCCTAAAAAGGCTGGCATAGGGGGCCGGTGACTCAGCAGACCGGAGGAGGCCACACAGCATTTTAAAATATAAAGAGCACCGTGCGTGCTGTAACATTGGGCCCAGCATCATGAATATTAATGAGGGCTGGCTTTAATATTGATAAGCAGGTCCTATCTGTAACAGGACTCTGCAAGTTTCGGCAACTGCTGCAAAGGGAAAAGTGTAGATAAATGTAAAATATGCGCAGCAGCTGCCATGGACACTAAAAAAGGGGCTTACAGCAAAGGAGTAAAATTATTTAAATAAAGTAACTATACTGGCTGCACCAGAGGTTAACACTGGGACTCAGATAACAGCATGTGTGCTGCCTGGGGGCACCTAATTTTGGCAGCAGTGACAGGCTAAGGACTGAACAAAATTGTTTAAACTGGGCAGCGATCAACAGGGCACCAAAGGGACTCGAACTGTGGGGCAAGTAAACAAATAAACCCAGTCCTCTGGCTGCACCAGAACTTTAAAGTTGGGACTGTGTTTAATCTGCAAGGGGACTGCGTATTCAGCAGCCATTTTAGTGCAGGAACAGCAAATTGGAAAGCCAGGATTTTGGCCAGGATTTGTGGGACGTTTGCAAGAGATTTATGGGAGATTGCAAAGTGCTTATGGAGAAATAACAGGGACCTAATTTCAGGCGCCAAAACAAAGAGCCTATTGTGCATCGAGTCAGGTTAATGAATATTATTTTTGTGGCCTGACCAGCAGGATCAGCCAATTATCATGGGAGCAGCAAATGGTTTCAGCCAACTGGGAGCCGCAGAAGGACTCCATAAAAGACAGTATTTTCCAGGCTGAGTGTGAGTTCGAGCGGGAGCCCCCCTACAGGGGGTGGAGACTCTGTCCCTTTGCTCCAAAATGGGCCTAGTGATCCAGTGCAAGCCCCTCCACAGGGGACGGGGCTTTCTTCTGCCAGAGAGACAGTGTGGCTGCAGGCACTAGAAGTCGCTGGCCTGGGGGTTGCCAGAGATTGTCCTCCAGGGTTGGCCAGCACCTTTCCATGTTTTGGGAAAACGTGGGTGATCCTGAACCTTCAGCTGTGAGAGAGCTGCACTAATGTTCTACCTCAGCAGTGAGAGTGCTGAAGAAAAGCCTAAGACCTCAGAGAAAAGAAAGCATTTTCTGCAAGTAATCTGAGTGAGCAGACTATGTCTGCCAAGTACAAGTCTGAGAAAGTCTGCAAGGAGGAGAGAAGTCCAGTAAGTCTGTGATGTGACTGTCTGCATCCTAGTTAACTAAAGCACAGAAAGGGTAGACATTTACTTAGAGACCAGAGAAGGGTCTAATTTAAAAGTATATAAATGTGTCTGATTTGAGTAGTGCCACAGGACTAGAGGGAGAGTTCCTTGACCACATGAAATTTCTTCAGACAGTGCCTGGTGGGCCAGTAACCATCTGTATGTCCAGTTGGGAGCTGCAAACACCAGCAAGGACCACAAGGGACTGTGTCTATTTGTGAGCCTGAGAGAGCTACTAAGAACAGTTTTCTACCAAGTAACATGTTTTGAGCCTAGACAGCTACAGAAATCAGTTGCTTCTAAGTAATGCGTCAGAGTCAAAGGGTTTACAGTGTCAGCTTTGCCAACATGTAAAGTCTGCTAAAGAGTACTGAGCCGTGCCTCAAGCCCAGTCTAGTGAGAGAGTCTCAAGGGGTAAAAAGCCAGGTTTCAAGTTGCCTGGTGTTGTGCAAGAGATGCATCAAAGCTCATAATGGTTTTGCAAGGATTGTAAGCATTCAGGTCACCCTAGCTTTAGGGAGGAAAGCACCCATCCTTGTAAAAGCTTGTATCTGATGAGTGAAAGGACCAGGGTAGCCCTCGGTGGGGGGTGGAGCGCCCCCACAGAAGACAGAAACAGTGGTAATAATAACAAATATAAAGTAAAGGTAGAACTTGGATACAATAAATAATAGTGCAGCAAATTAGTACATAGGACCAAGGGGGAAAGAAACCGTGATAATAGTACCAATTTAAAATAAAAGTAGCAAATGCAGAAAAGCAAATGAGCTGATGTCTGATTTAGTCAGATTTCTGTATTTCTGAGACTTCCATTCAACTTAGATAAAAGATTTGACTGCATTACGCGAGAGCGCCTTACGCATTGTATGTTATTGGGCCCAGCTTCATGAATATTAATGAGCAGTGCATTAAATATTCATAAGTGGGTCCGCTTTAAAGTAAAGAGCTGCAAGTTTTCGGAGGTTCCCGCCAATGTAAATATGTAAATAAAGTGTGTGTGCTGGCAGCACCTCCATGAACATTAACGGGGCTACTAAATAAAGGGGGAAAATAATTTAAATAAAAATGTTACTGGCTGCTACAGACCTCCAACATTGGGACTGTGGGTCTGCTGCCTGGGGGAACTCGATTACGACAGCAGCGACTGGCTCAGGAGTGAAACAAAATGTATATTCTGGGCAGAAATCAACAGAGCACACAAGGAGCTATTAAACTGTGGGACTAGCAATTTAATAAAGTAAATATTCTGGCTGTACCAGGACTTTTATTTGGGACTGTGTTAAATCTGCAAAGGGACTGTGTATTCAGCAGCCATTTTAGTGCAGCAGCAGCCAATCGGAGAGCCAGGATTTCGACCAGGACTTGTGGGATTTTTGCAAAAGGATTTATGAGACATTGCAAAGTGCATGTGGGGAAAGTACAAGAACCTAATTCAGGTGCCAAAACAGGGGGCCTATTGTGCATTGAGTGAGGTCAATGAATATTCATTTAGTGGACTGACAAGTAACTTCAGCCAATGGAGATGGGAGTAACAAGTAGACTCGGCCAATCTGGAACCTCAGATGAGCTCCATAAAAGACAGTGTTTTGCAGCTGAGCAATGTGTTTGAGTGGGAGCCCCCACAGGAGTGGGGGCTGGGGCCCTTTTTGCTCCAGAATGGGCCTAGTGATCCAGTGTGAGCCCCTTCCACTGGGGAGGGGGCTTTCTTCTGCCAGAGAGACAAAGTGGCTGCAGGCAACAGAAGTCGCTACCCTGGAGGTTGCCAGAAATTGTCCTCCAGGGCTGGCCAGAACCTTTCTATGTATTTGGGAAAATGTGGGTGACCCTGAACCTTCAGCTGTGAGAGAGCTGCACGCACATTTTACCTCAGCAGTGCTGAAGAAAGCCTGAAACCAGAGAGAAAAGAAAAACATTTCTGCAAGTAATCCAAGTGAGTAAACTGCTTCTGAGAAGTGCAAGTGTGAGAAATTTTTGAGGGGCAGAGAAGCCCAGAGCTTACTGATAATGACTGTTTGTCTGCACCCTGCACCTAACCACAGCATAGAAAGGTTGACCATCTGCTTAGTGACAAGAGAAGGGTCCAGTTTAAGTATAGTATAGTATTGTAAGCTGTTGGTTAACTAGGATCTGCAGCTTATCTGTTAGGTAGGAAAATGGGCAGACTGGGTGGGCCAAGCGGTCCTTATCTGCTGTCAAATTCTATGTTTCTATATAAATGTGTCCGATTCGATTAGTGCCTACAGGACTGGATGGGGAGTACCCAGAGTATATGGCTCTTCTTGACATTGCCCGGGAGGTCCAGTATTTTGTCCGTTTGGAGCCATAAACTCCAGCACTGCCAAGAGGGACTTGTTTCAAGGTCGTAACGTCCAGTGGGAGCCGTGAACTCAAGCAGTTGCCACAAGAGACTGAGACTTTGTGAAATATGCTTGAGAGAAGCTTTAGCAACTGTTTAGAATTGCCAAATCAAAGTACAGTGTTGTGAAAAAGCGTTAGTCTGGAATGGACTGAGAAATTGGGTCAGCCCTAGCCTTGGGAGAAATCACCCATGCTTGAAAGACTGTCTTGTAATTTGCTGTGGGAGTCATAATCTGGGCTCCGGTTGCACACCCCATGCAGGAGTGTGGGTGCCTGTCCCTAAAATCACTGTGAGTGCACCATGGTTTTAAAGTTCTAGTCAACTGGCAAAGGGTCTATGTCTGCCATGCTGGGCACATGGAAAAGTGACCGCGAATGCTTAATGCGACCACTGAAACGTATAAATGTTAAGATTAGTAAATGTGTTGAATGCAATGTATCCATCCGACTAGGCTTGGGACACAGCCTGGTAGTGTGCCACCTAGGGTGCTGTCATATGAGTTTCCCCTGAGGGGTATAGCCCAGATGTGGGGTTGAGATGTGCCAGCCCCAGTCCCAGCCTGGTCTTGCCAGAAGTGATTTCAGCCCAAAAAGGGGCACTGACAAAAAAGCAAAGAGTTGTTTCATCTGCAAATGCTACAACATCTTGCAGTCGGTTTGGGCATCTCGGCTGTAGGCCTTTGCCAGCCTCCTTTTCTCCAGAGTCAGAGTTCCGCCTGCTGTAATCACCTTAATCCTTCTTCTACGGCCTGATTGTGACTAACCGATGATGACTTCTGATCTGTGAGTATACAGGGCCCATGCCCTGCCCCAATCTAAAGGGAACAGTAAATAGTTCAAAGGTTTTCTAAGTTACCAGCAGCCTAAAATCCCAGCTAATCTAGCAACATAGAAAGTTGTGATTCTACAAGATATAATATTGATTGTAAAAGGCAAAGAAATAAAGCATGCCAACCCCATTTTCCTTTAAGGGTCCCAACCTGCTTCATGCCGGCCAACCAGCTGCAGTTTAACTAGGCCTGCAACTGTACAGACTACCTTACTGGGTACCCAGGTTTCAGGAAGGGATTGCGGGGTCCTTGTCTGGGCTGGGGATCTGGTATTGTGTGTGGGCAAATTGTAAATATGGTGACGCTTTTCAAGGATCTGACTCTCTCAGAGGTTGGTGGGTGCTACTATGATAGATGCTTAAAAGTAAAATGCCAAATGCTTCTTGTGATTTAATACCAATCTAAACCAATCAAACCAATGCCATTTGTAAATAACTTGACCTCTACTCCAATTCACCCATCCTAATCCTTTCCCATGTAAATAAATTGTTTGATGTTTTGCATAATCCTGGGTCGTGAGCATATTATCAGTAGAGAGTTGTTAATTACAGCCACGTTTAATTGTGGGGAACTGTCTATTGGGTCATGCTTGGGGTGGCACAATGGTAATGTGGGTGGGTACAGCATCCCAGAGAATTGTACCAGGTGTTAGCTAGCCCACTGGAAAGTATACTCTGGGTGGAGGCACTGTGCATTATGTTCAATCTTGGGAAAGAACCAGTTTTAAAGTAATTTTAGGAACCCAGGCCCCCCCAACCTTTTTAGTGGCCACCAAGGCAGGGGTAGTAGCCCTTGGTATAACTGCACCAGGGTTACACTCCTCCTCTTATATCAAGCCTCCCTTCCCTTCCATGTCTCCAGATACTGTCCCTGTTCCCTCCTCCTGTACCCAGCCTCCTCTCCATTTGTGCCTCCACAGACACTGCCCATGTTGCCACAGAATCTTTGCAGTATTGCTCATAGTCTGGTCATGGCAAGCATAGGTTCTGCTGTGGAACGCAAGTCCACTTTGCCATAGTGTACCACAGCCTCCCCTCCTTTACCCTTTCTCCACCGGACACTGCCCCGTCCCCACTCCCTCCTATACCCAGCCTCCCCTCCTTTGCCTAGTCTCCCCTGGACACTGCCCCTGTTCCTACTTCCTATACCCAGCCTTATACCAGTCTCTCCCGGATAATGCCCCTGTTCCTACCCCTTCCTATACCCTGAGAAAGAAGTACAAACAGTAGAGAGACAGCAAGGGGAAAACGTCAAACAGTGCAGTGCAATGTAACATCCACATTCATAGATACTGTACAGTATAGAGCTGGGGAAGAAGGTGGGACATTAAGTTATACAACTGATGAAAAGCAGGAGTGAACCTCGGAGTCTGTTCACATTTACATGCTACAAATTAAGAGTCAGTATCCCATTTATAGTGAACCCGCCTGCCCCAACTTTCTTCAAATACTAGTAAATGATTATTTAGTACATACGTAAATCTTTCTAGCCTGAAAAATTTGTTCAGGTGCAGTACCTAGTTGTTCCCAGTACCTTCTAACATTAGGCGAGAATCAGAAAGTAGTGTGATGAGGCAGATAGGTGTCTGGTGCTGGGTGGGAGCTGCTGACTCCCACTAAAAGAGCAACACAGTCCAAGAACAGTCGGGCACTCGAGGTGAAGATGCTGATATGATACCAGTGAAAAAAATCCACAAAAGCTGGATATCATTCCCAAGTTTTATAGTGGTAGTACAAATCAGCAAAGGCAAATGTGATGGTGGAAAACTGCAACCACAGGACGCCCTGTTGCATCAGCTGTAGTCTTCATCAGGGGACTTTCCTGATTTTACTGCCACAATAAAAGTTTGAAATGATAGCCAGCTTCTGTGGTCCTTTTTCACGGGCATCATAGCAGCATCTTTTACCTCGCATGCCCCACTGTTTGTGCACTACCTTCTAACATTAGGGCTGGCCCAAAATATAACACTGGTCTGCCATCTAGGTCCCACAGCATTCTGGCACTCACCTAATTCTCCTGGCAGATACTGTACCTGGATTGGACCTCAAGTGTCTAAAGAAGTTGATCCTGCACTTCCAGGAAAATTCCTGGAGATATGTTGCCATGGTAATTTTATATGCTTGGAGTACATAACAGAACCAGCTATCGAAAGAGTGGTCTGTATTTAGTTCTAAGTTCTAGCATTGTAAAACCAAATGGGTGGATTCCATAGTTATTTCCAGTAGACTCCAGTGTAACTGGCCTACCAAATGAAAATGTTCATCCCACCTCTGTAGACCCATCAACAAGGCAAGTACAATTCCAGGTTTGTCTGGCATACAATGCATGCCACTTCCCAGTGCTGTGAGGCAAGACCAGACCTAGTGGTATTGTAAGTGGTTGGACATGATAAGTTGAAATTTAGTCTGGAGGACCTGGAAGGACAAAACCCCTTGAGTATCTAAAAATTGGTGGACATAGATAAGGCCGGAGAAACTCGGCAGAAGGCAATACTGGACCTTGGGCTCACAAACAGGGACAGTGTGATGTGGGTAACAGTGGGAGAGCACCTGGGGAACAGTGACCACCAGTCATTGTGGTTTGAAATCACAGAAAGAGCAGAACCAAACTACACAAAAACACGTATCCTGGATTTTAGGGGGGCAGACTTTGGGAAAATGGGAGATACTTGAAAGAGGCATTAAGGGGAATGGGACAGGAATCAGGGGTTGAGGAACAGTGGGCAGTATTTAAAATGGGGATTACAAGAACAACAGAATTATGCATTAAGCAGGTTAGCAAAAGGAAAAGGAAGAGGAACCATTATGGTTTTCCACAGAGGTAACAAAAGTGAAAGCAAAAGATTGCATTCAGGCAATATAAAAGACACAGGCAGAAGGGATAGGGAGAAGTACCAGGAGAAGCAAAGGGAGGCAGGGAGGTCAGTAAGGGAAGCCAAAGCTCAGACAGAAGAACACATTGCAAAATCAGTGGGTAGAGGGGACAAAACCTTTTACAGGTACATAAGTGAAAAAAGAAAGACAAAGGGAGGGATAGTGAGACTGAAGGGGAAGGATGGGGGCCACGTGGAGGATGACAACAGTAAAGCTGACATATTGAACAGGTATTTCTGCTCAGTCTTTACTGAGGAAGAGGAGGGTAATGGGTCTGAAGGGAGTACAAGGGGTGAGAATGGTGCAGAAATGGACACAAGTCCCTTTACACGAGAAAGGGTCCTGAAGGAACTGGAAGTAATAAGAGTTGATAAAGCAATGGGGCCAGATGGGGTGCACCCCAGGGTCCTTAAAGAACTAAGAGAGGTGGTGGCTGAACCTCTGGCTATCCTGTTTAGCTGATCACTGGAAGAGGGGAGGTACCCAAAGACTGGAGGACAGCAGATGTAGTCCCCTTATACAAAAGTGGGAACAAAGAGGAAGCAGGGAACTACAGACCAGTCAGCCTCACCTCGGTAGTGGGGAAGATCATGGAAGCACTACTGAAGGAGAGATTGGTGGAACATCTGGTTGTCAATGGACTACAGGACCCAAGGCAGCATAGTTTCACCAGGGGGAGGTCATGTCAGACCAACCTCGTTGAATTTTTTGACTGGGTGACTAGGGAGGTGGATCAGGGGAGGGCAGTGGACATGGCCTATCTGGACTTCAGCAAGGCCTTTGACACTGTGCCACATAGAAGACTATTACACAAACTGGGGAATATGGGTGTGGGCAGGACAGTAGTGTGGTGGGTAGGTAACTGGCTGGGTGGCAGGACACAGATGGTGGTGGTAAATGGCTGTCACTCCACAGAGGGAAGAGTGACCAGTGGGGTTCCACAGGGATCAGTGCTGGGACCGGTCCTATTCAACATCTTCATCAGTGACATTGCACAGGACCTAGAAGGCAGAATTTCACTGTTCGCTGATGACACAAAGCTCTGTAACAGAGTAGACACACCAGAAGGTGTAGACAGAATGAGAAGGGACCTGCAGAAACTTGTAGAATGGTCAGGGGTTTGGCAGTTGAAATTCAATGCAAAGAAGTGCAAGATAATGCATATGGGGCACAAAAACCCTGGCACAATATATCAGTTGGGGGGTGAGGATATATCATGCACCAAGCAGGAAAGGGATCTTGGGGTTATCATCTCTGATGACCTCAAGGTAGGGAAACAGTGTGACAAGGCAGCAGGTAAAGCAAATAGGATGCTGGGATGCATAGGCAGGGGCATCACCAGCAGGAAAAGGGAGGTCATAATTCCACTATACAAGACACTAGTGAGGCCCCACCTGGAGTACAGTGTACAGTTCTGGAGACCATACCTACGTAGGACATAGACAGGGTGAGAAGGTTCAGAGGAGGGCAACAAAGATGGTGCATGGATTGCATCACAAGTCCTATGAAGACATGTTGAAGGAACTGAACATGCACTCCCTGGAAGAGAGGAGGGAGAGAGGGGATATGATAGAGACATACAAGTATCTCACAGGGAGGAACAGGGTGCAGGAATACACTATTTTTAAGCGAAAAAGATGTTCCAAGACTGAGGGCATGGGATGAAGTTGGAGGAGGACGATTCAGAGGAAACATGAGGAAGAATTTCTTCACAGAATGGGTGGTGAACAAGTGGAACACCCTGCCGGAGGAGGTGGTAGGGGCTGAAACAATCACGGGATTTAAGAATGCATGAGATAGACAAAGGAATTCTGGAGGTCAGGGGTAAGGGGCAACAGACTTCTAGGAAAACATAAACTGAACTTACAAGCTCAAATGGGCAGACTGGGTGGGCCATAGGCCATTATCTGCCGACACTGTCTATGTATCTATGTATAAGGCCCTTCCTCCACCACACTGCCAGGAATGGGCAGTCACAATACCATGAAGGTGCTCTGGTTCAGATCATCAGATCCCTTAACAGGGGACTTTGTTGGACCCTATACAAAACTCTTATTGGGATAGTCATGTGGGTTAGGAGGTACCCTGTAGGGTTAACATATAGAATTTGGTCGATATTATACATGTCATTAAGCACGAATTCCAGGAATTTCCAATGAGCCTGGTACCCTTTCAAAGCCAGATACATACCAGGCATAGCTGTTGGGTAGCTTCTGCGTATAGGAGTACATTAGGGAAGTTAACACCACCCCAATCCCTGGACAGATGGAGCAGGGAGAAGGGAATTCTGGGCCCCCCCCTCCCAATATGAATCAGATCAGTCAGTTCCAGGATTGGAAATATATTTTGTTGGGCATGAGTGGGAGAGTTTGTAAGTAAACCAAAATTTGGGCAAAACATTTTGATGTTTAGCTTCTATACATTGAAAGAAACTTAGGTGTATAACTGGAAGACAAGAGCCACTCCAGTCTCTCTGGCGCTTTGTCTCCACAATAAATACATAGGAAATAACACTCAGCCCAAAGATAAGAATGAAGTATTCGCCACTTACAGCACAAAACAACCTCTTTATTCATCATTCAAAAATGAGTGGTGAATGCAAACTTAAAAACTTCCTAGCGTGGCTGCCAGTGCCTTGTCATCCCACAGGATGTTGCTGGAAAAGTATTTTAAAGTTTGCATTTACTAATCCTGTTTGAATAATGAATAAAGAGGTTTTTTTGCACTGCAAGTGGTAAGTACATTGTTCTTATCTTTGGTTTGAGTGCTGTCTCCTATTTGTTTTTTCATACAAACTTGGGTGTAAATTCAACCATTTAGCAAAATCATCAGCAATCGATTTGGTTGGGGTTTGTAGTTTAGAAGCTTTAAATGGCTTAAATTCTTGGTTATTTAGACTCCTAAATATTTGAGGATTCTAGAGTCCACCTGAACAGATATCGGTCCCTCAAGATCTCAGTAGAGACTTGGCTATAAGGGATAATGACGTGGAACCTTTGTAATGACGTGTAACCTTTGTAAAGGAGTCTGACTCAAAGGTATGTTATCCGATATTTTCAATAAATAAATAAATAACTTCGGTTTTGGTTTGGTTCATTTTAAAACCAGCCAAACTTTCATATCACATCAGGTGGTCCCAGACCTTCAGGAGGGATATGTCTGGAGCAGTAACTGTGATCAGAATGTCATCTGCAAAGAGGATGCACTTATACGCTTTTCCTCATATTGGTATTCCCTCCACTGCCTAGTCCATCCCTATGGTGTCACCAGTGGCTCAATTTAGAACTCAAACAAAAGCAACGACAGAGGACAGCCCTGTAGGGTGACTCTGCTTAGTGAGATGGGAGAGACAGTGAACCATTTATTTTAAAGTAACCCCCCACTAGCCCCCCCGTTTAACCAGCAGGGCTTCTCCTCTCACCACAAATGTCTAGGGGCAACAGAGATGGGTGGGGGTTTACATACTAGAAAAGACAAAGAGAGAGAGAGAGAGAGAGATGGCCACCATTAGACTCAGTGGACCAGACTGTTATACAACAACAATCAACCAAGTGTGGCAACCACACTGGCACACACATGGTGGGACCATTTACCATGGCCAGCAACCCAGGTCCCTGGGAGAAAATGTTTGCTTAGGACTACACTAGGTTTGCACTTCTGGTCAGGGGCACCCAAGTAATTCCAGACACAAGGAAACAATAACATTACTGTCCAAACCAGGTTGGGATTCTAGAGTGTGGCTTTTATTCACGTAACAAAGTAGGAATAATCACAAAGTGAAGATGGACCCCCACTGGGCTACATATACTGGTATTGCAGATTCTCCAGGGTACAGAAATTCCTGAATTCCCATTTAACATAGGCTGAAGTTACACAAAACAGCTCCGGTTCTGAAATGGAGATTGACACACACGGCCAGAAGTAGTACATTTCCCATCAAATAGGCACACACCGCCAATATTAGGACACTTTCCCATATTTCATGAGGAAAGACGATGGTACACACGACCACAAGGGAGTACATCCAGGCTCAGTACTTCCAGAACCCACTATACTGGAGTAAACAGAGAAAACAACCCACATACAGGAGTAAACTCTTTTCTCAGGCATTGGCCAATTGCATTTAAGAAAAGTAATAGGTGCCCTTCAGAACCCGTAGAGGTAAACTGGTTACTCCAAGTGGGGGGGGGTCTCCCACCTTTTGTTTTCAAGCTTATACTCTGCCATTCATCTGGTTAGTAACACCACACAACTGTAGAAAAACTGTAGATGCAGTCTTGAAATGTATATCACACTTAACATACTACACACACACACCCCTCAGAGGTGTCAGAAAATTGAAAGTTCTGTACTTGGACGGACACATGCTGGACTCCAACGTAGGCAGACACTTTTAAACAGAAAGTCTAGGTGACAGGGTCCCTTTGTCAGAGAAATTCACCCCTAGGTATTGCAGATGCACCTGGGCTTACACAGAGAAATTGTACTCCCAACAAATGAAGATGTCCAAGGCAGCTTCCCCAAACAAGTGCATGAAGGGGATTGCCCCTGAATCCTGGAGTTCACCCCCATCCCTCCTGGGATGGGGCAAAGGAAAACCTTCTGGCACAGGTCTCCGCCACTTCAGAAAAACTGTCTTCTTTATTCTTCTTCTAGGGTGAGAACAAACTACCACAAAAACAAAAGGGGTAGCTCTTTGTCAGTGCTAAACTGAAGAGCTGCACAGCAGCTGCAGCTGCCTCTTAGAACTCCACTCTACTAACTAACTGAACATTCCAATTCACTCAGTCTCAAGCCAGCTGAACACTGTGGCTTATACTACTGCGAGAGTTCTAGGATTACCATCATCACTCCAGCTCAGCTGAAACTGAAAACAGAGTGTGACAGTGTGAAACCCATTTACCTGGCATTTCACAAGCAGACTTCCCTGCCTGCCACTGATTCTAACTGGGATTCTAGTAACCCCTGGAAACAAGGGGGTTACATTAATATAAGCTTGGGTGTGTGTGTGGCAAACCAAAATATTTCAAAGTACAGCACAGAAAGGGCCAAGAGACCTTACAAAAGGACTTCTCCACATTGAGGTTGGCCAGGACCAGGGGGATAGACCATTGGATAACAGTCTTACACAAGAACAGTACACCTAACATTGTGATGTGCCTGTCGACAACAGACAAAGACTGCCTGGTCCATATCTTGCAACAATAGCAGAAGACACTCAAATCAGCATGCCCATATCACCATATAAATCTTGTAATCATAATAGATATTGGGCAATGGGACTGAGGATGCAAGGGGTCTTTCTGAGACTTCATTAAGGTTGATAATGTTGCATATTGCCAAGATGGGGGTGAATTTGCACCCTGCTGAAAGGAAAAATACACCCGCAGGAGGGGAGGGAGAGACTAGTCCTGAAACTTTTTATAAAATTCCCACAGCAAACCATCAGGTCCCAGCATTTTCCTGTCACAGAGGTGACAATAATGGCTGCTGCTTCATCTTAAGAGACAAGTCAGAGAAGGTTTGACGCCTGCTCCATCATTGACAAGCATTTGTCAATGCCAAATGTTGTCTTGCTGGCATTGGCATTGGTAGTGCAGGAGTTAGAGAGATGCATAATAGGAATGGCAGTGAAGTATTGAACTGATGCCAACCACAACCCCACCTCTGCAGAGACCGACAGGCATTGGGGTGTACCTCTGGGTCGTCGGCCATAACGCTCATGCCATTTCACCTCACTCTACCCTGCAGACACTGACAACGGTTGCGTTGTGCCTTGGGGTCTTCGTGCCTTACACTCACCCCATTCCATAAGGAAATACGCTGAGATGGGTGCAGTACAGGAGAATGGGGTGAACTTTGGGGTCGAAGAGTCCAAGGAACACCTTGATGCCTGTCATTGGCTGCAGGGTGGGGGTGGAATGGCGTGAGCATTACAGCCGACAATCCCAAGTCACACCCCTGATGCCCGTCAGTCTCTACAGGGTGGGGTGTTATGGTTGGAAACCTTAATGTCCCAGGCGTTAGTTGGTATTTTCACTCCAAATTTTCAACATGGGTTTTTTGTGACCCCACCTCATGAAGAGTGGCACTATCAGTTTGTTAGCCAAAAGGTGATTTTGCACAATGACTGCGCCATTTGCCGCCACAGGTATGAAAAACACTTTTCGGGCAGGATGTGACAAATGACAGCTGTACTGTTCATGACGAGGTGTAAAAAAATGGCAATATTGAAAATCTGGAGTGAAAATATGAAAAATTGGTGAAATCACGAGCGTGCGTAGAAACTGAGCAATGCAATTGTTTTTTTTTTGTAATCAAATTTTCAAAATAGGCATTCTGGGACCTCTGCTCATGAACAGTGTCACTGTGATTTTGTTAATCTGTCCCTAATGTTGATTTCCTGCAGTGACCGCGCCATTGTGCGCCACATGTGCAAAAACACATTTTGGGCAGGATGTGAAAAATGATAGCTGTACTGTTCATAAGAAGGTGTGAAAAAATGGCAATGTTGAAAATCTGGAGTGAAAATAATAAAAATTGTCGAACTTACGAGCGTGCATGGAAACTGCACAATGCACTCTCGTAACAGTCTCATTTTTGGGAATTTTTTCACCAAATTTGCAACATAGGCTTTTTAGGACCCCACCTCATCAACAGTGGCACTGTCATGTCATTAATCTGTCCCAAAAGATGATTCCGTGCAGTGACTGTGAAATGACCTTTCGGGACCGAATATCAAGATGACAGTGCATGTGTTCATGAGGTGGGGTCCCAAGAACCCCATATTAAAAATTTGGAGCCAAAATTAAAAAAAAAAAAAATGGCGAGATACCACCTAAGTTGAACCCCATTTATGCCATTATACAGTTTACCAGTATTTCTTCAGTTCATGATCGACTTTGAAGTGTGCAAATGTGTTCCCACTCCACACGAAGATTGCAGCGCCAGACCTCTGGGCGGGTGTGGGAGGTGGAGTGTGCAGAGAGTGGGTGCGGGTTGAGGAAGGGGAGGCACCATGGACAACGGACCATTTTCTTTGTTTCAGGTACCAAAAGAACAAACCAGACCTCGCAGGACCATTTTCTTTCTTTATAGGTGAAATCAAACAAATGTTGGGCACACTGGGGTGGGCTCCCAGTGTGCCCCATGACTTTCAGGGGTTGTGATGTTGGCCACACTGCGGTGGGCTCCCAGTGTGCCACACAATATCTATCTTTCTGCTTAACTGATTGACATCTGGTATGTAAATGGCATAATTGTCCCTGCACATGGTATGCAATGTTAAATTTGACTTTTGCCTCCCCTGACTACCTGCAAACTGCTTGTAACTTCTTGAATACCTTGGTTATTGCCTACCTGGGTACTACTGTTATTACCCTAAAGCTTAACTGTATGTTGTAACTCTCTGTACCATTTTATGTGCTTTATTGTACTATGTTTTGTTCTTGGAATGTTTTATTCCTTGGGTCATCACTGAAAAAGGGACTTTGTCTCAGTTGACCTACCGGTCATCAAAATTCAAATAAATAAATAAATAAATGGGGGTGGGGTGGGGGGCAGGAACATGCAGACGCAGTCGGCTTTCTCAGAGTGGCAGCACATTGGGGTGGGCTCCCAGTGTGCCACACAGTGTGGTGGGGGGCGGACATGCAGACACGGGGATTGCACCCCCGATGTCTGCCTTCTTTGGGCATTGTGTGGTGGATGGCAGGAGCCACCGCCATGTTTACTGAAATATTTCACCAGGAAAGGCACATGAGGAGGCGTGTCATCTGTGCCGCTGCATGACAAGCTTCTCTCGGATTGCAGCGGCACATTTCTTCCAAGTTGGTGGCACTTTGCATTTACTTGTGTCAGCGCTGGCATGCTGGCTCATTGGGGAATGAGGGACGTACCTACTAAAGCATGCCCTGCATTCGCCACAGTACTGACACACCTCTGAGGGAGAGGGGGGACATGATAGAAACTTTCAAGTACCTCAAGGGAATCAACAAAGTCCAAGAGAGTAGCATCTTTCAAAAAAAGAGGTGTGCAAGAACAAGGGGGCACAATTTGAAGATAGAAGGGGGGCGGCTCAGAGGTAATTTAAGGAAGTATTTTTTCACACAGAGGGTTGTGGATGCATGGAACGGACTTCCGGAGGAGGTTGTGGAGTCAAAAACAGTGGTGGAATTCAAGCATGCATGGGACAGTCATAAGGCAATTCTAGGGGGTGGGGGTAGGAAGAAGTAGGCTGCTGGTTAACTAGGATCTGCAGCTTATCCATTAGGCAGGGAAATGGGCAGACTGGGTGAGCCAAGCGGTCCTTATCTGCCATCAAAATCTATGTTTCTATGAAACTGCTACTACTCCAATATGAAGTTTTCGCGTGCACACAAACCAACATAAAAATCAGGAGGGAGAAAGAGCCAAGATAGTAACTAATATGGTCAAGAGGGATCTGTGGGTCTGCTCAATACAGGGTAGCATAGTAGTGGGTAAATATCTGTACATTTTTCACATGGTGCACCAATTTGTGGGCATAGGGCTCCTTCATCTGAGCTGTGCAGGCCTAGTGCCATGGAGTACAGATGTACAGAGCCAAGTGCAGGGCTCTCTGTGCCCTCCTCTCCCGCCATAGTACTGATGCCTCATATAAAACAAGACATGTTCCACCCAAAGGTCTAAGAATTCTTGGATTCTGACTTTCAAGGATTGTATTTGGGACAGTAACAAAGTATCACCCTGCATGTGAAATGGACTGAACAGTCCAGAGGGTTTACTGTAGTTCAATAAGTTTTTGTCTCTCTCCCATTTGCAGCAAGAGGCATATGCCATTAACTTTCCACGTAGGATGGTTTTAAGAGTGTCCCACAGGGTACCAGGCACTACCTCCTGTAAGGTATTGTTCTATTGGATCTGTGGGATTTGTGTAATTAACATAGCTTGCAGTTCCTCATCCCTTAAATAACCTAGGTACAGTCACCAGTTTGTAGAGCTTCTGCACTTGCCAAGGTCTAAGGATGCTATTACTGGAGAGTGATCAAATAACTGTAGAGGACCATGATGGATACTATGCACTGTGTCTGTATGCTCTGCTATCATCATCAAATAATCAAGGCATGCATAACTGTTGTGGCAAGGGTAATAGTGCATATATTCCCTGCAGGTATGATGCAAATGTTGCCATACACCCAAGAAGCCCAAGTGTTGCAGTGGAGACTGACTTATTTCTGAGCCAATAATGCTCAGAACTGCCTAGGCACTGGCGAAGTGTGCACCAAAAATGGAGAAGACGGGAGCCAGAGGGTCGGCAAGGGAAGGAGTAGGATTGAGCATCCAGAGGGCTGCTCTGCTCTCCTGGGGTGGGTTGGGGAACGGCGTCACTCTGTAGTGGCCCCCGGTGGAGACCAGGGGAAGCTCAGTTGTGACATGAGTAGGGGAATCGGAGGAAAAACTAAAAAATGGCATCTCCTCCTACCGGATGATGTCTGCCCGGACCAGTGCCTCCCCAAGCTCTGCGACAGCCGACCTGGCTGCAGTAGCACCCAGGGCCAATGCCTAGGCTGCTAGGCAGTTTCTCCTCGGAAGAGGAGGACCCACCCAACGAAGGGTCACGTCGGGTTACCCTGAGGTGGCTGCGATGTGGGGTTGAGATCGGCGGTGGTGTCGGGAGAGGTGAGAGTCCTTGTGGCAGCTGACCTGAAGGAGAGGTAGGTGAGGGTCACAGGGGAGATAGAGAAAGAAAAAAAAAATGGAGAAGAGTTCTTTGAACCCAAAACCTGACCTGTCAGCCTGAACTCCAGTTTAGATGTGCTATCCTAGCTGGTTCATGGATAAGGCAGTTCTTTGACTATTTGGCTACATGATAGAAGTTCACCAAAATGGAGAGGCAGGAGACACAGCTCTCAAAAAGGACCCGATTATTGAGCAACTGAACCACAGAAATCAGAACAGAGATCGTCACATCTAAACCACTCTATTGTCACTAAAGGTCACTTCCGTAACTGTAACTACTAAAATCATTATCACTGTATAACCGAACTGTGCATTACTGTAAAATTTTCTAGGACTATAAATATGTACAATTTCACACCCACCATACATAATGCATTGCAGATGAATGCAAACTGAGGAACCTCTGAGCACATGCTTTCCATTGGCTGGCTTGTAGAGTAGATAAAGAGCTAAAGATTTGGTCTCTGGGCATTGACAAAACCCAGGGATATGAACAACACCCTTGTATTCCACAGAGAACCAGTAGGCTGTCACAGTGGGCTCCGGGAAAGGGAAAGGATATGGGTATTTCCAAGGTCTGGTAGCAAACTGAACAGCTTCTGGGTTACTACCACTGACCACAGGAAGAAATCTGAAGAATTAGATGAAATGGAACATCTGGAATATCTCTAGGCCATCAACCTCGGGAGAATCTCTGAAGAACCTGAAACAAAAAACCCAACCCGCTGGATGTTGGATCCCTATTTGTGAACCAGTGCAGTTCCCTGCACTGCGTAGCTCACTATTAGGGAGGGGTTGGCCTGAAGACTCTGAAGAAAGCAGCTGACCGGAAGTTTCTTAGCTGATTATGCTGTTCCTATTCTGACAACCAGACCCAAATTGTCAGGATACAGTTGGGTGGAACAGTCCCTGGATCATGCAGTAGAAATTGTGAAAATGCAGTTGGGCAGAAATAGAATTTATGTCTCCAGAGCATACTGTCATTTTACTTGGTAGTCACTGGTTTTGGTAGTCTTTGGCTCAAGCAACCATCAAAGGGCAATTAGAAATGTGCAAGGTAGTTCAAGAACATGCAGAACAAGCCACACATTTTGAACAAGTGCAGTAACGTTTGAAAAGGGTTCACAGCATACAAGGGCAGTATGCATCTCAGTTTAGGAGCATGCAGTGACCATGCAAGTAATTTTTAGGGCAATTTAAACAGTCTCTGATCAAACCAGGGCAAACAATGCAGATGGGGCAAATTTGGCGCAAGTAGGGCAGTTTCACAGTCTCTGAGCATGAATTTACTCTGGGTTTCTCCCTTTGAATAGCAGTCTTGGAAAAAAAACACTTCTTGCCTTTCATAGTTGTTCACAGCACTTCAGCACTATTACTTTACATGCATTGACACTATCATTTTTTTTTTTTTTGTACATTTTCTTTCTGCACTGGAGATCAGGGCATCTCTCAGCCACTGCCTCTACTCCAAGCCTGAAACCTCCATTCCCCCAGAAGACACATTGCTGAGCACCCCCTCCCTGGATCTACGGACCTATCCAGCCCCCCAGATCACCCCCGGCCTCACCTACCTGGCAGCCTTTCTGAGATTAGAGGGACGGTCCGGGTCCAGGTCAAGGGGCTCAGGAGAACTGGTAGAAGGCAGGTCCGGCATCGGGATGTGGGTCTGGGCTCCTGGGGCCTCCGTCACCTCCCTAAGTCCACCAGGGATTTCCCTTGTGGCGTTTCCCCTCTTGGGACGCCGCATGCAATGACTCCTGTGCAGCTTCCACCACTCCTCTGCTGCTGGAGTCTGCCATTGTCTCAACCCCTATGATGTCCCTTGCTCTTGTGCTGCCTCCAGTTTCCACCGGAGGCCGCTATAGAGCCAGGAACACCCTGCAACCCACCCCTGGAGAGGAGAGCGGCTCCAGATACTCAATCCTCTCCCTCCTCTGCCGACCCCACGACGGCCCAGGTCAGTTCCCAAACCCAGGTCGCTGGTGTGGCATCCAGCGCCTCAAACCTCAGTGCCACCGGGCCAGCCAAGATGCTTTCATTTTAAAATGTGTGTTCAGTATTCAGCACAGTCACACTTTGAATAACAGTTGCACTTGTCCTTTAAGATACTTGTTCCATCACCAGGGCAGATACTACATAAGGGGAAACCTGGGCTAAAGGAAGGGATATACCTAACTACGGGGGGGGGGGCATACTCTGCCTCCCACAGGCATGCTCTTTCAATTTACAGTACCACAGCAGTCCTGCCCTCCTAGCTGAAGGTCAATTAACTAAGCCAGTGTGCTAGGGGTCCCACACTAACTGTCCTTCCCTTGCTAGGGGGCTTTGGGTCAGTTAAACACTTTTAAACTAAAAGTTATTAGCTCTTGGCTAGGGCTATGGTAGCTGTGCTACTCAGATGGCTAAAGGGGCTTGTCTGCTTCCTTTCCCTTGCTTTTGCCGGAGGTGGCATCAGAGTACACTTTATTTGATGCTAGCCCTTTGCTTGGGCTACTGATGGCTACCAGGGCTTCTAGCCCACTTTTGACACTAGCCCTACTGACACTCCCTGTTAGTAAACTGCTGCTTGCCCTGCCCACCTGGGCAGTCACTTTGTTAGATAGGGGTCTGTCTGCCCCTTCTCGTATGAGAAGAGACTAAGGGACCTCAATATGTACTTACTGGAGGAGAGGAAAGAGCAGGGGGGGGACATGACAAACTTTCAAGTACCTCAAGGGCATAAGCAAGGTGCAGGTGGGGGACTTTTTCCAATGTAGAAAAAGTACTAGAACAAGAGAGCACGATATGAAATTGGAAGGGGGCAGGTTAAGAGATAATGTGAGGAAGGTTTTCTACACAGAAAAGGGTAGTCAATGCTTGGAATAGTCTGCCGCAGGAGGTAGTGGGGGCAAGCACAGTGGATGGGTTTAAGCATGACTGGGACAGGCATAAGGAAACCTTGAGAGGGAAGAAAGTGGTGAAAAGCCATTGATCACATAGGGTCAGTGGCCACATACAACATATAGGGCCTACGGGTAGACTGGATGGACCTAGCCATCCTTATCTGCTGACAATTTCTATGTTTCCATGTTTCCCTGCCCACCAGGTACATTTTTGTTTAAAGAATAAAGGAAGAAAAGAATACAATATGGGCTTTCTTGCCCTTGTCCACACAGCCCACCTGGGCTGTCTTGTATTTAAAGCGGGGCCTTGCCCTGCTCCTCTGTTCCTGGCTGGAGACACTTCAGTAATTTTAAATAGGGCCCGTCTTGCCTTCAGGTACTCCTTTGGGAGCTTTATTTAAAAACGAGTCTGCTGCTCTGCCCCTTGCTCCACCCTTGAGTTTCGTAAATCCTCTGGAACGTAAATGGTAGGCACGCTGCACACGTTATTTCAAATATAGAGCGCAGCTCTGGGCTGATCCCTTATACTGAAAGCACACAAGTGAGCAGCACAGAGTCACTCTCAATACTTTAAAATGGCACCGTGCAGTGCAGCCATTATTCACATTCCAAAGGATTCACAAAACAAATACAGGTGCTAAAAAGTACTTAAAATGATTTTTTTTTTCCTGGGAAACTAGTGGGCTTGTTTTGACAAATAGTGTTGTCCTTCAACAAACATTATGATGACATTTTTTTTTTTGCCAACTAACAAATACTGAACCTGTTTGATATAGTATGCCCCTTCCCACCAGAGTTCACTAGAAGAACATGGACAGGTTTGTGACAAGAGCTTTGCAAGGACAAACGTCATATCATTCTGAATCAGTCCTTACTACCCATGTGTAAACCAGAAACACTCACTGAATTTATAAAAAGGCCAGAAATCTTGAAACAATAACATGAACAAATATTTAAAAAGTGACTGCAATCGTAAATACTGGCTTGCATGTTAAAGGAAGGTCTCCTTTAAGAACGCTCTGATATCCGCTCTCGACTCCTGCTTCTCAAGGAGTAATGTAAGGCAGGGTCATCTGGTACCAGGTACCCCCAACCGCTTTGTTACATAGAAATACCAAAGGTTTAACAAAGATACACAGCCTAATCTGTGTTTTTGTAAAACTGTCCTTCTCTGTACTTCCTGTATGCCGGGTAAACAGAACGCTGGAACACTGTAACATAACCTCATGTGCATGTGTCCTGTTCAAGCACAGCTGGAGACAGACCCTGTTTACGAGCTTTAACTTTGCAGTGCTCACACTACACAGGGGAGGGAGGGACAAAACAGTGATGGTCAAAGTCTAATAATTACGGCCTGACCCTGAGGGACATGTTTGAGACACACTCACCCAGCTGAGTTTGCTGATCTTGCAGCTGATACTGCTGTACGTGGGCTCCCTCAGGTGATGATGCATCCAAAAATCCATACAAAAGGCATGCATGAAATGCCTTGTGCAAGAAAATGTTCCCTGAGCTAAAGTGTAACCTCAGTAAGTAATGCCGAGAGATATGGGATGTCAAAATACTGAAAAGCTCCCCCGATTTTTTAAGATCCTCTCTCTCGTTTGTTTCATCTCAAAATTTATTCTCCTGTTCCTCTCCACTTACCCATTTCTACCAGCAACACCCCATCCCCATTTCCTACCCTACCCGTGACATACCCCAGCCGCTTGCTTATCTCATTGGGTGAGTGGATGCCTCGGGAGGTGGTTCAGAGCCTGCGGGGTTTTTGGTGTTATCCGTTAGTGAAGGTGCTTTTCCTCCCATTTACTCCCTGACCTGGAGCTGAAATGCGTTCCCAGTTGCGCACGTGCAGCACTGAGATGCAGCACGCCTCTACACCCTCGTCCAGCTGACAAGATGTACAGCTGCTGCTGCACCACCTAGCACCCCACTAGGTGGCAGCCAAGCAGAGGTATGTGCTGTCCCCCTCCTCCCTGAAGGAGGAGAGCTGGCTATGAAGGCTTAATCCTCCTTCCCCCAGCCAGCCCCCAAGCAACCCTGATCTGTTCCTGAACCTGGGTCACCAGTGTGGTGTGGGGTGCCTTTGCCCATCACGTCACTTGTCCGGCCTCAAGATCCTCTCTCGTGTGCAATGTTTCTTATTTTAAAAACACTAGTGGATCCATCTATTATCACCAAACAAGAAAGGCACTTTGGGGTAATCATATCTGATGACCACAAGGTGGCAGGGCAGTGCAACAAGGAAGTAGGCCTGACTAGCCAGATGCTGGATGTGTAGTGAGGGGGATTTCTAGCAAGAGATGGGAGGTGGTGTTGCCACTGTATAGCTCACTAGTGAGACCCCATCTAGAGCACTGTGTCCAGTTCTGGAGGCTGCACCTCCTCAAGGACATTGATGGGGTAGAAGCAGTCCAGTTCAGGAGGCTGCACCTTCTGAAGGACATTGACAGGATGGAAGCAGTCCAGAGGAGGGCTACCAAAATGGTGTGGAGGTTGTACAAGAAAAATTATGAGGAGAGGCTGCGTAAACCCAACACGTAATCCCTGGAGGAGAGGAGACATAACTGAGACCTATAAGTACCTCACAGGGGTGAGCAAGGAGTATCCTGTTGGGAGTCACGTGATGCAGGTTCCATGGTAGCTGCCTGATTGAACTGTTCCAGCCTCCTGCCTCCATTACAAGCCTTTTATATACTGCAAAGAAAGAGCTATACCAAGTGTGGTCGCTGATTTGTGTACCTGAACACTGCCAGAGAACCTTGCAAGGTTTTCAAGAGCAGATGGATGCAGAAATGAGAAAAACCCCGCCAAAATACACCCCACCGGCGTCCCCGGCCAAGGCCTTGCCGAAAAAATCCAGAACTTCTCTGCAGGCAGGAGGCCTAGAAAGTGAAAGCTGTAATCCAGAAAAGGAACCCCTGACGCTGGCACAATTTCTGGCAGAATTCAAGCCTTTTCGTACCCGAGTTGTGCTCAGTGACCGAAGAAATGAAAGCAGTGACACAGGCTCTGGAGGATTTATCTCGCCGAACGGGAGATACAGAAGTTAAAGTCACCTCACTGGAGAAACGGATGGCTAAACAAGAGCCTGAGCTAATTCAACTGAAGCAGAAAATTAATAAAATGGAACTGAAAATTGAGGATCTGGAGGGAAGAAGCAGGTGGAATAAAATGATTATAATCGGTCTCCCTGAAAAGGAAGAGGGACCCGGCGCAATCACGTTAACCCAAAAATTCCTCCATCGGATTGCTGGCCCCACGCCCTTCAGTGACAACTACACAATAGAGAGGGCTCACCGGGCATTAAGGGCTATGCCTCCTGCCGGCTGTCCACCTCATACATTGATATTCCGTTTCCTAAACTTCCAAGAGAGGCAGTATGTTTTATCGAAAGTTAAATAACTCAAAGAAGTAAGGTGGTAGGGTACCTTGCTGAGAATCGTCCAGGATCTCCCACTATCTGTGCACCAAAGGAGAGCGGAGTACCATCAAGTTGTCACTAAGTTGATAGCCGCAGGCATTCGTTTCAGAATGGGGTACCCAGCGTGGTTGCAGGTGGCTCTGTCCGGCCAGTGGTCCAGCTTTGAAAATGCCCAGTCTGCGGCAAAAGGGTTGCAGGAAGCCCTTCCGGACCTGTTTAAACAAAAGTAAGGACTGAGTTTATGTCTCATAAATAGTCTAGTTTTGGAGGGCAAAAAAGAATAAAACAGTGGCAAGAAGAGGGTAGAATGATGCACCCAGCAGGAAGAGTGCAGGAAATCACAGAGGTATCTTATTAGATGTCGGGTTCCAAAAGACAGTTATTCTGGGGAGATGCTGCTCTCTCAAATGTACCTCAAGCTGTACCAGTATGTATGGTCTTTTGCTTTGCAATTTTTTGAGAAGGGGCAAGAAAGCGGATTCCGGGAGCTGGTTGAGATCTCAGAGCAATACTGGAAGGCGGGAGACAATCGGAAAGCAGCAGTCACTAAAATGCCATGCCTCAAGATACACTAGCTATATCACTGGAATGATTTGCGGTGACTTGCTCTAATCACCACGCACTTAACGGAAACTTTGGTACGGTCCTTATCTCGCTCCCAATGACCCCATATCCCACAACAATACCTGGCACCTCTCCACAAGCGCTTTGCTCCTAAGCTGGGCTACGTCTCCCATCTCTGCAAGTATCCTCAGGGACTGCTTCATCTGCTGCTCGGGTACATGGGAGAGAGTTTGTGGGAGTGTTTTCCTGTAATTGTTAGCAGCATCGCCCGATTGCCTGGAGCCGGGATGGAGAGGGCTCCACTCACAGAATATCGCAGCTCGTAGCACTTTGTGCAGTCTACATGGCAGTCAGGCAAGTCGTTCTGATCATCAGCCACTAGAGGGAGCTCCCGTATTATGTTCACCGCTGGGAGCCCTATACAATGGGGCTCTGAAAGTCTAGTCGATCCCACTTCCTCTGGTTTTCACAATCCGTAATCTTGCTGTTTCTCTTTCCCTTGGTCACTTTCTTTTTTTTTTTTCTGTTACTTGATCATCCCCAATATAGGGGCCCGGGGAGCAGTTGCATTGTTTTTTTTCTTGTTTTTTTTTGAGGAATCTGACTCTTTGGGGGGCATACAAATTGTACTGTGTGTTTTTCCTCCCCATTAGTCCTGCGTATCCAGACTAGAGGGACACGATTTCCTGGATTGTTTCCACATGGACTCTTTTACTTAAGTTGTGGGTGAACTGTGTAATATGTGGGGATGCTTATATGTCTGTTAAAACTTGCTGAGTGACTCGAGGCTCTGCCTTAGGGGAAGTTGTAGAGTGAACGCAGGGTATCTAAGGCAGTGACCTCTCTCCTTCAGCTACAATGAAGAATTGTCCTTTTTCTTGTTCTGAACTGCCCGGGATGGTTCAAAATATTAATAACTTGCTCTGACGAGCAACAGACCTTAATACAACATTGCCCTAGGAAGAGTCTTTCTGGGATGTTGGGCAGTCCTTCCTAGGTGAGAGGCCATACCCTTAGGCTCGGGGGGTGTCAGTCAAGGGGTTTGAAATATGATAGGCTTTCTCCTGACAAGAAGTCATTTATGCTGGGAGGGGGAGGCTGGAGGGGAATCGGGAGCTTTGGAACTTGGGAATTCATGGGCGAGGCGGTTCTGTTGGTGGGAGGGAGGGTGGAATCTTTATCAGCCAAAGTCAAGGATTAAGGTAATAGATGTAGGAGGATAGGGGTAAGAGAAGTAATTCGGAGGTCAGAAAGGGGATAGAAAAATGAGGGGTTGGGTTGAAATGGGGTTAAAGAAGCTGCTTGGAGGATCTGCTCATAAGGGAGGCCAGGTGAAGGAGGGAGAACTGGAGTGCAGTCAAATATGTGGATTCCAAATGGAATTTAGGGACAATGGGTAGTACATGAATTTATCACTGGAATATTAAAGGGGCTAGGAAGGAATTAAAGCGTTACAAGGCTCTGAGACATTTGCAGTTGCAAAAGGCCCAGATAATATGTTTGCAAGAAACACACTTATTGGAGAGGGAATCTAAAGTACTGAGGCGTCAGTCTGTGGGCCAGGTATACGCTGCTAGTGATAGTACCACCAGTAGGGGGGTAGCTATTTTAATAGCCAGAAATATTCCCTTTGTATGTGAGGAAAAACTGACAGATCCTGAGGGACGGTATATAATAATAGTGGGGTGTATAAACCAAACAAGGATTGTGATAGGTAGCATATATGGCCCAAATGGGGACTCACCCTGGTTGTTTTTTTTTTTTTTAACAGATCTACTAGAAGCCTTGTCCCCCTTTCTTCACCTGCCTGTGTTGTTAGGGGGTGACTGGAACCTTGCATTTAATACAGAATTGGACAGGGAAGGCAGGCGAGGTAGGGGCCTCTCTCCTGCTCAGAGACCCATTAGGGATCTCACAGACAACTTGGGCCTGTGTGACCTGTGGAGGGTCTTGTGCCCCTCCAAGAGGGAATACACATTCCTATCGGAGGTCCATAAAACGAGGTCTCGAATCGATTACTTTTTGATGAGCCATCGCATGCTTCCCGGCCTGATAGATTGTAAAATTACTCCAGGGGTCATCTCGGATCACTCTATGGTCCGCTGCACCCTTAATTTTGTACTCAACACCCCCAAGCAAACCATCTGGAAACTAAATAACCAGCTTCTCCGCAGAGCAGAGATTAGAGATAGTATAAGCCAGAGAATAGTACAATACGAGCAGGAAAACTGCAACATAACAGGTAGGGGCGATATAGAATGGAGTGCGCTGAAATGTGTGTTAAGGAGGGAGCTCATCAAGATAGCTGCAGCAAGAAAGAAAAAGAGAGTCTGGCTAGACAATTGTTGACCCAGATCAGAAATATAGAGAGCATCCTCTCAAAGAGCACTCCAGCGGTAACTAGGGAAAAGTTGGTCAGGCTCCGGTACCAATATGATGAGATTCTGAGAGAAAAGGCAGAGTATGCCATTAATAAAACGAAAGCCCTATATCTAGATCAAGGGGGAAAAAGCAGGTAATCTCCTCGCCATGCGACTTAAAGCAGCCGAAACATCCAGAATCATTCAAAGTATATCCTCCTTACAGACGGGTCCATCAAAACCATCCCCACGAAATTGTAAAAAGAATTTGAGGATTACTACAGGAATTATATAGCCCTATGCCAACAGACCAAGGTGAGGAAGTCAGGGTTTATCTCTCCACGTGTAATTTACCTCAGATACTAGAGGACCAGAAGGAGATGCTCTCCTCCCCGATATCAGAATCCGAAATTCTAAATGCGATTCAGATGCTCCCAGCAGACAAAGCTCCCGGACCAGATGGGTTCTCTCCGAATTGTTACAAATGTTTCAGGAGACAGTTATGCCCAGGGTTAAAAAGACTATTTCATAGTACCTTTACTTCTGAAACTATTGATAGTCATCTTTTTGAGTCTCTGATAGTGCTTATCCCCAAAAAAGGGAAAGATCGAGATAAGGTCCCAAACTACAGGCCCATAGCCTTAATTAATTATGATGTTAAAATGTTAGCAAAAATACTAGCAGCCCGCCTAGCTAAGGTCCTTCCTAGGTTAATCCACCAGGACCAGGTGGGATTCATGAATGGTAGACTAGCATCAGACCATTTCCGTAAATTATCCCACATTTTCTCAGCATCCAAGGATAGTAAAATCCCATGTGGATTGATGTCTGCCGATGCTGAGAAAGCATTTGACAGAGTAGATTGGAGGTTTCTGTCTCTGACCATGGAGCATTTTGGCTTCCCAGCTCACTTTAATAACAGGGTGTTTGCTCTATATAGATCACCGTCCGCAAAAATATACTGTAATGGGGTATTTTCGGCAAGCCTACCTTTGTTATCGGGCACCAAGCAGGGATGTCCTTTATCCCCTCTTTTGTTCAACTTATACTTAGAGCCACTGTTGTGTAGAATCAGACAGGATCCCAGGATTAAGGGGATACAAATTGGGTCACAGGAACTTAAGATCTCGGCATTTGCGGACGACATTCTACTCCATATTAGCCACCCCCGAACCTCAGTGCCAGTGGTGCTCGAAGCCACTGCGTGCTATGGTAAGCTATCCAACTACAAAGTTAACATAGGGAAAACTCAGTTATTCCCCCTTAATGTGAAAGCTTACAAGTCGGACATTTCAGAACTGGGTATACATTGGACCCCACTCACCCTGAAATATCTTGGCATTGTCTTAGCCAGATCAGAGGCCAAAATGGTGAAACTTAATTTGGACGCCCTTAAGGTAACTATAAAACAGGATCTGGAAAGATGGGGCAGACTTCCGCTTTCTGTCTGGGGAAGGATCAACATAATAAAGATGAATGTTTTGCCGAGGATTTTTTACCCTCTAAATATGCTTAACGTATGGTTACCCCTAAAATGGCACAAAGCACTACATTCAATTATCTCAGAGTTTATCTGGGGAAAGAAATCACCCTGTAGAGCTTATCACAAACTTGCCGCCCCAGGGAGAAAGCTGATTTAAGATTGCCGCATTTCAGGTTTTATCACTGGGCAAGTAGTCTCTGTGAATATTTACGTTGGCTCCTGCCCCCCAGGGATTTGGAACTGTTACCATATGTACCTCCCTGGGTCAAACTGGAAACAGAGTTAATAAAGGGGGCTGGTGTAGATCCGAAGGCTCTCCTTTATATTCCATTAAGATCTCTCCCCTCTAATCTAGCAGCCACCCCGATTAAACTGTCTTTATGTACGCACATTCAACTATGTGCTTCCCTTCGTTATTCCCCGTGTGCAGATAGATACCAGCCATTATGTCATAACCCTAACTTGCGGATTGTGGGGAAAATGATAAATGAATCCTGGCTTCCCTTTCTGAAAGGGTTAAAGGTTGCAGATATCATGCAAGGGGAAAGGTGCCTCTCAGTTGCAGAAGTTCTAGCAAAGTACAATATAGGCCCTTACCAATCTTTTAAAATATATCAACTCATACACTTGTTGGAGAATTTCAAGACTAAATTAAAAGAGAAGAAGATCAATGGGGCATGGTTTGAACCCCTGGCCCACTGGGCTTGGGAGCCACATGCGGTTTCTAAGGTCTACAAGGCACTGTTTGAGCAAGTTTATGCAGACACTGTCAACAGCCCAAGATTCTGGTTAAACCATTTGGGGGACCAAGAACGGAACTGGGATCTTATTTGGCGGCACATGTACCAGTATATCACCCAGGATAGATTACGCATCATGCAATATCACTTTTTAAATAATTTGTTCTGGACTCCTTCCAAATTATATAAGGTTGGACGTAGCCCAGACGCGTTATGTAACCGTTGTCAGCAGGCTGAGGGAGACCTACTTCACATCTTCTGGGAATGTCCATCGGTAAAAGGGTTGTGGGACCAAATTAAGCACAAGGCAGATTCATTACTGGGCATTGAACATTGCTTTACCCCAGAAATCTGCCTGATAGGTGACTATACTGGTATTGCTGTAAATTCCCGAAGATACTATATGGCCTTGATCTCATCATCGGTCAAGAAAATAGTGTTAAAGCACTGGCTGGATAATACCTCACCTAGTTACGTGGAATGGTTACAAGAATTACTCTTTAACTTAAATATGGAAAAATTTTGGGCTATGAGAAGGGGTAGTTCTTCGAAATTTGACCAGGTTTGGGGCTCCTTCCAAACACTATTTGCTCCATTCATAGTCAGCATTGCAGGACAAGTCGAGCCTGGTTCGTTCGCTTATGAGCAGTTTTATCTCAACCCTTGTAGATCAGGGGAGGGGGGGGGAGGTTAGGTAGGGTAGTCAAATCGGGAGGGGTTAGCACCAGAAAATTGTTGTGTTCATTTTCTAATGGTACATTGTAAGTGGCACTGTGCTGTAACAGGTTATCATCTGTAAGGCTCTGTTTTTCATTTGAGTGCCAACAGTATGTCAATAAACTTGAATTAAGAGTATCCTATTAGGATACTGAAACTCAGAATCCTGACACTCACAGGACTGAGTTCACTATTCCAACACATGTGCACCTGACAGGAAGGACAGGGGTAAGGTAGCAGATGTGACGAACAGCTACCCTACTCCTGGCCAGGCACCACAATGGAGGAAAAAAAAATACAGAAGCCAGCCAAGCTGCTCCAGTGGTGTGGATGGCTAAGCCACCAGCAACTCAGCCAGTATGGTGCAGCAGACATGGGTTCAATTCCCAGTTACTGCAATGTTTGTTTTTTTTGTTTGTTTTTTTTTTACACACACACACACACACACACACACACACACACACACACACACACACAGAGTAACTTAATGTTTTACTCCGAGGTCTGCTCCCCTTGGGTTGGATATTTAAGTTACAGAGATGCTGGGTGTGAGCCCCATGTGGGGGTACGAGAGCAAAACCCCCTTCATTAAATACAAGTGTCTTCAGGATCCTGCAAGTTGGGATCCAGTGCCTTGCGGGATACTGAAATTCAGTCTCCCAAAATCAGTCTTGTGGAGTTCGGGATACTGAGTTTCAGTATTCCATAGTAGAACTCAGCAAGGTGAAATAGGGATGTCTCTTTCAAAGGAGGAGCACCAGAACATGGGGGCATGCTGTGAATCTTGAGGAGGAGAGTTTAAGAGGAATGTGAGGAAATAATTCTTCACAAAAAGGGTGGTAACTGCCTGGAGCAGCCAACCAGAAGAGGTGGTGAGGGTGAAGACAGTGAAGAGCTTAATATCCTGTACACAGCCAGGATAGAAAGCTGCCTAAATGTACTCAATAGCAACAACAAAAAGGAATCACCCCAGGCAAGTGCAGTACAGCGGGGTGAAGTGCACTGCACAACAGAAGACACAAAGGAACCTTGCTCATGCAGTCCTCATAAACCCACACACTCTGATAAATCATGGAATCAAGCAATTTATTTGAAGCTCACATGTAGAAACAAGGTGCTAGGCATATAACAAAGTACAAAGGCTCCCCCATAACTGCTGCAGGGCCACCCAATGGCATTTTGTACCTTAACAGGTTTTTTCACAAGGGTGGAATAGCAGCAGTGTGCTCAACAACATCCCAGACACAGACAGAGCAGCCTCAATGTATTCAAAAACATCCCACACACAGCTACAGACTGAAAGAGCAGCCTCAATGTACTCAACAGCATCCCACTCACAGCCACGGACAGGCAGAGCAGCCTCAATGTACTAACAACATCCCACACACAGCTACAACATCCATATTACAGCCACAGACAGAGCAGCCTCAATGTACTCAACAACATTCCACACACAGCCACAAACAGATAGAGCAGCAGCAGTGTACTCAACAGCATCCCACACACAGCCATGGATAGACAGAGCAGCCTCAATGTATTAAACAACATCCCATACATAGCCACAAACAGGTAGAGTAACTTCAACATTAAACAGCCTAAATTCACTCAACGACATCCCACACACAGCCATGTACAGACACAGCACCCTCAATGTACTCAACAACATCTCACACACAGCCATAGACAGAGTGAGTAGCCTCACTGTACACAAGAACCTCCACACCTAGCCATGGACAGACAGAACAGCCTCAATGAACAGACAGAGCTGCCTCACTGTAGCAAACAGCTTCCTATGCATGGCCATGGACAGAAAGAGCAACATCAGTGTACTCAACAACATCCCACTCACAGCCACGGACAGAGTAGCTGTAAAGTGCACAACAATGTCCAACTCACAGGCGTAGATAGACAGACAGAGCAGCAGCCTCAATGTACTCAAGAACATCCCACACCATGGCCACTGACTCTTGAACCACCAACTGGAGGGGAAACTGCTGTGGTTTCTTCAACCACTGGGACTGCCACAGAGCCGGGGACTGCTGACTCTGCTACTGCACAGGAGGGACCACAAAAACTGCTGACCACCTGAGGAGAGACAAGAAAAGAACAGCAGTTAAGCCCCTTCTTCGCCAGTATCTCTGCATCTTTCCTCTCCCTCGCTCCACACTACCGGGTCCAGCCGCACTTCTCTTCAGGTCCTGAGAGCACCATCACTGACTCCTGAACCTGAACACACTAACCCACTGCACTGGCCTTCTATAAAGCTCCCCAACATTCAGGATGTTGCACCTCTGATGACATGGGGGCAATCAATGGTCCAGTCCCTGGCTTGTGTCACTTGGCTGGGGCAAGAAAACTGGCCAAGAGGACAACAAAACAAGCATTTGTCAATGTAGAAGGTTTGCTTGCACGGTGTATGTGTCAGGGGTGTATTAAAGTTATGAGCCTGTGTTATATCTTAAATTTTATTACATGCTGCAAACTTAAAGTCCATTCACTCTGCTGGGCTACTCACATACAGAAGTTGCAATTCATAGAATAGTGCTCAAGTGCCATAGTGCAAATATAATATCCTTGTGTCATATAAAGAATACGAGGGTCTTTAGCGGTAGTTGCTGTAGTGGTAGTGGGTGGTTTATAACAGTGTTAATAAGCAGTTATTTCTTTTTGCACAATACAGGGATATGTGTACTACTGCACTTGAGCAGTTTTGTGTGAACTGTAACTATTGTAGGTGAGTAGCCTCGCTGAGCGAATGGACCTCAAGTAATCAGCATGTAATAGAAGTTTCTGTTCAAAGAATTTTGCCTTTTTAAAGCTACTTCAAGAGATCGGAAACTGGGGGATCAGTACAAGGGATGCTGTGAGTGGGAGAAGTGGCAGAAGGTTGACTGCTGTGGGAGGTGGCTTTATGGAGGGATTGGGCTGGGAGGGTGGTTCATCTTTTCTGTCACCACCACAGGGCGCGGCATTGTACGGGGGTTCATTGGTTCTTTCACTGCCGCAGGGAGCGGCATTGTACGGGGGCTTGGGAGGTTCAGCTGTTCTTTCACCACCACAGGGAGCAGCACTGTACGGGGGCTTGGGGAGGTGGGTCATCTTTTCTTTTACTGCCACCAGGAGCAGCTTGTCTTGGGCTGGGGGGTGGCTACAGGTCAGCACATTCTGCTGGGGTATCCCTACAGGCACAGTGCAAATGGGGCTATAATGGCATGCTAATGGCTCCATTGTGCCATGCATGCCTAATGGCCTCATTTGCATGCCCCTGGCTGTGAATCACGTTTTTGGGTGCAAGGCATCCTGAGATGCCCTGCCCCAATGGGTTCACAGCCCGACATGGGGAATGCACCGGCATAGCCTGGGATGCTCTGGGGCATCCTGGGCAGGGCGCACCTGTGCTATTCACAGAGGGGATGTGCTGGGGACATCTCCCTGTGCCTCCTCTCTGAATTGTCCAATTTGCACTCAGTGCATCTCCCCTGTGCCGGGGCAGCCGAGATGCACTGAGCGCATCTTCTTTGTGAATCCTGCCCTCTGTCAGCTTTCATTTTAAACAAACTCACTTGCAACTGTATTTCAAGCATACGTTAAGTGTTATAACATGCTGCAGACCTGAAGTCTATTCACCCAGCTGGGCTACTCACATACAAAAGTTGCAATTCGTATGATAGAGCTTAAGTGCCACAGTGCAAATATAATATCCTTGTGTGATACAAAAAAGGCGATTGCCTTCAGAGGTGGTTTCTGGTATTGGCAGTGGTAGATTTTAATAGTGCTAATTAGCAATTATTTCTTTTTGTGCAATACAAGGACATTATATTTGTACTACTGCACTTGTATATGAATTGCACATTTGGTAAGTAGCCCAACTGTGCAAATGGTCTTCAAGCTATATGCCTGTAATAAAACTTTCTGTTTGTATTTAAGAGATTAGGAAGGTGGGGGATTAATACCAGGAACATCGGGATGAAGAAAAGTGGCAGAAAGATTGTGGGGATGGAGCTCAACAGAAGCCTCCCCTTGTTGCAGGAGCCTTAACTGGCGAAGGGAAAGGGACACTGGATGGACAACTTAACAAAACAAAATCTGGCCAGAGCCAATAGGGCTGCAGGAGAGGAGCCAGAGCCAATAGGGCTGCAGGAGAGGAATCTGGGTTTAAAATATTGAAAATCATTTTTTTATATATATTTTTACACCAAATTTTCAACATAGCCTTGTGATGAACCTGCCTCATAAAGAAGGGCAGAGAAAATGTTTAACTCCTGGCCTAAAGGTGATGTTGTGCAGGGACTGCAAAATCAGATTTTGAGCTGCAAACACACATATTGGGCAGGAGTTGAAAAATGACAGCTGTCACATTCATGAGTCACTGTTTCAAAATGGCTATGTTGAAATGTTGTGGTAAAATATTGAATATTACAAAAGTTGTGAGCCCACATTTGCAAAATTCAACCTAGCCTCAATGAATAGGTGAACATGCTAGAATCATAGAATACAAGAATGTGCTAAGTATAATCCCACCCCCTATTACATTTATTCAAAGCCATGGAATGCATTGCTAGTCTTTTTCTGGCATTGAAAAAGTTTAACTTGGTCCATGGAGAGGAACTCTGGAAACAGCTTGACTTAATCAAGCCCTGAATATCATGATGTCAGGGCAGAAAGTGGGTCAGGGTGCATTCAGATGAAAATGAGAATAAAGTAAAGAAAATTTATTGTGGTACCGTAGTCTATAAAGACCCTGCTGAAAGAACGTAGCATGGAGCGTGGCATAGACGCTAAATTCATTGGTGCGGTCTTATAGTGCAGCAAATGAGTGGGGGATTGTGAAAAATGTCAGATAGTTGTCAATTCCAACCCACCTTTTTTCTCCTTTGATGACAAATTCGCTGCATTAAGAACATGGGCTCTGTAGATCATTATGATCCATCATATTTTCAATAACGTCAACTTTTTACACCCCGTGGGTCATTGTCCCACATAGAAAAACTGATCTTCTCACTCGTTTCTGATTGCAAACCAAGCCCTCTTTTTGTGTTGACAAATCCGCCCCCCCCCCCCAAACCATCTGCCACTTACTTAGTGGTAGTGAATTTTTGTAGCATTTTTTAGTTCTGCATATTTATGTAGTCCCATACAACAAAATGCCAACTGATACCCTTTGTAAGCTTCCCTCTATCAATTTCTTCATATTTCCTCCAGTGTTTACATTTACTGCAGCAGTAAAGAGTGTGTACTCAAAAGAAAAATAAATTTGCTGGTGGGCTTTCCGTTTGGATACCTTTGTTAAGAGGAAGCTGCATTTTCAAAACAGCAATACCTGGAAGAGTCTAACAGATAACATCCACATTTATGTTTACTAGTAGTTATTACTGTCCTCTCCATTTGGAACAAAGCAAAAATGGATCTGGAGTGGCAGAACAAGTAATATGGTGTTCAGCAACGAAAAAACTGAAACAAGCAAAAGTATGCAGAGTACCCACATATGCAGAAAGCTCTAGGATCACAAAAGTATTCAGAGTTCTTCATTTAAGTAACGTGCATCATGCACCCACACATAGTGTGCATAGAAAAAGTGATGACTGAGCCACTCTGAAAGCAATGCTTCTCCCGGCCCCTGCCAGGCATCATCAAAGTGAATCACACTGATGACACCTGGCAGGAGTCAGGACAAATGATAGTTGCAGAAAGGCTCAGCCGCCACTTTTTTATGCTCACTATGTGTGGGGTCACTATGCGCTTCAGTTAAATAAAGGACTTTGAATAATATTTTTGTGGTCCTGGTGCTTTCTACATATGTGGGTGCTCCTCATCCTTTTGTTTGTCCCAGTGGAACAGCAGACTGAGATGGGACATGAGCTCAGTCTTCCCAATCTCAGGGATACTGACAGGACTGAACATATGGATATGTCCCTGTATCTTGCTGGAGAACATGCTCTGAAGGTAACAGATGGCAAGTTTAGGGGTAACATTCAAAAGCATATTTTGTTCCAGAAGATGGTGGCCTTCTAAAATGACCTGGTAATACAGCCAGTGGACATAAAGACAGTTGAGCGATCCACAGTGTTACACATCCATTAGCCTTTGCCAGCATTGAGCCAATACAGCTGTGGAGAGCTTTTAGGAGTGGCAAGAGTGTTGAAAAGAATATGCCGTGCTCTTGCCACACCAGAGTCAGATGTAACCGATACTGCTGTGATTACAGAACTGCATACGATTG